>OX346725.1:5422650-10222650 GCA_947063395.1 Hemistola chrysoprasaria
AAACAAGCCCCTTCCGCTACACTAGTCTTATCCTCCATACAAATACAAGGAATGCAACGTCTTACAGCCCTAACACGGCCCAACCCTGCAGTCAAGCGTGCATTGAGCTTTAATGTAAAACATAAAAAGACACAAACCTATCCATCTTCCCATTCTTGTAATGATCATCTCCCATTCTCCAGCATATTTGAGCACAATTTTCCTGCATTCTGCATTGTACTTGTCAATGCCCATCTTATGAACATCTTCAGGTCCTTTGATGCCCAATGTTTTGTCAATTTCGAATTCAACTGGCAACCCATGACAGTCCCATCCAAACCTCCTGTCTACATGGTATCCCTGAAACATAGGATATATATTATGTATGTCTATTCAATGACTCTTAGGATCTAGGTATATTATAAGGGATCAAACTAATTCTTTCAGCAAAATTACATTACCGAATGTACCTGCAATTTTTCCAAGTTGACTGGTTGCTTGATTTGCTCAATCAATAATAATAATGGATTTGATATATATAGGACTCAGTCCCATAGTAGGTACCACACGCATTTCGCCAGTATGTTATTGGTCCCATGTAATAGGGGGCGAGCTTATTGCCATACCAGGCTCAGTTCCAGATTCCAGGCTGATAAAGACGTAAATTCCTCATGGAAAAATCCTATATTGAACACTTTGCCCAGGTCAGGCAGAATCGAACTCGGGACCTCATGATAGCCAGTCGAACTTGCACCCACTACGTCACCGAGGCAGTCAGCCCAATTGTAAAATAGTTTTTAGGTTATGTTAATGTTTCTTTTTTAATAGCTAAAAAAACCTCACCCTTTTTTAATAGCTAAAAAAGGTTTTCTTTAACAAAATATATTTTCGTGCAAATAAAAGTAGTTTCATTTCATATGGGTGATGTTTAATGTTACCTGTTGATGAGCATAGCGTGTGACAACATCCTTAATAGTCCCAGCCAGAATATGACCATAGTGAGGCAATCCCGTTGCAAATGGAGGTCCATCATAAAATGAATATCTGAAATTAAATAACATAATATTACCTATGCCTATATGTCTGGTGAACGGAAAAAACATGGAAGTACCTTCGAACAAATGTCATGGATTATACGGGCCCACTACATTTGTTTCCATAAACAGCTAGCTTGTTCTCAATCATCAATACGAAGTAATTATTGGCTCCTGTTGTCAACGCTCATTGCTAATTGGCTAAGTCAACTTAGATCTCATTGTTACTGTGTTTCTAAGCAACACATATTAACTATGGTAACAATGAAATCTTGCGATCGTAAATCACTGGATTTTATCTGACATTTGCCATATTGCCGTCTTGATGTCTATGTGCAAACTAGTTCACAGCATAACTAGCATAAGCATAATCTGTATATTAGATCATTTTCAAGTGCTAGGAATACAAATGTTTTTTCCATTTGAGTCATTGATACAGTACACATGCACAATCACAATAAAAGATAATATCACACCACTAAAAATATGTGTCCAGTGCTCTTATGGCCAGATACCTCAAGTGCTACCTCAAGTGATAAAAAAATATGGGAGAACAACTCGCAACAAGTAAATCTCATTGGCAGAGTGAGACTAAAATATTTTTAACTACATCAACATGAAGATCTTACAATGATGCAACTGTTTTCTTTAGGTTGCATAAGACTATGCTGTATAATTCTGATTCATACACTATATTGAAATCAGACATAACAAACATTTCTTAGGTCTGGTGTCAACAATAATTGTTTCTCATGCTAAAAAATTTGCAATTCAATGCAATTCAGTTTAGCTCAACAATAATAATACGCCATAAACCAATTATATGCAAGTAAATAAGAGCATAGCTTAAGGACAAAATTTTAATATGTAAAAAATCAATTTGTAGTCTAGTGGGTAGATGATACACAATATTTCAGTGCCTCTTTCAAGTAAACACTTAAAGATTTGAGTTTCATGGTCTTTGGGAATAAAATAACAGTATTTTTAGTGATAAAAAGAGGGATCAAAGATTCTTGACTTACTTGGGTTTATTCTTAGATTGCTTTAGACAATTTTGAAATGCATCTATGTCCTTCCAAAATTGTAAGACTTTCTCTTCCTCCTTTGGAAAATCAATAACATCAGGTACTCTTTCGATTTTGGATGCCATCGTTGATAAAATCAGTTTAATATTTTTTTAAATACATAACCTATAATAACAATTTCCACGACATCTTTCAAGCACGAAGAACACGCACGCACATCACAGATCACTATATTAGTACAACGACGCACATACACTGACACTGACAGTCTGTCACAGAGTCTGCTAACAGATACTTGTTAATCACTGAGCAAATAATCACTACGGTACTAATAGTGATCTGTGGTTATGATTCACCTTTCAGTATATAAATACAAAGTACTCTGTGGGTTCACCTCACAGAACCACACAGAACTAGTACTAATATAGTGATCTGTGCACAGAACAAAAGGAACGTTCACGTTCCGTTCACAGGTGTTTTTGAAATAGCTCATTCTAAAAATAAATAAATAATTTTATAAATAGCTATTTTAATATCATTGTAATAATTGTATTTCTGTTTTCTATTAAAAAGCAACAAAATGGATTGTCATTGGATAAAAACTTCACCTAGGTTAAAAACATTTAATAAAAAAAAAATATTGTTTAATCTATTAAATATTGGTGTGAATACATATTTTATCGGCAAAGAAGTGGCCTTGGATCACACTAAAATATTAATTATGTGTGCACATCGCGAAAGTAGAAATTACTACTATCTAAGTACCACCTAGGTACCTGCTTAAATGTTGCTATTTTTTTATTTTTCAGTCTAAGAAGTGGGATCATGATAGTTAATAAGCTAGATGACTCCAGATTTGAGCAATTCGTTCGTAGAATAATATCTAAAGTGAAACTTCAAGACACTGAAATATTTAGCACGGAAGAAGTTATCAAACTTGTCAAGATATTTGCTGTAGAAGAAGAAAACTTACTCCTAGCTATAAAGACTTTGGTGTACATATCTAAGAGATTATTAAAGTATATATTTATGCCTATGGATTTAAAGAATGATCTGAAGTCAATTGGATTAGGTAATGAAAAAGCAGAGATGATTGTCAAACAGTGGTCTTCAGAAACAAGATCTACTTTAGATGAACTAGGGACGGACTCTGTCGAAAAAGCAAATGAATGTATAAACTTCAAGTGGTCTTTGAATGCTGAACTCAGTTCAAATTACTGTATGAAAACGAAAGTGCCTAAAGCTTATTTAACATTGTCCAGGAATAAGAGTGAGACTGATATAGAAGTAACACATCCAGAATTGTATTCTATGTTTCTGCAGTTTGAAGCTATACAAAGTGAATTGGATAATTTGGGAATATAGTTAGGTCACACAGTTAGTACTTGCTGACAATAAATATCCTATGCTATGATGTGTGCCAGTTTCTAAGTTATCAGTACCTATATCTAATTTCAGTTCGACTGACTCTGATTTAGTAGTTTTGTTGTGTTTAAATAATGAACATTTAAAACATTGAACCTCAAAATAGTAATTGTATATAATTTATATCTATATAAAATATATCTAGATAGGTCTGTGCCTCTAGCGGCTCAATGTATAATAGGAATGCATTGTTTAATTAATCTTATATATATAAAAATCTTGTGTCACGATGTATGTCCCGAATAAACTCCAAAACTACTGAACCGATTTCAATCAAATTTCACATATACCCGTATTTTGGTCTAACTTACTGGATAGGATAGTTATCATCTCAATTATTCGCTTATGTCGTGAATGTAAACGAATAAAATGTATAAATTGTTTCATAAGCAAGTGTTTATCTACTGTTTAGTTTTATGAAGTTCTCATAGATGGTGTACGTTGACTCATCGATAAAATTCTTCAATATTGTTTGCATCTAGGTTGCAAATACACCCAATAGATGGCGCTGTGTTCTGTTTCTTAGAATATAAATTCTAATGTAATGTAATGTAAAGTGGACTCCTTTTCCGCACTTAGACTCTATACCTGGTCCGTTGTACGTGAAGTCCTGGCTAATCTAGCCAGCCTAACTCCGCCCAGAAGCTCAGAAGCTTCCTGGGAGCTTCGCAGGCTTCGCGGAGTGACCTCACTGTTCCGAGGATTTGTTCACGTTGAAGGGTTACTGCCTCGCATTCCAGGACTACGTGGGCAACCGTTTCTTCCGCCATGAAACAGCCTCTGCATAGAGGACTGTCTGTGGCGTTTATGGTGAATAAGTGTTTGTTTAAGGGACAGTGACCTGTTATAGTCCCTATCATTATTTTAAGGTTCTTTCGGTTTAGACTTAACAGACGCTTTGTAAGTCGCATGTTTAAGGCGGGTAAAGCTGATTTTGATTGTCTGCAGTCTATTGTTTGTAGCCATCTTTGATTATGGAGCTCAGCGGATCTCTGGCGGATCCACGTACGAAACTGTGAGAAGGGTAAGAGAAGGAGTGGGTACGGGCCGGTCACTGTCATCCCAGATCCTCTCCTCGCCAGTTCATCCGCGGCATCATTGCCAAGTGATCCGCTGTGTCCTTTTATCCACTGGAGAATAGTTCGATTAGTCGAAGATATTTCTTCCAGGGCCTGATGGCATTCAATGATTAGTTTGTTAGTGGTGTGTCTATTTGATAGAGACATCAGCACGGACGCGCTGTCAGATAGAAATTTAACGGTGAAATTGTTCAACTTCCGTCTGTGCACGGCTCTTGCAGCCTCGGTTAATGCCACACATTCACATTGGAAGATGGAGCTATATGCACCTAATGGAATGTGTATGTTTATGTTGAGATCGGAGGAGTATACTCCTGCTCCTGAGCCATTCGTCATTTTGGACCCGTCAGTGTATATGCGTACTTCGCGACATGACGAGTGGTCTCGCTCCTCTTCCCTCAGTTGTACCTCATATTTTTTGTTGAATATATATTGTTTATACGTTCTATCACTTGGGGCGGCTATTAGCGGCTGATATTCGATAGCCTTGCCCAGTATAGTGGTGTGTGGGCTATTGTGGTTTTTGCCCCAAAGATCTAAGTGCATAAGTCTGATAGCTGCCATTGCAGCTTCTTGCTGTATGTATAGATCTAATGGAGTGATTTGTAGGGCTATTTCCATTGCCGCTGTGGGGGTTGTTCTCATACACCCACTGACCGAAGAGCAAGCTAATCTTTGGAAGCGACCTAGTCTAGTGACTGTAGTCCGGAGTTCCGTTCTAGGCCACCAGACCAGGGCTCCGTAGGTCAACATTGGTCTTATTACAGCAGTGTATAGCCAAAGTGTTAGTTTTGGCGAGAGTCCCCATTTCTTACCAATCATCTTTTTACATTGGTAAAAGGCAATTGTTGATTTATCCAGTTTGTAGTCAAGGTGCTTATTCCAGAGTAGTTTACTATCTAGAATTACTCCTAAGTACTTGACTTCGTTCTTAAGTGTCAGTGTTGTATTGAAGAGTTTTGGGAGCCTGTAGGGTCCGGGGACTCTTCTGTTTGTGAACATAATTAGTTCAGTTTTTGCCGGATTTACTGAGAGCTCATGTTGAATGCACCAGCTTTCAATTATCCTGAAAGCTCTCCTCATTAAATCACAAAGAGTGCCTTCGAAGTTACCGGATAGTAGTATAGCTATGTCGTCAGCATACCCCACCGTGTAGAGATTGCTAGCGTTGAGCTCTGTTATGAGCTCATTTACCACTATGTTCCACAGAAGAGGAGATAAAACTCCGCCCTGTGGGCATCCTCTACTCACGATTCCTCGTGTAGTGGTGTTGACTGTGAACTGTATAGCTCGTTGTTTTAACATGTTGTTTATCCAATCTATAAGTGTTGTGGCCACTTTACATGCGTTAAGTGCCCCACTTATGCTAGAGAATTTCGTTTTGTCGAATGCACCCTCAATGTCTATGAATGCGCCCAATGTTGGTTGTTTAGACTTTAACGCATTTCCTATGCGTGACACTACATTGTGGAGTGACGACTCAGTTGATTTGCCTGCACTATAGGCATGTTGATTAGGGTGCAGCGGTTTGAATAGTGGCAGATGACTTCTGATCTCTCTGTCCCCCAGTCTCTCCAGCGTTTTTAACAAAAACGAGGTAAGACTTATGGGTCTGAAGGATTTTGCCTGGGTGTAGTCACCCCTGCCTGGTTTGGGTATAAATATGATTTTTACTTCTCTCCATTTCAAAGGAATGTAGCGGTGTGCTATGCAGGCTCGGAACACCGAGACAAGTTGATTTATTATAGCATCACCGCTCCATCTGAGCAGTCCTGGAAATATGCCATCCAGACCGGCCGATTTGAATGGTAGGAAGGTGTTTATGGCCCAGGTTACTTTAGCTGTAGTGACTATACTTTCAGCTACACTCCAGTCCAGGGCAGTGGTGGCCCTTTCTCTATATGGCTCCCAGACTTGCGAAGTGGCAATTTGGCAGCCAGGGATGTGAGTTGTCAGTAGTAGTTCACTAGTTTCAGCGTCAGTTTTTGTATAGGTATTGTCAGGTTTTTTGAGGCATCCAATCGAGTGTTCGTTGTCTTTTGATAGACAAGTCTTCACTCTGATTGCCTGATTATTATTTTCAATGCTGGAGCAGAAGTGTCTCCAGCACTCTCGCCTTCTAAGACGAATTAGTTTTTTATATTGTCTCCTGGCGACAGTGTATCTGTCCCAGTCGGCCTGTTCTCGTGTGTTTTTTGCTTTATTGAACAGTGTTCTTATTTTTCGCCGGTGTTTCTCTAGCTGAGAGCACCACCAGTGTAGCTTGCCTCCTTGCCTTGGTATAGTTAGGGGGCAAGACTGTTCAAAGCTGGTTATGAGAATGGAAGTTATTTCATCTACATAGGTATCTATGTCTGTTACATTGATGTTATTTACGCTAGTGAGTCGCTTACCTATTTCAGCCCTGACTAATCTAGTGAACTTAGATTTATCAGTTTTTTGAGGTAACCTTCTCGGTTGTGGTTTTGGTAGGTTCATATTGATAGTGAATCTGATCCATCGATGATCTGAACACGATATCTCTTCAGACACATGCCAGTCCTGAATGAAGTCAGATATGCCTATCGTTGTTATTGTTAGGTCTATTATAGTTTGACATCGCGCGTTGACAAACGTTGGCTCTGAACCTTTGTTGTGTAAAGTGAGATTATTACTAAGTATAAAGTTTAGCATATCCTCACCTCGATTATTTGTCTTGGCGTTACCCCAGAGTGTGTGATGCGCGTTGGAGTCAGCCGAGATCACCAGTTGCAGTTGCTCCCTCTCGCAGTACTCAGCTAGCAGGCTGAGTTCTGGCGTCGGCACATCCTCGTCTCCGGGCAAATACGCGGAAGCAAGGACGATATCCGGGAGCAGTTGATCTGTGGTTGTTATTCTTGTTGCTGTAAGGTTTTTTGTACAAAATTCGTTGATAAGTGTGGTTGGTAAATGCTTGGGTATGAATATGCATGTTCTTGGATTACTTACGGAGGTGTCCAGCAACAATTTTCCTCCGATGTTACCTAGACCGCATATTCTGCTATTCCTAATCCACGGCTCTTGGATCAGGCAGATGGTCTCAGTGTTATTTTCCAGCACTCTGCGCAAGGAAGCCGACGCAGTCTGGCTGTGCTGGAGGTTGGTCTGAATTATTTTAATCTTCCCGTATAGGAGAGGAGTCGAGACAGCTTTCGCTGACCTCACTCCCCCCCGCGTACGGAAAGCAGTCTTCATCCGAGGTGGTGAGCCTCGGCGAGTCCGGTTGTGCATGTTGGTAGCTGGCCACATCCATTGCCACCGGAGACTGTGCACGCACCAGTGTCGCCCCCTCCTTCAGCAGTGCTGCTGCCGGAAGAGTGGCGGGCTGTGAGGGCACAGTTATCATCTCCGGGATTTGCGCAGAGGTAGTGGCCGCCGAGGGCGCCTTCTGATCCCGGTGGGCAACTTTATCCATAAAGTGGATATAGATATTGCCCATCAGGTAAAAGATGCGCCTGTCCTGCAGGCCTACCATCAACTTATAGGCTAGCTATTCAATTCCGACTCTATTCAATTTAGGTACCTAAAAAATTTCATACCATCAACTCATTAAGCGACGATCGCATTTGAATCGTATTACGTCAGAAAGAATGAACAAAACGTTGTCTCTGATCCAACTTTCCGCCGCCGAGCGAGAAAAAGACAACGCTATATAAAAATCTCGTGGTCTCATTCAATGGTCGCTTCGTTTTGAAACGGCTTCTTACATAAAAATCGGAAATTACCGGATTTTTTTAGACCCCAATTTTATATTAAGTTTTGCGAATTAAATACATTAAATTATTTTATATTTCACAAAATTTTATTTATATAATATTTTGGGTACAGTGTCTTCCCATTAATGCTTGAATTTCCAAGATTATTATACGAAATCGTAATTAAAATTTTTGAACGAACTAGCCGATGTCATCCGTATTACCTATTTTTTCTAATTCTTGTCATACTTTACGAGCGCGGTAGTTTTAAAAATGGAATTATTAGTTTGTGTTTGGCGTTTGGAACAAAACAAAGTTAGGAAATTTATAATGACGTAAGCTGTTAGTTTATGTTTTCTATTTAATCAAGTGTTTTGGATATTATTTAACGATTCGTAATATCAAACCTCAATAATAATTCCATGTCCACTCAACAGTGTGGAATTTCGTGTACCTTTACCTTTCTTAAGTGTTTTTTTTGTATACAGTGAACAATCTCGTCAAGTGGTGGCACGAAGGGTTACGTACCACCAGTTAGAAATATTGTTGGAAGCTCTAAACTCTCATCGAGAACATCTTCAAAACAAAAGCATCTTCGTTGATGCACTCCATCAGCTCAAATAATAGTAGTTCGTCAGACATACTATTCAATATTCAAACAACTCTTGCGCACGACGTTAAACTTAGTTGATTAGTATCTTAGATAATATTATGTCACAGAGTCACAGCTCTACTTATCGACTTTAGTCTCAATAATGAAAATAGCACACTTACACTTACACAGATTTAAAACATACACGGAAATTTGTAAAAACGATTCAGTTTGGCGAAACAAAACTAACTTTTATTGAATCGCTAGAATTGACAGTTATGCTATTCAGTTTCAGTCGTAAGGAAGCATCATAGTACGAAAAGAATGAACGAAACTAAGCTTGCCATTCAGTTTAGGTTTTGTTTTGGCGGGAATTTTAAACTGATCGGCTTAACAAGGTCATGGTACGAAAATAGCGACGCAGTTCAGTTTAGGTCCTAAACTGAATTGCTTAACTAGTTGATGGTAAGCCTGCTGGTCTTTTAAAGTTTTTACATCAGGTTCTGGCACTCGGAAGAACAGGCTGGTCCCGTCAGGGTTCTGTCTGGCCTGTTCATGTGTCAGAATCCATGAATTAATGTTAAGGTGTCGGTTTTGTCTCTGTAGAAGTTTCCTTAACGCCTCAGTGTCACCTGTGTGACCAGGCACAAAGAGCATACAAGGAACCCTCTGTGGTATGGCCGACTGTGGTCTTACTACGAGTTTAGTACCGGTTATAGGTGATGCGATTCCATCTACGGTTCGGTTTAGCCAGGCCAGCGTGAAGGCGTCGTCGCACCACGTTTTAAGAACGCCATCCGCAAAATGGGCCCTGCCTCGGAACCTGATGTCGTTTGGTTCTGTTTCAAGGGAGGCGTCCGGGTCAGCCATAAGCTCATCCAGAATCTTCCCCTCTATTGTTAGTCTGATTCCCTCAGCCTGGACCTGCGTCATGTCCGAGAAAGGTTCGGTCATAACAGCGACACATAGCTCATTGGCTAAGTAGGTCGCAGCCGCCTCCGCGTAGCTTGCCGAGACGCCTTTCGCCAGGCCGGGTTTGAGCGTCTTCACCTTCTTACTCTCCCCGGTCGGGGTCACGGTGTCATCTGGCCGCGTACGTTTCTGCGGCTTAGCCTGAGGTACCTCAGTGTTAGTGTCTTGCTTGAGTAGTTTTTTACTGTTACGGCCTCTAGGTTTAAGGCTACGCTTGATGGGCTTAGGCTGAGGCGCAGCAGATGCAGCGCTGGTCGCGATTGAGCTTCTCTCCCCGGCCGCTGCCTTCTGGGCTACAGTCGGTTGAGGGCCAAGTGCCGCAAGTTGCCTTGCGGCATCAACCACTCCTGCACGCATCGCCGCTGTCTTAGCCTTGGCCTTCATGCGCCGCTTTTTAGAGGCCGTCATTTTCTGGCCAGTTACTGTCCGTGTTTCCTCGTTTGGGATAGCCTCTTTTAGAGAGGACATATCCAACGATCTCTCACTGGACCTGTTGTTTGACGCAGCTGCCTCCATCGACCCAGCCGTGCCTGCTGCGGGTGGCGCATCCGCAGTCGCAACCATTACAGTCGCATCATTGGACGCAGCCACCTTTAGCTTGCTCAGCGTAAGAGCCGACTTCGGTACCGCTTTGGGCTTACCCCTGGTTAGCGCATTGTTGTTGTCGTATGGTGTGTTTAGTTCCGTCGCGGACGCAGCCTTGATGAGCGCATCCTTGATGTTTTTGTGAGTTTTAGGTGCTGCCGTTATTGCAGCATCTTTAGGCCTAGGGGCATCGGAGGACGCTGTCATACGCATGTTACGCCTAGACGCATCCAAGGACGCAGCCCTTGGTCTAGAAGATTGTGGCGCATCTTTCGACGCTGCCGTTGTGTTGTTTTCCTCTGTATCCATAGGTTGTTTTTTATATGTCTTCACCTTCGGAGCTCTCCACCCGCCATGGAGCCCTCAAAACGGGGACGCCGCTCGTTCAACAAGCGTGCGCCAGAGCTACTCCTCCAGTATAGGTCCAGTGTACTGAGTAGTAAGTGCGCCTGCACGTAGCGAACGATCCCGAAGTTGCTCACGACACGAGGATGTCGCGTGCTCGCCTCAGGGCGCGCGCCACGCCGGCTACCCCTCCCCCGCACCCCGAACCTCGCCAGCAGCCCGCTTATGGGATGCTACAGCCGATTGACCGTGGTTGGCTACTCCACGGCCTCCCGTTTAAGAAGAAATTCGGACCAAAGAGGAGTGTTGTGTGCAACGGGCACGCAGCCCGCTACGCCACTCAGCCACCAGGATTCCTGCATCCCCCCGTACGGGTCTCCGCGCACGGCACAAACACGCAGGAGGTCATTGCTATCCACCATCCAGTATTATTTGATGGTGAACACGCTAGGACATGACCTCTTCATCCTAGCATTTATATCGCCTGGTAGTTTCTGTTGTATCTATTTCTGAAGGAACTAGACCAAAAACGGGGCTGGCAACCACGTGAAGGATGACTCCAGACTTGCCTTAGGGATCTACATGACTTGCACTCTCCCCTAAGACCACGCCCCCTCACCACCTCTGAAGGAGGCGATGAGGTAGAGTTATCTCCATGCTACCAAGCTGAAGGCCTGTCGGAAAGTATCGTCGCAAAAGCACTAAGATAACCCCGCCCCAATATAATATAAATTCTATTACTTTATTTCACGTAATATTTATATAAGCTCACGATATAACCGTATTATTATAATGGTTTGTGACTGATGTTTTTATAATTATACTGCGTATTATGTTACAATATTAATAACACAAAAAAAATTGTACCATTTTTGTTAGAGAATTAAAATTTAAAGTCTTGGCGCCAAATTTTAATAAAAGTTTTAAGATCTGGCCATCAAATTCTATCGAGACGCCATCTCTGGTTTGAATGTACAAAGCTTTGGTATCACATTCGTTCTCGAGACCTCCTCTGAGCGTAAACAAAGCTCCCTCTCGAACCATCGAGACCCACTATTTCGAACAATCGATCAATCGATTCTTCTCGAAGCATGCGAACTAGAACGTTCGGGAAATTCAAGGTTCAGGTATAAATACTGGCGCCGAGTGTCACCGCAGTTCTCCCTCCCCTCCGTAGACGCTCTCGCAACGCCCGGACGACTCTATCGCCACCGTCACATCGGCGGCGCTAGGTTCGCCCAATCCTACTAATATACGCAACAGACGCTCCGTTTTCGGTACTGGTGCCGGATACCAGATCCACCAACTCACACAATCACAACACCGACCTCGTCGGCGAGGTCGAAGATCTCTCAGATCCTTCAGATCGGTTAGTTTCTCTCCAAATAATCAAACAGATCAAACCATTGATAGGGCCCTAGGACACTCCCCTTCTGGGGTGCCAGGGCAAGTCTGACCCCACGTATTCTGGCGACGGCCCAAGCCGAGGTTCGTACCGTCTAGGTGCACTTGTGCTAGTCGCCCTTTAACTTTGGGTCGAGCGCCTCCTGCGCTCACCACTGCCCGGTAAAGCTGTAGAGGCCAGCATAGCTGTTGGCCTCTACATGGCCTTGCTGTCATTTAAAAAAAAAAAAAAGTTCAGTTCCTTTCCTCCTAAACGAGTGAATTAATACTATCTCCCGGAAAGTGATGATAGTCTCAGTAAAATCTCCACGCATTTTGTACAACAATATGAATTTTTCAATTGAGTACTCAAGTTTTATTTTAAATTTAGGTAATTCGATTTTACCGGAAGGGTTTTATTTCCTCAGTTGCGATTAGAGAAATAAAATATGGTGGTACGAAGTTCGCCGGGTCAGCTAGTATATTATATGAACATACAGTATAGTCGTTTACCTTGCCGAATTAGAACATAGGCTCTGTGAGCTCAATGTGTAAGCTCATAATCTGCTTCGTCCGATCTACGAGACTTACAACTATATTCAAGAATAATATACTATGAAGGCCCGAACACATAGAGCCGGTAAATCCAATAGGAAACAATTGCCTATTGTGAGGAAAGCAGTGAGAAATTCTTTACTTATTAGCACAGTACCTTACAAAATTATTGTTTTTGAATATGGGTGTTATAAAATGTAGTGATTGTAATTTGTGATTATACTAGAATCCTAGGATCGTAAATGGTATATAGGTTTGGTTTAAAGTTTTGTAACTCATTATTTTTACGCCCAGAAAAATATAGGTACCTACTACCTACATTCTACATAGTTTTCATACTTTTTTTATTTCACTGAAATCGATGAGGGACTAATTAGTCTTAATACTTTGTTTATATAACCCTACCATGGCAAATGGCAAACCAAAGAGGGTTGTTTTTATAATTTAGTTTATATTTATTTAAACGATAACTTACGAAAATTTATTTTTTTATTTTTCAGTGGTTACCAAATTATTAGTAGATCTATTTTTCTAAAAATTTCTAGGAAAATAGAGAAAATGTTTCCTTAATTTTTATTCGGTTTTATGCAATCATCCGTTATCATCCTAGGTTTTCGATTTTCGAGATGATTCGGTTTTTCCGATTTTCCTACTTTCCTACCCTTGTTTCCTACGTAAAATTTATTTTCTCGTTATTTAAAAAAAACAAAACCATAGAGATAATAGCACATTTGCAGACTATAAAACACCGCTTGATTAAAATAATCAAACGAAACTTAGATCAAACGCGTATAATGTTTGATCGTGTAAAAGGCACCTACCTACACACATCCACAGAAACTTTTGTCTGTGGCAGAAACGTCAGAGATTTTGGCAGCCCGCGGGTGAACTATTTTCTTCATTGTTGACCTTTCCTAAATCTTGGTGTAATTATTTCATCATTAGACGTACTCTGGCTGCATCCTTATTTAATTAGTTTACATATTTCGTGAAAGTCTCGACGATGGACTCTGAAGATGACACAAAGGACGATGTGGATTCTGGAAATGAGTCTAGCGGAGACGATGTCGACTTTGCAATGGACGTTGAGACACACAGTACAAGGGAAAGACAGACGGAGCTCGAGGAATATCCTTACGAAGTGTTATCAACGGAGGAAATCGTTCAGCACATGGTGGATTGCATCAAAGAAGTGAACACAGTTGTTGAGGTCAGTGGGTTGATGTGTGTGGTAAACAACGGAGTACATTAATGAGGTTACTCGTCCATTGGTCCACTTCCATAAAATCTTTTGTGTCGCCTTGAGATTTACACATTCAATTAGAAATAATATGGATTTGATGAACATTTCTTGGGATACCTACTGTCAATACTTTAAAAAACTGGCTTTAAAGGCCTAGTTCTGAATAAGTCAATAGAAAACTTACAACAATACATAGGTACAAAAAATATTATTGTTTTGTCACAGGTTCATTCAATTTCCAGTGTGATAGTATGAGTCATTATTCTTATGACTAATATCAAATAACAGTTATAATTGATCTTAATCTTTGTTAAACAAATACATTATTAACTAAAATGAATCCCTTTACTATAGTTTTCTTATATATTTTTAAAATATATTATTTTGTATAGGTATTAGTATTTTAATTCAGGTGCTGGTCATAAGTATTGGTATATAAAACTTATATCATAAATAACATCACACCTTTTCTGTAAGGATAAGGCTATATATTGGGTACCCACACTTGAACAGGATTTTATGAAGTCCCATGTAAAGGGGGCAAGCCTGTTGTCATCAACCTGTCACAAATCCAGACTACATTATTTTGTATATAAAATAAGAATAAGAATGTAAATAATATGGCTATAAGAAAATTCTTAGAAATTAATAAAACTTTATACCTAGACTGAGAATTGAAACCAGGACCTCAAGCACGCCAGTAGCTCTTGCCACCTCTACACTATTGAGGCAGTCTAACTGCTCGATACATCGGGTGCATATTTATACTATACTAGTGGCCTGCCCTGGCTTCACATGGGTACTAAATTCATGAAACATTGTATTTTTATAATTATAACCATCATGGTTTCTGCAGTGCACACAATTAAATACTATATCTGTTACAGTCAAAACCTTAACAGGTGGATATACTGTCCTCCAACTATTTTGTAGATATATTGCAAGTAATACAAAATACAAACCTCTAGTACATTACTTGATTCTATCACCAATAGTTTTCACAGCTCATGCAAATAATGACTGTTTCTATTATTGTGACTTAACTGAAATAGATGGATAAAATGTCCGCAGACTATTTCGTAGATATTGATAAATACTACAAACTCTTATAGTTCGACACAAAAGAGTAGAAAATAATGGGGACGCCTCTGTCTTTTACAAGAGTAAAAACAATTTAATCAACACATACACTTTAAATTAGTTCCGTTTCTACTCTTTTCTGTCGAGCTATAGTACATTCATTTATTGTCATCAATAATTTTCACAGCTTCAGAATAATTATTATAAAGTAGAAGGTCATGCTAGCTGGCCCTATATCTACCACACAAGCCAGTCCTCTGTGAAGATTATCCTACAAAAGTGGAAAGTTTAGTGGTGGTAAAACCCTAAATCCCTAAAGTCCTAAATCATGCATAACTGTAAACAAAAATATTGTATCAAAAATGCTTTATAGAAGTTTTTGTCAATACCATTTTATAATTTTTCTGTTTATAATTGATAACTATCAGTAATGATATAGAGTTTACAGATGATATTTTGAATATGAAGTAAACACATTGATTATTACCATATCATTTTATATTGCTTTTAAATTATTTTTTTTGTAGTAAATGTCTAAAATAAAACCGGGATTTTTAGAAGTTCACTTTGAAAAATCCGAGAGTTTATAAGAGAAACTAAAATGACAGCAACATAGTTTACTTCACTATAAAAATATCAGGCTTTAATAGAATGGGTTAATTGTATTTGGAGGAAACAGGGGAATACAAAACATTGATTTGGTAAATTTCTCATGTGATTGTATGAAATTTTTAGGAGCTGGGATAGCTACGAGAAAATATATATTAATTATACACTCTTAAATAGAAAAACAACTACTTAATCGCCCATGTGATTTAGCCTCTCCCCCATTACATGGGACTTAAGTCTTAAGAGACAATTGGCAGTGGGTTTACCTACTATGGAAATGGGGGGAGATCGCTCTACCTTACCCTTCAAGGCAAAATGTGTGATGTTATGTTTTCATATTTTAGATACCAGCTACGACTACTAGGATTCTTTTAAACCACTTCAAATGGGACAAAGAGAAGTTGATGGAGAGATTCTATGATGGTGACCAGGACCAGCTGTTTGCTGAGGCGCGGGTCATTAATCCATTTAGAAAACCTGTCATACAGAGGCCCAAGGTAACATGGAATTAGTATTAAAGTACATGTTATTAAACCTGTGTCTATACTACAGAGCAAATATGCAGAGGTAGGTCTCGTAATAAAATATGTTTTCCCTATGAAACGATGTGTGACATTTTGCAGGGTGTCAGACGCCGCCTGCTTCTGTATTTTCCATGTACAGGTCAATAGTAAAGTTACTCTTCATTCTTTGTCAACCTTACTAAGTAGTTTAACTATCTCACACTAGGCAACCTGTTTAAATAAGTCAAAGTTACGTAAATATTCACATCTTCCTGATCAGATCAGACTCTGACATGATTCTTGAGTCTTGGGTACAATTCTTCCTACCCCTTCGAGAAAAAGGCGTGATTGTATGTTATGTTATTCACATCTGTACACCTACTAAGGTCGGTAGACCTTAAAACACGAAAATATCAATTAGGTAGACGGTAGTCTACCTAATTGATATTTTCGTGCTGGAGCTTTTTATCTATGACAATGGATAAGAGATAAGTTTGCTGTGATTGTAAACAAAGTTTATTTTACAATTGACCTACATTCACACAGCAATATTTAATTGACTCAATGTTTAAAAGCATTAATTTAATTTATATTAATTAATTTGCCAATATAAAATATAATTTGTTACTGCCTAAAAATATGTTAATATTTGACCTAGTGATACACATTTAAAATTGTTCAACCAACTTAAATTATCTATAGCAAGCAATATTTTAAATTTTCAGCTACCCAGGCGGATATCGACATCTGGCACAGAAGAATGCGAAATATGTTTCTCGATACTACCAACTGCTGTAAGTACACACTGAAAATAATTTTCGAAAAAGAATTAAGCCTTGACGCCTTGGTGGTAATAGCAGTCCACTCTCTACCCGTGGTTGCCGTAAGAGCCGGCCAAGTGTTATCAGATCCAGAGGACGGGCAGCAGCGGCTTCTGTGTGAAAACATCGAAATGCGCTTGCCAACCCTTAACGAGTTTTGGCAAATAGAGGAATAAAATTTATATTAAAGGGATGTTATTTGATTAAACCGGTATACAATGTTTAATGTATACCAAAGCCTTGCCAAAATTGTACAAATGAGTTCAGTACTTTTGCCATGAAAAAGTTAAAACACCATCCACACCGAAGCTTGGAATTTTCAGAATTATTAATGGGATATCAATTCTGTTTTAATCATTTGTGTGTGGAAACTTTAATAATATGTTGAAAGTTTTGTGTTTATTGTACATGACGTTGTATGATGATATTATGTAATAATTTGTTTGTTTACAGATGATGACAGGACTTGAATGTGGACACAGATTTTGCACACAGTGCTGGTGCGAATATTTAACAACCAAAATAATGGAAGAAGGATTAGTGAGTTTCTTTTTATATACAAGTAAAATGGCATAACAATTCAGTGGTTTCATAGATAAATATTTTTAACATTTCTCTAGACATTTAAGATTTTTTTACATTTGCTCGCCTTGTCACTCACTAACATAAAAAATCTTGTATAATCTTAAAATGAATAAATGAGAAACTTCGGTATAGAACATAAAATTATTGTTATGTGTTCATTACTGTTATATTTAGGTAATCTAAAAGTATCTAATCTAAATGCACATAGGTTGAGTAGCTAGGAGATTAATTTCCATAATATGATGTTAGTATTGTGAAACAGTACGATATTTTGGACATTCTGCATACTGCAATGCCATATGATACGAATGTTATACACGTGTGAACGTGAACCCCCCTTAAGTGATTAAAGAAACAAGAAACCCCCTTCTTGTCCATACAAAATGAAATTTCCCAAATACGGAGAAATGGAGACTAATTTTCCACGACTAATTTTCCACTATATTGTTTGTAATTGGCTCTTAATCTGGCCATTATTTGAGCAGAAATATGTTTAGTTGATGACAAGTTTATGGTTTTTTCACATATAAAAAAATTTGTTAAAAATATTTTGTGGTTATTTTATGTTTTTTGTACGAGTTTATTATTTTCGAATAATTTTTTTTCGAATTTATCATTTTTGAATGTATTGTTTCCGAATGTATTATTTTTGAATTTATGATTTTCGAATTATTTATATTCGAATTTATTATTTTTTAATCTTCAAATTTATTATTTTTAATTTTTGAGTTTATTATTCAAGAATTTAACGGGTAACTGTTACGTTACTGTTACGTTAGACGTATTAAAAAAGGTGTAGTAATACTTAAGGATAATACTTAAGGTAGTAATACTTTACTATCTATATTGAATCTAAATTAACCTACCTAAATTGAACAACTTTCAGAAGGAATAATTGCGAAATTCGCAAAGAATTAATTGTCAAGGTATACTTAATGTAGGGTATGTATGCTTAATGTAGGGTTCCATACAGTAAAAAGGAATAACTTTTGATTGCGTTAACTTAGAGAGGTATAATTTTTTTGCAGCCACAAGGGACCGTAGATCTGAGTACTTGATTTGAGTAATCTCTACTTGATACCTCCACGCGTTAGACGGATAGACAGACAAGAAAGTGATCCTATAAGGGTTCCTTTTTTTCCTTTTGAGATAGATATATCACCCTAAAAACATTAAATTTCCTATACAAATTTTCCAGTCAATTGTAAAAATGTGTATGATATCAGGGTCAGACGATAGCGTGTGCGGCGCACGCGTGCGACATCCTGGTGGACGACGCGACCGTGATGCGGCTCGTGCGGGACCCGCGCGTCAAGCTCAAGTACCAGCACATCATCACCAACAGCTTCGTCGAGGTACACTCGCTTCTTTCTTAGTAGTAGTAGCGTCTGTGGCCCAAATGACCTGGCCGGTTACACAATGTGAAATTGGAAGTAAAATTACACCCACGGGCGGGATTTGAACCACGCACCATTCCGCGTGGTGGGCTTAATCTATAAAAACATAAAATGGATCGAACCTCACAATGTGGACTTTTCACCTGGGCGCTACCGTGTTTCAAATTTCGGATGTCACGTTAAACTCTAGGATCCGGCTGTTTCCTGTAAGAGATGTAGGGGGCAGTCGTTAGGTCATGTCGGAGGCTGCGTAGGAATCTTGGTGACATTAGCGTTTGCTGCTAGCGCATTATTATATCGATGGCAGCGAAGTATAAACGGACATCTACAAAATCCCGATTTTACAGGATAGCACATTTATAGAAAAGTTGCCATTTAGTGTGTACCGATTAACGTGAAATTTTCTAAGACGCATTAAAATAACTTTCAATTAATAGGTTTTATTGAAATAATGTCTTTTTTTACTATAAATTATATTTGTTTATAACAGGGACGCCAATTACATATAATAAATCTATTAAACTAAGGTGATAATCTCCAGAAATTTATAGCAATTAGTATTTCTCATTTTTGTCCTTGTTGACGTCATATATATACCTCCGAAGTAAAGGTGGACAAATGCAAATGTCCGTTTCTACTGCGACGTTTTTTTATAATCGAATGTAGATGTCTACTTATGTAGCAGATTTTCCTCATTATTTTGAAATTTAAAATACTTCTAATACGGACTTGTAGATAGGGCAATGCAAGTTTAATGCAAGCTTCTTTGTCAAAAAAAACTAAATCCTTATTTACTTTGCTGCATTCGAATGTTTCTGAAGACCCACGTGAAAAATCGCCTTTAGCACATACCCTGCTGAAAACACATACCTTGTGTTTTTTTTTTGCGTAACGCTTGTGCGGCCACACACGCCAGGCGCGTTAAGCCTTCTTTCAAACACGCGTGTTTTTTAGTTGATAGAACAATTTGAAAAAAAAAAACCACACCAGCAGTATTTATGTTAGTATCTAAATATCACTTGATATTGTTCTAGTGCAATCGTCTGCTCCGCTGGTGTCCATCTCCGGACTGCAGTAACGCGATCAAGGTGGCGTACGTGGAGGCGGCGCCCGTCACGTGTCGCTGCACGCACACCTTCTGCTTCTCTTGTGGGGAGAACTGGCACGACCCTGTGCGGTGCTCGCTGCTTAGGAAGTGGATTAAGGTATGTTCTATAAAAGCCACAGTTTCACTATAATGCTCTGTCGTCAGTGGGTTATCAGCAGGCTCAAAATAGCGCAACGAGCTCGGCATTTCTCTGCGAGATCGAATCAGAAATGAGGAGATCCGTAGACGAACGAAGGTTACCGACATAGCCCAGCGGATTAGCAAGTTGAAGCGGCAATGGCCGATGGGCCTGTAAAGTTCTCGAATGGAGACCACGGGGCGGCAAGCGCGGCGTAGGACGTCCACAGGGTGGACGGATAATCTGATAAGGACGGCAGGAACACGCCTAACTATCGGACTGAATGGAAATCTGTGGGGGAGTCCTATGTTCCTCCAATCCTTTGGCTGAGATGATGATGACTCACTATTGAGGCGCTGTGCCCCTACCTAAGCAACACAACAGTAACGTGATTTTCTATTGGTATGTAGCGTGACTCTGGCACATTCGATGGACCCACCAGGGTGACGTGCCTGAAACATGTCCCAGCACCTACAAAGGCATTAATTCAATAAATTTTGTATTAAATGGTAGATCGTCCTACATTTTAGTGAAAAGTCACTTCAAGTTTCATGTCGCGCGTAACTTTATTTTAAAACTGCAAATAGGTACTTTTCGGAAGTATGGAATCGGAGTTATAGAACGTATTTTTTGTAGTATATCTGGATTAATGTCACTTTATAATTACATGTTACCTAAAATAAAACACTAATGAAGAAATTATCTCTTCTATAGTCATTACGTTCATCAAAGTTTGTATGGGAAATGATGTCGGCCCAACCACCTTCATAATAATTTGTGACTAATTTAATTTTAATTTTGAGAAATTAGTGATTATTTGATTTAATTTGACATATTTTTTTTTGTAAAACCTTTTAACCGATTTCAGATTCGAATACATCAAAAGAAAGCTAGTAAAACGTAGTAATTTTCATAACAATCCAATGGGAAAAAAATTCGTTGATTATTTGAGAAATACCGTAGGGACAGTTTATGTAGTGCATGAAATTACTCAAATTTTCTAACGATTCCATCTTAGTTTTTTCAATTTGAGCTAGTAAATTTTATTTAATGTCTTCGACGGATGGCTTATATGTAATAAAACAGAAATAATTATGATCGGTTATTTTTTTATGATTTTTCAAAGTTAATAAATTTTGATTTATCATAAAATCTCAAATATTTCGAAAATGTTCAAATTTCGCAGAACAAAAACATAGCTTATGAGCTCCTTTATGAGCCCTTAAAAGGAACGAACCAATCACCTTGTATTATAACTATTGACCAATTACGGTGTTTTCTAAACAAACCATTATTATCAGAAGTGCGACGACGACTCGGAGACGTCGAACTGGATAGCGGCGAACACCAAAGAGTGTCCCAAATGTAACGTTACGATCGAGAAGGACGGCGGCTGCAACCACATGGTCTGCAAGAACCAGAACTGTAAGGCTGACTTCTGCTGGGTCTGCCTCGGGCCCTGGGAACCTCATGGCAGCAGCTGGTATAACTGTAATAGGTCAGTACATTTTCAGACTCATGGTTACGTTCGGAATAAGTTATGTTTGTGAGTTAAGAAATCTCACTTGTCATCTCATTGGGTGTGGGAGTGTGGGTCAATGTCGGATTTTAGACTCGCCATCCCCTTTACTACTGTCAGTTTGTTCGAATGCTTCAATAATACGGAAGTCGTAATCGCTATCATTTTGAATGAAATTGTGCAACTAAGGCTGATCTAAAAACCAACAATAAAGGTTACGTGGCATCAAAATGACGTCGAATACTCTCTAACTCCTAAAATTTACGCTTGCCACTTACGGTTTATGTATAGGGCGACGACAAACTACCAATCTAATTCAGTGTATTGACTAAAAGTGGATCTATAAGGAACAGAAGCATACCTTTTCTAAGGTGTATCGGCGAGGAAAGTATCTTTGGGGTAAATAAATCCTTGAAATACTATAGTGATCTTATGTAAAATTCAGAAAAGTGCAAAGAAGACGCGTTCTGACATCAGTGTAGTGTGCCGCGATCGAGTTACGTTCGGGAGTGAAACCGATGGTAGCGTCATTTGTCGGAGTAAATGACTAAAAGAGGGTAGATCGATTTATCTGCAAATAAAAATCAGCTCGCCGATCTCTGTTAGTTCTTCCGTGATCACTGCGTCGTAATTTTTTTTTATAATATGTAACTAAACAAGCGTTTCACCGCAAACTCACCTGCTGGTCAGTGATGATGCGGCCTAAGTTGGAGCACGCTTGTTCAGTAAATACCTATTCATTATTGATTTGAACATACCGACGTTATAGTTTTCGGGAAAAACGGACGACGGCAGCGAGTTCCATCGCCGTCGTCGTCGTCATTCTCATGATGAATGATGAGGCAAATCGCTTTGTGCGAGCTTTTGGTAAATCTACCAAATAGTGGTGACGTTTTGCCGTTTCTCTCGAAGTTCGGTAAAAGAAGGGCGATGGTGGAATCAACTCATGCAATTGGTGAAATATCAGGTATCTGTCGTTCTCGTTTACGGGAGTAAAGTGTTTCTGTGATACAATGATGATTCCAACAATAGATACGACGAGGACGAGGCGAAGGCGGCGCGCGACGCCCAGGAGCGGTCCCGCGCGGCGCTGCAGCGCTACCTGTTCTACTGCAACCGCTACATGAACCACATGCAGTCGCTGCGCTTCGAGTCCAAGCTCTACGCCTCCGTCAAGGAGAAGATGGAGGAGATGCAGCAACACAACATGAGCTGGATCGAGGTATATTACTTTGTTAAATCCTTTGAACAAAAATTGTTTTTTTAAAGTACTGAATTCTTGTCACCGGTGACAAAGAATACTAACTACGTAAAGAAGCGACACTCACCTCCCCCCGCCATTTTATCGTCGCCTGCGACCAACCAGTAAACGAAAGGGTAACGTCGTGCATACATCATACGTTTGTCAGTGCTCGATTTTAATGATTACTTATAAAAACTAATTCGAGCTTCCATAGTATAATATTATAAATCTGAATGTTGGTTTGTCTTGTAATAAGATCACGCAAAAACGGCTGAATGGAATGAAATGGGATATGTAGATAGGTGATAGCTTGGATTGACGTATGGTTTATTTACTTTTTAATCATGTAACGCGGGGAAATGTCTAGTATCAATATTATTGGGTTTTACATAATAAATAAGTTTCCTCTAAAGACTGCCTCGGAGGGCGCATGCTCGACTGCCAATCAAGAGGTCCCGGGTTCGATCCCCAGGTCAGGTATAGTGTTAAATATTGGATTTTTCCATTAGGAATTATCTCAGTAGCTGCCTGGAGTCTGGAACTGTGTCCGGTATATGGCAATAGGCTCGCTCCCTATTACATGGGACCAATAACATACTGGCGAAATGTGGGTGTATCTACTATGGGACTGAGTCCTGGGTACACCTCTGCCTACCCCTTCGGGAAAAAGGCGTGAATGTATGTTGTTTTTTCCACTTTATATCAAAATACTTTAAGACGAATTTGAACGCCCTTGCAAAGTTACTTTGCGACTCCATCTAGTCAATACTAGCGGACGGCGATGCGATGGCCCTACATAGTTCACGCACACATTTGACGCGTGTACACATGTTATGTGTTCTATGTAGTAGTAGGCTATTGAGTGCGAGCGGTTGTATGGAGTGACGGAGGCTTGCCGGTGACCCTCTGTATTCTATGGTGCAAAGTGTTTAACTTTATTATATTTCCAGGTGCAATTCCTAAAGAAGGCGGTGGACATCCTATGCCAATGCCGACAGACGTTAATGTACACGTACGTGTTCGCATACTACCTGCGTAAGAACAACCAGTCGGTCATATTCGAGGACAACCAACGGGACCTGGAGTCCGCCACCGAGACTCTGTCCGAGTACCTCGAGAGGGACATCACCAGTGAGAACCTCGCCGATATCAAGCAGAAGGTGCAGGATAAGTACAGGTCACCATCACATTTATTTACAATTTTATACTAGTTAAGAGTCTTGAAATAAAATGATACGGATGTTAAACTTCATCTACATCATGTTACAATCATTGGAATATAAATTTATCATGGCATCATTTTTTCCGGAAGGGGTACGCAGAGTTGTAACAAGGACTTAGTCGCATATTATAGGAATGGGTACATTATCAGCCGGAAGACGTCCACTGCTGAACATAAGCCTCCCCCATGGAACGCCATTTATTTGGGGATTTTATCGTAATCACCACGCTTGGCTTGGTGATTGCAGTAGTTGGAATACTTGATGCCGGAGAGCGCTGCTGACCACTCTCCGAATATGTTCCTTTGCCAGGTCTCACTGGATCACTGGAATGTACGCATTCCAGTGATCAATCGAGTCCAGTTGACTGAAATGACGTTCTTTATTTCATTCCAGCCTCTAAAAATTTTCGAACTAATTTCTTTGAGGTATATTGAATTACTGGAATAATGTGGACGATAAGATCTAATCCAGCACTGGACTAAGTCGCTAGACTACTGGACTGAATACACGAAATAATGTGGGCCTGGCATTAGAACATGAAAAATTCATGTAAATCTTTAATACCATTTAGCGACTGACTTCCATTACAAGGAGAAATCATTTCTGTCTGTTCTTCTACTTATTTACATCGCTTTGAAAAATCGCAAGATTTGTCAAATTGTATTTACCTTTAGTATATATACCATTAGTACATAATAATATTAGTATATATATATTTATAATGTTTATTTTTACAGATACTGCGATAGCCGTCGCAAGGTGTTATTGGAACACGTGCACGAGGGCTACGAGAAGGATTGCTGGGACTACACAGAGTAAATCACTTGTTTCTGTATTCATTACGTTCGGACACAAAGCGATACATGCGCCTTTTGAAACGTTGCCCTTTTGTAGTCTGTGACTATTATGAACTGTCCCACGTAAAAGACTCGCGGAAAAAGAAGGATTTAGCGCTACCTATGAATTAATCCCACATCTGCGAAGCTGCGTATCCATTTGTGGCAGCCTCACCTTTGTGGACACGTGGGCCAGTTTTTTAAAGGTCATTCGTGACATTGAGATTCGAGCGCCGCCAGCGATAACTTTGAGAAATTTTAAAAGTATGCTTAGTTATATAACGCTGTACTAACGAAGTCGTGCAGTTTTCAAAAATGTTTGTATTTGCAAAGAAGTCAAGAGTTGCATGTGTTACTTTATAGTATTTGGTCTCTCTCCTACACTCGCACCCACACATACAAATACCCTTCACCTACATGACAAATGTATCAAAGATGTATAAACAACTTTTCATAATAACGATGGTATGAAATTATAATACATAAAAATCGATATATATATATATTTTTCTGGTGCGATGTTTAGTCGATAAAATAAACCCGTGAAATGAAATTCACATGATGATTTATTTATTTATTAAAAGCAGTGCTTTTAAGAAAATGTTGAGATCTCATCTTGTTCATTCTTCCTACTTCTTTATTTCTCCTGCAGATTTTTCTAAACTGCAGTGCGAATTTTCTATAAAACTTCTTTGTGAAATGTATATAAATATTTAGTAAAAAAAATCGTTACTTTTGTTCAAAAACAACCTTTAAACGAACAACTTTACATGTCTATTCTAAAATGAATATGCACTTTATGCTCATAATAACATAAGATATATCGATAAAGAATAAAATATCTCTGCACTAAATATTGCTCTAACACATCATCAATTATACTATATAAAAGATCCAGATCTCCTGTATCAAGTAATATAATGTTATAATAGAAAATAATCATTATTTTTGTGACTGTAACGTAGATTAAAATAATTTTAATTCAATCTATTGTTTTGATAAAATTAATCATAGCCTCTCGTGTAAATTGCATAGTGTAGTGACAATTTGAATCATCCTTATTCTTTGAATCTTTGTATTATTGACCTCATTTTCATTTAATATAATTTTTTTTATTGTGGAGTATTTTAAGTCGAAATAGTTGTTGCATCTCACGATGGCAGGTTGGTTTTGGTTGTGTGTGTAGATGTATGTGCACATTGTTTATGTGAGCGTAAAGCGTCCATTACAATGAAAGGTTTGGCTGTCAGTTTTATCACAGTCACGATTATGATTGAATAGCTATGCCCCGCGGTTACCCGGCGGTATATGGGGAATATAAGGAAAAAAGCACCCTATGTGTTACTCCTGGGTCTAAACTATCTACATACCGAATTTCAGCCCAATCGGGGCAGTAGTTTTGGCGTAATAGAGTAACAAACATCCATCCATCTACTCTCACAAACTTTCGCATTTTTGATATTAGAAGGATGGTATCCTACCTTAAAGGACGGAATACATGGAGACGGCACATACAATTACATACAAAGTAGTGATAGTTATAATCAGGTGCCTGATAAGCCATCTTATGTGACAAGTTTCGTAGTAGTTCAACCACAGAATAAATAGTACTAATCTCGGAGCAATTATCAAGCATGGAGAAGTAACAAAAAGTTGAACTATATACTAAACTATAAATATATACTAGCACTGGCTTGACCTTTCTTACTTACGCAAAACGCAATGTACTGAAAAGAAACGGACATATCTCACCTCGACTATCAATGAAAACAAGGAAATGCAATGTAGCCATTTTATTTCTACTAGTTGCTCCGAATGATCACCAGTCTGGTGACCATAGCGTGTGTTTGGCTTGATAATAAAAAACGGCTACATGTGGATCTGTAATGTGAGGTGACTTGGTACTTACGGTTAAACTGTCAAACCCTAGTCATGGCAGCTATTTTATGCGAAATCATGAGTTGTAGCTACGCGCCCGTTTTTTGTAGGTATTTCGGGTCATCATTTGACGCCTTACCTATTGTGTATTGGACCCCTTAGTGCACTGATGTATCCACACCACTAAAATCAACATCAAGATCGTATTCGTTAAATAGGTCAACCGTACTATTCCCCCCCCCCCCCCCCTTTCCCCCATCAAAATAATCAGACTTAGCACAAACAAATTGTATCGGTTAAGAATAAAAAAACACGAGATGAATATTTTTTGACCAAAAATCCTATTTTTGTTATTGTAACTGTTTATATAAGCTGTTAGTTCAGAATGTAGCATTATTTTATTCTGTGATCGATTTATAATTTAATGCCTGGAAGGCTGCGATTGTATCGATGTCGATAGTAGAGAATTTAGCGCGACCCTAGCGAATAGACAGATCGATAACTATATTTTAATAATTACAAACTACAATTAGTGTTACAAACCAATCTTGTCGTGAAAGATAATACTTTAGTTGAATATTTAATATTATTGTTTCTCGTTTATAGGTGTAGGTATATCATATTATTTGTTATAACATTGTTTGATTATATTAAGACGGAATTCATCAATAAAAATGTTCTTTCGGATCTAATCAATATTTATATTCAAATTATATTTATGGATGGATAACTTATTATCTTTCTCAGCAAGGCTGTCCGCAATTTGTAATATCTTTACGACTGGTGTTGTAAAGTTGTTTTTAAATAAGATTTAGCGCGTTGTTTTAACTGAAACGCATAGCATAGATATATGTGGCTAAGGTAATGTATTTCCTGATGATTTTAAACGTAAAATCCTAGAGGATAATTTAATCTACAACGGTATTAAAAACAAAGTTATTTTTGACATGGGATAACGCAAATATAGGTAGCTTATGTAATATACAATCGCGCTACATATCTCTTAACAGTTTTAAATGAAATAGTCGTGAATAGTGCATATAAGTCTGCTGCACTGCCAGTACGTCATATTAATAAGCTTCATATAATAGGGCTTCACATAGTGAAAGCTCTGTCTTCTATTGTATAAGCTTTCCAACGTAAGCTCACCATTCTTAAGAGGATACGACACTTTTTAGAAATTTGACACAATCCTATAAAGTAATTACTATATTGATGATTCGTATTCCTGTGTTTTCGTCGAATATTATTAACACATTTTATAAATTTATGTCCTATCTTTTATAAACTCCTTAAAAAAATTCTAATGAACATTTATAAATCCCAGCTTTACTTGCGTGACTAATCACGCAATCAATTCTATTGGTTGTTCGGAAAGTAATTTCGTTTTTTCCCGACAGTTTTTTGCCAGCAAAGACCAAAAATTTTATGAGCGTGGAATTATGCTACTACCAGAAAGATGGCAAAAGGTGTTGGACCAGAACGGCCAATATATAATTTAATAAAGTATTTGTTTATTATACGAAAACTGTCTTTCATTTCCACAAAAAAAAAAACTAAATTACTTTCCGAACAACCTATTACATCTAAAAGGACAAAAATAACAGTATAAATATTAACTTGCAACCTTGGTAAGTTTCCAAGATGCTTAGTGTAGGGTTCCATACCTAGATATTTGAACAAAACGCTATCACAACCTTTTAAGAACAAACATGTTTATAAACATTTTTTTTTTGTATTAATTTTACGGTTTTGGTATTTCTTCCTTTACTTGTGACTTTAGTATTCTGTACTTGTGATATAAGACTTAATTGCTTCTTGCCTAATTTCATGATCCTAGGCCAACGGTAAGTACCCTAGTATGTAGAGGTTGTCAGTCCGTTTCGCAAAGTTTGGAAATGTGACTTTGACAGGTTTAACTTAGAAGTTTGATTTTTTTACAACAGCAAGAGATCATAGACTTGTGTTATAAATTTTAACTTGGTTCCATAAAGCGTTCTCGAGAATAAGAGTATTGACAGACGGATAGAATACATATGGACAGACTGATAGATGGACAGCGAAGTGATCCTATAGGGTTTCTTTTGTCCTTTTGAGGTACGAAACCCTTAAAAATAATAAGGACATTGTTTAGTTCTCTTTAAAGATATCAAGATATAAATTTATCGCACGGGTCAATTATATTCGGAGGAAAGTTTGGAATACGAAACATTGATTTGGTACATTTTTTATAAGATTATATTAAATTGATAAAGAGTTTCTTTTCCTCTTAAGTGGTTGGAAAGCAAACTCAGTAAACACGTTTGTACATATAGATGCTGTATAGATATTTATATGGATAATGTAAGTGTCAGTACGTGCGTATTGTCAGTCGAGCATCTTATACGTGTTGTTATGGACACATTTGTCTTAAGACGGAAATAAATTAGTAACATTGAGGACGTTTATTATTTTATCTCATAAATACCTAAACTCCGGATTCCCAACATTCATTTAGCATTAAAAGTTTATCTACCGAAACCATAAGGATGCGTATCCACTTGAGAGAGCTTCGGTTCAAACTCGAGTTTCGACCGCCGCTCGGAGCAGCGAGTACGCGTACGCTTCTTAATATTTAGGGACACACAAGAAATGTACAGAAGGGAAGCTCTACGAAATCACACATGAAATTTTCCAGGGAAATCCTTTTTTTAAACAACTTTTTTGTACCTTAAGGTGCAGTGCACACCTCATTCGCCCTCTCGCTGAGACGTACCTACATTTTTGAAGATATAAAAAATAATACGTGTATTTACGTAAAAAAAAGATAACTAGGAACTAGAAAATAACAAAAAAAAAATCAGTAAAAATCCAATTTAATCCAAACAAGTTTTCATGTATAAAACCTGCACAGAGAAAAAAAAACTCAGTACAAAACTGAATACTTGTTTGGATTAAATTGGATATTTTACTGAAAGTTTGTATTGTTCTTTTCTAGTTATCTTTTTTTTTACGTAAATACACGTATTATTTTTTATATCTTCAAAAACGTGGGTACGTGTGTAAGTAGTCTAAAATTGACATACACTTACCGCAGGTTTTATTGTGACAGGGATGCGTTGGCGCCATCTCCGACGAGACCTAGTAAAGCTTAATGGAGTTACTACGGGTAAACGATATCGAATTTGATGTATTAGATTGCTTCAAAAGTTTAGATTAATGTACTTTCATGTGTAATAAAAAAATAACGTAGGTACAGTACGGTCGTTTCATCTTGGCGAGTCTTGATTGAACTGAACTGACTGTTACATTTATTACAATACACATTTGTTAGTATATTTGTTTATCTGGCTATAACAGTTTTCTTCACGAGTTTACATGCGCTAGTTCGCAGTCGTATGTTCAGACTCGCCAAGAAAACGACCGTACTATACCTGTACTGAGAGTTAGTTCATATTATCATCTTAGCCATAGAACGTCCACCGCAGATCATAGGCCTCCCCCATAGATTGCCATCATTCTTGATCAAGTTCAATATAGTTATTGATAAATAACTGATTATGATACCTAATCATTAATTAACTTTTGAGCGCCACACATTTTCACATTTTATACGAAATTTCACGAATACCACCTGGCGTACCTACAGGTAGGGATGCCAGCTTTTTTTTAGCAAGAAATACAGTATATTCAGGTCGTAGCAGAAAAAATAACAGTATTTTAGAAAAAGTAAAAGTATAATTTATAATATTATGTTTTTAATGTAATAACATTTTTAAGTTCAAGTTCAAGTTCAAGTTCTTTATTTATAACAGAAAATGTTACAAGTCAACACGCAAATAAATTTAAAATTCTTAACTTAAACTTTTACATTAAAAGTTAGGTTTAGCATTAAATACAACATACTAATAAGTATAATAATTTCATAAGAAAAATACACAACATCAATTTAGTGTCATATTTGAAGACGATAAAAGCCTATACATGCATTCATTAATAAATTTAATGCATCATTAATAAATTTTGTATAACCATTGGACATTCAACGTCCAAACTAACAAAGTAATTACAAATTTGTACAGTAAAATTGTATCAATAGCTGGTAGAAGAGGTAGCCAACGAGTCCCAATGTGTCGATTTAATTTCCTGAAACTCTCCTTTAGGAAGTGCTACAAAGCTTTTAAATTCTTCCCGTCTGCATGCAGAAATAGAAAATTTGCTATAGACGCGCGACTTTGGCGCTAATGGCGATGATAAAGTGACGCTGAAAACAGTATTTTTTATACTTTTTTTTTATTTGACAGTAATAAGTATAATTTAGTGAAAAACACTATAATACTGTTTTAAGAGTATAGTTGGTAACCCTACCTACAGGACCTGTTAACGCTTGCCATTTTTCTGTTATATTAGACTATGATGGCGGTCAATAAAGTCGAATTATAGTAGACACTTAATTAAACGACCTAATAATGTAGGTAGTAGAATTTAAGTACCTAGCTGCAAACTGTCATATATTATTAGAACTAAAAGCGATATAATATAGTAGATACGATTATATACCTACATACTTCACCCATCAGTAAAGTATTCTATATATCAAATTTAGTCAGTAGTACAGTTAAAAGTAGGTATCTAAGCGATAATCTGGGTCGTTCCCACAAGTCGTCACCTCTAAGGCTATTGGTGACAACTGGTTGTTTTTTAGAATGTCTCCCTCTTGTCACCACTGGTCGACAGTCGGGACCAGTTGGAATGACCATTAAACCTTAGATAGAGCTCAATAAATTTATAGATAGTGACTCATATTACAGGCATAATTTTTAATTTATTCGTTCCAGGTCTCGGTATTGTCGTCTAGTTATTTCGGCAATGTTGTGCCAAATCTACAAGTGGATAAAGACTATAATTTTAACTGTTATAGTTAGGTTGTTAGGTAATTATATTAAACAAAAATCTTAATAAATTTTGTAATTAAAAAAAAAACATGTATAGGTCAAGTTTTTTTTATAATATGAATAAAAACTAAATAAAAATAGACACTGCAGTTTATTTACACTAAGTACTTATGTGGCTCTGAGCTCTAGAGACCTCACGAATCTGTATTTTCATAAATAAGGTTAATATAATTTCATACGAACACGCTTCGCGCTCGCTCGGGCAAGTGGACGATATGTTTACAATGGCTATTAATTAATTTATGAATATTACAGTCACTTATTAGATAGCCTTTGTTACTTTAGACGCCCCAATAAATCGTCCTACCTAAGGGTGTATCAACTTGGGAAATAAAACCACAAACTAAAGCAGTCAAGTTCTATATTTTATCGTTTACTTAATTTTTATTTTGTACAAACTTCAACAATATATATAATAAATATTCAATTAAACTGCTATCATTCAGCAAACTGAACTCACTTTTTGTCATAAGTATATTTTAAAATAAATAAATTATACAATTGATATCATAACTTATTGTCTAAACTTAATTTAACACAACTTTTTTGTGCAAATATGCCTAATAGTAAGTAAACGTTTGGTTTCACCAAAGATGAAAATAACATCAATAATAGTCCATCGTAACTGAGAAGTACGTCGAGAAGCCATGCGGAGCGGTTCAAACTCACTTACTATCTATATAAAAGAAGTTACCACGAAAAGTCCAATGTTTTTACAGATTTTGTTTTAGAACTCCTAAAGCAAACCACTGGGACTACTCCTAACACCAATTTAAACATTCTATCCAGCATCGAAGCCTCTTATAATAGCGATTAAATGAGTATATCCCTAGTACACGAGTATCATACGAGCCCCTAAATTGTAACTAATATTAGAAAATAACATAACATCGTGATAGAGTTAATATTATAGTACGACCGATTAATCTAGCGGCTAACAGCGTGCCTTAGCGTCCATACTAATGCTAAAACAATAATTATTTATTATATTTAATACTTAATATTAACAAAGTCACGACATAAATAAATATTCCTGTACGCATTCTAGAGCAAACCATCAAGATATTCCTAATTCGATCAGTCTTTTAACGCGTAATCTTATTTAAATGGTGTGATTTGGAACCGCTCCGAGGGTTCCTGGGGTAGTGGTATATAAAGTAACATAACACGCGTATATAATGTAAAGTATAATGTAACAGTGGATCGGCGCGAGGCGTGCGCTCGCGACGGGGAAGCTCGCTCGCGCACTCCCCGCGCTCCTCGGCGCATATCTACATATCGTTATCTGTAACCATAGTTATTGCAAAATATGTGCAAAACGGTAAGCGTCTCATTTAGTTTACGATACACCGACTCCATTAAAACTTGCAACACTTAGAAAACGTCTCGCACTTCAGATAACTTGTTCACATTTTATGTAAAACCAATTGAAAAAACAACCGACACACAACTATTCGGTGAAAAGTTCACGGTTAATGAAAAGCGAAACTTCTCGTCGAGCACACGTTATTGCTTCAAGCTTACGTATCGCAGCGTTACTCGCCCATATCAATACATAGGTATGATATAATTATGTGTTGCGACGTGCGGTTTGGGATCTACCCGGCGATAAGCTCTCAATATTTACAGATTAGTAGAAAATTGACCACATTCAAAGTTACAAAAATGTAATGTCTGTTGTGCTAGAGAGGGCAATACCGGCACATAACGGAACCTGACACAGTGCCGCCCGCGGCTAGCCGTCGCGTAGGCCACTACGCGTAGTACATACTACGCTACGCCCGTAGCCGCCGTGCTACGCCGTAAAGTTTCTCCATTTAGCGGCGAGCGACACACTATGCCGGCTCACACTCACCACTGCAGTATTCCGACTATCTAGAGAGATGTTTCGAAAAATAAAAATACTTCAATAATATCTACCTTACTCGGTAAGGGACGTTCGATCTCTTAGGTATATCAATAATATCTTATTGCTAAGTACGGTCAACTCTTCAAGTGGCCGAATCGCTCGAATGCGGATGAACGACATCGTCCAAATTTAAATCTGCAAGAGCAATTCGAAGCGGTACCAGCCCGCTCGCAATAATATCTCAGTAGGTTCTAGTATAAGGGTTTGCTCGACGGCCGAGACGGCGCGTTCGCGGCTCGCTCCGCGTCTCACATCTAGTCGCTAAAACAGCATTGTATAAAGTTATTATAAAGTTTTAATCTAAACGGTGCCGTTATCGTTACGTACGATCCGTTCGATCGTCGCATCCCTTCATCTACCTATCTACCTATATAGAGAGGAGATGCATCGGTCGGGCGGAGTGAGCGGAGGCGCGCGACACGCGAGTCTCGAGTCGGACGCGAGCCGGCCGCGGCGCGAGCGAGCCCGCGCGAGGGGAGACCGGGCGGGCTCGTGTCGCGCCGCGCACCACTCGACAGCTAATGTAACTCGGGGAAAGGATTACATTAACTATGTGTGGAAAGTGCGCGTTACATAAAATGGCTCGATTCCTATGATGCGTACTGAATTAGGACGGAAGTGAATTCTGGTACCGATTTCACAGCTGATTTGTTAAGCTTACGTAGATATAACTTGCAAAAATTCCTCTAAAGTCTCCTAGCTCCGAGGTCCCGCGAGCTCGCGCGTGCGCGACGCTCGTCGCCTCGGTACGGTGAGAAGCTTACAAAATTGGAACTATTAAAAACTATACGGACAAAATTGATATGAATCGGCGTAGCCATTGCTCTCTTAAGCGTCTATTAGATACGATTACACTAACGCCCGGAGGTGCGGACTGCGGACGACTCGAAGACGTTCAATGTTGCGATGTGAGTACAGTACGGTAATAAAACATGAGTGGACAGTGAACACACATGATCGGGCGCTGCATCGATGGCTCGCCACGAGGCCGGCGTGACGCGGCCGAGCTGAATGTTCTCGGCTCGCTCGCGCCGAACCGAAGAACCGAACGACTGGCGGGAACGCCGCCGCTCGCTCGACACCATTTCGGGGAAGTAAAATGACGTCTCTCGAGCTGCGACGCGACATCGTAAACGTCTAACGATTATCGATAGAGCTCCGTTTCAGAATTTTACAGATAGAGCGAATCCGTCGAATACAAAAATAAGCTTTTAGAGTTTTCTCAATATCGTCCGAACACCTTAACGTTACACACTAGTGACCAATAAAAAGGAGCGCGCTCGCGATACGATTTCTGCCGGTCGACTCCTCGAGGACGGGTCCGACGCGACGACGCGCGAGCTAAAGGACGCGGATCGAAACACGTCGGACGCGACAAACGAGCGCGAACGACGGTCGCAAAACAAACGTTCACTGAAGCTGCGCGCGCGCAGAGTCCGACCGGCGCGGCTGGGGCGCGGGCGCGGTCGACGGCGGGCTCAGGAGGTCCGGCAGCGGCGCGGGCAGCGGCGCGCCGTCCACCAGCGCCGGCAGCAGCGCGAGCGCGAGCGCGGGTCAGACGGGCGCGGGCGGCGGCGCGGGCTCCGGCGCGCGCGCCACGCCGCCGCCCGCCTGCAGCACCACGCGGTGCCCGCCGCCGCCCGGCGAGCCCGCGTCCAGCACCACGGCCGTGGCGGCCCCGCCCGCGCCCGCGCCGCCGCCCGCGCCCGCGCCCTCCTCGTCCTCGCCCGCGCCGCGCCGGTGCCGCCGCCACGCGTGCTGTATGAGCCGCGCGCAGTACTCCTCGCGCTGTCTCCACAGCGTCGACGACACCGGCTCGTACCCGACCTCGTTGGGCCGCCCCGGCTCGAGGTCGCCGGTCTCCTCTATCGGGTTCCCTTTGCGCGCGAAGAAGTCCTTCGTGAGCGCGTCGAGGATGTCCACGCAGAACATCATGTCGCCCCGACATATCGGAATGTCCATCGATATGATCTTGTACTTGTTCGGCTTGTGGATCTGCAGCGGCGGCTCGAGCACGTCGAGGAAGTCGGACAGCTGGTCGTAGCGGATGTATTGCGTGCCGTCCGGGTCGAACCGCTGCCAGATCTCGTAGTACATGTCGTAGTCGTCGTCCGTCAAACCTTCCTGCACGTCCTCCGTCGCCTGCAATCACATTCATATAACATACTCACTCGTCCTAGTACAAAGATATCATGTTTCATATTTCGGTTATCGAGGAGATTATATTGACCTGCGAGTAGTTCTCGAGAATGACGGCGATGTACATGTTGATGACGATGAGGAAGGAGATGACGAGGTAGGAGAGCAGATACGTAATGCCAATGGTTGCGGAACCGCAGTTGCCAGGGTAGCCGCGCTCGTTGTCCGGGAGGTCGCACTCCTCCTCGTTGATGATACCGTCTAGAACGCCGTCCCAACCAGCTGACGTCGACATCTGAACATAACAACATTATTTCATCAGTAGGTATATTAGTATGGCTCTAGCGCGTACAACTTTTGAATAATAACCTTGCATTTCACATACATACATACAGTCACGCCTTGTTCCCATTGGGGTAGGCAGAGATTTGCATTTCACGTTTAAAGAAAAAAGGAAAAAGAAGTTAAGATTAGAATTTTAACGACCTTCAAGACGAAAGAAATCGTAAAGCCTCAAAAGGTGGCACATATTAGAACTTGACCAGGACATAAAAAGACATCTCTGTAGGCTGTAGAACAGATAATAAAGAGGAGGAAAAACATATTTTTGTCTTAAATAATAATTATTTTGTGTCATACTCACTTGAAACAGAAGAATCATGCTTTGCACGAAAGTCTTAAAATTATAGACGTCGTCGAGGCCGCCTTTGTCTTTGACGTGCATGAAGAACGACATCCCGAAGATTGCGAATATGAACATGACCAGGAACAGAAGTAGGCAGATATTGAAAAGGGCTGGCAGTGACATGGCTAATGCGAACAACAACGTCCGGATACCCTTGGCACCCTTCACGAGTCGGAGCACTCTACCTACTTTAGCTACTCTCACTACTCTCAATAGAGTTGGCGATACAAAATATTTCTCAATAATATCACTCAATACCAAGCCTGCGAACAAAAATTAGCAGTGTTAGAGTTACATAGGTGACAGAAAAGTACAGGGAAAGTTGGAGTCAATGAGTTTTAAATAAAGAGACGTCATGTGACATATTTCTGTCCTTATCCCACATAGATAGAGTTGTCACAGTCTTCTTCCGCCACTGCAGTCTATAATCGTCTAAAATAATAATTTTAAATTAATCCTATGTATAAGATTTGCACACCAGATAGTTCTGGTAGAATGTATCAGCTCACTTTACTGATAGTACATCTTTTATAACATACATTCTGCAAATAAATAAATAAATAAATAAAATCTATCATCTTCACACTCGCTCCTATTTCATGCATATATCTTCCTGCACATTCTTCTTCCAACATTACAGCACAAAGATACGCTGTCATTATTGGTTGAGATTGCCTCCTCTAAAAAGTCTAAGTAGGCGCTTATGGTAAAACCTCTCTTTATTAAAATCTCTCGGTTGAAGTATACTTACTAAGAATAGAGAACATAACTACGACGAAATCGAATAGATTCCACGGTTCGACGAAGTAATGATATCGTAAGGCGAATATTTTTAATAGGCACTCTGAACTAAATATCACGATAAATATCATATTGAGATAGTCTAGCACTGTGCTGAATGTTTCAGTCTGTTGGTAGTGATCGAGCGTCATCGTGAGCATGTTCAGACCGATGAACAACATAATGATCATGTCGAACTTCTTGTCTGTTACAATCTCGAATACTATCGCTTGAGGACGCCACTGAAACAGAAAGGACAACAATATATTACAATTTCTACATACAAACAGTCACCCTCCCGATGGGGTGGGCAGAAACTTTTTACCCTGCGAAGAAGGACGGTTATGTTTTTCTCTCCACTTGATAGTGACTTGCTAAGACCTGACACAAGAATTTCGTTTCTTTCGCTTTCATCAGAATCTTTGAAATTCGACATGCTCGATTTTTCATCAGTTTTTTAATTAAAATAAATATTTATAGAAGATAATAAGCAGACTGCCTCCGTGGCGTAGAGGGCGCATGCTCGACTGCCAATCAAGAGGTCCCGGGTTCGATCCCCAGGTCAGGCAGTGTTAAATATTGGGTTTTTCCCTTAGGAATGATCTCAATAACTGCCTGGAGTCTGGAACTGTGCCCGGTAGATGGCAATAGGCTCGCCCCCTATTACATGGGACCAATAACATACTGGCGAAATGTGGGTGTATCTACATGGGACTGAGTCCTGGGTACATCTCTGCCTACCCCTTCGGGAAAAAGGCGTGAACGTATGTTATGTTATGATAATAAGCAGGTGCTGACATACAAAAGTGTCAGATTATGACCTATTTGAATAAATCTGTTTGAGTTTGAGTTTGAGTTTGAAAATACTCAAAAGTAATATAGAAGCAGTACTTGTAAAGACAAATCTAACCTTCTGATCACCTTCCGGCTCTACCTAAATAGCCGGTAAGATGAACTTATGTACCTCTTCAAATACTGGGCACGATTAGCATGATTAACGATACACGCCGGTCAGGCGAAACTAAATAAAAACTTGCACTTTTCACAATAATGATTGAAACGTTAGTTTCATTTCTTTATAATATGATCATCATAAATTCTGAATTATATTCTTGATAGATCGAGCCTCAGGCACTTTCGACTTCGAAAAACGGTAGAATAGCATACCTTTGGCCTCGGGATAGCTTTCAAAGGCTTTTTCGATCCCATTTTCTTCATGGCATTGTAATATTTCTTCTGGTCCTCAGTCATGAACATCTCGAGACTGCCGCCGGCCTTCTTCTTTTGTTCGTTGAAGTTGTCAATGATCACACCGATGAATAGGTTGAGAGTGAAGAATGAACCGAATATTATGAAGAAAACAAAGTACAGATACATGTAGATATTCGTCTCGCGGATTGGTTGTCTTCCCACCTAGGACAAAATGAAAGAACATTTTTTATCCGTTTATTGTAATAAATCTTCTATATCTTTCGACATTAGAATCTATTGCATGCCGTTATTTGATTTTCCTTTTCTATTCCTTGTCTATAAGATTGATATAGCGTTAGGATCGCTGATTGTTTTCTTTGTATGCATTTTCTCTGTCATTTATTTAAATTTTGGTTTGCAATAGTAATTTTAAGAGTCCTATTTTATTCTAAAAGAGGACAAAGTTAGAACTTTATTTTTCATTAAGAAATAAATAAATCGACTTACATGAGAAACTAATACAACTATTACAGCGATTCTTTTCCCGGCTTTCACTGTCTGCCTTTCATTATTTTATTTTAACGTAATTTCACTATAGTAATACCTACCTCTCTAGAGTCAATAGCGTCGTTCATGATCTGAATCCATCCTTTGAACGTAGCCACTTGAAACAAGCAAAGATACGCTTTGCCCACATGATCAAAGTTCATTGGCGAGTTCTCCCACGTGTAGTTCTCTAGAATACATGCGTTCTTGTCCGGAATGATCTCGTGGCTCAGAGTAGTGTGATTCAAATCAACACACTGAAATGGAATAAAGGGAATTATTTTTACAGCCGATCCATCACTTAACTCATGACTGCGTCGATGGCGTAGTGGGCGCAAGCTTGACTGCCAATCATGAGGTCCCGGGTTCGATCCCCAGGTCAGGCAGTGTTAAATATTGGATTTTTCCATTAGGAATTATCTCAATAACTGCCTGGAGTCTGTAACTGTGCCCGGCAGACGGCAATAGGATCTCGCCCCCTATTACTTGGGACCAATTAGGTACATACTGGCGAAATGTGGGTCTACCTACTATAGGTATGACACTGAGTCTTGGGTGTACCCAAGACTTAACTGAAGAACTTAAGACCTTTTTCCCGAAGGGGTAGAAAAAAGGCGTGATTGTGTTATGTTATGTCCATATATCACTACTCCAATGGCATTCTTGGTTCTCAGTATACTTCTTCTAAACGCTCTTAGCGACCTTAAGCCTATCCCTAATAGAAATGAAAAGTGAAATAGGTTCTAAGCATTATTTATTATATGTAACTATCTACTTAAGGTTCAATGATTGAGCAATAAACTATTTCTATTCTATTCTAATATAAACGTCAAAGGCAAAAAGTGTTCTTGTCAGCCTGGAGTCTGGAACTGTGCCCTGTAGATGGCAATAGTGCCATCTACAGGGCACAGTTTGCACGCCCCTATTACATGAGACTTAAAAAACAGCTGGCGAAGTGGGTGTATCTACTATGGGACAGAGTAGTGCATACACCTCTGCATACCCCTTCGGAAAAAAGCCGTGATGTTATTTAAGATAGTTACGTTTTCTTTAATTATTCTATCTAGAGCATATTTATAAGCTTCGAGCCTTATAGCTATTTTTAAGACCACTTTATGTTTTATTGAGTCAAATAAAGTTATTTGTATTATTTGTACGTTAAGTGTAATCGTCGGTTCATCTCTCCCAATGAAAATCTAGGCTCCTCCGTTGCCATTTCAACGTGATGGAAGTGACCATTCAATTGCTATTTCAGCTGATTCCTTTCAGTAATAATATTACTTCCTAGGATGTGTCGTGGTTGTAAGCACTGTTGGATTATTCTGCTAGGATTTTACTTAATGACAGCTTGGAGTCTAGAACTGTGCCCGGCAGATGGCAATAAGTCCTCTATTACATCTGACCTATACATAACTTGTGAACTGTGAATGTACGTACTATGGGATTGGGTCATGAGTTTGTGGGTTTATAACACTGATCACTTTACTTATGATATACATTTAGATATAATTCAAATTAATTATTGCAAAGGATAATAAATAAAAAATCAGCTAGATAAACTTGCCTTGAAATATTTCCCGGCGAAGAGTTGGACGCCCATGATGGCAAATATGAGCCAGAAGATGAGACACACGAGCAGTACGTTGAAGATGGACGGTATTGCTTGCACTAAAGCATTCACTACCACCTGTGTAGTAACGTAATTGTTAGTATGGTGACGTATACAATAGTACACATATAAATATGGTGTAGTAATTTTTAATGTCTTTATAAGATCAGTGCAACTGGGTGTAAACACTTGAAATTATAATATTATTTTATCATTTCTATAAGTAAAAGATAACAAAGACTCAGTCCCATATAACTTGACATTAAGACACGACGATAGCTTCTAAAGAACGTCGCAAAGGCTCTTAAGAGTTAAAACGTAATTATGAGATGGACTCTACTATGCTTATGTGTTGGCGTGAAATTGTTACTGAAAATTTCCATATAAATAGACACTGTGATGCTGGCAAATTTTGCTAGCAAATTTAAAGTTATGGGTTTATCTACAAGAGCTAAACACAACATCAAAGCTTGATTATAAGCAACATCGAACACAAAAATTTGCTGCTAGTTTCTTACCTTGTCCCGTTAATAATGGTGACACATGCGATTATCCAAGTAGAGCGACGGCTTAAGAAGAACAAATCTAAGGTGCAGAGTCTAAATTAGCATTCCAACTAACTAATAAAGATAAAATCTAATTACATAGCTAAAAATGAAATTTGGAAAAATGGACGTAAAATTATCCCAAACCAATACGATGTCTAAAGAGGATCATGACGAAAGTGATGATACTAAGCCATTCAGGGGTGCCACCGACGACCTCGAAATGATATTCTAATAGTCGACGATAAAGTTCTACTGCCGATGATGTCGAATCAACTCTCCAATAAAAACATAAATGTCCGGGTGAGTGATGCAGAATATTGAAAAAGAGGAGTAAAGTATTCGGGTGTCGATATTGATGTACATGAGAGCGTCGGAGTTGAGGATGTAGAGATGTGAGTGTGAGAGTGTGGAGCCGTGTTACAGTAGTGGTCAGTGGTCGAGCATGAGCGACAGTCGAGGCTGCGAGAGTGGTACGTACCCTCATGCCCTGCATTCGGCTCATTGCTCTTAGTGGACGTAGGGCTCGAAGCGTTCGCATCGTTTTGAACGCCTGAATGCCACCGGCGCCACAAAGCGCCGCTACGAAGTTTATAAGCGAGACCTGATGAAATCAAGGGTTGCATTTTGAAATTCCATATCAACATTACACATTAAAAATCTGTTAATAAATTCAGCATCTAAAGGAACAAATAACCACAAATTAAGAAACGTTTGATAAAATCTTTGAAGACACACAACCAACATTTTAAACAACCTACGTATCTTGAAGCCAATACGATACCTACAGAATCATCAAAAATATAAAGAAGACCTTCGAAGATGACTATGAACGTCAAGTCGTCAAAAGACGTGAAAAAAATAATTAAGTCTCGGAATAATATGTGGCACAAACACAAACTTTCGTTTGCTAAATAAGGAATTGCAAAGTAGTGGGATTATGTATATCTACATTCTGCAGCTGCACGTGACATCCATGGTGACGTTTTTGTAAGGCTAATTTATCGAATAGCAGAATAAATTATCTAGTTTTTTAATAGAAAACGGTACAGGAATGATAAACGTATAGCACATAGACAGAAGTCATTAATCATGCACTTGAAACAGGATTTCAAGTCAAATAATAAATCCTATCATGTTAATTATAAAAAAGTTTAGTAGCGGGGTCGCGGTTACAGTTATACAGAAGCGAGAACCACAGATAGACACGGTACGACATCGAGAGCGAGGTGAGGCCGGTCGAAGTCTCCACTGCCACAGACATCGAACAATCAAAGCCACACGCTTCGAGTTACGTTGCCCATCGACGTCGGAATGGTAAAGCTAGTCAATGAGCATCGTAACAGTACGAACAGCGATAGCGTGAGAGCCGGTAATGCGCGGACAAAGACTCACGCGCATGCCCTCCCATCTGGAGACGGCGCGGAGCGGTCGCAGCGCGCGCAACGTGCGCATCGAACGGAACGCTGGAATGTCGTCCGCACCAGCCATCACCGCGCCGTGGTTTACGAGTGACAACTAATGTGACACCACTTTGCATAAATATCTTTTCATATATTGGCACTTATTTATTTTATTGTACACAACCTTAATTTGCAAACATAAAATGTCCTACCGTAACGAGGAATCTAATAGATAAACATGAACCTGTAAAAAACTATTAATAGGAGATAAAATTATTTTCATCCATAAGAAACACTGTGTAATAATTATTATCATATTACATGTCATTTTCAAAATTGCGAAAAAAGGTATCTAGTATCTACGTATAAAGAAATATATGATTTACCATGACAATGATGAAGTCGAGCCAGCACCACGCATTGGTGAAGTACTTTTGAAAACCGAGCGCGAGCCACTTGATCAACATCTCAATGAAAAAGATCACGGTAAAGATTCGGTCCATATAATACAAGATATCTTGAAGAATCGGTCGATGCGGTAAATGGACATCTTCTAAGGCCTGTAACAATAGCAAAGTAATTGGAAATCAGTACTTATTTGAAAAATATTATATACAAATACAGCAGCGCAAATTACTTACCAAAGCCAAACTACTGAGCAAAATCATGGTAATCACAGCCGTTTCAAAATATGTGTTCTCTATGAGTTTAAAGGTTTTGAGACGCAAAGTGCCCCAGCCCTGCCAGAATGGTGATTCATCATCTCCGGCGAGAAAAGGAAACTTGGCGTAGCACGGTTCCGGACAACAATCTGCTGGAGTATCGTCGACGATTTCTTCATCAGCAACCACTTTAATATCTTTTAAACCATCTAACTTGCCATCCTCTTCCTCTTCTATCAATTCTGAAATTTCATTTTTTGTATAGATTTATCTTTAATAGATATAAAAATTTTGTCCATGAGTGAAAGCCCACATACCTTCTTCTAAGCCCAGTTCCTCTTTACTCGCATCTTTCTTTTCTTCGCCATCTATCGTATCGGCTGACACTTTATGGCTTTCATCTTTGTATGACCTAATTTTGTGACTACCATAAGATTTCTGACTGATTGTATCATCGTCCTGAAACACAAAGCACTTAGCACATCAGCGCATATGTAAATTGAACCCGCCCTGTATGTTAATCGGATTTCTCTTTACCTGTATAGGATATCCATGATGATTGAGCTCACAGTCTAACCGGTTGTCTCTATGATTGTCCGTTATTGCGTTGATATTGTTCATAAGTATTTTACCTTTCTTGTATTTATTGTCACCTGGAATTTCAGTCATTATGCAATCTCTTGTTTCTTACAAAAAGTTAATTGAAATAGAGTGTGTGTTACCTGGAATCGTAAATTCCATTCCGTCACCTATGGCTACTTCTACTTGGTCTTTGAGTTTCTTGTCCTTGTAGAGGACCGCATCGTCGAGGTCAGTTCCTAGTTCTAGTTCGTTGTCGACTCGCTCTGAGGAGACACACCGGCCACAGAGTGCCGCCTTTAAGCCTAAATGTGGCGCGAGTGTCCCACCGTGCGTTGCGAAGTCCCCGACGGCATCCAAGCATAGAATCAGACCAGGATGAATCAACTTACGCTCTTTTGCTTATTAATAATAATTTGAAGCAAATGAAGACGGTGATATGTCTGTAATTTTTTAAACTTAACCGACAGTAAGATTCAATCCCTTTTTATCTTTCATCTAGTGTTATATTGAATACCTACTGCATTAATCAGATAAATCACCATTTTCAGCTTAAACACTGTAGCAAACCTATAGGTTTTATAAGCCGATTAATTTATGTGTTATAATATAAAGGTACTCGTAGGTTTTAACCAATGAAAAAACTCGTATCTATTTCTTTTTATATTTTTTTAACTCTATGAAAACAAAAAATGTGATGCCAATTTACTTACAGACAATTCATTATATTATTATTCAATGATTCTTATTTGATTGATGATCACATTAGCTCGTATTGGGAAGGCCCAATAGTTTATTAGTTTTTTACTACTTTTCTTTGATGCAACCACTGAGCATTGAAATCTAAACTTATCTCAACATAATACAATCACGCCTTCCCTAAGGAGTGTACCCAGGACTGAGTCCCACAGTAGGCACACCCACATTTCGCCAGTATGTTATTGGTCCCATGTAATAAGTAGGGGGCGAGCCTATTGTCATTACCGGGCACTATTATATCTTAGGTAATATATTATTTAAATATATGTTCAAACAGAGGTTGAACATTCCTATACAAAATACACATTTATGATAGGTACTCGAATGAAGGTTTAGGTACATCGACTAATTGTAACAAAAAGGTGTAACAAAGAGATGCATCCACACTCCACCCGTCAAACTGAGTTTGTTTCAAAAGAATAAATGGCACGATTTGCAAATAAAAATCGTTTTTTCCATACTAATTTACCGATCATCTATTTTGTACAGGAAGTCGATGTTTGTCGCGAATTTTGCAGTTCTTTTGGAAGTAGTTTAGCTGGGCTGATAAGTAAATGCTCCTTAAGTATTACTTCACATTTTGTTACAGCTTGTATAAACTCAGCACACTTACAAACGTAGTATCTTACATGCACAAATACACATAAAAGCCATAGATACAGATAACAAGGTATCAAGCCAATAATTACATATGTATAATATAATGAGTAATGATGATGAGCAGAAAATTATAAGTAACACTAAATCACGATGACGGATCATAAAACCAAATAAAAGATAAGGGCATAAGGCTGCCTTTCCACCGCAGATGTGCTACTCTGTTTAATATCTACCAACGAATTCATATTATCTTAGAGCTCAGCTTGACAAAAAAATGATTCTGCTTAGCACAGCTATGGTCGAAAGACAGCTTTCAATTCGATTCATCGCAATATAAGGTCTGTTCTACACTTGGACAAGGTCTCAGGCAACGCACATTGAAACACAATACGACACAACATGATTATACAACACCATGCTTTATTATTTATAGATTAGATACATGTCATGCTACAACAACATCGAACGGGAATGCATTGGTTTGGGTCAACAATCAATGTTATACTCAAGATATAACTTAAGGTGATGGGTATACAGGTGACCTTGGATCTTGTTTGTAACTTTATTATTCTGCTACTGATAGCAAAAAACGAAAGATCAAGAAAAAGGTACTATAGCTATTAGAACAACTATCTCAAATTTTATCAATAACGAACGTGACACTTGTATGATAAAGTAAGAAGTATTCTTCCGTGTAGGCTCCTTGCTCGCAAATATGACCAGGAACTAATCGTCACGAGTATAGCCACATAATAATAAATAGTAGGTACTGATATAGTGTCCGGCTTGGGTACCTATTGATAAATTCTCAAGGTATACAGTATACACCTCACCTTAAGTAGAGAGATATAGTCCAACCTATATCTTTTAATCAGTTGTTGTTTATTGTCGACGTCAAAAACATTTTTAATTTTTATATTATTATAGGATTATTTTTATGGTTAGAGGAGCTCTTTCCACTCATTTTCATATAATAGACGAGATACTTATTACGTTTTCACTCGTTGTCTACGATTTACAAGGTTATTTAGGCCATTATGTCTAAGATATTTCTTATTTTGCTTTTTTTGAGGGATTTGTAGTAAAATTTATGAATTAAAAATTGTATGTACGTCTTGTGATAAAATTCATAATTTCATGGTTTTTCGCCTATGCAAAGTTATTTCGGCTTGAAGATTGGTTGAAAATATGAGATTTCGAACATCTTAGATTTGATGGGCTGTAGTGTAATTTTTACACGAAACCAGGCCTGAGACACTCCGCTGAAGCTACAAGTAGCCGGAGCGCTGGGGTACAATTTCTATAGGCTAAACAGAGAGAACAGATAGATACGCGATGAGAGGCAGCTTGTAGATTAATTTAACGATTAGTTAGGCGCTGTGCGACCTGAATTGCGCTTTATTGCGTCGGAGCTAGAGTCGCTATTAATTTAAATTATTATGAGGAGTGTCCCTTCTGTCCCTTTAGTATTCTGTGACGAAACAACATCGAAACACGACATGCCACAACATACTGGCACAAAACACTTCTTACCGGGTGCGTGTATGGCGATTTGGTTGGTCAATTTATTCTTCAGTATCTTCAAGAAATCTGCTACATTTTTCTTTATCCAGTCTATGAACCTCGATATTCTGTTGAACGCTTCGGCTATTTTATTTGTGTCCTGATCAGCGCTCGGGGTCGATAAACTCGACGAACCGAAATTTGAGAGCAACAGGGCTAAGAAAAGATTGAGTACCTGAAAATCATTCGGTTTTTAATATTTACAAGGAGCCTTATTACATTTATTACTAGGTATACAATATTGTAAAATCACAACTAAAAGATTGACAATATGAAATATATTATTCCCTTATATGTGGATTAAGAATGTAGAGTCATTGGGAAGAATGACCAATAACCGTATAAGTTGGTGACAATAATGGTAGAAGGTACTGACCACAAGATTGCCAATGACGACAGTAGCCAAGAAGAATGGTATACATGAGACATCACCGACGAGCATGCAGTCCCACATACTCTCTATCCATTCTCCGCACAATACTCGAAACACAATCATGAAGCTGTGCATGAAATCTGTGAAGTTCCATCGCGGCAGGTCGCCATCGGGGAAACGGTCCACGTAATCTGAACACATAATACGTTCATTGTACGCAATGCTAAGAGTCTGAAAGCTTCAAAGTGTTCAGCTATAACGACAAACGTGTGCTACTGACAGTGAGGTCTGAATGTAACTCTTCATCAACATGAATCAGTGGCTACGCGTCTCATTCCATTCTATATCAATGTAATGAAGTGGTACATCCATGATTTTTTTCTGAGGTTACGATGCTATTTAAGAAGAGAAGCTATAGTACATTTATGTACATCAAATACGGAAGCTCCTACAATTATATTCTCAGGAGATTTTTATTTTCATCTATATCTAAATGAAGCATAAAACTAGAGTCATGCATTTCTAAGCTTGAAATCAGCCCAGAAATCAGAGACAAAATAGGAGAAGCATTCACTGGCACAGTATAAAGTCATGCGAGGTACCTACGAAGTCCAAAGGAAAGTAATCGTTAAAAATAATCAACAGCGTTTATAGTATAGGCAATCTTACTAAAATTCAATAGACCACTGTTAATGTCAAATAAAAAATGTAGGGATGAAAGTAGGTAGAAGCTAGCGTTAATGTCTCACAAGTGAGGCGCCTTTTCAACGTAGGGCATCAGATATATTTTAGGATACCAGGCTCACTTGGAAGGGACACATCAAATCTTATCAACTCTAAAATGGAGCACAACAGTGTGACGCACATAAACACAATATCCACTATTCAAACAGGGCGGCGAGCCCGACGTGAAGTGTGAATCGACGCGACGTAGCACTGACGCAGGCTGTACTGTGACTATACATGGTATGTTACTTCTAATACGGTTCACACTTCAGGTTACAACTACTAGATGCATTTCAACATATTTTTTTATAAACACAATAACAATTAGCTACTGAAAATTTTGCTTCTATGTAATTGGTGCAGTGGCCGATTAAAAATTTGGAAAATAACAATTCTCTACTTTGTATAACGTTTATCTTGTAGGCCCATGATAGCGGCAAAGAGCGGAGGTAATTTAATGCTCCGATGCTCTGTCATTAATCGGCCACCGATAGAGTGATCCAGTTGAAATACAAGCTCTGATAGAATCCGGGCACCGCCGCCTCACCGTCAACAGCCAACATCTTCAAACACCAATGTACATGCAACACGCCCACCAATTATACTTACCCACGTAATTTTTCCCGAATAGTTGCATACCCATCACCGCAAATATGAAAATAATGATGCACAATACGAAGGTCAGGTTGCCCAAGGCACCCATTGTCCTACCCATTATAGAGATGAGTAAATTAAGTGTCGGCCATGACTTTGCCAATTTGAATACTCGAAGCTGCAATTACAAATTGTGAAACAAGGCGTCACACAAGCTCGCTTACCGGCGCTTCACCTATGCTACTGCGGAGTTCCTCCACCGACCCCTAATCACTGACATGGCGTTTCAAGTGCATCGCAACGGCCTCTCTGTCAGTGATTCTGGGCCCATTGTCATGGACTATGTTTAGCAAATGTGTGCTCGATTCACCTATCGATGTGCACTGACTTATTTCTGAATGAGTGGGATATATGTAACTCTTCATCTAGGTTTCGTGAGAGCTTTTATTTGAACAGATTTCTTTCAGATATGCTATATTATAAATTAATGTATAAGGCATTGTAATGACCACATAGATCCCATCAACTGGCAGCCTGATGCGTCGAAATACCCTTCGGAAGCAAAGCTGCAAGTCAAATCTATGTTACTTGATGCAAAGCTTAATTATGACTGAAAGCCGCGTGGCATAGCTTTATAACGTTAACTCTCCCGGCTCTAGGATATAATGCAGGTCGAGCCGAACGTGTTATAAAGCCACAACATAGTCGAAACTCGCCCATTATGAGAATAATGTTCAATCAAAAGCCCAGTGTATAAATTCTGTAGTGTGAAGCTGATTAATCATAATGAAGCTTAATTCGTTAATTAGAGATGCTATATTTTCTTTTAAATTAGAACCTGTGTAATTCTTCCCAAACAACTGCATTCCCATCACGGCAAATATGAATATAATGATGCAAAGTACAAAGGTCAAGTTCCCTAAAGCTCCCACTGTCCTACCCATTATGGATATGATAAGGTTTAGCGCCGGCCAAGACTTGGCCAGTTTAAATACACGAAGCTGAAAATATTCCACCACACACATATTAATTACAATCACATTTATTATTAGTTTTAATGGAAATCATGATAATGAAAGAGTTCATGAAATAAATGATTTTCGATATATTTTTCTAAAACGACAGTATAATTGAGGAATAATGAAATGAGAGATCTTCACATTAAATGATTATAGTGATGTAGCATGAAAGTTATACGATATGTACTAAAGAGTTTAATGATCTTGAAAGTTTAGTGTTGTGAGTAATGAGGCGCAAGGGAAATAAGTGCTCAAGGTACAACAGGATGAGAAAAGTATCAAAAAATACTTACCAAACGAAAGGAACGCAATACAGACAAACCCTGAACACCCTCCAATCCGAGCTCCAATAGTGATAAGGCCACAATTATAAAGTCAAATATATTCCAACCCTCTTGGAAATAGAATTTCGGGCTCATAGCTACTAACTTAAGCATCGCTTCGATACCGAAAGTCGCCGTGAAAAACTGGAAAGCAGACATAAAATCATCATTAAATTAATCAATTCATTAAGATTGTATACGTATGTGTGTACGTGTGTGTACTTACGTAATTACCGCTCTTGAGCGCCCTTTCCATGTCCTTGTCCATATCATGATGATCGAGAGCCATGAACAAGGTGTTAACCACGATACACAGTGTGATGAATAACTCGACGAACGGATCGAACACCAGCAGTGCGACATACTTCTGAAACTCCAGCCACAACCAACAGCAGTCCCACACACAGAAGAAGTCTATTCCCTTCATGAGACACTCCAGTAATCGTTCCTTCAATGTGGGCCCATCCTCATCGTCTTCCGCTGTTGGGAAGTAGTATACTGACACTGTTGCGTCCCGTTTACACCAGCGCGGCGGTGCGTGTGTGTGTGTCGCGAGAGAGAGAAATATATTTGTTAGTATTCGCTCATTATTTCCTAGTTTCCAATGAAAGAAGGCCGACGTCGCGTCTGGACGAAGCGATGGAGTGAACCGTCTTTTATTGGAATATTCTCTTAATTTCTATGCACCAATATCCATATTTTTTGTAATTTTGATGGCTGTCATTTATGGGGTACAGATGCACTCGTGGCACTCAAAAACGTGATAGCAAGCACCAAACCTTATACACTAATGGGATTATCTCAGTGCAAGGTATATAGGTACTTCTGTGCAAATCAAACCAATAATATACTAGCGGTGGCTGCACGCTCGCTCGCAAACTCGACAAAGCTTTTCAATACTACTCTCGGTAATGAATGATCTAACTTGTTCACTTGAAAAGTTATGACCAAAAAATATGAATATCGTGATATCCCACACAAACTGTCAAAGCAATCATTGGAGCCTGATACTACTTTCACAACTTGTTTAAAAATCATTGATTCCACATGATAGTTATACAATTAGCAAAAGCAGAATAATAGCAGTATTAATATATCACATATTTTTCCAAAATATGTAAATTACATAATTTTTAATACTATGTATCCAAACATTAAGCGTTTCGGTTGTTTTTAGCATGCGAGTGATGATTTTAAAAATAACGTATTTTCAACAACTGACCTATTTCAGTATTATTCTGTATAGTTAGAACGATAGGGACTCTCTATTGACATTACAGAACATAATAAATAAAAATTGAAAACTAGATACTGTAATAATTTTTATCACTCAGAGTGGTATCTATTAGCTTACACTTACAACCACATTTAGATATTATATATTTTTTTATTTTGTCGTAGAGAAAAAGTGAAAGGTGACGTCGTAGCTATTGCTACGGTGCTACGGCGTAGCTTGCTACGACTCATTTTAATACAAAAGCTACAATTTACTTTAAAGCCACATACCTTTAGTAGGTACTTGAACTCTACAAAAATGTGGATAATTACACATAATATCAAATTAAGTATACTTATTCGTTACATAATCATAAAAGAAAACGCAATTGTATACATAAAAAAAAGTCTTAAATAAATAGATTGCGACTCAAAATATTATGCTTTTATTATATAATCTTCGTAAGGTGCAAATCATGCCTATTTGCATATACTGTCAAAAAAAGAAAATATTATGTACAGGGTGTGAGACTAAAACGGGTTTACCTTAAAAATACGCAAAGAGAATAGAAAATGCGAGAAAATATATTTATTGATCAGTCAGTTTATAAACATGATGGTTTTATGCGAGCATCGAGCATGCAATGTGCATACGTGATGTATTGTTATTCTAGAAAAATATTTTCATCATGTGAAAAGTTTTTTATTGTAAAATTTCTAATTAAAACGCTAAAACATTGACAGAAAAGTTATCGATTAAATTTCCATTAGTCCAAGAGGACTAATGCCGCGATATAAAATAGAATTTATCGAAACACTTAAATGTTTGAAAAGTGAATTTGAAATATAGAATATTTATTGATAAACACTATTTTGCATACCATAACAATAAAAACAAAATTTTGTATGCACAAAACTGTATACTGTAGACAGCTAAAAATATAATCCTTCTCTATTGGCAATGTAGATAGAGGCATAGCAATAATTTTGTAACCACTTTAAAAAAATCATATGTTGTTAATGCTATAATAGTATAAAAGCCAAAAGCAACCTTTTTTGGTTTGCCATGGTAAAATAAAATAATCGAAGTATCAAAACCACGCATAGTACATTTCCGAGTGTAAAAAATCTGACGAAGTTTCAAAACTGTTTTTTTACACCATTAGTGGTCGACCTGTAAAATATTCTAAAGGTGGTGATAGACTTGAGCATTTCCGCGAGCAGAACATCGAGCATTCGCCTCTTTTCAATTGTATCGAGAAGGAAGCTCGATGTTTTGCTCACTAACCGTGAGCATTTCAGCGAGCTGAGCATTCACGGATGAACGATACATTACAAGGAATTTGATGAAAATATTTTTCTTCGGCATGTCTGTGCGTGCGTCTGTGCTATGTGTTACAACCAAACTAATGTTTTGCATCAAATATAAATGACATCCACATAATTTTATTGTAAATCCTTTGCCAATTATGCGTTCCTTTTGCATAATGAGCAAATACTGTTTGTGTGATGTTGGTGTAGTGGCCCGTCTATGTAGCTATAATATATACATCTATTAGCTTATCGAAGTACCTATTATACTAGATCTTACAAAATGGTGTCGTAATGCTAATCAGGGTGCATCTCGTCGTCAAATTGAACAACTTCCAAAATAAAGAATCCGCGGATCAGCTGATCCATTTTGTGTGGGTCGTCGAAAAATATCGAACTATATTCGTTAATTTTAAAATTCTTTCTTTTACAAGTAGTTCAGTTTATGGATAGATACGCCCCCTTAAGAATTACTAAACCTTTTCATAACACGTTATATGTCAGTGTATTTTTTTTAATATTACTCTATCGCAGCTATAATATCACTTGCAAAAATAATGATATAAACGTAAACATTTTTAATGTTTGTTTATAATAATATAAAGTGAAATTATTTTTGGTGCGTCATTGTTGTCGTAGACAAGAGAAATACGAGGTCGTATATACATAACTATTATCATAATTATTATTATTATTTTATTTATTCATAAACAATCATTGATCGTATTTGAAATTAAATAATCTTATTAACATACAATTTAAAATTAATATTTAATACAATTTAAAATTAAAAAATCCAAAAATAAAATACAATCATATAAATCTAGAATACAATCCAATCAAATTGTAAAAAATAAAAATAATAATCTATGCTTATGTCAAAGATAATACAAAATAATAGGATTTAATATCATAAAATAAAAAATATTAAATCATTCTTATAGCTGCGAAGATATCACTCAAACTTAGGTGGTATTAAAAAAGTACCGAACAAAATACACAATATTTTTAATATGTCATATTATAGCTACTTCTGCGACGGGTTTTATGTCAATTGTTTAGTGGTCAAGGTTTACCTCTTTATTTAAAGCGGATAACATCGAACATCAAAGAACAGAACAGATGCAACAAGACAGCGTTGTCACAAGAGGCAACGACATTCAAATTGTAGGAATATGGGAGTTTCCTTACCGTTTTGATCGCTCGTTCTACTTTGCCTTCCTGCTTGTTCTATGATCTCATTAAGTACCATTACATCTGGAAAATAATTTAGATAACAATAATGATAAGTTATAATATTATGAAAATATATGAACGAGAAGAGGATGGTTTGTCAGATTTTAGGCTAAACTCTGGCCTATATATGTTGTAAATACATAAAGGTGTTAAGCGCTTAATTTTTTGTAGTTGGCTCTTTGTCTGGCAAATGAATTAATGTTTCTGGATATATTATTTATAATTTTTATATTTTTTTATAAATATGAAAAAATTATGTGGTTTTCTTTAACTAAATATGTTTTTTTGCAAATTATTAGAGATTATTAGAGGAGAGGACACAAACATTAGAGGTGAAAATTATTCTCACTTTCTCCATAATAATTGTAAAATTCTATTTGTATAGAAGTGCATCTGTATGGAAATGCAACCTTAAATCCTATATGTCCAGAAATTTCCTCGCTAGTTGCCTTTTCAATTGCAGTGAACCACGGTAGAATATTGGAAGATATAACTTACTCAGACGGATTTCTCGTGCTGAGAAAACTTCCAAATAAGAATAAGAATAAGAATATATTTATTGATAAACTGTGTACATAAACAGATGGTAAACATATAAAATTAATTAGTCTCAACAGCTTGCCCTCTTCGAGCATACAATAGCGGTTATTTTTACAATTTTACAAATTTAAGAGTATAATTACTCACCAAATAGTTAGTAATAAAAAAACTTAAAATTAAACACATTTATTATTTTCTAAATCCATATGTACCTTACTTGTCTCGTCTAGTCGTTAAAATATTCTTTTATACTGTAGTAAGCTGGGAATTAGCCATGATTTTAATTGGAGTCTAAATTTATTATCTTTTAATATTTTTAGTTCAGTAGGTAATTTATTATAGATCTTAAGTGCCATTACATACGGGCTATTGTGATATTTACTATTATTTATTTGGGGAATTACAATATTATACTTATATTTAGTTCGTAATATCTCAGAACGATTGGACTTAGTTTCAAAAAAATATTTTTCATTAGCTTTTACAAATTGACATATTTGATAGATATATATACTAGTAAGAGTAAGGAGATTATTCTTTTTAAATGTATTTATAATATAAAAATATATTACCAAAATAATAAAAATGTAATAGAGCTAGGTCGCAGATTGCGAGGGAGGACGAGTGAAGCGGGAGGCTTCGGCTCGTACCTGGTGCAAAGGCTACCAATTATTGCCATCCAGCGCCGCAATGCCGCCAGCGTCATGGGCACCTTTGCACCGGGTACAATTTGGTGTGGGTTATTAAGTTAAGTTTAGCTTAACTTGTAAACAGTATTATTATTACATCAACAGAATATATTTGTAATATATTCAACAGAATATAATTGTAATATATTCTGTATAATAATATGTGTTTTTGATAGTTTGATTGTCTTTTTTAAACAGCATTTGTGTTGTTTCTCACCTCTCATGTCGACTACATTAGGTTGTGACGATTCTATGAAGGGATTGTCGTTTGATGGCTTCAATACTTTCCCCGCTTCATCAGTACATTCCGTCGTGCTCATATCCTGGAATTAATCAAAATCAGTAAAAAAATGTGTAAATATACAATACACATGACTGTAGTCGACACACTTGCATAACATATACCGAATTTCAGCCCAATCGGTTCTGTAGTTTTTGCGTGAGAGAGTAATAAACATCTATCCATCTATCGGGTGTGATTAGTTGGATATTATGTATTATCATAAAACTTACATATTCCCGTAACGGTCTCGAGGCCAGCGACGAGTCCTGCCTGGGTAGAGGGTAGGCGTGTGGTTGTGACGTCACGCTGTGGTTGCGTGATGCCGAGCGGCCTCGCAGCCGAGCCTCCTTCGTCTGCGCCTTGCCTCCGAGCAGGTCGCCGTGAGATGTGTACGATAACCGGGACTGGTGCGACGTGTACGATGAGTGACGGGAACCTGCCATATTGATTATGTGGTTAATTGCATCATTATCTATAATCAAAAATCTATCTGAGCGCTTGATCAAAGCGACGCGTGATCATAAGGCTGGCGTTTATCTGGCCCAACGTATAACCATTGCTATTCAACGTGGCAATGCCGCCAGTATCTTGGGTACGCTGCCATCTGACAGTGGTTTAGAGCACTTGGATTTTCTATAGGCTGACATGACGGCCTATGGATTTTCGAAGTGTTCTTAGGCATTAGTTTATTAGTTAGGGTTTATAGTAAGTATGGCCGTGGGGTTACTGGCTTTAGAATAGTACCTCATCCTCTCTACCCGTGGTTGCCGTAAGAGCCGGCTGCCGTAAGTGTCTCATGTCCATGGTCATTATGTATCATTGATATAAAGAAAAGGGGAGGTACTGGCTTCTCGAAAATGGCAAGCTCAAATTAGGTCCCATTAGTTCCACGTATACGTCAGTAAAGTAAGGTCATACGAGCGAATAATATTGTTGTCGCACTTCGGTCTTAGGTTCGTCTTTCTATCTTTGTTGTTCATTATATGTCACTGTGCAAACTTCACACTGAGCAAATTGCATGTGCCAATTGTTAAGTAAGCGCTGGGAGAACGTACCCTATCTCCCCTTTTCTTTAAATTAATGTTATGTATGTCTAAAATTGAGCTCGTTATAACAACTTATTATAGGTACGAGTATGCGGTATGACCTAAGAAAGGTCACCGTCACATAATCAGCAAGTCAAAAAATGAAGTTCAAACTCAAAGGGATTATTAATTTGTCAAGTCACTCTGTTAATCAATAATATTATTAGATAAAGACCAAGTTCATAATGGATTGTTAGTTTCCATACGTACATATGTATCTAGCAGTAAGAATGTGCTGATTCATATTGACTTTGCAAAAATGTTTTAAAATAAGCATGATTTGCTAATAAATGGCAAATACTTGAATGTTCTAGGAATATAACCCAAGATATACCTAATAACTATTATGTTTATCATTTGTTGGAATATTGAAACATGACTTTTATTTTTACATAAAAATATTAACTTATTGTATTATATTCTATACCATTTTATGTAAGTACTGTATTTTTAATGATGACAATTTTATTATTAGGATTAACGGCTCACCTAAATTAGCGTAGTAGACAGGAATGATGATCGCGCCGTTTTCTTCTGACATCGGAGTGACTGCGTTGGAGTCGTCGGCGTAGGGCAAATGTTCCTGAGCGTCGAGATACGTGGACAGTACGAGCGGCTTGCGGTCCGCACCCGGCGGGTACCGGTTCCTACCATTCGGCCTCAGCGCCATCTGATGCGACCCACGAGATCCGCGACGCAAATTGAACGGAGACCCAGGTAACGATAACGATGCCTGTATAATCACAATAATTTGAAAACAAATCCAACAACTACGTAATGTTAAACTCTTAAGCAGTCACATATCATTCCTCAATTCAGACCAATCAAGGTACTTCCTCTAACTTTGCTATTGATATCTAATGAACCGGCTGCAGAGGCTTTAGCTATCGTAGTAGTCCTATGTTACTCGTTATTTGAAATGATTAATTACTTTCATGTGCTGATAAACAAAAATTAGGAGCAGAAAATACAGAAGATAAAAATGAAACTGAGACAAAATGAAGGTAAATAAATTAGTAAGTGAGGTTGGTCTTATTGCACCAATTCATGTATGTGTAACTAATTACATTTAAAAAGCAACTGTAAATAGGAATTTAAAGATGTTTTTAAAACGTACCATGTATTGTTGCAATAGACTGAAGGTTATCACTAATAGCAGACGAAAATAGAGTTAAATAAGTAGACGGTAAACAAAACGAAAGAAGGCCTGTTCATAGGTACAAAAGGGTTCACAAACACCAATTAGGATTGAAGGACAAACCTGTGAGCCCTCCCGCAGTGGCCCATATGCCAACTGTCCGATTTTATTTATGCGTTCAGGGTGAGGGACCTTCAATACATAAAGAAAATTTTGAATTCATTATATTAAATGCAGTATTTGACCAATATTAACTAGCATCCACCATAAAGGTACAAAAGGCCGAAAATAGGCGCTGCCATAATACACAATAACATAAAACAAAAGGCATTCAAAAACTGAAAGTTGTGTTGAAGCAGATTTTGTGATAGAAACAAAATTACTTTTAATAATAAACATGTAATAGGAATTGGAAAATTATTCTAACTGTGAATGATAAATCAAATGTTAGTATCTCTACAAAAATAAGCCTTTCTTATCTAATTGGTATCCATTTTGAAGATAAAATTCAATTTTGTCAGGATACCAAAGTAAACTTTTTAAATAAAATAATTGTATCAAATAGCGATGATTTTAGTGAGTGAAAGCAACAGTTGTCAAGTAACTTTGTTTATAAACACATGAAGTAAGTAATGTGGGGTACCATGCATTTTCGCAAACTTCTAATCCGGTATCCTATCGTAGCTATGGTATTTCTTCTACAAAATTTCTATAGTCATGAGGACTGTTCCTTTTTCAGATAAAATTTTGAAGCCTCCGCACATAACTAAATCGAGGAATTAACTTTATCTATGCTAAAATCTATATCTGATCTATATATAGTCTATATATGATTTATTCCAATATTTTTTGTTAAAGACACAAGTAAAAAGATAGTTTGACTGAACCTACCTCTTCTTCGTCGATACGTTCAGCCCGGCCCGTTCGGGAACACTCAAATTGCAAAAGAAACAATCTACCATGACAATAGATTCGTTATCTCCAATATTATTTCTTAATGTTACCTTAATTACATAGATTTAAGAATTAGATCATTTTACTGACTGTGTCGTGGTTGAATCTTATCGGCATTATACCGTGAAGAAATATTATTGGAGACGATAGCTAGAAGGCTAACGAGCATGTCATGAGATGCAATATCTGATGCAGGTCATGCTAATTATAATACATGATGGATAAAAATATCTAAGAACTAATTAAAACGAAATATTCGTGCTTACGTGACGAGGAATACACTTATCTTGAGGAAATAATGGTACCACCAAAAATGTATTTATGCATTATGCATGCTATGGTTTTAAATTATAATGAACAATGCACGTGAAAACTTGCTACGAAAAACTAAACGAACAGTTTATGTTCCTTTGTGACGAGTGACTAATTTTATTTAAACTAACGGCGATATTAGGGATAGCTTGTCATTCGTGATTTTAAAATAATAATATGGCATGCGCCTTGGCATTAAATTTTATATAATTATAAATAAGGAAAATCACAGAAGACAATAATAACAAATGTACAGATATAAATTGAAGTGTTAAAAAAATAACCAATGTAGGTAATTACCTATTTGCAATACTTACTCGCAATTACACTCGTAAATATTTTATATCAGTATCTGTACGTTTGCGTAAACATTTCATTTGGACAACACAGAAAGCTTGGCAATAAACATAATTCAGTTAAACAGTTCTTTTCAACTTGAGTTGGTGTTGTTATGGATAATGAATATTGTGAGACTTGTGTCAGTATTCTGTTTGTCTCTTGCATCAAAGCAGAGCGGTGGCATTCAAGTTGAAAAGACAATACTAGCTGCCAATGATTCAAAACTACTCATGTACCTGACATTTGTTATTGAACATAGCTATTACAATAGTAATATTTCATTATCAAGTAGGTACCTATTTTAGGCCTAGCATATAATATACCTAGTCTGTGCTTAGAGTCTGTGCAAATTGTATCAAATTTCTGACACGAAACATGAATTATTAAGTTTTACAGCATACCTAACCTACAGCACACCTACATTTATATTTCATGGCTTTGTATCTTTCTTCATCCTTCGTGCTTTTTAGTTTGAATTTATGCAGTTTATTTGTATCGGGACTTTGATGCACAAGATTTATTAATGTGATAACAACTAGTGTTGTTACTACGTAAAAATGACCTAACAACAAATTCATTGAGATAGTAGTAACTTTCTCCTAATAATGCTACTCAGAATAAATAATATTTTAGTTTGGTATGATCCTCTAATCACTTGTTACTGTTCTCTGATAGAATATAGGTATAATTTACCTTATTATTATCGTAAGGAGTGGCGAGTGACTTATTCCACATACTTTAACTATTTATTTTTATTCTTAGGGGATCAAAATCTGCAAAAATTTTAATGAACTGTGTTTACTATCGTCCGGAACAGAAGCGAGAATTTGATTGATGGTTCATAAATTGGGAAGCTCAGTTTACTCTTTCATAAGAGCTGAAAAGCTCATCAATGATGTAAAAGTAGATTTTGAATCATCGGCAGCGGTGGGCGTGTACGCAGCGTATACTCACCATGCTGACCTTCCTGTGCCGGCGTGCGTCGTGGTGCGAGTCGGGCTTGTGCGTTGGCTGAGTGCTCACCGAGTCCTGGAAGGGGTCTGAGCGCAATGACATGCGCTCGCGCGTGTTGTCGTCCTGCGCGCCGCGCTCCTGGTTCACGAACAGCTCGTAGCTCTGGCAGGAGAAGTCGCTGGGAGACTTGGCGGGGTGCGCCTCGGCGTAGGCTGCGGCTTCCGCGGCCGCAGCCACCTCCCGCGCGTGAGCCTCGCGCGCCTCTTGCTTGTCCGCGCGCGCCGCTGCCTTCTGCTCCGCTTCCTTTACAATACACGAGTGGATTTATCAACGGTGTTTCGTCTTTACCAGTACGCAAACATTCACAATGCAACTGTACTTATTTAAGATAGAACTCGGCGGGTGAGATGACATTAGATCTTGATGAATGTTCTTAGAGTAGAGTTTTTTTTTTCAATGGAATATTTCAGAGCATTTCATTGCAAGAAAAAGCCTTGTTTTGTAGTGTTGTGTGTGTTGTGTCTTTATTATCTTATAGAAATTATTTGTATTTTTAGAAATATAAGCTCTGTTAGCTTTTTAGACTAAAAGCTTTCATGATAATAATATATTAAGGATAAGATTAGATTAACTTTAGGTATTTTTATATTCCTGCCTGATATATTTTTATATACCTTGATAAAATCTAGAGGTAAAATGATAACTTACTAATTACGTTATTTCCTATTGAAAATGCACATAAACAGATATGATAAAGTTAAGGTCATGTAAATCTCCGCAATATTATATCCTATATTTGTTATTTGGTTACAGTTCGATTTGGTATCTTTACTTAGAACAGTTTTATGCTATGTTGATTGTAGGTACATAATATTGTTAGAAAAGATTAAGACAACGTTGACACCAGTACATTTAAGAGCAAATTCAATCTAAAAAAAATTCGTGACCAATGCTAAAATTAAGCTTATTATCTCTTCGAAAATGGGTGGGCTATAATGGACTGCTTGTTTGACGATTAATTTTTGCTTGACGATAATTAAAAACAAAAATCTGAAATGTTATTGTTTTATGCTCACCCTCAAAGCTTCCTCTTCAGCTTGCTCCTCCTCTTCGGCCTTCTTCTGCAGTTCATCATAAGACATGGCGACGATAGCCAAGATCAAGTTGACGAGATAGAACGAACCGAGGAAGATTATCACCACGAAGAAAAGCACGTGCCATGAGCCCGCTGATCTTAATACCTATAGTGACGAAATATTTATGCATGGCTTGATAATTCACAACTCTTGTCTTAGGACTATTAACGCAGTGGTGTTGCATAATAGCACAGAACACATAATAATTTAATAAAATAGGAATTTGTATTGAAGTCTAAGTAGTAGGTAACTGCGTATGGATTGTGTATACACACTCAGTGCGCGAACATTTAGAGTATCTGCAGATGGCGTTTTTTATCATCGCCGACAACGCGCGTATCATTAACGCGTCCTTACGGTGCCGTGGATTTTAAAATAATAGTACTAGACTGCGTTTGATTCGCGTTAGAATCGCGTATACACGCTGCATCTGCGTATCTTCGGCGATGATAATAAATACGCCGTGAGTTGGTTTTAGGTTAGTATCTTAGCTATCATTCCGCTTTAAGCCAACTGTTTCACGAGTTACCTGAATAGAATTAATGTTTATAGTTTCAAACTATGTTTATAGTTTCAAAAGTTTCATTAATAAAGCTCCGCTGTCTATTTATCACAGGACTTATTTTAAACTCTACTTGATTTATAGACATCCTTAAAATCATTGCCGAGTTCGACTACGATGACTGTCTATCACTTTTTCACGACGAGCTAGTGCTCGTCGTGAAAAAAACCGTGCCATAGTTGGCACACTTCGATTTCGTTCATGGCCCGCAAGTGACTTACATATCTATCCGATCTTAGCAAAGAATGTATGCAAAAAACTGTCGCATGAATGCCATTGACATAATAATGTAGTAAATATTCGAGGGTGGTCGGCTTTTTAATTATTTTAAAAACTAGTAGTGTATATGTATTTAGTGTATATTGTATTATATATTTTACCAATTGATAGAGATTCTCCCAATAATCCTGTGTCATGAGCCTGAACGCCGAAAGAAACGCCCAGCCGAAGGTGTCAAAACTCGTGTACCCGTAGTTAGGATTTGGACCGTAGCCTTGCAGACACATGTAGCCTGGTTCACATGTTCTGGACACAAATAATACAGGTTATCTATAAAATCCCGATATAAAATAAAATCAGATAGTCCTGGTTTTTTTGGCTCTTCGGTGCAGTATAGTGCTATGTCGCCGTGAAATTGTAGGAACCGTAAGTTTATAATTCCTTTAGTTAGTTTATAAACAACCTAACCTAAACGTTAGTTTATAATTTCACTGAATTAATTATAAACCAACGGTTCCTATAATTTCACAGCGACATATACATGGCAGAAGCGGATAAAGATTTGATTGATAAAATAAATATAATCATTTTCTTTAGTCTTAAACAGGTGCAAATCTATCTAGAAAATCCTCTATTAAGAACCTATCTAGAATACGTTCGATAATGTACATTACATAATAATATAAACATAGTTACATGTACATAACATAACATACAATCATGCCCTTTCCCGAAGAGGTAGGCAGAGATATACCCAGGACTCAGTCCCATATTAGGTGCACGCACATTTCGCCATGTATGTTATTGGTCCCATGTAATAGGGGCGAGCCTATTGCCATCTACCGGGCAAAGTTCCAGACTTCATGCCTGTTATGGAGATAATTCCTAATGAAAAAAATCTAATATATAATTTACCCATAATATTGATAAATTATGTAGAACTTACCCAGCCCCTGACGAATTTCCACAAAGTGGATATTCTCCTCCATCGCCGTACCAGTTGGCTGAAAACAAAGTACACTGAAATCAGCTACAATCTAAATTTAACAAATGAAAGTGCTTAAAGTGACCGTTACACTAACCAATTATTTATTAGATAATTAATGATTAGCCTATTGATACACCATTTTGTTAAAATTTATTTTAATTTTAAGTTTAATTCTTGTATGTAGTGTACCAATAAAGAGTTTATCTAATATATATATTATCATTATCCCATTTTCAAAACGGCTAAATTTAGTGCTGCAGTGTAAGACATACAATGTCTACGATCATTGGTGTCGGCAATTTTAGGGGACATCTGAAATCGCGGAAAAAAAACCAGCTCGTCCATAAACTTGACCTAAAACAAAATGTACGGAAGAGTTGATTTTATTTAGGATCTCAGATTTATTCTCATAGTGCAGATGTTCTAATTGGTGAGTACAATGATCCCATAAAGTCTCTGACAACACGATGATCAAGATGATCAGACACTTTGGTATAAAAAATCTAACTAGCGCTCTGCAAGTTGGATAACGGTTTGGGTAATGGAAATAGGTAGCATTCTCGTAGGCGCTCAAAATACGAAGTACTAAAAAAAAAGAAGTACCTAGAAGACAAATAAAATCTACGAAGTCCTTACTTTCATTCTGGCAGAACCTTTCCCAGTTCTCATCGGTAAGATTGCCCCAAGAGCCGTCATCCGGAAAAACTTTGATGCACTTCTGCGTGAGAACTCCCATGTATATCTGCAGTCCCATTAGCGCGAATACAGACAGTGAAAACATCGTCAAGATGATCACATCGCGAAGATTCTTCACTGACTCTATCACCGCACCCACGATGGTTTTCAAACCTGTGACGGAATTTGCCTTTTTGTTATTATCTTCTTTTTCATTCTGTACTTATGATCCCAATCTAGGTAGGGTTGGCACGGCAACATGTCTCCTTCAATAATAGCCTTTTTCTCTATACTCACTCCACACGCATAATATAGCCTGACAGAAAAAGTAGAAAATACTGAGGGCGCCACTGTATTTTTCAACATTAAAAACAGTTGAATCAATATTTACACTTTATATTAGTTCCGTTTCTACTCTTTTCTGTCGAGTTATATTATCATCTTTAACGCTGTTCATCCAAGTATTTTAAGAGGAATATCTTTTAGGCACATAATTTATATTAAGTTGTAAGGACTTTCATATGTTGATACTTAATTGTTTCTGGTAAGAAAGTTAAGTTACTCATTGCCGGTGCCCTAATTTTGATTTTTATTTTTTGTTTTAAAACAAACGATGTAATGATTTACCTGTATTTGTAAAAGGAATTATTATATGCTTACTTAGCCTGTACCTAGGTATAAAGGTGTGTATTACATACATAGGTACTTGTTAGACACGCGTACCTAGATATAAAATTAGCTACTGCAATAATATGTCGTGATTACATTATTCAGCATTTTTACTGCATTGTAATGATCGTAGACGTATAATTAGTTTAATGCTCTAACATTTTGTAAAACAAGTTTGTTGCATGTGTAAATAAATTATGTACATCTTAGTTTTTGTTATATTTTTTAAATATAAGACAATTCTGTTTCGATAATTTCTGTTTTGGTAAAATAGTTTTACATTAATTGTATTTATAAGTACAAGAGTAAGCTCAGCGGCTTTGCCCGCTCGTAATTATGAAATATGTGAGTTTTATACCAAAACATTGACGCCCTCAGAATGTGAATTTTCAAAAATCCTTTCTTAGCACACGTCTAGATCACGAAAATAATCTACATTCCTAGTTTGAAGTCTCTATCTAGGATCAGTGGTTTGCAGTGAGTCATTTAGGATTTTATAATATATAAGGATTTTATAATGTATAGTGGTTCTATTATTTTACGCTACTAACTTTACTTTTATTAGTAGATCGTAGTTGAATCATTGACATAATTATCATCAATGTTGTTGATTGGTTTAAATACATAGTATGTAGTCTTATCGTTAAGTTATAATAGCTACTCGCAATACCTTATCAATAAAACAAATTATTATAATAGTTATTGTGCCATTTGACACCTACGTTCTACGATAACTTTCACTTAATATCTAATAAACAATCTAATTCTATGTAATATAAGCATTAGAATATATTACCCGGTATGATGGCCACAGTTTTCAACGCTCGCAGTACCCTGAACGTTCTGAGTGCGGCCAAGTTCCCGAGATCTATGCCCATCGTCACATAACTGGAAACAGACACCAGTAACCAAAATATCTACGTGAATATATAATACTACTCGTACAAATAAACATTACTAAACGAAACAATCTCGGTCTATTTTACAACAAACTTTAGTATACTCATTTAATCTTATAGTGTCTTCATTTAATGTTATATTGACACGTCTGAAACTGTAATTCAGATAATATATTCAGAATTCTATAACTAGATCTAGATGCCACATCAAATATAACAATAGAGGTAAATCTACCTATAAGTAACGCTACTAATAAAATCAGATAAAGTTCTACTACTCACGCTAAAGCTATAACTACGAAGTCAAGCCAATTCCATGCATCTCTAAGGTATGTGAATGGCTGTAGAATGAAACCCCTGGCCATTACTTTCACCGCTGATTCAAACGTGTAGATTCCGGTAAAGATTACTCTGCAAAAATTCAGCTTCTCTCAGGAACCGCACTCAAAGTAATCAGTCTTGTAAAACATTAAAAAATATATATATTTATAATATGAGCAATGGAAGTTGAGTTTTTAAACTTGTTTAACTAATAAATTATGATAACTAAAACAAGTTATTATAATATGTACAATGATAGTAAGGAAAGTTGGCATATCTACTTAATTAGTTACTATATGCGAAGTTACAAGTGTGTACGAAATTTACAGATCACCATCATGTTTCTTTTAACAATTTTGAATCGTAAATGTGTACGTGTCAATAGTTTCAATAAAAACAATGTATCTATGTATATATTTGCCATCAAACTAGCCAGGGACAATTTGACAAATAAATCAGACTCAGACCTTCAAATTCTAAAGCGCAAATGGATTTCTATGAATTAATAAATACAATCTTATTATATTATGTAATATTTTCCAATAACCATCTATCTATTAGTAATATTGTTAACTAAAATCGATATAATTCAATTCGATTACTAGTCGAACACTAACAATTTTGAAACTAGCGTGCATTCTACTAAGTTCTAGACCTAATAAGGTTATATATTTGTTCGTCTGATTGTTCAAAACTGCAAATCGAAATTCGTAGTCGAAAGAAAACTAAATGAACATGGATAAAATAGCTAAAGTAGAACACTTACTCAGTACTTTCGACAGTCGGTGTGGTAGGCATTATCATAAGGATACAGTTCACTAAAATTGTGGTAATAATAAACAAGGAGAACAGAGGATGCACTAAGATGTATATCGCCACTCTTCTTATGGGGTTAAAAGGGTCTAGCATCCATAAGGCGTCGGTTGCCGAAAATCTGAAGATATCTCTACCCTTGCTTACAACTACGAAGGTCTGCAACAAAGGAAACGACATGGTAACAGAAACGAAGATGTTATTATCAGCTGAAAAAAAAACTTTATTTATCATCGAGTAGAATTAACGTAGATTACGACTTATAATGACTATAACATTTTTATTTTTAGGAAATTATTAATGATGAACTAGGTGTTCTCCACGATTTTACCCACATAGGTCCCTGACAGCATCAGGATAAAAAAAAACCCCATGTCCTTTCTCAAGGTCATTATTTAATAGGGATATGTTTAATAATTATTCAGTTTAGTCATTTATATAATTATTTTTAAGTTATTGCATAAATAAATTTTCTAACTATAATACAAGGATCTGTTAAGTTTGTTTGGGTATATAATATATACTTACTTGAATACGCGAGCATAGTGTAGTATTTATTACAAATATGACATAGTTAACTATCCCAATGTCCATGTATAGAAAAGGATAGGTACGATAATTACCAAATTTTGAAGAGCTGAAAATCTATGTGGACTTGAATAAATTGTGTGTGTAAGAAACCCGTTCTGTTATCGTATCATCATCATCATCTCGGCCGTTGGTAATCCACTACTGAACATAGGCCTCCCCTATAAAGGGGGTTTTGCCAATACTCGACACGCTTGGCAGGTGGGTTCTCGAGCGCAGGTCGATGGTTTTTTTTAATGCAGAGGACGCTGCTGCCCGTCTAAGTGCCGTGCTATGGGTTAACAACCCTCAGCCGGCTCTTTCGACAACCGCGGGTAGAGAGCGTGGAGCACTATTCTAAAACCGGTAACTCCACGGCTTGTTACCGTATATATAGAAATTATTATTATCATTGAGGTTGTATTAGTATGAATTGAAAAAGGCGTCACTCACTCTCTGGTTAGAATAGAAAGGGTCGATGTCTTCAAGCGGTGTGGAGGAGAGCTCAGACGGGAAGGAGCCCTGCATCCGCACAGGGATGGGTAGCCCCTGCTCGAGGGTCGCGTCTGGCTGCGGGCCCTCGTCCTCATCTTCATCATCGTACCGCACCTAACATCGTCACTTTATAATACTGACCTATATCTAACATGGTAAAAAAGGTGGATCTATCCATCAAACTGATGAGCTTTCCAAAGAATGATTAAAAATTTGTATGGGATGATTTGTATAGAATCCACGTTAGATAGGAAGTAGATTTTTTTGCTTACTTCGCAATTATTCCATTTGAAATTTTTTTAAGTTTGACGGTTAGATACAAATAAGGTCCGCCTTTCAATTCAGTCCTCGCCTGCGGGGTACAGGGGCAGCGGGGGGCGCGGAGGTAGACGTGAATGTGGGCCGGGAGAGGTAGGCACCGCTCGCACTACGCACCTTTACCCCGCAGGCAAGCACTCAACTAAGCGGCCTAGCTATAGTTTAATAACTAGCTTGGGTCAGCATATAGTCAAATATTGTGATGATACGTCAAAACCTTGTAAATCGTTAATTTAACTTATTATGAATATTTTATAACAATTAAAAAATCGCATAACATGAACGCACGTATCACCGAAATTCAGAACAATAAATTATACGCTTACGAGGTCTTTTCTTGTCGAAGATGATATAGAAATTGGGAGGTAAATATAATATTCATTTTGATAAGTACTTATCTCTAATCTCTATCATGATAGAGCGGTTTGGGGTGATATTTTGTCGTTCAAAGTTATATTCCAAGAGGGTGGTTAGTGGTTAGAGTATTCAATTTGTAATACAATGAGAATTTAAGAAATTGAGCCTTAAAACACGATACGCACATTTTCCTTGCAAGTATTTTTGTAAACCTTACAAGCAAGCTAGAGAACCAAGACAAAACTGCTTTTATGACCACAATGAGTAATGTGGTATGGCTTTCAATTTGTAACCAGTTTTGAATTATACGACTGGGTTCATTATAATTTATATTTGATGTTGGTCTCTGATGTTCCTATCGTTCTTAATAAGCTATTATGGGCGTACCGTGAAATAAGATAGGCTTATTACTAAGTACGTAATTCATGTTACCATCACTTCTATACTTACATGAAGATGTTGATTATTAAAATTAAGCCTACTTTAATTAATCTAATGAAATACTCATGCTCTGTAACAACACTGCGGTATGATTCACAAAATTCTTTATTAAGAGCTGAAATGATACGGTTATTGGGGTAAGTATAAATTGAATATGTTCGATTCTCCAATTAAAATAGTATTATTACAGTCAAGGTATTTCGAAGGCGTTAAAGCTAATGTCGTTCAGTGTCGGTGCTGCTGTCTGTGTAGCTATTATATATATATTATGCGTATCTGGCACTAAAAGCGTAAATTGAATTCTCCCTCTATTGTGTTACCATTCCGAATATACTTCAACTTAAAGGTTTTCGTTGCACCGACTTCTTGTCCGTGATTTGTAACATTCGAAATCGGTCTCAGAATAGGAGGTGTGACTAGCGCAAGCCTAGACAAATGTTACAAAATACGAATCATAACCATTAAAACTGTCTCTCGTTATCAAGTGATCTATTTATGCACTAATCGCTAGCTAGGTGATGCCACCATGCTAGTCCTACATGACAGCAGTCAGCGATCGATGACGAGTGACGATGGCCAGTCCTGTGCAATGCTTGATTATGGTGAATGTCATGTGCTCGTGTACTTGAATCTAACGCTTATGTAACAGCACCGCTCGCACGGTTTCATTGATTTCTAAGACAAAAGGTTCTCGTCCTTGATTGTCGACGGTTTCCTATTGAAAATTAATTGATTCTGAGAAGTGTAGAGTCGCATTCAATAGGTCAATTACGAGGTCACGGCTAGATAAAGGTTGTAAACTAATCTAAACGGGACCGTTACGTCTAATGTGAAGAGTCAGAGGACTAAACTAAGATATCTCTATCCACAACAAAGGAAACGGATTCTCATATCAATAGACTGAATGATTAATCGAGTGTTGAGAGCATTTTTGCAAACAAATATTAGAAGCCTGAATTGTATCAACTACTAAAAGGTTAGCTGTTACAGATAGTTCTACGTCATCTGGTAAAAGCTAAACTTGTAAAGTCCGTTGTTAACGACACCTGGCCGACAAAGCGATGTGTTCATTAAGGAGTAATGCTGTTATGCGATCGTTATGCATAAAAAATGCAGTAGATACAAGTTATCGCGACTGAACAACAGTGACGCCAATGTTAGTGGATATTGCAATGTTTCATGTACAAACAAATTTTGATTCATCGCAAGCGATAACTTGTTTAAAAACATTTCTCTAATAAAACGAGCCGTAAAAAGGTAAAAAAGGGGCAAGCAAGGAATCTTACTTCTTTTTTCTTTTTCGTCCGCCCCAAATCGTTCTGGAATAATTTAAAAATTATTCATCAGAGTATTGAACTTGTTACATCCTACTTGTTGTGATCGGCTCCATCGTTTTTCTTGTGAATTATTTGTGTTTGAGTACGCTTGTTAATTTGTATGTTCTTCCTAGTTTGTTTAGTAGCACATGTTTGCATGGTCATCACTCATGTGTCATGTGGATTAGTAGAGGTGGAAGTAGTATTTACCTCGCCTTCCGCTCGTTTTTTCTCGAGTTCCTTTTGTTTGGCATGCTCCTCTGCTATGCGGGCTTCGATAGCGGCTAGTGACTCGCGTGTGAACGGACGGAACAAGCTTCGTTCTTCCTCGCTGATCGAGTCCAAGTCCTCGGACATTGTCTATCGAACTCCCCCCGAGTGAACTGCCTACTACATTAAATATACATTTACATTAGTTGATTTAATTTATAAATAAGTAATAATTAATTAACACAAAATCAAGCCAAGTTTATATTATTATGTTATCATGTCAGGTGAATTGATTGGCCGTGTAGTTCCCGGCTATTTAATAGGGCCACCCTTTTTCATCCCGGGAGCGCGCTCTCCGTTTCCAAGTTATGAATAATATAAAAATAATTCATCAGTTTAAAAAATTTAAATTAATATAAAATAACATATTAAAAAATATAGAATTATAAAATAATATAACTGCGTTATGTATTAGGAATATAAGGAATATGTATAAGGAATATATCGTAGATTTTGAGTTTATCGGCAAAAAGGCAAACTGACAGAGGCGGCGGGGATTATCTTTTAAAATAAAAAGTAGTGATCTATGACTTTTAGATTTTGGTCTACCTACTAAGTTCTTAATACTTAAGACTTTGGACACAGCAACTTCGTATACTAAAATACTGTATCTATCAACGGACCAGTTCTGTGCATCCGACTAACATATTTGTGCGGGAATGACTTTCAGCTCCATACAAATCTGCTTACATATATAGGCACAAGGTATTAGACCCGCCGCACTGTTAACCCAACATACCTTTATGTCCGTCCCGCGTTGTGTTTGCGCTAACCTTATGGTTACATATACGTAAAGGCTACGATACACATGCCGTAAAATGGAATGGTAAGCTAGTTAGTTAAAAAATTATAGAAGTTACATAGCGATATTATTAGTGTAGTATAACGTAGACGAGTAAAGGTGGCCGGGTGGTCTTGTGTAACGTAGCCTTTACATTTATTTAGCAACTGACAAGTGAAACTGAAAAAAGCTTTAATAAATTATTTATCTTTCCCTTTTGTGGAAATGAGATAGAATATGATATAGAAATGGTATACCTGCTAACAGTGAATGGGCGGGGGTGTGTGGTGCGGGCAGCGCGCGCGGCCGCACGCTCGTCGCCCGCCTTCTCCCGCCGACCTCCTACGGGCGGACCGCCCTTCTAACATGACAAATACCGACATACCAGTTACTTGTACACCACTTGAGGTAAACTGCCTCATAATATGTTTTTGAAATACTCTATACTCACTTTATAGAGATTGTCTCTAATAGATAGATTAGATAGATAGATTAACTCTTTATTATTACACTACAAACATGAAACCTTAAATTTAAATATACAATTATAACAAATAATGTAACAATTGGCGGTCTAATATCACGCCTTATACATATGCTACAATCTTTAGCTTTATAGACAGTTGATTTTTATCTTAGAATCAATTCTTTAGAGGTACTGCAATGCTTAGCAGGTACTATGATAGTTCCCGTGCCGTGTCTTGGTTTAAGGCTATGTAGGAAGCAATCATCAGTTTTTATATAGTCTAAGGTAACCTAAAAACTCCAACATAATAAAATAAATCGTCAGATAATGGTATTTCAAACACATTCAATAATATGTTGTTCATAACAGAATCAGAATCAGACAACATTACCTAAGGCTAAAGTGCATAAATTACAAAAACATAATTTTTATCTAACAAATGTAGTAGGTACGTGTGTCTGTTCTTAGCGAGCCGGATGTCATAGAGTTAGATTTGCGAAGATTTTAACCCTATAATTTATATTATACAATAAATTCTGTTAACATATCCAAGCGACAAAACGCCCTTGAAGAAAAGGTATAAAAAGTCGCCACAAACAGGGAAAAATACTCTACATTTATCAGTATGTTTTGACAGCGTTTCCCAGGTCAAGGCGACCCGGGCTGTGTCGCTCTCTCCTTGCCATGCGTTTTGTTAACATGAACTTATCCGATTCCACAAGTAGACCTATTACAGTTGGCGCGGACTAAAGGTTATATATTTATATAAATACTACGTGTGGGGAATCTATAAAAGGACATAATACCCACGGCTGGCGTAGATATCAGATAGCTTTTCTACTTGAGAGAGTGGCTGGGTCACGGTTTTGTTGAGCCCTGTCATCAATTTAGATTGGTCGGTTTTTTCCAGGCGATTAGACTTTCGTTTGAGACTCATGTTTGCATATTATATAGCTTTACATGAGCTTTACATAAATAAAGAAATTGTACCTCTATTTGAAACAGTCGTTCTCACCTGTCGTCCGCGAGAGCAGTGTGACCGCGGCTACCAAATAGATGAAAGTTACCACGTGTTCGCTGATAGGGACAGCCAGCAATTGGGCAAGATTTTTCATGACCGACCTGAAATAACAAGAATTAAACATTAATAAAATTCTTTAGACCATAGACCATGACTAGTAGTTCGCCTCGAACTAAGACCTCGCGAACATCAAGATTGAATCAACGGTTCCCAATTTATCTTCGATCAAACTTACATAGCAGAGGTCAACCCATATAAGCTGGTTTTTCCCATTTCTCGACTGGTATTCGCTTCGCTCGGTCAACAAGGTCAAAGGTCACTTATAATTAATTACAAAACGCTTTATGCCTTTCCTGCTACTACTACTACTACATCGTCCACCACATGGGGGCCAATACTCGCAACGCTTGGAAGGCGGGTCGGCAAGCGCAGTTTGATGGTTTTTACGAAGAGGTCTGGTGCCCGTCCTCTGAATCTGATAACCCTTAGCTGGCTCTTACAGCAACCATGGAAAGAGAGGGTGGGGTACTGTTCTATAGCCGGTAACCCCACGGCATACTACATACTCATACTATATTATTCACACGCAGAACCAATCAGCGCCGCACAATTAATCCTAGACCGTGATGAGTTCTTGCACATACACAAATACAAATACATAGTTACATTGACTCATTAGTCACCTGTTGCGGCGACAAGGTCACGCGGGTTTGTGACTCTCGTTCCTTGTTATATTTAGATGTCCATGGTTAAGACTATCATTATATTATACAGGATAATAGTACTATTGTCCAGATGGGTTCTACCGTATTATAGTGCTGTGTGCAGGGTGTCTATCACTAGAGGGCGCGCGAGGTGGAGGCCGCGACGCGCGCTCGCCTCTCTCCAGCTTGGGCGCCCGTGTAACATTTGCATTTGCTCCACCCGCCAACAAACTGCAACAACAAATATATAAGCCTGTTATTTTTTTCAGCCTGGAAGCAGAATACTGCTTCATATTTTTTTTATATCGATGTCGTGAATAATGGCAAGTTTATTTCGCTCGCATTCAATGTGTTACAATATGGTGTAGTAAAACTGAAGGGGTATGCATCTACCCATCAAACTGAAAATCTTTCAAAACGATTTGCAAAATTAGTAACAAAATATTTTTTGCACCCCTCCTCATTATCATTAATTCATTATTAACTCATTAATACTTCAGTATTACCCCTTTTAGTAACTCGTTGTATATACCAGTATATAAAACTTTATTTCGATTACTGCAAATTCTTTACGATATCTCAATATTTTTACACATTCAAATGATACCAGTTTTCACTTTTTTGCTCAATTTTCCCAAAAAAATAAAAAATACAACCTTATAAAAAAATATCATATATATAAGAAGTGATTGCATTGTGTCTATCCATATCTGGACTTATTTGCTAGATAAGTTCCTTAAATATTAACATCAAAAACACGTAATAAGCTAACCTAACAACATCTTATAGTGACCATATCAATATTAAAAATATTTTACATAACAACAACATACATACATAGGCAACATACATAAAAATAAATTATGTTTTAAATAAAATAGATTAACTTGGCGATCGCACTAAACAATCTTATTCAATATAATATGTATTACTTGTGAGATTAATTGTTTTTATGCGATGGCCAAGTCAATCTATTTTATTTAAAACATAAAAGATTTTTAATATTGATATGGTAACTATACGATGTTAGGTTAGCTAATTACGTAATAACTTAAGACAGAAGGTCCCTTAAGTAGGGACTTAATAAAGTAACCGACTTACTTGGATCTCACAACTTTTTACAGTAGAACAACTGAGTTGCGAGACTTGGTTTTTTTACAAGTTTTGTCTTTGGTGGCATCTCATTTCTTTTTGTAGATATAGGATTAACTTGAACTAATGTAAGTACGGCACTCGGAGCCGCACTCAAAGTTTTTTAAATTAATAAATTACATAACCCATTATTTCTTTATAGAATTAGATTTGAATAGAGTTTATTAAAAATTTTATACTTATAACATAACATAAACATAACATACATTCACGCCTTTTTCCCGAAGGGGTAGGCAGAGGTGTAACCAGGACTCAGTCCCATAGTAGATACACCCACATTTCGCCAGTATGTTATTGGTCCCATGCAACAGGGGGCGAGCCTATTGCCATCTACCGGGCACAGTTCCAGACTCCAGGCAGTTATTGAGATAATTCCTCATGGAAAAATCCAATATTTAACACTGCCTGACCTGGGGATCGAACCCGGGACCTCTTGATTGGCAGTCGGGCATGCGCCCTCTGCGCCACTGAGGCGAGTTTTATACTTATACTGACTGATAATACAATGTACGTAAGGTAAATAAAACGTGGTTTGTGTGTATACCTGCGATATCGCAGTAAGACCCAAATGTTGCCTGGAAGAAAGAAGCCGCCTTTCTGTGACGGACGGGAAGCGTGAAAGCCGCTGCGCCACATCCGCTGGCCGCAGTTATGATTATTGTTGTTCTTCCTTTTATGGCAATTTCGGGGAATTTAGTCTACTTAATACTTTGCGGGATATTGGTGAAACTTCATAAGACATATCCCATTCCACCATTTTTATTTAGTTGACCATTTTACAAGTTATCTTTGAACATAATTATATCTAGGTACCTATCTAGACCTACTATTCCATTATATTATACAAATACAGGTACAGGTTCATTAACTGCAAATGTAGCTTTGTATTCCTATACATTTATTATATGGGATTACGAAGTTTATTTATGCAGTTGGTGTATCTAAAAAACTGGACCGAAATTAAAAAATATTTAAGGAAAGCTTCTATGTCTGCTAGAAGTGGCTTAGAGTTTTGATGATCGGTCAGTCAGTCAGTGAGTGAAAAATTTGCAATTTTGTCTAGTTATAATTCTTAAACTACGGGTTCAAATTGAATGAAATTTGAAATATACCGTGTTTATACAATGCCTGCTTGGTTACTGAAAATTCAGGCTTCTAGTTTTATCCACAACAAAGTTATAGGGGGTCGACAATGGCGTGAACTTCTTCGAGAAAAGATGGTACGGCCGTGCCGCTCTTTTGCTCGACTTGGCGGGGCAGATAGAATTCAAGATTGAGATAATCTGAATTTCTAACAATGTAGATGATATTATAAATAATAATTATCTTTCTGATCCCTTCAGTCAAAGTAAGCAATTAAGCTAAATGTTGTCTATTTAGTGTTTGAGTAGGTATATTATTAGTTTAAGTGTCTCTTAACTGTGCGATAATAACAAGTTTTATATTAATAATTATTTACAGTGATTGTAGGACTTTGATTTTGTATATAAACGCACGCAGTCGCAATTTGGCACACATCACTTACGGATGCCGTGAGTAACATTTATCATGCTGATCTTATACGTGTCTGCTGCGCTAGTGACTACAGCATCCCTTCTGTATTATTACTTTACAAGGACATTCAACTATTGGAAACACAAAGGGGTAGCCGGACCAACGCCTGTACCACTTTTCGGAAATTTGAAGGATTCTGTACTCCGAAAAAAAAAATGTAGGCATTATCTTTAAAGAAATGTATGATGCATTCCCGAATGAGAAAGTGATTGGCGTTTATAGAATGACAACACCTTGCTTACTCATCAGAGACTTGGATATTATCAAACAAATTATGATAAAAGACTTCGATTTATTTGTGGATCGTGGAATTGAGTTCAGCAAACAAGGATTGGGAGCAAATCTTTTCCACGCAGATGGTGACACTTGGCGAGTGTTGAGGAATCGCTTCTCGCCTATATTCACTTCTGGCAAGTTGAAGAGCATGCTCTACTTAATGAGTGATCGTGGGAACCAGTTCTTGGACTATGTGGATGAAATATGCCAACAGCAATCAGAGCATAGAGTCCATCAGTTGGTGCAGAAGTATACGATGGCTACTATATCAGCGTGTGCATTTGGTCTCGACGTGGATACCCAACACAATGAACAAGTAATGAAAACACTGGAAAAAGTAGATGACCTTATATTTTCTACGAATTATTCACTTGAACTTGACATGATGTTTCCTGGTATTTTAAAGAAATTAAACTTTTCGTTATTCCCTACATTTGTAAATACGTTTTTCTATGGTCTCGTAAAGGATGTGATCACCCAGAGAAATGGACTACCAACAGATAGGAACGATTTTATGGATTTAATTTTAGAACTGAGACAAAGGGGAACAGTGCAAGGGACCAAACGCAACGAAGAGGATAAGCAACTCACATTAGAACTGACAGAAGATGTGATAGCAGCGCAAGCATTCGTGTTCTACGCGGCTGGATACGAGACCAGTGCCACCACCATGGCGTTCATGCTCTACGAACTGGCGAAGAATCCAGATATTCAGGACAAATTGATCGCAGACATTAAGAGAGTTTTAGACAAACTCAATGGTGAACTTACTTATGAAGCCATACAAGATATGACTTATTTAGAGAAAGTGTTCGATGAAACTCTGCGCATGCATCCAATCGTGGAACCTTTACAGAGGAACGCTCAAGTTGATTATACAATACCGGGAACTAATGTTTGCATTAAGAAAGGGACAACGCTACTGTTCTCCCCTCTTGGGGTTCACAATGACGAGAAATATTATTCCAATCCTACCAAGTTTGATCCAGAGAGACACACTCCTGAAAACCGCGCGAACAGACACCCATGTGCCTACTTGCCGTTTGGCGTGGGACCTAGAAATTGCATTGGTAAGTGTCTATTTTTTTCCATATCATATAATCAAAATGAAATCAACAGTCTTTCTACTTAGCGTCCTTTAAAACCGAGCTAGATCACCGCATGACACGATTTTACGCTTATTAAAAAGAGCTAAGGCCACCTTTTACCAATTTGACACTATCCTATGAAAAAATTACCAATTCGATATTATAATTTATATTTTAATGACATTTTCAGGAAATATACTTATAATAAAATTTCGATAATTTTGTATCCCTTATATTCTCCTACATTTACAACAATATATAATATATATATAAAGAAATCATCAATTTCGTAAGAACTAATTTAAATAAGTTCAAATTAAATTCGACTGAAAATGAAACGTGAATACAGAAAATGTTTTTAGAGCCTCCACAATATGGAATGAAATGAAATGTTTGGAAATAATTAAAAAAATATTCCTAGATGTACTAAATCTACGAGCACACTTACCTTGTATGTAATATAATATTCATTCAGTATAATATATAGGTCTGTTAATGAAAATATATTAAATATTAAAAAGTATTGTTATAATAAAATTTTATGTCTGGGAATAACCCAATAAAAATATTCTGTCATATGTCCTTCGCTGGTGTAACTGCTTAGGTGTAAAATCGTAACAGGTAGATAAACAGACTAGACAGAGTTAGGTGCTTTTGCATTATTTTAGAATTTATATTATTATTAGTTAACTGAATTGGCACGAGTATCTAGGTTTTTTTGACTTCACCCACTGATTTCTTTATAAATAACTGTAATTTCAGGTATGCGGTTCGCCAAAGTTCAGACGTACGTGTGTATGATCAAGTTCTTTTCGAGATTCCGAGTAGAGCCGTCCAAGAATACAGAGAAGAATATAAAAATAAACCCATTGAGAATAATCATCTGCCCGAACGATGGGGTGCCTCTTAATATTGTGAAGCAAAAATTATGAGAGACTTTTTCAAACAAAAAAGACTGATCGTATATACTTGATAATACTTTAATTATGTTATTGTTCATAGTACTTAAGTACCTATAAATATCAATTTTAGGTAGCCCAGCAATATTCCCGCTATGCGACACGATAAACTAATATTATATTTAGCTTTTTATTTGTTAGTGCCTATTATAGTACAGGTTACAGCCTGGTTTTGGCATTAATTTCAAGTAAGACCTTATTATGATATCTAAGTACTTAAGTTGAACTAGTTTTGTCGGTCTGTTGTCGTGCTCTGGTTTACTGGTTCCCGAGATACAAGTTTACGCTTAGTTCGGGACTAGTAAATCAATGTGCGCGGTTGCGGGCACGATCAGACCAGTTAGAGCTATGCTTACCTATAAATATTATAATGACTAAGTGCGGATCCAATATTGTTTTGTATCATAATAAGGCTTACTAACATCTGTTTGTGAACTCTTTTTGCAAATAAACATTTATTTATTTTTAGTTTAGACAATAATTCTGTAAGGTGTTACAAAAATGTGTAGTTATACTCAAGGTGGTGAAATTGTGAAACACTACTTTTTATAGTGGTATTCCTCTTTTGTCAGGGGCCGCCTGGGAAAGTACCAACAATTTGCCAATTATTCATAGTTCATAGTTCATTTATTCATAAACTTTGTTTACAATGTCTTCATAAAAGATAATAATATTTAAATTATAATCTTAACAATAAATATTGTACATTAGTATAAAATTAAAATTGAAGTCCATATAATTATATTTGATAATATTACAATTTTACCACTTTGGTAAGGTCATTTACACTATAGAACGTCTGCTCGATAAGCCACAGTTTCAGTTTGTATTTAAATACTGACTTGACCAAAAAATCTGACATTGATCATAAATTAGACAAGGACTCCACAAAGCGGAACTTTTTACTTAGATATATTGTAAGATATATTAGAAGAAATATATATGAGTCACTGCCTCGGTGGCGTAGTGGGCGCAAGCTCGACTGCCATTCATGATGTCCCAGGTTCGATCCCCAGGTCAGGCAAAGTGTTAAATATAGGATTTTTCCATAAATCGCAATAGGCTCGCCCTCTGTTACCTACTATGGGTCCTGAATACCCCTCAGCCTACCTCTTCGGTAAAAAGGCATGATTGTATGTTATGTATTATGTTATAATAGTAAAGTGTTATGTTATAGTAGTAGAACGTGTGTCACAGACCAGCTCCCGCTTGCAGCACCCGTTCAGAGTTGCCACACGTTCTAGAGTCATCTTCCTCAACCATATTAGAGGGTAGAGGATGACCACCACGCGACGCCACCGCAAGCTTGCAAGCGATAATAAGAGTTGCTTTCATTTTTTTTGATATCTACGAGTATAATGATCAAACATGGTTTGGGTTTCACGTCCTGTGTTCAGTGAACAAAAACAATAAATTGTAAGGTGATGTTAATAAATAAAATATATTCATTGTATGGATGCAAAAGATAAAAATATACCAGAGACCCAAGGTACAGCTGGTGCGGCGGCGGGTTCTGACGAACAACGCAAGCGGAGCAAATATGCAACCCTCGGTAGCGGTTACATTTTTGAACCGTTTGAAGTCGAGACTCTGGGACCGTGGGGGCAGGGAGCTCACCGCATTTTCAAAATCTATCTCTAATGAGCGGTTGGTCGAAGCGACGCGTGATCAAAATGCTGGCGTTTATCTGGCCCAACGTATTAGCATTGCTATTCAACGTGGCAATGCCGCCAGTATCTTGAGTACGCTGCCATCTGACAGTGGTTACTTGCCGGCCGGATGAATTATTGATTCAGAAACAAGGAATATAACTGCAAGAAAAATTTATATTACAATCCGATTTTGCTAATACATATTTGTATTTACCACAGATCAAGGTATGACCTTGTTTGTATGATCTGAGGTATTTACTTTTTATAGGTATGCGGTTGGCCAGGTGTGTGTATGAATCAAGTTCTTTTTCAAATTAATCCATCCAAGAACACAAAGAAGAACATGTTAATAAACCTATTATTATTCATCATCTCTCCTAACGACGGAGTCCCCCTAAATATTGTAATGCAAAAATAATATCATTTTCAACGTTTGGTATACGAATTATAAAACGCCTAAAATTAATAATATTATCATAAAAAAATATCAGTAGGTTGTATGTATAATTGTCAGTTTTTAAACATCATCATTATTTTGCTAATGTTGTAATGTAAATGTTTACATTTAATATTTTAATAGCTATGTATCCCAGAGGAAACCGCTATGGTTCTTTTAATTAAGTAAGGACACGATACATTAAATATATATTAAAGCTTAATAAATAATTAAAAAATGATTATGTAGATTATTTTATTATTAAGAGATCTTATATAAGTAATTATTAAATAAATAATCAAATAAATTTAGGGTGCAATCAAAATATATCACCAGACACGTTATAAACAACCCAATTTTGTAATAAAATGCATTTAAATGTATGTCATGTTAAATTGTATTCAGTATTTTTATAATGATCTAAATGATTACACGTAAGAAATAGTTCAAGTAACATAATATATATATATATATATATATATATATATATATATATATATATATATATATATATTTACATCCCGCTTCGCTTTTGACGTCCGTCACGTGGCGCGTCATTGTGACGTCTCCCAGTTCTATTCACATTATTTTGCATATCTCTGTGAATATTGCTTAGTTTTTTGATATCCAACTCCATGGAATACGTCATTTACGTCAAATTTCATTTACACCAATATTCTTCTTACAGTCATGCACACGCCTATTTGAACCCCGAACCACGGTGATAACATTTTAGCTTCCGGCGTATAAAGATAATTGATTATCTATTGTACCGATTATTTGACATCCTTTGACTGTGTGTGTGTAAATGCGACGTTGCCGGCATTTCTTTACGTTTATCTCACTCTGTCTTACGCAAATTACTCTGTCTAAATTTCTGCTTTGGTGATACAATAATTTAAAACGTTACCGCCACAGACATAGTAGCAGTTAGTATCAGATCACCGAAGTTAAGCAACGGACGATCCGATCAGTCTTTTAGTGTAGTAAATGAACGGATTCTTTGTATGGGGACCCATGCAATAATTCCTCAGTCGATGAAACTTTGCAGGGTTATAAAATAGTATGAACCAAAACTTATTTTAAAATATCCAAAAAAAAAACCACACCGAAGTTAGGTATTTAACCTAAAAATACAAATCTGTTAATATATTGAACCGAGTAATTTCTCAGTTCAAATTTATTTTACCAAATGAGTTATTTATACCAGTTATTTATATATTGCTTTTTTAAGATAATTCTTTTTCATTTTCATCGGAAAATTTCTCAGTCCTTTTTTTTTCTTATATGACCTTAGAATTTTATTTAGCGTTACGAGTAAGAAAATAAAAAAAAATGCATTCCAATATTATTATATTATGTTAAACTATAAATAACACTGTATGGAAAATTTCTCAGCATTATTTTATTTTTTAATTAGGTATGTTAAGTAGTCACACAAACACACAAATCCGAAATATCCAAAAAAAAATCCATCCAGAACACCAAGATTTTGGGAAGCGAAGATAAATCTATCCCGCGTTTACACGCAATAATGTGCCGTCTTGCTTTACCAGTTGGGTGCAGATTAGCGTGCTCGCGTTAATAGTAAAACTCTTGACTCGCTTTTCAAGACATTAATACAGAATTATTTATTTTTTGTGTTATATACACTATACTATAATGCATCTATGTACGTAATTACATATCAATTAAACACTAAGTAGGTACACCTATTAACAACACTAGCTGTTGCCAGCGGCTCCGTCCGCGTGGACTTTGGTTATCGCGCGTTATCCATGCGGGTGAAGCTGCAGACAGTAGCATGTCCTATTCCAGAACCTACATGATGTGTGCAGTTTCATTCCGATCCGTCCAGTAGTTAAAGCGTGATTGAGTGACAAACAACCAAACTTTCGTTTATAATATTAAAAGGCTATCTCTCTATATAACTATAGATATAATATATAAAATGATATTGGTTGATTTATTTATTTACATAAGCAAATCACGTATTTGAACTAGAAATAAAAAGGATAGATGTTTTGCCGGATACCGGATACCGAATATTCGGCAAACCTAGAAGTCGGATAGACAGATATCCGGCCGCCGAATATCCATCCGAACATAGCCGATTGCGACTTGTTACACAAGTCACATACTTTGACTACCTCGGTGGCGTAGTGTGCGCATGCTCGACTGCCAATCAAGCGGTCCCGGGTTCGATCCCCAGGTCAGGCAGTGTTAAATATTGGATTTTTCTATTAGGAATTATCTCAATAGCTGCCCGGAGTCTGGAACTGTGCCCGGTATATGGCAATAGGCTCGCCCCCTATTACATGGGACCAATAACATACTGGCGAAATGTGGGTGTATTTACTATGGGACTGAGTCCTCGGTACACCTCTGCCTACCTCTTCGGGAAAAAGGCGTGAATGTATGATTATGTTTTATGTGTTTATTTTCATACGTATTGTAAAGCACCTTTGCGCCAAGCAAGTGTCGTTTACTAAAAAATTAAAGTGATGTAATGAAACTTCAAACTATTCCCAAGGAATATGTACAAAATTACAGATTAGCGGCTAATCAAATATAAATACGTGAATAGTAAGTAGGTATATATAATGTCGCGCGGGCGGCCAGTACCGCTCCCGCGCCCCGCTCCTCCACCCCGCTCCCTACTCACGGCTCCCGATAGCTAGATTCAAATCTGTATACTATTATGTAAAATGTTTTTAGTTTTTAATCCGCTTGATATTTTTTTGGATATTTTGCTAGTTGAAAAGAAAGTTAACGGTGTACTTAAATCAATAAAGAAAACAGACTGAGAAATTTTCCACTGCGAATAAAGAGACAATTTAAAAAAAATATATAATTACATGGTTTATTTTTTAGATTTCCATTGTGTGGTTATGACTTCAATAAAAGAACATTCCCGTAAAAAAATTCGACAGAGCAATTTTCCAGTCCAAGTTACACCGAGAAACATATTATGTTATAAAAAATTTGGTGTTTCTGCTGGGAAATTTTTTTGGATTTTTCGTGTATTGTTTTTTATAGATTACATGAATATGTCCTGTGAAGAAAGTTCAAACGGAGCATTTTTCCTAAAAAAGATATCATAGAAATAAGATTTTAATTAAAAATACCTACCTAACTTCTTAATTATTTTTTTTTGGATATTTATACAATACCTTAATTTATTGATACTTAATCATGCTATAAAGTTTTTACGGACTGAGGAATTACTGTGGGGGTCCACTATGTTCATTTCCTACATTATTTCGTGATAGCAAATCCGCGAATGATTTCTCGGCACTGTGCAGTAAACAAGCAAAGTAAAATAGGTTATTGCACAGAGCGGCAACGTCGCATCAAATTTTCGACGGACGTCAAAAACGCGGGACCGTCGTCAGACACTTTTTTATTATACGCCCAGAGATATACGCGCGCGCGCAGCGCCTCGCCGGGCGTTGCGAATTCATGTGGAACTACCCGATATATAAATGCAGGTTTGCGACCGACTTTTTGGTGTCCGTCGATTTTTTTCCTGAAGTTACCTAGAAGCATAAGGGCTTAGGTGGCACTGCCAAACAATCTGGCGTCCGGTATACGGACGTCAAATGACGGTGGACGCCACTTTGAATGCACTTTTTTCTTCAAGGGACGTCCAACTGCTTCCTGGATGAATATATATATATATATATATATATATATATATATATATAATAAAAACCAATTTATTTACCGAGACGCGAACACGTCTTGGCATCGGCTAGCATCTGGCTAGCTAGGGCAATTCAGTTTTGGATATCGTTCACCATGGTTCTTCTATATGTGTCTGTTGCCTTGTAGTAGTAGTAGCGCTAGTAGTAGCTAGTAGTAGACTATAACTTCCCTACTGTATTATTACTTAACGAGAACATTAAACTATTGGAAGAACAAAGGAGTTCCTGGGCCAAATCCTGTGGCACTTTTCGGAAATTTGAAAGAATCTACTCTCCGTAAGAAACCAATAGGCATTGTATTTAAAGAAATATATGATGCATACCCTAATGAGAAAGTGGTTGGCGTTTATAGAATGACAACACCATGTTTACTCATAAGGGATTTAGATGTTGTCAAACAAATTATGATAAAAGATTTTGATTTATTTGTGGATCGTGGAATTGAGTTCAGAAAAGAAGGATTGGGAGCAAATCTAATCCACGCGGATGGAGACACTTGGCGAGTGTTGAGGAATCGCTTCACGCCTATATTTACTTCAGGCAGTTGAAGAACATGCTCTACCTTGTAAATGAACGTGTTATTTAGTGAATCAATTTGTTAAATATATTGATGAGATAACACAGCAGCAATCAGAGCATAGAGTCCATCAGTTAGTGCAGAAGTATACGATGGCTACTATTTCTTCGTGTGCGTTTGGTCTTGATGTGGATACACAATACAATGAAAAGGTATTAAAAACATTGGAAACTTTGGACAAGCTTATCTTTGATAACAATTATGGTAATGAATTGGACATGATGTTTCCAGGTATCTTAAAGCTATTTAGTGCTTCATTAATGCCTTCAGCAGCAAGAAACTTTTTCTATGGCCTCGTAAGAGACGTGATTACTCAAAGAAATGGAGTACCTACCGATAGAAATGATTTCATGGATTTATTTTAGAACTGAGACAAAAAGTAACAATACAGGGAACCAAAAGAAACGAAGAAAGTAAACAACTTACATTAGAGTTATCAGAACAAGTGATAGCAGCGCAAGCAGCTGTTTTTTACGGGGCTGGATACGAAACTAGCGCCACCACCATGGCGTTCATGCTCCACGAACTGGCGAAGAATTCAGATGTTCAGGATCAATTGATCGCAAACATTAAGAGAGTTCTAGAGAAACACAACGGTGAACTTACTTATGAAGCCATACAAGATATGACTTATTTAGAGAAAGTGTTCGATGAAACTTTGCGCATGCATCCAATCGTTGAACCTTTACAGAGGAACGTTAAAGTCGATTATACAATACCGGGAACTAAAGTGACCATCAAGAAAGGGACTGCAGTGCTTGTATCTCCTTTTGGAATCCAAAACGACGAGAAATATTATCCCAATCCTAGCAAGTTTGATCCAGAGAGACACACTCCTGAGAACAGCGCGAATAGACACCCATGTGCCTACTTGCCATTTGGAGTTGGACCTAGGAATTGTATTGGTAAGTGTCTTAATTTTTAGAGTTCCGTACCACAAAAGGAAAAAAGGAACCCTTATAGGATTGTTGTCCTATCTGTCTGTCTGTCTGTCAAGACACTTTTAAACGGGAACGCGTGGCGCTATCAAGTTGAAATTTACCTATATCAAACTATTCAGATCTGCGGTCCCTTGTGGCATCATTCATCTAAGTTAATGCAATCAAAAGTTATGGCCATTTTACTGTACACTTCCATACTTTGCGCAACGAACTAATTGATGGCGCTGTATGTTATTGGTAATTAGGTATGCAACCCCACACTGCATACTTACGTATGCCTTATGCCTTAAAAAATATTTTTAGGTGTTTTACATGCGAGTGAGGTGGTTTGTGATTGTGTGAATCGCCATAGCATAGGTAATGTTTGCGTTATAATTTTTTTATATATCGTAATGAAGAGAACATTGTCCTTTTCAGGTATCCGATTTGCCAAAGTACAGTCGCGTGTATGTATGATCAAGTTCTTTTCTCAATTTCGGGTAGAACCATACAAGAATACCAAGAAGAATATACAAATGAACCCCATGAGAGTGCTTATCGCCCCTGACGACGGAGTTCCATTAAATATTATGAGACAAAAATAAGAATGAAACTAAATTGAGAGAGAGAGAGAGAGAGACAGAGGGTTAGTTCAAATGAACAAATTCATTATTTATATTGTACCTGACTAATTTTTTGGTGTAGGTATTGATTAATTGTAGACTTTATAAATAATATATTATTAAACACTACTTGTGTTTTTATTAAATTTACCTCATTCATAACTATTTTTGATTGGGTATAACATAATATTTTTATTGAAATTATTTTTTTGTTTAATCCCATATCTAAAGGCCAGGTTGCTATGCCCGAGTTACCTCAGTTAGCCCCGAGCGTTTAATATGTGTATCGGAAATTATCCATATTATATTATCAAAACCAGAGGTGTGCAAAATTAGGCCTCTGGGTTACACTCGTACATTTGGAAAAGCCTTTGGTAGGCGCGGAATAGCCTCAGCAGAAATAGGTCAAGGAGCTTGCTATCCACAGCATAGCTGTGGCTTTTTGAACGCCAACTCATTTTGTAGGCCAGTCTTGTAGCGAGACGCATTTTTAACTCCATGTTTAAGTTAATTTATAACGTAAATTAGCTACGTGTGTATCATTTATGAGAAATTCACTGACTTATTAGAGTTGAAAAATGATTTGAAATCGGTTTGCTCTGTCAAAGAGTTTCCAAGTAGATTGCGGAAGATTAGTTTTTACTAAGTACCTATATAATATAATGAAGGTGTATCTATCAACGCCTATCATGCCCTGAATAGAACATTGTGGAGGTGCCACATATTGCGTTCGGTATCGACGAAGGCGTTCTACAAACGTTGGGGTAATTCAGTGAATATACGTCTGGGCTGGGCGGGTGAATAAACCTCGTGCCGCATTGATCGATACCGCTCGAGCTACCGACGCCGACAGACAGCTGCATTGAAACCAACTTCTACTTTGTTCTGGCTTCCAGGTATGACAGGTTCAATACCTATCCAAGCTTCGACACAGCTGATATAGTTTTTAATAGATTTATGTACGAAATATGGTAGAAATATATAAGCTTTTCATGAGAATGTGTAATTCTTGGTACCTTGCCTTGGCTTATACCAATACACAAAGCTGCGACTTAAATGGACCAATTCAATAAATAATAGTCCTTATCGGACTCTAAGAGGAGGGTAGCCAGGAACCTCAAAAAGACTACCTACATAAGAACTGCGTGAGTGCGTGCAGTGGAGTGAGTGCAGAGTGACTAATGATAGACAACAATAAAAGGAGGAGCTGTACCAATCCCTGGAACTGTGGGATAAAGGCAGGAAAAAGAGAATGGGCTAACGGATCAAATCATGCCTAATGCCTAAAGTAATTTCCCTATTATTAATAGTCAATATTATTAAATTCAGTTAGGTGCCTGAGAATTAAAGTTCGACAATGAGGCATTTGCTATTTGCTTATTATATAGTTTAGTTTATTTTTATAGCACAGACATCTTGCTGTACTACAGTTCTTTTTGCAAAGGCACTTTTTGAACCATTTACAAAATTCTAATTAAATAGTGACCTCCATAATTTTAATACTAGGAATAAAGACAAAATAGCTATGACTAGCTTTAGATCATCTAAAACAAATTTAAAGTCATTCTAAGAAAATAGTGTACGTTTCTATAATAAAATCCCTATAAAGACATAACGGGGCTTTCAGAGGATTTTTGGAAAAAAATCAGAGGGACTTTTTTCTGAATTTATTCAAAACCTATATAAAATCTACTTCACTAAAGAAGGCTTAAGTCAATCAGTACATAGAGGACAAATATGCTTGGAAACTTCTACATAGCCACCACGCGGCTCCTTCCAAACAAACGCATGTAACCAAACCAAATATTGTAAAACAATCAGTAGAAAAAATTAAGCCCTACCAGTTTCTTGGACGTTCTTCTTGTTAAGGTATTTTTCCGAACGCACGGTAATCTTAATACGGTAATCATTACTGTTTATCTTCATTGACGTTCAAAAGTGTCAGATTGTGACCTATATGAATAAATCTTTTTGACTTTGACCTTGACTTTGATGCTCTCGCCTCCATGACACTACACATGCGTATTGGACCCTCATTAATAGAAGATTAAGTAGAAGATATAAAAAATACAATAATTAGCAATAAAACGAATGTGATTACTTAAATGTTTTTTTGTTAGTAATAGTAGATTACATAATTCCAAATATATATGATTCTTAAAGTTAGTCCACCGCCCTATTAACTTAATTTCAGTTTGACTTGTTCAATTCAAATTTTGATCCTGGTTCTGAAGCTAGAATTTATATCGACGACCTGCGATCGCCCTTGTCTTCTTCGATGGAATTAGGAAACTGACAGGTTTTAAATTAGTTTTAGGGCCAGTGTCTGTGTTCACTTAGTGAAGAAGTCAAAGTCATTGACCTTAGTTCTCATAAACATAGAAAGTTCAGGCCCTTTGGGATTTGGTCAAGCTGTTGGGGTGACGACATTGACAAATTTACTATTAAACAGAAATTGACTTGAAAATCCTTACTTTCTCGGACTAAAGAGCAACGACTAAAGTTCATTGACTTTTGAGATATGTAGTAAGTATTATTCTTCGTATAACAAAAAATCGATAGCAATCTATTGTCTCTGCAACTGTCGACAGAATAAGATATTATGTACTACGTCAATTCCCTTTATGCCCTGACTTCTCTACTGGTACTTAATTTTAACTGCTATAGGTACAGGATGCATAAAAAGTCGATGAACTAGTTCAAATATTCAAAATAGCTGAACCATTTTATATTAATGTAGTGTCAGTTAATTTTGAATGAATATCATTAACTAATTAATATGAATTTTTATTAGTTTTAAGATTTTTTTGTTTGTGGTGTACTAATAAAGTATTTATTGTTTATCTATTCATTTAGCTATTAAAGTTAAAAATTAAAGGCTCACGCAAATTAGGACGGGCCGGGCTGCACCGCATCGCATAACAAAAATCCGCCTACATCATTTTCGTCGTACATTTTATATATTGATTTAAAGGAAAAGGTAGATGAGGTACTAGCTTATCGGAAACGGAAAGCTCAAATTAGATCCACGTACGTCAGTAAAGTGGGGTCGTACTAGCGAGTAATATGTTGTCTCGGTCGCACTTCGGTCTTAGGTACGTCTTTCTATCTTTGTTGTTCATTATATTGCACTGTGCAAACTGCAAACTGAGCAAATTGCACGTACCAGTTGTTGAGTAAGCGCTGGGAGCGCTATCTCCCCTTTTCTTTAAATCAATGATTTTATATGAACCATCGTATTCTACAGCGGGCTGCACCGGGCCGCATCGTCCGCCTGTATCATCTTCTTACTTTTACTTATCTTACACTGAGTGGGGTCAACACAGCACCTCATCTTCCGCTATTCCGATCTAAAGGTACATACATACAGTCTTGCCGTGTTCCCGTTGGGCAGAGACTATTTCCCTCCACTTGCTACGATCCTGACATACCACTTTCGCATTTTCCACTATTATCACATTTTTCATACATGCTCGTCAGTTGTGGGTAATTTTGATCTGGCCTTTCATTAGGACAATATTAATAAAATAATAATAATATGGGACAACTGCCACACCGGTCATTTGGTCTAGCTTTTCTAGCTTGTTATCCGTCATCTCTGCACTCACTCCCTTTTTACGCATATCCTAATGCACACAGTTTATCCAGGTACTCTTAGAACGTCAAACAAAACCACTTACATACTTGTAGTGGTAGGCCTCTTTTGCAGGAGGCCGCCTGGGGAAGTACCATACCTCTGCCAGTTATTCATCCGCCAAGCAGTAATGTGCAAACATTACTGTGTTTCGGTCTGAAGGGCAATGTTACCACCAAAATTACAGGGCATGACGAGTTTCATGCCCTGTTTCTGCGCGGCAGAAAAAGCGCAGTTTGAATTTTAAAACAATGGGTGGCACCGGATCTTATATGGGCAATCACGATGCTTACAATCAAGCACCTGATTTGCTCGTCTTGTCACTGACTATCATAAAAAAATTCATCATGATAGATACGTATACGTAATACGTAGTCGGTATTACGTATACATACGTAATACCGTAATACCGACGTAATACCGTAATACTACGCTGCTACGAGCGTTCGTAGCGTAGACTACGAGAGCGTTGCCTACGCAAACAATATTATGGTGTTTATTTTTGGTTTTGTCGTGATTATCTTAGTATGAACATAATATGTACTCGTATATAAATTGTTAATATAAATAATATATAAATGGTATACCTATATAATTGGTAACCATCGACATAACAAAAGACGTGTGACTCGCTCAGATTGGTTGCCCCTACAAAATGTTAACAACATTCACAGACGAATCTGAAAATAATATGTCGTGAGTGCTTGTATCCCTGTGATTTAATTTGGGCTCCACAAAATCATTATCCATGCTTGTGTAGATATTTATTTGTTTTAATCACTCTGGGAATAAAAAATAGTGTCACTGGATTATTTTCATGTATATTATAAATATGTCAAATATACGAAAGAAATATAGGTTTATACATTTTAATTGAAAAATAAAACAATGTAAAACGCTACGAATAATAATAAGTCTGTTAATCGTAGGTAAAACGACATAAAATATTATCTGCAAAAAATTTAAGCACAAGTTTTTCAAATGCAAAGTTAGAATAGGTCCCGCATAAATCTGTCATTGTTGGTAATATGGAATGTAAGAAAACATTGAACAAATAGGATGAACGATGTACGTTTTGTTTCACCCACGACCGCTAAATCAGCTTTCCGATGCACAATAAATTAAGTTAGTGGCCAGTGAGCCCTCATGTATGTGGACATAACAACTAGGTAGTAATAAATAGGTAGTAGTTAGTAATTTAATCTATATTATTATGAGTTTATATTAAATAAGAACAATGGACTTTTGATCAATGGGAACGAGCCTTTCCATGGGAACGGACTTTTCAATGCGGCAGCCACATTCAATTCAGCAGTGCAAGATGTACAAAGTATACATTGCTAACTATAAATGCCGTTACACTATGCCTTTATGTTTAGCATGCTAAACTCATTTAGCGCTGAATATTTCATAATTTAATCGCCGAATTATAAGATTTTCTATGTTCTCAAAAACTTATACGATTACACTACAGTTTTACTTAAGTACCAACATAAAATTTGTTATGCTTAGGCACGTATATTCATATAATATGCATTGCGCAATCATTGACGTCATCATTGACGAATGAGCGACGAATATAACAACACGTCTTTAGTTTTCAAAGCCGGTTAAAAAATAGGGTCTCGTTGTCTGTAGTAACAATGAACAATGGCTATAAATGGAACGATGTTCCACTTCCACTTGGAATCTGGCTTGTGACAGTATCTAAGACATCCCGCGGCAGAATATAGGTCAGCCAGCTTCTATTATACAACTAGCTAGCATAGATCACCTATTCAAAATGAAAGACGGAGCTTCGTTCGACAAGAAGCTCTGTAGCTCAAATATCCAATAATAATATTTTATTATCGATTTGTTTCTATCCAATACCATCGTTAGATTACCTTCTTTTACTATATTCCCAACTAGTACCAACTTTTTTATCATATCTCAGCTAAAAATATAAGATTTTCATTGGTAGATATCAATCATTGTCATATCACATACCACCTCGCTCAAAAGCATCTTAAGCCTCATATAAATTGAATATCATACAAAGTGTACAAAAAATATGACGTTCCTGACTCCTGAGTTTTGACCCGAAAGTATCATGTTCTGACGCTATAGGGAGGCGAGTATATGTAAATAATGTGTGTAAATTAAAACTTGACTACTTTACAAAAATATCTACTAAAAACTAAAAACAAGTTTTCTTTCTATATGGTAGACGGGGAGAAGCCTAACCATGAGAAATAAAGCTTGTTTTTTACTTATTGGTTAATAGTTTTGTAAAGCGGTCGCGTTTTATATTTTTTTAATAAATTAATTTATTTAATGTTAGTCAAATTAAACGGAATGGGATGGAATCATTACGTTATACACAATAACGTTGAATTGCTTACACTATACAGTAAAAAACGTACAGTCGAATTGAGAGCCTTCCTCTTAAGTGTACTACTTGAAAACAGGCCCGACATAACAAGACTTGACGAAACATAACTCACCGCTAGAAGGGTCACCGTTGTGCGGAGCGGTGACGCGAGAAGCACCGCTCCGCGAGTCATCATCCAGGGCACAAATCTTCTTTATTTGAAGTCGTTTTAAAAATATTTAAAAATAAAGTTTTAATCCTGACTCTATCCCTAGATTTAAATAGGATGTGATATTTACTCGTGGGTATAAAATGAGCACTAAAAGCACGATATTTTTAGTGACAATACCGGGTAGCTTAAAGGAATTTTAAGTAGAAACCAAGACATGATTCATAGTTAAACTTTTCCAGAAGCACCCTTGTAAATAGATTGTTCAACTTGATATAATGTAATGTAGATAATATGTATGTATGATATCGGTTTATGCGCGGACGGACGTGCGTCATGGACCCTCGTCTACTCCGATTATATCGATCATGGTCGTTTGTTCACAAATGGTACACGCTTCTAAACTGAATCTTTTGAGTATGTTACGCACTTTCACAGACAACTTAATTCAAATACGATGACTCTCAGCGTACTTTTTATTATATATGTATAATGTAGGTACTTTTTAGTTTTGAAAATATTTCTTTCTTTTAGGTGTGCGCCAAAACTGATTTAAAATGATGGTTACCATGATGGTTACCATCAGGCACCTGATTTGCTCGTCTAGTCACTCTCACTCTTCTCTAGTAGTTCCAGTGCTTAGTATTCATTTTTATTTAGACCGTCTTTTCTATAGTCGTCATTATGTCACCGGACTGAATAAGAATAAAGACATTCTATTGTAAGCATAAATGGAATATCCTACTTCCGTCTCATATCACTACTTTTTTTATGATAGTGTGTGACAAGACGAGCAAATCAGGTGCCTGATGGTAAGCATCATGATTGTCCATATCAGACACAGTACCACTCAGTGTTTTAATATTCAAAATTCTGCGTGGCACTGCACTGCGCCTGTCACCCCGAGATATAAGTTGTTGAAACTCGCCATGCCCAGTAATTTCGCTGGTAACATTGCCCTTCAGACCAGAACACAGTAATGTTTGCACATTACTGCTTGGTGGATGAATAACTGGCAAAGGTGTGGTACTTCCCCAGGCGGCCCCCTGCAAAAGAGGCCTACTCTACAAAAAACTACTAAACTACTACTACAGTATATGCGAAATTTTGTTTTTTTGTGTGTTTGTTATCGCTGCACGCCAAAACCATAATATAATATTTAAAGGGCTATCAAATAATACTTACCATTTCGATTTTTAATAAAAATATAGCAAGATATATCACAGGTGGGGCCTGACTTCGCTCCGAGGATATTATTGCGCTTACCCTACGTTTGCACACACGCACTGTGACACACACATTATAGTACTGTATTATATATATATACGCACCCTCCGTTGGTACGATGGGGAGCCGACCTTGACCTATTTTTATGTTATTCATTGATGTAATTAAATGTCAACAGTGAATTCTGAGGGTGTATTAAAATGACTTCAGTGTTATTTCCTTTGCCGTTAGTCATTTTGGTGATGTTTCACAATTTGAATATTAATTACTTCCGCGAACAAGCAATTTGAAAAACGTTCTGATAAAATAATATTGTTCTTAGTATTCGTTTAGCTAAACAGTATATAGGTAAGTGTACAATAAATATTCTAAAACTTTCCGATAGAGGTCTTCTCTTTTTTGTTTAGGGCTTAGGAGAGCTTACGTTAAACGGTAGTATTAACAAGCTCCACACGTTTATTTAAACAACTTTTTTTTATGATAGTGAGTAACAAGATGAGCAAATCAGGTGCCTCATCATTGCCCATATTAGACACAGTGCCACCCAGTGTTTAAAAATTCTAAATTCTGCGCGGCACTGCACTGAGCCTGTCACCCTGAGATATTAGTTGTTGATGCTCGTCATTCCCAGTAATTTCGCCGGTAACATTGCCCTGACCGGAACACAGTAATGTTTGCACATTAGTGCTTGGTGAATGAATAACTGGCAAAGGTGTGGTACTTCCCCAGGCGCCCCCCTGCAAAAGAGGCCTATTACTACAATTTATAAGGGTTACGAGAAACCGACAGTACACTTATTACTTACCTGACACACAAATAAAGTCTTACGCGGTATTCACTTCTGTTATCTAAGTAATAATATACTAAATAAATCATAATCTTAAAGTGTATCACTTTAAGATTATGATTCACGTTACGCGCGCGTCTCGGTTAAGTACATGTTGCTTAAATTGATGCATCGGAGCGACTGACCACTGACTCGGTATTTCGTGTTAATAGAATAATGGAGCAGCATCAAGTCTGCAGATGGGGCGCATTGTCGAAGTAACGATTTGTGTACAACGTCTTACAGCTAGAAGATTAACAAAGGGTTTTAGCTACGAAAAAGGGACGTCGTCGTTAAAAACTAGTATTCGTACCAAACAACGTACCTACTATATTTGATTATATTTATTTTGTACTGTTACATCAGTGATTATGATAATATACTTGTTCGTGGATTCGTAAGTTATACAAAAAAACAAGGAATTCGTAATATTTCAGTAAAAACTTTACCTCTTTTACTTTTCACGTAATACCTTTAATGGCGTACCCTCTACGTACACCTCAATAGGCGAATTTATTATAAAACAAAATAAAGAAAAAAGTTAAATTAAATGATTTTTACATTAAAATTAAGTTTTATATTACTAGTATTATTTAAATTTACATGCATGGGCCGAACCATAAAAGCATGTTAATACCCCGAACAGAGACAACGAGGTGTGTATATATCCTAAACTGGGCATAGCAGCTTCGTGTAATCAAGCCTTAGGTCGTTCGAACGATGCCTGGCGTCAGGTCAGAGCTCACCTGCTCCGCTGACCCTCGCGGGTAGCACTAGATACCTACCGCTTGTTTTCCTGAGCCTCGGGATTATATAGACAAGTAACTCAGAGTAAGCTCAAATTTAATGGATATTCAAGCTTGATAGCATAAAATCTAAAACTAAATGGGCAACATCGTTTTGTAGAGCTTATTATATATTGTTGTGCACCGTGGCCCGTGGTGCACAAATAGGATCTACTTACATCAAATGAACTCGTCAGACTTCATTTTTAGGGTGCCGTACGTCAAAAGGAAAAAAGGAAACCCTATAGGATCTGTTTGTCTGTCTGTCTGTCTGTCTGTCTGTTCGTCTGTCTGTCAAGACCTTTTTTTCATGAGAACGCGTGTCAAGTTGAAATTAATATCAATAACTTAGGTCTAGGGTACCTTGGTGCTATAATAAAAATTCAAACTTCTAAGTTAACGCAACCAAAAGATACGGCCATTTTACCGCACTTTGCTAGGGTACTTCCCGTTGGCCTAGCATCTTAAAAATTTATATTTAAACAGGTACACAGTTTACCATAATATACATACTGTACAATTTAGCACATAAGTAACATATTGTGGAAGATAATAAATATTTTATTATTATTATTATTTATTAATTTGGTACTAAGCGAGATCTCATATTACAAGTAAAGGAAAAGAAACCAAAATAGTGAAATTTTACAAAAATAAAATTTGTGATAACAATCATGTTTGCGGTATCTAGGTATGGAACCCCACACTAAGCATACTTTTTGCCTTAACTATTTATTTATGGTGCCTACCTATATAACGAGTATAATATGCTCGACCTCGAGGTTAACTCACAGCATTGAGATCAATATTTTCCTATATAAACTAACTAGTGTAAACAAACCGGCTTTGCCCGTTCGCTATTACGAAACATGGGAGTTTTATACCAAAACTTTGACGCTCTTTTGGACCCCTTAGAATGCGAACTTCAAAAATCCTTTCGTACCACAAGTCCAGACAACAAAAAACCTACATTCCAAGTTTCAAGTCTCTAGAATCAGCGGTTTGGGCATCTCTGCATTATGTCAGTCAGTGAGTCATTTAGGATTTTATAATATATACGTAGTGATTATTGAAAGCGTTAGGTATACATAACGTAATAAACCAATTTCATTGTTGGAGATATTGGTCCAGAAGTTTGGCATTCCCAAAGGGCAGGTAGCTAGATAGAGCCTAATTAGGAATTCCTTCAGCGAAGTCCGCTACAAGGGACTCGGTACATCATACCGTGCCAACGATGGTTCATAACATTTTACCTATGCAACGTGAACGGCAGCTATGAGCAAATATTTACTTGAACATTGGTGGGTAGATAAAATACATAGTAAAGTAGTAAGTGTCATTAATAATTTCAATCTCAAGAATAAGAAGCTCTTAAAAATCAAAAACTCGATCAATGCAGTGGACAGACTTCTGCTCAAGCCTTGTGTAAATGAGTTTACTTAGTATAGGCTTTTTTTATATTAGTGAGTGACAACACAAGCAAATTAGTGCCTGATGGTAAGCACCATGATTGCCCATATCAGACAAAGTGTCACCCAGTGTTTTAAAATTCAAAACTCTGCGCGGCACTACACTGCGCCTTTCACCCTGAGATAATTAGTTCTTGAAACTCGTCATGCCCAGTAATTTCGTTCCTCCGTCCGTAGTAATTCCGTCGTAAGTAATATGAGAGTTTTATATTTGATAAAACTCCCATATTACTTATAAAATTGCGAGCGGGCAAAGCGGGCACTATTAACATATAAAAGAGAGAGGTGAATTAAATAAATGATAGAGACATTGTTTATTTCATCTATAAAATATCAGGACATACATTTATATAATGGTTTAATAATATTGACTGCCTCGGTGGCGTAGTGGGCGCATGCTCGACAGCCAATCAAGAGGTCCCGGGTTCGATCCCCAGGTCAGGCATAGTGCTAAATATTGGATTTTTCCATTAGGAATTATCTCAATAGCTGCCTGGAGTCTGGAACTGTGCCCGGTATATGGCAATAGGCTCGCCCCCTATTACATGGGACCAATAACATACTGGCGAAATGTGGGTGTATCTACTGGGACTGAGTTCTGGGTACACCTCTGCCTACCCCTTCGGGAAAAAGGCGTGAATGTATGTTATGTTATGTTTAATAATATTCGGAGAAAACAGGGGATACAAATAATCGCTTTGATGAATTTGTACCCAACTCTTAAAAGACGTCGTACACCAACACTTCTACATAAATAGTACATTTGATTCTTCGGCTGATTTCATATTTGCTGTTTTTTTACTTTCAAAAACTTTGTTAAAAGTTTCAAAACATTTGCTTAAACATTCTAGTTTTAATAATGTAGGTTAGCAAACAAAATATCCGTGTCGAGGCTGAAGCAAATGCCATGCAGCAAGCAATTAATTATTAAGTACGAGTATAGGTACGTGACAAAACCATGGAATTTTCGTAGATAGATCATAATAACGGTAATTAGGTACACCGAAAGCTTTTTGTTTGATAGTTTTATAATTTTAGGACAGTCAAAATGGGCCGTGAAACGAAACCATTTCTAAATTTGGAATATGAAGTGTTTGGGGTTTCTAATATATGTATCTACTCATGAATTAAAAGTTTCTGTAATAATTGTCTACCTTGCGAAAACTTTAGTTTGTTTGTGGAAATAATAATATTAGTCCATATACCTAGTCATAAATAAATATTGTTGATAATGATGATGATGAAGGCTTGTATATACCTAGATACCTAAATAAAAGGCTACAGCGTTCTAAGAACATACAGCGTCATCTAGTTGCAAGCCATGTTAAATATCAGTTGTTGACATTAGGTTCAACTTACACGCGTTCCTGAGGTAAAAAGGTTAGACAGACAAACACACAGACAGATAAACGGGAAACGAAGTGATCCTATAAACTATAAGGGTTCCTTTTTACCTTTTAAGGTACGGAAAAAGATATCAAATTGAATAATGATTCTATGAAAATAATCATCATCATCATCTCAGTCTCAGTCAGTCTCAGGACTGCCTCGGTGGCGTAGAGGGCGTATGCTCGACTGCCAATCAAGAGGTCCTAGGTTCAATCCCCAGGTCAGGCAGTGTTAAATATTGGATTTTTCCATTAGGTTTAGTTAGATTTTTCAATTATCTCAATAACTGCCTGGAGTCTGGAACTGTGTCCGGTAGATGGCAATAGGCTCGCCCCCTATTACATGGGACCAATAACATACTGGCGAAATGTGGGTGTATCTACTATGGGACTGAGTCCTGGGTACACCTCTGCCTTCGGGAAAAAGGCGTGAATGTATGTTATGTTTATGTTTATCATCTCAGTCGTAGAAAGTCCACTGTTGAACATAGGGTTCCCCCATAAGGGGGGGTTTTGCCTATACTTGCTACGTTAGGCAGGTAGGTTAGTGAGCACAGTTTGATGGTTCTATGAAATTATCGTTATATATTTCTGCATCTAATCTAAAAACATCAGTTAACCACAAAGGTATTGATTGCATTTCTGCCGAAAGGTTTTTTATAAGTATTACATAAATCGGAGAACAACCTTGATATAGATGGGAATATAGGTATTCCCATGAGATTTATGCTGATAGTCCCACGAGAACAGTGTTTAAAAGGATATAACCGCGTAGCATAGTATTCAAGCGAAAAAGTTAGCAAGAAAGTTAAAAAATAGTCTGAGTCTAACAAGACATTGAATAAACGCTTTAACAACAATCAATGTGAATTAGAAGGCGAGAGACGAGCGGAACGCACCAAAGCTGAACTGATAAAGTACAATAAATGTTGTTCGGGAGAGGGGTGTTAAGGGGGACGAGTGGGTTTCAAGGTTCCAAGTTTCAGAGGCGCCACTGCGGGACTATGCGTATTTCTACGTAACCTATAACCCGGCCAAGTTGGGATAGCCCCTTGAAGGCTTTTAACTTTTTATACAAGGTAATGGTTGTCTTACCAACGCATTTTTGCCGAAGGCCTAAGTTAACTCAGAGTTTTCGAACTTTATTTTCCAGTTGAACAGTTAATGATACCAGTCGTTTTGTATGCCTAATAGAATACATAACATACTAGCTGTGCCCCGCGATTTCACTCGCTTAGTCATCATTCCCGTGGGAATATCGAGAATATGAAATATAAAAAGTTCCCTATGTATTATTCCAGGAGTCTAATCCATCCATCCATTCACACATCCATACATCCTCACTATTATTTATTGATTAAAGTTTAATAACTTGTTCATTTTATAAAATACGAGCACCTTGTACACTTTTGTAGTGGTAGGCCTCTTTAGCAGGGGGCCGCCTGGGGAAGAACCACACCTTTGCCAGTTATTCATCCGCCAAGCAGTAATGTGCAAACATTACTGTGTTCCGGTCTGAAGGACAATGTTACCAGCGTAATTACTGGGCATGACGAGTTTCAACAACTAATAACTCAGGGTGACAGGCGCAGTGTAGTGCCGCGCAGTATTTTGAATATTAAATCACTGGGTGGCACTGTGTCTGATATGGGCAATCATGCTGCTTACCATCAGGCACCTGATTTGCTCGTCTTGTCACGCAATAACATTAAAAAAAAAAAAAATAACCTATATATGAGAGACATGTTCATATTCGTTGCCATAAAATATTAAATATTAAGTACGAGTAGTCATCATCATAAGCTCAGCCGCGGGAACTCCACTGCTGGACATAGTCCTATTGGGGGGTTATTTGCACATACTGGCCACGCTTAGCAGGCGGGTTGGTGAGCACAGTTGTAAGGTTTTTAGACGCTGCCCATCGTCTGTATCTCATAACCCTTAGCCGAATATTACGGCAACCACAGGTACAAACGGTGGGGCGTACTACTCGTATTATTCTACTGCCGGTACTCCACGACAGTTTAGGTTAAAGTTTTATCTCATTTTTCCTTGTACCATAATTATACTCTGGAGTCAATGGCCAATTTTAGGGATCCGTACCTCAAAAACAAAAACGGAACCCTTACTTCGTTGTCCGTCTGTGAAAATAGTTTAGAACGCGTGGTATTAAACCGAAATCAAAGCTGCGGTTCTTTGTTGCTGAGAAAACTATCTAGCTTCTAATTCAACGCAATGAAAACATAGAAATATATATATATATATATATATATATATATATATATATATATATATATATATATATATATATATATATATATATATATATATTTTTATGATAGTGAGTAACAAGACGAGCAAATCAGGTGCCTGATGGTAAGCATTGAGCATCATGATTGCCCATATTATCAGACACAGTGCCACCCAGTGTTTTAAAATTCAAAATTCTGCGCGGCACTGCACTGCGCCTGTCACCTTGAGATATGAGTTCTTCCAGTAATTTCGCTGGTAACATTGCCCTTCATACCGGAACACAGTAATGTTTGCACATTACTGCATTACTGCTTGGCGGATGAATAACTGGCAAAGGTGTGGTACTTCCCCAGGCGGCCCCCTGCAAAAGAGGCCTACCACTATGAAATATATAGGTAAATACTTTATTGGCACACCACAAACAATAAACAATACGTACAATACGTACAATACGTACGTACGATAGATACTTGCGTTTTACTGCATATTCAAATAAATTTTCATACTTCTGAGAATCTAAATCTGTATACTTCTATATCCATATGGTACTTCCTGTTGTCCTAGAATCATGCAATTTGGCAAGAAGCAAGGTTTCATAGCACAAGTAAGGAAACATATCCAATAGCCGTTATAGTATAAAAAAATATAGTATAAAAAATACATTATGCTTTTTTGCTGTTGGTAAACTGAACAGACCTGTGGTCAGTTTATTTATACCACATTTACTGTATTTTCCATTCGATGTACGGAAACAACAGTTTTCTAACGTCATAGTAAAAGTTTGCCTATCACGGTATGAAACCCTACACTAGGCATAATTTGTTATTCCACTTGAAACTTTATTCTCGTTTCATTATATTTCACCATAGCTATTATCCTTTTTCCGTTCCACGAATAGGTTAAATCCACGTTATTAATGAGCACCTTTCGTGGAATACATTTCCGAGTAAATTAAAAATATCATGATTAAACTCAACACTTATCCATTGCTAACTACGAGACACATTTCAACGTTTTTTTCCACTCTTCAAACACTAATGCACACATATGTAAATGTATTTACACATGATGTGGTTACATAAGTGTTAGTACCTATAAGATATATGTACCTGTGGGCAGGGTCGATGGTACCCGGGCGACGGCCGGCTCTCAACAAAATTGCTTTTAGCTTTTTCCAGCCATAAAAAGAATGTAATGCATTCAGTTCCAATGTTCTGACGACTGTAAAATGAAGCTACGAATAAATAGAAGTACTTATTATTAGTGTCATGAACACGATAGTTTGATGTTGATATCTAAAGTTTGAATAATTTTGCTGTATAAAAATTTTGCTATAAATCATTGGATGATACACAATATTATTAACCAATGATTTTAAAGAAATAGTAGGCACTATAGGTATAGTGCCTACTATTTCTAAAATAGTAGGTAGGTATAGTAGGTACCTACCTACTATTTTAACTAATATATATTGATTCAAATAAGTCCTTATCACTTTTGCAGTAAAAATTATAATGTTAATAATGTATTTTTTTACCTAAAAATAAATTGATAAGGCATACATATGTGTGCATAGTGTAGGGTTGCATAACTAGATACCTGAACAAAACGCTTCCACATGACATGCAGCGCCATCTATTAGTTACTTGTGCAAAGGAAATATCATGAAATATGCAGTAAATTGGCCTTAACTTTTGATTGCGTTAACCTAGAAGTATGATTTTTACAGAAACATTAATTTCAACTTGATACCTCCACGCGTTCACGTTACAATGTATCTTGAAAGACGAACAGACGAACAGACAGACAGACGGACAACCAAGTGATCTTATAAGGGTTCTTTTTTTCCTTTTCCTTTTCCTAAAAATATTTCCAAAAATAATAATTTGAATTGGGAATAATTTGTCACACTGTTATGCACACATACAAGTAGGTATATTCGTAGTAGGTATATGATATAAATAATTAATTTTACTCCACATTACTGGGTATATCATCATTATCATCATCATCTCAGCCGCAGAACGTCGACTGCTGCACATAGGCCTCCCCAATTGATTTCCATCTAGTCCGGTTGTAAGCGGCTTGCATCCAGCGTGTTCCTGTTGTCTTTATTAGATCGTCTGTCCACCTTTTGGGTAGACATATAGAAAATAATAATACACATTTATAATATCAAGTCCCGTGCTAATAAATAACGCTAATTGCTCCGAGCACATAGCTCAAATACCGTCGCAATATAATTGAGCTTTGTTTCCAGTTAATATATTCGTTTAGTGACAATATAACTGAGGTAGTAAGCCCTTGCGTGTAGGTACGAGCTAGCTAAAATGAAACGGCTGCCTCGACAATCACGCACACTCTGAAACTATACGTAATACATTAAACCAATACGTGTGTATCGAAATTAGGTCGTTTCGAGCCGGTCGACCTGTGAAATATTGTACCTTTTCGCGTATCACTTATTATTTACCCGTATATAACTGCCGGTTGAAATTCGGATCTTGGAAATATTCTGGCATTTTCCAGTGCTGTTTAGGACCGTTTTTTATACGAGTATATGTGTTTAGATATTATGTAGATATAGGTACATGGCTCATAGCACCTCGCAAACAAACGAAAGTAACCACACGAAATAATCTGTTCCTGGATGGAATTAAGCCCTATAAATTTTTGTGCCCTTTATCTTTCCAAATAGATTAATTAAAGTTATGTTTTTTATGATAGTGACAAGACGAGCAAATCAGGTGCCCGATGTTAAGCATCATTTTGCCCATAACAGACACAGTGCCACCCAGTGTTTTTAACATCAAAATTCTGCGCGGCACTGCACTACGCCTCTCACCCAATATTAGTTGTTGAGACTCTTCATGCCCAGTAATTTCGCTGGTAACATTGCCCTTCAGACCGGAACACAGTAATGTCTGCACATTACTGCTTGGCGGATGAATAACTGGCAAGGGTGTGATACTTCCCCAGACCACTACAGCAAAAGATGTTATGTGCTTCATTGACCTGCAAAAGTGTCTTCTGAACCAATTTGAATAAACAACAATTTGGATTTCAATATGCGTAAGACACACCACACCCACAAAGATATAAAGGATCTTATAAAGCCAGCAGGAACACGCTGGATTCAAGCCGCTTACAATGGGACTGAATGGAAATTCAAGGGGGAGGTCTATTTCCAGCAGTGGACGTCTTAAGGCTGAGATGACAATGGTAAACAAGATATTACAAAAAGGTGTATTAAAATCAGCTGCATCGACTCGTAAAACTGAATATCTTGCAAAAAAACATTGCTACAATTGCGAAAATAAATCTACTGTCAAATTCACCAATAAGCTGATTTATTCTTTATGGTACCTACACTTTCTTAGTTAGGTATGCTTTTTAGAACCAATGTTTATGGGCATGGGGTACGGGGGCGCGTCAATATTGCCATCGGGGTACAGTTCTAGACTCCAAGATGTCATTGAGGAAATTTGTAATGGAAAAATCGAATAATCTTTTTGTTCGACCTGGGCATCAAACGTCCCGGGTTTGGCAGCGTTTGCAAACCACTACGCCACCAAGGCAGTCTATACATACCTACGTAGGTATGATGCGATTACCTCACATTTTCCTGTCAATTAACTAATAGGTAGGTATTTCATATCTGCAAATGACTTTTCATTTCAATAAATAAACCATTAACGGAAAAGAAAGTATAAATTAAAGGATTCCATGGAAATACTGACAGACGGCATTTTGCAAATTGAACATAATGGCTCGTTGGGGAATTTATTTGGGAACATTAGTAATCGCTCGTTAAAATCTAGTCTAGACTTAATAATTGTTTGGTAACCGAAACTAAGGTTATACCTACCGTAACTAAACTACATTTGGAAAAAATAAATACATGAGTTACGTTTTTCTATTTTTGTATGTACAAGCTGCCTCTCTTTCTATCGCGAATCTCTCTATCTGTTCTCTCTGTCTAGCCCATAGAAAACCAAAATAACAAATTATGAATATTATCACAAGATGTACTCTTCTTAATTAGTGAGGCCGCACAGCGCCTTTATCGTTTTATATTAATCTACAAGCTGCCTCTTTTTCTATCGCGTATCTCTATCTGTTCTCTCTTTTTTCCCGTCAAGAAGCCTTAGCTACTTGTAGCTTTATACCTCTAATGCAGGATGCTAGGCCTGCCAAGGTAATACAATACTTACCTAAAGTCGGACCATTGTAGCGCGTAGCTACGTGCTACGACGTAGACAGCTACAAAATTGCCACAGACGGTAAAGTTGTTCAAAATGATTTGAATTTATAACGTTTTACTATCTTCGTAAAAGTCAGAAGTTTAAGCCCCCCCCCAAAATGGAAGGCGTGTTTGATGAGTCTGTTTGTGGCTCCAAGATCTGTGACCGTGGTCTGTGGCATTATAGCTCCCAAACAGATGATGATATCGATGTTGTTTTTTCTTTCATAAAAATAACATTAGTGATTGATGATTGAGAGTTTTACATTATCATGAAAATCGGTTTATCCGTTTGAAGATTGTCTTAGCTCTTTTGCAGTTAATATCCCTTTAATTTCCTGTGCAGCTTTCATTAGTTGCACCGATTCAAAATTGAATATCCTGAAAACGATATGGTCTCCTTGAGCTGATACCGCAGCATCGGATTATCTGAATCTATATGTTATTGTATAACGAAGAACTGATGGCCGATGGGGCTGTAATGTTCACGGGCCGACAAGCGCAGCGTAGGACGTCCACGTCACAGATAGACAATCTAAGAAAGTTCGTAGGAACATGCTGGATGTTCGTAGGAGCATGCCGCTTACAACCGGACTGGTCCGGTCTTAAATATTCGAAAACAGGTACATATTAAATGTACCTGCCAACTTTAATCTTAATAAAAAGTATCTGTGTATTTTGTACTAACGTAGAGAATACACAGGTACATAGTACACACACATTAACAATATGACTCGAGCTTTCTTTATTGAGAAAGCAGCCTATACGGTCGAAGAATTCATTCCAAACCTTAAATAATATTCAAGTACCTAGTAAATATTATGTATTTGAGAACATAAAATAATGTATTCTCATAATTTTTTATTATTAAGATCATTGACATGTAAAATTATTTTTATCAATAAAAATCTACATCTACATTAATATTATCGGCACACACAAAAACTGTCTCATGTATAATATTAGCAGGAAGAGGAATGAGAACAGTTTCGGTATAACCGGTGACACGAAAACTCCCAAGATACAGAGAGAGGATAGAAAACTGTATACCTGACCGGCAGATCATCTATTGAGGTACGATCCAAGTCACGGGAATACTGAATCTACTTTTTTAACTACTGAGCAAACAACATGACATTCATAGTAGTCCCGTGAAATAGGGGGCGAACTGTGCAGAAGTAGCCTGAACGTCGCTTATGATAATCCAGGTCGTGACCTAGGATATGAAAGGAGCTGGCGCAGACATCGAGGCGTCGCGCCGGCCTGTCTGAGATGTGGAGGTTACTATGTGCAGAGTTTTAAGAACAAAACTTCCATCTCTCATTCATCTTGTTTCCAACTTTTTTTTAGTTATTATGTTAGTGTATCTACCTACCCTAGCCCATTGAATTAAAGAAAAGGGATGATGAAAGGCGTACTGGCTTCTCGAAAATGGAAAGCTCAAATTAGGTCCCATTAGGTCCACGTACGTTAGTAAAGTTGATTGTCTCGTTCGCACTTTGGTCTAAGGTACGTCTTTCTATCTTTGTTGTTTTAAATTTCATATGCCAGTTCTTGAGTAAGCGCTGAGAGAACGTACCCTATCTCCCCTTTTATTTAATCAATGCTCTAGCCATATTTTTTCTACAACTCAATTCAAACAAATAAGAACACCAGCCCACCTAGCATGGCACGGGGATAACTATTTTTCCCTCTTTTGCGCTCGTCTAATACCCCAGGGGATTCGTTTTCCCTGGTCACTATGCTACCGGGGCTGGAATATAAACCCTTTTTTAAACTTGTTAATCGACTTCAAACTCTAATAATCGTGGTCGTTGACAATATAAACAATCCACAGAACCACCCTTGGTTCTGTGGATTGTTTATATCAATATCGTTTTAGGAAACCGCGGTTAGAAACCTCTTTCTAGGATCGATAGGGACCTCTTTTTTCACCTTTCTCTTTAATAAATTTTCAAATATCATTTATTTCAGCGTATGCCTAAGTCGTAACGTCGTAACAAATATATGTAATATGAAGAAAAAACCCACAACTGTTTGAGTCATGCATTGAGAGATCTCTCAGTCAGTCACAGTTCCCTAGAGATTTGTTAAACATTGATGGAACAGTTACCAGATTGAATGGTCATGAAGACGAGGAAGTCTAGAGAACAGAATGCGATAGTCTTACAGTTTTCTTTGAATCTGTTTACTTTTCATTAGGGTACACCTGTGACTTTTGTTAACACATTATTATAAAACTGAAACCAGGTTAAAAGACACCCTTTAAGCCGAGCCTCGTCTTATGCTTTCAAGTAGAACGAATAGTTACATAACTCTTTAAGGCTATCAAGTTCTAAGCCAAGTTTATAGCCGCACATTATAGTCAACATTACGTAATAATGTATTCTGTTAATGTCTACGTCTGAGTCTAGGGTTTGTCGTGAAAACTTTTATTACTTCAAATTTAGGCAATTTTCTTAAACTATTAGTGTAATAGCATTTTGAACAGAAATAAGTTGTCAACGTCGAAGATCGTAGACGTCTACGAGCTCGTAGTTACGCGTAGCAAGTTCGTAGCGCAGGTTGTCTTCACGCTGACTTCACAACATGCTCTAACTAATACAACGTGAAATCAATACCTGATAGAAGCATGTATTTTAACAATCGACAAAATACATCAACATTGGATCTAAAATGGGAAACCTTTTACGTAACATGAGAATAGAAAGAATCGGTGGTGCATATTTATTCTCTTGTAATGGCAGTGTCAATGTTTGAATTAAGCATTTTATGTCGTAATCAATATAACCTTTATCAATAGTTCGTGAAATCAAGTCGTGGAGTAGTTTATCGAAAACCGGCGTTGCATTTCGGAGCAAACTGTGACCCTGCGACTTATTGACCGTAACTAGGAAGTAAACTATATTCGATACCACTGTCGTTTGTTTACGGTCTATAAAGATACAGAATCGATAGCATAGAGCAAATCATCGTTAGCAGAAGCATTATGTGGTGAAGGCAAGTGGTGACGGTGACGGTGTGGAGTGTGGTCGGATGGCGCAGCCAGCGCGGCGTCCTTGCGGCTGGGTGGCGCGGCGCGGCGCCGTGTCGAGTCACGCGAGGGGGTCGATAGCGGCCGGCGGCGGACAGCCTCCGCGTCAATTATTCAGCACGCGACCGCCAGCGCCACCGCCACCGCCACCACGCGGACAAAGGTCGGGCGCGCGCACTGCGGCACCGACACATACCAGGCCACCTGCGCCGCACCGTTCGCCGTCCGCCGGCCTCGTCCTCTCCTACTGTCGGCACACAGATCCTTCCGGTCACTGGTCGCGGAGTACTCAGGTAGTCGGATCGCGCGCGATGGTCGCGCGTTACGTAAAGGGCGCGACGCGTGTGTGCGCGTGTGGCGCGCTCGCGGCGGGCGCTCGATGCGGGGTCGCGCGCGGAGTGCCGCCACAAGTTATGCAACGCGCCGTCGCCCGGACGGTGAAAATCGAACCGAGGGGCAAAGGATGATGCGCGCGCACCCCCATCGATACCGACGCAGCGCCGCCCGAACGCCCCCGCCCGGCCCTACTCCGCAATTGACATTATACCGGAGACACCAGACATTTCAGGACGTAACACCAAGCTTCCTTTACTGACTATGTTCGATCTGACCGCGGAACCATAACACAGCAGAAATATCTTCAATAATTTCGAAAGCTCGTGTCTTAACAAATTGCCTGTTGGTGAGGCGGTATTTGTAGGTACATACTTTGGTTGCGATTATAAATAAATACTCTTTTTATTTTATTATATTAACTACTTACTTACATGATATTTTACATAAAAATGTAGGTAATAAGTCAAATATAATAAATTACAGAAATGCGAGGTCGTCTAGCGGCGAAGTGACTCGGCGACTCTAGAAAGAGCAATTTAACTTCTAGGAAGACGAGGTCGCCGAAGGCCGTTCGTACGTGACCTCATTATGGCCTTTTTATGGCAACCGAACCCTGTACTAACTACGCGACGCTACGAGTAGTTTGTATTGTCCTAGAAAATAAATCGTTAAAATGTAGGTTAGTTAAGACGGAGCCAATTTTCTAGGGGATTTGTACGGCTCCCTCGGTGGCATAGTGGGCGCATGCTCGACTGCCAATCAAGAGGTCCCGGTTTCGAACCCCAGGTCAGGCATAGTGTTAATATTGTATTTTTCCATTAGGAATTATCTCAATAACTGCCTGGAGTCTGGAACTGTGCCCGGTAGATGGCAATAGGCGCCCCCTATTACATGGGACCAATATCATACTGGCGAAATGTGGGTGTATCTACTATGGGACTGAGTCCTGGGTACACCTCTGCCTACCCCTTCGGGAAAAAGGCGTGAATGTATGTATGTTTGTACGGCTGGTTGTAATATTATGTACCTATTTACCTATTGAATCTTTACGTTTGTGTAAAGGTACCTCTGGACGTACCTTAATTAGTAGACGGAACAGAAGTGGTCCTGAATCTGGAACATTTTGACAATCCCGCGCACTTCTCCCGGCATTGGGTGGTTAAAGCTATTCTCGGCTATAACTAATCACTGCGCCTAACTTTACATCGCGGTTTTATGTAACATTTATGACACTGAAATGAATGTTAAGTAGGTTTATGTACCCCAATAAATCTTCTCTATACCTTTAAGGATAAAAGCCCCAAAGCTGTATTTAAAAATAAATGTCTGTCTGCAAACAAAGTGTAAATACATATACTTTATCCTTTAAATAAGAACAAAACTAATTTCTTTACTGCTCTACCTACATAATATATAGGGTGACCTGTTCCAGGGCCGTCTTAAGTCTATTCTGCGCCGGGGTGCAGGACTCAGCCTGCGCCCTTCATTTTGTTTACACTGCAGCGTGGCACGCGACCGACGACACACTGCAGTATGAAAGGGGTCCTAGTCAACCAAACTCGCCTATGACAGACGCACAGCAGCAGGCAGACGCGGTAGGTGCCGCGCCGCGCGCCCATTTCAAATGAACTTACACTCTATTGACGTCGAGATCATTTTGCTTCAAGTGCGGGCGACCGGGCGGCAACGTGTCAAACGTACATACATACACTCTCTTTGGATTAGAGATTTTGCTGCGCGCGTGTTGTATTAAATAAAATTGTTATTTGTGTAGTGTAGTAATGCGGTATGAAAAGCGCCAAAAGCGTAATAAAAGTTAAAAAAATATTATTGTTGATGACTATTTTTTTTTTCTTGCGCATACATATTTGTCGTAAGTAACAAGTATATAAAACTGTGCAATAGCGTTAAGTTCAATGAAATATCGAAAAATTCAGCGATCGACAGGCGCCCCCGGGCGCTCCGCGCCCGGGTGCACTGCACCCCTTGCACCCCCTGGTAAAGACGGCCCTGACCTGTTCAACAGTTAACCACATAAAATTTAAACCTCCACAACTCATAACTGTTAGTTAAAATATATTTTTTTACTGTTCTGGTCGAAAGGTAGTTTATAATATAATGTGTTTTTAAAAATTGAGAATTAGCTTAACATAATGTGTTCAAACTCTCGTACATTATTAAACAGGGGTTTTCAACAGTAAACCAAGGAGTACCTATGTGAGTAGATATAGTTCGACACAAAAGAGTAGAAACAGAACTAAATTATAGTGTATGTGTTGATGAAATTGTTTTTACTCTTGTGAAAGACAGTGGTGCCCCCATTATTTTCTACTCTTTTGTGTCGATCTATACCTACCTATTCACCCAAGTTGGCAGGTAGGTACTTTTCTATCGTCCTATAAGAGCATAAGGATCAATTTCATCAATTTTCTATTATTGCAGAATAGGAACAAACAACAGGGTAATGACAACAGGGGTACAACAGGATAACGACAAGGTTGAAATTTTGGATAACTGACTCGAAGGACCAAATTCAATGAATAATACTAGTACAGAAGTACTTTTCTGGTGAAATCAGTTAGCAGCCTCATAAGTTTAGGGTCATTACTTTACATTTGGAATATGTTTCAACTATGGAACCAACTCCGAAAACGTAAAATAACTGCGTGTAAACACTACTCACACCATCTATCGGATTAACTGAGAACTGATTCTACAACACGATCACACCGTAAAGCAAGTTTGGTCTATGTACTAAGTGGATGAACTTCCTACGATTGCCACCAGATGGCAGCTTCTTATAAATTTTATTATAATTAAACAATTTTAGGAAAAGAATAATATTGTATAATATTAAAAAATTAACAGTACCTTATACAAAACATATTACACATATGTCAACACGAAAGAGATTCTTTGTTTATTCATCATAGCTAAAAACAGTAATTTACCTACAATATAACCTATCTATTATTTAGTAAACTCATAACATTTTTTTACAACTCACATGATTATAAATAAATATCCCAAATACAACATTATAACAGACACTGATATACACCACACATTTCATACAAAATAATGGAAATATTCATAGATTAAGAGATTTACAGTTGTGACAAAAGTCTCAAAATACTGCCTAGTTGTTCTTCTAGAGAATTTCTTCCCTCACCATTGTTTATAGTAAGGTCCCACCCAGTGTAATCATCAAGGTCACATTCTGAAGGGGCATTGTCTATGCCTTCTCTGAACTCGTACCCTCTGCACCTTCTAGTGTCTTCGTCTGCATGAATCCTTACTGTTCTCACTACATGTTTATAAGATTCTTTGAACCAGCGAATGTCTGTTCTTCGTCGAATATCACTTACTATCCATATAGCTGCATCTTTGGCTATAATATAGGACAATTATTCATAAAGTATTATTGTGTTATAATTCAGGGTTATTGCATTATGTATATTTTAAGGCCTTTTAGATTTAAAGTAATTTGATTTTAATGGTAGTGAAATTTGTATGGTACTACTATTGATTCCATTTTCCATGAATCACACTATTATTCCACAACATAATTCAAAATATTATTATAAATGCTATTTAAATATGTATATTAATTATTTTTACATAACATACAAAGACATAGTTTATTAGTTTGGTTACAAGGTCACACAACCTTGTCGTATGTCTGTGATGTGTAAAAACTCATCACAGAGCAGGGCTCTTTGTGTGGCATTGTTAATGCATGTGTTGTTCTGTGATAGTCTGTAATAGTGACAGCATGAGAGTAAGAAAGGTGACGGTGAGGTGGCAACAATCTTTTTGTATGTAATTAGTTACTTGTAGCATTAGGTACCTTATCACGAGTTCTTTTCATCTGGTAAATCATGTTCTGGCTGAAATCATCTGGCTAGTCATGTTTTTTTACACTTATCAGACACAAATTATATTGCTATTATAATAACATAAATATTTATTACCATTCTGACACGCAATCTTGCAAAAATAACCATAATCTGTGGCTCTCATCTCCTCGCTCCATCTGATCATATCTAAACGGTGGAGCTCTTTGTAGTCACTGCTACCCAGCAGCTCATTCAAATTCAAATTATTCTCCTTTGCCCAATGACTTTTTATGGGCTCCGATATTTTAATCACCTCACATCTGTCTCCAAGTCTGAAAACAATTGAATATTAGTTATTAATTTATTGAATGTCTTAGATTAGCCTATATAAAGTTCTTATATTAAGCTTATTATAATAAGCAGGACATTTTCAATTCAGAGTAATCTTATATTAATACTATGTGTCTCATTAAAACCTATCCTCCAACCTTAGTCTAAACTTTTTTGACATAAAAATGTTATGATTAAAATCATTATTGACAATAAATAATAAAACTTACATTTTTCTGAGATTGTCAGTAAGAAAATCCTTTCCACATTTTCTTTTTCCACTAAATAATAATATCACTTTTGGTGCCATAGCTACCAAATATCTGGAATTTCAACACGATAAAACTTGTGCTTTTTTTTTTCAATTAATTCGCTGGTTTTTAAACAACAACAAATTATTAAAGCGTCAATCATTAAATAAATGACTATTAATAAAATTACCTGAGAAACTTTTACTTTGCAAGAATTAAACAGTTTTAGTTAAAGTACTCTGTGCATAAATAATACATATAAACAATAAACACTCTGTGTAAACTACCAGTTTATATGTATTATCTATGGTGTAAATACACCACAGAACCACAGAACACATATACAAGCACAGAACACAGATCACTTTAATTAGTACTACGTACAGATGCGACAGCGGAACGGCGCCGGAAAGTTTTGCAATATGTGCGTTTGTCGCTGTTGTCGCACATCTACTTTTTTTTTTTTTTTCTAACTCCATAGAGTTCTTAATCTCCTTCGGTGGAGGTTTGTACATTTTATGAATGGCATTGACATTTTATAATTCATTGCAATGTGACAACTAGTGATGTGCAAATATTACACTAGGTATCGACTAAATTTAGTGATGTCCCTTTTATCGATACATAATTAGTGACGTCACTCTTTTGGTCCTGTATTAATTGAAAACTTAATTTTAAAGTAAAAAATAAAACAAACATACATAGATCGACCGGATAAGTATGGAGTTCCGGCTACAGTTAAACAGTAACCAGCTGTATTTAGCTATCAATAGTATGGATATGAAGATTCTGAATTAGAGGTCCTAAAAGTTGTAGCCGTCATGACTTGCTGACCATCTGTATTTCCCTATGACTGAAATAAAATTAGCTTTTTTACTATTTAAAAGAGTTTAATCACTTATAATCCAAATAAATCTTACTATAATAAATAATATTATAAACATAACATACATTCACGCCTTTTTTTCCTGAAGGGGTAGGCAGAGGTGTACCCAGGACTCAGTCCCATAATAGATAAATAAATTATAATAATATTATGTATAATATTATAAACATTGTTTTTTTTGTTTGTAACGAATAGGCTCCGAAACTTCTGTTCTGTTCTTCGTTTTTTAAAAAAAACTTTCACTTATAAACAGCTCAATTCGGTGTGAGTGATATAGGCTATATGAGATTTTGAAAAAAATAGGGATCCGTAAGGTAACTGCAATATGGTGAACCAAGGTGTCACATTATTACCAAATATATTCATTAATTTGCGTGCGCTGGATGAAATCCATTGATGGTAGGGTAAAATAATGTACTAGGGGTTTTTAGTACTTACCAATATGTACAATATAGTGAATGAACATTATATACATCTATTTTGAAGGAGTCATTATTTTTCATGCGGTGTGAAAACTATCGATGGTAGATTAAAATAATAATAAATATAATAATAAACAAAAAAATAATAGTTTGTAGAACTTATCAATTATCAATATCTACAAAATAGTGAACGAACATTGTAGTCATCTATTTTGGTTTAGGCACAATAATTTTTGGCTTTTGGCTAGTATAGTTTTTGGCTTCTCCTGCGTCCTGCATCCTCAGGCCCCAGCATATATAACTGATGCATGTTATTTTTTAATAATAAACCCATATTAGCAAATAGCATAGCAAATAGCAATAATTAGCATGCTTATAAAACTAATGCTAAATTACATTAATTACCATCACTATCACTATAATAGGTCTCCCAATAATTTTTTAAAAACTGAAAAATAAAGTTACGTAAGTTATTAATGTTATAATTTTATAAAAACAACACTTTTTGGTTTGCCAAGGTAGGGTTAAAAGAAAAAATGTATCCCGGGTATAAAAATTATGAGTTTCAAATCTCATTTTTACTCAATTAGTGGTCAACCTATACCTTCTGAACTTAGGGGCATGCCATATTCTATTTCTTTAGCTGTAAACAAGCAGGGGTATGAATAGCGTGTCCTTCGTCCTTGTCTATCTAACTGGCGTATTTCGAAGTGTCTGTGACACACACTCTTTCTTATCAGCTGCTCCTTGGAAAGTCCGACGAGAAGGGTATTAATTGGCACTAAGAACTGCAACCACAAGCTTCTAAATTTATCGTCCTTTGGAATGTTAAATAAGCGGTGATTAGCGCTTGTTGCATCGCAACTAGCCACTAACACAGCACTTTAGCGTCGCTATGGCAAAAGAGGCGTAAAAAATCTGGCTAGACTCAAGTATTCAAACAATTAGGAAAAATTCTGATCAGGATTCTACAACTCAACGAGAAAATCACAGGATTCTTGCAGACATGACATGACTCATGACCACAGAACACTCATGACATTGCAGTCAAGATGACGTGTTATTTTTTTTATTATTCGTGCACAGTAGCGACAAACGGGACATTAGGAAACAAGCTGTCTCAGCCGTGGCACAGAACACAATACCCTAAAGAGTACAGTACATACAGAGTTCACAGTTTATAGTCACAGTACCACAGAATACTTTTACTACGAGCACAGTACTTAATATAAGGAAATAGATTATTTTCACAGAATAACAATAATAGATCAATTAATCAAATAACTGTTATTGATCAAGAGATATCTGACCGCGTGATGCCAGTGTTAGGTAAAAAGCTAACCGAATAACAACAGATATGTGCGTGAAAGCGATAGCTTTTAATAATTTAGGCATGTATTTACAATAATTTTAGATATTTATGTATCCATATTGCGTGTTTCTATTTTATTTTAATTTTTTTAACACAATAAAATGGACAACAGCGCTTTGTTGGAATGAAAAACTATGAAGTCGATTATATTTCAAATATTTTTGCATAATATTATCCGAACATAAATATTTTTTTTTTACATAAATTTAGGTTTGGCATTAATTACCTAGTGGATTGAAAACATTTTAAAAATTGAATTAAATATTTGTTTATTTTATCTCAATTACGTACTGTGCATTATAATATGTGCATTTTTATAATATATATTATATTTATAAAAGTTAAAAAGTATGTGTGAAAAATTTAAATATTTAAATCACTAAATATTTTAGTGCATATAAGTCTACTCCAATGCTCCTATGTTCGCCCGCGTCGCTTAATGTCAAATTTAACATTGAACTTAGGCTTTAAAACAATTACATAAATAGAGTTTAAATTCAAATAATAGAAATTCAGTAGATGTCAGTAGATTCTGATGTCAAAGCGCGTAATAGGCTAGTTGACTAAATTTGCAAAATTGGTTAATACATTATCTTACTATCTATTTTACCCTAAAAACTTATTATTTTTGAAAAATTCGATCATTTATATTGTGTATTTTTGGTTTTAAAAAATCTATTTGAATTTACCGCAAAAACGCTCCAGACTGTCATGGCGTTTTGAATGACGTCACACCGTGACAAACACAACAAAGGAATCGTGTGTTTTTCTGGGAGTTGTTAGTTTTCTCTAATTAAAAATGAATTCCTCTTATTACAAGAACTGTGTAGTGCCCCAGTGTAAAAGTACGACTATAAAAACGCCAAACAAATTATTCATTTATGTTCCAAACAATAAACATATACGAAAAAAGTGGCTAAACCTTGCGAGGAGAGATGATGCTAATAGTTTATCTGCAGTTTCGAGAATGTATTTTTGTGAAGATCATTTTGATGTAAGTCACACAATCAACATATTTACAAATTTAAAACAAAAATAATGAATCATTATTTTTCAAGTTTTAATTTACGAGTAAAGGTTATGTTATGTTGTTATCAGGTAGAATTTTAATTTAGTGTTATATTTAATAAAATTAACCAACATTATTTTCTTATTCTAGTTGCCAAATGACATGGTTAATTATATGGAGTAATAAATTAAATAATACTTAGCAAATCTAACCTCAAAACCAATGTCCGGCAACTTACATTAAGTATGAATAATACTGTTTATGTTTATAATAAGTCAATGAACATGTAATAAATAATTTACACATATTCATACTTACACAGAGGTTTTAGCATTGCGGAATTCCGATGAGCAAAAGTCAGTATTTGATGCGAAAAAATTGCCGAGCATGACGGCGTCAATTCTGGGTAAATTCGTACTATTTGCTTTAATAAATCCTGATTCCATAGCGAAATATATCTGTCTTTCAAGAAATAACTGAAAACCACTATGTTAACTTGTCAAAAATAGCTAAAAAACGAAAAACTAATTAAATAACTTGCTCTGTTTTATGGAAACGTCAACAACAACAATGATGTTTGCCGCGGTGTGACGTCACGCTTTCTGATTGGTGTTTAATATCACGTGATCGTACGCCTAGTTTTACGGAATTTATTTATTGAAAATATTATTAATCTTTATTTCGTTTTATAAATCATTTAGTTTTTTAGTATTTCTACATCTTAGTTAATAATCAGAAACAACCGTGCATCCGATTTATTTATAGTGGACACAACCCTATTGTCAGTGATGGACACTTATTTGTGAAGCTTGTTCAGGGATTGTACGTCTGTAGAAGTAAGCGATTCAACGTCATTGGAGGGAGGCCCCTATGTTCAGTAGTGGATTACCAACGGCTGAGATGATGATGATGATGAAAAGTACTGAAAAGTAACTAATATTATTATTATATAATATTAATATTATTCCCAAGCCCTCATTCGTTCAATCTCGCTCGCGGGGTGAGGAAGGCCCGATTGGTGCGCCGATGACATGTACATACACCATTCTATACGTAGTATTTTCTATAGTTAATCTGTGGTATTATTATCTGTTCTGTGCATAAACATCAGCGCCATCTATTTTATATTGATTGCACCGCTAGAATACCATTAGTTGCGCATTCTATTACAGTTATGGCACCTTACTTCGTCTTTTTGCTCTTTTTGTCTAGATGTCGCTATAAGACTTAATCAGTGTGTAAATAACTTTTTAGTAGGTACTTTTAAAAGTAGTTATAGCCAAAAAGGGTTCTCTGGCGGTTAGAGTCTACCAAATAAATCTGGTGATTAATGTGTACCCTGTATTACACTTATAACGAAACAAAATATTATTACTACTATACTCAGCAGCATAAAAACTTCAGTGGTTTAATAAAAATTTACAGGAACCTAGGATTTAGGTAGGTATATCTTACATAAGTATAATCAGGTATCTACCTACCGCCTTTCAAAGTTTTTCAGTTTTATGGTTTCTCCCAAGTTTTAAGGAACTCCCTAAAAGTCGTGCAAGAAGTTTGCGGTACGTTGCTACTATAGTTACACTATGATTAACTAGTAGGTACTCTAGGCACCTACCTACTTGTTATCTACATACATAATATGTACAAAACTTACCCAAAACCAAATCCATAACGTTGATGCCTGCAGCTAGTTAAGGAAGTTGAAAATTAAGTCAAAAACATAGGTAAAAGTTAAAAAAAATGCAAATCTCGCTACGCCTAGCCTTCGTAACGTTGACAAAAACAACTGAGATCACAAGTATAAGTTAGGCACCTATAAATATTATGCCAAGTTTGTTATAAAATATTTGCATTCATTGATATTCAAGTTATCTACTTACATCACATCTTAGCAAGTAAGTAGGTATAATACATTACTTGGTCAGTTACAGGAACACTATTTATTTCAATCTTTATTAAGAGACCTTTAGATATGTGGGTATACCTACTCTACCTATAACTTGCCAAATGTAAGTTCAATATCTTTTATACTTATATAATTAATTAAAAATGTAATTATTTACCTAAGGGACAGTAAAAACCGTTGTCCGTGCTATGGTGGTGAAAACACGAAATTATTATTTTATTGGAACCGTAGGGAGGTCTATCCAAGTGTAACTCATCTATTAGGTAAAGGTAGCCCTTTATACATAGATGCCTAATACGGTGAATCAGCAGCAGCAGGACGGCAAGTTGAAATTGAACCTATAAGTACTTATACCTATTTATGCCTATTAAAATAAATTCGTGCCGACACGAAAAAAATGGCGTTATTTGAATGCCGGCCGATAATTTAAATGTAGCAACAACCGCTTTTAGCTTACAACCTTAATTGACTTAAAAATGCTTATCGATATTCTACATCGTGTGGACTTTATGGCCACATGTGATGTTATTTAACACTGAGCTTTTTGTAGTGAGAGTAAAACATAGTGTTCTAAGGCCGAGTGTGCAAGTTGCGTCGTTCTAGAACGCGAGGGAGTTGGAAGCACGATGCACGCTCACGACTTTCTGAACAACTCCGGACATGACATTCCACGTTTCGTTGTAGATTAGAACGAGACGGAGAGCGAGTGGTTCCTTGAAAAAAAACGAGACACGCAACCGCGGAGCAGTCCACGTGGACTGCTTAATATCAACACAGGAGCAACGACCAATAGAAAACGGCACCGCTAATGTATTTCTCACCTCCGCACTCACACCAAGGGCGGCTACCATTTTTGCATTATTTATGGGATTCTCAACTTTCCTTCGCGCACTTAGAGTTTTAAATCTCATATTGTGGTGTCACCCTACACCGTTCTCAAAAGGACTTATGAAAAGTGGATATCGCGATTTTGAATCTTACGTGCGGGATGTTAGGTTTGTTATCGATTGTGTAGTGCTCTGCGGTTCTTGAATTTAAAACGATTCCCAAGAACACGGGTGCAAGTTGGTGAAGGTTGGAGGAGGCCGCGGTGCAAACTGCATCGTCATAGCGTCACCCCTCGCCCGCGCCTTTCGCCCCATCTGCCCCCTCCCGCCTTTATTGTACTAGGTTCAGCGTGTGTAAAGGCTAGAGTCAACTGTTGTGCTGAGGCACCACGTTTTCATAACGTCGGGAGAGGAGAGAAGAGGAGTGGAGCGGTGCACTGATGCACACACTCGATGCATTCTAGAGGTATATATATCTACGACTCTACCGTCACCAAGAATATTGTCATGAACAAATCTTTATACGCGTACTGCGTATCTATACTAAATTATTTCGTGAAAACTAGAACACAGTTCGATTGTTCCATGTCATGTTTCGCTCTTAGTTGTTAATGATAAATAAACGTAAAATAAAAAATACATGACAAGCACCTGCAGCTCTACCCATTATTCCACATTCAAATAAAAAAACCCTAAATAAAAGACTACCCGAGCGTTCTTAGAAACAAATCGACTCTTTAAAAGCTCCTTTACGATTATGTTTTTGATTCAATGAAAAGGAATCTTTTGTGGATGTAGGGACAAGGGACGGAAATATTACGTTCACTTGGTCCCCTCGCACTCGGTCGAGCCCTTTTGACGGGGACTGTTGACGACGGCCGACGCATGCTTGTTAAAAGGGCAAGTTATTCTGAAAACGTGAGTCGGCTGGCTTAATTAACTTTTATAAGCAACGTTCGTTACATACCTACTTATAACTAACTATATTTACCCTTTTTTTATAAATATATGTAGGTAAGTATTTTTATATCCTATCCTACTATTTAAGTATTATAAATGCGAATGTTTATGAGGATGGATAGGTACTATTTGTTACTCTTTCACGTCGAAACTACTGGATTGGACTGGAATTCGTTTAGGGTCTAACAATGAATGAATGAATGAAACCGCAGGGCACAGCTAGTAAGTATATAAAAAGCAGCCTTAGTAGAGTCTTCGAAAGCTGCAATCTTTCAAAAACTGCAATCCAGAAAGTAACCTAGGGTTGTCACAATGTGCAATAAAATTATTCCACGTACCACATCGTTCACTAATATTATTTTTATATAGTATACGTAACCTATTAAATATTATCTAACTCTCTCATAATATAGCTTACAACTAGATAAACACTAATATAATCTTTAAGGGTTACATAATAATACATTATAATGAAAACTTTATCGCAGAATCACAGCGCAGCTTAGAGGGTTTATTTTTTACCAACTTATTTTCACTTCGTATAAATTATATTAGCTATAAGGTGGGAAAGGTTTTCGAATCGGATTTCTGGGGTCGAATCTTTTTTGTAGATTATGAATCGTGTAGAGTTATGTGGGACAATATTACAGGGACAAAGGGACGACCCTCGGTTTATTACGCCCAATATATGATTTATTGACGGGGATATTAGACTCGCCATTTTTCGCCATCTGCGAGAGAAATATTAATTTAATAATGTATTTCCATTTAGCACCTGTCTGTATCAAAAACTGTTGATATAATTACGATATTTTGTCATCAGTTTCCGGTTATGCTAAATCCCAAACAGCATTAATTATCCTAGTATAATTTTAAAACGCGAGCGCAGCTAATCAGCATCGTACACATAAATACGACAACAAACACAGAACTATCGCACAAACAGCATCTCATCAGTCATTCATGGAGTGGAGCCAACAGAATGCAGCGCGAGGCGCGGCGCAGCGCGGCGGACACATTGCTCCCATTATTCAACGCAAACAAAAAGGGAATAAATACTGGAATAAAATACTTTTAATTTCCCCGGGCGCCGCTAATCGGACCGCTTCGATGGAGGGCGCCAAATCGCCCTTTTTATTTGACTGTATGAACGCAAATCCGGCGGGAAAACGGCTAGGCAGGGGCGGCGTGCGGTCACGCGCTTGGAATTAGCGGTGGTCCACGGCTACCCCCGCGCGCCCCCCACTGCCTCCGCACTTGACCCGCGAGGTGTCACTGAGCACGTTACCTACCCGCAAAAAATGGTGGAGCCTCCCGACAGTGACACAGTGCACACACGGTATGGAATGTTCCCCTTATCTTTATCAACATTCATATTATCTTTATAACAATATAACGCAAACAACCCAATTAAAGTTCTTCACTCGTCAAAAATATCCAAATTGTAGCGTGGTCCTGTATTATTTACTTACAATGCTACAAAAATTACAAATATGAAAAAAAAATTAAACGGTTTTTTTTATTAGTTAAAAATTTACCAAAGCGGTCAATGTCCAAAGCGATTGTAAGTGTTTTTATTTTTATACATACTTTTAATAATACAATATCCAAACAATACTAAAAACCTAAAAATATACTTAAAAACCAACATAAATTATAAAGAACTCCTAAACTTGTTTTCTTACAATATGTTGTCAGTTTGGCAAAAAGTACCATTCCATAGTTGATTATCCTACTGTTCTGTGTCGATACTACGTCGTTATCGGCAAAAAAATGGGGGTAGATACGCCCGCCGCATCGAGAAAGGGGGCCGAACGGATTTTGTTTTTAATTTTTTATCCGATACGAACCCAGCATAGTTGATATAAACGTGAAACAAATATGGGTCGAGAATAGAGAGTATTCAAAGACTGATGTAGTCATAGACGTATTCATAGATGTACCTAGGTTCGAAGTTCTGTCGCAGGCAAGCAATGATATAATTGTAATACTAATTTAATACAATTTAAATGTTCAAGACAGTCTTGAACAAACTTCTAGGCAAAAGTATAACGTGTTGACATCATATAAAACGCAGAAATGATATCTACGTGTTAAAATATTTGAATTTAAACTCCATTTAAGTACAATTTACGTATTATTTTTAAAGCCTAATTTAGATGGAAATATTTTTCACCAAAAGTCGGTATAGTAGCAGTATGTAGTGCATAGCTTGCGCCAGTTTTGGCGCGGATATTTTTGCACATTTGTCCATGGTAGGAGTCTAACCTCTGCAGGAAAGCCACATAAAGAGCCAGAGAGAACCACTAATTGACCCGCAAATAACGCGAGTAACCGCAAACACTGAGATATCACCGGTTCACTGCCAAACAATGACTCACGCAGTTAATCGAATTGTTTTGCTAATATTTAAGTATTATGTACCTAGCGAGTATATTTTAATAGCCTACGGGATTTCCTTCCTTATTTACACATACCTAATATTATTTTACATTGCTAATGTCAATAATTTTTTTTTTTCATTATTCCCTTTGTATTTCCTTTGTTGAATTAGGTAGGTACGTATTCCTATTTGGAATTATAATTATACATATATTATTTGTTATAATTGTATTTTCAATTTAAGGTTTTTAGAGTAAACATAAAGAGTTATCTATCTAAGTATCTATAATATATAAATTTACGTACGGTAAGGGAGCTCTTATCAAAGATTATGAAAAGTAGTTAGGTTAAGTAAAAATTAAATAATGGCTACCCAAAGAACCAAATCAATAAGTAGTTAATGCTTAATTAAACTGATTTAATATCCTTACCACTACCTACTAAAACTGTCGGTAGGTTAAAATAAATGTAAGACTTCCAACATGAGTTCTTCCATATTTCCAACTTCTTGCAACATTGTACGAGTATCTTTATAAATAAAAGCTTTAGGCTAAACGCGCACTATGGTAAAAAATCGTTGCGATTTGCGAAATACGAAAAACAAAAGCAAACTTTACACAATTTCGCCATTTTCACCGTGCGCCGAGTTTAGTATATTTCTATTGTTCACAGAATTGCGAAATTTAATCGCAACGATTTTTATCGTAGTGCGCGCTTAGCCTAATAAGTACAGCACGAACGCGTAGTAACTCCTATTTGTGCAAAGTTTGACACGACCACCCGCTAGATGTCGCTAGCCGCTAGTAAACCGAGCTTCGGATCTTCAGCAATAAAAATACGTGCGGGCATTTCCTGTCCCTGCGACAGGGGGGCGATAAATAACTCAGTTTGCGGCCGCAGGAACGGGGCCTGGGGCGGGGGTGGTGTACGTAATTAGGGCTGCCTCATTTTATATGAAAAACTTTATACAGATAATACTAAATTACTTCTAAGTAACATTTAAGTTGTTTCTAAGATAAGCTTTATATGCAACCTATTATAATACATTTTTATAATATAATATAATAAATTTTTTTAAGTATCTACTACAACATGAAACTCATCAGTATTTTGTTGATTTATAGTGCTGAAACAATTTCGTCAAAGTGTATAATTAGGGACCACTTCTGAAATATATTACTATTTCAGAAGTGATCTGCTAAACCAAAAAAGAGTCCTCAAAACTTGTCGTAATCACGTAACAAACAATAACAACATAGGTACAGTCGAATTTTGAGCCTCCTCCTTTCTTTGAAGTCGATTAAAAATAATTTACTCTGTAAGTATACTAACAGAAAGTTAAAAATGTATAACAAATCTAATATACCTCAATAATAATAGTAATATTTTTAATGAATATATCATCTTTAAAATGAATTTAATTATGTAATGGAGACATTATTCCTAATAGTCAATGTTTGATCTTCTTCTCCCTAGCAATTTTCCCGGCTATAGCAATGTTTGATAAATGGACAAAAACCTAACTAACAATATCTAACTACATATAATGTAATAATCAATTTAAACTATTCATCATACGCTGCGGTTCCGAACAGTTTTAAATTCACAATAATATTGATTTGTAAAGAAATATTTCTTTGAAGTGACAACCCTACGTACGGGGGGTTATTTGTAGGGCTAGCGTGTGAATTATTCGTGGGTTCACGCGCGCTGTTTGCCGTCTTGCGAGTTGCGGAGCCGGCTACCCTCGTTAATGAAATTTCATATCGTCGCGTTCCATTGTCAGAGCGCTATTCAAACTACTGGGTACTGGATTGTTACACTTGACTGCTGGCTTGACTGTTGACTATTGTTTCATATTGGTACTCTACTTATCTATAATATTATACGGGACACGTACTCCAGTGCGAGATTATTGTAATTTATTATAATGACAATTTTAGAATTCACCTTTGATTTTTTTACTGAAAATTTGAGATGAAAACCAAGTAGTAGTATGTAAGTATTTTGTTTACCACAACATAATATGTAACAGCTTCAGTCCTAGAAAAGAACATGCCTTATTCAGAAGTAACCTAACCTAATGATCTATTTCTGAACCAAAAGTACGGAATTAGAAATGGAATACCTTTTTAATAATACAGTAAGACAAATAAATATTAGGTTATAATATAATATAACTTTTTTTAAAAGGGTCTTCAGAGCCATCTTCGAAACTACGGCGAATTTTAAAAAATTGCTGAATGGACTCATGTGACCGATTTTTAAAATATTAAACTGCATCATTACATTTTTTGAAATAATAATTTTCATTAAATTTTCGAAGATGGCCTATTAGGCCTGTAGGTCTCGAATATTTTATATTTTTATAGATTTACGCGGTCTATTCGCTTAAAATACAATATGCGCTTAGCGAATAGACCGCTTGGTCTATAAAAATTAAAAAAAGGAAGAGTTTATCAATTTCGATATATGAATTCTAATTGATTGTCGATGGGTAGAACGAAATGCATCATCACCTAGATAAGCACACACGCCCCTATAGGCGTTAGGTAGATGGGATAGAAAAATTTTACCGATGATTAGCGCCTCCACGGTAGCTCTACTGTTAGAGTGCCTACTACGAGGAATGGTAAGTAGGATGCGTGGTTCAAATCCCGCCCGTGTGTGAAATTTTTCTTCTCATTTCATACTGCAGGTCCCGACTGTTTCCTAATAAGATATAAAGAGGGTAGTCGTTAGCTCATGTCAGAGGCTTTGTAAGAATCTTGGCGACCCAAAACTCAAACTCAAACAGATTTATTCAAATAGGTCATAATCTGACACTTTTGCACGTCAATACTTTTGCACCCGAAACTGACAATATGGGTTGTTCACATATCCCATATGAATTGACTCTAGCAGTGTATTTGGGGAAACCCGTTCTTTTCTGCGTATATAAATTAAAATTCAAGACACTTGAAAAATTCACCATGTATATCATGCCTTCCATATTTATTATAGTTTAATTAATATTTCGGTACGTTTATATGAGAAGTAGTACTATATTTTCCTTGTGACGCACTAAATATAACAACTATAACGTAACATCCACAACCCACTTGTACAAACATGTTAAAATGTATATTAGTCTTACATATAATATACAATATTCAAATTATGAGTATCATTGTAATAGAGAATTGACTCAACTGGCGTATGTACGTTTTATATACAAAGAAAAAATCAATAACACGTATACCTACTGACTTAATGAGATTATTTTATTACTTCGGTAACTTGCTAGAACACTTGTCGTGTACATTGTACATTGAAGGTAGCGCATGGAAGTTTAGTGCAGTGCCGCGCAGAATTTTGAATATTAAAACACTGGGTGGCACTGTGTCTGATATGGGCAATCATGATGCTTACCATCAGGCACCTGATTGGCTCGTCTTGTTACTCACTATCATAAAAAAAAAAGTTCAAGCACAGGAACACAAACCTCGGTTAAGGTAATGCAAGTAAAAGTTTCATTTGAAAGGGAAGTTGTAATCTCCATATGATGTATTATTTTATACAGACAAATTACTACCTATACAATAAATATATAGGTATACTACATGGCCTATATTATAAATTATACATAATATATCACTATAGAACAAAATAATGATATACGACAAACATAATATCCTTAAATAATAGCTAACATAATAATACGCAAGACCTACGAGTACACAATTTGTTACTCAAAAGTATTAACATACTTAACAGGATACAGGAACTCTTAGCAGTTTGGCACAATCCTATCCTAAGTACATGCTATATACATATATATACCTTACTACTTACATACCCTATTATTTAGCCTTCACTTAACTACTACTCAGAGATTTCATTACAATAATTATTTAAAGATAATAAAGATACCTGTTGCATACGTACACCTATTTAACATTTTATTATACTGTATTAAAACAGGCATAAGTATGTAATAACGGAGATATTTATTTCCTTTGATTATTAACGGCTCAGATCATTAAAAATAAAAGTATGGCCACCTTGGTCGTATACCTAAGTTTTTTTTAATTAGTTTTAAGTATTTATACAAGGAGGTTAGTATACCTATATTATTTTACATTAAGACGTAGGTACTTATGTATACAGATTCCACTTAAAAGTCGGTAGTAGTTAGGTAGGTATTCTGTAGGTAGGTATATACTTTTGCCTATTATCAAATTAGTACTTAATATTTAAATTCATTTCACTTATACAATAATATTACATTTTTGGTGACTACACAATAGAATAAACGTTATTATAATTATTTAAGTCATTCATTAAAATACAATTAAGGTCAAAAGTCACAAGTGCGATATTAATATACTTAGGCGGCAATAATAATTAATTGTTGGAAATAATAAATCGTAAGTATAGGATGCAGTTTAAAATAATAACCTATCTAAAAAGGATAAAGTATGCTCCTTATTAATTAAAATATTATATCAGTCAATTAGTTAAAAAAAACTCATAGGTAGTATGTATGTAGTAAATATATAAGTATTGGATATAATATTGCGACCAAAGTATATTTACTATTTACTAACCTTTATTTATTTAATATATTTTATATACACAGGTATACTTAAATATTAAAGTGGTGCGTAAGATGGGGTCAAATATTAAAAATAATGTTACAAAAGTAAGTACGCACCTAGATGTTAAATGAATTTTATTAGCGAAGTAATAAATTACACCAATAAATAAAGCGATGGACGCCTTCGAGTTGATAAATAAATGGTACGTTTAAAGTTTATTGTCCGGCTACCCACGGACACTCAATAATTGTAATGGAGGCTATTGAAGATCAGAGGCGGCGAGTGGCGAGTGTCGGTCGGTGTGCGCGGTGGCGGCGACGGTCGACGCTCACTAGGTCAGTGGTGCGTCGCGAGTCGCGCTCTAATCATTCTAATTCAATTAGTGCGGCCGTTTCCGCGCTCTGCGCTTTGTTTACATTGGTACAAGCCGAGGATGTCGGCCGCCGCCGCTGTGCTGCCACTCCACCTCAGCGCGCCTCGATTAAGGACAAATCAATAAGGCAGTCGATAGCGAGCGAGTTTAATAGAGTGAGCGAGTCGAGTCGAGCGCCCTCATTACCCCCGCAATTAGCGCACGGCGCGCTCCCGCCGACGACGACGCACCCCGCGCGAAAAACGAATAAAAAGAGCTGCCCTCAAAATGGCCGCCGCCTCCCCCCGAGCACCCGCCTGAGCCCCGCGCCGCTTCGTGATTGCATCCCCGCAGCTCTTATAAATATGGCCGTATTCCTCCCGCCTTTACTGATTGCCCGTATACCCCCCGGCCTCCCCCCGCGACCGCGCCGCTGGCGTCTGAATAGATAAACGAGTCCACGTTGACTGCCGCTCTTATAAAAATCTACTCTACCAATGATCGCGTCTCGGAGCGCGGTTCCGACCAACGGCGGCTCGGAAACGCGTGTAACTCCACCCTTAATAAGCGCTCTCGTCGGGCGAGCCAATGGCGCGCGCGGATCCATCGAGTTGTGCTCACCGACGAGCGAGCGGTCCACGTGGAGTCACTCACACACGCGAGCTCGTATAATGCCTCGAGTGGAAATAGCTATGACGGCGAAATGTGCGACAGCGAAAAAATAAAATGCGGTCGGTCGGTGCGGCGGCGGAGCGAGCGAGCGAGTGGGTGTAAACAGGGGATATTTCGGTGCGGCTCGTTCATTATTATTGAATGCGCGGCGCTAATGGCAAGTCGCGGCTCGCGGGTTTCCTGCTTCCAAGCTCATGCTCGAGTGCCTAGTTGAGGTTGACCGATGACTTGACCTGTCGATCCTATAACAACTACCTACATATTACACTACTGTAATAAGCGAGATTATTATTACACGATCGCGTCGTCAAAATAAACATATATAAATAACATATGGGACCACATATCGATATCGGATCGTTATCTTTACTTGGTAGGTACTAACAAGGATTGTGATATTATAGAGTTCAAAGATTGTTAGCTTATTGATGATTAGGTTAACATTTTATACATACACTAGTGGCCCGCCCCGGCTTCGCACGGGAGAAGTAGAAGTGAACGTTTTAACAGGAGTAAATTCGTGATACATTGTATTTTTATAGATATAACCCTAATGGTTTACGCAGCGCACGCAAATTAATGACTATTTCTGTTACAGTGACCAAACCTTAACAGATGGAAACAATTTCCGAGGCCTATTTTGATGATACATAAGTACTACAAACCCATAGTACATTATTTCTACCACCATTAATTTTCATACCGCATAAAAATAATGATTTCTTCGATTATTGTGACTAAACCAAAACAGACTGATATAATGTTTGTGGACTATTTTTTTTAGATAGTGATAATTACTACAAACCCCTAGCCCTAGAACATTACTTTATTCTACCATGAATAGTTTTCACCGCATGCATATAATGACTGTTCGATAATTCTGACTAAACCAAAATAGATAAATATAATGTCCGTTCACTATTTTGTAGATATTGGTAAATACTACAAACCCCTAGTACATTACTTTATTCTATCACAAATAGATTTCCCAGCGCATGAAAGAATAACTGCTTCGATTATTGTGACTAAACCAAAATAGATGGATATAATTTCCGTAGACTATTTTGTAGATATTGATAAGTCCTACAAACCCCTGGTACATTACTTTAATCTACCACCAATAGTTTTCACACTGCATGAAAAATAATGACTGCTTCGATTATTGTGACTAAACCAAAATAGATGGATATAATGTCCGTTCACTATTTTGTACATATTGGTAAGTACTGCAAACCCCTAGTACATTACTTTATTCTACCACCAATACTTTTCACAGCGCATGCATATAATGACTGTTTCGATTATTGTGACTAAACCAAAATAGATGGATATAATGTCCGTTCACTATTTTGTACATATTGGTAAGTACTGCAAACCCCTAGTACATTACTTTATTCTACCACCAATACTTTTCACAGCGCATGCATATAATGACTGTTTCGATTATTGTGACTAAACCAAAATAGATGGATATAATGTCCGTGGACTATTTTGTAAATATTAGTAAGTACTACAAACCCCTAGTACATTATATTATTCTACCATTAATAGATTTCACAGCGCACGCAAGTTAATGAATATATTTGGTAATTATGTGACACCTTAGTTCACAATATTGCAGATTTCTTGCGGATCCCTAATATTTTTCAAAACCTCGTAATATTATAGCCTATATCACTCACACTGAATTAAGCTCTCCATAAGTAAAAGATTTTTTAAATCGGTCCTGTAGTTTTGGAACCTATTCGTTACAAATAAAAAACAAAGTTTCTCACTTTATACTATGATATTGGTATTGGTAATAGATTGAATAATCTGGAGACATATACGGATTACGGAAACAGTGAAAACAGTAAGAAGAGCATTCATAATTCGATGTTGTTGCAACCCAGTTTAATAGAGCTATGATAAAGAGAAGCGAAATCATAAGCGACTGCCTCTATGGCGTAGAGGGCGCAAGCTCGATTGCCAATCAAGAGGTCCCGGGTTCGAAACCCAGGTCAGGCAAAGTGATAAATATTGAATTTTTCCATTAGGAATTATCTCAATAACTGCCTGGAGTCTGGAACTGGGCCCGGTGGATGGTAATAGGTTCGTCCCCTATTACATGGGATCAATAACATACTGGCGAAATGTGGGTGTATCTACTGTGGGACTGAGTCCTGGGTACACCTCTGCCTACCCCTTCGGGAAAAAGGGCGTGAATGTATGTTTTTGTTATGTTTTTTTAAAGTCATAAGCGCGTTTTAATTATTTACAGAACGCTATCTATTATGCAATGTTGGAACTAAATTACCTAAAAATGTTGCTTTAGGGTAATTGTCTTGCAAGAAAATATTGAAATTTTTCTTTAGCGCCATCTAGTAAGCATTGTTGGAACTAAAATATTCATAAGAAACTTTAAAACTGTATTTTTCCACAAAAGGGCTAAAATTTTTGAAAACGCTGAAACACGTGTTTAATTATTTTCATTTTAGAATGTTTACAAAATTTGAAATTAATCGGCTGAAAAATGAAGTCCATACAAACTTTCAACCCCTATTTAATACACTTAGGGGTAAAATTTTGAAAAATCCTTTCTTATTACTTGTCTAGACTGTAAAAATAATCTATTGTCAAAATTTCATCATCATCGGTCCAGTAGTTTTGGCTCTGGGTTGATGAGGCAGTCAGTGAATCACTTTCTCTCTTTATATAATAGTATAGATTAAACAATTTCATTGCAATTTTTGTAATAAAAACATTGTATTGTCATAATATATGTATGTAAATATTATTTTTAAACATAAAAGTAAATATGTTTAGAGTGTGTGTGAAAGCATAGTTACTTGCATCGGATAAGTCGAGCTTGTCCAGTAGCCGTCGCGACACTCGGCACCATTCAACACTACTCCACTCCACTATAAAAAATATCTACACCCGCTATGTGCAGGTAGACAGATTATTTGCTTTTTTGCGCTACATTATGTCTCCAGTTCGATAATTTAGGACTGTTTCTGACTTATCACAGTCCTATCTTTACCATTCTTCACGTGAATCCCTTGAGAACCATGGATTAAAAAATGCAACTTGCATTGTAGCGTAGCAGCTTATCAGTCACGTAGCTAGTCTCTACGACGCGTAGCTATAAGTTTCTACGACGCGTAGCTAGTCACTACGCTACGTAGCTAGTCTCTATGTTGCGTAGCTTGTCTCTACGCTGCTTAGCTAGTCTGCGTCGAATAGCATGATTAATTAATACAATTATTTATAACTAGCTGTGCCCGCGGTTTCACCGCGTAGTCATCTTTCCCGTGGGAATATCGAAGAAAACTATAATTCCAGGGTCTAAGCTATCTACATTACAAATTTCAACCCAATCCATTCAGTAGTTTTGCGTTAATGAGTAACAAGCATCTACTCATCTAACCAAAACGGCGCTAGATGGCGCTGGAGTCGAATTAGAACTCGATAGCGTTTTGTTCACCTGTTACAAACGTAACTTTTTTACATGGTACTGAGATATGAAATTTATAATAGTAGTAGGATATTTTCTACGACGTAATTTTTTTTCCTATTCCCATTTCCTATGATGCAAGTCCTTAAGTAGTGCCGTGGCTTGTTGCTACATAATCTTGCTGCTAATTCTTTTTGTGTTCACTTAGACATTATAAAAGATATAAGACACATATATTATGGTTCAAGTGCGAATAGAGTGTACGAGAGAACATTTTGAAACCCACCGTAATTTCGCGATAACGTCTAAACTCCGCGATAATTATCTCTTAATTAATAGCAGCGCCAGTGTTAACGTCTTTATTGCATTATATCGCTGGGATTGCTCTCCATTGCGGTACGGGGGCCGCAATTAAATCAGTTGCCCCCACAGCCGGCGATGTATGAGTTGTGTTTGACTAGAGTCGGACGTGAAACTTTTACTTTTATCGCGGCTTTTGAGAGTTAAAACATGTCTGTTAATTTGTTTTGTAACTACTCACTAAAACTACATTTTTATTTGTTTCTGAGAGACTAAAAGGAAAGGACGATACGTTTGTTTAACGTACATACGTATTGGCATTTGTTTCCCTTATAAGGTGCAGTCTGTGAACATTTGAAAATGGTTTTAAAACGATAATGAATATCTCCAATGTCATTATAATTGTAAATATTATAGGTAGATAAAGATAATCATTGTTGTGTAAAGAGCAGCAATTAAGTACATAATTGTACACGATTAGTTATAATATTAATCTTAAGTTTCTTATGTCTCTTCAAATAATTGCTTTTTCAGTTAGATATAAGGAAATTGTAATAATTGTGCTTTCTTGAGTACCTACGCGGTTAAATGATATACTTATTTGACTTCAGAAACGTAATGTATATTATTAAACTTTATCCAGTATATAGACGTATAATATGTTACATAAGTTTATTCAGAAATTAAATCATTGTCCACCAAAAAAATCATACCATTTTTCAAGTAGGCGTCATGAAGTTCATATATCGTTACTAAATGTTTTCCTATTGTCCTATCTGTGATTGTATTAAGCTTATAATAAGCTTTTGTCGGACGCTGATGTGTCAATCACAGTGAGATATAGGTATATTTTACTTTGACACAGAGCAGGCGAGGGTTTACGACGTCAAGCGTCACACAACCAACCACTGAACGAAATTGCCCACATACTCCAAAGCATTACGTAATAAGTACTAGACTGTTTTATTTTACTGTCAATAACCACTCCACGTTTAAGTGCCATATTTTATAAGCGGATGTAGCACGATTCAATAAAACCGCTCACTCTTATCTGCTTTCATACGTATCACACAATATATAAATCTATTTATTACTTACGCACATTAGTTACTATATACACGATAGGTACCTACCTAAAGCGAAAACTTCCTCGCAAACAAAAAGTACTATTGTGATTCACACCTCCACAAAGGTAAATGCGGGTGGATATCTAAAGCTACGATCGCATACGATTCCGACAGCGCAGCCATTAAATATTAATTCCCGAGCAAAAAGTGGTCGGGTATGCGAATGAGGACGGCAGAATCCGAGCCTTCTGGGAAACGGAGAGCTTAAAAAAATAGTCGCGACACAATAGCCGGTTATACAACTAATTGTTCGCGCCGGTTAATTATGCAGCGCGTTTTGTTTGTCAAGTTTGTTTGGGCGCTGGATGGGCGCGTGTGGCGAGCGGCGCAGCGGCGTGTGGTCGCGCGGCTGATAGCGCCCTTGTACCGCCACCACTAGCCAATTAATACGCTGCTATTTACGTCCAACCTCTAATGAACTGCGTGATCTTTAACATCGATCTACGCCGCCCGCACTCGCGCTATCCTGATACTCGCTCTCACAGATAATGTTTAATTAATCCTTAGTATATGAACCTCCCGGCTCTTGCATACTTGTCTACGAGCCAGACTAGTGAATGGTTAATTAAGCAAGAATCATACTTCAGTTAGAGAAGCAATAGCACTTCGACTCGCATAACAGCCGCTGCAGAGCTTCAATGGGTACATAAAACTTTCAAATTAAAGAGAAAATAATCTTGATGTAGGTGTTTATAACAGTCATCAACTGTGTAAATTAAATGGACACGAAAATAAAGGGTCGATTAAGCCGGCCTACCTAATTAATTAAGGCTTATCTTCGTGGCCCTCTGATGCGATCAACGTAAACGCAACGGGATCGTAAAAATTTTGTGTTTCAGTCAGGTAGGTAGAGATAAAGGTGGGGTGCGGTGTCAGGTGAGCGAGGGTGGTGGAGGAGCAGGAGAGGTATGAGGGCGGGTGAGGTAGTGCGCGGCACGATGTTGTCGCTGCAATGTCGCAGCGATATCGTCTGATTGTTATTTATCTGTAATCTGTACTGAGATGAGATCTGTCGCGAGTTGCGGGACCGCACCGCTTGCGCAGCGAGCTCACTATTATACTACTGTATCAGTCAGATCTTTCAGCTGGGAAATTAATAACAGCCATGCCTGTGTACATAAACTGTAAACAGAAGACGTTTAGTAGGACAGATGCATACGATTAGAAACCGGAGACAATGACGTCAAGCGATAAAACCGCAGTAGAATAGCTTTAATATAATCTTTATCGCTTGATGGAATTCCTTTATACCACAATAATTATTAACTAACACTTTATCATCGATCAGATTTGAGTGAAGTATCTGGTTTCCATAATAGTGTCGAGTGGCTGAGGGCCATCGAATACCGCATCCATTGTCATGTGATATCGCGCCAACATCACCACGTGCTAGCGTCACATCGCTTACGAAAGTGGGAGCTAAGTAAGGTTTACAGCCTTGGACATACCGTTTTATGTTTGATCAGATAAAACTCAACGCACTGATGTATCTAGTTTGTTTTCAAAGCTTTTTAATAGAATTTTAATTGGAGTTCATGGTTCTAGAGTATAATGCTTGCGCTAACCAAATTCATTACAATAAATAGTTTAAAATTGAATTATCACCACCCTTATAAGTTATGTTAAGTATTTTTTTTAAGTGAAATTTAAGTAAGTTGGGAGCAAAGTTTTTAATTTATAGCTCGTTTTTTCACTTGAATATCATCAGTTACTTAAATGTAATTAATCATTACAGTATTTGAGAGCAAAGTAGAACTTTCAGGTACACTTATCATTTGTTTTTGTGATTCTTTCCTATGCTATTTCCTATGTTAAGCAATTGAATAACGTCGGCCTTAAAGCCCATAATGCACAGATTATCCTTGTTTTATTTAATCCTCAGTTTTAAGCGTTAAACTTTCTAGTTAGTCTAATTCTACGTATTGTAGGGTCAATGACTATAGATTTCGATTACCTATCATTTTTTAGAAACGTGATTAACATTGGTGAGTGTTGCGATAGAAAGAAAAGGTTTGATGAAAATTAGCTTGTATTAAATTAACTTTGAATTCTTTACTTTAGGGCAGTATTTCTTATGTTTCCCTAGCCTTACTGTGACTAGGTACTTACTTTACCTATGAAATTTCTAACGGAAAACATTGTCAAAAATAAAATTGTATAGATTTGTACGGCTTCGTCATGTAGCTACCAAACTTAATTGAAGCTGTACATAAATTTACTAAGTTATTACAACTTTTATGTTCTTTTCTGAAGAAATCAGGTTATTAACGTATGTGTGGGTATTTTTTGCACTCACTATCATGAAAAAATATAAGTATAAGCCATTGGCAATAGCGCGCTATTAATTAAGATTAATACCTACAGTGCTTTCAGTATAACGAGCAATCAGAGGCAAGGTCATGCTAATTGCTTATCGCCAGATCTGAATGAAAATAGGAGAGAACAATGGAGTGCGCTTTTCATCGGATTAATTTCTCTAGATTTAAAAAACTATCATGTACTTTTTTCTGATCTGATTGATTATTGATATGTTATGATTTTTTATTGAATACAAAGAATAAAACTTTAATTGCTTTTATTTGAATGAATCTAAAGAGATTTAAAATTTTGGTTAACATAATGTTCAGTGTTAAATTTTCTAAGAAGAAGCGGGTTTGAGCACGGGAAGTTAAAAAAAAAAAACATTGCGCCATTTTTATTAGCTAAGAATTTATACTAAAATTTACATTACGCCGTTTTTAAATAATATTACTTATTAAAAATGAGAACATCTATCGAAGAAGAGCGGTTACTTACATACCAATGTTATCTTAATCGAAGGGTGTTGACAAACGTCGTTTGAAAGATTTGAAACACGTGTGCTATGAACATTCCGCTACTCGGTATCTTCACTCGGTATTATCCACGCTCGCATTTGGCTCGCACGAACAATATCACCCCGTGCGTAATGTTCAACTTAGCACACTATAGTATATAATTATATAGTATTATAATTATTTATAATGTACTATTATAGCACTGACGAAATGTAACATAGGTTGGTAGGTATTAGGCATAGGCAGGTCATAGGTATAGGTATGTAGTATCTTTTAATAAGCAGCTACATAATGTGTCGTAAGTCGTAATATTATACACATAAAATGTTTTATTTTACTTATTTGTTATCAACCAAGCAGATAATAGTCGAATGACTTAAATAAGTACTTGTTATGTACTAAGACCTTATAACCTATTAAAAGAGTTGGGAGCAGACTCAACCGCGATTGACTCGATTACGCGGCCGAGTCGCCACCTTTGGGAGTCTACCCCATCACGGGCGCAAATTAGTATAGAACAACACCGTCAGAACACAGATTAAATTGGATTTTTTACTGAAGCTTTGTATTGTTATTTTCTAGAACCTAGTTGTCTTTATTTACTTAATTACTTGTAGTATTTATATCTTCAAAAATGTGGGTACGAGGGAGCGAGGGAGCGAATTTGATTTGCACCGCGCCTTAATATAAATTTCAATGACGTCACCACCATCTTAACGAAACACATATTATTGCACATTAATATAAACTATGGTATCAATTTAATGTCTAAATATATATTATAAGCATCGTCTTCGTTTGTGGTAGCTTGCTATAATATATTATACTATAGGACGGTATATTAACATATATTATAGATTCGTGTGGGACGCGAACTTTAGGACTGGACTGGACGATAACTCAGGTCCCTCTCATTTTTTTTGGTATACCTATTATTAATATTTGTACGCCGCAAGGCAGAGCATTATGTATTAAGTAAATCATTAGTTACAAAATTACTAGATATAAAATAACTAGATATTGTTAAGCGGGAATCCATCGATTAGGAACACTTCTAATTTTTCATTATATTACCGATGTATATCCCATCTCTATTGCGTAACATGGGCCTTTGGGCAGTATTCCTTGAACCTCTTAGGAGCGTGGTATTGTTCAGAGTATGAATAAATAATTATTACAAACTGATATTGTGTGGTGTTAGTGGTGTTTATTAATATAATATGACAAATATACTTTAATTTAATTTGATTTTAATTAATAATTCAAATTTAAAGGCAACAACTTTAAATACTCTCATAATTCTCAACGATATTTTGTCAAGAGTTTCAAAAGTCGTTATACCTATTTAATTTAATTTTCTACAAAATATATCTTATAAAAGGTCTCAACTTTCAACACCCCCCATGTGTAACTTAGAAGTCCATAATTTACATAACATAATATACAACCACGCCCGAAGGGGTAGGTAGAGGTGTACCCAGGATTCAGTCCCATAGTAGGTACCCACATTTCGCCAGTATGTTATTAGTCCCATGTAGGAGGCGAGCCTATTGCCATCTACCGGACACAGTTCCAAAATCCAGGCTGTCATAGAGATAATTCTTAATGGTAAACTTTAATCATTTTGCCTGACTAGGGGATCGAACCCGGGGCCTCGTACGATTGTAATAGTTTCTATATTAGTTAAACCAATTAAAATCTCCTTATAAGTTAAAACACAACTCAGTTAATTATTGGTTAATCACCGGTTTTAACGGTTATCAATAACTGAAGCGGTAATAGTATCGACATCAATTATGTCTGTGTGTTACCGACTACCTAACCGATATTACCACCTACATTTATTATTTATTCTCTATGAATAGGGTTTATTTCTCTTCAATGACTGAAAGAGAACCGGTATCTAATACCTGTAATATTTGTAGTGGTAGGGCATCCTTTGCATGGGGCCGCCTGGGAAAGTACCACACCTTTGACAGTTATTCATCCGCCAAGCAGTAATGTGTAAACATTACTGTGTTCCGGTATGAAGGGCAATGTTACCAGCGAAATTACTGGGCATGATGAGTTTAAATATCTCAGAGTGACAGGCGCAGTGCCGTGCCGAGTAGAATTTTGAATTTTGAAACACTGGGTGACACTGGGTCTGATATGGGCAATCATGATGTTTACCATGAGACACCTGATTTGCTCGTCTTGTCACTATCATATTAAAAAAAATACCTTTAAAGAAACAACGTGTCACAGAAAGCTGTAGTTATACTTAACGGAGTGCATCTACCAGTTTAATTGAACCACTTTGAAAAGAAACAATTGCAAAATGAGCTTAAATTTCTAATATTATGGGAAGTCTCATACAAAATGTTTGGGGATAAAATGTACTATTACCAGGGTCTAAACTAACCAGATGCCGAATTTCAGCCCAATCAGTTCAGTAGTTTTGGCGTGAAAGAGTAACAAACATCCGATCCATCCAACCATTCTCACAAACTCGCATTTATAATAATAATAGGATAGGTTTACATAGATACATAGGTACTTCAAATCAGTATCATAGGTATATTAAGTAGCTAAACAGAATGTGACAAGTGATCAATATCAGGTAAAGAAGATGATCATCAAGTTATTATAACGTTAAAGAGGTACTTGATTAAATCTCCCCCACGTACTCGTTGCCGGTTAAATTGCATATCGGGCTCCGGAACAACAGCGAATAAGTCAGCCGCAGCCGCAGCAGCGCCCGTTGAACCGTGACACCGAACACCCCGCCTCACCCTTCCATGAAATCCCCAAATAATACGTATCTATTAGAGCGTATATCTCCGATTCGACTAAAGTATTCCTCAAACATAAAGATAGTCGACGAAAAATTCGAGTGGAGAAAATATGTATGGCAGCGGCAATCGGTATGCGGGGTCGGTCGGGTCGGGCGCAGGGGGTGAGGCGGGAGTGGGGCGCGGGGAGGCAGTTCGCTTGCATCGCTCGCGCGCGTCGGACGTGTCGCTGTCTCTCGTGTGACTTGTCTTATTATCGTGTGTGGTGACCGCGCGTCGTGTGTTCTGTGGATCGAGTGGAGTGTGTGCTGTGTGCCGTTTTACTTTGAGTGTGGATCAGACGATGACCGTCTGTGTTTGACGTGAGGATGTATCCAAGCGCGGGTGCGATGAACGCCGCCGCCGCCGCGGCCGCCGTGGCGGCAGCCAGGCATCCGGTAACTTAACACCACACTTACTGCACAATAATAATACTAACATCTGACATAACGATGCGTGCATCTATTGTCACATTTGAAACGTTTTCACATGAACGAGAGAAAGTTGACGAGTTAATATTCATAACTCAACGTGGTAATTTATTTACGACCGACGCTCGCTTCTCAGCACTTTATTAATTTAGTAAACGTTGACACAAATGACGTAAACTTTTGAGCCTACCTTCATTAAAATTTAATTACGACGCACGTTGATATTTTTTATTTGGGATTCCCGTCGGTCGGCAAAGACATCAACGCGTGACCGAATGTGCATATTACTAAAATAGTTGAAGTTTTCTGAAGTAACAACAAACTTTTTGTTTATGCATTACAAAGGATAGTTTAACAATAACTTGAAGTAGTAATAAAAGCAGTTGGGTGTAACAAACAAATGAGTGCCCGGTATTGGTACTCCCCGCTGAGAGCCCGCACGGATCAGCGCCGTGTCGTGTCGTGCCTGCGTCGGCCCTCGCCCACCGATCGTCGTCAGACACTCAATTACCCGTGAAATTGTCAGCTGGATTTTATCTTACCTACTGTACTTCAGAGAAATGAGGGCCGCGCTGTTATTTTGTGTAATTAATGTTCACTGTGACATCCTTAACCGTTTTAAATGCTTTTAAAACATGGGAAAGGAATGAATTATAAAGACTAATAAATAAGAATGTTGTTTCCCTAGTATACCTAGTAAGTTCTTAAAGCGATGATGTTATCACGAAAGGGGAAAGTTGGTCTTGTTCAATTTCTGCGGTTGAACAATAGCCGGAGGGATTTCAATTTAACAATTTTGCTTTGTTATTTAGTTGAAAGGAAATCTTCTTACAAGATATTCTTGTTAACATTTTATTTGGGAAATATAGGTATTTTGTTGTTTAGAAGTTAGAACAAGTTAGAACATAACAGCTTCTCGACAATGTTTGATCAACTGGGAGGCAAATATAGGTAATTATTGCACACGTAAAATTTTATATATTTTACAGGAAAATAAACAGCAATAAACGAACAGACATAATATATATACTTACTAAAATTACAAGGGGCGGTATTATCGCTAATGAGCAGACTCTAGCCTTTATAATTATGTAGTTTATACTAAAAGACGCAATTTTTGTTAAAATTAAGATATACCTACAAAACACTAATTGTGCCCCACTGTTTTACCCGCGTAGTCTTCGTTCCCGTGGGAATATCGGAATTAAAAGTACTAGATATGTCATTTCAAGGCCTTAGCTATCTACATACAAAATTTTAGCTCAATCGGTACAAGTAGTTTTAGCGTAAAAATGGAACAAACAGACACACAAAAAAATGTTTTTTTGTAACTCGCTAGCGATTTGTTCACCTTTTTTTTAAATGTACTGAGATCTGATTTATATTGATGATGATTATTAAGACTAGTAAATTATATAGGTAGAAATAATATAAAATATGCTTTGAAATGTTACCGTTGATTTAAATTTTAGTCATAACATTTCGAAATGAATTGTGGTTTTGTGAAGTGGTTAAAGTGACCGCAAACCACATCGCATCTGTCAACGTATTTCCCGGCGAACTAGGGTAACCACAGTTTAAGTATAGAGTAAAGGGTATTTTTTTTTTTAATTGCATATTGCTGACGCGAGAAATTGCCGCTAACCACCGCTGATTTCTCCTTGGTAACAATTTCCCAAGTTTTAAAAGTCCAAACGTTAAATTATTGATTGTCAGATAAAAGAATAAAATGTTGCTTTTAAACTTGGAATGAAAACTTTATTTGAAAAGTTTGTTAAAAAGTTCACTAGTTGATTTTGAATGAATGAATGAATGATAACACTTTATTGTTACCACAATAATACAGAAAATGACAAAAAGAAAACTTTAAAACTAGAAAGAGTAACAACTGGCGGCTTTAACGCTCAGAGCGATCTCTTCCAGACAACCAAAACTTAATTTTTCTTCAAGAGTTTGATTTGATAGTATTATAAATGTCAATCAATGTCATTTGAAAATATTCTTGCAATGTTAATTTAAAATAAATAATTGATTTCTATATACTTAGAAACAAGGGTAGGTACTTAACACAGCTTAAATTAATTCAACAGTGCTTAGAGACTTGGATTTTCTATAGGCTGACATGTCGGCCTGTGGATTTTCGAAATGTTCTATGACGTAGTAGTATTTAGTTAGATAGTAAGCTGGTAGCCCTATTGTTTAGTCTTTTTTCCATAAAGGTTAGAAAAAAAATTCAAACACAACCTACATTTTAAACAACAATATTTATGGATATTTGTAAAAATACGTCTCTCGGTTAGTTTCAATGATTTACACTCGGGTCTGGGTTCTTATAAAAACCTACCATAGGACCAAAATAAAAAAATATATATTTAAAAAAAGAATACAATATTTTTTCCTATAGAAATAAATATAAATAAATTTAAATGGCAGAGTGCCTTTATTGAAAAAAGATTAAATAAATTGGTCACATTACGTCATAAAAATTACAATATTTTACTACATAATGTTGTATAGGAAAATGGCTCAATTAGGTACTAGGACTTGACATTGTTATTACAGTTGGCAAGCTCCTCTTGTTTTCCTATATTAGGTAGTTACACATTACACACGCAACTAATTAGATGTTTCCTTTACTATAATTGAGGCAAACATTCTTGAACAAACACATAAATAACTTAACAATAACATAAAGCGATAAATTCCTACTGTACGCAATCAATTTTATTTAATTAATTGTCTACGCTTCAACATTACGCTCCGTGGGTGGACATTATAATAAATTGCCGATTCCTTAACATTTTCTTGCGATTTGTATAAGGCGATGCCATTTGCATCTGTCAGTGTAAATTTTCCTTTATGTAAAATGTAAATGCACCTACCTAATAAGCTGTGTCCACAAAGCTCTATTATGTCGCATTCCCACACGTTCTTGTAAGTACTTTACAAGTAGACGAGCGTCCATTATCACATGAGCTCCCGTACTCGTATTCTCGAGTTTCAAGCCAGAAGGTACATTAATATTTTCGGTGTCTGGTTAAAGTGGTCGTTCCCGACAGGAAGTCGCGCGTCGCCGTCTCTAGATTGATGCGTTTATTCCGCCGTGATGCTCGCGTTTATAATGGCATTAATAAACAGACTCGGGGAGTTAATTGACGTAGAGGGAATATTAGTAGATGTTAACATTGTTGTTAATGTATATCTTTATAGCTGATATATCTAGATAACTCGAGATGAGATGAGCCGAGCGTTCGAGATCTTGTATCCAGTCTCTGCTAGAGTAATGCTTGTAAATATGAATAATTTATATAATTATATAGCAAATTCGTACACACAGTGAATGCACACCACATAAAATGTATGATGAGCACACATAGTAATATAACTTATCTCGACTTATCTAATTCGAGTGGATTTTCCATGTTGACTGTACTTTTACGCAAAACACAAAAAATTTCTTTTATGAGAGTCACTTGGGTTTTATGGATGTAGCGAGGACGACGAGGTTCGAATGGAGTGAGGAGGGGGGATGGGAGGGTGTTAATGTAAATGCCTATTTGTCTATTTGCTCAAAATCCGTGTCGCGTCCTACTCAGTCAATATTTGACCGTCGGAATTACCGCTACGGGCAAATGAGATGGCGTTTCGTTCGTTTAAATATTCCACGTTTTCTTCAAACACGAGAACCTACGTTACCCACATCCTAACTCAAGCCCGGCCACTACAGACAATGAATAGAAATTGATAATTATTTATTTAGTCATGTAACACTGAGCATTTTACTTTCTTAGAAAATGGGTTTAGATAACGAATTCAGCACATGCAAACTGAAGATACATCCATGACTGCCTCGGTGGCGTAGTGGGCGCAAGCTCGACTGCCGATCAAGAGGTCCCGGGTTCGATCCCCAGGTCAGGCAGTATTAAATATTGGATTTTTCCTTTAGGAATTATCTCAATAACTGCGCCTGAATTCATGGATCCTGGATATTGGTTCCATGAAGAACCAATAACATACTTACGAAATGTGAGTTTGCCTACTATGGGAATGAGTTCTGGGTACACCTCTGCCTACCTCTTCGAGAAAAAGGCGTGATTTATAATATATATGTTTGTATACGTGACTATATATATAAATGCAGAAGTTTTCTTTCTTGCTTTAACTTTTATTACAGAAATGCGACATGACTGCTTTGAAGGGGAAAAAAAGCTAGGTTTGTAGAACTTAATAATCACACGGTCGATGCTAATAGCGTTGCAGTAAGATTTAGTCAACCGAAACATATCTCGTCAGGATTATCAAGGCCTGATAACGCCGAGTGCCTTGAGTCAATGCTCACTGTTCACCCAAAATAATTCCTAACATTTGTACATTGATAACACGTTATCAGTAAGTACAAACAAAGCATTTGGAGTACGCAAACAACACTTTATCATAATCAAGACGCCATCATTCTACACGTGGTTAATGCTACTATAATGATCACTAAGGCCCTCTTTTATTTATTTTATTATCCTACTAATAATATTATAAATGCGAAAGTTTGTGAGGATGGATGGATGTTTGTGAGGTTTGTTACTCTTTCACGTCAAAACTACTGAACCGATTGGGCTGTAATTCGGTATATAGATAGTTTAGACACTGTAATAACATAAAAAGTACTTTTTATCCCAATATTCCCATGGGAACGAAGACTACGGGTGAAACCGCGGGGCACAGCTAGTAACTTTATAACTTACTCGTATATATAATATGACAAACTTCCACATACGGTCTTATGGTTCCGAATTATGCTACAAAAGCCTGTGTTATGGTAACCAGAAGGCTGAGATACATATATATATACGCATATAACACCACGCACGCATATAACACAGATCAAACAGACATGCTTATAGTGCACAAATGTTTGTGCGCATGAGCATGTCTTTTCACATGCATGCAGTTTACCTCTTCCGTCGGTAGCGTGCCATCCGTGTATTTGAGCCCTAAGCATAACATAACATACAATTTACACCCTTCTCCCGAAGAGGTAGGCAGAGGTGTACCCAGGACTCAACCATAGTAGGTAAAACCCTATTTCGCCAGTATGTTATTGGGCCCATGCAAGAGGGGCGAGCCTTTTGCTATGCAAGTAATTAAAATGGAATTAAATACCAGCGACTTTTTATTTTAAAGAAATAATACTCTGTTTATAATGCATGTTTTTACGCACATATTATATTTATCGATTTCCTTTTATTTTGGACTTTTGATAATTGAAAAATAACATTAATTGCGTAGTAAACAAATAAATGAAGTTTATATTTGTTGTAATAAATTAATTAATGTATGCATTTAAATACTACAATAATTAGTTTGCTTGGTTGAATTAATATCTACTCCGATTTCACATTAAAATTATTTATCAATATATAAAATATTTGTGTTCATTGCGGATAGTTGAATATTTAATGAATCAGTAAGTGACCGAATGTGACCGAAATAATTAAATTATATTGGTTATGGATGTACAAACTATGAAAAAAAAAAAAAAAAATGTAACATAGGGTATCGAAATACATAATACTCCCAATGTGCTTTTATGAAACGAAAGTGTTTTAGTTTAGTTTTATTTTATGCGTTGGCAATTTTTTATCGAGTTTTCGTAGAATTGTCGATATCGAAAAAGAGACCACCATCGAGCCTACATTCAACATCGTACACATCGGGTGGCGGTGTTGTGTTTCCGAGAAAATAAATCAGCATTTTGATCCCGGCCAGCGCTACCATATTAGTTTACTAGCTTTTTATTTTTCCCTTTACGAAACGTAATATGAGAGAGCCGCGCTACGCCTCCTATACTTTAATAGCTAAACAATAGAGTCGATATTAGCTCGACGCTTGTTGGCATTACAGCGTTACGTTACAAAGCCAATTTCGATGTTCAAATATTTGTCTATGCTTGTTTGGTTTGTAAGTGCGAATGGTGTTTAGTTGTTTACCGAGCCGCTGAACTTGTGTGCGTACTGTGGGCTTCTAATATAACTAATAAACAGTCGACATCGATCCACTTTTAAGATTTCTCAATATTCCACGTCATCATTAGGCTCTCGAATTTATATTCCAACTCGAGTTCTGGCTGAATTCATTCAGTCGAATTTCGATTTCGAATTCCAATAAAAAGAAAATATGCCTCGGATTATACAGCAGGTAGACGTGGGCAGACAGACGTATTCAATAATTTGAAATAAGAACACGTATTTCTTTTTATATCCGTTTAAACGCATTTTGTTTAGTTTTGTTTTTGTGAGCGGTCCCGCTGGATGCGGGCCTTTCATCCGGCCCTCTACGACTCTACACAATACTGCCACTCAAAAAGTGTTCATTGTATTTTAATTTGACCTTTTCGGCGATAATTTATGGGAATCTTTTTTCATCGTCGAGGGGAACGTTTACTCAGTCTATTATTGCCCCGGATTATTTTCTTTTCTTTTGTGATCGGTTTTAAGTTGGGATCGATCTTGAGGCCATTTGATATTGAAGGGTGTTTAAATTATAGTTCGTGGGAAAACATCAATCAAGCGTTTATTTGCAGTGTGCAGGGTGAACCACTAATTACATTCTATTATCAATATAATCATGTAATTTAACCTTTATGGGTTTAATGCATCAGTTATGAAACAATAAATGATGTAATATTTTATATTTTTATCGACTAAGCGGTCTACTCGCTTGAAATACAATACGAATATGGAAAGAATTTTTTTTTAGATAAGCACACGCCCCTATAGGCGTTAGGTAGAAGGGATAGAAAAATTTCGCCGACGTAGAGTACCTCCACGGTAGCTCAAGTGGTAGAGTGCCTACCCGGAATGGTGCGGAGGGTGCGTGGTTCAAATCCCGGCCGTGGGTGAAATTTCTCTAAATAAGACGGTACGTGCTGAAAAATTAGCCGAGCGCAGCTTATGGTGAGCACAAGCCGATTACCACAACCACTGTCTAAATATAATATGTTCTAGCAGATTGTAATAACTTAATAACGTGTTTGTTATTAATTAAGGTTGGGTAATAAACGCATTTTTCTTTCTTTCTTTCTTTCTTTACCATATTCGTATTTTAAATGTATATATAATTTTGAATCAGCCATGTATGCATAGGTAGGTAAATAATATGATAAAGCAGATATAATGTTAAACAAAGTATGTAGTTAATGTACTCAATAGCACATTAAAAACATGACATCTCGCACGTATTACGCTCAATTTGAATAAAATAATTATTATCATCGGTCGGTTAATGAGAAACGGAACCAACGAAATAATTACGATATTTATTCACCGATCTCACTGATACAGCTATTGGCGACCGCGTGTCGTACAATTTTATTACACTCTGGCGTTCAAATTAAATCCAGTTAAATTGTTTTATGTGGATGTGTTTAATCGTGGTAGTAAAACACCCATAATGAAGTGTCGCTCGACTATGAAACAAAATAATTTCCAAAAATCAAGGCTTCAACGTGTAACGTGTACTATATAAAACAATCGTATCGAGATAAACACTATAATTATACACTAAATATATTCATTTTCGCAATTACAATAATTTTAATTCTAATAATTACAATTTTAATATAATATGTAAAGGACACAAACTACAGTGTACCAATACTTATAAATTTCTTGGTATAACATTGGATCAACATTGTAACTGGAAGGATCATATTGTGTATGTTTGTTGTAAGCTGAATCGGTTTGTCTTTGCATTGAGACAACTACGGCGCACAGTAAGCCAAAAGGCTGCACTCACTGCGTACCATGGCTATGTGGCTTCGGTACTTAGGTACGGTCTTCTACTCTGGGGTAATTCTACGGATGTAATTAAAGCTTTTGTAGTTCAAAAAAAGTGTATCCGAGCCGTCTGTGGCGCAGGACCGTAAGAGTCGTGTAGGCCGTTCTTTAAACAACTAAAGATTTTGACACTGACGAGTTTGTATATTATGCAGGTTGGAGTTTTTGTAAGAGAGCACCCTGAATTGTTTGAAAAATTTGACGTTAACAGTCATTTTAATTGTCCAAGCAGAGATCCAACCAGATTAAGGATGGTTAGCTGTAAAACAGCCTTATTTCGCAGAAACTGCAGTATAATGGCCATCAAAATCTATAATCATTTACCTAGAGAGATCAGAGAACTGCGTCTTAAACTATTTCGGTATAAGCTTCGGACATGGTTAATTGACAATTGTTTTTACGACATTAAAGAATACTGGAATTACAAAATGAAAATTCTCACGACATAATTATTATATAAAGGTGGTTATTATTATTATTATTGTACGTAATATTATAATTATTTTAATATGACAATATTTGACATGCTTTATTAATTTTGACATATTGTAATATTTTTTTTTAACTTATATAATTTTATCGATTAATTTTAATTAAAGTCAATTATTCAATTTTGTATACCAGATCCTGGTGAAACATGTGGACCTCATTTATTATTGCAATGTCACCTTGTATTATGACCATGTTTCTTGCAAATAAATTTCATTTCATTTCATTTCATTTCAATTTATGTTTTCCATTTTCGGTTTTGTGAATATTGTTTTCATGCGTGGGACTTTTCTCTAGTTTTATCTCTATCTCAAATGAACTTGTTAAAGGTACCGGCCTAAAATAAAATTACATTGTAAAAGTACCCATGAGTCTTTTGAAAAAAAAAAGTCCACAGGCTGCTAAAACCGCCTGATTAGCACTTATAAAGCGGGGCGCACACCCACTACCGACCGACGCGATGCGATCGAGCGACACTTTGCATGCCACACATGAGACACAGAGCTTCTCACGTCGCTTCTCGCTACCGTCTGACATTACTCGTACCTCGTTATTTTCTTGTTTCACCTTCCAACGCATCATGTTACCCGATAACTTTCAATTCCTTTTTTATCATCTGATTTACCGATATCAACATGGACAAGTAATTGCTTGAATCGTTTCAAATCTTCGGATGTGAAAGCTTTTAGCCAATAATTTATTTTTATTGATTCATAGGAATAATAAAATTTAAAACCATTAACCTCGTTCTACGTATAGTTTCTTTTTAATTTAACTTTTAATTAAGTGAGGTTTTTAATGAATTTATAATGCCTTATCTCGGTAAATTGTTTGAATAGACATTTTATGGAATCGTCTGAAATAAAATTGCTTTTTGAGGTGGAGAGGAAGGCGTATTGCGGTTAGATTTATTCTGCGGCACGTCCGCAGGTTGTATGTCGACTATTACGTTATTAAGTGCGATGGCCTATTAGATCGTGAGACGGAGCATTACCTGAGCCGGAGTAGAGGCGCGCGACCGCAAGGCTATCTCTCCCGTGGTTACATTCACGAAATTCCCGGCCACATTTTTCCCGAGCCCGATTGTCCGCAGCTCCATTTACAACGTCTACACGCCGCGCCAGTTCCTTTTACGCTTTTATTTACGCTCCTTTTATTATTTTTAAAGTCCGTTTGTTCCTCGCGCGCCGGCTCCGCTCCGTGCGGCGGTTATTTATTTTTTGCCGTCGGCCTCCCGGCGACCGTGTGTTGTTGTGTTAGTGTGTTGCGCTTTATTTTTATTTTCGTGCTTCTTATTATGGAGTTAGTTTTTTTTTACTTTATTATTACGTGCTCGCGTGTTCACGTTACTTTATTTTTGTGTTAAGAGGCGAGCGGTCGGTGTTATTTTTTTTTTATTAATCGAGGCTCACACCGAATTATGGTCATTATAGGATAATTTGTATTATGGTAATTTGGGATGCGTGTAATTTTTGTTCGTGATAGGAATGTTTTTGTGTGAAGACTGAGATTGATGAGTTTAAAGCATTTTGTATGGTTGCGTGCTAGGCTCTTGCTAAACGGTTACTTAAAAGCTTTAAATTAACTTCTCAGAACTCTGTTCAAGACTTGCCAGTAACAATGAATAAAAATACCATTTGTGTTTGTTTCAGGGTCCCCCGCAACCTGGCCAACCTATAAAATTTACAGTAGGTGAATCCTGTGATCGAATTAAAGAAGAATTTAATTTCCTTCAAGCTCAATATCATAAGTAAGTATAAACTAGAAATTAAAAAAAAAAACTTAAGTTGCCCAATGATTGCCGTAGAAATTTTTTATCTAGTCTTTCTAAAATACATAAAAAATCCTACGCGCTACGGCGTAGCAAAGTGTGCAAACTAAACATTTCAACAAGCGATTTTTTTGTATTAATACTGCATTCCACTACCTACTCAATTCTGCAAAAAGTACAGTCAGTAAAAAATATGAATTAAAACCGGTCACTGGTATGAATTAGCTACGGAACAAAAATAGAAAAAATATCTTGTTTGTGTTCGTCGCATGAATTCGGAACATGATTTATGAGAGCCGGACGTCGCTTGTCTTATAATCGTATAACATCTTAACAGTTACATAGATCATCTGCTCGGGAGATGAATTATATCTTTTATTATATTTGTCATTATTATCTAACATCAAAATAATTCTGGAAAATTTATTAAATAGATACATACATATGTAGCATGTATTATACCGTACCTATACAGTACATACAAAGTAAATTATAATACCAGCATCATATATCCTAACTACTGATTAAGTACTATCTAATAAGTCCGAGCATCCTACTACTTATAGGTATATTATAAATGCGAAAGTTTGTAAGGATGGATGGATGGATGTTTGTAACTCCTTCACGCCAAAACTACCGGACTGATTGAGTTGAAATTCATAGGTTACTTTTTATTCCGATATTCCCATTGGAACTAAGACTACGCGTGTGAATCCGCGGGGCACCGCTAGTATTATTAGTATAACATTTATCACACAGAAAACTTTATACCTAAGTACTCAGTACATACTTAAACTCTCATGTTATTTATCTTGAATCGAAATAAAGTTATAACAATAGGTAGGTATGATGTAAGACAGGGGTACGCAACAGTTTCATAACTCTCATGATCTATTCAAAACCTACAAAAGGATACTTAAGGCTCACAATGATCTAATAATCCGAGATTGTCGTGTCCCAGGCAATCATCTGGCATGCATAGCCTCTACCTGTCCTTTGCCAACTTGTTGTTAACCGTCCTCTTTGTAGCGAGCCTTTTAGCGACCTTCCATTGTTATCTCTGTGAAAGATACAAAGCTTTTATTTATTTATTTTATTCTTTACAGATATAACTCTTTAGTCGTAATATTCTTTTTATTTTTTCATCAATTATAACAGTAACGATACGATAATAGAGAGACAAATTGCGACCGTCAATTATTTATTCTGTGAACGCGAATATCATTATAATAATATTAAAAGCTTTTGAGAGTTTCTAATAAATTCGAAATAAATATCATGATTTATTCATGACATTACATTAGTAACAGGATTTTGTATGTTTATTTAGAAAACATGTTACGCTCGCTGTTCAATCAATATTTATCATGTTTTTATGATTAGCTTAATAAGTCTTAATACTCGTAATTAATGCTGAAACATAGTTATGCATCCGCCTATCGATGTTATTGCAATTCTACAAAAAGTTCAAATGTTATCGAAACTCTGGTCTAATAAGTTATCAAAACAAAAACACGCAAGCGACTTTAAGGTTACACTTATGACCCTCTTTATATTACGATGTTATTAAATTGTTATCGTCAAGTTATTTTGAACGCGATCGTTATAGTCGGGATATAATCTCGAATTGAAACTGTACAGTCGTTAACCGCCGATAAAGAACTATAACCATAACAAGTCTGGCCTACTGCGCCGCGATAACAGAATATGAGCTATTAAATAAACCGTTCCTTATAAAACCTCTTATTGTAAAAACATTACAAGTAGGGCTAATCTTAGATACAAGTTCAAATCATACCGTATTACTCCAAACCACACGTGTATTAGATACTAGTTAGTAGCTAAGTCACGAGTCATATTTATTAGACATATTTATTAGATATTTAAAGTACCCACAGACACTGCTTAAATTATTGTTTACGATTAACTCAAAGCCCTAGATTGATTAGTTTTCATTCTCAAGTACGTAACATATTATTAAAAGCAATATACGTTAGTAGATTAATTTCATAATCTCTTTGTTTCAGTTTAAAATTAGAATGCGAAAAACTGGCTAGTGAAAAAATTGAAATACAAAGGCATTATGTAATGGTGAGTAACATTTTATTACTACCTACGTGTAATCTAAACAAATGTATGAACACGACAAGACTTAGAATAAAATGTGTGTGACATAAACGTAATTTATGTGAAAAAAATTATAAAAGCAGGTGGTTACTCGAAAATAACGATTATAATTCAACTGGTAGATTATAAAGATATAATCGCATGTAAAACATGTGTTTTGTCGTGTGAAATCAATAAATATGTCGGGCTATTCATCGCCCGCATGTCGACCATTATTTTTTCATCAGATCGGATCGAGCCGCGGGCGGCAGCCGGCGCCGCGTAACCTCTCATTAAAGTTAATTGTCCATATGTCTGTAGTATTGTTTACAGTTTATAGAGATAGTATAATACGCGTAGGGACAAGCGACCGTGTCGTAAGTCAATTCGTGTAATTTAGATGAAAAAGAGCCGCGGACACAACGCTGTATCAATCAGGGAAGCGTATATTGTGTCGGGAGCACGCGTGGGTAAACGTATTAATGTCTCGACCGACATCCAACAGTTATATTTCAAACGGCCAGATATTTTGGCATGCCTTAATGCCCGCATGTTCGCTCCATTCAGATATGAATCACGATTAAGTGTTGCCAAATCGCTCGCAATTTATTTTAATATGCTCTGAGGGAAATTTTCGCGAGAATTTTTATATGTCGGAAACACTTCTGGCGGCAATCCAAACGATGCTGTGCGGATGTTTAGTCACTCGATTCCCTATAATTCGAGGAAGCTAATCTGTGCCAAAAGTTTTCGTGGCTCGGTCCAGAGTCATATTTCGCGCACATAATCCTAATTTTCGCTAATCGACTTTACTAAACCGTGTTATTTATGTTTCAGTACTATGAAATGTCATACGGTCTCAACGTGGAAATGCACAAACAGGTACGTCTTATATTATTTCAACATTTGCTACCTTCTAATTTATCCTATGTAAACAAATGTTCCACATTCCGATCTTATACAAAACGATACCACGCGAACAATGATAAGCTAAATGGCTATATTTCAACGGGTCGGTGAGGGTGAATTGGCGCATGGGGAAATGTTCTAAAAGTATAAAAACGTGTTATTGCTCGCTCCGCGCCGCCTCACAGGTACCAGTTGGTTGTATAAACGTTCTTTGACAGCGGTTCTCGTGGTGAGGCTGTTTGCGGGAGGAAAGCCGCGGTCAAACAACTTTGTTGACATTTTGGGTTTTTATTTCCACGAATTTCACAACGTGTAATTTGTTTTCTAAAAAATAATTCCCTTATTTTCTGTCACAACGCAAGAGGATAATTTGTTTTGAAGCCAGTTGTCGCGGATCGGTTTACGATTATGTTATGACAGCGTTTGATTTCAATACGAATATTATCGGAATATGTCGGTTAGGGGAGTTTGGAATGGAGATACTCCCCTAATGCGTCCAACTAAACCAAGAAAATGTACTATGAATTTGACGCTTAGAAGATATCATGAGGGGCTCTTGTAGGGTTGTCAGACTGAAACCAACATTGATCTTATCTTCAAAAATAAATTCACTCGCAATTTTTATAACGGCTCTTAAATCCTTTCGAATTAAATTAATACTAAAACGTTTAAACCGGTATTTGAATTTATCTACACGAATAGGCGAACAATCTCAATTAAGAATTCATTTACCTATATGTAATTTACAAACTTATCTATATTTTATATTTTAAAACCTGTTATTAAAGCTTTTTATATTTTTTTGGTTCCAGTAATTTCCAATCCTATATGAAAAATACAAGCTCAGTGTGGCGTACTTTTATGTCTGTTCGTCGATTTTATTCCAATTATAATTGGTTTAAATTCCATATCAACAGCTACATATGCTCGAATGAACTGCCAAATAAGCATTATCTGTAAATCCTTGTTTGTAGACAGCCCTGGCCATCTGAGTACAATAGGTATCGTAACAAATAGGTAGCTATTATTATATCCAACTGGGGTTCTCTACACCCCCGGGGCGATTCGCAGGGGTGCCCCGTAATCTGTAGATTTTACGCTCCCTGGCGTCCCTGCTTTTTAATAACGGACTCTATACTTTAACACATTTTTGAAATCAATTTGGGATCGCAGCAATTGTGTTATTGTATTTGATGGATGTTATTGTTCAGATTTATTTGGAGATGGATTTTCGTAAAGCTTTTAGGGTTCATATGAGTTATTGCCAAATTTATAATATTGGCTGCTAATAGTGTTGTTGTAATTTTTTTAAATAACTCTCGTTAATATTTTGTTGATTAAATATTTTGAACGAAAATTTGCTATCTGAAGCAGTTCGATTAACTATCACCCATATTCAAGAATGATACTTATAATGTGGTCTCACAGTGCGCTCGAATGCATAGGGCCGTTAAATTCAATTCTTAAACAATACTTGAGTGAGAACTAATGCTATGAGGTTCATTTCGAAGCAGCCCTTACGTAAGGTAGAGATCTATTTTAACGATCCCATGGTGGAGCTTAAGGACAAAATAAATGTTCCTCTATACTCTGTGGTAAATTTATCTTGGCGGCAAATTTTGAGATTTTGTTTCGGTACATATTTTGCGATGTTTTAATTTATTATTTATTTAAACAGAATATCATATAATATTGCACCGGGTAAGCTAGTGCGCGTAATAACTGTCGTTTTATATAAGGATATATTTATGTCATCAGTTAAAGATAAGAGCGAACTTAGCAACAACAGAAACGGACCAATTACAGATCGACGCTGTGCGTTCGCATAGCAATGTGTCGCTTGAGTGTTGTTTGTGAATGAGATGGCCTGCCATGACTGTGAGAAATCCCTTACTTTGCATAGTGTTGCTTGATATTAGGTAAGTTTCTTGAATACGGATGTATATTAATTATGTAAATCTGCTTTGTCTAACAATACCTAACTATAATACTTTAAATGATTATTAATTAAAATTTATATTACGTTTTATACATCTCATTAGTGATCGTCAATATTATTATTGGCTTGCATTCACGAATAAGATTATAAAATAAACCAAAAGCTTAAAAGTATTTTATTGCGGCCGCATTCGAGATCGGCTATAAAATGCAAATATAAAATTTAAACATGATTGTGCTCCGAAATTCGTCAATAAAATGAAGGACAATGCCTTGTTTGAAATCCAAAGACCACAGAATATGTGAAGCCAACGGCTGCGAGCTATATTTGTTTAGGGTCTGGCAAACTAGCAACAAGGGGTGATTACTGAGGGTCTTATTGTTTGCCCCCGCGGCGGGCAGATGGCGGCATCACCGATTCAATGCGTGAATGCGTATTTAGCGTGCACTGCGCTTCATTCTAATGGATTATTACATTAGCACTTAACGCGCTCAGTCAAGCGACGACCAGAAACCCCTCGGACTTTGTTAAGCTCTTATAGCGCTGCAACCGACCGTAATAGAATAACAACTCTAGTAATGTTTTCAACTTTTTGCTCGCTTTCATGCTTCTTTTTATCCACGGTCTCTTCGAGTAAATCGTTCAATGAAATGAGATTGAAGTGCGGTCAGATATAAATTCGTTCGATGACGTCTCTGTAGAATTCTCGTTTATTGAACATTAAAAATAAATTTGCTGTAGCACAGAAGCTCGAAGATTGTTTGAAGTGGTTTAAATATCAAATTCTGTCGTGTCGATAAGGTTGGGTTCTCGCGCAAATAGCTTCCCGCGCTTCGTGACCGCGCCTCGGTCGGCGTGACCGCGACTAACACGTGTTTTCCGCTCTTTCTGACGACGACTAATTGCTTAGATTTTCTTTTGTTAGTCGCGGGGCCAGACCGTAGTGAGACCGTGCCGAATCACACCTACTTACACCGTGAATTGATTGTTTCGTCTTTGTGTGACTGTATCGACACGGAGACGTAAATTGTTCTGTGCCTGGAGCTATTATTCACGCCAGTACTGACTTTCACGCTGACGATTATCGCAACGGTTTCCTTATTTAGAAACGTCGAAGCGGATCGCGGATCCTTGAGGGGCGTGAATAAGTTCAATAAGGTAACAGATATCGTCGATCACATCATCCTATATTACGTTCCGATATACGTAACTATGAGTAAACTCATAACGGGAGAATGATTTCATGAAGTGTCGCGTATGTCGACTGGAGACAATAGGGTCGTACTGAAGGGGTACGGCACGGCGGGTTGTCGATGGAATACTTTGTCGAGGTTTACGAGCGTTGACACCCCTGTTCGCTCCACTGCCTTCACCGCGCCACCCTCTGACACTCGCTTGTTATGAAATATCAATAACGGGACTTGTGCAATGTGTACATTGTACATCTAGTTTATAATATGTACATACTTACCACTTTATACTACGAAGAATATAAATATGGTACTAGTGTTTACATTAAACGGTCTAGCTATTAACATTATACTAAGCACCGGCAGCAGGTGTACCCGCGTATTATAAATAAGGACAAGACACCTACCTAATTGCCTCACCCATATTAGTTTTTACCTACAAAAAAAAAATGCAAAGCAAAGACGAGTCGATACTACGAGAACATAAAAAGCCTCTAATATTCCAATACATTTGTTATCCTTGAGGTTTTCCCTAGCCAACTTTAAGTTAATGCAAATCTTATCACAAACTATCCACTCCTGCAGAGCCACAAATCCGTTCAATTTCCAGCTAGCGCGTTACGTGTCCGTATAATTTAATAATCTCGGAGCGATTGCGAGGCGCGCCCTCACCCTCGCTGGTGCTCGAATTATTCATGCATGGAGACCGGAGTGCTTCGGACCCCGACTCGGCTGGCCCCTACTAAATGTACCTCGCCAGTGACGTTCATACAAAGAGACAACTTTAATAAGCCATGTTAGGGAACTGTGAGCTCAAAATATAACAAAAGTTCAATCAGAATCACATAATATATTGCGTATATTTTTGTAAAAATAATAAAGTTGTGAATCATATAGGGTAGAACTTTGTCGAGCAGTCGACTTACAACGGCTGAAATGATGATGATGATAATGATGACCTAGTAATTGATGTTGTTGTAGTATGTCATTGTTGTAGCGTATTTTTTGATTGGAAAAATTAAGAAAAGTATTAAATCTTTTATCTAGTGTTAACATTTATACACACGAAAATGTACAAACCGACCGAACATATCATTTATTGATGGTAATAGCAGTCATTTTCAACCCTTGGCTTATTATTTTTTAAGGAACAAAAAGGGGAAACAGATTAGATGGCAACCCTAGTTGCAGACGGCACGACATGTGCAACGTGCACGCGTGTACGTGCCCTATCCGCTTACCTACTATTTATAATGAAACAAGGGGATGATGCCCAATCCCTATTATAATGTTTACTTTACCCTACAAACAATGCCTACGTGATTTGTCTTCTATGTTTCCCTATCTATTTATCTTTCAAAGCGTCAATTAATCGCTTACATAAAAATAATAAGTAGATTTATAATATTTGGTAGCTGATACTACATATTTACATTACAATATTTTATCTTAATGATTCTTAGATTACATTATAACAGATTCTTAGAATGCCATTGTCGATGTAAATTAAGTCAGATAAGTATATACGGTATACATAACAGGATTATATTTGATGTAAGATTAGTGACATAGATAATATTAATGTACCTATTATCATCTAAATGCTCATATCCCGTAGCGTAATATAGATACAATCGAATAAAACGTACCGACTTTATCAAATAAAGTTCGATCAGTTCAGTGCCTCTCTGGGACCATTGTTAGGGTTGTCACAGAATGTGCTATCTCGCATCTCGGTTTGTTTTGAATAGTATAAACGAGCTCAACAACTCATACCGAACCCTCGATCGCATCACGTCGCGCTCCGTCAACCCCTCGTTTTTAAAGCGAAATTATCTCTCCATCAAATAGCGCGGGAGAGGGCACGCGGGGCCGGACGACAGATGGCGCTTGCAATAAAACCACTAAACGCGATATCGCCGCCGCTGCCCCTCTCCGTCCGCTTTATTATTTGATCGGGGAGCCAAATTAAAGGATTTGCCGTAACCCCTACTCCGAGCGACGACGACCCTCGCCAACAATCACCTCTGTATTAACTCTAATTGTGTTTTCAAATTCGGCCCCTACGTCGGGGACACGATGCGATGTGCTGTGCCAGGATAAAAAAATAGGGCGTTTCCCCTCGTCACTTATTAATAAATACGATACGCTTTTACCGTTCGGCGTGTTCATAGAATTTTTATTTATAAATTGTAATTTATTAAAATTGGCGTTCGTGCGTATTGAGTCGGGCCATGTAATGAAACCGTGAACGGTCGGGTCGTGACTAATAAACATAGTTTTATGGCCGCCTAAACCACGCGAGCAACAACATAATAATACCGCGTGTGAGTGCTGGTCACTCGGCACTCGATGCTCAGTAGGCGCTATCTCCTCGACGCACGCATTAATCCCACTATCTGGCTCTTACTCGTGTTGTGATACATTATTCAAAGCGCTATAATTACGATGCGAGTATCCCATAGCCGAGAACATTACCTAATTGGTACAGAGTACAGGTGCAGTTAGCGAATAGATCATTAATTATAATATGCACCGGACGATATCTATTTCAGATACTTAATAAGGTATAAAATAACAGGCCGTTTACAAAACGCGTTCCCTTCGCGTGAAATGTTAATCCGGCGTACCTACTTGTAATTCAGTAGTAGGTAGTTTATTTATCGCCCCTCGCCTCCGGCAACGAGTGACGGCGTGAAACTAATTACATTGAATACGGCCCCCGTTCCGCGGCCCAAGTTAATTGCACTGATTGAGACACGGATATTGATTTCGAAACAGTTCGCTGGAGTGGAGTGTCGAACGAAGGAGTCGGTCAGGACAAGCGTCGGCGTAGTCCGTAGCGAGTCTACAAGCGTAGCGTAGCAAGTGCTACGCCCACCCGTGCGGGGTGAAGCGACCCTCATGAATAATGGACTGCTCGTACGCTTCTTGACTTTTCATTTAAAACAGACGATTTCTATTCGACTCGTAAACTACACGCCTATGAGTCACTCATTCCCCATTCAATGTAATTTACCCGTAAAACTGCAGTCCAAGATGTTTAAGAATTTTAAAAAGCGACGCGTTTTTGCCTCGCATACAAATATTACGGCATTTACATACTATGAGGCGTGAACTGTGTTGAATAACCGCGGTGATATACAAGTATGCATAGATTGTGACTATCATTAAATCTCGCTCACATTATCTCGAAAACGGTAACAGTGTACAGTTGTGTGTCGGTGGGACGCCGCGTTGTCTATTCAAATAGTGAAACAATGCGAATAGGGTGAAGGGGTTAGTTCAAACACGAGGGTGGCGACCCTCCTCGCTATTGACGACTGGTGCTGTGCTACAGTCGACAGTCACTGTTCACCTCACACCACGCTACGCCAGCGCTGTGCTCGTTGCCAATGAGGGCATTGAAGTGCACTTTGTGAGTGTCGAAAACTGTTTCCATGAAATTCGATAAGGGCATGCCATGGCGCGTCGCGTTTACAATGAATAAATTGTATTGAAAAAACAAACAATAATTCTTAATTTCTTAAAGTTTACCAAATCCGTCATCATATCAGTTAACGTTATTCAACCCTAGAAATAAAATATGTATACGTTTCACATATTTTATGCGGTGTAATCTGCATTCACAGCACATTGCACGTTTCACCCAAGAGCCATTGGAGCATAAAGTTTGCTTTATACAGTCATAATAGTTCACATCGTATCGTGGGGGAAAACTCCACTGAGCTATTGTGCTCGGGAGATATTAAATTAAATATTTCAAGGGGCCGCAGATTGGAATTTATGATGCTATCAAAAGAAATGGGTACCGGTATATCCAGCCGGTTGTTTGATGCGTGACAAACCGGCGAAGTTAGATTTGTTCTGTTGATAATATTTCGGAACATAGACATCAATTTTATTCAATCTATTTGTTATCAGGCAAGGATCTCGAAAGGTTTCTGTAAATGAGGCTTTAAAAATAAAACAACGTTACGAACCCTTATACCACTGTATTTATAGATTATTAATATTAATATCGACATAATAATTATTACGACATTGATATGCTGAATTATAAATAACTCGTATCACTAATGGATAGTTATTAGAAGGCTACGCTCGTAGGATTAGAAGCTGTTTATAAATTATACGTTTAGAATAATAATTGACTTCTCTATATTGAATAGAAACCGTTGTTTCAAAACAGTTGTTATTAGTTTAGTTAATAATATTCTTATTAAATATGAATTTGAATATGAATATGAAACTTTAGCCTTCGATATTATATATTACGAAGGTGTCAAAATCCATTTCATACCTATAGTTTTATGTCCGAAATGATTATAATGATTTGTGAGATGATTTTATGCGATATTTTTATCGACTTTCGACGAACCGATCGAATTTTAGTATAATCTGTTATTCATTTCGAATTATAGTAACTAGATCCATACGATGGACGTATGGATTTAGAAATATCTTATTATCATTTTAATATGAATTTTATTTCTAAGTAATAGGTACTAATATATATTCTGTGTGTCATCTAATGGGCACTCGGTGTTAAGTTACAGTCGGCGACAGTTTCGAAATGTTAATATTGAGTTTAATATTCCAGTCATGTTTCAAGTTAATGCCTACTTCCTTTAAATTTGGGTTTGTCCCACGTGTTTCCTGTGTCACATTTTACAGATGGGTACTGCAAAAGTTACCCAGATACATAATGTCATTCCTATAATATAGGGTCTACAATCTACATGTCACTTTATCTATATCTCTACCTATTTGATTAATAAATTTATTGTCTTTACTGATATTTTACATAGTATATATAGATATTATTTTACGACGAGTAATAAAACTTGTCATGCTCACATAAAATAAATTATTTAATGGACTTTGTTGGTTTAGTATTTTTTTTATTTTATGATCGGACTTAAAAAAAATAGATAAGGTTTCATCGATTATACATATTAAGACTTGATATAATATTTATTTTGTTCATATTGATTATGTCTTTACCCAGGTATAAGATAGCCTTAGAAGATACGCTAAATAGGGAAAAGACTTGCACATATTTCCGTAATTTCCATAAGCCTAACTCTAGTAACTAGAGATATTAACTTCAAAGAAATAAATTTTATTAAGGCATACGTATGTTTGCATAGTATATGTATTTTCCATATATAAATACCAAGAACATGCAGCGCCATCTATTAGTTCCTTATGCAAAGTATGGAAATATGCAGTAAATGGCCATAACAAATCATAGTTCTAAGTAGAACTATGATTTTTTTTACAGCCACAAGGGACCGCAGATCTGAGTAGTTGATATCAATTTCCAAGTGATACCTCCACGCGTTCCCGTTAAAAAGTGTCTTGACAGACGGACAGACACAAACAGACAGACAGACGGACAAGTGATCCTAAAAGGGTTCCTTTTTTTTTAGAGGTACGGAGTCCTAAAAATAATCATAAGTGAAATTAGAAATCAGTTTATTATTTTTCATATTTCAAAATCCAATTAAAAAACAGGGGGAAACATTCAACGCCTTTTTAATTATCCATTGAACACGTAAAGGTAAGCGTCAGGCGTGTACCAAATCATAGCGTGCATTCGTGATGTTAGCTGCTCGTTTACGAGTTTCGCGCTTTGCCGGCTGAATTTTGTAGGGTTGACGCTTTTGAGTTTGTAAATTAAAAACCTGTTATTTTCAAACTTCTTAAAATGTTATGTTATAATATATGATGATAATAGACTCGCCCCCTAAATGGGGCTTAAAAGCTTATATCTGCGAAGCGTGGGTGTGTCTACATTACTATATAATATAGTATATACTATATATGTTGTACAACTCTGCCTAACCCTTCAGGAGTATAAGCGTGATGTTATGTAATGTTATCGTAAAAATGGGGATTATCATATTATGTACTATGTGTAAGTATATTTCATATGGGCAGAGTGCCTTTATTGAAAAAAGACTAAACAATAGAGCTACCTACTTACTACCTACCCTAACTAAATACACTATACCATAGAACGCTTCGAAAATCCACAGGCCGACATGCCAGCCTATAGATGTAAATATATTCGACATGATCTCACCAAATAAGGTACCTACATGAGTGTTTGTAGTTTGTAATGAAATTTTATCTTAACACCTTTTAAAAGTAATTTATTTTAACGATATTTATTGTAATTTACATCCATATATCATAGCTCAGTATATATACATATATCAATAAATTATCATAATTTGTTTTAGTAAATGTAAAACGAAGTCAGTTGTTTTTTTTTAAATGTTCGCCAGCCCTAGAAGGGTTCGTGTGGCGACTGTAGCGTCTACAACTCTACATAATCGACAAACGTGTCGTTATTTCAACAGCCATTATACCCCTCGTCATTACTCTGCACGCAATACTGTAACTGCTAATTCCGTATTAAAATACTTTTATATTAGATATAATTAATTTCCGTAAATAGCGAAATACATATTCAAAGTTTTTTGGCATTGCAAGACACTGGTTATTATGTGAAAGACATTTTCTAAAAAGAGAAGAAACACTGCATGCCGCCTGCAAGCTGCATTCTGCAATCGACCGCGGAAGGATATCTTACTAACCAAACGTCGCGTCGGTAAAAAATAACAAGTAAACTATAAATACGACGGCTTCAGATTTACCATATTTGTACCAAAGCAATGTAAAAGTAGTGGTACCAACACTTATGTGACATGGTCAAAACACTGTAACCAACCACATTACGCATAAAAAAATATATAATAACACATTCATTATAAGTGTCACAATGAAAGCAAACAATGTACAATTAAACCCTAACCGTGCAAACCGTGACAGATCAGAAGTTCAGTTTAGGGGCCAGCGGCGGGTTGGAGCGCGGGTGGTGCCGGTAGGTCGGCAGCGGGCATGCGGTTGTGGCGGACCCGTCGACCGCAGAGCTGCGGTCGCGCGGTCCTCACACCGCACACCGCTCGCTCGCGCGCGATCCGCTCACCAGCACCGCCCTCCCTCTCACCCCTTTACTAAACACCGACCTCTTTTGTTTATCTATGTTATCAGTTCTTATTAAGTGAATAGACTTAATCTTAGGAATATTCTACTAGAACCTCATTATAATTAAAACAGTGAAATTTCTATTTCTGGTTATGGATCATGTAACAATAGAAAAAGCAATTATTTTTTAATAAATAGGCGCATACTATAGTGCATAGTGCACATCGTTATTACAATATAATAATAAATTCGGTTCTTTCCTTTATTTTCTATGTCCACCATTATTAGTTACTAGCTATGCCCCGCGGTTTCACCTATTGTCATCGTTCCCGTGGGAATATTGGGAAAAAAGTACCGCATGTCCTATTCCAGGGTCTAAGCTACCTACATACCAAGTTTCAACTTAATCGGTAGTTTTGGTGTAAAAGAGTAACAAACATCCATCCATCCTCACAAACTTTCGCATTTGTAATATATTAGTATGATTTCAAGCCACAGCAATAATACTTGTAACATCGTTGAGTAGGAACATTAAAATCTAGCAGACTGAAAGGACAGCAAATGGTTAACGCCGTTTTGAAACAAAGTTTGTGGTAATTTTATTATTCAACGACAAAGCGGGAGAGGTAGTAAAACCCTTTATGATCTAGCACGATTAAAGATAGTCCTATTTAGTGTCTTGTTTCACGTTCAGGCACTACTACGAGTTGGTTCAGGCACAGGTACCAACTTCTTTAAGAATTACTCGTACAAAATCTGCTTTAATTTGAGTTTAAAGAAATTTATTCTCAAAAATGACATAACATGTTAATTTTTACATATCGATCGGTAACAACAATAATATTACATATATAGACGACCTCATCTTATTAAGTAATTTTATTTTTGTTTTACTTGTCAAAATATTAAGGAATTTTTGCATTATCTTCGATCATGAGGTCCCTGGGTTCGATCCCCAGGTCACAGACAAAGTGTTATTGGATTTTTCCATTAGAAATTATCTGAATGACAGCCTGGAGTCTGGTACTGTGCCTGGTAGATAGCAATAGGATCTCGCCAATAACATACTGGCGAAATGTGGGTGTATCTACTAGGGGGCTGAGTGCTGGGTACACCTCTGCCTACCCCTTTGGGAAATAGGTGTTATGTAGAACCATATATATATATATATTTTAATAATTGAAAAGTCCTTTGTCACATTGCGACTATGCCACCCTGGTCTTAACATAATTTTTTGTCCTATATAACTGAAGTTTAACTAGGTTGTACACCATTTTTAATTAGTTTGTAAAGCATTCTGGCTGAATCCGATTGAGGTTCAACCACAATGTTATTACAAAGTCCCACTTGGTAGGTGCTAATATCTATCTGACTTCTTAAATTTTCATTGCGGACACACTCCATAAGTCTATGATAAAATCATCGGTAAATTTGCAGTATGGAATTGCTAGTTGTACATAAATAAATATTGCACATACTCGTGGCTTGGTAAAATTTGACCTGCTCGGCTCCCAGCATTCGGATACTGTATACAAGGAGAGAACAAACATCACATTGCAAACGGTCTCTGTAAATAAAAGCCGCTCTGCCTCGCAGACGTCAATATTATACGAGTGCCTCTACAGTCGACAGCTGCTGTAAGCATGATATTCAGTTCTGGATAACAATAAACGAATAAGTGTATTTTCAATAACTCCAAGATAATTTATTGACCTGTGCAATCTGATCAGATTATCTTAAAGCGGTATCTACAGTACAGTTAGGTATTATGTTTTAACCGTTCTCAAACTAAGTAAGTTAGCAATTCTCTCTACAGGGTTTGTTTATCTTTTAAGCTTATTTAGAACTAACTGTCCCCCGCGGTTTCACCCGCGTAGGAATATCGAAAAAAAAGTATCCTATGTTAATACGTCAAGGTCTAAGCTATACTACATACCAAATTTCAGTCCAATCGGTTCAGTAGTTTTTTCGTGAAAGAGTAACAAATATCCATCCATTCATCGTCACAAACTTTCGCGTTTATAAATATTAGTAGGATTAAGATAATAGTATGTTATTGTTATGGATGACGATTAACGCAGTGACTGACTTATATGAGTAGGTACTGATATTGAACGTTATCGCTACTTAACATGGCTTTTACCTAATACCTTTATCATGAACTTTACTGATCATACAAAAATAATACAAATATAGCATTTTATCGGCCCCTCTCTAATCAGCCCAATCAATTTTAGTACAAATCAGTGATAACTCGCTATCGTGTCTGAAAAAAAGCAAACTAAGACAGGTGAGTATAAAAATCATAGATAATGCGCAACTGATATGGATATTTAGTGATGATAATGATCAAATTTATAATAGGGTGAAATTATCTACTTAATGTAATTATTTTATACGGCAGACTCGATTATAGAAGGTGCGTATATTAAATTTAATTCGTGCATTAAATATTAACAATATTTATTAATAATCATCATGCGAAACTAAATATAAAACCCGCGTCGAACCAGAAATAATATGAAGCGTACACGAATGCTGATGCTCAGATAAATCGCATATGTATACATATAGCAATATCTGATAGAACGTAGGTAACGTGAGCGTGCATGTGTGAGAAAGCTTCAGTGCACAATGCATAAATTAGTAGTGTATTAACTGTACTAATTGCTGCGCATATAGCACCACCGAATTGACTCATATAATGTGTATGTATCGCAGCACGCCATTGTGTTCGCATACGAATGCGATGTGAGACGCCGGATATGCACAGTCATTACCACGCGGCTCGTTAAAGGTGGCAAAAAAGCTCAGCATATACCACAATGATTTATTGGTCCATAGAATCCGCTTGTGAAACTATCTACTCAACAAATTGGTCAATTCATGTGCGCCGAGAGACTTGTTTGTGTTTCTTTATCACGTAAGCGGTGGCGTGCGGTCATGTCGCAGAGAATAAATTACGACTTAGCATCTATTCGTATTTGCTTGAGGCTTTTTTTTATTCGAATTATATAATATTTACATTTGCAAAAATATAAAAGTTCTTTTCGTGTTCTCATACACGAGTAAAATCTCCATACTTACGAGGGTTATTTTAGGAGTGTTCGCAGTTCAGACGGTCAAGTAATCTACCCGCTTATAAGCGCTCTTGTAAAAAGTGCCGAGTCAAAAAGGCTTCACGCTTCGTCGAGAGGTAAGATACACAAAGGGCAATAAACGTTTGGCGTGGACCTAAACAAACAGGGGTAGCTAGGAAGCTGGCTCTTTGTTTGGCGAGAAACATGCGAGTCAACACGGGCCGTACCCATGTTCCTATACTCTGTACTTACATACCTAGTACCTAAGGCCAGTGTTGAACGAGGGCCGCCTCGCGATGCCACCCTTCACAACCTTGTGTCGCGTCCTCTTGTGTCGGCGCTAATCTTTCAATCACACCCGACATTGTGTTAAATACATTTTGAGCTTAGCCTTTGCGGCTCAATGATACGAGTACAATATGAATAAAACGATTTGTCATGTCACAGTGTGATTATATATTATTCGTTTCATACATGAGATATCGTCGCGATTAAAGTAGATAAGTTTTAGGGCACTAAACCAACTGAATATAACATGCAGGGCTAATATTTATCAGTAACTCTACATCACAAATTGTGACAAAATTATACTGCATAATCTTATTATGACTATATTGGTCTCAACTTGCAACGAAGCAGCAAAAAAACATCCTTATTGAGCTCAAAGTAAATACAGCAAGCGAGCTCTTAAATTAACGCGCAGTGGTTATTCGAGCGTAGCTCGGTCTCGATCGCGCAATTATTATGAACTGATTACGAGGTGACACCGAGAGAAGCACGGCACCACACTACACCGCACCATATCGATGTCGATTTCCAGATAACGACGTGTCCCGCACTACACACCCACTCGACGGCTCTCCAATCAACTTGTTCTTGCCGAGTTATTATACTTATCCATTTGTTTAAAATGAATATTAATGACGCACCTCCCGCTTCCAACGATTCTGTTTTTATTATGAGTTGTATCGACGCTCGAGTAGCAATTATTTCGAGTCAACTCAATTATTGTCGTCCACCGGTACTCCACATCGCCGCGTAGATAATTACGAGAAGTATTTAAATATTTCACTCGTAGCCTTGTCCCATTTCCAAGTGTTATTTCTTTTACAAACAACCGAGAAAAAAGCTCTTCGGTAGCAATTAGAAAGCTAACGAGAGACGATGACGACGCTCGGTACTTTGCATTATCGATGTGCCAGCTAATGTTCCGCGGCGAGCTATGTTTAAACAATTATTGCTTCACGAATGCAATACGAATCGACGATAATGTTGGCCTCTGTCCACTGCAATAATAGTCCATTTATCGACTCGGCTGCCATTTCACCGAGCGAATTATTTATTGTCTGGCCACATGAGTGACGTCGCTTTCAATTCAATGAAGTGCCTTTCAGATTTGCTACTGTTTGGTTTAATAAAGTAAAAATATCTCGGGCAAGTATAAGAGAGCGGTGTGCATAAATAATTCATAAAAGAGTTGAGAGTCATTAGGAAGGCCGACAGCGCGGTAGAAGTGCGGGAGCGACCTTTCGTTTTACTTTGCAAAATACAATCGCGGTAAAAGCTGTAGAAAGTTCACCGTTCGAGGGGAGATATTTGATGCTGCGTAACTTTTAAAGTGTATTAACGGGGTTCTTTTGTGTTAACCGACGATTGTTAAACTTGATTTTTCTGTTGAGCGAAGTTAGTTTGGTGTTTATGTTGTCTGACGTATGGGAAGCTTTAGGATTTTGTCTCCACAGTGTCAAGGTAATTAGTATTCCGCTCTCGCTAATGTTACTATGTACGCGGCCGCGAACGTGAGCATTCTCTGAGAGACAATAAATAGAAGGTCTGCGCGGGGTCGCCGCTAAAGCCGCAGCCCGCATTCAGGTCATGCCGCGCCGCGCCGCGCTACACGCCTCCGCTCCGCTGCGCCGCAACTCTGCAACCTGCACTCGAGAACGCTGTCTCTCCACAACCCTCCGTGCCTCTTCCATCTCACTTAAAAACTGTAATTTACCATTACACGAATGTAAAAGCTTTTAAAATTACGAGTCGTCGTTTCGCGATCGTTTTAAACCTCTTTTTATTTTAGCGGTTGTTTTCGTCATTTTGGTGAACGTGTGTATATAATACTTGTTGATTTTATTGCCGACACCATCGAACGTCTGATTGCGTGCGCAATAGAAGACACGTATGTATGTTAGAATGTAGGGAAACACACTTGTCATTTCGATAATAATATTATATCTATAATAAAATTAATAAATGTGACCATTTATATCTATAGATCATATATAGATGATCATATATAGATGATATCTATAGATGATTTTCTGGAAAAATAATTGATTATCTACATATGTAAACATATGAGTTTACTATTGTGAAGAACTTACACACACATCCAGAGACAATAATACAGATATGAACAAATGGCGCGTCACCACTATGTGGCGGTAAGATGCAGCGCTAGATTAAAAGCTTCAACGACTAAACCACGTGAAAATCGCGCAAAAAGAGGAGTCACCCGCGGCATTAGCGGATGAGTGTTGGAACCATTAGTGCACCCTCCCCCACCCACGAACTCCCAGCGACCCCCAGGAACCCCGGAGGCGCCCGCTCACCTCGAAACCAACGTTCCTCTTTTATTTCTCGCGCGGGGATGAACTCCTTAATGACAAACCGTACTATATCTTTTGTGGAGAGCTCGAAAAAGTACGTATTTTGCGGCCCTTTTGTGTGCCGGTTTTTTATTCCACCATTCTGTTCGAATCTACCGACTGCCGGTAGATATGGCGCTACAGATGGAAACGAGGATTGTTCCACTCGTGCCAATAAGAAAAACTGCCTTAATCTGGAATCCTGATTGGATTACGTTTCGATGGATTCGAACTATGCATTGGAAAGGGACGAACTCGTGAAAATTCCGCTTTATTTTCGAAGAAAACCGTTTGTACTGTCGAAGTAGAAAAGTCAATTAAAGAGCTATATCATATTATATATATTATTATATATATACATATATATTATATATATACACCCAATATATCATAGTCAAATACTAAGTGTACAATCTAAGCAATCACTCATAATGAGTCTCTTAACAATTAAAATTATGTAAGTAAATCGTGCATCATTTCGACATGTATGTTAAAATATAGGATAATTAATATTCATAGTAATTACTGGTTTAAAACCAGTTTTAAATATCTTTAATTATGCAAATATGTAAGTGATTAGTGACTTATCTATTTCATAAGATATTTTTTTGTATTGATTAATGACATTGTTTGAGTTAGTTGTGCTATTATGTCGTGTATTTTGAATTTTACTATTATGTTAATGAATAAGTTTATTAATTAGTGGGTATGCTCGTTTTCTTTTGACTTTTCGACATGTTTTTGTAATGCTTCTCAATGTGTGTAAATGGGGAATAAACTTGTATAGATAGTTATTTTATTATCATAGAAGTCATAATCTATGTTAGAAAGAGTATTATATTACGTATTATAAAATGGGAAAGTACGTTAAAAGTTAAAACAATGTTTTACTAACTCAGATGATGCTGTACCGTATCTACTCGTACTCACTCGTATGTTGTGCCTGCGGTAGAGCGATGCCACAAATGAAAATGAATTTTTCCGTGTTCTGCGGCTTGCTTTACAGTTTGTATGTAGAGGTTACATTCTGTAGGTATACACCTCATTTTACATTTAATGTTGTTTTCATTACATAATATTATGTTGCGTTACTCTGTGGAAATATTTAAGTTCGAAGTCTAGTGTTATATATTTATTTGTATTGGTGGACGAGTCAAAGAGACCGCAATGAAAATATTAAGATATGTAGATACATTTACGTTATGGTGTTCGCACACTGCCGCCATGGTCGCCTCTGGAGAGGCGACCATGGCGGCAGTGTGCGAACTCTCCACGCTTCACTGACAACCCTATTCTGGATTACAATACCATGCACTGATGCATTCAACATTCATTAAATTCCACCAATTTTTTTATGATAGTGTAAGCATCATGATTGCCCATAATATCAGACACAGTGCCACCCAGTGTTTTTTTTAAAAAGTTGTATTGTTTTAAAAATAGGTGTTTTGAAATCCTAAATAACAAAATTATTACTAAAAATCTTCATGTTATCCTACTATAATAAATGGGAAAGTTTGTGAGGATGGATGGATGAATGGATGTTTCACGCCAAAAATACTGAAACGATTGCTCTAAAATTCGCTATGTAGTTAGTTAAGTTTAGTAGTGGTAGGCCTCTTTTGCAGGGGGCCGCCTGGGGAAGTACCACACATTTGCCAGTTATTCATCCGCCAAGCAGTAATGTGCAAACATTACTGTGTTCTGGTATGAAGGGCAATGTTTCCAGCGAAATTACTGGGCATGATGAGATTCACCAACTCATATCCAGTGTTTTAGAATTTTAAATTTTAAAACCATGGGGGGCACTGTGTCTGATATGGGCAATCATGATGCTTACCATCAGGCACCTGATTTGCTCGTCTTGTTACTCACTATCATAAAAAAAAAAAAAGTTAAGACCCCGTTATAGCACGTACATTTTATTCCGATTTCGCACGGGGAACGAAGACTACGCGAGTGAAACAACGGGGCACAGCTAGTTTTTCATAATTACGAGAATATAATACGTATTTTTCATAATCTTTACTGTATTATATTATGTACGAGGATATGTACACCTAGTAATTTAATTTCCCAATTTTCCATGTGGGTCGGATCGAGTTCGGGCGGTGCGGAACGTGGTCGCAAATGAAAATGTAATCTGCGGTGAGTCGCCGCCGCCCGTTCGCCGCTACACGCTCATTTATTTTACGCAATATCGCATGTATTTTATCAGGGAAACTAATTATTGCATTGAGTATTTAAATACCAATACATAAGATCCCAACGACCCTACGCTTCTAAGAGTTCACGAGATATCTACAGCGTAGCTTTCATATGTGAGAGATCGTAGTATAGACGTTTATTTTACAGCAAAAACCGCGCTTATAATTATTTACCACGATATATCCGCTCCGTTATATTAGCCGTGGACCTGATAGAGTTCTCTCTCTTCTGTCTTCTATCTCTTTTGCGAAATGTAATTTAGCGGAAACAGCATTGCAAAAAGTTTAAAAGTAGAATGAGGTGGATGCTGTTTTATAAATATTTAATAATTTACTGTTATACATACATACATTCACGCCTTTTTCCCGAAGGGGTAGGCAGAGGTGTACCCAGGACTCAGTCCCATAGTAGATACACCCACATTTCGCCAGTATGTTATTGGTCCCATGTAATTTACTGTTATAATATTCATATATACTCATTTATTGATAACATCATGTTACAATTCTTTTTGATACATTGCATAAAACGACTTAGAAATTATAGTATTAAAAAAATCATAATTTGTAAAAATTGAATGCCTTAAAATATTTTATATAGGTACCAAAACCAAAATGCCATTACAATGTCAAGATAATAAGTGCTTCATATTGTCAAATTATAATTATTATTATTATCAGCCATTGTTGCCTACTGCTGGGGCCTCCCTTCCATCATGCCATGTGTGTCTGTCTCAGTGTCTCCATATAAAAATAAAGGATTACCGTGTTGCCAGGGTGAAAATACGGTGTTTTACGGTGTGTCAGTTAAAAATTTACCGTAATTACCGTGTAATGTTTAGTGTATGGTAAAATTGGTAAATAAGTAGATAAAAAACAAATTTAAAGGGAATTTAAAAGCAATAATTAAATTACAATCAAAATTTAATTTTTAATAAGGATAGGAAGGTAAATAAGGACGAAAATAAAATAAACTGCGGAGATGTGACGGTCGATGTGTGAGTAAAAGTAGCCTACATAAAAAGTAAACAGTTGGGTTTTTCCCCTGAACTAGGTGCTGAGTGTTGCCATCTAAAATTTTGTGTTTATAAAGTTACGTTTCGTTACACGTAATCAAAAAAATATCAAAAATGCGAAAAGTTATTCATCACCTTATTACGGTAGAATTACGACACGGTAATGCACGTTTACCGTTGACCGTAGATTATGTCAGATTACGGTGCGTCTACGGTAATTACCGTGTATATGGAGACACTGGTCTGTCTAATGGCTATTGAGCACCATTCCGGACAGTGACAGTTATTATTATATTATTATTATTATAAAAATAATTAAATAATTATACAAATGACAATAAATAAATAACGACATAGGTACTTAATTAATATAATAATTTTAGGGTCTGTATAAGTATTAGTAGAATAAACTTATATCAGTTTATTTCTTAAACGGCAATCTTACGTTCGTTTACGTCTTCATCAAACAATGCACAGCTACATTCAGTATGCGTGGAATGAGTTCGTCAATGACCTATTGCCTCACGTTATTAGCATGTCGAGATAGCATTCGCAACAGCAAATGTTCCAATATTTCCCGCAATTCACGATTTTTTAGATATTTATTATTATTTAACTAATCAACTCAGAATCGACTGACTAAGATCCTTAGAGAAAAAAAAGTGTTTTCTCTAACAAACCTTTGTTGTTAACATTCTGATCTTTTCTTTTGGATGGTTTTTCTATTGGATGACTGAAGGGCCCCTAGGGCTATTTAACATTTTGTATGGTAAACATTAGATAATGTTAGAGATAAAATCATAATACGAGTAAGGGTCACGTGCAGTTGTGCTCAACTGCACACCGACTGCAATCGGGCTGCACGGTCGGAGTGCATAGACAGACGGCAGTATAGACGATACCCTAAAGTTGACTCACTGATTTTCTAATTCTAGATAATGTGCGACAAGTCTCAATTAGAAACACCCAATTCAATTATTCCCTACGTACTTATAATATAAAACATCTATTTTCATTATAAATGTTTGATGGAATAATTTGTAAATACAAAATAAACCAACAATCGCGACAAACAGTTAATTTAGCGACCAAATGAAAGTACAATTTGTGGCTTCAACGCGCCGCGGCGCGGTCCGCACTTATATATATTGTAAATTGTGGAATGTAGACTGAAGTATTATTGAATCTATATCATATATTATAAATGAAATTTATTTTATGTTAGTAGGCATCTAAAGAATTATTTACCTACAGTTTGCAAGGTTGTGAAATTTTATTTTAAATTCGAAATAAAAAATCCATAACGTACATTTAATGACGGTAATGGAATGTTCCAAAACTCGTCAAACCCTCCAGCTAAGAATAAGTATATAGGTATCACTACAAAAGAAAACCTTATTAAATAATTGAATAAACAAAGTTTTCAAGCTCTCCGTGGAAGTTTACCGAAGCAATTTCGTCGTGAATGTAAAGGCCGTGTAACACAGTCGGGGCTTTTCGCCGGTAATGGAGCGTAGTGCTCCGACAATATTGTAATTTAAACTCGAAATTGAAACGTGTCGACGTCTGATTGCGTTAACGAATCGCTTGTAAACTAATAATGGCTTATATTTATGTTTTTCTAAGCGAAGCCAATCGTGTCCGCCTACACACTGCTCGGATTACATGTACCTACACGGTACGACTAATCACAACTTTTATGCAATCGTGTTCCATTGATTAATTCATAAAATTCACCTTTCAAATAACCCGTTGTGCACCAACAGTTGACACGAACCGATATTATAATAAAACACTCAATTATGATGTAAAGTTGGCCATTCACTACGAATCTGCGAATAAAATTAATGTTCATTTAAACGTAAAATATGTACTCGGCCAATAAATAGAGGCAGGTCGGTAACGCGACCATTTATCATCTGGTTCCGCCGTGCATTATCGTTTATTGTGTTAATTTTATTTGTGCTCGTCGGCGGCTTATCGGCTAATTATAAACGTTATTATTGAATTCAATAGGGATCGGAATGTGGAAACTATTTCGGTTCTTTATTTGTATGTAAAACTGACTTCGCAATAGTTACCTACGGAGATAGTGATCACTGGGTTTCCTTTACATTGACCTTGTTTAACTTTAATTTTAATTTTATTCAAAGACTGTTGAATTTTAATATAAATGTCGTGGTCGTATCAACTTCTATTTATTTATTTTTTACTTCCTTTTTGTTTGGTTTTAATTATTTGAACTCAATTAGGATTTTATTTATTTCAGACGGAGATAGCAAAAAGGTTGAATGCGATAATAGCACAGATTCTGCCATTCCTATCGCAAGAGCATCAGCAGCAAGTGGCCTCCGCGGTAGAGAGGGCGAAACAGGTCACGATGACAGAACTGAACGCCATTATTGGGGTGAGTACCTTCCACTCGAACCTACAAAAGAAATAAATCTTATACGAGGCGGCAGGTTTTATGGAACGGACGTGGGTTCCAGATATTGTTATGTTATTCTCTATTGATAAATGAATTTTATCTATTGATACATTCAACGTTATTGCATATCAGTATTTGTGTCTAAGCCCGATGTATTATTAGAAGTCATAACGACGTTTGCTTCTTATTGATTCGTTCGTAATGTTATAAATCAATAAATAATAATGTCATTGAGTTCAATAAAAGAGATTCCTACGCGTATTTCTTTTATTCGAGCACAATAAATTCTTAGAAGGAAAAATTATAATATCTCGCGATTAATTCATGCGAAACCGATTTAAACAACACGTTCATTGTTGATTCAGCTTCGGATCGTAAAAGTGGAATGTTTAGCAACGGTTGCCTACATACATATTATTGAGCACCTAACTATAGCATAGAGTTAAGATGGCGTATGGCATCTGTCCAAACATTTCGTGCTGTCATTGCTTAGTTATTCGCTTATTGCGGCACTAGCACTGAGAAGGTCGATGATATTTAGGCGGCATTACTGAATAGGTAGGTGTCATTTGAATACTAAGTGATTTCAAATTCACTATGCAGCATTCAGTATGACGGCATACTTACCATTTCCATTGTGAAATAATAAACGAATATCTGATTGAGCTAAGGAATAGAGACATAAACGGGTAAACTACTCGTAACGTAAATTGGAGTATAAAGATAAGGGCATCAGTAATCAGTAGCATCTAACAACACCAAATAAAACACGATACTTGTTAGAAACAAGCTTGAGAGTTAGGTAAGTGTACGTGCAAAGTCGATCTAAAGCGCGGCTTTCAACAGGTCGAAAGTTCGACGGTCGTTAATTAAACGATCTAAGCCGCGCAAGAGGAGTTGGCCGCGCTCCAACAACTAAATAGCTATTGATAAAATTGCTACAATCTACCACAGATATTATACAAAATTATTATACTATGCGCACGACTTTGGCACGTTAACCGTGAATTAGCGTGTTTATATAATTTGTAACCGACATTTGTCATTTGTATGCCGTGCGAACGTGATTCAACATAATATTCTACTGACATTACAAGCTGTGTCTGATGTTTGCCTCTATTTTGATCACATCACTGAGCATTTAGATCAATTTGCATCTGCGACGTTAACACTACTTCTTCATCGAATTAGAATCTGTTCTCCAAATTGTATCCACTACAGTAACAGTAACTAATTTCACAATACGCTAATTGCACTTTTTAGCCTATAAGTGACGTGAGGACTTCATTGCCGTCTATTATTCAAATGGTCAGTTCGCGGCAGGCTGCCAAGTCGTTAGTGCGACCTATTCTCGATGTGTTAACGTTTGGCTCTTGAAATGTGTGCAGATAGGTGTACTAAAATAAATCACTGGAGATAATGAGGGCGAAAATAAAACGGTGGAAGTCACTCGTCGCTTAGCCGTCTGCGGCCGATAGAGAATCTCACGGGAGCAGATCGCTGGCGCATCGCCAACTCGATCACACACCGCGTAGGTACAACATTGTTGTTCGCCGCTTGATCCAAGCTCATTTTAAATGCCACCGAAACAAATAGTAAATACATCGGTTCGGTATGCAAACTACGAAGATTTAGCACCATTTAAACCGTAACGTTGCTTTTGGACGCTAATTAAATATCTTATGATTTATTTACATACGCTCGAACACTTCGTTCGTACCATTAAGTTCCTAATTACAAAATATCACAAGTGGACACTAAAGGTGAATTTACATTCACACATCTTTAGTACGTACCTACCTAAGCCGTTTTATGTTATTTATTGCGTTATATCAATTAAATATGTATTTCGTAAATGATCGCTTTATTAAACATAGGAGAAGGTACAAGCATAGGTACTTTTTGCGGTAGGTATAGGATGGCTGAACACACCCAGATAGAGATAAAAGGAAATTCCTTAAGACCCCAAAGTATTTACAGAAGGTTCATCGGCTCGGTTCGTAGGGATTTAGCTACGTGTACGCGTATAACTTTCCGAGGAACCGGGATCTTCAAGACACCGGCAAAACGCAATATCGCCCTCTCCCTATAAAACACTCTAATTTAAATAAAAAAACGGCGCCACCTTCCGTATGTCGGTCCTTTTTTTATTACGAACCTTTTTTATTTTCGGGTCAGCTAGGGATCAAAGGGGCTCTCCCAGGAGAGCGCCCCGCGCCGCGCCGCCTCCGCCTCGTCTGATTTGCGACGATTCCGTCGCGCGCCGATTTGTGAAGAGGGAATACTCCTCAAATTGGGGTCTGTTTGCTCGCCTATTAAAATCACTCACCGTTCCGAGTGCTCCGTTTCGTTTAAACGTTCTGTTTTTATTAAAGCTTTGTTCGCGATGTTTTAATTTCCTTTTCCCATTGTTTGTGCTCAGTTTTTAGCAATCAGAGAACGTAATTAAATTAGCGATGCAGTAACGTTACCGACTACCGACTGCTATGAAGCAAAACAGGTCACAAGTCGGTAGCTGAAAACTGAAAGCGATGGATATCAGTATTTCTGTATTGTATTGGAAAGATGCGCGTAAACTCGTCAACAGGGGGTGAGATCGATGAGGGTGGTTGTCGTCGGCGCGTTATCGCCGAGTAAATCATTTTCTTGATTTTATTCCGCGCCGGGTGTCGCAAGCCTCCCTTGTGAGGTAATAGCTTCCAGATACTTCTCCCTCTCACCTATCCACCTATACATGTCATATTGGAACAATACTCATGTCTTTGTACCGAAGTTCGAATACGTGTGTGACCTCTGCCACAGATACGCGTATCGAATCTTATCAGATTCTGATCGCATGCCAATGTTTACGACTTGTTCGTTTGTAATGGAATGCTGTACCTTTGACTCAACATGAGTACTTATTGAGTATGTATTATAAACAAGTGTATAACGCGTACAACGTTTATGCAACATTATCTCGGGAGATAGGTGAGTAAACACGAGAGCTCGTGTAAATAAAGCGTATCTGTTTCCCCGTGCGTCGATGGCTTTATAAACAAGCGATTCGTGAAAACATTTCTATCTAGTTTGTGCGGTTACACGCCCTCTGATAAAAATTACGAGGGAAATAAATCGGAGCGGGTCGGGAGACGGGAGGAAACATGAATTTGTCATTTTTTGCAGGCACGTTCGCCGGCGCGTGATAAATATTGCATTGCAGGCCCTCGGCTTTCTTTTGAGGCGTCTCCACCGAACCGTATTAACTTTTCTGCTGTTATTTTAGGCTTTTAAATCACATTATTATATTTTCGATTCTTATAAAATGCATTATTAATATTACGTCTAGTGGTCATCGCTAAAAGATAAAAAGCGATAACACAAAAAAACCGAACGACTCGTATGTGCATCAAGCTTAACTTCCTCGTGTTTTTCATCGCGCGAGAGTGAGTAGGGGACCATTTTGTCGTCGCTTCCAATGAAATTATGTAATCAGTTTTACGACTGATCCGGCCCCGGAGTTTTTCTTGTTATAGTAACTTTTTTGTGTTTTGTGGTTGTTATTGTACGTTATTTGTCAATGGAGTTGAGTTGGATGCTTTTGTAGGGTTTTATGTTTACAACTTGAGAAATTTTATGTTTTACCTATATAACATATTATACCTACTAATATTGTTTGAGCGGAGCAATTAGGCAACATTTTGTAAACTTTTTTCCTGTTTTTCTTTCAGTTGCAAAAAGTTAAAAGAAGTCATAAAAATAGCTGAGTTTTCAAAGATTTTGTGAAAATATCGTAACATGCACAAACAAGGTTAAAACAAAATACTTTTCATAAATCTATCACCAATAAATATCGTTAATGAACGCAACTATTAATAAAATTACTACAGACCAGTTCAGAGTTCTACGGTGTCAACAAAACAGTTCCAGTATTTGCAGTTTTAGTTTACTCAGTTTAATATAATATGTGATTAGAACCAATTACTTTGAAAGTGTAACACGTGTCGGTGGAGTCGCGTGAGACCGGAGTTTCCCCGCCTAATGGTGCGTGAACCCCTCCCCCTGAACCCAAACTACCCTCTTTGTAGCTTACAGCGTCGTTTTATCCCCGACATTCACATGTAAACGACTCTGTGCAGTCTCGTGTAAATAATTATTAACGCTAAACTTTAAACCTTTTACGAGGGAAGATAATTCACACTTTGTCTGCAGAGATACGGTTTGTAAACAACGTAAATTCCATTTAATGACATGGGACTTACGTAGCGGGTCATGTGTTTTGATTTTAATCATTTATATGGTGGTAGTCTACGTTGGGTTTATTACTACTGATACTATGATAATGTAAGCTTAAATGGTGTTTGTGAATAAACAAATTTAAGAGAGCTTCGTATGCAAAACTTAAGCAATAGGTGTATTTTTAAACTCTTACTTTAATAATAACAAACACACCGAAATATTTCGTTTAAAATAATACTGTAGGTCGGGGAAAGTTCTGTAGCACTGGAGTAATTGAATTGAAAAATAATCTGGTTTCTTTAGAAAAAAAAATATAAATCACCTCTACAAATTAAGATATTTATTTAAATGTTCGCAATTATCAGCGACAACACCCTATTATTTTTTATCAATTATATAGCCAAACTAATGTTATAATGCAGTATTTTTTTATTTATTGTTTATATTTTGAGTAAACAAACCCCTGCTATAAATGAAAATTGGAGCTCACAACGCTCTACTCATCTTCAACTGTGATATGCAATACAGCTGAGATAAAAATTTGTATGGCAGGGTGTTGTGTCACTTAAGTCGCCAAATTTGTTAACATTATGCACACCCTTCAGAAGTTTGATAGCAGTACATATTACTTTATTGTAAACTAGCGGCCCGCCCCGGCTTCGCACGGTAGAGAAGTAGGTATAGTGAACGTTTACCAGGAGTAAATTCGTGATACATTGTATTTTAATAGATATAACCCTAATGGTTTACGCAGCGCACGCAAATTAATGACTATTTCTGTTACAATGACCAAACCTTAACACATGTATAAATTTATCGTGGGCTATTTTGAAGATATTGATAAGTAATACAAACCCCTAGTACATTACTTTACTCTACCACCAATAGTTTTCACACCGCATGAAAAATAATCACTGCTTCCATTATTGTGACTAAACCAAAAAAGATGGATATAATCTATGTATACTGTTTTGTAGGTATTGATAATTACTACAAATCCCTAGTACATTACTTTACTCTACCACCAATAGTTTTCACACTGCATGAAAAATAATCACTGCTTCCATTATTGTGACTAAACCAAAAAAGATGGATATAATCTATGTATACTGTTTTGTAGGTATTGATAATTACTACAAATCCCTAGTACATTCACACTGAATTAAGCTATCCATAAGTGAAATTTTTTTTAAAATCGGTCCAATAGTTTCGGAGCCTTTTCGTTACAAACAAAAAAAACGAAAAAAACAAAGTTTCTCTCATTATAATATTAGTATAGACTATACAAAAAGAAGTAACTAAAATTTAGAACATACTGTAACAAAATTCACAAGCGCCGGTCTTATTGCTAGTGAGCGATTTTTCATTTAAAGTACCAATGATGAACAAGCATTGTTCACAAAGAAAGATACTATGGTTATTAAAAAAAAATATAGCAACCGTTTCGTAGCGCGTAGTAGTAGGCGTAGCTTTTCGAAACCGTAGCACAAAGAAAAAAATTGTTAAAGCATAAGTATGTATGCGTAGTGTAGGGTTCATACCTAGCTTAGCAGATACCTGAACAAAACCCTACCGCCTTCTAAAAGACAATACAGTGCCATCTAGTTACAAACTACACCAAACATGTTAGTAATCACAAATTTTTTTTGTAAAATTTTACGGTTGTGGGATTATTTCTATAAATAACATCGTTTTATAAAAACCTATAAGTACAAAATTTAATCGAAAAAGATACCATTTACTGAGATTGGAAACCTTGTCCTACAGCTCGTAAACTACTGCCTCTGTCACCTGCGCCATGATTACGTTAAAATTAACGACAAAATTTTGATACGCATTTCATACGCGCAAAGTTTGAAAAAAATGCAGTAAAATGGCCATAACTTTTGATTGCGATAACTTAGAACTATGATTTTAAGGGACAGCAGACCTGAGCATTTCATATCAATTTCAAATATATACTTCCACGCTTTCCCGTAAAAAAATTGTCTTGACAGACGGACAGACTGGAAAACAAAGTAATCCTATAAGGGCTCCGTTTTTCCTTTTGAGGTCTTCTTCTTCTTCTTCGTCGTTCCCTCACTGCTGAGGATCGCGACCACATGTTATTTCCTTCCATCGTGTTCGGTCCTTGGTTTTTTTGCTTGGTTGCATGGACCGCGTGGTATAAACTGCCATCAACCTTCCTCATCAGGTCCGACCATCTGGCTGGAGTTCTGCTCATGGCGCGCTTGCCTTCTATGCGTCCCAATATCCTTTTGAGGTACGGAACCCTAAAAACTGTAAAGCTTTCACAATATTCTTGAAACACATTTTACAGCATAGTTAGACTTAAAATAATTAGAATAATCGCATCCACAATATATTCATACATATTTGGTATAAGTATGTATTATTATGTTAAAGATAATAAACTCAAATTGTCTAATACTACTCATTTACTTCACACAAAAGCATTAAATCCTACACGTATATCAAATGCCCAATCAATCTGATTACAAATGCAACTTCATAATCCATCAGCAGACAAGCCAGGAGGCAATAGCTCTATAATAGCACTTACTAACTGCTAACTATTCTTTGTTTACAATGTGTCTATATAGCCATAGTAACTGGCAATTGACCTGTGGCCAACAGGAACTTTCCAATGAACATTATAATAGCTCAACCAATTAGTTAAACGAAGATTAAACACCGCTTAGTTCACTTGCGACGGAATCATTTGAGAAAGTTAATGAATATTTGACCCCCGTTTAGTAATGGCTATTTTGATAATATAATATGTATAAGATGTGCTCAGATGCCGATTACAAGTGTAAACGTGCCTTTTCCATTAAATAATACTCGAACACTTCAGCATATTTTACATAATTTATTTCAAGGCCACCATCTTCAATTTCGCTCTACCATCCTCCGTCGCGCTGGCATCCACCTCCCTGTGTTGCCATCGCGCCCTCGCACATGCCATAGATCTCCGTGAAATCACACGTTGCCATTAATACTTTCCATAAAACCACCAAAACGTTCACAGAATCCGTAGCATGCGCGTCACAAAATAACATCAACCCTACACAAGTCAATCGTGTCAATGAACCCTGAACATGAGTACCTAATAAGTCATATTATACTCTTATTTAAGTGTCTGGGTGTTATAAAGCTTTATATAAGTAGGTATATCAGTGCACCATACCATACCATACCATATACAGGCTTCTAGCCTAGTTTAGGATCAGATGACCGTGTGTGGAAGTGGTCCCATATTTATTATTATTATTTGTGAAGCGAAATATTTTATTACCTCAATGTATTCTATGCCTCGAATTGGAAGATACTCTGATGTAATTTATACATGACAGTAAACCAATGTAAATTAGATTTTCCTCTTCAGCATATAATATGACATAGATCATTTCAGCCTCCGTGAACCTCGAGCCAAACAGATCGGATAAAAAAATATCGGTTGTTAAGCCGAGGGAAATATATTTATGCGTAGAAATCTGTGCGGGTGGCGTGTTCTATCCATTTATAAATGGTGAATAATCCCCGAGCGTATGGACGGGGGTAAATGTGGCGTGAAAACACGAACCCGCCGGTGCTGTGAAGCATTTTTCACGTGACAAAGGCTTTGGCAGACAGTACACGTCTGTTCAGAAGGACAGAGCCGAGTGCCGCTTGGAATAGTAAAATTATTTGTACGTGTTTGATCTCTAATGCGGTCGAAGCGAGCAATGGTTCCATTTCCAAATGAAGCATTATTTTACACTTAAAATTCTGTCACGCATACAAGACAACATATTTTCAATGCGAAATTAATAAATATAAAAATAATAGCGTCTTTACCGCCCCTTGTTTTTCCATAGAAACTTAATCAAAGTTTAATTTGGTCGATAATACAAATCCAAGTTGGCGAAGAGATAAGTAAACGGATAGGAAAGTCGGGGGAATGAGTTTTAATCCCGGGGGACGATATCGGGAGTGTTTAATCACGTCTAAATATGGAAAAAATACAGCGAGAGTATCACCGAGAGTTATTGTCATTCATAACAGGGCGTGTGGGGGAAGCAGGCAGTCGGGCGTGAGGCAGTGAGGCAGCGAGGCGAGGGAGGTAGTGGCAGGGCAGGGGTGCGACACAGGACTCGATACCGATACCGGCGGGATCACGTCACCGCACCGTAACGAGGGAAAAGTTAGGATCGCGCGAAATGTTTGTAATAATATGTAGGTTCGCACATTGAATATTTGGTTAGGGTTACCAGAATTTCGATGTTGGTTTTTGTTCGCTTACTCGTGTAGTATGCATAATGAGTACATACAAAAGCTTTTTTCTTTACGCTGATCTCATGTGAGCTCGAAATTCACACACATCTCGTTAGATGTACTCAATTAAACAGAGCCATTGATACGTGTTAATTATAATTTTAGGTCAAGTTGTGTGACCTTAGCGGTATTCTAAAGGCCCAAGGTGTTCGCGTTCATGAGAAAACGTCTAACGAAATTAAGTCCTAGTGATTAGTGAAGCTAATGTCCATAATACCGAGCAGTATCGAGCATCGAACCTCCAAGTAAAAAAATATCCCATTATTGTTCTATGTCTACATACTCACAAGCTCTGATATCTGATTCACTGTTGTAAATAAATCAGAGGAAAAGTACCTATTTATTAGTTTTAATTAAGCTGAGGCGTTAAAATGTAAGCATTGAAATCGGACTAATACAAATTATAAATACTCCCCCTTTTGTAAAAAAGCACTCTCGACTAAGTGGCGCTCGCCACCTTTTGACACACAATAAATCACAGCCGTGAGCGGCCAATAAAAAATATGTTCCACCCTCGGCGAAAATCCAATTAATTTTCGGCGCCAAAAAAAAGAACGTGCTCGTCCGAGCGGAAAAAGCTCGAGCACGGGCGGCCCCGGCCGGCGCGAGTCACAAGCGACGGCGACGGCATGGCAGGAGGGCGCGACCCGCAATGTATAATAATAAAGTTAAACGAGACGAGATAGGAAAGGGAAGTGCGGAAAAACGGGAAAGTGGAAAAGGGGAATAATGGAGAAGGAGTAATCAATTTCGCTCAGTCGCCGCCGCCGGCGAAGCCCTCATTTAAAATTTAAAATATCGCGGTGCGAGGGGAGCCGCGGGCGTCGAGGACTTTTTAATTTGGCTCGACTTCGTTTTAAAAATGCACGGAGCTCTGCGGCGACACATCAATCCACTTTTACTGGTGACACTCGAAACTAAAAGCGTTGCTTTATTTTGTAAGGGAGTCGGGTTTTAGCAGACGACAATTTAGCGCTCTTGTTTGACTGTTCACATTAAAAGGGTTTCGGGTGACTTGGGAAGATCTCGACTCGTTATTTATTTTTTGCTATTCCTCTATATCTTCTCAATATTAATTTTGACTAATTATAGGATATTTGAAACTGAACTGGTTTCTTTTTTTCAATTATTGTTTATAATAGGTATATTAGTGTAATGCTATGTTTCAGCAACAAAGGCCAGATCTGCCGAGGTTGCTGCAGCAAATGCACGCAGCACATCTCCCGGCGCACGGGGCGCCTCCCCTGCCGCTCCTGGGCCAAGGGGCGCTTCCTCCCGCGGGCCTTCTCGGCCTCGGTGTGCCTCATCATCCCCTATCAGTATTAGCAAAGCCTCCAGACCTACATCGACCAGATGATAAGGGTAACGGTATGTACCTAATTGATTATATTATTAAACCTGTGCACTCTCTGCTAATGTAGAACTTTTCTAGATAAGAAAATCACACAAATAAGCCATAAGTAACGGTTCGATACACGGATGAATATTTTAAGAGGTTGTCGCTTGTTTGTGTATTCGTGTTGTTTACTGTGTGCCACTGGAGACTATTAGAGCCTTCTCTACCCCCCTTGCCTCCCCACCCCCGCCGCGGCAGACGTCTCCGATCCCACTTCTGTTTCAATATTTACCAGGTTCGAGAGGCTTTTTGAACTCAATGTTTGCGTGTTTTCGGATCGCTGACGGCTACAACTCGCCTCGATATTACTTTCACAGTATGAATAAGTCAATTCCACGAATTGGTGCCTATCTATTCGTGTGTTTGGACAGAATTTGTAAACAGACAGTGATGTACAGATTTGGAAAAATATTATGTGTGGCACGAAAACCACGCTTAAGGCGAGAGCCGAGCATAACTTTGTGGTATCATAGCATTATTTGTATCCAACGACGATGGGAGGGTTTTCAGTACCGACGCGCGGCGGTGAATAATCCGGCCGCGACGCGCGGGGTAGACTGAGCGCCACAAATGAAAATGTAACACAGAAATGGATTTGGAAGCCGCCCGTCGCTCCGGTTAATTACAAAAACAAGCGGTAATCTGCGCTCCGGGATGTTCCGGCTTAGCGCCCCCTGCCACCCTTGGCCCGCCTGCCACTTCCCCGGCTAATTTGTGCCATTATCGGTGTACTGATGTAAGAGTTACCGCGCAGATGGCCCCCGCCACCCGCCCAAACTCCTACCTAGCCTGCGCTCAATTAATTATTCCTTGCTGGTGTGAGCATCGCGTGTTTTACTCAATTAGTAACGTAATTTTGTGGGTGACTTGAGTTGCGCGGTCGTGACCGTCATATATGCCGCGTTTTCATACCTACTTGCTAAATATAATTCCAAAATCAGCGCTTCAATAACAAATTTATAGAGATGCTTTACTAGGTATCTACATTCGTAGATACTAGGGTTAAATATGTCGGTACGAAAATTTCGAGAAGGTTGTTTGCTTGGATAAAGTGTAATCAAGTTGAAGAACGTTCACGTTAATTAGTAGGTTATGACATGATTGTAATTGTTTCGACCAAAGCTGCGCGCATTCACGCGAATGGACAACGCAGCTGAATAGTTCGCCAATAATTGAGGCATTTAAATTAATTGTGGCAATACATGCAGCGCTAATACGACCATATGCCGGCTATATATGAACGTACATATGTACCACATGTGAATAGTAATGGGATTGCCTGCAATTGCTCACAAACTTGAGACGAATCAACTGGGGCGTAATGCCTTTGATGCATGCAATTCCGTAGCCAACGTACCGTGCATACAGATCTATATAGCGACCGCAACCACACGCTAGACGCAATTATTTAGATTAGGCACGCTTCCTCTTCGTTCTTCTAATCCATGCCGATATATTAAAGAATTCGATAAAAAATTGATCGATGTCGTCGTAAATAACTTTCTCGATTATGAGCATGTCAAAGTGGTAATTAAGGCTGACATTTAAAGTAAGACCGTTCTATAATGTGTCGCCTGAAGGCATCTTAGATGATTATTGAGTGCGCTATAATATAATACTGGTAGTAAAGAGTGTCTATAGAAAATGCAGATTGATACAGAGAAGTATTTTCCAGCTGCCTCCATTGCCACTTCTGGGGCGTGTAATGCGTCAGACGAGCCAATTTGCAAGCTACGAGTGCCCTCTCTATTGCGATTCGGTTCGTCACTGGACCTTGCCTTTTGGCCTTTTGGGATTGCTGACCGATAGGGATGTCAAACATGACTTACATGAATAAGTTTCAAAACAATAATTTTAAAAAGTCGGGTTAGGTATTTATAATATAATCTGTTTTCATAATATTTTTATAGACTAAGCTTGGAATTCGCTTGAAATACAATATGAATATTGGAAAGATTTTTTTTTCCCACTCGTGAGTAAAATTTTTCCATATTCATATTATATAATATGTTTTATTCAGAATCCTGCGCGCGAAATCGAACATTACCTATAAACACTTAAGTTATAATTAAACTGATCACGAACGATAAGTGATTTGAAAGTATATCGTTACAAATTGTCTTAAATAATATTTATATATTAGAGGCCTGATAGAGGCGGCAGGTAGTGGGTAGGGGTGGTATGAGGCAGGCCCGTGGGACGCATGATCTCGGCGACAGCGCTTGCAATATTCATCTCCGCTCTACAGCTCGGCACCGCCTACAGTCTCGTTTTCTCGATTATTCTGACATAGACTCTCGCCACACTTGCTTCGTCTCCTATTTGTTGGTTACATTTGTTCATATCTACAGATATTATATAAGTGGTATTTATTTAAACCTTCAGAACCATTCCAAAATATAATCTAGTCCTCATAACGATTTCGATGACGGCGACCCCAGCGTGAATCATTTCTTAGTCTCAAATACTCTCAACATGCGTGGATATAATGGATTAATCCAAAACAAATAAGTGTCAAGTGAAACAATTTGTACTCGAACTTATACTTTAAGCCATAGAGTTCATAAAATACAAATAAATATTTAATTATTAATGATATCGCTATCTTCACAAATTTTTAAATTAAAAGCAAACACGCCAAAACTTTTTGTCGGAATAGTTTCACCTCAAATATGTTCATCAAATATAATACCACAGCTCATATTCAATTTCCTTATAATACAACATCCTCTTTAGTTTGTCACAGCTTAATAAATATGATTCTACATACATACATACATTCACGCCTTTTTCCCGAAGGGGTAGGCAGAGATGTACAGGACTTGTCCCATAGTAGATACACCCACATTTCGCCAGTATGTTATTGGTCCCATGTAATAGGGGGCGAGCCTATTGCCATCTACCGGGCACAGTTCCAGACTCGAGGCAGTTATTGAGATAATTCGTCATGGAAAAATCCAATATTTAACACTGCCTGACTTGATTGGCAGTCGAGCATGCGCCCTCTACGCCACCGAGGCAGTTCTTTGAGTTGATTCTCTTGAGGAAAAATAATGTTATAGTTGTTCCATTGTAATAACATTTCTGTTTGGTTGCAGGTATCAGCTCGGCGGAAGAGAGACATGTGAGTACCGCATAACTTTTTCCAATTTCACTAGAGTTGTTAAAATTCCGTCGGCGAAATTTTGCTTTGAAAAATTCCCCTAACAAGCGTAGGTAGGTAGCAGGTGCCTTTTCCATTTGGGAATGTACGTGGAGTGTTTCGCTCGAACACGTTGATTTCATAACAGCAGCATGAGTGCGGCGTGTGGTGTGGTGTGGGTGGCACGGCGTAAGGCAAGTGGTACACTTAACCCGCACTCGCCTACCACTCGTGCGCCATGATAACTCCTTCACCCACATACAATTATACCGACCACTGGACCTCAAATCCTAGAAATTTTATGTATGACTTTAAAAAATCTAAACATTTATTATGTTTGATTTCTCATTAAATATATTTTTTTCGAAATCCGTAGAAATAAAAGAGCTAACTAACTTAAGAAAACGCAATAAACACAATGTTCCAAGAACTATCATCACCAAATCCAAGTATACAAACGAGCCGATGTATGTAGTAGCACCAGTAAAATGTTAAGTGGCACTTGAATCATAGATGTTTTGAACACTTAAAAGTTTAAACGACATCGGTACTTGGAGAACGAAAACCCTAGGGTGAAGTGAGTGAGTCGCTAGCAAGTTGCGTCGGGAGTCGGGAGGGAGGAGAGGTGTTGAGAATGCGCTAGGGTTGCGTCGCCTCGGTTGCGAGACATCAACTCAAAGCGAACCTGCAGCAGATGTGCACGCTGCAAACGTAATGCATGCGAATCGATACTCACTCCGAGTTTCGTATTGTCTTTGTTTTACTAACCTCGTTTGGTTTGACAGATATTTCAGTTTCATGTTTCGTTTGCGTTAAAATTCAGCCCCAGTGCGAGGTCTAAATAATATTTTTTATACAGTTTTTGCGTTCCGCAGGGATTAATGCTACGGGTAAAATAAACATCGGAATTTCGATACTACACAAACATTCAAATATGTATCTATGTACCTCATATATAAAAGTGTCCTTTTGAAATAATGTTTTATAGACTAGATGGAAATCTATGGATCTATGGCTATGGGGTATGGGTTCAGCGGTGGACGTTCTATGATGATGACTAGCCGGTTAGCTCAGCCAGTGCTCTGCCTTCTGAGCCGCAGGTTCCGGGTTCAATCCACGGCGAGGTCAAAATTTTGATGAGCATGGTCTGTTTGATTTGTGTCTGGATCATTATAAGCGTATATAAAGTATTAAGAATGTATATCAGTTTTAAGGGCGTACGTGGTCTTCTAGGAATTTTACACAATCCTATGAAAAAATTACCAAATGGATGTTTTGTATTCCCCTGTTTCCCCGAATATAATAAACCCATTCTATAAATTTATATCCTGATATTTTATAGTGAAGTAAGCTATGTCTATTTGAATTTTTCTCATTAACCCTTGGTGTTTTCACAGTGAACTTCCAAAAATCCCAGTTTTGTGTGATTGGACAAAAAATGTAGAGTTCACTACAAAAAAATTGTAGAGTTTATAAGCAAAATAAAATGATAGGGACATACGAGTACTTTGTTTCATCTTTAAAATATCAGGATATAAATATATCAAATAGGTTTACTGTATTCGGAGGAAACAGGGGAATACAAAACATCGATTTAGTAAATTTTCCATAGGATTGTGTCAAACTGCTAAGAGGTCCTCTTTGCTGTTAAGTCTTCTGGTTACCATAGGTCTGTACGGCTTTGCCTAGTTTGGGACCAGATGACCGTGTGTGGAAGTTGTCTCATATTATTATTATCATATCACTACTCAAATCAAGACCACCTGTATTTTTATATCCGAGAAAAATTATACGCATAATTTTGCATTACGCACATACGCTATTTATTATTGTCCAATAAAAATCAAGGCATCAATGACAAAATAAACCTGAGTATTTTCATTTTATTACATTAAATGATTTTTAATTGAATTACTAAACATTTATGTTAGCGATAATAACCACACTTTCAAACCGTAGTACCTACTACGTGTATAAAATATAGAAGAGCGAGTTTAGTTATAAAACCAACATCGCGGTCGGCAAGTTTATAACTCGAGGACGGCACGTGAAGAGTTTATCTCGGTGTGACCCCGATACGACGTCGGCAGTCGGCAGTCTGCTCACGGAGCCGCCGAGCTCGATCTTCGCAAACACGGGAGCCGAGTAATGCACGGACGCGCCGCACAATTTCAACCCAACCGCACACTGTAGCATTTATACCCAGTACTACAATTTGTGTTAAAAATTTACCGCTATTTTGGTTTTACACTACGGCAGCCTTCGTATAAAAACTTAGTGTGAACATAACTGCAAAAGAAGAACTTTCACCACCAACATTGCTAATCATACACCAGGAAATTAAATTGCTTGCCTAAATTAGGTATTCTTAGCTCTTATGTAACTCTATCCCAAGTTACAATTAGCGAAGACTATCGTAGGAATCAATGATTCAGAAAAGAAATTAAATATAAAAGTGATTGATATGTGTGACCTGAAACAGTAGGCAGGTAGCTAAATCACTGTATTCCATTGCATCCAAAGTGTGGGGGCAGGGAGTGCACTCAGTAATAAAGTTTACATAAACCGAGCGTCTTGCGGGGGTGTCAGGTTTCCAGTTTCCACTACCTCCGTTACCTACACTACAGTGGTACACTAGCGCTCGTTTGTCCACTGTTTTTACTGCGAATCACGAAGGTGCTACACAGTTGCAAGCTCGTTGTTTATTTGCAAACATCGCACGCCGTCTGTTTGATTTTCCGATATATCAGCCCAATGTTTATTCTACAATGTAGAATGTAGAGGAACATTTGTGCTGTTTAAAGTACACTGCTATATGCACGTGAATTCGTAAATTTTATGAGCAAGCAAATGCTGCTAAACGTCGTTTATTTTTATTTAGTAGATACAATTTATACTTTCTCGCAGTCATAGTAGCAAAGCAATATAAGAGTTTTATATAGAACATGATTTAGTGCCTAAGCTCTCATAGAACTACAAATTTAAGGCTTGTTCTAATGAGAAATCGCTTGCATGTTTAAACGCTACTTAGTTTCATTGAAACATAAATTAATTTTCAAGAAAGCTGCTTAAACTCCGGCGAAATAACAGAGTTTACGGCAGCCAATTTACACCGAACGCGAAATTGAGCAGTGGTTGTGAGCCCACTGCCTACAGAATACAGAGCCCTTCCAACCTCATTCCGGTAACATAATAACCGCGGATTTATTTCTGCCGCCCGCTCATTCGCTCTCAAATCGCGCCTAATATTCAATTTGGGCGCCTGAACCACACAAAAACTGTTCGGAGCCGGTTCATTACGCCGCGCATCTCGCCTCTTCATCCTCCTTACCTTATCTAAGCCACTCTGAATAACACTCCCCCTGCCACCCTGAACTCGTCGCCCGATTCTCCCTCGCCCCCCGCACACACCACTTCAAGTGGAAAACTCGCAGGGCGAGGGCCGCTCAACCTTGTTTAGCATTCTCCTCGACTTCTTTATTTAATAGATGCCGAAAAAACTCCGGTCAGAATAAATTTGCGTTTGTTCTCAGATATGGCGGGTCGTTGCGTTTTTTAAAGGTGCGCCGCTCCTTTAATTAAGGTAGAGCCGTAGAGCGCCGCCGCGTGGTGTAAATACAAGTTATGTTTGTAGAGGCGAAGATTGAGTGCTTTATTAAACAACAAAAACAAAACTGGAGCCTGTATGTCGGAGTCCTGTTTTTGTCGAGCGGTGGCAGCCCTAGCGCGGTAGAGCGGCATGTTTACGCGCAGAGAGAAGCACCGTTCTCTCACTATGTACTCCGTGCGCGACAACCCTCACAATTTATAGCCGAGACTTTCTTAATTGGAAAGAATGGCCACTTGTAATTATTAAGACGCCCTAAAGTGAAACAGATTGCGCGGTAGTCGTTTTCTCGGTATTTTATTTTTTATTTCGAGTCTTGATACAGAGTTTAATTTGTCGGCTTTCTTTACATCGAAATTAAACTTTGCATTATTCTTCGATACACTTTATCGCTTTTTTAATACCTATCTACATGTTAACAGTAGGCATATTTCGTTCCAGCTTTACAAAACAGCAATTTCTAGTAAAAAGTTGGCAATTTTGACTTGCTAATGTGCACAAGCACGGAACAGCTCAAGCAGTGTAATTTGTTGATTATTGAATATTCAACGTGTAATGTAGCGTAGCTAGTTTGCAACCGTATCCATTAAATATAAAATTGCCGCAAGAAATCTGAATATTAAGCATGAGTTTTATCTGGTATTCTTGGTATTTTACTGAGCTCGGTTGTTCTCAGTGCAATGGATTTACAATCCCCGTTCCCAACGGGCATGACAGATGATGTAACGGGATCTTGGATGCACACACATTGCCTTACGTTTCAATATTGAAACCTTATCACGTTTCGCTGATCGACCATGGACTGTGTTCAACTTGTTTGTAATCCTGACTTTATTATAATCCTCAATTTTATTTTTATATCATCATCGTCAGCCCACATTATCATCCCACTGCTGGGCGTAGGCTATTATTTTTATATACTATATTGAAACTGCTGATAAAAAATGAAAATTATTTTATTTATTCAATTATTGTATAATTCAGGTGCTTTTTAACTTTTTCGGACTTGTCTGTCCATTTACATACATCACGCCTTTGCCAAATGGGTATAACATAACATAAAATCACGCAATTTTCCCGAAGGGGTGGGCAGAGGTAAACCCACTCACACAGTGTAGACGTACACTTCGCCAGACACATACACACACACCCTCACAGTAGCACAGTTCCAGACTCAAGGGTGTTATTGAGAAAATGCCTATGGAAAAATCCAATAACACTTTTAGCCTGACCTGAGGATCGCACCCGAGACATCATAATCAATCAACATAAGTTCTTGCGACCACGGTACGCCACCGAGGCAGTCATAGTCATCATTTCATCATGGCAGTTTTCATATTATACAATTTTAAATTTTCACTGTCGTAAAAATTCCTTAATGGTACGTGTATGACCGATTGCTAATAACTATAGTAAAGCTGTTGAAAGCATATCTAAACCGCTCCGAAGTCCAAAGTGAATTGTTGATCCATCCAATCTACGTACGTTCATATTATTCAAGTAATCCTGACGTGCTTCTGTTCAACCAGGAGCGCCGTTTGATGCCTCGTGTCTGCTACTACTAATTCTATAGAATACAATATCATTTAGACAGTACTCAAGCTTGGTCATTTGACGCTTAGCCTAATCTGTCTAATTGTTAAATATTTTCAGTTATTCAAGGAAAAAAGTCTTTATTGTTAACAAGAGACGCGGTTTAATGAGATAGGAAATAGTGTATTATACGTGTCAGTTAATATGTTATTAATGGGTTCCCTACTTGACATAATATAATGACGTTTGATCAAACATTAATTGCTCGAAAACGAATACGCTGAGACCTTTGAATCGTGAGCTCTTTAGTTTGCCACGTCGATGGAGATGATCCCTGGCTCCTATCATTTATAAATAAGCTGAAAGTGAAACTGAACTACAGTTTTTATATCGCCTTTTCTTGGAAACTCGTTCCAAAACGTTTAGTTCGTACACATCACCACTCTCCACCGTAAGAACTCTTTCCTTCATTTCATGCTGTTTCTGTAGAAGCATCAAAATAACGTGTTTGCTCGTTTCTCATGTAAATACCTCTATAGTTACTCTAGTCCTGATTTTGAACAGTTCAAGTTGGATCACTGTATTGTGTTACACTGTCGTCGACTGTAGTTAATCTTCTTACACTCCCTCCTTGATAGCGAATAACATAGATTATAGCAGTGCATCCACATTATACCAGCAGGATTATCTGTCGTGTCCCAGTCACAGACTCCTCTCCGTCTCAGAATTTATAATCCCTTTCACAGAATTAATCATGGCTTGAATAGCAGTAGCTACATCATTACTTCAAATACATTAAGGCGGATGTTGCTTACTGAATACTAGCTGTTGATTATTAATTTAACTAATAAATATTTTGTTTAATAATAATATTGTTCAAAGGTTTAGGCTTGATAACTTGGCTACTTCTATAATATAAGCTCTTTCTTAATTGTGCGGCAAAGTTTTAGCCGAGGTTTCATGTCGTGCTGGTAGCGGGAGCACCTGTTTTAAACTTTAACTTAACAGCGGGCAAGTTTTATTAGCGCTTTGTAACAAACTCCCTTTGTCGAGTAATAGCGCAAAAAAGGAGAGGGAGTCAAAGGGGATTCTTTACAAAATATTTCCTTGTTGACGAGCAAAGAGCATACGTTACTAAGGATGTTGTGTATTAGGGTTGAACGTCTATGTTTTTGAGAAATACAATATAATTTTGTCCTGTCTCTGATTTATATGATAGAAATTTATACTGATTAAAAAAATAGTTATATACTTACATTATTTATGCTAAAATAATCTTTACGAGTCAATTTAGCTCGAAAACTCAAAAAAAGGAAAAAATTGGTAATTATCAAACACCATTACCTTATAATAGATACGAGTAATATTTTAAAAATAGGTATAAATGTCGCAAATTTTTAAAGATATAATAATATGTCACTCACTCATTATAAAAACTATCGTAACTTTTTAATATGTACGTTTTATGAAATAAAATCACAAAACGTATTCATTTGGACAACCCTATTATGCCCTGTAGTGTTGGTGCGGGTAGTCGGGGTATTACGACTCCAAGCTCGCGGCTTTGTTCTCGATCGGGCGTATCGCATCGATTTATGCAAGCTTGATCGATTCGCCCATCTCCTTGCGTTTTCTGCCCCCGTACCTGCTTGCGTCCTGTATTCTCTTTACATTCAAAACTTTTTATATTAGAAGTAATAAAACTCAACGACCGCGAAATTACATTTGTTATCATGCACTAACTTACGTATTAGGAAAAGGGGCCATATTATTTCAAACATATAAGTAAATACATAATGTTATTAATTTAATTTCGAACGCATTATAATATTTTGCACCAGCTGATGGATTCTAGAGAGTAATTTATTTTATGCTGCAATTAAAATCAACCGTTTTATATAGTAATAAAACTTGAATAAAACATTCTTCTAGTATTACGCTGAGTATATAATATTGCGATCGTGATTTCAATCGCTGTTTATCGCATTGTTTGGTATTGGAGAGCCAGTTAGGATTGTTGCGCTAGCTACAGATCGCGATGAGTCGCAGAAACTAACAGCTAACCTAACGAAGCCTGAAACTGCGCTCCAGATTTCAATTCCTACAATGAAATATTCAATACACGGATGTATTTGACGATTCGTAGAGTGCAATAATGTTTTATGTAGTACGTTCACGTTGAAATCCTTTAACGAGTTCTCGTATGTGTCAACATTTAAATTGTAAAAGCGTCTCCACGTCATGAATTGGTATTGTGCGTTCTGAACGTCAGAGTTTCTATGCCTGGTATTGGATAGGTATATAGTAGATATGTCGTGTAAACCGCATGGCTGACGAGGCTAGAGGCTGTATGAGTATGGTACAGACTCAGGGGTGCGGTGAGCGATGCGACTGTGGCTTGCGGTCGCCGCGCGGCCCTTTGAGTCGACGCGCCGTGTGTGGCCTTCTCTCGCTCGTCTCCCGCATGCTCGACATAACATCACAACATGGCTACTAAATCCCGGCCGCACCCTACTATCTTGTTTATTGCACTTGCTTCATTTCAATGCGTTATAACAGCTAATGTCTAATTGCATCGAAGCGCTGTAATGTTTTTACAGCGAGTCATTTCATGAGTTGATTGCGATTAAATCGCTTTGAGAGCGGATAAATAAAAGCAAACCGACGGTGGGCGTTGTACAAAAACATTAGAGTCAGTGGGTAATTGAAATGGTTGCATGTAATTAGCAGATAGGTGTTGCAATAGGTAGTGGCTCGCAGTGGAGCGCATCTTCATCATTTATCTCAATTAGTCGCCGCGTAACGAGCGGAAGGACGGGGAACCTCGCCTCGCCACCGCTACTGTGAGTGCAGCACTACGCTCGCAGGAAGTTATCGTTTTCTTATGCGATAATGTGATGAGTTACCCTCTTTTCAGTCCATAGTATTTTACTACTAGTAAGAAATATGTACTTACCTAATAGATAATAATGCCTGATCGTTCATGACAAAGAGTAAAGTTTTTGAACTTGAGCCAGTAGGCTCAAGTTCAAAAACTTTACTAGTCACTATAGTCACTATATAGAATGATTAATAAGTTGATAATGCACCATATACACTGAATCAAATGGTATCCGGTATCGTTTATATCCTACGATTAAACATAACCCGCACGATGTTATATGCCTACTACTACAATGTAGATTCTACATAATGTAGACAAGTAGTGGTGCAAGTGACCGCGCAGTTGTCCAATACTTGTTAACAAGCAGGACAGGCAATGTTGGTTTCTATGTGTCGTAGCCCCACTACGTCGTAGCGTCACATAGCGTTGAAGTGCGGCGCGGCGTAGCGTCGTAGAGCTGTAGCTACGTTCAGCGTACAATAGTACTTTGGTTATACCAGCGCCTGCCGGAGCGGACGGCCTATGCGCCGCACGTCGCTCCTTCGTGCTTATCACACATTTACATATGCTTCGTCTGCTCACTGCCGTGTACGAGCATCGAAAATGTTTCATGAATAAATTTGTAATCCAATTTGGTTGTTAACTTCTGACTTGACAAACATGTCGACGTCGTTCCGTCCCAAATAAAAACAAAACACTAAACGACCGAAACGCAAACAGACGGAATCGATTCGCATAACGTTTCGTTCGGCCGACGCGATTAATCATAAAAAGTGTGCGGGTCGCAGCCCTTTTTCGAGTTCCCTCGTTACGGACTAAGACGAGAATCATTAGGAATTAAATTTCCCCTTTCATTAGTCTCTCAACCCTCGTATAATTCCGGACGCGGAGCAATAACAATATAAATCCCCCGTCGCGCCGAGCGGGGGATTACGGCTTGTCTCGACCCTAATTTAGGGCTGCCCCCGCCCCGGATTAACGAAGTGGCGGAATCCGCTAGGGTTGTCGCTGGGCATAAACTTGTTACGTGTTTAATGTTTTATTGACGGGTGGCGAGGGAGCGCTCATTTGAATAACCGTGCGCCGGTTGCGACCCTCCGCGTACACGGATCTGACCCCGAGATGTCGTAGATATCATACCAAATGTGAGAATGTGGGCCATTGTCCACAACTCTTTACAAGTGTAATATTCAGGTTTACTTATAAAACATACAGGATGAAACCAATAACATAATACCACATAAAACTAATTAATTGAAATAAAATGATAAAACTAATTATTTTAAAATTGCTATGCACCTTTTTTATAGTTTAGTCACCATAATGTTCCATTTTTTTAACGTGTAACTTGGTGGTCCAGTGCCGCAACTCAATCAATATTATTAAAATACACTCACTTTTAAAGGTCGGACAGTGATCTTTTATAAATTAATTAGATGTCTATGATGCAAGACAAATGATTCGTTAAAGCGTGACGAATTACTTAATCTATACCATATAGGGTATTAATTACTTAAGTCATGTTGTCTACGAACGGTATACAATCTAAAACAATATTATAAGCTACTAAAACAATAATATAAGCTACGAAACCCTCCGAGTGAAGGGAGAAGCAAAAACGTCTTTTTACGCATCGTTCCTCCCTCATCACTTAAATTTCTTCTATTTTAAAACTACAGCAGAAAAAAATATTATCTCATTAAAGTGTGTCAGTTTTAGAAAGCAGCTTTAAAAGTTTCTATTGATATAGTGCATATTTATTTTATAACGCCAATTCCAGTAGTTTTATCTACTTGTTATCAGACATGTCGCGCTCAATTCACAATAAATAACAGTGTAAAGTGTCCTACACAAATTGGCTTTCAGCCTTCAGCAAGGCAGCTCGCAACTCGATTCGAGGTAATCTATTTAAGTAATTTCACAAAGCGACGCCGCGCCTCTTACCCACACCGTATTAAAATTTGCCTCGAAACCGCAAAGTAGACGCAAACACAAAATTAAAGTCGTCGACACTTAAGCGCTAAGGGCTTCGTAGTTTGGAGGGGAGTTTCCGTGAAATTTCTCTCGGAATGTTGAAATGGCGGATGAGTTTCGCAAGTCAACTCAATTATCGTTTTAATTAAGGCGCCGTGCCACGTGACATTTGTTTGCGTGCGTGAAAGCGATCACAACCCCCTCACCTTGGCGCGGCGGCACCCCGCTTCCACCCTCGTCGTCTGCTCCTGTTAATTGTGCTAATTACTCCTGTAATGGAGCAAGGGGGCGGGGTGAGATTGCTTATCGACGGCTTCCCCGGAATTTACTTTGTGTGATACAGATGCCAGAGTTCGGCGTTAATTTGAGGTAATTTGTAGTTACTGCGACCACGTCTTTACTCTTTATATCTAACATAAACTATATATCTAACATAACATATAATAATATCTTGTTAAGCCAGAAATCCAACTCGAGTTTAATTTTTCATGCGAGCACTGACGAGCAAGCACTATTATACCGAGCGTAGCGATGAAGGTTAACAAATAGTGCAGTGATGTTCGTGGCGGAGCTTATACGACTGAGTTTTAACGAAGAGCGCTCATAACGCGAGTGCTCAGTGCTCAAGGCGAGTTCTGAGCTGTAGCTTAATGGGCTGCACTCGTGAACAGATTGTGCGGGCCATGAGTGAGGCGGGGCGGTGTGAGCAGAAAACTGCACGGAGCGGCGCGGCGAGCGCCTCGACAACTACCAGGCAATTTGGTTATTTGGGGTCGGCCATAAACCGATAGCGAGCGCAGTAAACGCAATCCTCCACTCGCGACTATAAACTTTACGAGTCACGTAAAAACGCGCTCGAAACGCCGACTCGCTACCATAAATTTATGCTAATGTATTCTTTATAGGAGTTTAATGTGTATTAAGAAATTCCGGCATTATTTATGTATACGAATGAACCGGTAAAGTTAATTTTAAAGTCGCTCAGCGCCTCGCGGTTTACTCGATCGGTGGTGATTAAATTGTTTCTTTATCTTGGGTCATGTTGCCGAAGAGCGGATACTTGTTTCTGAATCCTTGTCACTCAAGACGCCACACATTGTCGCCGCGCCGTTGCGTCGCCCCTGACTCACCGGCTGTCACCATCGTAAAACGACCGGATTTATAACACCCAAATTCTTGCGATGAATGAGCTCCTTACGTGCGTGGACGTTTTATCGCATCAGGAATCACGAAACATTCCGAAATACTCTGTTATAAATTGACAACATAATGGGGCTCAAAAGTAAAATAGCCCATAAAACTTTTCGATGACAGTGTCGTAAAACGGAGTCGTATAAAACGGATAGTCCCGATACGATAAAAGCTGAAAACGTCGCGTGTAAATCACGCAACTTTTCAAAACTATTATGCCTGAAATATAGTCCGAACTCAATCCGTACATTTCCGAGCGTCGGGCGGTCTATTTATCTATTTCCCCCGCTTCCGCCCCTGAGCGTCCGGTTAACCGCCCCCCTTCCGGTTAACCGGGCGGTGGTGAGGCGGCGGTACGTCGGAGCGGCGCGGCGCGGCGCGCGGCTAAACGGCTCGTCGCGTGACCGCAGACAATAAGCCCGGGCGGCGTTAACAGCGCGCCTGTGTGTTGCCACTTTATATGTTACGTTACGTCACAGTGCCTCCTCCCCTCCCTGCCTCCTCACACCCTGGACCTCCCCATCTCGTCTCCCGACGCTCTCGTGACACATGTGTGCCCTCACGCTCGCTCGCAAGGGATGTCATCTCCTCGGGCTTGCTTCGGATTTATTCTTTACGAAGCATTGTGTATCTGTATTGTATAATATCACAAGGAAAGCTTATTCAATATATCGGAAGCGTATATTTACTGTACACACATTGCATGCCATTTTATGTAACGCAAATTTCCTGAAACAATTAAAATATACTACTAGGTTATTTATTATCTTTTACGCTACTCGAAGTATGTGGTGTTCGTACTTAATTTGTAAAACTTTATCGCCAAGCCGTGACACTATACGTATTTATATTTTTCACATGTATAAATGTATACTGAATACTGCATATTTACTATTTTTAAAATGTGACAACCCTGAAGGGTCATATCGAAGCTTGTAGTCGGTACTTGTTTAGCCGGACTCCTCCGCGCGCGCTCAATTGCCTTTTCTTGAGGTCGACCTCACTAATAGGATAAAGTAAAGATTAGCCATGTTCATTTCTGTTCCTAATAGAAAAGGTTACTCTTTTCTTCTTTATTGATTCTGGATTGAATTTTGGTCCATGAATAATAATAGTGACACTGCTAGTACAGGTTATACGGGTTATTAATAAATGGATGGATAGATGATGGATCACTAATATAATATGGTATAGATAGTCTATAGTCCAGTGTGTCTTGCCTATAATAATGTCCTAATTAACACAGGGGTAAGGACACAACTCCGTATTCTTTAATCTCCGTTTATTCGCAATATAATAGTATATTCACCTGCCTACGCGGGGGGGCCGTGTGCGACTGCTTGATATAATTCATTGCAGCTGCATCGACAACTATTGTACAATCTATGTCCCTACACAGGTACCTGCTAGTATTTTTAATAAGAGAAGCAACATAAGTAGGTACAGGAAGTCTAATCCACTGAGGTTTATTAAGTTTATTCCTCATAAAACGAAAAGCAACGAGAAATTGAAGCATTCGGCAGCCGACCACGTAATCGATCTATTAAATTAACGATTAACCACAAACGTAGAGCCCTCGAGTTCGAGACCGACTCGTTTGGAATGACTGCCCACTGTCGGCACTCGGTAACATAAAAACCATTCAATTGAATTGGACAACTCGCGTTACTGCGAATACCTATTTTATATTTGATATCGAACTGCAGAGATATCGTAGATCGTAAAATTAGGGTCCGTTTGAACTTCTCTATCACACATAATATAATACACTTGTACGCACACCTGTACCGTAATAATATAATAATACATACTCGTATGTGGCGGTGTATACCCCGCTTTATGTTCCGTTCCACACGACTTGTGCCAATAATAAAAGTTTATTGGTTACATCTCGCCTATCAAATATCCAATAACGTCGGCCGCAATAAGCCGTGTCGACTTGTTTATCCTACAAAATGATGGTTCGACTCGATCTCAATGTTATCGTCTAATGGCTCAGATACTCGGAACACGAAAATAGAACGAGCGCAGTTACAGCTCAGAGATTATTAAACAACCGGTATCTGTGGGTATCTCGAGTGTAGTGGTGATAAATAGATGTGAATCTGGCTGGGCCGGACATAAAGCGTTATTGTGTCTGTGAATGCTGAGAGCCTCAGCAGCGAAGCTAGGGAAGGCAGTAAGTCACAGCGGGTGGCGACAGGTCGCCGCGCCGAGCAAATTAACAGCCGCTTGCCACTCGCCTCTAACTTAGTGCCTCGTAAAATTAGAGCCCGTTACGCCCCTCTAGGCGCTAGCGAGCCGAGCCTACGCTACTCCCCGAGGATGTCGGGTTAACTCCGAGCACTTTCCTCATTCCAAAAACCGTCCGCTTGGACCCTGGCTATGAAATTATTATACCACTACAAACTATACTCTACCTTTACATATTATTATGCGCGTTGAAATCTTATCTTCCCACAAATTAACATCAAGTAATTTGAGTACTCATTTTCTACTGTAATGTTATCTGTGCACAATCAAGTGGGAAATGTCAAGTGGGAAAAAGTATTTATTTCCCACTTGACATTTGGGGAACATGATAATAGCTGAAATATCAGTTCGAAATTATCGACGGCGCGGCGCAGATAGATAGGCTTTTCGCTCATAGATGATAGGCTTTTCGCTTGAATGCTTGAGTGCATACACTCGAAATAGCGTCTGTCTAAAACACAACCCGTTGCGAGCACTCAACCGAATATTGATAAATCCGTATATTGGATAGGTCTGTGCCGATACCGCACGTCGAGCGCAAGCCGATGCTCCAGTATGTAGTGCAAAGCGGATACGTGAATGTACGTTATGTCAACACAAGCGGAATCAGTGGAGCGGAATCGCGGGGTGGTCGTTCGTCACGTATATGATTATTTCATTAGTCCGTATTTGCGCGCTCATCCAAATGTTGCGGTCGCGCTCTCACCCCCCTCGGACTCGGCTGCCCCCGGGGGCGGGGGGCGATGACCACTCCCGGAGCTAATCATGCGGTCAGTTTGTTCTGCCTCAGCGTGTTTTGATATTGATATTGACTGTAGCGCTCGCCTCGCTGCACACCGATTTATTTGCGAACAATGATCGATTGATTGCTATAGGCGCGTAAGCCCGCCGTAAACGTTTTGATTATGTTGACATTCACGTATTTGAACTACCAATTCCCAATACTCCCAATATTGGATTGGTTAGCGGTGTATTATTGAGGATTGTATTTTGTTACAGAGAAATTCAATATCACCCGGAGAACGGGAGAAATACCGGACGCGGAGTCCGGCTGAGTCTGAACATAAGAAATTGAAGAAAGAAGATAAAGATATGGGCCATGTGAGTATTACAGCGATATTCCAATTCAATGTCCTTTAATCTAATTTAATGTTCCCTTGCGTTCTCGCCTGATCATAACAGAGGTAAAATTATAATTCCAGGAACTGGTAGTAGATGACGCCAGTGAAGAACCCACATCTCCGCACAACGGAGCCCCTTCACCGAGAGAGAATGGACTTGACAAATTGCAGCCAAAAAAGGAGCATCCCCCACACAGTCCCAGGTACTTAAACAATAAACCTGTGCCTAAAATACCTTCCTAAAAGTATATAATACTACTAGATCTACAACATAAAAATGGGTTTATTAAGGTTGTTTTGACATAATCTTGTTTCTGCCCAAAGTGTGATGTAATTGTTACCTTAGGTGTTCACGTTGTAGTGCCAAAGAAGCCATTCTAATCATTTTCTACAAGCTTAACTTCTGAGCGTAAACTCTATGAGTACGATAATCGCTTCATCCTTTTAATCGAAGCCCTGTTATGCAAACTAGTTATGTTATTAAGTTGTAAGGTCGTCGTACTACATGTGGTGAGTTGCCCAAGTAGAAAGTTAATCCTCTACGACTGAATCAATTATGGAATATGGAACGCTTCGAATTTGCACAATAACATGTTTGATAGATAGATTCAGATTATCTTTATTCTGACTTGTCAACAAAGAATAGAAAACTTGACTTGCTTGCTGGTTGTAATTTAAGGAAACATTAGATAAAAGATGAGAGAGCTTCCCAATGCGGGCTTTCCGTCTGGGTAATAAATCCCACGATTATTTCAACATTTTGTCGATATAAAATATAACTAGGAAAACTATTGGACATAAGATAAACAGCTTATTGTGGCGGAGAGTTGGATGCAAGGCAGTTCTCGCACAAGTCTCAGTACCACATCAAGTTCATGATATAAAACCAGACGAATTTTATGCTCGGCTTGTTCTCTCCTTTACCTTACATATCAGATCCTTTTTAAAGAAAACATTATTGTTGTTCATGTCACATACTCGTATATAAGGCAAGAGTTTCGTATTACAGATCAGGGACGTCAAGTAACGCATCAACGCCGTCAGCTAAGAAGTTGGATGAAAAACCGAGCACGCCTATATCAAAGCCGGTGACGCCAACATCAGGCGCGAGTGGTGCAGGTTCAGGGGCGCCACTGAAGGCCGCGGTGAAGCCCCCGTCTCTGCAGTATCCTTATTTGGGGAACGGTGCTCATGATGCGTATGGTCTGGCAGGATACTCTGCTCGGGCGGCGTTGGCTTATGAACCCCTACGGCCGCCGATTGGACCCGCTGGCATGACTCCTATACCTGGCGGGAAACCGTAAGTTCTTCTTTCAATACAGCTTTATAGTCTAGTAATGTTAAGACAGTTTTTCTTAGTACCTTTTAATTAGTTGTCATATTTGATCTTTTAATACAAAGAGTACAAAGGCCAACACCCCAAACAAGGATGCGAGCACAGTTATCTGCTTACTACATCTTAGATCCAGCAGTATAATACGAAATCGTTCATCACAATTTACCCGCAAGTTTTAATGAGAATTGTGAACTTTGAACCTGTTGATAACAACTCGTTTATTATGTGTTGCTAGCATATAAGTCTTCCCAATTAGATATAACTTAGTATGATCGCTGAGTAGTATAATTAATATAATATTACAATTGCTAAAGTTTGTGAGGATGGATAAATGGATGGATATTTGTTACTCTTTCACGCCAAATCTACTGAACTGATTGGGCTGAAACTTGGTAGGAATCTAGATAGTTAAGATCCTGGAATAACACACAGGGTGCCTTTTCCCGATAAATAAACACTAATGAACGAAAATGTCGACGACGATCCTGATAACTAAACATATAAATTCCAGAGCATATTCATTCCACGTATCGGCTGAGGGTCAAATGCAGCCGGTCCCTTTTCCCCCTGACGCCTTGATGGGTCCCGGCATACCGAGGCACGCGCGACAAGTATCAGCTCTGGCTCACGGCGAAGTTGTCTGCGCGGTGACGGTATCTTCGCCGACTAAATATGTGTACACTGGAGGGAAAGGCTGCGTTAAGGTGTGGGACATCAGCCAGCCTAGCAAGGCTCCCGTCAGCCAGCTCGATTGCTTGGTGAGTCGGTAACTGTCCACGATACTACTTCAACATTTTACTTACTATCTCTACCTTTAGTAATTTGTATATTTATTTATTTATTGGCTCCTCAGCAATAACAACATTGATACTTACAACTAATTAAAACTAGTCTTAACCCTATTTTAATCTTAATGCATTATTTTCCAATAGGAACACCACATGCACTTTATAATTTTTGCTCTTAATATATAAAAAAGTTTGTTTTACAAGGTATTTTTAATTATTATTTATTCCTAGTTACACTTTATATAGGTATGTATTTTGTTCTGAATGAAGACTCAAACAAATTATGGAATTTATTAAAAAGAAAAAACATAAAACATAAGTCAATTTGGAAGATTTGCATACAAATTTTATCGAAAATTAAAGTCGAAAAAAAAGAAAATAAAAAAGTCTTCTTTATATTATGTAATGTTTAGCAGTGTATGCTGCACCCAGGGGGTGTCAGCTTAGTTCCCGGCCAATGCCAACACGGCGAAGGAAATGTTAAAAAGAAACGGAGCCCTAAAAACGACAGAGAAAGCACTATTTACTGACCCTACTAAGGAAAATATAACATTTTAGTAGAATTCAAAATTATGGGAATTATTTAATTAATTCGGAAGATAGAAATAATAAAGAATAAACACTTTTGAAATAAGTAATGAAATTTATTAATAATTTTATTACATATATTGTTCAAATTAGTTAAATCTAGACCTCAGATTCTTATGATTACTTGAATCAGCGTTAGAAGAATTTCTTTTTTGCCATCTGGCAACCGGATAATAGAAATGGCTGTTTTTATTCTGTGCTGTTTTTTGTTTACGATTTTCACTTTTTCATTGATTTGCACTTTGCACATCTTTAGTGGAAATAAGTTTTGTAAAGTTTCTGTGTTATATTGTGCTATAGAAAGTTTTGTTCTTGTGCTAACGAGATCATAGACTATTATTGCGATTGTGCGAAAAAGACGCCTAGGTTAGGCAAAGTGTTAAATATCGGATTTTTCCGTGAGGGATTATCTCAATAACAACCTGGAGTCTAGAACTGTGCCCAGTAAATGGCAATAGTCTCGCCTTCTATTACATAGGACCAATAAACATACTGGCGAAATGTGGGAGTATACTTAGTATGAGACTGAGTTCTGGGTACACCTCGGCCAACCCCTTCTAGAAAGATGTTGTGTAATATAAGATTTACCTTATTTTCATCTGAATAAAGACTACTTCTAATACCTGCTCTTATTTTTTACCCTTTGCGTATGTCATGAATAGATATAGAAGTAAATATAGACATATAATATTGGTAGGTACCTATAATAGCTAATGTTAGAAATATTAAATCTCCCGCGCTACTGAATAGTTCCAGTGCGAAGCGTTAGTAGCGCTAGCGTCGCTTCGTGTACGCAAATCTGAAGTACGTAGTGGGACTTCTTCTTGTATATGTGTTCTGTGGCTGCACCTCCCCATTTTTATGGGGAGGTGCAGCATACAAGGAATGGAATGGAATGGAAGGTGCTGGAATTAAAATCTACATTCGAGGAATTTGATAAAATCCTCTCAAAAATTAGCCTAATCGACGTTTCGAATTCCCCGGTTTCCTCCGAAAACATTTATTACATTTGATTTTATATCCTGATCAATCACGAAATAATCACTTATTACCACGTGATTACTTCATCCTGAATTATTGAGGGTTTACCTATGATTTTTTTCTCATAGCTCTCTAATCAAGCTAGTAAAACAGGGATTTTTAGATGTTCACTACTAGAAGAAAAATCTATTCAGCTTTGCCGTAAAGTGATAAGAGCTTTGTTATCAAAATTAAAAATTTTATTATTTACAAGTTACAAATGTATAACCACACAAAGAAACATTTTAAATACGTAAATAACTATGTATCTGTTGCTTTATTTTGAAAAATATCAACTATCAAGCAACCCCCTAATAAAAAAATTATTATTTCAGCAAAGGGACAACTACATAAGATCAGTGAAGTTGCTACCGGACGGTCGCACGTTGATAGTGGGAGGCGAGGCGTCCAACCTCTCCATATGGGACCTCGCGTCACCCACGCCGAGGATCAAGGCTGAACTCACTTCATCTGCCCCCGCTTGCTATGCGCTCGCCATCAGTCCTGACTCTAAGGTACGAAATCATTTAATATGGCTGTTTTTCTCGGACTTCGTTACTTGTAAAAAAAAGTGTAAAAATGCAACTGACGAGTATTTATGAGGACTGTGATGAGGTAGAAGAACCCTTGTCAATATCGTAGCCAGTGGAGAAAAATAGTCTCTACAGACTGTAGTAATTTTCTTGGCATCTCTACTCTTATATTATTATTAATAAGATCAAAGTCTTCTTAATAATATCTTCATATCCCGGGTAGAATTCTCGTATTGCGAAATCCGCTACCGTTAAATCCAACAAAAAAGTTTATGTTCTTCAATTACGCCAAATCTTCTTCCAAGGCTGTGGCTTGAAAAGTGATCACAGATTTTTGTGCCAGTCAACAAAATATGAGGGCTAAGTTTGGGAATATTATTTGGAATTATATTTTCTACTCAGAAATATAGATTATTCAGCAGTAACAAACACAGAGCTTGCTTGAAAAGCAAGTCCGTATCATTTGTTTTTTTAAGCGCTTGGTCGAGGCGACCCGTGATCGTTATCTGGTCCAACGTATAAGAATTGCTATTCAACGTGGCAATGTCGCTATTATCTTGGATACGCTGCAATCTGACAGTGGTTTAGAGCACTTGGATTTTCTATAGACTGACATGTCGGCCTGTGGATTTTCGAAGTGTTCTATGGCATAGTGTATTTCGTTAGGGTATGACTGATATTTATGATAATGAATGACAAGACGATAAGCACCATGATTGCTCATGTCAGACACAGTGCCACCCATTGTTTTAAAATTCAAATTCTGCGCGGCACTGCACTGCGCCTGTCCCCTGATATATTAGTTGTTGAATCTCATCATGCCCAGTAATTTCGCTGGTAACATTGCCTTTCAGTCCGGAACACAGTAATGTTTGCACATTACTGCTTGGCGGATGAATATAATGAATGAATGAATGAATGAATATACTTACATATAAGCTTATAAAACACCCAGACAGACATAGATCAAACAGACATATTCATGCACACAAATGTTTGACCTGGCCGGGGATCGAACCGCGGGCCTACGGCACAGAAAGCAGAGTTACTACCATCTGTGCCAACCAGGCTGTCATTGTTTAATATTTTATCAACAAAGGCTCTCTGCCCCATTTGGAGATAGCTTAGAGTTTAATATCACATTAGATCACATATGATTGTTTAGCGTGTGAAACTATATCAAGCTTGGTTCTCTACAATAAATATATAAGTATTTATCGTTTCCAGGTTTGCTTCAGTTGTTGTTCAGACGGCAACATAGCGGTATGGGACCTACACAACCAGACCCTGGTGAGGCAGTTCCAAGGACACACGGACGGCGCCTCCTGTATAGATATCTCCGCCGATGGTACCAAGCTCTGGACCGGAGGACTCGACAACACTGTGCGGTAAGCGGAACTATTCAAAATTTGCGAGGATGGATGGATGGATGGATGTTTGTTATTCTTTCACGCCCAAACTACTGGAACAATTGGACTGAAAATCAATATGTAGTTTAGACCCTGGAATCGCTCATTCGTTGAGAAAAGTGGATTTAAAGTTTAGAATTTTGTTTTTTTTCTTGTTGGTTACCGAGTATTTTTTATTTATTTATTTAGGAAAAGAAATCAACTACACTATAAATATTAATGAAAAAACAATACTTAAAACAAACTTAGGTAATAACGTAGCCCACAACACTTTTCACAGATTACATAATAGAAATAATAAAAATGAGTAGATAAATAACTACCCTTTCAATATTTTTTTAATTAATTTATTCCAAAAAATATTACATTATCTTGTTGCACCAATAAACCTTATGGTTTGTGCTGGGTACACCAATACAACTCGCTTCGTCATAAACATTAAATAATAATCAATATGTTAGTACTACTATCCACCAGATGAGAACATACACGCAAAAATAAATTAAAAGGATACTTTGAGTCAACACCTTATCGTGTTGCTTGCCACCAATATAATTATGAATGCAAGCCTACCTACTGCTACTATATATAACTAAGCTAACAACTAACTTACACCTATTTGTTTCACCTTGTCATTTATTTTAGTGCTATTTGGAAAATCAACATGAGTGTTATTTGTCGAGCATTCCATGTCAAATTTCCATGAGTTTCATAGCATTTATGCTCGTAAGGTCACATTTTTGTGGGATGTCTATTATAAAATGTATAAATATTCAAAGCATTCTGAGTTAAAATAAAATTCAATTTAGTTTCAAGCAGCCATCGCAGAGCTAACAAAACTGAATTATAAATCTAAATCTCCGATACAATTGTTCAAGCAGTTACTTAAATTATTGTCGAATTCTTGTAACTCTGCTGTTACGCTTTCTAGTTCTATAAAACATGTTACAATCGTTAATTTTCTTGTTTCCAGATCATGGGACCTCAGAGAAGGCAGACAATTACAACAACATGACTTCAGTTCACAAATATTCTCATTAGGATATTGTCCTACAGGTATGTATTTTTTTTTTATGATAGTGAGTGACAAGACGAGCAAAACAGGTGCCTGATGGTAAGCATCATGATTGCCCATATCAGACACAGTGCCACCCAGTGTTTTAAAATCCAAAATTCTGCGCGGCACTGCACTGCGCCTGTCACCCTGAGATATGAGTTGTTGAATCTCGTCATGCTCAGTGATTTTGCTGGTAACATTGCCCTTCAGACCGGAACACAGTAATGTTTGCACATTACCGCTTGGTGGATGAATAACTGGCAAAGGTGTGGTACTTCCCCAGGCGGCTCCTGCAAAAGAGGCCTACCACTACAAAATATAATATATATTATATTACATATATTACTCGTATATTATAAAAATTGAGTGCTATTTCCAACGAATCTTACAGAACTAGGTTAATCGTTTCTTGTTTGATGGTTCATTTCATGAAATGGGAGATAAACGGATTAAAACCAAAATCTTAAACAGTTTTGGGGATGGCTCGAAACCTATCCTACGTCAATTAGTCGCTTCATGTGTTAGCCTTATAAAGGGATTTTGTACTCGATCATTTTTTACACTATTTACAACAAAAAAATAATCACATGTTTCTATATATTTTTTAACCTTTTGCTACGGTTCAATAAATATTTTCGATTGAATAGCCGATTTTTTATTGCTTCGTTGGTCTCAACTGCTGAACATGAAGTCTGGCCCTGGGTTCGGTTCCCAAGTTAGGCAAAGTGTTATTGGATTTTTCCATAAGGACAAGCTCAATAGCAATTTCAAATTAGTGTCATTCATCTATCCATCCTCACAAACTTTCGCATTTTTATATATTAATAGGATGCCTTAAGAAAATCTCTTTTTATTTTTTAAGTGGTAACAAAATTATTGGCATACCTATACCTATCACTCATGATCTCACACATGACTCTATATCATAAGCTCTGTATCATCATCATCATCAGCCAGAAGAAGTCCACTGCTGATCAGAGGCCTCCACCATAGAATGCCATAAACTATTCATAAGGTGGAGACTTCGCCGTAATCAACACGCTTGACAGGCAGCTTGGTGATTGCAGTATACTTAGGTACATTATACTTATTCCAGGCGAGTGGTTAGCAGTGGGTATGGAGAACAGCAACGTGGAAGTACTTCACGCAGTAAAGCCGGACAAGTACCAGCTTCACTTGCACGAGTCGTGCGTGCTCTCGCTGCGGTTCGCTTCGTGCGGCAAGTGGTTCGTTTCCACTGGCAAGGATAACTTGCTCAACGCGTGGCGCACGCCTTATGGCGCTAGTATATTCCAGGTATGTTAAACCACTTCAAACTTGAACTTGAAAAAGAACAGTATTTATCTAAAAAAATAACTTATACTATATAACAGAACGGATTTCCTCAATGACACTGCTCGAGTCAATATTTTAGGGGTTGTGAGGTCCACGGTCCACCAATAGCTTAAATGTCGAAGTTTCAGGTCGTCAAGATTCCTAAAAGGCCTCCGGCATGATCTAAATTAGTGCCCTTACAAATCTGACAAGCGACAATCGGATGCTAATTTTCATGAAATTTAATAGTAGAATTCACACTGACCACATTTTGTCGTCATTATCAACCACATGTATGGGTACATACCACATTGCAGCCTCGTAACAACCACAACTCATTGCAACTAGAAAAAACTGCAGCGAAACTAATTACTGCAACCACTATTTGTCGCTGCGATGTGGTGTGGTTGTAGTATGTGTTCCCTAAACAACACTAATAGTTCAATTCCTTTTAATGGTGGAATAGTTACTGTTATACTCGTAATGTAACATCCGTCTGGATTGTTGATCTTATTTCTTTAGATTTTTAGTCGTTGACACAAACAACTAAAAGGCGCTGAAATAATATTTGAGTCACCAGGAATAACAAAACGTGGCAATTCACTGATGCTTATATATTTTGCGAAGGCTCTAAATATCTCTAAAACTAATAAAATACTTTTTGTTTAAAAGAAAACAATGAAAACAACAATATTTAATGTAGGTACTTTTTGTTTTTGATCGGAATTTTTGAGATCTTAATTGTTATATGTTTTTTGTTACAGTCAAAGGAATCTTCATCGGTGCTCAGCTGCGATATCTCATCGGACGACAAATACATAGTGACGGGCTCCGGTGACAAGAAGGCCACAGTCTACGAAGTGATCTACTAGTGCAAACATACAAACAAACAAACAAACGAACAAATACGATCAAGTGACTGTGTATCTGATCTTAGTGATGGACGTTCAGGGAACGTAGAGTGGCAAGTGGTGATATAGCTTTAGTATATGTATAGATATATTGGGAAGCCTGTATGTACTTATGCGACTTGTTTATATAGATTAGTGTGCGCGATTTATGTTTATTTGTTGAGCGCCCGTAGTGTATGTTGGCAGCAGATCTCAAAATGATGATTTCGTTTCAATATTGTTGTAAAATGCTCGTATTAAAGAAAAGATAATATGCGCAAACTAAACATGTATCTTATTTCCTATAAGATCTACACAAGGTGATACAAAAAGGTGTGGAGGGGTCTACCAATCAAACTGAACGGCTTTCTAAAGAAATCAAAACAAAAACCACCTTTTTGTAATACCTTAACACCTTGTATATTTACACGGCAACCACGTTTCAATACATCACTTCTTTTTCCCAAAGGGGTGGGCAGAGGTGAACCTAGGACCCAGTCATGTAGTAGGCATGTAGGCACCAGCACTTCGCCTATTATTTCTTCAAAGTAACGATACAACAAAACAAACAAATCGTGCGACAATCTCGAATAATTTCCATACCTAGCCTGAACAAAACCCTACCGCCTTATAAAAGAACCGCGCCATCTAGCGCCATCTAGTTGCAAACTACAGAAAACATGAAAAAATGGCCATAACTTTTGATAGCGTTAACTTAGAAGTATGATTTTTTAACCGCCACAAGGGACCGCAGATCTTAGTAGTTGATATCAATTTCAACTTGATACCTCTACGCGTTTCCGTTAAAAAGTGTCTTGACAGACAGACAGACAGACAACAAAGTGATCCTTTTGAGGTACGAAACCCTAAAAATTACTACTTTGAAGAAAGTACCTAGTATTTTTCTATAGAACACGGCTATAAATCGGCACAATGCGGCGCGGCCTCACTGAGAAGAGTATCGAGGAGGTTGCTTTGCCCGTCAGCCAGCCTCACGAGAGATGCTATGAAAAACGAATATTTCTGCAGAAATAACTAGTTTCCATTAATTTGCCATAAAATGTTACTTTCTTTACAAACCTTGAACATTATTTAAAAAGAATATTTTTCAAAAAATGAAAAGCATTTTTAAATTCGCTGTAACGTCGGAAATGGCCCTGAAGACTCTTTTAAAAAATTCTCCTGTATAATATGTAGTTTACGGTTACTAGGAACAATATTTTTTGGTGATAGGTAATCTATAGAAAAACTGCCGTTACAATTATTATGGTGCGTACAGATTGCTGCAACGCAACATGAAATGAAAAAAACCGTCCACATTTCCGCAAAAGGTATCGCTCAATGTAACAAGTTTTCATAGTCTAAACGTCATGCGCACGCGAATTGTTTTACGTGCACACTATGAGCATTTCAAGTGGCTCGTGAAGCGATCCCGTAATATGTTGGTTTTTCGGACGAACACAAAAAGGAGCGCAGTGCGCAGACGGGAGGTACGGTTCTCGTACGCAGTACGCCCATGCTTGCAGCGAACATGCAATGAAAGGAATTTAAAATTGCAGCAATCTGTACGCATCTTTAAAATGATTTCACTTGTAGGTCTACGTGCTACGGTTTCTGCTACGAGCTACAGCTACGACGTAGGCGTGTCGTAGCGATGTTTTTTGCTTGTGGACTAATTTCAATGAAGCCCCACAGTTGCAATAATACCAAACTTTTATTACTCGTATGTTATATTTTAAAATGTATTCGAAGTATCACACATTACCATTAGATACCTATATCTGCAACATGTAGATAACAATGCCAACGGTTGAAATACGAGACTAATGATTCCATCGAATATTCACCTATGATAACCATGTGGTTATAATCACCTTTTTATCTTCTCTACCATTAGTTTAAAATGTCCCACAGCACAGAAACAAGCAAAACATTCGAATGTTTTATAAATTTGGCATAATTTGGTACCACGAAAGAGTAGAGTAGAAACGGAACTAATTCACAGTGTAAGAGTAGATTCACTTATTTGATTGTTAAATAATTCAGTGGCGCCCCCATTATTTACTACTCTTTTCTGACTTTTACTGCCTATCATGAGGTGCCAGCGGCGGGTCGCATCTGGACACGGCTTGCACAGGACAGGGTCAAGTGGCATAATATGGAAGGAGGCCTATGCCCAGCAGTGGGATGTAGTGGGCTGTGTATGATGATCATGATGAGGAACCGGGTTCGATCCCCAGGTCACGCAAAGTATTATTGGATTTTTCCTCTAAGAATTATCTCAATGACAGCCTGAAGTCTAGAACTGTGCCCGATAGATGGCAATGGGCTCCCTTTATTACATGGGACCTTTAACATGCAAGCGAAATGTGGGTGTACCTACTATGAGACTGAGTCCTGGATGCTTTTCAGACAAGCTATATAAAATGATATAAAACATAATAAATATTCTGCTAAAATTTTCCTCAAAAATTAATAACTTAGTCATTGAAAAGTACAAACTTAGGTATCTAATACAGTACCTATGTAATAGGATCGTTCCTCTGAACAGACGCTGGTACTGCCAGCCACCGCTTTATTTATCACTACAATCAGGATTATATATTATATATACACAACAATACATAAATATACCTAATAAAAATACATCATTATACACCTTAAGGAAAACCAGACACCTATAGATTATTCATGGACCTAACTACTTCAGCCCGCCTAGCATGGCACGGGGATAACTAGTTTTCTCCGCTTTTTCTCACTTTCGCGCCCGAACAATTCATATCTACTGTCTCTTTCTAACCCCCTGGGACTTCGTTTTCTCTGCTCACTGTGCTACCGGGGCAGACCTAAAAATTATTCACAGAATTCACAAAAAATATTAAAGAAACAACATAACATACATTCACGCCTTTTTCCCGAAGGGGTAGGCAGAGGTGTACCCAGGACTCAGTCCCATAGTAGATACACCCACATTTCGCCAGTATGTTATTGGTCCCATGTAATAGGGGCGAGCCTATTGCCATCTACCGGGCACAGTTCCAGACTCCAGGCAGTTATTGAGATAATTCCTAATGGAAAAATCCAATATTTAACACTTTGACTGACCTGGGGATCGAACCCGGGACCTCTTGATTGGCAGTCGAGCATGCGCCCTCTACGCCACCGAGGCAGTCGAAAAACAAGAAAGAAATAACAGTTCTTTTATAAAGGTGTACCTCAAATTATCGTTACTGATAGAGAAATACCTAACAAGATTCGCCGTCGATACTGTAGAACTTAATAAGTAAAACAATGCTGAAGATTTGCAAATGAGAAGAAATTAAGATATGCCCAAGGTTTTACAATTAGGCAAGATTTAACTTATTTCTGAACGGTCGGAGATTATTATTATTTGGTTTTGACTAATTTTGATTTTCTACTCCATCTACCTGCTTTGATGACTAGACTGCCTCGGTCGCGTAGTGGTTTGCAAGCGCTACTGCCGATTATGAGGTCATTGAGGTCCTGGGTTCGATCACGAAGCCAGGCAAAAGGAGTTATTGGATTGTTCCATTAAGAATTGGCTCAATGACAGCCTCAAGTAAAATAGGCAATTAGGCTCGCCCTCTATTACATGGAACTTAAATAAGAGCGAATCCTAGCTACGAAAAATTTGATACAATCCTATGAAAAATTTACCAAATCGATGTTTTGTATTCCCCTGTTTCCTTCTAATATAATTAACCCATTTTATAAATTTATATCCTGATATTTTATAGTGGAAGTAAGCAATGTTTTTGTCATTTTAGTTTCTCTTATAAACTCTCGGTACCTAATTATATAATGTGTTTCTAAAAATCCCAGTTTAATCACGTGATCAGAAGTTTACTGCAAAAAAATGAAGAGTATGTAAATAAAAATATAAAGATAGCGACATAGTTTACTTCTTCTTACAACTCTACTTGATGTAAATTTATAGTGGGGTGCACCTAGATTTACTAACTACATCGAGTAGGTAAGTCTTTTTTGTAAAAATAAATTAGCTAAGGCAAATGTATGAGTGCATAGTGTAAGGTTCCATACCTAGATACCAAGAACATGTAGCGCCATCTTTTAGTTCCTTGCGCAAAGTATGGAAATATGCAATAAAATTACCATGACTTTTGATTGTGTTAACTTAGGCTGGGTTTTTTGATCAGTGGTTAAGTCGAACAATGGTTAAATTTTTTGACAAATAGTTAAAATTCGACGAAATTCGTTTCTTTATCCCTGGTTAACTATTTTTTTCTAGTTAACTTAACCGTAACTAACGATCAAAAAACCGGCCCTTAGAAGTATGAATTTTTGACAGTCACAAGGGATTGCAGACCTGAGTACCTATTTGATATCAATTTCAACTTGATACCTTCACGCGTACCCGTGAAAAAGTGTCTTTACAGAGGATGGACAGACAGACAGACAGACGGACAACAAAGTGATCCTATTAGGGTTCCTCTTTTCCTTGTGAGGTACGGAATCCTAAAAAAATTCAATGGGTTGGTACTTGGTACATCTCATCAAGGTTAATATTATGCCCATCTATGTATGTAGGTATGTCGTAAGTACATTATACAGTATCTATTTACAAATTATATTCAGTTAAAAAGTCTTTGTAAAATGAGAATGCAGTGCAGGGTATGGTACTCTTACAGAGCCCGAATACCAGATGCCGGCAGTGGCTGGCACCGGCTTGCCCCGCCGCGCGACCGTTCCGATAGCAATGGCTAGACGCATGTGACGCAACCATACTGCGTAATGCTTTTCCGTTTTATAAATACGGGATTTTTGTTTTGATCATAATTGCGTATAATCGGTTTTGTGATTTCATGATCAATTGCACGTAAGTGTTTAAGTACAAACACTGGCCTAATTTTAAACACTATTTTAGGTAGGTATATAGGATAAATAATGTGGACATGCCTACTATGGGACTGAGTCCTGGGTACACCTCTGCCTACCCCTTCGGGAAAAAAGGCGTGAATGTATGTTTTTTTTATATAGGATACAGAACATGGGTTTTTACTAGGTTTTTAATTATTAACTTTTTTTATTTAAGTACTTAATAACTATTAGTCTAAGTTTTTTCAATTGTATTCATTCATATCATTTGAGTTTTTTCCAATTGTTTATATTCACTCATATAATATTTAATTAGTAACGAGCTCTATGGCGAATGCTATGTACGCCTATATATTGTTATACATATAAGAACTTGACTATGTAAAATTAAAATTATGTAAAAATGTATATGTATAATGTGGCTGTACTCATTAAATAAATAAATAAATATTAGCAATCAATATAAGTATTCGGCTTACCATGGTAAGGTCAAATGAACAAAGTATCAAAACAACTTACTACATTCTCGAGTGAGTAAAAGAGTAAAAATAATAAGTTTCCAAACTTTTTTTACACAATTGTAATTAATGTAATGTATAATATAGATCGACCTACATAACACTAGGTCAAAGTAGAGGTACCTCTTATCATTTTATTAAACGTTTCTAGTTTTACATTACATTATACATTGTACAGGCTGTATAGCCTTAAGTGTAACTACAACAAAACGAAGATTTGATAATTTTTACGTTATCCTTGACCTTTAAACTTAGGTATATTACTAATCGTATCTATTTATAACATTTGGATGGAATGCATATAAATATGAGTAGGTAACAAATCATGAAAAATGAACTTCCGTCTCTTATGGATGATTCGCTTTTTATGAATGAATTGATACTACAGACGAGTGCCATATCGATAGGCCGAGCAGAGTGGGTATAGGTCGCGTCACGGTTTAATAGCGCTCGGCAAAAGTTGAGAGATGCTTTGCGCAAGTGTACAGTCGCGCATATAATTATTAAGCGAGTTTTTTAGTAACTACCTAATTTGTCAAGTTAGTAAGTACTATACAAGTATGAAAGAAAATAAGCGGTTCGGGCATGCGCAAATTAAATAAATTGAACTTATGTTTTAAATTTTTAATCAAAAGGACACGTCAAATTATGTGGTACTTTATTCCGAGAGAGTTATACTGAGAATAACAAGTCTTTTCTTGAGATGTAAAATTAAAATTAAATAATTTCGGTGTCTTCAACCTCATATAGGTAGACTGTCTTCATTATACGAGCTGTCATCGCTCAAACACCACTACGAAATATGCGCGCGACTGTATGCAGGGGACTTGAGACGCGCGAACGGGGTAAGACGGAGTGAAGACGACCGAGCGACCAATGTAGCGCCGGCGCCGCGCCTCTCCCGTCGCACCTTATTCCTGTTACCAAACAGATCTAAAAATCAATTTCTGCGAATTCTAGGTCAGCGCTATTAAACCGTGACGCGACCTATAACTGTAGGCCCGCTTTGGAGTTCGCATCGGGTAAGGACCCTGCGGCCCCAGAATAAACATTTTACTAATTTGTAGATGCGTTGTATTTGCGGACTGTCATAAATACGTAAGTAGAGCAGATACGTGATACGAGTAGGTAATACAATAATATTACTCTGTGATTGCGCGTTGTAGCGTTCATGATAATATAATCTAATGCCTATATTATATGCCCTAGGCAAATCCTACTTCGCAATGGCCATCCAGCAGGGGACGTCTTCCGGCTGGTGATAATTATGAAAAACATATACCTATATAGCGTTATGTATCTCCATTTATACCTAGTTTTCTTGTAAGATATGGCAGTTACATTCGCAAGTCTTTCTTTTAAAAGTTATTCAGTATGAAGGCTGAAGGGTAGACGTACTTACCTACTATATTTATTACTATAATCTGCCGTGGTACTAGCTATAGAATAGTACCCCACCCTGTCTATCTCTACTCGTGACTGTTGTAAGAGACGGCTAAAGGAAAACGATCTAGAGAGAACGCAACTTCTTCTGCGTAATAACGTCGAACTGCGTTCGCCAACCCGCCTTCCAAGCGTGGCGAGTATTGGCAAAGCCTCCGTAGTCTAATCCGTAGTCTAGCAGGTAACTTCCTACGGCTGATACGATGATTATATAAATCATAGAACATAGACATAGATAGTTAGATAGGTACTTCGGTATATGGATAATTTTATCCGGCTCTGTTAGTCTTCTCATACTTACGCACATTCTCATAACTTATACGTATCACCTATCTCATACTGGAAACGATGTTTATTTCCCCCATTTCAAAGAATTAAATCACGAATAAACAATTCATTATCAGCGGTCAACTGCGAAACTTCGAATATAGTAAACAGTTCCGCTCACGTTTTTTGTTGGTCGGTACGTATGTATGTAGATTAGGGAATTTGGACAATAAAATGACTAAGCTAGTACAAACAAGATGAGATTATAAAACAAACAACAATACATTAATCATATAGGAAAGTAGGTATGTTACTTAAGTACGTTTTGGCTATTCTATTTCTGCTACCTACGAGTTAATGTTATTTTTCGGCTTCGTCATTATCATCATCCGCAGCCCACTACATCCTACTGCTGGGCATAGTCCTCCTTCATTCTTGACTTTCTCCTGTACAAGCCACGTCCAGATGCGGCCCGCCACTTTTACTATACCTAAATCATCCGCCCATCGTATTGCCGGATGCTAAATCAACTAATGTGTTGTTGCTAAACCAACCTGTAAACCAAATTATCCAAAAACAAGAAATCAATAAATAGAAGTACATCTTACTCATGAGGTATTATTCCTCAGTAAATAATATTTTCTTCAGACATATTCCTACAATGTAACTTAGGTAAAAGAACTATTGATACCTACGTCGCGTCGGTCAGTCGAGTGTTATCAACATAAAAGAAATGATTAAAGACTTATTAAATGTCTTTATTAATTGATATTTTATCTTAATTATCCAATGTATATTCGTAAGAATTAAATAGAAAGTAAATAGTAAGTGCAGTATACATAATCTCATATCGCAGAATACAGACCTAAAGGACGTTTGGTTACAGGCTACGTGGGTTTATCAATAGATCATAAAGCTGTCTAAGGCTGAGTTGCACCAGCTAAATTTACATTAACTAAAGCTTAACTAACCCTCATATCTCTGGTTTCTCAGTAAGTATTACGCGTTGGTTATGGTGCCACACGTAATATTGGTCTGACCAGATATATGAGGATCGGATAAACTTTAGTTGATGGTAGCTGGTGTAACTCAACCTAAGTTGTCAGTTAGTTCATAGTAATAATAATAATAATAATAATATGGGACAACTTCCACACACGGTCACGTGGTCCCAAACTAGGCTAGAAGCCTATGGTAACCAGATGACTGATATACATACTTAAATACGATTATAACACCCAGACACAGATCAAACAGACATGTTCATGCACACAAATGTTTGACCTGGCCGGGGATCGAACCCGGGGCCTGCGGCACAGAAAGCAGAGTTACTACCGTCTGCACCAACGAGGCTGTCAAGTAGTGAGTAATATGTCCGTATAAAAGCGACACATGTGCGGATCCAGCGATAGGCGATAATACTGCGATCGCCGCGAGCGCCGCGTCGCTTGTTATCACGCGTGCTCGGTGTCCGGCACTTGTTGCGCGCCGGTCAAACCTCACACTCTAACCCACGGTCTCTACAATAGCGGCTGTGTTGTCTGCTCATCCCGGAATCTATTATCCATTAAGAATTTTCAATAAGAGAATAAACAAAACTGGCCGCAACTCATGTAAGGGAATTTTACTTACTCTACATTCAGTTGACTTGCGTTTGGATAACTTACTTTTTTTTATAATATTATCAGAAGTCTTTTATTGTTTGAATGTTATTATTTTTAATAAATACTCGCATATAAGTTATTTATTTATACAAATTTATTTCAGATTGAACATGTTTAGCGACGGCAACATGAGCCCTCTCTTCGAGGATGCTCTGCTCAACGACCAGCTTCTGTTCGAGTACTCGCCGGTGGAGAGTCTTATTAGCTTCGAGTTACCATCGTTCGATATAGACGCCGCCGAGAGCCAGCTCAATGATTCCGATCTCAATTGTGACAGTTTCGTAATCGGTGTTAGTGATTTAAACAAGGAAGAAACCAATCTCGACTCGGCGCTAGATTTCGATTTCGAAGATTTGGACAAGAGCATAATAGACGAGTATCTATTGGAAGCTTTGAACAGTGATATTTCAAGTGACGCGCCTAATTCGGGGACGGACTCCGCTTGTAGCGGTGATTCTATATACGCGTTGGAGACGCACGATTACGTCTCCATACACAAAGAATGCAAGACCACATCTTCAGAAAAAAGTGAAGCGAGTGTGCCATCGTGGGGCGAACCGCAGTTCTGCCCGGAGCTAGGAGCGTTTCGGTGTCCAGTGACGGGGTGCGGGAAACTTTATGCTAAAAATTCGCACGTACGAGCGCACTTACGGCGACACAGTGGGGAGAAGCCGTACCGATGTACGTGGGGAGGGTGCTCGTGGCGGTTCGCTCGGTCGGACGAGCTGGCGCGACATCGGCGCAGTCACTCGGGGGACAAACCGTACAAATGCTGTGAATGCGGCAAGAGGTTCGCGAGATCAGACCACCTTGCAAAGCACGGCCGAGTGCACGCCAGGCGAGCCGCCGCTGCCGCCGCAGCGAGGCGAAGCTCACACTCTTACAGAAGATCCGCGAGGGGTATTCTAGTACTGTGACTTTGTCAACCTAAATTTGGAATGAACTACTTATTTTGAACTAGAGACTTGACTATTTATAAGGCCCGGTTTTTTTATCTCTAGTTTATATTAAGCTTGAAATTGATTTTACTATAATTATAGCTAAATTCCTAACCAAAGGTTAACTACAATGTTGAAAAAAATAGATAACTTGGACTGAGATGACAAATTATGCTGAATTTTAAGTAGGAACATTTTGTATTAGTCAAAATGTTTAACCATTGGTCGAGTAACCAGGGATCAAAAAACCCATCCTAAGTATTAAGATATTAGTGTACCTAGTTATTATAAACACTAGCGTAACTCCCGCGACTTCGTTCCCGTGGGATTTTCGGGAATTCTTACTAATTTTTTTCTACGGTATCTTATTGTAAAACTATGTGTAAAATGTCAGGTCCAAGGGTTGGGCTGGGCCAATTGATGAGTGAGTGTGTAGCACGTCAGTCAGTCAGTCAGAAATTAGATTTTTATATACTTATATTATAGAGAAGATTTGAACCTAATTTTAAATATGTATAAGTTATTACCACCTTTATAATAATACCTAAGATCTGAAAATGTTTCAAGATTATTAAATATTTTGATAATAATATGAACTGGACTTTGACTCAAGCTGTTAATGTTTCTAGGTAGGTAAAATAACGTAACATACCTTTTTCCCGAATGGGTAGAGATTTTTTTTTTTTTTTTATGATAGTGAGTGACAAGACGAGCTAATCAGGTGCCTGATGGTAAGCATCATGATTGCCCATATCAGACACAGTGCTACCCAGTTGTTTTAAAATTCAAAATTCTGCGCGGCACTGCACTGCGCCTGTCACCCTGAGATATGAGTTGTTGAATCTCATCATGCCCAGTAATTTCGCTGGTAACATTGCCCTTCATACCGGAACACAGTAATGTTTGACAGAGGTAGACATGTACCCAGTACCCAGGACTCAGTCTCATAGTAGGTAGGTACAACACCCACACTTCGCACGTTATGTTATTAAGTCCCATGTAATAGGGGGTGAGCGTAATTACTATTTTAAGTACCGGGCACAGTTCCAGAGCTGCCATTCCTCCGGTCCAGTCTAGACAACTAGGATTATTCTAATAGGTAAGGTTTATTGTAATAAAGTACCTAATTCATAGAATTGATGGACTGTATTTATGTAAGTAGTACTTTTTCCCCTTATTTTATTTTATTTATTTATACACAGCTATTAAAATTAAATAACATTTTTTTTCGTACTAATATTAGAGCCAATAATTAAGTAAGTAATTATATAAGTATTAAATAATTAAGTAAATCTAGTGATGTTAAGATTAAAATGTGCTAGATCAGTAATCAGTAGGTACTCATAATAAACGGCGTGTGGTTATTCGACATAGCGTTTTTTAAAAGTCTTCATATTGGCCATCTTCAAAACTACAACGGTTTTATATTTCCGGCGGATTTTTTTAAATAAATTTCAGAGATGTCCTTGAAGACTCTTTTAAAAATTCATTCTGAATACCACGTCTATTGCGTTTACTGCGGCATTAAGTCCTCAATAGTGCAGGTACTTAGGCACAAGCAGCACAAGGGATATGCTGACTTTTAGGTTGTGGCGATGAGCCTCACAGTCGCAGTCGCAATCCCTTTAAGTTAGGCCAGCACTTTTTATACCACAATACAGTCACAACTATTGCCCACAGAGACGGGCTTCCTGAGTCCAGAGTCAGTTTAATTTAACTTTCAGATTCATCACGGCTGTAGATTGTGTTCATCCTAGTACTTACTAAAATGATATCTGATGAAAGTAGGTGGTGGGATTCGTGGGAGATTTCCATCCACGCTTCGGGTCGTGAAACAGGACTTACGAAAAATTATTATTTGCAGCTAATAATTTCAAAACTCAAAACTTTGATAATTTGTTTTTCCCGCCTGCCGCCCATAAGAGCCGCATGATGTGCACATTTACCAGTGTGCTTGCTAGCATATTGATTGAATATTGACCGTATGTCAGCCGCTTAATAATCCTATTGCCAGGTACGAAAATGCTGAACTTGACATAGCTGTCACTTATCTCTATGGTGGTCATACAATGTCTGTTGTCTATGTTATAATACGCCTGAGTTCAAAAGTAGAGTTTGTCACCATTCCTATCACAATTCCTTGGATACTTTTTAAATTATTATCATTATCAATTGATACACGATTCATGAACGATTCTATCAAAATTGTCCCGACACAAATAAAAATGGTGGTTGAACAGTGGAATAATTATGTTTCTCCTTTCTCCGGACAATTTTTAAGAAATTAGCTGCGTAATTTGTAAGAATTGATTCAAACTTTAAAATATTTTATTTCTATACATTTAAATGAACAAACAAATGGTGCGATTACGTGGTACGCTAAGGAGAGTTGCGTGTGACAAATAACAGGTTGTTCGGAGACTGAAGCAGAGACCGATTTGGCTACAGTTGTGATAGTGTTGTTTTTAAAAACTTTAAACTCGTAAAGAGTGTAAATTGTTATGTTAAATCGTGCATTACAAGCTTCGTCCTGTATAAGTGGAGAAGTGAAACCGATTTTTAGCCAAGAGCTCGGAAGCTGGCTGGACAAGCGTTTTAATCAGCATGTGACCCAAATCGAAGATTTCTCTTCTTTGTTTTTATATTTTGAGTTGTTTTATTTGCACTGTGGTGCAGTCGAGCTGTAAAGAGTCCTTTAAACTTGCGATTCCGAAACAGGAGACACTTGAGATATAAACATAAAGTCGCTGTCACGGTCGACTGACTGAGCATCTCAGTGGGGGTCAGGTGCATCGCGAGATGTTCTACATGTTTGAGTGACTGAACTCGGTACAACTCCTTTGAGCGAGTATATCATCAAAAATGATTCAAGCAACAATGTTAGTGTGTATGCAGAGAGTGGGTTGTGTTGGAAGGAAAAAATAGTGGTGTAAACAAGTCTACAGAGTCAGACAATGATGCACAATGGCTCTACCTGAAAACCACAGATATATTGTGCAGGTTAGTACTAATTTCAATGCTGGAATTTAGTTATTTAGGAAATTATATCTTATCAGTGACCTATGATCTAGATTGTAAACATTTTTGATACCTAGCTTTGTTAATAATGAAAGATAAGATAAGAATTTTAAACCAGACACATAATTTAGAAAACAAATTGCTTAAAAAGTGAACATGAATCAATTAGTTTCAGAATTGATGAATTATAAATAGAGCTGTGATATTATAATGTATCAACAGGGCTAGTTCGTATCGAAATATATATGTCGTATGGGATTATGTTAATCCTATATTGAAACAAATAAAAATTGTAGATTTTAATATATTTATTACAAGCTATGCCCGTGCCCCGTAGTTTTACCCACATAGACATAGTTCGTGTGAGAATATCAGGTAAAAAAGTAACCTATATGTTATTTCAGAGTAAGCTATCTACATACCAAATTTCTACCCAATCAGTTCAATGGTTTTGGAGTGGAAGAGTAACAAACATTCATCCATCCTTGCAAACTAACACATTTTTTTTATGATAGTGAGTAACAAGACGAGCAAATCAGGTGCCTGATGGTAAGCATCATGATTGCCTATATCAGGCACAGTGCCACCCCGTGATTTAAAATCAAAATTCTGCACGGCACTGCACTGCGCCTGTCACCCTGAGATATGATTTGTTAAAACTCATCATGCCCAGTAAATTCGCTGGTAACATTGCCCTTCAGACTGGAACACAGTAATGTTTGCACATTACTGCTTGGGGGTTGTATAACTGGCAAAGGTGCGATACTTCCCCGAGCGACCCCCTGCAAATAAGAGGCCTACCACTACAAAATTCACATTTATTATTTCAGTAGGATATAATATATAATGTTTCTTATTTTGTATTAAGAGAAAGATTTCCTTTCTAAATATTTCGATATATACGGTTTTACTGAAATCCCAATAACAATTTTTTTACTGCATGAAGATAGATTAACACAAATTTAATTAATTGGTGCGGGACTTAAATTATGCTTTAGCTGTCTCTTAACATAACATCACATAATTATTAAAGTGCCTACATAATGTATTTTCCTAAATAATAATTTGGAATATACATAAGTTTATCTATGTGTGTATACTTCTTAATTGACCTCACTAGAAATGACCTGTTTAGATAAGTTAGATCTTTGTTCAAAAATGTGTTGGCAAATAAAGCCATTGGTATTTTTTTATTTAGATTTGCTAATAAACAGCTGTAGGTACTGTTCTGACATAAATAATTCTTTCTGTTTTTCCTAACATTTCAAAGTTATTATTCACTGTAAACTAGATTAGATGTATAAAACAAATGCCTAAGTTATCTGGATGTACCTGTACAGTAGACCAATTTTAGCACAGCCCAAAACTTCAACCTACCAGTGGCAAAGTACAGTGTTACTGCACTAATAGATTTCGAGAAAATGGTTGCCTGTCTGTCATCCTGTTCACGTCACATTCAATAATCTCTAAGGTTACTACACATTATGCCAAATAAATGGAGCTACAATACCAATGATCTTATACCTCATAATATCATCTTCAATTATGAATAAATAAATATTGTTTATTTCTGTAAGTGTCAATACATTTTTGGTATTTAAATCTTAAATTGTAAATACATCTGATCTAGGTCGATAACATTTTTTATTTTAAATATATAAATATTTTAAGTAGCAAATATTTTAGTGATTGGACCACCGCCTGCACTTTATACGTTTATTAGCTGAGGCTGAGCCTCACGATTTCAACTGCTCAAAAGTACCCTACAGGCTATACCCAGGGTACATAATATTTACACAGTCTACCCAGTTCAGTAGTATTGGCGTGTAGCATATTCTTTATGCTTATAGTTTTAGTACCACACCTTTGACAGTTATTCATCCTCCAAGCAGTAATGTGCAAATATAACTGTGTTCCTGCCTGAAGGGCAATGTTACCAGCGAAATCACTGAGCATGACGAGTTTCAACAACTAATATCTGGGGGTGACAGGCACAGTGCAGTGCCTTGTAGAATTTTGAATTTTAAACACTGGGTGGCACTGTGTCTGACATCATGATGCTTACCATCAGGCATCTGATTTGCTTGTATTGTTACTCATAAAAAAAAGCTGTTACTTGTCATCTTGTTTATGTAACATATTTTCTAAGGATCATCAAGCCAAGTAAAGGTTGCTCTTGCTACAATACCAATGATCATATTCCTCATACCATCATCAACACTGAACACCTTCTTGTTCATCCTTTAGATTATGTAACTGATTTTTTTAACTATGAGTATAAATTCTGATGTCTGGGCCATCTTCAGACATTCACAGTTCACAGTCATAAACTATAACTTATAAAATATAACTTGATGACAGCTGAACAAAAATCTATTTATAGGCCATGTTTCTGTAAATTAAGTTCTAAGAGGATATTTGATTGATCATTTGAATCTTATTCAGCTGTCACATATCAAGCTATAATTTATAAGGCATAAATTGTGTTATGAACTAATTATAAGTATCTCAATCACAAGTATCTCTTTCATAAAAGATATTTAGTAGGAATGTTAACATTGTTCTAAGGTGTTTGTGGGTGCGCTATCACCACACTATGAAGCCCTATCAGTGGAAGCGTCTAAGCAGACCAGTTCTGAGGAGATAGTTAACTGCATCACTGAGAAGCTCAGCCTCACCGATGGAACAGGGGGACCTCATGAACTGGCTGAGGTGAGATATAACTTTAAACTTATATAATAACTAGCGAGCCACCCTCGCTTCGCTCCAGGTACCATTGTACATACAAACCTCCCTCTTGAATATCTCTATCTATTGATGAAAACCGTATTAAAATCCGTTGAGTAGTTTAAAAAATCTAAGCGAACGGACAGCAGAAGAGTTCATTTTATACTATGTAAAGATATACAATAGTTCATATACATGGTTTTCTGGTCCCGATAAACGCAGTTTTAAAGATCTGAAAGCTGAGTCTTGGCAAGTCATTGAACAGAAATGGTATCTTATGTTAATAGAGAGAACGATTTTATATTGGTTGCTGCACCTTGATTTTACATTGATTGTTGTTTAGAAAATACAACACATTTTCTATCTGATTTGCCTGGCCATCGTAAGTATGGGCGTTACTGCCTCAGACTGCCTGCTCGCAGGTGAAGTAAAATGGCGGAGGGAGAGGAGTGCCGCTTCTTTGCGTAGTTAAAGTTAGTATTCTTTGGTTCTGGGTTCAATAGTACAGGCATTCTTGCCTAGTTTGGGATCAAAAGACTGGGAGTGGAAGTTGTCCCATATCTGTGTTAATATTTCATGCTGGCTTCTACCTATATTTAATTTATGACAGGTGGTATTTTACACTCAGACCAGTAAAAACATAATGTCGAGAATAATTATCATAGCAGAGTATTTCTCATTGATTGTCTTGTGTGTCAATTACTTTTTTGCTACTGTGAGTCATTTTCTGAAATGTATATGATATTATTTCTTTAACTGGATCAACAGTGAAACATGTCCAATGTCCAGTAAGATAATAAGCTAGTGTAAACAAAGAATGATGCTGCAACCTTTAAACCTGTTTTTTATGGGTCTTATAAAATAAAATAAAAGTAGGTATTATACCTATTTACGGTTTAAGAGGCAGGAGGTTTATGCAATAATGTTATGTGTATTTACTTATTTCATAAAGATATATAAAAATCCGACTATCTTACTAATATTTCTAAACTGATTGAGCTGCAATTTGTTGGTAGCTTAAGTTTAGTTTTATTTCGATACAGTTTTATACATATTATATACATTCAGTCACGCATTGTTCCCGTTGGGGTAGGCAGAGACTATTTCTTTCCACTTGCTACGATCCTGACATACAACTTTCGCTTCTTCCATTTTCATCACATTCTTCATGCATGCTCGTCGGTTGTTGGTACTTTGATTTGGCCTTTCCTTAAGATAACATAAACTTGTTCATGAAAGGTATGCCTGGGTCGACTCCTACCGATCTGACCATTCACACTAGCCTTATAAATCTCCTTTGTCAATCCCCTTTCGTCCACCCTCTGCACATGTCCGAACCATCCTTTCTCTATTGTCACTACATCTACTAACACGCCACAGCGTTCCCTTATCACACTGTTCCTCACTTTGTCCATCAAGGTCACTCCGGTCATACTTCTCAAACTTCTCATTTTTATACCTTGTACAATACAGCTTGATACCTGACAGCTGAATAAAAAACAAATTTTCGCCCATATTTGCCTGAATTAGGTTCTAAGAGGGTATTTGATTTATTATTTTAATTATAAGATTATGGATGGTGGATTTTTCCATTAGTAATTATCTCTATGTAGCCTAGAGTCTGGAACTGTGTCCGGTAGATGGCAATAGGCTCGCCCTCTATTACACATGGGACCAATAACATATTGGCGAACCTGAGTCCTGGGTACACATCTGCCTTCCCTGTCAGAAAAAGGCGTGATTTTATGTTATGTTCTGAGTAGGTAACTAAGTCTGTAATATCATGGTTTTGTAACATTTAAAATGTACACAGATTTTTATAACAAGGACAATAATAATTATTATAATCGAGTATTAAAGTGTACACACAGGATAACAGGAAAGTTAATGAATAGAAGTCAATAATTACGAGGTATTTCCCTGTAAAACTAGGTGGTGGGGGACACAATCAGCGGTGAATGCAAGGAGAGAAGGCTGGGGCCTGACGAGTCGCCCGTCGCAGTTATGCTGTTGTGGCCCAACAATCGCACTGCCAACAATAGCACTGGACAGTTCTACAGGTATGACTATTTTAAAGCTATAAAAATGAAAGATGGAAATTGGTAGGGGCAATCCTAGGGGACGATTTCTCGCTTTAAAAAACGTACGAGGAGCTAAACTCGCGTGTGTAAAAGGGACGGAGATATAAATAGTTTATCGCCGGCGCGAAAAGACAGCATTTATATTTCTTTTACACGTAAGAGATTTTTGTCTTATCGACGGTTCATTAGCGATAAAATTTTCTATCGTTTATCACCAACTAGCCAGTGGAAAGGACGCTTGCCTTGACTACCGTCTTTTTTATAGGAAGATAATATAATGATAGGCAATAAAATGACAAAATAAATTAAAAAAATCTGGCTCTCTAGGCAGGTGTTATATTAAATTACTAACTGGCAAATGGCCCATAATATATTTTTATGGAAAGTTATGACCTGTATTCAATATTCTCATCTGTTTATTTTCCAATCAGTCCAATCAATCATTTTATAAACTGTAAATCTCTCACCATTTGATTTTTCTTTTAATGTGTAAAGTCGAAAGATTTTCCGCTTTTTCCTATATACCTATATAATGGGCTGAGTGGTTTTTGTCACTGTTGCTCTTTGTATATTTTTATGCTTGCATTAATCATAAATTGCTAAAAAAATTATACGCTTTTGATTGACGCTTTTATAAATATAAATAAATAAATAAATATTCGTTTATTTCAGGCTCACATGACCCATAACACATCACAAAATTACAGATTTTTAATGATTAAATAAATAATTAAGACTATATAACATAAAATTGATTAAAATGTCATAAAAATAAAAATAAATGCCTACAAAAAAATAAATAAAAGAAATTACATTACAATTAAAACAAGATAAAATGTCATTAAAATAAATAATTAGATAACATGTCATTAAAATTTAGCACATTAAAATTTAAATAAAACTTACACAAACATGACGCTTGACTGCCCGTAACATAAATGGACAATCAAAACGTCCAGCTATAACGCGCAGAATGCTGTTGGTGCTGGTCCGAACACGGTGCAGCAATGAGGCGGCTCGTTTGCGCATGATGGCGTAGAAGTCATCCACTCGGGCGTCAGCAAACATGCCAGATGCACTGCACCGCCAGGGCAACCCCAACAGCATCCTGAACGCGTTATTGTACTGCACGCGCATAGCGTTGATTGTCCCGAGCGTATAGTTGACCCACAGACTGCACGTATAAAAAGACTGGCAATATGCCTTAAAAAGAGCTATTTTTACCGCTGCAGTACAGCGGGTAAATCTGCGGGCCAACATATTGCTCCTGCCTGCCAACGCCCTGCGCTCCCTCTCAATGTCTTCAGCATCCGTGAGGTCCTCCGTAACCCAGTGACCCAGGTACTTAAAGCGAGACACTCTGGCCAAAGGGACACCGTTCAGTATGAGAGAAGGCACGGTACTGATTTTGAAACCCTTCGACCTGAATACCAGGAGTTCGCTCTTCATGCCGTTGTACCTGAGCCCATGAGCTTCAGCATATTTTTCACAGATGCTAAGGAGCTTCCTTATAGCGCTTATCGAGGGACCCAGCAGCACCATATCATCGGCGTAACTAATATTATTTATGAATGTGCCATCTATCGAACAGCCGACGGCGGCGCCGCTGAGTTCCTCGACAAGCCCGTTTATATACAGGTTGAAAAGACGCGGCGAGGTCAACCCCCCCTGCCTCACTCCGCACCTTAACCCGTACGCATCGGAAGTAACCCCCGCCCATCTTACCACATTTGACTGATTTTTATACCAATAATCAAAAATTCCTATGACCTCTTCTGGAAGGGTGGTTTCTGTCCTCATCTTGTTCCAGAGAACATCATAGGACACCAAATCGAAGGCTTTCGACAAATCCAAGAAGCAGGCGTATACTGGCGTTTTGCGCTCTGTGTAGTACCGGACAGTGTGCTTGAGGCAGAGTATTGCTGTTTCCGTAGATAACCCAGAACGAAAGCCGAACTGGGCATCATTCAGCTGAATATGTTTGCTCAATATGCTATCAAGCAGACTGTCCAGCACCTTCGCCACAGTCGTCGCCAACGATATGGGCCTATAATTGGTTTTATCAGATGGGTCACCTGTTTTATTCTTGATTATTGGTATAACAACCGTTCTCACAAAATCCGCGGGAAGGTACGCATGCCTCACACAGAAAGTATAGAGCATTGCTAGCACTCGGGGCAAGTGGACCCCGGCATGCTGCAGGTGCTCGATACTGATCCCATCATGCCCCGGTGACTTGCCTCTAGTCATGTGTTTAATCACAGACTGCACTTTCTTAGCTGTGAAAGAGGGCAAAAGCTCAGTTGACACCGGATGACGCTTTTTAATATCGAGCACCGGCTGCGCACCGATTATGGGAATAGGGTCCACTTGGAACAATTTTTTGAACCTATCCGCTATCCTGTTGGGGTCTTTTACTCCATCGACACTGAGAGGGGCCTGCAGCTTGGGGCTAAGCTTTTTAGTACTTTTCCAAAAGCCTTTAAAATCTTTCTTGGCATGTTGTGCGGCTAAAATATCCATTTTAATTTGCTCAGAGTTTTTCCTGCACCATTTCAACTTATTTTTAAAATCTCTTCGCGAGTTCGCCATATCTTTATAAATTTGTCCTCTAGAAGGTCTATTATGCAGCAACCAGATTTCATAACACAGCTTAGCTTTAATTCGTGGTACATTGTAAATCTGCATTTCGATTGAATGTTGCATATTTTTCCAAAATTTCTATTATAAGGACTTTAATTATATCCTATGGGTTTGAAAACAAGAGTATCCTATTTTATGCCACCTCGTATTTTTACTAAGCCGCTCGCGCCAAGCCTATATTATGGAATACGCAATAAAATAATACAACTAATAATTGTAATTAAATATGATTAATGTCACACCAACGCAACAATATTATATATGTTACAAGTTTTCCAGTTTAATATTAGCTTTATTATAATATTTTTCCTTAAAGAGCAGCGAAGTGGAGAATAATTAAGTCAAGTGTATAAATATGTAATCATCATTGAACAATCAAGTAGTATGTAACATTGCATAAACACCTGCATCTCAGAATTTTACTATCTACCTGTAACTATACCTACTACGGCGTGTGGTGTAGTATACGTTCATTCATTATTGTCTTGTCACCCTAATACTATTTGCACACGACTATACATTGATCCACCGCGATGATTCATACCCTTGGCATATAACATGCAGTGATTATGGTAAATTTTATACGATTTGTATCCTTAAACGGATGTTGACTTTGAATATTAGTTTTGTTTCTTTAAAACAAGAATTTATTGTTATGCTTGGAAGGTGTGTGTGTGCATATTATTGCCGAAGTAAGCTACAGTCGCGAGACAAATGTCGAGCGAGTGTTTATATTTATAAATAAGAAATTATTAAGTACAAAGTGTGCGTTAATGAAGGGCTGCAGTAGTGATTGTGTCCCGGAGTTGTGAGCCCAGTGTGGCGCGTGAATCGTGAATCACTCTTCCTGCCGCCGCGGCGCGATAACACGTCTCCATCCTGCCAATCAAACTGAAACATTGCTGCCCGCGCGATCTAATATAGGATAATAAATAGCGCGACACATAAATATTTACATAATTATAACGTCATCACGATATATGACGCAAAAGTAAACATATTCAAAGATTTTTGCAAACGATTATACCTATAATATCCAATATCACTTAACGACTCGTGATTGTATTCCAGGTTTTATCTTCGCGAAAAAATATCAGACGAGCCATGGATGGAGAACTTCTCGGTGGACCCGCAGCTGATCAAAGATTACTTCCAGCGGTTTCTCTATCAGCCGAAGGACAGAGAGTACCCCGACCTGTGTCAACTGCCGGAGCTCAACGAGCAGACCCTGTTAGATAACTTAAAGGCGAGGTTCACGGCCGGCTACATCTACACATATGTCGGTTCGATATTAATAGCCCTCAACCCGTTCAAGTTCTACCCGATATACAATCCGAAATATGTGAAGTTTTATCAGAACAAGCGGATAGGATCGACCAGCCTCCCGCCGCACATATTCGCAGTAGCCGACGCCGCGTACCACTGCATGCTGAGGGAGAGAACGAACCAATGCATCGTCATCAGCGGCGAGAGTGGATCAGGAAAGACTGAAAGCACTAATTTTCTCCTGCATCATTTGACAGCGCTCAGTCAGAAAGGCTCGCACGGTAGCGGCGTCGAGCAGACCATACTGAGCGCTGGTCCCGTGCTCGAAGCGTTTGGTAACGCGAAAACGGCACACAACAACAACTCCAGTCGCTTCGGCAAATTCATACAGGTCAACTACAAGGAAAATGGAATGGTCCACGGTGCCGTCGTTCAGAAATATTTGCTGGAGAAGTCGCGGATCTGCAGTCAAGGTCGCAACGAGAGGAATTATCATGTGTTCTACTATCTGTTGGCCGGCGCGTCGGAAGCGGAAAAGGAACAGTTGCATTTACTCAGTGTGGAAAAATACAATTATTTGTCTCGGACTGGTTGTAGTGAAGTGCCCGGTGTGGATGAACAATATGAGTTTTCTAGACTGAAACAATCGATGGAGATGGTCGGTTTTACATTAGATAAGCAGCGGAGATTGTTTGCTGTACTTTCTGCCGTCCTTCTGTTGGGTGAGTGTCTTAATAAATTGTTGAGTGGCTTTAAGGACTATCAAATACCTGTCATATAAGTTCATAAACGCTTTGTCAAGTGGTCCACTTATCAACTGATAAGGATTAGGTCTATGTAATTTTCTAGATAACGCGTTATCATACAAAATAATGTATCGAAAAATTATAATGCTCAATTGGATCCAATTGAGAGATAAACGGTCATACTTCGTGTACATTTTTATCCTCACTCTGATAATGCCCTAATATCCTGTTATATAGGTAACTATTGTTAGAATATGATTATTAACAATGTTGTTCCTTTGTACAACAATTACAAGCAACAAATTAGTCTCATAAATACTAAAGCCGGCATAGGAACACCAAGAGAATAAACAAAGGAAATATAAACATAATTAAATACTTAGTAATTGCACATATCCATATCACAATCATTGGACTTATACATCTTTCCAAGATGATTTAGGCAGCCTAAATGTTGTTATACATATATTATGTGTTGTATTAGACAGGACATTTCCAAGAAACTTACAATAAGATGAGAGCAGATATATTATATAGTCAAATAAATCATGCCGAAACTACTGTAACGATTCTGCTGAAATGGTATGTCGATAGTACATAGATAGTTTAGAACCTAGAATCCTACAATTTATTTATTTTCCAATTTATTTAGGTCAACAAATAATAGTCACAATAAAGTAATATTAACAAACAATTTTAGAGTCATAGTTATAATTATAAAATGTAGTAATAATTACTAATATTAATTAATTAATTAATATTAATTTACTAATGCGAAATTTTGTGAGAATGGATGGATCTTTCACGCCAAGACTACTGAACCGATTGGGCTGTGGTATATAGATAGATACCTTAGACCGTAGAATAACACAAAGCATATTTATTCAGTTTAAAGACATTTATTCCGACATTCCCACGGAAACGATGACTACGCAGGTGAAACCGCGGGACACAGCTAGTAATATAGATAGATAAATACTATGTACACCACACACAACGAATTAATATTACAGGACATAACATAAAACATACATTCACGCCTTTTTCCCGAAGGGGTAGGCAGAGGTGTACCCAGGACTCAGTCCCATAGTAGATACACCCACATTTCGCCAGTATGTTATTGGTCCCATGTAATAGGGGGCGAGCCTATTGCCTTCTACCGGGCACATATTACAGGACACAGAAACTAAACCTATATGTACAAGCGGCGGTCTTAATATAATAAGCCATAGCACAGATTATCAGTCCACTAGGATCTCGCCTATTAATAGCCCAGTATCTTTTATTCCATATTCCACAGTAGTCCTATACTGACCAGGGATTGTCCTTGGGTGCACTGTTATACTGCATAAAATAATTGTCGGTTATTGTCAAAGGACCTCTACTTGTTAGTTTCGCCCCTACGCAAGCCTGTCTAAAGGACCGGCGTTCTTATAACGAACAGCAGTAAAGTGTGGAAAGCGTTTATTTGTTTAATTTCTGCTGTCAAACGGCATACAAAGAATGACGTTTGACAGCAAATTTTACTACGCGACTGCATGTTTGTAATAGCGACGTTCTGAAACATACATACATAATATTATGGGGACGACTTCCTCACACGATCTTCTGGTTCCAAAAAAGACTCGAAACGACTGTATTATGACAACCAGAAGCTTGATAATACAGACTTCAGCGGGTGAAGATAAAACCCGGGGCTACAACTAGTTAATGCATATTAGTTTAAAGGTATCTTGTTTAATATCTATCCATCAACATAGTTGAAATGATATATTATGATATGATAAATATAGATAATATGATAAAATACAATTACAGGTAACGTGGAGTTCCAGCCGCACAGGAAGTCGTACCACCACGACGAAGCAGTAGGCGTGAAGAATCCGGAAGTAGTCGCGCAGATATCTTCACTGTTGAGGGTGAAGCAGGAGACCCTCATGGCTGCGCTCACCACGCGCCGACCGAGGGCTTCCGGGGAGACTATACTTATTTATAACAAGTTAGTTTTCTATTTTTATTGTTATCAAAATCACAGACACTTATGCGAGTCAATGAAGCTAATAAGTAATGAATCTACCGTGCTTTCGGGAAGATACCTCCACAGGAAGAACATAAAAGAAACTTGTAAAGCTTAATTTTTTCGATTGCCAGTTTTACAATATTTTGTGTGGGTTACACTGTACTTCCTCGGTGGCGTAGTGGGCGCAAGCTCGCTCAATATAAATGCGAAAGTTTATCATTGTATGCGTACTTGTGCACACATAACGTGTGTGTGTTGTATATATGTTTGTTAATTCTACGCCAAACCTACTGTAACGATTAGTTTGAAATTTTGATTGTAGATAACTATTAAGTAGCGGAACACTGCTAGAAGTAAAGTCATGGAACTATCGATTTATTAAACTATTATGTTCGGAAAGATCCGAGCGCTGCTTTACGTCTTTGATGATGTTCAAAAGTTGGTATTGGCAGCAACATTGTGGACTTTGCATGTTTACTTATTCTATTTCAGATTGCCAGATGCAATAGCGACGCGAGACGCGGTTGCCAAGTGCCTGTACGGTGCTCTGTTTGACTGGATCGTGATGCAGGTCAACCACGCATTGCTTTCTAAGAAGGATACGCTTAGGGAACATCAGGGTAACAGTATAGGTATGATTTTATTGTTTTATTATTCTTATGTTACTTTTTCTATGACTGTCTCTTTGGTTTAGTGGTCGATGAGCACGATTTCTTGAAAAGTGTTACTGGATTTTTCCATTAGGAATTTCTCAATAGTCGGTTTATGGAATTAGCCTCACCTCTTTATTACATGGGACTCGTTACAACCATGGTACTGGATCCAACCTAACCCTTCGCAGAATACAACTTGTGTGGAACACAAATTACATTTGTGTGGGAATGATTTTGAAAATTATTTCCACAAAACTTCCCGCTGCCTCGGTGGCGTAGTGGTCGCAAGCGCTACTGCTGATCATGAGGTCCTGGGTTCGATCCCCAGGTCAGACTAAAAGTGTTATTGGATTTTTCCATTAGGAATTTCTTAAAGCAGCCTGGAGTATGGAATTGAGCTTGGTTAATGGCAATAGGCTCTCATTCTTTTACATGGGAATTTATGCGCACTATCCCAGGTATGGGTGTACCTACTATGGGGCTGGGTACACCTCTGCCTAACCCCTCGGGGAATACAGTTTGTGGGGAAAGATAACTATTTCCACAAATCTTGTACTATTCGAATATTTTTCAGGTGTCCTCGACATTTTCGGTTTCGAAGACTTCGGACCGAGCAACAGTTTCGAACAGCTCTGCATAAACTACGCCAATGAGCACTTGCAGTACTATTTCAACCAACATGTGTTCAAATACGAGCAAGAAGAGTACAGAAGGGAAGGCATCAGATGGACAGATATAGGATTCTCAGATAATACTGGATGCCTTCAGCTCATTGAGGGGAAGTTGAATGGACTCCTTCCACTTTTGGATGATCAGTGCAAGTGAGTGAACATTTTAGAGTAATCCTATTAATATTATAAATGTTAAAGTTTGTGAGGATGGATGTTTGTTACTCTTTCACGCAAAAACTACTGAATGGATTGGGTTTAAATTTGGTATGTAGGTAGCTTAGACGAGCAGGGCTACAGCTAGCATTGCTAGCTAGCTCGCAATTATAATATATTTGTAGGACTATAAGCCACCCACTTTCGTTCCGGCGGGTAGCGAATTGTTTCTATACTTTTTCGTTCCCACAGTTTCCCGTGGGCCACAAACGAGACAATCTTGCAGAAGTTCAATTCGGCGCACGAGAACAACATGTTCTATGAGAAGCCACAGCGAAGAGAGCCAGCTTTCGTCGTGGTTCATTACGCCGGGAAAGTCAAATATCAAGTGAGAATTCATTACTTTGATCTAGGAATTACTATTAAAATAGTTTCCCATACTTCCTACAAGAAATGGATGAACTGTGTGAGTGAAGATATGCCTGAAAAAGGAGTAAGTGCAGTCATGATGGATGATAGACAGGAGGCGAAAGAATACATACTGTGCCGACCCCACCTACTATCTAAAACTCTATTACGAAATGTAGCTCATGTCATCTGCACCTATATATCCAATTTACTAACGGAGAACTTTGATGAGATCTACATACGCCACTGTAAGCGGCCTACGTCTCACAATGAACGTTCTTTTCTTTTAAATAAAATCTACTGACATCTCGTTCATCAAAATCGAATGAGTAGGAGACGCTATGGTGGCATAATAGCGGATAGATACTAGAATCATTCCATACATTGTCTAAAAGTGTTATTGGATGTTTCTATTAGGAATCTGCTCAATAGCAGCCCAGAGCCTGTAGGATAAGAAAAGTGAATATTCAAATAGACTTAATTGCGTACCGTTTGAAATTAATACTGATATGTTTAGAAAAATATACTGATCAATGGGAAAATTTTTGCTTTCTTGTAAAATACCCCATAACAACTGAAATTAATTAAAAACAAGAATATTATTCCGATGTAACTTACATAAACTCTCACCGTTTTGATTTAACGTTGAGTTGAAAGAACACATTACATTTGTAGACAAGAAAATTCTCTCCAACTTTCATTACGAGCATTATGTGCAAATTGTTTTCGTTTTCGTTTTCGCATTATATAAATCTAAAGATAAACAAATAATTTTACTATTACGAAATAAACACAAGTAATATAAACCGAAAATCCTTCCACAGAACACAAAGAATCTTACTTTATTTTTTTTTTATTCACGAAGGAGAAAATGGACCATACGTTCGTGTATTTGCCACTGTCAAGTATTTTATGTTAAATCATAATAAAGATTCATTGTTCTTAATTTCATATGTGTATTATGATTTACTTCACTGTACATAATTTTGTGTTTGCTAATAATATGAATAAAAAATAATTATGCAAATTAAACAGCAAGTAGACGATCCGACATGGTACGGCTGTACTACGAACTTGGTTCGCTATCTGGTTTGATAGCGAGCCAAGTAATATTCGATCGTGTGGCACACTGTACGGCGAACATTATTATTAGTATTACTCGGTACCGTATGTCGGTACGGTGGTACGGGAGCTTGCATATCAAACTTGGCACGGTACCGGACAGGTTCGGTTGTCTGCACGGCGCACCGTACTGGTTCTGAGTTCAGTCGCTCGCCGTCATTGGTCGTCGCGCAGCACGTTGCGATGTCACACGTAATGGATGAAATAAAAATAAATACTGGTTCCGATATTGATGACATCTTAATTAAAAACAATAAAACCTGTTACCTTTTTATTTCTTTTAGATAATCTAAAGCTAGGTACAGCTATTTTGTCTTTATTCCTAGTATTAAAATTATGAAGGTCACTATTTAATTTTAATTTATGTAAATTTTTACGCACATACATGATGTTCTTGCACATAAATGTATAAGGATGGTAGGGTCAGTATGTTTATTTCTTTAAATAATTCCTTCAGGGATTCGCGTGGACGCATCTCATAGATGGCACGAATCGCACGTTTTTGTAGTATAAAGATATTTTCTATATCTGCGGCTGACCCCTACAACAGAATCCCATAAGACATCAAGCTATGGAAATATGCAAAGTACACTAATCTCGCCGTGGCTATATCTGTTAGTTGCGTAATTTCATAAACCGCGTAAGCTGCAGAGCTTAGTTTCCCTGAGAGCTCGGTGATATAAGTGCTCCATTGCAGTTTAGAGTCTATATTTATGCCAAGGAACAAAGTTGCATTGTCAATATTGAGTCTTTCACCGTCAAGAACTATGATTGGTTCTATACTTCTGACGTTAGGCAACGGCAACAAAAATTTCAAACATTTAGTCTTTTTCGCATTCAATAACAGATTGCCAGTATATTATAGATCCCATGTAATAGGGGGCGAGCCTATTGCCATCTACCGGGCACAGTCATCAGTCATCAGTCGGGCTGGCGAAATGTGGGTGTATCTACTATGGGACTGAGTCCTGGGTACACCTCTGCCTACCTCTTCGGGAAAAAAAGGCGTGAATGCATGTTATGTTGTTTTTAATAACAGATTGTTTGCTGTGAACCATCTGGATATACTTGCTAAAGTATTATTAACATGTACTAGAGAAGTATCCTTCCTATCAACTTTAAAAATCAATGACGTATCATCGGCAAACAGAACTATATCTGCTATACCGTGGACCATGTAAGGCAAATCGTTAATATATGCCAAAAACAGGAAAGGACCCAAAATTGATCCCTGTGGGACTCCCATCTTGACAGGAGAACTAGCAGATGTGATACTATTGACGCTAACCTTCTGCTGCCTACTAGACAAGTATGATTCCACCAGGTTCAGGGCATTCCTATGAATTCCATATACTTCTAACTTGCGCAGTAACGTGCAGTGTTCTGCACAGTCGAATGCTTTGGAAAGATCACAAAACACTCCAATGGCATCCTGTGAACTCTCCCAAGCCTCCAAGACAAGAGTCATGAGATGACAGCCCGCATCGGTTGTTGATCTGCATTTGGTAAAACCATACTGATTTGAATGCAGTATTCTGTTTCTATTGAAATGTGACAGCAGTTGGTTTAACATCAATTTCTCAAAGATTTTACTTAATACTGGCAAAACAGAGATTGGCCTATAGTTTGAGGGATCTGTCTTACTTCCCGATTTAAAGATAGTGTAATTGGGGAAACCCGATCTGTTAGAGTTTAGAGTATAAATTCAAATTATTTTTTTATTTATTATAATTTATTGTACTTATTTTCATAGTTATTTCTTCTTCTTCCTAGCAATTATCCTGGCTATAGCCAGGGTCTGCTTTCCGGCTATTTCTCCTCCATTTCGCTCGGTCTTGTGCATCCTCTACGGAGAGTTCATTGGCACTCATGTCATCCCTATTTATCCCATTTTCATAGCTACTATTATTAGAGAAATCGTTATGAAATATCTATTGCTTTTTACGATAAGTTAAATACATAGTAGTATTAATATTAATCGTTATAATATAATTATGGAAGTCGTATTTTAGCTATAACCATGTTTCTGGGATTACAATTCAAAAGCGTTGTTTTTTTCAATTTCCGTCGTTTGATCTGTTTTCTTACGTGACATTGACAATATTGAATGTTGATTGAGGTAGAGAAAAGAGTAGAAAATAATGGGGGCGCCACTGTCTTTCACAAGAGTAAAAACAATTTAATCAACACATACACTTTAAATAGGCATGGTGACAGATTTTGAAATCCCGTTTCTTAATGTAGGTACACGTCTAATATTACCGAAAAAAACATTTTTTCAGAATAAAATTACATTTTACCGCAAATTAATGCATTTTTAACTTTCTAATTTAAAATGAGCGCGAAAACGCTCGTATGTGTCATGGCGTCGGGTCCTGACGTCACGCAAAGTAAATATTTTATTTTTGCCTTAATAAAACCTTGTTCCATCTTCGATGATTCCTGGATTGCCACGAATATATAACAAATTAAGTGACTGATCACAACACAACAAAAGTTAATGCGATATGGTAAATATTTACTTCAAGTGTTTATACTCTCAGTAACAGTATTTACTGAGGCGTGACGTCATTCGCTCTGCTTGGCGTTTTAGTTAAGATGGCCGATTGCAATTTTTTGTACTTTTATTTTATTAAAAATATTATTAATCTCAATGTTTTCAATAATACTGGGTCGTTTTTTAGAATCCTTTCGATATATATTTTTCACTAAAACCATTTATTTTTTTAATCTGTTATAGTGTCATCATGCCTATTAGTTCCGTTTCTACTCTTTTCTGTCGAGCTATATTCCTTAGAGTTTTGACAAGCCAAAATAAATAAATTAAATATTTTCTTGTTTTTAATTATTATCAATCGTTATGGGGTAATAAAAAGGAAAGCAAAAGTTTTCCATTTGTTCAGTATATTTTGCTGAACATATCGGTATTTATTTCAAACGGTTCAAAATTAATACTGTTTCACCTAGCAAATTCAGGCAATCTGATTAGTCTACTGGAACAGTTCCCGGTTGATGGCAACAAGCTCGCTCCGTATATCATATACTTGAAAAAACATAACTGGCAGTATGGGTGTACCCCACCTACCATGGAAATGGGTACCCCACTCAGTAACTCTTTAGTGAAACAAGGCGTTATGTTGTGCACAGTCTGCTAAAAATATAGCCTTTTTCAAGAAGGAGTAGGCAGGGGTTTACCCATGGCTTAGTAAATAATAGGTACAGCCTTGCTCTTGCGAATCACTATGCGACCGAGGCAGTCGAGACACCGAGCTGAGCTGTAGTCAAATAAAAATGAATTAATATTATTTTTTCTCAGGTGACAGCGATGCGTGAAAAGAACTTAGATTCAATGCGACCGGACATAGTGAGCGTGCTCAAGAACTCTTCGTTGGCTTTCGTCAGAGAGCTGGTCGGAGTTGACCCTGTTGCGGTGTTCCGATGGGCGATTGTTAGAGCATTTTTCAGGTACGGTTTTAGTTTTTAACATCATCATCATCATCTCAGCTGTCCTCCCCAACAAGAGGGGTTTTGACAATGTTTGGCACGCTTAGCAGACGGGTTGGCGAGCGCAGTTCGATATTCGATCACGTTTACTGATCTGTCAACGATTTTCTATCAGAACGCTGTTAAAACGTTCTGATAGTAGTGGGCAGAGTTGAAGGCCCTTTGTCCGTTTCTGTGAAGAATACATTTCTATTCCCTTACATTAGTGGCAGTGGTGATGTTAGACGTTAGATATTCCCGTGTGTCGGTGTAGCTTGGAGAACAAAAATGGAGCTTCAATTCGGAGACACACGTTTATTTTCCTCCAGTATGTTGCCGACTCAACTTAAATTTAATGTCGGTAGTATTTGCCAACACCATTCCATCTGTAATTTTGTGTTAGTGAAAAACTAAGTAAAGGTGAATGAACAAAAATGGAAACAACGTCGGACTCTGTGACGTTCATGAATTTGTGTCAAACCATGCGCTAGCGCGTTTTACAGTTAATTGGCGAATCGATAGGTACTTCGTTAACTTTCAGTATGAACGTAGTTATTTTTTTCTAAATTCGAGAGTAAAATTTTTGTTCCCAGGGGCTACTTCGCTTTCTTAGAAGCGGGTAGAAGACACCGCGTCCAAAGGATCGACGGTGCATCAAAAATGCCGCGAGCTTCCATTCACGCCCCCAACGATAGTCTCATCAGGTAATATCAAAACTAGTCACTGAAAAGTGAACCTTATGTGTAACGTTACTGTGTCCAGATTGCATCGATAAAGACCCGCTTATGAAATGATTATGAACTAACATCGATAGCAATATTGTATTAACTTAAAGGCATGATGAAGATGTCGAATCAATTGGATATTCCTCGAATATGTAATTTATGCGGTGACTTCGCCGCAAGTAAAGCAGCTGAAGTTATAATAAATTATCTCACATGAATACCAGGTGTTACCAAAAAGTGTACTACAGCCCGTCTTTAAGAATTACCGTTTGACGTTTCATCTTTTCAAGCCGAAATAACTGCATAGACGCAACTCTCACAATTTCAGTAACCTCCGCCTAAGAACCATGAACTTATGATTTTTTACACATGTGCAATTTTTAATCACTAAATTTAAAAACGAATCCTTCAAGCAAGGCAAAATAAAATTTAGCAAAAGGTACTTCTTGGATGTGATAGGATGGATATAATAAAGGAAGTGTTTCACCCATCAAACTTAACAACTTGCAAATGATATAATTGCAAAATTCGAAAAATATAAAGTGCTCCTTTCCATAAAAATTGATAGAATTATCGACCGATATATATTTTACGAATTTTACAATTATTTTTATTTGCAAGGTGTTCAAGTTTTCGAGTAAAGGCACCTTCTTAATTATTACTACACCTTTTTGTAGCATCTTGTATAGTTATCACAGATACTCAACCAAGAGATGACTCAAGGTTTTGCAGTGACACTGCATAACAGCCGGCCTCGCTGCTAATTTTTCATTAGATTCAATATTTGCGCATGACATGATTTATATAACATGTTTGAAGCCAAACGATCTTCTAAAAGCTAGCCTACCTCCCTCGCCACATATTGGCGACTTTGTTTTATATCAAAATTCATTAAATCGGCGTCATTAGGTTGAATTCTCTGTGATGGTTATTTTTCTTGCTGCGCGGTCACCGCTCCCCAAAAATGTTCTGTATCTATGAAGCTTTGCAAGCCAAGTTATGTGACGTAATGAAATTGTCTTGTTGCTCAGCCAACTGGTGACAGTATCGTCAATCAATCTAGCAATCAACCGCATTGCGTAAGTCACCGATGTTACGGCATGCTTACTTTATGTTCTAATGTGCACTTATAGCATGTACGTCGACGTTTTCATTTTAAGACGTACCTTTATCACCCCTGTGGCGTCTGCAGATTCAGTCACATTTCGCTATAGTATAGTTTCGTACCCTATTAGTCGTAATCATGTTTAGCATGCGTTTCAATCGTTTTCGTAACGCCGCACACTACAAACTGGAGTCCGCAACTGATAACTTCGCACGCTGTAGAACTAGTCCTAATCGTACCATGGGCAATCGACTAATTAAATACCTAGTAATTTAGCCTAGTATTCAACTTAGAATAATATCTCTTAGGCTGGGTTTTTGATTCCTGGTTAAGTCGACCATCGTCGATAATGTTTAAAAATTTTGACAAAAGTTTAAATATAGCAAAATTCGTTTTCATCCCTAGTTATAGCAATATTTTTTCAACACGAGTTAAATATTGCTTAGGAATTTAATAACTAAACTCAAAGCAATGGTTAGCGAACTTTAACTAGCGATCAAAAAACAGCTCCAATAAAACTTAATGAAACAGAATTTTCCATTTTAATTGAGGAGGAAAAATATTTACTAAATATGCCGCGCGCGGAGTTATCGGGCGCGGACTCTACACGACCGGCTGCAGTCAGTCATAGTAGCCTTATCCTGGCCGTGGAAGTGTAGTGTGCGATGTTATAATGTACATTTGGCGGGTAGAACTCCGCACAGGGCGGGTCGGACGCGCGAGACTCCGCCCAAGTGCGAGAGTAAAGGGCGGGGCGAGGCGCCGAGACAAGCCAAGGCTAAGACTTACAGGCTCGCCGAGACTCGCACGCGCAGGGTTGACCGCGACGAACGACCCTTCGACGATATCGACGTTATGCAACGCGCCAGCCAGATAGTTATGTACGTCGAACGATACACACCTGATGCTCTTACTCTCTCGCACTTCTTCATTCATCGAACAAATATCTTCTGTTTCGTTTCACCTGCGATCTAGCGCGTTATTTATTGCGATTAACTATGGTTTGTTCCAACTGCAGAGAGAAAAACGGCCGTGAGCCCTAGGTGTTATGTTCGTACCAAAACTAATCGAGAGTTTCGCTTACGGTATATGTCGCGGTACATAGAAGAGAGGCGCGTCAAGCTCTCTTTTATAGCTTGACAGAAAACAGTAGAACATGGGGGCGCCACTATTTTTCAACAGTAAAAACAATTGAATCAACACTTACACTTTAAATTACTTCAGTTTCTTCTCTTTTCTATCGTTTGTCATTTTCCCCTTGGCATTTGGAACGAAGTGAACGCGCTATATACCCTTGTCCAATGAAACAAACGTTTGCCTTACTTGATCTACACAACAACAACAAGACAAGGCATCGGAGCGTAGTTTATCGCGCTAATAAACGCCGTTTAAAATGCAGTGTGTTTCAAACACTAGAAGTTGTTTTTAATATGATTTGTTTGATGAATTCGCGTATCTCGTTTGGGGTTTCTTCTGTCGGTGATGGCTATTCGTGTTAATATTCCGCTCCCGCTGTTCTCACTTGTTTAGTTTTATCAGCTATTAATAGGTGTATTTAGCAGCTGTTTTGATATTTGGGCGACAGCTTTCAATGCTTTATGTTATTGCAATTGTATTTAGTTATAATTTGTGGCCTGTTCACATTTAGGCTTAATTACTAAGTCAAGCTGCTTACGAGAAGATGAGAGCTACATTTTTGTGAAGAGTAACTTTTTTATAGCAATTCAAAAAATAAATTGACACAAATCTGTGAGGGCTTGTTTTTATTTCTTGAAAATTTTGGATTATGATTTTATTCAAGTTCAATTAAGCATGTAAAATAATGCACTTACGGCGCAATGCATTCTTTTCAAGGTGCTGGTAAATATTTAAACTGTTCTTTGGGAGATTTCATTTGAGAATCACATAAAATCGTGATAAAATATATAGATATTTGCTAATATTGTAACATTTAAAATTATTGGGATACTCTGTATTCTATGCCAAATAAGTAACCTAAATACATATTATGTAACAAATGAAGTCCTTCCAATGAACAGGCAAATATTATCCAAAATCATAAACAATACACTTCTACAGGAAAAACAAATCATTCCGTCCTCGAGAACGTGCGAAGAAAGGTCTTAAGAACCTACAAAGTGTGAAGACATTAGCGGGTAGGACCGCAGCGCCGACCGGCAAGCGGAAACAACCGCAAACAGTCGCCGCGCAGTTTCAACATTCGCTCGCCGCGCTCATGGAGACTTTGAACCAGGCTAACCCTTTCTTTATCAGGTAACGTAGTATGATGACAACATCGACTGATCAAATAAATTTTGACTGACTGGCCGGTTGTCTCAGCCGGTAGCCCAAAGTAGGTAGTGAGTCGCAGGTTCCGGGTCCGATCCCTGGCCTGGTCAAACATTTGTGCGCATGAGCATGTCTGTTTGATCTGTGTCTGGGTTATAAAGCATATATAAGAATGTATATCATTTAGTCTTATAGTACAGGCTCTGCCTAGTTTGGAACCAGACCAGATGACCGTGTGTGGAAATTGTGGAAATTGTAACAGATGTAGCCACGGCGAGATTAGTGTACTTTGCATATTTCCATAGCTTGATGTCTTATGGGATTCTGTTGTGGGGGTCAGCTGCAGATATAGAAACTATCTTTATACTACAAAAACGTGCGATTCGTGCCATCTATGAGATGCGTCCACGCGAATCCCTGAAGGAATTATTTAAAGAAATAAACATACTGACCCTACCATCCTTATACATTTATGTGCAAGAACATCATGTATGTGCGTAAAAATTTACATAAATTAAAATTAAATAGTGACCTTCATAATTTTAATACTAGGAATAAAGACAAAATAGCTGTACCTAGCTTTAGATTATCTAAAACAAATAAAAAGACATTCTTAGGAAATAGTGTACGTTTCTATAATAAAATCCCAAAAGAGATAACTGGGCTCTCAGAGGGTAAATTCAAAACCTATATAAAATCTACTTTACTTAAGAAGGCTTATTATAAAGTCAACCAGTACATAGAGGACAAAGATGCCTGGAAACTTCTGCATAGCCGCCTCGCGGCACCTTCAAAGAAAACGAATGTAACCATACCAAATATTGTGAAACTATCTGTTGAAAAAATTAAGCCCTACAAGTTTCTTGTGCGTTCTTCTTGTAGAGGTATCTTTCCGAACGCACGGTAGACTCAGTACTGTATCTTCATTGACGTACAAAAGTGTCAGATTATGACCTATTTGAATAAATCTGTTTGAGTTTGAGTTTGAGTTTGTCCCATATTAAAAAATAAAAACAGACATGGCAAGTTTCTTTTGTTTTTAATCCTTTCCCTATTTGGGAAAATATTGCTATTGGTTGTACCACAGCAATCAGCCAATATGAAGACAAGGATTGTCTCCATACAAAGATAGTATGTTAAGTACTTAATAGAATAGAAAATTACGATAAAGAGTGGTATTGTAATGATAATAATATATTTAAATCAACAGTAACTAACTAATCCACTGACTTGAAATGTGTGACATATTCTGCCCTAGATTACAAATACTAGAAAAGTGGACAGGCTGATCAGACTCTGCGCCATTATAGTTCTTGTATTCCCTTGATGTGGATGCAAGCCGCTTAAAACCGGACTAGATAGAAATATATGGGGAGGCCTATGTCTAGCAGCGGACGTGCAACGGCTTAGATGATGACAAATAATATTAAGATTTGTTTTGACTATACGTATCGCAATGTTTGCTTAATCGGATATAAGTAAGGGTGTAATAAACAGATCTGTCAGGGCTGTCTTTCATTTGGATTTCCAACGACAATTATTTGGATGGGATGATCCTACATACATCTATAAACGGCTACATACATAATTTACCCTAAAATAACCTTCCCAGGTGCATAAAATCAAACAGCGAGAAAGTTCCGCACGTGTTTGATGAGGAAACGGTCCAACGTCAGCTTCGATACACGGGGATGCTTGAAACCGTCCGAATAAGACAAGCTGGATACAACGTGCGGCTCACATACGAGGAGTTCATACAAATATACAGGATATTGCTGCCCAAAGGACTGCTCAGCTCGCAGACTGATGTCAGACATTTCCTCGCGACGCTAAATTTGGACAGGGATAACTATCAACTAGGTATGATATAAATCTTTCAGCACTTGCCTTAAACAAAATTTTTATTTAGTTTAGCAAATCTAATCAAGGCAAAATAAGAACTGGCCTGAAGGTATTCGTTTCATTGCGTGCAAAAGTGTCGTTTTAATGAGAAGCTATTGTCCTAAATTTGTTGATTTTTTTCGTTTTTAGGTGCTACAAAGATCTTCATGCGTGAAAGTGAACAGACGAAGTTGGACTACCGGCTGCATCAACAGCTGATGGCATCTATCATCACAATACAGAGATGGTTCCGAGCGGTGCTCGAGAGGAGAAGATTCCTCGCTTTAAGGAGAGCCTCTGTTATTATACAGTACTGTTATAGGTAAACACTTTAACGGATAAATTATACCAACTAACATTAATATTCTATCCAAATGCACAAAGAAAAACGGACACTTCGCGAAGTATAAAGTGGTAGAGAAAGAGGCCGATCTTGATGCGCCTCTCACTCTACCCTGTGCCAAGAAATGCAATAAATGGGTAGTACGGCAGTACGACAAGAAAGTGGTAAAGTATCGGAAGCGATACTATCATTTAATTTTAGTGTAGACGTAATACCTATATACCTATAATATATCTAGGGTCAATGGCCGTTTTTCTCTGCATTTGGATTGGACAATGAAATCTGCCCACAAAAGGGTCCAAAAACAGAAATTTATTTGTTTATACTTCATGGTGTCCAAGAGCTAGTATTTTTGCCAATATCCTATGCTGGCAATATAATTATTCTTAGTTGTTTAGTTATAGCGTTGAGGGCTAAATCCTCAATGCTCCCCAGACCCATTTTAACGCTATATTCAATTTCTTGTTGGCCGTGGGGTTACCGGCTTTAGAATAGTACCTCACCCTCTCTACTCGTGGTTGCCGTAAGAGCCGGCTAAGGGTTTTGAGATCCAAAGGACGGGCAGCAGCGTCCTCTGTGTTAACCATCTAACTGCGCTCGCCAACCCGCCTGCCAAGCGTGGCGAGTATTGGCAACAACCCCCCTGATGGGGGAGGCCTATGTTCAGCAGTGGACTTCCAACGGCTGGATGATGATTCAATTTCTTGTATTCTCAACTCACCCTAACAAAAACACCTTCACCCCATGTAACAAGGGCCATTTTCGTATAGACAACACCTAACGGCCCGCCACGAGGCCGCAGTGAGGCTACAGGCGTGGTTCCGTGGCACGCGATCGCGACGTTGGTACTCGAAGCTATGTAACGGAGTGGTCGCCTTCCAAGCGGCCGCTAAAGGATACCTACTCAGGAAGAAAACGTTACCCGACTTGAGGAGGAAATTGCCACCGCCCGCGGTTAAAGACCTTAGCGAGGTGAGTGGAAAAAGATCTAAAGACTTTTCTATAGAAGGAAGTCGTCATGATCTTTAATTTGACATAAAAACTACTAATATTGCCAGTTGGTACTCTCTCTAGTTTTTATTTTTCCTTGTTATTTTCTGTATTATTGTGGTATCAATAAAGAGTTATCATCATACATTCATTAATATTTCAAAAGCTGAAGAATTTTTACTGTTTTCGTTACGCCAAAACTTATGAATCCGTCGGGCCGAACTGTGACGTAGCCTAGTCCTCAAGACGAATAAGGTAATTTTCCGAGGACGAAACAGGTTGTTGCTGTTAGTTAAATTATTAATACTAAATAAAAGATAATGTACCAAGATTTTAAAGTTAAACACATATTTTATATAATATGGAAGTACATTTAAAACATATAAAAACAGATCTACCGATTTTGTTACAATACATATACATGCATGTGTTTAAATTATCCTTTTAATGAATTATGCAAGACATAGAGCAAGTTACTGTAAATAACCATAGAAATCAAAATAGTAAGGTACTAGAAATATCAAATATTGTTAAAATTTTAAGTCAAAAATTTCTTACGAAACTTGTCGCCACCGCCGTCACATAAAGAAACCACTGTGATCTGTTCTTACACATACACAAACGTGACTCATTAGTCACCTGTGCGGCGATAAGGTCACCAAGGTTATATGACCTCTAGTACCGTTATATTCAGATTTCTATAAGAATAACATTATAATTAAAAATAACATAGGTTACATGTTGAAGGGCGGAACACCTTTATACACCTTGGCATCTTGGCACCTTTATATGTGTCAACCAATGATTTCGAAGGACATGGAATAGTAACTATAAACAAAAACGTGACAAAAAGCAAGAAAATTGGGCTCAGTCGCAGCATAATAATTTATTATAGTGTAGTGCATTATAGCTGTCGACTCACAGCCGCTGATTGGCGGGTGAACTATAACGATCTCAGACACTAAACGCGAGTCGCACAGAAATCTCCGCCAATTTGCACAGAGTTATGGCGAGCGCCATTTTTTCTGTTAGTTACAGTTCCATGGTCTTCGAATTCATTGGTGTCAACTTTGTGTTTCCACCTCTAATGCATCATTGTTCATATAATATATCAGTAGATGTAATAAACAATAGAAAACCATTGTCACTAACTGATCTAAACCCATGTAAATACAAGGCGTGGATGTGTGTGTTGACAGCATGACGGTTTGACTGAGCTGGTCGAAGATGACGTCTTCCGCAAGAAAGAATCCGCAGAGAAATACAAGGCTAATATAGATAAACAGTTGTAAGTAATGTCTAGTATTAATACTCCGTAGTATCCCCTAAGCATGAATTTTCCCTTATATGTTCATGACATCATATCACCAAATTAAAGGGGGTGATCCATTGGCGAGTAAGCCGTTGGCACTTCAACGAGCCGGTGAGCCAAACGTATAAACCGTTAATGGAGCACCTACAAGACCGCTGTTTTAAAGGTGCTCTATTAACGGTTTATACCTTTGGCTCAAAGGCTCGTTGACGTGTCAATGGTTTTACTCGCCAATGGATCACCCCCTTTTAAACAAAACTGATTTCAAATGACTTACGCCCGTATTGAAGAACAATTTGATGACCCGGACACATAATAAGGCCGATAGACCTTAGTATTATTCTTGAATAAGAGTGACATGTCTATCAACTATCAATATTACATATTGATAGTTCAATATTACATATTGATAGTTGATCATCACTCGAAACAAAATAAAAATTAAGAATCATAATTTTTTTACTTGTTGTGCCCTAGTCTTCGCTTAGTCTTCGTTCCCGGGGGAATATCGGGATAAGATGTAAACTATGTGTTATTCTCAATCGGTTCAGCGGTTAATGATTCCCCATACAAACTTCCACACCCCTTCCATCACACACAGGATGATTTCTGGGATAAAAACATATGTCCTTTCCCGGGACTTAAACTATCACTATACCAAATTTCATCTAAATCGCTTCAGCGTTTTAATCGTGAAGAGGTAACAGCTACGAATAATAATAAGTCAGGAAATGTAATTGTCCTCAAAAAATAACACAACGAAAACTAGGTACAAGTGGGTGGTGCTTAAAAACTAGGTACACGCGGGACTTAGTCGGCCATTTACATTGCAAGTGAGCAAACGTCAAATCTTTGCGTACGTTTTCGTTTTTATAACTGAGCAGCAAGAATAAAATCATGCCAGAATGTGTTGCGGCGTGGTGCAGGAGCCATACAAGATTGAAATGTCCAAAGATCTCATTTCACAGGTTTCTCCAAGTCGCTAAATTATAATTTTAAACAAAAATATTTAAATACGCCATTAAATAAAGATGGTCAATATTATGCAAAATTAAGTCAGTTCAATAATTGAGTATTTTTGCATAAATGGAAAGATTCATACATATTATATAAGATTCGAAACAAAACTATTTTTAGTTTTTTTTTATTTTCAAAGAAAATTAATTACAAAGTTATATCTAATTAAAAATTATATTTTAATCCAGTACTGAAAACAAGCCGATAGTACCCGAACGAGATCGTGGCCAGTAGTGACATCACAATGTTATAAAGTACCATACGTAAAATTATAACTAACATAATGACGTCACAATCATGGCGATCACTGGTAGCGCGGTCGTGATCAAGTGATTCTTATTGGAAGTTCATCAATTTTGAATTGCTTATGATTAATTCAAAATATATATTTTTGAATGTGATGATACATAATTTTCATTAAACTTTTAAAATAAATTAAAAATATATATATATTTTTTCAAATACTCAATTGTCTTAATCATGCCGGTTTTTTTTTTGTTGGTAAAATATTAATATTAAAAACAATTAAGAATAAAAACAATAACATTACCAAAGATATTTTTATATTTTAGTATCGTAATATACATATATTTAAAATATAATATAACATACATTCACGCCTTTTTCCCGAAGGAGTAGGCAGAGGACTCAATCCCATAGTAGATACACCCACATTTCGCCAGTATGTTATTGGTCCCATGTAATAGGGGGCGAGCCTATTGCCATCTACCGGGCACAGTTCCAGTCTCCAGGCAGTTATTGAGATAATTCCTAATGGAAAATCCAATATTCAACACTGCTTGACCTGGGGATCGAACCCGGGACCTCTTGATTGGCAGTCGAGCATGCGCCCTCTACGCCACCGAGGCAGTCAAACCTTAACCTAACCTACAGACGACAGAATGTTCTAAACTCTATAATACGGTAAAGTCGCATCTGTTTATAAATATTATGTTTATATCAAATGTAGTAGTACATCAAATTAACAATTATATGAAATAAAATAAGTGAAGTTTATGTTTATAGTTCAAAAAATATTGTTTTATTTATTTACTTGCTCATTTTCACTTATTGCATAACATCTTCCACGCCGCTTGACGCAACTGATAACAGCTGACATTGCAATACGCTCGCGAACCAATCGCTGCCTTTGTTCTGTATTTAAACCAATCACAAGTCATGTCAACTAATTACCTTCTTATTGATTATTGTTTAAAATATACGTCATTTATTTCACGGAAAACCATTTTCAGAGTGACATTTATTCCTAGTTAGATTTCCTGACATTATTATTCGTAGGGTAACAGACACACTTTTGCATTTATTAGTAGGTATGGATAATTATTTTAATACTGTACTACACTGATATGACATAATACATACAGAAATGTCGATTTTATACTAAGAAATAACCCAAATCAATCTGTCTTTTTACTATGAATATGATAACGGAAAATGTAAGTCTAATTTAAGCCGTTTTCATTCAAAACGCTGTCGATATAAATAAGATAGTTTAATGTAAATTGCCTTGATCGCTTTGATTGACTTCTTATAGTTTTGATTCATCAATATAATAAATACTTAATGAAATTTCAGAGACATGATTTTACAACTGGAAACAGAGAAATCGAGACAGTTGAGGCCAACCCAATCTCTACCAATATCAACAGGGTAAGTAGACATAAGACATATCGTACACAGAGAGTCATAAAAATCAAGGCGTAAATAAAATGTTAAGCATGTGATACATACGACATACCTACAGTCACGCCTTGTGCCAGGTAGGGTAGGCAGAGATTATTTCCCTCCACTTGCTACGATCCTGACTTACAGCTTTCGCTTCGTTCACTTTCATCACATTCTTCATACATGCTCGTCGGTTGTAGGTACTTCTGACTTGGCCTTTCCTTAGAACGACGTCCATTTGTTCATGAGAACTATGCCTAAGTCGACCCCTACCGACTTGACCATCCACACTTGCCTTATAAATTATCTTTTGTTAATCTTATATAACCTTTCATCCATCCTCCCCACATGTCCGAACCACCTGAGCCAGATATAACTTTCCATAAAGTCAACTCATAGAGAATGGGTATTTTTTTCGCATTCTACAAAATGTGTAATGTTGACTTTTCTTTCTTTTGATGAACACGTGCGATATTTTGATGGAAAACATCTTTGTCTGTGAATATTTGGTCGTGGCTCATTAAAATTTTATAAGAATATTAAGAGTTTCTTGTTTCACTACAGGTTGCCGAAAAAGAACGCACTAGATTACACTTTACAAACCTACGCTATGAAAAAGAGAGATAGAATATTAAAGGAACAAAACATCTCCGAACTGCCTTTGAAACAGAACAGTCCCAGGTATAAAATATTACAAAACTTTTTAAAATAGAAAATGTGGACAAAACCCAATGACATTGAATCGCTTTCTTCTACAGACGAACAATCCCTGAACAAGCTTCACAAAAACGTGTCCATCACTGACAATTACGCGCTTTGACATATACTGAATTCCTATTATTTGAATTTAAACTCTATTTACAAGATTGGTTTAAAGCCTAATTTGGATTGAACGACTTTTCACCCTATGAAGTTCAATGTTAAATTTGACATTAAGCGACGCGGGCGAACATAGGGGCATTGGAGTAGACTTATATGCACTAAAATATTTAGTGATTTAAATATTTAATTTTTTTAAATAAATTAATCACACATATACTTTTTAACTTTTATAAATATATATTACAAGAATTAAAATTTCAAAGAGTTTAAAATTAAAATGTATTTATGTTTGTAAAGACAATTAAGTTACATGATAGAATCTCGGTTTATTAGTGAGTACAGGTTCGTGGGCCTGATTCTAGCACGAAGAAAGGCCCTTTGAGGATATTATTCTAAATTGTTACGTAATATGAATTCTTTTATACTCTTAATAAATAGTCGAAAGTCACAAAAATATAAAAATGTTATCATAAATGTAAAATTAACGAGGACTATGCAATGTAAACCAATTAGAAACAAAATGTATAATATTAATGCACAGTACGTAATTGAGATAAAATAAATAAATAAATATTTAATTCAATGTTAAAAATGTTTTCATTTCACTAGGTAATTAATGCCAAACCTTAATTTATGTAAAAAAAAAATATATTTATGTTCGGATAATATTATGCAAAAATATTTAAAATATAATCGACTTCATAGTTTTTCATTCGAACAAAGCGCTGTTGTCCATTTTATTGTGTTAAACAAATTAAAATAAAATAGAAACGCGCAATGTGGATACATAAATACCTAAAATTATTGTAAATACATGCCTAAATTATGAAAAGCTATCGCTTTCACGCACGTATCTGTTGTTATTCGGTTAGCTTTTTACCTAACACTGACATCACGCGCACGGCCTACGGTTGCCATGCAACTAACCACATAGTACCAGACTATATTGCGGCGGTACCAGACTTGCGGCTTGGAACAGATTTTTGCGCGACTGGTTCTCTTTGGTATCCTTACTCTGAGACAAAACCAGAATGTCTTAATTTTCTATGAAGTTTTCACAAATGACATAAATAAGGAAAAACGATGTCTGTTAAGACATCGTTTTATGTCTGTTAAGACATCGTTTTTTGTCTGTTAAGATTATAATTGCGACAAATCGAAATACGCGGCGCGTAATTTTCGTACGTATTTTCTTGATATCTAATTCTGCAGTCAAAGTGTTAAGTAATTATAACAATATTTATTGTTTACTAAAGAAATTCTCTATTCAACAGTGAAGAGACACGGAAATCATCTCCGGACGGTACCCAGTGGAATTCCAGTTCGAGCAAATATCCCCAGCAAGCTGTATCTATGGGCAACAAGATAACACCTGAAGACCTCGCCAATGAGATACTGTGGCTTCAACTCGACCAAAACTATCTCATGGCTGACAATATTGAGAAAGTAAGACCTACATTTTTATTGGCATGACAAGATTGTTCCTGTGTCCCCTAAGATACGGCTGGCTTAACTTGGCGAGCGAAAATAACGGTTATTATTATGGTTCAACTGAGCTGAACATTACATTTACAATATACATTTGTATGTATATTTGTTTATTTTTTATTTTTAATATACAATAGGCTTACGTTTGACCTCAATCTCGCTTGATGGAAGGCGAAGATGAGGCCTTAGTTTATCTGACAATAACACATGTTTACATATGCTAAAGTTCAAAGAGCCTACAGTTAAAACAGAGAGAGCCTAAAGAACGGGATTGAGTTCGAGTTTTGACTGGTCTGATTTGGCAGTAAACTCTTTCTTATAAACCGCAGGACCCGGGTTTAATCCTCGGGCAGGTCAAACATTTATGTGCATAAACATGTCTGTTTTATCTGTGTTGTTCACTGTCATGTTACTCATCTCTCCCCTCCTCATCTGACTGCCTCGGTGGCGTAGTGGGCGCATGCTCGACTGCCAATCAAGAGGTCCCGGGTTCGATCCCCAGGTCAGGCAAAGTGTTAAATATTGGATTTTTCCATTAGGAATTATCTCAATAGCTGCCTGGAGTCTGGAACTGTGCCCGGTAGATGGCAATAGGCTCGCCCCCTATTACATGGGACCAATAACATACTGGCGAAATGTGGGTGTATCTACTATGGGACTGAGTCCTGGGTACACCTCTGCCTACCCCTTCGGGAAAAAGGCGCGAATGTATGTTATGTTTTTTTAATTATCCCGTAAAAAGTACTATTGTTTTGACAGTTTCAAATCATATATTTTTCTAATATGAATAATTATGTTATTTTTTATAGAAGCGCGACAAAGAACTTACGGATTTGGTCGAGTTGATTAACAATAACGAGGAGTACCTGCGGCAACTCGGACAATGGACGTCGGATAGTAGTACTGACACCACTAAAAGTTCTTCCAAGTAAGAAAAAGTTTGGTACATCTATAGAGTTACATCCATATATCTATATAACTGCCTAAAGCAAGCTTACAAGCGTGGCCAGTATTGGCAAAACCCTACCAAAAGGGGGGAGGCTTACGCAAACAACTGTCACATGTCAGGATGCCATTGACATAATTGATGGAGTGTAGAGGTACAATATAGTGTTGTGTGCAGACGCGGGTCTCCGCAGACGTACCGTCGTTCGGCGTCGACGGCCGGGCTGGTGTCGCTGCCGCCGGTGCGCCGCGACCCGCGCCCCGCACTCGACCCGCACGACCGACCCGCACCCGCTGACCATGGTCTGTATACTAGACTGCCAGCTAAGGTACCAGCTGTAAACCGCTGAAAAGTATGTGTTTTTTCCAGTCTAAGCTATCTGCATCCCAGTCTAAAATCGGTTCAATAGTTTTCGCGTGAAGAAACACACACCGATAAACATTTGAATTTATAATATTAGTAGAATTCCTTATTGTAGGATTATTACTGTGTCGTGTGTCTGTATCCTAATGCCTCGTATGCACTGAACACAAATCAATTTGTGAACAACGAAAAAGGATAGCCTTTTCACTAGTGATTTTGGAGTTATTTGATAACTTGCTACAGTTATTAATCCGCCAAACAGCAATGTGTAAACATACATATATTACTGTGTTCCGGTCTGAAGGACAATGTTACCAGCGAAATAACTGGGAGTGACGAGTTTCAACAACCAATAGCTCAGGGTGACAGGCGCAGTGCAGTGCCGCGCAGAATTTTAAAACACTGGGTGGCACTGTGTCTGATATGGGCAATGGGCGGGCAATCATGATGCTTACCATCAGGTACCTGATTTGCTCGTCTTGTACTAAAAATACAGCCTACAACCTGACAAGGTACATATCATGAATGAAGATTCAGCAACTACCTATAAACTCACTTCCCACCCTTCCAAATATTCTCCCAAATGTTCGAGCTTAAATTCCACATATGATATAGAAATATTATAATGTCACAGAACTGAACACCTAATTTTTATATCCCTGCTATTACTCATTCAGATTTAAATATTTTTATAAATATTGTAAATAGATAATTTGTAACTTTTTCCTGTAGAATGAGATGTTTACAATTCTTTCTAATTAGTAATTACATCGAACGAGTAATTAGCATTGTTTATTAAAGCTTCAATTATTGCACTACCTTACCTTTGTTACTTGCACGTTGACTGATTGAACCAAATAATACAATACAAAATAAATAACCTCTTTATATAAATACTAGCGGCCCGCCCCGGCTTCGCACGGTAGCAGAAGTAGGTATAGTGAACGTTTAACAGGAGTAAATTCGTGATACATTGTATTTTAATAGATATAACCCTAATGGTTTACGCAGCGCACGCAAATTAAGGACTATTTCTGTTACAATGATCAAACCTTAACACATGTATAAATTAATCGTGGGCTATTTTGAAGATATTGATAAGTACTACAAACCCCTAGTACATTACTTTATTCTACCACCAATAGTTTTCACACCGCATGAAAAATAATCGCTGCTTCGATTATTGTGACTAAACCAGAAAAGATGGATATAATCTATGTACACTGTTTTGTAGGTATTGATAAGTACTACAATCTCCTAGTACATTACTTACTCTACCACCAATAGTTTTCACACCGCATGAAAAATAATCACTGCTTCGATTATTGTGACTAAACCAAAAAAGATGGATATAATCTATGTATACTGTTTTGTAGGTATTGATAAGTACTACAAACCCCTAGTACATTACTTTACTCTACCACCAATAGTTTTCACACCGCATGAAAAATAATTATTGCTTTGATTATTGTGACTAAACCAAAAAAGATGGATATAATCTATGTATACTGTTTTGTAGGTATTGATAAGTACTACAAACCCCTAGTACATTACTTTACTCTACCACCAATAGTTTTCACACCGCATGAAAAATAATTACTGCTTCGATTATTGTGACTAAACCAAAAAAGATGGATATAATCTATGTATAGGTACTGTTTTGTAGGTATTGATAATTACTACAAACCCCTAGTACATTACTTTACTCTACCACCAATAGTTTTCACACCGCATGAAAAATAATCATTGGTTCGATTATTGTGACTAAACCAAAAAAGATGGATATAATCTATGTATACTGTTTTGTAGGTATTGATAAGTACTACAAACCCCTAGTACATTACTTTACTCTACCACCAATAGTTTTCACACCGCATGAAAAATAATTATTGCTTTGATTATTGTGACTAAACCAAAAAAGATGGATATAATCTATGTATACTGTTTTGTAGGTATTGATAAGTACTACAAACCCCTAGTACATTACTTTACTCTACCACCAATAGTTTTCACACCGCATGAAAAATAATCACTGCTTCGATTATTGTGACTAAACCAAAAAAGATGGATATAATCTATGTATAGGTACTGTTTTGTAGGTATTGATAATTACTACAAACCCCTAGTACATTACTTTACTCTACCACCAATAGTTTTCACACCGCATGAAAAATAATCATTGCTTCGATTATTGTGACTAAACCAAAAAAGATGGATATAATCTATGTATACTGTTTTGTAGGTATTGATAAGTACTACAAACCCCTAGTACATTACTTTACTCTACCACCAATAGTTTTCACACCGCATGAAAAATAATCACTGCTTCGATTATTGTGACTAAACCAAAAAAGATGGATATAATGTATGTATACCGTTTTGTAGGCATTGATAATTACTACAAACCCCTAGTACATTACTTTATTCTACCACCAATACTTTTCACAGCGCATGCATATAATGTCTGTTTCGATTATTGTGACTAAACCAAAATAGATGGATAAAATTTCCGTGGACTATTTTGTAGATATTGATAAGTACTACAAACCCCTAGTACATTATATTATTCTACCATCAATGGATTTCACAGCGCACGCAAATTTATGAATATGGTAATTATATTATGTGACACCTTGGTTCACAATATTGCAGTTTTCTTACGGATCCCTATTTTTTTTCAAAATCTCGTATAGCCTATGTCACTCACACTGAATTAAGCTATCCATAAGTGAAAGAATTTTTAAAATCGGTTCAGTAGTTTCGGAGCCTATTCGTTACAAACAAAAAAACAAAAAAACAAAAAAACAAAAAATCAAAAAAACAAAGTTTCTCTCTTTATAATATTAGTATAGATAGATTGTCAATTCTGATAATATTCCACCATTAAGCACATTTTCATAGATTTTATTTGTATTCTAATCCTGTTTTGAAAGTAATTACGCTAATGAGCTCGATAATGCATCCCTAATTTATTGTCATATCCAAAGTTATATTAACAAATCCAAAGTTTTTAGATTCAGTTCGCTTTTGGACGTTCTCTGAGAATCATGTCTGAAACGGAATTATTTCGGAAGCGTTTGCCGAGTGAGAAGTGCTTAGTGATAACAGTTCTAGGGATTACTATATTTTTTTTTATTGAAATGGGATATATGGCAGTGTGTGTTAAAGTGATTTTGTATTACTATGGTAAAGATTCTGAAATGAAAATTTGATTGCTTCTATTCTGTCATACTGAAGGCTTTGAAATTGGTATCGTAGGATAAATTTGATAAATAGGGAACCAAAGGCGCACTTTTCTTACCAAAGAAGTGTGCGAGAAATCGACAACTCTTTGATTAACTGACTGACTTTGATTCTTCTGGCATAAAATCTCCATCTACATTATTATTATAAGTTATAAGTAAATGCAATTTAGTAAGTGTAGCTCGAAATGAAGTAAACTTTAAAGCTGGAATCATTATATTATGAGACCCAACTTACGGAAGCGTGACGCGACTGATTCATTTATTTTGCATCAAATGCCCACTACGCTTACAATATGTTGACCAAAATGCGTAGTGGGCTGATCAGTGTGTAGATATCCGACGTTCGAACGCTCAAAGTCACGTCCGCGGAAGTTTTCTAATAGTTTGCACAATTTAGTGAATATTTGTTATCCGGATTACCTTTTAGTCGTGTCCGTAAGTCGCGTCCTATAATATAATTCCAGCTTAATCGTTATTATCCTTCCGGTTGAAAGAAACCGCTTTACTCTGTTCCGAATGCACAAATCCGATTTTCGTACAAAGTGAATCGAGAGAGCTTGACGCACCTCTGACTTTCACCTGTACCATAGTACTTGGGGTCGATGGCCGTTATTCTCTCAGCATTTATAACTGATTATAGCCTCAATTTAATTTTTTATTAATATTAAATAATGCACCAGCAGCATAAGCTGATGCGTGAAAATCACTGCACTTGTGTATTAAAAAGTTTATTAGTTTCTAAATGTTTATCTAGTCTGTTTTTAAAACTGTTCACTGAAGTAGGAGCAATAAGTCTCGGGCAATGTGTTGTATTTTCTATTTCTATAATATTCATGAAAATAGACTGAAAAAGTGCGGCAAATTTAAAAACTAACATAAATACACGTAAATACATAAATTCAACTACATAATATCATAAATACAAGTTCATTTAATCCAATCTTGGTAATAGGTTCTTCCAATTATATCATAGTAATTTTGATGTTGCCAAACTTGCATTTTATAAATTTGTAGCGCTTTTTCAGTGTCTACTTTCATGAGCCAGACTCTCTATCTATTTTATCAATCAGTGTTCTGTACAGCGTATGAAGCAGCGCACCGCGTGATAGCATCGAGCAGTGTCGCCGAGACCAGCGCGGAGGTCCCCCCCGCCCCACCCGCCCGCGCCGCGCGCCGCTCCCCGCGCCGCTCCCCGCGAGCCCCGCCGCCAGACCTTGTTGTACACACTAGGATACATGATGACAATCACACACATAAACGGTCAGTAACCTATACAGACGTATACTCATTAAAAACAGCTCTAAAAAGTGGCGAAATGCTTTTGAACCTACGTATGTAGAATATAGGCGGCTTCGCTTCAATCAGTCGTTAAAGTAAAAGACAGCAAAGATAATATGTATATAAGACACGGTTGTCAGAAAGAGACAAACACAGGTTCATAGCAACGTGAGTACTAAACCTTATACATGTAACATGGGCGCATGACAAGGTGCTCTGGGACTGAGTCCTGGGTACACCTCTGCCTACCCCTTAGGGAGAAAGACGTGAATGTATGTTTTTTTGTTTTTTTTTGCGATGTAGGGTGAAACTCCCGTTAGAGTTGTCGAGTGGTCTCCGACGTCGCAACTCGGACCCCGCGCCGTGCGAGCTGCGGCCCGCGGACCCGCGCTCCGCCGGCTTCATCGGACAGGCGGAGAATGGACTCTTCCGGATCGCCGGGCACAGGTACCGACCGTACTGACTCCGCGAGCCTGTAGCTTATTGTTTCATTTTTGAGGTTCCTTATAATAATATAATGATAATATATTATGTTGACATTTTGATGTACCTAATAATAATTTAATTTTAATAATAATATTTAGACATAGTATAATAACAATAATAATATTGAGTGACTAATATAATTAATTAAGCCCGTCACACACGTAGCTATAATAAATATTAATATGCAATAATATATATTACGGTATATGTTGGTGACGTCATAGAAATATATATTATAGCTGCGTGTGCGGTCAGTCGAATATTTGTATAGAAAATATATCGTAATATGCCTTGCTATGATTTATATTAATATATATTATAGCTACGTGTGTGACGGGCTTTAATGTTGTAAATTATGAGTTGTAGAAACTTGAAATAAATGATTATTTAATTAATTTAACTGATAATTAAATAGGGAAAACTTATAGGATCACTTGGTTGTTCGTCTGTCTGTCTGTAGAGACCCTTTTACTCGGAAACGCGTCGTGGTATCAAGTTGAAACTCATATCAAAACCTCAGGTCTACAGTCTCTCGCTGCTGTAAAAAATCACTCCACCCTCCTAGTGAGATAACTATAAGATACAAACTGAAAATTTTCGCTCATATACAGAGTCATAAGTTGCTGTCTACTGTTAGTATTTTTTAAAATTCTGATTACCTCGATACGGGCTTCCCTAGTGAGGAAACCAACAGACAATAATAAAATATATGTAATATAAGTCCTGCAAAAATGTTTAGATTGTACTTTTGGTTCACTAGTTTTAGTTTCTCTCTCTTGTAAATTTTTGCAGTATTAAATATTTTTTCATGGTTCAGTGTTATGAATTTATTCTTCTGTTCCGTTCTCATTATCATTAATTAAACTAATATGGTATATTCAGGTTCAGGAAAGGCTCGAGATTCGCAAAGGGCGACAAATGCGTGTACTGTCAAGAAGCCATCGACGCGTTCATCACCCAAGGCCAGCGATGTATCGACTGCAAACAACTATATCACACTAAATGTATACAGAATAAGGGCGTCATTACCATGCCCTGCACCAGCCCAGCAACTGCCGCCAGTAGAAGCCGACATAAGACTAGGAAACGAATAGCGCCTAACTCAAACAACTTGCTCGATCAGTCTAAAGGATCCGTCAGTTCAAATTTCAACTTGACTGGAACATCAGAGTTTATGGACAGAACGGACAAGATCATATCTGACGCGACGGAATTACAAGCGATGCAGGACTTCATCACTGAGAAGATATACAAAATGCAATCCAGTGAGAACAAAAAACAATCTGAGGTAAGCCTATATAGAGCTTCAAGTTTAAATGGAGCTGCGATTATATTCACAATTGATATCACATACAACGGACCAGATATAAGAGTCTAAGTGCCGAAAACGAGTCCACTTTACATTACATTATATTCACAATTTTGTTTAGCAATTCACTTTTAACATTGTTTAAAGTGATGATTAGAAAGCAAATGGCAACAAGTATAAATTAAGACATTTAGAAAAACCCTCTTTTTACTGCTCCATCATCAGACCTTGTCACAATCTATCTGTAACATATTGATTGAGACGATTTCAATGAGCCTAATCATATCACTACATAGTATAAAACAAAGTCGCTTTCCGCTGTCTGTCCCTATGTATGCTTAGATCTTTAAAACTACGCAACGGATTTTGACGCGGTTTTTATAATTTTTATGTTTTTATAATTTTAATAGATAGGCTGATTCAAGAGGAAGGTTTATATGTATAATAAATACATGCGTAATATAGTAGAGTAACACTGATCATTTTAGAGGTTTCTAATATGATGAAATAAAATGTATCACGAATTTACCCCTACTAAAAACGTTCACTATACCTCCTTCTGCTACCCGTGCAAAGCCGGGTCGGGCCACTAGTATTATATATAAGACAACTGGTCTAACTGAACCTGATGCTGCATCATGTCAAGGTTACTACATATGTACAGCATACCAAATTTCGAAGTGATCATACCACTGGAAGTTGTTTATTATACCCCTTCAGCCGCTAGAAAACAGTTATTATACCATCCATTTTAATAAATTTAATCCAAGGTGTCTTCACAGGTTGACAGGGTATTCAAAGACGCACTCCTCGAGTTCAAAGACAATCTGGTGGCGACATACAGCATAGTAGAAACCCGCGGCTCTGCCCTCAAGTACAAGGATCTGATAGGAAACTTCCTCCACGTTATGGAAACAGTGTGCGCTAGAGAAGGGTCCACGTTGTCCATAACTATGGGCGTGAACGCGTTTAGAGGCTTCATGGACGAATTCATGAGCCAACACGACACGGACAAGGCGAGGACTAAGCGGAAAAAAGACAAGAAACGGAAAGTGAGTATAAATATACTTGATCTGAGCAACATTTGTGTAAGTTGTTGAAAGATTCCATTAAAAATCTCAACTAATCGCACTGTCCACGATCTTAACAATTTAACTGCGGAAAACACACACATTGTGTGTTTTTTAATGCAACTGGAGTGCGGCCAAACACGGTCTGTTTCGGTATAAGCAAAATACCCGAGCGCGTAATTTCCGTACATATCTGGATACTCCGTTTCACAGAAAGTGTCGGTGAATAAATCGAATGTATCTTTGTGATATATTGTTAATGTATACGAGTATCATTTGTCTCTTCAATCATAAATTTGTATTCTATGATAGCACCTTTCCGTATCAGAAGCACTTTCTTTCTGATTTGTTCTTGTCCAGTATCATAATTATTGCAACTTTAATTTTTTTCATTATTTAGTAAATTACACATTTATTTTATTCTCTTTTCATCTATTATTTTCTTGTATTTACTTTTTTATAAACATATTTTTATACTTTTCCTATTTTAATGTAATAGTGGTAAATGTGAAACGTTAAAGTTATTCCAGGTGGACGATCCGATCCAGTACAAGGGACACACATTCATATTATCAATGATCAACATTCCAACCGAGTGCGAGATATGCAAGACTTTCTTCATGTGGCCCATAGAGAGGTCGCTCATCTGCCAGACATGTAGACTGGTGTCACATAAGAAGTGTTATACTAAGGTAACAATATTATTGTAAATATCATTCGCAAACGCTACTGCTGATCATGAGGTTCCTTCCATGTTCGATTACCAGGTCAGGCAAGTGAAGTTCCATTAGGAAATATCTCAACGACAGCGTGGAGTCTGGAACTGTGCCCGGTAGGTAGCAATAAGCTCGCCATGGACCAAAAACGTAACGTACTCTAGGAGTCTTAGGTACCAAAAGTGTAAGCAAGATTTACACTTCTGCTTACCCTTTCGGGATCTTCGCATTTTTAATACTCTGTTTCTGTGTAGAACATTATCAAGATCAAAAATGCGATACCCTGCCCCACACTACTCATTGGGGCGGATGTCGTTGCTCTAAAATCTGGGTGGATAGTGGCCACACCAGGGTCAGACCTTAAGATGTTTATTGCTAGTGATGGTAATTAATGCGATTACACATCAATTTCATAGGCATGCGAATTAATGAGTCTTAGCATGCTATTTGCTAAGATGATAATTCGCACTTAGCACTTCACACTGCTCCGCTATTAATTTTAACTAATTAAATAATCATACACGTTCATTCAATATACGACCCGAACTACAAGCAAATAAAGATAATAATTGCTTAACCGTGCCTACCAAATTGCTAATAATTTCACTAAAGCGATTCGCATTCACAGACTTTCGCAACTTCATTTAATTTGCTAAATGCTAATTAAGAATTCGCATGCTAACAATGAGTGCGAATGCTAAATAATCCATCACTATTTATTGCTTTTGACGTTTTAGTATCACTACACATCTTCGTAACACCTTAAGTTCTAGAACTATTTTGTTTTAAGTTCCTATGTTTAAAACTAGTTTGTTTTATCCATAGGTGTCAACGATATGTTTCAAGAATAATGTGAATTCATCGGCCGCTATCGTGGGTGCAGTAGATGCGGGCGGGAGGGAACAATTCGGCGTCGTCAAGAGAGGAAAGGTAATATTATGAAACGGCAGTGGCAGGACTCGGTCACTCGGACACATATTTCGTCTTTTTTCTCGCTCTAGTAAATGACTGTTCTAAGTGACAGAAAAGGATAGAAGCATGGGAAAGATGTAGTTCAACGCTAAGGCGTCGTCTTTTAGATTGTTTATCCACTTTGCTTGCAGCTCATAAGATATTATGTATGCCAAAAAACGATTTATATGTTTCGTAATGCATTTTTGTTTGCAGGTATTTGGCGTGCCTCTCAGCGAGCTGCCCACGGGCGACACCAACATTCCCATAGTAGTGGATAGACTGATCACCACTATAGAGATGACTGGCCTTTATACGGAGGGCTTGTACAGAAAGAGCGGCCTCAGTTCTAAGGTACGACAAATTCATATCTTTATGTTCATGAACCTAGAAAAAAGGCGGACGGAGTATTATAATACAAAAAGTGAAACACCATAGTAAGCCAGCTCGTAAATACACATATGGAGGCACACACATCTCTTGGCTTTTTTTTTTCATGACAGCTTCGATTCTGGAACTGTGCCCTGTAGGTGACAATAGGCTCACCCCCTAACATGGGACTTAAAAATAATAACTTCAATGAATATAAAAAAAAACAGCTCAAGTAGTTCACCCGATCGGTTCTCGAGTTTCGAGTTTAGCATCACATTTATTGAATTATTTTTATTTTAATTGATTGATTAAAAGATTAAATAAATAAATAAATAATTTATTTACCAGAAAGAGTTTCATGACTTCATAATTGCTTCTCGTGGGTTTCTTATAAGGAACCCACGAGACAGGGCTTGCTACTAAATACTAATCTACTACTACTACTACTACTAAAAACTAAACCAACAAAAAACTAAATTTTATACTATAAATTATAACAGTTAACTTAAGCGACGGCAGATTTACAAAATTTATTTAAGATTAAGCAACTTGTGAATGTAACCAAACCAAATATTGTGAAACTATCTGTTGAAAAAATTAAGCCCTACAAGTTTCTTGTGCGTTCTTCTTGTAAAGGTATCTTTCCGAACGCACGGTAGACTCAGTACTGTTTATCTTCATTGACGTGCAAAAGTGTCAGATTGTAACCTATTTGAATGAATCTTTTTAGTTGTGTTGAGTTGTCAAATGCGTGTTGATAGTGGAATAATATATAATAATAATAATTCATTTATTTCAGGCAATAGTGCGTATAATAAATTATACGCACCAGAGGCCCATATTAATAAATACCTTACAGACTAACATACATAAAAAACTTAATTTCATTATGGCTTAGGGATATTATTGTTCGGTTTCGCCTCCCTGAAGCGACGGAAAACGATGCCTTCGGGCCAAAATTGTGGGTCCAGGAACGTCTCCTTGTATTTCGCTGGAAACCGGAGCACGTATGACTTGAAAGTCTGCGTCCGCGTAGCCTCCAGCCTCGACATAATAGGTAATCTTCTTGACATAGGTGCGTGAACTCCGTCGGTTGCTAGACGAGCGGCCGGACGAAGGCGTGTCGCGGCTAGAAACATACGCGGTGCACGTCAGAGCTTCTGTTCTGAAGGGCTTCTTCAGAGATCTGCCCGAACCGTTGCTCACATTCGATCTGTATGACGACTTCATGCTCGCCGCTGATATATCCAACCCACAGGTAAATACTTATCTATTTATAATTCAGCATAACGCTAGGACTAACTTAATGCTAAAATATAATTTTCTGCCAGTTAACCTGGAACTGGAGAAAATGTAACATTAATCGGGTGGGGTGCAGCCAAAGGAAAATGTTGTTGAAGACAATTTTGTATAAAAACTAAAATAACTTGCAGGAAAACCTAAAAATTTACACAAACTGTATGGGCTCACCATACAGAGCACTTGAGTTCCCACACTAAACTCAACACTTAACATAACTCTACAGATTTCTTTAGCCATAAGTTATAACAAACAGTACCAATAAAGGCGTCGTTCAGAGCACACTGCTCTTTCATTTTTTAACTAAGCGTCCCGGCGTCGCGCACCCGTACTCAACAACGAACAAACAATTCACTATTAACTATTAATTCTAACTATAACTTAACAATTAAAATCAATGTATGCAGAGTCTCCATACAGTCGAGACTCTACACCGACAGATACCATTTTATATTATATGTGACTATTGTGTGTATTTCGCGATATAAACACTCAATAAATGTCTTTTAAAAAAGGAGGTCGTACTTGACTGAATGTTTGTTATGCTATTGCTCTGCCAATCAATAATTATGAATTGATTTTGATAATAATATTATATAGAACATACTTATTAATTTGCATTTTACTAACAAATAGTAGACACAAGGGGCTAAAGGGACTCATTGTATACGAGGTAGTTTTACTCCCAATCTAAAGAGAGGGAGTAAATAGAAGCTGAGTTATAATAGGTTTTAGTGCCGTGTGTTACACGATATTTTTCTCCACGATTGTGAGATTGTGAGTAGTAAGTAGGTTAGTAGTGGTAGGCCTCTATTGCAGGGGCCCGCCTGGGGAAGTACCACACCTTTGCCATTTATTCATCCGCCAAGCAGTAATGTGCAAACATTACTGTGTTCCGGTATGAAGGGCAATGTTTCCAGCGAAATTACTGGGCATGATGATATTCACCAACTCATATCTCAGGGTGACAGGCGCAGTGCAGGGCCGCGCAGAATTTTAAATTTTAAAACACTGGGGGGCACTGTGTCTGATATGGGCAATCATGATGCTTACCATCAGGCACCTGATTTGCTCGTCTTGTTACTCACTACCATAAAAAAAAAAAAAAATTAAATATGAAACATCGGCTAACTTCGTGTTTCCTAAAATAGCTGATCGCATCAACACTTTGCGTAATGTACATTACGATTGTCAACAATTCCTCAATTTACTGATTATCGTTTTAATTGCCCACTTACAGGAACGCGTGTTGACCATATTTACGATACTGAAAAAACTGCCCAAACCGAATTTTGACCTAGTCGAAAGGTTAATATTCCATTTGGCGAGAGTTGCGCTTGGCGAAGACCATAACAGGTAAAGTATTTTTGTTTTATTTTGTTAATTCTGTTCTGGTCTATTTATGTACCAGAACATAACATATATACCAGCTCATGGAACCCTAACAACACATGAGTAAGCAAGATTATCACTTGATTAGCCTGATTTGGAGCGATACGCTGGCATATTTTCGCTCCTCATAACCATGAATCTCTTACAGAATGGGCGCAAACGCATTGGCGATAGTATTCGCGCCGTGCATACTACGTACACATAAGATACAACAAGCGCAGGACTCGTTGACAGACATCGCGCGACAAACGTCCTGCCTCGAGGCTATACTTGTCGATAAAATGAAAGCTGTGAGTATATAAAGTTTTGTAATATTGTCTTTTTTTTATTCCATAGGTGGCAAACAATCAGACGGTATGCCATGGTTTATGAAGTGGTAGGGCTCTTTTGCAGGGGGCCGCCTGGGGAAGTACCACACCTTTGCCAGTTATTCATCCGCCAAGCAGTAATTTGCAAACATTACTGTGTTCCGGTCTGAAGGGCAATGTTACCAGCGAAATTACTGGGCATGATGAGATTCAACAACTAATATCTCAGGGTGACAGGCGCAGTGCAGTGCCGCGCAGAATTATGAATTTTAAAACACTGGGTGGCACTGTGTCTGATATGGGCAATCATGATGCTTACCATCGGGCACCTGACTTGCTCGTCTTGTCATTCAATATCGTAAAAAAAATGGTGAGTGGTTACCGCCGCCTATGGATACCTGCAAAACTAGGGATATAGTCAGCATTGACGTATATTCTACGATAGACAAGAACGTTCTTTAAAAAAAATTGCTCAAATTCTGTTTCTTAGTTCATTAAAGTAGTGTAAAGTAAGTTTATTTATTGAGATTTTGATCTACGTTGACTGTTGTAATCAAATCAAACGAAAAATAAATACTCGTGTGTTTTCCCGTAATATTAGCACAGCTCCGTACGCGTTCACACTGCATGGATGTTGAAGCAACAATAAAGTAAGGTGCACTTTAGTCGAGCAAAGTGAGTGTTTGGAACGCGAAATCTAGTACTTAGTACATTAATATCGTTGATTGCTATTATGTTGCTGGGTCACACTATTCACTCTCCTTTTGAAGATGATTTGTCATCGTAATAATCGAATCAATGCGAAAATAACGATGATTGCAAAGGAATATAAAGAACTAGCTGTGCCTAGTTTTAAGCTTGAAAGACAGAGCAAAATTCATGCAATTTTAATTTCTTTTGATGTACCAGCGGTCAAAGCGACAAAGGGCCTTTCCCACCTTGCAATCCTGTAAGCTATATAGCTTACATCGTAATACATACATTTTAATAAAATTGGATGTCAAGGCATAGTTTCTGAATCATCCGAGCAATTTTTAGAATCATTTTATAAATCCAAAGAAAAGATTTCATTGCCAACCTATATTTTCTTGGTATGTTTTTGTTGGTGACCAATTAAAAATAAAGTAACCATCAGCGCCTGGCCCTTCCTTCAGGCGTGTTATATTATGAATTATTCTCTATCTAATACATATATTTCAGGTCCGCGTGATGCTAAACGACATCGCCACGCTGGAGACGGCGTGTCACACGGCCAACAATCGTCTATCAAACTTGCGCTCGCTCAGCGCCGCATCACGACCAGAAGAACAAATACTCGTCGGACACATCAACGAGATACAGAAAGAAAAGGCCATCATCACCTCCAACCTACCCACGCTTATTAGGTATTGCTCTGTCAACACGTATGTATTGCACCTTTTTCCTTTTTTCAACGCACGACAGGTACAGATCTCCGTGTCTGGGTGATGGTAGTTAGTCACAGGACCACTCAACCTAAAGGCTAACGCTTTCATGAATTTTAGTAAAAAAACAAAATTCAATATATAGGAAGAAAAATTTTACCCACGGGCGCGATTTAAACCACGCACCCTCCTCACCAATCCGCGTGACACTCTACCATTTGAGCTACCGTGAAGGTACTAGCACAGAGCAGAGAATACTACGTATAGAATGGACACTGACATCCGCCCACCAATCGGGCCTTTCTCACCCCGCGAGCGAGATTGAGCTCCGACGAGAGCCGACGGAGCTCTGAACGCACCTCGCGCACGCGTGTACAAAACTTCATGTGTGCAGTGTCTGTGTAGTAGGTAGTTATATCGCGACTTTTGTATGGGAATTGAGTCGAGTGTACGGGGTGTGGTACTAGTCATCGGCGAAATTTTAGCCCACCTACCTAACGCCTATAGGGGCCTATTGTATTGGTTGTGTGTATATTCATATTGTATTTCAAGCGAAAATACAGCTTAGTCTATGAAAACATAAAATATTTTGAAAACAAAATCGTCAATTCGTGGCGTAGTGCGGGGAGGTCTGTTTATTGCGTGGTCTTACTCTAGGATCTAGCAACGAAGCCCAATTTCAGTGGTGACGGATTAGTACGATCATGATCATAACTTTTCTTTCGCTTGGCGATACGTCGTTGCTATCGATGAGTGCGCGCCGGTTGAAGTGACAAACGGCTACGTATGATATAAAATGAGACAGTGTGCATTCTATTTTCGTTGTCACAGTACATCATCTATCGTCCGAGGCCGTAAATATAAAAGAGAAAGCGCAAATATTATGCCGACGCACCGCCAGTACTGTTGTTGCAAGACCTTAGTGTAAGACCATGGTTTATTGGATCGTTCAGACTTCAACAATGTCATATACCTATAACATTCACAAATTGCAATGTGCAAAAATGAGATACGAAAAAGAGCGTCTGTTATGCAATCTCACTACATAACCTAGCACACCCCCCTAAATCGTCGTCTCAAGGTTGAGTTGTCTGTGTAGCTGCATGATTTTATTAAAATGAGTATGTTAAAACGCACTTTTTGCTTTGGGCATGATTTCTTATTGGCACTTTCATATGCACTACAAATTTATCAATAACTTCGCCTTGCATTTTATAATACACTTTTCATACCTACCAAGCCTACTGACATAGAACTGTAGCTAAACTCAAAGGACTGTACACACCTAAACCGCCGACAAAATTTCACAAGAATCATATAAAAATCATGCATACGCAAACGAATCCTACAAAAAACCACTGAGTTTTGTCAGCGGGTCAGCGGCTTCGGTGTGTAAGGTTTCCTATACTACTTTGCGCAAATCCTTGTTTGTAAGTAGTGGTTATTTGTCGACAGAGCGACTTCGGACGACGATTTATTGTCGACTACCGACCACGACGGCGAGTTGGGAAGCACCGACGATCTCAGCACCGGCGCCAGTTCACTTCGATCGCAAAGGTTACATAGACAACTATCATCTGACGAACCTATCATGGTCTAGTGATTTTCCACAAAAAATCCATGTGGAAATTGAAATGAAACAAGAACATTGGTGTCCATACACAGTAGAATGGAGTTTACTATAGAAGTGACAATTACAAAAGTGTAATACAAAAATCACATGCCTATTCTGATTTTTCATCTTGTCTCTTAATGTGATAGGACCGGCCAATGATTTTTTCTACGAATTTTTATTATCTCAAATAAAACGATACAGGTCTAAAATAGGGGTACTGATAATAATATCTAAACCTAATATAATTCCTATAATATGATTTGCATGAAAATTAGAATTTTTAGAAACCTCCCATTGGTGTCACAGTCATTTGAATGGTGTATTTCAAAATACGTATTATATTATTTTAACTACTGAGAATTCTGTGTTCAGTTAAAATGTTTGATTCATGTAAATATGTAATATCTTGTCTAATTGTGATTTTAAAGTAAAAAAACTTTATTGCCTTTCTATCAAATTGTTGATGACATTGTATTTTATTTTTAAGATTAGATTACAGTGTATACATATATTGTTAATTTTCCAAAAAGTTGAGATTCCAAGATGTACGGACTTAATTAGCTTTTAAGATAAAATTACAGTTTTAAGGTTGAAATCTAAATATTGTCTATCCATTCCATTTTATATATTTCGATTATCATGAGTCCTAAATGACCTATCAGTATGACCACAGTACTTCTCAATAAATATTTTAGTGCTTAGGGTCAGATGGGGTAATTAGATTGGTAGTTAATGTCATAATATAATAATAGGTGGCCATAATTTATTTTTTCGGAAGGCCCCTCTGGTAAGGATTCATTTACTTGTGGGATCTATGGATTTCCTAAATAAGAAATTGTGGCCACCTATTGCATTTACCACCATCCTGAAATTACCCCACCTGTACCTATATTACATAAGCAGATCTAGACATTATTTTAATTAGTAATATGTTTACCTATCCAGTTTTAATGATTTTACGTAATCCTTTTTCTTATTAACCTACTTATGGCCACATACAAAAAAAAAACTTTCGCCATGACATTGGTACAGTAGCTTAAAATGTTAGTACTTACGTAGATTGATGTACATGATTAATATTACATAGAATTAAAGTCGGGCTTAAAGCAAACTTGTCTATAACATTCTGCTTTTATAATCTAAAAGACTGTCTAGTAAGCTATTGAATTTATTATAAGTCACAAATATTTTAACCATTCTATAATGATTAGTTTGTAAATGTTTACTTACTATACAAACAACGAATTATTCTGTGAGCATTTTATTTTTTAATTTTCACTGTTAAAAAACGCTTGTATAGCTCTATAGTTTTCAATTATGACTTTACTCTTTACACGGAATAACTTGTGATTATTTTTAAACCGGAGAAGCTGCAATTTCGTTGAATCTCAAATTCACATTGAAATTATTTGGGTGTTGTTAAGGAAATCTTGACAGCCCTCAGAATGACTAAATAAAATAATGTTATTTGCACTTGTTATTTAATTCAATATGAATCTGTAATAATCTCACAAGTGTTACTATTTGATTAGGGTTGTGTCATTTACAACTATTATGTATGGCTGGTATTTTCTGTGCCTTCAAATAGTTTTTCTTCACTTCAGTCAGACCGTTTGATTACTTGATACTGAAATTAGTAATCAAACTTTAAATCAATAATGTAGTTTTGGTAAATATTTATAGAATAACATTCGTTTTAACATAATAATATGTAGCCCGTGGTAAGCAGTAATATATATTGTAATTCTACCCCTATCAGTGATCCCACATACTCAGGCTTAAAAAAAAGTTGTAAAGAGCTCTATATTGTGCAATGTGGCTACCTAAAATTGTACAACATAATATAGACACAAAAGTGTTGTAGATAGTATTTGTGTATCGTCTCCTACTCTGTAAATAATTTATTAGTTTTAAAGTATTAGAGGTACTATTTTAATGTAGGGATTGTTATAATTTTGCCACTGTTGTTTTGTAGAAGTGCCTATTAAAATTATTTTTAAATTTTTTATTAATAAATGGTGCAAAAATAAGAGTTCCCATTTTAAATATGTTTTTTATTCCTTATGGATTCATTCTGTTTAAATTGGGTTTTAGGGAATATCTAAAATTATAATGTCATTTGGATACTTTTAAAGACAATTTCATATTTTGGAATGTTTTACTGTATGGAAATATTGGTTTCCACTGGATCTTCTACCTACTTTCGTAAATATTAAGGACCAATACTAAACTGTTTACAACCATGGTCATTTTGTACTTCTGTATGTACTCAATTATCCTAGGTCAAACATTATTATTACGTAATAATTATATATTATACAGTTGATACATTATACGATCAATAATAAATCTTGTATCATAAAGCATGTATATTGTTCAATGTATTTTTAGGAATCCTTTATTTGAAATGTAACCAAAACACTATTCAAAATATAAACATTTCTGTGGAATCTGTTTTTTATTTAAATGTGAAATCACATTAATTCATTGTGTAAATGTTAAAATGATTATTTTGCTAGTGAAAATTCATTCCATTTCTCCATCCAGTTCTGGCAAAGGTAACTTTCCAACAGGACATGTCCTCCAATTTTTATGGCTAGAAGCTATTTTCCAAATTCCATTACTGAGTTCTGTAAAGCTCTCATTAATACTTGATTTGTTGGAGACATCATTTTCATCTTCCATCATGTTCTCAGAATTCAAATCATCTACAGTGTATATCTTCGTTGATGATAAGTCTACGGGAAAGTCATCAGGACAAGAAATCAATTTGGCTAGTGTACAAATATCTTCACAAACCTCTTTTGGCAGACGTGGGTCAACTAAATTCAGAAGATCTTTTACATAATATGTCACATATGAATTATATGAGGAAATAATTGGTTTAATAAAACTAATATCAGTCAGTTGTGCTGGGACGGGTTTCTGTAAGTCCAACACTAAACCATCAAGTTTTTCACTCGGGAACCAGTGATGATATAATTGTTTCAGGTCTTTCTTCTTGTTTGATGCTACACTTTTACAATTCATCCTGAAAATCAAACATGAGTTATAATAATTTAATTTTTACTGTACAATAACAGCAGTAAATTTTGCTGTCAAACATCATTTTTTGTATGCCATTTGACAGCAGACATTAAACAATTAAACACTTTCCACACTTCTACTGCTGCTCGTAATAGGGGGGCTGGTTTCTCCAATTACACTGCTCAAGTCAATTAATAATGTGGCTTATGTGGACAACCCATATTGTCTTTTCAGGTTGACGCAAATCAGAGGAATTTGAACCCTCATCACACAATTAGGCTCAATTTTGCATGTCAGCAGAATGAGAATGTAGTGAATTTTCTGTATTTTAGTACTAATATTTATTCTGTGTTAGCGCCCACATGAATAATAATAATTATATATATATATATATTAGTTTAATATGTACTTACTTTGTAGCTCTTTCTAAAAATTGTTCAGATTTTTTTAGAGCTATCAAAATTTCTGATATCCACAATGCTGCCAGTTTACACCTTTTTGGACTATCTTCAGTTTGTGTAATTTTTACAAGAGCCAAGATAAAGTCCAAGATCAAGTAATTTGTGTGAAGGAAGGTAACCAACACTTCAAATGATAGGACAAAGCTCCTGTTTAGCTTGTTTTTAATAGTGAACTCTCTTTCACCAAGGTAATCCAAGAGTTCTAAGGACAGAATCAAAGACTGGTCATCAATGAGAGCCTTATTCACATAGTATGTAGAACCCGAGTCTTTCAGAATCCTTTTAGCATTTGTATTCATAATATTGATTATACTCGCAATGGTGAGAGCTTCATAATTTAATGAATCATTAGAATCACCAAACAAAACATTAGCATCATTTATAATAGCCTTCGGCATCATAGTATCTGGAATATCTATTATTTTTTTTATTTTTGAGTGAGCACAGATACTTATGCAACTACAGAAATATATCATTGTAGCAATTTTATTTTCATCTATGTCATTGCAGTAGTCATGGATACCGTGCGCCTTATGATGGTCCCAGTAACGTTCCCGCAGCCACTCTAAGCTTATTGTGCAGGCATTTCTTAGTAATGTAATTGAGGGTATATTATGACTATGCGCCGCGTCATGTCTCAGGTTTACTATCCAATCGGGAACACCTGCATTCTTGGCCGCGCTATACAAACTGAGGCCTCTCGCTGTATCAATATCCAACATATGGTTTACAAACCGCATGATAGCAGACGAATAAGCCAAACGTATTATTTGTTCATTTGCGACATTATTATTGGTTACATCTTGAACATATACCTGCAGTAAACTCAAAGTTGACTCAATACCAGACGGCAGAGAAGGGCACCTCGATTTCCACATTTCTAAGAGGTTAAGTGCTTCTTGTTTGTCCGAGTTTTCTGAGAACAACTTCTCGTAAGCTTTAAACCACTCTTCGCTATTCAACCATGGAACAATCTCGTAATTTTCAGGCATATTTATTTAAAATTTAACGAAAATAATGAAAAATGAAATCCGACTGCCGACTACACAACACCGTTTACAATTTACATTAGGGATGCGCCGATACGATCCGATCTTATCGAAGATTGGATCGGAGGCATACGGTCCAATCGATTTTCGAATCGGATCGAAATGATGCGACCCGATCCGCGGATCGATACAAATCATCAAATATCGGATCGTAATCCAAACAATATGGTTTTTTAATGTAATTTGACAGCCCATTCATGAATCAAGTTAAAACATAGTTAGATAATTTGGATCTCTAGCTGTTGTCTTTAGTCTATTAACATTGCAAAAATATAAACAAGGTATATTTTATACTTTAAACCATAGTTTTACTATTGGCGTTTGAAAAATAATAGTGTGCGGATAAAATATGACGCGAAATTATGTGAGCAGGATGTAAAATTTGGAATTCTAATCATATATAGAATGGTAAATGTGTTAATTTGATAGTTTATATTATTATGATATTATATTATAAAATAGTATCTATGAAATGTTTTATCATCATGCGATTTTTCAGATCATAGCCCCTTTATTACGAACAGCAGTAGAAGTTTGGAAAGCGTGTAAGTGCTTAATGTCTGCTGTCTAACGGCATACAAAAAATGACGTATGACAGCAAAATTTACTGCTGTTACGCGATTGCATGTTCGTAATACCACCCCGGATTGTGGCGTTACGATCCCTATCGATCCAGAAGATCGGATCGAATAAGCGCATCCCTAATTTACATCCCATCTTTACTCTTTACACTTGACCACCACTTGACATTGACATTTCCATAATCCTTCGTCGTGATAGATGACAGTGATATTTGGCAAAAGGACATTGTTATTTATTTCTTGCTCAGAGTAAGGATACCAAAGAGAACGACCAGTCGTGCAAAAATTTGTTCCAAGCCGCGAGTCTGGTACCGCCACAATATAGTCTGGTACTATGTGGTTAGTGGCATGGCAACCGTAGGCCGACCGCGTGATACAGTGTTAGGTAAAAAGCTAACCGAATAACAACAGATACGTGCGTGAAAGCGATAGCTTTTCATAATTTAGGCATGTATTTACAATAATTTTAGGAATTTATATATCCATATTGCGTGTTTCTATTATATTTAATTTTTTTTAACACAATAAAATGGACAACAGCGCTTTGTTCGAATGAAAAACTATGAAGTCGATTACATTTTAAATATTTTTGGATAATATTATCCGAACATAAATATATTTTTTTACATAAATTAAGGTTTGGCATTAATTACCTAGTGGATTGAAAACATTTTAAACATGGAATTAAATATTTGTTTATTTTATCTCAATAACGCACTGTGCATTATAATATTATACTTTTTGTTTCTAATTGGTTTACATTGCATAGTCCTCGTTAATTTTACAATTTATGATTACATTTTAATATTTTTGTGACTTTCGACTATTTATTAAGAGTATAAAAGTAATCATATCACGTAACAATTTAGAATAATATCGTCAAAGACCCTTTCTACGTGCTAGAATCAGGCCCACGAACCTGTACTCACTACTAAACCGAGATTCTATCATGTAACTTAATTATCTTTACAAACATAAATACATTTTAATTTTAAAACTTTTTGACCCTTTTAAATTTTATTTCTTGTAATATATATTTATAAAAGTTAAAATGTATAAGTGTGATTAATTTATTTAAAAAATTTAAATATTTAAATCACTAAATATTTTAGTGCATATAAATCTACTCCAATGCTCCTATGTTCGCCCGCGTCGCTTAGTGTCAAATTTAACATTGAACTTCATAGGGTGAAAAATCGTTCAATCCAAATTAGGCTTTAAAACAATCAGGTAAATAGAGTTTAAATTCAAATAATAGAAATTCAGTAGATGTCAAAGCGCGTAAGGCCTTGTCCGCACTGTGATATTTCACAGCACGTTTTTTTTCTCGCAATTCTGTAACACATATAATCCTGTAGGAGTAGCCGCACTGGCGGTAAAAAAAACGTGCGGGATAAAAATCTGTGACTTGATGCAAATTGAATGCGAAGTGGTGCGATTTTATTTCCGCGCGAATATTTTGTAATAAAAAACTCGCGGTGAAATATCGCTGTGCGGACAGGCCCTAATTGTCAGTGATGGACACTTTTTTATGAAGCTTGTTCAGGGATTGTGTGTCTGTAGAAGGAAGCGATTCGACGTCATTGCTTTGAAACGATTTTGAAGAAACTTTTTGAAACAGCAAACTTTGACAGTGTCAACATAATATGATAGATTATATCGAGAAGCTCGTACCCCCCCCAGTCGGCGACCGGCCGAGTCGCGGGGGCCGCCATTTTTTTGCTGATTTGGCGAACCCCCGCGTCTCGGCCCCTGGCGTAAATAATATTAAATAATTAATTTACCGGTTTCGTCTATGGCTACACAGCTGGCTTAAAGTTCTTTATTTATTCTTTATATATACAAAACTAGCTGTGACCCGCGGTTTCACCCGCGTAGTCTTCGTTCCCGTGGGAATATCGGGATAAAAAGTACCCTATGTGTTATTCCAGGGTCTAAGCTACTTACGTACCAAATTTCAGCCCAATCGGTTCAGTAGTTTTGGCGTGAAAGAGTAACAAACATCCATACATACATCCATACAAACTTTCGCCTTTATAATAGTATTAGGATTAGGATTAAACCACCACATTTTTTGTTTTGACTTGCCTCTCGCCCGGCAGTAGTTTGGTCAATCACATCGTTTGGATGTGTTCGGCAATAGCTCGATGTCTACTGGCTAGGCAGTAGCTCGCACTGTGTAAACAAGGCATATAGGTGTTGAATACTTAAAGGAGCTTGACAATAACGGCTGCATGAGATTTTGGAACCTTATACCTTAAAGGTTAATAAGGTAGGCTTTGGGTACGGTTGGTCACAGAAATAAAATTCATGCAAAGAATTTACAATTTTTTTATTTTAAAAATTGATTCAAAAGCAAATGTTGTCATAATCACATGCAGTTAAAACGCTACATACAATTTCGCTTTTTCATAATTTAAACATTTCAAACGTAATCATAATTTAAACAGATAGAATAAGTTTAACAATTAAATTATAATACCTATTAAAGTAAAACTCAATATGGGTACGTATTAATGTTTAACGTTCATATAATAATCAATTAAATACGTATTATTCTTCCATAACTTAAATATTAAAAAGTTTTTACTAAACAAGTCTATATTTTTTAGATATGGGTGGGTCGGTAAGGGAACAGTAAATTGCCCGAGAACGTGCTAAGCATTGAAGTTAAAACAGGTGATGTCTTAGAAGCAACGAGTACAATGCTGACTGACTAACTAAAGACTTGCCTAATGTTTTGTTCATTTATTTATATATTTACAATACAAAAGTAACCTACCTATTGATTTGATTTGATTGTCAAAGGCCAATTGCTTATGCTTCGCTTATCATTTACTGTTTTAAAGCATATCACTAACATTATCATGAAATAGTTGACCACTCGTAATCAAAGAAAATGTAGATCCAGGAATGGATTTGGATTGCAAACGAAATTCTCTAGTTTTATGTGTGCTAGATGGCTTTGAAGGAATATCTATTACATAAGTAGTTTTCACAAATGAGATCAATATTCAATAATACTTTAAAACATAAATCATTAAAGTCAATAAACAGATTCACATCGTCGAATCGAAACATCGAAAATAACGTCACGAGGTGAGCGTCAGATTTCACACGATCATCTTTGGCACCGATATCGAAACGATACGAAATACAAATAATATGTGGCGTTTTCTCTGCCGGTGATGCTCAGAGTTAAATGCACTTCCGGGGTTCGACGGCGACGTCGGAGGTAAAAAATCTAGTCTTCAAAATCGATCGCGATATCGACGCCACAAAATAAATATACTGACAGAAGGTAAGGTGCGGACAACGGTTCAAAACGCATTCACGCACACGCGCGCGTTATACTAGGCCGGTAGACGAGCCGATTTCCAGATTTCCTCAACTTAGTATTGATCACATGTACCAAGTAAATAAGCGAGACGGTGACTTCTTGTTAAGACATCGTCAATAATTTCAAATGAACCGAGCACGCGGCCGAGCATTCTGTCTCGCCCATCACACTGCGGGTGTGAGTGAATGCGTTTGGGAACCGTCGTTCGCACATCACCCACTGAAAGTATATTCAACGAGTGTCGACGCGTCGGATACCAATCGCAGCGTAGAGCGGTGCGGCTCATAAGTCGACGGTGTCGAGCGGCTGCGTGGGCGCGCGCGGCTCGGGCGGCGGCGGGGGCGTGGCGGCGCGCGGGTGGAACTTGCCCGGCAGCGAGGCGAGCGCGGAGAGCGCGGCGTCCGCGTGCGGGATGCGCCGCATGATCTTGCCGGAGGTGATGAGGCGGCCGAAGCCCTCCTGGTGCGCGAAGGCGTACCCCGAGCGCACGGAGCGGCGCGCGCGGCGCGCGGACGGCGTGCGCGGCGCGGGCGCGGCGGCGCGCCACCGCTGCCGCGCGCGCAGCCGCTCCGCCAGCGTGGGCCGGGACACGGCCCACGCCAGCCGCCACGACACCACCGGCACCATCAGGATTATCATCTGCAGAACATGACACCTCTTAACTTACAATACCGGCCACCGGTTAGGTACACACGGTGGAACGCAAAAGCTACGAAACAGTAACTTCTTGTTACTTTTGAGTTTCATATGTCATAAATTATATGTCATAAATTCTTTTGAAAAACCACACGATGCGACTAGTTTGAATTGCGTTTCAAATCGCGTGCAGGAAACTCGTGTTTGCGTTTCACCGTTTGCACTTGCGCACTTGCCGCACTTGCGGCCGGATTGCGGAGAACTACGTGCGATCGACATAGTCTCTACGCTCGCCAAATGCCAACACACGTAGCGTATCCGGAGTCATTCCCACTTCTCAGGTCACCACAGATGACTTACGATTTTTTACAGTACATCCCACTTGTTACCACTAATGACAACTGGAACCGTAAAAGTAGGACGAATTCTATAAAATCCCCTAAGGGATAATATGGTGTACATTATCCCAGTTGTCACCAGTGGAGACCTGCAGGGCTATTGGCGTTCTTCATAATCACCAGTCGCTATCAGGCTTATGTCTTTATATTATGTGGTTTAAGTTAGTTACAAAGACGTTTTACCTTTCTAACAAGACTTTACTGTCAAATTTGGAGGAGAGAAAAGGAAAAGGATAGACACTGCGAGTGGTTCTCACTCGGGACCGACACAGTGCACAGTCTACTTAGTAAGTTTATCATAGTGTCTTTGGTTAGTGACCGGACTTTGAAATTTGTAGATAATGTCAAATCAAGATATTAGTCACTAAGAACGCCAATAGCCTCCATGGCTAGTAATGTCCCATATCCAGGTATCCAGAATAAATAAATATTTAGTAAACTAAATATAATATGCAAGGAAGTAAATGTCGTATACATTTTCCGTGGATGTGTAGGATACGCCACGTATCGGCAGTGTGAACCCTTCTTAAGTCGGTCGAAAAACTTCACGAATTTTCTTAAGAGCCGGCTAAGGGTTATGAGCTCAAGACGACGGGCAGCACCGTCCTCTACGTAAAAACCATCAAAATGCGCTCGTCAGCAACCTACCAAGCGTGGCGGATATTGACAAAATTCAGCGAGGCTTAAGACCATCAGTGGACTTCCTATGACTAAGATGATGATGATGATAAGATAAGATAGATTAACTCACAGTAAGTACGGCAGTGAACCAGAAGGTGGCCTGTGTGAGGGCCACAGTGAGCGAGCCCACATAGGGGCCGCCTATCGCGTAGTTATAGAAATAATCTAGGACGAAGTATGACACCAACGAGCCCCATATCGTGACGTGGTTGAACACCGTCCAATATGTTGTGTCTAGAGCGATCTGGAATACAAAATACATATTATATTTTACAAACAGTAAAGCGGTCTGTACGCTTGAATATATGGGAATATGGTAAGAAAATTTTCACCACGAGCGGAGCCTGTAAAACTAGTGGTTCCGCGTAGCGGTACTCTCTTAATAGAGCAGTCGTGGCTGCAAAAGCCATCAGCAAAATTCTTCTATCCCACCAACCGCCTAACAGTGCGTGCGCGTTATCTATAGATATCATTACATAATACGCACCTTACGGGGGGAATGTAGTAAAGTATCCCTGTGTCATTAGTAGTGCAAAGTTTCAGTCTATCTCACTTTTCGAACAATGTGAAGCTAAAAAGTGTGTGTGTAAGCGTGTGTGTGGGTGTATCTACTATGGCATTGAGTCCTGGGTACACCTCTGCCTACCCCTTCGGGAAAAAGGCGTGAAAGTATGTTATGTATGTGAAGCTAAAATTGTTTGTAAGTCTAAGTCTCAAGTTATTTAGCTATTTTTTCTTTCTCAAGGGCGTCTGTTATTCTGATCTCATGTACTGAGACCACAACCACTACCAAAAGACCTATTCATACATTTTAGTATGAAAACAAATCGCCAAAACCTCGCGAGGTGCAGGAGACATTGGCTAGCCTTTGTTGGATCATAGCTAGTTCAGACTTCAAAAATGTTCATGGCATAATGTCACTGCATAACCTTGGCGAAAACGTATACATACCTCCCATAGAGGTTGACTCGTCTGTGACTGAATCCAATCAATTTAATAAACAAATGTAAGTAAGTACCTGTGTAGTATTGTCAATGATCAATATTGTAGCCACCACGCTTCCCAACAACATGTGATCTGATAGTATCTTGCCATCTGGCGCCAATCCGTCCTTATACGTGCCTGAAACATTTATTTACATCAGTTTAATCTTGAATTTTTCTTTCTTTTAGCAACCTTCGGGAAAACTAGGCGTGTTCATGTTATGTTAATCTTGACAAGGTAATATCTAACAGTGGTTTCTCACGGTTAGAAACTGTCTGGCTAAAGTGCCACAAACAGGGTTACTGTAATCTTATCTTTTAACACAACTTTCACTATGGAGCCAGTTGTGATATCGCAAGAAAATCGGCTGTTCCATTGATTATGCTAAGGCTTCTTCTTCTTATGGTGCCATCTCCTATCCTGACTTTTGAAACAACCGCACGGAACAAGGATCTAGTGCTCATTTTAAACCATGTCCTAAGATTTTCGTCTTCTTCCAGGTTTTCTAGTGCCTTGTATTTTAAGCTGGAGGAATTCATATTTTTCGTTCTGCGAAGGCTGCAACCTTCTTATGTTACATTGACGCTTCAGTTTAGCATTAGTGCATGATGATGTGAATGTGTGCTATACATGTTAACCTCACCTCCCTCGAAAACTGTACTAGGTAATAAAATGTAATATTGGAGGTAGAGTTTTGATACTTCCGTGTTCTATATTCAAAGTTGATGCGAAAACATAATTTAAAAATCTCATTAATATATGATTGTAATTTGTCGACGTGTCGCTAAACATTAGGCTCCCATTACAACATCGAATTTTTGATTTAGTTTCACTTACCATATGGTATAAGAAAAAGCACGAGCGAAGTGAAACACCCGTGTAGCGTAGACTTTATGAACTCGGTCTTATTGAACAATTGGCTCGTATGTCCCGGAGCGTACAGTTTAGGGAACTGTAGGGACGTGCCGTCGGACACGTCTTGTTCGAACACTCCCAATGCCAATACTGGCAGAGATGTGTAGAATAGATTGTATACAGATATGAACATCTCGTCGAATACCGTCTGTCAACAATGAAACATCATCATCATATTTATTTAAAAAATGAGGCAATGAACTAAATATACTGCCATAGAACACTTCGAAAATCCACAGGCCGACATAGGCTGACAACCTACAGAAAATCCAAGGGCTCTAAACCACTGTCGGATGGCAGCGTTCCCAAGATGCTGGCAGCATTGCCACGTTGCATAGCAATGCATATACGTTGGGCCAGATAAACGCCAGCATTTTGATCACGCGTTGTCTCGAACAAGGGCTCAGATCGATTTTTGATCATCATATTAAATATTTTTATAGACTAAGCGGTCTATTCGCTTGAAATGCACGGGATTTGAACCCGCACCAATCCGCGTGGTGGGTCTTTTTCCCACCATTTTCATATTATAATTTATAACCACATCATCATCATCTCAGCCGCAAGCCCACTACTGCATATGTCCAGCAGTGGACCTCCCCCATAAGGGCGGGATTTGCCAGTTCTCGCCCCGCTTGGGCAATGGTTAGCGAGCGCAGTTCGATGTTTTCACGCAGAGGACGCTGCTGCCCGTCCTCAGGAGCAGTAGTTTTTATCTTGTGACAGTCAACACACGGAGAAGTAGTATACATAGTTTTGATGCTTTGTTAATGTATCCTACCACGGCATGGATGTTTTTATAAAATTAATACCATAATGAAAATGTCTTTTTTTATCTTTAAGTGTTTACAAAATTTGGCATACCTATATTTAGGAAGAGCATTTATCGTTATTATATAAAGAGTGTTATTTCACTAACCTGCGCACTAAATCCACAGAAGAAAGCGAACCAAAAGTGGCAAACAGTAAACGCAAAGTTCTTATAGAAGAAGTATCGTAGGAACTTGCACATTCTGTAGTAAGACCACCTGCCGTGGACCAGTAATAATCTCTGCAGGAATCTGAACTGTGCTATCGAATAGTCTGATGCTAGGACCGCTTGCATGCCTTCTTGGCCTGATATACCGACGCCTATGTGCGCCGCTGAAACAAAAACACGTTTCACAATTATTTTTCACTATTTTTCACGTTCCCGTGGGAACGATGACACAGGAATGGAAATATCGGGAATAAAAGTACCCTAAATGCTAATTCAGGGTCTAAACTATCTACATACCGAATTTCAGCCCAATCGGTTCAGTAGTTTTGGCGTGAATGAGTAACAAACATCCATCCATCCTCTGGTGGTGGTCCTTGGTTACACCTCTGCCTAACACTGTGTCATTATAATATTGCATTGTCTTCTGACATTTAAACATATGTATGTCAAACAGCTAAGAAGAACACAGCTTATCGACACAGATATTATGCTCATCCGCACAAATCTTTGATCTGACCAGGGATCGAATCCAGCAACCGCGACTCAGATAGCAAAGAAACTGAACAAACTTCACTGCAAAAAACTTTAACAGTCCACTAAACAAACCAGTCAAAGTGAAAAAACAATCTGAATAAAATACCTTTAATCATAGAAACGTCATTAGCTCCGTCCCCTATTGCTAAAGTGACTGCTTTTCTACTTTTCTTGATGAGTTCGACCACCATTGCCTTTTGTAATGGTGTCACCCTACAGCATATCACTGATCTACATTGTAATACTACGTCGAGAAAACTGGAAACAAACAAATTATAGTAGGTATTATAATATTATTACTATTATAAGTAGCATTATAAAGTGAAGAAATAAAACCGAGTTATAATTAGTTTTAATGTTCATACAAAGGGGATTTATAAAGGGAGGCCGCCAACCCTCGTTAGAAGATGGCACCCGAAGAAGAAGAAATAGAGGCTCATAATGCAGTTTTTTCTATAGTGTTTTTAGCTTTAGTACGTTTTTACAGACTAAAAGTTACCCTCTATGTAATTCTAGAATCAAAGTTTATTTCCGCGCAGTCCGTCCAAATTACCTCTTCATATTACAACTACACTTATACAAAAAAATCGCGTGCATTAAACATGTATTACTATCTTTTATAATAATTGAAATCTCAGGCTGATTTGGCCCAATAATTTTGAGCCCCTAAACTTAACAAAATAATTTTAATCAAAAATTTGCAAAATTTGGGAAGCAAGAAACAAGAACAAGGTCGGAAAATGAATGATCAACGTTCTCTAATTCATATTGATCTAAGTCATGTTTTGCCTAATATTTGTTCATTATAAAATTATAAAACTCTCAATAAGCTGTCCGATTTAAACTCTGCCTATTTTATGGAACTCACTTCTCCTCCAACTTGGGATGTAAGCAGTGTACGAGCGAGTGTCCGTTGATGACGATAGCGAATCCGTTCGCGTCCTCTCCGCCCGCCTCGTGGTTCTCAGACGACGTCGCGCCGCTACCCGCTGCATATTCATTGCTGGAGAATTACCCATACATTAGAAAGAAAGAAAGAAAGAAAATACATTTATTGAGACACACACAATTCCTAGACTCCACATACTATATTTAAGACGGAGTATATATAAAGTATATGACATTAACATTAAATTATATAAAGTGTACGACGTCCACTGTGGACAGAGGATCTAATAAAGACAGCAGGAACACAATGAACGCAAGCCGCTTACAACAGAACTAGATGGAAATCTGCGAGGCCCATGTCCAGCAGTTGACTCCCTACGACTAAGATTATGATAACATCTACATAACATTACGCCTTTTTCCCAAAAGGGTAAGAGAGGTGTACCCAGGACCGATTTACATAGGAAAAATCTAATAACACATTGCCTGAAATGGGGACCGAATTCGTAACCTCATGATCGGCAATAGCAGTTGCGACCACTACGCCACAGAGACAGTCATATTTCATAAAGGGCTTTATAGCGTTTTAGGTCGAAGGTAAATAACACTAATATTTCAATAGCTCATTTCGCTTAACATCATGCCAAAAATGTACGCTCATCAACTAATTATATATGTGTCTAAATCATTTATCATTAGTTTTCTCTGTTTGCCAGACTATGAATTATTGAAATCCATAGCAATTTAGAATAATGATTTCATTATTATTAGAGTAGCTTAAATATCTATTATAATAATCTTTAAACGAAACGGTAGTCTAATTAAATTGCATTAGAGATTATAGGTATAGCACACATTTTGATGATTTTTCTAGTTACTAAGACGACATATCGAACCTTTTCGGGAAAAATAACGTAAACGCCTCAAATGCGAGTATCAATTAATGTTTAATTAATGAGAGAATATTTTTCTTGTAATAATAAAATAAAAATGTCTGTTACAACATTCTTCCTGAAAAGCCTCGATATAATATTTGAACAAAGTGATGGATATATCTAATGTTTGGAACATTACACAAGTTATAGAGAGAAAGAGCATAGGAGCGTGGTCCAGATGTGAGCTTAATGTTGAGAACAGTGGTCTATAGGATGTGAGTGCATTTAGTTACGTATTACTTCTGTTTGTCATATTATGATGGTCAATTAATCTACTACATACATTTTTAATGTATTCTTTGTACATCCTTTGAACATTATTAGAATAATGCTAGCTGCGCCCCGAGGGTTCATCCGCGTAGTCTCCGTTTCAGTAGGAATATCGGGATAAAAAGTACCATAACATGTGTTATTCCTTGGTCAAAGCTATCTACACACCGAATTTTAGCCCAATCGTAGATTTTGCGTGGAAGAGTAACACACACACACACAAACAAACAAACAAACATCCATCCACACAAAATTTCGCATTTATAATATTAGTAAGATTAGCTATTTAGTTTCATATGTTTTCAATTACATGAATTTTTAGTCACACACATATTTACTCGTTTTAATAGGAAGCTAGGTGTGCCCCTGCGGTTTCACCCGCGTGAAAAGTAACATATGTGTCAGTGTTTAAGCGAAGTATTGAAATTATTATCTTTATACAACTACATATACATATCCTAATGGATGCGGGACTAAAAATGTGACAGATCTAGGCGATGACATACACACACACAAACAAACGGATAGTAACATCACAACTAAAGAAGGGTACAGAAGGCCGGCTTTATTAGTTTCTAGCAGATGCTAGAAACGTTAAATGTTTGTTAATTTCTACCTTTTCATCAAAAAGCACTCTACGGACCCAAGGTGCCAACTTCATCGGAAATTCTCTGTGAGCTGGGTTAGCCAACGTTTGCTATAGACGATGTTATCGTCATAATACTTACAATAAGATGAATTCCGTTAGGTTTTATTTTTCTTATATGTTTCCATTGACCGGTGGGTCACACAATTAGGGTATTGCCAGTGTCCAGTTTTATGAATATTCACGTCAAATCGCAGCCTAAACTAGTCGGGTGATAGAACGGGTTTAGCTCGTTTATCACTACTACACACATATACAGGATACGACAAGCGCGCGTTCATTTTAATGTTTCTCCTCATAATAACGAAGGGTAAATAACCCAACTATCGATACCCTACCAATTTATTGACACTTCATCATTTTCCTGGAAATATTAAGATATCTTTGATCGATTTAATTCCAATATAATATTTAATTTAAATTTTTGGTATTCTGAAGAATACCAAATTAAATATTTGATGAAATGGCAACGCCTTTTCAAACTCAAACTCAGATTTATTCACAATCTGACACTTTTGTCACACGTCAATGAAGATAAACAGTAATTATCCTATCGTGCGTCCGAAAAGATACAAGAAACTTGTAGGGCGTGATTTTTTCAACTGATAGTTTTACATTTGGATTGGTTACATTCATTTGTTTGGTTTTGTGGTAGATATCTAAAAAAATCCAGAATAAAATATTCGGTTCCTTTACCGCAGTTGATAATTTCCAGCATTCTGTACGCATTCATTTAATGTGAACGATGTGATGAGAATGTGCGAGCAGTGATATGTATATACAGACCGCTCTTGTCTCTCTACCTGTGTGCTAGAGTGTTATGTTCCCACCTAAATGTAACCACGGAGACGGCGGGAGCGTTCAGCTTCACGTTGGCGGCGCGGCCGGGCGACGGACGGGACGTCGCGCCGCCGTTCGTTGTAGCACTCTGGTTCTTATCTGATGTACCTGCGATATGGACATACCTACATGTTTTAAATCGGTGATGGTTCGGACATGTGGGGAGGATGGATGAAAGAAGATTGATAAAAGAGATTTATAGGGCAATTGAGTCGAAAATCAGATTTGTAAAGTAAAATTTTAATGAACAAATGGAACATGTATGAAGAATGTCATGAAAGTGCCACCGATGAAGAAGCCGTATGTCTGGATCGTAGCAAGTGGAGAGAAACAGTCTTCGCCCACCCCACTAGAAACAAGGCGTAACTGTATGTACGTATGGTACGAAATTCGCAGGGTCAGATTGTAGTAAATTATCACAATCTTGGATTAACGTAATTAAACCTGAATTAACAACTAACACAAGCATAAATAAATTATTTATCTTCCGCCATCAAGGGTTTATAGCAAAACTCGTAACATTTAAAATATTAATTCCTGAGTTAATAAACCAAACATATATTTATTTAACCCAAATTTTCGTGCAAGTGGGCCTTAATAACTTAATAGTAGATTAGTAGCCAAGGGCTGTAAGGCATCAATTGCAGCCCGAGATATTTAGGCGCACGAGCGCAGCGAGGGCGCCTATACTTCGAGGGTGCAATTGATGCTTACACCCGAGCTAACTACTCTGCTTTACATCTCGATTGTGAGGTAAGTAGAAAAACACCGGCATTACAAGAATAAAAAATTTTAAAGTAAAAGTTTCCTATTCCCGCCTTTTTTCATCTCTTTAAATTATTTTTTTCAAGAACGAAATTGAGCTTCGTAGTTCGATATTTAAAATTGATGACTATTATACTCATACGAAGACAAGGAATAGCGAAGCGACCTCTTTTGTCATTGGCCTGAATGCATGATGTCTATTGCCAGTATGATGGTTAGATGTACGCAAACTTTTTGAAAGAGTGAAGTTTTTTTTAAATTACTTACCGCCCTAGGGCTTTTCTAGCTACATTATTACCCTAGAGCGCTAATTGGTCACTTACAAGCCCCATTTGGGGGTAATAAGGACCTACTTACCGAATATGAGAGATGTAATAGTAGATTAGTAGCCAAGGGCTGTAAGGCATCAATTGCAGCCCGAGATATTTAGGCGCACGAGCGCAGCGAGGGCGCCTATACTTCGAGGGTGCAATTGATGCTTACACCCGAGCTAACTACTCTGCTTTACATCTCGATTGTGAGGTAAGTAGAAAAACACCGGCATTACAAGAATAAAACATTTTAAAGTAAAAGTTTTCTATTCCCGCCTTTTTTCATCTCTTTTTTGAATTATTTTTTTCAAGAACGAAATTGAGCTTCGTAGTTCGATATTTAAAATTGATGACTATTATACTCATACGAAGACAAGGAATAGCGAAGCGACCTCTTTTGTCATTGGCCTGAATGCATGATGTCTATTGCCAGTATGATGGTTAGATGTACGCAAACTTTTTGAAAGAGTGAAGTTTTTTTTTAATTACTTACCGCCCTAGGGCTTTTCTAGCTACATTATTACCCTAGAGCGCTAATTGGTCACTTACAAGCCCCATTTGGGGGTAATAAGGACCTACTTACCGAATATGAGAGATGTAAATTGTATTTAATGTATAACATAACATACATTCACGCCTTTCTCCCGAAGGGGTAGGCAGAGGTGAACCCAGGACTCAGTCCCATAGTAGATACACCCACATTTCGCCAGTATGTTATTGGTCCCATGTAATAAAGGGCGAGCCTATTGCCATCTAACGGGCACAGTTCCCGACTCCAGGCAGTTATTGAGATAATTCCTAATGGAAAAATCCAATATTTAGCACTTTGCCTGACCTGGGGATCGAACCCGGGACCTTTTGATTGGCAGTCGAGCATGCGCCCTCTACGCCACCGAGGCAGTCGAGATTTAATGTATGTGTATGTATATTTATTTCAAGATTATTTCAGTCACACGACCGACCAAATGGTGATCTACTTTATCTTTCCTCTCCCTGCACGGTCGTCTGAAAGAGATCGCTTTTATCGATTAGACTAGATTCAATAGATATATCTAATGTTACTTTTTAGTTTTAATATTTTCTGTAATGTGGTGTATAATTTAATAATAAAGAGTTTATCTATCTATCTACCCAAAAAACTCACTTACCAGCAGGTAGGAATGTGTTAACAACTCTAATGGAGTCTCTACACTTGTCCAACTGTCGCGCGACGTCGTCGTGCGTCACGCCGTCTATCACGAACACTTCGGCCATGTCGTCCGTTAGCAACTGACACGAATAACCGATGTTTATTGCCGTTTCTGCAAACAATACAAAATGTTCAAACGATTAGGTACACCCATACTTCGCCATTTGTTTTTGTCTCATGTAATAGGGCTCAATATTCACTCATGATTGATGGATGGCTTGTGATGGAGGCCTATATTATATTATGCCACATACCTTGTTTATCACCCGTAAGCACCCATACTTTAATGCCAGCCATGCTGAGATTCGCTATCGTCTCCGGTACTCCATCTTGTAATTTGTCTTCTATTGCTGTTACACCTGAAACATCACATCGTTTACATTCAAGATAACACTAAAATGAGAAATGATATACGCTTGATGCTTACACCACCATGTTAACCATGTTTGCCGTGGGGCTACCAGCTTTAGAATAGTACCTCACCTTCTCTACCCGTGGTTACCGTGGCGGCCGGCTAAGGGTTAACAGATCCAGAGGACGGGCAGCAGCGTCCTCTGCAACAAACCATCGAACTGCCCGTTCTCTGGATCTCATAACCGATTTCGGCCAAATAAATTCGTTTGTCTGTAAGGTGGTGGCTATGCAGAAAATTCCAGGCATCTTTGTCCTCTATGTATTGGATAAGATCGTTAGTGGAAGTCGTCCCATATTAAATTATGTATGCAGTACGCTGTAGGGTTACCTGCTATAGGATAGGACCCCATCCTCTCTACCCGTAGTTGCCATAAGAGCCGGTTAAAGGTTATCAGATCCAGAGGATAATATAACTTTGAAATACATATATAGAGATAACTCTAAAATGCCAACTTTTTTCTAAATCACTTCTTTTACTAATTAATTATTGCCATTGTCTACTATTACTATCATGAGTCTGTATAAATGTGCACTGTGGGCCTAAATGACTATGGCGACCTGGCATTCCCCTTTGGGGAATATGGAGGAGGCCTACGTCCAGCAGTTCACATCCAACGGCCGAGTTGATGATGAGATTGGTTTGTTTGTAAGGTTAGGGGCGGTGGCTATGCAGAAGTTTCCAGGCAACTTTGAAATTACTTTTGGCTAAGACCATGTGTCGAAGTTTTCCCATGTAATATGTATACACAATATTATAATCCTAGCTGTGGCCCGCGGTTTCACTCGCGTAGTCTTCGTTCCCGTGAAAATATCAGGATAAAAAATACTTTTTATGTTATTCCACGGTCTAAACTTAAATCGGCCCAATCGGTTCAGTAGTTTTGGCGTGAAACAGTAACTGCCATCTATCCATCCATCCTCCTCACAATTAGTAAGTTGTCCATACCCAAGAGATGCAGATCAGTCTCGATCTCTTCGTATATAGCGTCTAATTGTTCGTCGCGGTCGTGCAGCGCGAGCGCGGCCTGGTGATGCCTTCGCTTCCACTCACTGAACATTCTCTCTTCTAGTGGACGCCATGCTAACGCCAATGTCCGTAGACCCTCGCCCGCGAACTTCTACAAACAAATTACACAGGCTAACAAAATACTCACTACTTATCGTCATTCATAGCCACTTGGAAAAGAATTGCAAGATTCACGAATTCAAATAAAATTTATAAATATCTAAAACAATTCATTACAACATTTAGTACATAATGAAGTATAAAGACCATAAAGAGAAGGAAGTTGGAATATCTTGGCCACATAATGCGTAGCTCGAAATATGACCTGTTACAGCTTATAATACAGGGAAAGATACAAGGAAAGAGGAGTCCAGGAAGAAGAAGAACATCTTGGCTTAAAAATCTGCGCTAGTGGTATGGAAAGAGCACATGTTCTCTATTTAGAGCTGCTGTGTCGAAGGTCCAAGTCGCCATGATGGTCGCCAATCTTCGTTAGAAGATGGCACCCAAAGAAGAACTATAAAGACATTTTAGTGATGACGACTTTTACATTGAAGGTGGAAATACATTTTTTGTTCCCGTACCTACAAACCATGGACCAAACGTAACTGTTGACCTCAGGCACCTAAAGCCAGCTACTCACACACCTGCCAGAGGGGCCGTCACCGCAGCGATCCGGATAATTCGACGGGGATACAGGTGTGCAAGGTTTCATAGGATTTATATAAAGAATTATAAAATTCGTTTTGTACGGCACGTTTGGATCGGATCGCACGCACATCTGTAGGTTCACCTTTAATTGTCCCTGCGGCTGGTGTGTGAGTAGCCGGCTTAAACTAGGCTGAGAAGATAGCTACGTGTGAATTGTGATTCCCTGATGTAAATCGACTTTCAGTATAAACCCACTGTATCTCACTGCTGAGCATAGACCTCCTTCATATCATATTGTCTGACACATTGCCGTGTGTCTAAATTTATGTGTCCATTACTCAACCCCATCAAAATCGTCTTTCTACAAGATCGTATCAGAATACGAAAACTTTTTTAGATTTTGCTTGTAAAACAGATTTTACAAGCAAAATGGTCGAACAAAATGCTAGCTCAGTTGGGTATTTGTAGTTATTATACTTACATTTAAATGTTCCTGTGTTTTTGATTTGACTTCTAGTTGATTTCCTGGTTTTAATCTGTCATATATTACATTATCAGCACCTTTTGTATATAACCTAATTTCACCATCCTTCCTCAATATCACGGACATTCTTTTCCTAACATTATTAAAATCTAATATACATAACAATTCATACACCTGAAACAAAAGGAAACAAATTAAAAATTTGCGTTTTTATAGTTATTGTGCTATATTTTTTCTAGCAAGAAAATACAAGGTGACTGTTTGGCCATATTGACAGTGGTGTTCAGTACTAGATTCTCGTTATAATTAAGTATGTAAAAATTGATGCTAACCTGACCTGTGATATGCTATAAATGTAAAAATCATAGTATCGATATTTTAATAAATTGTGGCTCTGAGTATTGATGTAGGCGCGGTGTGGTGCCCATGCTATTACTGTTTTTATATCCTAATACAATAGACATGGATATAAATTTTATTATGGTCCTTAAGTATGCCCGGTGATTTACCAGTCACCCTGTATAATATGCAGTTATCACTCACCTCTGTCTTACCCATAACTTCTATTGTAATACTATTAGGCGCACGTTCTCTGAATACAAAACCAAAATTTCTGGCCGCCGATACCAGCGCCGATTCATCAGGCGATTGGGCCTGAAACCAACAATATTATAGTGAAAACTATTTACCTACGGAACTTAAAATAAAATATAAACGATATTAGTATAGAAATGATAGTGTAAGTGAAGTATAGAAAGAAGTATCCATTCCAAACGCAGACAGAAAAACACTATCATGCATAGGAACACTAGGAATTATCTCCGCACCAAAACAAAACGATGGTATCGCTTTCCCGTTTTTACGTCCCATTTTCTGGCCCTCAACCTGTTTACTGAATTTCGTGGTACAAAGTAGAATGAGAATGAATGAACGCACTTTGCGTCAAGTTTTTTTTCTCTGACCCTACCCTGTAGAGTAGATCGACAGAATTTATTTACCTGGTATTCTAAACGGCCATTCTTCTGATCCGGCATGACGGTATGGCACAAAGCGAGCAGACGAAAAAAATCGTGCACGTTCCGATCTTCCCGCTTCACCGCGTCCAACAACGTCGAGTCGAAGAATTTGAACTCTGGCTCGTATTCGGGATTGAACGAGAAGTCTAACGGCTCCGAGTTCTGTGGTAGACATTAACTGTTATACCCTCATTTGAAATGGAGTACACATGGTTGAGTCTGTGCAAAAGGAGACGAGTCGTGGCGAAAATCAGAACTAAATAATATAAAATCCATAGATTTATAAGTTTTACACAAGATTCTATAACAGCGCCCTCCCTTGCCTTAACTTCTTGCTCAGACTCTCAGACAAATCTACGTTGCATAATGTTTTATGAAAAAGATTTATGCTGCGCTGCGAGTTGCAAGAACTGGCACGTTCATTTTGGTTAAACATATTATGCAAAGATCTACTCGTACGTTATAAGTACGTGTGTTTTTATCAATAAATGAGTTTGAGTTTGTGTGCTATTTCAGCTTTAAACCCAACACAGTTTACAACTGAAGGAAATATTAGGTTTTCGTCGCAATCATTCGAATTATTAAATTATGACTTATATGTCACACTGCGTTATGATTTCATATATCGTTTGCGTCCGCACATAGCAGATGTCAAATATAAGAATTGCAAACCACAGGCGGCCTGGCTTTAAAGCCACAGTGTTCAAAACATACTTGTTGAATTAACATGCTACTTTCATGTCAACGTAGATTGGTCTTCCTTTGCCACATCTATGTTAAAGTTATGTGTTATGAAGCATACAAACATAGAAAACCACACAAGATGCTAAGCGGCATGCAATCTACTACAATGGACAACACAAACTAATTACATTACTATACAATACATATATGGAGGGGAAAGTAGGAAGTGCTATCAGTTTTAAGAGATCATCAAAAATTTAAATACCAACACATTTTTAAAAACCAAAAGTTAGATGTTTAGTTGTAAATCGTGTATTTCTATGTACTAAATTGTGTGTGGAGAATAACCATTCCATAGAAATAGAGAAGAAGAAAGTGTTTAATATCCTAAAACTTATATTGTTTTTGCTAAGCATTCTTTATTAATTTTATTTTCTACACTTATTTGCACTGAACGACGTATCATTCGTACGTACGTATAGGTTTATGTGGTACACACATAGAAGATACCTGTTTAACTAAATAGTGTACAATACTACTCGTAGTGTCATTTTTTACGTGTTACAGAAAGGTATATTAATACTTAACGACGTACATCTCCCGTCAAACTGAACATTTTGCAAAAGAAGGAATTGCTAAATTCTTGATCATTATTTCGATTTTTCATAAAAAAAGGAGGAGGCTGATCGGTGAATTTGAATCGGAAGCTGACATTTAATTTTTTTGAGAATGCCGCAATTCTTTCATGCACATCCTAAGGTATTACTACATCTTTTTGTAACAAGTTGTATAATATTGAATTACATTACATTATTATGTACTTCTACCATTACAGTATAGTTCAGAAGTGGGATAGATCTGTGCGAATAAGTGGAGAGATTCCATAGACTTATTAACCTAGAAGAAACGAAAGTAGCGGCAAATCAGAATCAGACTGAACACGAGTACAATTATATTTTAGACATTCTTCGTCGATGTTGTTTTTCAAAGTTTATCTGCTTGTCAAAGAAGTGACAATGCATCAAAGGGTCCATGCTAAAGATACAATAAAAACCCAGCTTTATAACTTAGCAGCACAGAGTATATTTCGGCTAAACAATCCCGTGTATTCTGATTTACCGCGTGTGTAGAGTGTTAGTTATTCTACTCGCAGTAGATGTCCCACCGCCGTCGACACTCGCTGAGAGTCTCACTTCACTGGCACGCGTATACAAGTTTACTATAGTGAGTTTTCACGAATTCAGAGTTTGCTCAATAGTAAATGTAGTCAAAAATTATGAGTAAGATGGATGGATGGATGGGAGGATGTCAAAAGATTGATGTTCGCACTGATAGTATTGCTTTCGATGATTTTATGGATCGTTCTCTATCGTCTACTGCATTTTGTGGCACAGGATAGAGGGAGTTTCAAGCTATATATATATACCCTGCGCCTCTGTATGTAGGTTAGATGCCAGCAGTAACCCTGTAGAAACATAACGAATCGAGCGAGTAGGCTTGATCACACGTACCAAGTAAATGGGCGAGACAGTGTGCTCGGTTCACGTGAACCCATCGTCATCATGTTCACACAAACCGAGCACTCGGTACACTGCCTCGCCCATTAACTCGCGTGGTGATCAAGGCTGTAATGAGGTGCAGTTGTTATCTAGTCGGTGTCCGGCGGCGGTGAGACCGAGGTCAGTTTCCTAGCGAGTGTGTAGTATGGGCAACACTGAAAGTTTTTTAGAATAGGCCAGTAAAAAAAGCAGCATGAAAAAATATTTAAATCTAATTACGAACTCTTTGGAAATCTGAAATGTGTATTAAACTCATATGTCACTTGTTTTTAGACTAGAGAAAATTAACCATTTTGACGCTAGACAAGCACTTTTTAAATTACTGCTAATTTGTAAAAACAAATGACGTATGAATTTAATACACATTACAGATTCCCTCAGAGTTAAATTTAATTCGAAATTTAAATATATTTTTCATTGGCTGCTTTTCTTACCGGCCAACTCTAAAAAGTTTCAGTGTGTCCGTTGTATGAGGTCGTGTGAGCGTGTGGGTATTCAGGTATCGTACACGGTGTTGCGTGGGTCGGCGTGCGCCGGGCGTGCTGCGGCCCGCCTCCAGCTCCTGGTCCAGCAGGCGCGCGCGGCCCGCGCCCGCCCCGCCGCCGCTCGAGCCGCGTGCGAGCCCGTGCTGTGCCACCACTCACCGTCACTCTCTCTTCTACTCTACTCTACTCTACGACCGCAATGAACGTGCCCCGGGACACTCCGCTCAATAGAGGTATGGGGCGCCGGGCGAGAGAACAGATAGAGAGATATGCGACAGAAAGAGAGGGAACTTGTAGATTAATATGACGATAATTTTTCAGGCGCTGTGCGACCTGAATTGCACTTTATTGCGTGGGAACTAAAGCCGCTTTTATTTAAATGATTATCTGGAGTGTCCCTTCAGTATTCTGTGCCCGGGACGGCCGTGGCCCACCACGTTGGCTGTTTTCGATGCCTACACCGGTGTGTGTATGATGAACTTGCAATCGCGCAGGAACAGCAGTAAAAATTACGTAATGATTGCTGTCAAACGTGATTTTTTGCATGAAACAGTTACATTTGACAGCAATCATAACGTAATTTTTTACTGATGCTGCTACGCGACTGCAAGTTCATAATAACCGCGCCGAACGACATGGCGCGGTTTTTACGGACTTTGCAACGTGACAGGCGTAAATTGTGCAAATAGTGCGGTCAAATGGAAGGTTAGGACGTTCAGCAGTATTCGCGCATTTTACACCTGTCCCGCTGTAGCATTGCTATCGATAAGTTCGTAATAGCCAAGCGGATGCGCAGTTCCATTATCAGCTCCGTTCATTTAGATCGTAGTTGACACCTTGTTGATCGTAATATACTTGTAAATCTTTATCGTAATCTATACTTACTCTACCTAAAAGGAATTTGGGGCTCGAGACATGCCCTTAGTTCGACATGATATTTACACTTTTACTAGGTTATTTTTTTATTAACCGTTGTTTTCCTTTACAGTTCGGCCATAATTGAAGTTTTTGGTAATATTATAATAATAAAACTATCGCTTGCATACGCAGTGTGTGTGTACATGCAAACACGAACGTAATAATGTGATCGGCGTGTATCGTGTGTATTTGCCTTATTATGTTCAAGTGTAACAAACTTCAGGGGGGACATATTCATTAATGAACAAACTTTCATACACAAACTGTAAAACAAACAAACATATAATCATAACAGTAATAAAATGGATCAACCCCAAAAGCGTGGGCGAACAAGGACAAAAACATGATTTATGCCTATAATGTATAAATATGTATATCATTTTTTAACAAAACGAAAAAAAATAAAAACTCCATGCAAAAAATAACAAATGATGGAGATTCAAAACGTGCTTTGAGTCGACTCCGATTGCACTTCGGGGCATCCAAATTCTTATGCCTACATGCATAATGTGAATTTAAAACTCTTTCTATTGCAGTGCTCGAAAATTACCTACTTCAAATAACATTATTATAATATATGATATATACTTACATCTGTGAGTTCTATAGTTTCTCCCGTGGATTCGTCTACGAGGTCTCCGTAGCAAACCCCGTTGATAGAACATTTGTTGAACGTCATGATGTTTTGCGTTAACGTGCCGGTTTTATCAGAAAATATGTACTGAATTTGCCCTGAAAATAAATACACATTCCAATAAATAACACCCATATTTACGATATTTTATTATGTTAATCCTATACTTAATTTAAACATTGTTTTGCAAAAGCTAACCCACAATAATGTGTTCTACACAGACCCAATAAGGTCCATTTTTTAAATCATCGCGTGGGTTCGTTGGTTGCTATTTGCAAAACTACGTCCTAATTTGATAATGATGTCATTGCGTGGATGTAGTTAAATATTAAATACCTATTTCCTCTCAATATATTTTATAAATAAAACTAGGTACTAAAGTTTAATATTAAACATTATAAATCCTATGTTACTTTCCTTATTTTTATGTAGCACATTAGATACAACATAATATTTTATGATGTATAATAACAGTACCTACCAAGTTCCTCATTGAGGGTAGTTGTTCGCGCTTTAGCGGCTGTGCCAGTCTTTTCGTAATACATTTGTTCGTCCCAATTTATCTGGAAACTCTGGGCAAATCTTATAACCTGCAAATAAAATAAATAAACTTAACTAGAGATCTCAAGGGACAAAAACGCAACGCAGCCGGAAGACGTCTACTGCTGAACACGGGCCTCCCCTAAAGAACGCCATAAACTATTCATATGGGGGATTTTGTCGGTTTGTATAGGAAGTTTGTTTTTTTTATTATGTAGGGAGTAGAAATCTTGACGATCTGAAACTCGACATAATTTGAGCTATGGTTCGACATAATGGTCTCGAGTAGTGTAGGGGAAAACCGTCAGCGTAAGAATTACTTCAAAATTTTATCAAACAAGCTTATTATGAAATGAGTGTATGCATGTAAGGGGAAGTTTAAAAAAAAAACAGCAGTAACTGAGAAATTAAAGAATGGAAGGCTAGGTCTGGTATAATATGGTATGCATATTATGTATATATTACGTAGGAAAGGAGTGTCCTAAAGATTTCAGGATAAACTGTGTGAATGAGGATTGATGTCAGAGATGACGGATAAAAGACTGGAATGTAACAAGACGTGGTGTGCCGACCCCACCTAGTGTAGGAAGACGACGAACTAACTTACCTCGACAGAAACGTAGAGCGATATAGGCACGACAGTGTTCATGACGATAGCGTAGGAGAAGAACACAAGCAGCGCTATGACAACAGCGCCGTAGGTGGGCTCGGCGGGCACGAGCGTGTCCCACGGGAGATACACCTGGAAGTATCGCCCCACGAGCCACTCCCACACGCCGCACGCGATCGTGCAGAACACGCACATCGATAACAGGAAGAATACTATCTGGAAACCAAAACAAAATGACGGTTACGGTTCACATTTTATTACTAAAAGGTTTAATTTAGCTTGTTTAATGTAACCTGTTTGTTGTTTAGTTATTTTTGTTTGGGTCAAATTTACTAATTGAATTTTCCCTTTGCTGTTGACAAATTGATCTGATATTTTGTACCTATAAATATAACATACATACATTCACGCCTTTTTCCCGAAGGGGTAGGCAGAGGTGTACCCAGGACGCAGTCCCATAGTAGATACACCCACATTTCGCCAGTATGTTATTGGTCCCATGTAATAGGGGGCGAGCCTATTGCCATCTACCGGGCACAGTCCCAGACTCCAGGCAGTTATTGAGATAATTCCTAATGGAAAAATCCAATATTTAACACTGCCTGATCTGGGGATCGAACCCGGGACCTCTTGATTGGCAGTTATGTTTATAAATATATTCCATAATTACTTCGTATTGGTGATTGCGAACCAGCTAGCTGTTTAAATAAAACAAACCCGTGGGCCCGTATAATCTATGACATTTGTTCGATGAATACTTCGATGTATTTTCCGTTCACCGTTTTGTAACTTTTCAAGAGTAAGCGCGTAGAAGGCCTCGTGGGGATTTCAAATTCAAATTCTCACGAACTAACGCCACGATTTGCATATGATTTGCAAGTCAAATGAATTTCTCAATAATATGAGTTATTGATAGAACTGTTGCATGGTACATTTGCATACGTGCAAATGTGAACCAATATTTTTATATCTAGGTTGCAGCTTGAGTGAGTGGATCATAGCGGGCCCACATCATAGGCTCATACTCGGTTACTTCGCGGAACTCTGTATGACGGGTTCGTTTCATTAAATTACCTTTTGCAAGAATAATAAATACTTAAAGGTCTTAGAAAGGTGGGTTGCTCTCAATGGTATGCAGATTCACGTGTAAGTTTTATTTAGTTCTCGGAAGTTAACCCCTTATTGCTGAACACGACACCTATGATACGATTACGCAGCCATACGCGATGTTCGCGAATTTCGGAGGGCTCATGAAGTTTTGCGCGACCTATTTATTTTATTAATTTTAGGAATACTTACAGCTAGTATACAAATAGGAAGAGACACAAGTACAGAAGTCCAATTACAAGTTTTCTATACATTGAGTATGTGTGCGTAAGCGCACCAGTTATTGTACACAGAAACATTGTGTACGTACAGCTACTCACACAAATATGAGCAATCCGTGAGGTTCTTCGTGAGATGCTAAAACTATATGCAATTTACGCAATAAGATGTCTGTAATTTTTCCTTTGTTATTTATATAAAGAGTATTTGGAATTAATATATCTACTTACCCCTATAATAAGAAAATTAAGTAGCCTATCTATGCTGGTGCGCTTGAACTTGGTCTTGCCAGAGTTCTGCATTAGCTTGGTGTCCTTCCCGGCGAACACCACCACGCCGTAACACCACGAAGTGTTCCTCAGCACGCATCCTCGCAGGAGAATCTTATCGTTGTCCAGGGAAAAGTGTTGGTTGCGCCAGCTTAACGTGCCTACAACAAATAAACATCTTTCTTTAGAAAATCATTCGTATGCCATAGTCTATCCCAAATTCTGAGGTACAGAGCTTGACGCGCCTCTTACTTTACCCTGTACAGAGACATGCAATAACTAAGTAGACGTCAAGAATGCAATACTTACAAAAGTACCGGAAGTGATACCAAAGTTTAGATCTGGTGCGAACATATAGGATCAACGACAGTTACTGTTTCTCTCATCGCAGTTATGTTTTAACTGCGGTGTACTTTATTAGTTCGCAACGAGTGACGATCTCACTATTTTTATTATGTTTAAAAAAGTGGTGTAGTAATACTTAAGGGGGATGCATCTAACCGTCAACCATAACCACTTGCAAAAGAAAGAATTTCGAAATTCGCAAAAAAAAATTCATTTCCCATACTAATTTTCCAATCAGGTGATCTATTTTGTATGGGATGACGAAATTTTTTTTGCAAATTTCAAATTTCTTTCTTTTATAAGTTGTTCAGTTTGACAGGTACCTTCACACAGATGTACCTTCTTAAGTACTACACCTTTTATTAACACGTTGACAACATCCTGACCGAATTATCTCACATTCGAAATTATACCTATATAATCTACCATTTCCAAAACTACTTACCTATCTACATTTAAAAAAGATTCTCAACTTAGGAAATTATACATTCATAATACGTGCGTTGAGTAGGTACTTTATACTCGTAATATGCCAGATTATTCGACTAATGGCTCTAAAACCGGATAATGATTTGTAATGTTTTGTTGCTTGTTGACATTTAACTATTTTAAGGGAGTGTTACATTATACAGTTAGATACAAACAAAAGTTACAAATCAGTCGTCATTCGTGCTCAGAATATTATTCCATGGAACATGCCAATGACGTGTTTTAATTTTAGCAAATTATGATAATAATATTATTAATATTGCTTTAAGAATGGTATTTTTCGAAAGACAACATAATTTATTCAGATTTCAGAGAATATAATTAGTATTTAGCAAGGGGCATTAAACTCATTATGTTATGACGAATAGTTTTGTCGGGGAATTTCCTAAGAAAATAGTAAGAAAATTCAATAATAAATGGCAGTTTAAGTACTCGTTTTAAGTCTTGGTGAAATCATAAATTTGGTAATAAATATGGTATATTGCAAAATAGTTGAAAATACAGTATTAAAAGCCATTGCCTCGTTGGCGTGGTCGTAAGCGCCATTGTTGAGTCAAAGTCAAGACTCCGATTCCCGGGTCGGGCAAAAAGTTGGCCTTTTTTCATTAATAATTTTGTGAGTAACCGCCTGGAGTCCGAATTTGTGCCCGGTTGATGGCCCCTTATTACAAGGGATAATTTTTTTAGTGTAAGATAGTGAATAATAAGACGAACAAATCAGGTGCCTGATGGTAAGCATCATGATCGCCCATATCAGACACAGTGCCACCCAGTGTTTTAATATTCAAAACTCTGCGTGGCACTGCACTGCGCCTCGAGTCACCCCGAGATATTAGTTGTTGCTCGTCATGCAAACTTAACCAATAACTGGAGTAAGTATGGGTGTACCTACTATCGGAATAGGTACACCTCTGCCTAACAATTCTGAGAAGTCTTGTTGTGTGTGTAATAAAAGATCCTCTCTCCACTCTCCCTCGTCAGTATTAGTCAGTATTTTAGTCAGTATCAGTATTTTTTAACTGCTCATAGCTTTAGCATATATTTTTTTCGTATTAAGGTATTATACACATGAATACATGTTACATTATGCCACTACTTGACCGTGACGACATCCGTTCAAACCGGCCAATTTCACAGAAGATTTCGCAAACACATTGCAAGAAACATTTCGTAACGTTACAGGGAATTAAGCTAATGTTAACTGGTCGCTTGTGTAATAAGCGGTGCACATCACCAATATATAGGTAGATGGTTTATTGTAATTCAGGCCAAGTCTATGTTCAATTGTAATAATGAATAAATAGGTAATTTAGATTTTACTAAAAAGACAAAGAAGTCGAGGTAGGCCCCGGTGGTCAGATAACATTTTCCTTGTCGGAAACCGCTAGTCGCTAGATGAAACTCGCACAGAACTAGAAACAGTGGCGTAACCATTTGGAGGCCGATACCCAGCAGAGGGTGCCGCAGCCCTAAGTTAATTATTACTCCTTTTCAGTCATTAAGCGATAGGATACGACAAGCGTTACACAGGGGAATACGTCCACTGCCTAATACACCACATTCGCAATGTCGATAGATCAGCTTACCATCAAACTTATTGAGTAGATTGTTGGGCACTTCGCAAACGATTTCACCGTCGAAGTTGCCCAGTTGTGCGTCGTCTTGGCCCATGGCAGCCGTCTCCAGAAGGCACTGACGACATTTTAGATTCGTTTCCCTGAATACACACAAAAACAAACAACACTCAGTAAATCTTTCATATTATAACAGTCAAGCTGCTTCAAGCGCTTTATTAGTATAAGCTCAAAAAAGCGCAACAAGCTATAGAGAGGGCTATGCTTGGGATTTCTTTGCGAGATCGAATCAGGAATGAGGAGATCCGTAGACGAACTACAGTTAACGACACAGCCCAGAGGATTAGCAAGTTAAAGTGGCAATGAGCAGGGCACATAGCACGTAGAACTGATGGCCGATGGGGCAGAAAAGTATATGTTCTTTATTTTATGTATGCCAGATTTCCAGGTTTATTATTTAATTTCGCTTCCGACAAATTTTAATTCATTACCCTTAAAAAGTTTTTGGATACTAGGATTTTTTTTAATGACAGCCTGGAGTCTGGAACTGTGCCCGGTAGATGGCAAATGGCAACAGGCGTGCCCCCTTTTACATGTGACAAACTAACTGGCGAAATGTGGGAGTACCTATTATACTATGAAATTGAGTCCTGGGTACACATTTGCCTGCCCTAAAAGACGTGATTGTATACCTTAATAAAGTTTCTATTAATTATGTTTATTCATAAAAAGTATAATATTAAAGGTTCATAAGTTCGGAATGTACTCTTAATTACGTGACTAATAGGACCCGCATGTGGGTTGCATGTAGGAAAAAGATACTTTATTCTCTGATGAGGATACTAAAGCGTATAACTAATCCTTTAATATAATATATAATATAATAAATAACACAATATAGGTTATTTAGCTGAATATAGTTCTCGCAATGTAATATTATTACTAGGTACATATTAATTAATTATTCACGATATAATCAGACGTTCGGCCATTATCAAGTTCAAGACCCAGTAATATTCAATTTATCGATAAGCTCTAATGATTGACTTCATTATCACGGGCATTGGTCAATAAATTATCTGCGTCTGCGCAAGCTTACAAGGTTCGCAAATCGCTTCAAGGTCAACGATGATTTCATTTCATAGAGATAGCATTGTTCACGATTTAACCGAAATGTTAATAAAAATACTAAGAATTCAGTACACATTCAAAGGTCACTTGGTCTATAGTCGCCCAGTGGCATGTACTATACATTATACATACACAAAATACTATATATACACAAGTCTATAACAAAAAAATGACTTAGCACCGACCAAGCTCAGCTTTGTTGGATGAGAAATTGCCAAATTGAAGATTAATCTAATGATAATACCAATACATAGAATGCTCGTTTGGAAATTCTACGCCAAAACCCACACACAGAATGAAGACGTTGTATAATATTATAAGCCTATGTATACCTTACTCGGTACTTGCTACATCTAAGGCACTACAGAATTTGCCGCACCTGTGTACTTTGATATTTAGGGGTCATTTTTTTCTGCTCATATTGGAGACCTTTACCTTGCGCGACAACTGAGACATAACATGAGTTTGTCTACAGTAAGGAAAGAAAAGAAAATTAAGAAGTACCGTTTGACGTTTCATCTTTTCAAGCAATTTTCAAGCCGAAATAACTTCGGATAACTCACACAATTTTAATAACCTTTGCCGTAAAACCATGAAATTATGAATTTTAGCTCAAGATGTTCAATTCTTATTCACTAACTTTAAATATAAATCCTTTATAAGGCAAAATAAGAACTGTCAAACGGCACTGCTTAGATTTGATGGGCTGTAGTATGTGGGATAACCTACTATTGTGTTGCATTTACAATATATATCTTATTTTATGTTCGTCTATGCACGTCTTGTGGTTTCCCTGAGGGGATTTTCTCATTTCGCAGTTATTTTTAAGAAAACAAATGCAATAAACCTTATTTCAGCGGGTGTAGGTGAAATCGTTTTTGAATAGTGCCTCCTGCGCAACATATGGGTAGCAGAGCGGAAATTGCAATGATATTTCAATAGAGCTATATATTCAAAGATAACATGGGTAGCAGAGGGGAAATTGCAATGATATTTCAATAGAGCTATATATTCAAAGATAACTGACCCATCAAGCTCAGCGGTCTCAATATAACAGAGTCCGTTAGGCTCGGAGCTGCTCAGCAGCAAGATATCAGCCGCGACGAACTGATCGTTCTCCAGCCGGATGACGTCTCCCACTTGTACAGAGGCCCACTTCTCCTCCACGAGCCGCCCATTGCGCAGTGTCTTAGCCCGCCGGTGGTTCACTTGAGAATCGTTTTGATGACGTTGCTGAAAGAAAAGAATAAAATTCATTTATTCATTCATATTAAATTCATATTCATATTTAATTCATATTCATATTAAATTCATATTCATATTAAACTAACTGTGCCCCGCGGTTTCACCCGCGTAGTCATCGTGCCCGTGGGAATATCGGAATAAAAAGTATGTGATTTTCCAGGGTCTAAACTATTTACATACCAAATTTCAGCCCAATCCGTTCAGATGTTTTTGCGTGAAAGAGCAACAAACATCCATCCATCCTCACAAACTTTCGCATTATTAATATTAGTAGGAAGTAGGATTAAAAATGTTAAGTAGCTCCCGACACAGGAAAGAACATTTCGATTAAGCCAGTTTTTAACAAAAAAAGCCGCATCGTAGTCATTTTACCCATTTCAGGTTACGATGCTACAGTCAGACAGACAGGTGAAACTTATTACACCCAAAGTTTTAGCAAAGTATGTACACACGTGCTATGTCATCTCATAAATCGCTTGCATTTGTGCAAATAACGATCATTTCGTCTATAAGTACATTAGATATATTGAACGTAACTTACAAAGTCGTCGTAGGCGTCCTTAACGGCAGTGAGGGCGAGCACACCTATCAAAGGTATCGCAGTGGTGATGGGCGTGAGTGAGGATATTGCTGGGATCAACTGCAGCACCAACAGACAGAGGAAGTAGAAGTTAGCCAGTCGCTGGAACTGCTCCAACAAGTTTAGAGGCAGGAATGTTATGATCGAGTACTTGGATGTCTTGATGTAGTTGTTCTGAAACAAATTGAATATTATAAAGATCATGTGGTAAAAAAGGCCTTGGGGATGATGGAAAATGGAATGCAGTGTGTACCACTTTCTTCAAAAGGAGTTTTATCCATTGATTTGTCACATAATCCTTATTAATGACACTATCTGATGGTGCAATAATCAATACAGGTGTCCTATTTTTTTTTTAAATCAAATCGTTCGATTCAGACTTTTTCTATATTCGCCGTAGTTTTTGAGATGGGCCCGTAGACCTTTTTGAAAATGAAGGTTCCCACTATATCTGTATGGGATAATGACAGTAACAACAAAGATGAATAATATCGAAAATCTTGTTTGTTAATTAAACTTATAAAATTGCATGTGTATCTCTATGATCCAAGCGAGGTTAGGTTTGAATAATATATTTTTGTGTTCACTCAATGTTGGCGTGTGACAGTGTTCGAGGTTAATCACCGAAATAAAAATTTCAACGTTTCAACAGGTAGAGCGGCAGAGTTGCGATTTGGTGTGGTGTTTACAATTTTTTTGTTAACAGTTAGAGATAAATTGAGGTTACAATTTACGTTTAAATTACAAATAAAAGTATGTTTGGCGTTTGGACACACCCCGAACACTCGACTCAATTCCCATACTTTTGTATGGGAACAGCCTCCCCGAAAATCTTTTGAATAGTTAATTTCATTAAAGTCATCCCGACTGAAAGGATTCTGTGAAACTTTGTTACAGGTGTAATACTCGTAAGGAACAATGTTGACCATTCTAATAGATTGATAACAAACTTGCTCTAAATACGGAAGCTTCTTTACGAGGAATATAAAACGCTTGTTTAGTTTACACAAACTGTTTATACAAACAAACACGTTTAGCTAAAACAAGAGAACTTCAAAAATGAACATTTTTAGCAGGATCAGAATTTCTACAAAATACCTCTATATTTTAACACCAGCTCCACCCCGGACCTAGGGGTTTCTTCAACCGCTTTAAAATAGACGACCCAGTATATCCTATAAAATGTTAGGCTAGCAGGTTTAGTATTTTGGGCTTTAATAGGTGTAACAGACATCAAAACTTATTTTATAATATTAGCGAAATTGTACACACAAGCTGAAGGGTCAACCTTATAACCAATGGTTTAGATAAGGATTCACATTATGCAACATTCAGGCATTCTCTTGCAGTTTCTAGTGAATGGAAATAGGCATTACCGTTCTACCACTGCAACACTGGCAGTTTCTTTTTTGTGAAAGCAAGTTTCGGTGAAAAGCCTCTGACTCCGAAGAGACAGAACAATATGATCATGTTTTGTGATTATAATAATACTCGTATAATATGAATAGGTAATTTGATAACCTACAACGTGATAATGTGTGATGTTAATAGCCCTATCTTTTTATCGTATCTTCTCTAGATCAATCATGCTGGCACGCGTTGCGTGATGGATCGCGAGGTTACCACTTGCAACAATTGCGTTGGAGTCGTACTATACAGGGTTACTGGCAAACAGGGGGTGTCAGCTTAGTTCCCGGCCAATGCCAACACGGCGAAGGAAATGTTAAAAAGAAACGGAGCCCTAAAAACGACAGAGAAAGCACTATTTACTGACCCTACTAAGGAAAATATAACATTTTAGTAGAATTCAAAATTATGGGAATTATTTAATTAATTCGGAAGATAATTCGGAAATAATAAAGAATAAACACTTTTGAAATAAGTAATGAAATTTATTAATAATTTTATTACATATATTGTTCAAATTAGTTAAATCTAGACCTCATATTCTTATGATTACTTGAATCAGCGTTAGAAGAATTTCTTTTTTGCCATCTGGCAACCGGATAATAGAAATGGCTGTTTTTATTCTGTGCTGTTTTTTGACTTTTTTGTTTACGATTTTCACTTTTTCATTGATTTGCACTTTGCACATCTTTAGTGGAAATAAGTTTTGTAAAGTTTCTGTGTTATATTGTGCTATAGAAAGTTTTGTTCTTGTGCTAACGAGATCATAGACTATTATTGCGATTGTGCGAAAAAGACGCCTAGGTTAGGCAAAGTGTTAAATATCGGATTTTTCCGTGAGGGATTATCTCAATAACAACCTGGAGTCTAGAACTGTGCCCAGTAAATGGCAATAGTCTGGCCTTCTATTACATAGGACCAATAAACATACTGGCGAAATGTGGGAGTATACTTAGTATGAGTCTGAGTTCTGCGTACACCTCGGCCAACCCCTTCTAGAAAGATGTTGTGTAATATAAGATTTACCTTATTTTCATCTGAATAAAGACTACTTCTAATACTTGCTCTTATTTTTTACCCTTTGCGTATGTCATGAATAGATATAGAAGTAAATATAGACATATAATATTGGTAGGTACCTATAGCTAATGTTAGAAATATTAAATCTCCCGCGCTACTGAATAGTTCCAGTGCGAAGCGTTAGTAGCGCTAGCGTCGCTTCGTGTACGCAAATCTGAAGTACGTAGTGGGACTTCTTCTTGTATATGTGTTCTGTGCTGGCAAATCACCGGCAATATTGATAGAGCATGAATATACTCTATACTCTTTCGAAATAACTCTAAAAAAGTGCTGCTCAATTTTTGAACTGAATATTCTATATAAAAAATTTTGTCGCACAATTTTCAGATAAGTAGATGTCTGAGTATTTAGTGTAGCCTTAGTGTATTGCCTATAAAGACCCAAATCTTTATAAAAAATATAATTAAAGTTTTTATCGCTTTTAATTATATTTTACGTATATGTTTATAAATTATTATGTCCTTCCGTATGGCCGATGATTTACCAGTCACCCTGTATAAGTGTAAACGTAAGTACATATTATTAGTAAGTAGAAGATTTTATACATTGACAGCCTCGTTGGCGCAGACGGTAGTAACTCTGCTTTCTGTGCCGCAGGCCCCGGGTTTAATCCCCGGCCAGGTCAAACATTTGTGTGCATGAACATGTCTGTTTGGTCTGTTTGATATGTGTCTGGGTGTTATAAGCTTATATAAGTATGTATATCAGTCATCTGGTTACCATAGTACAGGCTTCTAGCCTAGTTTGGGACCAGATGACCGTGTGTGGAAGTTGTCCTATATTAAATATTATTATTATTATTATTATTGATTCAGAAAATATTTCAGTTCGGCAACTGTGCCAAACACGCAAGTAAGGCAACACCGTTTACCGACACTTAAGAAACAATTATACTATATGTATTGTTTAAATTGTTTTGCATTTGGACGCGTTGGAAAAAATAAAACAACTTCCTTTGTAACAGTTTCTGTTGGTAGTTGGTACATTGTAATGTTATATTCGCTGTTTATTTTTGTTATATTTACACAAAATGCTAGGTTTAGTTGAAGTGGTGATAAAACCTACAATCCTCAATAAACCTCAATGTTACTGACCGGTTGGCTCAGCCGGTAGTGCCCCTGTCTTCTGAGACGCTGGTCCCGGGTTCGATCCCCGGCCAGGTCAAACATTTGTGCACATGAGCATGCGTCTGTTTGATCTGTGCCTGAGTGTTATAAGCGTATATAAGTATGTATGTATGTCTTCTGGTTACCATAGTAAAGGTTCTGCCTAGTTTTGGACCAGACAACCGTGTGTAAAGTTGTCCTACTACGAGTATATTATAATGTTATTACATTATTAATGTAGTTTATGTAATGCAGTTGTTTTTTAAAATGGCTGCCGGCTAAGGGTTAACAGATCCAGAGGACAGGCAGTAGCGTCCTCTGCTAAAAACCATCGAACTGCAGTCGCCAACCCGCATGCCAAGCGTGTCGACTATTTGCAAAACCCCCCTTTATGGGGGAGGCCTATGTTCAGTAGTGGATTACCAACGAGACGCACCGCCAGGTTATATGCAGTTTGTGCATTTGCATAGAAGCTAGCAAAGGTAAGAAAATGATGTCGGTCCAACCACCTTAACATTAACGTCATTTTAACAGTTAATTTTAATAATTATAATTAATTATATAGGATAAGTTAATTTTAAAGTTAGCAGCCTTAAAAGTAAGTGTAAATGTGGAAACTTACTGCGTAACGAAACTGCGCGTTATATTCCCTGTTATTCGCTTTGATTCTCCGTTCATTCTCTGAAACAATAAACAATGCATGTGAGGCTTCTTACTTAACAGACTGCTTTGATCATTCCATTATAATATACGACATATGGATTTAATTAACTAAGCTAACAAAGTACTCCTATTCTCTTATACATGCCACCTGCGTATAATTGCACTTTTTATGATATTAACAATTGCATTGGTTTTACATGTCTATTTGTCTCCCATTAAACTGGATAACTTCAAATGCAACGATTGCATAATATTGAAAATTATAATTATGTTATAAAAGAAAATAAAGATAATAAGAAGTTAAACTAGTTTAAACCAATATAAATAAATAAGGGAAATCCTAGTCATTCTAAACTAATCACAGAATGGAATATACGTTGAGGTGTGAGCTGTGAGCTGATAATGTTATCTTTACGAGCTCTATTTCCCCATTCACGTCAAGATTGGCACTGAGTGAAGGTACTCCGTACTATACAAAATAATAACCAAATTGTATTCCATCGAACACGGAATTCGGAGAGTGAGCAGCAGCGCTCTCCGCTTTCAAGTATTCCAACTACTTCGATCACCACGCCGCCTGCCAAGCGTGATGATCACGGCAAACCCCCCCTCCCCCTATGAATAGTTCATGGCGTTCTATGGGGGAGGCCTATGAGTCTATTGCCAGTCGCCACCACCCGCTCCGACCTCACTATGCCATGCAGTGGACGTCTTCCAGCTGATGATGTGTGATGTGAAACATATCATAAGTTCATGTCATGCGCTGTCATTGAGTCGAATGAGAAAAGGGGCACAGCCCAGCCGGATTAGCAAGTTGAAGTGGCACATATCACGTAAAACTGATGACCGATGGTACTGTAAAGTTCTTAACTAGAAACGACTTGGCTCACGGTACGCAACAGCAACGTAGGTTGTCTATCCTCCAACCATGAGGTGGACAGGTGACCTAATGAAGGCCGCAGAAACGCGATGGATGCAAGACGCTTACAACAAAAAAAGATGGTAGTCTAAGGGCCTATTAATTATATCCAGCAGTCAGCTAAAACGATGATGATGATGATGATGAACCCATAGTTGTAAATTTAGTGTTGTATGTAATAGGTAGAAATTGTTATTGGGGGATCAATTGCAATAATTATTATTTATTCCAACGAGAACATGACAGTAGCTTTTAATACACAATGGATTCACCAGATTGATATTTTTACATGTCAAAGAGCTCATAAGGTATGAATGATAGAAACATCAAACCAGCACGAGATTACGTAGCCAAAATTCAAATACTATATTGAAAACACGTCCGAATAAGCTGTATCCTTTTTAAGACATAAAGCTCATTACAGAGGTCCTTTGTCTGTGTTAAAATTAAAAGAGGAACTGAGAAGACGTGCTCCGTCACTACAGCCCGAGATAATTAGTCCATTCAGCCAACACGGCGCGGCTTGCCTTTGTTAGATTTCCTCGATAGGGAATGGTATTTTTCTTAGAACTGTATAGCTGCATACAATCATTAATATTTGAATTAGTATCGTAGAGACACCCTGGAAGCCTACATTAAGAGAATAGTTATGAGGAATTTTACACAATAATACAGAAAATAAAAACCAAACCATTGTTTAATCGTTCACTATTTAAAAGTAGAAGTAGTAGTAAAGTTTATAAAATAAAATAAAATGATAAAGACAGGTTAATCTTCGAAATATCTGGATATAAATCAAATTATTATATTTAAATGTTATTTATAAGAGTATGCGGCGGCAATAGGGCAATGGTTACAAAACTTTGATTTGGTTTTCATGGGATCGTGTCAAATTTTTATGAGGCGGCGTTACATGTTTAACTGCAGGGTTTTCCCTTAAAACACAAGGTTTTAAGAAACTGAGAACCAAATTAGCTACGCAGATGTTGATGGAATTAATTAACTGTTAAGATAATTAACCGTTTCGGGACTATGAATGGGACTGTGTTATATTTTAAGCGAACATTGTAGCAATTTTGCTAAACAATCGTGTCGAGGCGAAGCTATGCCTAAGGGAAAATTTCCTACAAATAGCTCAATACACATCATTGCGGTAACGATGAGGCAAACTCATGCTAGACAAGGCCATTACACTACCAATAGAATATTACCTACCTATTGAGAGTTTTAGGCATCAATACATTGGTTTGGATTTCCAACATATAAAGGGAATGTCCAACATATAAATACTGGGTTATAGGAATTTATAATAAAATTATAAAATCCAAAACGCTGGACCAAAGTATTATAAATATAAAACATTATAGCTATTTCGACTCGAAAAGAAGTAACCATGCCAAATATAAAATTACATGATTAGTGAACTTGAGAATATATTATTATCGTGTAGGTACCTACTTGACCTACAACGAATACCTTGTAGCCATGTTATGCTGACATTCAAACCTGCAACAGCCCTCTACAAACAGCCTAACCTTGCAACGTTAAAAAAGGCTCGAGTCACAGAATAGCCCACATCAAGCTGAGCCCCTCTATATAATTGAGTTTACTCATGGTTAGAGGCAAGAGGTTCGAGTGGTTGGACTCTTAGCAGCGGGCGTCGGGCGCCGCGGAGACGCCGATCGATCTCAACTCGGTTTACGACTAATAACCTTCTCGGAACCTTCCCGTCTTCATGGCGATATTTATTTTACTTTGTATTAGGTATTTCAATGTAACTTAAGGGATGTTTCAGCTGACACATCGATAGCTTGTTTTGGGTATTTCTTTAATTATTAAATGTAGCACTAACTGGAACACTAAGCTGTAACACGTTTTAAGGCCGAATAACATCGAATGCGAGAATTCAACTTTGTATAGAAACTGTAAATAGATGAAAATCAAAAGCTCATCGGTGGCAAAAGAGTATTTGCTCTACATTTTATACGAGTTTAAATCCATATATAAAATATCCTTAACAACTGTTTATTCTATTATTATACATTATAACATTGCAAACATTTTCATGAATGTTTTAGGTGTGTAATTGGAAACCATTTGATTGAGCATCTTTTGGCCGAAACACGGCGCAATACTTTCGTGGAACAATAAAAACCATCTCACGCCCTTGACTGCTAATTCATTTAATTCGATGCTATGACGAATTATCAGAATGATACTATAGTCGAGTGACATTTAATGCCTCCTTTACGTGGCCGGAGGAGGGAATGATGTAATGAATATTAATTTTGCGCAGCAAGTCAAGAATTAACCATTGACCGCTATATATAAAGAGACAAGGAGTTCCTTGAGTTATTATTACACATTATATTTTGGGTTTCCTTACGTAAAAGTAGGTTATACATACCGCGCATGAATTATTATTCGCGCGCTTATTATTCGTGATAGTTGGACGTAACAATAATTAAATTTAATTACATCATCAGTAAAATTTAATCTCATTTCTAGTTTATTCGTAGTCCATAGTCTACTAAATATTATATTAGTTCTCTCTAAATTCTATACTTGGTCTGACCGAACGTTAACAAACCGTATCAAAATTATGTACGTAAACATCTTTGTCAGATAAGTAAACAATACACCAAAGGAATTAGTGCATGAATGAATCTGCTGGCACCTGGATGGTAGAGGGGGTAAATGCATTCTAATTAAATTTAGTGAAGTGTAACATTGGCTGACAATCGATAACATGAACGGCGTCGCGAGTGACGAGTCATACATAAAGTGGTGTCTCGCCTAGGCCGTTGACATTGCGGGGGCGCGCCGCCACCGGCCTTGGCTATTGTCCATCCATGTCTCTAATCACTAGCAGCCTCTTACACCAAGGCACATTCAAAGCAAACCCCAAACGATACGAAACTAACGGCCACCTTAACGATATAAAATGCGACATAATACAGAAATCCTCCTAAAAGATCTAAAAGACCTAAAAGATTATGACGTGAAGTTGTCTGAGACAATTCACGCAAAGAGGAATTTCATAAGCGGCTTCGGTCGCGTATCGACGCGAAGGTACGTAAGCGAGCGTAGAGAGATCGATCGTGAATACGGACCGCACGAAACGAAGGTGCGGAAGCGATGGTTGTGCCTGTGGCGACGGTGGGGAGCAGCGGGCTGGTCGCGTCGCACGAGCTTGGTGAGGAAGTCGAGCAGCGAGAGCCGCAGCGGGCGCGGCGGCACGCGAGGTTCGCCGCCCTCCGCGCCCAGCACCTCCAGCTCCACGGCCTCGGAGCGCGCGCACATCCGCGCCGCTACCACCGCCCCATGCCGCGACCCCACCCCGCCGGCGCTGCGACCCGCCGTGGGGCCGAACACTCGACAGGATCGTGCCCTGCACCGAACACACTCGCGCCGCCCGCCGGCGCACGCATCACACTGATCATTGCGCCGTCGCGACGCCGCGCCGAACTCGCCTCCTACCGGGGTTGCCCTCTCGCGTCGCCTGCCAATGTTGCTAAAATGAAAACTCGTAACGATTTGGGAAAATATGTGAGAATGAAAACACTGGCTAAGGCAGCGAAGAATGGTAGATTTTAGAAGTACATAAATTACATATTATACTGAATTTACATTCAGTATAATATGTAGATGAAACTGTATAATAAGGGAATACTACTTCACAGATATGGATCAAATGTCAAAAAAATTATTCAGATAACGATGATTTAATTGTCTCTATTTTTTTCCGTAAGGTGCCGGCAAAAGAAAAATAGCCAACCCTTTCAAGCCGCGGTTGCCGTAAGAGCCGGTTAAAGGTTATGAGATCCGAAAGACGGGCAGCAGCGTCCTCTGCGTAAAAACCATCAAACTGCACTCGACAACCCGCCTGTCGTGTAATAGCAACTAAAAATGGGGGAGGCCTACGTCCAGCAGAGAACTTCCTACGGCTGAGGAATGGAATGGAAATATTTTTGCAAATATACTACATCTCATTAAATACCACTCACTACTTTTATCTGTAACTAATTGACAATTTACTCCTGCTTCTAGATTCCAAATCTGAAACTTATTTTAGTAGCGAGGGAATTCTTTAGTTTCTCCAGAAATGCATAGTAAAGAGAATGTAACGAAACTTCTCATTCAAGGAAATTACTGAGACTTCAGAAAAAGGGAGGTAGTGTTGTTATAACCTACTAAAATATTCTGCTATTAAAAATGCAATACAAACATTGCATTTGCACTAGTCTCCAAAGAACACAAACACGAAACAAGGGGAAAGCCTTAGCGATAAACCATTAACTCAAAGCGAAGATAACATCTGGCTTCAGGATTCAGGTCATTATTTAAATGACGTACGATATGTGTACACAGTGAACCATGTCTCAACAAAGATGATCAATGTTTACGTTATGACAAATGATAAATAAATATTTTATAACGATAGTGAAATATTGATCAAACAGAAGGAGAGGTAAGTGACGTAAAACTACATGCCTCATTTACAGACAGTTAGTTCCTTGGCAATGTTTCAAGCAGATATCCCCATACATTGTTCGGTTAGTATAGTAAGGTATCAATAATAATATAATAAATCGAACGCGGTGAGTCACCTTAGTCATCGTAACGATTACTCTATATCACATGTTTCTTTCGAATAGAAGAATCTTCTTTATTGATTAAAATATTCTTATACTTAAGAAATAGATAAATATGATCGAAGAAAAAGTAAAATAAAAAAGTCTGGACCGTATTTACGATATTTTTCTAATATACATATTGTGAATTGTTCTCGAGGCTCAAGTTCAGACTTATAGAGCCCTGAGCCATGACACCGACCAAAGTTTTAGATATAATTTAATGAATAGGTCACAGTGTTGAAGTCGTCTAGGTATGTGTTATTTAGGTTTAGGCAATGTATTATTAATATATATATATATTTTAATATAAGGCATCACTTTATAATTTTTGCATTAAACGATCAACCTTGTTCGTTCTTAATCTAGGAGCTAAAAGACTATAATAACTTTAATTTATTAAATAATGGAGAATATTTATTAGTATTAACTACCTATATATTTATAAAAAGTCAAAATCTAGTTTTTCGTAAAATGTACGACGGCACTTCTTTGAGCTCTTAGTTTGAAATCAACTTCTTAAGACTTCTGTTTGAATCTTAGTTTGAATCAGTGATCTTGTTCATAGCGGCCTCAAAATTTTGATATATGTATGTAAATACGTATCTGAAAAATAATAACATTCAAAAGAGTAAAACTACTAAAAAATCCTCCGAAATAGTTGTGAATTACATTTTTCCCTTCCCTCCCTTCCCTTATTTACCCTTCCCTTCCCTTATTACATTTTTTTTAAGATAGTAAGTAACAAGACGAGAAAATCAGGTGCCTGATGGTAAGCATCATGATTGCCCATATCAGACACAGTGCCACCCAGTGTTTTAAAATTCAAAATACTGCGCGGCACTGCACTGCGCCTGTCACCCTGAGATATTAGTTGTTGAAACTCATCATGCCCAGTAATTTCGCTGGTAACATTGCCCGTCAGACCAGGACACAGTAATGTTTGCACATTACTGCTTGGCGGATGAATAACACCAAAGGTGTGGTAATTCCCCAGGCGGCCCCCTGCGAATGAGACCTACCACTACAATTATGATTTTCAGTTTATAAAGAAATCTATTTTTTATTTATTTTGGAATAGTAATTAAAATAACTTTAAAGGGATGTAATTTTTTTTTATGATACTGAGTAACAAGACAAGCAAATCAGGTGCCTGATGGTAAGCATCATGATTGCCCATATCAGACACAGCTGCTTAAATGCTATATACCATCAAAAATAAAACTTTTTCTACCGTAAAAAGTAGTCGGATCCAAGTCGGTTACTTTATTAAGTACCTTATACTTAAAGGACCTTCTGTCTTAAGTTATTACGTAATTAGCTAACCTAACAACATCTTATAGTGACCATATAAATATTAAAAATCTTTCATGTTTTAAATAAAATAGATTGACTTGGCGATCGCACTAAACAATCTTATTTAATAAGTTATTTATGCAGTTGGTGTATCCAGAATCCTGGACCAAAATTACAAAATATTTTAATTTTTTGTTTGATTTATACATTAAACACTAATTGTAAAAACTAATTTAACTGTTAAAAACTAATTGTAAACTTGAAGCATCTATGTCTGCTAGAAGTGCCTTAGAGTTTTGATGATCGGTCAGTCAGTCAGTGAGTTACAAAATTAGAAATTTTGACTAATTATAATTCTTAAACTACCGGTTCAAATTGAATGAAATTTGAAATATACCTTGTTTATACAATGCCTGCTTGATTACTGAAAATTCAGGCTTCTAGTTTTATCCACAACAAAGTTATAGGGGGTCGAAAATGGCGTGAACTGCTTCGAGAAAAGATAGTACGGCCATGCGGCTCTTTTGCTCGACTAGGCGGGGGCTCTGCCGTGCCCCCAGATAAAATGCGATGCGTTGAGCGCCGCCTATGAGTGCATTAAATTTTGTGATAAGACTCTGCACAAATCCGTTTAGTCAGATCCTACATTGAAAAAATCAGGTCGTCGCGTCGCAGAATATACATTATAACGCATGGATATTTTGCTCATATATTACAACTTCTCTGCAGCCGACACTTCAGCTCACTTTCTTCTGGGACTGGACTTTTAGCTGAGCTTTCAGCCCATCGGATGCCTGCTTGAAGGTGTGATCTTACATTATTTATCTTAAGACCATAGATAACATTATCTATAACCTCGACAATAATTGTCTATTCTTTTGGAAAAATTATAAATTCTTGCCACGTAAATATTACAGTAAAATTACCGTTGTTAAACCTGACAGATACCTCATATTAATATTTAATCGTACGACACAAAATATACGCCCCTGTACTCAGGAAAGTACATGTAGACCATAGTATTTCTTGGAGGTCGAAAGAGGGGCGATTATATTCCAATATCCAATATATATATACATAATATACAAATAGTCGCGACCTTGAGGACAGGTGTCCACTGTCCACGAAAGGCCCTGGTTATTCATCCACTCACCTTGGCCATGTGTTCTTGCCGAGGACTTTCCCATGTCGCCCGCACCATCGACACACATACACACACTCGCGCGCGACACTTAAGACACTAAAACTGTGCGTACTTATGCTTAAGGTTTGGTATAAAAGAGGTGTAGAAAACGTTAGACGTTATATTATAGAAGGGCACTTGTGGACTAAGCTAAGTCTCCTACGGAGATGGTGGTATGGTTGCGTCGTGGCGGGCGGAGGGCCGCGCGGCGCGATCGGCATCCTGCGATACGACTGTACACTTCGTGTTCCTGAAACAATACATACATATTATGTATTACTTTTGACACGTATAGAGGTACGCGATTTTTAGGGAATATAGCTAGGAATCACCGTTCAATTCTAACAACACCGAAATAAAGCTGCTGCAAAATAACTAGAGTATTATCTTTTGACGTTTTGACTACGTGAATATCTTGTGTAGTGGTCTCAAGCACTATGCTGATCCTGGATTCGATTCCCAGGTTGAGCAAAGTGATATTGGATTTCCCATTAGGAATTTTCATAAAAGCAGCCTGGAGACTGGACTTATGTCCGGTCGATGGCAATAGGCTCGTTCCTTAGTAGCATGTGACTTAAACATAACTGACGAAGTTTTTGTGTAGTGTGTTACCTAGTACCTACTATAGTAATATCTCGTTCACCTCGACAGCCTCGTTGGCTCAAATGGTAGTAACTCTGCTTTGTGTGCCGCAGGCCCCGGGTTCGATCCCCAGCCAGGTCAAACATTTGTGTGCATGAACATGTCTGTGATCTGTGTCTGGGTGTTATAAGCTCATATATGTATATCAATCATCTGGTTACCATAGTACAGGCTTCTAGCCTAGTCTGGGACCAGATGATCGTGTGTGGAAGTTGTCTCATATTATTATTATTATTATAAATAGGAATAGGGTTACCTAACCTATGCCTTACCCTTCGGGGAAGTAATTATTTATGAATATCTTGTAGCCTCCACTTCACAGCTCCGACCTTGTGGAAATGTGCTTGGGAGGCTAAAAGGCATGGGTCTCCGCTGTCTTCACAGATAGTCATACACTTGAGGACTCATTCTAGAGACAGTTGATGGGAGACAGTTGATGGGAGACACATGATGGGAAGTGAAGATGAGGCCTAAGATGGAGCGCTGGAGACGCTTTCCTAGAAGATATTTATTCACTCTTCTCTTGAAGACCCCAAGATCGTATTCAGGTATAACAGGTGTTAAGAGGTTACTATGTAGCTATTATTTATCGACAGATCCCAACATCTATCATGTAAGTAAGTATATTTCCATTTCAGTCACATTCCATTCTTCATAGAATCGGTTGTCAAGCTCATAATGTGACAATCTTGATTGGGGGAATTGAGATGCGCAACTCGATACTAGTCACATGGTTTACAATCGACACAATGATCGCCTCTCATTAAACCAACAACAGAGTATTTGTTCATGGCGGTAATATGAAATCATATATAGTGCCGAGTTATTGCCTATTTATAGCATGTGTTTTTAAAAGCCATTCGCTAAATTCGATATTAACAATAGAATAGGCTTGATGTGGGCTAGACTACTTAACAATAAATTTGTAATAGTACCATTTTGTTTCCAACAAGACTCAAGGCCACAATCCACAAAAAATAATATTTATTGCAATGCCCTTGAATATTGAACATCTGTGAGATCGTCGCCAATGAAATCCTTAGTTCTTTTTTACATTCAGTCATTATAATTAAAACAATGAAAAAGTATTACTTACTTTTACTATTCACTAAATACGACTTACTAAGTAAAGTACATAACGAAAACGAAATAACGAAAAACAAGTACCGATACCATAGAATAAATAATAGCGCTAACGTATCAATACTTAGGCTGAGTTCGCTAACTTTACAAAAAACCAATGCTTTACCGACCGTTAAATCTCTGGTTAAACCAAAATTACTAGTTGCATTAGTTTAATGTTAAAATGAGTTAGTGTCACTCAACCTTACAGTCTCTTGATTCCTTAATGTTGTGGCCAACCTTCAGCACGGTTTCATAATAAGCAAAATCAAGATCAAAAGCCTTAAAGTGTATGAATATTACGTCAGCTTCTTATAATACTTGTACTAATGATCTAAGCCGTGTACAGCGTACATAATACCATTTTTGTGGTGCCTCAAACCTAGAGCCCGTATGTCAACGTGTCATCATATTTCAGGGTAAGCCTTGAGATACCATCTCAACGAGTATACTACCTACGCGAGGAGATTTAACAATGGCAAATATTACTAAATGTGCCGTCCTTAACAACAGACAGGAAGGGTTAGCACGGGCACCATTTCTTAGAGGAGCATATAAGTAAGGAAGCTGCAGAAGACACGCTATCATGACTGTTTTGCGACCATTATCTCGGGAACTAATACGAAAAATACCCAGGAACGAATTATTAAACTACTATCAGTTATACTATCAGTTAATATACGTATATTAACAGATCCAGAGGACGGGCAGCAGCGTCCTCTGCAAAAAAACCATCTAACTGCGCTCGACAATCTGCCTGGCAAGCGTGTCGAGTATTGGCAAAACCCCTCTTTATGGGGGAGGCCTATGTTCAGCATTGGACTTTCAACGGCTGGATGATGATGATGACGATGATATCACAGTGTCATATTTACGCCTACAGGAGGAACTCGATACCTATAAATACTGGCAATTCAATGGCTGACAGCCTTGTCGGTAAAGAGTGAAACTAAAATGCATTCTTTTAAATGCACAGGTGTAATATGTATATGCCCTGAGGCCTATTTCTGTCATTACACTATTGTCACGATATTATCTAATAACATTCAACAGACTCCCTATCGACAATCAATCGATACCTTTGAACTTAGGTAGAGTTCGAACCTGTAGGAAGTTTGTTTGAATCCACATACGATTTTACATCTCTTCGGCTTAAAAGAAAAAAAATCGTTTAGAGGTGCGATGTTTCTCATGTTGTTTTTAAGCTATTTGTAAAGTAGATAGAGAATATTTAATACTTTATTACAAAGAACTTGTTTTGCGTTTCTATGTTAAGAGTTTAGATAATAGACGTTGACCTCAACTCGTATTGGATGATATTTACATACTTAATATTTTATTCTGAATCCTTTCACTTTAAAAGTTAAGGTGTTTATATAACATTAAGACACCTAACTATTAAAATTAAAAAAAAATTTTTTTGAGAGCCAGTGAAAGCCGTGAGACCCGGCAGAGAGCCATATTCGGAGAGTGCAGCAGCAGCGCCCTCCGTTTCCAAGTATTCAAACTACTGCGATCACCAAGCCGCCTGCCAAGCGTGGTGATTACGGCCAAATCCCCCCATATGAATAGTTAATCCCCCATATGATTAGTTAATGAGGGAGGGCTATGTTCAGCAGTGGACGCAATCCAGCTGATGATGATGATTTGTATTTTATCCAAAATACCTAAATTATGAGTAAAGGTAAACGCACACTTATCCGAGCCAAACGCGTCCAACGAAACGAATTTTAGAAATCTATATATGAAACCTAGCACACCTGCACGCATCTAATCGTCATCTCATCGGTTTCATAGGATTTTATTTTTGATGTATTAATAAATGTAGTACCGGATGAATAAGTAAAATAAAGCGAAAATGTAGGTACACAGAAAGGAATATTTGAGATCTTTATAATAATAATAATAAAAAATTTATTTATTTCAGGCAATAGTACGTATAACAAATTATACGCACCAGAGGCCCATATTATGTATATTTATGTATGTTAGTCTGTATGATAAATACCTTACAGACTAATTTTAACCCTAACACAAAATATCAATATTATATTATTTAAACACTAGGTAGTGATTATTTTTGGTCTCGTCTCCCTGAAGCACTTTATAAGTAATTTAAGCAACTAGTCAATAAGTACTGAGTACAAATCCACGAAACACTAGAAACTATCTCTTACAGAAGTTACAGATGGATGGGTAGGTACTTAAGAATTATTTGTCATGATTGATGTAGGTTATCGATGTTACTCAAGATAGAGAACAATCGTGATGGAATGATACAGATTCTACATCGCAAATAACGCCTTCGTAGTTCATCATACTAATATTATAAATGCGAATGTTTGTAAGGATGGATGGATGTTTGTTACTCTTTCACGCCAAAACTATTGAACCGATTGGGTTAAAATTCGATTTGTGGATAGTTTAGACCCTGGAATAACATAAAAAAATAAATGAAAAGTACTTTTTATCACGATATTCCCACGGGAACGAAGACTACGTGAGTGAAACCGCGGGGCACAGCTAGTAGTACTATAACAGGAAAATGTCCCTTATCTATGTTCGATAATGATTAAGATTACATATTAAGAGCGTAGGCGGCCTTCTAGGAATTTGACACAATCCTATGAAAAATTTACCAAATCGATGTTTTGTAGTCCCCTGTTTCCTCCGAATATAATATATCCATTCTATAAAAATATACATCCTGATATTTTTATATTGAAGTAACCTATGTCCCTGACATTTTAATTTTTATTATAATCCCTTGGTTTTTTTATAGTGAACCTCCAAAAATCCCAGTTTTACTCGCATGATTGGAAGTTCACTACAAAAAAAAATGTAGCGTTTATTAACAAAAATAAAATGATAGGGACATACTTTACTTCATCTTTAAAATATCAGGTTATAAATATATCAAATAGGTTTATTATATTCGGAGGAAACAGGAGAATACAAAACATCGATTTAGTAAATTTTCCATAGGATTGTGTCAAACTGCTAAGACTGCTTTAGTTTACAATTCTCATCTTTCGACTTAGTAATAATAAAATATTTGAAATATATATTAACGTCAGCACTATTTTATTTATTATATTATTATTATTTATAATATAGGGTTATTTTCCCTGCTCCCTATGACACTTACCACACATTCCCTATGCCACTGAAAAATTAACACCTATTTGTCGCAAAGAAATACATTAGGACTTGGACACCTGATATTTTGAAAATTATAGGGGTTCGCCGGGCGAGAGGTTACAAAGAACAGTAATGCACATTTTTTTATGTTTTCAAAATAGTACACCATTTTCCAAAAATCAGTTTGGATCTTTTAGATTTTCCATGTTTAATTTTTACGGTTAATAATTAAACACACACAAAACTATATTATTGAAAATACATGATATTGAACGTAAACGGAGCATAATAATTTACTTACATTCTATAAGCCCCGCTTATATTATCTGGGTTTAGGCCAGACGTATCTCAGACAATCCAAAGAAACGGCAAGTCCGCTAACACGTCACGTTCACATAACAAAAATAAAGTGTACATCTGTGTCATTAAAATAGTTCTCACTAATAATTTACTATAAGTAAAAGTAAGGCACGAAACAGCTATATTTTATACGAACTATATTATTTCACAATAATTGGTTATTAATCACGGAGAAACTGAAGTTCAAGACACGAGCGAGCGTCCGACTCGACGCGTCGAACGAAATATACTGTTTTGATAGTGTATTTTAGCGTACGTAACAGCAAATCCAAGGTGAGTCGCGCTGCTACAACAGACGTCAAACCACACTGCTTTCATCGAAACAACGTTCATTTTCGCATACAATGCTTGTCATGTTCACACAACTCATCGTTTGTAGATACCCACGCAATTCCATGTTTCATCAATGTTATTATTTGTCGAATCCGAATACGCAAACCGAGAACGATGCTCTTTGATATTAAAAGGGAATGTGAAATAACCGGATTGTAAAAAGTTGATATCCTTAACTTACTTTATGTATTTGGATTTTGGATCGTTTAGCTTATGAATTGAAATATTAATGAGATGAAAAACAAGTTTGTGAGGTCGTAATTAGCGAGTAAGATCACTAACCAACCTGAGTACTGGGTACCTCTCTCTGTAGACATGATTACTGCTACCAGTTTAGATAACTATCGAAAAACCATTAAATAACAATAAGGAACGAAAACACAATTTTTTTTGTTAATAGTAAACGTGTAACGTGTACTACTTATAATATGTTCCCCTTTAACGACTAGAGACGAGATACGGGATATAAAAATAGATTAATAATATCAAATCTCAAAACTAAATTAAACGTTAGTAAATAATGCAAGAGTTAATGGCAAAATTATTTTAGAGAACATAACTATAACGGAATTTATGCGAACCCTAAAGCATCGACAATTCTACCTTTATACAAATATTAACTTATAAAACCATTATAAGTTCAAGCTGCGTACAAGTGTACTGAGTGGTACTGGTAACTAGCGATATCACAATACCTGCTACTAATAACACTAAATACTCTATTTATAACAATCAAACAACTTAGTGTTCCACTGGCCACTGCCCGCGTGACGAGTGACCACATCAATAATATTGGAATTAACATTTGCAACATTACAACGTGAACAAATATTACAACATAAACCACAGTAAAAACAAAAGTCACGAGCGCAAGTAGTAAAAAATGTTAGTAGCACAGTAAAAGGAATTGTTTTTGAAGAGGAATAATATAGCAAGAGGTTGCACAAAAGTGAACACTTAAGGCGGATACACCTGCTCGCATAATAAATAGTCTTATAAAAGATTTAAAGGGAAGTCCATGGGACGTATGAGAAATCAAGTGGGACTTTTGGGAAGCACAATTATATTATGAATCATGACTAAGAAAAGCATTAAAATAAGAACGGAAGAGTACATAACCTGTAGACGGATTCGGTGCAAGTTTAGACTCTAGACAATTAGTTAAAGTACGATGTAGTTTGTACATTTCTTCATTTTCTTTAAAGAAAAAGAGAGTCCAGAATGCGCAAATCATAATTTTAAGTTTTGCTGAAATCTGATTCCATCAAAGTAGTCTTAGCCTTGTATGAATATGAATACGTAAACTCATTATTATTTGGCATTAAAATTACTAAAAGTAACTACCATGAATCACATTTTATAGCTTCCTCATCATGTACTCACGGACACTAATTTGTTTGCACTAAGATAATATTATTGTTATCCATCAACACCATCAAATGGATTCCATCGAAGCGGTATAGTCTTACTACAATCGGGTAATTCACAAAGATTCTCCTTAAAATATAAATAATATCGTGAATAATCACTGCACGTCATTTGAATCTGGCAACAATCCAAAGTTTTATTTTGTCGTTATTAATAAACACATTGATTTTGATGGAATTGTAACAGTAATCCTAATATTTTCACTGGTTTATATTATCGTTTATGATTCAATTAAGGATGCGCTGAACGTGGAAAAAGCCATCATCGTATGTTCGGATAACAATAAAGCAAAAATCGTATAGAGTCCTCTGGTCACCCAACAAGAAAATTATATTAAGGAAAACCATTGCTTATCCCAGCTTTCCACCAAAATTATTATAACAGTACAATTACTCTATTTCTATCGTTTAAAAGCTTACTTATTCATTGGCACACAAATTAAGAGCAATGAGCAAATTTTATTGTGACGAGCAAGATGATGTCATTTCGTGTCACCCGAACACCTAATAAACTATTTAAGATTGCTTCAGAAAATAGGCCAGCTTCAGGTTAATTTAGATTAAGATATATTAATTAAGATATAACTTGGATTATATGATCATTTAGGACACCATTGCTTAATAATGGGTGTGAAAATACTTTAGTATATAATGTTTTATAATGGCCATCCAGAAGAACTTCTATATTGCTCGCTAACTGCTGCTGCTCCCAATCTCATAAATGAAGCGAAATGTAAATACTATTCTCTCTCAGAGAATATGGTTTTATGCGTTATATATAGAGTAGAACTATACATTTTATATATACTAACATCAACTTACATATAAACATCCTTAACGGAATCAAAGCCGTCAAATTAGGACAGAGTTGGAGCGTAGGTCAAGTCAACAAAACCACCCCTAAACCCCTTAAATCAACAAAAGCGTAGAACAACATAAAACCTTATACTTTCGTATCCAAGGTCCAGTTTACAGCGTGCTAAATTTTCCGCGTTCTACTTTCATAAACATTAAGTATGGTCTACATAGTGATTGAGTTAGGCGTGGCCATGCGTCTATGCGGTCACCATTCCGATATAGATGGGCCGGCCATAAGTCGTAGGTGGAAACTGATAACCGAGGTTAGATCACTTCTATCACGACGCATCAATCAGGTAAAATAAAGGTTTTATCGGCACATAATATCAACAAACTGCTATGGATCACCTTGAAAGGTTGAACCTCCAAATACTCTAACTCTTCAATTACTAGTTATTTGGTTGTCATAGAATTCGGTAGTCTGTTGGCTCCCACAACTTTTAGGGATAGCGTTGAGTAACTTTTTTAATTTATTCATGGTACTTACTTGATTGACATGAATTAAAAGCAATGACGAACGTAACTTCGTGTGCTGGATATTTCGATAGTATTTAAGTGATTAGCCCTACACTTATAGTGTAATCAGTACTCGAACAACGTAATCAGAACAAGTCAAGCATGCTATTTACCGTTTCACAACTACACTCATTTAAGTAATTCGTTGTTACCCCTTAGGTATTTGTTGTTACTGATCATATTTAGTTGAACGTGTTCATGAAAAATCTATGGTAAGCCAAAAGGGCTTTCAGGTTGATACTATTAAGGTTGTTTTAATCAGGTAGAGTTCTACATATTTATATGTTCATAGCAAGTTGTGTGCCGAGGGTTGCATTTCAGGAAACACTACCATTTAATATTAAGTGATATGGGACATGTTTTAGCCATATGACATACCAACTTCCGTGGAGCTTTATCATATTATTACAAACACGCCGCGCCCAAAAAGCTTTTCGGTTGGCCTCCAATTCGCGCTTCCGTGTTTGTGTTCATTCAAAATTTTGCAAATTCATCCATCAAGCTGATGACATTCAAACAATGTACACCTGTTATTGTCTTATAATAGCTTTCGAATGGATAGCTAGATAAGTCGGACAAGACAGCTGGCAACGTGATACATACTTATTATATTGCTTACTAGCGGCCCGCCCCGGCTTAGCACGGGTAGTAGAAGTAGGTATAGTGAACGTTTTAACAGGAGTAAATTCGTGATACATTGTATTTTTATAGATATAACCCTAATGGTTTACGCAGCGCACGCAAATTAAGGATGAATTTTTATGCGGATATTTAGCCTAACACTTAATAATTAAACGTCAAACAAACAAACAAACGGTCCCGGTCAGGCGAAATGTATATTGGATTTTTCCATTAGGAATTATCTCAATAACTGCCTGGAGTCTGGAACTGTGCCCGATAGATGGCAATAGGCTCGCCCCAAGTTAGATGGGACCAATAACATACTGGCGAAATTGTGGGTGGTTCACCAACATTTTGCTATGGGACTGAGTCTGAGACCTCTGCCTGTCCCTTAGGGAAAAGGCGTGATTGTATGTTATGTTATGTGACAAGCCTTTACTTATCATTAAATTTTTATATCTTTGTAAACAGCATAGTATGGGTACGTAAATCACTAACCTGAAGCCGAAATCGCAAAGCAGCTCACCGAGTGAAGGCCATGTCTCCCACAACGATTTACCTGTAAGAAATCAGAAAGGATGGTAAGTTTAATTGCAAAATGAGGTTCACAGAAAACAGTCCAAATCTTACACTTGCATACTCGTAAAATTTGTGATGAATAATGGATGTAACAGACCGTATAATACCTATATACTTACTAGTAGTATATGTAAAGAATTTGTCACGCGCATAATAATATTATGGACCAGTATAATATTTACTTTTTAGAACCAGGACCAACGATAAACGACTGACGCACTTACTTAAAGACCGAGTGAATCATGTCATTAATGAATAGTATTTAATATTTCCGTTAGATAACTATGCCATTAAGTAAATATTCTAACTATGTAGAATGTAGTGTAGCGAAGAACAGACACACTGGTAGACTAGTTAATATATATAAAATCCCATGTGGCGCTAGACAGAAAAAAAACATAGAATAAACAATAACATACTTTACACATGCATTTCTGTAAAGTTGTAGATTCTTGAATAGCATGAAGTGGCTTACAGATAAAAATGTTTAAATCAATAATTACGTATAACAGCAACATATTTATTGATATATAATATATTGAGTGGCGTTACGATTGTGGCATGCGGGAATTTATTACAGGCATATTATTATTTTATAGGTACGAAGACATGTAAGTACTTAGGTACCTAATGCATCTGTCGTAGTTTGTGATAACTAAGTAGTGCGATGTATTATAATTATTAGTATTATAATCTCTACATCTCTCTAGATTTTCTAGATAAGTGTAAACCCCTGAGATTAAACCTCAGAGTAAATAGTGTTCACGATTTACTGCATAATGCAATAATCATCAGTTTTATCTCGAGATTACTCCATGGTAATAAAAAGTAATCGTTGGGTTTCCCTATTCATACAAAACAACACTCTGAACTTAAAAGCTGAGGTCCTGAGGTATTTATTCTATTCTCTAAAGAGGGACGAACTATGATAGCGAAGCATTCATGTCAGTGGCAGGCCCAAGGAATTCAATTGGTGTCTATTGTACTAACTTTGAACTTAGATTGAGCATTGATTGGTGACCTAGATGAGAGAGATTATTTGATGTTGTTCAACTGCGGAAGTTTGTTCAGGATATTGTTAGATAGACCTTTTCGAGATTATTGTATCTCTTACGAGTCAAATTTGAGCATAATGTAAGCTTATCGGACTATGTATGCCGATCATCAATAAAATAACATTATTGTATTCCTTATACTGATTAGTGGCATAAAATCAAGGGCCTCTTGATATTTTATGCCTTCAGAAGTCTTTAAACAGTTAATTTTTATAATATAATACCTGCGTTATGGATTTTGGAAGTCTGGGAATAAGCTTCCTTTTTTAGAATTCCTATTCCTATACATTAACAGGCAATAAATTAGACGATATCAGTAACAGATAGTATTATATTTATTAATAGTGTAACAGTAAAGTATACAGTGGATACAATGGTCAACATTATGATTACTTACAGTTTACATTTTACATTCACACAATGATAAAGTGATTGGTCATGAATCATGTTGAAAAACCAAGTAAATATCTTTAATATTATATACCGCACGTATGAACCAGCTTACAACTATCTATCTATAAGTCGTTAAAAGCTCATTGAATCCTATTAGATACAGAGCATAACCTTCAGCGACATAGTTACTCTACATTTAGTATTTAATGATATTTTGTATGCTCGCTTCGTACAACGTAGGTATATCACTCCATCGCATTGTGGTAATCTTATGCGACTCAAAATGACTATTAAGCGGTAAAATAAGGTCAGCAGTCCAGTGGAGCCTTGGGGGACGATTTGGTCTGACAAACCTGCCATGACAGAGATTAGGGTGGGCACAGGCGTGGCGGACGTTTCGCCAAATGTCGTGCCATTTCACCGGCGAATGACGTCACCGCACCACGCCTGGCATTTGCCCGAAACAACAAAGCAGCCCTACCTTCCCTCAGACTTGATAACAGAAAGATCATAATGGCTTTGACGGCGATTCGCTTCAGCTCGGTTCTCAACCTGCCTTGGCCTTTTCATTTACCTTTTATAAATACATACATTTATACTGTACCTACTTACTTAGCGAAAAATGGCATACATATATAATGGCACTCAGACCAATATATTACAAGTTATCACATTCTCCTGATAGAGAAACGGTTGATTTTTTAATTCTGTGCTGCGGAGGATAATTTTGTTCAAGCACTCAACTCGAAGGCTCTCATAAGCCACTTAAAGTGTCATGAACTCGTGGGGGCAACTAAATATTCTCGAAAAGCTTTAAACAAGACGTTTATTGGGGACTATTTACGATTAAGAATCAATTACAAATACACACAGCACAAGACGGGTCAAGAGTCATGACTTTTACCTAATAGAAGCAGCAAAATGTGCACGAGAAAAAGGTTACAACAAGAGTAACATTTTCTTACTACGGAGATAATTATAGTTTGAACAATAGGGCAAATAGGGTAGTATATTACCGAAGTATATATTTTTAATGTTAATTTGAAAACGTTACAACACACGACATTAATCAAAGTCTAAGCACAGAAAACTAACATCATATCGTGTTTAATGTTTTCAATAACAATTGCCACTCAAATTATACTCGTAATGTATAGTTAACATCAATATTTGTAACATAACATAACATACATTCACGCCTTTTTCCCGAAGGGGTAGGCAGAGGTGTACCCAGGACTCAGTCCCATAGTAGATACATCCACATTTCGCCAGTATGTTATTGGTCCCATGTAATAGGGGGCGAGCCTATTGCCATCTACCGGGCACAGTTCCAGACTCCAGGCAGTTATTGAGATAATTCCTAATGGAAAAATCCAATATTTAACACTTTGCCTGACCTGGGAATCGAACCCGGGACCTCTTGATTGGCAGTCGAGCATGCGCCCTCTACGCCACCGAGGCAGTCATAAATATTTGTAGCCTGAAGCAATTAGGAGGTCAGGTCAATGCATGCCCAAGTACCATCCTATCAAATAAGTAAGTATTGTGCTTTCATGGCTTCGCTAAAATTAGATAAAATTGGCTACGTGCGTGTTCGTTGGGGGTAAATATTCTTTATACAAAAGGCGTAGGCACAAACGATAAATTCACCTGTATACAACGAAGAACTCGTAACTCACTGAAGCTCTTTATTTACTTCCCCGAACAAGCGACCATTTATGTGATTAAAACATGCCCTAAAACCCAATTTATGTGCAGATCAATCAGTAAAAACAACGAAGTAGGGTTGGCAACAAACAGTTTGTTGCTAAACAACTAGGGCGCCGCGCCGCAGGTAGGTCGCAGGTAAAATGTGTAACGAGTAACGATAGCCCGTTTCATGGTTCATGTTCATATCTAGGGCATATCTAGGGTATCTCAGTTATTATAATTAGAAAATTCAAATGAGTAAGTATTTATAAACTGTAAAAGTTATGAGTAAAATTTTTATTTAACTATATAACAAGACTGTTTTCTGTGTTAAAGTTATAGAACATCACCAAGAAGACCCTATGCACCTGCTATTATAGTATAAATGACGTACCATAACATCACGCCTTTTGTTCAAGGGGGTAGGCAGAAATGTACCATGGACCCAGACATACAGTAGTAACAACCACACTTTGCCAGTTATGTATTTATGCCCCGCTATTTTTTGCCAGTTTTGCCACTTTGCCAGCTATGGTTTCACCCGGGTAGTCCGCGTTCCCGTGGGAATATCGGGATAAAAATTACCCTATGTGTTATTCCATGGCCTAAACTATCTACATACCGAATTTTAGCCCAATCGGTTTTGGCGTGAAAGAGTAACCAACATCTATCCGTCCTCACAAACTTTCGCATCTATAATAAATTATAACAGTAAGTTGTGTTTTCGATTAGGAATTATTTCAATAACTGCCTGGAGTCTGGAATTGTGCCCAGTATATGGCAATAGGCCCGCCCCCTATTGCATGGGACGAGTAACAAACTGGCGATATGTTACTACTTACTATTATAGGCACACCCCGGACACTCGACTCAATCCCATACAAGAACCGCGCTATAACTACCTACTACACAGACACTGCATCCATGGAGTTTTGTACACGTGCAAAAGTGTGCGTGAGGTGATTTCCCATAGAAGCGGGGCTCGAGGAGAGATCAATCTCGCTGGCGGGGTGAGGAAGGCCCGATTGTTGGGCGAATGACAGTGTCCATTTTATACGTAATATTATTATCTGTTCTGTGATTATAGGACTGAGTCCTGGGGACAAACCGGACTACCCTTTCGGGAAAAAGGCGTGTTTGTGTGTTATGTTAAAATTTTCTTAACGCTCGCAGCGATGTGCTCGCACAACATACTAAATCATCTTTAATTTTACCTTTAGTTGGACTCTCCCTTAAAGAAACTTATATACGTACTCGGAAAAGCATAACAAAGATTCGCGAAAGAAAGTTCAGGGTTATCCGACAGTCGTCGATATGATAGTTAAATAATTCAAACAACTAATTGATCAAGCCGCGTGGGACTAGCCAGCCGTCGTGTGACGTAGAAACTAAATATCGATGATACATAATGTACATAGAAATATGTAATACTATGTTGTTAAATAAAATTTAGATTCCCACGAAGTTTTTATGATATAATTCCGATGGGAAAATATTCCACATTTTTGTGAAGTAATTTTACTTTCTGTTAGATTACATTAGGTACACTTAGCTATACCACTACGTCATTGGTGTAGAGGTCGCAACCCTGCAGAGCAAGAGGTCCTGGGTTCAATTCCCAGGTACTCAATGACAGCCTGGAGCCTGGAACTGTGCCTGATAGATGGCAAAAAGCTCACCCCCTAATACACGGCTCTTAAAAAAAAACATAGTGTATATATACACTAGTAGAACTAGGCTTGACTAGTAGAATACTATAGTATTCTACTAGTACCTTTCATATGATATCCATTTTAATAATTATAATAATAATAATATGGGACAACTTCCACACTAGGTCATCTGGTCCCAAACTAGGCTAGAAGCCTGTACTGGTAACCAAATGACTGATATACATAATGACATAAGCTTATAACACACTTATTGAGGGAGTTGTGAAAAAAAAGTAATTCGCCATTTTGTGGTGGCGGTCATTTTGCCCACTAAATCAAAATCGGTTTATCCGTTCATGCCACAGGCAGGCACACAGACAGACACGGCAAACATATAACACCCCATCGTTTTTGCGTCGGTGGTTAAAAACCTAACCGGCGACATGAGGGTGAAATGGAACTGAGTCCTATACCTTATGAAATGTACCTTGATTCGTGACAGCTGATCAAAAAAGTTTATGGTCATATTTTCTTAAATTAGGTATATAAATGGTCATCATATCAGGTAATTCATCATTCAAATGTTTACTTGGAAACACACCCTCTTATAACTTAAAAAAAAAACATTCACGCCTTTTTCCCGAAGGCGTAGGCAGAGTGTACCCAGGACTCAGTCCCATAGTAGATACACCCACATTTCGCCAGTATGTGAAACTCAGAACTTAATTTACGGAAATATGGCCAAACAAATTATTTTTGTTCAGCTGTCACATATCAAGCTATAGGTACACTTCTGCCTACCCCTTCAAAAGGGCAAAAGGCATGATGTTATGTAATGATTGGCTGATGAATTTATCCATGAGCTGATGAGCGAATATCACTTACAGCAGTCTGACTCAGGTTGTTGATATGTAGCAGGTTGTTGATATAAGCATTCAAGTATCATGGCTAGAGTGACAAACAATTGTGGAGTGAAAAGCAAGATTGGCTTGGAATAAATCATGTTATTGCTGATGTGTTCAGGTCTCAGTAGAACAGCAGCGGCAACACAACTAACCAATATAATACTCAAGTAGGTAACAAGCAACTTGTCCCATTAGAGGCAGAAATCAACATAAACAAAAGAAATCAAATTGCTTTGTTTTTATCACAAACAAGAAATAATTACTTGTATATAAGTAATTACTTGTACATAAGTAATTAACTTTTGTTACCACAAGTTAGCAACTCAACTATATCAATATGACTCACAAGGGACTGGCAATAATTGGTTGTACGAACCTGTCAACACACAAAACCAAGGATAATAGGTTTAAATAAATGCCCAATCAGGGATGATATACGGTAATACTATAATTATTTGACAATGTTGGGATTCCAGACACTCTAGAATTTGCATTGTTCCATGTGTATCTACATTTTGGCATATGATAGGTTAAGGCTTTAGAATAACATAACATACAATATGTCTTTTTCCTGAACATGTAAGCAAAGGTGTACCAGAATTCAGTCCCATAGTAGATACACCCAAATATCGCCAAATGTCATTGGTCATATGTACTAGGGGGTTGAGCCTATTGCCATCTACTAGGCACAGTTCTAGACCCCAGGCCGTCATTCAGAAAATTCCTAATGAAATACACTTTGCCTGGCCTAGGGATCGAACCTGGGACCTCATAAGGGGCATTAGACTGCCCCTAGCTATAAAATAAATAGATTACTATTTATTGCTATCGTAATACAGAAAATAACAAAATAAAAAATGTGTAACAATTGGTAGTCTTATGCCTTGGCTGTATTTAAACTGATTCATTCTACTAGTAGATGTTTAACAAAATGAATAGGGCTAGAGGAAGTTGTTTAGTATTCCACTACCTAAACATTGTTATTAAAATGTGTTAAAAGAAATATATAATGCAATGATTTACTTCTGTGTTTAACCAATGATGAATAACCAACGATATTGATGGGGATGTGTTGTGTCTATACATTGGCATGTAGGTATAGGAGTAGACATTGGAGATCATGTGCAAATTGAAATTAAAAGATCTCTGTGTGTGTGATATGTTGGAAGAAAAAAGAGTTGTAGGTACATTTCACCTCTTGACTCTTTACTTAGCCATTCACAGTTTGTTGGTATTTGCAGCTTTAGTTCACTTCAGTTAACATTTACACTGCTATAATAACTACTATGCGATGGTATCACAACTGGAATAGGGCTGCAGGAAATGTAGCAGTACATTAACACATCTATATGGATCTTGCAAGTGTATACAGGTACTTCACATGTCACATTACAGATCAAAATGAGTGAAATTATGTTAATTTGTTACATAATATCTAATGTAAACTTTTTTTTTCTTTTTTATGATAGTGAGTAACAAGACAAGCAAATCAGGTGCCCGAGCAAATCAGGAGCCTGATGATAAGCATCATGATTGCCCATATCAGACGCAGTGCCACCCAGTGTTTAAATATTCAAAATTCTGCATGGCACTGCACTGCATCTGCCACACCGAGATATTAGTTGTTGAAAGTCATCATGCCCAGTAATTTCGCTAGTAACATTGCCCTTCAGACCGGAACACCATAATGTTTGCACATTTCTTTCAAATTAAGGTAGAATAATAATGATATTCTTGATTTTTATACAAATGAACAACCTTTGAATATTTATTCTGGTTCATGTTGTGTGCATGTCATGGTGTTAGAGTTTTGTGCATTTTGTTGTGGCATTATTCAGGCATAATATTTTATGATTTAAACTAAATGGGAAGCATTAGCCAGAGAAGTGAATTATATGGCTGATGTATTTCAAAGAATTATGTGACTAATACTTAAAAGGCATAAAGAATATATGGTACGTAGGCATAGATTGGTACGTTTGTTTACCATGGGCTTCTCTTTTGCAAACACTAAATTTACATAAATATTTGTTAGACGAAAGTAATAAGAACATGACCTGTAAAGTGTTAACTTTACATTAATTTCGTATACAAAGAAAACAATAAGCAAATTGCTGCAGCAAAGTGAAAGTAATGTAACCAAAACTTGATTCATGCACTGTGAAGCATCGTAAACAGGGTGCAAAATATAAAATATACTCACAGTCACAGCACCAGTAATCCCACGTCCAAACTTGATTGTAGTTTTTAGATTGGACTAGACTTCGCAACTTAAAATTAAGATAATTTACTTCTGCGGAATACGAAAGAAGCAATTCAACGTGCACCGGTTTGCCAACAAAATCAGACGAGGACGAGAAAACTTCAGAACCCAGTTTATATGTATAATCTATGTTCAGAACTCTTGTTCTGTGACCACAGCAGCTATGGGTACGGGAACCACAGACGGGAACCGAATAACCGGAATAACTATTAACCGAAAAACAGCGCCTTAAAGGCACTGCGTTGACTCTTTTGGCTGACTCGCTGACTGCTGACGATTTCAGACAGTTGACAGACAGATGTCAGATGCCTGAATAACAAATATAAACAGTGGCAGATGGTGATAATCATGAAGCCTAGACCCTAGAAAATATGGCTTGATACTTGACGGCTGATAAATATCAATTTTTTTGGTTATATTTTCATAATTAGATACATAAATAGTATCATACCAGTTAATTCATAATTCGAATGATTAATCTAATACCCTCTTACTATACGGACATATGGCTAAATTAATGGTTATTGTTCAACTGTAATCAGGCTGAGGACACTGTCATACATTTACAGTTTTGGTTGTTTTTTTAGGTTTAGCGCCATCTAGACCTTTGCCCTAGAAAACATTCCAGCACAAATGTCAAAGTCAATGTCTACATCAATATACGAGTGCCAAGCGACGCAACGGTTATTTTCATTTCGGTTCAAAGTGCAAACGTTTGTACTTGATTTTTATTTACTGCAAACGAAATAACTCTTAAATTTCTTTAAGCATTAATTGTCTGGTTTGTTTGTGTGTTTTCGCTATGAATATCCATAGTTTTTAGTTAGAAATTTGTAGTTATTTCGTTTAAAGTAAAATTAAGCAATGATTAGTCGGAATGGATGGCCGTAATATACTATGCAATATAGGTGGGTATAAATAATACAAAACGCACACATACGTACATACTAAACATACGCACACATACGACGTAGAGTTAGTTCTAGGGCAGAGCGGCAGGTGGCGTCTGACCGACAAAAAAAACACCCCAGTGGGCTCTCTATTTCCGTATACAGTATTTTTTTTTTTTTTTTTTCTTCTTGACTCCACAATGGAGCCTGGCTCCGCACGTCTTGTGCACTGCCAATTTCAGGTGTATGTATTGTATTCTTCTCTCTTCTATGCGACTTGGGTTGCCATTTTCCGTTATGACTTCCATTTTTAATATGTACAAAATCGAAAACTAACTTTAATAACGGGGAAACTTATTTCGCGTAAAAATATATTATACAAACTAGGATCGGAATTTGGGATAGGAGAGGATCCAGTAATAAAATATTTACAAAAAATATAAAATAAAAGGAACTATGTACATTTACAAATTAATTAAATTATTTAAAAGGAATGTTATATGATTTACAATATTATAAATAAATATTATTGTTTAAAATAAATAATGACAATATATAATATAAATTAGTATTACAAAGGAGAAAGGATATATTAACAGGAAAAGTAATATTAAATGAAAGGAGATCAGTGTAAAACAGTTCAGTATCATTATTCCGACAGGAAAAGAACACATGGTTCAAATCCCCAAAGCCATGTCCACACTGACATTCTGGACTATCCACAATCTGAAGCCTGTGGAGATGAGCTGGAGTACAAACATGGCCCAGCCTCATTCTGATAATGATAGATGTTACTATCTTCCCAAGGCTAAGACTGAAAAACCAAGGTTTATTCGGGATAGTTGGTTGAAGACTATAATAATATCTGCCCTTTGTGTTACTGATAGCTGCCCAAGCCTCGTTCCAAGTATCCAGAAGCTGAATCCTAGGAATAGCAGCCAGATTGTTGCAATAGTTCTTATACGGGAATATATCACCACATTCAACTGCCTCATTAGCCAACGCATCCGCCTTTTCGTTCCCAGTAATACCACAATGACTCGGAACCCAAACACAAGCTATAGATATATCCTTCAGACTATATTCAAAAAGTAACTCTCTGATTTTAGCAATCAGAGGAGTGAATGGTTTTGATCTGAATGGATATTTTTCTATAGCTTGTAATGCACTCAATGAGTCTGTGAAAATAACTGTTTTTTTTAATCTAGCTATCTTAACGTATTCTAATGCTTTCAATATACCAATGCATTCACCAGTGTATACTGAAGTTTCAGGAGGGCACTTAATCTTTTGATTTATCTTGAAAAGAGGATCAAAAACTCCTACACCCACACATCCAAATTGAGAGTGTTTAGAGGCGTCAGTATATAAATGATGCCAACCCAACCACTTAGTGTTAACTACAGCATTAAATTCTACATTGGCAAAGTTGATATTATTAGTAATATTTAAATTAGAATGAATTTCCGGTGAAAAAGTCAAAGCCTGGTATTTACAAGAAAATAAAGGAAGATTAGAGGATTGATGAGTAGGTGCTACCAGATTATCGTGTTTTTGTAAGCTTATTACTAAACATGGAGGTTTCTTATGTGACCAGTAATTTGATGACGATATTAATTGTGTTAATATACGTAGTTTAAGTGTAAGTGGATGATTTGATAATTGAAATATGCGATAAAATAGTCTGTCTGCCAGAAACTGTCGTCGAAGATATAATGGAGGGTCAGCACATTCCACTTGCAGCGCATTGATTGGGCTGGATCTCATAGCACCCGTAACAATCCGTAGCGCCTTGGATTGGATAGCATCCAATTTTCCAAAAGCTGCTACACTACCCGGCTCCAACAAGAAGCTTCCGTAGTCCAGAATACTTCTTATTAAAGCATTGTAGAGGAGCTTCATAGAAAATGGATGTGCACCCCACCAAACGCCAGAGAGACATCGCATGATGTTTAAAGCTTTTTCGCACTTATCTACAACATATTCGCAATGTGGCAAGCCAGTAAGTTTTGAATCTAATATTACACCTAAGAACTTTGTATGAGCCTTTATAGGTATAGTGATATCATCATAAGTTATGTGAACCAGAGGTAACAGCCTTTTTCTAGAAAATACCACAACAGAACTTTTAGGAGCGGATAGTTCAAGACCATTTTTATTTAACCAGACTTTTAGATCGCCAAGCCCTGACGAAATTCGATCGGAAGCCACTTCTATAGATAAATCTACAGCGTACAAGAGGAGATCATCAGCGTACTGCAGAATATTGACTTCTCTGTTTATTGATGATTCAAGATCATATGTATAGATGTTATATAGCAATGGACTAAGCACTGAGCCTTGTGGTAAGCCTTTCCATGTATACCTAGATGATTCAGATGCGTCCAAAGTTATTTTTCGACCAGATAACATATTACAAATGAAATTGATAATCATGTATGGTGTATTAATTGCTACTAATTTTTCCTTTAAAACATGTATAAGGACGTTATCATAGGCAGCATGAATATCGAGAAAAGCAGCCAGTACCGATTGGTTGTGTGAAAAAGCTATTCGGATATCTGTAGTAAAGACTGCTATACTATCTAGTGTGCTTTTGTTTTTACGGAAACCAAATTGACTATTTGACAACTTTCCTTGGCTTTCTATAAACCATTCTAACCTATTTTTTATAAGGTGCTCCATAATTTTCATAATCACTATTGATAGGGCTATTGGTCGATACGAAGTTACTTCACTACTAGGTTTGTTGGGTTTTTTAATGGGCAACACTATTTGAGATTTCCATTGCAATGGAATGTCACCTGTCATTAACACATTGTTTAAAATAAAAAGATAATACGAAAGTGCTTCTTCTCCAAGGTGAGAAAAGAAAGAGTATGGTAAACCGTCTTCACCAGGAGCAGTATCCTTAATAACAGATAAAACTCCCTTTAATTCACTCATAGAGAAAGGAACATCAAGATTGAAAGAACAGGGAGAAACAGATGGAGGAATATTTATAAACAAGTCTTGTTGAGGAACACTGGGTGGAGCTAATTGATCTAAAAAGTCTTCAGTTAAAACGGGATCAATAGCTGGAGAAACTGATGAGCTCGTCATAGCCGATCTGAACTTCCGTATGTTTCGCCAGACTATGGACGGTTTAGTGTTAGGAGCGAGGGACCCACAGTAGTTTTTCCAGCCATCAAATCTTTTATTTTTAAGCAATTTCTTTGTTTCATTTATAATAAGAATTAAATTATCGAAATTTTCTTCAGACATATTCGAGTTATAAATTATTTCAGCCTCTTTTCTCTTTCTAATGGCCACAGTACACTCCTCATCCCACCATGGTGGAGAAGGGAGCTTGCCTTGTACTGAGTTCTTTAGTTGGAATGTCTCTTTTGCTGCCTCATCTATTATTTCAGTGAATGCCTCTGAACAGACAGAAACCTGCGAAGCATGGGGAAGTAACGCAACTTTCTCTTCTACTGCTGTCTTAAAATCTTCCCATTTTTTCTCCTTAATTATATACTTAAACCTAGGTGAACGTGGGGGTCTATATGTACAGTGAGCTTTAGGAAAACTTAGAACTATTGGAAAATGATCACTTCCATATGTTGAGCCTAGAACCTGCCAAGTAGTAGTGGAAGCTAATTGAGGAGAACATATTGACAAGTCAATAGCACTGACATTTTGAGTAGGGTCTGTTCTACGTGTTGGTGTACCAGTATTAAGGATGCAAAGATTTAAAGTGTCTAGGATATCTAAAAACTCTACACCGGCAGTACTGGAGATGGAGCTCCCCCATGAACAATGGTGTAAATTAAAATCTCCCATGATTATATAAGGTTTAGGAAGGGAAGAAAGGATAGTTTTGATTTCATCTAATATAAGGGAATTAGGAAGAGGAATATATATTGAAACATAACATATTCTATTTATTTGAAGAGATACTATAGAGAAATTATCATAGGAAGGTAAGGATAGAGGGGTGAAAGCACAAGTATTATTTACAAGAAGGGCAGCTCCTCCATGCCCATCGGGTCTATCGTCCCGAAGGCAGGAGTAGCCGCGGATATTAAAGGCAGAACCTGGCCGCAGCCAGGTCTCTGCCAAAGCAATAATAAACGGATCAAACTCATTAATAATGTCGATCAGCTCACTCCTTTTGCTCCGGACGCTCCGACAGTTCCATTGAACTGCTCTGGATATGGTATGCTGATCCATTATGGGGTGTGATTGTCTTGGCAAGTGTTTCAATAATAGGGGCAGCGTGATTCGGTTTTAATATATTTGATTGTAACAATAAATTAATTAACAACATGATAATCTGGGTTATTGACTGTGTTTCCTCATCATTCACAGCTGTGTTGTAAGCACAGCCATTTGATGGGGATGGAGGATTGTAATCTCTGACTAATAACTTATGAGCTACCTGGTCATATCCTTTCCCTATTTTGGGATTGGACTTTGGTTTGGCAATAACTGTTTTTTTATAAGAAATATTGGATGGGTAGTGGCTAGTGGAGTTGGAGTTAGGGGATGTGGTAGGTTGGTCTATTGGTGTTGCTGCTACCTCTGCATATGGTCGTGATACTGTTGGGTGCAATTTAATGGCCTCCGCATAGGAAATGCAATTTTGGGCCATCGATAGTTTAATTTGTTTTTGTCTGGCCATTTCAGGGCAAATTTTGCTAATAGCATAATGAATACCACCACATAGGCAGCATGAGACGCAGCCCTCATCAATCTTGCAATTTTCACCTGTGTGCTCTTGACCACATTTATAGCAGCGAGGCTTAGACCTACATTGTATCTTAGTATGGCCAAATCGACAACAATTATAACATTGTATGGTCGGGAAGGTGTACATTTCAACAGGTAATGCATTATAACACATATAAACTCGTTTAGGTAGCATTTGTCCATCAAATGTTAACACAATGGTTTGGGTTGGCTTCCATGTGGGTGTACCTTCTATTATTACCTTATAATTAAGTCTGCGTGCTTTAAGAATTTTGCCACATCCGAATGGGACTGTGACATTGTCTATTATTTCCTCGGGGGACCATTCGACAGGAACTCCTCTCACAATACCCATTCGGGTTACTGCGAAAGAGGGAATAAATGCTTTTAAGTCATTTTCGCTTAGTGTCTTGTCACTGATGAATGCATTGGCTTCTTCGTGTTTAGAGAAAGCTATAGCTACTCTATTTCTTCCTATTTTTTTAACACTGCCATTTACAATACTATGGAAAGCACAGCGCTTTAAAAACTTTCCCAAAGCAATAGGGTGTAAGACAGTCGAATCATTCGGAGACAATTGAATGCGCTGAACATGAACCACATATGGAGCAACATCTGTAGACTCGTACTGAGGCCTTGCGACAGGTGTGGGGACATGACTCTGGGGAGTAGTTTCATGGGCTACAGCTCGTACCACATTACTCTCCTTGCTCGGATCAAGAGTTGTGTTATTAATAGCTGATGGTTTTATAAAAGTAAACGGACTTTGTTCTGGAATAATTTCGTGATCCGAGCAAGAACACTGGGGATCCACACTGGGGTCCGCAGTAATAGATTTTTCCGACTGTCTCCTTTTCTTTTTATTTCTGCACAACTTGTGTGAGCGGCCGCGCTTTACAGATTTATTTACTGAGCCATCTGTGTCCATTCCAGATTCACTGGATACAATAGTAATATAGCTGGCGGCAGGGGGAACACCTCCCCCGGGATCGGGGGAGTCACCCATATTAAAAATATAAGAAAAAACTTACCAACTAGCTGTACACAATTAACTTTTTACAAATAAATACAATAAATAAATAGAACTATATTTACACAAAAATAGATGGATAATCTCCTAAAAATTAATATTTTATTATATAATTTCAAGGAGTCCGAAAAAACCCGCGTTCCTCATTCGAAGTTTCCCGCGCTCTCCGTATACAGTATTGCTCTGTGACTGTAATGTATCAAGGTCTTCATGGTCTCATATCAGAAATAACAAAATCAAACGTCAAAGTCACCTGTAATTCACATGTAACAATTAATAACCGATTTTTAATCTGTACCTACAAAATCTATTAATGAAAAATCGATTTTTAATGAAATAATAATCGATTTTTTAATAATCGATTATTTTTTCACATCCAATTCACAATCAAGCTCCAATTCAATTCAATTTCAATGCAATTCCAATTCACGAGCAAGAGGAACTTCTGCTTGGATATAATGTGTTCTGTGAACTTCTGTGGACTCAAGCCACTGAGTTGTTGAATTTGGTGTTAGCGTATTTGTTTGGATTTGTTTTAGAATTACTTCAAACTTCAAATAGCGTAAAATCAATCGGAGCCAGAGAAGACGATATCTTCATATTCTTATGTACATCATTTTACAAGCATGAATATTTCTATTGAGAAGAAGAAATCTGATTGTTCAGCCTTGCCCAAAGGCTGGCAAAGAGAGGAAGTTATTAGAAAAACCGGCCTTTCTGCAGGCAAAGTGGATGTATACTATTACAGGTAAACGGCAAATGTAATAAATATAGACGTAACAATAATTCATAACTTCAAATTAATAAAGTACCAAGCATCTTAGGTGGGGATATCCAAGTCCCTGACAATTAGTAATAGTTTGTGAGATCTACCAACTACCGCCGATAATTAATTATTCATACCTTAAACACCAACTCATAATTATTATTGTCTAACATTCATCCTTATCACTAAATGTGGGTGCAAACCTAACTTATTAACTGGTCCATAATGTTGTATTTTAGCCCAACAGGTAAAAAGTTTCGCAGTAAACCCGAGCTAGTTCGATATTTGGGTGATAGTATGGACCTGTCGTGTTTCGACTTTCAACAGGGTCAAATAAACACAATGCTGCTGTGCAAGGCCAAGAAAGCACGCGCGCAGTTTGACTACAGGTTCCCTTCAGTGTGTTACACTTGTGTTGTGATCATTAGTGCAGTTATGCTTGTTTCATTTGTACCCACAATGCTATCCCAACTAGACGCTTGTCAGTGTGCCCTAGGCCTAGCTAAACAGCCTCATTTAGACTATTTTACACAAAATGCCATAATATGCAAACAGTACTGTGAATAATGGGTTACTTAAATTTTACCTACAATAAAATAAATCCTATGGACCCTACACACAATGCCAAGATTGCCTGGTGGTGTTAATTCAAAGTATGATATTGCCACATTTTACTCAGTTGCATATTAGCACTTAATTGCCCCTTAACTTCCAACACTATCTGTAGAGAAAAGTTTTCAGCCTGGCATCAAAATTACATATTATAGAAATTATTTTTAGACAGCTAAGATTCACAAACAAGGAATCACTTCAATGGTGTGGGCATTTTATTGACATAATTTTATTATGCCATTCATTCATAGTTGACTTTGCAATATTGTGTCATGTGTACCATTAAATATATTATGACTAACTCCACAAAATGCATTACACTTATTACCATAATAATGTAAATGAGGCTTTAATGAGTCAATGTTTTTAACTTTTCCAGTCATTAGCTTTAAACGCTATGACCAAAGCAATTAATACTCTTAATTTCCTACACATAGGCTTCATAGTGCTTTGTCACCTCACTGTAATCTCATCTTAGACCACAACAGCTTTTAACTTTTAACATTGTGTAGAATACTTGCTCTAAAACTCTTTAGAGATAATTCTAGCTTATCTCTTCCATACAATACATGTTTCATACATCATACATTAAATAATTTTGTGTTGTCCTCCTTTCTTATGCAAAATCAATTAAATAAACTTACTCAGACCTATTATACCTTGTCTAATTTTGCTTGATCAAAAATCAATTTTTTGGTCATATTTCCTTAAAACATATTATAAGATACCATTTATGTACCTATTTGTACATAAATGGTATCTTATCGGGTATTTAATATTCAATTGATTTAGAACCCTTATTATTGGAAATATGGCCAATAAATATATTGTTATTCAGCTTTTTTGCCACAGACAACTTTACCTAAAGACTGTATTTTCTTTCTTCTTTCTAAGTTGTGGCGAGGAGAGGGGAAGGTTGGTCATCTGCAAACATTGAATGTATTGAAAAAAAAGAGGGGGGGGGGCTAAAATGCATAACCTTGGCAAAAGCATATCCTAGGGGATGTAAGCGTCATCTTCAGGTTGAGTTGTCTGTGATCATAGAAGTATGTGTCCGCTTCAGAATCAATGTTGCACCTTAACTACTGCCACTATTTTAGTGGTTAGACATCATATTTAATAATTAAGGTGCAATCGAGATTGGTTGCATTTCTAGTCTTAAAACTTAACCAAATAATTCACAAAAAACATTATGAGTTCTCGGAAGTTAGCCGTTTAAGATGCGCAGTACACACAATATCTATAATATTTATACTGCACAAAATTAATAACTTCAGATAGCTCATAACATAGGTATTCTGTGAGTAATATAGAATTGCATAAGAAAGTGACGGTTTGAAATTGTGTTTTATTGTATTCTTAAATCATGGTTCTTGGTACTTATACAATTTTTGTGTGAGTTATATTTATTGTTATTATAGTTATATTTACTTGAGCATGTACTTACTTATTTTATTAGCATGGTTAGATATTGTATATTATAATGTAACTTAGTTTAGATTTTATTATAGAAGAAAAAAACTTCAGTAAGTTGATTCAACAGTAGTATGATATCTTATGTAATCTTATGATTTGTTTTCAAACTAAATTTAAGTAATGAGTTTTTTTATAATACAAACTTTATTTTTCTATACTTTATATTATACCCAACTTTATTATTATATTATTTTGTAAGTTCAAAGGAAATTAATATTTTAGTACTAAATTATTGTATCACCTAATCACTAAATTTTTATGAGATTTTTATGTTTTCCAAATTTTGACTCCTTCCACCTTCATACTTCTTGCTCCCCCTCCTCACCTCTTGCTTGCACCTCTTGCCAACCTAAATACATATATTTTAAAAGCAGGGGCGTGCGTTCAGATGCGTCGCTGGTGCCTCCCATACGGCAGACGGCGTCTATCTTTAAACAGCCAGTGACTGTGTACAAGACACAAGAGAGCAAGGTCAAAACCGACCTGAAACATGGCACGCAGGAGAAACCTAAGCAGCTGTTCTGGGAGAAACGGCTGGAGGTTTGTTCTATTCATTTATTTTATTAATGATATGATATTTCATATTATTGATTAACATAAGTTTTGTAACAGTCTGTACCAGAAAATCCAACTGATATTAGAAATGTTTTTTTTTCCTTTGAAAAATATCATCACATAAAAGTAAATACTAGAAAATTATCTTCTTCCTGCCTTATCCCACACTATATAGCCACACCTCTTGAGTCCGCGCCTGCAGGGTGGCGGGGCGGCGGGGGGCGGTGCCTGCCGCCCGCACCTCTCCGGTCCTACGCACCTTTACCCCGCAGGCGAAGACTCAAGCGGTCTACTTATGGTGGGGTCGGCATAGTATGTCCTCTTCCGCCACTCCAGTATATCATCTGACATCTCCGCACTCACGCCTCTTTCACGGCATATCTTCATTCACACAGTTCATCCAGGTCTTTTTTGGACGCCCCCTTCCCACATAACCACTCACATTCATCCTCAGCGTCGTGTTGGCCACATGACTCATTCCGATACTCTTAATATACAATACTTGTAAACATAGCACTGTCAATCTTAAATTATAAATATAATATGGAGTTCAACGCGTCTCCTCGTGGCTCCATGTTTCAGATACTTCATTAACATATACCTATAGAATAAAATTCAGCGAGAAAACGGCGGAGTACAGTTAGGTATTAAAATATAACATACAATCACGCCTTCTTTCCGAAGGTGTGGGCAGATATGTACCCAGGACGCAGTCCTATAGGTATTAATGATCCCAATTTATAGGGATCGCTATCTGAATTATTTTAGATAATTTATTTCTTAAATTTAGGGGTTGACAGCTTGCGATGCGAACGGCGTTTTAGGCACAACATCATTGCCGAAGTACATTAAACCTCTGGGGCCGTACATCTCCGACGCGACCACCATTCAGTCACTCGCCACTGCTCTGCATGTTTCGTCACAACCTATTACTGGTAAGCATTATTACTTGTATTTGCTACACAATATCATCAATCTCAAAAATCTAAAACCTATTTAGTTTTGTAAGGTCTTTGGACGTGTGGTTTCCGGCTTTATAATAAGCCATCCCTTTCTCATCCCGTTGGGAACCGTGAGACCCGACAGAGGGAAATATTGGGAGAGTGGCCAGCTGCGTTCTCCGGCACCAAGTATTTCAACTACTGCGATCATCAAGCCGCCAGCGAAGCGTGGTGATCACCTCGATTCCCCCTATATTAATAGTTTGTGGCGTTCTAAGGGGGAGGCCCATGTTCAGCAGTGGATGTCTTCTGGTTGATAATGGTGAAGGTCTTCATACTTTTACAGTCCATATGAGAAATTAATAAGAGTAAATATATTAGCCGCACACAGAGTTATCTTGCGCGCACTCTAAGCATTACTATTTTCACCAACTACTAGGTATATTAATAATTTCAGGTCAAATGGGTTCAAAGCAGTCGATCATAGAGAACCCCGGTGTTTTTTTAAACCCGGAGCAGCCGCTGATCGCGGCTGTGAGCATCACTACTGATGACGTCAGGCGACAGGAGGAGCGCGTGCTCCGAGCCAGGCAGAGATTGAGAGAGGCTCTAGCGGTTGCCTAGGTGACGAATTCATTATGGTAGTAAATCTGCTTTCTGTGCCGCAGGCCCCGGGTTCGATCCCCGGCCAGGTCAAATATTTCTGTGCATGAATATGTCTGTTTGATCTGTGTCTGGATGTTATAAGCTTATATAAGTATGTATATCAGTCCTGGTTACAATAGTACAGGTTTCTAGCCTAGTTTGGGACCAGATGACCGTATGGACACCATAGTCAATGTGTTGTTCGCGCCTGCTTTTGGAAACCGACCAGTGCTACAGTAGGTGGAATGTATGTAGGGCTGTTTGCAGCTTAGAAGATCAAGAAAATGTTATCTTTTTAACCCACCTAAAAAGGGAAGAGGTTCTCAATTCGACTGCATCAACATGCAAAACAACAACTTGTTTTATAATGTTTGTTTCGGGATTACACCAACAATTCTGAATTGATTTTGATGATTTTTTGTTCATTATGTTAGGTTAGAATATACTCGAGAGGTCGCATATAAATTTTATCTAAAATGAAGTTGCTTTTTTTTTCTAAAATATCCTTTATGAACGGAAATACTTACTTATGCTTTATACTTTATTGCAGGGTTACGCCGGTGGGGGTGAGGAGGTCGTCGAACCCGCCCCTGCCGACCTTTCTCTCCCCCAACCGTTGGCGCTGGTGCAAGAGCCGGAGCTAGTGGTACCCTCACCACAACCACAGCCTGAGGAAACTGCTGATATCACCCAACAGGAAGAGGAGAAAGTCTCAGAAGTTTTGTAAGATATCAACAGTGGAGGTATCAAATCTGTCCACCAGATGTCGCTTGATCGGAATGGCTTGGTGTCATCGACAGACAACTCAACCTAAAGACACTTTAGAGGTGTATGCTTTCGCCAAGGTTATGCAGTGTGCAGTGACAATGCATGTTCCGCCGGCCCCGCCCCTTTTCATATCTATTAGATTGCATAACATGAACTATGAAACGTTCGAAAGCAGGGTCTTATATGTTTAGTTGTCTGTGGCGTCATCTTTCATGTTTGGTGTGTAATAGTGATAAAAAATTATAGGAACTAGTTTTTATATTGTATTTGTATGTATTGTGTTAGTATTTGTATTTCCATTGGTAATGATTTCTTTGCAAAATTATGAAAGTGTGATATTTTATGTATGTAGAGAATGTTTCATGTGGGTGAGTCATGTCAGAGAACATTAAATAACTGTAAACTTGAAAATATTTACCTACATATTGGTACTTTTAATTATTAGACACTAGCTGTGCCCCGCGGTTTCACCCGCGTGGTCTTCGTTCCCACGGGAATATCGGTATAAAAAGTATGTGTTATTCCAGGGTGTAAACTACATATCTACATACCGAAATTTCAGCCCGATCGGATCGGTTCAATAGTTTTATCAGGATTAGTTCCTGCCCTTATCCTCTTAATATTACAGTACACTACACTATCCTACTAATATTATGCGTAAGTTTGTGGGGATGGATTGATGTTTGTTACTTTTACACGCCAAAACTACTGAACCGATTGGGCTGAAATTCGGTATGTAAATAGTTTAGACTTTGGAATAATACAAAGGGTACCTTTTATTCCGATATTCCCACTGGAACGAAGACTACGCGGGTGGAACCATGGGGCAAAGCTAGTCTTATATAACTTTTAGATAATGTCATATAAAAAACAATTTAATATCATTATTATATTAAGTACTAAAATCTCTAACATAAGCTATATCCCATTTTCAAGTAATATCTTCGTAAGGCCCAACCCAATTAGGTCGATATAATATATTATATATTATTACGATAGAATGTCATAAAAATTGGTGCAAGTAGTTGCGGCCCAGTGAATTTTCAATCGACAATTTGTTGATGGCTGATTTAAATTGATGGGATTGTTTAAGCCCAAAAATTCATTTTATATCATGTCCTAATTTTAGGTTGCTGGGCCGCAATTTAATGATTTTTTTTATGATGTGAGTGACAAGACGAGCAATCAGGTGCCTGATGGTAAGCATCATGATTGCCCATATCAGACACAGTGCCACCCAGTGTTTTAAAATTCAATATTCAGCGCGGCACTGCGCTGCACCTGTCACCCTGAGATATGAGTTGTTGAATCTCGTCTTGACAGCAATTTCGCTGGTAACATTGCCCTTCACACCGGAACACAGTAATGTTTGCAGATTACTGCTTGGCGGATGAATAACTGGCAAAGGTGTGGTACTTCCCCAGGCAAAAGAGGCCTACAAAATCTTTTTGTCATTAAATTCGGTCATTGGGCCTTACGAAGATATAATGTATGTATAATAATCTAAAGAAATACCTACCATCTTAGTGGTGTTTGTACTTGCATTAGGTGTAAATATTTTTACTGTTTTCACATTTCGATAAAATAAAAGGATTTTTTATAAAAAAAAAACATTTTTATTTCGTAAATTAGTTCTTAGTATGATAAAAGAAGCAGTAACCGTGCATTGAGTAAATAAGTTTTTTCTATCAATGAGCTATTATTAGTATTTTCAATTTCACAACCTTACTTTGGAAATACATTATTATATTAGGTATAGTAAAGTAATAAACACAAATAACTGCGATTAACTTTCAAGCACGGTTTGTTCCCAATACAAATTTTAAAGTACAATAGATTTCTTAGTTCTAGCAATAAGCCTTGAAGATTTAAAGAAGATTAAGTATTAAACGGCATGTGCAAAAGTATGATCTTCATAAACATTACATATTAGCTAGTAGTATTTGTCACAGACTAATGTTACTAAGACTTCGCACATGACGCGTAGCCTATGCTTATTGTGGGCATATTAAGACTGACTTAAACCAGAAAACTCTTAACACAATACTGCCGACGTAATTTGGAGTTTGAAAATAGGCTTTAGCGCCGTAGTTTTTATGTAAACTCGTCAGGAAAATTGTTACTGTGAGATAAACAAATAAATGTTTATTGTAAATGTAAATAAGTTCAGTTACATCATAATAATAACAGTTTACTTCATGAATTTACTTGCGCTAAAGTTTGCAGAGCCTATGTTCAGTGTATTGGTCTAACCACAGATAATTAGTCAGTTAATTGTTAAAGTTAGCTGGTACAACTCGGCCTAGTGTTATATTCTCTATTTCCATGACACGAAACCCAGGAAGTGGGGAAATCACGAGACTGTACAAAAGTACCTATCTAAAGATTACACTATGTGTCATGAGTTCTGTGTAAATAGGCTCTAACTTTATCCATTTTTGGCTAGTTAATATGGACGGCTGCTATATGTTACGGACAAGCTGATGTGCTCAGTGCAAATCTAAAATAGTAACAAGATGCGTTAATAAGTTTTATATTAATTTACGCTATTCATGATATTTGTTATATTTTGTGTTCTTTTATATTATGATACTTGGATATTTTAGTGAAGTTTTTAATAATGATTATATTCTGAGTTTCTGAGCCATGAACAAACCTTCAAAAAGATTTTTGTAATAACTAGTGAAATCTATAGTAAAAAGTTACCTACAATATAATTCTTTTAGAATTTAATAAGTTTTATGACTTCTGACTTGATCTTTGGTGTATGGTTGTCTCACGTGGAACCACGTTCTGGCATAAGACGGTTAAATTATGAGTAAAAAAATGTCAATAGTTTTCTTAATATTATGACTAGAACATAGTAAAGATGCTGAAAGTTCTTGAATTATTAGGTATTAGTTAAATTTTCTTAAAACATTATTATTGTTTTATTAGTTTAAAATACTAAACTATTATCTAAACTAACTACTATTTAAAATCATCTAAATAACTACTTCAAACTTCAAATTTGCTACTGAAGGCAATTATCAGCAAGGCAATCAATGTTATCTTCCAAAGGACTAGTACTAATTATTATTAAAACTTCAGTTTTCATTAAACCTAACTTACACTTCTGTTTCTTCAATGGAATTATTTATTAGATGATATGTAAAGCAAAACTTTGATCATCTAAATAACTACTTCAAACTTCAAATTTGCTACTGAAGGCAATTATCAGCAAGGCAATCAATGTTATCTTCCAAAGGACTAGTACTAATTATTATTAAAACTTCAGTTTTCATTAAACCTAACTTACACTTCTGTTTCTTCAATGGAATTATTTATTAGATGATATGTAAAGCAAAACTTTGATACAAAGTCATTTGATACGTAAATGATATGTTTTGATTGATAAATTATATTCAAGTCCACGGATAAAAATTAGAAAACAATATTGTCCCTATCAAATAGTACCCTATAAAATAATACTGAATGATGCGCGATTGAAAATCAGGCATATGACTAGATATAATAAATGTTCTCCATTTACTGTACATATTGTCAACACCTTCTAAATTGGCTATCGATAAATGGTGTGATGGTATCCTCTTGCCTGTACCAAGGCGTCGAAAATGCTCATTTATTGTGTTCTGGTCTGATGTTGGTGTGGGACTAACATTCATTTTACTAGAACATATCCAATACAGAATGGGACTAGCTGAGGCTAGCAATCTAGTTGATACTTGTATATGTACGAAAACTATACAGAATAAAGACAAAAACAATGCATGTACAACATACACAAACATTGCTGGATCATTGGCCCCAAATTCTTTAGAATATTGCTTTGATCTGTAAGGCATCTTGTTGGAATAACCAAAAATATTAGACTTAAAACCAAGTCTTAAACATATCCTTAGATTATGTATAATATAACACATGCAGTAATAAACTATTAAGAACAAAATTGGTGAAGCTAACATGAAGTTTGGTATTTGTTTTAATTTGTAATATTTCAAGAATCCAACATCCCAGTAATGTGATTGTATGTAGGAATATGATATTGGTATGGTGTAGTTACACCATGGGCTATCTGCTTGGCCAGGCAACACAAATTCTGTATTTGCTAAAAACTCAGGCAAAATGTGATCGTTGTGCGTACAATATTTAAAATAATTATAAGTTTGGACCAAAAGGAATGGCATCAAAGCTATTATCACAGTCAAAAATAGTGCTACACTAGATGTGAACAGAGGTAACAATAGGAATGGTAGAATTATTCTACGCTTCAATGTTTTATATTTGTATACAATCTCAGGCAAAGTTCTCTCTATGACATTCTTAAAACTAGTGTAAAATATGAACCCTAAATTAATTGAACCATTTGATCTAGCTATCATAGAGAACCCAGCAGGCAAGCCACTTGTTATATCAATATTAGCAAATCTTAATGTCTCATTTTCAGTACATTTTAGCATTGTGTAGAAAGACATCCATGCAAACAGTGTTTCAGAATATGGGGCAGAGAAGAATATGCTTGCAGGGTTAATACAATACAAGATGACAGATTTATAAGCTTTACATTCACTTCTTAAAACTCGTAAACTCAGTCGATGCAGAACATCTGCAGATTTGATGAACATTACTAAATTGACTAAAGTTGCTGATACTAACAATATGCTATGATAATTTAAAAATGTCCCAAATATGCTATTGAGTCCATAGGCGAAATATCTCACGATGAGAGGAAACAGCGGTGAAAACGCTAAACAGTTCTCATACGTATATCCGTATTGAGCTATGTGAATAAAGTATTGAGCATCCCACCGTTTCATGCCGCCAAATATTCTTTCTACGACAATGTCTGCATAATTATTCCGCAATGTCGGGTCTTCCGGGCTGAGGAAAACGTTGGCATTGTGGTCTGGCACGACAAAATTTGCAACAGCTTGTAATAAGAGCACGACGACTCTTGAAATAAGAGCAAACCACAAGATCTTCTGACGAGGTGAATACATTCTGTATCTGAAATGATGTATATCTTTAACGGATACAGTGTTCATGAAAGAGCTTTGTGTACTAGTTAACGTATTTCCAGCATTTTATACTACTCACCTTTATTCATTCATAAAAATACACAAATCCAATAAAATCTCTAAAAACTAAGCGATCACGCAAACATCACCTATGAACATCACAGAAAATCAAGTACTAGCCCCTTGTCCACACCTAAAGTTTTAATCAACACAATAATTATCGGCAAAAATTTGCCTTTAAGAATTCTGTTGTCTAAAACTTTAATCATAGAGAATAGACCATTTAGTGTTCACACAAACCAAGCAGTGTTTGTGTAGTGTTGCCAGCACAACGCCTTTTTATCTACATGGACCGGAAGTTGATTATAGAAGGGCCCAGTTGCATTAGTCCAGAAATCGAGTTGTAGTTAGCGACTTACACTTATACGTAACAAAACTGAATGGAAATCTGTGGGGGAGGCCTATGTTTAGCAGTGGACGTCCTACGACTGAGATGATAATGAGATGACGAAGTAGTAGGTACAGATTGTCAGCATTTAGATTCGGTTCTGGGTTTAGAATCCAAATCTGCTGCCTATGAGCAAAATGCAAAGGCAATCTATAATTAATTTACGTCGTTTGATGCTGTATCTTCCTAGGCGGTATTGTCAAAGTTGTGGTGTCAAAAGTCAAAATGACGTTGAATCGTTTCTACTACCACAGAATACACAGAATAGGAAGGTAATTAAAATCCGTTTTTAATACCAGATTGTTGATTTATTTAGCCTACACACCCTACACACTCAATCTCTTTGCTCAAGTCTGAAGTCTGAAGAGCCAGGACAACCAAAGTAAAAAGTGTAATCACAAATTATTAGAAATGGATGTCGAAGCAGCTGCTTTATACTATTACATATGTTCTATTAATTATTATATAAATGTATTTAACTACTATTCGAAAAAGAAAAATACTAGAAAACGAAGATGGTGGATGATACAAATGCATCGCCGAAGATCAGTGTAAGTTAATAGTAAATATATAAATTATTATTGGGTACCCAACCGTTTCTTATCATCAGCCAGTATCAACTTCATCTGATCTCTTGAGTGGAGCTCCTGTTTTGCGGTAGGTGCTCTTTAGTGATTAGGCAGGAAAGTATACCGCTTAAATTGTACCGAAATTATTAATAATAATTAAATTATTATTTACTCTATAGTTAATTTCGGAAATTACTTTCTTATTCCTTGTCAAATCATATTCAGAAAATCTTAAAAAAAGTCAACCAGGACTTGGAATTTTTTAGTATATGTAGAAAAAGATATAGGTACGTAAACTACTAGTTAAAAAAAATTAATATCTTAATTTTTTCGGCGTTTCACTAATATTATTTTGGCATATTTTTTTATTGGCATACCATATTTATAAATAGTAAAGTACACTTTTATCTAATATAATACATATTCTGTACAATGAGTATACCTACCTACTCAATACTTAATTTGTATTATTGGTGACAAAATATGCGAAATAATATTATATAAATATGTATTACAAAAAAAATTATGCTCCTGTTAATTATTGTGCTCCCTTTGAGGGATCCCTTTCATATTATAGGTACCTATTTATCTTTTCAGGAAAACATCTGAAGAGTTCATAGCGGACCTTATGGCTGAGAACTCCTTCCAGTTTTTCAATTTTGTAAGGATGACAGCTACAGACTTTGAAGTATTATTAACAAAAGTTGGACCAAAAATTACCAAAAAAGACACATATTTTCGGAAAGCTATTCCAGCTAAAGTTCGTCTATTAGTGACTTTACGATATTTAGCTACAGGAGACAGTTTACATAGTTTACATTTTTTGTTTAAAATGTCTACACAAGTAATATCCACAATTATTAAAGAAGTCTGCTCTGCTCTAAATAAAGCTTTAAAGAATTTGATCAAGGTATGTAAAATAATAGGCCTTCGTTACATTGAAAAAAAATTGAAATCACAAGATACCTTAATATAGTATATTATATTGATTATGTATAGAAAGTACTTATTATATTGATAAGTTGATTTATATATAAGTTGATTCGTAATGACCCTTGAAAACAACTTATAAACATGGCTCAGAAGTGAGATGGGTCTGTAATTCTTCAACAAGGTGTTATCACTTTTTTTGAAGAATAGGACCACCACGCTTCTGTTCCATGCTTCTGGCGTCACACCTTCGAATATGACAGAGTTAAACAGCTTCTGGAGGACTTTAAGTACCGGTGTTCCACCCGCTCTCAAAAGCTCTGTCCGTCGACACCCGGCGCCATGTTGTTTTTAAGTTGTTTCAGGGCCATCCTAATCTCGTACAGGCTGATGTCTGGGATATCTTCGGTATAGTGTCGGGTCAGCTTAGCTCTTGGGTCTTTGGCCGCGCTGCTAACAGGATTTGCGACCGAAGCGTATAGCTGTCCATAAAACCTCTCGATCTCCTCTAAGACTTCTGCTTTTGTCGACGCTATACTGCCATCCTCTCTCTTCAGCTTTTTCAGCTGGCATTGCCCAATAGAAATATCTTTTGCGAACACTTTGGAGCCCTTTTTCTGCTCTATCGTCTCTTTAATATTATTCGTATTGAGCTGCCTATATGACTTAGCATCATCGGGAGACTGCATTCGTAGCGAGCCTCGCTCAGTCATGAGGTTTAGGGTGTGATCGGACAATTTTTGAGGTCTATTTGTACGGCGGGGTTTATAGAACTTAGAGCCCACCGTTTGGATAGTTTCTACGAGCCTGTTATTAATTTATATTATCTATGAATTTAAGAAAGAGATAATAAAATAAAATAAAAGAGTATATTTAATGCTATTTTTAGCATAGTGTATTTAGTAAAGGTAGATAGATTGTAAGAAGGTAGCTGTATTGTTTAGTCTTTAATAAGAATACTTCGGAAATCCATAGGCCGACATGTGAAACTATAGGAAATCCAAGTGCTCTAAAACCACTAAAGTAATAAAACATAACATCACGTCTTTTTCTCATGTAATAGGGAGTGATACTATTGCCATCAACCAGGCACAAATCCAGACTGAGAAAATTCGTAGCAGTAGCGCTTGCGCTCACTATTGAGGATATTACCAATCCTTATCCTGATCCTAATTTTTATGAAATAGGATTCCAAGTTCGATTTGTTATTTATTGACTATAATTTCTAGATGAACGAGTTATATAGACCCCTTTTTTCGTCGGGTAGTAGTTATCCATATCTACTACCAGAGTATTTTTTTTATGATAGTGAGTGACAAGACGAGCAAATCAGGTGCCTGATGGTTAGCATCATGATTGCCCATATCAGACACAGTGCCACCCAGTGTTTTAAAGTTCTAAATTCAGCGCGGCACTGCACTGCGCCTGTCACCCTGAGATATGAGTTGTTGAATCTCGTCATGCCCAGTAATTTCGCTGGTAAAATTGCCCTTCAGACCCGAACACAGCCATAATTTTGACTAATAGAACTTTACTAAACTTGAAAATTAGTTTAATTTGACACTGGCAAATACTTTTAACGTGTGAGTTTAATTGAGAAGAAAGAAAAAAAGCAGGCTACTGTCTATGGCAGCACCGGAAGTCAGTCAATGTGAACACTATTCTGGCCGAAACACAGGGACCGGATCGAGGAATTTAAATGGGGCATATTAATAATATTGATCGTATTCTCACCCAAACTTATTATATAGTAAATTTAAGTTTCTGGGTGAGACGAAGAGGTAAGCTTGATTAAACCAAGTTTAGTTTATGTATGTTTGGATTTGGTGCTGTTATATAAAGTCATTCTCGAATAATTAATAATTTGTTACACCTTTTTGTACCAGACTATGTACCACCAAAGGTACATAGTAAATTGAAATAGATGAGCATCGGTAAATATGTTTTTACCCATGATTTGGCCGCCCCCGTGTTATATGCAGCCGGGGCCATTACCCCCCGGTTTGCCTTAATGCAGATCTGGGTCAACAGCATAATTCTAGGCATAATTATGGTGTTAGCTAATACTTTAGGTGTGTACGAGCCTTCTGTGCCACTGCTGTGCCACAGCCTGTGGCCACAGCTCTGTGCAAAACATGAAAAAGCGAGTTCCTCTTTTTCTGTGAAGTGCCCAGGCTGACAGTTGATAGTTTTGACATTTGACAGTTATAGTGTAGGACAGGTCACGAATACGGCATGGTGATCTACTCCGATCTCATCGCAAATCGAATCGAGGGCATACGAGCCATTTTATTCACAGATCGAAAAGCTATTATAGTGCGACATAAAAGAGTAGAAATTAATTATTTTGGAACTACAAAAAACGTTTTAATGGCAACATCCCATTACTGTCAGGCAACTGTCAAGTCTGTGTCAAAACAATTAAGTACGATTTTCGGTATGTTAAATTTTATGTTGAACGTAGACAGAGAAACCAACTGTCTACGATGTCGAATAAAAGATATATCGAATTAAAAATATCGAAATATCGATGTTTTTTCAACAAACCTAACTAAAAAAATCATGTAATATGTCAAAGTCAAAATTAGTCACAACCACAAAATACTCAAAACCTCTTTGTTCTGTGCTCAAAACATAAAAAAAAATACACAAGCTTAAAATGTTCTGATATTCTGTGGTTCTTTGTGCTTAGTGATCTGTGGTAGAATTTAAAAAATCGGTCTGTTTTTACGAGTTTTAGATTGATTTTTAAATTTAATATGAATTCGCTCCATAAAAAGAATATCTGAAGACTGAAGACAATGCTTAGCCGAATAAGACGCTGCTGATTAGTTTACGTTAAATACGTGAGCATTATTAGTTCAATTTATATAAAAGAGCCATAGAAAAATAACGAAAATGGACGAACCTATTTTACGTTACGAAAAGATAGATTTCTTGGGAGAAGGACAGGTATTTGATTTATTAACTACTTCTACACATGCTACTATAATGTTTCGGTGTGTCGTTTATTTAGATATATTCTATATACCGTGTAATCGTGATACAATATTCATAACCTAAAAAACATTATATGATGTTATCTGTTTCAAATTCTCATGAAATCTTTCATTGTACGCAATATGAGAAATAATGTTTCATAAACCCACAAAAATATTTAATAATATGGAATTACCCATATAAAATCTCAGGTGTCTTTAATGTACTTTACAGTTTGCAACTGTCTACAAAGCAAAAGATGTAAAGACAGACCAGATAGTGGCGGTAAAGAAGATTAAAATTGGCTCTAGACTTGAGGCTCAAGATGGTATTAACAGAACAGCATTAAGAGAGATAAAGCTGTTACAGGAATTACAGCATATTAACCTCATTGGACTGTTAGGTAAACTATTCTGTGTCTGGGTGCTATAATAAACTTATATAAATATGTATATCAGTCATCTGGTTACCATAGTACAGGCTTCTAGCCTAGTTTGGGACCAGATGACAGTGTGTGGAAGCTGTCCCATATTATTATTATTATTATTCTCGTAATTATTATGTTTATAGATAGTAATTTTGTGAGTAGCAAAACCTAAAAAAAATAACCTTAAAAATCTAATTTTCCACACATATCCAATATTTTATTAATTTAAAACCAGACTAATAGACAGTTAATTTTTAGAACCTGTTGAAAAATTTGATTCAATAATGTTATCCCAAATCTATTCTACTGAAATAAGGAAGTGCTTTTTTTAAGCTTGATCCAATCTTCTGGATCGATACGGATCTTAACACCACAATCCGTTCCAATATTCAAAAGATTGATACAAAATGTTGCATGATAATAATATATTTTATCAAAATCATATTATCTATCCATGTTTAAATTTTTTACTATTCAATTAATGATAAGAATATGACGCATAATTCCCAATTTTACATCTTGCTCATTTAATTGCAAACGCCAATAGTAAAACTATGATGTAATAATAGCACTTGTTTATATTTTTGCAATATAAATAGAATAGAGATCAAAATTATCTAACCTCTTTTTAACTTGAATTATTAATTGGCAGTCAAATTACATTGCAAACCAGATTGTTTTGATGATTTGAAATCTTCAATAAGATTACCAACAAGCATCAATTAATTTTTATTAATATGTCAGGGTAAGGTATCACAACTCTGCCCATTATCCTGCCATGTGTACTATGTACTGTGTACCCCACCTGGAATGTTGAAGTAGACAGGGAAATTATTGGGCATATTAGACTAAATAACCTACTTCTCAAGGTGATACACCTAAAACAGTGTTTTCTATGATTTTATATCAATGTTCACATGTCCAATATGACTCGACCAGACATGCATTAATTAAAAGATCTTCAACAAAAACAATAATAATCCATTATTTTGTAGATGGGATTGTAGCCCTGATATTATTATTCTGCCTCACTATTATTGACTGCCATGGTGGCATCATAGTGGTTTCCAAGCAATTCTGCAGGTCAGACAGTGTTATTGGTTTTTCATTAAAAATGTTCTCAATGATAGCTGACAGGAGTCTGGAACTGTGCCTGGTAGATGGCAATAGGATTGTATCACATGGAAAAAACATAACTTTATTGAAACAAGTACATAAAATTCAAATTAGACTGGTAAAGTTTGGGTGGTACCTACTATGGGATTAGATCCTGGGTACACATCTACCTACCCCTTCAGGATAAAGGCATGATGTGATGTTATTTTTATTTCATTTCATGCCTTGATTGTTTTTCAGATGTGTTTGGACAAAAATCCAATGTTTCATTGGTATTTGACTTCATGGACACAGACTTAGAAATAATTATTAAGGACAGTAACATAGTACTTACTCCATCAAATGTTAAGGCTTATATGATTATGACTTTAAAAGGTAAGATTTTAAAAATATTAGACGCCATCTTTCTTCTATGTTAGACGCTATGTCCGATCTGATGAGGCTGGCAAGTGAAAGCTGATCTCAGATGGCACTACCCATATATGTACTCCTATCATGGAGGGAGATAATATTTCTAATTTTATTCATATTTGCACTGTTTTTTCCTATTAAGAAGTTATATATTCTATTAAAAAAATTAAAAAAATAAGTTAGATTAAAGAAGAATTATGAAAAAGAGGCCCCTCTACGTGGAAAGGATGGAGACTTAATTGAAAGCTAAGTTGTATTTCCTGAATTCTTTTAACTTTTCATAATTTTATGGTCTTAAAACGTGCTCAATGGTGTATTCCTGATTTTTTTTTGTTTTACTAAGTCTATTCATAAGGTTACTAAAATTTCTAATATTTTAGGTTAAGTATGTGCTTGATGCAGGTTACGTAAAAATAACAGAAAATAGTTTTTGATAGCAGATTCAAACTAAAATACACATTTTAATATATAAACCTCAGGATTTACCAATCTTTTCATAATAACTTCAACTTCAAATGTTTATGACACACTCTCGCCTTGCTTTTAGGTTCAAACTTTACTCTATTGCTTTGGGACACATTTTTAAAGATTCTAATCTCGAGGATACTGATGGACTCGTTTCTTTACAATTTAGCATAAAACACATAACATCTAGGAATTTATTTAAAAAGCTGTAAATTCACCACAAGTTTCATACAAAACTGCTTTGTTCTTGGTGACTTTGCTACTAGCGCCACTTTGATAGTTGTCGGCCCCATTAACACTTTAATAATTGATATATTAGGTATGTACTTGACCTAAAACTTGACCCTTAACGTCAGATACATTGTATAAGTAGAAAAAAATTTCTTTAGGTTTAGAATACCTACATCAGAACTGGATTCTGCACAGAGATCTCAAACCTAACAACTTGCTTATAAACAGAGAAGGTATTTTGAAGATTGGTGATTTTGGTCTGGCTAAAGCATTTGGGTCACCAACAAGAATAAACACACATCAAGTTGTCACCAGATGGTACAGGTTAGTTACAACTATGGTAATATAAAGGTTGGCACACATATCATGAAGGCAGCGGGTCGGGTGCAGACAGGTCAAGTTTTTTCCTAGTATTTCTATAGAAGATATAACACTGTGGGGTTTGCCATGATTTTACAGGCTATAGAATAGTACCTCACTCTACCCGTGGTTGCCATAAGAACCGGCTAAAGTTGTCCTATGTAGAGGTGTCTTATGCATAAAAACCATCAAACTGCATTCACCAATCCGCCTGCCAAGCGTGGTGAGAATTGGCAAAACCCGCCCTTATGGGGGAGGCCTCTGTATGACACCCGACCCATCCCTTGTCTGACCCGCGTCCGCCCATGTGTGCAGAGCCACCTTTAATATAGCCACTCCTACTAACATATTTTTAAAAGATCTCGATAGAAAATGCCTTACACTCTGTGTGTGATGAGATTCAAAACCAGCGCTCGAGATTCGAGACTTCACAACACATTACTGTTGGGCCCGGAAGTGGATATACAAATATGCTTGAACTAATTTTGAATAATCAAATAGGTAGTATACATCCTGCTTCAAATCTGGAGTCTCTGGGTCGAATCTCTTATGGAATTTTCACCTAGGCGCTACCATGTTTCGGATAGCACGTTTAACTGTAGGTAATTACTGTTTTCTATTAGATAATATGTAAGGGGCAGTCGTTAGGTCATGTTGGAGGTCTTGTGGGAATCTTGATGACCTAAAGCTCAGACAATATGGGCTGTCCACGTAACCCATAATATGAATCGACTCTAGCAAGAAAACCTCATTTATTTATTGTAGGTCTCCAGAGTTATTATTCGGAGCGCGACAGTATGGCACAGGTGTGGACATGTGGGCCATCGGCTGCATACTAGCAGAGTTGCTACTGAGAGTACCATTCCTACCTGGAGAGTCAGATTTGGATCAACTTTCCCGTATCTTTCAAGTCTTTGGCACGCCTAGTGAAGAAGTTTGGCCTGTGAGTATCATTCTCAGTTTCTCAAAGCAAATCGGTCCTGAAAACCACAATCTCAAATAACTTTTACCACCAAGAGAATTTCAGAGCTGTCAATCATTAAAATGAATAGGGATTTTATAAAATATGAAATATGGTATAGCTGAAGAGATATTATGATAATAATACGTATTAATTGAAATTTAATAAATAAATTGATATTGAGCTTTTCTCGTCGGTAAAGCTCTAACTTACACGACACTCCTAATATGTACACGGGGCATTAGCGAGAACGGTATCTTGAACCTTGTACCCTTGGTGTTAACCAAATCTAATTAACAAAATAAGTAATAAACTTTTCTCAAACATTAATGGAAATATTGTCATTATTTTCGAAAAAAGAACACGCGACAAAGGATACGGAAAAAGTTTACAGACAAAGAAAATCAAATCCATTGCTGTTTTTAATGCTGAAAATTCGTCTTGATTTGTTATTTACATACTTATTTTATTAAAATTTAATAATTAAAATGGGTTCTAACGGTTTAGGGAGTGAAATGGAGATTGATTGAACTCAACCAGATTTAAGATTAGACGCCAACTTGGCAATGGAAAACCTCCAGCAGCTTCCAGCGAAGTCAAGAGAAAGTATGTTTTATTTCCTCATTCTTTTGAGAAAAGCACTATGTATGCCTCGGCGGAAATGGCAATTGCCTATTTCGTGGCCTATGCAATAATGTACTAATCTCTCTGCAGGGTATGAAGAGTCTGACAGACTACGTGCAATTCAAGATATTCCCGGCGCAACAGCTGCGGCACATTTTCAGCGCCGCGTCGGACGATCTCATACAATTACTAGAGAGCTTGCTAGCTCTGTACCCGCCTAAGCGGTGCGATTGCACGCAGGCGTTGCAGATGGCTTACTTTAGGTAATACATACCTACTTCTAGTTCTGCATATCTAATCTGTATCTAATCTTTGTACCTCGAATCTTGTGTATCTGTTAGAAGACCACTCCTCGTAAAAACACCGCTTTCATGAATTTTATAATGGAAACCAAATCGCCAAATTTGTGGCATGAGGAGAGGTCGGCTAGTTTTTATTGAAACGTCAGACTTCAAACATGTCATAGTTCATGTTATGGCATTCTCAAACATTGAATCTAATGAGAAACGAGAAAGGGGTGGCGCCGGCTATTATACAGTGTCACGACCCTGGCGATGGCATACTAAAGCGTAAAAGACACTAAGTACTCATTTGAGTTTTCTTTTTTACCACACTACTTTTTTAATAGCCGATTTTCTTTCAGCAATAAACCAGCACCATCGGTAGGCAACAAACTGCCCATGCCCTCAAACATAACCAAAATAGAAATCGAGAAACCTTCGCTAAAGAGGAAACTTCTAGAGAACATTGACGGTGGATCTCTAGCTAAAAGACTGCAGTTCTAACGTAAGACTATGTGCTATGACTATATTGAATGACTGAAGTGCAATTTATACAAATGGTAAGGTGAGAATTACTCTCGTCGTGAGGAAGTGCACACTTACTGGTATAGGTCGCGTAAAACTTTATTAAAGCTATCATTATAACGGTCTCGTGAACACTAGTTAGCCGAATGACCAAATTTCACGAGCTCATAAAGTTTTTCTCAGCCTACCCTCTTACCTTTGAATATTGACTTTGTTGTAAATTCATTGACTATTTACATATAATTAATTGTAATACAGGGTGAGAATATTCCATATATCAGCGTCCATAGTATGGTATGGGGATATTATTGTATGATGAAAAGTGCAAGGGAAAAAAAAATCACATACACCCTCTATTATTTTAGACATGTAAAAAATGCATTTTTAACTGTATGGTATAAAGCAGGACTTTAATTATAATTTTGTATAAAACTTATCTGCTATTATGTTATCACTAAAAGAAAATATAATATAGATATGAAATATTCTTTATTTTTGAAAAAAAAAAACGCAATGCTGAATAATGAAATATAGAAATAAAAACGATTTATAATAACAATGTGGTATATATATGTTTTTCCTTTGTGGCACCAGAATTTACAAAATAATCAGTACTTAGGGAAAATAGCTTATTTCGGAGTTTAGGACAAGATTTAAAATCGATAACAATATAATAATAACTTACGAATAGTATATAGATAAATGCAACGTAAATACAGTTCGAAATTAGCTATATTTGGCGTATCCTATACAAAATAGACGTTGTTTAATAGAATGACAGAACAACTATAGAAAGTCACAAAGTTTGGCTTCATTTGGGTACTAGAGATGATAATCTGGAAAAAGATTATTATTAATATACAGGTAGTATGATAAGGGTGCATTGAGAATAGTGTTCACATCTGGCGATTGATACGCGTGTCTAGGCATATCCTAACAAAATGCATAGGGTAAAGGCCACTAGTGTGATTGGCTTATACAAGGACATAATATTTTTAAAAACTTAATTTAACTATACTAAGACTCGGGACGTTATGAACACCGCACCGCAACGACTGAGAAGTTATGCCAAACTTCTCAGTTATTGCTAACTAAATACATACCTACGAATATTTATGTAGAAAATGAAGCACCACTCTTTTACCAGTCACTTGTATAATACTATAAGCCAATCATAGCACAAGCTTCAGCCCGATGACAAGCTCTGTCATAGTGTTACAAAAAGGTTTACTGATACATAAGAGGTTACCCACCAAACAGAACAATTTGCAAAAGAAAGAATTGTGGAATTAACAAAAAATTCAACTTACACCAATTTGTTGAGGTTTGACGGGTAGGTGTAGGAGTGTGTCCTTAATTTTTGTAACACTGTATTGAGCGTTGGCACCGGTGAACAGGTGCGAACCCTCTTTTATACAGAAGTTTAGTACAAATAACTAATGTGTACCGATTTCAATGCAAATAACATAAGTTTTAGAATCTCTGCACGATTGCTCTGACGAATACTTTTTCTTTAAAGACTGGCCGGTTGGCTCAGCAGGTCCTCGGCCAGGTCAAACATTTGTGTGCACGAGCATGTCTGATTTGTAACTGTGTGTTATAGGCGTATATTATAAGTATGTACCTAGATATCAGTCTACTGGTTGCCATAGTACAGGCTCCGCCTAGCTTGGGACCAGAGGACCGTGTGTGGAATTTAGCATACTATTATTATTTGTTCCCAAAATAACAGTACTGGATTGCTACCGAATTGCGTTTGTATCATGTGGAGTGTGTCACTTACGAGTTGAGTTTAGACAAGGTGTAGGCCGTCCTGAACAGTTGAGTCTTGGTAGTTCTATCAGTAGATTCCTTGACCGGCGGTGGACGCTCGTAGATCACTGCGTCGCGACATTGTATCCATAAACCTTATTTATAATTACTTACTTGTTAGGATTTCTTATATTATATCCTAAGATATAGAGTAGAAGGACATATTCGGAGAGTGGGCAGCAGCATTCTCCGGCACCAATCATTCCAACTACTGCGATCACCAAGCCGCCTGCCTAGCGTGGTGATTACGGCAAAATCTCCCCATATGAATAGTTTGTTGTTCTACGGGGAGCCGCTTACTAGCTTAAAGGCCTTTTCCACTATCCTATGTAGACTCCTAGTCTCCTCCAGTAGAAAAATAATTTTGAAATTCGAGAAACCGTAAAAAAAGCCATACAAAAACAAAACAAAACAACAAATCAGCTGACCCATTTTGAAATGATTTTGTTATTTTATCAGTATCTCGGGCATATGGGTCCTCTTATATTTACGTTATCGTCCATTGTAAAAACCGCCGGACGTTTTACATTGGACGATAACAGACTATAACTACACGATAACTGCACGATATCGTCGGACTGGTAGTTTGATACAATAATGATATAATAATACTAAATGCTTTCACACTGTGTCGTTGTAATCAACGTTATCGTCGCAAAAAGATTGTCGTGCTGATTTCGGGTAACGAGTGTCAGTGTCGTTATCGTCGCAGTGTGAAAACGCCCAATGCGTTTTCATATCCACTAGAATCGTTTATTTTCCTGTGGATAATAAACGTTTCTGGTTGGGTCAGCTAAATATTCGATAGGCAGCCTAATTCTGCATGACCCAGGGTGTTTTTCTGATGTCTTGAGAGCAAATAAATATTTTACTTTAAAAGACCAAGGACACTGCAAGCCGCTTATTACCGGACTAGATGGAAAAGCTATGGGAGGCCTATAACTAGCTGTGGACGTCCTAGGGCTGAAATGATGATGATGCTTTAAAACAATATACAATCACGCCTTTTTCCCGAAGGGGTAAGCAGAGGCGGACCCACATTTCGCCGGTATGTTATTAGTCCCATGTAATAGGGGGCGAGCCTATTGCTATCTACCGAGCACAGTTCCAGACTCCATGCTGTTATTGAGATAATTCCTAATGAAAAAATTCAATATAAAACACTGCCTAACCTGGGGATCGAACCCGGGACCTCCTGATCGGCAGTCGAGCTAGCGCCCACTACGCCACCGAGACAGTCTACTTTAAAATAAATTGTTAAGGCATACATTATTAAGTATGCTTAGTAAAGGGTTCCATACCTACCAAACAATACCATCGAAAACATGTTAGTAATCACAATCATTATTAAATTTTTTTTCTGGGATTTCTTCCTATACTTGTGATATAAGATCTGGCTTCTTGCCAAATTTCAAGATGCTGGACCAACGGAAAGTATCCTTGAGGTTTTAAGCCCGTTGCGCAAAGTATGGACATGTGCGACAAAATGGCCGTACCTTTTGATAGCATTGACTTACAAGTTTGATTTTTTACAGCAGCAAGCAACCGTAAACTTGAATTTTTGATATCAGTTACAACTTGATACTTCAACGCGTTCTCGAGAAAAAGGGTCTTGACAGACGGACAGACACACGGACAACAAAGCGATCCTATAAGGGTTCCTTTTTTACTTTTGCGGTACGGAACCCAAAAAAAATGTATAATTGGTTTACCATCTTCGCCCTGGTCTCCGTGGTTAGCAGGCTTGTGTGGACATTGTTTCTTCATTAAGGCGTTCTGTACACAAAATTTAAACAGGTCCCTTCTGGTTACTTACATCTATTTACTATATTATTATGTTTCGCGTAGACTATTCACACTTTCTGCAGGCAAACACAATATTTCCAATTAAAATTAAATAATTTTAGTAGACTAATGACAATGTTCAAAGAGCCAATTCATGTGTTTTAGATATCTTTACATAGTATAAATAGAAATCGCATCCCGCCGTCTGCACGCTTAGACCTTTTAAACTGCGCATCGAATTTTAATGCGGTTTGTCTGTCATCAATGGACAGAGCAGCCGCGAATCTACGATTTTTTCGAACCAGGGCATAAACATTGGCGCCCCTCTCGTTTGAGATAAATTATTTAAAAATCATGTGGTGTGAGCCTGTGTGGAGCCTTTTCATTACAAGTAGATGGTGAGATAAGCAGGCTCCCCTTTGTGGAGCAAGTTTTTTATTTATAACCATACTGGCAGTACCCTGCGGTTTCACCCGCAGTCTTCGTTCCAGTGGGAATATCGGCATAAAAAGTAGGCCGATGTGTTATTCCAGATTCTAAGCTACCTGCATACAAAATTTCAACCCAATCTGTTCAGCAGTTTTGGCGTGAAAGAGTAATAAATATCCATCCATCCTCACAAACTTTCTCATTTATAATGTTAACATAACAACATAACATACATTCACGCCTTTTTCCCGAAGGGGTAGACAGAGGTGTACCCAGGACTCAGTCCCATAGTAGATACACCCACATTTCGTCAGTATGTTATTGGTCCCATGTAATAGGTGGCGAGCCTATTGCCCAGGATTTTGGAGCGCCCCGTGAATGGTTTACATTATGTATAATGGTATGCGGAGCGAAGCGAGGGCGGGACGCTAGTTTGATATAAAACATTGTGTTGGCCAACGAAAAATGTGCAAGATCCACAAAATTATTATGTAATATCGTAATGAGTATTTTTCTAAAATATTTGTTCATACAGTTCTTTCTCACGAAGGCGGGTTGGTCCTATTTGTGTGTGTGAATGTATGTGTTGTAGGATAATCGGAAAACCCGAATCATTAAGAAACACCTAGGACGATTGCAAAAATACCATATGATTGGGGAAACTAAGGAAGATTTTTTCGATCTTCCTAGATAATTGCGTACTTTATTGTTGCAAAAATCTAATGGACTTAATGCTTGCGAGCTTGATGCGTGACAGCTGAACGAAAATCAAATTTTCACTCATATTTAATTAGGTACATAAATGGTATCATATCAAGTAATATAATTCAAGTGATCATGTGATTGACTGATGAACTTGACGAATCCTCTGATTGGTGAAAATCGTTTAGTACACAACAGGTTAGGCGTCAGTCAGTGCCATCAATCTGAGTGATACTGAGTGACGCAGTGTGCGTACAGCCTTATACCGCCGCGCGCCGGCAGTCCGTCGCGAGTATCGATCCCGCACACGCGTGAGCTCCTGATGCAGGACACCGGAGTTGCTAGCTCGAGCGTTTTCGGCTTAAACGTGCAATAAGTCGTTGTATAACATAATAAATAAGACTATGTTTTAAAGTGACAGGAAAACCTATCATGTATTGGATGCAGTAGACCGTAGACCAACCCGCTTTCGTGAGCTAACACAACTGTACGCACATAGAATTTCGTCGATCCATAAATCATATGAAATGGCCTGAGAACATTGTTTATCAAAAACAACCAAAATCTTCTTTTACCTTGGGTGAGTTCGATACAACAGATAGACGTCCATATACACCATATTTACGTTCGTCTTCCGGCCTTAGGGTTCCCATTTTTTTCATTACCAGATATATCTAAGAAAGAAAGGCATCATTTAATTCTAATCATTTCTGTGAATGTTATACTGATATTGAACTGGTTGTTGGAATATTATATTCAGTACATTTTATATTAAAACAAAAATCTATGTGAAAATCCCTATTATTTATAATATATTACACGAATGTATTGGGATCAGAGCAGGTGTTGTAGAAAAATTGTTTAATATAGGATTTGGATATTAATTAACCAGTATCGCCAGGAAACCTGTATATATACCCTTCCATCACAATCCCAAGTGCCCATAATATTTTGTAAAAGACAGTTTAGTCAAGCACCTGTTCCAACATCCCATAGCTGCGTATAAGGAAGTCCCTCTGAGCGAGCAAGTTGACTCGCTCGCGCTCCTCCTTCTCCACTATATGGTCGGGCTCAAACGAACACAGAACGTACGCTGGTTTCACTTCTTTCTCCGGTACCTGTTACAAATATACACGGTTACAATTATTAAACGCAAAACCTTTTTTTTGAGCGACTTTGGTAAGTTTGGTACATCAAGATTGATACGTTTTGATCTATGACTATTTCTATCTCAATGTTTTTTACCCATACAAAAAATAAATAAATCAAAGCAGTTCTAAACTTTTTAAACTCTACATAAACTAGACAGTCACAGATTAAGTCATAATACACACGCGGTACAAGGCAGTCACAGATAAAGACAGAGTACATCTACGTGACATAGAGCTAACGATTGATAGAATAGTGATAGTGAGGACCACTAAAACTAAAAAAAAAAACTCAGGATATATTACATTTTGGCAAAGGTCTTAGAACGAAAGATAGAAGCCTTGATGTACCAAAGTCGCTCTTATAAGGTGTTGCATTTAATAGCTGTAACCCTGTATTTTTTTATGCCAAAGATGGCCGCACAATAAGCAGATGCTATGCCTGACTGATGGTGAGCGGTTACCGCCGCCTATGGATACCTGCAACACCAGTGGCATTGTCAGTATGTTGCGAACCTTCATGACCATTTACTCTCCTTTTCAAGTGCCCCATGTTGTAGCTCATCGGGAAGACCGCAGCACGGAGATCATTGCACAGTTTTCGCACGTTTGCGGAAAGAAATTTATTGATATCACTACGATTTTGCTATGGTCAAGTATTCGTTATTCTTTCGGCTAAGTCAAAAGTACCCACAGCCGACGAGCATGGATGAAGAAAGTGGATGAAGCAGATCATATTATGCCAGGATCGCCTACTCCAAGGAGATTTATTTAAATAGGCTTAATAAACTTCGAGTTCAATTCAAGATCTGAAGTTGATAAACAGCGATTCTATCGTCAATTCGGAAAAGGAGTAGATTGTTCTACGAAAGAATAAATAATGCAACGGATAATTTTAACGGATAATATCTAGCTTAATTTTGCTAAACAGTGTTGATATACTCACCGGTGCCGCCTGCGAGGTCGCAAGCGATGTTTTCGACGTCATTTTGCTTTTATCTTTGTCCTCTTTTTCTTTGCGTTTGTCCTTTTCTTTTGGTTTGGGTTTAGCAGGTTTATCTGTGCTCATTGTTGTGGGAAGAGTGGTGGTGACGCTCGCTTCCTCGCCAAGCTTCTTGCCCTCACCGTCTTTTTTGGGCAGCGACGGTTTCTTGAGAGCCTCTGCTTTGGCTTTTGTTTGCTGAATATATGAAAGCCCGTTTTCAAAAGTACGATAATAAGATACTCCCATTATCGTCATAAAGTATCCCGTTATGTTATTAACGGGATGCTATTAGGACAAATTCCAATTAAAACATAAAATTTAATTATAATTATAGTCCCATTATAAATCATTGGATTATTAAGTATCATTGCCTCTTTTTACCCGACTGCGAAGAAGGAGGGTTATGTATCTGGGTAGATACATACATACTCTCGAAAACATAACCCTCCTTCTTCTTCTTTCCTTTTCTTCTTTTTCTTTTCTTTACATACCCATGTATAAGGTGTAAATTCTTTGACACACGGCCTATGATGGATTGTGATTTGATTCGTCTTAATAGTGGAAGTGACATATCCTAGCAAGCATGATAAGTTAGTTCTAGCGTTGTGCTAAATTATAAATATCGTATAGTCTCATTATAAAATATGCCATTATAATAAACTCCCATTGTTATCATAAAATCCCATTATTATAAAGTCATATATTGTCATAAACATACCCATTATAAAGTATTCACAGTATCAAAGTTTAATTTGTAATAACTCGCGCAGAACATAATGTACTTATGTGAAGTTCCCCGCCAACCAGGTTAGTGGGGAAAACACCATAATTTTTTTTTTTTTTTTTTGCATATTTTCATAATCTCTAGTGGGGACAGCTTATTGGGAATTATGACAATAAATCTTAGGAGTTAACCGTTTTGGCTGCGCAGTAGGCACGACACCTAGTTATAACAAAGTGTTGCGCCCACATTACCTGGAACTCCTCCCGTTGTATCCTGGTGCAGTCCCCCCGCGCGCGACTGGACGCGGTGCCGGTGTACAGAGAGCCGGACGGCTGCTGGAACAACGACGCGTACTGCTCGCCCACGGGGTACACGCGTCTGGACATTATACGTGCACTATAGGCTGTTGCACAACCATCGATACATATACACATACAGTCACGCCTTGGCCTCGTTGGGGTAGGCAGAGACTATTTCCCCCCCGATGGGTTCCCGCCTTCTCGCGGCGGTGGGGGTCAGTAACCGTGGTAGGGGCCCACGGTGCAGCGAAGAGGAGCCCGAGGTGGTCGGCTGCTCCACTTAGTTCTCCAGGCTGAGTGTGAGTAGCCGAGTAGGTTGCGGTTCGATGTGGGACGAACCGCAACTGAGGCGGACCGCGATGCGGTATGGGACGCATCGCGGCCGAATGGTGGGGCCGCGGCGGGAGAGAAGTGCCGGTATTGCGGTGCGCCGCTCTTCCTGCCTTCCGCGGCCCAAACGGGGTCGCCACCGTTAGATGGCGAAAGCGGTGGGGTCGCAGGGGAAGAGGAGTGTCGGTATTACGATGCGCCGCTCTCCCTATCCTCTGCGACCGAATTGGGGCGGAAAGCCGACGGCTTGCCGCGGTGTGGGTTGCGCCTCCGCGTGTCCCTATGAAGTCAACATAGGGCACAGTGGATGGCGCAGGCGGGGCTCACTTGAGCCCTGCGGTGGTGGTGGGCGGGAATGGGTCTTCCGTGTTCTCTCGCACGTTCGGTAGGCGTTCGAGAGGGCACGGAACACCCTTCCAAGCCCAAGATGTGGGGCCCGGGCAACGGATGCGGGGGTATCCGTTGCCCACCTAAAGGGCCCGCGAGGAGGCGCGCGCGTGTTTCCGCGCGCCCCTTGGGAGGGTTGGGGTGAAGGATTACCCTCACCCCACCGTGGCGGGGTCCTCCACGGAGGACCAACCGCCGTCGGGGCCGCGGATGAGTGCTTCGGCGTACCCGCAGCCCCGACACATGGCGTCGCGAAGGAACACCCCGGGGTTTTTTAGTGGGTATACCCGCCGGCACAGCAACGTACCGACGTACGGTGCTGTGCCGGCGGGGAGTCCCACATAACCACCCTGCGCTCCCCCGGGTGCGGGTGGTATGCGTCACGCATTTCTCCCCGGGCACCAAAAAAAAAAAAAAAGGCAGAGACTATTTCTTTCCACTTGCTACGATTCTGACATGCAAGTTTCGCTTCTTCCACTTTTATCACATTTTTCATACATGCTCGTCGGTTGTTTTTACTTTTGACCTGGCCTTCCTTTAAGATAACATCAACTTAATAATGAAAGCTACGTCAAGTCTGTAGGGGTCGGCCCTACAGACTTGACCATTCTCACTCGCATTATAAATCTCCTTTGTTAATTCGATGTTAATCCTCTCCACATGTCCGAACCACCTAAGCAATCTTTTCTCCATCTTTGTCACTACATCTTCTAACACGCCACAGCGTTCCCTTAACACACTATTCCTCACTTTGTTCATCAAGTTCACTCTAGTCATACATCTCAAACTTCTTATTTCCACAGCATTAGTAATCTTACTTTCATGCTTCTTCTGCCAGACCCAACATTCACTACCATACATAAGTGATAGGCGTCCATTATACGTCAATTTTATTTTAGGAATACGTGTTACCGAAACTTTACAGTATGTACCTAGCGATAAATGTTGCAGCCTTAGAATGTATAGGCTTGCAGCGCAAGTTTCTAGCACTACAAATACAGACTACAAATAACTCAGCAGTAGGTATACAGCCCCACCCCTATTCTTTTTTCATTTGATTCTATGTTTGCGCAATGTGCATGACATACATTAGGTATGCTTGAAATAAATAAATAACAGAGGACGCATTAACACTCATAGCCATCATCTGGCTCTCATCTTTTCACTTTCAGTAACAGTAAACGACATGATTCTCTCGACGTAAGTACCTAAAGTTTCCTAAATGTGTCTCCTCCCATTGTATTTGTGTCTGCCATGGACTTTTCTCTGGCTCTTTTTCCTCAGTAGGGGTGAAATCGGCAAATCTGAAAGTAACATATCAAAAAATTCGATATCCCGATCCAATAATGAAAAGAACAAATTACTGTCATAGATGTAACCTGAAGCAGGAAATACTTAGACAAAAATCTTCATATTTCACTTTATTACCGCCACAATAAAAAAAATCATAAATATGAGATCCGCCATATTATTGCATTACGCGCCGCCATATTCATATAAATCAGTTGAAATCAGATTGGTCATGCGTTTAGCTGTGACGCACATTTGCACCGTGAACCTGCCACGAACTATGATGTTGCCCAGTCTACCAAGTCTATGGAAAAGAAGAACAAAACCCATAATTGACCTTAAACAGTATCTGCACCAGTAGGTACCCGCGCGAGGATCTAACCCGAGACCTGCCGCTCAAAAGGCAGAGTTAAGCCAATGGGGTTTAGTTGGTAGTTAGTCAATAGGTAGTAATTGAAATTAGCGCCGCCCGCGTGAGTGTGACCCGTTGTGGTCAGCGTGAAACAAGGCCAAGGCAAGTGATTTATATCCCTAATAGGTAGGTATATAAAATACTAAAGGCAGAGCTAACTTGTTGGTCTGCAGCAATCGATCCCTTATCCTCTTCCTATCCTCTTCTAAGACGCGTTTCTTATCACATTGCCATATGTTGAGCATCGTGAATGTATCCGTTAGCAGGCATTCCTTCACCTCTCTATCCAGCTGGGTGTCTGTGTGGAAACTGGGCGAGTGGTTCACCTACACATTTGTCGTTCAACAATTATGGTATTCGGATTATATGATTAACATATTATATGTAATATAGGGGATATTACAAGTTGCGAAAGTGGATGGATATAATACTCTATGGATCCTTTTTCCCTATTTTCTATACTGGCTTGACAGAAAAGAGAAACGGAAGTAAATTTCAAGTGTATGTTTTGATTAAAATGTTGTTGTAGAAAAATACAGTGGCGCCCAACTTATTTTCTGTGAAGCTACTTATACCGGTTTAAAATATGCAAATATATCTTATTACTATTTACTCTCTAAACTAAACTAATTTGACCAATTAGTTTATAATTGGTCAACGATGGGTGGATAACTGATATACCTACTTTATTTATGTGGGCATAAAACCCAGACATACTCGTAGATCTAACCCGACCGGGATCCGAACCCAAACACTCAAAACGTTTCATGTAGGTACTTTACAGCGCTGGTTTTACCAAATGTTATGTCGCAGTCAAAGTTATATCCCAATGAAAAGGTTAATAAGTTATTTCGAAATAAAATCTAAGAACTACTTTGCAATGTTAGTATATTTACCTCCAAAATGTATGGATGCATCTTGTGATCTAAGAGTATATCAAAACCGAGTATTTCAAAGCATGCATGTACCTGAAAAAAATGTACAACTGAGCAATAGAAATATGTAGGTAGTAGGTAAATAGTACAGTACTAATATCTACATCAATAAATATCAGGAAGTAGATATTATGTCCACAGTTTTCAACTCGTTATAGCAAAAAAAACTTAAGTATCTAAGTATGCCATAATACAGCTAAAATCAACTACAAGGATAAGACATTAGGTATATTACTATTATAGCTAGACCGCTGAATTGAGTCCACGCCTGCGGGGTACAGGGGCGCGGAGGTAGACGTGTGATCGAGGCCCGGGAGAGGTGCGGGCGGCAGGCACCGCCCGCTCAATTAAGCGGTCTCCCTTAATTATAATATTATAGGTATTCCTCATATTCAATGACAGGAAACTAATACAAAAATTAAATAAAAACACGTTCCTACTAATATATATAACGATAACTAAAATAAATAAAGACGATGATATCGCGCAGTGGGTGTATTTGTGGAATAATGTTCTGTAAAATAGTTTAAAAGCAATAAAACTTGTATGGTATTTGGAATGGTCTCTAAAAACAAATATAGCAATGGTTTATAGAAACAAATTGAAGCTGCTACCTACATAGTAAAATAAAATATGAAGTAAGTAAGTATACATAATGGACAATTAATATTTTAATAAACATTTCGTAGGTATACGACAAATATAATAATAATGAAAACCTTAAACATATTTAGGTAATGTGACACAAAATACATACAGAAGGTAATCCGCATACAACGGTTCAGAAACGCACGCACAGAAAGACTCACTTTACGCGGGGGAGAAGGTGATCTGACAAGACGAGTCTCTCGAGACCTTGGTAATTCTAACTGGGTAATCCCTACTTCTAGGCCCCCTCACAATTCCCAAATTTTACCGGTGTACGTCACCAATGGTGACAACAATTATGCAACTTACAACGTTACAAAAAGATTTAGTATATAGGTACATAATACTTAAGGTGGTGCACCTGCCCGTCAAACTTAAAACTTTCAAAAGAAAGAATTGCGATTTTTTTTTCCGCCACTGGTGGTGAGAAAAGGGACGCATTCTAATAAATTTAAAACAAATCCCAATCTAGGGGTCATCTTATCCTCTCAAAATGTAGGCGCGCATTTCTTTGTGGTTTTTTGAACCGTTTTATAGACGTTATAGAAGATAATGTGCCCTTCTGTTTGTATTGATGTATGAATGCTCAGTAAAATCTAAAGGCGAAGTACAAAAAGGTAAGTTTATATTGTGTATCGTGTAACCATATCGTGTGAAGGGAAACAGGCGTGGTAGCTATGTTTGAGTATGGGCCACGCGGATATGATAGTCTTCACGATGACCTGGTCTATTGAGTGCCACAGGCGATCGAGGTCCACGCCTTGAGACAACAGGATCTTGTTCAACGTTGATATTTTGCTGATGGCCAAAAATAAAACCTTTTTCATTGTCATACTTTTATAAAGCCAGACCAGAAATAGAAAGGCGGAAGGAGTATTAAAAGTGTAACTTCAGTGTTTAAGTTCTTTATTTTGTGACCGGTGTGTATTTTTGTTGCTGAACTGAATGATAAATTCAAAGACTTGTCTAAGGAACTTGTCTATAGAAAATAAGACCCAAGATCTATTGGAAGACCACCAAGACCATAATGTGGCGATAATAAAAAGGGTGCCATTAAGATTGACCAGTAAAATTTTCAGCTAACAATGGGTACCTATAGCGTTGGGCTCGAAGGACCATATTCTGGTCCTTCAGAGCCGGAATAAACCGGGCAAAGCCGCCGAAAAATTGCCGGGGCAAAGGTTATGTTGTTATTTTTCCGATTTTAAAAAAGTTTTCTTTTGTCAATAGTGTGGCCAATAATGATAATTTTTAAAAAGTCATGTAATGAATTTTCATGCAACATCTGCGAAACACATCAAAATGAAAATATAATAGATAGGTACAATGTTGGGTTCCCAACTGGTCTCAGTAAACGAGTCACACTGTGACACAGTCTTACCGTTTACTTCCTGCTTCAGAATCGTAGACATAAGTTCGACTGTGTTTGTTCAAAGCGTAATTTGTTAGGTGCATGAACACGTTCGTAGTGTTGTTCACATTCGGATCTGCGTATCGACTTGTTGCGAATCTAGAATATTTTTAAACCTCTATTAATAAAAAGAAACAAGTACTTAAGGTTAAACGTCACCCATACAAAATGAAAATACAGAAATAATTTGAAGAAAAACATAACATAACATACATTCACGCCTTTTTCCCGAAGGGGTAGGCAGAGGTGTACCCAGGACTCAGTCCCATAGTAGATACAATCACATTTCGCCAGTATGTTATTGGTCCCATGTAATAGGGGGCGAGCCTATTGCCATCTACCGGGCACAGTTCCAGACTCCATGCAGTTATTGAGATAATTCCTAATGGAAAAACCCAATATTTAACAATGCCTGTCCTGGGGATCGAACCCGGGACCTCTTGATTAGCAGTCGAGCATGCGCCCTCTACGCCACCGAGGCAGTCTGCAATTTGAAGAAATAGGAAATAAATTTGAACTAAATTGTTTGTGGTTGGCTTTGGATTTGGCCTTTATTTGCGCGAAAACCTATTTAGTTAAAGAAAACTTTACAGTTTATTCGTATTTAAGAAATATGTAAAAAAGTAGATTTTAGGTTATGTTTTTTAAATAACAAAAAAACCACACGGTTTTCTTTAAAAAAATGTGTTTTCGCGGAAATAAAGTCCAGATCCAGAGCCAACCACAAACAATTAAGTGGAAAGTTATTCCCTATTTCTTCATACCTACTCATAATCTGTGTATTTTCATTTTGATGGTGATGGGTGACGTTTAACCTTAATTGTTCTAATCGGTTTTATTATATTGTCATTAAACCTACACCGGTACCAAATATCAGATCAATCTATTAACAGGAGAGGGGTAAAATTCAAATGACTAAATTTGACCTAAACAAACAGGTCAAGCGACCTGATTGTTTAGGTTAAATTTATTTATAGGTGAGTAGGCGCTGGCGCCAACTACTGCGAACACCAAGCCGCCTGCCAAGCGTGATGATTACGGCAAAATCCCCATATATGAATAGTTTATGGCGTTTTATGGGGGACGCCTAAATTCAGCAGTGGACTTCTTCCGGCTGATGATGATGATGATGAAGGAACAAATTAACGTCCATTACTCAGTATGGTTCTGTATCAATTATGATTGACGTCTAGCCTGTCGTGTAATAGATGATTATGATTATCAAACTTACTAGCTATCTACATATTATACGTGTTAAAAAAGGTGTAGTAATATTTAATTAAATAAACTAAACTGAACAACTTTGAAAATAATAATTAAACGTGAAAATATCAAAGCTACTTATCTAGCTTTTACCTTACAAGGCCTTCGTTGTACACGAAAATTCTCAAAGGATCACAGGATGTTATGAGTGTATAAACTCTTATATCGAATTTGTAACCATCCACAAGAAATGGCTTCGCAAGATACACCTAAAATCATTAAATATTTTTATTATAGAAAAAAGTGGATACATACAGTCACGCCTTATTCCCGTTATGGTCCCGTTATGACATACGCTTTCGCTTATTCCAATTTCATAAAAACAAATAAGACGCGAAATGTGCTATAATAGCAGTAACGTAACTAAAAATTCACGAGAAGTCTGTTAAGCAAATACTTTGCATTAAAAAAAATCCTGATTACATTATTTACCTGGCAGATTAGTTTATCTGTAGGTTTGACGTCTTTGAGAGATTTCGTCAAATATATGCCTCGGCCTTGACTTCCGCATTCTGGCTTTATAATGAAAGTCTTGTTCTTACGCAGCTTGCTGTAGTTTAGGGCTTCACCAAAACTGAAAATTAATTAATGAATAAGAGGGTACTTTTAAATATTTTTTGTTGAGTGTGCGCCAGATAACTTTGCGCGTAGACCTTAATCGTTCTATTTGAAATTTACTAGTTAAATTCTTGTAGGTAAGCCTAGCCTTCCCGACTATAATGTTATAATATGTTGAAGAAGGTACGAAACCGATGATTTTTATTCTAAAACGAGGGAACAATAATATATTTTCAATATAGGCTTCGCGCAAATCTTGTACACCCTTGTAAAGAAGGCATTAAGTCTTAAAAGGTTATAAGCCCGCTTTTAATTTTTATTATATATTATATTTTACGACTTATTTCATTATTTCATTATATTATTACATTTTTTGACGAAAACAAAGAGCTTTGTACTGGGCGTTGGCCACAAAGAATATAACAAGAATGTTACAAATAGTTTTATGATTTGAAAATGGGTAGTTTTAATGTAAGGCTTGTATAGGCAACTACTTATTTAAACCTTCTAACTTACTCAGCGGGCAGACACCATGTTTTCGGGAAGAAATTGTATTCCTTAGGATAGATTTTCTGCATTCTGTTCAAGTTTCTCGCCAATAGATCCTTTCTGAAAACAATTCGTCAGATCATTGTGACCGATTCGTAAATCTTTAGAATCTCAATAATAGGTATAACGGATTTACAAATAATTATAATCATTAATTAAATCAATTTGAAAGTGACTGCTGTTGAGGTTGGAACTAGGGTTGGATCGGATGTAAAACATAAAATTTGTACTAATGAGATTACTTTTAGATCATCAGTTGAGTTCTTACCTACAAATCTCAAGCATGCCTGGAAAGTGGTTGATGCGTTGGAACCGCTTCATTTCCTTGGCGCGTTCAACAGATACGCTCATATCGGTCCAGTAGAAGTTCCAAGCGTCCTCCTCAGACACCTCTCTCATGCCGAATGCACTCGCCACCTTACGTATCGACTCGTAACGGCAGTTCGTCAGGCATATTGCTATTTGAGACCTATTGACAAATTAGTATTTCTTTAACTTTGACTCTGAGTTTTGATGTGGGTTTGACCTACAAAGAAGTGCCAATAGGCAAATGAAACCATCGAAAGGTTCTACGAGAGGTTTCCTCATTCAAGACTCGCATACCAACTTATTATTGAAACCCAAAATGCTATTATTTCCTAAAAACCAAAATTAAGAATAGGAATTTGGTTAACAAGGTGCCCTTATCGCTTGAAGCCTCTTCTGACTTCCGAGCAACCAGCCTTTGAACGAATTGGGGTCATAATGGTCAATATGGGCAGCAGTGTCTTCTCCAAAAAATATCTAACAGCCCTTGACAACCTGCCTGCCAAGCGTGTCGAGTATTGGCAAAACCCTCCTTTATCGAAGAGACCTATGTTCAGTAGTTTTAAGATCTAGCGTTAAAGTCTAGAGTCTAGAGTCTAGCGCACAGAACACAAATAACGTCTAGCGCGGACGATAAGCTGTTGAAAGGGCGGGCTATTTGAATTTCAGGTTACATTATACCTCTTTCGTTTCTTCTTCCTTTTCGTAGCTTCCGCGGGTATAATGGGCGCTGTCCGTGAAGTTGGCTGAGACGTGTCATCCTCACCATACAACTTGGAGTCGTAGTTACGCATCATCATAGATGCTATGTTCTCTGCTTGTTCCTTCTCTTCTTTTGCCTGCTGTTCTGATATTAGCTTTTCTTCTGCAACATTGTGTAATTGGAGACTAGATTTTTTTTCGCACCAATGCAAATCTCTCTCACTTCCACTGGAAAATGCTGCCAGCCTTACTATACATAAGAGTCAAGAGTTGATATCAGCAGTTTTGACATAGGCGTCCATTAAACCATAGGTTAGGCGTAAATCATGTGTGATATTAAATGGTGAATAGGCAAGCAAGCAGTAATGTGCAGTAATGTCTGAATGACGGCAATGTCACCAGCTAAATTACTGAGCATGACGAGATTTAACAACTCATATCTCAGGGTGACAGGCGCAGTGCAGTGCCGCGCAGAATTTTGAACTTTAAAACACTGGGTGACACTGTGTCTGACATGGGCAATCATGATGCATACCATCAGGCACCTGATTTGATCGTCTTTTCACTCTCTATCATAAGAAATAAAACATTACATGACGCACTACGCGGAGTGGTATGGGGCAGTGTGAGAATTACTGTAGTATGGAATCTGACTATTATGTTGTTTATGTTACCTAAATAATAATGACAATAAAATTAGTACCTACCCTGCATTTTGTCATTTTTTCTTTTGTGATGAACTTGTGATATAGATATCTTCGGTTTTGAACTGCTGTGTGGGGAACGGTGATCTTCTTCTAGTAAGAAAGCGTCTTGGTGCTCTCCCTGAGAATATAATACCTAAAAATATTTATTCTAAGGGCATGAATTCTGCTGCGAAGATTTATGTAAGTGTTTTTTGAAATGGAACTCACCTCCATTTATTACAATGCTGAATAAGGCCACCTATAAACTCATATTGAATATGCTCCGGCATCAAATAAAAAAAGCGCACTGAAAAATAGTAAATAGTCACCTAACGACGGAGACCTGTAACAAGGAATCAAAACAGAGCTAAATTAGAAAAAGCTAAGGTACTATTTTAGATTTTTATAAACAGCGAAAGTTCAAGAGTATGAGTGAATAAAGCTTACTTGCCTATCGAACTATATTTTGTAGTAATTTCATTAAAATTTTGCGAGAGACATTATTGAAAACTGTTTTTTGTTTTTGTTTCATGTCAGCCGTAAAGTCAAAGAAAGTAACATTAACTTCCGGCCCAAAATATAATAAAGTACTCTGTGTTCCGGCCATAGATGCCTACGTTTTACACAGTTTTCACGTACTTCCGAATAATCCCTACAGTTTTTCATGCGGATTATTCACACGCGCTCATCGATACGAAACCATAGACAAGAGATATTTACTAACTGAAAAAAAAATCTAATATTCACCTGTGACATTTGTCATCGTTCTTATGTGACTCACTTCACATTATGAGCTCTGTGGTTTCTTAAGACAACAAACGAAAACAAGATTTATTTCATTGTGATATGATGTCATTTAGGGTTTCTTTTTCGAAAATAAGAATTTGCATTTGACTTATTTCAAATTAATAATCTGTGACCACCATCTACATCCGTCAGTTCATCAACGCAAGTCAAATTCTACAATTTCTCGTAATTTTTCTGCTATTCCGCCAAAGTACAGAGTCATTCTATTTTCTATAATTGCCAAAATGGCAGAGGGACAAGAAGCCAAAAAAATTACGATTACAGTGAAAACACCAAAGGAAAAACAACAAGTCGAAATCGAGGAGGATGCTGACATCAAAAAGGTAAGTACGGCGGCGGCTGGAGTTCCACTCATGGCGTAATAACATTGTTATTGGACACGCAATCACTGACGAAATGTTTTTGATCATTCGGCAATGTTAGAAGAACGTTTAAGTTGATACACGGTATGTTTTTCAGTTTAAAGAAGTTCTATCGCCGAAATTCAACGCGGAACCTGAACAGCTATGTCTGATCTTTGCCGGGAAGATCATGAACGATGCGGATACGCTGAGACAACATAATATCAAAGATGGGCTGACGGTCCATCTCGTGATCAAAACGCCGCCGAGACCGGAGCCCGAAGGGGGGACGCGACGCCCTCCTGGTAAATATTATAGTGCTTAGTGACACATTAGAATCAGTGCAAATGTGATTAGTGATCTGTCGTAGTAGACCAACCTATATAAAACTAATATTGAGTTATCCCTAGACGGATTGGTAGCTTCAAACTCAAACTCAAACAGATTTATTCAAATAGGTCATAATCTGACACTTTTGCACGTCAATAAAGATAAACAGTACTGAGTCTACCATGCATTCGGAAAGTAAGTAAGTTCAAATGTAAGTTGTGTGGTATAATCATATACTATCTTACATCATGATAGTGTTTGCTAATCTCAGTGTAGTGTCATTGTAGTGCAGTGTAATCTTAGAGTTTGACTTAGTACACTGCTGTGTAAATATGATGTAAAATGATAGTAAACTTTGTTTGAAACCCAATGAAACAGACTGTGGTTACATACATACAGTTACGCCTTGTTCCCGGTGGGGTAGGCAGAGACTATTTCCCTCCACTTGCTACGATCCTGACATACAACTTTCGCTTCGTTCACTTTCATGACATTTTTCATACATGCTAGTCGGTTATAGGTACTTTTGACTTGGCCTTTCCTAAGAACAACGTCAACTTGTTCATGAAAAGTATGCCTAGGTTGACTGCTACCGACTTGACCATTCACACTAGCCTTATAAATCTCTTTTGTTAATCTCCTTTCATCCATCCTCTCCACATGTCTGAACCACCTCAGCATTCCTTTCTCTATCTTTGTCACTACATCTTCTACCACGCCACAGTGTTCCCTTATCGCACTATTCCTCATTTTGTCCATCAAGGTCACTCCAGTCATGCTTTGCAGGCTTCTCGTCTCCACAGCATTAATCTTACTTTCATGCTTCTTCTGCCAGACCCAACATTCACTACCATACGTAAGTGTAGGGATCAGTACCCCTCTATGGAAAGCCAGTCGTGCTTTTTTAGACACTTTCTGACTGTTCATAAAAGTATGTAACACCCCATTCAATTGATTTCCTGCCAAAACTCTTCGTTCGATATCACAGTCATACTTACCATCTCATGTAAACTTAGAATCCAAATATACAAACTTTTTCACTTGTTCCACTTTTTCTACACCAATCAGAATATTGCAAACTGTCATACTCTCTTCTCGTTCAAAAACCATAACTTTCGTCTTACTTACATTCACTTTCATTCCTTTGCTTGTTAAAGCAGAATTCGTTATATCAACCATCGCTTGCAACTCCTTCTCCGACTATGCCAATATGACCAGATCATCAGCATATAGGAGGCATTTGACGGTCAACCCATTCATTCTTAACCCGTATGTACTTTCTTTCAAATCTTTCTTCTGTGGTTACAAGTGTGAAAAATACAACTTATGTGTTTTTAACCGCCTCTTCCACTTCATCACATTCTTCATGCATGCTCGTCGGTTGTTAGTACTTCTGCCCTGGCCGTTCCTTAAGATAACATCAACTTGTTCATGAAAGGTACGCCTAGGTCTAATATTGTTAACAAGAATATATACCAGAAAATGAAATAAACATCTCCAAAGCAATAGTAATAAACTTGAGTACTAACTTAATAACTAATATGAGGTATAATTTGTTACATTGTTATTATTTTTTTTATTTTATAAATATATGTTCAATGTTCTAGGTAACCTTGATTTAAGTTGACCCTGTTGAAATCCAAAGATTATATTATGATTATATTAAGATTATATTACAACCTTGACTAAACATCACATCACATAGATATTATTTGCATATGTTTGTATACTAGCTGTGCCCCACGGTTTCACCTGCATAGACATCATTCTGGTGGGAATATTAGGAAATAAGTACCCTATGTATTATTCCAGGGTCTAAGCTACCTACATTCCTCATTCCAAATTTCAGCCCAATCAGTTTAGTAGTTTTGGCGTGAAAGAGTAACAAACATCCATCCATCCATCCCCACAAACTTTCACATTTATAATATTTGTAGGATTACATTACATACAGTCATGCATTGTTCGTCGGAGACTATTTCCCTCCACTTGCTACAATCCTGACATACAGCTTTCACTTTGAACACTCATGAAATTCTTCATACATGCATGTTGTATGTGCTTTTGATTAATTAAAATTTATAATTTATGATTGCCTCAGGTCAGGCAGTGTTAAATAGTATTGGATTTTTACTTTATAGAAATTATAACAGACTTCAGGCAATTATGCCTGGAGTCGTGGGACCAATAACATACTGTCGAAATGTGGGTACACCTATGCCTATCACTATGGGAAAAAGGCGTGATTATAATATGTTAAATTTGCTATGATTATCGATAACATAATATTTTCATCACTTTAAAAGGTTAAAGACCTTTGGTACCATGTAGAGAATTTATATCATTATACTTGTGTCAAATCACTATCAGCTGTATGGTAAGCCCATAGGCTAATTTTAGGAGTTTCAGGTGTTTGAGATTCTTACAAATCCTGCAATATGACATAACAACTACCCCTTATATAATATCTGATAGGCGGCAACTGGAACATATAGTTTACCATGCCATTCAAACCTTTGTAGCGCCCAAACGAACAGTCCACATTAAGATTTGAACCCAAGGTCAAGGGATTTGAAGCAGGACACACTGCCACATGGCCATAGACACTTCATAATATTAACATGACCATTTGATTATAATATATGTAATAATATGACTAGCTGCACCCTAAGGTTTCACTCCTGTGTTATTTCACACTTACTTATATTATGTCTAAACTTTGCCATATAAAATATAGACAGCCTCAGTGGCCTAGTGGACGCAAGCGCTACTGACGATCATGAGGTCCCAGGATCGATCCCTAGGTTGGGCAAAAAGTGTTATTGGATTTTTTCATCAATAACTAAGGCCCAATTTCACCGGCAGAACTGAACGCGATCAGGCCGACTTGAACTCGGCTTAAGCCCGTAACTGAGATCATAACTTCAGTTCGGATTTCATGGGCTCAAACTGAACGTAGTTAGGGCTTGAACGAGATTAAATATTGAACGGCCGATTTTGGCCGGTTAAGCTCTGTGATCTTGGTTCAGATGTGATTTGACGTCTATAGGTAGGTACTACATTTATATTTTACTGCACTGTTTACAAAAATAACGTGTACTTATCACATTTTATTTGGTGAAGGTATAATTTACATAATATTCAAGAAAAATGAAATGAGCATTGGATTTTAATCCAAAATTATTAATATTATTTATTATTCTTCATCTTCATGAAGAATATTTTTGTCTCTCTAGTGAGTTTATTTCTCATGCTCATGAAATCAGATTTTTTTAAATACTTCTTGTTTATTCTTCCATATATATTTTCTCGGAATTAATACCTACCTAGTGAATGTAGGACCTTATTTTCTTTCCGCCTTTATGTTGAGTCAGAGTTCTTGATTTGCGAAGAAATGGTTAAAGGCACTTTTTGATAAATGATTGACGAAACAGCACTCACAGAACTAATAACTCTTATGCGAAAAAACTTTTACACTTTGCAAGTCTTTTTATTGTTGGTTGCTCGAGAGCTAAACGTAAACTAACTTCAAAGAAATCAAATACCATATTTTTACGACGTTATAAGGGATACAAAATGGTTCATACGGGTCGCCGGGGCGGAACAATAGAAAATATAACGGGTTTTAAGACAATAATGATTTTAAATGTGTACAGTAATGGAATATAGCAACATAAAGAGAATGGGGATGTTTTTACTTAGTTTGGTAATAAACTATAACAATAGAAAATGAACGCGCTACGTTAAAATAAAAAGAAATAAAGATGAAAGGAAATATGAGAAACAATTTGTACAAGGAAAGTAATTTTAAACACTAGCTATCTATAATCGTCCATCTGGGGTCAGGTTAAGCTATGTTTCGGTATTAGCAGTTACCGTACTGAGTAACTATAGCTAAATTAAAACTAAAATAAAATACATAGTCACAACTTTCAATAATGTGCTAAATATTCAAAGGTCACAACGGACAACGAATTTCGAAAATAACCACAGAACAAACAAAACTTAGTGACAATGACATTTGTCTTTAGAATTTGTGATCTGGATCACGTGAACTTGGTTTACGTGAACGGGATCAAAAAGGTACTGGTGAAACGAGTTTTTCTTAAGCCGAGATTAAATTCAATATTTGAACTCGTTCACCGTGAACTAAGATCAGCTGAACGCGTTTTCGGATCGTATCGGTGAAATTGGGCCTAAGTGTGGGGTGTACCTACTATAGGACTGGATCCTGGCTACACTTGTGCCTAATGCTGCTAACAAAAAGGCGTCATATTATGTAAAATATAAGTAGGAAACTAGTTTGTATACTTCCAAGTTACTCTTCTTGGTAAAAAAATATAAAATGTTATCGTTACAAAATCTAATGAGGAACTTCTTTAAACTTAGTTATGTAGTAGTGTAGAGTCAAACATTTATTGATTCATATTTTTAATGTGTTATAGCTGATGTTGGAGCTACACCATTTGGTTTAAACTCTATTGGGGGCTTGGCTGGCTTGGAGAGTTTGGGACTTGGACAAAGCACTTTTATGGATTTGCAAGTAAGTTGCACATAATAGTATACTCTTTATTGGGAACAGTACAAAATGTACCGATATTATCATAGTCAACTGAAATATCATTTCAACTAATAGGCAAAAATTACTTAATTTGAAGTATAAAATAACTAAATTTGAAGCTCAAATCTATCTATACTTAACTAAACATCTTTTTATAAGACTATCTACAAATCAAGATCAGATAAGCCCTAGATGGAGAGGTAAGTGACGAGATTTCCGTGCGGCATTGCCACATTGGATGCAGCATTCTGGTCACCTGTCGCCTCCACCAAGCTCTTAGCAGGCTTCAGAGCTGCTGGCCCCAATAAATCGAAAATAATGACACACTCTCAAAGCAGAGAAGTTTCACACACTGCCTATAAAAAAAAGCGAGCGCGCAGAAGGCATACTGCGCGCGATTTTAAACATCATAGTATTTCTTTTTAATATTTATTTTTATAATATGGGACAACTTCCACACATGGTCATCTGGTTCCAAACTAGGCTAGAAGCCTGTACTATGGTAACCAGATCAAACAGTTCATGTTCATACACACAAATGTTTGGCCGGGGACGAACCCGGAGCCTGTGGCTCAGCAAGCAGAGTTACTACCATCTGAGCTAACGAGGCTGTCGAGTATCATAGATGACTGTCTATCACTAGTTCGCGATTAGCGAGTAGGCACAGTGCGGTTTTGATTGTGGTTCCACAAGTGACTTGCATAACTTACCGATCTTGGCAAAGAATGTACGCAAGCAACTATCGCATGTCAGAATGACATTTTTCTGCGAGCAACTCAAGCGGACCATATATGCAAACCTCGGGAGAGGTTACATATTTGAACCGTCTGGAGTCGAGACTCTGGGACAGTGGGTGCCGGGAGCTCACCGCATTTTCAAAAATCTATCTGAGCGCTTGGTTGAGGCAACTCATGATAAAAAAAAAAAGACAAAATAATTGTAGGTGATATTAGATGGTGGTTTATTTTTAATATGGTCGCCTTTAACTTATTCCTAAAATCAAGGCTCGTATGCAACAAGAGCTCCTGTCGAACCCGGACATGCTGAGACAAGTTCTGGACAATCCACTGGTGCAGCAAATGATGAATGATCCAGAGAACATGCGCACTCTCATCACATCCAACCCTCAGATGCAGGATTTGATGTCTGTAAGTAATGCATCATTTTATAGAGTATGTAATTAATGTGTTATTTTAAAGTAAGTTCTCAAAATTATACCTGTCATACAAGCATTCCCAATAGAAAACGGACTATAGTAGTTAGAAAAATGTTTTTGTCAGTACAATCTAAGTTAATAATATTTTTATTCCGATATGTCAGAGGAACCCAGAGATCAGTCACATGTTGAACAACCCGGAGCTGCTCCGTCAGACGATGGAGCTGGCGCGCAACCCCGCCATGCTGCAGGAACTCATGCGCTCGCACGACCGAGCCCTCTCCAACCTCGAGAGCATACCGGGTAAGATAGCATTATTAACCATTGTTATAAACCCGCCGTTGTAGGATGTCTGCAAATAAATGTGTGTAGGGGCTGAACATTATATATATATATGAAGCTGTTCACATTTTCCGTGGGTTTATTACTCTCTACCCGTGGTTGCCGTAAGAGCCGGCTAAGGGTCATCAGAACCAGAGGACGTGCCGCAGCGTCCTCAGCGTAAAAACCATCACACTGCGCTCGACAACCCTCCTGCCAAGCGTGGCGAGAATTGGCGAAACACCTATGGGGGAGTCTAGCTGTGGACTTCCTACAGATGGGAATGATGACTTATATACCGCGGTTTTCGGATGACGGGCGCTATAAAATGTGTGTAGTGCCTGCACATATTTATTCATATTTACAAAATATTTTATATTGTGTAATAACACTATCAACTATAATGATCTTTGTTTATTTTCAGTCTCCATTTTCGATCTATGAATTGGACTTAGCCATTTAGGCTTTCTTGTGTTGATAATTTTAACCAGTTAATGTTGTTTAATCAAAACTTGTTGTGTACTATTTGCTTCGACGCAGTAGTGTTCCTAAGCCTCTGCCGATTGTGAGGTCCCAGATTCGAGCCGCAAGTCAGGCTAAATATGTTATTGGATTTTCCAATAAGAATTAAGTCAATGTCAGCCAGCCCTCAATGGAGCCTGGAACTGAAGGCCGGTAGATGGCAACAGGCTCGCCCCCTATTACATGTGACTTACAAACATAACTGGCGAAGAATGGGTGTACCTACTATGGGACAGGGTTCTGGGTACACTTCTGTCTATCCTTTCAGGAAAATACCCACCTGTTTTTTAAGTTCTACTGTATTTCGGCGAGGTATGTGTGCGCTGTGGATCCTGTGTATCAGCCATTTAAAATGATCTATTTTTTCGTTGACAGGTGGCTACAACGCATTGCAGCGTATGTACAGGGACATACAGGAACCTATGCTCAATGTCGCGAGCAGCATGGCGGGGAATCCGTTCTCTGGATTAGTTGATAACTCTGGTAAGGGAATTTGTTCCTTAAAAAAGACCCACTATATCTACATAAGGTGGTACATTTTCAAGGCCGTGGTACTTTTTAAAGTTGCCGTGGAAAGAGAGACCAGCACACATAACATACATTCACGCCTTTTTCCCGAAGGGGTAGGCAGAGGTGTACCCAGGGCTCAGTCCCATAGTAGATACAACCACATTTCGCCAGTATGTTATCGGTCCCATGTAATAGGGGGCGAGCCTATTGCCATATACCGGGCACAGTTCCAGACTCCAGGCAGCTATTGAGATAATTCCTAATGGAAAAATCCAATATTTTGCACTATGCCTGACCTGGGGATCGAACCCGGGACCTCTTGATTGGCAGTCGAGCATGCGTCCACTACGCCACGGAGGCAGTCCCACGCTGGAGATTTATCGGTAAAAAAACATGTCTAGTTTTTTGTTGAAGTCGGCTGTGTGTGTAATTAATACCTGTAATGAGCTTTTTATAATAGTTATTATTATAACTATTATAAAAAGCTCATTACAGGTATTAATTCTCTACAACAATGACTAATAATAATTAGCCATTGTTGTCTCACTGCTGAGCAAAGGCGTTCCTTCCATTACGACATTCATGCCTGTCGAGAGCCGTATTGTGCCATTCTATTATAATATACAGGTAAAGACACAACCACTTTGTTCCACAGACGGTACAAACCCACAGCAAGGTTCAGAGAACCGTCAACCTCTACCCAACCCGTGGTCCCGCGGTGGGGGCACGGGTACAACCACAGGCACGGGTACGGGTACAGGTGCAGGTACGGGGCCTGGACTCATCAACACTCCAGGCATGCAGTCCCTGCTGCAACAGGTATATAACTTGTTACAAAAAAATTTAGTCATACTTAAGGGAGTGCAAAATTATGAACCAGCGTAATTACTGGGCATGACGAGTTTCAACAACTAATATCTCAAGGTGACAGAGCCGAACAGAGTGAGTGCAGAGCCGCGCAGAATTTTGAATTTTAAAACACTGGGTGGCACTGTGTTTGGTATGGGCAATCATGATGCTTACCATCACTCACCTGATTTGTTCGTCTTATCACTATCATAAAAAAAAATTAAATTAGCAAAAAAATCGACTTTTCATACAAATTTGCCGATGTACTGATCCATTTTTGTGCAGTTGAAATTTTTTTTACGAATTTCTCAATTCTTTCTTTTACAAATTGTTAAGGTTGACGAATAGATGCACCCCCTTAAGTATGACTACACCTTTTTTTAACACATTTTACAATATTTATTTCCCAATAGTGACATCTAAGTATGTGTCACAATAAATGATTATTCTTTCTTTCAACAGATGTCTGAGAACCCGCGCCTAGTGCAGTCCATGCTATCTGCTCCGTACACTAATAATATGCTTGAAGCGCTCGCTGCCGACCCAGAAATGGCTTCCCGTCTTATAAATCAGGTATTGTTCATAATAAACACTAATACCTATTATCGGATTGGTCGTGTGGTGCCGGCAATAGGATAGTACCCCTCCCTCTCTACTCGTAGATGCCGTAAGAGCCAGTTAAGGGTTAAGATACAGAGGACGGGCAGCAGCGTCCTCTGCGTTTAAACTATCGCACTGCGCTCGTTAACCAGCCTGCTAATCTTGGCGGAGTGAATTTCCTACGACTTAGATGATGATGAACTATTATCGGAAGTCATGGGTGAAGGAGTCGAGAACGACGCATGATGTTTACCCAGGGACACTTAATATTGTGGTCTTAATAAATTATTTTTATTTATTTAATGCTCAGCTGTAATGTTCGTGACCACTAGAACAAAGAGGCTATCTTAACTGGACCGTGATCCATAATAGCATGATTCTATGATATTGTGTTATTATTCCAGAATCCGATGTTCGCAAACAATCCCCAGCTCCAGGAACAGATCCGCGGGATGATGCCGCAGATGCTTGCTCAACTGCAGAACCCGGAAATGCAACAAATGATGTCTAATCCACAGGTAATGTCTCAACCTTTACCTGCTATGTATCGGCCAACTTTATAATTAGCTTTCTCTTCGCCTTTCTCCTCGCCGTTTCAAACCTAAAAATGCAGACTGTCAAGGCAGATGTCGCCAACTATATTAGAAAGTACAAAAACAAATTTCATCAACACAGCAATACATTAGCTAAAACCTACTTACTGTACGAGAGAGATAGCATAAAGCGCCTGAAGAGGTGGCACATACTGGGACATGACCAGAGAAATTAACAAAACACAATAATCGGTGCTGTTAATTGTATTAGCAATTTTATTAGCATTAGAAGAGAAAAAAAAATCTTTAATAACCTGATAAAGAGTTAATTAAAACCAGTAAAACTACAAATATCCCCATGCTATATATACTAGTGTACACCAACAAGCGACATCTTCAGTTTTGTTTGTCCATGTTCTCAGTCTATGTGATAAATGCAAATAATATTCCTCTGTGCCCTTCATTAGTTCATAATGTGTATGCGATGTGCAGGCCCTGAACGCGCTCCTCCAGATCCAGCAAGGCATGGAGCAGCTCCGCAGCGCCGCGCCCAGCCTCGTCACCAACCTGGGGCTGGGCGCGGCGGCGGCCGGCGGCGCCGTGCCTCCCGCGCCGCCCGCGCCCGCCGCCGCTCCCGCCAATAACACGCAGGCGCGCCGCCAACAGGACTCGGAACTATTCACACAGGTGCACCACTGTACATCACACACCTACATTGTTGCTTCTAACATAATGACCTTATTATGTTATACAGGACAAAAAAAAACATACATTCACGCCTTTTTCCCGAAGGGGTAGCCAGAGGTGTACCCAGGACTCAGTCCCATAGTAGATACACCCACATTTCGCCAGTATGTTATTGGTCCCATGTAATAGAGGGCGAGCCTATTGCCATCTACCGGGCACATTTCCAGACTCCAGGCAGTTATTGAGATAATTCCTAATGGAAAAATCCAATATTTAATACTGCCTGACCTGGGGATCGAACCCGGGACCTCTTGATTGGCAGTCGAGCATGCGCCCTTCTACGCATCTCTCCTACCGAGGCAGGACCCCTAAACTAACTTCACGGTAAACGTGAACGCACATCTTTCCGAGCCTAACTCGTCGAATTTTACTATTGTTTATATGAAATCATATGACACCTCGCAGACTGCACCGATTATGACGATTCGATAGATTCGGCGCGGGCAGGTGTGAGGTTTCATAGAATTTCATCATTTCGGCTCGGAATTATGTGCGTTCGCCTTAAAAGTGTCACAAGGTGACTGTCACATCCACGATTTTAAACATTCGAATGTACAGAACCGTTCACCGTAAGATGTCACTATGGGAGGGGTAAAGATGTAAATTCTATTTACGTAGTAATTTTATAGCTCAATTTTTACTAAAAGCATGCGTAATGCGCACTGTACGTAGTACGGTCTGTTTTCTGTGGTACTGTGTAGCGTACACGGATATTTGGCGTGGAAATGTATTATGCACGTTTGTGATATTGCCCATAGTGCTGTTCAAGATTTGGCTTAGCGCTTACCGCTTTCCTGATCTCAAACCTCCTTGAGAATCCTTTTTAGGTCGGCCTTATGTCCCTTAGTTGCATTTTAGTGGTCTTATTCTCAGGCGGGACAACAAAATATTATATATTACCGCAATCAAAAGATACTGCCATTTTACTGCATGTTTTGACGCTTGCGAAAGGGAATGAAAACCTTTAGGATACCACTTGTTGACTTAGAATCATGATATTTAGCAGAAGCAATGTGTTACAGCATTTTTAGTTACATCTAGAAAAATACAATTAGCTTATTTGCATTTGGTAAACTGACCACAACATATTTCAATGAGTGAGCCAACAGTTTTCTAACAGCATATTTAAGTTTGTCCCACAAGGCATGAAACCCTACACTAGACATAACTAGCCTTTGGATAATTTGTTTTGTTTAGTCCTTCACACTGCTGCCTTTACTTTTTGCATTACCTATAACCTATAACATCTTTGACCGGCGAAGTGCATTGATCTAGTATCAGGCTAATAAGAAGGCACTAATGTTGAAAATATATTCTCTCTATGTGTGGGTGCCTACGCCTCAGAGGATACACCGCCACATAATACAGAGAAATCAAATTAAATATGTTTTAAGTGAGTGCCTTGTGCCTCATTCAATTAGTTAATGTATGTAATTAGTGTGACCTTATTCATTGGACCATTGTAGTTTAGGTCTTTGACCAGTTAACCTGTGATATAATTAAGCACTTCATAAATTAATATGAGACATTGTTATTTTAATTTATTAGTTTTGTTATTTTGTCCTACAGACAACTCAATCAGTAACGGCCGCTTTCAAGAATTTTAGTATGAAACATAATAGCTACAATACGTACGCGACGTATGGGGGAAGTCTGATGGTTTTTATTGGATTGTTTAGACTTCAAACATGTTCATAGTTCATGTCACATTATGCGCAAACAATGAATCGAATGGGAAACGAAAAGGGGTAGGGCTGGCGGGTACGCAGTATTACTGCATAACTGGTAAAAGTACCGTAAGCGTTGTCTTTTAGGTCGAGTTGTCTGTGTTTTGTTCACTACATTAATATTTACAGCCCAGCAAATCTATGTACCGTTTGACTGTTCATCTTTTCAAGCAATTTTCAAGGCGAAATAACTTTGCATAGGCGTCACTCACACAATTTCAATGACATTCGTAAAATTATGAAAATCTCTCAAACAAGGCAAAAGAAGAACTTTCAAACTGTACTTCTGATTTGTTGAACTATAGTTGCATTTCAAATAGAAAGTTGTTTCTCACATGCATATCATAATCATGTTTTCTTCAGCACTGATACATTGTTGGTGTAACTTGCTCTTTTCGGAAAATTTCGGGTGAAATTAAACCAAAAATATACAAGACACCCAAATATTTGCTTGGGCGGGTTCGAGATACCAACTGAGGGTGGAAAATACGGCGGGGTTATTACAAACAGCGATACCAGCGCGACAAGAGTAAATTGCACAATCACTATGTTCATTTATCCCAATTTCTGTGCCTCATATTGATGCCTCATTATCTGCATTAGCTTGCGTGATTATGTAAATGTGTGGTGCTGTACTTGTTTACTATCCCCTTCGCTAAACTGGTAGAAAAAAGTACTGTGAGATTAGCGTTTGACACATACCGTATATTAGATTAGATTAGATTAGAATACTCTTTATTTCGACCATTTTACATAATATTACACAGTACAACATAATAACTTAAAATTTAAGCTATAACTAAAAAGTGATTGGTCGACAATATCGTATATTTTACGTTATACAAAACTTACTTGACCTCAGAAATTGCGAAATTTACCGCTGTCGCAAACGTAATAACCCCGCGGGTATAGATACTCTACGTCAATACTAATATGGATATATATTGGTTTTTAACAGTTTATGCAACGGATGATGGCGTCAATGTCGAACAATCAAACGAACACTTCTCAGCCGCCGGAGCAACGCTACTCGCAGCAACTAGAACAGCTCGCCGCCATGGGGTTCCTCAATAGGGAAGCTAATTTACAAGGTAAGGGTACAGAATACTAAAGAGACAGAAGGGACACTCCACAAAATCATTTAAATAAATAGCGAGTCTAGTTCCACCCAATCAAGTGCAATTCAGGTAGCACAGCGCCTAATTATCGTTATATTAACATACAAGCTGCCTCTCTTTCTATCGCATATCTCTCTATCTGTTCTCTCTGTCTAGCCCATAGAAATTGTACCGTCAAGACGTGCGCCACGGCTACTTGTAGCGTGATGCGGCGTGCTATTGGGGCAGGCCACACTACGATTTTTACATGAAACAGCATGATATCGACGCACTACTTGCTTGCGGCCAATCTGGTAACAATTTAAATGAACTTCATAAAGAGATGGGATATGCAGGATGGACTACAAGTTTCAACATTGATTCAACTACCGTCAGTCAAATCTTCTAAAATTGTGGACAAAGAGTACTGTGTAGAGAGAAACAGAGATGATGTTATCAAAATCATATATTCAATTTGGTCCTAAGGGCTTAATTATTTCTACTGATAGTAACAATATTTATTATATTATTAAGTAAAGTTTGAAATCAACATTTTGTCCTTCAGCGCTGATCGCAACATTCGGTGATGTAAACGCTGCGGTGGAAAGGCTACTGGCGCTGGGGCAGTTGTCCATGAGCTAACACTCGCGCGCCGCCTCTACTCGCGTCTCCGAAAACCTCATAACTAACGCTTACACTCACTAAATTGTCCCTCCCATACATACAGTTAACACACATATACACACAATCAACGGACAGATTACCGTTGATTGTAAATAAAAAAGTGAACATTTTTGGTCACTAATTAGAAATGTTACGTGTATTTGAATAAATAAGAGATAAGAATAGAGGCAGTTCAAAATTGCTTTTATCCCCTTCGTGTTTTTGTTATTGTGTTCTGATGTAGTACTCGATAAGTATATCAGATTGTCTATTTTTCAGCTTATTATCATGTTTTTTTTTTGGTTCAGTCTTTAGTTTTTTGGACTGTATGTGTGTAGAGGGAACATTTTATTCTCTTGCTACAAATCGCCTTTATTTTTCCGAATAATTTTGGACTCCTTACATCGAACAGCATACAAATATATTTTTAGGTGGTTATTACACAATAGGTTTTGCTGTCAGTTTTGCCACAGTCACGGCGATGATTGATGCTTTACCGATCGTGTAAAGGGGACGGTTGACGTCAGCAAGAAATTAATCGTCCGTCACTCTGCATCAGTGAAGATTGATGGTTTTTGATTGACGCATAACCTGTCGTGTAATGGAACGCCTATTGGATAACAAAAAACTTGAACATGTTATTAAGTCAAAGATAATAATTTGGGGAACCAAATTATTTCTACTTACTTTTCCAAGTTGTAGATTTCCTTCTGGCCATGGTTTGTAGGAAGAGAATATTAGAATTTCTCATTGTAAAGGGGAAATAAATTTGTTTTGTAAGGGAATGTAAATAAATGACGTTGCGAAAATTATCCAAGAAACTATAAAGTTTAATATTAATCCCTACGAGTTTTCGATGTAATCTGTGTTTTAAATACATTAGCTGTAATGATATTTTCGCACGACATTTTGGATTGCCAATGGTGTAAGTTAAACTAGAACATCGACGATTTGAAAATCATCACTTGAATGTGTAATTACTTTTACATAAATTATAACAAATTCATTCCTTGTTTTAGGCATTATACAATTTTTTTTTGTATAAACATAGGTTAATGTTATAACTATCATTGGACACATAGGACGAAAATAATCACAGGATTTTTGTATTCTATTCATGTATAGAAATATATTGAAATTTCTATGGTTTATTACATTTGTAATTTTACCGTCAAAATAGCTGATTGAGGGATGCAACTGCCATTCATATTTATTTTTTGTTTCAGAGCCTAAATAAAAATGAAATATATCAGTCATAAAATGCTAAGACCTAATATTATTTGATTCATTGTTCAAATCTATAGTTGTTTGGCGTGTAACTGTCGACGCCCCAATTGTCATGTGTACTGTTTTATTTTAATCATAAATATTATATTGTATAATATTATATTATGTAAAATTCTATGTTACATAAAACTACATTAATGATTTGACTGTAGGTTTTATGTAAATAGTTTTGCTTTGCATAGAAATGGCAAAATTAAAGTTATGATGCAATAATACTGTGTCCTTTTCATATAATTAGGTAAATATCTATAGATTTAGTGGTTATCATTTTATTTCATTTTTTAGATTCAATGTGCTAGAAATCCAAGATTGGTAAAGTTTTGATTGTCGCTCCAAAAACAAGCTATAACGTAATATTTATTTTCTTTCATGTTGGTGTGTACATTTTAACTTTTTTTATTTTAATTTAATGTTGTGGTGGTAAGGCTATATTAAATAAAACTGTTATTTTATAGCCTATGTACTGGTTTTATAGCTAATTACATTCAAATTTAAGTTGTAAAAAGTAAGAGAGAGTAATATTGATGCTCAGTAAGGCCCAGACTAAAGATGGAAAATGTTGCTTTTTTATTAGGATAGAATTTACATCAAGTCACAGATATACATGTTTATAATGAGTGAAAATTCTATGTTATTATAATTTTGCTATTTATTTGCAATGTTCCTTAACATTACAGGGTCCTCTTATGAATAAATGCTCCTGTACAAAATACTGTAAAAAGTTTGTGTCTCATTCACGGCAATGTTTTCATGTTCAAATGTCAAAACCTAAAAACTGTTATACTGTTATAGTTTCTTGATAAACATGTACTCTGTGATGTATTCTTGACTGCTAGAAATGTCATATTGTATGAATCTGGGTGTAACAATATTATTATGTGACGGAATGCAATTATTATAAATAAAAAAAATGACATTATGGTTTTCTTTAAAAATACATCTGCATCTTACACCACATCACATTCCCTAATATTTCTTACCTAAAGCTGTCTATTCACCAAAACATAACAGGCCATGATAGGTTTACTCCCAATGCTCTCACTAAAACGAGCACTAGTGGCGGTCATTAGACATAAGCAAAATATTTGTCTCAACAGCCCCCACTAAACTGCCACCAGTTAAGGCAGTTAGGACATGTATTATTTTTTGTGCCAACTGCCGCCATCACTGGCACAATGTTTAATGCTTTGACTTATTATCCCCCAATGGTGCTCGTTTTAATGGGTACCATTGGATTAAACCAGAATGGAATAGGACTAGCAAAAACATTCTTTGAAAATATGAAACCCTGCCCGTTAAGACTGTTTCATATTCATAATTATTAAAAATCATAGTATTGAATACTATATTATAAATTAATAACAGTAGAATCTAATAAAAAAATAAGGTAGGTACTAAATAATCACATTTCTAATTATTATTGTGTTAGGAATTAGCCTATTTTTTTGGTGGTTCTGGTATTGCTTCCCATGGCCTCGGTCCACGCTTATTCTCCCAGTTGTCTATATCTAGTTTTTTAATATCCTCATAAGCATTCTCCAGTGTAACATTTTTTTCTCTGTGCAGGCCCATCTTTTCAGCTTCTTCTTTACTCACTCCTTTTACATTTGAAAATTGATATCTGTTGAAGATAACATCATCAAATTATATTTAAAATGTGTAGTAACTTAAAAAAACTTAACCATTTCTTAACTGCTAACTGCATCTACCTACCTATGATTTTTTTACAATTTGCAAAAAAACCGCAGAATCAGAGTTATTTTACCTCTAACAGCGCTCTTATGATTACAATATAATTATTATTATAAGCACAGAGGACAGAGTAGAAGAGCTAGCTAGCTCTACCTACCTTTTGAGGTAGAGGTAAAATAAATATGAACGGCCTGTTAATTTTAAACAAACCGATCAGCTGATCCATTTTGTATGGCCAGTCCTGTGACTGTATAGAATAAATAAATTATTGAAGAAATGAAGTATTTACCGGACTTGAGCAAACTCGCGAAGTCCGAAAGACCCTCCTACGATAAACAACACAAATGGTACGCCGTATTTAAAGGATCTTCGTTTACTAAGTTCAAGTATTCTATGTTTCAAAGAATCTATATGGTCACTTATCTTCGTATTCATATTGAAAATTATTATTTCAGTTCGTCAGACATAAACATAACCTTAAAAATAATCACATCACTACATTACTACGAATCTACATTATTTGGCCTAAAGTGCATAAATAAGAACACCACAACTTTGCCAATGTACAGTAGGGAGATTGAACATCAAATGAAGGAAATTAATCAATAAGTGCTTTTGAATTTTGAACACAATTGTTATGGAAAATAGAAATTAATATTATAGACGACTTGCAGTGTTGCCAAGTAAATGAAATAAGAAATAGCCAAACACTTTAAAAAAGGTGCTTTAATGTTAAAAAAATCGTACCTCACATAGATTTGTTAAAGTTAAAGTTTGCAAAAGCTTGGTTTTATAAAGTGGTTTATGATTATATCAATGTTTTCGTTCTTTAAAAATCAAGGACATAATATTTTTCTTTCTGTCCGACTTGTTTCAACTTGCAACACTTTTATATACTTAGACATACAAATCATACAATACGAATAAGTAAAGAAAAATTAAGAGTGGTTCATATCCGGCCCGTGGGTAAAATTTTTCATTACATATTCGTACATATTGTATTTCAAGCGAGTAGACCGCTTAAAAATATAAAATACTTAGACATATTTTATTAGTAAGAAGCACACGTCTGCCTTTTTAAAATATAATTTTCTTGAAAGACTTTAGTGTAAGCTCATTCAAACTCAAACTCAAAAAGATTAATTCATAATCTGACACTTTTTCCTGATTTTCCAAGGAAAAACTAATACTACGCGGTGTGTCGCCTCGGGTTTAGTGTTATTGTAGCACAGAACAGTATTGTAGACTGTCACCTGTGACTGTCACTGTCAATAACTGAATTGAATCATGTTTAGTTCACTGGTTCACTGGTTTAGTTTTTACTTTTGCCAATGTTGTCGCGCCCTTTATGCAGTCCTTCAATATATACCTACTTATATTATACATATCATTCAATAGTTATGTGACTTATGCTATACATACATGGGTTAGAACGATGAGTTGGCCAAATCATTGTTGGTCGCGCTTCGCTATTAATCACAATATTGTGGCTTTGCCTTATCCTGCCTGGGGGCCTGACCTGCTCAGAGTTACCCCCAACGATCGACTATGGCTCCAGATCAAAGCGTTCCGGTACGCCCGGGTGCTTCAGTAACACGTGATTAATCACGTGCCAGGATTCCTGGCCGGTACAGTTTATCCCTTTATGGCACCCGCTGGACATGGAGCTTGTGCTCCACGAGGACCTCCACCTTCCCCATAGTCCTGCCCTATATACTCCAACTTACATAGCCGATCGTCTGGCTCCCAGTTTGGGTACCCCCCGGGGGCACTTCTCTGGGGTGAGCCTGTATACCGAGTATTGTATACAGGCTCTTATCCAATTTCCTTGACAACCATGTACATTGTACTCAAGATTGGACCCAACACTACCGTAACCACGCCCAGATACGGTCATCTCATTGTTCCATCCCAGCAGTATTATTATTATAACTAGGAACAATATTCAAGCACTTACCAAAGATTTCTCTTGGTTATTTCCACTGAGGTACTTGTATCGCCTGTACCTCACCTGTGCTTACCCTTCCTCGCTTTCTCGCAGTATTTTCTGCCGCGCGCCATTCCGTGTCAGCCCCTACAGACATAATGACTCACCCGTCAAACCCGCACTCAGTAAAAGTTACCATAGTGCAAAATATAGATTGACATTAGTGTGACATCTGACATTGACACTTACCAAACGTTTCATGGCGACTCGCGCATCGCGCGACATTCACAACAGCGAAGAAGCGTCTACTTCAGGATAACCAGCAGGTGACGCGTCCATTCCAGGATTTTCTCCCGGGCTCTGATGGCGGCGTCTCTTTTGACTCTCGTGAAATCTTCAGTAGTGTTGCCTTCATTTCCCATTTCAAGTTCCACTGTAGCTTCAACCGGCGCAGGTTGTTCCGAGGATGCCATTTCCTCTTCGCTAGCACGGCCACCTTGATCCCCTGAGGCATGAACCGGTTGTGATTCCATCGGGGAAACCAGTTCATGATCAGGCTGCATCTCCGTTGGAGAAAATGTTTCATGCCTCACAGTTGTATCTGGTGTCTGCCTTTCGTGATCTTGAAGTGGGTTAACCTCAATTAGTGGGTCTGGGTCCGTTGGGACTGTCCATGTCTGGCTTTCTTCTAGCTCGATAACCCTTTGATCCTCAACGGCACTTGCCATTTCATCGATATCCTCTTCCAGAGGATACAGATGTCCAATGGAGCGCGTATACATAGAGTCATTGACCTTGACTCTTGCTACTCTGCATTTCCCATCTGCTCCTTTTACCAGGGTTATTATTTTCCCAACCTTCCAATTCTGTCGGTTCTTAGAGTCTGCCTTGATCTGAACAAGATCACCCACCTGTGGTTCTCGGTCTGACCTGATTCTAGGCTCTTTAGGGGTATGTTTAGTTCTTTCTCTTAGACTTGTGAGGTACTGTCCTATAAACATACTCTTAAATTCTTCAAGAATCTTCAGTCCCCTTTTCCAGCTATTAATTAGGTTCACCTTTAATTGAGAGCCTGAGCATGGCATTTCTTCTGGTGATTTTGTTGTCACCAGGCACTTTCCTAAGGTCAGAAAGTCTGCAGGTCGTAGAATATGTTCTATGTCAGTCCCAACTCGAGTTAATGGTCTTGTATTAACAACACCCTCTACCTCTTTCATTACAGTATGTAACTGGCTATCGTTGAGTAGATGTTTCCCCAGAGTTCGCTTTAGACAATGTTTGACGAGTCCGATCAAACGCTCATAGTATCCGCCTTACCATGGTGCCAGTTCCGGGATGAATTTCCAAGTGATTTTGTTATCTATGCAGTATGGCTTTGTCATTACCTCAGCGGTCAGCTTAAAACAGGTAGCGTTGTCGGAATATATCCGTTTCGGTATACCTCTTGTGGCAGCAAACCGACGCAATGCAAGTAGGCATTCCTCCGCTGACAAGTTGTTCACTATCTCTAGCGAGATAGCTCGGACAGTTAGGCATGTATATAAGGCTACCCATCTCTTCTGTTTCCCGTTTGGTGTATCTATGAACACTGGTCCAAAGTAGTCCAAACCGCAGAATGAAAAGGGTTCATGGTAGTTGACTCTTTCTGGTGGTAGGGGTGGGGCGTTTGGAAGCTTATAAGGGCCGCCTCCGTGTTTTACACATTGTCTACACGTCTTCAGTATCTTTGTTACCTTTGCCTTGCCTTGTGGTATCCAGAACCTTTCCCTGATAATGTTCAATGTGTGTGATGCTCCCACATGGTAGTTGGTTTCATGGACTTTCATGATGATTTTATTTGTGAACTCGCTGTCCCTCGGCAACAGTACTGGATACTTTCTCTCATAGCTCCAAGTTGTGTTAGTCATGCGACTTCCACATCTAAGTAGACCATCTGTGTCCAAGAACAGGTTTAAATTCTTTGTTAAGTGAGTCTTTTTTCCGGCATGTTCATCAGGAAAGTACTGGCTCTGGAGTTCTTTGATCTCCATAATTTCAGTCTTTGTACCACCATGTTCCGTGGGGTCAGGGTCTATTTCCATTTCGCAGAGTCCGTCTACCTGCGACCAGTGCATTGGTTCTGCCTCGTCTGTGCTTCCTTCAAGGGACTTCCCAGAAGAAAAGAGCGTCCTATGTGTAACATAGAAACGGCTTTCTGGCGAGTGGTGATTGTCTTCCTTTAGGAAAGCAGGTCCTTCATACCACAGTTCTTTTCTCTGCTTCCAGAGTTCTGGTTCTGATCTAGTTGCAATGTCTGCGGGATTAAGTTTGGTGTTTATGTAGTACATCTCAGTTTCCATGTGAATTTTCTTGATCTCATTAACTCTGTTTGCTACAAATGGTGGTAGCAGCTTGTTTGAGTTCATCCAACTGAGTACTACTAAACTATCTGTCCACAAGTATTGCTTCTGTATGGGTATGCCCAAGTTAATCATTACATACCTCAATAGTCTGCTGCCGATTAGAAACCCCATTAGTTCTAATTTTGGTATCTTTAGGGCGTCCTTATCTTCAATTTGTGCTACGCGTGACTTTGCCATCACGAACGAGACTGTTGTTTCTTGTTCTCCTGTTACGTCCTGGCTTCTCAAGAAAACAACTGCTGCATAAGAGCTGCTGGATGCATCCGTGAAGCAATGAAGTTCATGTGTTGATTTGTCACTTGTCACGTGAAGTCCTATATGTCTCGGAATCTTGACTTCTGTTACCTCCTTCAGGTTCTCAAGTATAGGACTTAGTGACTGAATTAAATGATCGGGTAACAGCTGATCCCATTTCACCTTTTCTCGGCATATCCTTTGGAAGAGGAGCTTCATTGGTAGAATTAATGGACACACAAATCCACATGGGTCATACACTCTGGCTAGTATTCGCAAAACGTCTCTCTTTGTGTGGTTTGGTGTCTTAAGATTGAAATTGTCTTCAGACACTTTCAGTCTCAATGTGTCCTCTTGCATGTCCCATTTTAATCCCAAGACCTTGACGGTCTCACAATCCTTCGCTTTGTTTTGCACTGGGATCAATTTCATGAACTCCTTGTCATTAGAGACCCAGTCTCGGATGTTCATGGATAGTTGATCGAAGGATGACCTTGTTAGATCATAGATATTTCTGGCTTCCTGTACAGTGTCTGCTCCAGTCACTAAATTGTCCACATAGCATTTATCAGCTATAGTCTTCAATGTCTCATTACCTGATTGTGACATATGGTGTCTTATTGTGGCGGTCAACAAAAAAGGACTAGAGATAACCCCAAATGGGACTCTGCAGAACCGAAGATGTAGCAGATTCTCATCGGTAGCTTCGTGGGCTGGGTCTTTTAGCCATAAGAACCTGGTCACGTCTCGATCCTCTTGTTGTAGTCCCACTTGTAGGAATGCCTTCTCTACATCCGCTATTATGCCAATTCGTTTTGTCCGGAACTTGAGAAGAAGTGCAGTTAGGTCTTCTAGCATAGAGGGTCCACTGTACAGGCATTCATTAAGGCTCTTTTTTCCTGCTACTTTTGCTGAAGCATCGTAAACAATTCTTCCACGCTTACCGTTTTGTTTGACCATATGATGCGGGAGATAATGTACTGGATTGTTATCTGTTTTTGTATATGGCTTTACAATTTCTATGATTCCCAGGTCTAACTGCTCTCTCAGAATGTGGTCATATTCACTGATAGAGTCTGTGTCCAGTCGTCGGATGAGACTTCTCAGTCTTCCCAATGCAAGACCAAAGTTACTTATTAGCTCTGGCGGGTATTGAATCCAAGGCCACTTGACCTCATAACGTCCTCCCTGATATTGTACAGTTTCGTTAAAATGACTAACTGCTTGTTCCTGTCGTGTTGTCTTCGGTGAGTCTGTGATCCCGATACTTTCCAGGGACCATAGAAATTTTATATCAATATTCCTCAGAGGTAGATCTGGTTCAGTGAAGTAGGGACAATCCTGGGTGTGGCATTGGCAGTACGTAGTGACAGAGAGGACATCTGTCTCCTTTTGGCTCATGTTTCCAGACACTATCCAGCCAAAATCAGTGTCAATCAGGTATAAGTTTTCTCTAACCTGAATCTTATCTTCTCGTATGAATGAACAGTAAAGATCATTTCCGATTAATATCTCAATGCCCTTACCAGCGGAATCATCATCTGCCATTATGTCTATCCTTTCATGTCGCCATTTGGCTACGGGTACATGTTCTGTTATACGAGGTACAATGTTCACTAAAATTTTTCTCATGATACCTCGCTTTGTTTCAACAATTATTTCTGTAGTAGGGCTAGACATTTCTATTGGAGATTCGGCTCCGAAGGTATATATTAGCAGTACATCTTCTTTGACGGAGGGAAGTTGAAGTAGGCCGGCTGCCTTGGCTGTTATATAGCTGCGCTGGCTTCCCGAGTCTAAAAGAAGTCTGCACTGTTTATTCTGTCTCTTGTCTTGAGGGTTCCGAGTTGTCACCACGGCGGTCTGCAAAAAAGTGAGTATGTTGGTAGTACTGCACGTGGTTGCATTCTTAGAATGATGTAATGTTGTGTCTTTACCAGTTTGCTCTTTGGGGCACAGCATTTTTAGATGACCTCCCTTGCAACGAAAGCATGACACCTTCCTTCTGCATTCGTTCGAATTGTGACCTCTCCTGAGACATGTTAGGCATCTACCCTTGAGCCTTCTCTTACGGTCGTCGACAGACTTCACTCTTCTGCAGTCCGCACTGTTGTGGTTCCTCAGATTGCAAAAAAGACACGGAAGTTTGAGTCTCTTCTTCGGTGGGCCAGTCGAGGTATTCTCATACTTCCGTTTGTCAGCTCTCCTCGGTACAGGTTCCACTCTGATTTGTAACGCCTCAGTAGTAGCTGAAGTTTGAACAGCATCAGAAGGGAGCGGGGCTGCTGAAGACTCTGAACGCTCCATTGCAGTAATTACTCGCAGTAGATTGGCTCTTAGGGCGGGGACGGAGTGTTCATCGGGTGAAAGCAAATTCACCTGGTACATAATGCGTTCAGGAAACTTACTCGCTATCGTGACTCGCAGGTGATTACTTCCCATGTCCTCCCCCAGCGTCTGCAATACCCTAAGGTGTCTTTCAATGCTATCCAGAGTCTGCCTGCAGTCCTTGTGGTTTTCTGTTGCCCTTTTGATGTTGTTGATGGCGCTGTGATGGGCGTCAATCACCCGGTCTGTAGATCCATATCGCCTCTTCAGGGTATCGACAGCAATGGCGTAATTTGCGTTAGTGGTTGCTAAACCACTAACTGTCTCCAGAGCTGGTCCTTCCAGAGAGCCGAGCAGGTATGACAACTTCTCTACATCCCGGAGATTTCGGGAGTCAATGTTCGCCTGAAACCGGTCCCAAAACTCGCTGAACCTGAGTATATCACCTGTATATTTTTCCCATTCCAGTTTTGGTAGCTTCGCTGACGTTGAACTCCGTGTATGAGTCCTGTGTATCTCGTACATGGAGTTGAGACTGACAAGGAGCTCTTCGGCCTCCGATTGGTCCTCCATAAATTTTGTAAATTGGTCAGGTTCCAAATCGGAGTTAGACCGGAATTCCCTGTCAAAAGCTTCGATCAGGTACTGTAGCTGGATTCGGGAGGTGATGAGATCTTCCTCGGTTATACTGAGTTCGGTGTCTCCCTCGGTGGTCGAGAGTCGTCCCTTTAATAAATAAATTAGAGCTTAGATACTGCTGTCCGGGGATCCTTAGCATTCACCGAGCACTATGGGCATTGTATAAGTCATTTGTAATTGTGGAAACATGAATACGTCGCATACAGGGGGGCCGTCTGCAAATCGGATCCAAGGGAAAGGATCTATGTCCAGCAGTAGACCTCCTGTGGCTGAGATTATGACGGTGTGAATAGAATTCATTATTTCCAGGCAGTGGTACTTAGTAGTATGCAAATATAATCACGTCCTCCTTTCGAAGTAAGACAGGCAGGCGTGCGCCCAGCCGGTACCATTGCCGGTATATAAGTGGTAGTGGCAGTGGTAGTTATCAAGTATCAAATATCCGTATTACTACATACATTACAGCTAGAGTAATATAGAATATTTATTACCTTAATGTCCGTGATAGCTAAGAGCAGCTTCTCATGGCGAAAGTTTAATCTATGCGCCATATTCGACACTTATAACACTCTTTTCACAATAATGTAACAACACAAAACAATACAAACAATTATCACACTAAATAATTAACGAAACGCTATAATTTACGATATAACAACCCTTTTTTACACTTTCGTAAATCACAACCTTAGTGAAAAAACAACATGGGCGGCAAATAGACGCAAGTTTTACAATCAGACGCACCACACTAATATCCACCAATTAAAATTATTGCAAATCGGAAAGGACGCTTCGCCACTTGGCGGCAAAAGTCGTTTGTTTCCTCGATTATGTCCTATGTTTCCATTCCGTTGATAATAATGTAATAATCTTCTAGCACAATAATTCTCTTAACTTAATTATATGGTTTTATCGCCATTAAACTTAAATTAATTTTAAATACCTTTTAAAAGTAATAACGCCATTAAATAAACTTCGATAACTTCCGGAAGATTTAAGAGATAACATAAAATTCTTGGAACCCACCATAGATAATTTTTTTTTTTTCTTCTTTTTATTTTTATTTAAAGGGCCGCATAAACGTTCAAACTCACATTAAATTGGCTTCGCGCGACATTTGCATTAGCCAATACCTTTTACGAATTAATTTAATTACTGAAGTCACCGGTCCCCCATTATACCGTGCACTGTATAATGAAGTAAAATGACTCCAGCTTAATGGAAAGGGAATTTCAGTCAAAATGTTGTTTGGAGGGATTTGAGAAGGAGTAGCCGGAACGAATCTGGCTTCCCGCATCAAATCCCAGCATCTCCACCATTTTGTCGCGCCCTTTATGCAGTCCTTCAATATATACCTACTTATATTATACATATCATTCAATAGTTATGTGACTTATGCTATACATACATGGGTTAGAACGATGAGTTGGCCAAATCATTGTTGGTCGCGCTTCGCTATTAATCACAATATTGTGGCTTTGCCTTATCCTGCCTGGGGGCCTGACCTGCTCAGAGTTACCCCCAACGATCGACTATGGCTCCAGATCAAAGCGTTCCGGTACGCCCGGGTGCTTCAGTAACACGTGATTAATCACGTGCCAGGATTCCTGGCCGGTACAGTTTATCCCTTTATGGCACCCGCTGGACATGGAGCTTGTGCTCCACGAGGACCTCCACCTTCCCCATAGTCCTGCCCTATATACTCCAACTTACATAGCCGATCGTCTGGCTCCCAGTTTGGGTACCCCCCGGGGGCACTTCTCTGGGGTGAGCCTGTATACCGAGTATTGTATACAGGCTCTTATCCAATTTCCTTGACAACCATGTACATTGTACTCAAGATTGGACCCAACACTACCGTAACCACGCCCAGATACGGTCATCTCATTGTTCCATCCCAGCAGTATTATTATTATAACTAGGAACAATATTCAAGCACTTACCAAAGATTTCTCTTGGTTATTTCCACTGAGGTACTTGTATCGCCTGTACCTCACCTGTGCTTACCCTTCCTCGCTTTCTCGCAGTATTTTCTGCCGCGCGCCATTCCGTGTCAGCCCCTACAGACATAATGACTCTCCCGTCAAACCCGCACTCAGTAAAAGTTACCATAGTGCAAAATATAGATTGACATTAGTGTGACATCTGACATTGACACTTACCAAACGTTTCATGGCGACTCGCGCATCGCGCGACAAATGTGTTGTAATTGTAGAATTAATGAATTTACAAGAGAATAAAAAATTTACATAACATTGTGTTGTACTTGTATTGCATTTGCTACAAAAGTAAATTATGGCTTCAACTAGTAAAAACGCTGTTTACTATGAAGATCTTCCTCCTGGTGCATTAAATGAAAAAGAATTCATCTGCACAGAAAGACTTATACCAAGAAAAATAAAGCCCCAGAACATTGTTATTAGACTAATGCACCGAGAAATATACGGATCTCGTAAGCCTGGCTCTCATTTTCACGTTGTAAGAGAGTTTTACCAGAACGTATTTCCGAATTTAACAATAGTGAATGTGGAAAAGCCACCTTGTTTTTTGCGAAAATTTAGCCCTGATGGAAAGCATTTCATTGCTTTCTCTGCAGATCAGACGTCTCTAGAGGTACGTTGATAATTATTACATTGTAAGCAATAAATTGCATTGCAGTGTTAGTTTCTATGCAGAATATTGTTACAGATATATGAATACCGTGGAGCGCCAGCAGCCGGAGATCTCGTTGCCGGATATCCCTCTGATCTGTTAAATGCAGACGCTGACGCACATCACAGAATAAGGACACATATTTTCTATAGGTTTTTTAAGGTAAAGTTCAGATATAGTACATACTTAAAGACCTAAGTAAATAGTTAACTCAGTTATATAACAGGTCTTAATTATTTAGTAAATCATATTTTATATTTAACACTGATGAATGTACTATTTTATATTTTTTTGACCTTAGTCAAAACCTTGGTCTAATTGCTTGATATACATATATATTTATTGATTGATATACAACCTGAAATGAGAAGAAAAACTGATTGGATAATTCATTTAAGTCTGTTATCTTTCAAGCCCATTTTTTCTTATATAATTTTTTTACAGCCAAAATTTACAGTGAATGTTTGTCAGCAAAGAGAAGCGCAAAGAAATGAACGCAACAATGCAGCCAACATGCCTTTTATGGAGCAACAACTGAACAGAGAATGCAGTCTGTTCACTGAAGATGGTAGATATGTTATAGTTGGATCTGCTGCTCACATACCGGATGATTTTAGACCACATTTCTATCATATACATAGCAATAATGAAGCAGTCACTCCTACTATTAGGTAAATAAGTCAATATTTTATAAGTATCTAGTGTGGTGTTAGTTGTTAATGACATCTTACAAGTTAACATTTTGACTGTTCCCATACATATTTTTTCTGCAATTCCCATGTTATGTTCAAGAGTTTTTATCATTTTCCTGTTTTTGGCCTTTTTGGTACATGGGACAGATAATTTGTTGAATTTTATCTAATTTCTGCCCGCCTAGCATGGCACGGGGATAACTAGTTTTCCCCGTATTTTCTCTTTTTCGCGCCCGAACAATTCATATCTGCTGTCTCGTTCTAACCCCCTGAGACTTCGTTTTCCCTGCTCACTGTGCTACCGGGGCTGCTGCTCAATTGAACTCAATCAAATCTCAAATGTTATATCAATTTGATGACAATGTCAATAATGTTACAAAGCTGGTCTGATGATGAAGAGTCAGAAGGCATACAGCCAGTATGGAACTAAATCATCATCATATCAGCCATAGGACATCCACTGCTGAACATAGGCCTCCCCCTTAGATTTCCATCCAGTCCGGTACTAACTCAATACAAAGAATATATCCTATTTTGTGTTTATTTGAGAAGTTATCATCAACCTTGTTTTATCTCAATGTAATACTGTATACATAATTTTTATCTATGTGGCATTGAATTTTGTAATACAAACAGCTTAATGTAATTAAGGAAGTTATTTCTACTAAGTCTACTAATGAATTATATCTAATTTCTTTCAGATCTGCTTTAGAAGATTATTCTCTTCATTTAGTGGATCTACACCACGGCAAGTTGTGTGACACAAAGCATTTCAGAATTGATAAAATTTACCTCTCGCACAATCAAGGAATTTATTTATACAAAGAAGTGTTAGCTGTACTATCTGTTCAACACCAAACAATACATTTGTTTCAAATAGTTGAAGGAATGCTCATAGAAATAAGGAAAATTGGGAGATTCTGCTATGATGATGATTCTTTTCTAGTGAATTCTGTATTTGCTCCAGCCATGAATGAGAGACCTTTCCATGAAGAGACTATTAACAGCTTGAAGCATAGATTGCTAGTGTTTCTCTTCAAAAGAGCTAAAGCAATCAGTGATGAGACAGGTGATCCACTTGAACTGAGAAAGTTTTATAAATATTTTGACATGTTCAAGAGTTTGAGGATGTGGAAAATGCAGCTGTTAGATGAAGATCATTTGTTCATCAAATATGCGAGTGAAGAGGTTGTCACATTGAGAGTGGCGGAACCAAACAGCCAGTCATCATTCTTTGTGATTTACAATATAAATGATAGTAAAATATTGGAAGTGTACGAGAACACATCAGAAGGTCTATTGAAGCTGTTTGAGAATTATTGTGATTGTTTTAGAAATGCAAGATTGTGTGCTGATTCTCAGTTCACATGTTCTCCTTCGAACAATTTGTATGCTAGATTGACACAGCAGAGGTTCAAGCAAACGATTGTGAGGGCTATATATGGCGGGCGCACTGAGGCTACAAAGAGAATATTGGCACAGCTTCCAATAAGTGCTCAGTCATACAGTGGCTCACCATACTTAGATTTAGGACTGTTCAGTTATGACGACAAATGGGTGTCTGTTATGGAGAGACCTAAAGCTTATGGAGAATACCCTATTAGGTAATTTTATTAAGTTTAATAGTTACAAACTCATTTTAGTCCCTAATATGGTTAAATAAATTGCAAAACATTCTTCATTGAATGGTATAACTTTTTTCGGGCATAAAACTTACGCCTTTTAAACGACTGCTTTTTCCTTCCTCTTAAAAAGAGGTCGAAATCTGGCAATGTGCCGAGACATTTATTAAACTACTCAAAAGTCTCAGTCTCAAGTCTTGTGAATCTGGATCATCTGGATCAAACTCAAACTCAAACTCAAACAGATTTATTCAAATAGGTCATAATCTGACACTTTTGCACGTCAATGAAGATAAACAGTACTGAGTCTACCGTGCGTTCGGAAAGATACCTCTACAAGAAGAACGCACAAGAAACTTGTAAGGCTTAATTTTTTGGGCCCAGTTATCTCTTTTGGGATTTTATTATAGAAACGTACACTATTTCCTAAGAATGTCTTTTTATTTGTTTTAGATAATCTAAAGCTAGGTACAGCTATTTTGTCTTTATTTCTAGTATTAAAATTATGAAGGTCACTATTTAATTTGAATTTATGTAAATTTTTACGCACATACATGATGTTCTCATAAATGTATAAGGATGGTAGGGTCAGTATGTTTATTTCTTTAAATAATTCCCTCAGGGATTCGCGTGGACGCATCTCATAGATGGCACGAATCGCACGTTTTTGTAGTATTTTGTAGTTTCTATATCTGCGGCAGACCCCCACAACAGAATCCCATAAGACATCAAGCTATGGAAATATGCAAAGTACACTAATCTCGCCGTGGCTATATCTGTTAGTTGCCTAATTTTATAAACCGGCTCGGTGATATGAGTGCTCCATTGCAGTTTAGAGTCTATATTTATGCCAAGGAACAAAGTTGCATTGTCAATATTGAGTCTTTCACCGTCAAGAACTATGATTGGTTCTATACTTCTGACGTTAGGCAACGAAAATTTCAAACATTTAGTCTTTTTCGCATTCAATAACAGATTGTTTGCTGTGAACCATCTGGATATACTTGCTAAAGTATTATTAACATGTACTAGTGAAGTATCCTTCCTATCAACTTTAAAAATCAATGACGTATCATCGGCAAATAGAACTATATCTGCTAGACCGTGGACCATGTAAGGCAAATCGTCAATATACGCCAAAAACAGGAAAGGACCCAAAATTTATCCCTGTGGGACTCCCATCTTGACAGGAGAACTAGCAGATATGATACCATTGACGCTAACCTTCTGCTGCCTACTAGACAAGTATGATTCCACTTCAGAGTCAGTTCAGGATGACTTCAGAGTCGACCCTCTGAAAGTTCAGAATACCTTCAAGCTTCGTGGGCGGCTCACGAAGTTAACCAGGAAACATCTCTCTATCATGTACCTAGAAAAAAAAGGTTTCTTAACTTTTTTTTCCAAAGTTCATGCTCTCTATATTATATACCAAACGATTTCTCTACATTGTTATTATTGTTTCTTATGTAAACCCACTTGAAAATATTTTATTTCCTGTTTCAGATTTTACGCGCGAGATTCAGGCTTGCTAAAGTTCAAGATATACGCAGGTGTGCTGGGCCAATCAGTTCCAGCGAGTGCGCGCAGACTTGTCGCTTTTACATTCCACCCCACTGACCCTTTCGCAATAAGTGTTCAAAGAACTAACTCTGAATATATTGTTAACTTTCACATAAGAAATGCTGTTTTCAGCTGATCTCATAAATAAATACTCTAGCAATAAGCGTAAATATATATGTTGTATGTATATAACGAATTTATAATGACTCGACTACTGTGTAGTTGGAAGAGAGATTTATTAAAATATTTTAATATTATGTATGTTTTTTTTTATTTTTTTGTAGCATCCATACTAAATAATCATATTATGGATTATAATATTATGCTTTATATCAGCAGGGTAAATACACCATTTTAGTTACATAATTTCATAAAATCTATGTGGGGCTATGCAATGATTGTAAGATTTCAAGTGGACCTAATGATCAAATTATGTAGACCCTGGAGAACAGATGTAGACAAAGTGAAACAAAGAAATATACCTATTTACAGCACAAAGTGTTAGTTCTGAGAAGTTTGATACTTATCCTCATTGCTTTCCTCTTAACAATTATTATTTTGAATGCACAGTTTGATAGAAAGTCAATATTGAAAGTCATTGACAAAATGACAGAATTAGAATCATTAATAAAGACAAAAATACACTATCACAGATAGTATTTCATAAATTCAAAAGCCATGGGCAAATAATATAAATAAACCGGCGAAAACTTAATACAATGTGCACAGAAATAAAAGCCAACCATGCAGTTTAACCAGCCTAATTGTTTTGCACCGCAGCCATATCCATACAATTCTTACAATATACGTAAGTGTACCTGTCGCAACCATCTGGTTAAATAGCTAGTTAATTAGCCTAGTATTAAACGCAACCATAATAGATGCCTAGGCCGATGGTTAATTGAACTAGAATCACTCAACGTTTAACAACTTGACGTATTGAAGCTCATTGAAGATGACTGACTAAGATGCCTAAGGAAGTAGTAATTCAAATTTAACCTAACCAACTCAATTCGGTTAGGAGTCAGGACTTCCCTTTACCTTCTGGCTCCCGCACTTTACAAAAACACTAGGCTATGAGCCGCAAGACCACGTGGAGTCAGGGTGCTCTGTGTCGGTTTTGTTACTTTACCAAACCTAACCGATTCAACCTTTAATTATTAATAAATAATTCATCAATATCCAATGTAACTAAATGACTAGACGACATTCCGCCGTCTAGTTAAACGTTTTGATCAGTGACTTGGCTAGGTGTCCAATTAACTGGTTAACCAGATGGCTTCGACATATCAGTGAAAGTCCTATTGCTGAGATCATGATGAATTTGACGAGTGTCCTTCAGTGCCTTTGGATCTGTATTCTGTGACTGTAGGTTCATAATATTCTTAGTATAAGGTACTGTGTTTTGGATTTGGCTATATTTCCTTTCAGCTTTTCAGTGCAATGCATACCCAGAAATAATAGGCGAAGGTAACATAACGTCTGTGATGTCACCTGACGGCAGCACCCTGCTTCTCTTCTTGCCTACGCAGAGGTGGAAACCTTACCCGACTTCTTTTATAGGGCAGTGTAACTTAAACAATCCCTATTGGAACAATCTTGGAGCCTGGTTCGTTCGCGGCGTTGTTAACTCGTAAGTTAAGATTAAGTAGTTCAGATAAAGAGTTACTGGTAATTCATTAGCATCAACCACAGAACAGATAATAATACTACATCAACTTTTTAAGTCAACACACATTCACGGGACGGGTCGGGTGTCAGATACAAGGAAACGTTCCCGACCCTCGCACGCGTAATACCTATGTGTTGTCTTCCATACAAATACACGGAATAACTTGACCCACCGCGCGGCGTCGCGCGATCATTGTACTCATCATATTTACTGTAGAGTAACAATATAATCACGAATTTCAGAGTTAGCTCTATAGTGAAAATTGTTCAGAACGATGATTGCAACGACCCCTTAAGTGGATGCTTACTGATCAACAGTAACCCTGTATAAAAAGAGGAGATCGCATATAACTTTGCTCACGCATAATTCCTAAGAACACGACGATTCACAGAAGACGGACACCTACCAAGTTATATAATATGGGACATTCTGTACATTTTTAATTTCAATATTGGTTTGCAGATTTCAACCAAATGTGTTTTGTCAACCTTGTCCTACCTTACCCCTACCTTGGGACAACAGAAATTTTCCAAGAGAATACGAGTTAAAGGTTTCCGAATGTTACTATTGTGCAATTATTATTTATTTGATGGGTACATTGTATTAAGAAATTATCATTTTCAGTTTCACAACGACACTTGCACCTCTACATCGGACTTACAGTACTTTTGTCCGAAGCAATATAACTGGTATAGAAGGCCATCAAGATGTGCTGCAGTTCAAGTCGACATCCCCATTGTCCCCATGATCAGAAATGATGTTTTCTATCCTGAGGTAGTGGTGTGCTCTAAACCATGCAACTGTACCCCTCAAGTACAATTCTGCAATACAATAACTGAACTTGATCAGAGTAAGAACACGAGCTCTGAAAACTGTGAATGTAAGAAACAAACTGTTTCAGATAATTCTGTGACGCCTTGCTCTGATGCAATGTCTTGTGACGAATCCCAAGAAACTGGTAAGAATGAGTGTAAAAAGTATTCCGAGAAGTCCAAACACGAAGAAATGACCAGTTCAGATAAATCTGTAGCTACCTGTACCGACAAGGCGACCACATGTGGTGAAGATTACAACCGCCTAACCCAAATCGCCAAAGGAAAAATATGTAAACATTCAAACAAAAGGATTGTTAAACCAGAATTATGGATCCCCAAAAGTCCACAAAGCAAGAAATCTATGAAGTCGACATCTTTAGCGACTTTTAGAGGTATATGCCCGGGCGAAAGCTCTTCGGATCACTGCAGCTGTGACAGTGAAAATGAACTATAATAAAGAAAACAATGTCATCTTGTGGGTATTTATATTTTGTTATTATACAGTTTTACTTCTTAATGTTAACTCCCTATGTACAACGACAAAAATAGTGATAAACAAAAACAAATTGAGATTTTAGTGTTCTTATATAATTATGATCATAGATTTACAACTGTAAACACTAGCTCATAGACATACTGGACACATTATTTTTACAGACTAGTAAACAGTTGTACGATCTTTACTTACTCATAAACGTGATAATAATAATTTAAAAATAGGAAGACATTAGTGCAAATACAACAAAAAGAATACTATTTTACTTTTGAAAAATGCTTTGGCTGAAAACAAACGGCTCGCATTTGTATCGCTTCGTTATATATTTCTCTTTACAATTTTACAGACAGCTCATAAATAAAGCGTAAAAACAATTTAACACTTAAAAACTAGTATTGCATAAGATTAGATAAACGAACGGATCTTCCATAATAGTAGTCTTTGAACCAAGTCTCATTAGCTATATTTATAATATTATGTTGGTACTTAAGACTTGACACGTGAATATTTACAGAATATAAATAATATACCTACTATAGACAATCTTTAGAAAGTAATATGTAATATCAAGATTATAAGATGACAATTTTTATTTCGATACCTAACATACATTTTATAGCACTGGACTTATGAGATTCGAATACTTCCAAAATACACTTTCTTGCCTAAACTATTATAACACACAGGTGTTAAACGCAAATATGTGGTCACAAAATATATTTTGTATAGTCAATAGTCCATTCTAAAGGTGATCACTACCTTAAATAACAGCATATGTGCTGAAAACATTAAACACATTATATTTATAGCACACAACCTTGGCTTAAACTTGTTACTTGTTTCACTTTTCTTACTATGGCTTAGCATATTAATAATTCTAAATGCTAATAACATTAAAGTTTACAAAATCGTTGGTAAACGCGAATACTCTAAGGCAGTAAATACACTGACGGAGTTGATGACCACAGCAGGAAATTAGCCATTACCACAATGTAAACGACACAATCGTGTCGGCTCAAAAGGATACCTTTTGAAGTACGCTTGAAACCGAGAAATTTGCGAATGCCAGCATGGACTTGGCACCTTTAAGACCAACTCCATAAGATTTCTACACTAATGACCTGATGTGGTCACTGTCTCACAATGTACAGCCGCCTTTAAAACATCACATTGTAATCACCATTCACCAACAAAATGACAACATTTATGACCAAAACTATGAAGTGCAACATTACCATGTCGTGTCCACACACAACATACAAAATACTCACTCAAATCTAGCTGCAATTAATTACACAACACAAACACATTATCTATTAATTGTAGATTTACTATAAAAACAACGGCTTACGTATGGCTTTATGGACCCACTCTATAGAAATCGATTTTTTTTATTGGAAACTTTAAGCCTTTATAATTTAAAGAGATTTAATAATTGCATGAAAATGCTATCATAAATCAATCAATATTATTAACGATATTCAAATTAAATGTTTTTATTACATCAGCGGTATTTTTCTGCCGTTAAAAAAAGCACCTAGCATATTTTTTAAGCTACTCAGACATTTTTTTTATGAATAAAAAGTGAGTAGGCCCAAAAACAAGTTACCTTACGACTGCAGTAAATGTGAGAGCACTAAATATGATAAACAATATGTTGACTAGACTGTACCATTCATAGTAAAGTTCCAATGTGCAAAGGTTTTTAAATTGCTTTTTACATTGGGTGGAATCTTTACATTATCTTACACATTATTTTTAACTTTAGGCCTCGAATATACTCAAGGTGGAAGCGTTTTATGATTTAATTAAACGTTATATTTATTAAGACTATTTATTCTCTTGAAGAGTTCGTTTCGAAGGTCATTTTAACTAAAATATGTATATTCTAATTGCTAGAATGCAAAAAAAGATTAAGTCATTTATTGAATTGAATTAAAAACAACAAAGATCAGTACTTATTTCATCAATATTTCTGTAGTATACCAAAATTACTCGTATTTAATTAATTATACAACCCTAAACGCTTCCACCTTCCAAATCATAATATAATAGTTAATTTATCCTTTCTATCCATACACCAAAATTCACACTAATCTTCATGCATTAGAATTATATTAGAGCGAGGGAGTGTCATCAAACATATTAAAATAATTTAGTACTTACATTACATAATATGTCTTAGAATATAAAATTAGTTTGCAACCTTCACAGCACTTTAACTACATACTTGTGTGTATAATAAACACTTAATTATAAGTTCATCACTCTCGCGTTTTGACCTCTCCTCACTGCAACAAAAAAGCTTATGCATTATAAAATTTTATAAGGAACGAGGGTAATCTCAAAAGTTTAGGGAGGTACATACAGAAAACAACAAAAGGTGTCAAAAGTGTTTGACAGCCTGTTTGGCACAGATGGTAGTAACTCTGCTTTCTGTGCCGCAGGCCCCGGGTTCGATCCCCGGCCAAGTCGAACATTTGTGTGCATGAACATGTCTGTTTGATCTGTGTCTGGGTGTTATAAGCTTATATAAGTATCTATATATCAGTCATCTGGTTACCATAGTACAGGCTTCTAGCCTAGTTTGGGACCAGATGACCGTGTGTGGAAGTTGTCCCATATTAAAAATTAAAACCGATTATGAATTAATTGGCGTCTTCTACCACTATCAAAATGACCGAGTGCAAAAATCTACAATAAGTGTAGGCCCGCCTGTTTCTAAACAACGTGTCACAAAAAGGTGTAGGAATAGGAGATGCATCTACCAGGCAACCTTGTTAATGTAGCCTGCTTGAAAAAGAAATAACTGAGAAATTACCAAAAATTAATTTAGACTTTCCGTTTTCCCATACAAATTTGCCAATCATCTGATCCAATTTATATGGGAAGTCGAAACTACGGAATAGGTTCAAACATGCTTTACATCTTGTAAAACCAAGATCGCGCACAGATTGACAGAACATTGCCGAAAATATTGTTAAATTCAAGTTACACAAGGAGAGCTTATCGAACGCGAGTGCCGAGTTTCTTGCTATGCGATGAAGCTTTCTGAGTACTTGCACCGTTTCAAGTGCAAGGAAAGCCCTTCGTGCACGTGCGATTCCGACGAGCTGGAATCGGTGCCGCATATCCTGCTTGAGTGCCAAGCCTTTGAACGTCAACGGGAGGACTTACAGCAAGTACTGGAGATGGATGAAATGATAGAGCGTTTGTGATATTATAAAAGGGCGTAAGCGAGGAGAGTTTCCGGAGTATGCTTAGCGATTGATGAAGATATTAATAGAAAGGAATAGGACGAATACGCGAGAGCGCAAGATGAAGAATGAAGGAGTGTGTGTGCAAGGATGAATGAGAATAACATGGGAAAGGATGTAATGTTATCAGTTATGTAGAGTCTCGACTGTTTGGAGACTCTGCATACACTGATTTTATCGTTAAGTTATAAATTAGAATTAATTGTTCGTTAGTTTTTGAGTACAGGTGCGCGACGCCGGGACGCTTAGTTAAAAAATGAAAGAGCAGTGTGCTCTGAACGACGCCTTTATTGGTACTGTTTGTTATAAGAAACTTATGGCTCAAGAAATCTAGTAGAGTTATATTAAGTTTAGCGTGGGAACTCAAGTGCTCTGTCGGGTGAGCCCCCATACAAGTTATTAAGAGTAAATTATGAGTTACCTTATAGCTTAAATAATGTTACCTATGTATGTACTTCCTACTTATATTATTTCTATAAACTTATGACCCAGTCCAATTATCTAAATACTGTCAATGTTTGTGAGGAATCTCGCTCTTTCCGAAGACACAACCTCCCTAGTTTCGGAAAAAGCAGTTTCAACTACCTCATGTTATTAACAAAATAGATATCATATATAGTCCATAAGTGCTAGCATTGAATTGAAAAAAAAAAGCGTCATAGGTTAATGTGTTAAAAAAAAAAAAAAAAAATGTAATGTACGTACAATCTGTTGCGGTTGCGTGTCGGTGGCCTCCCGTATGGCGTGCAGGCGGGGGCGCACGGCGGCGAAGGTGGGTCGGTGCAGCGGCTCGGCGTGCCACGCGGCGCGCATCAGCTCGTACGAGGCGGGCGGGCAGCCCTCGGGCGCCTCCATGCGGTACCCGCGCTCCACGTGCTTCACCACGTCCGCCAGCGGCTGACACATTGACATTCAACATGTTACCATGTGACCACGCATTGTACCTATGAAGCTACGAGTAGCCCGGCGCCCGGCTAGACGGAACTATTACAATGGGCTAGAAAGAGAGAGATCATCATCTGCCAGCCCCTATCCCACATTAAGTGGGGTCGGCACAGCCCGTCATCTTTCGCCATTCCTATCTATCATCCGCCATCTCTGCACTCACTCCTTTTTCACGCATATCCTTATTCGCACAGTTCATCCAGGTTTTTTTGGACGCCCCCTCCTCATATAAACCACTTACATTTGAAACCATAGAAAACCTAAAGAGAGGCAATTTGTAGGTGAATATAACTACAGGTTATTTGCGTTGTGCGAGCTGAATTGAACTTTATTGCGTCGTCTTCAGAGTCGCTATTTATATTATACATGAATTTGAGGAGTATCCCTTCTGTACCTTTAGGTCTGTATTCTATAGTAATAAGCTACAACTATCGGGAGTACCCGGCTGGACGGAACCATTTCAATGGCCTAGAAAGAGAGACACGCGACAGAAAGAGAAGCAACTTATAGGTGAATATAAATTCAGGTATTTCTCGCTCTGAGATCTGAAATTTACACGTCATTGTGTTGTATCCAGAGTCGCTGTTTCAATGTTTTTTTTTCTATGAGAATTATTTAATATTATAAAACACGACGTGTAACTTTTAATGTATACATGAGTTTGGAGTGAATCTTTTGTACCTTTAATTCTGTATTCTGTGGTAATACTTAAACGCGTATTTAGGTAATATTAATAATAAAAAAAAAATTATGACTACAGCATTCTGTACTACATTATATAAATATAAACTTAAAAGTAATGAATGACTCACAGTTCGAGGGTATGGTACTCTTCCGAAGGAATATATTTCCCACAGGAGAATGCCGAAGCTCCACATATCAGACTTATTTGAGAATTTCTGAAAACAAATAAAACTTGATTGTTTTATCGTACGTTACATCGACAATAACTAAAGTAACGCGGAATGCGACACAGGTACGTCCACCCTCAAGGTGGACAGACGATCTAATAATGACAGCAGGAACACGCTGGATGGAGGCCGCTTACAAGCGGTCTAGATAAAGATCTATGGGGGAGGCCTATGTTCAGCAGTGGACGTCCTATGGCTGAGATAGAGATGATGATGACGGTGAAATATTCAATTTTATAATATCTTGTTCACATTTATAAAGGATATTGAGTATTTGATTTTTTTTGTGGCATAAATGGAAAGATCATAATATATAAGATTTATACCAAAACTATTTTTAGTTTTTTTATTCGCTTGTAATTACAAAGTTATATAAAATAAAAAAAAAATTTTTAATCCACTACCGTAAACACGCCGATAGTACCCGAACGAGCTCGTGACCTGTAGTGACGTCACAATGTTATAAAGTACCATACATAATTATAATATAATGACGTCACAATCATGGCGACCACTCATAGTCGTGTTCAAGTGATTTTTATTGGAATTTTATCAATTTTTAATTGCTTATAATTAATTTTAAAAAATATATTTTTAGTGATTTTTGAATCGGATGATGCGTAATTTTCAATAACTTTCAAAATAAAAATATACGTTTATTTTTTTCAAATACTCAGTTGTAGATAATAATGATCTTCGATTAATCCTTCAATCGGGCACATTGATCGGCATACTTTCAGCCTATTCGCAATTCCTGTACTCGGACATGTTGCAGCTTTCCGCCGCCAAATTATCCACAATAGCATAATTAACCGTAAAGCTTCATCGCTTCAACATAGGAGGAGATAGAATTAGTGCAGCTCCGAACACTCATTCCACCGCTTCCCTTTGTAGACACGGACTCCCCAATAATATGAAGTGTCGTCTCACATTATGTTTGAGCGCTTCGGGCGCGGTCCACTTGATGGGCAGCTTGGCCTGCAGGCGCGCGGCCTCGGCGGGGTCGTCCCGCGCGGAGTCGGCCCGCGCGAGGCCGAAGTCCGCCACCTTGGCCGCGCCATCGGCCGATATCAACACGTTGCGCGCCGCCAGGTCGCGGTGCACCACGCGCGTGCGCTCCAGGTACTCCATGCCGCAACACGTGTCGCTATCGACAATATTATTAGTTAACGGGGTTGCTCGTTCATACCTAATGAAAATACACAAATACGAACAAACAGATAATCATTTTCCACTCTGGCCTTTATTTGCGCGAAAAGAAAGAAAGAAGGAAAGAAAAATTTATTTATTACCCAACCTTAATACGCTATTACAATTTTTTTAGAACATATATTTAAACAGTGGTTGCAGTAATCAGCTTGTGCTCAGCATGTGAAAAAAATATTTTGTTAAAGAAAACCGTGTGGTTTTTGATATTAGAAGAAAAACATTAACATACTACTTTGTTACAATTTTCATAAATACGAAGAAACTGTAAGGTTTTCATTGACCAAATATATTTTTGGCGTAAATAAAGGCCAGATTAAGAGACATCCACAAATAATTGAGTGGAAATTATTACCTATTTCTTCCTAACTGTGTATGTTTATTTTGTATAAATTGGCGGCTTTATCCCTTTGGAACAATCTTACAAAAAAACTATTAGTGCACGTCAAATATGGACATAAAAGGACGATGGTGGTGATATTATTTCGTAAAAATAATAACCATTATTGAGAATTAAACGAACTTACCAAGGGAAGTTCGATACCAATTATGTGACAGCTTCATTCGACGCGATAGCTTAACTTTTACATTTATATGTTCCCCTTTAAAATGTATTTTATGTTGCTATCGTAAATGAAACATGCATATGTCGATGATCTTATAAACGAATACATAAAAACTTAGTAAGAAGTATATTAAATTGCAGTACTCACTATGCGAAGTTGATCTGGTTGAGCCTAGTGACGTAATGTCGGCCTCTACTCCGCAGATAGTCGAGCAGCGAGCCTTGCGCGCAGTGTTCCGTCACCAGGCACGTGCCGCCTTGTGACGTGAACACTAGGCCTAGCAGACGGACTAGATTCTCGTGTTTTAAAGACCTGGGGGCACAAACAATTATTATTAATTAACGCTTATATAATGTTAAACTCGCGCTAAACTTTATGAGCTATCTAAAGTTAGCTGTTTTGGCTGCATAGAACGAATATTTTTTTTTTTTTTTTTTTTTTATGATATTGAGTGACAAGACGAGCAAATCAGGTGCCTGATGGTAAGCATCATGATTGCCCATATCAGACACAGTGCCACCCAGTATTTTAAAATTCAAAATTCTGCGCGGCACTGCACTGCGCCTATCACCCTGAGATATTGTAATGGTATCTTTCCGAACGCACGGTAGACTCGTTACTGTTTATTTTCATTGACGTACAAAAGTGTCAGATTGTGACCTATTTGAATAAATCTTTTTGACTTTGACTTCTCATCATGCCCAGTAATTTCGCTGGTAACATTGCCCTTCATACCGGAACACAGTAATGTTTGCACATTACTGCTTGGCGGATGAATAACTGGCAAAGGTGTGGTACTTCCCCAGGCGGCCCCCTGCAAAAGAGGCCTACCACTACAAATAAAATTATTGAAGGTGTCGTGATTGATTGAAGATGTCGTATTACACGGAACGGCTTAGTTCCGCCTCTTGTACAAGTCTAAGACTAATTATATTGATCCTATGCATGTTGTGTACATATATAGTATACAATAAAGTGTCATTTTTATCATATTCTGAAAGTTTGAAGTCACTCAATAGAAGGAATAAATATTGCTTACGCCATAACGCTGGCTTCGGCACGGAATTTACTCGCCGCTTCTCTGTCCTTCAATATCTTGACAGCAACTTTCTGTGACCCATTGAGAATGCCGAGCATCACGTCACCAAACTCTCCTTTGCCGATGTTCTCCCGTATATCTAGGTCTCGCTCATCTATTATCCAACCTGAAATAATTGGTTTCATTTATTTAGATGTGCGATATTTTGAAAAAGTACCAACCATCCTGATAAGAAGATTCTATATTTAATCAAAGCCAAGAAGTTCACAGTTTTCACTTCTTTATTACACCCGTGGGAACCCAGACGCGGAAAGCGACTTTGAAGATAAATTTAATAAATCTACTGAAAATATTAGGTCCAACAATTATTTTTTCGTACTCGTAGAAGCTCCTTGCTTCTTTACAAAGAATCAGTTACTTCATCAAGTGTTTTTAATGCATCATCATTTTTTTGCCCTTGTTTTAATCCATATTGTAATAATAAATTGGCCTTTGAGTATTAAGTGTAAAATCATTAATATACAAGCAGCGACTGTATGTACAACCTTGAATCAATAAAGCGTATTTATATGTCCTTGAATCAATAGGACACAGGTGTCTTTCAATAGAATACTAATTAATAATGAATATTTCACGCCATCGTGAGTCAGACTTGTTTATTCTGCTATATTCAATTGTTCGGTACTAAGATTTAAAATCTTTATGATCAATATATATTATGGCTAGTCTTAATACAGATTATAGTGATTGTAAGACCATTCCCCGCTAGGATTTCATATAGGTAAGGTTCGCCAGGGCTTCCTTTGTGTGTCAAAAGAGTACACTTTGGTACACCACAGACCACGTGCAGGTGTGGGGTAAGCTTGCGTTTTTAGCATAGTGGTCGGACTCGATAAACCATTTGCGCTCTAAGGGCGAGGCCATAACACTGCGTTGCGGTGTTGAAACGTTAATATGTTTATTTTTATCAACTTTAGCTAACTTTAGGCTTCTTGATATGCGATGCAACGTCGCAGAGCAGTTTTGTGGCCTAATGACGGTACTTCAAAATATCAGACTATAAATATATCAAAAAGCTTTGTTATATTCGGAGGAAACAGGGGAATACAAAACATCGATTTGGTAAATTTTCCATAGGATTGTGTCAAACTGCTAACAGGTCGCCGTTCCTGTTAAGATTAAATAGTCAATAATAAACTTACGTGCGTCGACAAAGCTCTGTGGGTTGGCCGCGTCGAGCTGGTCCACGGGCGCGTGCGAGGAGTACGTGTGGTGCGGCGCGAGGCTCGACACGCTCGACACGCTCGACACGCTCGACGTGCTCGGGTACGGGGGCGGCTGCTACACACGTAACACATTACTATTAACACGATAGAGAACGTATCCATACCACAAAATAACTTAAGGAACAGAAGGGACGCTCCTCAATATCATTTATATAAATAGCGACTTTAGCTCCGACGCAATATAGTGCAATTCAGGTGGCACATCGCCTAACTAATTATCGTTATATTAAATCTACAAGCTGCCTCTCTTTCTAAAGTAAAAACAAATGGTCGGGCTCATTTTTCTTCTAGTCTTGTTCTCTCATAAACATAAATATGAGAAATGCATTTCCTGCCACACCTTCGTAACTTCGGAAAAAAAATTGAGATCACAAGATAACAATTGTTAATTAAGCCCAGTTTGAAACAAAATGGTTGTTTTCATTGATCTTTAATATAAAATAAATCATAAATAGGATATAAGAATAAATAGACTATGGGACGGAAACTTAAGCGCCTTATGGGTACGTTCACAATATCTCTTAGCGACAGTACCGCAAATTGTTACATATTGTAAATTACGCATAAAAAGAAATGCTTAAATTACTATATAATTTCTTGAAATCGTGAAATATGTATCTTGCGTACTTATGACAGAAATAAAGATTCTTTAACTTGAGAATTTGTTTTTTATTGTGAAAAAATGTAATCCATAGCTTCATGTGAGTATTTACCTGTGGGTGAGGTGGGTAAGGCGATTGTAAGACGCCGTTGTTGTTAGCACCGTTAGGAACAGATTTTGGTAAACATCGCACTAACTTCGTGCACAGACCGTCGGCGTCCGCCAAATAATGCTGAAAATATATATCATTGATAAATAATTTACAATCTTATTTCATTATAGAATAAGGTTCAAATTCAAACGTGCAACTTACTTGAATTAGATTCTTGATGTCATCAAAGAATTCTTCGTCGTCAATTGTAAGCCGTTGGTTTTGGTTGTCTGGTGCAGTGGCCCATTTTATCCTGTAAAAACGGACAAGACTGCTTAATTACTTGCTCTTTATTTTGCTCTATATGATTTTTCTACATTCACTGACAGCAAGCGTCACCGTTATTGAGTCTTAATTGGAAACTTGAACGCTGATTGGCTAATATAAACTACCTAATCAACTGAATCGGACTTCTGATAATCTTTTCGCGTATCAGTGCATCCGTGTAGTTCCTCAGCCAATCAATGATCAGTCGCGATTTTTAGGGAATAAATAAATAAATAGAATATTAACCGGTAATGTTCGACACGCCCCCTATATCGTACACATAGCGTGTGGTCTCCAGGGAAGTTGGTGCTCTCCCGCACGAGGAACACGCCGTCCGGCGAACCGGACAGCAGCGCTTCTGCGCGCTCGCGGGATATCGCGCCGTGATGCCATCTGCAATATAATACTCATACTTAATATTTAAGTTATGGAAGCATTTCACAAACGTTATGCTAGTCGGAGTCCGGCAAATTCTATGCACATTAAGAGGGTTGAACTTCCATACTTCCATAAAGAGAAATTTTCCAATTATTAAGCGAAGAGTTCAACTGAATTGTTTGCGGTAGTATCTTGAAGTGACCTTCATTTGCGCGAAAACATATTTGGTTAAAGAAAACCGTATGGTTTATTTAAAATATTTATTAAAAACATTATTAATTAAATTTTATTTATTTTTTTTACTTTTTCAATCTCAGATACGTTTCCACGCAATAAAGGCCAGATCCAGATCAAACCATAAACAACTCAGCAGAATATTATTTCTCTTCTTACATAATTTGAAAATTTCACTTTGTATGAAAAAGGAACCCTTTTAAACCCTATATGAGTGCATGTAAGACTTATAAGACTTATAAGACAGGCTTTTATATAAAACTTTATTGATACTAGGCCCGTGGTTTCATCCGCTAAAAAGTACTTACAATAAAGCGCAAAACACACATAATCGCGGGCGCGGGTCGTGCGCGAGGGACGGATGACGTTGCATGCCTTGTATTTGTATGGAGGACAACACACTAAAGCGTGCGCGGGACGGGCGCCTTTCCTTGTATTTGACACCCGACCCGTCACGCTCCCGCTCAAGTGTTTTGCGCCTTAAGTGTTGTTCCAGATCAATAGCTTTCTAGATATTAGATACCAAATTTCAGTCATATTCGTCATATTCAGCATATTATTCACATTTATAACGACAGACTGCTCTCCAGATTTTTAGAAAGAGGGTTAAATTATATTAAAAAGTCAACTCAACATACGGAGCCATAAAATTATATTTTATGCGACGTACGCTTACAACTGACCTTAGAGACATGGCATATTAGTCACACAAGTGTTTTATTTCTTTTTTATGTACCTATACTACTTGTTAATTCTATATTACTTTGTAAAGTTTCTTGTCAACATAATGTTGAGGAAAAGTAATTCCGCGGCGCTATTTTAATTAACCCTTAACAAACATTCATGTTATTGCTAGAAGAAATAGCAAAGCAATGACTTATTAATAGCGTAATATACTCCAATTAGTTCTTATCCTATAGAATAACTAATTAGGTATCATTGTTTTAATTGCACGAGAATGACGCCATTTATAAATTAACAACTTCTGATTCTAGGACAATCATTCTAAGACAGAAAATCATTTAAAACTCACGTAGTGATTCTTCTAAGCGATTTTTCGAGGGCGACATCAATGCTAACCATAAATAACCGCCGCGGTTTTGATTATCGCCCAAGTAACCGCGGCGGCTTCGTATTAAACCAACAGCCTAGTTGGTATTGAAATAAAACCGCACTAACAGGATCCGCGGCGGGCACGGCAGCGAAAATAATGGTTCCGCGGACGTGACAATTTTCCATAATTACGTTTTGCCGAACGGAAGCTTCATTTTTGCCGAAACAACCACATTATAAAAGGAAAGTATATGGTAATGTATTCGACACCTATAACGGCATTTGCGAAATTGCGACGTGAATATTTAGCTAGAATGAGATAACTATAGAATGCAATAGAATTTCGAATATTAAAACACTGGGTGGCACTGTGTCTGATATGGGTAATCGTGATGGGTTACCATCATCCACCTGACTAGAAAAAATAAACTATTAAAAATATTATGATTTTACTTTCATAGCAAACAGTACGTTTCTTGCTCTTTTTTCTGCTGGCACGCGGCAGATATTCATATAATTAGTATAGTAAGATAATGCTTAAAACCATATTTATTGGTGCCCTATATACAGGCCCTTTTGGACTTCATCAAAGGCACCAATTATGTACTATTATATAGCATACCAGTATATTGATACTGGTATGCTAGAAAAAGGTATAAATTTAGGATGCACTACAACTGCATTTTCCATGGTATATTTATATATAAACTGTGAACAGAGGCGCATGTTTGGGACGTGTCTCTCTTGGGGGTACTCTCGTAACCTGAGATACAAGGTTGTCCTTAGTTCAGGGAACGAGGGCTCTTCCCGTGCGGGACGCGTTTTTGGGGTGCGATACTGCACATACTAAATTGTACTTCTTTACCTATTTTAGTATACCTATTGTAAATCGAGTTCTGTTAATAAACGTTTTTTATTATTTTATTATTTATTATTTTCTCGTACTTTAAAACTTGACTGATTTTGATACATTGTTATAGTCACTAATATAACTGTAATCTAATTAATATAGGGTATGTTCGAAACGCACTGAGAAAAGCGGCCATTGATCCTAAATTAAAACCATAGTATCGCTTCAGGTAATTTTTGGTAAATTGTGTTCTTGCACTTTGGTTGCCTCGGTGGAGTAGTGGTTCGCAAGCGCTACGGCCGATCATGAGGACTCGGGTTTGATCCCAAGTACAGGCAAAGTGTTATTGGATTTATCCATAAGGAATTTTCTCTATGACACTGGAGACTTATTGCCATCTACCGGGCACATGGAACTGTGTCGCCCCTTACATTTAAAAAACATAACTGGCGAAGTGTGGGTGAACCTATTTATTTAGTTTTGTAGTAGTAGTAGTAGACTTAGTACAACTAGACTAAGTCTTGGGAATGCTTTCATGTTTTCATGTTTCGACTTTCGTCGCAAGAGGTAGATTGAGGCGCGTCGATCTCTCTCTCACTACCATTTATTTACCTTTGCATTTGGAACAATCACAAACTTAGGCTTAATATAGTTTTAGACGCTCATAGCTCATGTAATTAATTATAAGTCGCTTAGACAATCTACAAGACTACGAAAAATGTAGCCTAATCTTACTAATATTATATTTGAGAGAATGGATGGATGTTTGTTACTCTTTCGCGCCTACCAATCGGTTCAGTAGTTTCGTTTTAATTTTTTGGCAGTGGCCAAACACAATTAAAATATTTTTAATTTCATACACAAAGCCTGCTAAAATCCTATGATTTTTTTTATTTGTACATGAGACATCTCCAAACAAGAGCGTTTGGACCTTTTTTTACATAATTAATTTTATTAGGCATTATTAGGCGTATTGGACTAACTAAGACTATCCTATAATACTCCTATAATCCTAGGATTTTATAAACCTTCCTTATATGCCTAAAAGGTAAATAGGTCAGGTAAATACGAATCGTACATACTCATGGTCAATGTCAGCAGAGGCAGGCGGTACAAATAACTTGACTTTATGCGGCTTGAAGTAACACAATGTTATATCACTTTCCATAGTTCCTTGCAGACTGAATGAGCGCAGTACCTTATCTCTTTACAGATAAGATTTGCCCACCTTATCGAAAATTATAGCGACTTTTTTGGTAATTATTAATCAATATCAACCAAGCAACAGTTTCGTCGTAGGTATTGTATAATAATGTGTAATTAGATAAACAAGGTGTCACAAAATGGTGTGGTAATACGCATAATCGTCTAGCCACGACTTTGACAATATAAACGTTATAACCGTATGTCTCTACCAGTACTCTAAACTCTACATAGGCCTAATATTTTACTTACTAATAATCATTTCGATTTTAAAATGAGTCATTACATACTCAGCAAATTCATCAAAATCTTAAGAGGTCAATGAACTGCACTCGATCACGAATTTTTTTTACTTAAATAAACTTTTACATAAATCATTGCTAGTCATAATAATGTGATCTCAATGTTTAGGCCTTAAAAGGAAAAAAAGGAACCCTTATAGAATCCCTTCGTTTTACGTCTGTCTGTCAGTCTGTCAAGACTTTTTTCTCGGAAACGCGATGAGGTATCAAATAAAACTGATATCAACAACTCAAGTCTACGGTCCCTTGCTGCTGAAAAAAAAAACTCTTTTCTAAGTCAACGCAATCAATATAAATAGCCATTTTAGCACATTTCCATACTTGGTGCAATGGACTGATAACCTGTACGGTACTTCCCGATGGCCTAGAATTATGAAATTTGGCAAGGAGCAAGATTTTATAGCACAAGTAAAGGAATAAATCCCAAACTCGTTAAATTTACTAAATAAAAATTGTGATTATAAACGACATGTTAGCAGTAGATTGGAACTAGTATACTCGTGTGTACAGTTTTACTCGCGTGATTGGACGTTCACTACAAAAAAATGTAGAGTTTATAAACAAAAATAAAATGATAGGAACATACTTTACTTCAACATTAAAATATCAGGATATAAATTTATCAAATAGGTTTACTGCATTCGGAGGAAACCGGGGAATACAAAACATCGATTTAGTAAATTTTACGATAAGATTGTGTCAACTGCTAAGAGGTCCTGTATCCTGTTAACAAATATTTTTTTCAAATTCATTTCTACTATTCTTTTAGATAGCGGCTTGTTTGCTACAATTAATAAACATAAGCCCTACTAAGAGATATTAATTTAACACTTCCCATCATGCACGGAATCTCATATATATGTCATAATTTATAGCTAAATATTGTTTAGTAGTTTTAGACAATTCATATAAGTTTATACTCACGGGCACTGCGCCATATTAACCAGCCGGTTGGCTGCGGACGGTGGGTTTTGGGCAGCAGACGAGTTCACTAGCAAGTCGCTAGACCCTTTGGACACGACTGTAAAATAACACTCATATTATATTCACTTTCTTCAAGCACATCACTATTTCTCAACATAATTGTCGGAGTTTTAAACCAACTGGTACATAGATACATTTATATCTATTTAAAAGCAATTTATTTTATATATTTATCGAATTCCGGTTGTATACTGGTCGGCAATGAACCGCGAATTGTACTGAATACATTTCTATTTCCTACAATTCACAATAAACTAATTTATTTATGACAGAGACAATGCGCAATGTAACGAGGAATGTGTCATAAATAAGGATAATATTTAATACTGTGTTTTGCTTTTTCTGGTTGTAATGGTCTGGAGTTTATTAGTTATTTATATATATGTATAATAGTACATATATAATTGAAACTGCCTTATATGGATATATCAATTGACAAAGCCAGGAGATTAAAGCGAGATCATAATTTCAAACATATCAGAACTTGCTTTACTATATATTATAATTACAACTTAAGAACCGTTAATCTATGTTAATCATCTTAGGCGCGATAGGATTATTTCATAATTAATGAAGATGAGCCAAATCGGTCCAAGGACAGATATATTTATTATTTATACAAGTATATGTAAGGCAGCCCTTATCGATTCTCTGGGCATAGGCCTACTCTCGCTTGTACTATTCTCCACTGACCTGAGATGATCGCATCTGGGTCTTTTTTCGATCGTCAGCGAACTATTACTGAGAGCTAATTCGACGTGGTTAAGATTAAAATATGTAAGAAAAGTAGCTGTGTATACCGAATAATTTTCGGTCATATATTGTGGATTAGACCTTTTTTATGGTTCCATACCTCAAAAGGAAGCCTTAAAGGATCACTTTATTGTCCGTCTGTCTGTCTGTCTGTCCATCTGTCAAGACACTTTTTCACGAGAACGCGTGGAGGTATCAAGTTGAAATTTATATCAAGTACTCTGGTCTGCGGTCCCCTTGTGGCTGTAAAAAATTCATAGTTTTACATAACATACATTCACGCCTTTTTCCCGAAGGGGTAGGCAGAGGTGTACCCAGGACTCAGTCCCATAGTAGATACACCCACATTTCGCCAGTATGTTATTGGTCCCATGTAATAGGGGGCGAGCCTATTGCCATATACCGGGCACAGTTCCAGACTCCAGGCAGCTATTGAGATAATTCCTAATGGAAAAATCCAATATTTAGCACTATGCCTGACCTGGGGATCGAACCCGGGACCTCTTGATTGGCAGTCGAGCATCCGCCCACTACGCCACCGAGGCAGTCAAAAGTAAATTAGTTTTAAGTTAACGCAATCAAAAGTTATGGCTATTTTACTGTATATTTCTATTCTTTGCGCGTATGAAATGCGTATCTAAATTTTGTCGTTAACTCTGTTTTGTCGAGGCATTGGTATACGAGCTGTAGGGCAAGGTTCGAATGTCAGAATGTGATCACTTTTTGGATTTTATTTTATGTTCATAAGTTTTTATAAAACGATTTTATTTATCGAAAAAATCACAAAACCGTAAAAAAAAAACAAAATGTTTGCTACTAGATGGTTCTTTCAGAAGGCGGTAGGGTTTTGTTCAGGTATCTGTAGCCAGGTATGGAACTGTACACTGCGCATACATACGTATGCCCTAACAATTTATGGTTTAACTACATCATACAATTAAAATAAGTAATTAGTATAAAGTATAAGAACATAAGAAACATACCGGGTGCGGTTTGTGAGGTGTGCATCGCAGCGGGCGCGGCGGCCGCGGGCGCCGGCGTCCGGACCGACGACGACATTAACTGCAGATACCATTATTATAATATTAGACCAAGTTGCATGTACATGGACAATGTATTAATGTGGGCGAGAGCGCTAGTCTCAATGGATAACAAAAGACAACAAAATGACAAGAGTGTTCTGAGATAACTATTTGGAACCTTCTCAAGATTCTTCTAAAGGTTTGTATTTAATAAAATAAAGGACTGCTCCTCGAATCTATTATCATCATACACTATCGGAAACGAGGTCATATTGAAGCACAAACCTAGACGGAACGACGGACGAACGAAAATGCTCTCAAAGCTAGTAAAGCTTCCAGTAAGGTAAGTATTTTAATATTCTTTTTTTTATTTTTTTTATGATAGTGAGTAACAAGACGAGCAAATCAGGTGCCTGATGGTAAGCATCATGATTGCCCATATCAGACACAGTGCCACCCAGTGTTTTAAAATTCAAAATTCTGCGCGGCACTGCACTGCGTCTGCCACCCTGAGATATGAGTTGTTGGATCTCATCATGCCCAGTAATTTCGCTGGTAACATTGCCCTTCATACCGGAACACAGTAATGTTTGCACATTACTGCTTGGCGGATGAATAACTGGCAAAGGTGTGGTACTTCCCCAGGCGGCCCCCTGCAAAAGAGGCCTACCACTACAGAATTGGTTTTATTTCAGGTAAAACGCGGCTATTATCATCATACATTATCCCCATTTCAGTGTGCAAATCTAGAGTTCTTATCACAGCGTCACAGAGTACAAGTAATAAGGCAAGGTAATTACGAAGAAACTTCTCCCGGTAGGTACGTAAAGTATGGTTTTAGCTTTCTCTCGTATCAAGTAAAATGTGCGAGTGAATGGAAAGCACCAATGGTTTCCCACAGAGGCACGCACAATTCTCTTCACTGAGTGGATGATTACCGTTCGCAATACAATCATTGGTTATTTCCATCTAGAAGCCGTAGGCCGTAGGAGGTACCTTTCCGGCAACGATATGCTAAGATAAACCGGTAGCCTTCCGTACACGTGTTTTGCGAGAATTTATAAATATTGAGCTAGTTTAATAGTACCTACTCGTAGACCTACTCTGAAGAGATGATAAACACGGACATATACACGCAAATTTTCGCATTAATATTATACCTAGTGTAGACGTGCCTTATCCATTAAATAATACTCGAACACTTCAGCATATTTCAAACATTTATTCCAAGCCCACCATCTTCCATCCGGCCCCAACACCGACTGTCTCCCCTGGCAACCAACCCCAGTGTTGCCAACGCGCCCTCGCATATGCCCCTAGAATCTGCTTAAACCACTCGTTGCCATTAATACTTTCCATAAAACCACCAAAACACTCACAGAATCCGAAACATCCACTTCACAAAATAACATTCACCCTACACTCGGCCAACCTGACAACGTGTATGCCCCCATACACGCATCATAATATAATCACCCTACACTAAGGCCGTTGAATGTCCACACGCTGCTTCTTGCTCCACCTGCTCCCTTTTCTACTTGCTATTCCTTTTCTACCTGTTGCTCCTTCTTCACCTGCTACTCCTTCTCTACCTGCTGCTCCTTCTTCGCCTGCTGCTCCTTCTCCACCTGCTGCTCCTTCTCTACCTGCGCCTCCTTCTCCATCTGCTGCTCCTTCTCTACCTGCTGCTCCTTCTCTACCTGCTCCTCCTTCTCCATCTGCTGCTCCTTCTCTACCTGCTGCTCCTTCTTCACCTGCTGCTCCTTCTCTATCTCCTGCTCCTGCTCGACCTGCTGCTCCTTTTCTACTTGCTGCTCCTTCTTCGCCTGCTGCTCCTTCTCCACCTGCTGCTCCTTCTCTACCTGGTCCTTCTTCTCCATCTGCTGCTCCTTCTCTACCTGCTGCTCCTTCTCCACCTGCTGCTCCTTCTCTACCTCCTGCTCCTGCTCGACCTGCTGCTCCTTCTCTACCTGCTGCTCCTTCTCCACCTGCTGCTCCTTCACCACCTGCTGCTCCTTCTCTATCTGCTGCTCCTTCTCCACCTGCTGCTTCTTCTTTACCTGTTGCTCCGTCTCCGCCTGTTGTTCATAGAACCCCCGCGATGTCGCTTGCTCATTCGCGGAGTTGAAGAACGGGATCGTAGTACTCTGTGTCTATTTTTGCCTTGCAGCGAAGGATCTCGCCGTAACTCCTGGTCTCTGCGAGGTGAACGCGTACGTCGACTGCTGACTGGCAAACGCTCTGTGTCAGATGCTTGGTACGCTGAAATAGTTCGCCAGGATGATCCTGGCGGCGATACAGCACTGCGGCGCTGCAAAACCGACGATCTTCGACAGCGAGAACTATCTCTTGACCGAAGTCTACTACGGCTCCGCGACCGTGAATAATGTGCTCTGTCCGCCATCGCGTCTGAAACTTACACAAACTTGATGAGAAACTCCGGACTTGTTCCTCACTCTAAAACACACTAGAAAACAAGGTTCATTTCACTAAATACACATCGCGACGACGAATTATACTCACATATTTTTCCTATGTAGTAATATTTACTTAGAAGAACAATAATTGTAAGTCTCAATCCGAATAATTTTATAATCTCTTTCATGAATTGCTAATGTGAAAAATTTTGACACTATTTCATACAGACAAACAAAATAGCATCGAAACATAAATTATAAAACCCCAAAGAAAAAGAAAAAGTATACAATCTCTTTGACTAAGCCAAATATCTCATAAGCAATAATTCTATTATATGCTGTAACAAACAGGTTCTATCCACCTCACTAATTAATATGTACAACAAAACATTCAACACCATAATAAAATTTATTATTATATTTTTCTTACGTTCGGGTTCTTTGGACACTTCTGAGATGTAGACGTGCCTTATCCATTAAATAATACTCGAACACTTCAGCATATTTCAAACATTTATTCCAAGCCCACCATCTTCCATCCGGCCCCAACACCGACTGTCTCCCCTGGCAACCAACCCCAGTGTTGCCAACGCGCCCTCGCATATGCCCCTAGAATCTGCTTAAACCACTCGTTGCCATTAATACTTTCCATAAAACCACCAAAACACTCACAGAATCCGAAACATCCACTTCACAAAATAACATTCACCCTACACTAGTTACATTGTGTAAAATAGTGAATAACTACTAACTAGCGTAATCTCAGCCTTTTTTTTGAAAATTTAAATTTCTTGTTTACATTATAATGAAAAAGCATGTGCTTATTGCAGTTTTCAAGGTCCACATGTTAGTCCTGGGCGTTGATGAGTAGGTCAGTCAGGATTTTGGATTTTATAGAATAGAATATAAATAGTGAATGTCCTGGGCGTTGATGAGTAGGTCAGTCAGGATTTGAATTTTATAGAATAGAATATAAATAGTGAATGGTCCTGGGCGTTGATGAGTAGGTCAGTCAGGATTTGAATTTTATAGAATAGAATATAAATAGTGAATGTCCTGGGCGTTGATAAGTAGGTCAGTCAGAATTTGAATTTTATAGAATAGAATATAAATAGTGAATACCTAGTGGGATGTTAATGGGTCTACTTCGGTGGCGTAGAGGGTTTCAAGCGCTTACTGCAGATCATGAGGTCAGTAAAAAGATGTTATCGGATTTTACTATTCGGTATATTTATAATGACAGCCTTGTGCCCGGTTAATGTCATTAGGCTCGTCCCCGATTACATGGGCCTTAAAACATAACTGGCGAAGTATGGCCTCTGTCTCCTACCCTTATGGCATGATGTTACGACAGGTAGGTTGGGTTGGGAAGTAGGATTATTGCAATGGAATTATTGTTAAATTCAAGAGCTTACATTGTGCGAAATAGAATTTTGCAATCCGGTGGGCGAGAGAGGCGCGTGCGGCCCATTACTGCCGCTAACGCTGCCCACACACTGGAACAACGTTTCAAATAATTATAGTTAAAAATAACTTACACTTTTTCAACATATATACAGTCTAGATACAACTCTAATTACCGAGACGTTAACACACATCTGCCTACACCGAGTCAATGTTTATCTTCGCTCTGGGGTATCGCTTTCTAAGTAATCGTGAGAAATATTATCGGTGCATGTGAATTGAAGAATATCACATCTTCACGCTGAATTAACTTGAATATCCATGCAAGAAGACTTGTTTTCCTTCACGCCTGATTATAAACAAACAATATACTACAAATCATATTAAAACTTGTCACGTTTGAGTCGACGCAAAACAGTATTGTAAGTAGTGACACCCACTAGAAGTTATTGGTCTATTTGACAAAGAAGTAAGAAGTCTCGGTTTTGTTTCTAGAAAAGATTACTCAACCTAAAAGACCCCGCTTTCATGAATTTTAGTATGAAAACAAAATCGCTAATTCGTGGCGGGGCGCAGGTGAGCTCGGCTAGCCTTTATAATTGGGTTGTTTATACTTCAAATTAGGAACGTGAACGAAGAAATAAACGGGCCGGTGCGGCGGTAATGTAGTGTCAGTGTCACCTTGTAGAAAGTTTACCCCCTAAAGCGCAGTCTTTATGGTTGAGTTTTCTGTGGTTTCTGGGCTTTGAATGGGCTATACTCTCGGTACAAAGGGGCGTAATTCAAACGGCTCGCAGCTGTAATCGTGCCACTGCGCTGCGGTTCGACTGACCTCGATGTGCTGAAGATGACACGATGAAATGGGATTTAATAGCGTCGGCAATTACTATAGTATTCTGTTTGTGGTTTGGTGCTACTCTAGCGTCTAGCGTAAGTAAGTCTAATATTTTATGCGGAATTAAAATGGTTTGTTCTTCCATCTTCCACCCTCCTACCGCAGTTTAACACAGTCAATTATCAAGCAGTAATAACAAATTACTTGGACTGATACAATCGATTTTTGTGTGGCTAAGTCTTTCTAAGTTTTTTTGCGTACATTCGAAACACCAAACAGGTTCGACTCTCCACTGCAGCCCTAGCACAGTGAGCAAGGGACATTAAATCTCATGGGTGCCAGAGGAACGAAACTAAGTCTATGTTCTAAGTCTTCGCAATCAAAAGATACGGCCATTTTACCCGCACATTTCCATAATTTGCTAACGGGCTAAAAACCTATAGGGTAATTCCCGATGGCCTAGCATCACGAAATTTGGCAAGAAGCTAGATCTTATAAGTATAGAAAAAAATCCAAAACAATAAAATTTTGCAAAAAACATATTGTTATTACTAACATGTTTGCGATCTCTATAATAGGTATTTTTATAATTTTTCTCTTAGTATCTACTATCTACTGCAGATTGTAGCACGGAACGTCTGGCAACGACCAGCTTCCGCTCTATTATGGATAATAATTCTAAAGAAGTAAAGTTGTACTAACCTGTAACTGATGAGGCGGCGGTGTTCGCTTGAGCCTCGCCGGGGCGGTGGGGACGGGCGCGGCCGAGGCGGAGTACCAGCCGCAAGGGCCCACGCCCTGCGCGCCCCCGTGTACACCGTGCTAAACATACATACCTATTATTAGACACATAAGTTATGATTTATTGTGTATTCATCATCACCTACTCAGTAAGATTACAATATAACTTGTTTTCATAGGTATGGTATATGTTTCATAGTTTTACACGTACTTCAGCTGGATCCAGATTACGCACGGCAACCCCGTCCACGTTGCACGCCGCCACCGCGCGCCAATATTCGAGGGTTTGCCGCGCGTAATCGGGGCACGACTTTAGTAATTCCAATTTGAATGATCTTTCTTTTCGTCAATTATTATAAATCATCATCATCTCAGCCATAGGAGGCCCGCTGCTGAACATGCGCCTCCCCCTATAGATTTCAATTCAGCGTGTTCCTGCCGTCCTTATCAGATCGCTGCACTTGCCGGTCCGTGGTCTCCATTCGAGAACTTAACAGCCCCATCGGCCATCAGTTCTACATGCTATGTGCCCTGCCCAATGTTACTTCAACTTTCTAATCCTCTGGGGTATGTCGGTAACTTTCGTTCGTCTACGGATCTCCTCATTTCTGATTCGATCTCGCAGAGAAATCCCGAGCATAGCCCTCTTCATAGCTCGTTGTGCTATTTTGAACCTTCTGATAAGGCCCACAGTTAGAGACCACGTTTCAGATCCCCACTGTCACTGGTAACACACACAAAACAATTATTATAAATGCGAAATTCATATACTCGTTAGAAATGTGGAGAGAAAAACGGACATCTCATTGATAGAGTGAGAGGCGCGTCAAGCTCTCTTGCTCTACTCTGTACGAAATGCAAGGCCGTTTTTATCTCTGCATTTGGTAGTGAGTCTAGAGAATGATTGGTTTTTACTTAGGGCGGTTTTTTTATGCAGTTCAAAGAGAATGATGAATCATAAATTTTAATTTAGGTGTTTCAATGAGAGCATAACAAAAGAAACTTGGTACTTTCGTATTGTGTAACTTTAGCCACAGACAGACAGTAGACAATGTATTATATCAGTATCAGTATTATAAGAGCATAATGAGACAAACCACGGTAAGTGTACCTAACACGTTATGAAGTCCGAAAATGAAGATATCAAGATAGCCTTGAAACGAAACATCGATGTTGTTGCTGAATTCATTATCTTTTTTCACATTCATTATCACAGAATAACTATTACTAGCGTATTATCTATAGGTACTAATGTTTTTAATACATCTACTAGGTACATAATAAAATTACTAAATACTACTTTTACTAAAAACCCCAAGGCCACATTAGAAAATATGAATAAAATGTCACAATCACTTCTACGCGTCTATACCTCTATTATAGGCTGGTATATTTAAAGATGACTAGTAATAAGTACCTACTAAAGCAAAAAAGATTTAATATAATATTTTATACTTCTAGTAACTTTCTTACCTCCGGCAATAGTAGAAGCATATTATCATAGTAGTTACATAATATTATTTTCTTCTATACAAAGAGTTAACGAGCCATAGAAACTCGTAACCTTGGCGGAGCGCCAAATTGGTGCCAATACAGGTAAATACTAGTATTTGTTTTACATGTGGGTCAGATTTATACAAATATTCTCGATATAGGAAAGATGAATCAGAGCTTAGCAATAAACGTAGGATTTACTGGTTTAATATTATAGTAAACTGGTAATAATTGTTTTGGCTTTAGATCTAAATGTAAACGCTACGTAGAGATCAAGAACAATATCCTTGCCCTTACATAAGCTTCCGAGATCCATTGAAGGCTCTTGCAACTCAGCTTGAGATGTATCATTTGGTTTGTGTGCATTGGGAGTCGAATATTTCTTTATATCACGAGTTTTTAATGAATGAAAGCTTCTAAACCACCTCGATACCTCAATAAGAAGAAGTTAGCTGATAATAGATACTTTAGTGTGAGCAATTTTTAATACAAAAAAGCTTAGGTTCTAAACTACGTTGAACATAGAAGCTAGTGTATCTAATAGTAGGCGTCGCACCCACACGCTCCTTACTAGCATCTTTGGATACCGTATCCACAATATAGGTAGGTACAGAAGACCGGCTCTTTACAACGAGGAAAAAACGCCAATACTGATACTCGTAATTTTACAGGATATCTCAAAAACAATTATTGTAGCCGCGAACGCATGATGAGCTCCAGAGCTAGAGCAGAGTGCAGCTGAGTGCTACGCTTCGTAAGTTTAAATATTTTGAACTGAAAATCTCATAGATCTAGCCTTCTCTACTTTCCGACTTTGCACTGATACATCGATAAGGAATGCTAAGCGTGCTACTGTTTGCTACACATCGCCTTAAACGTGCATGAAGCTAATCTTGCGACATAACATGTACGTATCTGACGTAATAGATGCTTTTATAGCGGAACATTTGCACACATAAAAATTACAATGAGTACTAGCCCATAACTGGTAAAGTAAGTAATTAAAACTAGCTTTAATTAAGTAGTAATTGCATTGCATGCTGACTGTACGCGTAATTTGCGAACGAGACTATAAATGAAAGAATAAGAGAAAACGAAATTTACTTGATAATAAATATCATCTATAGTGCTTTTATTATAGGTAATATGCCAAACCAGTATTATTGCGTAGTTGAAAGATATTTGGGGGTCAATGCAATACGAACTACGAATCAATAGCTAAATCTTGATCATTGCTATAAAATACCTGTACGAGTGGCGGATGCGCCTGATGCCGATGCACGTCCGAATTCATATCGGGCGTCTCCTACATCGACTGTTCACCCTTCATCATCTGAGGACAACACAACAATAGACATAACTCATCTATTCTAATCCTTATCATCTCAACCTTCAGTCTAATTAAAAATTAGATAGGTTACCTATAATATCGCAAAAGTTTCAATCAATATGTGCATCTTCAAGCTGTGCTTGCGTTACATTTTATTTTTGCTTAGGACCCTGAAATTGTTTTAACGCATTGATGGTTTTTCCACATTCTTGACTGTAATATATTTTCACTCTCGTCCTAAAAGGTCTCCCTTGGAATTCGTTCGGGCGAAATATTTCATGAATTTACGCCTCGAGGTGGAATTTCTATAATCCTGTGTACAAAGCGATACAACTATCCAAAATACTTTTAATGACATAAGTACATAGAGTAGGCAAATTATTTCACTGTACATTCGATATGAATCAGAAATGTCGATGCATTTATTGATTGGTTGTATTGTACCTATTCAATGTCAAAAGTTGACGTGGCGGCGCGGCGCGACGTATGAGTACGAGATACAGCGATGAGATCTGATTGGAATATGAATCATCAATGTTTACAATATGAAATGCGTGCGAGCTCGTTTTGAGGAGCATTCGCAAGCTAATTGCGACTTGCGATTATGAGCTAGTGTGTGTTGTCTGGGAACGGTGTGAAGTGGTGTGCTGATTCACTCTCGCCCTCTCGCCGATGATCTGGAACGAGGGGCGCGCCGCACTCGACCGTGACAGTTGTCGTGACCAAGACTTGTGTGTGTATGATAGTATGATGCCACTTATGTAACGCCTACAGGTGGACTAGATGACAGTATTGCGCCTATTAATTTAACTGCCCAACCGTGTTATCTAACTACCGTGATTGTTTGGACATGTTGCATGACCGTTCTTACAGTAACAACTATTTATTTGGCAAACAGAATTTCTGAGCCCGATTCTATCCGTTTTCTGTTAGGTACCTAATCAAACCTGCATCGAAAGCATGGCCTGAGTATTTATTATATTTTTCCCTCTACTGGGTAACGCTACTCATGTATGAATATGTGTTCTGTACAACAGACATGTAGAATTTCATCAATTTCATCTGTAGATGTTCTTTAAAGCTTCGAATGACTTTAATGCGGCACCTTCAAAGAAAACTAATGTAACCAAACCAAATATTGTAAAACTATCTGTTGAAAAAATTAAACCCTACAAGTTTCTTGTGCGTTCTTCTTGTAGAGGTATCTTTCCGAACGCACGGTAGACTCAGTACTGTTTATCTTCATTGACGTGCAAAAGTGTCAGATTATGACCTATTTGAATAAATCTGTTTGAGTTTGAGTTTAATTATACTAATAATTTAATATGAATCCGCTAAATCGCAACCTCAATTTTCAATAGACTTAAAACTGCGCATTTGGTATAATTAGACGGATATGGCTAACGGAATGCAACTGTTTTTCATTTGACCTAGCTCCAACGAGAATATGGTCGTAAGTAAACAACAAGCGTTGGCTAATGTACGATTACTTGCAGTTGCAGTTTACGGCTGATTTGTACCAGGTAACTTTAATATTAACTAAAACTTAACCGACGTTCATTTATGTGGTCGTTAGACTAATATTACGCGTTGCACCATTTAAGTAACTGTTAATATGACATCAATAACGTGCGACGCGTAATACTCGTAAAACCAGAGATATCAGGGTTGGTAAAGGTTAATGTTAAAGTTAGCTGCTAGTGCAAATCAGCCTAAGTTTCGTGCTTGTAGTGCGTGCTCAGCTATTCGGTCGCACTAAGAAATCCACGGCCGAGTGACCACTTGCATACGAGTTTACATTGCGTGCGCCTTGTTTTCTCATGGAAGTCAATACGTTTCTGACACGCAAATGCAACGTTACTTAATATTACGGTCAAATTATTCAAATCAATTTAAATAGAGTATTGTTTCACAACTTCGTCAGTAACCTACGAGTAATATATTATATGCACATACCTATAGGTAATTGATTTAAAAGCCTATTTCACAACGCTAAATATATTGATTTGTTACCTAAAATGCATACCTATTGTATGCCATTAGGAGCATTGTACCTATCGATGACAATGTCATCTCAAGGAGGTTTATTATTTTTATATTTTGCATAACAAAGTTGTCTTTATATCCGCTCGTAAAGTTTTTTGTAAGTTTTTTTCTCGAGTATATTAATTAAATGCTCAAAGTATGAAGTGTTTGACTCATGGTAATAATGAACCAAAGAAAAAAAAATCACGAAACCTTTTTAAGACTCGATGTGCCTAACGAATTTATGATAAAACATCACAAGGATTTTAACTCTTGCTTTCAATAAATACCCAATATATAAATGAGTAACACGTTGCAATGACGAACCAATTATTATTAATTATTAATATTCACAATACAAAACCAATGGAATAAATATTACAGGGTGATTATTCAAAGGGAGTCTTTAGGGCTAACTTAGAAACTACTGCGAAACGGACAACTGCTGTACCTAAACATTCAATTTCACGTAAACGATTATAATAATAACTGAAGCGATCAATGAAACTCCTCGTATTGAGCGTGTTGAAAGAAGTAACGATCAAATACATAATATTACGAGTAAAGCATTATGTGTGTCGTCCAGTGTTTAACTCTCCCATCAATGTTGAAACAAAACTATATACTTACAGGAATCCGCTTTATGTCTCCTGATATCTATCTTATAAGTAAATGAATTTAAATCTTAGGGTACCAACGCGCTGCAACAATAGTACTACAATAATATTCCTTCCTGGTCCGAATTCATAATGAGAAGAAGCATTCGAGTGAAACGTCTCATTAGACCGAGGCTGTCGGTTGCTAGGTTCAAAGCAAAAAGAGCAATTCGACGTCATTACGACGGTCCGTCATCTACATTTACAGAAGGATGCAGGCGCGTGCCGAGTTGAACGACCATCAACTACGTTCACTTTCATCGAGCGTCTTTAGGACCGAGCCCGCGACGACTGCCAACTTGGCCCTGATTTACACTGCCAGTCAATAGTCAATATACAGTAGCCGACTTTCATTACTATATAGAGTGCTTTGTGTTAAAAGAAACTGCCTCTAATTGGATTAGAGGTTAACGACGCTCAAATGAATCTGGCTATAGGAATCGAAATAGTCTAGAACCGTTGGTTTACACAATTTATAGTTTAGTTTACGTTCGCTCCAATTAACATTTGCTTTAAAAACTTTTAGCTATGCATACACGACTCATATTCGTGTATACCTAAAAGTTTCAAGCAAAACAATTAATTGAATAATTTGTTTTCTATTTTCATATGTGCGTAAAATGTTTCCAGATTCCAGAGGCAGTAAAATTGTCCATGCGAGGCTGCTTGGTCGTTGGCTTACAAAATAAACTAGGAAGTGATCTGTTTATGTTAACTGCGTTGTGTTATGTCGTGTTTATGTTTCATTTTCAGTATTAGCCACTGTAAACACCGGAACTTCATATGTGTCGTAAATTGTTCGTGACTGTGTTATGTCACCGCTCAGACCAACTATCATGGAACGATCAATAAGGAAAATCTGCACGATCATTTAAATCAATGTCACAAGCTATAATACGAGTATAGGTACGACTCATTGCGCATTAACCATTTTATTCCTTTGCAGTATGATATTTCTCTGAATAACGACACATGGTTCACTAGCTCCTCATTTGCGAGTAATTTTATTTTTTTAACACTGTCTCTGCTTATTCATTTAAACTTGTTCCGTATACCTTAAGACAAAACAAAAAAAAATATGGACAACTTTACAAAAAAAAAAAACTACGGTGCATGAGATAAAACGTCTAATTCTTGCCTTATTTTAGTGTAAGGTCTGGAGAATTTATAAAAGTTTAAGGGAAACTATGTATTTACCTTAAATGTACTGGTCGATTGAAATGCGACCTCAATAGGTTAAATTATTTTCTTCCTAATGTATCGAGGTTTTCTGTGAAACATTTGCGTTCCTGGACATAACTTTCTAAACTAGAAATACTTTACTTACATGGGTAGGTCGTAAACCTGTCTTAAAAATTCACTTCCCTTCAATATTGAAACGATAGGAAACTTCCTGGGCTCCTTCCTTCTTCCTCTATCCTTGGGACATGCATAGTTTAGTGACTAGAGATGTATTTTATGACAGGACAATCCCTTGGTTCATAAATAACTACTATGCATTATAACCATACTATCAAATTCCTTAATAAAATCACTAATCACATCGCCACTATCAACAAATTACAATTCCGCATTGCACCCTCGACTACCGAACGCAAGGTGCGTCATACCATAAATAATACGCCTACTTCCGAAGGGTATTTCCATTTTTGGGGTACATTAAGTCTGTTTGGCAACTGACGTCCCATTGCCGTGTCGTCATAATTTATTGTTGCCGTTCCTTAGTTTTAATGCAATAATATTATATGAGTCATACATAGCACAAGCTGCGATTCCACATTTATAATATCTACGTATATGTTGAACTATGGATAAGTTTTAGTATAGAGCATTAGTGAGGTGTGAACTAAGTCTATAACTAAACATCCTGTTATTTATTTTTGATTTTAGCCATTACCCACTTACGTATATGTATATAGACTATCGACCAAGTTCATTATTTCGTTAATATCCGTTCAATTGCCAAACCGTTTCAAAATCATTGATTAATAATTGTTTTAATCGGTTCAAGACACGATCATTCGAATTATTAATTACCTGATATTATGGATACCATTAATGTATCTAATTTTAGGAAAAATTGTAGTCATTATTGCAGAAACAAATTCTCAAGCTATGTCATTATGTCTTTTCTTAACAAATAAGTATTCATGTTTACACAATTGGAACAGACAAATTCATAACACCTACTGTGAAAGAAAGAATTGTCACCTATAGGTAAAAGTAATACATTAACAATATTGCACTGGTATGGGCTAATATTATTTGACTAAAGACTAGATCAACCCACGTATATCATAAAATGTGGGCAGAAGAAACACACCGGCCTTGTGACACACAGAATTTGTGATCTGGATTGACACAGAAAGTCGTAGTTAAATTTTAATAGAAATTAAAATGCAGCAGTTGCTTCAACATGAACCAAATAGAACGTACACTTGCGTTTTATGTGGGAAAAAGCTTGAAACACAACCACTGTAATCCAGAGCTTTTTCCTTCTTGAGCAATCACACCATTTTCAGAAAGTAGGCAACATCAACATTCGGCCGCTGCACACATTTGTTTGTTTACATACACTGAACGATTTTCAGTAAGTCAACACTTTCAGGTAGTTAATTCTTATTGCAAAATTGTAAGGGATAAGTATCAACAATGTCTATTACAAATTAATTAGATACCAAATCTAATTTGCGTTTGTTCCGACTTCTTATTAGGATTGTAAAGAAAAACACACGTGCAGATGTCGCGCCGGCCGATCTAAAACTGTCAGCGTTGGGGCCAGCGATCCTCCGACTGACGAATGAGTTTCCCTATTAGTAATGGCATTACACAAATGACTGCTTGAGACTGCGCCATTCGACTTGACAGCATAAATGATTTTTATAGCCAGATTCGCACATACATACAAGCTTACCATAGAATCTTTCAGAATTTTAAGTCCTAAACAATCAAATCCAGTCCAAGAAGAATCCAAAGGTATAGTTTATGTTGCTACCTGAAATGACTGCTTCAGTAATGACTCAGGAAGTGTCTATAAACTACATGTAATCGGTTACACTATGCCGCAGGAGGAATGAATACAAGTGTTGATTTTCCTATGCGATCGCATCGTTGCAGAGCTCTCGAGTTGTGGCAAGTCGATACCTATTCAAATTGCACAGGAAACGTGCCCATAATATTATGTGGTCGTTCGGTGATGTTGAAGCAAATGCATTGGCTAACGGGGACACACCACTGACTTAGCAGGCATAGGTTATGTGTCTCCTTAATAAACTTCAGAAATGTGACAAAGTAACCAATATACTACAGTCGATTAGTTTTGGAAAATTGTATGGTGAAAACAAAGCCAAATCGCTAAGACTGATGGCATTACGCAGTAAAATTTTTAAACTAACCAAAATTATATAATTATATTTAGAACTATAGCTCACTTCGGAATTTAGCAAGGCGACTTGTGAAGAAGCATTGTGGCTTTGGGTCATATCGTCACATCCGTGCAAAGTCAAATGCAACACAATTAGTGTTATTTGTGGCAACTGGAGCGTGAGAGGAATCCGGTGTACGGTAGTGTTCGAGGCGCATTGCCCTGTAACCGAGTGACGGTTGTCGTCGAAATGCCCTCTATTGAGGTGAATGGAGCGCGGAAATAATGCTCTACACTCTACACTCAATCATCAGTAAGAGAGCTCAGAGCTAGGCAATGCAATTAATGCCACATTACTTGCAAATCGAGATAGATGATATATTATAATCTGCATGACTCTACATCATTATACTATTAGAAAATACAAAGTAATCCATGGTTTTGATAACCCTTTATTTTTATTCTTTTACCACCATTGCTGAACCCACTTCTTCGTGAAACTGAACGATCGAGAAAACATTCATTCAGTCAGTGTTCTCGGTAGCCATTATAACTAAAGTTTGACCAGTAAGAAAAAACTAAGTTACTTGAGGTTTTCTCAGTCGTCAAACTGGGTACTTCAATTGAATATATTAAAATTATTAATAGACCGTGTTGACAGAGTTGATGTTGATAACAAACATGTTAATGTAGATTAGGGAACGAATCTACTTAGCGAATGGTAGGACAAAACTATTATCGAGCATGACCAACTTTGCTCATCAAATTAACTTCACCAACACTGGAGTGGCGAGCACGCGGGTCGATGATGTCATCGCCACCATTTGTCAACATGGTATAGGTTGTAGGAATAATGATTTACGATTTCACAGGCTTTATGTACGCTATATAAGCGTGTTTTTCTATGATTCTAATGATGTTTACTTCATGTTCCATGCGAAGGTCATGTTATACCTAAGTAAGCGTAAATGAAGAAGCGTTTACAGTGTACAGCATGATTCTTCAGCATATAATTTTGATTAACCCTAGAGTGTTCGTGCTATGAGCATTTTGCCTCATTGTTTTAGAAATTAGAATAAATTCAGTACGCGGATGACAGCAGGAGACAAAGGTTGTCGAAGGTGTGTCGTGTTTGACGGCAAATTGCTCACTGCGCGATTACTCACGTGAGTTAAGTTTGTAGGTCTTGGTTTTTGCTTTAGTTTTAATATTACTAGTAGTTCGCCGCGAACTGAGACCTCGCTACTGAGACTTTAATAATAAAATCGTTGTGGCAACTTTAACTTTAATATTCGTAAAAGCCTGCGGATGACTATAGTCCATCCAATATACGAAGTACAAATTGACAGTTTTGGTTATTCCTGGTTTTAAACTCCTGGTCTAGAATGATTAGTTACCGAGATTATAATGCCTTTTTTCCTTTGATAGCTGTCATCAGAAACTAAGATCTTGATAAGATCTGTCACTTCCGTAAAGAAAGTACTGGTCTAAAATGAGCTTTCGTCTTAAATAAAGTTTTTGATGAGATCTATCACATCTGTGAAACTCTTAGTCTAAGATAAATAGTAATACCGAGATAAAGATCATGTTAAATATCCCGTAATAAGTGATCCTAGAGGTAAAATCATTTTAATATTTAACAGCTGTCATCTGAAACAAAGATCTTGATGAAATCTATCACTTCTGTAAAGAAAATGCTGGTCTAAGATGAATAGTTTCCGAGGTAATGCCATTTTTAGTTTGGCAGCTGTCATCTGATATAAAGATCTTGATGAGACACTATCACTTCTGTGAAGAAACTCCTGGTCTAGGATAAGTATCTGAGTATTCAAGCTGTGGATCCAAATTAAAGGAGCCAATCAATGGTAGATACTTACTCATAAAGCTATATAACTATAGCCCATCAAATCTAAGAAATCCCGTATCATACTTTTAATAACTTTGCATAGGCGTAACTCACACAATTTCATTGACCTTTGCCGTAAAACCATGGAATTACGAAATTTATCCCAAGATGTACAATATTCTTAATCACTAAATTTAAATTCAAACCCTAAGGCAATACCAAAAAAACGATACTTTTTAGATTTGATGGACTATAGTCACCGCAGGCAAACACAGATTAGATAATAGTTACTTCGCAGTTATGTACTAGGCCTTTCGCGCTCCTACTTTAGTCAAACAGGGATAGCAATATTTGGCCCGGGTTTTGCACTCCTCTCGAATTTTAGTACTGAGCAGTCTTCTCTCCTGATTCTTAAGTATTGATCAAAAAAGATTGAAATCTTGTAATCCCTATATCTCTAGAACCCCAAAACCGATTTAGCTCATGTTCGAACTTGAAAATTCTTTTTTTTTATACTACCTGTCTGCAAAGTTTCATCAAGATCGGATCATCGGCTTTCGAGTAATCGCAAGACAAACATACATACACACATACCCACATACCCACATACACACATACATACATACAAACTTTGGCTAATATTTTTATGCAAGTCCTAAACTATGAAACTAAATTTGAAAAAAAAAATTTTATCACTATAAACTACATGTCTGCAAAGTTTCATCAAGATCGGACCAACAGTTCTCAATTTATCGTCGATCAAACTTACATACCAGAGGTCAACCCTTAAGCTGGTACAAGCGCAGGTTTTTCCCACTTGTCGACTCTAAGACCTCGCTTCGCTCGGTCGATTAGTTTTCATTGCGTATTGCTTTTATGTTATTATCACATAATATAGATTTTTAGTTTATTTTGATTAAATTTGGTTGTGTTTTTGTTTTGCTCATTTTATTTTATATATTTTCCGATAAGCGTCGCGTGAAATGAATAAACAAAACGAACAAGTACTTGCGTGGTTGGAGGAGAATACAGATGGCGTAGAAGATGTTGCATATTATTCATCGCAAATTGTGTCTGAGTGGCAGGGAAAATGAACATATTGACACGGAGTAATCAGCGGCAGAATCTGACAATGATTTGCCATCAGCTTCTCGCGTATCGCCTGTAATATCCCTATAATATCCTGCACCTACCCAGGACTCCAGGACTCTACCAAGAAGAATATTCCCACTAATATTGGGTAGAATGATTCGCAGATGGCCAATAAAATTCATTTTCTCAATTCTGAATATTGCTGGCATCAATTGTCAGATAAAATATAAAGATAATACTGGCTAGTTATTATTACGACGACCATTTCTGAAAAAAATTGCCTTGGCGATGACTAGACCACAATCATTACACATATCACCACATATCAACAGAAGATCCGACGTAAACACTGCAGAAACATCCTGTGCAACGAACATCGTATGTTCATACAATGTTCATCAAAACATAGATATTAAGTTTAATTTTTCCTTTTGTTATATAAATAATTATAAAGATATTGCAAAAAAAAAAAAAGACCCAAAAAAGATTTCCCAAAGCATTATTTTCCAAATTCTATGTATAAAATTTTTATAAATATTTTAAGCACTGTTTTCCAAATTCTAAGAATAAAACTTTAATAAATGTTGCTTTAAATTTTTTTTAAACATAATTATAAATGCATTTAACTCCTATTCGGTAAAAAAAAAATCGTGTTTAGTATGGGCGGCAAAATGCTCCCCACGCGATCACTCGCGTTTCACGGGAAGGCGCGATTACTCTAGGGTTAATATTGCGCTGGACGTAGGTTACTAATAAGAAAATTCAAGGAAATCTTACAAATCCGAAAACCTAAGATCTTCTAGATGCCGTAAACCTTTCGTACTACTTTCTGTTTTTTTTTTTTCATGTTTTTTATTAAGCACCATCGGTAAATAGTACACAGTTAAACTTACTTATATAATCTATATTGATATAATCTCTTTAGTACAAGTATTAGGTAGCGTAATCCTATTGTAAATGTATCTATCTGGTTTACACTAGTTTATTACTTTTGTGTTGTTACCAATGGGGTTAAAAACTGAAAGCTAATCGTAGATGGAGCCACTGTTGAGTGTTCCTAAGCGCCGCCATATTGCACGTTTGTTTACCTTTCTTTACAAACTATTTGTTAGATAATGCTATGTAAAATGTATTCAACGTGTAGGGTTAAACAGCTAAAAGAGGAATTAAGAAAAAGGAGAGCATCGACGATTGGAAAAAAAAGTGCTTTCACTGAAAGGTAGGTAATTATCACAGAGATATATTAGTTGAAGTTTATGTGTCATCTGAATTTGTTTATAATCCATTAATAATTTTTAGACTTGATTTAAATACCATCTAAAATACCTTTTAGATGATAAAAACAATCTTATCGGGGTAGAAGACGAGCTGGCCGACGTAGTGCCTGATTTTTCCGGCCCTGGATGCTTTAAGAGACGTAAATTCGAACATAAATCTTTCTGCCGTAACAAAACACCACATCCAAGAGCTTTTTGACTTATTTAAATTACTATAATTAACTAATTAATTAACCATTTAACAGAGCCTCACCTGTGTATGAAATTACTTGTATTATAGTCATCAGGTTTAAAATGCTCAGTACATAACCTCGAATGTTTACTTGGCTGCCAATTTCTTCTGCGTAAAGCTTTAAATCCACTGTTTTTTTCTTTTCACACCTTGGGGGAATATGTGGATCCCCGGGTTTTTGCAATCGATTGCCGAACAAAGCGTCATAATATTGAGATATTCTCTTCAAAAGTTATTTGTTTACAAAAATTGTATGGAGAATGACAACTAGCTGTCAAATTTATGGAACACTCTACAGTGCTGCCATCTTAAGTGAGTAAAAATTAGTTTTTATCCCCATTAAAAAGTAAGGAAGTAGTATGTACATAACAGGCGACATTTAAGAATAAAATAATAACGCCTACGATGCGCTTACGCTACGGTAGTGGGCGCGGGCGAAGCCTCTTATAATTATTACGATAGGGATCAGACGTCTTCTTTGCAAATAATCAATATCGTACAGGGGTTATTGACATCGTAGAACAAAGGAAGTTTGTTTGGGTTATAGGCTGTAACAATTTAATAAATGTAGGATAAGATTATGAGTACGCCTTATTAACTAGTACTATTGAGTCATGGTTTAACAATGGATATACTTAGTATGTACGGCGTAACGTACTAACTACAAACCTATCCAGGCATTACGATAAGTATATCTTATTATGAGAGAGATTATGTAGAGAGGTATTGATGTGTCAACTAGATCTGCGTCAGCGCGGGACAGCGGACCTGTAACCCCGCTACTTGTCGTTGAAGGAGCATCGTGGTTTTGGTTTAGTCGTTATGAGCCCGACATAACCCGCCCTTGAAAGGTACCTCCTCTACATGAAGAACGCACAAGAAACTTTTAGAGCTTAATTTTTTCAACTGATATAGTTTCACAATATTTGGTTTGGTAACAAGTTCCAGGCATCTTTGTCATATACTGATTGACTTTATAATCAATAATAAGTCTTCTTAAAGGAGATGATATAGGTTTTCAATTTACCCTCTGAGAGCCCAATTAAATCTTTCGGGATTTTATTATATAAATTTAAACAGTTTCCTAACAATTACTTTTTATTTGTTTTAGATTATCTAAAGATAGGTACAGCTATTTAATTAATTCCTAGTATGTTACCTATATTATGGCGGTCTCTATTTTATTTGAATTTATGTAATGTTTTTACGCACATACATGATGGTATAAGAATGTTATTGTTTCGCGATTGTACCTGTGACGTCTCTCTGCACTGCTGCACAGAGGCTGGAAAGAACACCCCAGATTTTATGTGAATATACCAGCCAGCTTTTAACTGACGAGGAGCTGCACAGCCAACTTAACCCCCTTGCGACCTCCCTAGCGCGGGTGGTATTTGAAAAAAAAGAAGGACCTGAACTAAATTTGACCTCCAACACAAGGAGAAAACTTTCATCTATATATTTTTTAAGAAATGCTAATAATTTATACGTGCTTAGTACACGAACTAAATTTGGAAAAAGACATAATTTACGAGGGAGCACAATTTTTTAATAAATCACCTAAAATATAAAAGAAATAGTTTCAGTGAATATATTTGAAAAATATTAAAAGAGCATATATTGCAAAAGATGATACATAAAATGACACATAAAACTGAGTATGCTAGATACTCAGTTTTATGTGTCTATTTTATATTAAATACTTTTTAAGTTGATAATATAAGTAAGCGAGACTATGTTTCTTAGTGATTAATAAGAATAAAGATCTTTGACCTCATCTGTCCAATGCAGTTCCTTACCAAAACTTTGGAGAGCCTTCATGTCTTTTCAAATTGTGTTTATCCTTCGTGCCCACGTCTATATTTACTCATGCCGAAAATTATTTAATTATAATGAGATGTCTTACGTGTATTATTGTATGCACGAAATTTTATCACTTTATCAAATAAATTATTAATGTTATGAATTTTCCTGTATAACCTATACATTATGTCCTTCTACATGCATTATAAATCTTAAATCTCAGTACAATTTAAAAAGTTACCTTTGTGACAGGTAAACAAAACGCTAGCGTGTTCTAACTCGACCCCAGCGACATCTACCGTAGTTTTTCGTGTTTCGTTTACACGGTAAAACTACTTAACCGATTGAGCTGAAATTTGGTATATAGACCAGGGTCTATATAACAAATTTAATTAACAAATTTTTAAATAACAAATTTTTATCCCGATATACCCACGGGAACAAAGACTACGCGGGTAAATTCGTGGGGCACAGCTAGTCACATACATAATGTAATTAATTATGTAATAATATGTACTAATCGTAATTATGTATGTGGTTTTACATCTAGGAGTATATCGGCGGAAAGTTTCTGCAAATTAAATATGTATTTTGTATACGTAATATATGCTGATATACCTCGACTCGAGCAACCATTACATACAACATATACATATTACAGTAGTATGTGTGTTGTTTTTAACCGACTTAAAAAAGGACGTGGTTCTCAATTCGATCTGTTGTATTCTTGTGGTAATTACTACGCCAATTGTGAATTGATTTGAAAGTTTCTTTGTTTTGTTTGGTAGGTCTTACTTTAGCGATAGTCCCATAAAACAATTCATCGAATTTGATCACTTTTTACAGGTGCAAGGTTTACAATAACAACCACGATAGTTTCAAATTATATATTATCGAATTTGGTTAAGATCTTTTTTCGAAAATTCAAAATATCATAGTTTAAGTTTATACATATTAAAAAAAAATAGGTATGTACGTAGTATGTAGGCTAGTTTTTGTTTTTTTAAATATGAATTGGTCATTGCATCTTTGTGTGTCTAACCTTATGTCCAGATTTGATCAATGGTATAGTACTGCACGCGTGACTCAGGATACAAATAAACATCTGTGCACTGATGTCTTTTCTAAAAATAAATGCAGACAGAGCTGATTTTAATTATAAACTTGCAATCCTTTTGCATGTTAAAAACTAGGTTTGTATGTGTTACCGAAAATTTATGAAACCTTTGGCTACAATTCTTAGGAACTTTATATATATATGTGTCTAGGATTTTTGCAAAACTCCTGAAAATCGAGAAAATCTTATTTTATTCAATTACCTGTTTTTTGCAACTGACCCAGGTATTTCAAATATCCTACGACAATATATACAATTCCAAGCCTACCTGGGATATTTGTAAAATAGATTCTTCAATACAAACAAGTTAACTTTTTTTGAAGAATTCTACACAATTCCAAATTGATTTTGAAAAATTTTATGCTTTCTGTCAATGAAATGAATGAACAAACAAATAACCTCCTGAGACCCATGAGGTCAAACTTTATCAGCCTCGTTGGCTCAGATGGCAGTAACTCTGCTTTCTGTGCCCAGGCCCCGGGTTCGATCCCCGGCCAGATCAAACATTTTGTGTGCATGAACATGTCTGTTTGATCTGTGTCTGGGTGTTATAAGCATATATCAGAATGGATATCATCATCATCTGGATGTATATCAGTCATCTGGTTACCATAGTACAGGCTTCTTGCCTAGTTTGGAACCAGATGACCATGTGTGGAAGTTGTCCCATATTATTATTATTATTATTTTTTTTTTTTTTTTTTTTTTTTATGATAGTGAGTGACAAGACGAGCTCATCAGATGCCTGATGGTAAGCATCATGATTGCCCATATCAGACACAGTGCCACCCAGTATTTTAAAATTCAAAATTCTGCGCGGCACTGCACTGCGCCTATCACCCTGAGATATGAGTTCATCATCTCATCATGCCCAGTAATTTCGCTGGTAACATTGCCCTTCATACCGGAACACAGTAATGTTTGGACATTGCTGCTTGGCGGATGAATAACTGGCAAAGGTGTGGTACTTCCCCAGGCGGCCTCCTGCAAAAGAGGCCTACCACTACGAATTTTTGATATATATTTGATATATTGATTTGATTTTAAGAATGATAGGTTCTTTATGTGAATACCATAAAACAAATATACAAACGCAAATTCAACCCCTACCTAAATCCTAAAATGGAAGGTAGGTGGAATGTAGGGTAGGTGATATACCAGGTTTTAATGAAACTAGACCATGTACGAGGGGAGGTCAAAAAGTTCGCGGAATGGAGGGTTTAGAGAGGGAAGGGGGTAGTTATTTTTACCTGTCGCTACTTGTTGACTCAATACAATTATAAATACTAAGTTTCAGCCCAATCGGTTCATAAACCTTTGAGATATCGCTGGATAAACAAGTCAATCGGGTAGAAATTATCAACTATGGAGAAAATTGCGTATCGTGCAGTGATTAAGTTACTCACTAAGCAAGGAAAAACACCTCAGAACATTATGGAAGAAATGTCATCAGTTTACGGGGACTCCTGCCCTGGAAAAACAATGATTTACAAGTGGCATAGTTTTTTCAAGCAAGGCAGAGACTCAATTGAAGACGATCAGCGCTCAGGTCGGCCAATTGAAGCAACGTCCTCAGACATAGTTGAAAAAGTTGAAAAACTTGTTCTAGAAGATGCACGCCTAAAGACGAAACAAATCGCAGAGATGACTGGAGTATCATCTACGACCATTTTGAATATTCTCCATTTAATTTTATAACACGGTGGCACTGTGTCTGATATGAGCAATCATGATGCTTACCATAAGGCACCTGATTTGCTCGTCTTGTCACACATTATAATTTAAAAAAATCTGGGGCCTGAACCAGGGACCTCATGATGAGCAGTCGAGCTTGCGCCCACTACGCCACTGAGGCAGTTGAGAGAGAATGTTTTAACAGGAATAATTTCCTGGTTCATTGTATTTTTTAAAATACAACCCTAATGGTTTACGCAGTGTAAGGTACGAGGGGAGGTCAAAAAGTTCGCGGAATGAAAGGGAAGGGGGGTGAATTTAAACATGAAATTATTATTCCTTTTCAATATATTCTCCATTAACCCTAATACACTTTTGAGACCTTTCAAATAATTTGTTTATACCTTCGAAAAAAAATGATTTGTAAGAATCAAAATAAGCAGATATTGCCGACTTCATTTCATCGTCATCAGTAAATTTCTTTCCACGAACCTCTTTTTTCATGTTTGGGAACAAATAATAATCACAAGGGGCCAAATCTGGACTATAGGGAGGGTGGTTTAAAGTTTCGAAGCCGCACTTGTGTAAGGCAGCCATTGCAACATGACTCTTGTGAATGGGTGCGTTGTCGTGCAAAAGGAGCACACCTCGAGACCATTTTCCCCTTCTCTTTTCTTTAATTGCTACTTTTAATTTTTCCAGTAGTGTAGCGTAGTACTTCCCCGTGATATTGACACCTTTATCTTTATAATCGATCAATAAAATCCCCTTGGAATCCCAAAAAACTGTAGCCATAATCTTTCCGGCCGATTGTGACACCTTAAACTTCTTGGGCGGTGCTGCGCCTTTTTTGTGCCACTGCATTGACTCCTGCTTCGACTCAGGTTCATAGTAATAAACCCAAGTTTCATCTCCAGTCACAATTCGGTTCAGAAATTCATCCCTGTTTTCACTACACAGCTCCAAAAACTCGCGCGAACACTCGACGCGCTGCTGTTTTTGAAGCGCTGTGAGCATTCTCGGTACCCATCTTGCACTGACCTTAGACATGCCAAGATGGTCATGGAGAATATTCAAAATGGTCGTAGATGATACTCCAGTCATCTCTGCGATTTGTTTCTTCTTTAGGCGTGCATCTCTTAGAACAAGTTTTTCAACTTTTTCAACAATGTCTGAGGACGTTGCTTCAATTGGCCGACCTGAGCGCTGATCGTCTTCAATTGAGTCTCTGCCTTGCTTGAAAAGACTATGCCACTTGTAAATCATTGTTTTTCCAAGGCAGGAGTCCCCGTAAACTGATGACATTTCTTTCATAATGTTCCGAGGTGTTTTTCCTTGCTTAGTGAGAAACTTAATCACGGCACGATACTCAATTTTCTCCATAGTTGATATTTTCTACCCGATTAACTTGTTTATCCAGCGATATCTCAAAGGTTTATGAACCGATTGGGCTGAAACTTAGTATTTATAATTGTATTGAGTCAACAAGTAGCGACAGGTAAAAATAACTACCCCCTTCCCTCTCTAAACCCTCCATTCCGCGAACTTTTTGACCTCCCCTCGTATATTATTATTTTTCATATTTATAATTTTTTTGATGAAAATGGTAGGTTAGGCCGATTCATGAGAGGTGTTAGTGGGGAGTCTTTACAGGGAAATGGTGAAGAAGGTTCAGAACTGACAGAGACTGGAAAAACACTGATAAAATATTCAAAAATGTTTAATCTCAAAATACTAAGATAAATAATCACAGCAATGCTATAATAACTAAGGTCAATTCTTTATCAACGGGATACTCTCTCTTTGTAATTTGCAGATGTAAGAAGTACCTCCTACAGATCATTGACGATTCTTTAAAATTAATTGAATGTTGATATTAACAACTTTTCTGTTTTACTCACCATAATGCTATACAAAAGGTTTCCATTCCCACATCATAAATTCTAGGTAAGTATAGGATCATAACAATAGATGACATGAGAACTTTTTAAAGTGCAATTAATTTTGAAGAAATCTACACAGGTTAATGAATGTGCACTGATGATAATCACTGATAGAAGGAATACAGGCTGGAAGGTAATTATAATAACTTAGCAAAGTGTGTAAATTCGTGCTTTGAGGACCCTGGGCACTGATGATAGGTTTATTTACTTTTTTGTAACTTTGCACATAGGTAAATCACATTCCTACCAATGTTGAGTGGCATTATCTGAATATCAAGGAATTACAATAAGTACATATTAAGTAAGTACCTATTCCCTTTGGTAGAATAATCGAGGACATTTCATCCCGCCTACTGCCCCTGCATTCTGCAGTCAGTAGACAGCCTAGCTCTGAAACCGTGACAAAGCTGGCGTTCCTCAAATGCACCAAGATAACAACAAAATCTCACTTACCAAAACGATTACAGCAAGTTGAAACGGCAATCAGATAAAACAATTCTCACTTCATCATAAATCTAATCGGTCAAAAAGTTAAATTCATAAACACAAAACACACTATACGTCATTCAAAATCCGCCATTTTATAAAATTATTTTTTTAAGAGCTGACCATAGAGAAATGTCATGGAAGATGAAAAAATGAGTTAGGATAATATCTATGGTTTATATAATCCATATTGTTAGTTTTAATTAACCTTAACCCATTTAGCACTTTTAATCTGTGCATTTATCCCGAGGCCAACAGCATAGGTCATTTAAAAAAAAAAAAAAAAAAAAACGTATTGCATTTTTAACCGCGTCTTTTTTTGGTTCAAAGACATCCTATAAACAAGCAAGATGACGATGTATACAAGCGACCACTGGCTATACTAGTGGTTTTTTCCGCGCCCCATTTTCGATGGAAAAAAACACTCACGCTGCTGATGACTTGGTTTCTCTGTCTACGGTTGACAGCGTGCGTAAACTCGCTCAAAAACTGTCATCACAGAATACTATTCTCATCATCATCATCATCATCAACATCATTGTTGCTTAGTTACCACAGCGGGTTTAAAATAACTTTTCAACCTCATTTATAGAACAAGTCATACAGTTATTGAATTCTAGTCAAATTCTAACCACATCACAAATAAATTAATTGATTTGCGTGCGTGCGTGCATCTTAATGAGTGTAGTCGCAAATTCGTTTTTGTGCCATATGTCAATGAAGAACCTAATTATTATATAAACAGAAAATAACTGTTGTGGGTACACACAGTTCGATTTTATTTGTTTATCTTACAGGCATAAATGTACTCTGTGCTCACAGGTTCAACTGCTTTAAAAATCGTTTTCGATTCGAAATTCGAACCGTCTGAACTCCATTTTTTAAAGAAAAATGTTGATCAGCCCAAAAAAAGTTTATTATTTTGACAGTGACAGTCGACAGTTCACTCAGACAGTGGACAGATTGCATTTTTTGATTGATCAATTTCACATTCGTTTGTATTCTTTGAATTTCACAGAACAAAAGGAAAATTAATTTGGATATAACCTTAAACCTAACCTACAGAAGTCGGTTTGCTGTGTAATAAATTACATGGCCACCTTTAAAATGAGCATTCATTTTGTCTATATATATTAGTAATAATTTACAAAAAACTTTAATCCAATAAAAGTATTAAAGTATTACTTACATTGTCATACATTATATATTAAATCAGAAATAGAGGCTCTATCTCTAATTTGTATATTCCAATCTAAATTTTAATGTGATTTTATTTTCTATTTATTTATTATTAAGCTAATCATCCAATAAATGTACGAATAAATATAATTTATTCGTCCAGTACCCGTACAAATAGTCACTTCGAAGGTTTTAATTATCCATTTATTCGATACCTACACAGTTAATGTATCTTGTAGGTAACTAAAACCTAAAACATTACTTTGAAAATTTGTTAAAATACATAATAATTGCTCTTAATTATTGTAAATCAGTATGAATGGTGTGAGGTGTCTATTTGTTGTTATAATTGTAGGAGTATTCATAAATGATGGACAATGTAAGTAACATATTCAATAACTATTAATTAACCTGTCTCATCAGTTACTGAGACATTTGTACTTGCGGCCTCGATATCCTACTACCCTTTGATCATTAATTTATATTGTATTTAATTAAGCGTTTATAAGTCCAGAGATACACTAATATCATACAAACATTCTTGAAAATCTGACCTCATAAGAACTTGTGCTTAATCTAAAACCTACCATATTAAAGAGATACTACCTATTTACCATAATATTCAGATTTATGGAGAATGTTGATTTGGAGGGTCTTGCTTCTAGATCAGCCATCTATCTGATATGAGTCAATATTGCTAAGTATTAGATTTATATATAAATATTTATTTATTTGCTATTATTTATATATATATATATATATATTTATTTATAATTTATATACTAAATTTATTTGCTATGAAATTTAAACTTCATTGCAGGCTCGATACGCAACTTGAAATATTTTGAAACAATACATGCATCTAGTTTGGGTCATCATGTAGTGAAGCGCGGAACCAAACAATCTGCTCATCCATTCAATACAATCAAAGAGATAAATTTCAAGACTCTTGGGAAAGACTTCAGGTTGATACTACATCCTCATAGCTCAGTGCTACATTCTAACTTCAAGGCATATGCTGTAGATGGGGATGGGAAGGAAACTACTGTTCATGTTGGTAAGATTATTGTAACTTTTTTAAGATGATGTGGGTAATACTGAAAGGTTTAGATTAAGCAAGTAAGTAAAGCAGCTGATTAAAGTTCTCAATTCGGACTCTTTGGGAATATACAATAAGATATATTATCAATGACGTTGAATCGCTTCCTTCTACAGACAAACAATCCCTGAACAAGCTTCACAAAAAGGTGTCCATCACTGACAATTACGCGCTTTGACATCTACTGACATCTACTAAATTTCTATTATTTGAATTTTAACTCTATTTACTTGATTGTTTTAAAGCCTAATTTGGATTGAACTATTTTTCACCCTATGAAGTTCAATGTTAAATTTGACACTAAGCGACGCGGGCGAACATAGGAGCATTGGAGTAGACTTATATGCACTAAAATATTTAGTGATTTAAATATTGAAATTTTTCAAATAAATTAATTTTTTGTAGTGGTAGGCCTCTTTAGCATGGGGCCGCCTGGGGAAGTACACACCTTTGCCAATTATTCATCCGCCAAGCAGTAATGTGCAAACATTACTGTGTTCCGGTCTGAAGGGCAATGTTACCAGCGAAATTACTGGGCATGATGAGATTCAACAACTCATATCTCAGGGTGACAGGCGCAGTGCAGTGCCGCGCAGAATTATGAATTTTAAAACACTGGGTGGCACTGTATCTAATATGGGCAATCATGATGTTTACCATCAGGCACCTGATTTGCTCGTCTTGTCACTCATTATCATAAAAAAAAATAAGTTACATGATAGAATCTCGGTTTAATAGTGAGTACAGGTTCGTGGGCCTGATTCTAGCACGTAGAAAGGGTCTTTGACGATATTATTCTAAATTTTTACGTGATATGATTACTTTTATACTCTTAATAAATAGTCGAAAGTCATAAAAATATTAAAATGTTATCATAAATTGTAACATTAACGAGGACTATGCAATGTAAACCAATTAGAAACGAAAAGTATAATATTATAATACACAGTGCGTTATTGAGATAAAATAAACAAATATTTAATTCAATGTTTAAAATGTTTTCAATCCATTAGGTAATTAATGCCAAACCTTAATTTATGTAAAAAATATATATTTATGTTCGGATAATATTATCCAAAAGTATTTAAAATGTAATCAACTTCATAGTTTTTCGATCGAACAAAGTGCTACCATAGAAATCTTAATAATGATTTTATACTAGAAATTTTAAAAGTTACTAATAATCTTGTTAGAAAATATTAATAATAATCATCATTTTCATCATCATCAGCCGGATAACGTCCACTGCTGAACATAGGCCTCCTCCATAGAACGCCATAAACTATTTATTTATAATAATAATATCAATTAATAATCTGCTCTATCGGCAGTCTTAAATTTTAAGTAGTATATTTATTAACCATAAGATCAAAGCTGTGAACTAAAAAAGTAAGAGTATTCTTTTTCAATGCTTGCCACCCTCGCCGTCATAAAATTTAATTTATTCTACATATTTTTGGCACTACTACATAAGCTTATATTTAAATATAGAGCTGAACACATATAATATTTAATAAACAGCGTCACACGAAGGATTTGGCATCATAATTACTTTTATTTATTTATTTATAATTCAGCACAACGCTAGGACTAACTTAATGCTAGTGTAGCATTTTCTACCAGTTATCCTAAAATAGAGAAAATGTTACAGAAATTTTACAAGCACATGAACTCTTGTCTGTCAACTTATCAGTGGCTGTATGAAAAAATATTAAATCTTATTTTACATTTATTTACCAAAATTAAGAAAGATAACAATAATTTTCTATAAAAGTTAATTAAAGTTATTTACTATAAAAGTCGGGAGATTTCGATAAGAATAAAACCTGCATAAATGAATTTTTGAAAAATATATTTTGAAAAACTAATCTAACCACTCCCGTCTGTCTTTCATCACCTGCCGTAATTAATCTGTGTACATTATGATGCGGTCATTTAGGTTATCACAGTGATGATTGGTACTGGTATGCCAAATTACAAGTCCGAGTCCTCTAAAAATATATCATGTGTACTTTTGGACGTAGGGATGCACGGAACTGTGAACGGGAATAGCCAATCAGGCTTGTTGAGGATTAACGACGATGTTAGTAGGTAATCAATTTTTTTATTATTAGAAAAATTATTAATTAGCACTTTTGACATGATAAAAATAACATTATGTATACATAATATAAATTAATAATTAATTATGTTTACAAAATTTAACAAATACAGATCCTCCCAATCGGAGTTGTGGGAAAAATGAAATTTTAATATTGGCAATACCAACAAAATTGACTAATTATTGTGTATGACGGTCACAAATTGGATAATGTCAATAATTAATTATAACAAGTGTAATTTAAGAAAAAATCTCCTCATTTTCTCTTCTTTGTGCTCCATTTCCCGGTCACCATTTTTGAGTCATCGTCTATGAGTCGAGCTGAAAATCTTCTAACTGCTGAACCGATATTAATAAAACATAGCTAAGAATCGCATCAGCTTTCAAACAAAAGAAACAGCACCAAAATAGGTCCATTCGTTAAGGAGATACCGCAGGTGGATGCACATACACGTCAAACTTACAACTCCCTTTCCTTCTTTAGCTGGGAGTTAAAAATATGCACGTACTAATAATACGTGAAATGTGATCTTATCTTGTTTCTTTATCATTCCAAAAACATTTTTAAAAGTGAGAACCACGCAAGACGGCATATTTTAATAAAATTTGAAACATAAAAAACTGTCCCCTCGTAACAAACTAGCTACTAATTACGTATGCACTAAAAATTAGTACTCATATTATGAGTAGGCAAATTGTAATCGTATCATACGCGTTCTAGTGCTTAATTTTTAGATTTCTATGGGCGCTGTTGTCCATTTTATTGTGTTAAAAAAATTAAAATAAAATAGAAAAACGCAATATAGATATATAAATTCCTAAAATTATTGTAAATACATGCCTAAATTATGAAAAGCTATCGCTTTCACGCACGTATCTGTTGTTATTCGGTTAGCTTTTTACCTAACACTGGCATCACGCGGTCGGCCTACGGTTGCCATGCAACTAACCACATAGTACCCGACTATATTGTGGCGGTACCAGACTCGCGGCTTGGAACAGATTTTTGCACGACTGTTTCTCTTTGGTATCCTTACTCTGAGTATATTATGAATTTAATACTCATTACAGATTCCCAAAGTATTCTTAATTCAAAATTTAAATACATTTTTTAGTGACTGCTTTTCATACTGGCCTATTCTAATAACTCAGTGTGCCCTTTGTATCAATTGACTAGTACTTAATGGTATTATTTATGAATATATACACAAACTATAGTTCCCAGGAAGCTTCTGAGCTTCTGGGAAGAGTTAGGCTGGCTAGATTGGTCAGGACTTCACATTACAATGGACCAGATAAGAGTCTAAGTGTGGAAAAGGAGTCCACCTTGACATTACACCTCTGTCTGATCCTTTGGTACATAGTAATAGGTATTATTCTTTGCTTTCGGGAAACAAGGAGTGATGTTATGTGATGTTAAATACCATCATTTTATAATATTGTTTATAGATCAAGATAACTTCTACACTGGTAGAGTATTTGGAGAGAAGGCATCAGATGTGAAGATTCACATGGAAGATGGAGTGATCACCGGCATTATTCATACACCAGATGAAACTTATCATATAGAGGTAATCTGAATTACTGATTTGTCTTCGGTTGTTTCAATGTTCGATTGTTCGTACATTTTAAATGAACTATCGTACACTGCATCGTGCCACATCGTCCGCCTGTAGTATGCGATATTCACATAAAATGTACGAAAGAATGATGTAGAAGGATTTTTGTTATGCGGTGCGGTGCGGCCCGTTGCGGTTGTAGTCTGCGCGAGCCTTAATACGAAAATGCACCGCCTAAACTGCATAGAAACTTGATAGTATGTTATTTTTTTTGTGTATGAGTAAGCCATAATAGTTTAAAAGAAACCTGTGAAGCAGCAGCAATCACTCTTGGAAATTAATTTTTGAATGAAAAAATATTGCAAAACGGACTTTTATGCTCAATGTAAATTTGAATTTCAGCCATCCTGGCGTCACCTCCCTCATCACGATGACAAAACCATGATAACTTATAAGTCATCTGACATTGTATTCTGGGCAGATAGAGAGAAATCAGATGGTGATAAACCTAAAGTCTGTGGCTATGTTAAAGAAGGAAAAGGTAAATACACATTAAACATAATTGACTGACTGACATGTGGGTTCAATTGTTGGTGACCGTGCCTTCTCATTGTTATGTTCTAGGTTGAGCATTAGGGCCTTGTTAGTTTATCCTTTCCTCTCTTATTTAAACTAAAACACGAAAGTGTGTACTTGTATATTAAGTATGTTAGTTACCCTCTATTATGCCAAAAAATACTGAACCGTTTGGCTGTGAGCTCTTGTCAGGTGTGTGTTACCGCTTGTGGGGTACTCTGGTGGCGGAACATCTTATATGAAGCATGAAGCTGTTAACATTTGAACAATATACGGTACAGGAATACCTAAATGATAAAATAATAGTGTAATAAATTTTGCCATATCGGAACATCTCTATCAATCATCATCTCTATCAAGCCCCTCACTCTTGTTACCTTTTATATTGCAAATGCCCAACAGGGTTCTTAGTTAATCATAAGTTTTAAGATAGTTGCCGACCATCTGTAACCTGTAATATTAACTAAGATATGCAAATAAAGTATTGAGTATTGAGTATATATTATTTTATATAGATAGTAGATATAACTTCGTCCCTGGAATTAAGGATCACCTGGCTGGATGCAGGTCGCTTACAACCACACTAGATGTATGGGGGAGCCCATGTTCAGCAGTGGACGTCCTATGTCTGAGATTATGAAGGATATTATATCAATTAGAAATACTTTAATTGTTTTAAGTTGAACCGGTATAATTTATCTGCCTTTGTGGCGCAGTGGGTGTTAGACTGCCGATCATGAGATTCCAGGTTCCATCCCCAGGTCAGGCAGTGTTAAATATTGGATTTATGTTATGTATATTTTTATTTTGTCGTCAATAAAGAGTATTCTATTCGACTCTATATCAGTGTTTTGTTTCTCATAATTCAGGAATGATTATTTTCTCTGTCTATTCGGGACATGACAAATGTGTTAAAGAACTGGTAAATTTTAACTCATGTCACTTGTTTAATACATTTTCAGAATTAGAGGATGATGAAGAAGACAAAGAAGAATCAAAAGAGAACATAGAACAAAAACATGAGCAGCTAGAAAAGGACAAGTACATCTACCAAACAGATGACCATTCAGACATATACGTTGATACAAGCGCTGTTAAAGGCAAAAAGAGGGTTAAGAGGCAAAGTGACTATGAATATACTCCGACCAAGACAAGGTGCCCATTGCTGCTTGTGGCCGACTATAGATTCTTTCAGGAAATGGGAGCGAGTAATACTAAAACTACTATCAGTTATTTGGTAAGAACATAATTGTTCAAGTACCAACATAGTTTCTTTTCCCATTATTATCAAGCTGATCGAGCTTCACTTTGGTTAGATCTGTTCTGTACATTTCTGTTTGTAGAGTGTAGCTCTCCATTGAAAACATCACTTATTTCTCAATGCTATAGTACTCACTCGCACTCGCTAAGTCAGCACTTCAGCACTTTGACTCGTATTAACAAGTTGTCAGCGGTAAAAAGTCAATGAACAATTTGATATCTTTTATGGACTAAGCTGCCTGTTCGCTTGAAATACGCCCCTATACGCGGTAGGTAGAGTGCCACGCCACGCGGATTGGTGTGGGTTCAACACCCATCCGTGGGTCTTTTTTTTCCCGTATTCATTTTGCAACTAAAAATTTGTTTAAATTTCAGATAAGTCTCATTGACAGAGTGCACAAAATATACAATGACACAGTGTGGCAGGATCGCCAGGTTGGTATAATAAAGGGTAACTGGTAATCGCCATCCTCTGAACAATCTACATATCCGTTTTATTAAAGGCCTGACTGTTTTTATACATACGTACATACAGTCACGCCTTGTTCCCGTTGGGGTAGGGAGAGACTATTTCTTTCCACTTGCTACGATCCTGACATAAAACTTTCGCTTCTTCCACTTTCATCACATTCTTCAACAACCGACGAGCATGCAGCTCGTCGGTTGTTGGTACTTTTGACCTGGCCTTTCCTTAAGATAACATCAACTTGTTCATGAAAGGTACGCCTCGGTCGACCCCTACCGACTTGACCATTCACACTAGCCTTATAAATCTCCTTTGTCAATCTCTTTTCGTCCATCCTCTGCACATGTCCGAACCTTCTAAGCAATCCTTTCTCTATCTTTGTCACTACATCTTCTAACACGTCACAGCGTTCCCTTATCACACTTGTTTTTATGTATTGGTTCAACAGTTTCAGCATGAAAATGTAACGATCACAACAACCACATAAATACGAGTAGCTTAAGCTTTGATTTGATGGCATTATTAGTGGGTTAAACAGTTAAAACTCAGATATTGTAGCCATGGATATTGTATCTAGCTTTTCGTGTAGATATGAGTTTTTTTATCTCCAAGGGCTATACATATATAATTTGATGTGTATGATGATTGTAGGATATGGATGGTTTCAAAGGCATGGGTTTCGTAATAAAGAAGATTCTAGTGCACTCTGAGCCGACGCGGGTTCGAGGCGGAGAAGCGCATTATAACATGGTCCGGGAGAAATGGGATGTACGGAATCTTTTAGAGGTAACAACAAGTTCAACTAACACACTGGCGGCATCTGACAGTGGTTTAGAGCACTTGGAATTTTCTATAGGCTGACATGTCGGCCTGTGAATTTTCGAAGTATTCTCTAGAATAGTGTTTTTAGTTAGGGTAGATAATAAGTAGGTATCTAGAGCTACCGAAATAAGACCGAAAAAGACTAAACAATAGATTGTTTAGTCTGTTTTCAATAAAGGCCTCTGCCCAAAAAAAAAACTAACACATGTTAACTAATATGCCTAGAAAGTTTGAAAATGAAGAATCGGGACTGTTTCTATAGATTAGAATAATACTGTAGGTTCCAAAAAGTAAGAAACAATCGAAAATAAACGATATAAAGCACGGTAAAAAACCGGCGGAAGTTTCTCGCAGACTGTTTTTTTACAGAGTTTGACGTGTCAGTATTGTGTATCCTGTGAAAGTTCGGTGAGCACTTATGATATTGAGCTTTTTTAGCTACCCTATTATAATCTGATATTATAACCTGATTCGCAGGTAAGGCAAAGTGTTAAATATTGGACTTTTCTATTCGGAATTATCTTAATAACTGCCTGGAGTCTGGAACTGTGCTAGATGGCAATAGGCTCGCCCCTTATTACATGTGACCGATAACATACTGGCGAAGTGTTGGGTGTACTCACTATGGGACTGAGTTCTGGGTACCTCTGCCTACTCCTTTGGCAAAAAGGCGTGATTGTATGTTATGTTATTATTATAATCTCGATTGTACTCTTAGGTGATTCTTACATTGCCGCACCCCACGCAGCGTAATTATGGAGCGCGAACATGAGATTCGCGTAGATGCGTTATCGGTGTGTTGACTAACCGTGTTCTGTGTTCAATACAAACAGGGATACTTACAAACGCATGTAACGTTTTACATCACATACTCTCGCACTACGCTACGTCGTGTGGAAATCACGTAAGACGAGCTAATATAACGCATTATTCATAGGTATTTAGTCGCGAGTACTCTCACAAGGACTTCTGTCTGGCGCATTTGTTCACGGACCTCAAGTTTGAAGGCGGCATCCTCGGGCTGGCGTACGTGGGCTCGCCGAGACGAAACTCTGTCGGTGGCATTTGCACACCCGGTAAAAATTTAATTATTGTATTTTTTATAAGTACATATTTACATTTGTTACAAATTTTATTTGTTTATTTTAATTTATATGAAAGTTTATTTTTGAAATTCCATTAAGTTATGATTTACTTGGTTAATTATAATTTATGTTCGTTTTGTTTTCAGCTATGTTGGTTGACGCCTAGTGTGAGTGTTATTTGGTTTTTGCTTCCGTTTTATGTTGCTTATGTAGTGGATTTTTCATTCTCATTCTATCGAATTTTAATAGTACATTGAATTCATCTTGTACCCGTTGGGGTAGGCGGAGATTATTTCTCTCCAGTTGCTACAATCCTGACATACCACTTCTGCATCTTCACTTTCACTTTCATTCGTTCTTCATATATATATATATATATATTATATGCTTGTCGGTTGTGGGTACTTGAATGTTATTAAATGTTTGCTTTTACTTAGTTAATCTCAATAATGGTCTCAAGGCGGAAGTAGTAATATTTATTGTTATAATTACTTTAGACAAGAATTAAGTTATTACTTCTCATCTAAAGTATGTAAAGTAACAATATTATTGTATACTAAAGTTTTAAAGTCGTTTTCATTGGCGGACAAATGCCTCGCGTCACGTGCGAAGTCTACAGTAAATGCAAAGAGAAAAAAGGTCATTGATCCTAGGTATTATACAATTTTGAAGTGATAATATTATGATCACACCAAAACTAGATGATAGTATCGCTTTGTCATCTTACCGTCTGCATTTCGTACACAGGTAGAGTGAGAGGCACGTCGAGCTCGCTTTGCCATTGTGGCCGATTTTCTCTGCATTTGCAACAGACTTTAGCGACTTCGCCCTACACGCTAAGCGCCGTGTCGCGAGAGATTTGTCCTCCAATGAATGGGCTTTCAACCGGCGGTTCTATCGAACAGAATACTTCAAGAACGGCTACACATTATACTTGAACTCTGGGCTGAGTTCGTCCCGCAACCACTACGGGCAGCGAGTGATCACGCGCGAGGCGGACCTGGTGACGGCTCACGAGTTCGGCCACAACTGGGGCTCGGAGCACGACCCCGACGTGGCCGAGTGCTCGCCCGCCGCCAGCCAGGGCGGCTCCTATCTCATGTACACCTACAGTGTCAGCGGATACGATGTCAATAATAAGGTTACATTATTTTATATACCCGCACTAGCTGTGCCCCGCGGTTTCACCCGCGCTGACATCGTTCCCGTGGGAATATCGGGATAAAAGTACCCCATGTGTTATTCGAGGGTGTAAGCTACCTAATTGCCAAATTTCATGCTAATCGGTTCAGTAGTTTTGGCGTCAAAGAGTAACAAACATAGATCCATCCATCTATCCTCACAAACTTTCGCATTTATAATATTAGTAGGATTATATGTTTAATATAATGTATATTTACTTATATAATAATAATAATAAAATGTTACGCTACTGACTCCCTCTAGACTCTAGAGTCTAGAGAGACTAAGTTAGTCCACTAAAAACGCCTACGTAATAATGCAAATAATTATGTAAAAAAAAAGGTCTAAACGGTCTCGTTTGGAGATGAATATTTATTAATATTGATATTGTACTAATTCAATCATAATCTCTTAACGCTTAAGTTTTAAGATTCGTATAAATTAAGACTTATTATGTCAAACGGTAAGCTCTTATTATCTTATTTTTCATAATCATTCCCAGACTGTATCAACTTTGCCTGTTGTTATAATTTCATTAATATACTTGTATTATAAATTAGCATCATAGGGTTGTGTCCACTATAAATAAATCGGATGCACGGTTGTTTCTGATTATTAACTAAGATGTAGAAATACTAAAAAACTAAATGATTTATAAAACGAAATAAAGATTAATAATATTTTCAATAAATAAATTCCGTAAAACTAGGCGTACGATCACGTGATATTAAACACCAATCAGAAAGCGTGACGTCACACCGCGGCAAACATCATTGTTGTTGTTGACGTTTCCATAAAACAGAGCAAGTTATTTAATTAGTTTTTCGTTTTTTAGCTATTTTTGACAAGTTAACATAGTGGTTTTCAGTTATTTCTTGAAAGAAGATATTTCACTATGGAATCAGGATTTATTAAAGCAAATAGTACGAATTTACCCAGAATTGACGCCGTCATGCTCGGCAATTTTTTCGCATCAAATACTGACTTTTGCTCATCGGAATTCCGCAATGCTAAAACCTCTGTGTAAGTATGAATATGTGTAAATTATATAATACATGTTCATTGACTTATTATAAACATAATCAGTATTATTTGTTTCGTAGTTTGTCATACTTAATGTAAGTTGCCGGACATTGGTTTTGAGGTTAGATTTGCTAAGTATTATTTAATTTATTACTCCATATAATTAACCATGTCATTTGGCAACTAGAATAAGAAAATAATGTTGGTTAATTATAATAAATATAACACTAAATTAAAATTCTACCTGATAACAACATAACATAACCTTTACTCGTAAATTAAAACTTGAAAAATAATGATTCATTATTTTTGTTTTAAATTTGTAAATATGTTGATTGTGTGACTTACATCAAAATGATCTTCACAAAAATACATTCTCGAAACTGCAGATAAACTATTAGCATCATCTCTCCTCGCAAGGTTTAGCCACTTTTTTCGTATATGTTTATTGTTTGGAACATAAATGAATAATTTGTTTGGCGTTTTTATAGTCGTACTTTTACACTGGGGCACTACACAGTTCTTGTAATAAGAGGAATTCATTTTTAATTAGAGAAAACTAACAACTCCCAGAAAAACACACGATTCCTTTGTTGTGTTTGTCACGGTGTGACGTCATTCAAAACGCCATGACAGTCTGGAGCGTTTTTGCGGTAAATTCAAATTGATTTTTTAAAACCAAAAATACACACTATAAATGATCGAATTTTTCAAAAATAATAAGTTTTTAGGGTAAAATAGATAGTAAGATAATGTATTAACCAATTTTTCAAATTTAGTCAACTAGCCTATTCTTGCAGAGATTTTCGCCGTGCTCGTTACGATCTATTCGCAAAGTATTGCAAGCGAAATCAGGGCGATGTTTCTCTGAACCGGAGGAGAGCTTCTGTGGTAATCTCCGTGTTGAAGGAGGCGAGGAATGTGACGCGGGGTTGCTTGGTATGTTGGACTTTATGGCATGGCGATAACGTCTATTTTACATGGTTAAAAGTAGTTAATATTTGAAAATGGTTTATAATTCAAGGTACGGAAGATAATGATATGTGCTGTGATAAGAACTGTAAACTGAGGAAAAATCAAGGAGCTGTTTGCAGGTAAGAGCTTGTCTTAATTACTCGTATGTATTTTTGTAGTTTTTTGTTCATACAATAACCATTGATAAAGATTCTGCCCATGCAAGTTTAGTTTCAAGGTGTACTCAATATTAAGAAATTAAATATTATCTATATTTTTTTACATACAAACAAAACATCACGCATCCTTTCCCCGAACACTTAGTCACATGTACTCATGCCCATAGTAGGTACACCCACATTTTACCAGTTTTTTAAGTCCCATGCAATAGGGGGCGAGGCTATTTCCATCAACGGGATTTGTAGATTACAAAATTTCTCAACTGGACCTGCGCCAGTAGCACAGTGACCAGGGAAAACGGGGGGTCCCAGGGGGTTAGAACGAGACAGCAGATATGAATTGTTCGGGCGCGAAAGAGAGAAAAACGGGGAAAACTAGTTATCCCCGTGCCATGCTAGGCGGGCTCGTCTAGACTACAGGCTGTTGTAGAGTAATTTTCTGATAGACAAATTCAATAACACACACAATCAAACCCAAGACTTCACGCTCAGTAGTAGCGGTGCGACCACTAGACGAAAGAGGCAGTCCTGTTTAGTGTGCTCAATCATGATCATCAGCCGTAGAAAGTCCACTAGACATTATCATAGGCCTTCATCAATACGGGGGTATTGCCAATACTCGCCACGCTTGGCACCATTAGCCGGCTGGTTGGCGAGCGCAGTTCTTTCTTTCGCGCATATGAAGGTCAGGTCAAGAGCCAAACACAAAAAATCAAGTGGAAAACCATTGTCTCCCTTTCCATATTCTTGTATGGAAAAGATACCCCCTTAACGCAGAGGACGCTGCTGCCCGTCCTCTGGATCTGATATATCCCTTAACCGGCTCTTACTACAAGCACGGGTAGAGAGGGTACTATTCTATAGCCGGTACCACCTCGGCGCGTGTATGCCAGCGTATTCAAGATTGATCCTTATTCCCCAGTGATAAGAACTCTCCGTGTTGCGCGGGCTGCGTGTTCGCTCCGACCGGGCTGGTGTGTCGCGAGGCGGCGCACTCCGCCTGCGAGGGGGAGGCCACTTGTAACGGGGCCTCCGCTGACTGCCCGAAGGTAACCTTTTTAAGAACAGTTTACTGTTGTGTTGTCCCGAATAATCATCATCATCTCTGCTGCTGGAAGTTCAACGCCTCCTTTAGAAGGGGGTTTGCCAATACTCGCCACGCTTGGCAGGCGAAATGGTGAGCACAGTTCTATTGGTTTTATTTTATTAATTTTTGATAAACTTGTACCTAGTATACAAATAGGTAGAGACACAAGTACAGAAGGCCAATTACAAGTTTTCACTTTAAGTACATAAATATTTTAAAAGAAAGAAACCTGTGAGACAATAAGACAGACAAGTTCACGTGCACACTTATAACAGCAACTACGGGTAGAGAGGGTGGCACAATTCTATAGCCGACACCGTCACGGCGCGGGTTGTTTGTGGTAAGCGAACTAAGAACGGCGGGGAAGGGTAATTCACGTTTAATATAATGTTTGTGTTTGGTGATTGTTAAGGCGCCGGCGATAGCAGACGAGCACGAGTGTGCGGAGCGCGGCCGCTGCAGGAACGGATCCTGTGTGCCCTACTGTGAGACTCAGGGGATGCATAGCTGCATGTGTGATATAGGTAGCGTGGACTCCACTTACTAACTATTAAGATTTATTATTTAACGGTGGAAAGGAGGAAGGAATATATACATTGATTGACCACGCGGCATTCACCTTCGTGGTAGAAAAGTCAAGTGAAATTTCCACGTACGTTGCATCTGCCGGGCGTGGTAGCTGGAATGGAATAATACAACCGAATAACAAACGAAATGTATAACATGCATTACAAAAAAAACATTTATTCTACTATTATTATAAATAATCAATAATTGGCAATAGGCTCGCCCCCTATTACATGGGAACAATAACATACTGGCGAAATGTGGGTGTATCTACTATGGGACTGAGTCCTGGGTACAACTGGTCCTTGGTCTGGTCCTTTGGGAAAAAGGCGTGAATGTATGTATGTATTATAAATCTTAAATCTCAGTACTTACAATGTAAAAAAGTTACCTCTGTAGTATTTTTTTTTTGTGTGTGTTTGTTCCGTATTTACGGTAAAACTACTGAACCGATTGAGCTGAAATTTGGTATCTAGATAGCTAAGACCCTGGAAAAATTGTTACTTTTTATCCCGATTTATAACAAAGACTACGCGGGTGAAACCGCGGGGCACAGCTAGTGGGTATATGTTAGTTGTTTTTATTGACCTCCGTTCCACAGTTGCCGACGCGTGCAAGCGGTGTTGTCGCAAGAGCCTGAACAAGACATGTTTCCCGGTCACTCATAATGATATCCTTCCTGATGGCACACCCTGTATACAAGGCTTCTGTAATAAGGTATCACATTTTAACTTGTTTCCCAGGGTCTTTGAGAATCGAATCAACAGGATGTCATGCTCAGCAGTAACGCTTGCGTCTTAATAGACGAACAAAGAGACAGTTACTGTCACTTTTTAGTACTTACGTGTACTTCATGGATATAATATAATATGGGACTATTTCCACACACGTTCTTCTGGTCCCAAACTAGGCGGAGCCTGTACTATGGTAACCAGAAGACTGATATATATATATATATACTTATATACGCTTATAACACCCAGATATAAATCAAACAGACAGTGCTTTTACGCACAAATGTTTGACCAGGCCGGGGATCGAAACCGGGACCTGCGGCTCAGAAGGCATGGGCACTACCGGTTGAGCCAACTGTTCAGTCATATTTCATAGATATTATAAAAAATTTGACACTACATATTATTATTGCTTTTCCCCTACTCAGTCTGACTCAAGGTGTCTCTGGAACCACATCAGCTAAAAATGCCGTGTTACACGATGAAAGTGCACAAAAACCACAAAACGAGGTTAAAATCAACTAAATTAGTGACATACAATTGTAACTAACACAATTTCACCTTATTGTCGTCACAATAAAAAGGAAAATTTCATAAATATGAGATCCGCCATATTTATTTAGCTGTTACGCACACACGCAGTGAACCTGGCACGCTTTGTTTCCTTATAAATTAAACGATGCAAAGTCTACCAAGTCTATGGTGTACTTACATGGAACATTATGTAAATATAAATAAATCATTATACATTATATATTTCTAACAAATCTGAAGTAACAGAGGCCAATATAAACATATACCTTATAAAATTACATAATATAATAATTACACAATAATTTTTGGTATCGCTGCCTGATAGCGCCGGAAAATGATACCTTCGGGCCAAAATGAAGGAGCCGGAAATATATATCCCTGTGTTTCGCTGGACACTTGTTTGTTGTGTATAACTTGTTAATGCAATAACAGGGTGTCTGCGAGAAAACAATCCAAGACGTAGTGGAACGTTTCTGGGACATTATCGAGGATATAAACATCAACAACGTGTTGGGTTTCCTGCGCGACAACATCGTGGGCGTCGTCGTACTTGTCACGGCTTTCGTTTGGATACCGGCCAGTTGCGTGGTAAGATACTTCAGGAATAATAGAGTTAATTAAAGCGACAAATTAGAATATCAATTTCCAAAACGCTAAACTGCCTCGGTGGCGTAGAGGGCGTATGCTCGACTGCCAATCAAGAGGTCCTGGGTTCGATCCCCAGGTCAGGCAGTGTTTAAATATTGGATTTTTCCATTAGGAATTATCTCAATAACTGCCTGGAGTCTGGAACTGTGCCCGGTAGATGGCATAGGCTCGCCCCCTATTACATGGGACCAATAACATATTGGCGAAATGTGGGTGTACCTACCATGGGACTGAGTCCTGGGTACACCTCTGCCTACCTTCCCTTCGGGAAAAAGGCGTGAATGTATGTTATTTTAAAACGCTAAATTTAGTGCTATAGTGCATAATGCTAGACGCTAGACGTATGGATCGCTGCGGCTGTCTAAATGCCTTTACACTATACCAGGCCTAGAACACTCCGCAATAAAGGTATGAAGCTACAAATAACTGAGGCGTCCGTCTGGACGGGAATTTTTATATGGGCTAGACAGAGACAACAGATAGAAAGAGAGGCAGCTTATAGATTAATATAACGATAATTAGTTAGGCGCTGTGCGACCGGAATTTCACTTTATTGCGTCGGAGCTAGAGTCGCTATTTATTTGAATGATTTTCAGGAGTGTCCCTTCTGTCCGTGTTCCTGGGGGGCTATTGGCGTTCTTGGTGACTATCACTTTAGTGACTAATATCTTAATTTGACATTAACTTCAAATGTCAAAGTCGAGTTACTAACCAAAGACACTATGATAAACTTACTAAGTAGACTGTGCACTGTGTCGGTCCCGAGTGAGAACCACTCGCAGTGTCTATCCTTTTCCTTTTCTCTCCTCCAAATTTGACAGTAAAGTCTTGTTAGAAAGGTAAAACGTCTTTGTAACTAACTCAAACCACAGAACATAAAGACATAAGCCTGATAGCGACTGGTGATTATGAAGAACGCCAATAGCCCTGCTGTACGGACCAATAATATACTGACGAAATGTGAGTGCACCCACTATGGGAGTGAGTTTTGGATACTCTTGCCTAACCCTTCGGGAAAAGGCGTGATTGTATATTGTGTTATAAAAATTGCATAATGTCATTCGTAAAGCAAAAGTAGTAATTCTGGACAAGTGCCTAGTATGAACAATCCTTTATTATAAAATGTTTTGTCTAAACCATTTACTATAATTATTATTGGTACAGATTAGTTACGTGGATCGTCGCAGACAGCGCCAACATCAGAAGTACGTGGATTGGGAGCGTCAGCATGACCTGGTGCATCCTTCTTCGCCGCGGAAAATTATTCATACGAGGTATTATTGTTTTATCACTATCCATGACCCTTCGTTCGCCATCGTTACTGAGTTTCGTAACCAGTTATTTAATAAGAAATTGTGTTCCTTGTTTCGTAACCCGAACTAAAATTTTCAGTCGGTGTTCGTAACTTTAACCACGGTACATACCGGTTACATAAGATGAAAATGTCGTCGCATCTCGTAACTAGTTTACAAAGATATTTTAATAGGACTTTAAATTAATTATTGTTGAGAAGCAACAGATTCTTCGCTGGGGATAATTATACTTACGATCATTGTTTTATCACTGTCCGTAAATAATGTTATGGCTTTGAGATGAACAAGCTAAACGATAGCTTGATTATAGATCTATTGTCATTAGATTCAGTTTTTGCGCATGACATGAACTAACACATTGAATTCTCGAACGGTCCAATAATAATTAGCGGACCTCCATCGCAACCCGCAATGAATTGGTGATTTATCTTCATACTAAAATTAATGACAGCGAGACCTTTTTGCTCGAGTTTTCTGTGGTTATGGTCTATGCCCATTGGTATAATTATATATTTAGGAAAAAATCTACTTTAATTGATTCGTTAATTTTCTTTTCCAGATTACCTAAGCAGAAGCCTCCAGGTATGAAAGGAACGATTCAAGGCTCAAGCCAATTGTAATTTAATATTTATCTCGAATAGCAGAGTGACTACAGTCTTATTACTTGTTTTTATTATTTATCCAAGAAAACGCATTTAATATTATTAAGATTTTTATTAGAAAGCAATAAATAAATACATAAATCGATTACATGTTTATATGGGAATGATAAATTACTCATCAATCATTAATAAATTACCTATAAGAATCATAAATAATGGATAACAAATCAAACCTTTCTAATTAGTACGACATGAACTTTTACATGCTCATTTTCATTAAGTGGTGCAAGGAAGTCAATTGGGCTGGTTTTCCAATCGCGAGATAACTAAAGCGTAAATTATTCTTAATAATTGTAGAGCTAATTACGAAAACCGCAAAGATAGTGTTAAAGAAACGCGGCAGTTAGATGTGTGGCATTAAAACCCTTCAGGCGATTTGCCGGATTAGCGTGTGATTTATGCAGCAGACTTTCTTTTATATTTCTGCAACCAAAGTCAGATGTCCAAATGCAAACTAGTTCCCTATTGCTTAGATATTTGTTCTATGAAGAACCAGCTCATGACTAAAGCGTAGCATGGTAGATCTAATTAAGTGCAGTCGAGGTGAGTAAAGCGACGCCTCGTTCGTAGAAGGCGTGCGGTTCCTGTCCGGCCGCGATGGGGAGCCGCACCTTGAACAATAGCTCTGAACGGGCGCTGTTCAAGTACACCGGCAGGGTTAGGGTCTGACCCGCTGGAGCTGATTCTGGACCACTGTGGATACAAAAATGACTTGTTAATATCTAAATATAGAAAAATCGAACTGCGCTCGCCTGCCAAGAATGGCGAGTATTGGCAAAACTGTAACACCCCTTATGAGAAGGCCTGTGTCTAGCAGTGCACTTCCAATCATGATCCTTACCATCAGGCACCTGATTAGCTGGTCTTGTTACTCACGATTATAAAAAAAAAAGCTAAACGATAGCATCGATTTCGGTAGTTTTACTATCGCTTTACGTATCGCTTTCTTGTCTACCCGTTTACTGCAGTTCGTGGCATATCGCACTACGTATGAAATGCAATGGTCATTTTTCTTTTTCATTTAGAACAGCATAACCGTATGTTATCGGTTTTTGAACAAGCGATCTCCGAGTCAAGTGATGTCGTAAGACATGTAAAAAAGCGCTACGCTAGAACTGGCTGGCATGTTGATTAATTCTTAAATTGTGACATATCGCTAGCATGTATTCAGTCATTAATCCCTAGCTTTAGTGTAAATATGTAAGGTTAACTTACCGAACCCAAGTGAGCACAGTAAGCGGCAGATCAACCATGATAGTATTGGTGAGCAGCAAACGGTTCCCTTTTACATTAGCACCTTGAAGCTTCAACCCGGTCACTGAGAACGACCACTCGTGCTGAGCGTTCTCTGTCGGCGTGCCAGGATCAGGAATGGTCACCTAGAAAATAATAAATCACACAAAATAACATTACGCCTTGTTCCCGAGGGGTTAAACAGATTTCCATATTGGAAAAACTACATTTTTTAACGCTGCCGAGGAATCGAACTTCATGCTCAGTAGTAGTCTTGTGACCAACGAGACAGTCACATTAAGATAAACTACAATTTAAAGAATATTAGATTTATCTAAGTTAAGACTAGTTTTGCTACAAAGTATATATATAAAAATAGAACATACCTGTAGATGTAATTCCTCAAGCGACCAAGAGTTAGCTTGCGCGACGCACTGTCGTGTCGCAGTGATATACGCTTCAGGGTTGAGTAGACCTCCGAGCCACACCGGGATACTCTGTGGATTACATTATAAACATTCACCACCACATACACGGAGACACCATTCTTCATTATGTACAAGGCAAGATAGAACACAGCCAAAGGAAACTAAAAATCACTTTTTTACTCAATCTATACACGAGTAATACGCAAATTATTTGTAATGACGTTTTTCTATAATATACAGTGCCAGGACGTATACATACGCCAGCATTCCACACTATTGTGTAGAATGGAAAGAAGTCACGGCGCCGTTTGGCGACATAATTTCTTTTGCTAAGGCGGAGTACAGCGAACGTTTCCTTATTGGCCGGTTTTATTGCATGATTTTACGGCGAAGGCTATTAAAACTGAGTTACACCTATGCAAAGTTATTTCTTCTCTCTCAAAGTTTCAAAAGATGAATCGTGATTAAGATAAGACGTGGAGTAGTACCTGCAGCCGCTTGGCCCCCTCCCCGGCGACGGTGCCGGAGACGCGCGCGAGCTGCGTGACGCGGTGCGCGAAGTCCCCGACCCACTGCTGCACGGTGCAGCCGCGCGCCACCGCGTACCGCCGCCAGCCGCCCGGCAGCATGCCGCGCACCAGCGACCCCACCATCGCGCGCGTCTCGTTCGTCTGCTTCATCGAACCCTGACACCACACACCGCACTCTTACAACAACCACTTTTATTTTTATTCTTTTATGGACCCACACGAATGTATTGCCAGTGTCAAGTTATATAAATTTTCAAGTTAATATGGTCAATTAGTCAATTCAGAGTCAGGGCAAACCCAGTCAAGTCACAGCTCTAGTAAAGTGGCGGTCTTTACAAGAAGCTGCCGGAATCTTGACGGGAACACGAAAAATCACATTTCAACTCTCGGATCACTTGCCAAGAGACTTGTATATATTCGAAAACACTCAACACGTGATATTCTACCATTATTACACGAAAATGAACCGATAATTGATAAAAATACGGGAGCCAAACTGTATTCTTCGGTCTCGCGCCAAAACTCCCAACAACCACTTCATTTACTCGGAAGATTTAGATTTAGGAAAACCACGATATTGTATAAGATGCGTTCGGCTCCGTTCGGCAAACGGATGGGTACGCATCTCGGCTAAATGAGTGTGATTAGTCGCCGAATCGACAATAAGGAGTATCCGTAGGAATTTCCTATGGAAACTAGTACCTAGTAATTGTAGTAATTTTAGACAACGTTTATTGCAAGAGAGATAATGTTTACACTTCACCGAATGTGCCCAAAATCCTTTTAATATAGTGCGACGATGTGTTTTAAAAGGCCAATCAATGGATCTATCTGTTAAAAGCAAGTTGTTTAGGTTGTATCTTAGGTGTTTCCTTTCTTTTGAAAGAATTACAAATTCACTAAAAAATTCCGGTTGGAAGGAATGGCCTTACGAGACTTCCGGTACTCATTTTTTTTTTAATTCATTTTTAATACACATTTACATAATCACGCAAACAAATAAAAGATTTTTTTCGAAAACTGTCATTCGATTCTCTTTAGAAGAAAACATGAAATAGATTTCCGTATCTCTTGAACGCTCAAGTTAAAAAAGATGGTCCATATTGAATGATCCAAGTACCTGACAAATGGAAATGACGCTGCGCAAGTCATGCAGAACTTCTTGCAGTAGAGATGCTCCTGCAGCCACCTCGCGCTCGAAGAAACGGTACAGTGGATCTTTGATGTTTTCAACTGTACGACGCAGCGTCTAAAAACAAACAAAACAATATATAATAGATCTCCCATACATACATTCACGCCTTTTTCCCGAAGGGGTAGGCAGAGGTGTACCCAGGACACAGTCCCATAGTCTAGGACGATTTAACCACTGGACGCGAAATGTACATAATGAAGTATGAAAACACGTTCAACCGATTTTTGCGGGGGGAGGAGGATTTCACACATTGCTGACTTTTACGAAGATATACACACACTACCGTAATATTCGTATCCATGATTGCGCGCACACAAAGATTTACCTTTGTGTATTCTATTGTTGCACTATTCTCGCATGTAGCATTGTCACTGTCTAAGAGCAAAACAACTGACAATTGCGATTAAAATGACAGAGAGAAAAATTGGGTACTTCCCACTTGATCCCCATCTCCTTGCCCACCACTAGTGTCAACTGCAATTTTTATTTCAGAATATGTATTCCACTCGTGACATGTGGGAATTGCCTATCATACATAATATTGATTCTTACATCCTCAATTCAACCCTCACCTTATATAAATGTTGAACTTCCAGCTACCGTTAGAATAATTATAAGTAATTTACGCTAGCCATAGAAAAGAATACTAGACGGGGCCTGCTGGTGCATCCATTCATTCTGATTACGATATTATAATAATAGGTATGTGTAATGTACATATTACGGTAGATGTGATTAATGGAAAATTATCAATAATTATCGATCAATAATTATTTTCAATAAAACACATTTACCGTAGCATATTACATATATATACGTACTTGACAAAATATTATAATGATGCAATTAATGACGTTATAATAATATTATGAATTTATAACGTATAATATTATGTGATTTATGAAACATATTCTAAAAATATTTTTTTATTTTGTCCTACTTGCCACCATTAGTGACCTAGAAAAAAGTCCCAGTGTTGACCAAAAAGGTGTGGACAGCGAGAAGTACCCGTAAAATTATGTCACCCACACTAGTGCTTGACATAGTCGATAAATTGCTATCGAGGACGAATGAAAGAACAACGAGTTTATGATAGTCTGACAATAAATATTCAAATACGATTTTGAAAATACGGTTTTTTTTTTATATGGGTCGGCCGAGCTGTTGATGAAACCAGATGATAGCTTGTCAGACGCGGATACTATTATTTAGTGCTACTATTAAGTTGCTGATAAGCTTATCCCCGCCATTCAGTAGGCTTGATTTTGCCTTTTAGTTAATATTAGGTCCTTACATAGGAAATTGGCATTTTGTACGGGAGAAATATATTATAGTTATTTTTTTTTTGTAAAATATGTTTAATTAATCAAAGTATGTACCGTTGTTATCTATGCATTTTGGCCATCTCATGGGTAGTTCATGAATCCCTTTACTAAAAAAACCATGGGGGCGAGTATCAATAAACTCTTTGAAGGCGGTTTGGACTGCCACATCGGAGTTGAATTTTTTTCCTTGTAAGAAGTTGTACAAATACCGGAAAAAATGGTAATCTGTTGTAGCGAGGTCCGGAGAGTACGGTGGATGTCGCAAACATTCCAATTGTAGCTCATCTAACTTAGTGGTTGTTTGTTGTGCAGTGTGTGGTCTTGCGTTGTCGTGAAGCAGCAGTGGCCTAGAGCGTTTGCCTAATCTCGGTTGTTTAGCAGCTAGTTCTTCCTTCATGGTTTGCAGCTGCTGATAATAGATATCTGCCGTAATCGTTTGACCAGATTTTAGAAAGCTGTAGTGAACGACACCGGCGCTAGTCCACCAAACATGCACAAGTATCTTTTACTGAGTCAATTTTCGTTTAGGGGAAGATTTGGCTGGGACTCCAGGGTTCAGCCATTGCGACAAGCGCTTCTGATTATCGTACAGTATCCACTTTTCATCACAAGTAATGATTCGATTTAAAATCCCTTCATTATTGTGTCGGTTGAGCAAGTAACACAGCAGTTGACGCGTGTTTGCGATTCACTCAATTCATGAGGTACCCATCGTTCAATTTTTTTTACTTTCCCGATTTGCTTCAAGTGTATTAATACAGTTTTATCGATATATTATGTCATTTATTTTTATCGATAATATTATACCTACCTAAAACATTGTCAAGCCCTAGTAAATTTGACTTTGACGTAAATAATCCAGGTAATTTAGATAGGTGTATTTTGTTCGTGGTGTATAATACTTCATGACCGTTTATTAAATATAGTCGGATTAAGTTGGATATATTTTTTCAATTAATATTAATTTTTGGTATAAATAGCTGTATTAATAAAGAAAAATTAAACTTACAAGTGAAAAGAAACATTAGTTGCTCGACCACTATAACTTTTACACCATTTAACTGCACGTTTCGTCATTTTTTTAAATATGTTTTTCTCCCGATGGAGTACGAACGACTGTGACAGTAAAACCACAACGATGTCCGATGTTTCATGGTATTGACCTGCGGGGTATTAGGCGAGAACGGAAAGAAGGCGCGTCCAGTGGTTAATTCGTTCAAGCCCATAGTAGATACACCCACATTTCGCCAGCATGTAATAGGGGGCGAGCCTATTGCCATCTACCGAGCACAGTTCCAGACTCCAGGCAGCTATTGAGATTATTCCTAATGGAAAAATCCAATATTTAACACTATGCCTGACCTGGGGATCGAACCCGGGACCTCTTGATTGGCAGTCGAGCATGCGCCCACTACGCCACCGAGGCGTCTAGATCTCCCACACACAGATTATGTCCACTAGTGTGTGCGTCATCACTCAAGTCCGATATACCGGAGTTAGTTTCAGATTTATTTATTTGTAAGTCATTCTTTCTTGGTCAACTGGTAGCATCTGGGATTTTAGTTTTGGTTACCATGCCTCGACGTTCTTCGAGTTTCCCAATATTTCGCAGTTGCATGCGCCATGATCATGGAAGAACAGGCAGTCATCGGCGAGTGGACTTTTATTGGCAGATAACTAAATCTACCTTTGTTATTTGTTTGAAAAACATTGAAGCACGGTAATTATCTCGTAAAAAGTGATCCTAGTTTTTTGAAACTTTTTTACTTAGTAGTTGTTTTATAGTTCACTTTTGCTATACTTTTTGGATAGATATATAGATAAACACTTTATTGTACATCCAACATAATATTATGAAAATAAACTAGGTACCTACAGTTAGTCTTAGGCTAGTAAAAGTGGCGGTCTTATCGCTTAAAGCAATTTCTTGCAGACAACCGAACGGAAAGGAGTATAACTATGAATATTTCTGTTCGGCAGTGTACTCAAATGTGGATATGTTTTCACTTACAGGCAATTCTTGTGGTAAAAGTTGCAGCCAGTTGGTAGCGGTTTGTTGCAATGTTTTCATCCAGGCGGGACGACCGTCACCTTCTACGACCATAATAACGCCTGCCAACAAAAATCTCACTTAAAACTGAGACTACACGAAACCTTTATGGTAAGAAAAATTAATGTAGTAGAAAAGTTATCTGGTATCTTCCAAATAGATACAAGGTAGAACGAGGTAGTTTGACGCACTTCATACTCTGTCACACGCAAAGCAGTAAACAGCAAAAGGCGATTGTTTAAGAGAATATATAGAATACATAACTAGGGTCAATGACCGTTTTTCTCTGTAATCTGAACAGACTTTTATAAATGTTACGTACTCGGATCGTGGTCAGTAGAAGCTGCGTTGTAGGCGAGTTCCTCTTCGTCTTCTAGTTGCTGCATCTTCAGCAGTTTGGACACCAAGTCGCTGCCTTGAGTTGTTAGTAACACCTGTACAAACAACCAAACTTAAAATTACGATTAAGTCATGAGATTGATCGAAGTTTGTATCTTCGCTTAGGTCATGTCCTACATGATCTAAGCGACCTTAACGAATCTAGTCTAGATGGATTGATTTTATACACAAAGTTGCCGTGAGAGCTTGGAGAAATACTGAATCACTCGGTATTCCGATGTTTCTCCAAGCGCCAATAAATAAGACCCATGGAAATCTATGGAAATACAAAGGACGAAAATAGACTGACAATGATGAGATTCTTATCTTGTTAACAAATAATATGAATTATATAATGTCATAAAACAGGCTGCGCTTATTACACCGCTCAATTATTAGTTGTATTTTTACATTACACTATTAGTACATTACACTATTAGTATAGCCCAAATGTCAGTTTCAGGTCGCCAAGGTTTCTAGAATAGAAGAAAAACATGAACGGAAATAACCGAGGCCTAACTTTTTATGTGAACATTGTAAGGGAAAAGAGTACCTTTTCAGCGTTGTTAGGCAGTCCAAGCCAAGAAGGAGTTTGTCTGTCGGATAGTTCTTCGATCCACTTGAGGAAGTGATCGCGACGGTTGCCGTCCGGCATAGTAATGTGCCGCTGGTTTCCTGACGCCTGTAAGGTATAATTAGTATTAGAATAGAAGTATGTAAAGGGCGAACTTGGGCAAACGACAGCGCTCTATATTTGACATCATCGTCCTGTCCTTATCCCACATTAAGTTTGATCTGGAACGGCACGTCTTCTTCCGCACTCACTATTTTTCACGTTCACAGTTCATCAGTCTTTTTATAACGCACGCCATCCCTCCACTAATCTAATCTTTTTGGGAACATGATTTTTATCCCTTTAGATAAGTTGTGCATACTAATATAACTTACCCCGTCAACATTGGCAACTAAAGCAAAGTCAGCTTCAAAAGATTTGGGCGTGAACAGTTTGCATAGGAAGGAGTGTAGCAGGCGTTGGTCGAACGTGTTGTCGATCTTGCCTCCGTAGATACACTGAGATAGCAACGTCACTAGCGCTTCCCATGGGACCTTCTCTGGTGGGAGGTTGGTACGGCCCTGGATAAAGAAAAATGTATAGTTTAAGTATTTTTTTTAGTTTATATTTTTGGGGTTGTATTATATTGTTATATACTTTAGTAATATCATACTCTGTTTTATATAACATGATATTTGTTTGTTACTAATATGATTAAAATGCCATATTATCCAGATATTATCTACTTGCACACTTCCGTCATTTAATGTTTTAACTCTCCTTTTCCATCCCCAGGTTGTCTGTAAGAGATTGCTTTATGCGATAAGACCGCCGGTTGTTTGCCGTGATATATATTTTTTGTGTCGTTACTTCTAACCTTGTTATTTAATTTGGTATGCAATAAAGTATTATTCTATTCCTTTCTTCATTTCTTTAATCCAAAATCAACCCAAACAGAAAAAAAGTGCTAATACTAATACAAGCTTCCATTGAAGTCCGACGATTTGCTACACTAGCACAGTGACCAAGGGAAACTCGCCGGGGTTAGAACGTGACAGTAGATATACATTGTTCGCGCGCGAAAGAGAGCAAAGATGGGGAAATCTAATCATATCCGGGTCAGCTAAGCGTCTTAGCCAAAATGGTGAGCTTCGGTAGATATATCTCGGGCTCGCTGTGGCTGCAAATGACGGTAGCGCTGTGTCGTTCTAATGGAAAGGCCTATGCTCAGCGGACATCTTCCGGCTGATAAAGATAATAAGTACTTGTAAAGGCTAATCAAACGACCCCAATTCTATGGACTAACGTCCAATCGTAAGTTCCTGTGGCCAACTTTCGGCTTCATCATCAGACCTTTGCTTTGTAATTGTAACATCATTATAATATTGCAATGACATCCGATTGACATACTATATTTTGTTTTATCAGATTGACCTGGATTTCGATACAGCCCAAAATGTGTGGAATCAGTAGCGACAAATACAGGACAGGTGAGTAAATAAAAGCTTTCTATAACACCTGTACATGGATATAAGCAAACGTTTTACCATAGCAGTGGCATCGATCCATGTATCCAACGTATCGCAAGCGACGCGGAGGTCGGACTCATTGAACTCGTAGTACTTGGCCCAGCCTAGCGGCACGTAACGAAGGCGCTCTTGTACAATACCTGAAGGAAAGTCGTTACATCAGTCAAATATTTATACCTAAAACATCATATCATCTTTCCACAAACATGTGGTGTTTCCACATAACCACAATGTGGTCGTCACATGACGTCATCTTTAGCAATTCTTGTCTATCATCCGTCTTCTTTGCACTCAGTCCGCTTTCATGTAGATATATCCTTATTCACACAGTTTATCCAGGTGTAAGAGCAACATTGTTTGAATGGAAAATGTATATTATAAGTATATTATAAGTTACCATGGAACCAAGCGAGTAAGAAGTAAAGTCTTGCACGCTCCGACGGCGGCTTCATCATCCTAGCTGCCGGAACCTAAAACAATCAAATTATTGAATTGAAAGCAACAAAAATACTATATAGTATCATAAAATAATGATCAACAAGTGAACGTTAATTGTCTTTAGCTCATCTCGTTCTTTTATTTAAATTGTACATAAATAAGGCAACAAATTACCTAATTAACCACGGCTGTAAAGCCATTTTAAATTTGTTCATAATTAGCTCAATATTTCCTCGATCTTCACCACGCATGGGCTGCATGAGACATGGATAGTACAATACGGACATATTCTTGTCCATTGTTGTAGGGATAAAAGACATCAACAAAACATAACATACATTCACGCCTTTTTCCCGAAGGGGTAGGCAGATATGTATCCAGGACTCAGTCCCATAGTAGATACACCCACATTTCGCCAGTATGTTTTTGGTCGCATGTAATAGGGGGCGAGCCTATTGCCATCTACCGGGCACAGTTCCAGACTCCAGGAAGAGACATCAAACGTAGAGATAATGACTCTCCCTTGAGATTATCATACACCATCTCTTAAGAATTTGACACAATCCTATGAAAATATGATCAAATCGAAGTTTCGTATTCCCCTGTTCCCTCCTTACTTGTAGCGTACTTCTCAGAAATACATAGAAATGAAAGCGAAATGACAAGGTAAGAAACTCACAGTAGCAAAAGTCCTGAGCAGATTGGCCCTGATACCGGGCGGCGGCTCGAACACCAACACCCGGCCAGCTCGCAGCAAGTTCACCGGCAGCTTGGGACTGATCTCCGTCGTCAGGAACAGACGGAAGTTGGGATGTGGTTGTAACGAGTGCAGCTTCTTCTCTAACTGCACCAGCCATACTGGTGCTAGGTGGACGTTCTTTAGCATCACCCAGCTGAGGACGACATTTGTTTTTGTAGATGTAATCAAGTGGTCAAGTGATCAAATCTGAATATTATTTAATGTAGCAAGGTTTCACATAAATCTCCTTCCTTGCCATCTGCCAGTTCATATTTACACTTGGACTTAACTAGGTACATTATATCCTCTGGCCTGCCTTTTGCAATCGAAATCAACATAATATTATCTCGTATCTCGGGAAATGTTGATTTATATAAATAAACGCATAATAACGCATAACAACGCACTAAAAACGGGTTCACACTGTTCAATTTTAGTTGACGACCATTTACTGTTGTTGTTCAACAAATATTTAAAACGAATTTGATTTATGTTCCTTAATTTTGATTGGAAGTCTGTTCAGACGGTTCGAATCGTATGCGATTTAGCAGTTGATCAACTAAAATCGACCCGTGTGAACTCGCTATTACCGGTAAACTTGCAAAAGTAAGAATTGCAATAAAATTGTAGCTGTAGCTGTTTCTAAAAACTTGCTACGAAATGTAGCGCACTTGGCTTCTAAGCCATGAAAACTATAGTTGAGTTGAATTGTCTATGACCGTAACAGACATGTCGTAAGTAGATGAGAAAAGTAACTTACCGGCCAGTTTTACATGCAGTATTGATCGCTCGCTCGGCTTGGTTGAAACCTTCCGCAGATCCGATAGCAATACTGGATAGGGGTTTGTTCAGTTCCGTAGCCATATCATCCACGCGACCTGTGCATATTGTCTTATTGAATAGGGGAAGTTTGCTTTCAAACAAATCACACATTAATTAAATACCGACACAAAACAAAAATTGCTGTAATGATATGCATTACAGCAAACAAATACGGAATACATACAGAAGGGACCTCTGAAAGAAATCGGAGAGATTTTTACCTAGTGATCGTAAAGCAGAAACGACACTGCATTACGTATCGACGATGGCTTCAAATTGCGACTTAAGATATTTGTAATAATATGTTAAAAACATTATTTTATTTTATAATTATTTTTAACTATGGATGTCTAAAATAAATATATATTATAATTATTACGTTTATCATTTCAACATATATCTGAAACATAAATCTCGAGAGCCCAGTAACTTTCAGGCACAATATATCCTCCGATCCGAACCATATATTCTACCTAATCTTTTGTTAAACTGTTTGTTTTTTAACAAAAAGCGTAACCAATGGAATCAAGGGTCATTATAGTGGTGTCAGGGCGGTTGCAGATCTATTAGATAATTAACCATCTCGATATACCAATAGTATCGAATAAACTTACCGCTGGCATCATATCCAGGCACGGAGCACAACAAGGCAGGTGTAGTAGCGTTCAGTTGTGTTTCGGTGATGGAAGCGAGTTCCAACTCAGTCTCGGCTTTAGCCATGAATCCAGATCCGAGCACGGCCGTCACTAGCTGTGTGGCTGCCGCTATGACTCGGTCCGGACGGAATGCCTGAAGGATTCATTATCGAGGACATGATAACAAATACATTCTCATACGCGTACATAGCAGCACGCCTTCTTTCCCCAAAGGGTTAGGCAGAGAAATGCTGATAATAGATACACCCACATTTCGCCAGGTATGTTTTAAGGCCATGTAATAGGGGTGCGGGGTGAGTCTATTGCCATCAACCGGGATCCAGACTCCCGGCTGTTATTGAGAAAATTCCTAATGTAATAATCCAATAACACTTTGCCCAAACCCAGCACATCATGCACAGCAGCAGCGTTTGCGCCCACTAGAACTCCGAGGTATGATGGTATTTGGATTAATAGAAATTTGAATTACTATAATACCAACAACGTTCTCCACAGTCCGATTCATAGAACGTGGGTAAAGCGACGATGATATATATGATGCCAATATAGCAAAAGATAGCTCAATCTTTCAGCTTTTTGCCTTTGATTTGGAATAAAATCAACATGATGTTAGGAAGCTCTTATTCGTCGACGACTAGCTGTAATCCGCTGAAAAGCACCCGACGAGTTATTCCCGGATATCTACATACGAGTACCAAATAGTATTAATCAGTTCAGTAGGTTTGGCCTGAAGATGTAAGAAATACACACACGGACAAATTTTCGTATTAATAATATTGGTAGGACAATTTGGGAGTAATAAGCATGGTACAATGCGGGCGGCGTAGCTTTAGCACATCTAAACTCGTGAAGAAAACTGTTATTGCCAGATAAACAAATTTACGAGTAAATGTATATATTGTAACTGTGATGTTCAGTTCAGTTGTCTTCAGGAGTAGACATGCGCTAAGGTTCGCAGAGCCTATGTTCAGAGTATGTGTATACCTGTATAAGCAGCAGGCGGTACATAGCCAGAGTGTGCGGCGCGGGCGGGGCGGAGGGCTCGGAGTCCCACAGCGTGGGCACGCACTGCTCCGGCGCCGCCTGGCCCAGCCACGCCGAGAGCTCGGGCAGGGAGCCGGCCTTCTCCAGCAGGCGACGGAATGCTCCCACTCTGGAAACACATCTAGCTTGTCAATACAACAGTTATTCACAATACAGGACATTTCGTGGATGCTAAATAAAATCAATAAATTTTTATTTGCAACAGCTATGATCCATCACATCACACTGAATATTATAGACGCCGAAGTTTCTTTGGATGACAAGACAACAAAAGTGTAACAAACGTTACTCTTTCACGCAAACACTACTGAATAGATTGCGTTGTAATTTGTATGAGCTTAGACCTTGAAATAACACCTAGGGTGCTTTTTCCCCGATATTCCCAGGGAAACGACGTCTATCCGGATAAAACCGCGGGGCTCAGCTAGCTATCTATGTAATTAAATATATTATTAATTTATACTAGGCATACGGCACGAGCAAAATAAAGAAGTAATTAAAAATTACACTTAACTAAAGCATAAGGGTGGAGAGGAAAATTATAAAAGATTTGGAAAGGTATCTTTGTTGATAAAAAACACTTTATTGTACACCTGTACAGAGTACATGATAACATGAAGGTATTTTTAATGGTTTTATCGTATTATTGAAACTAACGGTATGTACTAAATATCAGATCAATCTGTCAGAAAAAGGATAAAATTGCAATTACTGAAAAAGGATAAAGTTTGATCCAAACAAATAAACAACAAAAAACAGGTCAGGCAACATAAAATCGTTTTAAACAGTTAATTTTAGGCAATTTTAAGTAGCTTTTATATAAATGGCTTTGTATCGGAGCTCATTAAGATTTAATCTTTCTCGTGAATATTGTGAAATTGATTATACCCATATAAACATCAAAGGATCTCAACAAAACTTAGCCGTTTACCTTGAACTTAGCCTAGCCGCGGCATCATGTTGGTTAACCGAGAGCGGTTCAAGCGCCGCAGAGTTAGACACGAATCCTTCCTTCCCTCGCAGGAACGTAGCGAAAGTATGGTCGAGGGTGTCCTCAGCGCCGGTGCCTTTCAAATGAATACGGCACAGAAGGAGTGCGAATGTGAGCCGGTCCGTGTGTAACATTCCGCGAGCTACGCGCTCGTACACCACCTACAGATAAATAATGTTTAAAATCCTGCAGATATATTAACACTTGAATGAATCGAAATATTGGGAGAGGTTCGGAATTCACAGGACCACACATCAGTTGCATTTCAATAACCACAAGGTTAGTTAAAGTTTCACACTAAAGAAACATAGAATGCAGTTGCCTGCTCAGGCGAGAAATTTGTCCTTGACAAACAAAACTTCGCCACGTACTAAACGTATTAATTATATTATAGTACGCGGCCGTTTGTATGTCGGAAGCGTTCGACGCGTGCAAAAATCCTTCAATTGTCAAAAGTAATGTATCATTAGTTATGAGGGACAATTTATGGTTCGTAATTATTATTGTCTGCGTAGGCCTCCTCACACTACATCATATCAGAAATATTATTTTGTTCTCAGTTAGTGACAAACTGCATAAGAGTATGACATGTTTGGAATCTACTCACCGAGAACAGTTCTTCAGTAATAATCTTAAGGCGAGCAGCGTAATCACTGACTCCACTAAGGCCGGGGTACACGAGCACCGAACTGAATATATCGAGGAACATCTTCAGCGAATATTGGTACAGGAAATGCACTTGGTTCAAAGACTCCATCGTGAAGTAGATGCTGCTGCAAGCCTGGATACAAAAATAAATAGTCCTTAAAGATACCCATTTAAGGTTTAAAATTACGCATAAATCTTTAAGTAAGTAAGAGTAAGAACTTATGAATGCATGCTGAGGAGATTTTACTTACTTGTGATAACGGCAGATATTGCTGGCTGACTGTTTCAATTTCCGCTATAACCTTGTCGGTCTCTTCAACCTTTAAAAACAAAGACAACTCATATAACAGTTATTTAGTCTAAACGTAGTAAAAACATACTAAGTATTGACATAATAAAGTACCTTTTGGCCAATATCGTCCGCTTCTTTCTTCAAAGTCTCAAGTGTGGCGATAACAGAATCGTCATCTAAGATCTTTCCTTTGGCATCATTAAGAGCTTGAAGAAGAGACTTTTCCAATTGACGTAGGCGGAGATGGAATTCACCTTAACATAAGACACAAAAATTAAATACAGTAATTAAATAATAAGTATTATTTAATTAATATAAACTTGGCGCAGTCGTGCGGATTTTCTGCGTTTGGATAGGACTTTTCAATAGTCATTTTCAAGATTAAACACATACCTTGTAGTTTCAACAAGTCAGAGCGCTTGGTGTCGATGTCAGGCCGCTCCGCCTTCAAAACTCTATGCAAGCATTGAGATTGCAGAGACGATCGCGTTACAGTAAAGTTCACGAATGTCACTCGAGAGCACATGTCCGGTGGAAATTCTACGGTTGGGTCCCTATAAAAATGTTTTTAGTGTATAAGACTATTTTACATGTATAATGCTACGTTATTTCTGTCCCAAATATTCTTACCTAGTGCTAAGGAAGATGACGAACGAAGGACTCAGATCGATGTCTTGGTCCCCAAGTGTGATAAGTACACGACCGCCCGTACGACGTAGCTCGCGATTCAACACCGGGTTCAGAATAGGGTCGTAATTTTCTACATCCTAAAAATTAAAATTACATAGAAAATAGATCTTTATCAAAATATTTTGATTTCTCTTTGGATTAATATTGTTTTAATTACCTGTACAAGTAGAGGATTGCCGAAACGCAGAGCAGATTCGAGATTCTTGCGGAAGGAATCGTCTAAGAACGATGTCTTAGTAATCTTGCGCTCTTTGAACTCTCGCATTATAAATTCGGTCGCTTGACCGGACGGGTCGATGATGAGCGGGTACCTGTTAAAACGCTGTAATGAAAATAAACATGCATATATATTTATAAAATTTGTTAAAAAGTTTGCTTGATTCCATTATATTCTTAAATAAATCTACTAGTTTGACTTACCCTAAGCATAATAGCGTTTTCAACGCAAAGTTCGTCAGTAGGCAGAGCGTTTGCTTGCCAACGAAGCCGCTCGTCGGGATTACTGAGATATTCCGTGCGAGCGATATCCGCGCGGTACTTTATATTGGCCGCGGCTAAATGAGCCGTCCATGTTGAGAAAAGATTTTGACGGTACTGCAAATATGAATACGAAAAGTCTTTAATTAAAACAATAAACAAATTATGAAATGAGAAACGATTACTTCTGCAGATGTAAATAACTGTTTACAAATACCAACATCTTATTTATTTATAATTCAGCACAACACTAGGACTCACTTAATGCTAAAATAGCATTTTCTACCAGTTATCCTGGAAACTGGAGAAAATGTTACATAAATCGGGTGGGGTGCAGACAAAGGAAAATGTTTGAAGACAATTTGAAGACATCTTACTTCAGAAATAACGAGAAATGCTTATTCCAGTTACAAAAAAGTCTTGCGATTTTTTATCATAACAAGTATTATCATATTTTGATGATTCATGATCACCATCTCAGCCGTAGGACGTCATAGGCCTCCACCATAGATTTCCATTTAGTCCGGTTGTATGCGGCTTGTATACAGCGAGTTTCTGCTGTCTTTATGAAATCGTCTGTCCACCTTGTGGGTGGACGTCTATATTATCATATAAATAGATATAAACTGTGCCCGGTGGATGCCCTATAACATGAGACCAAAAACATACTGGCGAAATTTGGGTGTACCTAATATGAGACTAGGTCCTGGGTACACCTCTGCCTACTCCTTTGGGAAAACGGCGTGATGTTATGTAATGTAAATAGATATAAATAAAGCGAAATTTCACAGATCCTATGAAGGGTAACTAAGTACTTACGTGTTGATCAAAGTATCCACCATAAGCGATGAAGGCAGCTGATAGTAGCACGTCACCTACAATAGTGCTCATCTGTGAGCGGAACGTCTCAGAGCTGGACTCCCAACGTTCACGCTCGATCACCAAACTCTTCAGAAGAGCTATGGACCTATCCACCTGCATAATACATTTAAAAAATTTAATAAATAACGTTTACACATTCACAAGAAATAATACTTTGAAGTGATTTTTTTTAATTTTAGGTCCGTTTAAAAATAAGAAAAATACTATCCTACCCTAACTATTTAGTCACTACTTTGGAACACTTCGATAATTCACAGGCAGACATGCTAGCCTATAAAGAAAATACAAGTCTATTTGTCACTATAAGATGGCAGCGGCAGCGTACCCAAGATGCTGGCGGCATTGCCACGTTTGATTGGAATGCTTATACGTTGGGCCAGATAAATACCAGCCTTATCGTAACGCATCGTCTCGACCAAGCGTTAAGATTTTTGAGTGATTGCTACACACGATCAAATGACAAATTACCTTAGCCTGCACATTTTCCAAGTCTGTCTTGATAGCCTGCGCTTGGCTGATCAACTGCGCGTACTCTTCTTTGTATGAAGCGATAGATTTCTCGAGTTGTGCGATAAGTTCCCTCACTTCATCACCAGCTGTTACGTTGGTCTGAGCTTGGTCTTCTAAAGCCTTCAATTCATTGCGGAGAGGCTCTACACGCTTCAACATGTCGGCATATTCAATCTATCAAAAAAAAAAAAGTGATATATATAGAATTTCGATTATAAAATCAATTTGAAGTCGTTTAAAAGGAAACCTACCTGCGCTATAGCCCATTTGACCATAGGGCCGCAAGCCATGCTGGCCCTGTTCACCTTTTCAAAGTTGTAGTCCGGATTGCTGAGGTAACGAGTCCTCATCTTCTCACGAACATCGTCACTGCCCACATACAAAACGCTTTACGTATGTTCAAAACACATTAATTGCCACGTTACGTGCTATTCGTGCAATGCCAATGAACCATCTCAATGAACGAAACTCCACCCAAACCCAGAGATTTGAATTTCATGCATTTATGTTATCCCATTTGGACTTTAAAATTTGGAATTTTTGCACATTTCGGAAAAGGACATCACTTACCGAACACACAGCAAAATAATATCTAGAGATAAACACCACAATGCCTTCCGATCAAAGAAGACAAATTAGATAGCAAAAGAAATAAAAATGACAAAACTAAAAAAATTAAAAGCTCACTTTCACAATTGACAGTGCCTATCTCACATTTACAAAGGAACGTTATTTATTGGCAAATACATTATGCATGCAATGAAGGTGGAGCTTATTCTTTATATTTACACAAGATTTGTTAAAAAAGTGAATACTTTATCATATTATTTCATTACTATTCGAAACGTAATATATTTACTGAGCATATATTTTATCAGAGCATAATATTGTAAATTTAAGTCTATTGGTCTTTAAACAGATTTGGGTTATATTTTACTTCTACATTTCTACTTGATTAGCCTACTACAGGTTTGTGTAGTTACTACTTACTACGATGAGATGTGATTGTGATTGCAGTTATTTTAATCGTTGTTACAAAACTTGTCTAAATTAACCACCACCTTAAATCTACATGCGCAAGATGCAATTACATACATGCAAGTAAAACACATACACTTCAAACCAATTCATGCTTCAAGCATCGAACACTATAGCTTAATCTTAGTCTAAACAAAAACTCGTATCACGTGTTTAGGTAAAAAGCTAAGTACTTCAGATTAATACAAGTAAATAACTAGTGTATGTGCCAGCTTCATAGAGCGTACAAGTGTACTTGCTTTTTACATAAAGCAGTCCAACCACCGGACCAAAATGAAAGGCGCCATTTAACACGGGATGGGTGGAAAAGCGGGCGGTGCTCACGTTATGTCCTCAGTGGAGAAATTGGAGACGATGCTATTGATGAAGTTCTCTCTCATGATGACAGCTCGGATCGCCTTCCAATCAGTCGCATTTTCCCCGAGCAGCAGACAGATAGATTCTAGGGCGACTTTGACGATGGCCGGCGGATTGCCCATCGACCTCACTTCCACCAAATGTTGCTTCTTTATACTTTTCACCGCTGCATAGTAAAGTGTAGCCGCAGGTCCGGTCGCCGTCCGTCACCACCACGAAGCGAGAGCGAGAGAATACAAAAAAGAGAGAAACAAAAAGGCGTTTAGCTGCTGTCTGTGATACGTACATGCGGCCGCGTTATTACTGTATGATTACATTTCGAACGCATCTACGGTGCGATGAAGGAGGGAAAGATCATGGTTGCTTCGCTTCCCTTATTGTGACGAGCGACCGTAATCTTTCTAAGGATCACTCTCAATCGCAGAAAAAACGCTGAAAAAGAGACAGCTACGGATTGTATTGTTAAAACGAGTGTTAATTACTTTCACGTCGAATGCTTAGCGGGGTTAGTCACGAAATTTCTCGTAATATTAGTGTGCCTTACATAGATGCCGTTTAGAATTACATACAGTGATCACAGCGTTACCTACAATAGTATAATATTAATAAACAACAGTCACATAATGCAAGCGAGCTTAGCTTATATACAACATAAATCTTAACTAAGATCATTCACTACAATAGTGAACTAATACTTCTGAACATTCATCATACAATATAAATGTGTATTGCAAAATGTTAAGAGATTATGCATAACATTCAAAGTACATAATTAATGTTTTGCCAATAAATAATAATATTGTTACAATCATAACATCGTCTATATAAAAATACTATCTAAGATGTTGATCTCTATGTCATAGTCGTCAATGGACATAGTAAGTTTAATTTCAATGTGGAGACAACTAGTCACATCAAAAAGATTGAATTATACATATGAATGAATTAGACAGTCTAAACGGATTTAGGCGAGTTTTTTTCAATAAATTAAACAACTTCATGTGCCTTGGAATATGTAACAAAATTAATTAAATCACAAAATCCACGGAATACATCTGAGGTACATGGAAAGGTATTTGGATACCGTAGGCGAATACTGCGCAAATACTGAATACCGGGGACCAGGATAGTTCTGATTAAAATGATAGGCGGTAGATTCAACAATTTTTTAAAATGTATAGAAGTCAAATATTTCACCTAGTTTTCTTGTGTCCTGTGTCAAAATCAAAAAAATGTAAACATACGCGATAAAATCCGTTAAAAGTTCTGTAATTCAATAGATACTTCGTTGTATAGAACTTCTTTCTATTTAATGTGAAACGAGTCATCCCCACTACAGAGTGATCAACTAACGTGATATTTTCAGTCTCGAAGTTGACAATAGTGGATATGAAGTTGTCTTTCATCACAACGGATCGGATTCCCTTCCATGTGTCTCCTTTCTCTCCGAGTAGAGTGCAGATGGACTCGAGCGCCATCTTGACCACGGACGGAGGGTTCGCCATCGACCGCACTTCGACCAACTGCTGCTTTTTGATAGATCGCACCGCTGTGTGGAGTCGCCATATTAAATGCTATGTTAGGACTATTTTAGAAACGGGAACATAATTGTGTAAATGACCCTGAAATGGGTCAACACCTTTTATCTTAATATGGGGTTAGCGTTAACCAAATAGAACTCGATTATCGCCCGAACTGACTCGATACTATTCCATTACTTATGGAGTTTGACTTTTTGTTTGGATATACCAAATGACTTATTGTAATAAACATTAATTTGGCATTCCTTCTTCTCCCTAGCCATTATCCTATAGCCAGGGTCTGCTTTTCAGCTATTTGTCCTCCACTTCGCTTGGTTTTGCGCATCCTTTTCGTAAAGTACATTGGCACTCATTTCATTCCTTACGACGTAAAGCCATCGTCGCTTGTTGCGAAATAATCAAATCCCCATTAAATAAGAATTAATGGTGAAACACATCGACTGAGTTCAGGACATCTTCGCGTTCTATTAGAACGAAACCTTTTATAAGAATGTTTACTTTAGAAAATTGATTCTCATTCCCGTTTCTAACATAAACTAGAAAAAACAATGTATTATAATATTATTAACTGTTCTACGGAAAATTAAACGTATCCTAAATATTTATTGGCATCGTTTGCTTGCGAGTTGTGACTAACTGTTAGCATTCAGGTACTAAACTAACGAAAAACAACGTTATGAGGATTACGGGTTATAGCTGTCTAAAACACTCATGTACTCAGTCTATCAAAAATACTTGGTATGTTATAAATCACGGCAATGGCAAGCGCTTAAGCAATTGTCAATAATTCCAGAAATCGACAAAACGTCAATTTAATCAAGTATGTCAAACAAATTTCATCTTTATTACAACGAGTAAAAGTTCAACAAGAGCTAAAGCGCCAACTTCACCTGCTTTAATAAATATAAATCATGCATTGAGAGTAAAGTATCAAACCGTTTTGAGCCTCGATGACCGCGGGCTCTACTTGAGCGAGATCTGCCATTACGTCACGGCGTTTCGCTTCGATCTCCTTGGTCTGTTTCTCTAAAGCCACCTGAACAAAAATTTAATCGTATTTCGTATTAAATTCGCACATTAGATGCCAACGCTTCTGGCAGATGGAGCCTTAATACGTGGGGCAAGTAACGATGAGATACTACTATCTCGTTAACTCTTGTAGTCCTTATGAGACTTGTAGTACTTAAATCACACCAAATTCTGACCTGAATTTCTTGACTTTCAACTTTCTTCTTTTCGGCTTCTTGTTGGTCTTTCACCATCTGACGTAGCTTGGCATTGGCAGCTTCGTTTTTAGCTTGTAGTTCCTGTAGCAAATATAAATCGATTATTTCAACAATTTTCTCACCTAATTACTCAATATTGTCAAGGAGCATGAAAAAAGTTCCGTGTGTACCTGAGATTTGACAGCAAGACTCTTCTGCATCTCTTCAACTTGTTCGACGGTTTCTGCAATCTTGCCGAGACCGACGTTCAAATGCAGTTGTTGCTCCTCTAGATCTGCACGTTTCTCCGCGTACAACTTCACCATTTGTTGGATAAAGTCCAGATAGTGTCTGTAATTAAGCACATTAAGTTTAGTAAACACGTTAAGTTTTAACACTTCATGTAAAGCAAAATCGATTAGGTGACATTTTGATAGTAGTTATCACAGCGTGAATAGGTCATACAAACTGTAACTATATTGGATTAATCTCGAAAATCCTAGACGATTTTTTGTGTTATTATAATTACTTTGCCTTTATTTCTTACAATCATTATGACCCTATTATAATTTAATGCGCATAAATCTCTCTTATGGCATTACATTCTTTAGAGCTTAGTCTTTAATAACATTTCTTCAACTAATAGCGACATTGGTTATCATTGTATACATACATAAAGCAATGTCATGGATCTCTGACTGACAGTGGGATCTCGGCCCACGTGTATACCACTTTTCTTCCTGTCCTTATCCCACTCTAGGTGGAATCGGCACAGTAAGTCTTCTTCTTTCATTCATATCGCATTCTTCAACTTTGAACTAACTCATATTTCACGCATATCCTCTTTCACGAAGTTCATTTTTGTTGTCTTTTTAGGGCGACATCTCTTTAACAGTCTGCTCACTTTACAATCACAGCCATAGAAAAATCTTTATCTCTAATACCTATAGGTATACCAGTGGTTCAGTATTTATTTATTGTAATAATATAAAAGCACTACAGCAATTATACATATTATCAATTACGTTATAATTAAACAATAAAATCATAATAATAATAAATTAGTAACTTAATTATAATAATTAAAAAATAATAATAATAATAAAAAGTCAAAAGTTGTAGTAAATATTAGCTTTAGGATTATATAAGTCTCACAAAATGTCAATAGTAAATTTAAAATAGCACGCCATTTGTCACAAGAAATATCGCATTTAGGATAAGTAGCAAGGAATGCAAGGAAGTAAGTGTAAGTACGTCATATATGCTGTATAGGTATACAGCTGCGTTAACTACTGCCTTGCGGTGTCCGCGGGTTTATTTACTAACCTGGGAGTGATAGCCATGGTCCTGTTGGCCCGTTTAGCGAGCGCAGCGTTGGCTCGGTGCAGAGTTTGGTGCACGTATACGGCTGCGTTGACAACAGCCTCGCGGTGTCCGGGCCGCGGGCCCAGCTCGTTGCACGCGGCCGGGAATAGCTCCGGAGGGACGTAGTCCGCGGACTCCAGGTCCATGCGGGACGTGAACTCTTTGCCCACCTGGACGACGGACAGCTCATTTAACACGACGAAACAACATATTAAGAACGGTCCCCAAGTAAAAAGATCGCCATTTGTACTGGCCTAAGATTTACTGTGCTTTCTTTCTAAGTGTTGTATTATTTGTAAAGCTTACAATAGAGTGATTATCTATCTATCAAGTACGTATATTACGTACTCGGGTAATGTCGCCCGTCCGGAACACAAGGGCGTATTTTGCCGCACTTCAGTTGCATTTCGAAATCAGCAAGGACGCATTTAGAACCGAAGATTGCTACATTTAAACAAAGAATTTTCAAAACTAATTAAGCGTAAATGTACCCGCTCATAGCTTGGTTAAGCTGTTTTTAATTTACACCAGGGTTAAGAACGACCTGCTCGCAACCTAAGACAATAATTTACTTAGAATGACAATTTGGGACAATTTTGGTGCTTCTTGCCGTCGTTCGCAGCTGTTTATCATAGACGATAGCTATCATAGACTTCTGAAAATTTTCCGACTAAACAAGAACAACTGAAAGTAAATGCTCACTTGGAACAAGGCCCCATCGCTCCAGTCTCCGAACCAGTTGAGTACACAACGGTTGAACAACGCGGGTGAAGTCGCGGCGCGATCCTTCAGCCCTTCAGACGATGGATTCATTGTGAACACCACGTGGAGATTGCGCATTACTTGACCAGTGAACCTGAACATATATTTAAAATGTTAAGAGTTTTGCCCTAATACTACCCTTGATAGTAGAAGATAAATTATTTATTTTATACATGTGTAAGTTGTTAACAAGTTCATAACTAAGCTCTTATTCCACACTAGATGAGGTCGGTATTCCAGTCTATTATACGTTATATTCGCTATCACTCTGTTGTTGTAGTTCATTCACGTCTTCTTAGGACGTTTCTTCCCAACATAAACTTATAATGTGTCCTCTTAACCTTTTCAGCCACATGACTTTCATTCCTTCACATAACGTTTCCATACCAGGGAACTCTTCCACTGTTAATTTATCAATCACTGGTGTAGCACCAGTGATTTCAAAATTACCTTTACTTTCTTAACACCAAATGAAAAAGATACAGATAATAATAATATCTACCATTTATAAAGTTCGTCGTTAGAATCCAGCATGAGACCTTCGCGCTGAGCTCCTTCTTTGCATTGCGTCATTAGGGCAGCAAATTCATCGCCTTCGAACAATCCGGGTACCTAGCGACAACATATTATTATTTTTAATACAAAAAAAAATATGTTAAAAACACCTTTTTTCTACAAAGTGTTACGAAAAGGTTTAGTGATACTTAAGTTTAACTTAGTGTCTAAATGAACAATTTGTAAAAAAAAACTGACTTTCGATACAAAACATATCTGCTGATGATAATAGCGATATGTGCCTTTAAAGGAGGTGGAAAAATTAGCGATTTGAATTTACAGAATAAAAAATTGCTAAGATTAGCAAAAAGAATTTTCTAACGGGTAGATAGATGCACTTCCTAAATATTAGTAATACTTTTATGTAACACATAAAGATAGCAAGTAAATGCTTACCTCTCCGTTAGCCAAGAGTGTGTTCATCCTCTCAAGGAAGCCGCTGTCGAGTACATTGGACTCGTCCAGTATGAAGGCCACCTTCTCGTCTCGACAGCCGGCGCGGCGCAACACAGAACGGAGATCTTCGTCAAAATCTGCGCCCGTGTATTTGTTGTGCACCTACAAGTTGTAAATGGACGCTTATTAATCGGTTCCTTGTTTACTTTTTTGTTTGGAAGGGGTTAATGGTCAGGGAAACTACAGGCCCCACAATATAAAACAACAATTTAGGGTCACGGAAGTAGATCGTAGATAGTCACAGAGAATTTCGCATGAAAGTATCAGTAGAAAAGTTGTTTCAATTTCGAGTAGTACGCGTCGCAGGTGAACATACTACCGTAGTCTACGGTCTATAGACTGAATTCTGTCTGAACCGTACCGTAGTACACGACGTGATTTCAGTAGCTCTTTGATTAGAGCGCCAAAGTCAACAAATATGATCGTAAGTAGCTCGAGGTGAGGCGGAGTAACACGAAGTTAATCGATCTCGTCCTCGTTTAAAATATAACACCCCTAGCAATGTGTTAAAAACCTATGAATGTATAAAAAACGAAGTAAACTATCCCTAGGGAAATCAAATATTTCCCTACCTTAATCTGGAAGATGCTGAGTCCATTCATCCAAGCGACGAAGCGGCTGAGCGTGGTCTTGCCGGCGCCGGAGACTCCGATCAGCAGCAAGTGTCCCTGAGGCTGTCGGAATATGCGGTCGATGCGGAGCACGTGGTCGAGCACCTCGTCGAACAACACTAGTTGCACGTCCAGCTCTTCTTCGTAGAACACCTACAGGGTTAACAAAACGAATTTATCAAATAGTTTATTATTTCAAAATGAAATAGCGCTCCCTCTCGACCCTCCTCTTACGTTACGCAAGTGGAGAAATGTATTTTGAGTCGTGGGAAGCGTTTATGGTTATATGATGACCATAGCCAGCAGATGGAACGTTTAGCGGCGAGCCAACTCGATACTATACTGAGTGGCTAAAGTTGAGACCTATGAGTGTTCCTCATTCCGCACCAAGCTCAGGGTGAGGCGTCGCTGTGTGGTCAATCACTGCCCAACTGTCAGAATTTCAGATTATTTCCTAGTCATACGGTAAACAAATATAACTTGCATCGAACTACAGCGGAAATTGTTCAGTGATAAATTAATTTCACCTACACATAGGTCATACAATTGTCAATGACCATTTCATAAGTTAGACAGGAGACTTTCTAATATTATAATTCAAAACTTGCACTTGAATTTTTAGCAGATAACATTTACATCATATTCATTATTATTGTATCTCTCAAAAATACAATTTTTAAGACCACCTGTGAAGTGATAATATTATGGTTACCTTCAGTCTAGCCTTAACATATTCTCGAAGTTGGTCCCTCAGTACAGGCACATAATCTTTGCTCAGCCAGTTGCTGTATAATATCGGACGCGCTAACGCTTGCTCTCTATTTATGCCTGCAATAAATGATGGGACATATAGAAATCGCTTTAAAAACGTACACTAGATCATTATAAAGTGTAGTAATGCTTTAAATGGGTACCCATCAAACTAAGCAACTCGCAATAGACAGTATTACTCTCCAGAAATATTTTTTTCGACCGCCCATACAAAATAGGTTACTTAAATGGTAAATTTGTATGGGAAATCGACATTTCTATTGTGAATATCCATTTGAAATAGTGAGGTTTGACAGGTAGATTCAACCTTTATGTATAAGTGCCCCCGTCTGTAACACCGTGCACCGTGCGTGCGTAACGTTTGCATTCTACTTACCTGGGAAGAACCTCATAGCGACATTGTCAATGTTCTCGTCAGTCCATTGCCTTTCCGAATCTTCGACCAGTCTGTCTTGGAAAAGACGAAGGGCTTCGTGGGCCCATAACCTGACTAGGCCTTCCACTGATAAGTTGTCTAAGGGCCTAGAAATATATATACGGTGTTTTAAAAGTTATTGTGAAACGAGCTTAGACATTATGTCTGACAGTAATCCTGTCGTGTGACAGGATTCCGGACAAAAAAGAATTTGCATAGTGTCTCATATAGATCTGTTTTATGAACTTGCAATCGCGGAGCAACATCAGTAAAATAATGTAATTATTGCTGCCAAACGCCACTTATTGTATGAAAAGCTACTTAATTTTACTGCTGATGCTCCGCGATTGCAAGTTCGTAATACCCACGCCGGTATATGAAGAATGAATGCACATAATATAGACTAAAGATCATGTCGTTTCCCAATACATCATCATCATCATCATCCAGCCGTTGGAAGTCCACTGCTGAACATAAGCCTCCCCCATAAGGGGGGTTGTTGCCAATACTCGCCACGCTTGGCAGGCGGGTTGGCGAGCGCAGTTTGATCCTTTTTTGCAGAGTACGCTGCTGCCTGTCCTCTGGATTCTATAGCCCTTAGCCGGCTCTTACGGCAACCACGGGTAGAGAGGGTGAGGTACTATTCTAAAGCCGGTAACCCCACGGCATATATATTCCCAATACATAATTAACTTTAATTGATATCTCTGATGGTACAAAAACGTTTCAGACTACCTGCTAGATCAGTTAATTAATGACAAAGATATAGCTCGTCAAATTGATCTTTACCGTTTCTCCCTGTAAACATTATACCTGATAGCCTCACAAATGCCGCGGACCCATCTGGTCATCTCCCTAGGCGAGTACACGTAGTGCGGTTGCATGTCCTGCGTGAACCGTTCCTGCGAGGCGAGGTACAACTTCACCATCGCTTGCGTTAGAGGTTCCGCGTAGCCGCGCAATGCTGGCTGCATGCGGAGCATTGCACGGGTGAATGTGCCGTAGATCTGTTGATGGAGGAACACTATGAAGTAAGCCCAGGCCTGGGACACACCGCATTAGATGTATGAAGCTAGAAACTAGAACAAGTAGCCGGGGCGCCCGTCTTGACGGGAAAATTTCTATGGGCTACAGAGAGAACAGTGAGGGAGATACGCGATAGAAAGAGAGGCAGCTTGTAGATTAATATGACGATAATTAGTTAGGCGCTGTGCGACCTGAATTACACTTTATTACGTCGGAGCTAGTCACTATTCATTTAAATGATAATGAGATCCTCTCTTATACCGGGTTCACATGGTTCAATTTTAATTGATAAACTACTAAAACGCATACGATTCAGACCGTCTGAACAGACTTCAATATTTTTTCTTTCAATTCTACAAACAAAAATTAAATTCTTTTTTAATTTTTTGTTGAACAAAATAAGTTGATCAACTAAAATAGAACCGTGTAAATCCGCTTTTACAGTATTTGTGCAACACACCTGTTCAAGTGAAGTCTCCCCAGGATAGTCGACATAGATAACAGGCACGTGCCTCAGCAGCCTGTGCGATAGAGGCTTCCTACCAGGATCAGTGGGCGGGTTACACGCGCCTACAAACTGAATGCGTTCCAGGTGCACCCATGAATGATCTACAAAGATGAACCTTGGTTTATAGACTATCTTCATATATGACACCTATATAATAGTTCATAGAGAAAAAAGATATAACCATCACGCGGCACCCTTCAAACAAACGAATGTAACCGAACTACAAAAGTGGTTTTTGTAGTGGTAGGCCTCTTTAGCAGGGGGCCGCCTGGGGAAGTACCACACCTTTGCCAGTTATTCATCCGCCAAGCAGTAATGTGCAAACATTACTGTGTTCCGGTCTGAAGGGCAATGTTACCAGCGAAATTACTGGGCGTGATGAGATTCAACAACTAATATCTCAGGGTGACAGGCGCAGTGCAGTGCCGCGCAAAATTTTGAATTTTAAAACACTGGATGGCACTGTGTCTGATATGGGCAATCATGATGCTTACCATCAGGCACCTGATTTGCTCGTCTTATTATATCATAAAAAAAAAAGAACTTGTCACTCACTATCATAAAAATAAAAATATATAAATTAAAAAAAAAAAACCAGCAATGTTTTCCGTAGTTAAAGGTAGAAAAACGGCACAGAAGTAGAGGACCAGCACGAAATTTCTTTTGCAGATATCAATTAAACTCGATATTATGATTGCGATTTCCGAATTATTCGTGATTCCAGAGTATTTATTCATTTATTACATTCCATTATGTTCTCACAGTGTTGCCCAAGCACACGCCAAACTAGTTTAATACTTATATAAAATTAACAGAACTAAATACTTAGGTCTACCATTACTATTGTCGAATGTTATCTTACCACTGGCTCTGAAGAATCCTTTGTGTTCAAGCAACTGCCGCAAGAACGAGATGACGCGCTGAGTTCCGTACTGGTCCATGTCGGGCAAGTTGATCTCGTCGCAGAACAGGACCAACCATTTGCCCAACTACAATACATTAATTAACTGCACTATTATATTGTTCATAAACACACATTCAATCACAAAATCCTAGCCAAATTATCGTCTTCAAGTGATTGAGGTAGTTTTATATAATACAGACGTTTATTTTGGATGACAACGCAAATTTGTCGTCCGTCACATTTGCCCAAGATGGTGGGTGGACCAGAATTTTTTTTGGAAATGAATGGGCTTGCTGAGAAAAATGCGAAAAAGCTTATTTTCTTCAAGATTTACAATTTATTTAAATAACTGAAAGAGATGTTCGTCTAATTAAATAATTAAAATGAGAAATTAGTGTAACTTTACGCTACAAATGATCTTTATAACAATATTACAAGTTAGTTTTGAATCATTACCTGAACAGGCGCCAACACGACTCCGTTGGGCGTCTTCCTATACTCGCAGTAATGATCGAATGTCTTCAGCAAGAGTTCGGGAGTGGTCGCGGAGGAGAAGTTAAGGCCGACCACCTCCATGTCGGGTAGCGCTCGCAGCGCAGAGAACAGAGTCATTGTCTTACCGGAACCCGGCGGCCCACATAACACTGGACAAATTATACACAATTTCATAACAATATCACTTGAAGTTTACGAAAAGTCTTTTAAGAATTTTAATATTTTTTTTAAATCTATCCAGATGGTAGCTGATGTTTATTTGATACCAGTATCAGCCAATAGGAGCGCATGAATTTTCCCGAAAGTAAATATTATACTCGGTTTCAAATTTAGAGAAATATTGCCATTACGTTTCGTGGGGGTAGAGCGAGATAGCCAGACGTTGCTCTCACTCTGCCATGGTACCACGATATAATCACTGCTCCAAGTAAACTTACCAAGAGGTTTATGTTCAGCGAGCCATGTGTATAACAGAGCTTCATGTCTGACAGTATCCAAGGTAGGAACTACGACATCAGGGGCGGCCACTTTATGAGTTTCTACCTCGATTTGTGGCACTTTCGCTGACCACGGCGCCCAATCCCCAGTGATGGAGACCTATTAAAACAACGAGCATGTCATTTAAGAGTGATCTCTATATACATAAGCATAAATTTTTCTTTAATATAGCAGTATCTGTTACCTCAAAGTCGATGATGTGTTGGTTCGGGCCACAGTTAGGCAGTAACATAGTACTGGCTGATCTTATGAAATCACCCAATTCGTTGCGATCCTGAGAAAAAAAAAGTATTAAACTACGCAAAATAACAATAAGGCCCAGAACACACGGTGAAACTCAAAGTGACGAAACTTTTGAGTTTCATTTGCCATAACTCTTTTGAGAGACTGCACACGACGCGACCAGTTTGAAATCGGTTTGAAACGCATTTCAAACTAGTTGCATTAAAACCGGAGTGCAGGAAACTCGTATTTGCGTTTCATCCTTTTGACGCATTTTCGCAACAAACTAAAATGACTCAAATAATGTCATCACATTTAGGTTCGCCGAAGGTGGAAAAAGTTAGAAGCTGATTTTGAATCTAGAACTTCAAAAGGATCTCGTTTCAGTTGCGATTCACCGTGTGTTCTGGGCCTAAGAGGTAACGATAGAATATGATTTTAACACATCTTTTATACCTTTAATTTAGCGTCACCAGCGAATGACCAAAGCAGAGAATATACAAGCCACTTTGGTACATAAGCTTCTAATTGATCCTGGGTGATTGGGAAGTCTGGATGCTGACGGTTGTAGCCAAGAATATTCCTGTAATACATACATTAAGCTCACATTTTGTAACTTTAAACCTTATCATAAAACAATAGGGTACGTTATTGTCAGGACAAGTCCTTGATGGACACAGTGATGAATAGTATGTGAACCTTAGGTATGCCTGCCAAGGATACCTACACAACAGAATTTGCATTGTGACTCACGTGGATCGTCGTTCCGGCATACGCCAGGTTAAGGGAACGTTGTATTGTATTAGAAGATAGATAGAGAAAGTAATGCTTAGATGGTTCGGACATTCTGAGAGGATGGATGAAAGTAACAAAGGAGATTAATAAGGCGAATGTGAATGCTCAAATCGGTAGGGGTCATGTGTGTACTTTTCATGAACATGTTGAAGCTGTCAAAAATTGAATATCCAAAATTCTACCTGGATTTATTTCAAACTAACAATTTTACAAGTAGTGGAGATTATCAAATAACGATTCTAACAATTATCCGGTGACATAATATGCATTATTACCTGACGCCACGGTTGAGCATGGAATGCAACGAAGACAGCGCTCGGTGTCGAGTGAAGTCCATAATATGATCGAGAGTCACAGCTCTTTCTAGACATTTCACTACGAGACCGTCGCTGAAGAATAGAGGTTGGAGAATGGCTGCGACGTCACGCTGAGTCTGGAAGAATTAAACGATTTTAGACTTTAAAATTATGGGTTTAGAGTATATTATAACTTTTGTTCGCAGAAATATTACCTGTAAGGCCGGTGATAGAATGTTTTCAGTAGCGTTCTGGTCGCCGCCCGCTGAAGGAGCAGCCATGACAATACTGAACGAATCCTCTTCGCCGTCTTCCAATGGAATGTTTTTCAACCTACAAATATTTTCATAAAGTAAGAAATAAACATAAAAATATATTCTAAAGATCTTAATCATCATCATCCAACCGTTAGAAGTCCACTGCTGAACATAAGCCTCCCCCATAAGGGGGGTTGTTGCCAATACTCGCCATGCTTGGCAGGCGGGTTGGCGAGCGCAGTTTGATGGATTTACGCAGAGGACGCTGCTGCCCGTCCTCTGGATCCTATAGCCCTTAGCCGGCTCTTACGGCAACCACGGGGAGAGAGGGTGAGGTACTATTCTAAAGCCGGTAACCCCACGGCAAGATCTTAATATCCTACCTAAAAGCAATTTGACTCAGTCCTAATTGTAATCACGTGAGTCATTATCAACGTCTCAGCCGTTGAAAATCCACGACGGGTTTATAGCGTAGTTTGACTATTTTTACGCAGAGAACACTGCTGCCCGTCTTTTGGATATCATAACCTAAGCCGAATCTTACGGCAACCACGGGTAGATAGGGTACTGTACTATTCTGTTATCGGCACCCCACGGCATCTTATTCACTTGAGTAAAACCACAGAATACTAATGGGACAGAAGGGACACTCCATAAAATCATTTAAATAACTAGCGACTCCAGTTCCGACGCAATAATGTGCAATTCAGCTCGCAAAGCGCTTAACCAATTATAGTTCTAATAACATACAAGCTGCCTCTCTTTCTATCGCGTATCTCTCTATCTAGCCCATAGAAAATTTCGCCCCAGTTGCGACTTTAAGACGTATACTAGAAATACAGTAAGGATAAGGATAAAAGAAAATATTAGATGAAGACTGGAACGGCGGACGAAAACGTACTTGCTGTGCCGACCCCACCTTGTGTGGGATAAGGGCAGGAAGATGATGAAAAGAAAATGTTAGGGACTCGTATTTTACTTTATCCTTAAAATACGAGGATCCCAATTTGTCGAATGGGTTAATTACCTATATATTCGAAGAAAACGCAAAAAAGTAATATCGGTTCGGTAAAGTTTTCATAAGATTGTGTCAAATTCTTCGTAGGAGAATATCCTGTCATTAAAGTCGTCAAAGTATGTTTTTAGTTACCTCATTAGGTAGTTTTCGAATATCATCTCTGTAGTAAGTACATCCTGTGAGAACCAAACCATACCGCAACGGGATACGGTAGCGAGGGTCGCATATTTCAGATCTTGCACCTAAAAGAAAAGTTTATTGTAAAATAAACTCTATATAATGTAAGTGAAAGTCTAAGCTCATTTATATTTAAAACATGACATATCAGAACTAATTTGATAAAGTATATATTAGAAGTATACTAGAGGTGGGTAAAGAACACAATAATTGTGAATAAGATTCTCAAACATAGCAGCACTCTAACTATTGCCTTTTAATTTTAGTTAAACATTTATTACTTACTCATCAAATTTTAATAAAATCGTGCAACTTTATTTATCGTGAAAATTATAATATAGGATCGACTTGGTCGAACATATGAAATCACCTCTAAGTCACAGCGATAATAGTAGATTAGTTGCCAAGGGCTGTAAGGCATCAATTGCAGCCCGAGATATTTAGGCGCCCTCGCTGCGCTCGTGCGCCTAAATATCTCGGGCTGCAATTGATGCTTACACCCGAGCTAACTACTCTGCTTTACATCTCGATTGTGAGGTAAGTAGAAAAAAATCCCAAAAACAAACAATATTTAAAGTAAAAGTTTTCTATTCCCGCCTTTTTTCATCTCTTTTTTAAATTATTTTTTTCAAGAACGAAATTGAGCTTCGTAGTTCGATATTTAAAATTGATGACTATTATACTCATACGAAGACAAGGAATAGCGAAGCGACCTCTTTTGTCATTGGCCTGAATGCATGATGTCTATTGCCAGTATGATGGTTAGATGTACGCAAACTTTTTGAAAGAGTGAAGTTTTTTTTTAATTACTTACCGCCCTAGGGCTTTTCTAGCTACATTATTACCCTAGAGCGCTAATTGGTCACTTACAAGCCCCATTTGGGGGTAATAAGGACCTACTTACCGAATATGAGAGATGTAAAGTTTATTTTCACATACCTCAAACATGACCCGTACGTTCGGCGGAAGAGACAAACGTTCACCGTTGGGTAAAGTCAGGAGCTTGTTGTCATCAAGTACAGAGTTCAAGTTCTCGACCCATTCGGGATCGACGTCGCCGTCAAATATAATCCATTGGCGTTTGTTGATTTCACCGCGAACGTTGTCGATGATTTTCCTAAAAAACAGTACTGTTAATAGCCGTCTGCCTACTAGAAAGGAATGGAATTGTACCGTATTCATAACAGAGGCACAAAACTGTCATTTCTGCCCATTAGACAGTTTCAACATCGTTCTTATAGAAAATTGTTCACGGAACTCGGAACGTAGACGCTCCGTGCACGGCACGCGACGATCGCTTAACGGTCCTGGAGTAGGCATAGTCTCATGTATTTCAATAACTTTTTTTTGCACCATATTTTATATATGCACATATTTTACCTTAGAATGTGAGTGAAAAGACCGTCAGTCCATTCGCGAGTGTTGGGATCGAGAACACCATACAGAGTTTCTTTAGACATCGCCTTCGGATCGATGACGTGAGCGACGCCTTCTACGCCTTCAAACCTGAATTGTTGATAGCAACATTATTAGACCACATAAATTTGCAGTCAGAGTGCAGTTGGAATGCAGGCCGTCATTTAAGACCTGAAGACAGTGGACGAAATGTATTTCGATATTACCTTTCCAAAGCCTTGAGCAGTACTCTCCAAGCGGTGGACTTGCCACTTCCTGATGGGCCGACCATCATCAAACCGTGGTTCAACTTGCATATTTGATATAGTTGCAGCACCTGTATTCATCAATAAATTAGTAAAAGAAAAAACCATGTCGTTGTTACTGAATATAGCAACAACCAAAATTACCAAACTCTGAATAACGAAACGAAGTTCACACAGATATTTCTTAAGTTATCTATAATGAGATTTTTTAATAAGGCAAACTGTCTTCGTGACTTGAAACTTGCCACAAAAAACACAGGGAAAGCTTATATAAGAAACATATATATATTTTTTAAATAGATTTCATTAAAAAGGAGATTCTTTAATAAGGCAAATTGGATTCGCAGTGTGAAAATTTCACAAATCATGAGGTAAGCTTTTTTTAAAACAAAAAAGTTAACACATGTGTACAAAAGTCTGAAAACTAACAGCGAAGTCCCACCAACTTAGTGATGTTCAGGTGGACAGATTAGCCGCTATTTTAAAAATGTCATTATCCAAATTCTTTAACTAGCGACGCTGTTAACCGAACAGATAAGATGATGGAACTGTAAGTATTTATTTGCCAACGTCGATACTGTAAGGCCACATTTAAAAGATACGCAAGTGATTTAGCATTTTTTCAAAAGAAACCGCATGTTTACTGATCAAAGCGTGAGTGAAACAGTGCGAAGTCGAAACATGAGGGTAGAAGATGTTTTAGCGGGTTCACACACGGTTCGATTTAAGTCGAATAACTTTTGTTGTTCAACAAAAATAAGACGAATTTAAATAAAGTAACTCTCACGGTTCGATTAAAATTTATTAAACAATTGCAGCCAACATGGCGGAAAATGACGAATTCAGAATACATATAAAATATTATTTGAAGTAGACTTGAATGCGACAGGTTTAGACGAGTCAAATCGCTCGACACGAGACTTGAACAAAAGTAGAAAGGTGCCTTACTTTCATAGAATCGATTTTTGTCGCTTCGAGTACGGTTCGAATCGTATGCTATATTTAGCAGTTAATCAATTAAAATCAAACCGTGTGATCCCACTATAATGAAGTATCAGTCGGTGTATTGTGCTGATGAGGAACACACACAAAGAGCGGTAACATAAAGATTCCAAACCGCTCCGTGACTGACCTTCTCGATCCAAGTGCTGTGTTGGGCTCGGGACGACGGACTTCGCCTCTATGTGCCGTTAGCGGGTTAGCATGAAACGCATTCACTCTCGGTAAGCGGTAAGTTGACATGGCTTGTTACAAGTTTATTTAATTTTGCTAGTAAATGTCATGTCGACTTAGCGCGATATTGGGTTATGAATTGGATATTAGCTTAAGACTATATTTTGCAATGCTGGGTTGATTTAAAATGGTAAATAAATGAACATAACATCCAATAAAATAGTTAATGCACGCACATTTCGTCTCTCAAGTTTTAAGGCCCATGTCATATGTGCCCATATAACTGGCACATACACCACTATTCATTAATATTTTACAGATAAAGTAATAAAATATTTTACATGATTTTATTGCTGTTATTAAATAAAATTTTACCAAAATATAGTCTCAACATTAGTAAATACGTAAATAAATTAACTTATACATAAAATACTAATACTTATTATTAGGGGTTATAAGTAAATAATATATTTAATGACTTTTTATATCAATATACCATCACCTAAAAAATATAATTTGTTACGATGATATGATTATTATGTAGTGTGTTTATGTATGTGGCAAATGTATTGAGTGTGCAAATGACACATTAACATCACAGGTTGATGTGTGACAGTGTTACTAGCGGTTAATTTATCCTCGACCGGATTAATGTATTCCCGCAAATTAAAATATAACTCTAGCCATCGTGTGTGTATGGAGGTTACATACCTTTTCCATCCATGTGGAGCCTTGTTCATCGCCTTCGCCGCATACTAGGAATTCTTCGGCGCAAACTTCGCGGATTTTGTTCTTCAAACCTATAAGATACAATCAGTAAAGTAAAGTTTTTAATCGGAGACCAAAAAAGAAGTTTTTATGAATGATACTTACCAGTCATCTCAGCCCTAGTATAGCCGACGTTAGGGAAGACGTCATTCAGCAAAGAGAATAGCAGTGGTATATCTTCAGCCACGAGTTTAGGCACCATCGTCTCACACACTGATTGTATTAAAATGTCTTGCTCCGGCAGAGATTCTGCTATGGACGCCTCGTCGGGGACCTCTGTACCGCGCTCTACTAAATTCTCCTAGAAAAGAAATACACGCTGTATTGTAACAATACGCCTTTTCCTCTAAGGTTTAGGCAGAACTGGCGGTATATCCACACCTCGCCAGTTTTACTATTATGTTTTTAAGCCATGTAATTGGGGCGAGCTTATTGCCATTAATCGTGTACAAATCCAGAAGTTTAGACTGCTAATAGATTATTCCAATATACCTCTTTTTCCCGACCTGGAACTCGAATCCAGGCCCTCAGACCTCCAGGACCATGCTTGGCAGTAGCGCTAGCTATGCAAGCTAGAGCCGCGACGTGGTACACGATGTAACTGCACTTAATCATTTAAATGCTTATCAACAACACATAGGATTTTTACCTTGATTTTTTGGATTCGATCACGTTTCACGTTACCAGCTGACACGAGCACAGATTTGAGCGCTCGAAGACCGAAGTCGTAGTGAGATTGGTTGGACAGTTGCTCGTCGCAAAGCCTGATAAAAAATATTTCAGCATTTTACAAAATACACATCTTATGTTTAAGGGTCCCACAATCCCATTTAAATTATAAATCCGAATTTGGATGGATGTGTCAAAACTTAACCAATAGAGCAGAATTTGAAGCATTAAGGCAAGTGGCATGATTGTTTGGTATGTGTGTTAGAGGTAGACCTCTTTGCATCGGGTGAAATTGAGGAATGTAGTTAGCAGTATAAAGATTCTCACTTGAAGAACGGCACAATTTTGCAGGCGAGTTTCTCAGCAGTCCTGAACCCTTGGCTGAACAGCATAACCTCAGCGATGAGCTGCCTGTCCGGAGTGGTCATGGCCAAGGATCGGAACAACTTCTTCAAGTTGTCCGGCAAGTTGGACCGACCGGCGTATCCCGGGTTCATTGTTATGAATATTGCCATGTCCTGGCTTACGCGGACTTGTTTGCCTACTAATTCCACTGTTATCGATTTAACTGTAAAAAAAAAATTAACAACAACATAACATACGTTCACGCGTTTTTCCCGAAGGGGTAGGCAGAGATGTGCCCAGGATTCAGTCCCATGTAGATACACCCACATTTCGCCAGTATGTTATTGGTCCCATGTAATAGGGGGCGAGCTTATTGCCATCTACCGGGCACAGTTCCAGACTCCAGGCAGTTATTGAGATAATTCCTAATGGAAAAATCCAATATTTAACACTGCCTGACCTGGGGATCGAACCCGGGACCTCTTGATTGGCAGTCGAGCATGCGCCCTCTACGCCACGGAGGCAGTCAAAAAATAATTAAACGGCTTTATTGTATTGTCATCAGAACTGTAGGTATGTACCAAAACCTACTAATAGTATAAATGCGAAAGTTTGTGAGGATGTATGGATTTTTGTTGTTCTTTCACGCCAAAATGGGCCTAAATTCTTTCACGTCTTGGGCTAAAATTCGGTATGTACGTATAGGCTATAGTTTAAGCCCTGGAATAATACATAGGATACTTTTAACCCGATATTCCCACGGGAACGAAGGCTACGCGGGTGAAACCGCGAGGCAAAGCTAGTATCAGATAAATTTGTCAAAAGCTAATGTGTAAAATTACTATTGTCCCAAACACAGCAACACAAAAGGCCAAGCTACAGAAAATTGTTCAAAAAGGTTAAAAATAAGACAGACTTAACTCTCGCAGCGAATGTTTTAGTTAAGTTTTCTATTAAAGAAATCCGTAAAAAAGGTATGATAATACTTAAGGAGGTGCATCTACCCGTCAAACTGAACAACTTAAGTGCGACTACACTTTTTTGTAACACCTCGCATAATACTCTCGCTTACCATTGTGATTATCTCCTTCCTGATGACTCTTGAGAGCTTCCTGTATAGTCTGAACTTGTTGAGACACAGCTGATAACATTCTTTCTTCGAGCCGATTGAACTCATCGAAGCAACCCCAAGCGCCGACCTTTGAATCAAAATTATTATGAAGTACTTATTAAGCAATTATCATCTTTAAAGCAAAGTGGTAAGTCATTTTACCTGGCACAGACCAACGAAGATACGCCCCATGGCTTGGAAGTCGAAAGTCTCGTCGCAGTTGAATACAAGCACAAAGCGACCCAACTGGTTGCCGAGAGCTTTAACGGACTCCGTTTTACCCGTACCAGCGGGACCTGGAATGTAATATTATACCATTAAAATCCACTTCAACGACAAAAAACCACACGACTTCTGAACACAGACAATTCAACCTGAAAGACGACGCTTAAGGGGAGGTTTGCTTTCGCCAAGGTAATCAGGAACACTATTACCATCAGCCCTGCCCCTTTTCATTTCTTATTCGATTCAATGTTCGCGCATGATATGATATGAACTTCCTCGCACCTTGCCACAAATTGACGATTTTGTTTTCATACTAAAATTAATTTAAGCGGGATCATCTAGGTTGAGTTGTTAGTGCTTCTGAATGAGCTGCACTTACCGAATGGTGACCCTCCTAGTCGCGCTTCCAAAGCTTGTGTCATAGTAAGATAGCATCGGTCAGTTAGCGGAGTTTGTACTAGACGATCTTGAACGCCCAAGTACTCGAAACCGTAAAGGAACTTAGCATTTGCCATGTGGATAGTTAGTTGTTCCAGTACCTAAGGAGTAATAGATGAATACTATCAATTATAATATTAGTAGGATTTGTCAACTATTTAATTAAAACAACTTTTAACAAATTTAATCAGTATATTTACCTATTATTAATCTCTCAGCTATATATTACCCGAGGGGTTACCGGCTTTAGAATAGCACCTCACCCTCTCTACCCGTGGTTGCCGTAAGAGCCGGCTAAGGGTTATGAGATCCAAAGAACAGGCAGCAGCGTCCTCTGTGTAAACCATCAAACTGCGCTCGCCAACCCGCCTGCCAAGCGTGGCGAGTATTGGCAACAACCCCCCTGATGGGGGAGGTCTATGTTCAGCAGTGGACTACAAACGGCTGGATGATGATGATGATGAATCTCTCAGCTGCATACTCTAAAGAGAGAGCAAGAGCTTGACGCGCCTCTCGCTATACCCTATACCACGAAAGCAGTGTAAACAACTGAAGACGATAAGAAGGCGATACTTAAAAGTAACGGCAGTAAAACTATCGCTTAATTTTGGTGTGAATATAACAGACACTTCAGTTAACAGATAAGGTGCCTATATATCAAAGATGGACTAAGCTGTCTTGCTAAGGATGTGAATAAATTCACCAGTTTCATTTTCAGCTTAGTAATTTAGCATCAAGTACGTTTACTGATTAACTTCTGGCAAATCTAGTGGGTAGACAATCAATATTTTCTTATGTGTAGTAGAGGTAATAAGAATGATAGTACTCACATCATTGTTCCTAGGATCGAAGTAGAAGCGCATCTCACAGAGCCACTCGAAGGAGCGCGGACTGTTCACGTCGGACGCCAGCAGGCGCCGGGTCACTGTGCGCTTGTGGACGAACTCGTTGATCTATTCATTACAAAATAATTGATTTTGATGCCGAAAAGCAAGAAACTTGAATTCTTATATTACATAATCATAGACTCTGAAATCTACAGAATCTACTATAAAGTTGCAGAAGCAGCAGACATTTTAAGTTTTTTAAGGAATTTGGATTCCCATATTTAGACGCCCTGGTTTGGTTTTTAATGTCAGAACATTTCACAAAGAAAGACACATAATGTTTGATAGAAGAGACTGGGTACAGAAATTAAGAGAGTCCTGAAGCACGCAGGGCCTGTTCTATGCAGCAAAAGAGTTAATTATAATTTTCACGTGAGCGCATAGTTTCTCGTGATGAAGGCTACATACAGTTGTTTAGACAATAATTTGTTTCACTTAATATTTTCTTTATACGCGAACTTTATGTATTCACTTAATACTTTATGTATTGTTGTTCTGTGTTCACAAGTAACTCTCCCTGCGTCCGGTCCTAGCCCTGCAGAAGTCTGTAAGTAAAGAGAACCTCACCAAATGTTCGAGCTTCCTCCTCCTAAGCGGCGGTTGTTCCTGCAGCACAGAGTCTGCCAGTATGTTGAGCATGTTCTCCACATGCGCCTGCACTCGCCGGAGCCCGTCCCCGCCGCCGCTCGCCAGCGCCGCCTCCACGTCCTCCGACCACAGGATCTGGGCCGCTAACACTACTATTTGAGCCTGCGAAATAATGAATTACCTTGATTACAGTTGTTATGACTGCCTCGGTGGCGTAGTGGGCGCATGCTCGACTGCCAATCGAGAGGTCCCGGGTTCGATCCCCAGGTCAGGCATAGTGTTAAATATTGGATTTTTCCATTAGGAATTATCTCACTAACTGCCTGGAGTCTGGAACTGTGCCCGGTATATGGCAATAGGCTCGCCCCCTATTACATGGGACCAATAACATACTAGCGAAATGTGGGTGTATCTACTATGGGACTGAGTCCTGGGTACACCTCTGCCTACCCCTTCGGGAAAAAGGCGTGAATGTATGTATTTTATGAAGAAGGGGTTGTCTTAGATGTGTGTGGTTTTACGTGGACCTTGTTCTTTTCTGTGTGAAAACAGCACGAAAGTCACTAGCCAAAACACTTACCTGATATTTGTCACACCAATCGATAAACTTCTGTGGATCCACATTCCCGTCCTTGAACTGTTTAACATCACCGACCGCATCCTTCAGTTTACAAGCGAGAGTGACGCGCATTTCTCTCTCAACTAGCGACAGCCACGAGTTTATCTTGGGGTTCTCTATGGTTGAGACTGGCGATGTGAAGTACACCTACACAACATAACAAATACAATACAATAATTTTAGAAAATATATCTGCCTTACTTGTAAGTAAACCTTTGAATCAAATATAAAAAGAAGCATCTGCTCTATTCTAGTTTCGTTTCTAAGTTCGTAGTGAAAGGTACACACTAACCATAACAAATTCAATTCGTAGTATCGTTATGTGAATGTACTAGCAACTTTCCACGGCTTGGTTAAATAGATCGTTTTAGGAGGAATCATACGGTTAAAATTATGATGATGAAAGAAGATAATTTATAATGAAGGAAGATGTAAGAGTCCCTACAAACTAAAGCCCGATTCTCTATATTTTTATATATTTCGTGCGAGAGAGACAACCATTCCAGCCACATTGTCAGTCGGCGGGTTTAGTGTGTAAGTCCCTTGAGATTTTATATCTTACCTCTTCTCCTTCTCTTGAAGCGATACCATTGATAATGGTGTTATCTTCGTTGAGAATAATAGCGGAGACGCCGGCAAACATCTTCTTGAAGTGTTTCTGTAGGCGAGCTATGTTCTTGCTGTTACCAATTATCTCCAGCAAATCTTCGTCACCCACGAAATAGAACCTGGTAAATTGTGCATCAAGTTATAAACCTAGGGTAAGGCACCAGCATTATTTATAGGGAGGAGACCCTGTCCAGCATTTTTAACAAAATTTACACAATTATCTATCATCTTTTGATATCTTGAGCAATCGATGTACCCGCATTTGTGCATAAACACATATCCGATATCAATGTTAAAATAATTGTAATTAATACTCCAGCAGAACAGGTTTCCCTAATTACCTATTACACCACTTGAGCCAAATAATTATGGATTGTGTGGCCAAATTTTAGCACAAATGATAGTTTCAGGTTGCCATGATTCCTACAAGGCCCCCGACATGACCTAACGGCAGTTTTTTTTATTACATAATATCTTATAGTAGACAAACGGGACCTAAAGAATAACGTGTTATCAATAAACACGGATGCTCCGCTGAACATGAGCCTCCCCGTTTTATGTTGCCAATACTCGACGAGCTCAGTTTGAGTTTTTCCGTTCTCTAGATCTGATAACCCTTAGCAGGGCTCTTACGGCAACCACGGTAAGAGAAGGTGGGGTTACTCAGCCTTCTCTTGCCAATACCGCCACGGCGAATTAAATGGTGTTAAATATTTGACTCTTACCTAGGGAAGCTGCTTCTCTCCCTTTCAAGATATTCTCCCAAAGCCTTCTGTATCTTTCCGAGCAAGTCAGCGAGCCGCTCCAGCGATCTCTGGACGCCTTGAATGTTCAGCACATCCATCACCATCGGGGATTTGGACACTTTCTTCATTAGACCGAGGAACTCAGAGCTGGGGACGAGATAGAAAAGTTAGCGAATGCTGTTGACGAATGGTATGGAAAAAGAAACTTCATTCATTTGCAAGTTTTCTAATATCAGTAGTTGAAATAGAAAGACAGTACATATTGTCCATTCTTCTAATACTACATACAAGACCTCCACATTTCCATGCTATGTTTAATGGATTCATAACATGATAGATTTGCTGTCAGTTTTGCCACAGTCATGGCTATGTTTGATGGTTAACCTATCCGTATAATGGGATGATTCACGTCATACAAGAAATTAATTAGTCTATCGTCTCTCATCATTGATGACATTTGATTGACGCCTTACCTATCGAGTAATGGACTCCTAAGATAGCACGATTTCTGTCTGTTCTTTTTACTTTACGGTTCTTCGAGAAACTGCTACTGACTATTGAATAAATGTAAATTATGAGACGAATTATTAAGTTACCTAATACTTTGGAATCGGCTGGTTTCGACCGGCAGCAAGGTCTTGATATCGGCGGACCCACTGAATATTCCTTCGAGATACACCCATCTGCGCTGCACATCGATCCAGACGTCGAATAAAGCGTTAATACGGTTAAGTTTCTCTTCCCATGTTAGAGCTTCTTCTTCGAACACCTACAAATTAATTTAAAAAAGTACAATAATGCGGTGGAATTGCTATCGCTTACAAGTCCAGAGGGTCTAGTTTGAGTGGTATTCTCAAGTGAAAAGAAAAAAGTGTGAAAGAGACAGCATTCACTTGTTCGGGTGCAAAAGAGAAAAAAAACGAGGAAAGAAATATATGCCCCAGTCACGCTAGGCCTGCTGGGCATTGTACACATTGTAATGGGTCAGTAGGGTATTGCTTAATATCAGGGGAACGTCTTGCTCGTGTCATTAATTTAAACTTAAAAAGAACCAGTTAACTGTGCCTGAAAATAACTTTGTAACTATACTAACCTTGTAATAAGGCGAGAGTTTCATAGCAGCTACGCTGTTAATGTGTTCCTTCACTTTGTTGAAGAGATCGTCCCATCCGCGGATGATTTTGCACTTGTTCTGGTAGTTGATGAGGTCTAACTCATAGCCTTGCCACGATTCACGGACCTAAATGATGATTTTGGGATACATTATTTATCCTATAAAAGTTATATCTCCTTTTTAAACTCCTCAACTAAAATAGTAGGATATTATTTATCTTTGTGTGTATTTCTGTAGGCAAGGGGATCCGGTTTCGATGGAGTTGATTTTTGATGGAAAGGCTTGATGTCAATCATCAAGTGTAACGTATAAATAACGTATACGCACGTATGAAACTACGCTTTAAGAATAGAATTTTTAGTTTTAAGTCCCTTTCTCTTTGTCTTAGTTTTGACATTCAGAGAAATTGCTTTGTCTATCTGTATGTGTGGCATGTGATAGGTATGTGTTTGAAGATTATGAACAAATAGTTGTTCCCGTGGGAATATCGGGTTAAAAGTACCCTATATATTATTCCAGGATATAAGCTACCTACATACCAAATTTCAGCCCAATCTGTTTAGTAGTTTTGGCGTTAAAGAGTAACAAACATCAATCCATCTATCCATCCATCCTCACAAACTTTCACATTTATAATGTTAGTAGGATTTTCTAGAATTTTCTCGCCCTGGTGCGACCAGTTTGAAATTTATTACCTCACTTTACATTTCAAAAATATTCCAACAACATGGTTAACTTGACTCACCGATGTTGCAGAATTACCTAAAATCTAAAAGGATACTGTACTACTTGTATTGTCACATACCTGTTTCAAGAACTCCTCCAAGGCCAGTTCTCCCTGGGCTACAGACACGACATCCTTGACCGTGTGCTCGTTACGTAACAGATCAACGTCCCACACTTGTCCTAGGGTCAGTTCAGAGAGCGACCAGTCTACTTTGAGCGCGCGGCATAGTTGACGCCAGTGACGTTCCTTTAACGCATCGGATTTTAGCTCCACTATCAGCATGTTCACCTGGGATATAGATAATATACAACATGTTAAAATAACACCTTTTAAGACCAAATTTATGTTATATTATGTTATATTATTTAGGAAATAGTCAAAAGGACAAACAACCGGCAAACATTTATGAAGAATGTGATAGAAGTGGAAGACAAGTCATATGTCAGGGTCGTAGTGGGCACAGAGAAATAGTCTCTGCCTACCACCACAGAACAGGTAATAATACTACGTATAGATTGGACACTGTCATCCGCCCGCCAAACAGGCCTTCCTTACCCCGCCAGCGAGATTGAGTTATCCACGAGCCCCACTTCGCTGGGAAATCACATCATGCACACTTTTTGCACGTATACAAATCTATGTGTGAGGTGTCTGTGTAGTAGGTAGTTATATCGCGGCTTTTGTACGGGATTGAGTTGAGTGTCCGGGGTGTGCTACCACTACGGAACAAGGCGTGACTGTATGTATGTTCTTTAAAATAACACAACATATCGCCTTATTTCCTGAAGGGTTATTCAAAGGGGTACATAAAATCTGTAGTAATAACCAAGGAAGTGTATTACCAGTTTATTTTAATGAAATGTAAAAGAAACACTGACAGCTAATTTGTAAAGCGCCGGTTTAAAAGAAAATAAACACGATGCGGTATATTGTTGAGTTATATATATAAGCATACAAACGATGACTTAAATCTACATAGAATTTAGTCCCAACCTTAGTATAAGACTGCAGCAATTTGCGGACGTATTCGTAGCTGTCGTACATACGCAGACGTGCGGGCAGTTCTTTTAGTTCGTTCAACATTGCTTCCAGTTGTTGCCTGGAAATGAGCAAAACGATATAGAGCCAATATAATATAATATATATATTATATTAAATTTATTAATTTAACTTTGAGCTAACTAATAAGACCCATAGATCACGTTTTATAGCCATAAGTCGTCACTCGTAACACACACTAGTCGAAGACCTTCGACTTGAGGCACTGAGGTATTTTGGACAAGATGATAAAGGCCGCAGGAACACACTACAGCTTACACACATTCATCCAGCGTGTTCCAGAAAATAGATGTATTTATAATAGCAATTAAAGAAATGCCATTGCAGTTTTTACCTTAGTTTCCTAGGCTGCACAGAGAGCCAAGGCTTTTCCCTTATGTCATCGATCTGCGTCCATATCTTGCTCAAGGAGGCCCACACGCCGCGCAAGTCTTGCAACTCTTCTAGCGCCACTGTCATACGCTCGTTGTTCACTGACGTTCCTATTTCAACAATTTAATATTACTAATATTTGAAAATAAACACTTAACCATGATAAATATTTTTTTTAAACAGTTTTATTGTATTGTCATCAGAACTAATGAACAAACCTATCAATGTGTCAACAGAATTGGAGTAAACTTTCAATTAGAACTAAGAGCCAAGAGATTAAGAGCGAGGGTATGATCCTCGCTTTGACTTTTTCTATACCAGTGTAGCAGCTTGCAAACTAAACGAATAAAAATTTAACCTATGTCAGTAGCATACTATTAACGAATCGATTGATTTTATATATAGATAAAGTACAGTTAGGGCAATGTCAACTTTAGAATAGAATAGAAATCTCTTTATTGGTATCAAAATTAGTACAGAAAACAATAAAATTAAATATTAAAACTAGAAAATGTGTAACAATTGGCGGCTTTATCGCTCAGAGCGATCTTTCCAGGCAACCATGCGATGACAGGACTTATACTAAGATGCTGGAAGGACGGTGGTTTAACACTTCAAACAAATTAATTAAAAATCTATACCAAAAATATAATAAGTAAATATATTTCTCTATAAAACTAATACAAAAACTACTAATACTAATAATACTGATACTAATAATACTTAATACGAATACTAATAATAGTTAACAGTATAATTATAGTCCAAAGTAGTTTTAAAGCAAAGGTGTAGTAAAATTTACCAGTCTCATGCAGCTCTAAAGCCTCCTTAGCTTTAGCGACGTTGTCTCTCTCATCCTTGAGGCGAGTGTATCTGGTCTCCATAGCTTGAAGCCTGGACAAGGCATCTTCAGGTCGAGTGGAACCATGGGTAGGTTTGCTCTTCTCCCATTCTGTTAGGAACTCCAGCGTACGAGCTTCCACTGCTTTGTCTTCTGCTACTATCTTTTGTTGGAGTGACGCCACCTGATAAAGGATAATTTTATTTAGAGGACTTTGGAAAAAGGTAGTCATTAATAAGCTAATTTTTTTAAATCAATATTACTTGTAACATTTCAATACATAGCATACTATATTAAAATTGAAGCTGCGGGTGGTTATCTAGTGTTTAGAATTGGGAAATGAAATACTTGGCTTATTAGAAACCAATCCTAAACATATTACGTACCTGGGTTTGAATAGAAGAGTCCTTTCTGCGCATGATTTCATTGAACGCGCTCCATTCGCCTTCAATGTTATCAACGTGCAACCATTGCGCTGGGAATTGGAATCTATCACAAAACATCCGTTAATTAGTTAACTAAATCCAACCGTATTATCAAAGCTATAGAGAGGAAATTAGCGTACCGTTGTCTCTCAAGAATGCGCTGAGCTTCGCGGTAGATATCGACTTGTTTCTCCCAAGCTAACACTTCTCTCTTTAGTTGCTGAACGTACGTTATCAAACAAACTGCATCGCTGGTCGAAGCCGCTTCTACAAATATACAAGATACAAAAAATCATCCTCATAGTTTTTTTGCCCACATGACTTTCTTCCCTTCACATAACATGTCTATCAATTACAACTCATCAACAGCCGGAAGACGTCTGCTGAACATAGGCCTCCCCCATAGAACGCCATAAATTATTCATATGCCCCCCATTCCCAATTCACCACACTTCTTGTGCGGCTAGGTGATAGCAGTTGTTGGGATGATTGGTGCTGGAGAGAGCTGCTGCCAACTCTCCGAATATGTCCCTCGCCAGGTCTCACGACTCTCACGGGATGAGAAAGGGGTGACCGTATTATATAGCCGGGAACCACACAGCCAACATATCCATACTAGGTGTGTTTTCAACTCTTTATTAAAGTACCGTCACTTTACTCTTTTACAACACTTTTCGTCCACACATCTCTATTGAATGATTCACCGCTTTTTTAGCCCAACACTTTAATCTAATAAATATGTAGTATAAAGTATATCAGTTCATACCAATAGTCTGATGTTCCAACTGCGACCTAGACTTGGCCAGTTGGGAATGAAACTGGACCATTTCCCCTCCAAGCAAAGCACCGAACTTGCCCAACACTTCTTTGTGCCACGCGTCGTATTTGAGAGCAACTTTGCTTTGAACTCGAGCGAAGTCTATCTCCACGGGCCCGTATTTGCGGCTTGTGTCCGATGTATCGAACGTCGTGCGGGATTTCCTGCATTTGGAAAAACAGCATTAAACCGGTGATAGTTAGAATTAAAATGGAATGGCAAATTTTATGAATGGAATACTCACTTTATGTCGTTCAAGCATTTGATCCAAAGCGTGATATCTTCGCCGAGACGCCCGTAGAGACTTTCGGGCTGAAGATCCCATAGAGCTTGATAACTAAAAATAGTTCAAAATATCGTAAAAAAATATCGAATTCAAGTGTCAAACTGCACTTTTCGTCTAAAAACATTCTTACCGAAGCCATTCGTTGACGTATTCGCGCACTTGATAGATCTTTTGTTCGATGGCATCGTAAGCACTTTCCAAAGGAGACGATCCACCCGGGAGCTTCGTCAGCAGATTGCGATATGTAGCCGTTTGGGCGCGAGCTACTCCCACTTGATATCTATGAACATTGAGAAACCAGTCTTAATGCCTATGAATCACACATGCTGACATGGAAAACAGACACTTAAATAGGTCTGCGATATCTGAACATGCCATAGACAAACATAACCACTACGACATACATTTTGACAGCCCACAATTCCTTGTTTCAGGAAATTGTTATTATATACTAAACATGCAATGTGAGACCATTGAAATAAAATACAAAAAACCTTCCAAATTTTAATCGAGAAGATAGTCAATAGCAAAAACCTAAGTTGTCACATTTTTATTTTTTTTTTTTTTAATAATATGGGACAATTTCCACACACGGTCATTTGGTCCCAAACTAGGCTATAAGCCTGTACTATGGTAACCAGATGACTGATATACATACTTATATAAGCTTATAACACCCAGACACAGATCAAACAGACATGTTCATGCACACAAATGTTTGACCTGGCCGGGGATCGAACCCGGGGCCTGCGGCACAGAAAGCAGAGTTACTACCATCTGTGCCATCGAGGCTGTCAAACTGTCACATTGGCTATGAATGAGTTTCAAAACACGATATTAGCAGCGATATTAACAGATATCATAGCAATTTAAATCCTATCAACTAAATAACAAAGACTAAACTCGTCTAGTTGCTGAGAATTGCCTGCGAATTCGTACCTGGTGCTTTGCAACCGATGCTGACTGGTAACAATCGCTTGCCAGGCGAACATCTGCCGCATCAGTTGGAATCGAGCTTCTTCCAAGGACGGGAAAAGGTACATCTGCTGGTTGGTGATGCGAACTTCGTGGACTACGCGAAGAATCTGTTAAGATTAATGTTAACGTCATTTAAAGTCTAAGATAAGTAAGTTTTTTTACACAGAAAATCCAACCTAAAGAAGCAGCTACAGCGAAGTTTAGTATTTAAACAAAATCAGCAATATGTGGCGGAGTGCGGGGAGAGGTTATCTAGTTTTTATAGGATCATATTACTTCAAATTATACATATACATAGTTCATGTCATGCGCAAACATAGAATCTAATGAGAAATTAGGGGCGAGATCGGCTGTTTGCAGTAAAACGGCAGGGTATGAAAGCATACTCCCTAAAGCGTCGTTTTTAGGTTGAGGTCAACACTGCGGCTATCTTCCCCACAGTATTTTGCCAAGGCTACCCTCCTCATTTTACCATTTTTTTTATGATAGTGAGTAACAAGACGAGCAAATCAGGTACCTGATGGTAAGCATCATGATTGCCCATATCAGGCACAGTGCCTGTCACCCTGATATATTAGTTGTTGAAACTCGTCATGCCCAGTAATTTCGCTGGCAACATTGCCCTTCAGACTGGAACACAGTAATGTTTGCACATTACTGCTTGGCGGATGAATAACTGGCAAAGGAAACTACTAAGAAGGGTGTTTGGTCTTACTAGAGGTTCTCCGCCAGGTTTGTGCGTAGGTTCAGTGGGTGAGTAGGTGTCCATAGAGAGGTCCAGTTCATTGGCCTTGCCAAGTAAAGCCATGGTCCAAGCTTCAATGCCGGCTTGCAGACGCGCTGCTAGGCTTTTCTCCACCTAAGACAAATACATAATGATTTGTAAAGAAACAATTAATGGTCATAAATTAAACCTAGATTAACACCTAAAAGCCGACAATGGAATGTAGTACCCTCATAATAACGATTCGATACTGAAAGTCTTCGTTGCTATGTGATATTATAAGCTCCTGAGCAAGGACTTCGATATGTCCTTAAAATAGGTTGAGGGTTTTGACTTAAAAAGGTATGTGGGTCAAGCCGTAATTTGTAGTAAATACAATTGGACTCGTAGAGGCGCTATACTCTTAGGTAATGGATACTTAAACTAAGACTGCTAAAATATATTTTTATTAGGTTTTGCGTTGGTCAAATAATATGTTTATTACTATAGTTCGTCGCTTGAGCAATTTAGTCTGAAATAATATTAAAATACTCACTTCTTCGTCGAGTCTCTGCACCCATAGATGCAAGTTGCTGTACTGCCTCAGCGAGAGATCGTCGATGGCTCGTTGCAAGCGACGAAGAATGTCCCCCAAACTTTGTGCAGAGTACGGACAAGTTTCCAACGAACGCGCATCCACTGAGATTTGTTCCTCCACTGCTAGCAGATCTTCTACCTTTAAAGTGAGAAGCACGGAAGTTTATATTATTTTTATTGTAGGGCTAGGACCTTTGACTGTCGAGATAGGCGCAAAACAAACGGCAGATGCATTTTATTCGTGAACGAAAAGATAATCTATGAAAATAAAAATGTCACGAGAAATAGTGCTCATCTTAGGCATCAATGTGTAAGACATGTGTCTAAAAGAACATTAAGTGATTAATAGAAATATTCAAGGCGACTGTGACGAATATTTAATAAAGAATTTAACAGCAACAAGAAGTCTATTAACTTTTATAAAAGACTTACCTTCTCTTGGAACAGTAGAACAACTTCACTCAACTTCTGAACATAGGGGTCCAGCTTATAAGACTCCCAAACTAGGGCCATTCCTTCCGACACTTGGTTCAACACATCGCGGCGTAACCCTGCCACCAGTGGTATTATTGATGCCTTGTCGCGTATCTGAAATGTGCCTCAAAAATTAGTACAGAATTTAAATTACGATTTGTATGGACACTCATACAGATGCAAAACAAGTCTCTAAAGATATAGGCAATGGGATTCTAGAAAGAGAAAATAAATCGATATAGAGCTGAAAACTGATAATAATTAATAAATACTATTCCTAAAATAAAATGCTATATAAGGAAATAAACACCTAAAAAAGCTTCGAACATAATATATGAAAGTGATTTCAAGTGGAAAACAAAACCATGCATCCTTTGATATTCCACTACCTTAGTATGATTCCTATTATTTAGCTGCACAAATAAAAACATGTGTTAGTGATGGCGCACACAAAAATTGTCAAATGTTATTTGAAAAAGTATTTGTGATAGTGTTGTTGAGTGAAATTTTTTTTAAATATGTTTCACCATCTAACTAAAATCTTTTCGATAACGCTATTTATAATGTGAATTGCCAACGAATTTGAAACACATAAGACATAAGCAATTATTTATCTCCAAAATAATTTAGTACACAGATAGTAATTGCTCTACAGCGAGATTTCTGAAATACTTAAATTAAATCAGATTAACAGTGAGACTCAAACTAAGCTCTAGGCTTGTATTTTCTAATTACAGCCTCTCTATAGGTACATGGAAATGTAACTAGCAAAAAAATTACCAAACAAAAACTCTGTGCATGTAGACGGGACTTTAAAAGTCTGTACCACTTGCATTTAGTGTCAAAACTGCAATGCCTGAAACCACCGTGTACTGTCACATATCATGCGCTGGCCTGAGTGAATGCGTGTCACCTAGCGAGTAATATTAATTATTCGGAGATCGAGACTTATTCTCGCGGGATTTTGTTCGAAGTTACAGTTCCATGTGTTCTGAATTCGTTGTGTTTTGCTGAGATACGTATTAAGAGATGTTTCATGAGTAACATCCTAATTTAAACTCTTACCAAAAAACTGATGGTGAATCATGTCAAAGTGTGTGAGTTGTATGTGCCAATCGTGTTGTCTATTAGTGCTTGAACACAGTGAATAAAATGTAAAATGATATAAATAACTATGATGATAACATACCTTTTCCAAAGTGCGTTCATATGTCCGCACACTCTCGATCAGAGAAATAGCGAAGGGGTAGAGCTGATTCGCTTGATGAGCCTTGTTTACAATGGCCAGGGGTACTCTAAAATGTGTATTTTTATAACCAGATAAGTAAGATGTAATAACAAGGTGTAGCTATACTAAAGGAGGTGTCTCTATCAAATTCGACTACTTGCAAAAAGATTCTGATAATGTCATAAGTCGGGAAAGAACACGATTTAAATTGTTTTAGTGATTTTTAATGACTATTTTTATTTTTCTACAATTTGATCAATCTATATACTCCTTTAGTTATGACTACACATTTAGTAACAGTTTAAAATAGCGTTTTCAAATAGTACGTGTTTCATTGTAGTTTTTAATGTACCTGAATCCAAGATTCTTTAAGTTGCGCACTTCCTTGTACAACGTAATGATTTCCGGCAAGAAGTTTACTTTCAACTTCAGAATATGTCCAGTTTTGCTCGAACGAGCGCGCACAGATTCAATCGCAAAAATACGACCAGACACGCCCAAGTTACGTTGTTGCACCTACGAAAATAAACGTAATCTTTAACGTAAGGGTATAGAGTACAAATTGTAAATATTGTGAGATAAATGTAAATCTAAACATACCTTACGAGCCCAATCATCAAAGACCTCTTGAGTGTCAAGTTTGAGACGGAAGCTGTCTCCATCAGCCTTCAGTTTTTGACCTTCGATATGATTCTCCCAACCTTTACCTACATAAAAACAAAAATCAGTCTTACTAATAAATGCAATAGCTAGAATAGCTGTGGGTGTCTAAATAACTACAGAACAGACATTTAATCATTAAGATTGAAACTAGGTAGAGATAGTCCATTAGTAAAGATATCAAGTTTTCATCTTGGTTTGAAACCATTGTAGCATTTATGAGTTCTTGCATGTCAGAGGAACTGACATGGTTTTCCACAGACTTACCCAACAAGTATAGACTATGAGGAACTGACATGGTTTTCCACAGACTTACCCAACAAGTATAGACTATGAGGAACTGACATGGTTTTCCACAGACTTACCCAACAAGTATAGACTCTGAGGAACTGACATGGTTTTCCACAGACTTACCCAACAAGTATAGACTATGCCTACTACAATGCTATAGTTATAAGTACAGTGTAAGTGAATTACCAAGAACATCCTCAACCCTCTTCAAGTAAGCAGTGAGTTGGTGATCGATCTGCTTCGCCCAGATGATGGAGCCGGCCACGGGCGGCAAGTCGCGGACATTAGACAACCGGCTACACTTTGACTGAGGATATTGAACCTTAAATAGAACATACAGGTTTTACAAAAATATGTAGTAACACTTCGCATCTACCCGTCATACTAGACGACGACACGTTTTGAAGAAAAATTTGCCAAAAATTTTTTATTTTGTATGGGAAATCTGTCGGTTTTTCTCAGAATTTCGAATTAATTCATTTCTATGATTTGTTTGTTCAGTTTGATGCATACTCATCAAACTAATAAAAAATATTTCTAGATATACTTTTTTACACCCGGTATCTATTGTTTTATTAGCAACAGAAGGTCAGCATTTCCTAGTGGAAAATAACAAGTGAAAAAGGAAGACAGTCGATGCATTTTCTTGGGGCGCGAAAGAAAAAACTCGGTGAAAGCTATGCTATATATCTTGGTGTTATGCTAGGCCTACAGGTATATATTTTTAAAATGACTATAGCTGTTTGTACGTTTTTTTTAAATATCAACAAAAATTATTACTAAAAATATGTCTACAGTGTTATTTTACATTTTTATAGACTAAGCGATCATTTCGCTTGAAATACAATATGAAAATGGGAAGAACAATTTCACCTGCGAGCGGGATTTGAACCAGCACCTTCCACACCAATCCGCGTGATGGGCACTACCAATTGAGCTACTGTGGAGGTACTAGTCATCGGCGAAATGTTTGTGTGTGTGTTTATCTCTAGGTGATGCGTTTTGCGTTTTGTTTTGATTTTGTCTAGAAAAAGAGCTATTTCTGTGTTACTATTTTACCTTAAACTTCTCATGCAAAGCTTCAATATCATCCTTGACACGTTGTATGAGTTGCGTCTGATACTCTCTAATAGCGCCTCGGATGTGTGGTCGAACGAACAGCGCGTTGAAACGGGAGAAGATGCGGAACATTTCGTTGGCATTCTTGGCCGTCCCGAGCTGGTCGCGCAAGTGGGCCGTGATGCGGGTCTCCACGCGATCTGATTATCAACCTTATATTTAGTGTCATACAGTTCATATATGTATAAAACGTAGCATCACGCTCTTCAATCAAATCGAAGAGCACGTGTGAATGTCATGAAAGTGGACGAAGAGAAAGCTGTAGCTGTAGGATCGTAGCAAGTGGAGAGAAATAGTCTCTGCCTACCCCAACAAGGCGTTACTCTATATACCTACACATACAGTACGTACATATATAAATACATGATACATAAATCGCGCTCCTTTTCCTTGAAGCTTAGGCAGAGATGTAGACCCAGTCTCATAGTAGTTACATCCACATTTCGCCAGTTATGTTTTTGTTGAGTTCCATGTAACAGGTGAAGAAACTATTGCTGACACAAAACTAGACTCCAAGCTGTGGGACGATACCTAATGGACAAATCCAACTTAATGCCTGACCTGGGAATCCCGCCCAGGACCTTTTGATCGGCACTTGCGTGGCAATCACATTATCACAGAAAACACTTTGTACATACCAATTCTGTCTTCGTAACGGCGAACGGCCGCCTCCCAAGCATCGCAGCCCTCACGAGAAATGTCCAAGCAGTCCACTTCCTTCACATTCTCGTATGCGAGATTGACCTACAACAAATGTAAAAAGTCACTGATCATGGGTAAATGAAAACAAAAAATTGCCCTCATGATAGAATTATCCTCGTGATCGTGAAGGCATCATTCCAATAGAACACGACTAACGACTACGCATTCATCGCAAGTTCGCGCGAATTTCGATCGTACGAATCCACAATCTAGTATACTAATTTCGTTCTGCCCTGTTAACAGTGACAAAGGACACTAACACCCGTATTCAAGCCCAATACTATGATTGCCCGAACGCATAGGGACGGTAAATCCCAATTATATTAGAAACAATTGCCTGCCGCGACGAACGCGGTGATAAATACATTACTTAGCACAGTACCGTACATAAGTATTGTTAGTACATTAATTTACCTCTGCAATAGCGTTGGCGTCAGCAGCGTCCATGGGCAGCGAGTGAGGTTGTGTTGGTTCATTACCCGCACCCGAATCCGCGGCTACAGTCGCCCTTGGACGAAGAACCTAAAGAAATACACATTTGTAAATGATACACCCACAGAACTAGTTTCTCTAATTACACTCCTTCAGTCAGTCAAACCATATTGTTGTGTGGTCAACCAATAAACCAAATGTTGGAGCTTGAAGTTGCCAAGATTACTACAAGGCCTCCGACATGACTTAACGACTGATCCTACATATCTATATAGGATTATAGGAGACAATCCGGACTTATGGTTTGACGTGCCAACAGTTCACATTTCAATGAGATGATGATTCCAGGAACCCCGGATTTGAAACCAGATATACTATATTGAATTGATTGCTATATTGAATTGATATATATTGATATACTATCATTGGACCACGGATGCAATTAATACATACTTTCAATTCGTTTTATTTAGACGCAAGAGGGGCGGTAACATGCGCCACACCATCCTGAGATGTGGCAGTGTAAGGCAGAAGGAAGACTTACTCTAAGCATGACAGTCCTCAGTTGTTCATGGTGTCTACGGAACCGTCGCATATGTTCCATGCGAGCCTGGAGACGCTTGTGAGACGGCGATACACGCCACACCATCTTGAGATGCTCATCGCGTTTCTTCTTTACTATATCACTACAAGAAAAACAGTAAAATTGGTCCAAAATACATCTATTTCGCTTCTTCCACTTATATCACTTCTTCGTACATACGTGTCAGTTGTGGGTACTTTTGACTTGGACTTCAATTTGTGTATCTCTTTCATTTGTTCAGGCAACATCAATTTGTTCACGAAACCTATACAGGACCATTCACACATTATTATATTTATTGCAGTCTAGTACTAACTTACCGCAACAAGCCCTGAAGCTTCTCATATTCATCATCCCAGCAAGAGAACACTTCAAAGCATTGCGTCATCACGCGCTCGAAATCTTCAAAGGGTATATGCATCAGGCGACGAGTGCCCAAGACCTAGGAAATACTTTAATTAGTAATTTGGTTTCTTTTAAAATATTGATTTTATTGTTTTCAAGTGTTACCTTTAGAAGTTGTTGTCCAAGGTCCCTAGATATGGCCTCGACAAGTCTCAGCCCCCTTTGAATGGGATACTTGGTGGAGCGGATCTTTCGAAGATGCGAGAATATTTGCTGAACCGCCAATCTAAATACCATTAAAAAATAGTAAGAACATAATAGTAGTAAGTACCAATGCCAAAAGTGTATTAGTGTCTGTGGCCAAGGCTGTGACATAAAGGTGTACAACAAAAGTAGAACAATCTTGATGCAGAGCACTAGCGCAATGGATGGACTTAATTATCAAGTGGGAAATTTCTGGACGAAACTCACACAGAATCAAGAGGAGGTTTATATTTTTTATGGGCTGACAAAGAACTTGTAGGTTATATATAATGTTATATTATACCTGATCCTCTCAAGCTCCGTAGCACTAAGTAAATCATTGATTGGGAAGTCCTTCATCAAAGGATTGTAGTCAGAGACAGTTGCCAAGGCCTGCTTCAAGCCTGTGTCAGTGTCGAATGACACAGTTGCATGGAAACGCTTGCCATACTTCAGGATTTCTAGTGTTAGAGCCACCTATAGAAAATTCATTGATTCAAATACATTGATGTAATTAAATGTTAGGGGATTTGCATCTCAATCTTTTTATAGAGGTATTTTTCCGAGCGCAAGATAGATTAATTATTTATTACTAATTAGCTTCATTGATTGGAAAAGTGTCTTCTGGAAACCAAATTGATTAAACGATTTTGATTTTCACTTGACTCAGGCCGTAACCCAAACTATACCAGCTAAAAGCCCGCGTTATACGATCATCAAAGTGACATCAACATTCAGACAAGTACATTGTTTCATTTTTTATTTATAAGGAACTGGGCACAATAACTGCTATGGGGTTCTGTAGTGGTGTTGCTCTTTGATCTGAGGCTGTATTAGAAACGGGCTGATTCTGACTAATGTAGTCCTTATTTGTAGTAATTGCGTATGAAATCTGACTTGTTGGAATATCACTCTGCTGATTTGCCGTGGGGTTACCGGCTTCAGAATTGTAGCTCACCCTCTCTACCCGTGGTTGCCGTAAGAGCCGGCTAAGGGCTATAGGATCCAGAGGATGGGCAGCAGCGTCCTCTGCGTAAAAGCATCAAACTACGCTCGCCAACCCGCCTGCCAAGCGTGGCGAGTATTGGTAACAACCCCTTTATGGGGGAGGCTTATGTTCAGCAATGGACTTCCAACGGCTGTATGATGATGATGATTCAGGTGGGAAGAGGCCGTATTTGGTGATGACTTGCTCAGGGTGAAACGTAAAAATAGGTGGAAATTGGGGAGGTTTTGCAATTGAAACTAGATAACTACTATCCACTCTACACATATCATTACTTTTTGGGTTCTAGTATTTCATAAGTCATAGTTTTTCTTACTTCAATGCTTTCTCTTTTTTCCTGAATTCTATGAAGGGCTCTCTCAAGGTTAAGCCAGAATGAGATCTCCTGCAGGGCTGTTCCATTGGATGGATCACGGTCCAGCTTCGTCACCTAATAAACACACATTAATGTTTTAGCTTTTAAAAAGGTTGATATGGAATCTTTGAATCTGAAAGAAGAACATTAAATATACCACCAGATGGCATTACATTTTATTTATGCCTAGTTTAGGGTTCTTCTATCTTGAGGGACAAACTTAACAGTCAGTTTACAAATAAGCTTATACAGTGCACCGCCCTCCCGCCCGCAAAATTGCATGCAAAGAGGAAATGCTATTACGTATTATTATTGTTAGTGACACCATTCATATATCGACACGTGTTTCGCGTCTACACGACGCATCATCAGGAAATAGACTCTGACTCCGCTGTAGGGGCGACAAATGTTAGTACGACGCCGTTCCTCGAGATGTTACCTCGCTAAACGCTGAACCCAGAGATTTAATAAGCTTATTTATTTATTATAAATGATTTATTAAATAAGCTTGTTTTTTTTACTTTGGGATGTAACTACAAATTCTACACAAACCTTTTGGATTTCTTTGATCCAGCGGTTGACTCCATTCTGTAATTGATTGAGGAACGTTGAGTCTTCCACCTTGTCTCCAAAATCAGCGACGCGGGGCTTCCGACCTTCATCCGCAGCCCTTTACAGAACAAAATGACCATATTTCATAAATGTTTTCAATACCGACATTGATTATAATAAATTATGAAGAGGGGTTTATTGTTGAAATTATATAAAAGTGTTTTATGTATGTAAATCTGTATGGTATTTATTAAAACGGATCACTTATAATTGATATATTACCTAAAATAAATGAATTATTATACTATAATATAAGCAGTGGCAATTTGATAGAGATATCATCAAGCCGGATTGCAAGATCTTATTTTCAACCATGTATACACCTACCTTTTGATGACAGCTGCCACCAACTGATGCACAGGCAGAGTGATCTCAGGAATGTCAATATTTTGTTGGAGGTGTAGGAGACCCATCTCCAACTCGGCAATCTTCTTCTCCACAGATGGTGCCATCTTATCGCCATCTCTGTTGTAAAAATACATATGTCACCAAATAATTGTAACAATCGTTAGTTTAAAAACTTGCTAGATTTATTATTACTTTTTTTACCCTGGAAAACCCCTCGCATGACGCACACCCCTCTCACTAGGGGGAGTGGGAGGGGCTATGTGGGACTCGCCACCAGATATTCTGGTGCAATACCCTTTAAAAAATCTGGGGGTTGTCCTACAGGACGCCATGTGTAGCGGCTGCGGACACGCCGAAGCATTCATCCGCCGCTTATTATAAACTACCTAAATATTAATTTATTATCTTACTATTATAAACTTACGGTTATTACAATTAGCGAGATTATATAATTCGGTATATAATAATCATCTTGTGACATAATACAAGTTGTTAAATCCAGAAAATTTTATGTGATGTACTCATACAATATACTTTCATTGACATTTCATTCATTGACATTTGTTATACATATATATGTGTTATACCAGGAAATCTATGCGGGAAGCTTATGTTCAGCAGTGAACATCCTATGGCTGAGATGATGATGATGATGATGATGTAGGTAGCTTAGACCCTGGAATATCACATAGTGCTTTTTATCCAGATATTGCCCTGGGAACAAAGACAACATGCAAAATAAGTTGTGGTATTGGCAAATTTAAAAATACATAAATCTTACCTATCAGCTCTGCCGCTCTCCTTAACATAGCTCTTGAAGAAAGGAGCCATTGTCTTGCTGATGAAAGCATGAAGAGTTTCATAAGGTGAGCCATCAGAGAGGTTGATCAGACGCAGCTGGCTGTGGATGGACTTATCTGCTTCAATGACTGCACCTCGCTTGATGCAGACAAATGCTGCCACACGGGGTGATGTAAAGTGAACCTAAGGAATATACACAATCGACTTCAAAACATAGGTCAACTTTGAAATGGGTAGTATAATATAATGTAATGTAATGTAATGGCAAATAGGTAAATGTTGCTAAGCATTATAAGGTAAATATATTTTTTTAATCGTGTATCAGTTTGGAAGACTATAAATATTGTAAATGATTCCCAGTCATCAATTACTCATCTTGTTACCTTGTAAAAAAAACTGTGCCATGATAATGTATAGATTAAATTGGCCCTTTAATTTATATATGAGTTAGTGACATAAGCCAGTCTAGTACAATGAAATGTAAAATTATTGCCATGATCTTTATAAGCTAAGATAGGTAGCTACTTAACTTCTGGTATGTCGGGATTCGAGACACAATAAAATTTGCATTGTGTCCTGCGCGGATCTGCATTCCGCCATTCCGGCATAGGAAAGGTTAATAGAATGATAGGTTATTAAAAAGGACTTTATGGATAGAAACCAACCTCGTTACTGATTTGGTAAGTGACTGCTTCTTTTTCTTCTTCTCCCTCTGTTGGTTGTTCATTGTCGTCTTCTACACATCAAATGAAAAACAGTTTATTGAATGATAAAGAATTTTATATAACATTCGTGCTAAGGAGTCATTTGAATCGATGTCCAGCCAAGCGGCGTAACCTAAAGCCACATAGTAAGTTAATATCTGCAACGGACGGTAGGTAGAAAGCTAAGAAAAATGGGTCGATATCGTGACTAACCTTTTTGGGAAAATCTCTGCACGTACAAAGCGGACAACTGTGGGTCTGTGATGAACTTCCTGATGCAGTCTTGGTTCACCTTATCTTCCAAGGCAGCGTTCAGGGACGGAGGCACGATATCATCCTCGGGTAAAAGTACCGTTGCAGCTCTCCGCAAGTAGTTTGCAAAGTCTTGGAAATCGACAGCGACGACATTTTGGGACTCGGGAGAGTTTTCACTCCCGTCTAAGGAGTCTCCCATGATGTTGCTGGGAGTTCCTCAGCCTTTTTTGCAATAAATATTTAATAAAAAGCCGCAACACGAAAACTAAGTTCAGCTCAAAATCTGCGAATCTCTTGTTCTGTGCTGCGAATATGACAGCTGTCAAGTATCGAAAAAGCTTAGAAATAACGTCAAAGCCAAAAGATGACGCAAGCAGATGACGCATCATTCAAGGTTGCCAGTTGTAAAAATTACGTTTTCTTAATAAAAGAGGCATCTCATGGTTTGTGTATTCGCCTAAAAGGTATCTTGATTGGAAACCTGGTTTCCATAAAAGAAGAATGTTTTGAAAAGTGGTTTCACTGGGTTCATTCGTTTCTAAAGTGGCCGAAGCCACATAGAATATTATGTATTGTGAACAGAATCGAGTCGAGCTCTATGCCAGAAAAAAATTAGCCTAGGGCCATGCATAGCCTTTCTAGCCATGCCTGGAACAGCGGAGATAGGGTACGTTCTCCCAGCGCTTACTCAACAACTGGCACGTGCAATTTGTTCAGTGTGCAGTTTGCACAGTGCAATATAATAAACAACAAAAATAGAAAGACGTGCCTAAGACAGAAGTGCTTCCAAGACAACAATATTTATATTTATTTAGTCGCTAGTACGACTCTTACTGACGTACGTGGACCTATTTGAACCTAATTTGAGTTTCCATTTTTGAGAAGCCAGTACCTCATTTCCTCTTTTCTTGAAATAAATGCCTAGGGCTAGATATTTTGTAATTCGACTTATGGCATACTTAAAAATTTGGATGAACAGTACCTAAATGTCAGCAAAATGAATGAGCCTCAAAACCTTCCCTGCCTACGGCTATAAAGGTATAGATCTACTACACCTACCACTACACTTACTACAAGTGTCTACCTACATATCAGTGATAAGCTAATAGTTTGATATAGTACATACCTATCTATTATACCTTGGATAGCCCTACTCGTGGATAGATAGATTCATAGCTTTGTTCGCGGCGCAGTGCCCAACATTCAGTAGTCCTATTTTCGCAAGTTTCAAACTTTCCCAAGAAAGGGTGAAACGTTTCGTGTGGTAATTTGTCGTTAAAATCCTTATTTATTGCAACAGGGAAGTTGGATCGCCCCCGGGGATGAATTCGCAAACTTTGCTCCTTTAACTTTGCTTCACTGAATACCGACACCTTGAACACATATTGAGGTTGAAACCTCGTTTTCTTGTTTCAGTTGAGTTATCGGACAAAGTTCCGCGATGAGAAAGAGGCTTGTTTTGTACCTAATGGTGAAAGAATGATGAAAGCGCATAGATTCGTGGCTCTCCAGGACTGTGGCTCTGAGAGACAAACCCGATTTACACAACTTGTAAGTAAGAATGATGAATAATGATATCTAAGTACATATATAGGTAGATAGTAGGTACCTATTTTCACATAAGTAGGTAGGTACCGAGTTGTTCCCGGCTATTTATTAGGGCCACCCAGAAAGCAATTCAACGTCATTGGGCCACCCCTTTCTCATCCCGTGGGAGCCGTGAGACCCGGCAGAGAGATACATTCGGAGAGTGGGCAGCAGCGCTCTCCGTTACCTACCAAGTATTCCAACTAGCGATCTCAGATCGTATAGACAAATGATCTGAGACTGCGATCATCAAGCCGCCTATACCAAGCGCGATGATTACGGCAAAATCCCCCCATATGAAAAGTCTTATGGCGTTCTATGGGGGAGGCCTATGTTCAGCAGTGGACATCTTGCGGGTAGTGATGAAGATGAAGGAGAAGGTACTGTCTTGATACTAGGTAGGTACTTACCTACTACAACTACCTTATTATAGGGAAGTCAAGTTTTTCTGGGTGTTGGTAGGTAGGTAGACAAATACTATTAAATCTTTATTAGGAATCAAAATTATTGGAGAGTAATACTCTCCAATAATTTTCATGTCTCATTGTTATTGGGTGACACTAATTTTATCTAAGAGGTCCTATGTCGGTACCTAAGTAGGTACCTAAATATTTACCTAATAAAAATAGAGTCACTCACTGTTTCTCACCGTACTCGTGACGGCAGGCAATTATTCCAATAATTGAATTTACCAGCCCTATGCGTTCGGGCCATCATAGTATTGTTCTTGAATACCTACGGGTGTAAGTATAATATAAAGGTTTGTGTTTTTACCTTGCAATGGTACTTACTTATCCAATTGGGACTTCGCTTGGTCGCAACGCGAGTATCGCGTCGCCGTCGCACACCTACCAAAGTATAATCAACTCGGTTCAATAGAATTGAATCTCACTGTAATAGTGTTTAGAACAAACTTTGTCTGCGATTGGAAACAGTGTCCAGTAACAAATCGAGTGGACGTAACTGACAAACAACAAAACAATTAATTGGATTTCTGGAAGTTAATTAAAAGCTATGTATTAAATCTACCTTCCCAGTCGCAGCGAACATTTTAAATGATTTCTGAAATGCCAGATTTTAACAACGTAACCAGGGAGCCTAACCATCTTTAGTCCCAGATCTGGACAAATCATAAAACTCTCGCTGCACCGATCATAAGATCCTCCTAGGTACGAGAAATTCGACACAATCCTACAAAATTTTTCCAAAACGTTGTCGTGTTTTCCCCTGTTACCTCCAAATGTAATTAACCCCTTTAAATACATTTATCCTGATATTTTTATAGGGAAGCAATCTATGTCCCTTAATAATATAATAATATTTAGTTTCGCTTATATTTAGTTCTTCTTCTCGAGTTTTCATAGTAATCTTCTAAAAATCCCATTTTACTCGCGTGATTAAACGTTCGCTACAAATACTTATATGTAGAAAATAAAATGTTAAATACATACTAGTTTAGGTTATATTTCATCTATAAAATATCAGGAGTCAACCAGTACATAGAGGACAAAGATGCCTGGAAAATTCTGCATAGCCGCCTCGTGGCACCTTCAAAGAAAACGAATGTAACCAAACCAAATATTGTGAAACTATCTGTTGAAAAGATTAAGCCCTACAAGTTTCTTGTGCGTTCTTCTTGTAGAGGTATCTTTCCAAACGCACGGTAGACTCAGTGTACTGTTTATCTTCATTGACGTGCAAAAGTGTCAGATTATGACTTATTTGAATAAATCTGTTTGAGTTTTAGGTTTGAGTTTGGATATAAATGTATCAAATAAGCTAACTATATATTCGGAGGAAACAAGGCTGATGAAGCTTGACCTACTAAGTGCGCCTGGTAATTAAATATTAACAACACTCCTACCCGATACTTAGGTATAATGTGCAATTTAACAATTCTTTCTTTTGCAACTGGTAGTTACGCTACTGTTCCGTTTTACAGCCATAATGTGTGTCGTAGGCCGCTGGTAACTAGTAGGTACGCTACTGTTCCGTTTTACAGCCATGTTTGTCATAATTGAAATGTGTGTGAAAAATGAAGGCTTTTTTATTTCAGTTATTTATTTATGATTTAGGTATGAACGTATTCGGCCAGGCAACGGATACGGAACGGGTACACAACATTCCGTCCACTAAAACATATCAAAACCATTCTCAGACATGGTCGACGGAGAGATATAGTGCTATGCACGGCATGCGACGGTCACAAATCAGTCTAGTAGGCAATAATCTCATACATTTCCGCACAACAAATATTTTTTGCCGCTCACGGTCCTTAGCATTCCTAGAACGTACCTACCGATTTAGTGGGCAAAGAGGCATAACGATCCCCTCGTTTATACTCGAAGGTAAAGCAAAACCCCGCATGCTTGCGTTCCTATATGCTGAGTGAACAGTGAACGTGGCTTCTACATCTACGACACAAACGCGCACTCTGTTTAATTATAGTTAATGCATAATATCTGTCAGGTTCACGCTCCAATGTCTCACGTTGACGCTTAGCACAATAATAAGTCTGCAGTATCTAGTCTGCAAAATTGTTCGAGAGTTTAGGTTCAAATACTCACCTGATCTAGCTTAGGTACATTATAAATTATAACTACGTACAGGTTGATACGGGTGATCACGGGTCATCCGTACTCAAGGACATAATTTAAAGCGTCTGTAGTAAATAATATTTATAATAAATACAAAGAAAACACTATATAACACTAAGAAAGCCATACATATTAGAGACAAAATCCGCAGATCAAGCAATAAAATTAAGGCAGTTTGGAAAACAATAAATGTAGAGACAGGTAAAGATAAACGAAGAGATACTGAATATAAATTATTAATACATAATGAATACATTACAAATGTTGAGGAGGTCGCTAATATTTTTGTTGATTTCTTCTCTAACATAGCCCCTAATGCGACCAAGTCACTTGATTCATCCCCAGACTTGGCGGATGCTTTTCTTAAAGAAAACTTCCAACGCACCATAGCTAAATTTTCGTTTGAACACATCTCATTAATTGATATCAAAAAGACGTACAAGAGTTTAAATGTTAAAGCTACTGAGGATCTCTGGGGTCTATCTGTAAAAATGTTAGATTCTATAATAAACACAATTGCTCCTTACTTAGCAGACTTGTTCAACCTATGCATAGATAAAGGCACGTTTCCGGAACTAATGAAAATAAGTAAAATCACTCCCATCTTTAAATCGGGAATTAAGACAGATCCCTCCAACTATAGGCCAATCTCTGTTTTGCCAGTATTAAGTAAAATCTTTGAGAAATTGATGCTGAACCAACTGCTGTCACATTTCAATAAAAATAGCATATTACATTTTAACCAGTATGGTTTCACCAAATATAGATCAACAACCGATGCGGGCTGTCATCTCATGACTCTTGTCTTGGAGGCTTGGGAGCGTTCACAGGATGCCATTGGAGTGTTTTGTGATCTCTCCAAAGCTTTCGACTGTGTAGAACACTGCACGTTACTGCGCAAGTTAGAAGTATATGGAATTCATGGGAATGCCCTGAACCTGGTGGAATCATACTTGTCTAGTAGGCAGCAGAAGGTTAGCGTCAATGGTATCACATCTGCTAGTTCTCCTGTCAAGATGGGAGTCCCACAGGGATCAATTTTGGGTCCTTTCCTGTTTTTGGCATATATTAACGATTTGCCTTACATGGTCCACGGTCTAGCAGATATAGTTCTATTTGCCGATGATACGTCATTGATTTTTAAAGTTGATAGGAAGGATACTTCACTAGTACATGTTAATAATACTTTAGCAAGTATATCCAGATGGTTCACAGCAAACAATCTGTTATTGAATGCTAAAAAGACTAAATGTTTGAAATTTTCTTTGCCTAACGTCAGAAGTATAGAACCAAACATAGTTCTTGACGGTGAAAGACTCAATAACGACAATGCAACTTTGTTCCTTGGCATACATATAGACTCTAAACTGCAATGGAGCACTCATATCACCGAGCTCTCAGGGAAACTAAGCTCTGCAGCTTACGCGGTTTACAAAATTAGGCAACTAACGGACATAGCCACGGCGAGATTAGTCTACTTTGCATATTTCCACAGCTTAATGTCATATGGGATTTTGTTGTGGGGGTCAGCTGCAGATATAGAAACCATCTTTATACTACAAAAACGTGCGATTCGTGCCATCTATGAGATGCGTCCACGCGAATCCCTTAGAGAATTATTTAAAGAAATAAACATACTGACCCTACCATCCTTATACATCTATGAGAACATCATGTATGTGCGTAAAAATTTGCATAAATTCAAATTAAATAGTGACCTCCATAATTTTAATACTAGGAATAAAGACAAAATAGCTATACCTAGCTTTAGATTATCTAAAACAAATAAAAAATCATTCTTAGGAAATAGTGTACGTTTCTATAATAAAATCCCAAAAGAGATAACGGGGCTCTCAGAGGGTAAATTCAAAACCTATATAAAATCTACTTTACTAAAGAATGCTTATTATAATGTAAATCAGTACATAGAGGACAAAGATGCTTGGGAACTTCCGCATAGCCACCACGCGGCACCTTCTAAACAAACTAGTGTAACCAAACCAAATATTGTAAAACAATCAGTTGAAAAAATTAAGCCCTACAAGTTTCTTGTGCGTTCTTCTTGTAAAGGTATCTTTCCGAACGCACGGTAGACTCGTTACTGTTTATTTTCATTGACGTACAAAAGTGTCAGATTGTGACCTATTTGAATAAATCTTTTTGACTTTGACTTTGACTTTGACTATAATTGTTTGTACTTATTAATTTGTTGCAATTATTTGTACTCAGATTCGAGCACCGCACTGCGCCTACATAACAATTTAGAACCACAAATTTACTAAATAGTTACTAAGTACGTTTAAATACTTATACGTTACTTATATAATAGATAGATGGAAAAAAATGTCCCAGAATGTCCCAGATAGGAAAAATTCCAGAACAGATAACGGGGCCCTCAGAGGGAAAATTCCAACCCTTTATAAAATCTACTAAAAAGGCTTATTATGGTCAATCAGTACATAGAGGACAAATATTTCTGGAAACTTCTGCATAGCCTCCACGCGGCACTTTTCGAACAAACTACTGTAACCAAACGAAATATCGTAAAACTATCTGTTCTGTTGAACAAATTAAGCCCTGCAAGTCTCTTGTGCGTTCTTCATGTAGGTATATCATTCCTAATGTACGGTAGATTCTTTACTGTTTATCTTCATTAACGTGCAAAAGTGTCGTGAATATGACCTAATTGACGTCAAACTCATATTTTTGAGTTTGAGTAGCTATTTTCAGATTTTCAGATAAAGATCTAAATAAATATAATTTGGTCAAAAATTACTTACCTTATTATTTTTTTACTTGTTTTGAACGAATACTCCTCTATCAATGATCTATGATCATATGGTCATTGATTTAATAATCACACTGATAATAAGTCAGTAGATGCACTCATTTTCCTAGATTATGAAACCTATCTCTTCGTAGAAGTTATACTCGTATAATAAACCTGAACAAACTTACATGAAATGGAAACTGTCTCCACGATTTATCAAAGAGAATTCTCCATTCACTCTAGTGTTAAACATGATCTGATAGATGATATTGAAGTTTTAGTTGCGGAAACTTGGAGAAAATCTTGTCTCCGGAGCCTAAAGAAATTGTCTTTTATGCATGCGCCTTTATAAAGTTTGAGGAATGATCGCTGAATGACGGGGGTATTATTTATAGATGATTTTATTTTCGAGGAGAACGTTGTGAAGTCGTTTGTGAGTTCATTAGATAACCTACCTTAGTGTACCTACTTACTTAAACCTAGGTAACCTATTTATTATATTGTCAGAGTTTCAGGTCGCCAAGATTCCTACAAGGCCTCCGACATGACCTAACGACTGCCACCTACATATAATATATCTTATAGGAAACAGCCGGGACCTACAGTTTAACATGCCATCCGAAACACGGTAGCGCCCAGGCGATGTCCACATGGTGAGATTCGATCCAGAGTCTCCGGATTTAAAGCCAGGCATATTCCCGCTGGACCACGGACGCTAATAGGCGGCGAGCCTATTGTCATCTACCGGGCACAGTTCCAGACTCCAAGCAGTTATTGTTGAGATAATTCCTAATGGAAAAAGCTATTAACATTTAACACCTAGCCTGACCAGGGGATAGAACTCGGGACCTCCTGATCGGCAGCCACCACTCGCGCCCACTACGACACCGAGGTAGTCGAGGCGAGGGAGTCGAATAAGTTGATGATGAAAAAAATCACACCTGTATACCTTTGGGTAGGGTCTCTAATTTAAGGAACTATTTCTTTAAAGTAACATTTTGTGCCATTATATAGGTATACATAAAAAATATGTAGGTATATAGAAGTTTTGTTTTCTCCAATTCCCTCCGAATAAAATTAATGAATCTATTTTGAATGCCTATATGAATACTTACCTATTGCATTTCTGCTTCTTACCTATAAGTTTATAATTAGTTTGGTTCAATACAGGTACCTACCTACCTATATATAATAAGGTCCCTTCCTACATAATCATAGCGGTAGATCTATCAATAGATACGAGTAGGTGGCATTTGGTATTCGAATGCGCTAATGATCATTGTGGCGTAATATATAGGTACATAATATGGCAAATACGGTCTCATTATCCTGCTGAGCCTCTCATAACAATGAACTTGGTTATATGATCAGTCCCAATTAAAGTTTCCTGGATCTAATTAGATACATGAACACCAAATGTAACCGTAAACAAAGCGACATTGTCTAAATTATATGTACAAGTTTCTGTTGTAAAAATAATATTAAATTAAACGTGAAAAACTTTTAGATTCAAGCATTTATCTCAGAAAATCATATAGGTCTCAGCACAAAAATAACAAGTCCGCCATCTTGGGCCCTCCGCCATATTGGTTTAAGAATGACGTCACTTAGGCTGGGTTTTTTGATCACTGGTTAAGTCGACCAATGGTTAAATTTTTCGACAAGTAGTTAAAATTCGACAAAATTCGTTTTTTCATCCCTGGTTAACTATTTTTTTCCACACGATTTAACCATTGGTTAGAAATTTAACTAGTTAGTTTGACAAATGGTTAACTTAACCGATAGGTAACTAACGATCAAAAAACCGGCCCTTAGCTAATCATACATTTTTATCCAAACTAAATGCCTATGCACAATTTAATTTGAATCGGTCGAGGATAACCTGATAGCTTTAAAATTTTGTTGCAAGATTTAACCTAAAGGATCCGAACATACATATTAAATATACTCATACTTTGAAAGTTATAAAAGATTTCAAAAAGCAGAAAATAGTAACAAAATCTGCCAAAACAATATTCGTAGACCTACCAAGTTGGTAAGCACATCAATAGGTTATATAGTGTAGAGTGAAAAACTTTGCAAACAATGTTCAGGCGACTTCTGCTTTGTAGTTTTTGTCATTTCGTCTTTGTGTAAACATTTTTAAATATTCTTGCTTTGAAAGTTGGGACAAACCGGGATTAGCGTGGCAGCCCTGAGAAATGGCTGAACGGAATTGGAAAAGTTGAGGCGATGCTATGGTGAGGCGGCCTCGGCTCTAGGATTACACCTACAAGATACCAGCTATTGGCACAATGCGACGTTCTACAAACTTTCATTGTGATAAGTTTGTCACCGAGAATAATAACAAGGTAGTATAGGATTCTTTGTGCCTACCTATCCTAATCCTAATACTATTATATCCTAATATATATATATTATATATATACTATTATAAAGGCGAAAGTTTGTAAGTATGGATGTATGTATGGATGTTTGTTACTCTTTCACGCCAAAACTACTGAACCGATTGGGCTGAAATTTGGTACGTAAGTAGCTTAGACCCTGGAATAACACATAGGGTACTTTTTATCCCGATATTCCCACGGGAACGAAGACTACGCGGGTGAAACCGCGGGTCACAGCTAGTGGGTAGATAAAGGTAAGTAAGTTAGTAGCTATCGATTTAGGTTGAACTTTTTATCTGAGCTTACTCATATAACGATCTCTGAATGTCTTTGTAGGTATTCCTAAAAAAACTAGTATGTACTTATTCAATAGAAGTGTTTTGGTAGTACCTACCTATAGTATCTTCTGAAAGCTGTTAAAACTGCCATACCTATAGCCGTAGACAGTAGATTAATTTAATAGGCACTCTTAATACTGGAGATAGGATATTAGAAAAAAAGAACACCCATACCTACTAGCTATGTACGACTATAACGAGTAGGTACCAACTGAATGAAAGTCGAGTGCCCGCTCAGAGGCATTCTGAAAATCGAAAAGAATTTGCTGTTCTTTTTGTAAATTAATTTTAATTTGTGTTAAAGCGTATCAGGGTGAACTCAGATGTGCAGGAGCGCACTCGCTACGAAATTACAAACTGGAATTGTATTTTATTCTTTGCTTATGTTTATTTCTTCATGTTACTCATAACGGCGAATGCTTTGTACGACCAGTTGATGAGCTGAAATTAAAATTAAATATTAAAATAAACTTTTGTAAACTTTCTTATGCATAGGTACATACAAATTCACTAAAATGTATGATTAAATTACTGAGAATATTTACAACAGTGTAAGTGGCCAACGATAGAGTAAATATCTTTCCAGCTGTGACTCTCAAGGGAAGCTTGCATCTTTCCAGAAAAATGATGATAAACATGCACAACTTGCGGTCTAACTTCAACCAGGGACTCTGAAACGCGGCTAAGCGGAGATCCATGCTCTGAAAACCGGAATGAATGCTCGTTTATTGCTCGAAGAATATATATCATGTATTCAGATACTTAATATTCTGCCAGTGCATGGACAAGCTGAACATTGTCTTGGTAACATTATGGAATATACGCGTATCTATAGACATGTAAAAATTCTAATAGTAGTAAGTAACCAGTTCTGTTAAATCAATTTAAGAAATCTGCATTTTTAATTATTAGCTAGGTACGTATAATATTATATATGTAAAACTATTCGCAGTAACTAAGTAGTTAAGCGATCACATCACAGATGACGTTTATGTTGGTCTTTGTAATGGCTTTTCTACTAAATAAAATTAACTCACAAGGATTGATGTCTACGAGTATAAAAAGCTGATTTAAACGGCACTTAGTCTGGAATACATTATCGGTAAGAGCAGATGAATAAAATATAACGAGTTAGAGACAAATGGATAGAGTACCAACCTTCCATATCAATTCGTCGCCGAACCAACAGAGTATGAATACTTCAATCAGCATACAAGTTAAATAAATTGCCATCCACACCATTTGCATCGGGTGACTAGTCGGGTTCTCGATCTGTCAGAAAAAATGGTCTAATGTGAGCATTATTCAACCGAGGGCACTGAACAAAAACGCCATTTGTAGAGCTCCGTCCTTTGCAATTTACCAGTCGAGTATCGATGGCGCGCGGTGCCACGATTTCAATATCACGAAGGTTAAACGGTTGACTTTTTCGTATAATTTGGCTGAGATGTCTAAATCTCTAACGCATATATCGTAAGTTAATGTTATGTCTAATACTAACAGGTATTGCGCCTTAAATAGCAATAGGGATATGATATTTCAAGTGTTACATACATTTTGTCACCAAATGCCATTTGTATTTACTAATGCTGAAATAGAGTAAAATAAAAAATGTAGTCATCGTTTAAAACAACTTTCAGCCATTTCACCAAAAAATTTACAGGCGAAATAAGCAGAATGACCCTCTAAGAGGACGCTGAATGATTGCCAGTAAAACCCTGCATAAGAGAAAATATTTTATGACTCACCGACAAGAACTGAATGCCAACCAGACAAAGTACCATAACGCTTAACATAAACTGCAGCGCTGAAGCGACGCTGAAAGCGCTTTCAATCATTGACACGTACCTGTAACAATTCCTCCGGATTAAATAACGATGCCATTACTGCTCTCACAAAATCTGTTACTCTTCAAATAGTTTCAAGTTTATTTATTCGGAATAATAATCGATATAAGTATTTATATGAAAATTAAAATTAAAATGACATCACATTATTTTTCCAAAATGGGAAGAGGGGTTCCAACACCCACACCATACCAGTTATGTTTTTAATCTCTTACATCGAACTACGGAGACTAGGAGGCAAGCCTACCAACCAGGCAAAAATTTTGGCTCCAGGCTGTTGTTGATAAAATTCCTAATGGAAAAATAAAATATTTTGCAAATATTTCATTAATAAAACTTTTTCCATGACCGAATAGAAACGTCATGATCGGCAGTATCGCATGGGATGTTTCGCATCATAAAAAAATCCGCACAAATGCCATACGTCCCTTTTGAAAATATAGGTATATGACACGAAGCCAATTTCAGTGTTAAATTAACTTTCAATATTTTATCTCTTTGTTTCTGGCCTAAACTAGGAACAAAGTATGCAAAATAAATTGTTAAAGCACACCTTGGTAAGCATGCTAAGAGTATGTAGGGTTCCATAATTAGAAACCTTAACAAAACTATACCGCGTTTTATAAACATACAGTGTCACTACAACAAACAGTGGAAACTACTGCAATCATGTTAAGTATCACAATTTTTTTTGTACAATTTTACAGTTTTGGGATTTTTTTCTGTAACTTCTGATATAAGATCATGCTTCTTGCCAAATTTCATGATCCTAGGCCAACAGGAAATACCCTAGGGGTTTTAGCCCACTGCACAAAGTATGGAAATGTGCGGTAAATTGGCCGTATCTTATGATTGCATTGACTTAGATATTTGATTTTTTTACAACAACTAGGGACCATAGACCTGAGTTATATTATTAGAGAATTTTATCTTGTAATAAATTGTAAAAATATGTAATGGATATTGTTACCGTATGATGCTGTTGTGATGTTTGATACAATCCTTGAGTACCAGTCGTGTATAGAAGTTTAAGCCAAAGGAGCCTTCGTCACTCAGTGCCACGATTGCCCTCTTACGTTTCCTCTCTGCCAGCATGTCAAAATTACGTAAGTTGTAAGCAAGAATCTCTATTTGTCCAACTGAAATATTTTATTCATAATAAATAAAGGATCTTCAGTAAAGTTTTAGTTCTCTTAGTGGAATAGCAAAATGCAAAGCTATGGTTCCCAATGCTAGCAGTAAGACCAAAGTAAATAATTTCCATCAGGCAGACAGCTCGTAATCCTTGCAAAGAAGTTATTATTCGTTTCAGAGGGAATTCGTCCAAGCTACGACTAAGCAAAGCAAAAGTTTTTGAGGTTGATAAAGGGTGAAACTAGGATTTTATTCTTTAACTACTCATAATAAGTTATGCCACGAGAGAACTGGCCTGTGGGGCCGCCTATAAAAAGTTTAGACTTTTTTTATGAGCTAGGGTAAGTTACTTATAAACTTACTGGCTGAAACAACAAAAGCTGCTAGTATCGTATCCATTACTCCATCGATTATACACGTAGCAGGTTTGTAGTAAATCTGCGGAAGGACGGCGTCAATTATATGGCGCATTACTTCTTGTTCAATCAATTCTAGATGGTTCATACAAAAGGCATTAATTAGATCTGTTGACCCGTATAAGCTAATATCGGGGCTAATAACTAGCGCCAAACAAATAATAGCTGGAGAGCCTTGTTAGGTACACAGAAGGAACACAATATGTAATCACGCTTTAGATGAGACATCAAATATTTACTGATTGGCGATTGGTTAGGTAGTAGATGAATGTGATTTTGTGAATGAAACTCTCTCATCAACGCCCAGCGCTAACCGTTGGCCCTAGAGACGTAACATTTGCACGTAGCTTTCCATTATAACACAAACCAGAAGTAGAAAAATGCCTATGAATGAAAGCACGGGAATTAAGTACGCTAATTATGTTATAAAACGTGTGAGATATAAATAGATATTTAACTTACGTGATGCATGTAAAGGAATTCGTAGAGAGGAGTACTATAAACGTCTATGCATGGATATTCAACGTTCGTTGGCAAAATATCAAAATTTTCCGTCAAAGGTATTATAATTCCCACTGAAATTCAAGAGAATCATTTCCACGGTAATGAATTTGGTAACAATGATCTTGAGACACATTTTACAATAAATGGAATTAATTATACTTATTAATGTCAGTTTTATCTCTATGTATATTAATGAATGAACACCTTATTTTACGAGTAGATAGATACCTCCAATTTTGTTATTAATTTGTGCCGTAACGCGTAGCTAAGGTAATATAAATTGTATAATGTGTTAGTAGAATCTCTAATGAGTACCTATTCACCTATAATGGGCAAATTAAGTACAGGCCTTAGGTTAAGAAGACGTAGTAATGCTTCTGTGCTGCAGAATGACAGACAAAGACACTAGATTGCATTGTAATGATGATTTATTCATGAAACCTGAAACAAAAAGGCTACACACCCTTAAGTGATATTAGAAGTCATATCTGTACCTACCTGTAACAGCGCCGACACACATTGTTGAGTAATAAGACATAACAAAGCGAGCTGTTTTAATGCTTTCTAGGTATATAACTCTATGTTCTTTCTCTTTCGGCTTGAACTCAGCACAATGTAGGTACTGTAATAAGTTCATTATTTTTTCCTTGTTGAACCAAAATACTGCTACTTTCACGTATGTGTACATTTCACTTAAAAATAAGTATAACCTGGAACGAAAATCATAAAAGATACGGAGAGGTACGATGTTGAGTCAACCTATTTAGAAAAATTATTTCTGTAAGACCACTGTTATACACTATCACATAGTTGGAAAAATAGAAATATATCAAGTTACTTCTCGTATAATGAAAGAAAAGCTGAGTGGATGTCATAATATTATTCAAACGAAAAAGTAAGTAAATAAACGTCTAGCTAACCCTTCCGCGACGTCTCCCACATTTTTCCGTCGTCTCAGCAAGTAAACCACTTCACCGATCCCGGGCATAAAACACACAAGCCATAATACAATCAATGTATATATTGCTTGAAGCCAAAATTTAAATGTTTTCGGAGAATAGTTATTGAACCACATCCCATAGAATTTTAACCAATATATGTGAACAGAGTGGTACAATTTAGCATTGAGGTCGTCCCACGGTTCAATTACGCCATACGGTAGGACTGGCGACAAAAAAGCCAATTTTTCTTTGAAGGTTTCAATCATTTTGCGTTAGAGATCGAATAGGAGCTACGACTTTGGCAAGCTGCCCAAGAATGCCTCCCACCTATCAGTTTAGTAGGAGTCATTATCTAAGGTACATAAGTAGTTGCTCATTTGTATAAACAGAATCGGATAACAGTTTTATGAACCTGTTATAGCCACACATTGTTAAGGGGACACACTCGTCATGGTTGTGTTATGTATATTAAAAATACTCCATAGCTGGCCTGTTTTAAAGTATAAAATTAGAGAAGTTTAAAATTATTCGTATATTTAGTTATAAGTAAAACAGGTATACATTGAAGTTTGTATACAATAAATTATGATACGAGTATCTACCAATTTATCATCAAAGTGATACTGTTGCTATTTTTTGTTCATGAACAAAACGAAAAACATGGAAACATCGCCTTAAAAATAACATGATGATGATGATGAAGGCATATTTAACGGACCGATTGTCACCATATCTTCAAATTTTTCTGAGCATGTGCCTTTTGTTATTGGAAATACCACAGCTACCTACATATTATTATCTGACTGGCTGTTGGTTTAGTGGTAGTGACTCTACCTTCTGGGCTACTGGTCCCGGGTTCAATTCCCGGCCAGGTCATTTATGCATGAACATGTCTGTTTGATCTGTGTCTGGGTGTTATACATATATGTAAGTACGTATTACTTCTGTCTTCCGGTTCTGGTTACCATTGTACAGACTTCTAGCCTAGTTTGGGACCAGAACACCGCGTGTGTGGAAGTGGACCCATAATATTATTTTGTCCTTCGAAAACGGGCTATATAGCATGGTCTTTAGATAGATATACATGGAGTCATTTCTAGCCCAACGTACAGAGGCCCCTTTGAGCTTTTAATCTAAAGGTTATGGATAGCAATTTTTATTATCAACAAACAAGTATATTACATTAGCTCTCTAGGTATAATTAAATATAAATAAATATATAATAAGTGCCACAAATTGTATTTTTTCAATTGTAGATTTTTGTTTTTAATTTTCTATAAAAAGTATTGTTTAAAGAAAAATATTTGCCCTTTTATTTTCCGGAATCCCCTTAAAAGAGTTGAATTTATTATATCGATGAAAGCAATTATTATAATTACAGCAGCAATGTAATTATTGCTATAAAGGTAGAGCTATATGACAGACAGTAATAATTGTTTTCAAAGAGGTCCCTAATATTAATTATCATCATTTTCAAATGGAAACAAAAGAAAACGATGCAATTAATTAAATTATGATAGATATATTTAATATTGCACTTTGACAGGTGGTTGGGCCATTATCATTTCCCATAAAAACTTTGAGGACCAGTGACGATGATAGAAGCGATATAATTTCTTCATTAGGGTTTTATTTTAAATATTATCAACTAATTATAAAAAAAAAAACATACATTCACGCCTTTTTCCCGAAGGGGTAGGCAGAGGTGTACCCAGGACTCAGTCCTATAGTAGATACACCCACATTTCGCCATTATGTTATTGGTCCCATATAATAGGGGGCGAGCCTATTGCCATCTACCGGGCACAGTTCCAGACTCCAGGCAGTTATTGAGATAATTCCTAATGAAAAAATGCAATATTTAACACTGCCTGACCTGGGGATCGAACCCGGGACCTCTAACTAATTATAAGGTGACATTTATCCAGTTTTACTACAAAAGGTACGTTTTAAAACTGCAAATATATATTTATTATTTATCGGAACTATGGAATTCTGAAGGAAATACTTTAAATACCTTTATGTCCAGTTATAAAGCGTATCTTTTATAGTATAAATGGATACATGCCACTTTATAAATAGTTGTTTCTTAAAAAGAAATTATATCTCTTCTATCATCGTCATTGGTTCCTCAAAGTTTGTTTGGGAAATGATGACGGCCCACCACCTTAACACCCGTATTCAAGAATAATACTTTTATGTAAGGTACTGTGCTAAGTAAGGAATTTCTCACTGCGTTCGTCACCGCAGGCAATTGCTTCCAATTGAATTTATCGGCCCTATGCGTTCGGGCCATCATAGTATTGTTCTTGAATACGAGTGTAAAAGCCGTTTACGTGCAGGTGCGGTGAGCTTTAGGTCCTTATGATGTTGTTAGAACCTCTAATACCCCAATATATGCAATAGGTAAATGCGTCATATCTATTAAATACGTAACAGACTTTTCTTTTCTACCTAAACCCGCATTTTATGTACACTTTTCCATAAGTAAAGTTGTTGATTTTTACACTTTTGATGTAGCTACCTTCAAGCCATGAAAGAATCTATTTTGCGTATAAGCGTAGCACGGTCTGATTTTAGTTGACCAACTGCTAAATGGCATTCGATTTGTACCGTCTGAACAGAGTTTTAATAATTTTTCATTCGATTCTACAAATGAAATCCGAATTCGTGTTAGTTTGTTAAACAACTAAATTACAACTAAAATCGAACCGTGTTAGTGATATGCAAGGTTTTCAACCCGCATTCATAAATATAAGGACTTGTAAATACTATGTTTTTAAGCGCGCCATTTTAAGCGACACAAGCGTGACGTTAGAACGCAGCCTGTAGACTTTTTTAGAAGAAGAATTTGAATGCACTTTTGTAATCTTTTGAATCCATACAGGCACGCGTGTGTATCGATACGACGTGCAGACCAATCGGCCGTAGAAAAGGTGCACGTGTGTGGTCGCACGACAACGGCGCTAACACATTTGAATCGATGCAAACGCACCGTAAAAACACTCTCTGGTGACGCGCCGGTATTGCGCGTGTGTATCGCTACAGACGCGATGCTAACGCGCGTGTATATACAAACGCAAATCAAATTGGTTTAAAGAATATAAGCGCCGCCGACAGCGCATTTAAAACACGGTGGTTTGATTTTTTTTGGAATTGGTCGGCTTTTTGTAGTGGTAGGCCTTTTTTGCAGGGGGCCGCCTGGGGAAGTACCATCAGGCACCTGCGGTTTGCTCGTCTTGTTAGGTACTCAATACTGTAAAAAAAAGTTTTATTTGATAGTTCAACCTTCAAACGTGTCATGACATATCATACACATTTACAACAATTTATAATATATATATTAATGTGATATATTCCTTGAATACTAACTAAATAGTATTTATTCTATTTACACCAGATTTCCATGAATTAAAAAATGATTTATTAATTGTATTATAAAACTGACATCAGACCACTTTAATTGGATTTTAATAATAATAAAAAAGATTGCAAATACACTAATGTTATGCTTTAAATAAATCAAAGAGGTAGTGGGTTTATGTCACACGTGCAATAAAATAAAATACGATACTCGGGCCTCTAGTAGTTTATTCAGGTACGGCGTTTAGCGTTTAGCGCTTAACTACTCGTAACTTCACGCCGTACAAGATTCTACTACTTTATGCCCGCTTATTGTCATGTACTATTAATAAAGAGTTATCTATTAAATTACGAACAGCTTTGCAGGAACATCTTGAACATTTGACTTCCGTTTCATATTTTAATGTGTAAATATAGGTAGGTACGTTTCTCTACTTTTTCAGCGGTTCCTCAAGCTGTCAATTCAATGGTGATACGGGATATTATCTGTCGAGATAATGTCTTTCTGTCGCTTATCCAATATGCCGTTGGGGTTGGTGATTTTCCACATATTTGTACTAAAATACATGAAATGTAGGTGTACCGTATAGTAAAGTAGTAGGTACATATTTATTTTTGTTTTAAAGATGCATCCATAATAGGCAAGAGTAATTATCACTGAATTTTTTTTTAACTTGATGAAGAAATCTGTGCAATAAACCCTCAAACATTAAAGGTTCTTTTTATAATTCTTGAAATACACTTATCATAATAATATCTAATTGAAAAAAGTTGAGAGTAAGCACATGAAATCCTAATAATTTCGGTTCAGGATTAAAAAAATCATTTATCAAATGAGGAGGCTCTTCTCGGGCCTGACAGGCGCTGAGTGATCACTCGCTTAAACAGAATATATTATGGAATATATTATATAAAAAATATGAAACGATTTTATGTGATTCGGTGGGAGGCGGTCGAATTTGCATAATCACTGTTCACACAGGCCAAGCGAGAAATGAAATACGTGATCTCACAAACAACGTATTATTCTGCAAATGGATTTCAATTTACTTTCCATCTATTGGTTTTTCTCTGATAGACCAAATTTTTTTTTAAGTGAATATGTACGAGTATTAATCAAGATTTTTGTTTAGCCTAACATTTCATCATTCTTGATTCAAGTATAATTAATTCCTTTACTCTGTGCACTTAAAATCAAGATATCGTTTATTATAATTGCAGATTGCTGCGGTTGGATATTTCAGCGGGAACGGCAAGGTAAGTGTTTGAAGACATTTAAGGTATTGTATCGCTTACAATTCTTCTGTGAACATCCGACGCCGAGCGAGACAAATGAGCCGTTTACACGCGATCTGCCGCCATTAATTAGAAACAACGCGTGGTGCCTCCCCCTGATTGCTATCTGTCAGAGTACACGCGACTGCTTGCTTGCTCGCTTCAATGCTTTCCATTTTCGAGGCTACTGCTCTGTTCAATGCTTAATCCTTCGATACAATAACTTAATCTTCTGTAATATGTAGAACGCAATCAAACCACAAGTAGAAACTGTCTATTCGGAAGATTTACTTCTACAAGTACTCAAGTGAGTGATAGTATAGTTTCAATCTACTGTACTCGTATCTATCTATAAGTAGAAATTAGTGGTCAGCGCATTTGGGACGACCGAACTGTTTCAGTGGGAGAGTTTTCTTTCCACTGATTCAAGACCGGATTTATTGAAATTGTCTTTCAGATTTCCTACTGCAGCTGGCAGTTGGCTTTGATACCTAAACAATTATTTGACGTTTAAACCTTACCCTTTGGGACTTAAATTCTTAACGTAAAGTTATGCTTTAATTCCGTGGAGTAGACAGAGGCTATTTTTAGCTACTTCCTGCGATTCTGATACACGACCTTCGCTTCTTCTACTCACATCACATTAAATCACATTCTTCTAACGAAATGCTCGTTAGTTTGAAAACGTAAGTTCCTCCTTAAAATGCGAATAACATCCTTTGCCAATATTATTCAGAGTAATACTTATAAATTAATGTAATCTTTCTCTTATACTTGTATGTAAGTATAAAGAAAACATCCTAAACAAACTGTTTGTCTACAACAGGCAACTTTCAAGATTTACGAAACTAGTGTCTCGGTGTTCATGCGAAACTTGTAATACGTGTGTCATATTATTGCCGCTGTCCTTTAAGAATTGTAGCACTTGACATCTATTTTATGATAGTCTTATCTTTGTAAAACATTGTCTTTGTGTAACTTGTTTGATTTGTTATATTATTTTAATGGTATGAGCTTTTGCATATCGAACCTATTTTAACGAAAATAATATTGAAAAAACTCGCAGTTGAACAAATCAAACCTTACAAGTTTCTTGTGCGTTCTTTCGCTTGTAGAGGTATATATCCGAACACACGGTAGATTCATTACTAGTTTTATATTGTTTATTATATTATTTTAAGATTTTTAAGATGTATAGTTAGCATCAGTATTTACTTAATCTTGAAACATCAAGAAACAAGCCTAAAATAAACTGGGTGTGCCCTAAACTCGAAGTATTCGGTGAAGCTTAAAAATCAATACGTGTTAGTCTCAAGTCTCAACCTAATTACAAGTCGTTAGAAGTTAACGCGAGCTTCTTGATTAATGAAGATTTATTGCCGGTATCTAATGATAACGTAGCTTTGCATCTACTTCGGGAACTATACACGATTCACTAACTTTAGTTATAAGGAAGAGAAAATTACTTTCATTTTATAATAATCGTATTTTGAATGGCTTATTCCCGCCACACTTTCAAATTTCATTTATGATTATATGTTATATATTATTATGTTTAAACATTGAAGCATCTGAGATATCTTCCAGTTAGATATGTATGCAAAAAGGTGTAGTAATAATTAAGGAGGTTATAGCTCGACAGAAAAGAGTAGAAACGGAACTAATTTAAAGTGTATGTGTTGATTAAATTGTTTTTACTCTTGTAAAAGACAGTGGCGCCCCCATTATTTTCTACTCTTTTGTGTCGAACTATATCTATCTGTAAAACAAAACTAAAAAAAATGTTACACAATTCGCAAAAAATAACGTTGACTTCCCATACAAAATTAATCAGCAAATCGTTTTAAAATATGTTATGTATAGGTAGGTATATATAGATATATAGATATATAGACAGTAAAAAAAAAATCCGTAATTTTTATTTTGAAAGTTGTTCAATTTCAAAAGTATTACTAAAGCTTTTTGTAAAACCTTGCATTTACCTATAAATCCCAGATAGTACCGACCCATGTACCAATATACTAGATCTTATCAATTGTTATCGTTATCATTGTGATTAAATTAAATTATTGTTCACAATAATAATTATTATAAGCTCTACCTGTCTCCAGTTTAATAACTCAGGTTGACTTTATGCAGTCCGCTTACGATCCCATTAGCAAATTTAGTTTGGTATAATTTAGGTTAATGTTGTATCATAGTTTGCAGCCCGGTCCTGAATAATGAAATGCGAGGCTTCTTGGTTGTATTAGATGGCTGCCGCAGGGTTTCCATCTAATTGTGTTTATGTTCGCATGATACGGGAATAGGTTTTAATTGGAATTTATCCTACAAGGATATATGCATTTATTCTAAGTAGATAAAGAGATAATTTAAGTTAAGGATTGTGTAATGTTTTATTAAGCCATCTGGCTTAAGAACGACAACCCTATAGGGTCGTTTATGAAACTTTCCCAGACTTCAAAAAGTTATCGTTGCGTATGTAGGTGTATTTATTATTTATGTTCAACGATATCGTCAGTTGTGGATAGATCAAAAGTCTTTTGTATTTTTAGTATTGAGAAATGTTTGTCCTGGGATGGATTTTAGTCATGGAAAATCGATTCTCTCCGAAACTGTCTCGGTGGCGTAGTGGGCGCAACCTCGACCACCGATCATGAGGTGCCCCAGAACATGCAAAGAGTTATTTTATTTTTCCATTCCATTCTTATTTACCTACTTACTATAAAACGTCCTGGGTATGGGTAGGCAGAGATACACCTACCCACGCAGAGGGGTAGGTGTATCTCTGCCTACCCATTCAGGAAAAAGGCATGGTGGTATATGTTAAATGAAAATCCTTTTTTGAAAGTTATAAAATGTTAAAAAGTTGTGTTTAAATACGCTTACTATAATACGCTTACTTATTACAATATACTTACTAATTTAAGAAAGTAATCAAGATGTCAGTCAAACAAAGTATGAAGACTACGGCATTTTTGTAAATTCCGCAAAAAGAAAGTGGAAAGTAGATATATTGAGACGTTTGTCTTTCCTTACCTCAAGGTAACACACATTCGGCCGTGCGTAATGTCGTAATTTTCGCGTCGGAGGTGTAGGCAGTAGGGAGTGAGCGCTCTACCCGTCATTATACGGAGTCTCGGTCGACGTCACTACCTAATTATAGAAGATTGATGAGGGTACCTCTCTTAAGGTACTTCACTACCGGCGAACAAACTTGGAAGGAGTACAAATAACATGTATACTTTTTTATTCATGTGTTTTTATGTCTCTTCTTCTAGAAGAGTCTAAGAAAAAATAGTACAATTGGCCTCCTTGCGAATGAGTTTTTATTTTATTAGATATCTATGAAAAAAAAAGAAAATGGATCTCTTTTGCACGATATAATTTCTTATAAACATGGAAAAAATAGTTTCCACTCCAAGATATTTTCGAACTTACCTCAGTAACATTTATATTAATAAAATAGTGGATATAACGTTGTTTATTGTTCAGCGTTGACCTACTGAACTTAGTTTTTCACGAGTCTCTTGAACTCTCTTATCGGCACTTAATCCGTCTCTGGTAAAATAATTTACGTGGTTTGTGTTCAAGGAATAAAAACGCCATTGAATGCTAATAAAGATTATTTCGTTAAGGAAGAGGCATGATTATAGTCACAGGAAGAGGTAGTAAGGACTATGTGATTAGCTGATATAATATGAGCAAAACAAACCACGGCAGCCCTTGCTTTTTATTTATGATAAGCTGGAGTATTTTGATCAGCCAATCACAGAAGCCGCTGTCAGTGCAATCGCACTTCGCACTTAGACTATTGCCCGCGCCTGAGGGTCTAGATAGACTGCTAATATTTAAACTGCAATCCGACTGCACCGTTGGTTGCAGTTTTAATTACAGTCGTACTAAGTGCATAAAAACTGCTGCAAACGGATTGCAGTCTAAACGTAGTCCGTCTGTTTAGACCCTGAGATGTGCCATAAGTCAATTGGTTGTTCGGTCTGTATTTGTGACCGTCCCGTGCACGGCAAGTGGCGTCGGAAGAACGTTGTAAACACGAAGGTTAACTTAATCTCTACTGCAAACTTACTAGAACGCTAACCATTTGCTACGGCGGCTTGTGGTGTGGCTTAATCAACGTTCAACACTTCAAGTTTTATTCGTTCATTTATTTTATTTAGGGTACGATGAAAATTATGGAATGCGTCCAATGACGTTGAATTGCTTTCTTAGTAATGCGTCTAATGAATGTGGATATGAAATTTTTTACTATATCATGTGTTATAAAAAGTAATTTAGTACGGGAATGCATCTACCCTAAATAAAATTGCAAAAAAAATATGACAAAATTCACAATAAAAGTCGGACTTTCCATATGAAAAGTCGAAAAAAAAATCATGAATTTTGCAATTGTTTCTTTAGCAAGTTGTTCTGTTAGATGTACCCCCTTTAGTATTACTAGAGCTTTATGTAACACATTTTATAACAAGAGTATGTAGCTGCGTTGAAAGAATATTATGTAGGTATGTACGATATATAACTTGTTCTTCCAAGATAGAAAGACTAAACAATAGAGCTACCTACTTACTACCTACCCTAACTAAATACACTATACCATAGAACGCTTCGAAAATCCACAGGCCGACATGCCAGCCTATAGAAAATCCAAGTGCTCTAAACCACTGTCAGATGGCAGCGTACCCAAGATACTGGCGGCATTGCCACGTTGAATAGCAATGCTTATACGTTGAGCCAGATAAACGCCAGCATTTTGATCACGCGTCGCCTCGACCAAGCGCTCAGATAGATTTTTGAAAATGCGATGAGCTCCCGGCCCCCACGGTCCCAGAGTCTCGACTCCAAACGGTTCAAATATGTAACCGCTACCGAGGTTTGCATACTTGCCCCGCTTGCGTTGCTCGGCAGAACCCGCCGCCGCACCAGCCGTACCTTGGGTCTCTGGTACATGTGACGGCGCTAGTGTGTCAACGCAAGTAGCGTCCCACACCAGCGGCCGTCCCAGCTTCCAAGGAACGAGGGTCATACCGTCAGGTCTTTTACCATCGTCACGCATCAAACCGTTCGGTTCGAGAACGGCTGGTACATTGGCGCTGGTAAAAGCCCGGCGGATGATGTCGTTAAGGCTAGCGTGGCGGGAGATCCGGCCAGCACTTCGAGAACATGAGAGACCGTGGTGACCGCGTTCGTCGACGGCAGTACCACACTGGCAACGGTGACCTACATAGCAAGGTGCACCCAAACGCAAGCTGACAGCTACACGAAAAGCAGATGGATCTAATAGATTGCCAGTATTGAAAGATGGGATTGCTTGCAACCAAAAACCAGATTCCCTAACAGAGACTGCCAGGAGTCGGGCCTTGTCTGTGGAGTTGGCGCACGTTTGTATGAGACAATTCCGTACCAACGCACAGAGGGGCCCATCCCACAGTCTCTGTGAAGATGGTAGTTTAGGTAAATCGGTATTGGGGCAAGCCGCAACCCAAGCACTCTTTGCCTCAGCCAAATTAGAAACATCGAAAGCTCCTAAAGAGGGGACTCGCGAGGGAGCGAGGATTTTTTGAATTAGGTTGTCCGAACTGTGCACTGAGGACAAAAAAGCCGGGAGAGCGACACTTGAAATTTTGCGGACCCCTAAGCCTCCAAACCTGACGGGTAAGGAGGCTTGAGACCAAGCCCTGTCATCCAAGTTTAAATTTAATACAGACATTAGGGTATTCTTTATGACATTGTCTAAGCTTACGAGAAGTTCATTGTGTTTCCACAACGGACAACATCGTAAAGCATACGTAAATTTTGGCACAAATAAGCAGAATCTGATAATGGTGAATGCCATATGGGCATTAATTTTCAGTAATCTGTCCGAAGCTGAGCTGAAATTTTGAATTTTTTCATCTACGAAAGATGGGAATGATTCGTCGAGAATCGGGGAACCAAGGAGGCGAAGGGAGCACTTATCAACAACTTTAATGTTAGGTGCCAAACGGTTGAATTTTGCATGTGTCAAATCTCTATCCAAACAGGTATTCGAAACAAAAAGTTCGCATTTTGAGAAATTTAGTTCCAAACCAATTTGACGGAATTCGTCAATAAGTGTTTTTAAGTCATCAAGAACAGTGTCCACATCACCTCCTAAAGTCCCGTCGTCTAAGTACCAAACATTAAGTTTGGACTTAAGACGCCGAATGATTGGATGGATGGCAAGACTAAAAATGGCGGGGCCCAGTGGATCACCCTGTTGACAACCCACAGAAGATAACAGTAGGTTATTTTTGAAAACTAATTTAGTGGGATTCCCATAACATTGCCAAAGAAAGTTAGCGATATCTGGAACTTTATCTTTTACTTCGGTCAACAGGGCCCCTCTGTCCACTGAATTAAAAGCATTCTTCACATCCACCTTAAGCAAGACCTCACCACAATTTTGAGCCAAAAAAGTGCGAAGTGAATGAACAGCTGCCTCACAACCACCCCGCGAGCCAAAGCCCAGCTGTACCGGTTGAAAAAGATCGCTTAAGGTAGCGAACTTTTTACCACAACAGACTTTGGCCGCAAGGCGGCGGTAAGTCATGCCGACCGCAATGGGTCTGATGCCACCATCTTTTTTTATAAGAGCGCACAAATTTGCGCCATATAAAATATCAGTGATATCACCGTTGACCCGGCCTGCCAGCATCAAGTTCACTAGATCCGTCAAATCCTTCAAAAGGGCTTCGCCAACCTCACCAGAGATACCACATAATAGGTCTTTGAGATGTTGAGGTGTTAAGCCGTCAAGGCCACCGGCGGAGCCGCTTTGAAAGGACATGGCGGCTCCAGAGACCTCACTGGGAGTCGCCTCAACAGCGACCTCACCGTGAGGTGGATCAGGTATGATAAGGTTACCAGCTGCAGGTGGATGCTTGTCCTGTAATGATTGAAAAATTTCACGAGTGTTTGGCGCTACAGAGTCACTGGAGAACAGGACTCGAGCTGCTCCTCTTATGTCACCATCACTAATTTTGTTTTCCACATGTTTCAATATTGCCGAATCAATGTGTTGTTGATTAGAATTTTGTTTATTGTTTCGCCTATTATTAAGCGGAGCAATAATATTATAATTTTGAAAATGCGTCTGATCTTTGTACTTCACACAATTTTGCTTCACTCTACGGGTGAGTGAAACGTTGTTGTTCGGATCAAAAGGTACGTGAAGTACATGGTAAGGAAACAATAACAAGTGTTCCCAGGCCTGGATAGAATTTTGAGACACTACGTGTCTGATTGCGAATGAAAGTGATTGTGCCACAGAAAGGCGAGCACCACGCGGGATGCGTTTTAGAACCGGGACATTATTTTTGTATGAGCTTATTAATTCCCAAAACGGTTGGGAAGTAATAGGAGTGCTCGTAAAACCAATTTCTTGATTTGGAACCGGGGCCGAAAGGGGAAATTTAGGGACATGACAAGATATATGCAACATATACCTATATATCTTTATCGACCATAATATACATACTGTACAATTTAGCACATACGTATATTGTGGGAGATAATAAACAATTTATTTATTTATTATATAAACCAAACAGTCCAACTAATTTAGTTGCTAAGGTGTGTGGAGCAAACAAAGTCACGTAAAACCCGTTTGGATATGCGTTTTTTTTTCTTCAAAAAAATCAAAATCATTTGTTGCCTGAAATACATGTACAATATTGGTGTTAATTATAGTATAATGTGTCTCAATGTTCTCTGCCTCGTCTAGCATGCAATATCAACTTTAACAATAATAATTAAAAATTAAATAGTTCCACAATCATTGTTATAAATATCATCTGTCAAATCAATTACTTAATTTTGAATTAGTAATATTAGTTTTTTTTTTTTGGCAGAGTGCCTTTATTGAAAAAAGACTAAACAATAGAGCTACCTACTTACTACCTACCCTAACTAAATACACTATACAATAGAACGCTTCGAAAATCCACAGGCCGACATGCCAGCCTATAGAAAATCCAAGTGCTCTAAACCACTGTCAGATGGCAGCGTACCCAAGATACTGGCGGCATAATATTAGTGGAATAGAATATTTGAAATTGTCTAGGTCATCTAGAGACGCATTTAGAAATTATTTTTTGTAACCTTCACCTGGGAGACACGTTTCAGCTAGATGGACTAGGTAGATGAACAGGAGATTGCTATTACGTATAACCAAAAACTGTTATAAAAAGCATGTCTAAAACTAATAAAAACGATATTTTCACTAGTATGGAAAATTTAAATACGTGTCCATAAAAGCTGTAACAAAAGTTGTCAGTTTATTGTTTCCAATATCGTTTTGGATGTTTTTGTTGTAAACTTTCAAAGCTTATAAGTTACTTTGTTTTTAGACTGTTCAATAATCTATCTGTACTATGTTTCTTGGTTGTATTTAAGGTGGCATACTCGTATAATATCTACTCGTACTACTTAGAGCAATGTCATGATAAGATGTGAAATTTACTAATGTATCATTTAAAAAAAAATAACATAACATACATTCACGCCTTTTTCCCGAAGGGGTAGGCAGAGGTGTACCCAGGACTCAGTCCCATAGTAGATACACCCACATTTCGCCAGTATGTTATTGGTCCCATGTAATAGGGGGCGAGCCTAAAGTAAGCCTATGTATCATTTAAACCACCTTTAATTGTTTGCGGTAGATGGTAATAACTCGCCCCTATTACATTGGCAAGTTTCAGCAGCCTGGCTGTTAATAAATTATTATGATATGTACTTACCTAAATGAAGCCGATAAAATCCGTTATAAATTGTTTATTGAACTAATAATTGCAAGAACATAAAATCAACAAAAAATAATATAATGAATAATAGAATCTATAATAAGGTACTGATTTTAAGGGTACCGGTCAGGAGGTCCCGGGTTCGATCTCCAGGTCAGTCAAAGTTAACAATTGGATTTTCCAATAACTGCCTGGAGGGAACTGTGCCTGATAGATGGAAATAGGCTCGCCCCCTATTACATGGGACCAATAAACTACTGGCAAAATGTACCTACAATGGGACTGAGTCTTGGGTACACCTCTGCCTGCCCCTTCGGAAAGAGGCGTGAGTGTATGTAATGTTTGTAATTGTTAAAATGGAATATTATGTAATAATATATTTTTACATGTATAGAATTACTTCTATAATATTAAATATTATGTTTATAAATTATGTAAAATTTATTTCAAAATGAAAGGAAGTTTGGTGGTTTTCAATTCTGTCATGCAAATGTTTTCGTCATCAATCAATGTGTCCAGCGGTATAAATGATATATCATTCATTTGTTTTAACTTCACTTAACTGTGGAAGTTGGTTCTAATTTTGTAAAACCATACCATAAAAAGTAATCAAGTGAAACTCAGCTGAAGATTTCCCTTGATACAAAATTAAAATTCTCGGTAAGAAGTTGTCAGCGACGAGAAAAGGAATGTGTATTTTAAATATTTCAAAGCACTCAATACCGAGAACTATATCCGAAACTTCCTGAAGGAAAATTAGCGCCTTTTTACGAAATGAGAAAACTCCCCGTTCCCTTTCTGGAGATAGTGAAAAGGGTTGATGTGGAATGTTAGATGTTTCAGTGGAACCCTTCTTTCATAGTAAGTGAGGATAAATAATATGTCCCTCAAAGGATGGTACAGATTTTGTTTTTTGTTTTTGAAAAGATTTACTTTATTCCACGAAAACGAAAATGTTTTTGTTTAGTTAAGAAGCATTTGAAATTATTATTAACTAGCTGTGCCCCGCAGTTTCAACCGCGTAGTCATTGTTTCTGTCGGAACATTCGGAAAAAAATATCCATGTGGTTCTCAACTATCTACATACTTTCGCATTTATAATATTGGTAGGACTATCGAAACACTGCCTCCGTGTTGACTGCCTCCGTGGCGTAGAGGGCGCATGCTCGACTGCCAATCAAGAGGTCCCGGGTTCGATCCCCAGGTCAGGCAGTGTTAAATATTGGATTTTTCCATTAGGAATTATCTCAATAACTGCCTGGAGTCTGGAACTGTGCCCAGTAGATGGTAATAGGCTCGCCCCCTATTACATGGGATCAATAACATACTGGCGAAATGTGGGTGTATCTACTATGGGACTGAGTCCTGGGTACACCTCTGCCTACCCCTTCGGGAAAAAGGCGTGAATGTATGTTATGTTATGTTCTATCGAAACAAAAACATTTTTATATCATTACCATATCGCATCATACTGTATGTAAACTTTTGTATGTAAAAGAAAAAACCCTTAGAAAATTGTTTTTATCCAAACAACTTTTAAAACGATTCTATTTATTAGATTGCCCACTCAATAAAGAGCAAAGTTTGCTTTAACTTAAATAACTCCAATACTTTCGTTGCAAAAATCTTTTATAATCTTGTTCAGAGTTAGGATAGAGTTTGTGTAAGAATGTCCAGAATGTGGGCTTCATGAAAATATTAAGTTTCAGTAAGGTAGTATAATTAAAATTGTATATCTTCAGAAATAAGTAGAATTTAACACAGCTTAACTGATTTATCAACATTTGCTGGCAAGAACTAATCTTAATCTTTGATATAATTCTGTTTGGTTGAGATTTAGGGTGCTAATTATAATAAAGCATTCTGGCGGAATATTATTATAGATTAAACGAATTTACCTGTAATTGAAGTTCTATCTTCATTATACGAAGGCTTCATCAGAAGAGATACATCATTATCATCACCATCTCAGCCGTAGGACGTCCACTGCTGAACATACGCCTCCACCTTACATTTCCAAAAAGCCGGTTATAAGCGGCTTGATTTCAGCGTGTCCCTGCATTATTTATTAGATCGTCTGTCCATCTTTGTTGTCCTGCGCCGGGCTTGTCGGCCCGTGGTCTCTATTCGAGATCTTTACAGCCCCATCGGCCATCAGTTCTTCGTCCTATATGCCCTGCCTATTGCCACTTCAAACCCTGCTCATTGCCGAAGAGATTAGCATAAGACATTATAATATTATGTGGAATGGTGTATGCTACGCGCGTTACTACATGTGTCTTATGCTAATCTTGAGGACGATGCATGAAGTGTGAAGCCCGAGCGAAGCGTGTCCGTTTCAACACGAATATTTTCTTATGTCTGTCTGTCCATCCGGCTGTTCTTCTTTACATGGCGCATATCTCAAACGACTCTCGTTAAGTTTTGTAAGCAGATTCGACATTTTCGTCATTGAATTTATATTGCATTTTTGTAGAATATTTTTATCAATTCAGTTATAGGAAAATTTTCGATGATTGAAGTCAATTAATAAAAAGTGTAATATTTCTTGTGTCACATTATATCTATCCAATGTTACAGCAGCTCACAGAACCACTAGCATTATAAACGCTACAAATGTCTACGCCGTAGCAAGCGTATCTGTAACCCGTAGCAATCGTAGCACTATTCTGCATTAATAGTAAACACGAAAGTAACTATTAAAACGAATTGTTACACCCAATTGAAATTCTTACAACACGCACCTTAGTAAAAGCGCTTCATAAAAGTACTTTATATTTGAATATCGCTCCCATTTGCAAATAAACACAAAGGGATATTATTAAATGTTCACCGGAGAGCTGCTCCGAAGGCCGGATATGCGAAGGCTCACCGTTTACAATTTTATAACACTTTGTGGATATATATTGTAATACAACGTGACAAACTCAAACTCAAAAAGATTTATTCAAATAGCTCACGATCGTCAGATCGTGAGCAAGACTTTTGCACGTCAATTAAGATAAACAGTCGAGTCTACCGTGCGTTCGGAAAGATACCTACAAGAAGAACGCACTAGAAACATGTAGGGCTTCATTTTTTCAACTCATAATTATACAATATTTGGTTTGGTTACATTCGTTTGTTTTGAAGGTGCCGCGTGGTGGCTATGTAGATGTTTCCAGGCATCTTTATCCTCTATGTACTGATTGACTTTACAATAAGCCTTCTTTAGTGAAGTAGATGTTATATAAGTTTAATTTAATAACAATACCTAGGGGAAAAGTTAATATTGATTGAACACATTAAAATTGCTTGGAATTTAATCTGCTTGCGTAAAATCCTACCACAGTCAATTTACTTTATGTATGCCTCTCCCCTGACACCTTGCCACTGAAAACTTTACAGAGGATGAATAATAAATGTCTATCGCTTAAATTATATAACAAGTTAGATTTTTACGTCAATATAATATCGCGCTTCACTGTAGGCCTATCGTCGTATACATGGTCTTCAAGCGTCGTACGCGGTCTTCTGCCGTGCTCGGCGGCGTGTCGCTCGAAGTACATGGTATTTTATTCTCAGCCAATATGTCACGTATCACGTTTTATTTTGTTAAAAATTTAGCCTTAGGTTGGATTCGATTGGTTGTACTCTGCTTAAATTTCGAGCCGCAGATCGAGAGTGTGATCCCCGGGTAGGTCAAATATTTGTGTGGTCCGCTGTGTCCTGTTTACGTATATTATACCACCTTTTTAATTTAAAATATAGTTTATAATGTTAATAAATAATTCGTAAGCTATAATGTAATATTATATTATATACTTACCTTTCATACATACATACAGTCAAACTCAAACTCAAACTCAAACAGATTTATTCAAATAGGTCATAATCTGACACTTTTGCACGTCAATGAAGATAAACAGTACTGAGTCTACCGTGCGTCACGCCTTGTTTCCGTTGGGGTAGGCAGAGACTATTTCTTTCCACTTGCTACGATCCTGACATACAACTTTCGATTCTTCCACTTTCATCACATTCTTCATACATACTCGTCGGTTGTTGGTACTTTTGACCTGGCCTTTCCTTAAGATAACATCAACTTGTTCATGAAAGGTACGCCTAGTTCGACCCCTACCGACTTGAACATTCACACTAGCCTTATAAGCTAGTGTGATAGACAAAGTAGATTAGATTGACAAAGGAGATTTATAAATCTCCTTTGTCAATCTCGTTTCGTCCATCCTCTCCACCTGTCTGAACCATCTAAGCAATCCTTTCTCTCTTTCTTCTCCTCTCCTTTCTCTATCTTTGTCACTACTTCTTCAAACACGCCACAGCGTTACCTTATCATACTGTTCCTCACTTTGTCCATCAAGGTACACTCCAGTCATACTTCTCAAACTTCTCATTTCCACAGCATTAATCTTACTTTCATGCTTCTTCTGCCAGACCCAACATTCACTACCATACGTAAGTCTGGGGATAAGCACCCCTCTATGCAGTCGTGCCTTTTTAGACTTTCTGACTGAGTATGCAACGCCTCATTCACCTGATTTCCTGCCAAAACTCTTCTTTCAATATCACAGTCACACTGTCCATCCCTTGTGAACTTTGAACCCAGATATACAAACTCTTTTACTTGTTCCACTCTTTCTCCATCAATCAGAATCTTGCAAATTGTCATACACTCTTCTCTTTCAAAAACCATTACTTTCGTCTTGCTTACATTTACTTTCATCCCTTTGCTTGTTAAAGCAGCATTCATGACGAATTTATTTACATATTAACCATCGCTTGCAACTCCTTATCTGATGATGCCAGTATGACCTGGTCATCTGCGTTACCTTTCATTTTGGGAAATAAACTATTGAGAAAAAAGTATGAATGTCGGTGTTCTGGTAATTTCTGCACCAAAAATAGTATGTCCTGTACTTCTTATATATTATTATTAATTTATTTCGATACACAATATCAGGTCTATTGAGGTATATTGTCGATGACCTACGTTTATAAATGAATGCAGTGAGAGGAGTCTTTTTAACCTATTGTTTGTCAGGTTTTAAACAGAATTGTAGACAATACCGCAGAAAAAAGCGGGTGACGTTAAAAGGAGTTATCAATCTTCATTAATGTTTGAAATGCTTTGTGAAAAATACCGAGTAGATGCACATTAGCTGCGATATTCCAGATGAATATAGATTAACGTCTATAAATCTGAGATATTTCTGTGGTTTTTATTTTATTTTATTAGGCCAGGTTTACATGACAGACGTGAAGCGAGCATTGACAATCCACACTTATTTTGTTCGAAGCGTTAATACGCCAACAAAGGCGTTAAATTATAGGTAAATTATAACATAACATCGTTTTTCCAAACGGGTAGGCAGGTTTACCAAGCATTAAGTCCCGCCCATACTTCGCCATGTTACGTTTTTTTAAGTCTCATGTGACACCTATCAATAGGTGGTGACTATTGCCATCTACCGGGCACAGTTCCAGACTCCAGGCTGTCATAGGTATACTTTTAAATTATTTTAATATTATTACATTTTTATACAATTTGGCAATCTCTTACCACTTACCTTTAATGCGGTCGTTTTGTCTTGGCGAGTCTGAACATAGGCTCTGCGAACTTTAGCGCATGTAACGCGTTAAAAAACTGTTATTTTTATGATTGAACTGAAGTAAATATTACATTTACAATATGATTTTGTTCGTATATTTGTTTATCTGGTAATAACAGTTTTCTTCACGAGTTTACATGCGCTAAACTTCGCAGAGCCTATGTTCAGACTCACCAAGAAAACGACTGTAGTTGTACCTACACTAATATTTACATATAAAATTCATAGCCTTGACTGACTGACACACACTCGTCAACACCCAGCCGTTGGAACCTAAGGAATTAGATATGAAATTTCCATGGGACTGAAGTCGGTGAATGAATCATCATCTTAGCCCGATGTCCCCTGCTGGACATAGCCATTCCCCATAGACTTCCATCTAATTCGGCTGTTAGTGGCTTGCATCCATTCATGCCGTGTGATGAATGGATGTGTTTATAATTATTAACTCTTCACGTAAATATTGCTGAGCCGATCGGGCTGAAATTTAGGTAGGTATATAAGGTAGCCCTGATTTATCTAATGTGCGGATACTAATGTGCGGATACTATCTATCAATCTATATATCTCTAATTCGCTTAAGTGTAATACATTGAATTTATTGTCGTGAGAAGTCCAATCCAATTCGCGTTTACGACGACGCGGCGGCACGACGATCGCGCTCCAAAAAGGAAATGTCTGGTAGATACATTTTTATTATGCGATGACAAGACACTTTACAAATAAAGTGAATTAATATGCGCAATTTATCTGCGGAAACGTTTGGATCTATTGCCGTAACAGGACATTTTTTGTTTATAATGTAATCTCAAATTATTATTACTAAAGTAAACCAAAGTACTAAAGTAATTTAAATTAAAAAAAAAACACTTAACATCAGGAGCTCACGCAACGAGATCTCGCGATCTTGAATTTCTGGCGATTCGTTCCGTGAACTCCTCATGTAGGTATATTATCGAATATATCCAAAACCTAGGTCAACGACTTAAATAACGTGAAAATAGTCGTTGTATAATATATTAATTATAAATAATATTCACGGTAGTTTTTAAAATCGTGTAATTTTAAATTTTAATTAGTATCACGGCCGCTGTTTTACTAGAATCAGGACTAGAAAATAGAATTTTTTAAAATTTCGCGAACACATATTTTATGAATGAAACGGGACATAAAAACCGCCAAGTGTATAAATCGGCGATTGCTGAGCACTTGCTGGAATCTGGATCCAACCAGTGGATAGAGCTTCACGCCCCAAAAGTCCTCTCCACCCAGCGTCACTACTACTCCAGAATTGTACGCGAAGCGGTTGAAAATAAGACAATTGAATGAAATTAAGGTTACAGGTTGGATGTTTCTTGGAATCCAGTAATAAGTATGTGTTCGCGGCGTGATTTAAGATAGATTTTCGGATATCGTGAGTGTCGTATGTCGCGGATAATAAGACCAAGTGCGGGTAGTTAGAGATAATACTCGCTGTTCCCGACGGTGAATTCTCCAGTTTTCTCGTGACCACGGCCGATGCAACTCAGTCGAAACGTCGAGGTAAATAATAAATGTTTTTAAAGTGATCAAGTCCCGTCTTAATCATAAAATAGACAATAGATATTTTAAAGCTATGATTCAAGCTATGAGTATGTATGGGCAGCGTTCGGAAACCTACGCAATGTCTGCTCGTCCAAAATACCTCAGTGCCTCATGTCGAAGCAGGTCTTCGACCAGTGTGTGTTACCAGTGATGACTTATGACTTATGACCAGTGATGGCTCTGAAATGTGGTCTTTTACTGTGGGCCTTATCAGTAAGCTCAAAATAGCGCAACGGCTATGGACAGGTAGGACGTCCGCCACAAGGTGCGGTCAGACGATCTGATAAAGACAGAAGGATCATGCTAGAGGCGGGCCGTTTATTACTGGTCTAGATGGAAATTTGTGGGGGAGGCCTAGTTCAACAGTGGGCGTCCTATGGCTGAGATGATGATGATGATGATGATGACACGTATGTATGCATAGTGTAGGGCTTCATATCTAGATACTTGAACAAAACGCTTCCAATCCCAAAAACAATCCGCCTACAGAACACGCAGCGCTATCTATTAGTTCCTTGCGCAAAGTATAGAAATATGCAGTAACATGGGTTTTTATTGCGTTAACGTAGCAGTATGAATTCTTACAGCTACAAGGGACTGCACATTCTGAGTAGTTGATATAAATTTTAATTTGATATCTCCACGCGTTCCCGTTAAAAAGTGTCTTGACAAACAGATAGACAGACAGACACACAGACAAACAGACGAAGGACAAAATGATCTTATACGGGTTCATTTTTCCTTTTGAGATACGGAACCCTAAAAATAAATAACACAGTGACCAATCAAACATACAGTTTAATTGAGAACCTTCTTTTTTTAAGGCTGTTAGAAAAGAACGTTTATTTTAACTATAGGTATGATAATTATTAATTTGTATTAATTAGCTAATTTGCGAGCATTTATGTCGTAAGAACATGCTTAAGCCCCGTGGCTTCACTGGCGCCAGGTTTGTTGTTCACCCTTTTGCGTCTTTAGCGGATGCCTACTTCGTAATAACGTTTTGTGTGCTAAATATCAACTCAATGCAATCGGTTCAGCAGCTTCTGCTATGCTTTGATAGAGCTAGATTCAGTATAGGCTGTCGTATATATAAGTCGGTTCAATAAAGAAACAAATCTTAAATGATGTCTAAAAATCATGTTTTCTCGCTTGCACACTAGGCTCTAACTAATGTGACTACTAACTAACTAGAGGACATGATTAGCGCCGCCATTTTAGATTCGTTTCTTTAATGAACCGGCTTCTAATAGGATTGTTTTATTTACATATTATGTTCCATTTGTTATTCCTTATCCACAGTTAAACAAAGTCCGCAGTGCAGTACAAATGCTATAAATCCCATGTACGTAATGTACAACAAAGCTCTAATCACGACACTAATCCTCGTAACTCTGGAGTGTTCCCTACGTGGGCAGCTTTTCACAGCGCACCTACTGAAGACACTTGACACAGATGCGCGGAGCAAAGTGCCGCTTGATGTTGTGCAACGCATTTCTCCCACACAACCGACCTCTAATGCGTAAAAGAATCCCGCTTGAAAGGGGAAAATAGAGTTTACAGGACAGTTAAGAAGCTACGGTGTATATCTCTTCAGTGTGTGTCTGCGAAACTTTTGACGACGCGAGTCGTTTCATGTGACTTAAAATGCTTCATAAGTTTTTCTTGGGATAACATAAATAACACCTGTGTTAGGTACACAGGGGTTAAATAAATGAGTTATGTTTCTCCATTAAAGTATAGGAGAAAATTTTTGGGGTAATGTTTATCTTTGTTAATCTTATAATTTTAAACATTTAACCCAGAGTTTATCAACTAACTTTCTTTTGAATTAAAATTCTACAGCCGGTATACAAAAACCTTTGCGTAAATTGACTAATCGTTTGAATAATTAATAGATAGCTTTAAACGCTGCTAAAGTGTTGAAACAGAACTGTAATTAAAATACATTAAAAAGCAATCTATGACATGTGTCATATACTTAAACAGTGTTCTGAACGAGATTGTACCTACATTGTATCTATCTCGCAGTTTTGTCCTCGTGTGTACGAACTTTTCAGTTGGCACTATCGTGATAAATCTTTCACCCTTTGTTAAAAGCTTTAAAAAGCAGCAATTTAACTATTGTTAGACGAATGGCTCGATGTTGTTAAAAGAATAAATTATCACAAAACGTTATCAAGATTAAACACCGCTTGCAAGTCGAGAGTGCCATATATTATGTCAGTTTGATTTATTGGAGTTGCGTTTCGCTTTGTCTTTCCCTTCTCATTATTTTTATATCTGGTAATAATGTTATGCATAGATGTTTTGTTTTTTATGTAAATAAATGGCCATTTCTTATATAATATTTACAATAATTAAAAAAAACCTACCTAAAAGTAGGTAATTTTTTTTATAATTCAATGAGAGTTGATCAAACAGACGAAATCCTTTTCTGTTCCGAGAAAAATGAGTGGGAGTGACATAAAAAATGAGTTCGTCTGGCAGCAAAAGTTGCAATACATTTGTTTGGCTTACTCGAAAGAATTTCAATCTAGGCAATTTCCTCAACAGAAATACGAAGCTCACCTGAAGAATAATACAAAGGAGCAATAGATTAACTCGAAGGAAAACACCTAAGAGCAAATGAACTAAGAAAAGCGACAACAGTTCAATGGATCGGCCTCGTATAAAAGCGACAAGGAAAATACAATTGAAAAATGATTCAAGGTCTGAGATACGTGACAAGCATTACAGTCTTAATATTAATATTGTTTTAACACATTTGTTATGGGACACTGCTTGTTGCATTGGTAGGTGTGTACTTAAAGTGGTCTAGACTGTTAAACATAAAATTATGATAACATCAGTTTAATAACCTGTGTCGTGTGTAGTTAATGGTTCTTTGAAAGGTTTTAGTAAAGTTTTGAGTCTTCAGTCAAACTCAAGCTCAAACTCAAACTCAAACTTCAGTTTTAATTTCCCGAAATGTTTAGCTAAAATATGTATTATTTTTGGGTTATTTTCTAATTGATTTGCTTACCTTCAATACGACTTTCGATTATTTCGTTATTATTATTTCCTACTTTCTGCTTAACATACTTCCTTCTTCTTCTTTACTATAAATGTGAAAGTTTGCGAGGATGGATGGATGGATGTTTGTTACTCTTTCACGCAAAAGCTACTGAATGGATTCAGTTGAAATTTGGTTTACATGTAGCTAAGACCTTGGAATAACATATAGGGTACTTTTTTCCTGATTGCAGAGGTATAGGCCTCTTTTGCAGGGGGCCGCCTGGGGAAGTACCACACCTTTGCCAGTTATTCATCCGCTAAGCAGTAATGTGCAAACATTACTGTGTTCCGGTCGGAAGGGAAATGTTACCGGCGAAATTACTGGGCATGACGAGGTTCAGCAACTTATATCTCAGGGTGACAGGCGCAGTGCAGTGCTGCGCAGAATTATGAATTTTAAAACACTGAGTGGCATTGTGTCTGATATGGGCAATAGTGATGCTTACCATCAGGTACTTGATTTGCTCGTCTTGTTACTCATTATCATAAAAAAAAGTATTCCCACGGGAACAATTCTATGCGGGTAAACTAGTAAAATATAAAATTAGGTAAGTACTCGTAAATATTTAGTGATATTTAGTAATATTTATTACATTCCGTCCAATACTAGAAATACGGTTATCGGTGAAACAAAGCAGTTTCAGAGTCGGAGTGGCCGTGATAGCATTTCGTTTAATTTATCATCACCATCTCCCGACAAATTTAAATTATTTTAGGGTCCTTTGTTTGTAAACCACAATAACACAAACGGTACAAATCAGCTAAACGCGGGAAACGTTACCAATTCAGAGGGGGAAATTCCTGCGGGAAAATATCTTTGGAATAAATGTGAATAAATAGGGCTTGAGAGATTAAAAGCGAACCACTTGATATATGGCAAACGTCGCGGCACCCTTGGGCGGTCACGACCAACTGAGCAACAGATAAAAAGAAAGATTTCTAAATAAATAATTTGTTTTTTATTATTCGCATGACTTGCGCTGAATGTTTTATCATTAGATAACGTGCTTTTATTTTTGAGACTGTTTTGTGAACAGGTAGTAAGGTAATTTAACAACAATATTTAAACGACTTGGGACTAAAATTTTTGTAGTTCTTAAAGTTTTTTATGTGTAGAACAAATATAATTCAGTTGTAAAACAAGTGTTATCTAATAGAACGTAATGAAACAAATTGGTTTACATGACATACATTAAAGTAAGGTACCGATTTGGAGTAACCTTCGTACGTGCCAACTAGGTCAGCGTTATTTACTCAGAAGATATCTTCTTCAATTGGGTATTAATTTCATCGAAGAGATTGAGATAAGATTAATTATTTCCATAATAATTTGCACGTAATAAAATTATACAACACGTAGTCTTAGGAAAGGAATATTATGTTCGTTATTAAGTGAAATTTTAAGTGAAAAGTTGAACTCCGAGTACTAATGGAAAAGTTGTTGGAGAACTCAGAGAAGTGTACGAAAGAAGGAAGTACCTATTTCTCGCCCAAGTTTGTTAGAAGATTGTTTTGGAATGTAAAATACATTTAAATTAGCAAGAGTAGTGTTCAAAAAAGCGGAGAATCTCTTTGTTATCCCAATTTAGATAAATTGTTAATGTCTTAAAGATGTTACATGGGTTATGTAAGTAGGATTCCGACTAATTTTAGTACCTATATCCAGAAAACACACTCTCAAAATAAAACAACTGTAGACCCGAAAAGCTTGATTTAATTCGCTCACAATAGCCAAATTCCCAAAGATCGACAAATTAGAGGCTCTTCGCACTTAAATAGGAAATGGGGAAAACGTATAATAGTAGTGAAAAAAAAAACGTTGTTTCGTTAGAGCAGTTCATTAAGAGGGCGCGCAGCCTAGAGAATAGTTTGCGAGCCTCGCGCTTGACCTAATTAGTGTTGCTGCTGTCGCTACGACTGAGGATTTGTTTTTGTTAGCTGTGTTGTTTTAACGTCACGCTGTATCATTCTATGGATATAAGTGTATTGTATATTATGAATTATATATTGGTCATTACATATAATATGTAATCCGCACTAGTCTCCTAGGCGTGCGCCCTTAAGTGGTTAAATACGGTTCTATTAATTTTTTCTCTGAATCGGACTCATCCTATTAATCGATATCCATTAAGTACCTACTAACATCATCATAATCATCATCATCTAAGCCGTTGGTAGTCCACTACTGAACATAGGCCTCCCCCATAAATGGGGGTTTTGCCAATACTCGACACGCTTGGCAGGCGGGTTGACGAGCGTAGTTTTTTGCAGAGGACGCTGCTGCCCGTCCTCTGGATCTGTTAACCCTAAGCCGGCTCTTACGGCAACCATGGGTAGAGAGGGTGGGGCACTATTCTTAAACTGGTAACTCCACGGCACATAATCTACCTACCACCTACTAACATAATCTGCATTAGTTTAATCATAACCCGCTTAATGTAATTTCAGCCCAATCAGTTCCGTAATTTTGGCGTGAAACAGTAACAAACATCCATCCATCTAACCAAAACCAGGCTAGATGGCGCTGAAGGTGAGTTAGAACACGCTAGCGTTTTGTTCACTTGTTACAAACGTAACTTTTTTACATTGTATAGGTAGATTTGAGATTTATAATATTATTAAGTATTAAGTATATTAAGTAAGAAGTAAGATAAGACTAGTGAGAATAAATTAAGACACTCATTTTAAAAAGTGGCACTTCGTGGTATTTTACAGTTTCAGGGTCGGCACATGGTAATAAAAGTAAGAGGAAAAGTTACTTTAATTAAGCCCTTTTCGTATGGGTAGAGGTATTACATAATATATTTACATACCTACTTATGTCGAGAATTTTTATCCTTTCTGTGACCTGCGACATTTCGTAAAGGTACCAACATAATTATTACTTTTTCAGAAGACTTATGAGTAATTACTTCGTTAATAAGGGGCAGCCATGGGCTTTTCCTTTGAAGTTTGTTTTCCGTGGAGTTACTAAGGTAAATAATAAATTGATAAAATACTTTTATAATACAGTTGCTTCTAACTCTCGAGGCAATTTAATGAAATTGAAATCCTTGCTATTAAAATAAATTGAAGTCAGCATTTTCTAATCCTGTAAGTAAACTTACTTTTATATATTTATAAAAGATTAATTGATTGTATAATAATTGAGACTTTCATGTTTTTTTATATAACTGTCTATATATTTCTATACTTATATAGACAGTTAACGATCATTCGAACATTGGAATGGGGAGGAAAACTAACTTTTTATCACAATAGATGGCGTATGATCGACTGTACCTTGCCTTGACATTACAACTGTCAAATCATATAGAATTTTTAAAAAGTTATTGTTGTTTTGAGTTTTATAGATCTAAATGCCGCAGTGTTCTGCTATTAATTGTAATAATAAGGGCGCACATTTGTTCCCTAAGGATCCCAAACGCAAAAAACAATGGGAGTCTGCTTTACGGATTCAAAACTTCAAATCAAGTGCTTCTGCACGATTGTCAGTGCATTTCAAAGAAGATTATTTGATAAAAGTGCTAATAATTTGATAGAGAAATAAATTAATTGATTATAAAATTGTTGATAAACATTCTATTTAAAGATTTAATGATGTAATGTATATTAAGAGTGATGAATGATTGTAGATTTTAGAAAATTTGTGATGAATTTGGTGAATTGATGTTACAATTGCTGATTTTTATAATTGAGTTATTTAGATAATATATACAGGTAAATCAGTACAGCTAGTCATTCTTGGCGCTCATAACATCCTTATCTATTATTTATTTCAGGTAATGAACCACTTGCAAGGTTTCTCAGAAAGACAGCCGTACCATCGATATTCTCTTTTACTAAAGTAAAACCTGAAACTCCGGCTGCTCTAGAACGACAACATCGTTTTGAGAAAAGAAGTCAGAGGAAATTATATATAAAAATAAAAATAACCTTGAATATTTGATATCGTCACCTTTCTATCAAATCGGCCTTTTCCCCAGCAACTGATGCATTCCTTCCTCGAAGCGTTCGTTCTTAAGTTGAGTCACAGTCATAAGTGAATACATAATTTATATTATCATAGAATATCGCAGAAAATCGCAAACGCTCTACTAACACCTAAATGTAAACAAAGTCCAGTCGATTAGAGCGCCATCTGCAAACAGCTTTGCGTGTGGCTCCCCATTATTTGGTCGCTTTTAAAGTTGCAATTTGTCATAATTTTAACGGGTAATCATCATCATCATCAGCCGGAAGACGTCCACTGCTCAGCATAGGCCTCCTCTATAGAACGCTATAGACTATTCATATGGGGGGATTTTGCCGAAATGACCACGCTTGGTAAGCAACTTGGTGATTGTAGTAGTTAGAATACTTAGAAACGGAGAGCTGCTCACTCTCCGAATGTCCGGGTCTCACAGCTTCCACGGGATGAGAAAGGGGTGGCCCTATTATATAGCCGGGAACCACACAGCCAATACAACGGGCAATACAAACGTCGTCGTATTAATATAGAAGAATTTTTTTAAAAGCTTTTATTTAACCTGCAATGTATGTATGTGAGTATGTCGTTTGTTCGGGTGGAATCTTTGAACTCAATTTTGAAGATATCTTCAACCGATTGAGCTGAAATTTTGTATACACGTTTAGTTTTTTCTATTTAACTAACTTTAACTTATTGCATTTCATTATAAAACTGAACGTATTAAAAAAAGAGTACCTATATACTAGTCTATTGAAGATTGTGATACTCACTCATTGTCGGTCTCTTTTCTAAATATGTCGATAAATTAACAAGGCATTATTTAATGTCTAGCGCTGAATCTGAATAAACCTAAAATGAATTTGATGAATAGATGATTTTATCAACAGAAGGAGGAAGTAAATATTTCCTGCAAATTGCCAGCTCTTTGTCGGTTTATTGTACAAAAAGGTAGGAAATATTATTTTATTTTTTTATGGAACAATGTCCAGTTTTTTGTACAGTATCTATTGCTAATAATATCCCTAAAGGCTTTGAGTTAAACTGAAGTTTACTATAATGTTTTAAGCAGGTCACCTTCAGCGAGGGAAGCTTGGAAGGGACGTCGAACAGTATCAAACAACGTGAGACTGACAGGCAGGCATCGACGAGAGCTAAATTAATATCTTTGCCGAGTAATTGAATGGTATTTATTATTTACCTTCTCTTTATACATTTTAGAAGATACTCGATCAAAAAAAGGACTGTTTTACTGCTACTTAACTTTTTGTCTGTAACTTACCACAGAACCACAGAATTACCACAGAATACAAATAAGGGACAGAAGGGACACTCCTCAAAATCATTCAAATAAATAGCGACTCTAGCTCCGACGCAATAAAGTGCAATTCAGGTTGCACGGTGCCTAACAAATTATCGTTCAAGCTGCCTCTCTTCCTATCGCGTATCTTTTATTCCTTCTAACAACGTTAGGGATGTAATCTTTTTAATTTTGTCTATGAAACAATATATAATTATCTTAGGTTTTTGGTGTAAGCAGTGTAAGGTAATACGAGTGCTGGGTGACGTGTAGGTAAGAATTAAAAATTGTGTAAACATTTGGGAGTTGTAGGTACCTACTTATTTACTAATGGACATGCATTATTACCTTTTGATATCCTTTGGAAGTGAGAAAAATGTAAGGTTTCGATTCTTGTCGCTATTTAAGCAGCCAAATTCGATGCAATATCCCTTCCTTTTAGTTTATAATTTACATAATTAAAAACGGGGAGTGTCACAGGCTTGCTATTACTTTGATGAAGTCATATTGAATTTTACTTACCTACATACTTTTACTCTTTTAGATAGCTAGGATTTGTAGTGGTAGGCCTCTTTTGTAGGGGGCCGCCTGGGGAAGTCAACCACACCTCTGCCACACCTCACACCTTTGCCAGTTATTCATCCGCCAAGCAATGAAATGTGCAGACATTACTGTGTTCCGGTCTGAAGGGCAATGTTACCAGCGAAATTACTGGGCATGACGAGTTTCAACAACTAATATTTCGGGGTGATAGGCGCAGTGCAGTGCCGCAGAATTTTGTATTTTAAAACACTGGGTGGTACTGTGTCTGATATGGGCAATCATGATGCTTACCATTAGGCACCTGATTTGCTCGTCTTGTTACTATCATAAAAAACACCTATACCTATATAAAATATTATTAAGAATAACCTTTGCGTATGTCCATGCTATTAACACATGATTTGGCGAACACATAACACTAAAATTATATTAGGAGCCCGCTTCAATATAGTATGAGTTGATATGAAGGATTTTATTGGAAGCACTTCTCTCTATATGAAAATGTTGCCTATTTTCCTTGGACGCTCTGCGAATACATTATACCCTCATATTAAAAATTCGGTAAACCAGATAAGGATTGCTCTAAAAGTAACAAAAGGAGGTGAGGTTTTTTTATTTTGGTAATCTTAAGCTGTAACTAATAATAAATTGCAACGTACAAACGTAGAACCACTTGAGGACGTTCACTCAAATTTATGAGTCGCAATGCGGAATATAAATTCTTGCGTGGCTCTACGCCGATGAGACTGAAAAAATATATAAATTAGACAACGAAAAAATAACAAATACATTAGGTACTACTTGCTATAGGTACTATATAATTTTATGAGATAAATAAGTACTATTTGGGTAAGTGGTTATTATAGGCAGGAATAAAATAAAAATCCTTATTTTAGTTTTTAAATGTAATTATTTCACGAATTTAAATACTGCCTAGACTGCCTCGGTGGCGTAGAGGGCGCATGCTCTACTGCCAATCAAGAGGTCCCGGGTTCAATCCCCAGGTCAGGCAAAGTGTTAAATATTGGATTTTCCCATTAGGAATTATCTCAATATCTGCCTGGAGTCTGGAACTGTGCCCGGTAGATGGCAATAGGCTCGCTCCCTATTACATGAAATGTGGGTGTATCTACTATGGGACTGAGTCCTGGGCACATCTCTGCCTACCCCTTCGGGAAAAAGGTGTGAATGTATGTGATGTATGTATGCTGTAATAATAATTTACATTAACACTTAGAATAATAAAAACAAATTTTTCAAACCGTTCAAAATGTGTTTTTAGGCTAACTATACATTGTTACAAATTCAGGACGGATTGAAAGGTTTAAAATTCCATGTAAGAGTGTACATACCTATGTACACTCTTAGTGTAGTGTGTAGTTGTAGTATATATACCTATATATACTTAATCCAAAATAGCGTCGGTACCGATGTTTCACCGATAACATGGGTAGAGCCTCCGACATACTCGCCTGTATTAACGGGATACCGGTGCGATATGGACGGATGCCAGTCTTTCATTCAGACCTCTGTGGGCATAATGCGAAACCCTTCCATTTATGTACTTAAAAGAATTTTCTTCATGAATACAAATAAGACTGGCCGATAACGTTCAACAAAATTGACTGCGAACGACCTTTTCCAATTTATTTCACTATAAATTAATAGAGTCGGTATTTTGTCTCTACTACTTATTGATTCTAGGAAACAAACTATAATATGTGTTGGTGCTGGTCCCTTATAGTTTCTTATTTGTTTAGTAGATAATAGATACATGCAAATATAAATAAATAAATAATATAAGTGTTATTTGCCACAAAAATAAATTACATACAGAAGTAGAACGTGAGATTATAATATAAGCACAGATATAAGTAACGTGGAGATTTAAGCCTATCCCCTAACAAAAGTTGCAATTAAATACTATATAATATTTAATAATCTAAGTAAGGCACTACTAATATGTCACTTCTCGTTAAGTTTACAAAGATATTGTAATAAGGTCTTCAATTTGGTCGAGGCCTAATAAATTATGATTCAAACGGTAAATCTGTTATGTGCACGAAGGAACTTATATTTCACGTCGTCTCTGAGAATAAAAATAAATCTGTGAACGTCATAAGAGTAAGGAATTTATATCAGTGACGAGGGAGAAGTGAGAGGTTAGCGAATGGAAAGAGTTTGCTGTCACAATCTAGAAACGAGTTATGTAAAGAATGAGGAAGTTGTTATTGTGGTAAGGTGGAGTTTAAAAGGGAGTGTCTTTGAATAAAGTAGTTAGTTTGGCATCCAGTTGGTTTCTTATACCTATTATATGAGAGTATATATATATGTAGCAGAATAAAAGCGTGTTGTTCCTTTTTCGCGGATAGCTTCCAATATCTATTTCGCGTGTTCAAATCCGATATGTGAGATTACTTTCTTTTCTTCTCTGTATTAAATGAAAAAAAAAAAGGAAATTGAATTTTATTATTGGTATCTACTGTATCAACATTAAAAAAGTGGTAGGTAAATGTACTTGAACCCACATTCATTTACTCATAATGTGAAGCAAAAACTTTTAGAATTTTGTTCAAATTTCTTATTTTATAATATCATACTTAACACATCTATGAATAACCTCTTATAGCATACAATCACGCCTTTTTCCCAAAGGGGTAGGCAGAGAGTATTATATCAAAAGTATTATATTAGTATATACATTTTGCCTGACCTGGGGATCAAACCCGGGACCTCATGAAAGGAAATCGAGCTTGCGCCCACTGGGCCACCAATGCAGTCATCGAGGTAACCTTTTAGTAGAATATAGTAGATATTTACATGTAGATAAAGTAGAATAGAGTAGATAATGCTGATAACTATTATGGTCACTGGTAAAAACAACATAATTGGTGTACCCAGGACTCAGTCCATTGTAGGCTGCTAAAAATATAATGAATTTATGATTACAAATATGGGTCGGCACATATTTATAAACAAAAAATAGTCTCAACAAAAAAATTTGACAAATTAAACATTTTGCTCAAGAAAGATCATGCGACAAAACGAATAAAGAGAAGTACATACTTTTTCTTTGCAAAATGTGACAAAGAGGTGGTGCGGGATTTCTCAACGTGAAGTTATTGTCTGTGACGTAAAGTCGCCTTGACAAATAGTGTTGCGTTTTGCAACATTTTTAACTAAGAGTTAATACTCTCTGCCAGGAGTTTTTCCCAGCATCTGTTAGGATATTTATATAAAAAAATAATATTCTCTAACATTTTCTATCATTTTCTCGTCGGTTTAATTGGGTCGCTCTTAGTGGTTTAAATTGTGCAAATCTCGAACAAAAACAAGTCGTAATTGTCTGCTTTGTTAGTTAATTATGTTTGCCGTCTCTTCTGTCAATCTTTTGCGGAGTTTGGAGAATGCCGTGACTGTCGAAAAGTTTTGTTGTTTCTAGAGTTAATAGAGCTTGATTTTCAACGAACCGGTTGTCTTTTTACGTTCACCTTTCGTAGAATACTTTAGTGCTAGAAACTGTTTCGATGCTGTTTCCATTTCGGAATTAAACTCTTTTCAAAAGTACACGCCATCGCAGCGTTTATTCTTCTAACTTTCAGGACAGAAATTCGGAATGCACAGATTTTTGTATCAATTATAGAATTAAAAATGGATAGAAATTTGTGCTCGAATCAACCAAAATATTATGGACCAATTTAGGGTATCCATGCGAGATATTTCGTATTGTGCGCTCAATAGTCAAATTATAATTGTTCGCAACAAGCCGGAGGCGTCTCTCAGTCCACTAGTTCCATATGTAATGGATTATGGGAACCTCTATTCCCAGTTTCAATGGCTTATTTCATTCGTAAATTTGTCGATATTACCTATTATAATAAAACCGCGCCTATTATTTGCTAGATTTGACCTTTCAACAATTAACGATATCATTTTATAAAGGTGCAGATAGGTACAGAATAAGCCTCTCTCTGCATGGTTATCTGGAAGAGATCTCTCTGAGCGATAAGGCTTCCAATTGTAACACTGTTTCTTGTTGAAATTTTTCTTAATATTGTTTGTTTTTTGTATTCTGGTATCAATAAAGTGTTATCTAATCTAATCTAAAGGTGAAAAGATGTACTTGCATAATGAAAGATATAATGAAAAGAAGATGGTGAGAACTTCAGATTCATTATTTTTACTAATTTTAAAAGAGCGTACATGGCCTTCTAGGAATCCACAATCCTATGAAAAATTTACCAAATCGATGTTTTGTATTCACGTGTTTCCTCCGAATATAATTATAGCCCATTATACAAATTTATATCCTGATATTTTTATAGCGAAGTAACCTATGTCCCTGTCATTTTAATTTTTCATAAAAAGCCTTGGTTTTTTCATAGTGAACTTCCAGAAACTACAATTTTACTCGCGAGATTGGACGTTCACTACAAAAAATTTAGAGTTTAAAGACCAAAATAAAATGATAGGGACATACTCTGCTTCAACTTTAAAACATCAGGCTATAAATATATTAAATAGGTTTACTGTATTCGGAGGAAACAGGGGAATACAAAACATCGATTTATTAAATTTTCCATAGGATTGTGTCAAACTGCTAAGAGGTCCTATATCCTATTACTGCAAGTACTTATGTGGAACTAAGTGGTTTAAAACACTTTCATTAGCATCATAATTTAAAGTGTATTCTAAATATGAAATGAGACTTGATAGTTCTTTCAGAAGTCCGCCATAAATAATCTTGTTGTACAAAATTCAATTTGTTTAAAATTTGAACGCCAGTTTGCACAAAGAGTGTTTAGAATGCGATGTATCCCGTCGTTAGTAGAACTCACTCGTTGATATATTGTCCAATAAAGTCGCGGCGTGAAGAACAGCCGCGATCCCATTAACGTCGCACGCAAAACGATTCCACGCGATTTGTGGAGCCACTGATTTGTGAGAACTTTTCAAACAACTCAGGAAAACATGTCCATTGTAAATAGTGTGAGTCAAATAGTTAAATAAAGTAACCAAATTCATGCGAGCAATGAACATTATTTGGTGGAGCCGGATAACAGTAAACAATGGAATTTAAAAATATATCGTGTAGGTATACGAATGTATGCAAAGTATGGAAATATGCAGTAAAATAACCATAACCTTTGAGTGCGTTAATTTAAAAGTATGATTTTTTTACAGGGACTGCACACAAGGGACTGCAAATCTGAGTGGTTGATATAAATTTTAACTTCATACCTCCACGCGTTGCGCGTAAAAGTGTCTTGACAGATGGGCAGACTCACAGACAGACAGACGGACAACAAAGTGATCCTATATGCACATATATCAATAAAGATGATTATGATTATGATTATGATTATGATTATTATAAGGGTTCCTTTTTGCCTTTTGAGGTACTTTTGAGGTGAGGTTCTTTTTTTTTTTTTTTTTTTTTTTTTTTTTTAAATGACCTATGCTGTTGGCCTCAGATGGCCTCTACAGCTTTACCGGGCAGTGGTGAGCGCAGGAGGCGCTCGACCCAAAGTTTAAGGGCGACTAGCACAAGGGCACCTAGACGGTACGAACCTCGGCTTGGGCCGTCGCCAGAATACGTGGGGTCAGACTTGCCCTGGCACCCCAGAAGGGGAGTGTCCTAGGGCCCTATCAATGGTTTGATCTGTTTGATTATTTGGAGAGAAACTAACCGATCTGAAGGATCTGAGAGATCTTCGACCTCGCCGGCGAGGTCGGTGTTGTGATTGTGTGAGTTGGTGGATCTGGTATCCGGCACCAGTACCGAAAACGGAGCGTCTGTTGCGTATATTGGTAGGATTGGGCGAACCTAGCGCCGCCGATGTGACGGCGGCGATAGAGTCGTCCGGGTCGTCCAGGACGTTGCGAGGGCGTCTACGGAGGGGAGGAGTTCCAGCTTGAACTATCGAGTAGTTCGAGGCTTGGACTACGAGGGGGTTGGGGTGGTGGGGAGCCACGTCAAAGTAGCGGCGGGAGCAATCCTTCATGAATTGAAGGATGGAGGGAAGTTCCAGGTCGCAGTGCAAGTCGGCGTTTCGCTGGTACCAGCTAGCGCCGACCGCCTTGCGAATGAAACGGTTTTGGATGACTTGAAGCTGGTTCAAGATGATGGGGGACGTGTGAGCGAACGCAACTGAGGCGTAAGTCATGACGGGGCGTATGCAAGTTTTGTAAAGTGTCACCTTATTTCTAAGGGACATCTTACTGCGCTGGCATAGGAGGGGGGTGAGACGGCCTAAGAAGTAAGCCGCTCGGTTTCGGACGATCTGGACGTGTTTCGCGAAGGTGAGTCGACGATCAAGGGTCACGCCAAGATACTTTGCATGGGAGGCCCAGGGGACAGGCTGGTTGTGAAGCTTAAGAGATAGCTTCTTCGGGTTAGGTTTAGTGGGATGAAAGTACATTGCTGTACTTTTATCCGGGTTAACCGTGATGGCCCACTTCTTAAACCAATCGCCATAAGAGCGAAGGGCTTTTTGAAGTCGGCCGATCAAGTGGGCGCTGTTCCACCCTCTGGTATAGAGAGCGGTATCGTCAGCGAAGAGAGCTATCTCTACAAGTGGAGATCGAGGGATGTCGCTGGTATATAGCGAGTAGAGAAGAGGAGAGAGCGCAGAGCCCTGAGGGACTCCAGCTCCAATGGGGTGGGGAGAAGAGCGGTCTCCCTCGACGCGATAGCGAAAGTTTCGAGCCCTGAGAAAATCTTGTATGATGAGTACAAGACGGTCCGGCACACCGAACTGATATAATTTGTATATCAGGCCGTTGTGCCACACCTTATCGAATGCTTTCGCCACGTCCAAAAATACCGCTATAGTCCCTTGAGGGTAAGCGCGGAAGTGGGTCGGTTTCATGTTAAAACCTTCTAAGATGTACTCCGTGATGCGGTGTACTTGTTGAACACATGAGTGTTTGGCTCGAAAGCCAAACTGCTCGTTAGGAAGGAGGTTAAGGGACCTAGTGACTGACCAGAGACGCTTCACGAGGAGGCGTTCATAGATCTTCCCCAGCGAGCCGAGGAGACTAATAGGGCGGTAGCTAGAAGGCTCTGATGCCTTTTTGCCTGGCTTGTGAATGCCGATGACGTCGGCAGTCTTCCAAGCGTCGGGGAAAATACAATGGCTCATAGCAGCATTGAAGATGCTGACTAAGAGGTAGACTAAGGGGGTTGAAAAGTGCGGTGAGGTTCTTTTCTGGTTCATTTATATATATGTACTACATAGCTGTTCCCCACGGTTTTTGTTCCCGTGGGAATATCGCGATTGAAAGTACCGTATGTCCCATGTAATAGGGGGCGAGTCTATTTCCATCTACCGGGCACAGTTCCAGACTCCAGGCAGTTATTGAGATAATTCCCAAAGGAAAAATCCAATATTTCACACTATGCCTGACCTGGGGATCGAACCCGGGACCTCTTGATTGGCAGTCGAGCATGCGCCCACTACGCCACCGAGGCAGTCATTTAAGAGAGAGTGTTATTACATGGTTCCAATTATCTTTATACCCAATTTTAGCCCAATCGGTTCAGTAGTTTTGGCGTGAAAGAGTAACAAACATCCATCCATCGATCCATCAATCCATCCTCATAAACTTTACATTTATAATATTATTAGGATTTCAAAAATTCTTCATTAAGCCGAAACATTACACAAACATAGAAGTACACAAAGATAAAAAGTAAAAAAATGCCTTGTCACTTTACAATAAATTATATGGCACAGAGCGGAATGTTTACTACATTGCTCGAAGCTACATTGTATATTATTATTATTTTATTGGTCCTCATAACATAATAAGTATCAGATTGGTAGGTTATAGGGGTCCCACTAAATGGACGTCAAGTGCGAGCAGGTGTGAAAACTTATTCGCTTTACTTTTTTCAACGAGTTTAGGGAGCCTAGTTTACGGTTGTTTTTTGGGATTCGTTCAATTTCAATTGTAAAAATTGCTGCTATTTAAATTTATATTCGTTTTTTAAATAACAATATAAAATTTCGTTATAACTCCACTACGTTTTGTTAAGAAATATGATAGTATGATTATAATATTATATATATTTTTATATGTATTGCAAGGATATATATAAAATATTACACCTCTTAGTCTTCTATCTATTTTATATGAAATTGTCTGAAAATATACAAAACATTTCTTTCTTAGTATATTTTGTATCAGTTACTCGCGAAATTTGGGTGTACCTACTTTGGGTACACTTAAAAATTATTGACATGTTACTTACCTATGAACATATAATTATTTTAAATTAAATTTGATTGTCTATTTAAAATATATTTATTATCTACTAACAATTTAATATTATTGACTGACAGCTCATATATTTTTATTTAAATCTTTGACATAAAACAATTATTTATACAGTTATGACATTATTGTATCCTGAATAAATTATATTAAACTGCTTTAAGTAAGCCAAATTTAGTTGATAAAAAAGAGGACTAGTAAGTGACCTGCTTCACGTTCATAAATCATAAATTAAAAGCCAATGAAATTTGTATAGGGATTTGATATTTAATCCTGAGTACGTCTCTGCCTAACTTTGGGAAAAAGGCGTGATTGTATGTTATGTAATACGTTTAAAGTTTTAAAGTATTCAATTCAAAATGAAATGACTATTATTTTAATATTAATTTCTGCGATTGAAGATAACGCTTCATTGAATCTCAGAATGACATTTTAAATGTCATTTTAGGATTGAGCAATTCAATCTGCCTAAAATGAGTGAAAAGTTTATTTTAAGCATTTTACGATACCTAGCCGTTATGTTTTATATGTATATACAAACGTACATTTTGATAGATAAACGCTTTATTGGTAAAACACGAAAAAGAAACCTTATAATTTAATTTTAATTGCGACCTTTGTGGCATGGCATCGGCCTTGTGCAAATATATTTAAGATACGATAAGATAAAGATAAAGAAATATTTATTGCCAGTACATACAAGAAAATTACGTACAAAATCATGTTATCAAAAAAACATACATACATTCACGCCTTTTTCCCGAAGGGGTAGGCAGAGTTGTACCCAGGACTCAGTCCCATAGAATAGATACACCCACATTTCGCCAGTATGTTATTGGTCCCATGTAATAGGGGGCGAGTCTATTGCCATCTACCGGGCACAGTTCCAGACTCCAGGCAGTTATTGAGATAATTCCTAATGGAAAAATCCAATATTTAACACTTTGCCTGACCTGGGGATCGAACCCGGGACCTCTTGAGTGGCAGTCGAGCATGCGCCCTCTACGCCACCGAGGCAGTCAAATAAAAGCCTAGATATATATCTATATAATAATAAAAAGGAACAATAATAACATTACTTTACTAGCAATTGGGATATGCTCAGCTTTGTGCTGCGCGAGGTGTCCCTGGGCAGCGCTGGTTTTCAGCATACCCCGTGCTCGAGCACAGATGATTGTAGAGTTGAAAATAAAAAAAATCATACTAGTGTAAGAACAGCGGCTTTGCCCGCTCGCAATTATGAAATATGGGAGTTTTATAGCAAAACTTTTACGCATTTTTGGACCTCTTAGAGAGTGAATTTAGAAAATCCTTTTTTAGTACTTGTCCAGACAACGAAAAGAATAGAAAACTTTTTATTGGTATCACAATAATAATTAGTATAGAAAACAACAAAATCAAATATTAAAACTAGAAATCGTGTAACAATTGGTGGCCTTATCGCTCAGAACCTACATTCTGTCAAGAACCTACATTCCAAGTTTTAAGTCTCTAGGATTAGGCTTGGGCTCTGCGTTGCATGTCAGTCAGTGAGTCATTTAGGATTTTATAATATAGGTATAGTGATTATCTTCTAAACATATACATATAACACCTGAATATATGAATACTCATATAATTTTATAGTCTAGACTCTAAACTATTACTACTCTCTTACCCAATTTATGCCGGTTCAGTTTCGGCGTTAAAGAGTAACAAACATCCATCCATCCTCACAAACTTTTGCATTTATAATATAAATGAATGTTCAAGCAAATATATATTAAGTATACACTTGCTGTAGAATTTTTCAGTAATTTTATCGCTAATAATATATACCTATAAATATTTTAAGGTCTAAGCTATCTACCGAATTTCGACCCAACCCATTGAGTAGTTTTTGCGTGGAAGAGTAACAAACACCCTTACATCCATCCATCCCTACAAACTTCCGCATTAATAATATTCTATAGTGTCAAGTGTGATGAGATAGGTACCAGGCTATCATAAATAACGAAGAAGTATTTATAGCTATTATACGTAACCGCTATGTCACCGCATAACACTGCAAGCGCCGAGCCCGTAGAGACCGCCGTGCTACGTCACGTTCCACGTTAATTTATCATCCTAGAAATATCTAAGGGACATCCCGGAGACGTGCCGGATATCGCACACGGTAATACTTCGTGGGCCGCCTTTAGCTAATTGAATATCTATAAAGATAATATAAAATATTTAGGGGATTTTTTTATTGTGAGAGGCATTCATCAATTTTATGCTGTCAGCAATGTTGTGCATAATTTATGGGACATCGAATAGATCTAACCATTATACTAGCTTTATATGGGAAGTTAATGTTGTTTTAGAATATTATGTAGTACAAAAAACAACAGCAGTCTCCACAGGTGTTCTTTTACGGCGATATATCTGTGGTTTGAACATAATTGATAAGCATAGCGTAAGCCAGATCGTTAGTAAGTCTATAAGATTATTGGATTCTTTGTTGTTATAAGCTGTATTTTATCATAATAATTTGTTAAAACCTAAATTGTGATTGTTTGACTTATAAACAAGTCCGTATTCCGAATCTTATTGTGAAGTTAATGTTATTGTTATTTTGCGAATGCGCCTCCGATGAGTAGAATCCAACAATTTGCCGGTGATCGATGAGTGGTAAGCAAATGAGTGTAATAAAAGAGCGCATTGTTAGGTTGCGCATAATGAATATCATCGATTCGTAATTCCTAATTTATATACAATTTATTTTATCGTCACAACTGTATTTTTTAAATATATACGTGAAAATTTGATAGTATATTGTATAACTAAAAATAATATTTCAATCGATTTGGGCATGAGAACATAGAACGATGAAATAAGTCCGCGCATAGTCAATTCGAGAAAAGCCCTCTCGAAATAATGGAACTGAAACAATACTCGTACTGAACGTTGTACGTGCACGAGTATTAGAAATTATATTATATGATGTAACATAAAGATTGCTTAAAATTCCAACAACCCGGAATACCTGATCGGAAAAAGATATTACAGAAGATACATATTATTAATTTTCTAATGTCTCCAATATATAGTACATACGTAGGCGGATAATTAGGTACTTCTCTTCGGTTATTTACCGGAACCCTCGTCACCGAGCGCTTGTTTTACATGTCATTCGCGTTTGCTAATGAAAAAAGTGTGTGGGGAAAAAATAAATTGCTTTTTATTCTTGTTATTGTCCGGCCGTGAGCGAGCGGGTGCGTAAATCAGAGATTATAAAGGTTTTTTGAAATACTGTTCACTTTAAAGCTACGTAAACATTTGTCCCGGCGCGATAACACGCGTGAGCGAGAGGAATTTTCGCTATTTAAAAACAAACTTTATTACTGTCTGATGTGAATAGGATTTGTGGTGAAAACTTCTCATAGTCTCTTTTATATAACTTAATCATAAGATTAATACACACCTCGCACTCGATTAGCGCACTGCCTCGGTGGTGTAGTGATTCGCAAGCATTACTGCCGAGCATCAGGTTCGATCACCAAGTGGATTTTTCCATTAGGATTTCTTTCAGTAACAACCTTGATACTGGAACTGTGCTCGGTAGATGGCAATAGGCTCGCCCCCTATTACATGGGACCTAAAAAGATAACTGGCAACATGAGGGTGTACCTACCATGGGAATGGGTCTTGGGTACGCCTTTGCCTCCCCCTTTGGGTAAAAGGCACGTTGTTATGTTAATTAAAAAGGTTTTTATTTATAGTGATTGATAAATAAAAATAGAAAAAGCGGTCTATAAGAGCGCTCACCATACATATTTATTGCCGGGATAAAGTCCAGTTAACAAAATAAACAGCTAGCGCACCTAAATATTCGTTGGTATTCCAATCCTGGCTTTACGCAGAGAGCGTAACAGATACAAACGCCAGTAAATTATTCTCATATTTTTACAGCGAGCAGTCAGCTATTATATAGGTATGTCGATCCAAATATGATGTAGCTACAACATAATATTATATAATATATTATAGCAATCTCTATACGGGTGATTTTTAGGGTTCTTATCTCAAAAGGAAAAAAGGATCCCTTGTGGGATCACTTTGTTGTCCGTCTGTCTGTCTGTCCGATTGTCAAGACACTATTTTACAGGAACGCGTGGAAGTATCAAGTTGAAATTTAGGTCAACTATTCAGATCTGCAGTCCCTTGTGGCTGTAAAAAATCACACTTCTATGTTAACACAATCAAAATGTATGGTCATTTTACTGCATATTTCCATACTTTGCGCAAGGAAATAATAGTTGGCGCTGCATGTTTTTGGTATCTAGGTATGGAGAACTATGCATACATACGTATATGCTTTAACAATTTATTTTACAGGGTCTTCAGGGTTATCTCCTTTACTACAGCGAATTCGAAAAATGCCGTAAGGACTTATGTAACCGATTTTGATAAAAACTAAAACTGTATCATTACCCAAATGTGGTACTCTTGTAGCTCAACGCTGTCAACGCCATGCACGCTGTGTACGCAGTACACGTTGGTATACGCGTGGCTTGCTCAAATAGGGTGTTCACGTAGCTCAACGATGTCAACGCCATGCACGCTGTACACGGATCGTGCAGTAGAAACGTAGATCCACGTTGTCAAAAAAATGAACCCACGCAGCTAAAATGCGCCTTGTCTCCGAGCACAGCATGTGCAGCGGTGGGTTTGAGCCTTAATCCACATTTGGCATGCATAAAATTTTACTTCTCATTCATTCATTGTCACCTTATTTGCCCATATAAAGTTGCAGCTCAACATTGTTCAAATTCTCTTTTAAATTACTCGTAAATGTACATAATGTAATGTGTATGTAATGTGTGTAGTGGTAGGTCTCTTTTGCAGTGGGCCGCCTGGGGAAGTACCACACCTTTGCCAGTTATTCATCCGCCAAGCAGCAATGTGCAAACATTACTGTGTTCCGGTCTGAAGGGCATTGTTACCAGCGAAATTACTGGGCATGTTGAGATTCAACAACTCGCGTCAAAGTGCCGCGCAGAATTTTGAATTTCAATAACACTGGGTAGCACTGTGTCTGTTATGGGCAATCATGATGCTTACCATCAGGCACCTGATTGGCTCGTCTTGTCACTCACTATCATAAAAAAACATAAATTTCTACAGTTAACTGATTCTTAAATAACTTTACGTTTCACCATGCAGTTCTTATTCAAAGCAGCGGTAATAAAATAGTATGTACTCGTACGGCCCACACGAATTTCAGATTTTTCATGTTCCAGATTTTTTCACCATGTTCATATTTGTATTTAGTCCATTTATGTAAATCTGGATGCTTGTGTAAACCAATAAGTCCAAGTATGGACGCTCGTACCACCGTACTCGTTACACCGGATCCAGAAAAAATCAGGTTCGTGAAAAATCTGAATGTCGTCGAGTGAACCAGCCATTATACATGAACAATTAACTCCTGTACATTACACGTACATATTAGAAATGAAATTTTAATATTATATGGTACATTTAAACAGCAAAATGATAATAAAACTAATAGCGTATAAAATGGACCTCGTTCCGCCTCGAGCACATTAAGATCCGGAAATGTTCTGATGTCGTTTGCTACTGAATTTGTCACCAACGTCATATATGGTCACCGTTTGTTGTCTCCAAAATTTGTGACACGCTTAGATCATAAGGAATAAACAGTGCTGAAAATGTACACGAGTAGGGAAGTAGCCCCGAGGCGAGATGGAAGAACGAATGTAGGTACATATACGATATGCAAAGTTGCTGGAATTATTTATTTAGTAAGAAAAGGCTAAAGATTGTATCGTAAGAGACGCCTTCGTTCAGTAAGGCTGATGATAATCCTATTCAAATCAGACAATACATATAATGTTATAACTGATTTTCAAAAGTAAACCTAAATAAAAACAGTTCCTATTTTAGATCCCATCTTATTTAATAGATTTATCAAAAGTGGAACGATCTTCCTCCGCCTGCACCACACAATAGAACTATTCAAGTTCGTCGAGTTCACACTGCGGGAAAGAGCAATAAAGCTATGAATTTCAAAGACGTGGGCTATAGTGTACTGCTCTCAAACTTAACAAAGCAAGACGTAGGTGTATATTCTACCTCTATACTGTTGTTGTAACTGAGAGCTAGTGTTAAAAGACTGTTCAATATTTCACGCTTGAAAATACGTAGAGTTTAGTCCCTACCTATTGTTATAATAGGTACTTGAATTCTTTTTAGGCTGACAAAGTAAGTTTTTAACATAATCTTTGATCTCTTAGCACTTCTTATTTCTGATTTCCGTCTTCTGGTAAATTAGCCCAAACATTGACTATTTATATGCCTGGAGTTTGATTGGAAATTTTGTGAACTGTTTATTTTGACGAATGACTGAAGTCTGTGTATTGTGAATTATTGAAGTCTGGACGCCCCATCTAAACATCTTTTGACACTAAGATCTCAATGCTTAGATCGGTGAAATCTGTACCAAATAATGAATTTAGTTTCCTATTAAATAATGAAGTTTCTGTAGCTCGCCGAATCACACATAAGTCACGCTTGTCTAATCCCTTGCCTGTAACTTTCCTCGTATCTTACAAAGGAATTAGTCGTAATACCTTTTAGCAAGTCTTGGATGTAGTTGTACATTCGAATGGGTCATACATTATAATAAGGTACATAGGTCTGGGTTACACGCGACCATTTGTCATGTGAACGGTCGACACACGCTGTGAATAGAACCCATGGTTCTATTGTCTCGAGGATAATGACCGGCGTCATCCCTCTCGCATGCGATTACTGCCTCTAACACGCCCCAAATTAGTTAACGACTTGTAGTCAAGTATTCGCATTAAGCTTGGGTCACTATTATTCTTATGAACATAATTTGTTATGTAGTGTCTCTCATTACTCGACTGTGCAGATGTGTTCTGAAGAACCAAATAGCTATAATATGTTAAGGTTCTGGTGATTGTAATAAAGGAGGTATATTATAATGTTATATATTTCTTCAGACCGTTTCAGATTCAGATTTTGACTACGCGCTTCGTTTGTGTAATAATGGCAAGCCTTAATGCCGAGTTTGAAGTCCTGGATTCGATTCTCAGTCATCGGGTAAAAAGTGTTATTGGATTTTTCTAGTCTCAGTAACAAAAAAAGGGTGGTGTCATATGTTTCTTATTCAGACCTATACAAATAGGTATAGGCAGTATCAGTATAGTAGATGACTATATTATACCTTATATTGTAACCGAATTAAGAAGCATTGTTATAATATCTTTATACTCGCCAAATAAGTTGTTAAGCTCTGAGTATTTCTCAGCAGGCCATTAGAAACATCTGTGAGGTTTCCGAACAAGGAACTACTCAAGAATACTTTACGTTTTCTAACGCGCAATATAAAAAGCCAGAATAAAATATTCACTTTGAAGTAAAAGTCAGTAAACCGGGCTGATTGCCACTTTTACGGCATTTCAAACGAAACCCTCGTCACTCCTTTTTGGCGCTTTCTGCCGGTATTTACAAATGCAAATGAGAACTCTAGGCTGCGGAAAACCATTTTTATGGCCTGTTAATATGGGGTAATATCATTAATATGCTTAATTTTTGGAATAAAAATCATCAAATGGGTAAAATTAAGTAAAGTAGATACTATTACAGTGACCCGATGCGAAGTATTGAGGCTTAATTGTGTACAGCTTGAATAAATAATATGTATGTATGTTCTATGTCACAACTAATATCTCAGTGTGACAGGCGCAGTGCAGTGTCGCTCAGAATTTTGAATTTTAAAACACTGGATGGTACTGTGTCTGATATGGGCAATGATGATGCTTACCATCAGGCACCTGATTTGCTCATTTTATCTGTCACTTTAAAAAAAAAAAATAGGTAATAAACGTTGACTTAAATTACTCCTAGGATGAAAACGGTAATAAGGAATTTCCATAGGAATTAAACTCCTTAAAATCGATTAAATAATCGAAGTAATTTTAGACAACGTTTATAAATTATATAAAGGTTTATGTTAATTTTATCATAAAAATAGCTTTTATAATAATTATGTCCACAGTTATTTATCTATTATCCGTCTAAAGGCATTTTGGAAAACTTTCACTACTTGTACTCGTACCTAGGCTTTTGCTCCACCAAAGGAATTTAAGTAGTAAAGGTAGGTACTTAAAGCCAGGCTGCTTAGTTCAAGTCGTTCCTATTATGGCTCATTCTATATTATGTCATACGATTATGAGCGGTTATGGTCATTCAGTAGCATGCAGTAATGCGGGCAGGCGCACATGGCCCCAGCTTCTAGCGACGCTACGTCGGCATATTTTCTGCTTTTCCTGAACTGTACTTCTGCAGAACCGACGAGATGACAATAAAATAAAATTTAATTGGAATAATAGCGTTCAATTTTCGACCGTGCGAAACAAGGCCTCGCGAGTCAATTCAGAAAGAAATGTACCTAAATAATTATTTACATATTCAATACTCGTGGCGAGTGGGTGCAGGTTCAACTGCCGATGAGGTGCCGGGTTTGATTCCAAGGTCAGGCAGTTTGTTAAATATTGGATTTTCATTCAGAATTTTCTTAATAACTGCCTGGAGTCTGGAACTGTGTCTGGTAGATGGCAATAGGCTTGCCCCCTATTACATGGTACCAATAATATACTGGCGAAATGTGGTTGTAACTACTATAGGACTGAGTCCTTGGTACACCTCTGTTCTTCGGGAAAAAGGCGTGATTGTATGTTTATGTTCAATACTCATACATTTATGACTTTATTTATTGTCCGACGATTAGCAGTTGAAAACCATTGTGTAGTTTTGTAGGTAAACAGTTTTGTAGTTAAACTGTGGTGTTAGATCTGGGTACCACTACCGTCCTTCGGACGGCACGCCGTTGTTGAGCCGATTCATTTTTATTTAATCAAATCTCTAACATCACGGTTGATCACAATCTGACTTAACAAAAAAAAGAAGTTGAACTAAGCATGAGTCATTCATAGGAATACTCGTAGCTCTATAAATAAGTTTTTTTTGAAATTAAAGTCATTTTTGATATAAGATGGCTGTATGTATACTTATCCACCTATATATTCCCGCTTGATACCGAGGAGTGCAATGATATAGGACACGGGTTTTCGGATCATTGCTTCCCAGAGATTTCTTTGTAGCCGAGTGTGTAACATCGCGAACAAAATGTATATCTATTTAAAAACCTAATTGAATATTGTGTATCGAAGAATAAGGTTCTGAGTTAAATACTAACATAATATAATGTAAGTATACTGATTTCAATGATTGTTTGAAAATTTTGTTTTCGTAATAGAATGATTAGAACTTTATGTCTTTGATAATCATAGTCTGTTTTAGAGCGCATAAATTTTTACTAATAGTTAAGTGAACTATTCTCAAAGATGTAAGTGTAAGTATGTGTAGAAACTGTAAAAGATGGAAAATGCGATAACACCACCGGTAGTTTATTTTTATGATAGAGTGTGACAAGGCGAGCAAATCAGGTGCCTTAGGGTAAGCATCATGATTGCCCATATCAGACACAGTGCCACCCCAGTGGTTTAAAATTCAAAATTCTGCGCGGCACTGCACTGCGCCTGTCACCCTGAGACATTAGTTGTTCTTTAGATTTTGCCCTTTAGAGCGGAACACAGTTTAGTAGGGGTTCGTCCAGATCTGGCGAATGTGCCTTATAATATTATAAATTGTATCTTTTGTATCATTATTTTCATATTTTTAGTATGCATAACATAATATAACATACAAACATTACGCCACTTTCTCCAAGAGATAGTTATGTTTTTCGTCCCATGTAATACGGGGCGAGCCTATTGCCATCTATCAGGCACAGTTCCAGACTCCAGGTTGTCATTGAGATAATTCTGAATGGATTTTTTTTTACTCATTTTGGTATGGCACAAAGTATTATTCTTTTATATATATATTTTTTTTTTTTATGATAGTGAGTGACAAGACGAGCTCATCAGATGCCTGATGGTAAGCATCATGATTGCCCATATCAGACACAGTGCCACCCAGCATTTTAAAATTCAAAATTCTGCACGGCACTGCACTGCGCCTATCACCCTGAGATATGAGTAATTGAATCTCATCATGCCCAGTAATTTCGCTGGTAACATTGCCCTTCATACCGGAACACAGTAATGTTTGGACATTACTGCTTGGCGGATGAATAACTGGCAAAGGTGTGGTACTTCCCCAGGCGGCCTCCTGCAAAAGAGGCCTACCACTACAAAAAGAGGCCTACCACTACAATTATTATGTACTCGATAGTACAGAGAAACAGAGCGCTCTTATCGTGACACGTCTCGAGACGCTGAAACTCTATGATAAATGGAAGGGCTACGTGATTCACGATTGTATCTGCCGGTCGGCCCCAGCCCGCAGCCGCTGGGGATCCGAATTATTTTTATGCATTGCAAGAATTCCGACTTGAGTTATAGAGTTAAGAGGTCGGAGTTCTTTACCTTAACCCAAGTTAATGTTGATATGATACAACACGTTGAAAGCATATATACTTGTAAATTTATTAAATATCTGAAATCATACTTTATTTTATGGTGAGTGATAAAACGAGCAAATCAGGTGCCTGATGGCTTTTAGCTTTCGACCACGTTCTACTCACAAAACACATAATATTTGATGTGAATCATAAATATGTGCGTATAGAGAATGACTGTCCGAGTTCTCGGGTTCGCGGTTCGGGTAATGGTTCTCAAGCGCTACTCTAGATTGTGAGGTCCCGGGTTCGATTGCCAAGTCAGAAATTATTCTGATTCCACGTTTTGAGACTGATAACGTGCTGATAAATCGATCTAGTTCCTATAAGTATTGTTTAGTGTTTTTTTTTATGATAGTGAGTGACAAGACGAGCAAATCAGGTGCCTGATGGTAAGCGTCATGATTGCCCGTATCAGACACAGTGCCACCCAGTGTTTTAAAATTCAAAATTCTGCGCAGCACTGCACTGCGCCTGTCACCCTGAGATATTAGTTGTTGAAACTCGTCATGCCCAGCACTATGAGCTATATCAGGGTCTAAGCTATTAGAAAGAGTAACATCCATCCATCCATCCATCCATCCTCACAAACTTTCGCATTTATTATATTAGTAGGAAGTAGGATTTACTTAATTCCTACTCTATTTAATATGTGACAACAAAACTGAAAAATTATAGGTAAAACTGTTAATAAACGTCTTATAAAAATAAGCGGCCCGTAATATCTAAACTTTCCACATGAAAAGTAACTAAACGTCACATGTTAAAACATAATAAAAGATTTTTATTAAATTGTTCTACATTAAAACTTTATATAGGCACAACTTTTGGATCAGTTTATTTGTCATAATACCGACAGCGAAATATTTTTTCTCTGTAAATATTCCAACTCCAAGATAAAAAAAAGCGTTTCGCATAATCCCCGGAAGGCCTGTTTTCTGTTTACGACACAACACGAAAAACGGGGTATTATATACAAATTAAATGTTTTTAAACTTCATTTAAAAATCACAGGGGACCCTTGTCAACCCACGCTTGCTTATTTTCGCTTATAAAGAGATTAAGTGATTCATGAGTAATTTATACGAGAAGGTTAACACAACACAACACAATTCGTGGTGTTTTTTTATGTTTCCGGTGATAATGTGTCCTTTTTCTTTGGTTTAAACGCTCTGTTGGTTATGTATGGTCATATACACATTTAATTTTGTATACGCATATTTACATAACATATATTTAAAAAATGTTATTTCTAGATACTGAAAATTACAAAGGCACCTAGTTTGCTTCAAAATTTATTGATTGTAATGTCCTCAAGGTGATTCTTTTGTCAATGTAGTGCTACGAGAGTGCTACGCCGCCCGTAGCATCGTAGCACTGCTACGCCATCGGAGCAGTGTTACGGTAAACTATGCTACAAGGAAAAGTGCTAGTTGATTTCACCTACAACATAATCATACGAGTCCTAAATTAGTTAATTTTAATTAATAGGTAATTTGAAAATTCAAAATAAGGGTGCATTAAGCTTCTTTATCTAAAACTTTGCTTATACATGCTTTACTAGAGTAATCTCAGCGCAGTGGCTTCACCTGCCCGTTTTCGTTCCTGTGGGCATTTGGGGAAATCATTTCTTGTACACCTTGTTATCACTCAGTAAGTCGCTTATTAAGTCGGTAAGGATTTGACAATTGGATTTAATTTAATAATGAAGTCTAATAGCACTTAAAAGTTATTGAGGGATGCCTGTTTTGATACGTTCCCTATAAAACGGAACTTAAGAAGTTTCCATCATCAAACATAGTTTGAGAAAGTTTGTGAAGAAGATGAACAAACACACAAATTATACTCCAAAGGATCTTATAGTAAACTCGGCCTTTGTTGGTGATGATTAATAGGCAGAATTCATAGAGGGTACTTATAATGGTCCATCTTCACGCCCTCGTGTTAATGGACGCGTATATTTAGAGAAATCACATGCCCGAAATTTCTTGTCTATGACTAGTCAGTCTTATTTATTTATAATTCAGCACAGCGCTAAGACATACTTTATGCTCGTGTAGCATTTTATATCAGTTATCCTAAAACTAGAGAAAATGTTGAAAAGGCTCAAGCTACATTGAATTGGCAGCGACGCGATGCGACTAGACGAACAAATAAACATAAGACATTATAAACCTAATAAACAATGTTACATATAAAAATGCTTGACAGCGCCCACGCGCATCTTCTCGCGACCAAACGAGCCTGCTCGAGCCGGCGCGAGGTTTCTCCACACCTCGTTCAATCGTTTCTATATCTTGTAATATTATTCATATAAAACTGATCGTCTCGTCGCGTCGCGTCGCTGCCAATTCAATGTAGTTTGAGCCTAACAGAAATTGGGTGAAGTGCATGACATGGAAAGTTAAAAATCACTACTTAATTACGTACGAGTATATAAAAATAAAACAAACAACTATAATTATAATTATTATAGTTTTTGCCGCACTCGAGAATATGGAGGTACAAAACCAACAAGGTTGACTCCACCACCATGTGGAATATATAGCCAGCAAGAATGAGAGAGACTTGTGAATCTTTTAACACTAATTAAATGTCGTTGGTATAGTGATTGCGTGGGGCCCTGCATTAGATTCCAAGATCAGGCAAAAGTTAAACTTAACAAATAACATTTTATTGAAAGCAGTTTGTAGTCTTACCCTGTAGTTGGCAGTGAGCTCGTAGTAAGATAACTGGCGAAGTGTATATTTACCAACAATGGGTATGGAGATACACCTCCGCCTAACCCCTTGGAAAAGAAGGTATAAAGTTATGTTAATATCACGGCTTTTTTCCCATACTTCCTGTCTTTTGTTTGCTAATCGTGTCTTTATTTCAGTCTTGGCAATTTGCTATCCTTTTCTATATATGTAGTTATTATTGTATTAAATTTTCAATTTTTTGTTGAATAATGTAGCCTATTCTGCTTGAAATTGTTCTTAGTACCTACTAAGCCTAACTAAGTTATACCCTATAGATTAGTTAAGTTTACGCCGATGTTACTAGACTAAGGGACTCTTTCACCATCCTCAAGTAAAGTGTTGATTAACTACTTGCCGATTAGTACTACTCGGCAAGTAGACGTCCCAAGTAACTTTTGACAGTTTCACAACCCTATGAAATTAGAACTGCGCCTTACTCGCCACTTCAATAGGTGAGTAGCTTACTCGGCACTTTATTCGAGTATAGTGAAAGAGCCTCTAATACTATTAAGAACAAAACAAATATGATGTCCGATCTATTTAACTGTTTAGTTGATGCGTCTATTATTCCAGCAACCCACATAATAATAGCTAGTTTGAACTATTCATCGCAGAATTTAATATAACCTGTTGGTCCGTGTTAGAGTTAATTTCAATCAGTTACAATTAGTATCGGTTATTGAATGTTGACACGAACTAATTGGAAATTATAGCAGTTTTAGATTGAACAGCTCAATACTTGTATTTTAACATTATTGAGTATATTTGAGTCCAATTTCTAGGCACTGTATATATATATAGATAAACATTTTATAGGCGGTTATATAGTTGTTATATAGTATTGTAGTGGTAGGCCTCTTTTGCAGGGGGCCGCCTGGGTATGTACCACACCTTTGCCAGTTATTCATCCGCCAAGCAGTCAAAGTGCAAACATTACTGTGTTCCGGTCAGAAAGGGCTATGTTACCAGCGAAATTACTGGGCATGACGAGTTTCAACAACTAATATCTCACGGTACAGACGCAGTGCAGTGCCGCGCAGAATTGTGAATTTTAATCACTGGGTGGCACTGTGTCTGATATGGGCTATTATATTGTATTATATTATGCTTATTATTACTTACCATCCGGCACCTGATTTGCTCGTCTTGTCACTCACTATTATAAAAAAAATCGCAATAACTGCCTGGAGTCTGAATATGTATCTGGAAGATTGCAATAGGCTCGCCCTCTATTTATTGCCCGCCCTCTATTTACTATTTATTGACTATAGTCAATAAATAGTAATAATATAATATACCTATGGAATTTTATAATGATTGTAATTTGAGTTACCTAGATTAACGACATTTGTTATTTGGTGAATAAATAAATGAAATGAAAGGAAATGCAATTACGAGTCGGTTGATGACGAGTCTTTATTTCTACATAACATAACATACATTCACGCCTTTTTCCCGAAGGGGTAGGCAGAGGTGTACCCAGGACTCAGTCCCATAGTAGATACACCCACATTTCGCTAGTATGTTATTGGTCCCATGTAATAGGGGGCGAGCCTATTGCCATCTACCGGGCACAGTTCCAGACTCCAGGCAGCTATTGAGATAATTCCTAATGGAAAAATCTAATTTTTAACACTTTGCCTGACCTGGGGATCGAACCCGGGGCCTCTTGATTGGCAGTCGAGCATGCGCCCACTACGCCACCGAGGCAGTCTTTATTTCTAATTGAAACAATAACAAGGGTTTCATAAATACAAAATGTTCCAAACTCTGTTTACGATAATAAAAAAATAAGAATTTGTGATTGGATTACATAAATTGTCTCACCGAATTTAACCGGACGAGCTGAAATGTTTACATTTTATTTGAAATCGCTCTTTCATTTCGAAACGGGAAGACAATTTACCGTAAACACTGTTATAAGTATGTGATTCAATTATTTAAATGCTTTTTCTTTTTTTTTATGATAATGAGTGACAAGACAAGCAAATCAGGTGCCTGATGGTAAGCATCATGATTGCCCATATCAGACACAGTGCCACATAGTGTTAAAACACTGGGAACACACAGAATTTTTAATTGTAAACAATTAAAAATTCTGCGCGGCACTGCACTGCGCCTATCACCCTGAGATATTAGTTGTTGAATCTCGTGACGCCCAGTAATTTCGCTGGTAACAATGTGCTAAATGTTAGTGCAGAGCTAGAGTGACATTACTCTTTGTAAATGTATTGCGTTTACTTTCCTGCGTCAATAGGTATACGGTTTTATTTTTATAAATAATTTGATAAACATAACATAACATCACGCCTTTTTCCTTAAGGGGTAGGCAGAGGTGTACCCCAGACTCAGTGAATATACATGATACTTCGTCAGTTATGTTTAAGTCCCATTTAATTCTGGCAAATGGCAAGGGGACAAGCCTCTTACCATTTATAGGCACATTTCTCGACAGACTATCATTGAAAAAAAATCTTAGTGATAAATCCAATAACACTTTTTGCCAACCTGGGGATCGAACCCGGAATCATGATGATTATCATCAGCAGTCGCGCTTGTGAACCACTGCGCCATGGAGGCAGTCATTCAGATACCTATCATAAAAATATATAATGTCATTAAGAGCCGATACTTAAACAAAATTTCGCGATACAAAGTCATACAACTGATGACTCTTCCGTTTATCTTAACGCTTCGAGCGTCATAGTCGGAAAAACGTAGGTAAGACATAACTATTTGTTACAGAACAGTATAACAAGTGGAATAAAACTTTACAGCAAGTATGGACTCGTACTCGGCTAACTTTTAACAAATGTGCGCAAAACGCTCCTGTCTTATTGCCTCCCCGAGACTTATTTCGTAACTTTTCAATCCTCCGCCTACTTATAACTTTTCCCATCACAATGACTACGCTTAAGACGATACAAATAACACAATTCTCAAACAAATCCATGCGAGATCCCTTACAACCTACAAGCATATGGGCTCGAGAAGTTTTAAGTGAATTTCGTATTATTCTATCAAGCAAAGATAAAAAAGGTATTTTGTTACGGTTCGTAATTTAGAATCAGCCACACCGAAAAAAGCTCCAGCCTTTAATTTTATTCGTAAAAGAAAGAATGACGAGTTTCTAGTAAGCGAACCCCAGCTGTGCTCCTCTGAACCGATTTGGTTAGTTGATAATATATTGGATAGCGTATTTACGTATTTGCAATCCAAATGCCTATAAAATTCCATCAGGCGGTCCCGATAGCGAGAGTAATCTATTTTTTATAGTGACCCAAATCCATGACCGAGTTGCCAATCGGACTTATGTTTTTGAGATGATACGTCACTTCGGCGGGCGCGATAAATTAAATAGGTCGAGAGAGTTATCCTACTTCCCAAATTGTAATTTAGTGAAGCCGTTAAAAGTTTTACGGGCAATCTTCGGGTTTCGTCGACAATAATCGCCTTTGGCCACCATCAAACGATGGGTATCAGATTCGAGGCCGATCAGCAAATTGACTGACGACGCTTTACCAATTTTTCCTTTTCTTTAGTACAAAAGGAGGCGATAATTTCACTAATCTGTTTCACTTGACTGAGCTGTTAAATGACAGAACATTTATTATGGAAATATTTGTCTTATAATGTATGCTATAGAATTTTTCGTTTATTTAAACTGTAGTTAAACGAAAAAACTTATTAATTTAAATTTTAAAGTAATAAGTCGATATGAAAGGAATCGAGGAGCAGCTTTATCTAACTTTTATTTTAAGTAGGTAAATAGAATAGTAAAGTAATTAGAATTAAAAACTAGTTTAATTAATAACAGCTAGAAAAAGTCTCACTTCAATCGATGTGATTGTGTGATTTCATCCAATGCTCGTTAGGTAGTTGCTACCTATCGAAAATTGGAATGTGTCCAATTACATTACGGAAATATTAACATGCTCTCATACGATATTTCTAGCATTGGATATTATTTATCATTTATTTATTATTTGTGATAAGCTAGTTTTTTAGGCACCTTACCTGCAGGAGGCGACCTAAATGATATTTTTTATTTATAATTTATGTTAAGTTATTAGTTGAATTGTTTTACCTTATATTAATGTGTTATTTGAATTTGAAATTAAAAAGGATATAAATATATTATTTGTGATTATTAGTATCCTTTTCATATGTAAATTAATTTATTTTCGAGAGTCTTTACAAACTCTAACGGTGTTAATATGAATATGGGAATAAAAATTTCACCCACGGGCAGGATTTGAACCACGCACCTTCCGCACAAATCCGCGTGGTAATCTACCATTTGAGCTACCGTGGAGGTAGCTATGACTAAAAAGTCATTGGCGAATTTTTTGTTTTGCACCTACCCAACGCCTTTATGGGCTTGTGAGTTTATCTATAGGTGATGCATTCGCATTCTACCCACTGACAACACGTACGTTTGGTACGGAAGGTACGTGGTTCAAGTCCCGCCCGTGGGTGGAATTTTTCTTTCCATATACATATTGTATTTCAAGCGAATAGACCACTAAGACTTTAAAAATATTTTACGGTGTCGTGATCAGAAGAGCTTTATCTTGACCAATAATAAATTCATACTCTCATAAACAAAACTGCAGTGATATAAGATATTCCAGCATCGCAATAATAAGAAATGAATTCCGCATTGAAGACTGGCACTGTTCAAACTCAAGAAAGTTTTGAGATGTCTGGAAGCTCTTTAAGCGGGGTAGGTGTACTCACTTAAATAAAAAGTATTTTCAGCTTACCTCCCTTTATTTAAATTCAGTTCCTTTGTTCAAAAGTATCTACTTACAATTTAACAGCTAAAGTTAATTACCTAGCCTATCGGATAGCTGACATGGCCAGAATATAAATTAAATTAAAAATAAAACAACAATCAAATGCGCAAATATTTATTCCCTGTAGGATCCGGGTAAAAAGCTTCTATCGTTTTGTTTTGGGTTTAACTAAGAAGGCACTTTGTCAAGTGTGTGCTATGTTAATTCAATTAGCAAATCGTATGTACCAGGCTAGCCCTTACGAGCAATATGTGTCTATCTCTATAATAGTATGATGATCCAAGCCGCATATTAGAAGAGAAAATGTTAACGTGAGTCTTGCGCCGTATGAAAATACCTATAGTACCTACAACTCTTTTCAGTTACCCAAACTTGTTCTAATTATAATTTGCTGCGGCATAATTCCTGCATCATCGTTTCGATGGGAATTTCGGGTATTGCTTATTTATTCCATAGTGAAAAATTTCGGCTCTCAATCTCCAAAGGTTGATAAGGGAGTGTGTCAGTCAGACAATCAGTCAGGGCTTAGATTATTATAATAAAGAACATTCACGAATTGTTAGCAAACAAGTAAAAAAGTACCTTCAAAGTACCTTTGTAAAATCAAACACACATCCATTATATAGGTAGATAACATTTTATTATTACTACCTACCTACGATACCTACGAAAATAGATAATTTTACAAATAAATTGTTAAGGCATACGTATGTATGCATAGTGTAGTGGTTACCTGGACACCAAGAGTATACAGCGCCATCTAAAAATAGAAAGCGCAAAGTATGAAAATATGCAGTAAATAGCCATAACTTTTGATTGCGTTAACTTAGAAGTATGATTTTTTTACAGCCACAAGGGGCCGCAGATTTGAGTAGTTGTTATCAGTTTCAACTTGATACCTCCACGCGTTCCCGTTAAAAAGTGTATTGACATTCGGACAGACAGATGGGCATCAACGTGATCCTATACGGGATCCTTTTTTCATTTTGAAGTACAGAACCCTAAAATTAGTAAAAAATCATCAAACGAGCATACATTGTAGTGTTAGGCCTCTTTTGCAGGGGACTGCCTGGGGAAGTGCCACACCTTTGCTAGTTACTCATTCGCCAAGCAGTAATGTGCAAACATTACTTTGTTCTGGTCTGAAAGGCAATGTCACCAGCGAAATTACTGGGCATGACGAATTTCAACAACTAATATCTCAAGGTGACAGGCGCTGTGCAGTGCGCGCAGAATTTTGTATTTTAAAACACTGGGTGGCACTGCGTCTGATATGGGCAATCATGATGTTAATACCATCGGGCAACTGATCGTCTTGCATATCTCTATCGTCAAAAAAAATGCCGAAATTCAGGTAAAGCAATTTGGTCTCCGGAATTCTAGAAACCTTTAATATAAAGATTCCCATGTTGTATGTAAAGGCGATGTAAATTATTTTCACTCCAATGGTATGAAATAAAATAGAAGGTTTATAGATGAGCGAGTTCATAAATAGCTTACACAAGTTAGTAGTACGCTTGACTAACTTTGTACTGGGATCCTGAAATCTCTTTGTTCTCAAATTACTTGGTCAGCTCCATTTTACCTAGTGAATTGCGTTAACTTGTTTACCTAAGAAAATCTGTTTGAACTTCCCACAAATTGTTAAGCTATATTACATTGGTATTTATTATTCATTGTATCCATGTATTGTTTTTATAAAAGTAGTTCTAAAAGACTTCATCATTGCCTTTAGGTTTTATAAAATAAAAAAGTACACTGATTTATTCAGGATTCAGGACAGTTCATCTGTGTTCAGAGACACGGTAAAAATTAAAGGGAGTATAGGTTTTTTTTATGATGTGAGTGACAAGTGACAAGACGAGCAAATCAGGTGCCTGATGGTAAGCATCATGATTGCCCATGTTAGACACAGTGCCACCCAGTGTTTTAAAATTCAAAATTCTGCGCGGCACTGCACTTCGCCTGTCACCCTGAGTTATTAGTTGTTGAAACTCCTCATGCCGAGTAATTTCGCTGGTAACATTGCCCTTCAGACCGGAACACAGTAATGTTTGCACATTACTGCTTGGCAGATGAATAACTGGCAAAGGTGTGTTACTTCCCCAGGCAGCCCCTGCAAAAGAGGCCTACCACTACAAAAACTACACACACTTACGTTTAATAAAACTATAATTTCGTCGAGTGATTATAAAGTAATATTATATAATTAGATACGAAAAGATGACATTATACTTAGGTATATGGTGTAAAATCCTTTTAATGATAGTTTTCTACTCACTTATACGAATTAATTTTGCAGGCAAATATACAGTTTCAATTCATATTAAGTAATATATAAATTCTATCTCAAAAGGGAATAGTAGACAACAATTACTTACATACCCCGCATGAATTTTATAACTCAGGTTAATGAACTCGCTGTACAAGGGTTATGAATTATTAAATTTGTTATTCATACTTTTTGTAAAATACGTGAGCAGAGAGCTGGTGCGGGCGAGCCACATTTGTTGTAAAGGGAAGCAGGGGCCGGAGCTTTGCGGTCCAAACGGTCATTTAATGCTAATAGCACTAGTGCTTACAATGGGATTACCTACTTAATGTCAAGGCGACCGACCCGGCTCACTTTTAATTTGCACTTTGCAGAAATATTTGTGTACCGAAGTACAAGTTTGGTCCTTCGAAGCTGGACCCGGAATGAGTCCGAGGTTGTTATTAAACAGCTATTTGAGAGAATCTTGGTGTTACTGTATATAATGACGGCTAATAATGTGTTAATTTAGCCTAATTGTATTTGGTTACGGAAATGTATAACAAGCTCTTGCGACCACTGTTTATGGAAGTTGCGAAAAAGATGAATTTAGAACGCAACTAATTTAGGCTCATATCATATTATATTATTCCACTAATATAATAAATGTAAAAGTCGATCAGTTAGGTGTATTTTGGTTGCAAAAGTTTAACAATGTCACGGTGAGGTGAGGTAACATTAAAATAAAATAGTGTTACCACTGACTAATAATGCTACATTACGGGCGAGATTGTGACAACCTGAAATTTTGTGTTAATGCAGTAGGTCACGCCAACGCGATGAAAATGTACTCGTGAGTCGTAAGTCGCAGTTTAACGAAACATTTTATCAGATGTGTTTATTCCTAAAGTATCACACACATATTGAAATATAAAAGCGCATTTTGTAAAATAAATTTTTTAAAACTGCCTCGGCGGCGCTCGCAGCGCTTCTGCTGGTCCCCAGGTCATGCAAAGTGTTATTGGATTTTACATAACATAACATACATTCACGCCTTTTTTCCCGAAGGGGTAGGCAGAGGTGTACCCAGGACTCAGTCCCATAGTAGGTACACCCACATTTCGCCAGTATGTTATTGGTCCCATGTAATAGGGGGCGAGCCTATTGCCATCTACCGGGCACAGTTCTAGACTCCAGGCAGTTATTGAGATAATTCCTAATGGAAAAATCCAATATTTAACACTTTGCCTGACCTGGGGATCGAACCCGGGACCTCTTGATTGGCAGTCGAGCATGCGCCCTCTACGCCACCGAGGCAGTCGAGTTGGATTTTACCATTAGGCATTTTCTCAGGGACAACTTACAGTCTAGAACTTCGCCCAATATATGGCAATAGGAGCGCCCCTAATGATGTGAGACGAAGTGTCCCTTCTACCTACCTCTTCAGGAAAAAGACGTGATGTTATGTTATTGTTTAAAACGAACAATACGCCACGATTGAAACGTATTCACTTCAATCCACTGAAACGAAGCAAGCGTCGGAAGAAGTACAGCCCAATTTATTTGAAAGTGAACGTTATATGTTTCAGGACAAATGTGCTTCTGTAAATGATGATGATGAATTACTTTTCAAAAATACGTTCATCCTCGAATCTACCTACATGTAATCATTCTAAAGCACTGGCTTTCGTAATACCACGTTATAATCATAGAGTACCTATTCGAGAAAAGTGTAATATTTCTCCTCGCTTGATGTCCCATTTAATAAATTCTATGAAAGAGATTTTCTTGGATAGAAACATTTAGGTACTCTTATAATACATTTTCCCACAACCGTTTAGGTATTCGGGAATACCAAATTGTTCACATTTCACTGGTTATAATAGTTATGTGGGTGGTGATTAGGCTGGGATAATCTGCAAAAGGCGAATATTACGATGAATTGATAAAAAATAAGGGGGGTAGGGAACTGATTCATCATCTCAGCCGTTGTAATCCACTACTGAACATGGGCCTCCCCCACAAAGGGAACTGATTGTCTTATATGTTAATAATATCATAATTATTAGGTATATATGAGTATAATATGTGGTAGGGTAAAGCGAAGATATACAACTGAACGTCAATAAACGACTTCCCAGGGGCCTCGCCCGAATGTCTCTTTCAGGAGAAATTATGAAAATATCAGAGAGATAACTGAAGGCATGAGGCGGTCACCGAAATTTGCTCCTCAATAAGGGCGGGATGACAAACGACCGGACCGGTGACTCGGCGCAAACTAACGAAATAGATGTTCCCGGCGGACCCGTGGGACGTTACTTGGACACGGCTTTTTATTCTATAAATCTTGTTATACTATGTGTAGTGATACGGCGATCGGGGACCAGAGTAAGGCTCCGTCGTTTAATGTCTGAGATATTGGGAATTGTTCGGATAAATTGGGAAGTACTTCAAAGGCATACAGGGCGAGTTCTGACGTTTTACAATTTTAACTTCTATATTAATTTACCAGTGTACACTGAAGTATATGAAACCAGATAGTTTTAAAGCATCTTTTTTAAAAAGGTACTCAAAGATAAAGATAAAACTAGTAAAAAAAACTTCACTGCGTTAAAAATATTATTCATTATAATAAGCAATAATTACGTGTAAGTATTTGCAGTAAGCGAATTCATAATTTATAATCATTTATTTGCATTCAAACATGGTATTAAAGATAATACATAGGTATTTTAGTACATAAGACATGTTGAGCCAGTTATATATTATAGCATGCAAAATTTTATGTTATATATAACGTAAAACTAATAAAAAAAAAATTACAAATAAAATTAATATGTTACATATAACGCAACACTAATTAGAAATTCAAAATCACAAAAGAAGATCTGTGTGTTAAAAAAATATTTCCCAGTTTCCACATTAACATTTTGAAATGATATTCCAACTCTGCGAAATGGACAACGCCGTAAGTGCTTTTACCGAAATCATGTTAAGCGAGTCATAACGCTAGCGCGACAGCCTCTTTGTACCCGATTTACAATAAAATTGTTTAATTAAATTGAGGCTAGGCTTAACTTCGCATCCATAAGATTACAGATACATTGCAAATAGCTATTTGGAGCAGTAAGAGAAAGCATTTATTGTGTACTTGTTCGAGAGCAGGAGCCATGTGGTAAAACTTTACATTTCCTCATAGATACGTGATTAAATCGTCCGAGATATGTACTTATTCAATAGTTGATTAGCTACTTAGTACGTCATTCTATATGTAGCATATATTATAGGCCCAAATATCTGTCACTAAATTAATAAGCTCATTGTATTACTAACGTAGGAACTGGCATACGGCTTGTTCTGTCACGAACGTGTACCATACATGCCCTTGACGTTTTAGCAGATTGCAAAGCAATTTCATGTAAATTATGCATGAAATTGCTTTGCATTTTGCTTGCTTAAGCGTCATTCAATGTCTCATATTGGAGGCCACGAATGTAAATTGAGTAACATTTGTAACTTGATGCAGATGGAATTCTGAGTGGAATAGGTTTTCACAAAACGTATAATCCGTATTCAAACATATAGGGGTATATATTATGTGTGTATATATAAGCGTAATTTAGGCTTTTATGACTCATAGTCATGAAACGGCAACAACGAGTGAGACAGTTCAATTTTTAGGTCGTCGGTATGCCCGTTAAAATAAAAACGGTTTAAAATATTATAACTGACAAACATTAACAATACACTGCGCGTGTCATACGTAGGTGTGAGGAGATACGAGAATATCATCAAGCAAAAATAAAAATCTGGGTGGACAAATTTGGCGACTCTCGAAATCAGAAATTTCAGGAAAAGTAACTATCATCCAAATCGAAAGCACAGTTTCAAAGTAATACATACCTACATACAATCACGCCGTGTTCACGGTGGGGTAGGCAGATGCTATTTCCCTCCACTTTCTATGATCCTGATACACTTAATCTCTCACACATGACTTTCATGACTTTTATTCATACATGCTCGTCGGTTATAGGTACTTTTGACTTGGCCTTCCCTAAGAAAAATGTCAATTTGTTCATGAAAAGTGGGCCCTTTTTTGTTGCCCGGGGAAAAAATCGTGACCCATACCACCCGCACCCGATGGAGCGCAGGGTGGTTATGTGGAACTCCCCGCCGGCACAGCACCGTACGTCAGTACGTTGCTGCCCCGGCGGGTATACTCGTACTCACTAGAAAACCCCAGGGTATTCCATCGTAACGCCATGTGTCGGGGCTGCACGCCAAATTACTCATCTGCGGCCCAGACGGCGTTTGGTCCTCCATGGAGGACCCCGTCATCCTTCACCCCAACCCTCCCAAGGGGCTCACGGAAACGCACGCGTGCCTCTTGGCAGGCCCTTTAGATGGGCAACGGAGCCCCCGCACCCGTTGCCCCGGCCCCAGGATTCAGATTCTCCTGACTTCATAGGGACACGTGGAGGCGCAACCCACACCGCGGCAAGCCGTCGGCTTTCCACCCCGATTCGGATAGGGAGAGCTCCTCTTCCCCTGCGACCCCACCGCCTTCGCCATCTAACGGTGGCGACCCCTTTTGGGCCGCGGAAGGCAGGAAGAGCGGCGCACCGCAATACCGGCACTTCTCACCCGCCGCGGCCCAACCATTTAGCCGCGATGCGTTATGTGGTGTATCGCGGCCCGCTGTTCAGGGGAATTGACTCCCAGTGCACATATCATGTACCATGTACATATCATCGAACTGCGCTCGACAACCCGCCTGCCAAGCGTGTCGAGTATTGGCAAAACCTCCCTTTATGGGGGAGGCCTATGTTCAATAGTGGATAACTAACGGCTAAGATGATGATTACGACGTACCTATACATATAAGAATTTATCCTTCCTTGAAATTATTTATTATGTATGCAGTAGTAGGTATATAAAGTTTATTGAAATAACTGTTATATTGTAAGAGGTAAACTATACGTACAAACAATTATAGTATTTCACTATGTACTAGGTACGTACGTATGTAGGTACATCAATTTGTGGTAAGTTAGATTCTATGTTGTTACTATCACTGTAGAGTTGCCTTTTTAAAATAATTAAATCTTGAATAATTAAAAAGGTTTCACTCATTTGATAGCATAATGCGATACACTAAAGTGTTTACATAAGAGTTGCCATGCGAATATGAGCCGAAAAGATTTTTCCAATTTTGTGAGAAAGGCTCGAAACTGGAGAAGTCACAAAGCGAATAGTAAAAACACATTTCCCATACGTGACCGTAACTTTTCGTTCCCTGGAGACAGTGTCCGAACATGACATATAAACGAAAATGCCATACGAAGCTAGAAAAATGTACCTACAGCCGCGAATTTTACGCCAATGGCGGCATAAATTCTGAGTTTTAGTGTCAGAATATTCAGCGGTCACTTTTTAAATGATATCCGTCCACGGGGATCTTTTGCAACCTTTACGGTCCATTCTGACTGAATTTCAAAATGCGTTTTTGATATATGCAGACCGCAGGCTGCAACTCGTTGTAAACAACGAGTCATTTTCTTCTTTTTCACTGTTTCCATAACTACCTACATTCCTTTGTGATGGTTATGGAATTTCTATGTTATATTCCTGTGTATCGTTAGCCACGTTTATTTATTTATTTAAGGTACAATTTTGAACGTACAGCCATAGTATATGTTCCTACTAATAGGTCAAATGTGCGTCTAGACGGAGCAACTGTAAGGCGGTATGGCAAAAAGCGGAGTCCCCCTCCCCTGCTGCGACGCCTGTGGTAGTACCGGTCGGCTTCTAATGCGCCCCGGCACATCTAAAACGAGACAACTGTGTAGGTAATTTGAGGTTAATCAAAGGAGTTGAGCTACTAGTAGTACTCATTATACAGCTAAGCCAAATCGCTCAGATTGTATTAATTTTAGACGTTTTAGACAACTTAATACTAGTAATTACTTGTTAGGTGCAGCTGTCGCACACTCTGCTGCCAAGCATGAGATCCTCGATCCTCGTTCAATTCTAAGGACAGGCAAAAAGTGATATTGGATTTCTTCATCAGGAATTTTCTTAAAAACAGCCCAGAGTCTTGGTTTGTGCTCCATTGGTGGCAAATAGGCTTACCCCAAATTACATTTAAAACACCTACATTTTGCTTGTAAATACAAGCAAAATGTAGGTGTACCTACCCACTATGGGACTGGGTCCTGGGAACACCTGTACCCCTTCGGGAAAAATGCGAGAATCTTTGTGTACTCGCATAGATTATAATTAGCTTTCCATTCAGTTCTTTTGTTTGCCTAAAAAAAAACTTTGCCGAGTGATGAGTATTGTACCTGTTTACTCCTAGTTCTTTCTCTCTTCAATCGGTCCCTCAGTGTTGAGGATCGTGACTCCGTTCCCGATACTTTCTCGAGATTGTCTTTCTCCACTGGCCCCGATCTTCGGCTTTGTGGAGTGCTTCGCTGACGGATATTTCCAGCTGTTGTGAAACCTGGTCAGACCATCGTTTCGGGCTTCGCCCTCTAGGCCTCTTCCCCTCTACTTTGCCTGTAACAATTAGTCTTTCCAGGTTATCGCCGTTTCTGCGCGCAATATGGCCGAAATAGCGAAGCACTCGTTGCAGACATACGGATGACAGCCTATTGTCTTCTTCAAGCTTCAGCTCTTTGAGGATGGACACATTAGTTCGAAATGCTGTCCATGGAATCCGTAGCATTCGCCGCCAGCACCACATTTCGAATGCATCGATTCTGTGTCTGTCCGCGGCCTTTAGGGTCCATGCTTCGGAGCCGTAGAGAAAGATGGAAAAGACCAGTGTGCGAACTATGCGAATTTTTGTTCGTCGCTTGATGTTACTGTCTTTCCAAATTCTACTTAGCTGAGTCATAGCTGTTCTTGCCATTCCAATGCGCCGACGGATTTCAGGCTCGCAGTTTCCCTTGTTGTTATAATAAGGGATCCAAGGTAAGTAAACTGTTCGACCGTTTCGTAGTTCTTCAAAATATCTGAGCGCTGAATTGATGAAAACCTGTCGACGTACATCAGCTTGGTTTTATTGGTGTTAATAGCTAGCCCCATTTCGTTACTGACAGTTTCCAACCGATGTAATAACTTTGCCATTTCATCCTCTGAGGAGGCAAACAAAGTAGTGTCGTCAGCGTATCGCAGATTGGAGATTTTAATACCACCAATCTTGATACCTCCATCCCAGCCGTCAAGGGCTTTCCGCATGATGTGTTCGCCATAGATATTAAATAAGATTGGGGATACAACGCATCCTTGCCGCACTCCTTTCTGAAACTTGAATGAGCTAGATGTAGTGCTCCCAAGTCGGACAGTACCAAACCCGGTTTCATAAAGGTTTCTGATGAGCAGTGCAACATGATCTGGCACTCCAGCCTCTTTGAGGACACACCATAATTTTTTTTTTATTACCTAATTTACTACCTAATTTACAACCCGCATTGACTTCATTCGTTTGAAACGTAATAAAAGATATCAAAACAGGATGATGATACGACGTCTTTTCTAAGAGTTTTACAGAAAGCTAGCTTCTCTTCACAGTGTAATTAAATTGAACCATTCGCGTTTATATTTCAAAATACTGAATCAACTAAGGATAACACGCATGTTGTTTGTTGATTTTTATAATTGCCGGGAACTGCGAAATTTAATATTCTGTCCTGTAAATGTTTATTTTGACAGTAATCAAGACTGTAAGTAGAAACGGATGTAAATGTTATTGTCCTGATTGATATACTTGTCGATAGCCGTGTCCAGACCAAATAAGGCAAACGTTTTACTATTACCTTGTTTAAAATAATTTTGCCTTGTCTTAAGCTCAAACAACATCGTTATATGGCCGGCCAAATCACGAAGTGCCGGTGTTTCAAGAAGTGCCCAGCCATATCGTGATCAGCCCATCCAACGATCAGCCCCCGACATATATATTCTTTTACACAGATGAATTCATATAATAAAATAAGTTCATGTGTTAGAACTGTAGAAACCTTAGGTGTAGTACCTACTGAAGGTTAAAAAAATAACAAACTTTTTTTCAGATATTTGCTCAGAACACTCAGAACACGCGAGTCAGCATTATTTCTCTTTATTAGTTTGTTATCTGCAAAAAGTACAGCAGAAAGGGCTATTTAGTCCCTTTACTATCTAAACTCTGGAACAGAATGTCGAAGAATACATCGAAATTGGGTCAAGAACTGCCCTTCGCAGTGCATGAAAATAAACTTTGGACAAGCGTCTATAATCTCTCCCAAAACATCTACTTGGATAAACCTATCAGTAGACACTCGTATCTGTTTGCGATAAGCACAAAACGCACTTCCCTTTTCCTTTCATCGTAATCTGTGCCGTGGATAGACTGGCCAGTACTTCATCTTTTAATTTTTGTTTTAAAAAAGTGTATTGAATTCGAGAAATGACAAACATTTGAACAATATGAGGACAGTCCGGCTTAACCTAATAATAAAAAAGTCATCAAAATTTCATGAAAATGTCCAATATTTATTAGGAGCTTTTGGCCCCAAATGAACAATCTCGTGACGTATACGAATGTTAATATTTGAATTAAATCCCACTTTTTAACTAGTATCATAGATGTAGTTACAGGATATCCAGAAAATAAAATAGCGTCGTTTCAGATGCTATTTTATTGTAACAGTCACAATTCCTCCATTCGAGCATTATGACACACTTTAATTAGAGAGTTTTGAGGAGGTTTTTTTCATTTGATTGACCAATCTTTTTCATTAATTAATCCGTATAACAATGAAACTATCATGGTAGGTAGCTCATTAATATCGTAGATAAACAAATACTTTTTATGTTTTATATTGCAATTATATTATTTTATGTTGCAAACACTGATTGTTTGTAATTATTATCTTTTTGCGATCATTATACTCATAAATAGCATGATCTGGAAGATTCATAACATAACATACATTCACGCCTTTTTCCCGAAGGGGTAGGCAGAGGTGTACTCAGGACTCAGTCCCATAGTAGATACACCCACATTTCGCCAGTATGTTATTGGTCCCATGTAATAGGGGGCGAGCCTATTGCCATCTACCGGGCACAGTTCCAGACTCCAGGCAGTTATTGAGATAATTCCTAATGGAAAAATTCCAATATTTAACACTTTGCCTGACCTGGGGATCGAACCCTGGACCTCTTGATTGGCAGTCGAGCATACGCCCTCTGCGCCACGGAGGCAGTCTGGAAGATTCACTTTGTTTAACTCTTCTCCCACCTCATAAATTCAAATTGTTACCTCCTAATGGTTATAGAACCATTAAGTATTAAACGTACATTATTATTATATTAATTAATTATCGTAGTATTCAAGCCACTGCTTTGTAATATATCTATAATATACCTTACCCTCATTCTGATTCTGTAATTCTGTCTTCATCTGCTCAACTTTCCTCCCGCATTGCTTAATACAATGTAATTTTTTCCTTCTAACTCGGCCCGGCTCAGCCAGATTATTTTTTTGTTGCAAACTTTAGTGGTATCCGCTTAATTTGACTTTCTCTGCGAGCGGATTTAATTTCGTAAGTCAACCTTGATACAATTGAGAAAAGTTTTGTTTTGGCCATTTAAGTAACAAAGTTTATATTTGTATTATAGATTACTTCTATTTCTGTGCACTTTTGTTACTCTGATTAAATTGTATAATTTACGTACAAAACAACATTCACATTCTTGCTTCGACATAATTAGAAATCAAAACTTAATTATCGTAAAAAAGTATGTTTTTGAAATTGTACTGATCATCAGTACAATGTCAAAAACATACTATATATTTACAAGCTATATTTACAAGCACAGTAAAGTATATAATATTTCGGGTTTTAAGTGCACCATTGTCTCGGTAGCGTAGTTCGCATAGTGTTATTAGAATTTTTCATTATTTTTTTTCACAATGATAGCTGGAATTGTGCCAAGTTATGGGCTCACCCCGATTAGGCACATGGAACCATAAAATACGTAACTGGTGATGTGTCGTATAGGTACTCTGGGACTGGATCCTGGGTGCACCACATCCTACCCCTTTAGTAAAAAATAGTGATTTTGTGATATGACATGGAAATAAACTTTTACCAAAATATAAATACCATCTTATATTTTTTTTTGATTTACTATTAACTATGATTTGTGCTTAAAGCCTACAGTTACATAAATATTTTAAACTTGGGTAATCTACCTAAACCTCAACAAGTAACAAACAACTTTTCTAAAATTAATCGAACATCTAGGCAGGATATCTATATTTTATGCAGCTAGTTTCATGTACCTACGAGTATATCATGTAAAGATGAATTTAAATTTTTACTAATAAGTAAGTGATATAATTTGGGATGATAAATGACACTCAGTATTTCTCATCGATTTATTTCTATTTAATAATCTTATAAACTGTTTTTAACATTATAATATTTATTACTACTTCTGATAGTTTATTTTACACAACCCTTTCGATAACTACGACGACGAAGTCGGTGAAGCTTTTTAAAACATTACTAAGTAATAATAATTAAAATCAACGTGATACATAATTTTGGCTGATAATTAATTACAAACATTTGTTTACAACATTTTTTATTTACATAATTATGTATTTATATTATATTATTTACAAGGCTGACTATTTACAATAACAGAAATATATCTTAATCAAAGACTAAATTCAATTTATGAAATCTTTGAAGTAGGTACATCTACGTAGATACAATTTATGATATTTGTAATATTTCGAGATGTTAACTTTAGACACTTGAACTTGCCTTTGATGATTCTGTAAGTTTCATTTACAATTACATAATAAACTCTAATATTTACATAATAAATATACGTCAACATAAATTAAGTACTTATATAAAAGAAGTTGTCAAAGTTGTCAAAAGTAACAAGAAAGGTACAAAATTAGTGTTTTATTTATAGAGAAAATTTCGAAAGAATCTCTATGTAAACAAGATTCATGTTATGAAACGCTAAGTAAAGAAGTAACACTTCGTAGGCCTCTGTGTAGGAAGTTTATGGTCGTAATTAAGCTTTGTCCCTTCTTCGTATAAAGTACTAAAGTGATAGAAAGAAAAATCACTGGCCTCAACCAGCTTGAAAAGGTCGAGGTACTTTAAGGTCATCTATTTCTTGTTGACACTCGGTTTTTTTATTTTGGCTAATAACGTAATCCTAATTCAGAAGTTTCATTGTCTTTCTTACCTTGCAATTTGTTAAAAAAGAAGTCCTCGTCTTGGGACCCCAAGACAGAGGTTTTTCAACTTTCTCATTATGAAACGAATCGCAAAGGAAAGATGTATTTCTTGCTTTATTCTACATGTTAATAGAGGTTTTACTGAAATACCAAGCTTGTGGATTAATTTTTCTTTTTGTTTTATTCGAAGTCTGCATTATTTTTTTTGCTTTGATCTTGAAAAGTCCGTAAGGTTCTCGGTTCCGATTCGTGTCTTTCGTAGAGAGCTGAAAGTAAAGCTGAGTGAAGTCTCCGTGAAATCAATCCGCTTGATTCAACTTGGTTCGATTGAGCTGCCATTTGTTGGAAGCGCTTGAAATCGAGTTACTTTAGGAGATCTTAGATAAAACTAAATTTGAATTTTATAGCCGTCTGCGCACGATCTTTTTATCTCCAAGCCATTGCCCCAAATATTGGCTCTGAACGAAAATAATAGAGAGTTTTCTCAACAATATTTATTGATAATGTTCAATTTTATTAATTCAGTCGCAATTACAACTCCAAGTCAAATATACTACAGTTTATATAAAATACCTACACTCTTGATGTCTGACTTTTACATAAGATTTGCTTGGAAATTATTTATTATATTACATTTGCTGAGTCGTGAGATAGGTATTCCCGAGGGGGGAGATTAATAAAGTTCACCGCACTTTGTACGTGTCATAATTATAGCTGTACCAATGTGGATAAACTTTCTCATCGTGTAGTAGCGTGTAGTGTCTCATAGTTCGCATAGTGTTATTAGAATTTTTCATTATTTTTTTTCACAATGATAGCTGGAATTGTGCCAAGTTATGGGCTCACCCCGATTAGGCACATGGAACCATAAAATACGTAACTTTGTACGTGTCATAATTATAGCTGTACCAATGTGGATAAACTTTCTCATCTATTTGTTCAGTTTGATTGAACGCAAATAAAGTGGTAAAGAGAGCAACCGACGGTTAAATAGGTTACGAGTAGATAGAGCCTCTGCCACGATTGAATCCCGGTTTATACCTAGCGATATTGACTACAATGTAATCTCAATTCGAGACTCAGGCCCAGCTGACCGGAATATTAAGCTGATACCTATTCTATATAAAAGAAATTGTCTGCTGTCTATGCCATATTATTTATTTTATTTCTCAGGCACTTACCACTTTTAAGATTTTGAATGGAATGATTTTGTGCAGTTTATAAACGTTTTTTTGCAATTGGATGTATCTATTTATAAAATAAGATTAGATAACCATGTTAAAGACACCTTTGTGAATTCAAAATAAAAAAACTGTAAGAAATTCGCCAAATATCGAGAAAAAAGCAATTCTATATAAAATAGGTAGGTAGAGCGATGGACTGCAGCGGCACAGACTGACAGCGCAGATAAGGAGCGATCTCTCCCTGTCGAGCGTGGTTAGCGCCATACTCGATAGCGAGGAATCGTGGCAGGCAGTGGTCTCTTTCTGAGCAAGCGTCATGGCGCAAAAAGAGGCCGCGGAGCGCGGCTCAGGGAAGAAAATGTTCTGGCTGACCCGATCCGGCGCAGACGTACAGGGGCAAGGAGGACGAGGTTTGCCCACCTTCTTCTGCCTTCGTAGTGGGATCACCGGTAAAGTCAGGGGACTTGCCGGCTTACACGACGACCCCACAAGCCTAGGGGATGCCTGGTAAGAAGGGTCATTCTCCCCACAGGCGCTGAGGCCCAGTTATCATTCAGGGCCTACCGCTGGGGCGATATGGTGAATGCAACCGCGACCCCATATTGCCCCAGCTCTCGGCGGAAGACTGTTCCCAGGGGGGTGCAAGTCCCACACTCCCCCTTCTGACACTCCTGTTTCAGAAAGGACGTGCGAAGGCATTTCCCCCCTTTCAAAAAAAAAAAAGGTAGGTAGAGCGAAATTAGTACAAGTACACAATCTAAAACTCCCATCGAACTTAGCTTTATTATAAGATGTTCAAATTACACTAATTAAACTAACCATCGTTGTTTTTAAATCCAATTTAAATGTACACCGTTTATTTTACAGTAGGGTAGTTTTTCTAATTGGTCATCTCATTCCGAAGAGTCTCGCCAGGCAGTGCAGTAGATGCTTCACGGCTGTGGTGGCGGAGTAGACGGTGCATGCGATCACTGCGTATGTGACGAGTGATAAGATGATGAGTATGTTGTGATGAGGTTGGCGCAACGTGGCGATGGTCACCGTGGAGGTGAGGATGACTCGGGTCGGTCGCGGAGGTGTCGCAGGCCCAGAGCTCTGCATTGCGGCCGGACGCTCGCCGCTCAGCACGTGCACTATCACTGATGCGGATTCTGTGAACAAATTATGTTATTTACTCTTATGCATTTCCATCAGAGCGTGGTCTGTGATGATTGATTAGAACAGTAACATGACAGGATTTATAGGAACGTCTAATATTTAGAAGCGATTATTGTACCACTAGCCTGCTAGAAAATGTCTGATTAATATAATTCTTATTAATATTTTGACTACAGTAATATGCACCTGTTTGAAATAGTTGTTCGCATAGTAAGAAAAATGGTTGCGAAGTTTCCAGGTAGCAATTAAGCATTTCCTTCAAAGAAAAACCTATTTTCTTTATTAAGTTTTATTAATTTAAAAGTTTTTAACGTTGCACAGCAACTTTGAATTTCTAGGTAGCGGTTTTAAAGCAAATTATTTTGTAACAGCAAAGATTTCGTGACTTTGTTAAACCTGCTCTTGCTTGTTACATACCTATACTGCATAATAGAGGTATATAATATAGTTACGTACATACATATATCGACTATTATATTATATTATTATATTATATTATATTAAACCAATATATGAATGTGTAGCTAAACCGCCATATTTATTGTTTGACAAAAGGGAAGATCCAGAGACAATAATACTCTTTCTAGTTGTCCATACACAACAAACAGTAGCTGTTCCGTGTCCAGCCCGCCTAGAATGGCATGGGATAACAAGTTTTCCTCGTTTTTTTTCTCTCTTCCGCGCCCGAACAATTCATATCTGCTGTCTCGTTCTAACCCCCAGGGGCTTCGTTTTCCCTGGTCTCTGTGCTACCGGGCCAGTAGCCAGTAGTGGGAATATCGGGAAAAGGTACACAATGTATTATTCCAGGATCCCAGCTACCTACATACCAAATTTCAACACAATCTATTCAAAAGTTTTTTCGTGAAGGAGTAACAAACATCCGCACATCCAACGATACAAACATTCGCGTTTATAAATTAGTGTGATTTATGTATTATACACTGGTCTCTATTAGAAATATTCCAATAATATAATCCATTGATTTTGAACTCATTGGTAACAATCGGTGCCTATTCGTTAAACTCGATATAGTTAAAGTGAAATATTGACCTGTTTCCTGACATTAATACCATATAAAATTTATGCGTTGGCCCTTGTTTTTGCTTGAAAGCGACATATCACGACACGATAACTATGCTTACCACACCATAAATCGAAACAAACTACGTAACCACGTCCGCGATAAATCAAAAGTTTGATTAAATAAAGACTCATAATTGCAAATCTAAAACTTTCTGTATATATATTTCAAAATAACGTAGTACGTTAATGTAGAAACTATTAAGATCTTAAATTGTTTGTTTTTTTTAAGTAGAACTTATCGCCTCGTTTTTCTGTATATTTTATGTAATAAATATTGTTATATAGGTAGATAAGATTTAAAATTAACAATTAATGTAAGATTACTTTTTGTCATATTATCACGTAGTAGTTCTACATGTAACTGGTCTACTGCGCGTTAAACTGTGTAACTGTTAAACTGCCTTGTGAACACTTGACTTAAAATAAATAAATAATACGAGTACGTCTGCTATAATAATATTATTATGCTCGTAAAGTGTAGGCAAAGAAAAAGTTTGAGAAAAAAACATTAATGTAAAAGTATTTGACGCTGAGCTTTGGAGAGTCTACTCTCCCTGCAATTTTCCTGCACTAGAGATAACAAGACTAGATATAATTCGCAGCTAGAACGTAAAATCCGGACCGAGCTTGAGATCTCAGATCCACTCGTAAACTGAGTATAAATGAATGCTTGAACTTTACTGACGTAAGTTATCCGAAAAGACGCGAATCTAATAAAGATATCAAGATTCAGCAGAAAATATATATTTTCCTAGTAGAGAGACGGTGGAGCGAAAATACGTGAGATATTAATTTTTATTGGATGCTTTCTACAGCGATATCACATCGGTGAGGGATTCACATTTAATGCCAAAAAAGCTAATTACATTTGGCATTACATTCTCTAACAAATTGTTCAATGTTTTGAATTGTTAACTGTCCCATGCATATTTATATACGAGACAGCCAAATTTGTGAGAAATAATATGTATTTATTTGAAACAAACGATAACTCAAATAAAAGACTAACGACACATATCCGACTAAAAATGCCAGTTCCTTCTCTGGAATTGGTTCGAAAAAGTTGCTGCTACATGGGTCCCCTGATATATAATTCTTTGCCAAATGACATTGCAGATTTGCCCTATAATAAGTTTTGTACAGAATTGAAAAAATGGTTGATTGAGGAAGCTTTTTACACCGTGGATGAATTCCTCAAGAAAGGTTCGTGTCGTTTTTATCTTTATGGAACCGCTTTGTGAATTACTGGTGAATTGGTTAGTAAGACAGTTGTTATTTAATTATTATTAATATTAATTTTGTTTCATTCATTGACATGACATTTTATACCTATTATGGACTAAATATAATTTTGGACACCAGTTAAACTGGTAGATTGTAGTGATACTATCTTATTGTTAAACATCATTGTAACCTACTATCTCCAAATAAACGAATTGAATTGAAACGAATTGAATTGAATTGAATTGAAAATAAATTATGTTTAAGCTAAGTCACAAAAAGTATAGAAGTTCATCTTATCTGACGTTTTGGTAATGGTAGGCCTCTTTTGCAGGGGGCTGCCTGGGGAAGTACCACACCTTTGCCAGTTATTCATCCGCCAAGCAGTAATGTGCAAACATTACTGTGTTCCGGTCTGAAGGGCAACGTTACCAGCGAAATTACTGGGCATGACGAGATTCAACAACTCATATCTCAGGGTGACAGGTTCAGTGCAGTGCCGCGCAGAATTTTGAACTTTAAAACACTGGGTGGCTCTGTGTCCGATATGGGCAATCATGATGCTTACCATCAGGCGCCTGATTTGCTTGTCTTGTATCACACTATCATAAAAAAAAAACGTAGCCAAACGGCTATTTATTATTCATAGATGGTTCACGTTTAAACCGATAAGAGTGACTGACCAGAACTGCTCGGTGCACAGGTGTAGTTGCCGGAGTCATGTGGCGCGGCGCGGGCGATGAGCAACCTGCTGGTCCTCGTCTTCTGCTCCGTCTCCACGCTGATGCCGCCACGCTGCGCATAGTTCACCACTTGCTCGCCGCGGTACCAGTATATAAAACTGAAAAAAAATACACGTTATGACAAGTGACTATTTTGATTTTAACGACTAGGACACAGGTGTGTCCGGTCCTCCGTGCCTAGTTGACGAATTTTTTTTATGCCAAAGTTGGCAAACAAGCAGATGGTTGAACGGTTACCACCACCCATGCCATGTTGCCAACCCTTCAAGACTCTATTCAATCTCTTTTTTAGAAGAGCCCTATATTGTAGCTCAACGGGCAAGCCGCAGCAGGGAGATCATGCCACAGATTGCAATATCCTCTGTTTCTAGGGTAAAAATCATTCGTAGAACATACGTTAGTTTAAAATAGGAAAATTTTGGCTCTATTGACTCAATTATTTGATAATGCAAGACTAGATAAAATTTTAATGAACGCTTTTGCTACTAGCTGGGCGTAGTAAGGCATAATCCATGTCAACATCATATTTTAAAAAATTAGCTTTACTTTTTTATTAAACTACGAAACGAGTAACTAGTGAATTCGAGACATTTCCATATTTAAGTATATCTCAGCTACAGATTTCAACAATATAACGAATGTATAGTCTCGCATGGTTTATCATAGAAAGAGCCGAGCGGTTGCATACGGCTAAAGCGACAATGATAGCAAAAAGAGGCCAACGCCCGCACTAGTGCACCAGTGATGTATGAATGCAGCCAGCCGCAGCTTGTATTCATGCCAATTGCTGTCTCAAAACTAAACTAGACTCAACGCACTGAACATTTTATAAAAATAAAATATAATGACCCGGAAAATGGGAAACGAGTCTGCAGCTGCCTATAATAATAAAGGTAAGAAAGACTGGAAGGATTCTAATGTATCAATTTGAAAACAAATCGAATTTATTTCATGCACTTGGAAATCTCATTAGCTACTCGTATCAATATGTTCTTAAAACTTTGTGATTCTATATCTGCAGTATTTTTTTTGCGGTGGTGTATTTCTACAGTAACTTAAAATATTATATTATACACAAAACCACACTTTGTATGAGCAAAATCTATTATTTACTTTCCTGTTCTCATCTAGTCTATTTAGTTGCTGGATGCATAAATATTTAAGTTTTCGTATTTTTCTTTCAAATTGAATAACAATTATTATATATTTCAATGATGCCATTGTTTGCGTGTCTACAAAGGAAGTTTTATGAAGAGTTCATTACAAAATGGCACTGACAAAAAAGTTTTTGTTGATGTGGACTCTATATCTTTACCTGTACATTTTTGTAATTATTTAACTATGTGCCAATGAGTATTTGCAAAGTTTACCACTAGTTTTGGCATGCTAAAGATGTAACGTAAAATTATATGTCTATGGAATCTCAGCCGCAAGACGTCCACTGCTGGACATAGGCCTCTACCAAAGATTTCCATCTAGTCCAGTTTTAAGCGGTTTGTATCCATCGTGTTCCTGCGATTTTTATTAGAACTTCTGTACACCGTGTGGGTAGACGTACTACGCTGCACTTGCCAGTCCATGGTCTCCATTGGAGAAAGCCCCAACGGCTATCAGTTATACATGCAATGTGCCCTCTGCCTGTTGCTACTTGAACTTGCTACCACTGGGCTATGTTTGCGTCGCTCTTGAGTAGTCTTGCGTGGTAGCGGCAACAGCATCCTGAAGGTCATCACGGATAAATGGGACTGCCCTATGTTGAGGCACCACGTTCAGGTGCTGATCAGGTAGGTTATCCTGCATGATCGGGACCTGAACGTGTAGTTTTTACATATTGCCTATTATCACCTACCCTTAAGCCCTTAATAATAATAATAATAAGATAATAATAATAATAATAATTTAATAATAATAATAATATAAGGTCAGATTCAGAAGGCAGTACTTCTTGACACGGCACGCATCGTCCGACGATTCCTCACCCTGCGGCCCTAACCACCGGTAGCTTGGGCCCCCCGCCCCGCTGCCGGCGGCAGTTCTAGTTTTAAGTTTTTTACAATGTTTTTATATTATTGTATACCTATATATAATTTTTTTAAGAATATTGTAAAAAACTTAGGTCTAAGATATAAAATTAATAAAGAGAATAATAATAATATAATAATAATTTGTAATAATAATGATAAACTAATTATGTCACTCCGCGAGCCAAGGTCCAAAAAAAACCGATTATGATTTAACTTATTTATTAAAATTACAATTAAATGGCTTATAATTAGGCGAGAGTCAAGCTCGACAGAAGGAGATTAACTGAACTAAAATTATGCTTAAACTAATTCCCTCGGTGCCTGGTTCTCACGCTGGCGCAGGTGGTCATGTTGCGTGGTCAGCGGAATGTACTGTCCACCTGCGATGTGTCATTATTGGTATTCGGGTGTTCTGCGTACTTAACACCTCCCTCCTGAAGAACAGCGACTATTGTCGAGCTAGGGTCGAAAATATCGCTGATAGGCCAGGCTGTGTGGGCTCTCCAGGATCTCTGTGTTCCAATTCTATGCCGGTGCTTGCTGCTGTTATGTGTAGTTGTTTCCGCTTCTGCAGGTAGCGTCGAGTCGCCAGCCAGATACCCAGTACAGTTGCACCGAACATCAGTAGGTACAACGGGGTTATGGTATAGAGCAGGCTTCTCTTTCCATTGTCGTTGATGGTGATTGGTGCTGCTAATAACATCTCGGTGTCTGCGTTATGTAGGTGGTGTAGGTCTATAGAGTTTAATTTCAAAATTTTCTGTTCCGTCGAGTTTTCCAATAGATAGTTGGTGGGTATGTTGGTGATCTTCAGCGCTTGTCCCTTGATGCGGTCTTCATTATTCAGAATAGTGAATTCGGTAGTAGCTAGTAGACAACCTTTAGGTAGAGTTGCTAGATAACTTCCTTTGATGATGTTAATTTGATCTTGAGTGCAAGATACGCGTACTTTGGTCGGTGTCGGGAAGCTGACTACGTAGTGGCGATCGTCAAGTTGCTCTACGGCTCCTGTTCGCAGAGTGACGGATGTGAAGTGGCAGGACTCGTCGATCTTCTGCGTGGTGACCAGACGATGGATACAGTCGGCCTGGTTTCCGTAGTGGTGGTTCAGCTTGTCCTCGCAGAGGTATCCAAGGCTAGACTTCGGGCATTCAGCCTCTATGTACATAAAATCTTTGTCGTGAATTGCTAGGAAAGGATAAGGAGGGATGAGAATTTTGTTATCCTCGTTTGGGACTACGGATAGCTTGAATAGATCGTAGGTAGGGGAATAGACAACCGGGAACTTGAACACTAGAACTAAGCTTCTATCGCTATAGTAGTAACCTACTTTAATTATATCGAAATACTCTCTAAAACTTACTTTAGGTATTTTATCTCTGCTATAGAGACTAACTAACCTATTAATCATATCTCTAAACGAATCCCTATTATACATAAGATGATAGGAACTCCTCGCTCTAATAAAACCTAAAACGTTCTGTAACCTAAGTAACTCGTCCGATAAATCTTCCACATTGTCTGCTAAAATAATTAAGAATTGCCCCAAGTAAGCATATTGTGTCATATCCCTTTCGCGCCTGACTTCACTTTCCGTTAAATTGTTGATAGCATTTTCAATTACATTTTGATTCTGAACTAAGCTATTTAAAATATCTGAATTCTGCAATACCCAATTTTTCCCAAGGCTAATATGATTATTCATTTCTGTGACCATTTTATTTTGGTTTTCTTTCAAAATTTTAATCGCGTTATCATATTTGATCGCATCGGTGTAATCTAGATTCCCAGAAATACTTTTAATGATAGAACCTAAGCCGTCGATGAGACCTCGCTTCACACGCATAGGCTCAAGGGTCTGTAGTTGATCTGATAATTTTCCAATTTTATTACGCAAGTGTTCTATGTGCGGTTTATAAAACGATAAGGTTTTATTGCGAAATTCAGAATAAAATGAAGTTAATTGAGATTTTAGAAGATTAATACTATCGCGCAAATTGTTCAAGTCGATGGGCTGGAGGAACGAGTGATAGTGCGAAACTATCCTAGTTGGCCCAATGTTAAAGGGTAAGATACCAGGTCCTTTATCCAGGCTATTCAGAGTCGGATCTTCTGCTTGTACTAGGCCCAGGAACAGGAGGAGAATCCTGTAACAAGCGTGCGCTATTAGGGACTCTCTTTATCCTAGGCTTGGCTACTGGACCGCGTTTCCGTTTTGTATATATGTGAATTGGCAGATTGGCCAATACATTGTCATGAGTATATCTCGCAGCTAACTTTTGACGACTTGCATTCGGATTACGAATGAACACCTGCTGATCGGGTAGGTACTGAATCTCACGCTCACGGTCCTTATTCGCGTTCTCGGTAATTTGGGTTCGTCGATGCAAAGATGACTCATTTATTATGTCGAAAACCTTCTTCATTCTCTCACGGTGGTCTACCATATATTGTTGCAACACATTTTTGGATAGATTTATATCTATGGGGTCACGGGGATCTAAATGTCCTGTAATAATGTCTAGTGGTCTGCATTTGGTAAAACTATGGATGGAACTATTGTAGGCTAGTACAGCATAGGCTGTCAAGTTTGATACTGGGTCACCTCTATGCTCTAGTTTTAATATGCGTAGATGTTCTAGCAAAGTAGAGTGAAAACGCTCCACTATGCCGTTTTCATTGGGTGCATATGCCAAAATTTTGTGATGATTTATTTTATGTAATCTGACAAATTCTAGGAATATCTGGTTCGTAAATTCGGGTCCTCTATCAGTAACAACAGTCATAGGCAATCCATGATGAGTACTGAACATAAGGAGAGCCTGAACTACGCTAATAGCCGTAGCATCTCTCAGTGGGTATGCCTGCGCATATTTTGAGAATGCATCTACGATGGTAAGGTACTTTTGAGTTTCGATGCTGAGAAGATCTAGGTGCACTATTTCAAAAGGCCTAGTTGGGGGTGCTACGATTTGGAACTTCTGTTGGATAGGCTTGCGATCGTACTTGGCACGCCCGCATATGGTACACTCATTTATATATTTAGTAATTTCGTCTCGCATTTTCGGGAAATAGTATTTTCGAGATAGAGCTAGATAAGTCTCGGTGATACCGCGGTGATTAGTCTTTCCATCGTGATAATTTCGGATGATTTCCTGTTGTTTAAAATAATCTCTTACGTCTTCTAATTGAACCTTTGTCAGAATTAATTTCATAGATGAACTTTTGAATTTTTGTTGTATTATTGGCACTATAGAGTACATATCTTGTGGGGGTTGAATTAGTATGCCGGTTTTGACTTTAGGGTCAATAAACTTTTTCACGGCAGTTACTACGTCTTCCTCAAGGTTAGACTTACAAAGTTGAATATGTGTTCTGAGATAATTATCGAAAGGAATTGTAACGGTAGGGCCACTCCTTACACTTTCAACTATTGTAAAGACTATCTGGTGCGTGAATTTATTCAGAGGATCGTCGGATATAGGGATTTCAAGGATTGGGTTCTCAGAATCAGTATGTACTGTGGCTGTATCTAAGTTAGAACTATCAGCCGTAATAGTACCTGAGATGTCAGCTGTAAGAGTACTTGAGCTATTATGTCTTACTGAAGGTTGTTTTTCCGATAGATTAACTATCAGAGAACTAGTTTCCTCGTTGTTCAATTCAATATGTGATAAAGCGTCGGCGTTGGTATTTTGTTTGCCTTGCTTATATGTCACAGTATAGTCGTATTCACTTAGCTTAAGTCTCCACCTGGTGAGTCGAGAGTTAGGCTCTTTTAGATTCATGACCCACTGCAAAGGTCTATGATCCGTCATAATTTTAAACTTTCTGCCAAACAAATAAGGTCGAAAGTACTTCGTTGCCCATACAATGGCTAGCAATTCTTTTTCGATGGTACTATAGTTGATCTCGTGACTATTCAAAGTGCGTGACGCATAGGCTATGGGCTTATCAGAGCCGACAGTACCCTGAGACAGAACAGCTCCTATAGCTAAATTGGATGCATCGGTGGTTAATATGAATTCTTTGGTGAAATCGGGATATTGAAGGATTGGGTCGTTCATAAGGAGGGTTTTACACTTTTCAAAACATTGTATATAATTTGGATCTAAATTAATTTTGGTACCTTTCTTTAGACATTGCGTCATCGGCTTTGTGATTTTTGCGAAATCAGGGATGAATTTTCTATAGTACCCGAGAAGACCTAGGAAACGCTTGATCTCGGTAGGCGTTTTTGGAATGGGGTACTTTTGAATGGCAGCGATCTTATCCGGGTTGGGTTTGATGCCATCCTTACTGATGACGTGCCCTAAGTAAGCAGTCTCCAGTTTCAAAAACTCGGACTTGTCCATTTGGATCTTAAAGTTGGACTCTCGTAGTTTTTGAAATACCTTGCCTAGGTTTACTATGTGTTCTTGTAAAGATGTGCTAAATACGATAATATCGTCTAAATATACTAGGCAGATACTATTCTGGAGCTCTCTTAGTACGTTGTCCATGACACGTTGAAAAGTCGATGGACTATTCTTGAGACCCATGGGCATTCGTAGAAATTCAAAATGCCCATGTTCTACGTTAAAGGCCGTTTTCGGAATGTCAGCGGGGTTCATTTGGACCTGATAAAATCCGCTAGCTAAGTCTAGTGTGGTAAAATACTGACAGTTGCCTAGCTTGTCTAGGACATCTGCAATATTCGGGATGGGATATTTGTCATCCAGAGTTTTCTCATTTAGCTTCCGAAAATCGACTACTATACGCCATTTCACTTTACCAGAGGCGTCGGCCTTTTTAGGGACTACCCAAATAGGGGAACTCCACGCGGAGTCGGATGGTTGAATTATCCCTTGTTCGAGCATCTTACCTATCTGGTCTTGAACTTCTTGCCTATGAATGAAAGGATAACGGTAGCTCTTAGTATATACGGGTATTTCATCTGTGGTCTTAATGGAATGCTTAATTCTGTTGTTAAAAGTTAAATCTTCGCCTTCCAAATAAAATACATCCGCATATTGAGCGCAAAGCGATTCTAAGTTCATCCGCTCTTCCTCATTCAGATGGCTAGTACGCAAGCGAGACAAGACTTCCTTAACTCGGTCGGGTAATTTCTCGATACGTGCGCTCTTCATTAAAGATTTCTGCACATACCGGTTGGTCCATAGAGAAAATGACGTCATTACGACTTGGATTATGAACTTCAATAATTCCTCGGTTATCTACTACAGTTGTTAAGCACTCTACTATGTGACAGTTGGATATCATTTGATCCGCGATTATCGCTTCTCCGTCTTGTACATTAATTGGTAGCTTAATTAACTTAGTAGAACCGGCTGGAATAACGTCCTCGTATAAGTTGGCATTTCGCGAGTCGTAAACCCTAATAGGATTTTTCGCGTTTTTCGTACTTAGAGTCTTAGTCTTGAAATCAATTGTCGCTTCCCATTTGTCCAATAAATCTGACCCAATTAGTCCATCAAAGTAGTCATGGAATTTATATACGTATAAGGTGACGTTATCGCTGTCTTTAAATTCTGAGAAACACGGTAGCGTTATCGAATAGTTGCTACGCGTCACAGCATGAACGTTGCATACTTCGAAAGGGTCAAAGTTTAATGTTACGTCACTGAAATAATTTTGTACTGCGTCGGGACTAATAAACGATTGATTAGCTCCTGTGTCAATTAGAAGCTTAAGAGGGGGATTCTCGATTTGGATAAATGGTAGCTGTCTTTGAGTCTGGAGGTTAACTTCTATTTTGGTTTTTCGGACTTGGGAGGGTCCTGAAAATCCTCAATAGTTACTCCGGTGTTGGAATTTTGTGTGTCATGAGTCACAACCGTTTCAATCTGCTGCTCGTCAGGTGTTTCATAATCAACATAGCTATAATCATAGTCGTTATAGTAGTAATAATCTCCATAGTCAGTATAATAGTCGTCATAGGACTGATTGAAGTCGGTGAAGTTCATTTCTCTAGTCTTAAAATAATTGCTCGGCGGTGGGTTGCCGTGCTTGGTCCAGTCATGGGCCCTAGTGGATGGTGGCAGATTACGTGTTACAAAATGACTAACACCACTCATAGGTTTCGGTTGTTGCACAAGGGGTGCGGGATTACGTGGCGGAACCCTAAACGCATTTTGTGGGTTGTAATTCGGGGGTGCGGCACGGAAAATCTGCATTGTCCGTGTCGGTCCTGTCTGATGATGATAGTTAGGCCTCCACTGTGGGGGTGACATTGGCATAGCAAACGGTTTGGATGTTCCTGGTATATTATTAAAATTGCTAGGCGATTTGTAGTAAGCAGGCACATGATGCGATTGTGTATAGGGTGCCTTAAAATATGTAGGAGCCTGAGAATGAGATCTCTTATCAGATATGTGCTCATTCCGGTGCTGGAGGTACAGGGTGTTTTGTTCCTCATGCACATACTCGAGCGCTTTCTCGATAGATTCGGGACGCATGCACCTAATACGTGACCCTAGGGGATCTTTGAGACCACGTAAGTACGCTTGAAGCGTGAGCTTCTTATATAGGTCTCGTTTCGCCTCTATGGTAGTAGGGACGGTTTCATGAAGGGACACATACGTCATAAGGGTGCTAAAAATATTTTGGCACCGCTCATAGAACTCTTGTGGTGTTCCAGAGCCCTGCGTTAATAACGCTAAGTCATTGTAAAGCGCGGTCTCGTCACGCTGGTCAGAGAAATTATTTATTAAGGCTTTTCGAATGCCATTCCACTCGGTAGGGATGCCATTCGAATTAATGAGACGCGCGGCAGAACCAGTAACCTTATTAAGTATGCCGTTTAATAAGGCTACTTCTACTAATTTGTTACCAGGATGTCGTGATACAAACTCCTCAACTAGTTGGTCACATAAATGAATAAATCTCGTCAAAACGTTGACGTTCCCATCGAACTCCGGTACTAATCTAAGCGCCTTATTGATCTGATCTAAATCAGCCATTTCTAATATTATATTATCACAATCACTATCTAATTTTCTATTTATATCTTGTAACCTAGACCTACTACTAATACTACAACTAGTGTTCCGCGATTCTCTCGGATGGAAAATTTTGGATTAGATAAGGTGCACTTAGAATAGGAAACTTAGGATAGGTGAGCAAGACACTAGAAGATTTAGTGTACTTACATTGGTTTCATTCTCGGCCTCTTCGGTGTATCGAGGTTCGGATACCCTTGACTTGACGCGGCGACCTTGTTCTGATCCCTGGAACGGCACTTGAAAGTACCAGGGCGACTCCCGCACGAACACGATGAACTACGATAGTTAAGTCCACGCAGGGATCAACCCTCAGGGATCCTACCGACTGCGCCAATTATGTCACTCCGCGAGCCAAGGTCCAAAAAAAACCGATTATGATTTAACTTATTTATTAAAATTACAATTAAATGGCTTATAATTAGGCGAGAGTCAAGCTCGACAGAAGGAGATTAACTGAACTAAAATTATGCTTAAACTAATTCCCTCGGTGCCTGGTTCTCACGCTGGCGCAGGTGGTCATGTTGCGTGGTCAGCGGAATGTACTGTCCACCTGCGATGTGTCATTATTGGTATTCGGGTGTTCTGCGTACTTAACAAACTAACAAATGGATCGTAGTTGTCTATAATAAATAAAATATTTGATTTGATTTGATTTGATTATGTCGGTAACTTTCGTTCGCACATTTTCGTATCCACAATCTACGTACTTTTTTATTATAAATGACCTATGCTGTTGGCCTCAGATGGCCTCTACAGCTTTACCGGGCAGTGGTGAGCGCAGGAGGCGCTCGACACAAAGTTTAAGGGCGACTAGAACAAGGGCACCTAGACGGTACGAAACTCGGCTTGGGCCGTTGCTAGAATACTTGGGGTCAGACTTGTCCTGGCACCCCAGAAGGGGAGTGTCCTAGGATCCTGTCAATGGTTTGATCTGTTTGATTATTTGGAGAGAAACTAACCGATCTGAAAGATCTCAGAGATCTTCGACTTCGCCGGCGAGGTCGGTGTTGTGATTGTGTGAGTTGGTGGATCTGGTATCCGGCACCGGTACCGAAAACGGAGCGACTGCTGCGTATATTGGTAGGATTGGGTGAACCTAGCGCCGCCATGTGACGGCAGCGATGGAGTGGTCCGGGTCGTCTAGGACGTTGCGAGGGCGTCGACGGAAGGGACGACAATCTACGTACCTACTTGGCTTTTACTTTGTAGCTAATTGGTACTTTGTAACTATTAATAAGTGCCATGGGTACATATTTCATATTTAGCTAAGTGGCATTAGGACAGAACACATTTATAAATTATACCTTGTGCACATCTATTAATTATCCCTAACGAACATTATATCGAAGATGTCGATTAATTTACTACGCACATGCTTATCGAACACAATACATAGGATATTAATGAAATGACCTTTTAATCGACTTTGTGCTATAAGTCACCGACATAAGATTGAAAACTAGCAAACGGATGTCTTGATTACATACCTAGCCAGACAGGATATCAAGTATTCATAGGCGAATGTACATAGGGCAATATTTTGTTAGATATCTACCTATATATTAGGGTACATATTTATAAGGACATCTACCGAGGTGAACCTATATAGTGTATGTTTTGGAAATATGCTTGTATATTGATGCGCTCACACGTGTTTAGATATCATGTGATCTATGCCCTATTTGATATCAGCTATATTTATTATACTTCCAAAGCTACTTTGTAAGATCTTTAAGGTTTAGTTATGTACATAATATATCTGAAAATCCGAACTTTCCGACAGCGTGTGTGTTCATTAGTGATGTACGATGGAAGTTGATATGTAGGTACTAATGAAGAAATACAATATTGGTTTCATTAGGAATGTTGTTATATGTATAACTAAAAAAAACGTATGAGAGAGGATTGTCTTTATAAAAATATCGACGTTCCACACGATTGAATGTTCCTATCAATATTCAAATTGATGGTCCCTAATCGATGGATCTCAGACACTAGCACCATTAAACGGCGATAGGCAAAGAATGCCTCACTTAGGGACCCCAGCCGACCCTTTTATCAGGAAAATAAGCTTATCATGTTTATGGATGCGAGACTAAATGTATAGGGCGGTATGCGGTGTGAAAAGGTGCGCTTACCATCGCAAACTTCCATTATAAGATCGTAAGGTGGGTCGCCTATTCACTTGGCGGCGATTTGTGCTATTTACGCAAGACAACATACTTTTGCAATACGTTTGTGCAATAAAAACTCGTATTCCCATTACTTTAGGTGGCTTTAAGAGGTCCTTTTAGAACGTTGGCATTGGATTTACGTTTTAACCAGGCTTTATTTTATATGTAGATCTTTTGAAATTGTCTGAATTATTCAAGATTTCTGCTGCTCAGAACTATAAAAACTACATTTATCTCAGCACCCAATAAACAAAATTGAAATACGATCAATTCGTAGAAATATTATAATATCAGCGCCTTTTAATATATAATAAAATATAATGTAAAATATATAATATAATGTATTCTAAGACATAGGGGAAGAGACTACCTTTTGCAACACAGCTTATGCCCGGTTCCTATAAACATGAAACGGTTCGTTTTACCTACGGACAGTTAAATATGCTACCAGGCGTAAGTGCAAACCGTTTCTTTAACAAACGTCTCGTAGGCTGAACTACCAACAGTTCGTTACTAACGGATGGAAGGTTACCTTAAACGCTCCGTATCAGCTATGTATGGAAATGTCACTCTGTGGTGTTTCTATAACTTTTTTCAATCTGTCAAACTTACCATCCGTACAAAACTTGTCTACCGGCTGTGCTACCGGTCGATTTTGGTCGGTTTTGTTGTACCGACGGATTCTATAGAATTTAAAACATAAAAATAATACATGTCAAGAGGTCCCGGGTTCGATCCTCAGGTCAGGCAATGTTAAATATTGGATTTTTCCATTAGGAATTATCTCAATAACTGCCTGGAGTCTGGAACTGTGCCCGGTAGATGGCAATAGGCTCGCCCCCTATTACATGGGACCAATAACATACTGGCGAAATGTGGGTAAATCTTCTATGGGACTGAATCCTGGGTACACCTCTGCCTACCCCTTCGGGAAAAAAAAAGGCGTGAATGTATGTTTTCTAGTTAACATAATAAATGTGTACTTAAGAATGTAATCAAGAAATTATGATTTATCTACTACTAGATTTAACGATCGATATGAACGTAAATAATTACGCAACTTGATAGAATTTACAAGCAAAGAGTGAATGAGAAATTATGATATATTTAATTATAATAATTATTTCAACTGATTTCGGCAAGATAAATTTTCTGAGCAAGAGGTACTTGAAATAAGTAATAAGTATACCTACGAATAAGAACAAAACGGGCCTGAATTGCATACTGGGTAATAGGATTTTAAAGGCTTAGTTTTAATTGTAATCTGAAACATACTAAGGTAGAAGATAAACACTTGTGGCTTTACAATACTTTATATTTATTATTATACACTTCACACTCAAGCACTGTTTAGTTTATATACGATAATAAGGTATTTTCTATATTTTCTTCTGTAACTGTCTAATTTATAAAAAATTCTTCGCCGCCTTCTTATTATTAATTTTCTACAGGTAAATTGCGTAATTGCCTTCTAGTAGCCCATCTTCCCATTTGCCTATGGAAAAATGACATTATTGTACTATAACGTCGATGGCCTAGAATACTTATTTATTTTCGCTTTACGCTCTAAATTTATCATAATTAGACTATTATTTTTTCTTGAGAATTAACAAAATATTATTATCAATTATCACATTTTAATTTTTTCATAAATGTGGCGCCAAATGGTGCGCGCGCCATAAGATAGCGCTGGCGTTTCGTTTCACCGAAACAATTATTAGCAAATGGCAAATATACCATAATAAAAAATTATTATAAATTATTAATCTAATATCAAAATTCAAAATACAGCAAAAATTAATTTAATATGGTTTTATATTCATTTTATTTAAATTATAACGTATTATTATTTTATGAAAACACTGTATTGAAAATCCTCAAATCGAATTTAAATGCAATAACGAAACGCTAAAAGAACCATCGGTTATCTGTGAACGGGTTGTTGTTCGTTACTGGTAGGAGAGTTAAAAACTTTGTGAAACACTATGAAACTACCCGTTATTGGTAGGTGAAAACGAGTCGTAGCTCTTATACAATGACGCTCCGTTGGATATAGGAACCGGGCATTATTAGTAAGCTAAAGCAAAAAGTAGAGAACCCAACATTTGTGTAACCTGTTTTTACCAATAAATAATTTTGTATTTTTGTATTGTATTTTTTTGGGTGCTCTAACACATCTGAAAAAGTTGTGAAACTGTTATTACTTTTGTCACGTGCGTCAAAATTGACACCTCTTTTGCTTCTTCACATTATCATATAGAGTGGGCATGGGTATTTGTACCTAAGTAACATTAATATTATAATAATAAGTTTAATATAGTATAAGTATAGTATAGTAGTAGTGTATAATATTTCCTCAATATTATACAATAAAAAGAAAATTAGCAAATAGGGGTGCTCTCCGCAGTTTTCTAACGAGTCTGTCGGGTACATTCTGTATGAGTTCCCTTCCCCGCCTCTTTATCTCTGAGCATTTGAAGTGCCTTCTTGACAAAAGTGTCTATATAGAAGAAGTCAAGTAGAATTCTGATTGAAAAACCGCCTTGAAGTTCTATTTTCGTTACTAATTAGTATAAGAATTTCAATATTTTCAATATAGTTGCCTATGTTTAAGACACTTAGGTACCCCATTAACTTTGATATTAGTTTATAGAACCCGCAAAATATCGCATGGATATAGGATATAGGTATACAAACAAATTATTTCAGTTCGGTTCTACGGAAATGGTTGTTTCATAGCCTCTAATGTGTATTTCATGGTACCTTAACGGTTGCTCCACGTGTTTTGGTGGGATTAATCTCCGGAAATAGGATAGGTACTTTCGAGTTGTTAAAAATAAATAAGAGGAGCTTGCAACTTTTGCCGCAACGAGCTATGAATGTAAAAGTCTTTCTGTTGCCGCTCCACGTCCATTAACTTCTATATAATAGTATCACGTAGGCTAAAAGAGAAAGTATAGTTAAAGGTACTCTTAAAAGTATTACCCTAGCTAAATAGGGCCACTAAAAAGGGCCTACTTCACTAATACGGGTAGTTTGAGAATGTTTTTACCTCGGAGGGTCCGGCGCGTATTTCGCGACGCAAGTGAGATTGATGTCCGACCCCGCTCTCACGAACAGCTCCGGTCCCGACAGAATCTCAGCTTTTGACACTAGAAACAATACAATTTGATAAAACACAACAATGTAATGAAAAAAAAATTAAATGCTTTGTGAACATGACATTGACTAGCCTTAGTAGCTTTATACGTAGCTATATACGTACACACTACTTTATAGAAAGTAGAGTAGTAGTAAAGAACCTGGGTTAAAATCGGTAGCTTCTGTAGAGCTCTGATCAGTTGTTGTTTCCTTATTTATAAGCTAAAAATATAACCACAATGAGACTACAACAAAAATATATTTTGAGTAACAACCTACGTGAAGTTGGAAAAACGAGATCGTTCCGTCACTGCCAGTGTGAAAATTTCTGAGCTTCAATTTCTTTGATCTGTTATACGAAGTTGTGGAATAGTAATAAAATTTTACAGCCTACGCGTTACCGAACCCAAATCCAATATATAAAACATTATAATTTTGCTGAAATTTAGGAGGTCAGGTGTCTGAAACATGAGACCATAAAAGATTTTGCTGGATATAATTTTAAATCATAACACGTATTGCTGTTTCAAAATTAGATTTTGCGATATAATAATACTAAATACTTTATCTACACATGACACAAAAATGTGTTTCAGAAAGGTGTAGTTATAATAGTAGGAATGGAGGTGAAGCTACTCTTCAAACTGAACAACATTTTCACAAGAATGAATTATGAAATTCGCGATTTCCCATACAAAATGCATCAGCAAATTTATATAGGAAGTTAAATTTTTTTGCTAATCAGGCAACTTCTCTTTTGAAATTGTTGAGTTTGAGGGGTAGAGGCGCACCCCCTTAAGCATTACTACATCTTTTTGTAACATAATGTACACGAGAAAAAGCCGCATTCAGAAGGAAAATTATCAATATGCGCCATTTCAAAATAGAAATCGCTCGTGCCATGTATTTGTAGGCTAATCGTCATCGGGGTTACATAATGCTTTAGGTAAGCCTTGACTGCTCACTACTCTTACTATAGAAGTAGAACTATAGGCGCGGGGCGGCCGAGCGTGTGTGAGCAGAACCACTCGAGCGTGCCACGCGATGTCTGTACAAAGCTTACTTACATGAAAACACAAAGCACGCCTCTTTGTAGCTTTCCTTTTTTGTACAAGTATCTAGTCTACTAGGTCAATGAATCCATGTAATCAAAACAATTTGATTTTACAATCTGATTTTAGGCTAACTTAAGTTTAGGCGTCTCAGTTTGCGATGCGACGTCGCAGCGCAGTGTTGTGGTCTCGCCCTTAGCGTCCTAAAATCTCCTACTAATACGGGTTGACCTTAATTGGTGACTCTAGCAATGTAATTGGGAAATTATTATTTATTTATTTATTATTAACTAGAACGGCATCATAGCCAATAACACTAATTAATCAATTAAATATAATACAATGTCTTACAATTACTACTATACTTAGCTACATTAACATTAATAATTAAATATGATAATTTTAAACTAATATTATATACATGTAAGGAAAACATTAAAATTTATTATGGTTCTTGTTGACATAAAATTCCGTTATTAACATTTTTGTTCGCTGCTGGCTATGATGGTTTTCGAGGTGTTGTTAGTAGCAGTATCTATCATGATATAATAATTATGAATTTTATTACACTGGAATGTAGGTATCCACCTACATTCCAGTGTAGGTACATTATTGAAATGAAATAAAATTCAGAATTATTATATCATGATAGATACTAACAACACATCGAAAACCATCATAGCCAGCAGCGAACAAAAATGTTAATAACGGAATATTATGTCAACAACAACCATAACTAAAACAATTACAGAATGTTCCATTTCATAGGTATATGAGCACGTTTGTTACGAGACTTATGGTAAAGTATAAACACATCAAAGGTTTGCGTTTTGTTTGTTTTAGACACAAAAGTAGGATAACAGATTTTTTTGTAAACGTTTTACAGTTTTTTTTTTTCAAGTAAAGCAACACATTATGTAAACAAATCATATTTTACCTCGTACGAGATGTGGAATTTGAGTGACTTTAATTTTGTTAGAACAATTACAACATGGCATCAAAACTTGGGCCTCGGGTACTCCGATTTCGACCTAGTTTTAGTTGACGCATTTGACATGTGTGACAGCGGTATCAAGTCGGAGCGCGCACGGAGACCTGTCAATAATCTAAGACTGACTTGCTTCAATTATGCATATTTCCTTTACAAGTGTCAAGTTAGACAATACTCAAAATCACCACTGACCATAATAAAAAGTGTAAACACAAGATCTGGCATAATACCTTAATAATATGTTTTACTTACCAACAACAGTGAGTCTAAAAGATAAGCTGATCTTCGGTTCCGTGGAGACCTGACACTCGTATGCACCGGAGTCCCTCGGCTGAGCCGGAGAGACCCGCAGCGTCCATTCATCCGAGCCGTCTGCATGGAGCGCTGCGAAACGAGCGTCACTGCTGTACGTGTGAACACCCACTGTTAGGATGTGCAGGTCGCGCTTACGGATCCAAGATACCTGCCAACAAAGGAATAATTATATGACTTTAAAATTTTCAAGATATCATGTAAAGACAATTTTATTGGGAGGTAGAAATTTAACATTGCAATTGAAAAACTTGGGCTTTGATTTTTTTTTAGCTTTATTGTATGTTATATTATGTTCTATTTTTGATATAATTAAAACTGATATAATTTATTTACTTTTCACTTACGCGTCAAAAGTAATTAAAAGAAAACATTTATTTCAGGTCGTTTTACCCATACATCGAATAAATCTTACGTTGTGTCATTAGGGTTCTGAGTTACTTAGAAGTTGCTTTCAGTTAATAAGCTAGGTCATAACTGCATGTTGACAGTCCAATGAGAAAGTCCCTTAATTCTGACAACATTTATTGACATGATTTTAAACACGATACATAAAGTAGTTTTACACACGGACACGCGGCTAATAAATAATACTTATATAAGTAAGCTTATATAAGTATGTATATCAGTCATCTGGTTACCATAGTACAGGCTTCTAGCCTAGTTTGGGACCAGATGACCGTGTGTGGAAGTTGTCCCATATTATTATTATTATTATTAATACGGGGGGTTGGGAAGTGACTAATGATGCCCGGACCTTTCTAGCTGAAACTGCAAATGTTCGCACACTTGGTGTCATATCGCCTAGCCGCTACAGTCCTCAATAAAATGTCTATATAAAATACAATTCTTACATTAGATACATTAAAATTATGATTATCTAAAATCATTACCATTATTATACAAAAATAAAAATAAATTAAATAAGATGTCAATACAATACAATGTGTTAATTAATAGCATCTCACAGGCATAGGTAAAGTTAATAATGTTATATGTGCCTATCAAAGCAATGCTGCATAAAAGGGCTATCAGTCCCGGGAGACATTTTTTTATTTTTGTTTTAGTGGGCACTCTGCCACTTGAGCTACCGTGGAGGTAACTAGTCGTCGGCGAAATTTTTCTATCCCTTCTACCTATCGCCTATAGGCGGAATGGTGCGGAGGGTGCGTGGTTCAAATCCCGCCCGTAGGTGAAATTTTTCTTTCTTTATTCGTATTGTATTTCAAGCGAGTAGACCGCTTAGTCTATAAAAATATAAAATATTATTTTTATTAATACAACACTTTAAACATTAGCATGCGTGATGATTTTGGAAACACAAAACAAATCTCGACATGCACTTACGTCATATTTTCGCTTATGCTGAAGCTGTGTTATGAACCTAAATTCGTTTAAATAACGAGCCTCTTTACGAGCTAGTATTATGAAAAACATTTTATAGGTAACACAACGTGTTTACCCAAACACATCAATAATTAAGCTTGGTATTACCATTTTCCGTAATAAATAGTCCGTGCGTAGTCCATGCGGCTACCATAGTGAACATATTTTAATCCGTAATATTTATAATTTAGTTCATGCTATGCGCTGCGCACGTTAAGGTTGATTACAAAATTCCATGCGAGGAAAAAGCTCGATTATTATTTTCGTAAGTTGAGAATACTCGTCTTACTTATAACATAAACTTAGCATTTTAATAGAGTGGCATTGTAAAAGCAAGCAACTCAGTGTTTCAAGACTATGGTTATCTTAAATCAGTGCCGTTTGAAATGACTTATTTACCGGCATATAGTCCAGTAATACTGCAGTGCACGCAACATGCAGCGCAAGGCTAATAATGAGTGGTAAATAACTTACCCGGTCTCGTCACGCTTATTCATGGTATAATAATTTTTTTAAACTGAAGTCTCTGCAAATTTGCAGTTCGAATGCAGTTAGTACGACTGCAATGAAACTGCAAACCAACCGTGCCGTCCGATTGCAGTCGGTGTGCAGTTATTGACACTCGACTTGCATCTATTTATTTCGTTCGTCTACGTACCGATTAGTTCCGATCTCCTAATTTGATCATAGTAAATTCCTTTCTTCTTCATTTATAATCCTATTGATTATTGATAATTTGCCGTGGAGTTACCGGCTTTAGAATAGTACTCCACCCTCTCAACCCGTGGATGCCGTAAGAGCCGGCTAAGGGTTAACAGATCCAGAGGGCGGGCAGCAGCGTCCTCTGCAAAAAAAAACCCATCGAACTGCGCTCGACAACCCGCCTGCCAAGCGTGTCGAGTATTGGCAAAACCCCCCTTTATGGGGAGGCCTATGTTCAGTAGCGGATTACCAACGGCTGAGATGATGATGATGAATCCTATTGATCTATAGCTAATTATCATAGTATGCGAGATTTTATTTCCGTTATATTTTCATCGAACTTGTGGAGTGCCATGTGTTTAATGTATCCTTTCATTGCGATTGCTGTTGAGTAATTATAAAATTATAATAATACTCAATTAATGATCAATTTATATTAACTTTTTATACCTTTATGTTTAATATAACATATTATTCAATATATTTGCCGTGGAGTTACCGGCTTTAGAATAGTGCTCCATACCCTCTCTTCCCGTGGTTGCCGTAAGAGCCGGCTAAGGGTCAACAGATCCAGAGGACGGGCAGCAGTGTCCTCTGCAAAAAACCATCGAACTGTGCTCGACAACCCGCCTGCCAAGCGTGTCGAGTATTGGCAAAACCTCCCTTTATTTGGAAGGGCTCTATGTTCATTACCAACATAGTGGATCATAGTGGATTACTAACGGCTGAGATGATGATGATGATGATTCAATATATTGAATATAATATAAAATCATGTAGTGGTAGGCCTCTTTTGCAGGGGGCCGCCTGGGGAAGTACCACTTTTTTGCCAGTTATTCATGCGCCCAGCAGTAATGTGCAAACATTACTGTGTTCCGGTATGAAGAGCAATGTTACCAGTGAAATTACTGGGTTGACGAGTTTGAACAACTCAGGATGACAGGCGCAGTGCAGTGCCGCGCAGAATATTGTAAGCACTGGGTGGCACTGTATCTGATATGGGCAATCACGATGCTTACCATCAGGCACCTGATTTGCTCGTATTGTCACTCACTATCATAAAAATAAATTTGCGAGGTACCTCCAAGCTCCAAATTATTACTTGAACACGAGGATGGTTAATCTAAAGCTTGTTATGGCGACATAATCTAAGCCTTTGTCGAGATGCGCTGAAGTGTCAAAGCCTCAACAGTATTCTGTAGTTAGGCAAGATGGGATGAGGACTTAATTACGATCTCATTGAATTTGTACCATCTCACAATACGTTCGTAGAATTATTACGGTCAATAGATATATCACACAAAACTAAATACCTATGTTATTGATTCCCAGATTAAACAATCTAAATACTAGAAAAACCAATAATACCTACGGACGGTCCTAATTGCAATGTTAAGTTCAATAAAATCTAAAATAAACCTTTTATTCTCAATAATCCCTATAAAATTGCGTTCGTAATACCTCGGGTCTTTTAACCCTGTCATTATTGAAATATTTTACTGCCAGCCACTTTAATCTAGGGTTATATTCAGAAAATAAAATCTACGTAAAGTTTTGACGTAAAGTTAAGTACTTATTCTGTTTCAGAAAATATACATTATTCTGTTAGCAAAGTAGGTGAAAAATTAATAAGTTTAACGAATTAAAAGGGTCAGAACAAAAGAGTAGGTAAGTATACTTAATGCAAGAGATACCCCTGAATAATTCTTAGCCGGTTTTCTAGTTGGTCGTTTTATTGTGGCCGCATCAGGAGCGCTCCGTTCGAATTTGTATTCGAGACTATTCGCTGTGGGGTTTAAAAACTTTCTTCGCGCCGCAGTTTAAAACGAACCGTGGCGTAGACAGAACTAACTGGATATAACTGGATATCCCCCGACCATTCTTTCTCCAAGCGTTGAAGTTTTTATGGGTCAAGCCTAGATCAAGCCGGATTGAACTTAAAGAGATATAAAAGACTAAGCATTGTCACTATTCTCAGTAGATTGTATTATGTAAATGAATCGGTTGATTTTGATCTAACGAAGCAAGGTGCGATAAGCTGAATATAGCGGTTGGGAAACAAAAACAAAAGAATATCGCGTGGTGCAGTGTGAAGTAACATTACAAAAAACTGACATCTAACTATAGGCGAACTCTCATCGCATCTTTTTTGGGTAATTAAACTATTTTATGCAATATTCTTTCTGCTCTTTGTCATCATTTTGTTCGTATATTTATTCAGGTATCATATATTTAGATTAGATTCTGTATTCATGTTATTAATGTGTGCATTAATTTTGCGCATTTGTGCGTGCGCATTAATTTTGGAGTGTAAATCTAGTAATTTTGCACTCATGTTATGTTATTGTAATTGATTACACTCTGTTTAATTTATTAAATCAAATAAATTAAAAGTTCAATAGGTATTTTCTTCCCTTGTCAAGAACATGAATAACCAAGATTTTACACATTTTGATTAACACAGCCTTTTTGACTATACATAAAGTTATCAAGCTTAAGATAATTTTGTAAATTTTAAATAAATTCAATTTTCAATAAATATTATTTTATTAAGAAAATGAGTATTTACTACCATATTTTAATAAGCGGTGTCTTTGCCGCAAAATGGATCTCATTCAAATAAATCATCGTTCGTTTACAAAAGACCTGACCTAGATCAACTGGAATATCACCATATCGACTATCGACGCCAGGAACCGTGACCTCATTATCCAGACCAGTAGATATCTAAAGATATTCTTTCTACACTGTCTATTTATTTCTTTTCATCATGTACAGATACAAACATAACATCACCCTTTTTTCCGAAGGGGTAGGCAGATGTCAAGTCCCATAGATGGTTTAACCTAACTTCGCTAGTTTTAACTCCCATATAACGGGGCGAGCCTATTGCCATCTTTCGGGCACAGTTCCAAGCTGTCATTGAGAAAATTTATAATATAAAAATTCTATAGATAACACTTTTTGTCTGACCTGAAAGGTCAAACCCGGGACCTCATGATTGGCAGTAGCGCTTGCAAATCACAACGTCACTCGAGGAGTCGAGGAGATTTTGAATGTACAAATTTACATTTTCTTCCAATAGGCTTTAAAAGGCATGTTTGTGCGTTAACAAAGTTAATAACTATAAGTTATCAATCTATCGTGCTCTTGGAAAAATACCCCGACATGAAGAGCATACAAGAAATACGTGCAGGGCTTAATTTCTTTACCAGTTTGTTACGGTCTGCACTCGCCCCATGGCGTTGTTATGCAACCTACTTTTAATAAAATACATTCGCAACTGTCATCGGTGCCTTTCATCATAAAATCGTCGACCGCCGCGCGTTATCCTAACTTCGGTCTCGCGTCGGCAAACCCTAAGATTAAGTAAAAGTTTAAGGACAACCTTTGTGGAACTTGGAATAAACTCTTTTTATACATATAAAAAATCAGCTTTCATTTGCATGGACAATTAACATAATTAGTATTATAATATTTGTTTTGATTAAGCAATTTTGTTGGTTTATAAGGTGCCGGGTGGTGGCTATGCCGAATTTTACAAGCATCTTTGTCCTCTAACTATTTCAATTTTGCATCAACTTTTATGTTAAAATATGTCATATATGTGTCATAGAAAGCCACCGGAAAAGTTGAATAGTGAAACTCGAATGACAGCTCAATAGAGGGAACTTCTCCATTTTTCGCTGCTTTATAATATTCCATCTAAGTTTTACAAAGCAATGTGTATGAAGGAGCGCAGTCAATGTTGAAAATCCAAGGCTATTTTGTACATATACAACTATTTAATATAAATATTATGTACGCTAGTGTAATGTTTTGTTTTAGAAGTGCCTAATTAATTCCATTGTTTTTGTATCATCATGGCTTTGAGTCTTTATAGACTCAAAGCTCAGAGCACAATATTGCATTTCACACTTGTTTTATTAATTTTAATGGGAATTTTATTTTTATATATTATTTTACCCTTTTCATATGATATTTACTAATATTTATATAAAATAGATTTTTAAAATTATACATTTTTTAAATGATTGTAAAGAATGTTGATGTTTGCTGCGTGGAGAATTTCATATCACTGAGCTTTTAAGCAAAAGCGCCAGTTTCAACGCACATAATTTACATAAAAGCCATACATTTCACTGCAGTTGCCATGCTTAGGTTATGTAAAATGTTCTGCATTTTTAGCCCCCATTTTTTAGCAGTTTAAGCCCCCTGCTATGTATATAAGTTATGTGACCAAGTTATGGGCCACTGTCTTTAAATATAACAAACGCTAAGATGGCTGCTGTCTCCCCTCCGTAGATGCCCTCGCAACGTCCTGGACGACCCGGTCGACTCTATCGCCGCCGTCACATCGGGGGCACTAGGCTCGCCCAATCCTACCAATATCACGCAACAGTCGCTCCGTTTTCGGTACTGGTGCCGGATACCAGATCCACCAACTCACACAATCAACTACACCGACCTCACCGGCGAGTTCAAAGATCTCTCAGATCCTTCAGATCGGTTAGTTTCTCTCCAAATAATCAAACGGATCAAACCATTGATAGGGCCCTAGGACACTCCCCTTCTGGGGTGCCAGGGCAAGTCGGCCCCCATGTATTCTGGCGACGGCCCAAGCCGAGGTTCGTGCCGTCTAGGTGCCCTTGTGCTAGTCGCCCTTAAACTTTGGGTCGAGCGCCTCCTGTGCTCACCACTGCCCGGTAAGGCTGTAGAGGTCATCTGAGGCCAACAGCATAGGTCATTTAAAAAACAAAGATGGCTGCTGTTCGATAAACGAAAGCTGTAGCGTACCTACAACATATTCATCATAGTGTTTGTGAATAAGTGCGTCCTAACGTCACGTCGTGTATGCATCGTGGATAGTCTCTCTCTCTTTTGATTTAGAAATGAAATATTAGAGTACTGTGAACACACGAGCTTTCGTTCAATTGACCTATATTAACATAACATAACATAACATACATTCACGCCTTTTTCCCGAAGGGGTAGGCAGAGGTGTACCCAGGACTCAGTCGCATAGTAGATACACCCACATTTCGCCAGTATGTTAATGGTCCCATGTAAAAGGGGGCGAGCCAGGCAGTTATTGACATAATTCCTAATGGACCTATATTAAGTCGTGAAAATGCGTGTATGTATGTAAAAATGAAGAAATTATTATCGTTCTCTGTCTCTTTTTTACGCGTAGCATGGCAACTACTGTCGTGTATTACTTTTTTTTTAGAAAATGTGACCATTGAAATGTGAGCGGGATTAAGTGAAGTGAATCGACAGATTCGCGGCGAGAATGAGTCAGCCCTCGGTGGCAATTTGGACACCATTCAGCCAGCGCTCACATCGGAAACCACATAGAAGATTGCCCACTTCACTGAATGGTGTTCCGCTAAAAAGCTAACCTTTAATATCTTTTGCAGATCTGACAGGAAACTAAAAAGGCCATGCTTTTAGCTTTCGACCACGTTCTACTCACAAAACACATAATATTTGATGTGAATCATAGATATGTGCGTATAGAGAATGACTGTCCGGATTCTCGGATTCGCGGTTCGGGTAATGGTTCTCAAGCGCTACTCTAGATTGTGAGGTCCCGGGTTAGATTGCCAAGTCAGAAATTATTCTGATTCCGTTTGAGACTGACGTTTTGAGACTGATTACGTGCTGATAAATCGGTCTAGTTCCTATAAGTATTGTTTAGTGTTTTTTTTATGATAGTGAGTGACAAGACGAGCTAATCAGGTGCCTGATGGTGCATCATGATTGCCCATATCAGCCACAGTGCCACCTAGTGTTTTAAAATTCATAATTCTGCGCGGCACTGCACTGCGCCTGTCACCCTGAGATATGAGTTGTTAATTCATTTTTTTTATATAAAATTTTAATATTTTGAATAAATTAAATGAAAAATGAATGAGTTGTTAAATGTCATCATGCCCAGTAATTTCGCTGGTAACATCGCCCTTCAGACCGGAACACAGTAATGTGTGTACATTACTGCTTGGCGGATGAATAACTGGCAAAGGTGTGGTACTTCCCCAGGCGGCCCCCTGCAAAAGAGGCCTACCACCGTTGTGTTGTTATTTAATATAGAGAATATCTTTGGTCTACCTAACTAGCCCCGCGGTCTCACCCGCTCGTAGACATCGTTCCCGCGGGAATATCGGGAAAAAGTACCCTATGTGTTATTCCAGGTTCTAAGCTACCTACATACCAAATTTTGGCCCGATCTGTTCAGTAGTTTTGGCGTAAAAGAGTAACAAACATCCATCAATCCATCAATCTAACGAAAACCGCGGTAGATGGCGCTGGAGGTGAATTAGAACACGCAAGCGTTTTGTTTACCTATTAAAAACGTAAGTTTTTTTTACACTATACAACCTGTGACTGCCTGGTTGACACAGATGGTGGCAGCTCTGCTTTCTGTGACGTAGGCCCCGGGTTCGTTCCCCCGGACAGTGGACAGGTCAAATATTTGTGTGCAAGAACATGTCTGTTTGATCTGTGTCTGGGTGTTATAAGCCTAGTTTGGGACCACTGGTCTATTGGCGTTCTTCATAATCATCAGTCGCTATCAGACTTAAGTCTTTGTATTCTGTGGTTTGAGTTAGTTACAAAGACGTTTTACCTTTCTAACAGGACTATACTGTCAAATTTGGAGGAGAGAAAAGGTAGGATAGGCACTGGGAATGTTTCTCACTCGGGAACGAAACAGTGCACAGTCTATTTAGTAAGTTTATCTTAATGTCTTTGGTTAGTAACCGACTTTGACATTTGTAGTTAATCAATGAATAGATAATAATAATTAATAGATAAATAATAATTAATAGATATAAAATCAAGTTAATAGTCACTAAAGTGATACCACCGAGAACGCCAATAGCCCCATTAGATGACCGTGTGTGGAAGTTGTCCAATATTATTATTATTGTACTGAAATTTGAGATTTATATGATGTTCTTACATTATACCTATTAATTACAGTATTAATATATATTAAACTATTGTTGTCGTATTCTAACCGAATGAATGAATCATATTTCATCATATATACCTTACCATGCTCATAATTCTTGTTTATTAATTTTGATGGTTCGTTCAAACTTCTGACATTTACAAGAAACCTTACTTTACGGCTACCTATACATACCTATATTAATACTCGTAGATACGTACAAAGGTTTAAATACAATACACAATATCTATCTACCTATATCACACGTCACACACCTATATAACAATAGAACAATAAGTAGGTACCTACTTTAGTAGGTACTTATTGTTCCAGTAACCAAAGATGTTATAAACTGTCAGCTTTACACATTATTATTATTAATTAGTTAATATTATAAAGGTATTAATTTGTATGGATATATGGATATTTGTTACTCTTTCACGCCATTCCGTGTGTAGATAGTTTAGACCCTGAAATAACACATAGGGCTCGTGAAAAACATATTTATAACAGTTTCTGATATTATGATCAGAAAAACAAAAAAAAAAGTTGTGGTAGGTATCTAAGACACTAAAAACCAAAATGTTTATGTTGGTAATTCAGCTACAGCTATTTAATTAAAAGTCGTTATAATAGGCTAAAAATAAAATAATAGGTTGGTAGAAGTAGGGCTTCTTCGAAATCATAGGAATTCACGGAAAGAAAATGAGTAGCTAGTAGCTCCATATTATACCGTCTACGATTTTTATGTTTTTTAATTAGTTTTATATGTACCTATATTATTAGGTTTTTTGCTTTTTTTGTGTGTAAATACTCGTACCCTGCACGCACAACGGACCAAATAAGAGTAAGTGCGGAAAAGGAGTCCAGTCTACATATTTAGTAGCCTGATGAGCAAGCTGAATTATCTTTTTAAATTGCTTATTTATTGAATATACATTTTCTGGGTCAATTAAGTACTTAAATATTATTTGGCATTTAGATCTTGCTCTATATATCTTCGAAAATTTTGGCCCAAACAAGAAGAACACTGAATTTTACTTCGGAACAATTTTTACTTTTTACCCTTTACAAGTTTGTGAATAAGTTATATAAGTTTTAAAAGTTTTGACTGTAGGCTTTGGGTTTGTTAAACTTGACTTACTATCTCGATTATAAAATAGGTACTGTTTTTTATTTTATATTTATTTATTTCTCACACTAAGGTTTTTTACAATAAGTAGTGCTTAAGTCTGGGACAACACATACAGTGTTCAAAATATAATTAAATTATTAAAATAAAAAAATCTTTATTGACCAATATGAGTACATGTCTTTAGGTACTTATACAAATTATATGTATAAAAACAAATACAACATATAGGACTGTTAGTATCTGTAATAGTATTTAAACTGAGCTACAGACACCAGAGCCCCCCGCTTGAGTTTTTCTTCTTTTAAACATTTTAATATAAGCAATAGGTACCTAAGGCGTGTTAATAGCTAGTGCCTGCGGCTGCGTTGAATTTATATAATATTGATTCCGCACATCATGGTTCATTAGCGTAATTTCCATGTCTTTTTTCCTGTGGGAATTTTTGGAATTCCTTGCCTACACTATTATGGAAAGCTATTTGCAAAATTTCAGCTCTCTAGGTTCAAGGGGGGTCAGGGTGTTGATGAGTGGGTCAGTCAGTCAGTTAGTATACATTATATAGGCATATTATATATCATTATCATATACTGCCTCGTTGGATTAGTGGGTGGAAGCTCGACTGCCGATAATGAGGTCCCGGGTTCGATCCCCAGGTCAGGTAGTGTTAAATATTGGAATTATCTCAATAGCTGCCTGGAGTCTGGAACTGTGCTCGGTAGATGGCAATAGGCCCCCTATTACATGGGACCAATAACATATTGGCGAAACGTGGGTGTACCTACTATGGCACTGAGTCCTGGGTACACCTCTCTACCCCTTCAGGAAAAAGGCGTGATTGTACGAGTGTGATATAGTGATTCAGTACAAAGTCATGATTATGCTACACTAGCCGCAGTATGTCGTCAACGTCTATTATTGTGTGCTTTATGGCGTTCGAGAGAGCCTCCCAGTACAAAATATATACTTGGGCACACTCGAGCAGGTGGGCTATAGACAATGAGTAGGATAGTGTGATCTATATTTATTATTTTATATGGTTGGTATTTGTGTGTGTACTAAGTTTTTTTTTTGATGGTAACATATGATATGTATAAAATATTATCTGTTTGTGTTAATTTTTAGTTTCCCGGTAGGTTATTTGTTTTTATACAAAATTGTCTTCTAAAATTTTCCTTTGTCTGCACCCCACCCGATTTATATAACATTTTCTCCAGTTTCCAGGATAACTGGTAGAAAATGCTATTTTAGCATTAAGTTAGTCCTAGCGTTGTGCTGAATTATAAATAAATAATAAATAAATGTAATTGTCTTACCGCTCTATCAGCAAGGTTCCGAACTTTGCAGTGTAGGTATGCGGGCTGGCCCACGGCGGCGGTGGCTTCCCGCTTCGTGCTGTTGTCGAAGTACGGCTGCCCGAGTGGCTCCCAGCCGCCGCCGCCCGCTGACACACCTGTTTACACAATGAATACATTGATCATAGGTAATACTGGATACATATTGTTAGGAAAATCTAATCTTTATGTTTATGTATGTATTGCGGTGCGGAATTTGCCGTGGAGTTACCGGCTTTAGAATAGTATTCCACCCTCTCTATCCGTGGTTGTGCCGTATGAGCCGGCTAAGGGTTAACAGATCCAGAGGACGGGCAGCAGCGTTCTCTGCAAAAAGCCATCGAACTGCGCTCGACAACCCGCCTGCTATATTATAACATAACAATCTCAAAAAGAGCCAAAAGGTAGTAAAACAAAGCCTTCTGTCGAGTTATTCTCACAGATATACGTGCGCATATTTGCAGTCGGAATACAAAGTAGCAAGTTTAATAATACAATCACATGTGAATAGAAGTGGAATTAGTGGATTTCTAACTCTATTCCTGCACTCGGGAGGTAACTTTGTCTCCAACTTTGATCCGCTCGTACCAACCCATATTATGGTGAAGTTTGAATGTCAACGCTGCCTGGAGTAGGGTTCAACTAAGCCACTTCTCCAAGTACATAAAATATTGGTAAAGTTTAATTTGGTTACCTTTGATCAGATATTACACATTTTAGATATCATCAGTGATTTAAATATCATAATAATATTTATTCTGTTAATAATATTTATTCTATATACAATATTTTATGATAGGTACTTGTGGAATGTAATTGTGGAGCACTTTGTTGAGCGCTTGGATTGGCATGCTTGGCTGGCATGTCGGTCGCCAGTAGATTTGTGGGTAGTCTATAGTACACTTCTGTAGGTACCTCTTTAGTTAAGGTAAGATATACAATATACTTAGCCATAAAGTTTTGTTTATTTTCTTTATAATGCATGTTTTGCATATCACCGTAAAATGTATTATCAGTTATTTTTATTTAATGGGCTTGTAACTAGGCTTGTAAGGGTCAAACCGTTCCTTTTATTTTAACCGTTCTTCAAATCGTCCTAGTTCAAAAAACAGTGTAGATAAAGATATTCTATTCTTAAGATATATAAAAGAAAAACGGTGACCTGACCCTTACAAACCCAATAAAAAAAAATTATATTTCATAAGCTTCTTTAATGATTGTACTATAGCTGAATAACTAATTGTGAAACATATTTTAGAGTGTATTTCTATTATCAATACATATTTAACCATAATACGTGCTTCAAAACACGTTAATCAGGACAGTTAATTATTGTTGTGGTTGCAGGCTGTACTAATTACTGTGCTTATTTAAAACTGGTAATAACTAGTCTGTTTTACCAAACATACGAGTATAAGAACTAATTGCCTGTTTTGTACAGACCTGCCGCATAACAATTACATGTTAAATTAACAGGTGTGCATAATTAGGTTCATATTGTAGTGGTAGGCCTCTTTTGCAGGGGGCCGCCTGGGGAAGTACCACACGGGCAATGTTACCAGCGAAATTACTGGGCATGATGAGATTCAACAACTCATATCTCAGGGTGGCAGGCGCAGTGCAGTGCCGCGCAGAATTTTGAATTTTAAAACACTGGGTGGCACTGTGTCTGATATGGGCAATCTTGAAGCTTACCATCAGGCACCTGATTAGCTCATCTTGTCACTCACTATCATAAAAAAAAACCTTATATGGCTGCAGTAGATAAATCTCTTGTGACAGAAACCAATTATATATAAGCAGCCGTATACAGTAACTGAGCAACTACAAGTCGCGACTGGTAGACGTACCGCAACTGCCTACATTTGCCAAAAAAATCAGCGAAAATCGCCAAAAAGCTAATTTCGCCGGTTGGGATCTATATCCTTACTTTGCGACTGTTTCTATAAATAGTTGCAATTTGCGGTAATTACATACAGACGGGTTCAAAAGGGTACCTATGGGGATGACCTTTTAGCTGAAAGACACTTTAATTCAATATCACATATATACATACATATACTCACGCCTTTTTTCCCGAAGGGATAGGCAGAGGTGTACCCAGGACTCAGTCCCATAGTAGATACACCCACATTTTTTTACATCAATATCACATCAGTGTAATATGGAACAACCCTAATATAATATAAAAAGTAAGTAATTTGAAAGTCGATGAAAGCTTAAAAAAATCCGTCTGAATATTTATCACAACAATAACTGCTTCAGTCTCGATTATGTAGACATGGAGGCTTTCATGACTTCATTTTATGTAGGTGAAACATTTTACAAATTCTCCTTACGCACTTTTATTAAAGTCCTTGAATATGTGAGAAGCAAAGGAAAATAATATCGGAATAAAAGGTACATGTGCTGTAAGAAAAGTCCTGTGGGATAAGCTGGGTGAACGGGTGAAGAAAATATGTCTTATCTGCATTTCCTTTCTGCATAATATAAGGCGGCTTTGCCCTCAAAACCTTTTAGAAAACGTTTTTGATCCTCGTTCACTAAATATATCTCGACTGGTGACGAAAGTTTTTGGAAACGTTCCGATTATAGCCGATCCCAGCCGAGTCCAGCTTCCATTAGTCCGATCCCTTCAACGATAAAAACGTGCTTTGTTTTCCGTCACGTCCCCTTATTTTTTATTCCGCCACTTTTTTTTTCAGCTGGCCGGAGTATTTGCAAATATTTCATTACGTAGTCGGCCTATTGAAAAAGAATTTTTTGTTGTTGCCGAGATAAAAGGGTTTCATTTGTTTGAATTGGAAACCAAATTGCGTTTAGGTCATGACTGTAATGTTTCTTTATTGTTCATCAGAAAGCGAACAATGTGCTTTTATGGCTTGGTCAAAAAGCTACGCCTATTTATTAAAAAGTTAATTAAAATCTCGTTCTACAAAAATAAATAAAACTTTATAAAACATAAACGTATTGTTTACGTTTCTAGATAAATTTGTTGGGATACTGTTTTCTGTAAATAAAATACTTTACAGAGTATCTATTTGCCTATATTTGAGGGTATCTACTAAATACTGTATACTAGGTAGTAGGTAGGCATGAACATTATTGATTGGTTTTAGCTATTTGAAACTAATACAAGTTTTATATTACTACCTGTGTAGATAATTCCTGAAGATATCAGATCACGTAATAGACTGAGTACGAAGATTAAAATATGATTCTCTATTATTTCTTCTCAAACGCCAATCTAATTCCCTCGCAGCTACGGAAATGCCAAGAGCGTGACCGAGGCGGGGAAATGCTAGTTATTTATTATTAAATTAATGAACTTCCCGTTGTCTACATATACTTAGATTTATACAAAAGGCCGTCTAACTACGAAATAATACATGAACATAGTTCTGAAACATACATAGGTATACCGGACGTACTTCTTAATTATAAGTAAACTATCAATCTAAGAAAGCATCACTTTAATTTATTTTGATATCTTACTAGATTAAATTTTCATTAATCTATCTAATACTGTCATGCCACGTTACTTTTGTACAGATTTCTCATATTTTAAGTACATAGTATTGTCGTTGTTCAACTAGCAAAACTCTAAAAACTGTCATATGTGACGTGATATAACCGTAGTTAAATAAGGGTGAATGAGCTAGTTCCGATTATACGCTACTCTACGCGCCGTGTGTAAACTTCCTAAGATTTCACATTTCACACGAGTATTTCTCTTTTAATCATCGTTAATCATTGATATAAAGAAAAGGCGAGATGAGGTACGTGGCTTCTCGAAAATGGCAAGCTCTAATTAGGTCCCATTAGGTCCACGTACGTCAGTAAAGTAAGGTCGTACGAGCGAATAATATTTATCTCGGTAGCACTTCGGTCTTACGGTACGTCTTTCTATCTTTGTTGTTCATTATATGTCACTGTGCAAACTTCCAGTGAGCAAATTGCACGTGCCATTTCTTGAGTGAGCGCCCTATCTCCCCTTTTCTTTATATCAATGATAATAATCGTCGATTCATTCAATCGTTTATTATTTGTGACATACCAATATCAAACTGAAAGGCATTGGCTGTCAATTCTTGATGGGGTGTCCGGTTGAAACGAGAGTGATGCCTCGGGACACCTTTATCCGGGCTAGGGATAGATTTTTCATGCTGTCCGTCATGTTGTGGACAGTTCGGTATGACAGCGTGTTTGCAAATAGCTTCTTGGATGGCTACGAAATTGATCGATGAGTGTTTCAGGTAACTGCTATATATACATAGCAATAAACTGCTTGTACCATATGATCTATGTTGCCCATAATTTAAGAGGTGGTTTCATAATATCTTTTTAAATCGTAAATAATATACAACTTTACTTTATAACATTGGGTGAAACCTATTTTTCATCATCATCATCTCAGCCATAGATCGTCCACTGCTGAACATGCCTATGTTCAGCAGTGGACGATCTATGTTCCCCTCCGTAGAAAAATCCCGAGCATATCCCTTTCCACAGCTTGTTGCGCTATTTTAGAGACCACGTTTCAGATCCGTACTTAAGTTATCACTGGTAACACAGACTGGTCGAAGACCTTCGACTTAATTCAGGTCTATTATTACAATGAATTATTAAAAATTAATGATCTTCAGTAATGTATTCTTTCCTGTGGTAGTTATTTAATTATAATGAGGCCACCATTTTACACGCTATCTTTCATTCAAAATTATTAGCATCTCTTATATTGTGGAACCAACAAAGAGTTATCTAAGAGTGTTTTTAATATTGGTAGGCCTCTTTTGCAGGGGTCGCCTGGGGAAGTACCACACCTTTGCCAGTTATTCATCCGCCAAGCAGTAATGTGCAAACATTACTGTTCCGGTATGAAGGGCAATGTTACCAGCGAAATTACTGGGCATGACGAGATTCAACAACTCAGGGATTCAATATCTCAGGGTGACAGGCGCAGTGCAGTGCAGCGCAGAATTTTGAACTTTAAAACACTGGGTGGCACTGTGTCTGATATGGGCAATCATGATGCTTACCATCAGGTACCTGATTTGCTCGTCTTGTCATTATTAATTTATTTATTACTGATGCCTTGCGGAACGTCTAACGGGTAGGCCAAAAGTACAGATTGCCGGCTGTCAGTAAGACAATTTCTAATTGAAATTTTTTATAAAACTTTGTGCATGACTTGAACATCGAACATGGGACTTCATGGTCGACAGAAGCGCTTGCGAACCATAAAGCCACCATAAGATATAAATACTCAATATTATGTTTAAACTTTTCAATTAACATAATATTATACAAGCTCCAATTAATGCCAAAGGTTTGTAACGGCTCTACCTCCGAGCCCATTACTGGTTCCAGGTGTTCGGGGGATTGTTTACTTTGAGTTCTCTATTATTGTTCGTATTGTTTTCGTGCGTGAAGTTTAATGAAGTAGGTAGTAAGCTAAGGTCTTTATAGTACGAGTATGAAGGGTAGGTTTGCTTGTTATTTCTTTAAGCGTTATTGTGGGGGATCTTCCTCGCAGCAGCGCTCGGTCCTGGCTCTAAATGAGAAAGTTATACAAAAGAAAAGGGGAGGCTAGACTAACGTAACTGTACAAAATTACTTGCTACAAACAATGGGAAGGCACAACTCAGATTCTTCGTTGCCCGCAACAATTATAACGATATGAACAAAAACAAAAAACAATAAACTAGGTGGTGATAATAAATAAAATATATTCATTGTATGGATGTTTCGATTTTGAGAAGGCAGAGTTCCCCTATCATCTGAGACTACATGCGAGTGATATAACAGTACTCAGTCCCACAGTAGGTTCACTCACATTTCGCCAGTATTTTATTGGTCCTATGTAATAAGGGGCGAGCCTATTGTCATCTACTGGGCACAGTTCCACACTCCAGGCTGTCACTGAGTTAATTACTAAGGGAAAAATCCAAATAACATTGTAGGCTGACCTGGGATCAAATCCGGGACCTCATGATCGGCAGTCGAGCTGGCACCCACTACGCCACCGAGCCAATCGAGTGGTTATAATAGTAATATAATTGCATAAAAAACATCACACCCTTTCCCCGAAAGGTTAGGCACACACTGCAAATTATGTAATGTTGTAATGTAAGGATATTTTTATCGTTGTCATCATATAAGCCAGAAGTCCACTACTGGATATAGGCCTCCCCCGCTGAATTCCATCCAGATACATAGATAAATAAACTCTTTATTATAACACTACAAACAAGAAACCTTAAATTTAAAATACAATTATAACAAATAATGTAACAATTGGTGGTCTTATCGCTAAAAGCGATCTCTTGCAGACAACCGTGCAGGGAGAGGAGAGTTCAGTTAATCACATTTGATCGATGGTGTGACAGAAATATACAGGGTGACAAATGGGAAGTTGCCTAAAGTATATGCATCTCTCTCCCCCTCTATTGTATCGTATGCGGCTGGGCCAACGTAGGTACATTCTAGAATGTTGTCAGTTTCTATTGAGATGCCGTAAAGAGCAATACGTGTACTTTAAAATGAGTGACCTTACGAAGGAAGAAAAGGTGTATCTTATCGAGTGCTTTTATTCTAGAGGCAAAAACTATACTGAAGCGTATAGAGGCTTTCGTACTAAGTTTGGAAGTAAAAGAGTAGGCAGTAAAAATACTCTTAGAAGGTAAGAATAAAAAATATATATTTGACCATATCGTATGACCGCATTTATGAATAAAGTTTTCAAATTTATTTTTACTTTTTTCTCAGAGTAATTGATAACTTTATCAATTATTATACTCTTGACGATCGTCGTCATGATCTTCCTGGTCCTTCATACACAGTTACAACAGAAGATAAGGTTGCCGAGGTCGAAGAACATTTTAAAAATAATCCAACGGATTCAATAAGAAAAGCTGCAGCAGCTTTAATACTGAATCGAGAGACACTAAGATTAATAATAAAAAATTTCATCAAGTTACATCCTTACAAAATCATAACTCATCAATTGCTCACCGAAGGTTGTAAAGAAAAAAGAACTGAGTTTAGTAAAGTTATGACAAATAAATTTGAAAATAACGAGATCGATATTAATCACATTATTTTCTCAGACGAGGCTCACTTTTATTTTAATGGATACGTCAATAAACACAATTATCGTTTTTGGGGTAAAGAAAATCCACATTTAACTGAGGCAAAGTCCTTACATCCTGTAAAAGTGACTGTTTGGGCAGCTATTTCAATTAAAGGAGTACACTTTGAATTCTTGGAAGGAACAATAACGAGCAATAGCTATCGAGAAATGCTACAAACAATTTTTTTTCCTTTCGCTAAGAAACATGGATTAGTCAGGAACTATTATTTTATGCAAGATGGTGCGACGCCGCATAGAACTCACAAGGTATTTGAAGCTATTTACGAAGTCTATGGTGAACGCGTCATCGGTTTAGGATATCCCCAGTTTGCACACGCAGGTATAGAGTGGCCCCCTTATTCACCGGACTTAAACCCGTGTGATTTCTTCTTATGGGGCTACCTGAAAGATTACTGTTATTCGGAAAAACCCAAGACCAAAGATGATTTGAGAAAAGCTACTAGAAAAGGAATTTCTAGTATTTCTTCATCTCAAATTGAACAAGTTTTTCATAGTTTTCAAAAACGGCTTGATTATTGTGCAAATTCAGATGGGGATCACTTCGAAAATATTTACCATTAATAGTTATTCCCTAGCCAGGTTTTGTCTTTTTTTTTTTTTTATGATAGTGAGTGATAAGACGTGCAAATCAGGTGCCTGATGGTAAGCATCATGATTGCCCATATCAGACACAGTGCCACCCAGTGTTTCAAAATTCAAAATTCTGCGCGACACTGCACTGCGCCTGTCACCCTGAGATATGAGTTGTTGAATCTCATCATGCCCAGTAATTTCGCTGGTAACATTGCATAACCGGAACACAGTAATGTTTGCACATTACTGCTTGGCGGATGAATAACTGGCAAAGGTGTGGTACTTCCCCAGGCGGCCCCCTGCAAAAGAGGCCTACCACTACAACTTGTCAACTTGTCATTTTTGTATAAACATAATATGTGTCTTTTGAAAATGTTCGATTGAACTGAAACCTATTTCAAATAAAAATGACTACTTCACTGATTTAATATGTATTATTATTATTTTTTCCCCTGCAGTCATCTCAAAATTATAAGTGATTACTTTAGGCAACTTCCCATTTGTCACCCTGTACAATTTCCCCCTTAATCTAGACCGGTTGTACTGAGGTTACGGCTGTTATTGAGAACATTCTTCATGGAAAATCCTATATATTATGTTTGGGCAACTCAGGACTCAGGACACTGATAGGTGAGGGAGGGGCGCGGGGCGCGTCGGAGTAAGGTCCGCGCCATCCCCCCCCTGCCTCGTTCACTCAAACTCAAACTCAAACTCAAACAGATTTATTCAAATAGGTCATAATCTGACACTTTTGCACGTCAATAAAGATAAACAGTACTGAGTCTACCGTGCGTTCGGAAAGATACCTCTACAAGAAGAACGCACAAGAAACTTGTAGGGCTTAATTTTTTCAACAGATAGTTTTACAATATTTCCGTTAACAAACATTTAAAGTATAACGCTTGTTGCCATTATTTACTCAATAATATTAGAAAATTACCAGTGAAAGTGCCATAAATTCATAATAATCTGCATCTCTGCTGCTTGCATTCTCATTTCATCTATTGCTTTCGTAGCCCAACACTCTGATCCATACAAAACGACAGTTCTTATTACGGTCTGAAGAATTTATTATATTACTAGCTTCCGCCTGCGGCTTCTCCCGCGTGGGCTTTCCCCAGGCTTCAGGCTATCCGGTTTATCGGTAGTAATTTTTAAACGAACAACTAAACAATGTCCAATAGGTAATTAAGAGAAAAACTAAACTATCTATACTTACCACTTATACCCTAATTCCTACTTACAACCTAGGTATCTAAAACTAACCGTTATGCTTAAACTAACAAAAACGTCTCATAATGTCTGGCTATTATCATTTTAAGGCTCAAATTAACTGAACAAAAACGTAACATAATGCCTGGCTATTTTCAGCTTAAGGCTCAAACCCACCGCTGCACATGGTGTGCTCGGGCACGCGGCGCATTTTAGCTGCGTGGGTTCATTTGTTTGATAACGTGGGTCTACGTTTCTACTGCAGGACACGCTATACACGCATCCTTGTATCGCGTGCACAGCGTGCATGGCGTTGATAGCGTTGAACTACATGAGCACCATGTTCGAGCAAGCCACACGTGTACCAATGACGTCAGTTCCTGGGTAGCGTGTCCGTGGGTTGCAGTGGACCCAATTACATACATTTTCTTGCAGAGCGAAGCTTAACGCACGTGCGTAGTCACGTGGCCGCGGTTTTTTTGAGACTTTAGAGATTTGTGAAATATTAGAATTTCGCTTTCGCGGCATTATTGTAAGAACTATAAAACAAACAATACACGGATGTAATTTTTAAACGAACAACTAAAACAATTTCAATAGGTAATTAAGAGAACTAAGAGATACGAGTATCTTTACCGTGACCACACCCCGGACACTTAACTTAATTCCTATACAAAAGCCGCGCTAAAACTACCTACTACACAGACACTGCACACATGGAGTTTTGTACATGCTCAAGAGTGTGCGTAAGGTGCGTTCCGAGCTCGGTCAGCTCTCATCTGAGCTCAATCTAGCTCGCGGGGTGAGGTAGGCCCGATTGGTGGGCGGATGACAGTGTCCATTCTTTACGTAGTATTATTATCTGTTCTGTGCCGTGACTAAATTATCTTCTTACTACTTATAACACAACCTATAGGTACCTAAAACTAATTTTTATTAAACTAGCAAAATCTCAATAATCTAATGAAAACAAAAATTATTTACGTAATGCTTGCAAATTATACACTTATGAAAATGTAGACTCCTTTTTCGCACTTAGAGTCTTATTTGGTCCGTTGTACGTGAAGTCCTGGCTAATCTAGCCAGCCTAACTCCACCCAGAAGCTCAGAAGCTTCCTGGGCATCCTTTGCTGGCTTCACGGATTGACCTCACTGTTCCGAGGATTTGTTCACGTTGAAGCGCTACTGCCTCGCATTTCAGGACTACGTGGGTAACCGTTTCTTCCGCCACGAAACTGCCACTGCATAGAGGACTGTCTGTGGCGTTTATTGTGAATAAGAGTTTGTTCAAGGGGCAGTGACTTGTTATAGTCCCTATCATTAAAAATTTATATTAAGGTTCTTTTTGTTTAGACTTAACAGACGCTTTGTGAGTCTTTGTGAGCGTAAGTATTTAAAGCGGGTAAAGATTATTTACATCTATACCAAAAAACTAAAAATACTCCTACAATCCTAAAGTTAAACTAACGATTCTTATATTTTACGGCTTATAATTACGGTGGTACCGTAATTAAAATGAAAACGAATCATTATTTCTCCTTAAAATATACCAACTAAAAATAGTAATGATGGCTACTGTACTTAGTAATAAATCGCTTCGAATCGGGCGCTTAATGGCGTTGCACTCAAGTCAATCTTATCGTGATACTTTTTAAACTATTCGTCCAAATTATATAGTGTAAAAGACAGAGTTCATCTACATGAAATAGCGAAAGCGACAAATGTATAGATTATGATAACAACCAGCTAAATACTCTTAATATGTGCATAGTTAAATAGGTATCCAATTTAAATGTATTTATGGCTCATAATTTAGGCTTCCACATAATAGGTATATATGCTGTCGCGGACTTTTATTTAGAAATGCTTAAGGCAAACAATCCCACTATACATTATCTTCGTGTAACTCCAATAGTTAATTAAGGCAGTGCACGTCAATGTAAGTAGCTCTCAGAGGCCAGGATTTTTTTCGACTTACTTGATAGGTACTTATCGTAATGATATATGGTCAAATTAATACATAATCTTTATAAATTGTAGCATAATGTGTTATTTTGATGAACCTATATATAAGCTATATAATTGTAAAGTTTCATCAAAATCCGTTCAGTAGTTTTTGCGTGAAAGAGTAACAAACATCCATCCATCCATCTATCCTCATAAACTTTCGCATTTATAATATTAGTAGGATTGTTTAAATCTAAGTATAACCAATTAAGCGCAGGATGCCCAGTCGAGCTTCGAGAGGTGTAATTACGAGTACAATGTAGATCTAAAAAGAAAATAAACAGGCAAACTATGACAGTTATAGAGGTATTATTAGAATTCCGAGTAATTCTATAGAGGTACACAAAGAACTAGTAAGACACCTCTACCCACCTCATCACTGACTTTTTTAATTACACAATGTTTACTTCTTCCAAGGATTCAAAACTTTGAAAATATAAGGTTTAATTTCTAGGTTTTCTTTAACTTAAATATAGACTTACCGAATAATATGAAAATGCAGCTCAGCTCAGCCGCCCACATGTTTAAAATCTCTCTCTTCACATCATGAGTCTATCACTGATCACCTTATATTGTTTCTACACTCACATAAACTTATCATAGTTCAGATCACTTGACTACAAAGTACATGGTGCCACGAAATATTTACTACTTGGTTTCAGACTGTCGCACTAGAACAAAATGAAAATGGTTATTTAACTTTTAGGACGCGGCACAGAGTAGATGTACATAAACTAAAACTTTTATAATGTAGTTTAAAAGGGTGGAACATTGTGATATCGTAGGAATATTTTTGTGACTGTTCTGTATGTTTTCATTTATAAATTCAATTTTTTTTTACATTGTTTACTTGTTTTGTATTGTAGTAACAAATAGCTGAATGAATTATTACTAATTACTAATTATTATACGTATTGATGTATAATAATTTTGAAAAAAAAATCATTTTTGTTAAATATTGGATTTTTCCATTAGAAATTATCTCAATAACTGCCTGGAGTCTGGAACTGTGCCCGATAGATCGCAATAGGCTCGCCCCCTATTACATGGGACCAATAACATACTGGCGAAATGTGGGTGTATCTACTATGGGACTGAGTCCTGGGTACACCTCTGCCTACCCCTTCGGGAAAAAGGCGTGAATGCATGTTTATATGTTTATAGGCTGTACTATGTAGCTGAATAGCATTTTTCTATTCCCACGGTGTAGTTTTTTTAAGACCATTCTTGTTATTAATTTTTCGTGTCTACTTTATAGATAAGTCATCATCATCATCATCATCATTGCTGAACACAGGCCTCCCCCAAAGCACGCCATAAACTATTCATAATGGGGCGATTTTGCCGTAATCACCAAGCTCGGCAGGCGGCTTGGTGATCCTGCGATCACCAAGCTTAAGATGGGTGGAATACTTGGTGCCGGAGTGCACTGCTGCCCTCTCTCCGAATATGTCCCTCTGCCGGGCCTCACGGCTCCCACGGGATGAGAAAGGGGTGGCCCTATTATAGAGCCAGGAACCACACCAAACTATGCAGAAACTATATTTTTATGGTGACAAAACTAAGCTTCTAGTATTTCTAATAATGAATGAATGAATACACGTATGCTTCACGTGTATCGTTATCTATCTACCGATATTATTGGAACTAATTATAAAAGCTACTATGCTATGTTATTATAGCTATGTTATTATATTATAGCTATATATATAGCTATGTTATTTATTTTATGACTAAGATGGTTGGGGTTTTCGTAAAATAACAGATATAATTAAATACCTATTATTTTCCAGGAAATATAATATTATCTTCCTTTCGTAAGTAAATACAAAACAGAAAAGCAATTTTGAGCTATTAAGGTTGTTGAGAAATAAATAGGGCAGATTTATGTGACTATTCGATTGTTAGGTTTAAAACGAGTTGCGTGACAAGTGTGAATAATGACGATGGTTGATTTCAAACTAGTGAAAAGAGTAAAATCGCAGGTGCACCTGCGGCAGTAATTCGGAGATATTTGAATTTTTTTATCTTCTACTTAGCAATTATATTATCCTTTCTTAGGCAATAGGTTATAGGTATATATATATGGTATATTTTGTGTACATTTTTACCGAAGGGGTCATAATATAGGTATATTATATTATGTAGATCGGGTTTGCTCTACGACTTTTCATGAATGAATATTTTTGAATGAACGTTTGGTTTGACCGAACAGAAATACTCGTAGATAAAGGCTTTTAAATATATTTTTTTTTGTATGATAGTGAGTGACAAGACGAGCAAATCAGGACGAGCATCATGATTGCCCATATCAGACACAGTGCCACCCAGTGTTTTGAAATTCAAAATTCTGCGCGGCACTGCACTGCGCCTGTCACCCTGAGATATGAGTTGTTGAATCTCATCATGCTCAGTAATTACGCTGGTAACAATGCCCTTCAGACCGGAACACAGTAATGTTTGCACATTACTGCTTGGCGGATGAATAACTGGCAAAGGTGTGGTACTTCCCCAGGGGGCCCCCTGCAAAAGAGGCCAACCACTACAAAAATATGTTGTTTAAGTTTCCAATTTATAGATAACGAAAGGTGTAACTTAAACTGTAACATTCCTTGCTCTTTGGCAATGATATAAACGAAAGTTATAACTATATCAGAGTTGGTTAACCGAGTATTTCGGTTACAGATATGCCAGAGCAAAGGAATTATTGAAGCGACTGAACTGAATTTAAACAGGAGTTTCCTTCAGTTATGATTGAATTATTATTATCATTTATGATTGAGGTATAAGGCTGAATGTATTGAGCACATTCAAAGACAGACTCCGCTGAGTTATTAATATAAGTGAGTTTTATTTTATCAGTCTTTATACCAAGTATGAATATTAGATATAGCTATGGTATTGGCCTATGACCTAGAATGATTTAACCACTCGTTCAAGCCTATAACAGACGGATTGATAGACAATATAGACAGGTATTTGTAGTACGCATACGAACTCCAGATCATAGTTATCGTTATGTATAATAAATAAAATATAATAATAATAGTTTCAAGTTATACCATAACAGAACGGGTTACCCCAATTACACTGCTCGAGTCACTTCATATTGGTTATATGGACAACCCATATTGTTAGAGTTCCAGGTCACCAAGATCCCTACAAGGCCTCCGACATGACCTAACGACTGCCCCCTACATATCTTATAGGTAACAGCCGGGAACTACAGTTTAACGTGCCATCCGATATACGGTAGCGCCCAGGCAAAAAGTCCACATGGTGAGATTCAATCTCCGGATTTAAAGCCGGGCATATTCCCACTGGACCACAGACGCTACGAATAATAATAACTCTATGCTCTTTATGGTGCTCCCGGAGGCACTTTTGGATACAAAAACCTAAAAAAAAAACCCTAAATTAAATCCTAACAACTCACAGTAAATCAATTATAATAAAAAAACAAGACCTTCGTACTCTGACTTACGTTTATCGACTTATTTAATAAACGCTATGAGTAGCTTATGGTAACGTAATAATTTAATGAAATTCACCGAACATAATATTTGGAATACAATACCTATCAAGTCCTAATGTTTGATTCTTCGATATTCACATAGAAACATTGTTGTGGTAAGTAATAACGGGTTACGTAACAATTGAGTCCACTTCACATGACAGGCGGCGAGCCGCGGCGAAACGCTTGTTTTTACCAAGCAGTTCCAGTCGTTTACGAATTGTAATAGTGTGCTTGTCACTTGTTATTGTTAACCTGCGTTGCCTCAAGCCACTCAATTTATTTCATGTGAACTGGGCCTTAACCTAGCTTCACCAGGATAACTTCAATTCAAATTCAAAATTCGATTTCAAAATTATCTGTATTGGAACTTAAACAAAATTGATTTATAAACAGTGAGAACGATGATGTCTGCGAGAGTTTCGAAAACTGTGTTGCACACACCAACGCCCTCTTCCATAGAGCTATACAATTTGTTCCAGTTAAGTTTGAATAACTAATTACATCTAGAGTAAATATTAGATAGAAAATATCTGTCGTAAAAAGTTTTGTGGTATTCCTGGACGTTACCTAGTTACTGTACTGCAATAAATGAAAGGAGTAGCTATGAGATTAAATCAGTTACCGCTCTTGGTTATGTCGTACGTATCCGATTTTAACTATTGTTTAAGTAAAATAATGTCTAGATAATCTTTATTGACATAAAATGTTACATCCACTTAAATGTATTCCTAGACTTCCGAACTCTTGTTCGGGGAAAGTGAAAGTCTTGACTTGCTTACTTTAAAAAATAATGCTATAATTTCTTCATAATTTCCCGAAGAGGTAGGCAGAGGAGTACCCTGGACCTAGTCCTATTGTAGGTAGTTTTTTTATACTAATGTAAAAGGGGCGGGCCTATTCCCATTTCCACCAGGCACCGATTCAGACTCCAGACTGTCAATCCGAAAATTACTTACGGAATACAATATCACTATTTGCCTGGATCGAACCCGGGACCTATGATTGGCAAAAGCGCCTGCAGATCACTACGTCACCGAGGCAGTTGAATTTTTAATGTCGTTGGCGAAAAATATTACTAATTTCTGCCGAAATTACAAGATTATGCCATTGAAATCTCTGGACGATACAGAATAATTTTATAATATTTATAAAGAGAATTTCAATGCTATGTTTGCATTTGGTTGTAGTCTAATTTGTTGATGAAGACCCAGTGGCAGTGCGACCGCAACTCGGCAAGTCGCAAGCACAGTCCCGGACTTTGTAGAAACTTGGAAACTAACTGCGTGGAGCCGCAGAGTACCTATGAAATTCGCACTAGTTATTTCGCTATTTGTGAAGCTCTGTTGTGTGTGTGAGGCGTGAGGATACCGCAATGTAGAATAAATTGCTACTTTACTGTTTAAATTGCGTAAGTAACAGTATTACTTCCATCTAGTGAGTAATACGATTGCTTTTAGTAGAGATAACGTTGAACGGCAAAAACACTGTTATTGTGCTCTTGTTTCAAAGTTGATAGTGTTCTTTTTTTTATGATAGTGAGTAACAAGACGAGCAAATCAGGTGCCTGATGGTAAGCATCATGATTGCCCATATAAGACACAGTGCCACCCAGTGCTTTAAAATTCAAAATTCTGCGCGGTACTGCACTGCGCCTGTCACCCTGAGATATGAGTTGTTGAATCTCATCATGCCCAGTAATTTCGCTGGTAACATTGCCCTTCATACCGGAACACAGTAATGTTTGCACATTACTGCTTGGCGGATGAATAACTGACAAAAGTGTGGTACTTCCCCAGGCGGCCCCCTGCTAAAAAGGCCTACCACTAAAACCACTTTAACTTTTCCATAACCTTATCTTTCGCAACAATAATTAGGTGAAAGAATGCCAAATTCTAAATCTGACAGATATTTTAGACTCTGATCAATAGCAGATAGAAACTTTACTGTATGATGCTATAGACACTCACGATTTACTAATCATCATTATCAGCCGGAAGACGTCCACTGCAGGACATAGGCCTCCCCCATAGTACGCCATAAACTATTCATATAGAGGGATTTTGCTGTAAACACCATTCTTGGCAGGCGGCTTGGTGATCGCAGTAGTTCGAATACTTGGAAACAAAGAGCGCACATTACGGCACATTTACAAATACTAGGTGCTTATAAAAACTTGTAATTAGTCTATATTTTTGCTATTAATTGTGCTTTGGTTTTAGCTGTAAACGCTAATAAAATAAATTGCTTGTTTACAATTCCATATACCCCATACAAAAAGAATAATAAATAGTCCGTCATCACAATAAAACTAAACTTGTTTTTACTGTAAAGATTCAATCGGTGTCCTAGAAAACAATTTTATTTTTAGATGGCAAATTTTCTCAGAACTATAAAAATAAAGACGAAGCCAACAAAATAAAGAATGAATGCTGATCTCAAAAGTAAACCGTACACATGCCAACCGAAAACTTTCAAGTTTGTTCAAGCAATCTCTGCATTGCCACAGCCGCAGGCTAAAAGAAGTAGACAATCTATACTACATAAGCGTGTTGTAGGTATGGCTCAATCTGAGAACTAAGAACCTTATAAACTTACTTATCGCGCTCGGGTTTCGGAGTGAATTCGAAATAAAGAGATGGAAGAATAGGTGATGGAAGTTAGGATAAGGAGTGTTTACATGTGCCGTATGTCGCACCGTAACATTGTCTAGTGTGTTCAGTAAGCCAAGCAGGCGCCGATATTTTAAATATTATATTCTACCTACATTTATTTTCTCTGCGAGTATTCATATTTATCTTGTCGAAGTGTATTAATATTTCGTATCCGCAGAAACGTATTATAATATATTATTTTGGCTTACTTAATACTCTCCTAAGACCCGGACATTGGAACTATTAGTTGTCAGAAAGACTGAAGTTCCGTCCTATAGCACAAAATGGCTATAATTGTTAAGTCCTGACAATCGCGAAATTAGAGATATCATTATGATAAAATGTACTAAGAACATATTAATTTGTTCTTTATGTACGAAATGTGGCTATAATGACATCTACCAGAACTCAATGATGAACGCCATTTTGTTCTTTGATAAGGCACTTGGGACTTAGGAGATATAGGATGATTGCTAAAAACAGGATATTCGGATTGGAAAAAAAATCGTCAATCTTCCGAGTTATTTTTAGGATTATTATTAGGATTATAGCCAATAAAAATAGACCATACAAAAATCGCGAATAATTATCGCTTTATTAATTGGCTAATAGAATGACGGATGCGCTGACTGGCGAATATTGCCATTAAAAGTCCAACTCGGTGGGCAAGGTTGTATAATATTGTGTTAACCAATTAGCATTCCACTTTCTAATCGTCCATTGGATATTTGCATGACGATTAGGAGTTGAATAGCAAGTTGAAGTGGCAATGGGCAGGGCACATAGAACGTATAACTGATGGCCGATGGGGCTGTAAAGTTCTCGAATGGAGGAGACCACGGACCGGCAAGCGTAGCGGCGGACGTCCGCCTACAAGGTGGACGGACGATCTGATAAAGACAGCAGGATGCAAGTCGCTTATAAGCGGACTACATGGAAATCTGTGGGAGAGGCCTATGTTCAGCAAAGGACGTCCTATGGCTGAGATGATGATGCTGATGATGATGATATTTGCTGTCTTGGAAGATCATGAAAATCTTTCTTGATTATTACCTGGTTTTTTGCAATCTGCCTCGATGGCGTAGAGGGCGCATGCTCGACTGCCAATTAAGAGGTCCCGGGTTCGATCCCCAGGTCAGGCAGTGTTAAACATTGCATTTTTCCTTTAGGAATTATCTCAATAATTGCCTGGAGTCTGGAACTGTGCCCGATAGATGGCAATAGGCTCGCGCCCTATTACATGGGACCAATAACATACTGGCGAAATGTGGGTGTATCTACTATGGGACTGAGTCCTGGGTACACCTCTGCCTACCCCTTCGGGAAAAAGACGTGAATGTATGTTATGTTTTCTTTGCAATCTGTCTAGGTTTTGCGCAATGATTAGATTTTTCCGATGATTTTACGACAAATGTCAGTCAGATGTGAACACACACAGTTCGAGTAGGTATTATGTTTTTATAAAATGAACTAGTTTATTTGAACTGTTTATTCTGCCTGTACTTGTCGCTTTTAATTAATATTACAAAATAACCCCTCACGTCTACCAGTTAATATTAATAACACGTAATTGGTAAATGAAACGAAAATATGTCGATTTAATTAACCTTCCAAAATGGTTAAATTATTTGATATTTTAAAGAAAATTAATGTAAAGATAGGGTGAAGCCTTAAATTAAAGAGGTACCTCATTAGATAATTCATTTGTGAATGTCCTTGAGTTTACTCGTTAGACCGTAGAACAAACATGTCAATTACCTATGCCGTAATAATATTATAGATTTATTTTAAATTACTGACGAAATAACGATACGAGTATTAAATATTAATAGACAACATACATTCACGCCTTTTTCCTGAAGGGGTAGGCAGAGGTGTACCCAGGACTCAGTCTCATAGTAGATACACCTACACTAGTTATGTTTTTAAAGTCCCATGTAATAGGTGGCGAGCAGCCTATTGCCATCTACCCAGGGGCACAGCTCCATATCCCAGGCTGTCATTTCAAAAGGCTTTATAGTAGGAAATAAATAGTAGAGACCAATTAAATTCATTTTAAACATTCAGCCTAGAAAAAAGGCGGATGGAGTCTTCTAAAACAAAAAGTGAAGCACCATAGTAAGCCAGCTCATGCATTCAGCATATAAATTTAGTGAATGGATTTATTATTTTCGGAGGAAACAAAGGGATGAATAATATCTGTTTGGTCTATTATTTCATAGGCTTGTTTCAAATTACTCCCTTCTCTTCATCATCGTCATCTCAGCCATAGGACGTCCACTGCTGAACATTGGCTTCCCCCATAGATTTCCACCCAGTGCAGTTGTAAACGGCCCGCCTCCAACGTGCTCCTGCCGTCCTTATCAGATCATCTGTCCACCTTGTGAGTGGATATCTTACGCTGCGCTTGCCTGTCCGTGGTCTCCATTCGAGAACTTTACGGCCCCATCGGCCATCAGTTCTACGTGCTATGTGCCCTGCCCATTGCCACTTCAACTTGCTAATCCTCAGGGCTATGTCGGTTACTTTCGTTCGTCTACGGTTCTCCTCATTTCTGAAGTAATCGTGCAGAGAAATCCCAAGCATAGCCCTCTCCATAGCTCGTTGCGCTGCTGATAAAGCCCACAGTCAGCGCTTCTATTATTGTATATGCCTGTATTTGCATTGAAGCGGATCAATTTATTCCTCGGTCGGTGACTATAACCCTACAATCTCAAATCAGCGAAATTACTGGGCATGACGAGTTTCAACAACTCATATCTCAGGGTGACAGCGCAGTGCAGTGCCGCGCAGAATTATGTATATATTTATACTTAAAGATACTACTACTACACTGTTTTCACTATTGTTTACACACACATAAGCTATTTAGTAAAGATGCCGTTTAGATTCCGCAATCACTTGCATTGCGGCGTAAAACATTACACAAATTACCACTGCAGATGCATCTGAACTTGCTTATAAAAAGCTTCATCCAAGGTATTGTAAGACTTAAAATGTTTGAATACTAAGCAAACAGTTCACGTTCTTGGTAAAATAAGATATTGTCAATTTTTTTATTGATTTAAATTATAATAGGTATAGTCGTACATAATAGCAAAATATTACACTTTATATCGTACCGCAATAATACTATAAAATTTATTAAGGTAAACTCAAAAAAATATTTTATAATAATAATTAAATTTAAAATACTCAATAAAATGGGCATATTATTATGCTAAACAGAAATTTCGTTCAGTAACTAAATTGTATCAAAGCAAAAATGGACGTATAAAACCCTTGTACCAGACTATAAAAAGAGAGGTCACGTGATAACATCTCATGATTAATGTCCAAAACCCTACGTATTTAGTGTATCATTATTTTAAAACTACTCAGAGTTCCTACCTACAATCTACTTTAAAATTATAAAAGTACATTAAGCAAATTCTTTGTTAAAGCATTAGTTACCAGTCGTTAAAGTTGTACTTTTCAACAAGAAAAGTTCGTTATATTGGTTCCTTTTAAATTTGCTTGCGCAAACTTTATTTTAAAACTTTCTAAGCACTGGCTGTCACTTGCCACGGCAGTTCACAATTAAAAAATGTAATTAGCGTGTTTACATTGGCGGGTTTATAATGCGGGGTAGCGGGTTTAGACGCGCCGCACTCGGATTCTGTTCGCGGACTGGAGTGGTCTACTACTCAGGGCCTCCGCTGTGGTGCGGCGCGGCCGTACATGCGCACTTTAGCATTTCCATCTCTTTGAAAGTATCTTGGAACGCGCCCGTGAGCGCTGCTCTCCCGCATTATCCAAGATAAACCTTTTTGGATAGTCTGCATTTTGATTTTTGTGGGATAGTTCAATAGCTTTTGCACTGAGTTTGTGCTCACGCGAAAGAAGTCAAATTAATTTTCCTAAAAAATCATGTGGTCACTATGATGAAGTTTTAAAATGATTTTTTAAAAAAAGATTCATGTTCATTTACTTATAAAGTTATATACCATACAAAATATTCGTAGGTTCGAATATATTTAGATCTAGATAGTCTTGGCACAAAAACTGCCTATTATGACGTATAAATTTAAAAACAGGTCATGACTTTACTTGCTCTAGCTTCTTAAACGATTGTTGGACGTGCCGAATTAAATCGTGCCAGATTATAATGTGGAAAAAATGCTCTAGATGGCCATCCTCGAGAAATCAGTTAGCTTACTTGATATTTTTATTTGTGTATTACACATAATTTATGCTATGTGTATAATAAAAATAGTACACACTACATAAGTACATATGACAAATGTAATTGTAATTGTATTAGTCATTGTATGTTCATTGAATAATATTGACTCTGGCAAAAGTACCGCAGTACTACAGACTAACCTCGATTATTAATTTTGGTTCCAAGTAGCTAGAGAGCATTATTTAAAATTATTTATACACTGTATAGTAAATAATTATTAGGAAACTCTCAATCCTCCAAACAATTTTATATGGGTGGAACTAACTACCACACATGGTCGTCTGGTACCAAACTAGGCTAGAAGCCTGTACTATGTAAACTACTTATATAATATTATATACAAATATAATTTTAATATATCTGTCACACTACCGACCAAATGAGATTTACTGTACTCTCCTCTCCCTGCACGGTTGCCTGGAAGAGATCGGTCTTAGCGATAAGACCGCCAATTGTTACATTATTTGTTATAATTGTATTTTAAATTTAAGGTTTCTTGTTTGTAGTGATATAATAAAGAGTTTATCTATGTATCTATAGTAACCAGATGACTGATATACATACTTATATAAGCTTATAACACCCAGACACAGATCAAACAGACATGTTTATGCACACAAATGTTTGAACCCGGGCCCTGCGGCACAGAAAGCAGAGTTACTACCATCTGAGCCAAAAAAGGCTGTCAAATAAGCTGCTAAAAAGTTTTGACTGCCAAGGTGGTGCGTAATGAGCGTGAGCTTGACTGCATCCCCATTTCGATCCGAAGGTCAGGCAAAGTGTAAATTTTTTTCAAACATTGGATTTTGCTATTATAAATTATCTCAATAGCTGCCCAGAGTCTGTAACTGTGCAATAGGGGGCACAGTTACAGACTCTTGGCAGCTATTGAGATAATTTCTAATAGAAAAATCAATGTTTAAAAAAAAGGGACAAGGGACCGATAACATACTGGCGTAATGTAGGTGTACGTTACATTAAGCGTGATTGTATGTTATGTTAAGTTTGACTTTGCAAAATTCATTTTGGACCTTCCTTTTTATTGTATTCGTCTGGTATTTTGACTAAAATTATTTCGATCCAGCATCCTATTACTGCTGTGCGACGAAAACAAGGCTGATAATATCTCTTAGGGTTACAACAGACTTGCTACTTTTATTATCAGAGCTCGGAGATTTTGTTTATCGCGGTTTGGTTACTTTCTGCGTTCGGTCGCTGTATCGAGCAGTTTGCTTGCCTAACCAGCCTTGTTACTGCGTCAATTATGTACCAAGCTTTAGCGACTTTCCGTTGTAGGTTGTAGCGTTCATAGTCACTACTTTGACCTTCTCAAAAAACTTTATTGACCTGAAACTCTGACAATATATGTTGTCCATTTAACCCATATGAATTGACTCGAGCAGTGTGCTTGGGGTAACCCGTTCTGTTAAAGTATAAATTTTTAACAATTATTATTATTTATCGCCGCAATTAGTGAAAAATAAAGGATGTTATATGAGTGTGATTTGAAACGTCTGGACTCGATGTGGGGAGTTTCTAAAAAGCGACTAATACGCCGATCGCCGATGATAAAAGTAGCAAGTCTAAATTGACCCTTATTATTGTTTTTACTGTCACATAAACCGTGTATACTATTTATGTGTATTGACACAAAGATTGACGATAATGATATCTAGTAGCCGGGCGGAGTAATAAAACTGCTACTGCGATAAACAAGTTAGAGAGGGGATTGGTATTTTCATTAGAGCATTAAGTCAAGCCGGGTGAGGGAAGCATTAATCTGTTTACGAGATATCAAGTTATGTAACCGGCCTACCTGATATTACAGCGTCGAGTTATTTCCTCGCGAAACATACTCATATGTATTAGATTAATGGTTAGCTGAATATATGAGCTTACCCTTTAGAAGTACATACATCTCATGAAATAGGCAGAATAAACTAATAAATAGTTGTTGCCTCTTTAGTGTAATGATTGCAAGCTCTACTGCTGAGCATAAAGAACTAGGTTCGTATCCCAGGTCAGGCAAAAAGTGATATTGGATAGGAATTTTCTCAATGATTGGTCCTAAAGTGATTTGTGGCTACTATGGACTGTGTTCTGGGTACACCTCTGCCTAACCTTTCCGAGGAAAAAGCTGGATGTTATGTTATGATTAAGTCTACTTTTACTTCTTAATAAGATACATATTTGAGATTGCATTATGTATTATATTTATACAATAAATGAAATTAAGTATTAAAATAATTAAATTTTAAGTAGGAACATAATTTTGATTGCGATCGATTTTCGCCGAATACATAACCTTTTCGGTTGTAACTGGCAATCGAGGCATGCAGTCAGTCACTGAATGGCATTTCAATGAGGACGCTACATATTGGGCATACTCGTATTGCACTATATTACATACAATCATACATTCACGCCTTTTTCCCGAAGGGGTAGGCAGAGGTGTACCCAGGACTCAGTGTCCCATAGTAGGCACACCCACATTTCGCCAGTATTGGTCCCATGTAATAGGGGGCGAGCCTATTGCCATCTACCGGGCACAATTCCAGACTCCAGGCAGTTATTAAGATAATTCCTAATGCTAATGGCCTGACCTGGGGATCGAACCCGGGACCTTATGATCGGCAGTTGAGCATGCGCCCATTACGCCATCGAGGCAGTCAGTATATTGTTGTCCTTTAACTCAATATGTTGATCGGAACTTAGGTTAGACATGTTTCACGACTTGGATATTAGACTCAATCATTATCACATCATCAACTTAGCTGTAGGAAGTCCACTGCTGGATATGTCCAACAGTGGACTTCCTACTCCTCCATAAGAGGAGGTCTTGCTAATACTCGGCATGATTTGCAGGCGGATTGGCGAGCGCAGTTTCATGGATTTTACGCAGAGGATCGCTGCTGCCCGTCCTCTGGATCTGATAACCATTAACCGGCTCTTACGGCAACTACGAGTTGAGAGGGTCGGGTGCTATTACACGGCATAGACCTAATGCTAATGTTAAAATGAGTTGGTGAATAATGCCCAATGTGTGGCCGCCACATAATAGCAATTGCTAAGCAAATGACAATAATTGCTTAACCTATAATACAAGTACAATGTTTGTACAATCTCTATGTGCCTACGCTATGCCTTGCAGTGGATTCGATTATCCATACAACACACATTAAAATCAAATACCTAGCAAACTTGCAACCAAACTTCAAGCTACACTATTCAAGCATAGAAGTGTAAATAATAGGGTACTAGAAATGTTATACATATATACAGTTACGCCTTGTTCCCGTTGGAGAAGGCAAAGACTATTTTACTCCACTTGATATTATGATCCAAATATACAACTTACACTTCTACTTTCATTCCATTCTTCATACATGCTTGTTGGTTGTGAGTAGTTTGTTGCGGTTGTTGAAAGTCACTAATCTCAATTTATAAAAATCAAGGTTCTTATTGATTAACTGAATTACACACTCACCAACACTCATACCAAACCCTTGGACTGAGAGAGCTGAAATTTAGCTAATAACTTTCCATTATGATCTAAACAAGAAATGGATTCCCGAAATTTCTACGAGAGCGAGGTATCAGGAGTTATTAGTTACATATAAAACGCTTGTGCTTGCTATCTTTCCTGTCACTACTTCATACGCATATTATGTTCAGATAAAGAACACACATAAAGAATCCTCCACCACGATTAGTCTAATGCGTAAGTCACCTGTGGCGGCGGCCAGGTCACGCTCACTTCTAGTACTATTTAGATTTCTATGTATTCAAGCTACTGGATAGGTTTATTGTGTAACAATTGTATGATGATCTAGTACAGAACAAATGATGTGGAATTGGCATCGTTCTGTTAATTAAATGTGCTCCGACAGTTTCCTGCCACAGAAATTAGCAACTTTGATAGTATTTAGAAATTAAGTGCGTGTTATGTTACTCTTTCTATTTTTGCATATCAACTTTAGTTCAGTTATGTTTATGAGTTACAGAGAGATCATAATGAGAGACATGTAAAGGAGTCTTGACAAGAACAGTCTAGGGTTTATATTTAGTGTGTCTTTTCCAAAGCACTCATAATATTATTTTGCAACAATACTTGGAATTCGTAGCATCTTTGTAGCGCTTCGTAGCACGCTACGGCGTAGCATTATTCGCTCCCGTGTGCTACGCCCGGTATTACACGCAGTGATATTTTAGCCATTTTATTCTAACCGTTTATTCCTAGGATTCCATTTCTGATATGAATGTGTGCTCATATTTGTGAAACACTTAAGCGAATGTATTTGTATGTTCCCGTAAACAAACAACACTTCTGTGTATTTGAACATACACTTCAAGCAGGAATTGTATTATTATCACACAGTGGAAGCGCAAAACAACATTGTAATGTTTTTAGAAGCGTGAATTAATTTTAGGTCGATTTGTTATTTCATTGCTATAACAATATCGAAATTAACTCAACTAATTTGAATTATTAATTATTATATTTTTTTTTTTAATATTTACTTAAGTACCTCTCTTTATCCTCATCTTTACATTGCACGAGATTTCTTTTGAGTATCTTTTGGGTGTCAAGTGTTCTTATGTCTCCGTGTTGCCAATAAGGAGATTATTTATTACATAAAATTTTACTCTGAAGGGTTCACAGGTCTGATGAATCCCCATTTCCATAGGTACCACCCACACTTAGACAATTACTTATGTTCTTCAGTCTTAGGTAATAGGAGGCGAGTCTATTGCCATGAGCACAAATTCTGCACTCTCTGCTGTGAGAAAATTCCTAAGAAAATTTTTTATTTTATTTATTTACCTAAACAGGCGTTTGACCGCAATCTCACCTGCTGGTAAGTGATGATGCGGCCTAAGTTGGAGCACGCTTGTTCAGTAAATTCCTACTCTTTCTTGATTTGAACATACCCACGTTATAGTTTTCTGGAATAACTTCCATAGTTCCATTGCTTCGTCATTCTCATGATGAATGATGAGGCAAATCGCTTTGTGCGATCTTACTCTTTTGCCTGATCTGGGAATCGAACTTACGACTCTCCTCGCTTGCGCCCACTACTCTTTCAAGGTCACCGATGTTAATTTCAAATTAATACCATTTACATTATAGATATTTGAATTTTAGTTGCGATAGGTAATTCTAGAGAGGATCTTAGTGGTAAAAGTTGATATTATCTTGGAGTCGGTCCTCAAGACGTTAATTCTCAGTTATCGCGCAATAACAGTTCTAATACCCTAGTCTACTTCCTTGGGGAAACGAGAAATTAGTATTCTTAGGACGAGTGGCTCCACGTTACGTTCTAATGCATTGGCTAGTGCCGGGTCCCACTTTTATAGTACCCCGTAATGTTGAATCAAATGGAACGTTTCATTTGTTCCAAACACAGACGACTCAACCTAAAGACGACGCTTTAGAGGTTATGCTTTCGCCAAAGAAAACCCCATTTCCCAATAAATTCAATATTTGAGCATGATATGACATTAACCTCTGTGTCTGTGTAGTGAGCGCAAGCTCTACTGCCGATCAGGAGATCTCGGGTTCGATCCCCAGGTCAGCCAGTGTTAAATATTGGATTTTTCTATTAGGAGTTATTTAAATAATTGCATGGAGTCCCGGTAGTTAGCAATAGGCTCGCCCTCTATTGCATGGGACCAATAACATACTGGCGAAATGTGGGTGTGCCTACTATGGGACTGAGTTCTAACATGAATTATGATGAGACTGAAGGTCAAACGATCCAATTAAAACTAGCCGGCCTCCCCTGACAAATATTGACGATAAAAAATATCATTAACATTAATAATTACACAAAATTACAAACTTTTTACACAACTACTCGTAACTCAAACAAATTGAAAATAAAAAAATATTTAAGATGCAGGTAAGGTGAACAAAAAGCTGGCTGGCTACATTCCATCTCTATATGGCCAAACTTATTCGTTGGCCGAGCAGTAGCCAGTTTTATCACCTGTCGTTTGAACTAGGCGCTGGATTACTTTCCGAAAAAGTTATGGTCTATAGCGATATTATTTTCATATTATTAAAATACGTCTTATGATTGAATTATCTGTGGTTCTAAATAAAATGAGGCTCGGGGCTGGCGACGGGTAGCGGGAGGAAGCACTGAACTAAATTAAACTTTAACAATATTGTTCGTATTTTCGGCGATGGGCAGTAGAGCGCTGTCCGTAGCTTTTATCTGATGCGACGTGTACATTTTTGTTTGTGTGTTCTTTCATTTGATTATGGCAAATAATGATTACTGAATGAATGGGTATTATTTAATATATGTAAATTAAATCACAAAAATGAGTATTTTTATATAGGCCTATTTTTATATAAGCTTTTGTATGTCACTGAATCTAATTTTAAGTATTCGTTATATACATAACTAATAATGTACCGTGCATTTGGAAAGATACTTTTTTATGAAAAGTGCACATGAAACTTGTAGGGCTTTTTGGCAATTTCATAATATTTAGTTTGGTTTTTTTTTTACTTGGTACTTTGGTACTAAGCCGGTGGCTATGCAGTTACTAGGGACCTTTGCTTTTTATGTATTGGCTTACTTTATTGATTGAAAATAACAAATTAACAAGATATTATAATTAAAAACAAAACAATTACATATTATTATAATGTCAGTTCTATTTGTTGCGTAGGCTATTTTAATTAGGTAGGTTATACATATAACCTTAACATAAATCAATACCACCAAAAAACCAAACATAAAATTACATACACGAATAAAAGCTAACATTAATCAAAGGTATCATGATAAAAGATCCGAAGTATCATAGTCGGAATCAAGTCATACGGAAGTAACAAGCTGTAGGTAACAGTTAAAAACCTGTAAACACCACGTAAGCGAAAATTACAAGGTATACACAGCAGGTTCAAATTTATGGCACGATCGTGTGGTTTAATATTGGGGTCCCGTGTATCACATACTGTGAGGGAGTCTTACTCCTCTTCGACTATATTGTTGGAACAACTAGTATGGGCTCTTGTTCGATTATTATTTATAGTTTTATATAACTCTATTGGTTAACGGGGACTAAACTCAGCATGATTTATTGAAATCTTTGTATTTCTGCCAATTTACGCACCTTAATTAATATACCTTGTGCAAAATGATAATTGAGATTAATAAAAAAAGATAATAACATATATAATATTACTAAAAAAAATAGAAATAATAAATATAACGAAAATGATGTAATACATACATCCATACCATACACTTACGCCTTGTTCCCGGTGAGGTAGGCAGAGACTGTTTCCCCCTACTTGCTTCGATCCTGACATACAACTTTCGCTTCGTTCACTTTCATGATATTTTTCATACATGCTCGTTAGTTGTATGTACTTTCGACTTGGCCTTTCCTAAAAACAACGTCAACTTGTACATGAAAAGTACGCCTAGGTCGACCCCTACCGACTTGACCAATCACACTAGCCTTATAAATCTCTTTTGTTAATCTTCTTTCATCCATCCTCCACATGTCTGAACCACCTCAGCATTTCTTTCTCTATCTAATATTGTAGAGATGTAATTTGCTACGGGTAACCTTATGAACTTTATTATTAAAAATTTCCCCTTTACGTAGAAATGGGAACATGAACAACAAATTTCAAGTCTCTATGACATGCGGTTAGGAAGGTGTAGCTATGTACTTAGTCCTAAAAAGGATGGAATAGTCCATAAAGGTCTATTTAGAACTTAAAGATTAGGATAGGATAGGAGGATTTATGATTTTAAGGTTAGGTGAATGATGGCGGACGACAGATTGGCGGAAGAGGACGTGCTGTGCCGACCCCACCTTGTGTGGAATGACCGCAGGGAGATGATGAAGGTAGGTATAAAATATAGGCACGTTTGTATCAAAGCGTCCATACTGCTCGCACAAGTCTGCCTATATGGATCCTGTAATTTGCATTTTGAGTAAACGTCGTGCAGTTAAAACTTTCGCTGGTAAAAGCCGCAACGTCTGCTATGTTATATAAACTTCATCTCGACGATCATTTTGGTCGGCGCGGGCGTCGCGAGTGGTGCTCAAACGTAATTAATAACAGCGTGTGTTTAGTTTCATAGCCGTTTATATGACTTATTATCTAAATTAATATTTATGTTAGCAAAATATCTTTTAAATTGACACGATTTTTTTTAAATTGAAAAGCTTTTTTTTAATCTTCGTAGAAGATATGAAATTGGCAGCGACGCGACGTATTTAAGCTAATAATTTAATTAATTGCAGTATAAAGCCTAACTGAATCTGTTCCTGAGGTATGGAGCAGCACGGGAGGTTTGCTTACGGTACTGAAGTATGGGAGGTATACCATTTTTCTATGATAGTGAGTAATAAGACGAGCAAATCAGGTGCCTGATGGCAAGCATCATGATTGCCTATATCAGACACAGTGCCACCCAGTGTTTTAATAATCAAAATTATGTGTGGCACTGCACTGCGCCTGTCACCCTGAGAAATTAGTTGTTGAAACTCGTCATGCCCAGTAACATTGCCCTTCTGACCGGAACACCTATATTATTATATACCTGAAGTGAAAACTCGATATTAGAAAATCCCTAATCCATCAAATTACCAATAACAACGTAAACAAACTAGATTTTTTATATTATATTGTGCGTAAAAATTAAATACTTGTATGAATAAATTTAATGTCTCATCCCGTGGGAGCCGTGAGACCCGGCAGAGGAATATATTGGGAGAGTGGGCAGCAGCGCTTTCATTTCCAACTACTGCGATCACCAAGCCGCCTGCCTAGCGTGGTGATTACGGCGAAATCCCTCTATATTAATGAAGCAATTCAACGTCATTGATATTAATAGTTTTTTTTGGCGTTCTATGAGGAAGGCTTACGTTCAGCAGTGAACGTTTTCCGGCTAATGATTTGATGTATAATTAATGTCTAATAATTATAAAAAAATATCGTAGTCATAATAATAATTCATGGCAATAAATTCACCCAGATCACCCAGTTAGTTTCCCTTTGACGGTACGGTTGGATATAATGTGCACATAATGCGGCCCCGTTAATTCCTCTGCGGCTTCACTATGTGACAGGCACGCTCTGCTTCGAGTCAGTATACTACTACAATAATCTACTACTGACAATAATGATGATATGCATCATGCTCGAGAATAACTTACTGTACCTATATTTAACTTACAGTTAAATGTAGTTAAATGTAGTGTATAATATAACATTTTTTGAATTTAACAACTTTTTCTCTTTATTGGTACTAAAGTTGTAATTCAAAGAATTTCAATTGCTATAACTTAAGTATCACTATATCAATTATTTATATTGCATAAAATAGTTACTCTAGGAAGTCAGTATTATGAAATTTATAAAACCTTTGTTTAGAAACGAATGCGCTTTATTTCATGTTCAAGTTTTGCCTTACTGTTTCACCCCCTTTTAAGTCCTTTATTACTTATTCCAATATTAATATATTGGATTGTATAAACATATACATTAAAAGATAAGAAAAAATAGGAGATAATCATCTAAATAACGATACTAGTTAGTGGGATAAAAACCAATATAAATACGTATGGAAAATATCTTTGATAAAAAAAAAAACTTATAAATGGCTTATTCCTGTATGGTCTAGTATAAATCCATATTGCATTACGAACTTTTATAAAAGAGAAACATAAAAAGCGAAATGTTTCCTCATCAAAATACAGAAATAACAAAATAAATTTCCACTTTTATAGCAGTTGGTAACTCTTGATATTATTTTATTTATTTTATTCACTTCATAAACCTCAGACAGGTGCTTAAATCTTTTACAGCTTTCAAGTTGAGTAAAAGTTTTGATAATGTGTCCGTGAAATATATGAGCAGAAACTTAACAAAACTTGTTGTCACAGTACGATCACTTCCCTGAACGTTGAACGTTCTCATATTACCTCAATCTATTCAATTTCATACCTTTATGAACAGTCAGAAAGTGTCTAAAAAGGCACGGCTGGCTGTCCATAGAGGGGTACTGATCCCTACACTTACGTATGGTAGTGAATGTTGGGTCTGGCAGAAGAAGCATGAAAGTAAGATTAATGCTGTGGAGACGAGAAGCCTGCGAAGCATGATTGGAGTGACCTTGATGGACAAAATGAGGAATAGTGCGATAAGGGAACGCTGTGGCGTGGTAGAAGATGTAGTGACTAAGATAGAGAAAGGAATGCTGAGGTGGTTCGGACATGTGGAGAGGATGGATGAAAGGAGATTAACAAAAGAGATTTATAAGGCTAGTGTGAATGGTCAAGTCGGTAGCGGTCAACCTAGGCGTACTTTTCATGACCAAGTTGACGTTGTTCTTAGGAAAGGCCAAGTCAAAAGTACCTACAACCGACGAGCATGTATGAAAAATGTCATGAAAGTGAACGAAGCGAAAGTTGTATGTCAGGATCGTAGCAAGTGGAGGGAAATAGTCTCTGCCTACCCCACCGGGAACAAGGCGTGACTGTATGTATGTATGTATGTATTCAATTTCTTTTCATACATAATATATTTTACTTTCTTTTTAAGTTCACAGAACTCGTATTCTTGACTTTGAAATACTTGCTTTCTACTAAGCTTTTACTATGACGACAGTTTTGGAATAAAATTCTCCATAAAAAGAAAATAAATAAAACATAGAGTTGCTTTAGCACGAAATCACTAAAATATTATAGAATTTTAGGTTATAGCGAGAAAATTATTTTGTAACAATTTTTTTTTTCAATTGAATTCAAACAGATAACTTAGGTACTTAGATTAGATAATATATGAACGAGTATTGATTGATTCGTGAAAAATATAATATTATTTATATAATGTGTAGAGACATCAGAATCTTTCATCGGCAAGATTAGCGAGCTGCTTTCATGCAGAGCTCACCTGTCGCTTTGTCTTTACAACCGAAGTTGTGACGCTTTTGATAAGGGTACGACAGTTTGTGACGTATAGATCCATGTACGTACCACATCCCTATGTCAACTGAGTTTAAACCCATTCAAACTTATTACAGGGATTAATTAAACAACTGTCATATGCGTAATAATAATATGTACTTAGACACGGTCGTTCGCAAAACTAGAAACTTTTAATCTCATAGGATTTGACACGTGGACGTCGCACACTGCGCGGTTTTCATGTTCTTTTATGTCGCATACGTGCAATCTGTGGAATGATCTCCCTGCTGTGATCTTCCCGTTGACCCATAAGGTGCTCTTCAAAAGGAGAGTGCATACAGTCATGAAGGGTCGGCAACATACTGGCAATACCCCTGGTAATCGCTCACCATCAGCCAGCCCGAATGTTTGTTTGTGACCTATAAAAAAATTGTGACAAAAATGTATTCCATCATATTGTGTGCTTTAAAAATAAAAATTTTAACCTTTTAAACCACTTTGACCTTTTTGGCCTTTTATTCTAAGCTACGTTTCAACCAGACACACCACTATGTTTTAATTATGCCATCATTAACTCAGCGATGCCCAGCAATCTGAGTTGTTTGTTTTGTCTGGACGCTATCGATAATATCAAGCAGAGCTTATCATTGTTTCAATTCTAACTACTAGTATACCTGCTGGTGAAAATGCACACGTAATTAAATAAACGTACACAAGTTTTTTTTACTGATATCCTGGATGGGTACAAACATAGAAGTCTTAAATGTAGGTATGCTAAGCCTTGAGTTGGCGACAGCCTTTTTAGTGTATGCATTTATACTTTTTATATTTGAAATATTTCTTTTTGTTTTAGGTTCTGTGCCAAAATGGACAAAGAGTTCACATTTTTTCCTTGAATTAATAAATATCCCAATTTCCCTATTTTCTTCGTTTATCCATTTTGCGTCATCTTACACCCTGTGTAGTAAGTACAAGTATTTAATAACATGTAACTATTAATTATATGTATAGTTATTAATGAATATCTACCTAGTAACGTTGAAAAAATGTATTTTACAAATATATGTACAAATACGGGTATTATATATGAGTATTATATTTGTAACATGTTCAAGAAATTAGAACCTATTGTATTTCTGTTATGTCATTGGATCTTAGGATCCTTGTTATCAAGCTAACGACCGGCTAGTTTATTCACACACTGTTCAGTTTATTCATGATATATTTTCATTGAACTCCATCTGGGTAAAATATCCAATCATGTCGGATTGCCGTTTCGTGTAATGGCTGTAAGTGCGTTATAATGTCCAATCTTGCCCCGAGGATTGAGAGTAAATTTTACGTTGAGTCTATCCCGACTGTCCACGCGATTTTTATTATTGGTTGAACGAATTTAGTATCTGGGGAGATATAAAAGGAAATGAAGCTAAGCCCTTCGGAAATCTCAGAAATTGGTCTTTCTGTTAGAGTGCGTATGAGGACAATGGTACGGGCACGATCCAATGAAACACAGCCACTTTCTTCGCTCCTGGGAACAGTTTTTACGATCGACTGAGAGAGATTTACGCTTCAGTAGCGTTTCGAATACTTGAATATTTTAATAAGTTCATAATACCCTTTCGCTGAGTTGAATAATTGTTTCCCTTTCAATTACTGGGACAAAAAGAGTTTGATTCATTTATTTTTGTTTTATGAGTATAACACTATAAACCCAATAGCATTTCACAGGTTGCGCTTCATTGTTCTTTATGCGAGTTGAGAGTACTTGCGAAAACTTGGTTAAATGAAAAGTTATGAAAACTAGTTTAATTCTAGTGAAATTTGTCTCCAGCGGAGCTTGACACCGGTGGAACATAGATATTAACACGTATAAGTATAGTTGATCGCACCCGCGGGTCCCATTGCAAGTTTACCTGTCGAGTGGAGCATTTAATTTAGCGACCTCGCCTTGCCTCGGCTCACCTCGAAAGCACTCACACCTACGCATTCTAACATTTTAATGAAGATTTTGTTAGCCGTTATGTTATGATTTTGTGGCAGCTAATTAAAAGTTCTGAAAATATTTTTTGTAAGAATATGAGGTACCTATTTTAGTTAATTTTGGCGTTCAATTAAAACTTACGAAAGGTGTAGCGGCTAGACTAGTCATGACAAATAAACATTAAGATATGATACAATGAAATTGTAGTTTTTTTTAATGTTCGTAATAGTAATAATAGTTAATATTTAAATAAGTATAATATTAGGTAAAGAAGAAAAATTTTTTTAAGAAAACATAAGAACGAGCAATAAATTCTGTCATGGTAAAGTTTCCTTTGAACAGAAATATATAAACGTCCGCTATCTCAAGAGCCACAACTCAAAAAGTCTCTGCAGAAAACAGGGGCTCCATATATTTTGCGGCATATTAGAAACTAGCGCTCACCTATGCTGAAATATGGAAGTTAGCTTCGAGAACTCGCTCCGTTAATTGTAAAATTTGGAGTTTGATAACTTGGTCCAGAACTTTTAGTTTGTCGCCAAAGTTGGTACAATAACAGGTCAATTCTAAGGCTAATAGTTTGCTTCAGTGAGAATCATTTTGCGCATCAACCAAAAAGTTTAACGTATAAATTAATATACTAGTGGCCCGCCCCGACTTCGCACGGGAGAAGTAGGTATAGTGAACGTTTTAACAGGAGTAAATTCGTGATACATTGTATTTTTATAGGTATAATCCTAATGGTTTACGCAGGGAACGCAAATTAATGACTATTTCTGTTACAGTGATCAAACCTTAACAGATGGAAACATTTTCCGAGGCCTATTTTGATGATATATAAGTACTACAAACCGCTAGTACATTATTTTTACCACCATTAATTTTCATACCGCATAAAAATAATGACTTCTTCGATTATTGTGACTAAACCAAAACAGAAGGATATAATGTCCGTGGACTATTTTTTGTAGATAGTGATAATTACTACAAACCCCTAGCCCTAGAACATTACTTTATTCTACCATGAATAGTTTTCACCGTATGCATATAATGACTGTTCGATAATTGTGACTAAACCAAAATAGATGAATATAATGTACGTTCACTATTTTGTAGATATTGGTAAATACTACAAACCCCTAGTACATTACTTTATTCTACCACCAATAGATTTTCCAGCCCATGAAAGTTAATGACTATAATTTCCGTAGACTATTTTGTAGATATTGATAAGTCCTACAAACCCCTAGTACATTACTTTAATCTACCACCAATAGTTTTCACACTGCATGAAAAATAATGACTGCTTCGATTATTGTGACTAAACCCCTATTTAATACACTTAGGGGTAAAATTTTGAAAAATTCTTTCTTATTACTTGTCTAGACTGTAAAAATAATCTATTGTCATAATTTCATTATCATCGGTCCTGTAGTTTTGGCTCTGGGTTGATGAGTCAGGCAGTCAGTCAGTGAATCACTTTCTCTCTTTATATAATAGTATAGCAGATATGCATTAACGTACCTAAATAGCAAAACATAATGATAATCGCTTATAATATGATATATTAATAAAGAATAGAGTTAATACAAAAATGAAATGTTTGATCGTCACAGTGAACAGTGGCGTGGCGTTAGAACACGCTCGTTCGCGCGATCAATATGTCGTGCCGTACGTCACGGCGGCAGATTGCGGCGACATCGATCAGAATAGTTTGCTTGCAAATTTGGCAGAGCCTAAACCAAGCGGGATTATGTGGTGCTGGTATGCTCCAGAATTCTGCTATAATCTGATTTATTTACCGCGGCAACAATTATGCCGTGTTGTTAACGGTCGCCAGATTTCTGATGTGGGTGTTAGTTAGGGTGACATTACCTTTACGTGTCATGCCATTTAATAAAGTTATAGTGTTATAATAACTGCTTTATAAGTAGGTGCTCGGGATTTCTTATTTATAGATTTACTACTAGCTTGAATAGGTATATTATAACGTTAAGTTCATGATAAACCATGACCTTTAACTTTACTCGCCTCGACTGCCTCGGTGGCGTTGAGGGCGCATGCTCTACTGCCAATCAAGAGGTCCCGGGTTCGATCCCCAGGTCAGGCATAGTGTTAAATATTAGATTTATCCATTAGGAATTATCTCAATATTAGATAATATAGCTGCTCATATTATATATGAACATACTATATAAATACTTATTTATAAATATTAACATATACACGTACAATAATATTAATAATACAAATTATAAACTTATTATTCTTAGATATTATAAATAATCAAAGCCTTTTGGAGATATAAATGAAATTTGTGTAAGAACCACCTTTTGAGAATTAAAATCTTTAAACCTAATCAATTGCAGATTGCAAACCACAATATTCAACAAATAACTACGAGCGTTCATTTTGTTTGTATAAATACACAAAATACATACAAAAAAGATAAGGTTCCCGTCACCATAAAGCATCGTCATCACCTCATGCATATTAATGTATTTGCTTTATTACTACCCATAAATCTGGTTCACGTTTTACGCGATAATCTCAGCGTACAGCTTTCTTCGCGGCTCGCGACATGTCATGCAAGAAAAGCGTACACACAATCGGAATATTCATGTATGTTAATATTCATGGCTGCGTCACCTGATGCACTTGTCGCTGAGGATTGTGGCTATCTACTGTACGACCTCCAAAAGCCACCAGAATATTCTGTCTCTATACAAGCTTAAGGGATGTTGGTGCATTCTCAAGTTTTATTTTGAAATAAAATCGCAAACATGCCACGTTACCTACGAGTAAGATAGTAGAATACGAGCTTATGTAAGCCACTTTAGAATAGAATAGAATAGAATAGAATAGAAAACATTTATTCATTATCACAACTCAGTACAATAATAGATAATATGCTTATTTTCTATGGCTACAATTGTTATGTACTACATAGATAAGACTATAGGTTAGGGATTATACTTAAGTTCGATGTACTAGGTGGTAACGAAAAGGACATAGCTCAGCATATATGCGTTCCTTGCTTGCATGAAGCGCGCTGTTTTTCAGTTTTGCTCCTTTCCGTAGCAAGTAGTTACAAGACCATAGTATACCAAACAATATAAAATTAATGATTAAAGTAATCATATTACATCTTAATTGATTATTTAACCTAGTCTGTGAGTTAACATAAGTTTGAGTTTTATAATTATAAGTCTAAAGCTACCATTACATACCATACCCTATTACATGGGACCAATAACATACTGGCGAAATGTGGGTGTATCTACTATGGGACTGAGTCCTGGGTACACCCGAAGGGGTAGGCAGAGCCTACCCCTTCGGGTAAAAGGCGTGAATGTATGTATGTATGTGTTTTTAACTTTACGTTACATAATAATAAAAATTAAAAGAGTTATCTGATAATAAAGCTTTATACTAGCGCTACAGGCAAAGTGAAAAACCTTGTAATAAGCACAAAACCACTAATCATTAGCCAGCATATTTTAAATAAGCATGCGTTACGCGCATTGTGTTCTGTAAACACATTTTTCCTAATAAAGTTTATTTGGCCGTCGGTTTACGGCCAATGTTTTGTAAATCCACCGCGGTTAAATGGCCCATTGTGGAGCGCGGATTTTAGTATTAGCCTAATAGCGCTGTACTTCTTCAATTCTCGTTTATTCCTCAATCATTAATTCAGTCAACATTAACCATTAACTTAAAATTAGAAGCGTGGCTTTATATTTTGTACAGTAAAATGAATAAGCAAAATTAGATAAAAAGCGCTCATAGCGTAGATGTAGACGTAGCATACGTTTCGTTAGAAATGCAAAATTCTAAATTTTAAATTATTAAATAATATATTATAGATATACCATAAATTTTATATATAAATTTTATATATATATAATAATATTTCAAATTAAATTTAATATGGAATTAATGTTATAGTTTTATAAAACTACCCTTTTCGGTGTTTTATTAATATAATTAAATGAACAGAGTATCAAAACTACGGATGTAGTCTTTCCCGAGTGTAAAAATAATGGGTTTCAAAACTTTTTTTTTTAAACAATTACTGGTCTACCTAAACCGAAATAACACATGCTTTATGATAAGAACTATAATATAATATAATATAAGTATATTATATAGTATATGTATAATAGTCAATTTTAAAATATGTATACCCATACAAAAATAGCTACTTCATTCATGCATGTCCATGCTACGTCAGAGATTGGCCACAAATATTGAGGATAAGGGACATTACACGTACGCAAATAACAATGGATATTGTACACAGTTGACAGTAAAAATATAATGTGTTTCCTCGTGTTGGTATCTTGGGTTGGTAGTTGTTTTATCTGCTATAACGTATATGGTTATAATAGTGAAATATATTGGTGAGCTGGCACAGGATAAGTAGAGCCAATATTAAAACTTGATCTCAATAATTTAAACATAAATAAGCTTAATGTATTTAATGTTAAAATATACCTTGAAATTTAGACCTTTTACAAAAAAAAAAAAACATTTGTTCTTTCATGCTATTACTAAAAATTCAACTCTCTCTCTGCGTTTGATACGCAGAATTACAGCCAATGTTGAGAGCCTCAAATTCCAGGAACACAACCTTTTTACTGAAGTGTCTATAAAATATTATAAGGTACTAATTGCGCAATCCCGTTCGTACTTCGCCGTTTCTTTTTATTTTTTGTGTGCAGAGTTTTTATGACGTGACAACAAGAGACGGGGCTAACAAGCGAGTGCATCATTAGACTTTAGATCTTAATGAGCGAGCCAGAGCTCAACGAAACTCAGCGTTCTATCGCAGCTTTTTTCTATGTGTATGTAACATTCTCTCCAATGGGGAGGGATATTAATTTCATAACTATACGTCTTGAGAAAAAGCTAAAAGTTAGTGTCTCTTTGATATGAGTTTCATTAGAATATTTTGAGTGATAATAATAGTGCTAAAATAATTCCCATTACATTATTATTAAATGCGCGAAGAAATCCAAAAGCTTAATTTACCGAAACATCAGTATTTTTTTGCGCTTCAAAGCAGAAGTTATATAAACAAAATTATAGCCCAATTAACTTCAACCTTCCATAAAATGGAACAAATTGTGGTAGATATCTTGATATTTAAGAATTGAAGGTCCCATCTTCTCCGCTACCGAATATTTCTAAGACTTGATAAATTAATTCACGCAGTTTGACAACTTCAAGGGGTTTTGAAGATTTCGTAATTGGTTTAATTTATACTTAAGTAAATCATTCATTACATCCCGAACTCGAACAACATTGATTGAATGAAGGTGGTGTCTGAGAGTCGAGAAGCTATTTATTAATAAACTCTTTGAAAGTATATTACAGAAGCATCAATTATAACAGAATTGCCTCTATGTATTTTAGTATAATTACTTCGTCTTTGGTTTAATAGCGCTAATGTTGCGCTTGAAATCCTATATTCCAATTTCAAGTCGGGCAAAGTGTTATAGATTTTTTCATTAGGAATTTCATAGTAGCAGCTTGTCTTCTATATGCCCGGGTGATGAAAATAGGGCTATTAAGTGAAACTTATAACATAAAGTGGGAAATGTAAACATCAACAGATTTTGAAACTCATGTCAACACAATGCATAGTCAAAGAATCTTTACAACTCATACTTCAAAATTGTCTTACCATTAGGGATAATAATATATTACAATTGTAATGCTTAATATATGTCGTATACCTTAACATATAAGGTACTTGTTTATATATTTGCACAAATATTGTAGATAGAAATAAAGAACTAATAAATCTATACCAAAAGCCCCGTAATTGCTAAGGCAATCGAAATTGGTTTAAAATAAACAGTGAATTCACGCACAATAATGTAATCAGTAGAGTCAAAGCATTGCTTCTCTGTGATTCAAAGTGGGCGCAATGAACGTTCTGATTGATGTCGGGCAAGTGTGAAATTGAACTGGCAAAGGTGCGAATGTAAAACCATTCTCGTCTAAGTACCCATTACAGATAGATAGTTCGAATTAAATGGATTCATTTGCTGCCTAGAGCTGTAATAATTGCGACGAATTATAGACCTACTCGTATGTGTAATTTACAAACAACGAACAGCGAGCTTTTATTTTGTTAAGAAACATTTTAACGTAGTTGTCACATAAAATATAATATTCCATAAATATAACGCATAAAAAGGACCACGGGTTAGAACTAGCTACAATTATTTGAACCTTGTGTAAGTCGAGAACTATTTATTTAGTGGGCAAATACTATCAGTAAGCCAAATAAAAGATATTTTTAGAGGTTTTTAATTACATCTACCCCTCAAAATGCATAATAATGCGAGTAATACAAATTGTTTAAGACAAGATATTAAATGTAACTACTTCTGCCACAATTTGAGTAGTCTTCTTAATAAACGACTCAAACTTACTGTGTTATCGGTGAAGAAGTTGAACTTTGTTCAAGTACGAGTATTTTTACTTCGCCTTTGTCTGAAGAAACAGACTTCACAATCCAGAGAGTTAGTTACATGTTGGTCACTTGCAGTCTTTGACTAGTCAAGTCTTTAAGCCTTATAGGTTATGGTGGCTTTATTTCTCACTTAGGTCATTTGTATGCTGTTAATTTCTTTATAAGTACACATACACCTTTAGCTGTTGTCTTTAGCAGTGAGTTATTTAAATTACAGTAGCTGTAACCCGCGACTTCGCTCGAATGGTATGGGTTTATTTTTTTTTATAAACGGAACCCTTAGCTTGAGTTACTTTTTATAATATCAGTCATCAGCCAGTGAAAGTCCCATCCAAATCGATAGACCCGTTTCGGAGATTAGTGGGAACAAACGGACAGACATACCATTTCATTACTGTATTTTTGATATTAGTAGCGTATTTACTGTCATATTATGCATTTAGTTAAAATTCTCAAACACAACTCAAATTTATTCGACATTCTAATTCATCTTGTTGGTTTATTAATATAATTATATTAGGTCTATCTGGCTATGTTACAATTCTAACGAACTTATGAATCGTCTATATGTTTGTGGGCAGCTGACTCGGCAAATAATGACGAATCCTAATCTCTGTATGGTATAATTGAGCACGTTTTTCTATTGATAGTCCGGATTTCTATTGATTCAACAATAATAAGGGTTTCCGGGTTGTACCCCTTACAAAACCGTGTGGTAAGTTCTAGCTTGATATTAGATATGTAACTAGTATAATTCTTCCGAAATGGCGCATGGTTTTTCTTGCTCGTTTATATACTTTACTAACTGATCCGATATGCGTTTTAACCGTCAAACAAAAAGGAAGGAGTGTTATAAGATTAACGTGTCTGTTTGTGGCATCGTAGCTCCTAATTGAATGGACTAATCTTCATGCGGTATTTTTTGTTTGAAAGCTTATTTTTTTGTTTCTGATTGGAGATTACCTAAAATGGTTTATTTAAGGGAAACAACATCATTTTACAAGCCATATTATAATTGATTTAGAGCAATTGAAGGGCCCAGTTGCAGAAGTCCCTAAGTCCAAAAATTGAGGTTTACAGGAATCAAGAATGAAAACTAAAATCGGGACTGGAAATATATTTTTAAGGAATATCCATGAAATGAAACTACAGTTAGTTTACTTAATAATCAACCTATATTTTGAGATCAAAAAACACCTATTAATAATTAAATATTCTTTGCAAATCAAGTTTTTTAGAATGGACTAAGGGCCGTAATCAGTGGACTTAGCCCCTTTTTACCAGTATGGTAAGGACTTAAATACTTATATTAAGTTTTTTTTGGACCTAGAACAAATTTATACTTTATTCTTGGACTTAAAACTAAATTTGTTGCCCGTCTTAAAGCATTTTTGTTACCAATCCCTTGGACTTAGGGACTTTTTATATAAAAAATGGTTACACTTAAGGACTTCTTGCATAAAATTGGCTGGAAATAGGGACTTTTATGTATCTAAGGGACTTTTATGTATCTAAGGGACTTTTTGATCCAAATTAAGTTTAAAAAAAAAAAAAGTGTTTGGGTTTATAACGACGTAGGTACTTGTTACAAAAGAAAAAAAAATGGGTATAACGTAATTTGACATGCTCTATTCATTAAAGACATAGGAACAAAAAGTCCCTAAGTGGACTTAGGGACTTCTGCAACTGGCCCCTTCAATTGCAAATTTAGATAGTATTATAAACTTTCTGGAGCCGCGCGTACAATTTTTTTAAAAATTATTTTAACTTGAGCTTTGGGATTTTCGATAATTATATACCTATTTTATTTTTATGCCATACAAGCAGACGGGCCGTCTGATGGTGAGCGGTTACCGCCGCCTATGGATACCTGCAACACCAGGGGTATTGCTAGTATAGCCAATTCAACACTCTATTCACTCTCCTTTTATATATTTGCGGGATAATGATGATGTAATAAAAATTCTTAGAAATCTCAACTGATTATATTACCCACAAATTGAAGAGTAAAATTAAAAGTTAAGTAATGAGTAACAATGTTACTTACGTTTTACTGTAGTACTCATTTAGTCAAAATGTAATTTTTTATCCAGCAACATACACGAGTGTAATAGGTACTTTATCCTCTGAAGAAGCATAAAGTATTAAAAAAGAGAAAAAAATCCTCTCACTAAATCCCTCTAGATTGGTTTAGTACAAAGGTCTAATAATAAAAACCATCCCTTCATTTATGTTATTAACCCTAAAGTCTACACTCTACATACTGAGACAATAAGCACTAGTCGTGTCTTTTCAGTTTCGAGAATATACTATTAAAGTCAGTACCTTGCAAGACAATTTAGTATAATCACTATCTATACTATTATATAAAGAGAGAAAGTGATTCACTGACTGACTGACTCATCAACCCAGAGCCAAAACTACTGGACCGATGATGATGAAATTTTGACAATAGATTATTTTTACAGTCTAGACAAGTAATAAGAAAGGGTTTTTCAAAATTGTACCCCTAAGTGTATTAAATAGGGGTTGAAAGTTTGTATGGAGTAGACTTAATTTTTCGGCCGATTAATTTCAAATTTTGTAGAAACATTCTAAAATGAAAATAATTAAACACGTGTTTCAGCGTTTTCAAAAATTTCAACCCTTTTGAGGAATAATAAAGTTTTAAAGTTTGTTATGAATATTTTAGTTCCAAAAATGCTCAATAGATGGCGCTACAGAAAAATAAAATAGAACTCGCTGACAATATTTTCTTCCAAGACATAACTACCCTAAGGCAACATTTTTAGGTAATTTAGTTCCAACATTGCATAATAGATGGCGTTCTGCACATAATTAACCGCGCTTATGATTATTTCGCTTCTCTTTATCTTAGCCCCTCTAAACTGGGTTGCAACGACATCGGATTATCGATGCTCTTACTGTTTTCAGTGAATCCGTATAATGTCTCCAGATTATTCAATCAATAGATAGAGAAACTTTGTATTTTCATTTGCAACGAATAGGCTCCGAAACTACTAGACCGATTAAAAAAAATATTTCACTTATGTAAAGCTTAATTCAGTGATGAATTTCAGTTTGAGTGACATAGGCTATATGAGGTTTTGAAAAATATTAGGGATCCGTAAGAAAACTGCAATATTGTGAACTAAGATGTCACGTAATATATTATTATATATTCATTAACTTGCGTGCGCTGTGAAATCTATTGATGGTAAAATAAAATAACGTACTAGGGGTTTGTAGTAGGTACTTACCAATATTTACAAAATAGTCCACGGACAAAATATCCATCTATTTTGGTTTAGTCACAATTCACAATAATCAAAACAGACATTATATGCATGCGCTGTAAAAAGTATTGGTGGTAGAATAATGTATTAGAGGTTTGTTGTACTTATCAATAACTACAAAATAGTCTACGGTCATTATATCCATCTATTTTGGTTTAGTCACAATAATCGAAACAGTTATTATATACATGCGCTGTGAAAAGTATTGGTGGTAGAATAAAGTAATGGACTAGGGGTTTTTTTAGTATTTACATTTAGTGAACGTACATTAGTTTAATCATCTATTTTGGTTTAGTCACAATTATCGAAACTGTTATTATATAAATGCGGTGAAAACTATTCGTGGTAGGATAATGTAATGTTCTAGGGCTAGGGGTTTGTAGTAATTATCACTATCTACAAAAAATAGTCCACGGACATTATATCCGTCTGTTTTGGTTTAGTCACAATAATCGAAGAAGTCATTATTTTTACGTGTAAGTATGCGGTATGTAAATTAATGGTGGTAGAAATAATGTACACTAGGGGTTTGTAGTACTAATATATCTTCAAAAAAGGCCTCGGAAAATGTTTCCATCTGTTATGGTTTGGTCACTGTAACAGAAATAGTCATTAATTTGCGTGCGCTGCGTAAACCATTAGAGTTATATTTAAAAACATGAAAGCTCTTCCAGTTTTACTCGCGTAATTAGACGTTCACTAGAAATAAATGAAGAGTTAAGGAACAAAAATAAAATAACAGAGACATAGCCTTATTCATCTTCTAATTTTCAGAATATAAATTTATGGATAAAATCAATTATTCTCGGAGGAAACTGGGGAATACAAAACATCGATTTCGTAAATTTTCTATAGGATTGTGCCAAACTGCTAAGAGGTCCTGTATCCTGTTAAAACGTTCACTATACCTACTTCTGCTACCCGTGCGAAGCCGGGGCGGGCCACTAGTATATTATAAAATCCTAAATTATTCACTGACTGACATGCAACGCAGAGCCCAAACCACTGAGACCTGAAACTTGGAATGTAGGTTCATTTCGTTGTCTGGACGTGTGTTAAGAAAAGATTTTTAAAAATTCATTTTAACTAGAATGGAAGATTTTCCACCAAAACTCGACGCACTGTATAGTATAAGTGAGTAATGTGCGCCGAGTTTTACGGTCAGTTTTTTGCACGATTGTAAGTATATGGTATCTAACCTCTTTGACATTGAAGTTGAAAGAGAATGTTTAAAGAAATTGAAAACTTCCAGAGCTAAGTAACTGTCAACCAGCGTCAGTGAGCGGCGTTCAATTAACTCCACCCGATTGTGTTCACACGCGTTTTCTTATCTCCACACTAATTACAGAACACAAATAATCACAAAATCTTCTCCGCACTTCCCGCTGTTGGAACAAGAGAAACAATATATGCAATTATATATTCAGAGAACGCGGAGGCAATTAACATGAAAATTCACGTTAGCGTTTCGCAAAGGGGAACTTTTGATGTTAAGGAAGTGGGGAAAAAATTGAAGTGCGGCTCCCGGCCTCATTAACAGGCCTTTAATACTAGTGAGATGCTTCCGGCTTCAGGCATCCTCGCCGGCCAGCGCCTCCAAGGACTTTCAGATCCGCTGCATTTTTAAAGAGGTGTTAAATTGCGTTCTTTATACTTACTCGTACTTTACTTAATGTTGGCATTATTATAGGTAATCTTTTTCATTAAAAAAGTAAAAGAAAATGCTTATGTTTTATTTTGGTTTGAATATAAAAAGGGATCAACGGCATGCTGGCACTAAACTGTGGAGTCTTTCAGACCTTTCAACGGGGCTTTGAGGGCTCGCGGTTTTACCAAGAATGTTATTAAGTTACATACTTTTACAACCTTCGGTATGTTTAGGAATTTTTGGGTCCGAACACGTCTAAAATAAGTTTAGAATTTTGGCCGCGCTTGCCGATAACATCATAAAGTTCTTTGCCGGGGTTCTAGACGTTCTTTAGAATAAACTTCCTCGTGTGTTGTGGTCGAGGAGTATTACACTACTTGTTATATTTAAAACCTAAGTGTGCTTTGGATAAGATACAATAGACAAGATGACAAAATTTGAAATCATTTTCTTTAATTAAAGCTGTGTACCAGATATAATATTCTACGAAAACAATATTTTAGTAATTAGTTTCAATGCTTATAATTACATTTCTTTGCATATCCCTTTAATTCGACGCCAAAACGCTCGTTAGTGTCATGGAGTGCGAGAGTTTAACCTAAACATTCGTATATAAAAATAACTTTAACAAGTTATATAAAAGTTGTATAAAAATAAGTTTAATAAGTTTAACAGTCAACACACATTATTGTAATAAGCCATAATTTTTTTTTGTTCCAAATATTCCAAAGCTAATATTAACATTTAAAAAAAAAATACTTTAAATTAATACTAATATAATTTTTCAATGTATTATTATTATTTAACAATTTTTCATGATTATAAAAGAACCACAATTCGATTTAATGTACCTACCAATTTTATGAAAATTTTAATTAATTATTATGTTTTACTTTAAAACTCACCCAATATAATTGAATGTTGTCTGCACCTATTATTACAATAGCATTGACCATGTAACAATTCTTTATGTAATTTATTCAAATGAAATAATGTATATTGTGTTGGTGTACAATAAATAAATAAATAAGTTTTTAAGGTGGTTGGGCCGACATCGTTTTTCATACAAACTTTGAGGAACCAATGAATATGATAGGAGAGATATAATTTCTTAATTAGTGTTTCGTTATAGTTAATATATATAGGTCTGAAGGGCAATGTTACCAGCAAAATTACTGGGCATGACGAGATTCAACAACTAATATCTCAGGGTGACAGGTGCAGTGCAGTGCCGGGCAGAATTTTAAATTATAAAACACTGGGTGGTACTGTGTCTGATATGGGCAATCATGATGCTTAACCATTAGGCACCTGATTTGCTCGTCCTGTCATTCACTATCATAATAATAAAAAAAAAAATTGATATATGTAGCTCTCTTTAATCAAAATTACGCACATTTAACTACTATCCTCGTAAGTTGATTAAACGTAAGCACGTGTTCCTTACAATTTTAGAACTTCGAGTGGCCATAATATAAGAATAGAGACTTACTTACTTATTATGCCACTTGAGTTTTTTGTGCAGCATGCTTAAGGGACGTCGGGAAAGAATTTAGGACTTACTCGGCCAACTATTTTCATCATTTGCTGTTAGGTACATTTAGTAGGTGGTGAGGGGAGGTGATATCTGCAGGTGTAGGTGGTATATACGAGTACATGCGGTTAGGAACCTTTTAAATTCGATTTCCGCGTTGACAGGTTTATTTAAGTCTTTTACTTATCATGAAATTTTAAGTGTTAAAGTGTTAGCTCGTTTAAAGGTGACGTCACTTTGTTATTCGGACAAAATGGCCCATTGCAGATTTTGAACTTTTATTTTATTGAATATCTTAATAATCTCAACTTTAATATAACGACTGTGTTTTTTTTTTTCAGATCTATTAATAGATAGCATATGTCGATTTTATGTATATTAAACCTTTATCCTTTGATTATCTTTTACTGGCATCATGCTTATTATCAAAATTGATAAGCTTATTATATGTGACAATGATTTCAAATATTGTCACCAAATGTTTGTGCAACGTTAGGGGTATACAAAATGTACGTAAAGCTTTTTAAAAGGTTGGAAACTGTGTGTCCATTGTTTGGGGCGCGATCCAAAGTTTATGAAACAATAGAGTGATGGTCAACCGTGCGGGCATCGGAGTGTGAACTGCGGTAGAACGAACTTGTGTGTTTCGTGTCCCACACAGGGTGGGATGGACTAGTTCTTGCGATTCTATTTACTTCTTATATTTTCCTAGTTCTATTTAATTTTGATTTATTTGTTGTGTCGATTTCTATCGCTTATCATGGTCAACAGCGTGACATTTATTTATTAATTTATTGTTAAGGACTCCCAACGGGGGATACACAAAGATACAGTATTTTTATGACTCGATAATTAAGTAAATAATGTGTTCCCGCAATTATATGGAGCCATAGCATGCACAACTAAATATTAAACTTATAGGTATAATAATTTGTATATCTAGCCGGTCTACTGCGTACATTCTAAAAATTAATTAGGTACTTTATCTAACTGAAATAATTCTTATAAAAGAGCAGGAGGCCGCCTGGGGAAGTACCACACCTTTGCCAGTTATTCATCCGCCAAGCAGTAATGTCCAAACATTACTGTGTTCCGGTATGAAGGGCAATGTTACCAGCGAAATTACTGGGCATGATGAGATTCAACAACTCATATCTCAGGGTGATAGGTGCAGTGCAGTGCCGCGCAGAATTTTGAATTTTAAAATACTGGGTGGCACTGTGTCTGATATGGGCAATCATGATGCTTACCATCAGGCATCTGATGAGCTCGTCTTGTCACTCACTATCATAAAAAAAAAAAAAAAACTTAACATGTATTTATTTAACCCTAATTTTCATACATTACAATGACGTTGAATTGCTTAGGCGTGGGCCTAAGCAATTCAACGTTCATTGATTTTACCAGTTTGTTTCTTGTCTGGGCTAAACCATGGTTATTGATAGGTCTCCGCGTGCGCTTCCACAAGATAGCACTGTCATACTTGTCAAATGCAGCAATTTAAACGTAATAAATCGGTGTAACCGAGCCTGTCCGACACAAATTTTTTATGCACACTCAAAATCAAATCAAAATCAAATCATTTATTTTGGAGATAATTGCAAATGTACACAAAGGCGAAAGAAACGATGGTGCCTGCAATAGTCGTGAGACTGTGTGGCAAACACCAACGCCCCCCTCCAGATATAATGAGGCTACCCTACCTACAATTTGAAAATTGGTGCATATTCGAAGCTGTCCTGCGAGAATGTAACAATAAGAATTCAAAGTTAAAACACATGCAAGCATACTTACGTGCAAGTTTTCAAGCATAAACGAAGTAAAAAAATTAGATCGGCAATCATTAAATTATCTTGAACCCGGAGGCCATGAGTTATAAATTCTACTCTTAAACTGAAGCTGAGCTCATAATCGATAAAGGTGGGGTTCGAAAAGATCCGTCCTGAGGTGAAATTCCTCAGTAAATTCATTGAATGCAATAAAATTTTCTGCACAATTGAAACCATTAAAGAACGTCGCCACTGCGCCGCTCTGAATGTTAATCACGAGCTCGTGTGAATAGAACAATCACATTGCGGGAACGGCCTCATTTTTATCCAATTCACATTCGAGATTAATTTAAAAGTTATAAGAAGATAACGATGTAATACTCGTAAAATGTTTTTTTAGATATGAATGAACTAACTGAATTTTCTTGTTAGACCTAATGTTTTGGGCTAAAACAAAACTAATTCCAAAGGGTCTGCGATCTAATATTAAGATTAGTTTTACGCAACTCCAGACAACGTTGTGTAAACTACAGTTGGTAAAGTACCTACTAAGCCTAAGTAGGTACGTATTCGCTACTTATAAAGATTTAAGTCTAACTCGGCCACTCGCTAATACTATCAGAGATAGTTTATCGCATGCGTTCAGAACAGATAAATGGGTTATAAAATGTTAGTACATTCAGCAAATCTTAATTAACTCATAACCGACCGTTTTGGAGAAATCGTTTTCTTGAAATTACTTCAAATATTTCGTAGACGAGTAGAGAGTGCCACTCACCACGAGAAAAACCCCGTTTTCTTAAAGTTCCTTTGTCGTTAGCTGAGTAAATTGTTTTTCCTGTGCGGGAGTGTCTTGCTTGGGTCTAGATTAAGCGGTAAGCCCGGCTAATTCTCTCCCTTCCTTACATTGCTCCATAGACTATTATGGGCTTACGAGCTACAAGCACTGACTCAGAGCAATTATATAAAGTGTTTGTTAGATGGTCTGTTTATCTAGTTGCCTTTAATCGGTCTCCTTATTGGTAAGGAACTTATTTAACTAATGTATAGTAAAAATATAATTTTACTTTTCAAGAGCCTATGTATGACGACTATGGCTTATAATACAGCGGTAATTACTATTTACCTACACAATAAATAATCTACAGATTGTTTAAATTATATTCGTGGCAAATAAAATATTATATAATATCTTATTTGCCAAGTAGTAAGTTCCATTTTACAGAATACCTTTAATATTCTTATTAAAAGACCTAAAATTGTTATTAAATATAAATATTTGAATGTTTAATCCATTCAAATACAAGAACATTAAAAATTGTAAAACATTTTTAATGTTCTAGTTGTCTTTTTTATTCAATTTATTTATTTATAATTCACCACAACTTTTAGAGCTAACTTAATGCTAGAGTCATTGAATTAAAGAAAAGGGGAGTTAGGGTACGTTACCCAGCGCTCACTCAACAACTGACACATGCAATTTGCTCAGTGTGAAGTTTGCACAGTGCAATATAATGAACAAAGATAGAAAGACGTACCTAAGACCGAAGTGCGACCGAGACAATAATATTAGTCGCTCGTACTACTTAACTTCACTGACGTTCGTGGACCTAATTTGAGCTTTCCATTTTAAAAACAACAGCACCTCATCTTTCCTCATCCCTTTCTTTAAATTAATGGCTAGCCATTGATTTAAAGTAGCATAAACTACCAGTTATCCTAAAAACTGGAGAAAATGTAACAGAAATTGGGTGGAGTATAAAACATGAAAAGTTAAAAATAACTAAAAATCCTTATTTTTAATTAATTTCAGACATTTTTAACACACCTAAAATATTTATACAAACACAAAAATAAATTTCTACAAAAATTATGGTCTCCTTCCATACGTTGAACGGCTTATTTTCTTAAAGGTTAACTTCTAGCATCAGTAGGTATCAGCAACTGTAGTCGTATCTCTGTGAATCTCGCAACGTAGGTAAGTAAACAAGCAAACAAAGGCCCTCTTGAGCTTCACTTGAAACTCTGTGCGCAGAATGTATATTCGATTGGGCGCGTTTGGACGCAGCCTCACGAACACGATAAATGTCTCATGATTCCACCCAGTCATAGAATAGAATGAGTTTCGTTCATTTATCGGTGGTTCCCTCACGTCCCCGCAGAGGCTATCGGACGAAGGTTTTTCCGTAGGGCCGGTGCGGTGACTTTCCTATCATAAATCAGGTGGCGCGTGACATCACGTGCGTCGGTCGATGTGTCGGCTGCGACGTGACAAAACACTTCGCTTGCTCTTTCAGTTTACAAACTCCCATTCTCGTAACGTCGTCTTAAATGACTTTGAGCTTTTAAAATAAAAACGCATTTGGGGTTCTAAAGATGTTAAGTTAAAGTTTCTAGACTATGAAATATTTTTATTCCGCAACCCGCTCTCATTATTTTTAGGGTTCCGTACCGAAAAAGGAAAAAAAGGAACCCTTATAGGATCACTTTGTTGTATGTCTGTCTGTCTGTCCGTCTGTCAAGACACTTTTGCAGGAACGCTAGGAGGTTTTAATAATTTTTTGGATTTTTTTAACATAAACATATAAAACATACATTCACGCCTTTTTCCCGAAGGGGTAGGCAGAGGTGTATCCAGGACTCAGTCCCATAGTAGATACACCCACATTTCGCCAGTATGTTATTGGTCCCATGTAATAGGGGGCGAGCCTATTGCCATCTACCGGGCACTGTTCCAGACTCCAGGCAGTTTATTAAGTTAATTCCTAATGGAAAAATCCAATATTTAACACTGCCTGACCTGGGAATCGAACCCGGAACCTCTTGATTGGCAGTCGAGCATGCGCCCTCTACGCCACCGAGGCAGATTTTATTTTATACGATATTTTTTTGGATTTTATTTGTGTAGGGTTGATGTTATTTTGTGACGCGAATGCTACGGGTTTTGTTAACCGTTCGGAGAAACAAGGCGTGATGTAATGTTTAGTTTCCCTGGTCACTTTGCCCTGTAACAAATCTCGGCAAAATATTGGTCAAAATCGTACCGTTCCCGGATGAATTCCTCGCATTGAATAACCTCTCACTATTTCATATTTTCAGTAGATAGAGAGATATTACATTTTCTTTACCAGACACTAGACGATAAATGAAAACCGAATGTATTGGGATCAAAAGCCGCCTAACTTTGACCACTAAATTCAGAGAACTCTGCTTGAAAGCATGAATGGTTCAGATATGAATGACGTCATTGATTTTATCTTTAAAAACCATTATAGAAGCACTCGACTGCTCATTAAAATACAAAATTCCATTCAATAAGATGAATAGATAAAATAAAATACATAATAAATAGATGAATGAATAAATATAAATTCTATCTTTAAAACCTTCTTAGGTTTTTCATGTTCTAATAAGTAGTAGAATTAATAATAGCTAAATTGTCTACGAGGCAATAACTTATTAAGGATTTTGGTGCTATAAATATTGATATGAATTCATAATAATTCTCTTGGGCTGAATTGAATCAAGTAACTTTAACAATAACCATTGCTTTAAGGACCGTTAAATTTCTAGTTAAAACGATATTAAACGTTGCACGTTGACTTTTTCATTATTTTGACGTAATTTTTAACAGTTATTAAAAGGATAGACCTGACTTAACCGCTGTCACGCTTAAACAGCCGTAGCAGCTTTCACAGACAGAACAGTCTTGACGTGAAGCTCGCTCCAAAAGTTAGGGTAGAGAAGAATTACCCTTCCCGTCAACTTTTGTATCACCTGCAGATAAACTTCCACCGGGTGGCAATCTTTCCTGTCCAGTTTGGAAATCCTTAAACAGACTTCGAGCTGGTTGGAGCTAGCTGGTCTGAAGATGCCGAGAAAACCGGATTAGGTGGGGTTTCTCTAGCGACGACAAGCGTAATTGTCTATGGTTCATCTACTGCAGAGCCCTAATTGTCACACAACAGCTTCAATGAAGGACCTTCTTGAAGCAAACCAAAACGTCGTAGATCTGGCATAAAACTAGACCAAAATATTATAGAACACTAGCCATTTTTACTTTTAAAAAAGAAGAAGCCCGCTTAATATTGGTCTAAGCAGAGATAAAGGGTTTGTTAGCTTTAGTTAATGTTAAAGTTAGTTAAGTAAATATTAAAGTAAAAAAAAACAATCAGTCATATATTTCATATAGCTTCCGTAGCTCAGCGGCTGTTCCCTAAAAGATTTGTATAGGAGGCAGTCGTTAGTTCATGTCGGAGGCCTTGTAGGAATCGTGGCGACCTGGAACTCTGACAATATGGATTGTCCACATAACCCATATTGTCATTGGGGTAACCCGTTCTGTTACGAGTATAAATTCAACCGTTGGACGTATTTTAATCTCAAATTATCTGTTTATAACTCTTGGAATATACTATTAGTAAGATGGAGTCTTTGTATCTACTGCTGATGCCTTTGTAAAAAAGTAACTATCTCATAAAGTGCTAACAAAGCTATTTTTTTAGAAACAGGGCCATCACGTGGTCGTGAGGCGAGGTAAGGTGACAAGGATTTCTGTTATTTCTGTGATAGCAACCCTTGTTTTGTGATTGATTGAAATATTTCGATCATTCTTTTCACAGAATTCCCAGAAGCTGGTTGTCGGTGAAGAGAAATCTCATCGTAGGTCAAGTGGTTTGAGACTGGTGCAAAAGTCTTTTGCAATCGGCCTAATAGGGACACTCAGAAAGTTTTGCAAAAATAAAAAATAAATCTATATTATATTTTCTAAATAGATATTATAACTGGCCAGTCTTTATACAGACAGCCTCGTTGGCGCAGACGGTAGTAACTCTGCTTTCTGTGCCGCAGGTCAAACATTTGTGTGCATGAACATGTCTGTTTGATCTGTGCCTGGGTGTTATAAGCGTATTTAAGTATGTATATCAGTCATTTGGTTACCATAGTACAGGCTGCTAGCCTAGTATGGGACCAGGTGACCGTGTGTGGAAGTTGACCCATATTATTATATATGAAAACTTTTTTTCGCAATACTTTCTGGGTTGCTATAGTTTTTAAAAAGATTTAATAAACTCACCAGAAATTACATAAACACAGACCACTTAATCCATAATACCTTCATGAACTTCATTATGAAAGTAAAATCACCAATACGTAGCGAGGCGTGGGGATCGACCAGTTTTTATTGTATCAGTCAGTCTTCAAACATGTCATACTCGTAGTTCGTAATATCATATCATAAGCAAACATTGATCGATTGAGAAGAGAAAATGGTAGGGGTTTATTATGCAGTGTCATTGCAAAACCTTGGCGAAAGCCCCCGTAAAGCGTCGTAATTGTCTTTGACGGCAATATGGTTATGCGTATTTTAAAATCTTCTCATTGCCAGAAATGAAATTTCAGTGTCTAGAAAATGTAGTGTCAATTTTGTTCCAATTGCCTCGGTTTCCGTTGAAATTTCACTATTTCCTGCAGTATGTTAGATTTTAGTATCGTTATTCGCAATTTAGTATTCTTCGGCGAACCGTGTCTTGGCGTTTGGGACAAATTGCCGTATCGACCTCCAGAATTGCGCAGTCAAAAGCGCCGCCTGAATTATGTAGAGAACGACGAGGGAAAATTGATATAAAAATTGCTCGTAAAGCATAAAATTAAAACGTGGATCGCGGCGGACGGTGTTGCAACACGCTAAATACCTGTCGTATTTCAGGCGCCATCTGTCGGCGACGGCGCTGAGACTGCCGCTTTTAATTTATTAACCAATTTGCTGAACGCTCCGAACCGCGACTCCATTCCCGGTATTTTGTTCCTTGACTTAATAAATTCGAAGTCATAATCCATGAAGACCGTTCTCGTGACGGTGATGGCTAATTAACTATGAATTGTAAAAGTCCCGCTCGAAAATTTCGAATTCAATTACCTAATGTCGAAGGAAGAAAATACGCCGAAAAGTTGGGTGTAAGCAACCTTGGAGCAAGAAGACGCACTTTAAAACTCCGCGAGGAATAAACATTTACTTTGCGGAAGTGGCTCATGAAATTCTTTTATGTCGGCAGCCATAGAGAGCGGGTGATTGTACGCCGAGGACTGGGTAACTTTGCCACTTATTCCCGCATCAGTTCGCGCCTCGGATGGCTCTATAACCTTACGTGGGGCATATATAGGAACTCGCTTACCTACCCACAGCGTAGGTAGCAGTTACTGGGAACTTATTCTCCACGAAACCACAGTGTATGTGAGAGTAAGTACGTCTAGAACTCCGTGTGAAGATACCTATCAGTATGAAACATTGTCACCGCCTCAGACTCACAGACATTTTGCGGTTGAAAAGTTTAAGTTTTATGCTCAGTCGTAACGTTTTTACGGCGGGAAGAAAAATATAAATAAAAACATTACGACATGTTTTCCGAAAGTAAGTATAATCATATAATACACTTAAGACAATCGGCTACAGTCTACAGCATCTGTTAAAAACGTCTTTTTAAGAACAGCAATAAATCAAGTGCGGAGTAAAAATTGTATACTTTATACTTGTCTCAAGTATAAGCTTCACCACAGAATGAGTAATGTTGCCGATTCACGAAAAGAAAACTAATTGGATGACTCCAATTATTATACAAAGCATTTTTGCCGAAGTTCGCAGTTGTGCCAAGATATTAATTATGATTCGTAATATCAAAACGTTTCGGCGAAATATGAGCGCTTAAATCAAAATACAGCGTTGACAGATGCCATTTAGAAACAAATTAGTTACTTAAAGTGAACATTACCATGCGCGCCGTTACATTTTAATTTATGATCGAGTTAACGTGAGGCGGTTAAATTTATTATAGTATACGTATCTAATAATACAGGCCGTTAAACTGTTCTACGTACACACAGAGATGTATGTACAGATATGTTGATGAGCATCGATTTTAAAAAGTATGTTTATAGATCGGTTACTTACTTCTCTGTCTATTCAATCTAAGTAACAATTTAAGCCTGTATTGCAATCTTATACAATTAGACACAATTCTAATTAGTGTTGGTATCGTTCGTATTCGCCCCAGATGTTAGACTGCCGTAACGACTTGTAGTTATCTTGTACTCTCTTATATAAGAGAGGTTGCCAAGAATACCCGTTTTGTCAATTGAGGCCAAAACTGCTACGTCCTCTGTAATGCTACGAACAGCTACGGATTTCGTAGCCTAGCGCTGTAGCAACTTCTACGAGTTAAATACTAATAATTATTATTGTTGAAGAAGGATTTAAACTTAGCTCCAAAGAGCCTAGCGCCACTTTACCTATCTGTGTCAATTTATGTAATTTATGTTTAATCTTGACACCCTCGTTGGCACAGATGGTAGTAACTCTGCTTTCTGTACCACAGGGCCCGGGTTCGATCCCCGGCCAGGTCAAACATTTGTGTGCATGAACATATCTGTTTGATCTGTGTCTAGGTGTTATAAGCTTATATAAGTATGTATATCAGTCATCTGGTTACCATAGTACAGGCTTCTAGCCTAGTTTGGGACCAGATGACCGTGTGTGGAAGTTATCCCATATTATTATTATTATTATTATTATTTATCTTTTTAATTTGTGTTTCATTTTGTTCACTCTATTCTATTTAATGACTAAATGTTTTTCCATTAATATGTTAATTTGTTTAATTTGAAGATGCTTACGGCTTATACACTCGATTTAAATATTAATTATTAAATATCGTTCGTGGAATTTGTTTAGAAGCTGTAAGAGTTCCCCAGATAAATAGTGTGGTTTATGTATGTGTTTGTCATTGCTATAGATATTGTCTAGTCATATCAGTGAAATTCTCGTACTTATTATATGTCATCATCATCATCCTAGCCATTAGAAGTCCACTGTTGGACATAGGCAACCCTAAACTGTTTGACAGCCTCGTTGGCACAGACGGTAGTAACTCTGCTTTCTGTGCCGCAGGCCCCGGGTTCGATCCCCGGCCAGTTTAAACATTTGTGTGCATGAACATAACTGTTTGATCTGTGTCTGGGTGTTATAAGCGTATTTAAGTATGTATATCAGTCATCTGGTTACCATAGTACAGGCTTCTAGCCTAGTTTGGGACCAGATGACCGTGTGTGGAAGTTGTCCCATATTATTATTATTATTATTATTATTATTATCGGTTTATTCTCTTTTCTCTCTCCTTTTCTGGAGGTAATTTATAGGCACGGGCCGAAGCCAAGTGCTAAGTTAAATTTAAAAATTTCCTAACAATCCTGCATGTATTCAAAATAGTTGCTTTTTGTAGTTGTTTATAAATGTGTTTCTGTAGGTTGAGTGTTTCCAAGCTTATTTGTAGAGTCTTTGGTATAACACCAGTGGTGGATAATATGATAGGAACTGTTCTTGTGCTACTAATCCTCCATTGCGTTTTAATTTCTATGGAGAGATCGGTGTATTTGGCTATTTTTTCCGTATAAGTAGTTTGAAGGTTGTGTGTGTTGCATATGCCTATGTCAATAAGGAACACTGATTTGTTTACTTTATCTAATACGGTGATGTCTGGTCTATTGTAGTGAACAGTCTTATCGGTTATTATGGTCCTGTCCCAGTAAAGTTTATAATAGTGATTTTCGAGTACTGCTGCCGGTTTATATTTGTAATAAGGAACTGTTTCTGTTAATAATTTGTATTTATATGCTAGAAGTTGGTGGATGATAGCGGATACCTGATCATGTCTATGCTTGTAATCTGTTTGTACTATGGCTTTGCATGCTCCGGTTATGTGTTGTATTGTTTCTGAATTACTATGACATCGTCTACAGGTGTCGATGATGTTAGGTGCGCGGATTATATGTTTTTGGTAATTGCGAGTATCAATAACTTGGTCCTGTATAGCCAGCATGAAAGCTTCAGTCTCAGGGAAGAGTTCACCGTGATGCAGCCACGCGTTCGACGCTATTTTGTCGACATGTGGCAAGTGCAAGTCACGGTAATGTCGCCCATGAAGTGACTTATGTTCCCATGTGGCTATCTTTTCTTTATGGTCTACTATTCTTTCATTATATTGCACATTGGGGTCGGCAAGGTTCAAAGGTGTGATCTTTTTATCTACTGCTGCTATTGCCCGATGTAAAGTGGAGTTTTGTGCTTTTTTGGTAAAGAATTTTCTTAAATTCGTAATCTGTCTATTGTGCAAATTGAGTATATCTATAATAGCTCTACCTCCTTCTGTTCTTGGTAGTGTGAGTCGTTGGATGCATGATCGCGGATGGTGTTTGCGGTGAGCTGTCATTGTAGTGTTGATAGTGCGTTGCAGTTTTTTAAGGTCAGTCTGAGACCAGTTAATTATTCCAAATGTGTACGTAAGTACAGGTATGGCGTAGGAGTTCAGGGCTTTAATTAGGTTTCGCCTATTAAGTTGAGATTTGAGGACAGTATTGAGTCTGTGTTTAAACTTTCGTTTGATATCTAATTTAGTTTGATTATGCGCAATTTTATGTGTTTGATGGAAACCAAGATATTTGTAGAAATCGGTTTGATCTATTGGTTCAACTATTTCACCAGAGTTTAGAATATAAGGGTGTAATGCAACGATGCCTTTTTGCATTGTGAAAGTTTTACATTTGTCAATTCCGAACTGCATGTTAATATCATTTGAGAATGTTTGTGTTATGTCTGCAAGATGGTGTAGTGATTGTACGCTGCTGCTGTATAGTTTAATATCGTCCATGTACATGAGGTGTGTCAGTGTGTGGCTATAATTTTCCTGTGCTAACTTAATTTCAAGTCCTGTGTTTGAATTATTTAACATTTGAGATAACGGATTTAATGCGAGGCAAAACCACAAAGGGCTTAGCGCGTCACCCTGAAATATTCCACGTTTTATTGATATATCTTGTGTTTGGAAGCAACCGTTATTTGTTCTGATTGTAAGCTTGGTTCTCCAGAGGCCCATCGCATTTTTTAAAAACTGTGTGATATCGGAATGAATTTTGTATTTCTCAAGTACATGGATCAACCAACTGTGGGGTACCGAATCATACGCTTTACGATAGTCTATGTACATTGTGTGTAGGTCTTTTTTATTTACTATAGATTGTTTCATGGCAACGGAGTCAATTATGAGTTGTTCTTTACATCCTTGGCTGTTTTTGCGACAACCTTTTTGTTCTTCGGCCAGAATGTTGTTTTGTTCTATGTGTTTAGTAATAAGAAGGCATATGCAGGATGTAACTATTTTATAAATTGTTTGTAGGCATGTAATGGGTCGATAATTAGCTGGGTTTAATTGATCATTTCCTTTAGGTATCATGTATGTAATTCCTTGTGTTATATAAGCGGGCATTCTATCTGGTGCTTTAACAAATTCGTTGATGTGCTTGTAGAGCTGAGGGTGAACTGCGGTGAACTTTTTATACCAGTAATTATGTATATTATCTGTACCAGGTGATTTCCAATTGTGTAGGTTTTTAATGACTTCTTTAAATATATCACCAGGAATAAACTCAAATTGCATTTCACCAATATCATTGCTTAGGTCTTCCCTGATCCATTCAGCATTTTTGTTATGTTCTATGTCATCGCTCCAAATACCGGACCAGAATGAATGCATGCTTTCTTGAGTTGGTAATGGTGTGTTTAAAGTGTTCGCTGAATGTTGTGTCTGATTGGCTAGATTTCTATAAAACGATTTTTCGTTAACATTAAACTGATAGTTTTGTTTCTTTCGTAGTGAACAGTTGTTATATCTTCTAAACCGACTGGTAGTTGTAGACAGTTTCTGTTTTAACGTATCTAAAAATTGTTCGTTTGTTAGATTCTGTTCCTCATATCGTGAATGTGTTTTGTATTTGTGTTTGATTTTATCTACGTGTTCTATAAGACTGCTATTTCGTATACCTGATATGTACTGTGTCATTCTCCCAATATCTTTTCTAAGGCTTTGTATTTTATATTTTAATCTTCTTTGCCAGGGGCGATCAACGGGTCTAGGGGATTGTACGTTTTCTCTATCTGCATCTCTAATTTTAGAGCCATTGCATATGGCTGCTGTATAGGCTGCTGAGTATATTATGGTTTGGGTGATATCAAAGCTATTGCCTTGATTTATATAGTTAGGTATGATATCAGTATTAAGCTTGTGAACAATATATGAAAGTTTTTTAGATGTGCCCTGTTTTGGGATTGCGGGTCTAGTTGTGGGATCAGAGTTTGCAAATGTTTGGTAAGTATCATGAAATGTATTTATTATTCTATCATCTAGTGAATCATTTAGCGTTCTGGTATTATCTATTGTTCTATTGCTCAAAGTAACGTTAGCATTTGAAATATCTGTGGATTGTGTTTGGTCGTGTATAGTTAATGTTGAAGTTAGTTTGTAGTCTAAGTCATCTGGAAGGTTATTGGTACTATTTATTTCATCACGAGTTTCGGTTTCAATTAGGAGTTCTAGTTCTACATTTTGTCTTATCTCTTGTAGTTTATTTTGACTTAAATATCCATTTTCTACAATGGCTCGTCTTTGGTCAGCTATTCGTTGGTCCGATACATGTGCTATGTCAGAGAATTGCCGAGTTATGATGGAGTGTAACTGTTGGCGATAGGCTGTGTTATTGGTTTCTAACTGTGTTATTCTATAATATTCCTTCATGATGGCTTCATTAATTTCATCGCTCCATGTCATTCTTGTTTGTGATGTTGTTGAATTAGATGGAGTGGGTTGGTTATTATAATAGCTATGTCCTGAGTGAGAAGATAAGACCTCCTGTCTTATTTCTTCTAATCTAGTGGATGTTAACAAATTGTTTTTAACAATTACTCTACGTTGGGCTCCTACACTCTGTCTGGTTGCATTCATTTCTGGAAATTTGTTGTTAAAAACTTGGTGCAGCTGACTTAAATAACCTTTTATTTTAGTTTCATTATTAGTGACTTCTAAATATGTGCGCCAAATGAGTTCATTCATTTCTGTTGTCCATTTCCTTCGCGCGCGGGTTTTGTCATTGGTGGGTGCAGATATTATGGCGGTTGCCTCCTGCACAACATCCTCTGACATAACTGAAAGGGTCGGAGACCGGGATTGATGTTGTATAACAAATGATTGTACTGATGACTCAGGTGAATCAAACAGGCTTTCATTCGTCGTTGGAGATGTGGGAATTTCTAATTGTTCAGTAATTAACTGTCTTTGTACTGGGCTAGAATTAGCCCGACTTCTTACCTTTCTTCTGCCGATGGTTCGCGTGCTGCTACATCCAGCATTGGCTCCAGATGCGCCCCGGAGTCCCCCGGGTAGCGGTCCTGATTCGCATCGATTGGCTGTCGCCCTTACCTCTTGCTCAGCAGAAATAGAATTGGCTGAGTCCCATCTACCGATGGTTCGCATGCTGCTACATCCAGCATCGGCTCCAGATGTGCCCCGGCGTCCCCCGGGTAGCGGTCCTAACTCGTTACCGATGGTTCGCATGCTGCTACATCCAGCATCGGCTCCAGATGTGCCCCGGCGTCCCCCGGGTAGCGGTCCTAACTCGTTACCGATGGTTCGCATGCTGCTACATCCAGCATCGGCTCCAGATGTGCCCCGGCGTCCCCCGGGTAGCGGTCCTAACTCGCTGCCGATGGTTCGCATGCTGTGGCATCCAGCATCGGCTCCAGATGCGCCCCGGCGACCCCCGGGAAGCGACCGTAAATTGTATCTATTTTGTCTACTTTCCATCATGCTTTTATTCCAGAGCCACGTTAGCCACGCCAGTAGTATATATTTTCGTGTGTCCGCCCCCCACGTGATCAGATGTTCGATCAGGACGTGTGGCTGTGTTGGGGGGCTTATTATTATTATTATTATAGGCCTCCCTCATAACGGGGGGTTTTGCCAATACTCGCCACGCTTGGCAGGTGGGTTTGCGAGCGCAGTTCGATGGTTTTTACGCAGAGGATACTGCATTCCTTCTGGATTTCATAACCGTTATTCGGCTCTTCCCGTAACGGGTAGAAACGTTGAGTATTACACTTTTCTGTTGCCGGCCCCTCACAGCAAATTATAATTTTATGTATCCAAATGTATATAACCTAATGTTTTTATTTGGTTAAATTACGGTTAGGATTAAAATCAATCGAGAGAAGTTTTCTAAATCTTTACAATAAATATTTTGTCTTTTTTTTATAATTCTAACATCAAAGCAATCTGAAGGTAAAGAGTTAAGCTTCTTTTGTAAGAAGCTTAACGTGGTAAGCTTTCATTGAATTTGATTTTTATTAAAACCGAAATTTGGAAAATGAGAAGGCTCCTTTGAATTAATACGATTTTTATCGAGTCTTTGATGTTTTATTTACCGCATTTTTTTTTATAAACATATTTTGTTAAAATAAATAAAACTCATTTATTTGAGGCAATAGTACTTATTTAATAATTATGAGAACCAGAGGCCCATATCTATAAATACCTTACATACTAACATACAGTAAATGACATTATATTATTATATGTAACACAATATTATCAATAAATTAATATGAATATATACTTATAGGGTAGGGATTATTTTCGGTCTTGCCTCCCTAAAGCGCCGGAACACAATGCCTTCAGGCCGTAACTCTGATGTCTGGAACAGTGAAATATAAGGAGATCCTTAAAAACCGGAACCCGGAGCACGCAGGACTTGAAGTTCTGCGTCGTCGTTGACTCCAGCCTCAACAGTAAGATCTGGGAGGATCCTGTCCTGGGACTCGGTCTTGGCTCTTCTTGATGTAGCGAACTATCTTCTTACCGGGTGTGCTCTTCTCGAGCCGGGAGAGATAGATCCGCATTATAGGCTCTGCGACTCGAATAGTTGCAGTCGCAGCGGGAGCAGTGCGTGGTGGTGGTGGTATATTAATATTATTAAACACGCGTTTAATCTTTGACGTTGTTGTTACTTCGTCAGAAAGTTTTCGATAGATGATTCAAGAACGTCTTGAGTGGCAAAATCGTAAGACATTTTTTTTAATTTAATTTGGTCCTAAGAATACACTTACTACTTATGTCATTTAGAAGCTATTATGTGATAAATCGTCCGTGCGTTCGGAAAGAAACTATACAAGAAGAACGCACAAGAAACTCGTTTAGTATATTTTTTTCTACGGATAATTAAATTTAACAATAATGTGTGTCTACATATAAGTTTGTTCGGAAGGTGCCGCGTGGTAAAGAGTGGGGGGAAGCCAGACAGTGGTACAACGAGGGCTTATATTATAATAATTGTTATATAAAACATTGATATAACAACTGCCTCGGTGGCATAGTGGTTCTTAAGCGCTGCTGCTGAATATGAGGCCCTGGGTTCGATAGTTTGAATAGATAGAGACAGTGTCAGGCAAAGTGTTATTGGATTTCTCCATTAGATTTTTTTAAAATAATAGTCTGGAGTCTGAAACCGTGCCTGGTAGATGGTAATAGGCTCGCCCCCTATTACATTGTACTAAAACATTACTGGCGAAGTTTCGGTGTACTATGGGACTGGGTACACCTCTGTCTACTCCTTCGGAAAAAAGGCGTGATTGTATGTTACGTAAGTTTATGTTTACAGCATTAGACCAGGTGAATTGCATCAAATATGGCCAATATATCACCACTGCGTAAAATATATCTCAAGTCATATAATAAAGTGGTTACGGTATTGTAATCTATTTTCAAGTTCAAGCTGTTTAAAATTAGTTGTATAGTGTAATATTACAAGTCATAAAGCTCTTACGAGAATACTTGCGAAGTTTAGATGTATGGCGCGAGGTATAACAGTCTGTTACTCATAAATATTGAAGACTTGGATGTGGCAAAGTGTTTGCATTAAAATAGTAACTCATTTAAATAAAATGTTTTATTAACATAGGCTTCCTTGAACCTCCTATGAGCATGAGTGGGTGGTTCATAAATTAATGATTTCAAATGGGTTATATTTATGTGGTATTTATTATACGTATGTGGTGCTAGTGGGAAGCTTCTGAGAAAACACAAATAAGTCAACAAACATTACGTGAATTCGAGGTAATGTGGTCGATACAAATCGTGTACCGTTTCAACCGTTTTTACGTTATTCGGCGAAATGTTTTTCTGTAAATAATTATCTTAATTGATCGACATAAAATACTATCTTTTGAATATCTTTTTGCGTACACTTGTGTTGTCGTGTGTCCAAATTGCTCTCGATGTTTCATTTGTTTTGTGTAGTTTTTATTAAATTGTAATTAATTTTAATTGGTTTGGTTTTTCATTGTTTTTTTTTCTTTAATAAATTTTTTTCGTAATTTATAAAAATACATTATTACTTATTTAAAATACATTGTCCATTTCACATTTTCTTGATAAGCACCTGGTTAGCAAAGAGGCTTTATAGCTAACAATAGTCAACACATTAATTATATACGCAGCATGCATGACAATAGGGAAGCATAGAAACCAGACGCACATCCGCAAACAAAGGTTCAATCTAGAACGTAGTGATTATAATAATAACATAGACTGGCTTTGATTACGCAACCTGTACGTAAGTGCAGTAACCATTAACGTGTGGACCTAGTCCGCTATATAAGAAAGGGCACATAAGCAAAAAATCAAAAATCATCAAAGCACAATCAAAAATTCTTTGAGATGACTCGATAATGTGTTAATGTGTAATAAGAACTCGTCGTAGTGATTGTCTATAGGTACATTGTTAGTATGAGTGCCATTGTAAGGTAACTTAATATCGGCTTTAAAGCTGAACTTGTTGCATATTCATTTCGCCAGTCCGCACTCTAACTTCGCTAATTTTATTCAAGGCTAGCTTTTGTCTGAGGGTTGGTTTTAGAGCATGTAAAAAAAGGCTTTTTACTCTTATAACTATAACTACTTATAAAATATTCACTAAATTGGTAATTGGTGGTATTGTTATTGACCTTGGTGCCCTGGAAGTACGGCAAGTACCTCATATGGGACGCCACATTGGTCTGCATCTTAGCCGCCTACTACCTTGCTTGCACCGTCCACTCGGCCGCTGCGGCGGAAAATGTCACCAACAGAAGCGTGAGAAGTATGCGGCATTGAAGCCGCACTATTTATTTGTATCTATAGCGGTTGAGACCATAGGTTGTCGGGGGTTCAGAGGTGAGAGGCGAGCTATGTCGCAGATTGCGCTATCAATTGCCATACAGCGCGGCAATGCCGCCAGCTTCAAGGGTACCTTTGTACCGGGTACAATTCGATATTATTGACAAATAAATACAATACCTTATTGGTAAATATTGCGTTTAATTCTAACTCTACCTTTATAATAATTTGTATTATATAATAGTGTGATATTTTATATTATTTGTATGGATTTGAAATGCCATTGTAACAGAAATTGTTATCATTATGGTCAATAAAGAATCTAAATCTAATACACATAAATAGACAGACCTACATGATACCTTGTCGTTACTGGAGATTTATTTTGATTGCTTTTGGAAATATTTATTCGAATATTTCGTCCAAAATAACAGGAACAAGCTGCAATTTGTTTTCCTCATCATCATTCGGTCTTCGGCATACGTGAGCCGCGCAAAAACGCATCAAAAGCAATTTTTCGAACCGAAGCCGAATATGCTCTAAATCTAGAACGGCTTAACATAGACAGAGGTACTCTCCTAGTGAGTGTCACGCCTGAAGCGGATTGAGGGGATTTTGCGATTTTCCGACACAACGCCGCTGTTGCTATTGCTCCTACCTCGATTTTCCGCCGCGAGAATACACGCCGAGCCTTCTCGACATAAAGGATGTTACAAAAATCACTTCAAAAGCGTCGTCAATAGGTAAATACATTACGTATTTTCAGCCTCCGTGGGATTCGGAACACGCCTCCGGAACCGTTAAGAAATTGGATGCTATAGATTTGAACATAAAAGTAATGTTTTTAAATCCAATCCTTTTACGGCACAGATTAAAAACGTGACTGAATTCGCTTCATGCGATGAACGTTCTGTAAAATGTTTCTGTCGTAACATTTTTACGTAAAATATCACCGAAAACTGTAAGCGCAACGCCTACAAAATATCACAATAGCTTGAAGAGGTCTTATTAAATACGCGGCGGGCCTTACAAAGCAACTACCTATCGAACAATGGAAGTACTCGTATAGTGTTGCAAGAGCGAAACAATAGTACTTACCGAATAAGGGTAATATTTTCCTTAGAGACGAATTTCCTTTAACGAAATGTAGGAAATTAACAGTTAGTGGGCCCATAAAGCGTCCGGCGCGACTTTGTAAGCATTGAGTGCTTTTGGCTATTAGGTTAACTCTTCCATTTACTGCGCCTGGATTCGACGCCTTGTATTGACTTTCTTGAACCAGTTATTTCTTATGTGTCAGCTTATTTGGCTGAAACCTTTTATGCTACTCATTATACCTAGGTACCTCTACTTAAACATGCCTTTTGTATTGTAACACACATAACGTTTAATATATGGAGATACATAAGTAATATTTATTTTAGAAACACATTAATGCAACCTCTTGATTCTGTAGCTGTAAATATTGACGTTCCCCCTCTTTGAGTGTAAGTCGAAAAGTAAAATGGTACGCGATTAAAAAATAAAACAATGATTAAGTTTAGGGCTTAGCAATAACAATTTATCACAAGGTCGACATTCGACACTTTAAGTAAGGGTCAAGAACATTTATTCCCGTACCTCTTTGATTCTAATTCTAACCTAACACGATTCAAGCTAAAAGCTTAATCTAAAATACAGTATTAAAATAAATTTCAAACGTCTACAGTCTACATACCTTTTACAACTAATTCAAATTCTGTAGTTTGTGATATTATTGAGGCTATTCCAGCTCTCTAGCTAGAGAATGCAAAGCAGTAGAAACTACAAGACAATGTCGTTGAATTGCTTCACTACTACAAGAAATATTATTTATAAATTATTACCTTATAAAATTTATCCGACTCCTCGCCACCAATGCAGTGCTACTTACTTACGCTACTTATCACGACTGCCGATCATGAGGTCCCGAGATCGATCCCCAGGTCAAGCAAAAAGTTTTATTAGATTATTGTTTTCTATATGATAGCCTGCAGTTTGGAACTGTATCAGATTAATTAAAATAAGCTCAGAGAAAATACAACAGGTTGCATGATTAAAGTTTCTTGACCTATAGCTTCTTAACACTTGATTGCGAATTCAAAATTGGTAGGAGTGTTTCAATTGCGGAGAATTAACTACTAGTAACCCTGCCTGGTCAATATAATTTGCAGAAAGCATGTGTTCTCGTGAAGTACCCCTATAGATAATAATCTTCAGTGACATCTGTATATAATAAATAACGGCGTGCAAAAGATCCCGTTGCTGTGAACATTTTGGCTAACATTAAAGACACGTCGGGATTTATTCGAATAAAATTCGGAATGGTTGCGATTTAGATTGGAATACGTTTATGTCGATGCATTTCCGTATTCTTATATCGTGTCTTGATCTTCTATCGACTGGACAGAATGATATTGAGGATTTATTACGACCTATTTGTATTCCCATAACGCGTGGACAGACAGATATGAGTTGAGGATATGGGTAATATTTGCTCAGTGGTGCACTAAAATAAATCTCGTTTCGTATGCGACGAGTGAAAACGTCTTGAAAATCTATTTTGGTTAAAATATTGGTGTACGAGGTTTTCAAGCTGCCAGATAAGTTGCCAGATGTATAAGAATAAGAAAATGTATTACTAGAAAATAACACACAATTAGATACATTTACACACAAAAACAAAAATATAAAGTACATTTCCAAAAATTTAGGATATTTTCAGTTTTGTGCTGAGGTGTCCAGCGCTGATTTTCAGAATATGATCCCATGCTCGAGCAAAGTTCTTCTACTCTCGAGTAGAGTATTGTAGAATCATCATCATGACCTTCATCATTTTAGAATCATTCAAGAATACCCACACCTGAGCATAGGCCTAATTTGTGTACTAGCCGCTCTATTCCACATTTGCCCCGCTGTCTTGCCTACATTGTAACTTACATACATTTATATGCATGGTGTACTGATTTTAATGAAATCTCCCAACTCTTGCTACTCGCGCTGGAGGTACAAAGTGAATATCTTTACATAGTTTTGTTTGCGCTATCTCTGACAGTGTTTATTGAACTGCGGTCAGCCGTCAAATTGGATTTCAAATCAAAGCTGGGATGTAAGTTTTTTTAGGGCTGACCTTTGTTTAGCATTATGTCTTATTTTTGTACATTGAATTTTAAGATTTGCATTTATCATTCAATCTTGATTTCAATTTTCTTTTTTAAATAGGATTTAACAAAAAGAAAACCGCAATAACTTGAGACTTACTTCGTTTTACTAGAGAACAACTTTGAAATACTAGACATCCCAGGAGCGGACTTAAAACCAGACGCATAGTAGCAGGCACGTTCGGAAACGATAGCTCAGCAGTAACGGAGCTTAGTCCAACCAGTGAGTCATTGTTGCGCATCCACCACTGCCGCATTTCACGGTCTTAACCTCAAATGCATTGGCAATATGAAAACTTCTACAGACCTATTGTACAACAACTTTTTTTATAGTTCCATATGTTTGTCACTAATATTTAAATATATTGTTACCGCCAGATATTTTATTTAATGCAGATATTATCTGTTCGCATATTTCTCTCGTTCATTAGCTATCACTTTCTTTTGCATGGTAATTAAGGCTAATTGAGCGATATTCTATCTCTTTCCCCCACCTAATCCTGTCGCCACCACCGCGTCATCTTGCTGTGATAATGCAAGAACAGTGCATACGAAAAACTTGTATGGTCAACACGCCATCGTTATTCCGCGTTCCCGGTGACCTAATTTCACTTGGAAATACCGCGAGTACGTGAATTATCTTCTGTGCTGTGAACCGTGTCTTCGGAAGTGTTGAGAGTTGAGTGTTTGGATTGAAGTGAATCTCCGCCGCGCGGCAGGAGCTGAGAAGTTCCCGGTCGACAAAAGGTGCGTGGACTCTTTCCTCTATCCATTACCTAATTATTGTTCTTTTCGACTTGATATGCCATGTAATGATCTTGATTCTTGTAACCAGGGACCTAGCGAATACAAAAATACAGTCCACTTAAAAATTATACCGCTATAAGGCTTTCGAGCACATAACTCGCCCCCCGCTAAACGAGCGGTTGAATATTAGTTTTCATAGAACTAATTTTTGGCTGCTCCATTTTTTTGGTTCCTTCTCACTGGATCGTTATTTCGATCCATATTATTGAAGTACTCATATCAAATTTCATTATTTTCATATCATTTTTCGATATTATATTCGAGATTCACCATTTTCTAAGTAAAATACGCCTCGTAACAATCTATGTTGCGAAGACTACCCTCATTCAACTTCTCAAAAGTGTTCAACATCGCCACGCCCTTATAAGTGTTCGCCTTTGGAGATTATAAAATTATTTATAATATATCGTTCCCGCCCCTTAGGTATTATATTACATTTATAGGTGTTAGGTATATATTATATACATAAATATAGTATACCTTATATAATTATTATAATTTACGTACTCATTTATAACATAATTATTACCGCGCCCATAATATATTATAGTATCCTATATACTTTACCGCGACTGTTATTAATTAAGTTAGGTATAACTACTTATCTAACATTCCCTTTTTATTCAATAAGTTACGCTATCTACCTATGATCGTCTCGCATAGGCACTCACCGCGCCAGTTACACTTGTTATTGTAGCTTATAAATTATTTCAATAATGCCACGCGAGACGACGTTAACTGCCCCGCGATTATCGATTCTGGAAGCTAAGCGAAATGCTCTTTTTGAACGTATTAATGCTGTTTATAAACAGGCCAAGAGTGCTGTTGTTGATGTTTCGGGAGAAACTCAGGAGATATTTCTGAGTTCTTGTTTAACTATAGATAATATACGCGCTAGTTTTCACGAAATACTCGATAAATACAATGAAACACTCCTTGAGCTCGATCCCGAAGCTTCTCCTTCGTATCAGAGTTATGCCGCGTTCGAAGATCTATATTGTTATATCAAGCAGATCATGTCGAAGTTGAAACCTTCACCCGCGCCCGCGCACTCGTCGGAGCATTCCACTTCGCCCGCCAAAACTAGGCCTAGGCTTCCAAATATCGAGCTGGTATCCTTTGATGGTGACATAAAAAACTGGCCATTATTCTACGCTAGTTTCCATGGCACAGTGCACAAAAACGCATCGTTGACAAACGCCGATAAATTGTATTATTTAATAGGTAAATTGTCACCTACCGCCCAGTCATCATTTGCTGGTATAATTCCAAGTGCCGAGAATTATGAAGTTATTTATCGGGCTCTTCTCGATAAATACCAAGATGTCCGTGTATTAGGTTCTACCTACTTAGATGAGGCCTTCAACCTTAAATTAAATGGTTCTCCGTCTACGGCTAACTTCCGGTTATTTATCGATAAGTTTGTTGTCGCAATAAGCTCACTCAAAGCATTAAAAATCGATGATCTGTTGGATTTTGTATTGTTACATATAGCTACGAAGAAATTTGATGTAGATACTATACGTGCTTTTGAAATGTATTCTCGCGATAAAGGGTTACCTAAACTCGACAGCTTTATCGAGTTTATTAAGAAACAGTGTAGGATCTTTGAGAGCACGCAACCTTCTGCAGCTGTAGGTACAAAGTCTAGTCCCAAGCCTTCTGCTAGGACTAACCGCCCGCCCAATCCACAATCATACGTTACATGCTCGGCCTCTGATAATAACAAATGTTCACTGTGCAATTATGCGCCTCATGACCATTACTATAAATGTACCGCGTTCGAAAAGCTTTCACCTACTGAACGGTTTAAGTTTATTAAAAATAATAACGGCTGTGTGAACTGCACCAGCCGCACGCATAAAACTTTAAACTGTTTATCTAAATTGAAATGTCGCGTATGTTCCCAGCGACATCATTCTATGTTACATTTCAACAATAATAAACCGCGAATCGAACCCGCGACACCTACCGTCGCGCATACAACCACCGCGCCGAGGGCGCCCGCGCTTATCAGCGAGCCGCGTGAGTCAGTGCAGCGCAGAGATCTATCGCTTTGCACGACATCCATTGCCGCTTCGCTTGCCGCGCGCACTGAGTCATCCACTGATAACCAGCCACGAGCAACTACTTATGCAACGGTGTTACTTGCCACAGCACAAGTGATAGTTTATGATGGTAATAATAAACCTCAGGTTATTAGATGTTTACTCGATAGTGCATCCCAAAGTAATTTCATAACTTATGAATGTTGTGAGCGCCTCGGATTATTAAATTGTATGACGCCTTCTCATATACGTGTTAGAGGGATTGGGGGTTCGGAGAAGCAAGTTAGGGGTTCAGTTAATTTTAAAATAAACTCGAGATTTAATACAAATATTAATCTTGACCTTGACTCGCTCGTAATCGACCGCATAAGTGATAACCTGCCGTCGGCGACAGTTGATAAGGCTGCGTTCACACACCTCGACTCATTGCCGCTCGCCGACAATGATTTCGCTACTCCTGGACCTGTCGACTGTTTGGTCGGAGCAGAGGCCTTTTCGCATCTATTGCTCCCCGGAGTAGTACATAGCAAATATATTAATGTACCGCCCGCGATTCAGACTGTGTTAGGTTTCGTGATTATGGGCTCCGCGCCTACGTCACAGATCGTTCACAATAGTCTATCGACTGTTTGTTGTTCCGTTGTCCATGAATCGATGGACACACTCTTCAAGCGCTTTTGGGAACTTGAAGAGATAACCGCGCCGCCCACTCAAGGTCCCGATGAGTTTGAGTGCGAACAGTTTTTCCGCGCTACTACCACTCGTGATGATAGTGGTAGGTACGTCGTCGCGTTACCGTTTCGTGATGACGTTAATGTGTTAGGAGATTCCTACGCCGTCGCGCTTAGGCGCCTTAAATGTTTAGAACGAAAGCTAGATGCATCGTTAAAAATCCGCGCCGCTTATAATGACGTAGTACATGATTATATAAACAAGGGCTACATAAGCCCCATTGACACGGACACTGATGACGTCACCCGACCTTCATATACTATTCCACACCACGGTGTGGTTCGAGAAGACAAAACCTCGACCAAGCTACGCTGCGTATTGGACGCCAGTTGTAAGTCTTCGTCTGGTCACTCGCTTAATGATCTTCTCCACGCAGGTGCTAATTTACAAGGTGACTTGTTTAGCATCCTTATACACTACCGCCTGTTTGAAATTACGCTGTCTGCTGATTGTCGTCAGATGTTTCTCCAAATTGGAGTACGTGAACCTGATCGTAGGTTTCAAAGAATTTTATATCGTTTCAGTACGGAGGATCCAGTCACTGTATACGAGTTTAACCGCGTCTGTTTCGGACTTAAGTCGAGTCCATTTCACGCATTACGCGTTGTTCGTCAGCTGATCGCCGATGAAGGCGATAAGTTTCCCGCTGCAGCCGCTGCTGCTTCGTCATGTCTTTACATGGACGATATTGTTGTCTCTGTCATGAATAAACCGCAAGCCATTACGCTTAGTGATGAGCTGATCCAACTTTTCAAAATGGGTCAATTTGATCTTGTCAAATGGACGAGTAATTCTGATGCCGTTCTGGCTCACATACCAGATACGCACAAAGAGTCTCACGATAAGTCGTTCGACGACTCTATTCCGCATAAAATTTTGGGTCTGTATTGGGATAGATCATGCGATAGTTTCCGCTTTGTAGTCGACGCTCCTGACGATAAGTGCACTAAGCGCACGATATTGTCTGCGATCGCTAGGCTATGGGACATAATGGGCTTTGTGGCTCCGGCCATTTTGTACGCCAAGCTTCTAATTAAAGAGCTTTGGTTGTCAAAGTGTGACTGGGATGCCGATCCCCCCTCTCATATCGTCAGCGACTGGATGCAGTTTTGTAAGGAACTTCCCTTGCTCAACAAATTGTCCATTCCACGTCATCTAGGTATTGTAGAGGATTGCGACGTCAACATCATAGGTTTCGCAGATTCGAGTGAACGCGCATACGGTGGTGTGGTTTATCTGCAAGTCCGTGTAGGTTCCACGTACTCTGTGCAACTAGTGTGCGCAAAGTCCAAAGTCTCACCTGTAAAGGTTGTATCCATTGCGCGATTGGAACTTTGCGCGGCGGTCTTGTTGTCGCAACTACTTCGCAAGGTCATAGATATCATATCCCCTAGATACCCCATTAATAATGTGTTCGCTTTCAGTGACTCTAAAGTCGCTCTTTGTTGGATTAATGCGTCCCCGCATCGTTGGCAGACTTTCGTGGCCAATCGAGTCGTAAAAGTGACAGACAACATTCCCGCGAACAGATTCTTCCATGTTTCTGGCTCTGAAAATCCCGCGGACTGCTTATCTCGTGGTCTTACCCCGGGTAAGTTAGTCGGCCACCCCTTGTGGCTTACTGGACCTTCTTGGATCATGCGCGATCCAAGTGAATGGCCCATACATAAACTAAATGATAATGAATACGCTGACGCGCCTGAGCAACGGGTTCAGGTGCACGTTACGACGAGTCCAGAAGACTCATCACTTTATGCGCTCGCGCAACGGTTTTCGTCGTATCCTAAATTGTTACGCGCAATTGTTTATATTTACCGCTTTATGAAAATATTACCACGTGGTAATTCTATAACCGCCGCAGACTTAGAGTTTGCTGAAAATAAATTAATACGCGCCGTGCAAGATGTTTATTTCTCGCACGATAAATTTAATTTAATTAAAAATGAAACTTGTTCATCCGCTATCAACAAGCTTAGGCCTTTTCTCGACAGTGACGGTCTCATCCGTGTCGGAGGTCGCTTGTCGAATTCCACTGAGGAATACACACTTAAGCATCCTTGTATTCTACCGCGCCGCGATCACGTGGTTGACTTGATAGTTGATCACTATCACCGAAAGCACTTGCATGCTGGGCCAGAGCTTCTGATGTCTTTATTAAGACACAGATTCTGGATCTTGGCTCCAAGACGCATTATACGTTATCGCATTCATAAATGCAACGTGTGCTTTAAATCTAAGCCGCGTCCGTTATTTCCACTTATGGCTGATTTACCCAGTCACCGCGTCAACCAAGTCAATAAGGCGTTTACGCATGTCGGATGCGATTACGCAGGTCCTCTGCAGTATACACCCTTTCGTGGCAGAGGAGTTAAGATCCGTAAAGCATGGCTATGCATCTTTACGTGTCTCACTACACGCGCGACTCACATCGAAATTGCAATAGATTTGAGTACTTCCAGTTACCTCAATGCGTTCAAACGGTTTCTTTCTAGGCGTGGTCCGATTGAATGCATGTACTCTGATAATGGGACTTGCTTTGTCGGAGCAAATTCGTATCTCCGCGATTTGTATAAATTCTTAGATGATTTACGCCCCCACCTAGAAGAAGAGTTTGCCGAAAATCGTATAAATTGGAAATTCATTCCACCCGCTTCTCCTCACTGGGGAGGTTGTTGGGAAAGTATGGTGAAGATTATTAAAATGCATTTGTTTAAGGTAATAGGACAGCAAATCGTATCGTACGAAGAGCTGCTTACTATTCTCACGCAGATAGAAGCGCTAATTAATTCGCGCCCACTGACGACCATGAGTAGTGATCCCGCAGAGCCTTCAGCTCTTACACCGGCCCACTTTCTACATACCGTGCCTCTTTCATCTATTCCCGCGCCTGAAGTTAGACCGAAAGATTTGCTTCAGCGACATAACTTAATAGATAGTATAGTGCAGTCGTTTTGGAAGCGTTGGCGTGCAGAATATTTGCACCAGCTACAAACGCGAGCTAAGTGGAATGTTCCTTCTGTTCCCATACAGGAGGGAACGGTAGTCATTGTCAAGACTGACAATGCTCCGCCTTTTGCTTGGCCATTGGGTATTGTAGAGAAGGTTTACCCGTCGAAAGACGGCGCTGCTCGAGTTGTTTCAGTAAGAACTTCAAAGGGGAGCTACCTTCGTCCAGTAGTTAAATTATGTCCCCTACCTAATCAATAACTTACTTAAGTTTAATCTACTTAGTTTAAGTATTATGTTATATCCGCATTATAATACCGCAACTTATATATCCGCGTTATATTTATGCCGCAATTATATTACCGCAATTTTTATTCCCGCATAGCATATTATATTATCCCGCATTTATTGTATGTATTAAGTACAATATTATTTTCTTAAAGGCGACCCTTTAAGGCCGGGGGAGATGTTACCGCCAGATATTTTATTTAATGCAGATATTATCTGTTCGCATATTTCTCTCGTTCATTAGCTATCACTTTCTTTTGCATGGTAATTAAGGCTAATTGAGCGATATTCTATCTCTTTCCCCCACCTAATCCTGTCGCCACCACCGCGTCATCTTGCTGTGATAATGCAAGAACAGTGCATACGAAAAACTTGTATGGTCAACACGCCATCGTTATTCCGCGTTCCCGGTGACCTAATTTCACTTGGAAATACCGCGAGTACGTGAATTATCTTCTGTGCTGTGAACCGTGTCTTCGGAAGTGTTGAGAGTTGAGTGTTTGGATTGAAGTGAATCTCCGCCGCGCGGCAGGAGCTGAGAAGTTCCCGGTCGACAAAAGGTGCGTGGACTCTTTCCTCTATCCATTACCTAATTATTGTTCTTTTCGACTTGATATGCCATGTAATGATCTTGATTCTTGTAACCAGGGACCTAGCGAATACAAAAATACAGTCCACTTAAAAATTATACCGCTATAAGGCTTTCGAGCACATAACTCGCCCCCCGCTAAACGAGCGGTTGAATATTAGTTTTCATAGAACTAATTTTTGGCTGCTCCATATATACTATATTTAAACATTATATTTAAAAAATTAAAGAGCCAACCGAGATTCTATTTGGTGACTTTTATGAAATGAAATGAAATGAAAATAATTATTTGCAGCAGACATGGTAAAGATTAGATAATACATTCTTAAGTATGTACTACATGTTTGACCAGCTCTCTGGCATACAAAAATTTAAATAAGTACATTGATTGAATTGATTACTAATATATCATATAGTATTATTATTATTTATTCATGAATCTATAGTAAAAATAATTGATAGAAAATTAAATAAAAATAAACATTTAACATAGGTTACACTCGTACCATAAATAGGATGAAAAGGATGAAAAGGCTCGATGTATTTGTGCCCTTAAAGCTTCATCCTCTGACCTTGCTGCTATTTCATACATTATTTTTTCGAGTGCTAGTTATAATTTTTATACATGACGTACACTATGGTAAATGCCTTAATTACTTTAATTTTCTGTATAAAAATATAATATGCTGGTTTAAAACGTAGGTCACGATACACTTTTTTAAGTAGCATTAAAAATATCAAGGTGAATTGTTCGAGTAGGTTAAAATGTCAAGCTCTTCTCACTGAACTCTCTGAGGCCTTCTATAAATAAAAGTTCAAGATTCGTGAGTTCGGGATTACGTTTGACTTCAGAGACAAAGTTATTAAGCTTTCACCGCTCTGTCTTATATTTTAATTCAGTTAAATCCGAGCCATTTGGTGTTATTTATAAGCCATGTGGAGCACTTTCTGTCTAATTATAATTAGGATTTATTTATAGACCTTAGATTATTGATATATTAATCCAATATATGTCTGACTAGATCTTTTCAGATATAACATAACATACAATCACACCTTTTTCTCGAAGGGGTAGGCAGAGGGTAGGTAGAGAGATGTTATTGGTCCCATGTGTGGTTTCTGTAGTGGTAGGCCTCTTTTGCAGGAGACCGCCTGGGGAAGTACCACACCTTTGCCAGTTATTCATCCGCCAAGCAGTAATGTCCAAACATTACTGTGTTCCGGTATGAAGGGCAATGTTACCAGCGAAATTACTGGGCATGATGAGATTCAACAACTCATATCTCAGGGTGATAGGCGCAGTGCAGTGCCGCGCAGAATTTAGAATTTTAAAATACTGGGTGGCACTGTGTCTGATATGGGCAATCATGATGCTTACCATCAGGCATCTGATGAGCTCGTCTTGTCACTCACTATCATAAAAAAAAAAAAAAAAAAAAAAAATATTATAACTTATTCTATTCTATTCTTATTGATGAACATGTCCAACTAGATAACACTGGCGTTGTTTGTGAAAAACATAAGATTACTTATCTGTGATTAGTCACATTTGTGTCTATGTCTATGTCTATGTCTTTTATAGTCTGTTTTTGATAACTGTACCCATTCACCGTTCACTCATGTATTCGTTTGTTCTGTTCTCTCTACGAAATACCTCAATGGTGTGCAAATTTGTAGCTTTTACAAAAATTCATAAAAATCAGTGCTAAACATCTTAATTTATTATACAACAGGCGTATTTTGTCAATTGCAGCAGCACATCATCATCATCATCTCAGCCATAGGACGTCTATTGCTGAACATAGGGGAGGCCTTTAGATTTCCAACTAGTCCGGTTGTAAGCGGCCTGCATCCAACGTGTTCCTGCCGTCCTTATTAGATCGTCTGTCGTCTGTCGGACGTCCTACGCTGCAGCAAATATTACGTCGAAGTGGGCGTTCCTGAGCCTGGGGCACACCATTTCCTTTTCGAAGATTTTGTTTTTAGATTTTGGTCAGAGCGCGCTCGGAAATATATAAAAGATGTTTCTAAAAGCTAAATAAAGTATCACTTTCTCTTAAGGGGTAAAGAAGGGTACATATTGCTACGTTTAAAATAAGCAGATGCTTAATTAAAAATCTAAAAGTAGCTCAAAAGGCCCACTAAATACCGACCGAATATACCTCTGCCTATCACTAGATATATTTATTGATTGTGTTCGCAATATCTTTCAACATAAAACATTATTTCTAATTGTATAACAAATTACAAAAATGTACATGAAAAGATAGACTACAAAAGTTGTTGTAGCAATTGGAACACAGTCGTAAACTAAAGTAGAGCAAACACCAAATATTCGGGGCTAAATCCCTTTCGGGGCGCGGATAAGCCAGACATTTCGATACAATTTGTTGGAAATATTGTGCCTACTTACTAGAGAAGATTTATTTCTGTTACGGCGCACACATTGATTGGTTTCTGAGCCTAATGGTTTCAAAAGGAAGATAGAGTATTTTCTCAAAGATCCTTTTTATCCCATGCTGCAAATATGTGCCATAACACTTCCTGAGCTACAGAAGTTTTAACTAATGTATGTCCACGTGTTTGAATAATACAAAACATACTAAATCTCGGCGGAATTTCAACCTCAACGCTTTCTAATTAGTGAAATAGAAGTATATTTACAACTTACATAATAACTAATAAATAATAACTTACATATACGCGATATTAAAATTTTAATCTTGTTTGTGACACACTACACCATTAAAATTTAAAAACATGCAGAAATCTCAGTACCTTTATTTATTATCAGTTGGTTTGTTGTCGCTTGAAAATGTTTATCTTAATGAATAACATCCGCCCTCTAGGGTACGGTGAACTGTTAAAGCCACACGCTATCCCTTTGAGATTGTATTTATTTCAACTAGCTTATGCCTGCGGTCACCTGTTGCTGTTAAATAAATTATTATTAATGACACCGTGTTTTTCACTCCGTTGCATTTTACAAGTTTCTGTTTTGCTCTAAAAAAGTTATCTCTTACTGATTAATTGGATTTTATTGAAACTCACGTAAAAGTCTAATTAGTTTTATTGTAAGTTTTACTGCCTACCCCGAGTTAAAAGTAAATGTGGCGGTTATTATTTGATTTGTCAGGAAATTTATTGCCCCATCCCTTAGATGTCTACTTTTACCGGCCAACGTAAATGGCTATATATACTGTAGATCGTGGTCCGTGTCTCACTTTCATTTCGACATCACAAACAAAGCTGGGCATTTAGATGGCGTTACCGAGGCTGCGACATGTCGTGACAGCGACAGCCAAGTTACAAGATAAGTAGCGGACGCGCACGCGACCCGCTGCCTGCCCGTCTGTGTGCCCACCCGACGCCCGACGCCCGTCCGCTTGCTCTAATCTCCCGGACGTAGGCTTTTGAGACCGCATTAGATAGGATACACCTCGCTCTAAATTGTCAAAATGCCTGAGAGTCTGATCAGTAGGCGGGTATAATTTAATAATTTTATAGAGAAGTTATTGTTTACTTGATTTTCACTATGCTACGACGACACGGTGTAAGTAAATTTTCGAACTCAAGTTAACCTTTAAAGTAGGAAAACTTCATACTTTATGATGTTTAATTTTTTTTATGATGAGTAAAATATATGAAAGTTGTATCTACGGACAGTGCCAAAAATCATGTTTGGTTAGAGAAATAGATTATGTATCTTTAATAAAAACTTTAAAAGTTGGTACTCGTTAGGAATATAAACCAAAAAGAGTAAAAAGAATTAATTACCAATGGTAATAGAATGCTACTGGGCAGGAAAATATTAACAAATAGTTAATATCCAATAGAGTGATGTCACTGCTAAGAAAACGTTGCTTATCACACATTGATTTCAAGGTACCTTCTTCATTACCAAATTGTTTTTTTATTTGTCTAACCAATTTCTTATTTCTAAAATTCCACTACAATGATCACAATTCTCATTCAATCAAGCAGAAACACCCAGCATCTGACGTCTGGGAAAATAAACTAACCCAAAATCAGGAAATAGCGAGACGCGAATATACTGTTTTCAGACTTGGTCGGGAACGAAAAGGTGGATGGTTGCATATATATCTATTACGAAAACAAAGTATTTTGGACCTAACTGCGTTAAGGATTAGGTGGAATTTAGTTGGATGTGTTTGGAAAAACCAGATTTCGTCGCTTTCTGTCACATCTCTTTTATCACTTTCCTTTTTGTACTGTGAGGCTTGCACTATAATTCTTTCAGTCGGCGTACAGGCCGATACTGCAGTACCGTTCAGCATCGATGTTCCTAAAAATACGGTATAAAACGAGCGCATGTTCGAACCCAGCTACGGTTGCTAAAAGGAAAACGAGCGAGATGAAAAACATAATATAGGGTAAGTAAGCTTCTGAGGCATAAAATCAATTCAATTCAAGATAAATAAAAACCTTTCAAGAAACATCGCAAAAAAACAGTCAAGAGTCATTTGAATTCAAGAACATACTCGAGGCAACCGCAATTATTTGGGTAACAAGTAGCAAAGATGCACTATCCTTAAATCTGTATAAATATTCATGAAGCTGTTTTATAAGGGTACTGTAGTAGAAAAGCTTATATAAGTTGAATGACTTAGTTGCTGAATGCACGTATTTACTCTATATCTAATTTATTTTGATACAATATATTTTCAATTTTACTTTTACACAACATTACATCTCAGGGTGACAGGCGCAGTGCAGTGCCGCACAGAATTTATAATTTTAAAATACTGGGTGGCACTGTGTCTGATATGGGCAATCATGATGTTTACCATCAGGCACCTGATTTGCTCGTCTTGTGACTCACTATCATAAAAAAAACTTTTAGAATAGAATAATACTTTATAGCATACAAAAAACAAAGAAACAATTTAAAAAAAAAAGACACACACAATTTTAGTTAGGTTTATACTACTACTAATTACTAATGCTACTAGTGGCGTAGTGCCACCGTGGTAGTTCTCAAGAACGCTCCTAAATTAATTAAGTCACGTTTAAGACAATAACATTCTAGCGAAATGTCGGTGTACCTACATGGAACTGAGTCCTAGGTATACCTCTGCCTACACCTTCGGGAAAAAGACGTAATGTATATTATTTTGTGAAACTACCTATATGTATGGATAACTAATCATCCGTTAAAGAGCTGCAATGCCACAAACAGTCACATAGAATTCCTTTTTGATTGGGGGTCAAAACATGGCTGTATTACTCAGCCTTATAGACATTTTGAATAACGCCCGACAATACTTTGATTAATTTAATTGTCAATTTCACATTGCCTCATAATACCTCAGTTAATCACATTATCCATAACATATACATTGTTTAGCGTTTAAATATAATAGGTACTAACGTTACAAAATCAGGATCTTAAGTATAAAAGAAGATGAGGTATACGCACTGGTTATTTGGATGAAACCATGAGATGAGTCAAGACGTCGATCTGCAACAATAATACCGTTTGTTTTCCTCATGGATAACGAGGCAAGGTATTGCCAGCTTATAACTTAATAGGTGTTTTTAATGCATTTTAACTTTCGTATCATATCATACTACACTTATAAACTTTATTAGCATTATTACAAAATTTCCCTTTAAAAGTCATTAGATTAAAGCACAGTTTCAAGTTTTAAGCACTTCAACTTGGAGCTGGTTTGAATAGGGAAAAGGGTTTATACCCTTAGTGCATAGTTGAGTAAATTATTTCAGGGTTCATAATAATATTTCATCGTCGTTGAAATAAAAAGACATGGCAATAAATAATAAATTCTCGACGGACTATTAACCACAAACTCGCTTCCAAATTAATATAAATTGATATGAAAATAATTAAAACCGTTCAACCAGAGCCTCTAATATAACAGTACTCAAATATTTACTCGAACTGCGGTTGTGTTAAAACCTAGTTTGAAATATTAGAGAGAAAACATGGGCTTTATTTAGAGGAGGTGTCAGAGGCTGCACATGAGACCGAGCCAACGGATGACGAGGGTTGAGATTGCTTGCGGCAACAAAATTTTAATATCTCCCCTGTCTACATGAGGTCACCTAAAATTTGCTTATAAGTTAAATGTAAATCTGGGAAGTTTTATGCTCAGGATCGATGGTGTTCGATAAGGACAAAATATGGTCGAGGATCATTATTAGGAAAAATACCCATTATTATATATTTGGACTGCTATAGAATGCATTTGTTAGGACTGGAACAATGTTGTCATGCTTTGTAATGCAATCCTTCATATATATATATATATATCCTTCATATATAGGTATAAATTATCTAATAGTAGATTGTTAACACAAGGGGCTAAAAAGACCCATTGTATACGAGGGGGTGTGCTACTACTTTCTACTTTTCACTACTAATTCAAATTCAAATTCTCTTTATTCAGAGATTTCAGGTTACAAATGATCATATTATTATTATAAAAATTATGTCCCGCCGAAATCTGTCTTTTCAGACGTATGAATATAAATATAATATAACTATAAGTTTCATTTATTAATTTCATCAAAACATTTTGGGAAATATCAATACGTGCGACTTCAAAAAAATGTAAAGGCGTTGGTAAAAGACGAAAATTAAAAAGAAATTTTCTTTATCCCCTAGATGTTGAAAAACTATTTTAGCCCCGCTCTGGTGCCCAACAAAAAAGGAATTTTTGTGCAAGAGGAATGAAAAAACATTTATCTTCAATCATTTTCAAGGAGTTTATTTCATTTTCCTCGTCTTTATCGTAGAACATTACTTTTCTACAAACATTTTAAATAAAGAGAAACAAATAAAGGGGCGAGTTTACCTGATGATTAGCTGCCCCGGGCACTTGTCACTCTTGTCACGTACCTCACCAATCTGCTTAGCAGGACACCTCCGTGCGACCCTTTTATTTGGGTCGCAAAGCCCTTAGATATACACAGAAACAGATTCTTAGATAAACACCCGGAGTCGTTAGCAAGATATACACACGGGGTTCCTTTTACTAGTCTTATTTATATTGAGAGCTCCGATCTGTGATCGCTTTATTAGCACACGAACTATTTATTATACATATTATGAACTTATATCTACATAGTCTTGTGGTACGTAGGTTATGTTTATTTTGCATACAATATGTTCGGGTTTTATTGGAATATTAAAAATGTCTTATTTTTTAAACCTGTTAGTGAATTATTAACAGCTGCGGTGAGGACAATATCTTTCAATTTCCTTACTATTATGAATATAAATGAGTCATCCCCGAAACTTGGCGAAATGCTTGTTCACGGCTCGTTATCTAGGGACAGAATCAGTTCAAATGAACAAAGTCGTAATCGCCGGTATCTGAATGAGTAATGAGAACGAGCGAGTTTAACCGAGTTTATAGTTTGAATCGCGCACCCTCGCTAATCCCTGGCTCCAATTATGGACTGAATATGAATGTTACGCCCCACAGATACCGCGACCATACGACGGTCATTAAAATTCTGGATCACGACGTAGATTCTCTCGGAACCATCAGAAATTAATATTTGAGACGTCAGCTGCTACACACCTGCAAATCGCCAAATAAAGCCGCCTTATGAACTCCGCTTTTATAAACTTTGTCTAAGTCAGCCACGTCCAAAGTGCTTTATCTCGGCGTTATATGGAAAAAAGTCGGCTACGCTCGCATCTCCGTTTTATGCCTACATTCTAATTTCGAAGATCCATTACAAAACGGCGCAAATTCTTGAAGCGAGATAAGAATAAGATAAAAGATCGTATTTGTTTTCTTTCAGAGTGGGTAGATATTATTTATGTATACTTTTAAAATGTGAGAAACAAGGAAAGGTTGAGCCATAAAGTGAAACTAAAGATTATTGTCATTTTTAAATTTCTCGAAACTAAAAAAATAATTAGCACTTCATCTTGCTAATTTGCTGGGCTATGTTGGTAACTTTCATTCATCTACGGATCTCTTCATTCCTAATTCGATCTCGCTGAGAAATCCCGACCATAGCCGTCGTATAATAAACTACTCATATACCTACTTCAGGACTAAGGGTGCTTTATTATTTAATCCACGAACACACAACAAAAGTAGATAGAACTAGTCAGACGGAAATCTAGGGGCGAAAAATCGTAGTTTCGTACAAAGAAAAGCTTTAGACGCCAGCGTGCCTACATAAATTATGTTGCTAAGCCTCCAAAGTAAGCACCTACCTCCTGGGTTCAATTAATGACTCAGTATTCATTTAAGATCCTTACCTTGTAAGTATACAACGTTTATTATGTATTTTGTTGGTTCTAGCCGTAATAATATATAAGGATCCAATTTTATTTATTGCTCCATACTGTGCCGTACGTGGTTTTACGATTTAACCACTACCTTTAATAACTAGAATGGTTAGCCGCATACTACCAGCAATAGCTGTTAATATTACTCTTTTTTTATGATAGTGAGTAACAAGACGAGTAAATCAGGTGCCTGATGGTTAGCATCATGATTACCCATATCGCAGACACAGTGCCACACACTGTTTTAAAATCAAAATTCTGCGCGGCATAGCACTGTACCTGTCACCCTGAGATATGAGTTGTTGAAACTCTTGCTTGTCATGCCCAGTAATTTCCCTGGTTACAGTGCCCTTCAGACCGGAACACACTTATTCACAGTTATTCACACAGTTATTACTGCTTGGCGAGTGAATAACTGGCAAAGGTGCGATAATTCCCCAGGCGACCCCCTGCAAAAGAGGCCTACCACTACAAAAACGACTCTTTGGAAACTTATATATTGAGCTTATTAAATATAACAATTTGAAGCTCGAGATCAACAGCAGATCTAAACAAGGTATTTTAATTAAATGAGAATGTTAGATAATTAATAATAATAAAGCCTTTTATTCGGACAACAGATATACATTGATACTTCTTATACTATACTGCACTGTTATATATGTATTTCATACAATTAAAATTAATCGCGTATTTGGTGCTTCTTCACTTTCTGTAAGTCCGATTGCCAGTTGGCAAAGGCCTCCTCCAACCTACTCCATTCTGATCTCTCTCTGGCTACTCTACTCCATGTTGTACCTGCAACCTGCCTGATATCATCGTCCCATCTTTTTTGTTGTCTTCCTCTTTTCCTTTTACCTTCCCTTGGGTACCAATGTGTAATTACTTTGCTCCATTTGTCCTTTCCTCTGACCATGTGTCCCGACCACTTCCATTTTAGCCTTTTTATTTTTAGGGTTACGTCCTGTATTTTGGTCTTCTTCCTAATGTTGATGTTTTTTATTCTATCCCCCTTCTTTACTCCTATCATGCTTCTCTCCATTGCTCGTTGGTAAGTAGCAATTCTATTGGTTGTGTTTTTTGTTATGGCCCATGTTTGGCTTCCATACATTAAGATTGGTAGAATGCAAACATTGAATAATTTGCTCTTTGTTGCTATATGAAGATTTTTGTCTTTCATTACTTCCCTTAGACCCCAATACCTTTTCCAACCGTTTGGTATTCTTCTTTCGATTTCTTTGTTTATGTTATCTTTGGGTGATATCAGCTGTCCTAGGTATATATATTCTTCAACATAGCTAATTTGTGACTCGCCCACATTTATGCTGCTTTTATTTCCGTTAGTCATTACTTTTGTTTTTTCGTGATTTAATTTTAGTCCTACTTTTTCACTCTCCGATGCTAGTTCGTTTAACATTCTATTGAGGTCTCCTGGCGTTTTTGCGAATAACACAATATCATCGGCAAATCTTAAGTGTGTAAGTGTGCGACCGTCTATATTTAAACCCAGATTTTCCCATTCAAGGCTTCTGAAGATCATTTCCAAAACAGCGGAGAAAAGTTTTGGAGAGAGTGGATCTCCTTGTCTTACTCCTTTTTGTATCTTAAACGAATCTCCTTTCTTTTCTAGCTGAATGCATGCTGAGCTGTTTTTGTATACATTTCTAATCATTCTTATATATTTTTGTTCTATCCCTTGTTCTCTTAACGCCTCCCAGATGTTTGTATGTATTAATGAGTCGAATGCCTTGCTGTAATCGACAAATGCTAGATAGTATATGAGTTGATATTCCGCATATTTCTCAATGATTTGCCTAACAGTATGGATATGATCAAGTACTGAGTAGTCTCTTCTAAATCCTGCCTGTTCTATAGGCTGTTGCTCGTCGAGTTTTCCCTCCATTCGTTTGAGTATGATCTTTGCAAATATTTTGTACAGGTTGGACATCAAACTTATGGGCCGGTAGTTTCCGATATCATACTGATCACCTTTTTTGTACAGAAGGATTATATTGGATTTAGTCCATTGCTGGGGAATCGTTTCTGCATTGATGATATCATTGAAGATTTCTTTGAGAATGGGTGTTATTGCCTGTTTCGCTTGTTTTAGTACTTCGTTACTTATTCCGTCAGGTCCTGGAGCTTTATTGTCTCTTTGGGTTTCTATAGCGAATACTATTTCTTCATGTATGATGCTGGGTACGGATGAGATTTCCAACAACTCTATTTCTTTTTCGGCTATGGTACTTTCATATAGTTTCTTGTAATAAGATGTAGCAATTCCTAATATTCCCTGCCTTCGGTTTTCCTTCAAGCTATTATTATCTTTCATCTGTACTATCCAGTCCTTTTTGTTATTTAACTCCTTATATGCCTTTTTTATTCCTCCTGTCTGTAAAATGTGTCTCTCTATTGTTTCCATTCTTTTCTGAGTTCTATCTTTTCTAATACTTTCTTTTATTTCTTTGCTGAGTTTTGCTATATGTTTTCTATTATCGTTAGTATTTTTCCCATTAATTAAGTCAGCTCTTTGGTTAAGGAGATTAATGGTTTTGGTAGTCATCCACTTGTTAGGTAGGTCTTTGTTCTTAGTCCCTTGTTGAATTGCTGCTTTGATTGTTCCTTCTAACCAGTTATATTTTTCTTGTACCTCCATGTAGCTTGTCTCTTTATTGTAATCTTTAAGTTTTGTCGTTATAGAGTTGGCTATTTGGGCTGTTTGGCATTTGGTAGGTTTTTCTGCGCGGCATAGCACTGTACCTGTCACCCTGAGATATGAGTTGTTAAAACTCTTGCTTGTCATGCCCAGTAATTTCCCTGGTTACAGTGCCCTTCAGACCGGAACACACTTATTCACAGTTATTCACACAGTTATTACTGCTTGGCGAGTGAATAACTGGCAAAGGTGCGATAATTCCCCAGGCGACCCCCTGCAAAAGAGGCCTACCACTACAAAAACTACTCTTTGGAAACTTATATATTGAGCTTATTAAATATAACAATATGAAGCTCGAGATCAACAGCAGATCTAAACAAGGTATTTTAATTAAATGAGAATGTTAGATAATTACTTGAGGTAAAGAAATGCCTTGTTTGGACGTTATTCATGATATTTAGTATAATATTTTACAAAATACTAAATAAATTCATGATGTTATTTTCTTAATTATTCTTAAAAAGAAACCATTAGATAGGTATGTTGTGATTTTCTTATGAAACAAAGAAACAGATTTTTTCACATCAATATAAGTACATTAAGAAGGTAGTATAGCTCGACAGAAATGAGTAGAAACGTAACTAATTTAAAGTGTACGTGTTGACTTAAAGTTTTTCTAATTGATAAATACAGTGACGCCCCCATTATTTTCTTCTCTTTTATGTCGAGCTATAACTACAACGTTAGAGTTGGATCTTAATAATTAGTTATGTTGAAGTACCATACCATAGATTTCCGTTTACTCTCAAACATTGGTGACAAATATGAACTTTTGATATATCCAAAAAGCCCCTAACGAAATTCAGTAAAAGTCAACAAGGGGTCCAGTACAAACAGACGCGACACAAGCTACTGCCTCGAAACCTGCTGCTATCATGTAAATGAACACACAATACATGTAAGCGAATATTCATGAGCCAGTATAGCTTAAGGGTAGATTGTTCCGCGTAACGTGCACATTTGGTTAACACCAGATCGGACTCTAGTTATACCACCTATTTGGAATGTGTCTCAAATATATACGAGGAAAATATTTTTGTCTATTTGCCAATCCAAAGATTCAAGGCAAAATTCTGAATAAATATATAGGTAGAGAAAGTTAACAAACATTCTTCTCAAACACTGGCAGTCTATAAAACGTAACGATAAAAAAATAAACCGCTCCAATGAACCTCGAACATACAGAACACGAATATAGCCAATTGTGTTCTCACACCGAGCACACCTACACAAATAAATCAGCTCGACACCAAACAGTTCAAATAAGCTTTTCTGTTCAAACGCCCGATGGAACAAAAGTAGGGCCCACGACAATGTTTTGAAATAACGCTATATTTTTCGCACTGAGCCCACATAATACTCCGTAGCAATTATAGGCCGTTAGAGCTTAGTAATGGATCTATTGGGGTATATCGAACCCTGTATCTTAATTACTAAAAAAATACTCAAATATAATATAAAATGTACTGCCTAAAGTCCAACAATAAAACGTTTCTGACTAATGCATTGGAAATATTTCTAAAGAGATATTTATATTAACTGTCCGTTATTACGAAAATGGTCCGCCATTAATTTACATCAATATTAATGTTATTAATTTTGCTCTTCGGTTCAGATATATATTATTATATAATTAAGATTCACTGACTGGTAAACGTGCAGACTATTATAGAAAACAATAACAAATTTGTATTAAGCTCACTATTATACAACTCTACAATACTATTATACATATTATATACAATACTATTATATATATACAATAGGCTCGCCCCCTATTACATGGGACCAATAACATACTGGCAAAATGTAGGTGTATCTACTATGGGACTGATTCCTGATTACACCTCTGCCTACTCCTTCGGGAAAAAGGCGTGAATAAATGTACATAACATAACATATGTTCACTATTATAAAAGACAACTGGTGAAGTGTCGGTGTAGGTACCTACTATGGTTACTAATCACACCTCGCGCTGTTATAAATCATGTTTTTTATGATAGTGAGTAACAAGACGAGCAAATCAGGTGCCTGATGGTAAGCATCATGATTGCCCATATCAGACACAGTGCCACCCGGTGTTTGAAAATTCAAAATTCTGCGCGGCACTGCACTGTGCCTGTCACCCTGAGATATTAGTTGTTGAAACTCGTCATGCCCAGTAATTTCTGTGGTAACATTGCCTTTCAGACACGAACACAGTAAAGTTTGCACATTACTGATTGGTGGATGAATAACTGGCACAGGTGTGGTACATACCCAGGCGGCTCCCTGCAAAAGAGGCCTATCACTACATGTTAATGTAATATTTAATGTACCTACTTGTAACCACTTATTTTATATGTAAATATGAGTACATATATAGTTAAGACGCCACCTATTCTACCCTAACACCAGACATTTAGTTTAGCAGACTTATTTAAAAACATTCACACAGCACTTTCATATTATACAATATGTAACGCTTAACACCGCACTGTACGTAATAGAAAATGAGTTATTTAACACAACTGCAGGCAACGTTTTAGTATTATGCCTTTGTCATACTCAACTAACGAATGTGTTACGTATTAGAAAATGAATTGAAATGATTACAAGCATAACAGATAATAATACATTTTTGTAAAAAATTACAGTTCTACGACTGGTTATAAGATATTGCATAACAATAAATCAAAAATAGCAACTTAATGAATATAATAATCTAAGAATATCGTTTCGAATAAAAGCCACGTCTCGTTAAAGAAAAGACGGTAATACATCATTATTAAATAAGTATTTAAGTTCCTCAAGTGGAGTCTTCTGATATGAAAATCGCTTCTTCATAATAACTTCAACTTAGTAAACTTAAAAAGATTAATGAGTCTGAAAAAGCACTTACATGCCGATTGCCTACGCACTTTCGCCGCCACTATAAATCATTTGGAAGAACTGAGCATGCAAATCACATAACATAACATAACATACATTCACGCCTTTTTCCCGAAGGGGTAGGCAGAGGTGTACCCAGGACTCAGTCCCATAGTAGATACACCCACATTTCGCCAGTATGTTATTGGTCCCATGTAATAGGGGGCGAGCCTATTGCCATATACCGGGCACAGTTCCAGACTCCAGGCAGCTATTGAGATAATTCCTAATGGAAAAATCCAATATTTAACACTATGCCTGACCTGGGGATCGAACCCGGGACCTCTTGATTGGCAGTCGAGCATGCGCCCACTACGCCACCGAGGCAGTCATGCAAATCACGATGTTATTAAATTTTGTTTACGAAACCTAAAATCTTGCTGAGATTACTTACAGGCGGATGACAATCGAGAAATGGGATAAATAACGGATGGTTTCACAAAAGGAGTGCCAAACACAATACAGCTTTAGTGTAGTGGAGCGGCTGACAGGCGGAGGCAATACCCTTTGTAGGCAGTTTATGTGCTCGGCACACCCGCTATATAAGGATTTGTTGGAGCAGCCAGACGGCGGCGAAGAGGACGTACCCTCACACATTGACCTACTACCGAAAATACACTGGTGCAATTCAATATATGCACCAGAACTCTTGGCTGATATTCTGGTTACCATACGAGTAGTACAAGCTATACGACTATTTCGAGACCTTAGCACATTTGACCAAGGGATTGGTAACCACGTTCTCATTGTCAATTCTGGGAAGAACAGTAATATATGTGACCAGGTTTTTTTTTATTTCATCCATAATATTATACGTATTTGTATTAACGTATTTGCGCTCGCTTGTACTGTAGTGAGAACCTAGTTTCTAATTTGATCCAATACAACACGATACTAAAATTTGCTACTATAATATTAACCACTGTTGTGGTAGAGGGCTTATTGAAGGGCATGTTTAATTGCTAACCAACCTCAAGGTTCTGAGGCCACACTACAATAGAATGGTTAGTGTTGAATAATTATGATTAATTTGGACCAGTTTAGAAGATTTAGACAACTTTAGAAATCCAAAAATTAACTCCGATATCCACGAAATCTTTTTTCAGTTTGTTCAGCAAAATCTATTTTCAGCTATGATTTATTATTAGGTACCTAGAAATAAACATGTTTTATAGCTTCAGCCCAGCAAGTCAAGTAAGCTTATTGTGATAAGATACATTTATAAATAGGTGTTAGCATATTATAAGTAACTCAATTAATATGAGACTGTCCATTTCTAGAATATTATTTTTGAGTCGGTCTGTGGCCCATTGTTAGTTTCAGGTTACCTCAAGGCCTCTGCCGTAAACTAACGACTGTCGTCTATGACATCAATCGGGATCAACGGCTTTGCGTGCCTACCTACTTAAAACTAAAGTTCACCGAACAAGTTGGAGTGTTGTTAACATCCGAGTCAAAGCAATGTGATTAATCGGGAACGACCTTGCGCCATCGCCGTGTGATCTGCGCACGCCCTCATCTCAAGGGATCACTTAAATACTTGAAACTTCAAAGAGTTTCGAGTCAGCTTGAGTTCCGAATGCGCACAAGCTTTACTTGTTACATTTTGAGTAAATTTATTGTTAACAAATAATATCTTAGTACATTGGTAGGGATCGTAGCGAAACTCACCTAGCCGATCATAATTGATCGCCAGGTCAAGCTACGGTCACTCGACCCCAAATAGGATATAGACCGTTACTGTGGTATTTACAACTTAAACCGTAGGTACTGGTATACTGATAGGGTCGTGGGTACTTCGGAGGGTTAACGCCGTCGATTCTGGCTGTCATCTTAGGACAATAGGACAATGTTTGACATCTTTACGCTACTCGTCGATATCGTACTTCCCACTTATAATATAAATGCGAATATTTTAACCTAATATAGGGATGTGTTTTGCATCTTCAACACAAAACAACTAACATGTATTTTCAAGAATCCTGGGACGACATGACATAATATAGTATGAAAAATATATATATTATAGGGCGGAATTGCGGATAAAGCGTTGGCAATTAATTGAAATATACAGGTAAAGGACACGGCAAATAGAAACATTTTGGAATGAAAAATAAGTCCTTCCTGTTGTTGACAACATTCAATAAATTATCACTTCACTTTCTCCTGGCTCGGCGTTGTTAATGGTTTTCCTTATTCACGTGAATACCATTAATCTTTTTGTTAGATTGGACACTAGGGCTAGATAATATTGCAACTGAAGAAAAAAATGTCTGTTGCTTTGACCTATAAAGTGCTTTATGAGAAGATTGCGTTCTATACAAGAAAATTTTTCTTTACTGGATTTAGCTTATCTTCCTTTAGAATTCTTGTAACGTGTAGCTAAAATAGATTTATTTTCCAGGATCCGTATTTATAGTAGTGAAGAGATTTCAAATAAAGACATGCTCAATGAGCTATAAACTTTTTCCATAATAATACCTATTTATAATACTTTTTATAAACATACCACGATTTCGTTGAGTGGAGTGGCAGAACCCTAAATAACTGCTTTTTCATTTTTCTATTAAGCACAGCTATTAACCCTGTTACAAATAAGCAGCAGCATACACAATCATAAATTGTAAAACGTCTCTATTTCTCTACTTTGACATTTTATATCTTTATTTTAAAAGCTTTTATTTAACTTGCAATGTATGTAAGTATGTTTGTTCGGGTGAAATCTTTGAACTCAATTTTGAAGTAGATATCTTCAACCGATTGAGCTGAAATTTTGTATACACGTTTAGTTTGGATGACAATGCACGATATGGTGTGTGACATCATTCTAAATCCAATATGGCGGACCATCCAAGATGGCGGAATAATTATTTTTAATGAATTTCTACAATATGGATATGAAATGAAAGGGCTTGTTGAGAGTAGCTCGAAAAATAATTTGGCGTCATTCTAAATCCAATATGGCGGACCATCTACGATGGTGGAGTAGTTAAAAGCTTTTTTTAAAAATGTTTTTATGCTTTTAATTTATTATTTTATTTATTTTCAAAATCCACAGCCCTTAATTAACAAAGTTAGAAATTTTTACTAACAATTACGGCCAAAACGGATTTTCATTTTATACAATTAATAACTTATAGCTAGACAGTCTTAGAAAAGAGAAAAGAGAAAACTTAATATTATACGATGTAAGTTGATAACCTTATAAATTACGTAAGCTTATAAACTAGTAAGTAACTTCAATATGCTGAATAAACCTAAGTAGGCTTATTCAGGATACTGAGCACCTCACTTTTAAATATTCTTTTACAGTGTTGAAATATATCTATACCTGCAAATATCTTATTGTAAGTCCGATGAAGTCTAGTGACCGGCGCATTTCGGGCATAGTTAGTGCTAAACACTTCCTGCGCAAACAAACTAGTGTGTCTGGTTCTGACCTTCGGGTAGCAAAGGCGTAAGATTTTGTGCATCAGCTCAGTGCAATCAATCTGTCCACTACAAATACCAATACCAAAGTTTGAACTAAGAACTTTATTTATTAAAGTAAAACATTATCATAATCCTTCCAGCCTCCAACCACGCAGCTGTTCTCTCGTTCTCTCACAGTCCTCACGTTAGCTAATGTGTCAGCGAGCTAAATTCGAATTAGCGATAGTTAATCGACTTTAGAGATGCGAACTCCGTAATACGTGCTAAGCGTTTTGGCTAAAACTGATATTAATAGTAATTTGAGAGGTAGTTTTCAACGGAATAACTTCCGTGACTGCATGAGGCTTATAATTAATCACTCGACTAATGAAGTGACTACGAATGGAGAAAGTTAAATTGTAAGGTAGTATTTGCAACGGTTTCAGGTCTCGTTGGATCTAATCAATGATCACTACTTAATTCTCTTATTATGTTGATAACATAGAGAACTAACTATTATCATGGTGTTTATTAAAATCCACATAACATTACATTATGCATTCTTGACGGGATATGGTAGAGGTAGAGGTGTACCCAGGACCATAGTAGGTACATACACACTTCGCCAGTTCTGTTTTAAGTCCCATGTAAGGGGGCGAGACATATTCCCATTTTCCGGGCACAGTTTCAGACTCCAGGCTGTCATTGAGAAAGATCCTAAAAATAATAATCCAATAACACTTTACGTGACCTGGAGATCTAACCTGGGACTTCATAATCGACAGTAGCGCTTGGGAACCACAACGTCACCGACACAGTTTAAATCCACACATAAAGGAACAAAATATTTATTAATATTTAGTTTATTATAATAAGATTTTTTATTCTAATCTTTATTTAATTTTTTATGGTATAAAGCTTAGTTAATATGACGAAAGAAAGTGATTAAAACATCACCATCATAATTAGCTCTTACATTATTCGTATCGTTAACAAACCAACAGTAAAGAGAGCAATATTAACTGCGCAAAATCAGCTTACATGAGAAAATCCGCAGTTTCCCAAATTACCAGCATTTGTTATGCCACTAACGATGTTATGAGCATGCTTTTACTACTAATTCAGTGTAAATGCTGACTTTTAAACATTATCTGCGTATAAATAAACCATTATACGAGTAGTACATGATTCAGTGCTATCTGATAAGCTATGAATATTATTTCACTGTTGTTTAGTTCTACTGATATTATGTGCCGATTTTATATTTTATTTTATCAGTTTTTACAAAAATCCTAAAAGGCCAATAATGAGAAAAACAACGAACTTTGAAAATAATTCAACACTATTTCTATCGGTTGTCTGGAAGAAATTGCTGATCAGCGATAAGACCGCCGCTTGTACATTTAAGTTTAGTTTCTGTGTTCTGTAATGTTATTGAAGTGTGTGTAGTGTACAATAAAGTTATAATCTTTATATCTATCTACTATGTATTAGTACACTACAAACGGAAAAACTTTAAAACTATTAAGCATTCATTAGAACTAGCTATAACTAGTGTAACAATAGGCGGTCTTATCGCAGAGAGGAGAGCACCCTAACAAACATTTGGTCGGTGGTGTGACAGAGACTACAATTAGGTACTATAAAATAGTTTTGATAAAGTTTTTTACTTGAAAGTATTACCTACTATAGCATTTTTCTCCAACGCAAACAGCTGATCTGGTACTTACCATAATAACGAAAGGTACCTACAGCACCTAATATAGAGTCACTGTTAATAAAAAGCTTTCAATTTGATCCACCGCGGCCGTTTGAAGCAACATTCCAGTCCACAAACGTAATGGAAACAAACATTTCCCTTCGAAAATAACATTTATTTATGCAAATGAGGTAGATAATGGCGGGTGTTACAGCTTCATTCTAAGTATAATCAGTTTACCGTTCCCTTCAAGAGTGCCCTCCTTAATTGTAGGCATAGGATTTAATGGGGGCACAGGAACACGATTACTTTACGAATCTAATATTTTTATTTTATCCCCTGAAGCGACAGCTGAAATATAAAGAAAATCTCGGGGCTTTTAAAATGTAAGACGATATTGTGACTTAACTGTCTCAATGTTTAAACAGCTGTTTCAAATTGCTATTTAGGTAATTGATTCGCAATGACTCTGAGGAATTTCAACACAAAGAAAAAGCTGAGCTCATGGTAATTTATGGGATTGAAAAATGTCAATATAAATTCACAAAATAGTACGTAATAACAACAATCAACTTAATTGAGACGCCTATTTCCTGGATTATTATGAACATTTTAGTGTAATGTGAAAGATTAAGTTTCACTGTTTTGATTGCCAGCGAGGGAAAAAATAAAATGCTTGATTTGGCAGCGTTTTAAAAATACATACACGGTAACGGTGAATTTGGGCTATTTACGAGAATAAAACGTTTATAAGGTGTAAAGAGGATTTTTAATAAAGGCTTGTTCCGGCGGCGACAAAGGCGCCGCAGCCTTTGTTCTCTCGCGCGCGGTGGTCGCTTCTACTCCGCAAAGTACCTTTTATCATTGCCACATTTTTATAACGACATGTATTGATATTATTTCTGCTTTAACGAGGACGCAGAAATTCTGTTTTAATACTTAACCATTGTTTTTTCACTCATTTTCCATTTTTTATAATTCTATTTTTTTCTTATCCCCTCGCAGCCGTGAGAACCGGCAGCCCAGGGATATATTAGGAGAGTGGGCAGCAGCGCTCTTCGTTTCCAAGTATTACAACTACTGCGATCACCAAGCCGCACAACAAGCAAGGTGATTACAGCCAAATCCCCCCATAAAAATAGTTTTTGGCGTTCCATGGGAGAGGTCTATCTTCAACAGGTGACGTCTTCTAGCTGATGATGATGATGATTGTTATTTTAAAATTGTGTTAAAAGGGTGATAGTTAAAAATCTGTTATCTTGATCTTTATTGACAACCAAAAAAGACGAATTCATCTTGGTCTTTGAAGCTTTGAAAATGAAGGATGTAATAACTAATTTAATAGGGCACAGAAAGAAGTTATTTCAGGTTACAAGATTAATAAGTGGGGAACAGCCGCCATCCGTGCCGCATTTATATCAGTTGGAAGCCAAGGTAATCTATATGATAATAGACCCTGGACTCTGACCATGTAATTGTCACGAGCAATTGAATGCGGATGGGGCATATAACTTCGTGATGCAGTTAAAAAGATTTATAAATTCAAGGGATAAATTACGTTAGCAGAATACAAAATTACTTCGAAGCTTATAGAAGGTAACTGATTCCGTATATTTCGAACAACTTTCACTAACATCTCTGAAATTGTGATTAATGGATGCTGACTGATTACCAGTAATTCTGTATACTACAACATTATATAAACATATATATTATATAAATAAAAAAACATTTATTTCGAGCATTTAATATATATTACAAAAATGTATAAGTAGCAGAAGCCAATATAAATATCATAAATACTAACATACGATATATATTTATAAACAATTCCAGGAGTCAGGGACTATTTAACGATCTCGTAAAATAGTCTCTTTTTCGAATCCCAATTTCTCCAATAACATAATTGTAGACACAAAACCCCTTGTTTATTCTACAAAGCAGAAGTAGGTAATAAAAATAAAACAAATTACGAACGTGTAATCTTCTACTTACGAAAACAATAGGGCTTAGTTAATAAAATTCCGATCGGCAATAACATCAGCGCTTTGAAAGCTGGGCCCAGTGAAATGGACACTTTCCTCATATAGGCAGGGAGCGATGGAACATAAATTGACCTTTCACGGGAAACTATCACCAATGTGGATAGTTAGGTAGACCTTACTATAACGGAGTTGGAATATGAATAGATTATTATTTTAGAGAAGATGCGCAAACTATTAATTTTTAAAGGAAAGGTAACTTGTTCCATATAAAATATGCCTTCATTTGACCGAATCCGATGATCTGCACTAAAAGGCCTTTTTAATTATATCTTAAAGAAAAAATTATAACTGTAATTTTATTTTTTGTTCATAATTGACGTTTTATATATCTCAGATATAAAGCAAACCTATTTGAACCATGAAATATGCTTAAATCAAATTAATTAATAGTGTAAGATAAATATTATAATGAGGGTCAACGTCACACATGGTCTCTTCACGGTTCCAAATAAGACTGATTTAGGGTAACCAAAAGAGATATACCTACTTATTTACGCATATGACACCCAGACGCAGATCAAATATACATGCATATGCGTAAAAATGTTTGAGTTGGCGGGGAACACGGTACCTGCGGCTTAAAAGACAGGGTTACATTACTACAACATAGCATTAGCCCCCTATTACATGGGACCAATAACATACTGGCGAAATGTGGGTGTATCTACTATGGGACTGAGTCCTGGGTAAACTTCTGCCTACCTCTTCGGGAAAAGGCGTGAATGTATGTTATATTGTTATGAATACTTAAAATAATCAGTAAATAACGTGGGGTAATTAACTACCTCCATCGCACCCTATCTAAATGGTCACTTTACTCGAATGGACCAAAATGCTTATCTAAAAACGCTTCTCCACCTATTACTATCCATAGCGTTCGTTTTACCTTCCTTTTATACACGGCCGTTAAATGCTGTAATTGTATGTAATAGCACTAAACGCACATGTAGGCAATAAGGACTTAAGGAATTGAGTCATTTGCTTTGGAATTAGTGCCAGAGATATCCTTACTCGTAGCCTTTTTAGGTCTTGGAAATTGGTAAGATTTTTTTGTACATACGGTACGGTATTATTATGTACTTTTGTATGTATACAAGTTAAAATAATGTGTAATCCCCAAGATCGGTATCAGTACAATTATAGAAATGTATAAATATATAAGTTGGCCCCGCCGTGGATTTACTGGCTTTGGAATAGTGCTCCACCCTTTCTACCCGTGGTTGCCGTAAGAGCCGGCTAAGGGTTAATAGATGAAGCGAACGGGCAGCGCCCTCTGCAAAAAACCATCGAACTGCGCTCGACAACCCGCCTGTCGTGTCGAGTATTGGCAAAACCTCCCTTTATGGGGGAGGCCTATATTCAGTAGTGGATTACCAACGGCTGCGATAATGATGATGTTGGTGATGATAATATAAGTAGTAGGCAGTAATAGGTTAAATGTTTTCTGCTACCTAAAATAATTACCAAGAGATGGACCCTATCGGTCCAGTCGCGATGAAAATAAACGGTTCTCATCATATAACCACGTTATGCGCTACGGCGTTCCAAGGGCGAGGCCTATGATCAGCAGTAAAAATATTTAGACTGATGAAGAACTTTTTCTATACGTCATCAATACGTAGAGTTGCTTAGATCCCGGAAATTAGCACACAAGGTACTTTTCAATAGCGACGCGGAGCTCAGCTATAGTACACGAGTATAATATATTTAAGTATATGTAGTACTCGTATACCCAACTAAAGAAACTTGCCACGAAATATAAAAAGTCTGAATTTACAACGATTACGGGTGTTATACCTTGGAAACAAAAGTATCTCGCTACAAATACAACCTAGATATTACAGCAAGTGCGGCTTAGTTGCCTTTCTGTATTTTTCAAGGAAAATATTTCGCTCGCTTTGTTTGCTAAACTTAAGATAACCCTGATAACCATTTAGGACTCTCTCAGGTACACGTTAAGGTTAGAAATTCCAGAAGTGGTCATATTTATTTCAATTTCATGTCTCAGTGCTGCAATAAACATCTTAAAATACGATTTTCTTCTTATTATTAAATTTAGCCACAATTTTCATTCAGTAGCGCGACAAACGTTGCCTGGATATACGGCATGGTGCAGTGACCGAGCTTCAAACAATATAATATATAACTTTACTTTACTTTACTTTATAATGGAATCGCGTTTTTACCTAATTACCCACACTTCACCTGTCATGTAGGGGGCTATCATTGAGATAAACAGAAAAAAATTATAATACTTAACACATTTCCTGACCTGAGGATAGAACGCGGGACCTCATGATCGGCAGTAGAGCTTGCCACCACTACACCACCTAGATGCCGAGGCCCCGGGGCTCGTAGGTACACTATGACAAATACATAAAAATATAAAAAGTAATTCGAGATTTCTTTAATCCAGCCTTTCTATTTTCGACGCCTACTATTTAACGCGGGATGAAATCGGATTCCTTCCGTATCTCTCGGCTCTTCACTAAAACTACAAAAAAGTGTAATAACGCTGATTATAAGTCCAGTGACTTTGTCTCCGAGAGACTTTTCGAAACTCCTATTATTGTGTTCCTTGTCATCATAATGGCTAACAATGTGGAGAATTTCAGCCCTACATGTCTAACTTAGTATTTAGGCTGGGCGTTGATGACTGTGTATATCAGTAAATCAATCAGGAGTCAGGATTTTGATTGTTATAAATAAAATTATGTAAACGGAACGAGAGTCATTACTCTCTAGACATACAGACTCAAACGGAGTTTGGCAGAATGCGTGGCTAGGCGCTGTGACGGCAGGTGGTGTACGATGTTGACTGAGTGGTGGCCAAGGACGGGAAAACGCAGCGCAAAGCGGACTCACAGCACAGGACAGGGTCAAGTGGTATGATATGAAATAGGCCTATGCAGTGGGATGTAGTGGGCTGGTTATGATGATGATGAAACGTGAAATGACACCATTATAGTATTTCATTAGATTAATTTATTGAGCTATGTAAAATAAACACTGGCTGAACTTTAAATCTGTTTTGTTAATAAAGTGTGACGAACCAGCGTGGACCGGCGCGGCGACAGCGCCTCAGGCGTACAATACTGGGGTCTTCTATTGTTAGGTATAAACAAGATTTTATTAGAAACTCCTAAGCTATAACGAACCTTGATATTCCGCAATTCTAGTAGCAGATTTTCTTTTTAGATTTGATGAGTTTTAGGCTATTTCGAGGATGAAATAGCAGTTTTCTTTTTGGATTTAATGAGGTTTAGGCGGTTTCGCGGATGAAATTGTGAGATTGGTAGGAATTAATATAATAAAACATTTTTGTCGAAGGTATGGATTTTTGTATGTTCCTCAAGGTAGTTATTATAAATTATATATCTTATAAATCTGTTTTTTTTTAATCTCCTTTCATCCATCGTCTATACATGTCCGAACCACCTAAACATTCCTTTCTGTATCTCTGTCAGCATAACAACGTTACAGCGTTCCCTTATCGCACTATTCCTCATTTTGTCCATCAAGGTCACTCCAGTCATGCTTCTCAGGCTTCTCATCTCCACAGCATTAATCTTACTTTCATGCTTCTTCCCTATGGACATCTAGTCATGCCATTTTAGACATTTTCTAATTGTTCATAAAGGTATGCAACGCCCCATTCACTTAATTTCCTGCCAAAACTCTTCGTTCAATATCACAGTCATACTTTCCATCCCTTGTATACTTAAAACCCAGATATACAAACTCTTTCACTTGTTGCACTTTTTCTCCACCAATCAGAATATTGCAAACTGTCATACTTTCTTCTCTTTCAAAAACCATAAGCACATTCGCTTTCATCTCTTTGCCTGTTAAAGCAGTATTCGTAATATCAACCATCAAGAAGGTTTTTTAAACAGGAAAATATACTCAATTAGGATGTAAAAGTAGGTTCATGTCTCAAAACTTCACGAAAGTAGTATCCGTAGTCCAAAGACAGCTGCTGCAAATTGCGCACGAAACAAAATCGGCCCTAAGTTAAAGAAAAGTGTTCTTAGGAAATAGCAACCGCACGAATTTCTACAAAAGCAGAATTTATCTCAAGCTAAAGCAACGGTGCACAAAAATATCTCAAGTGAACACCTCTGCCACAAGAAACAACCTAACAATAGAGCACGAAGTGAGCAAAATAAATTGTACTCTTTTAAGTATTGAAAACCCTATTGCAACCATTAGAAGTTTCTCTGGCTCTCTGCTAACATTATATTATGTGAGGTTCTATGTGTAGTTACGTTTGTTGTTTGTTGTTTGTAGTAATAGTTCTATGTAGCTTGTCGTCATTCGATGCTAATTTTCTATAAACCGGCTTAAAAAAAAAGAAAGTTCCCAATTCGACTGTATGTTTTTTGTGCGTTTGCAACGCGATTACTCGTTGAAAAATCAATAATACTTTAACTTTTACATCATTTATAAACTTATAATCGATTGGTACTTATAATCGAGCTTTCACATCACTTATATAGTTTATCAAGAAAATATACTTACTTACTGGATATGCGCACGACTCCAAAGTGGTTTTTGGCCTGCGATATCAAGATTACCAGTTCGGTCTGTCCTGCGCCACCTCCCGCCACTCTTCCACATGGAGATTGCTCAGGTCCTTCTCGACCTCACCCCTCCAGCGATACCTGGGACGGCCCACAGGACGTCGCCCACTCGGCTATCCCAGATACGCATGTTTCACACCACGATCCTCTCCCATTCTTTCCACGTGGCCAAGCCAGTGAAGTCTGTGTGCTTATGTCTCGCCGATGATATTTGGCTCGCTCACTAGTTCTTTTATTTCTATATTTTTGCGCATTCTCTACCTCCCATCCTCTCTTCTCATCTTTCCTAGTACCCTCCTCAAGGTATTTCTTTCTGTGACGAGGAGCTTTTCTACTTATTAAGAAAATATCCTTGTCTAATATTGATGCTCACTTGTTACAATGTATTAATTTTGTGTTTTTTTGTATAACATATTTTTACTTACCTATATGAAGTGCCCTTGCCATTTGCATTTAACCAGTTGATCAGCTCCGCTCTGCTCTACAAAATACAATATTACTCCACCAATTATGAATTGATTTTGATGTTTTTTCAAGTTTTATCAAATTTGTTTCAGAGCTTTGAAAAAAAAAACAAAAAACATTAAGAAAACAATATATAAAAATGTACCATAATATGGATAAATATAGCCAAGAGTCTCTTAAGTCTAGAGTTTTTTATCGGTTTTTCCGGAACGCTATAATCTTTAAGACCAAAGTGAACAGACACCTTCTAGGCAAACTTCTACCATCTTAGGCCTCATCTTCGCCTTCCATCAAGCGAGATTGAGGTCAAACGTAAGCCTATTTTATATTAAAAAAAAAAAAATTGTAGTTGGCTATTTTTTTTCGATAAACATACTTTATTATTTACCCCTAGGTACATCACGGAGGTAACAATAACAAACAATAATTTAACTTTTCTCATGCAAGAGACGAAATTCTGTGTAAATAATTTTCGCAAACATATAAACGCGTATAATGACATCAAACCTGCAAAGTTATCGAATAGGAAACAACTGGATCAAACCCATCTTGTGAAATTGTAGCCAAGTGTTACAAGTTGCTTAAGTGGGATGTTAAATGCTCATGAGTGTTTCAGACAACAATCTCATTTTGGGGTCTTTAATCTCTTCGGAACAACTTTCCTCATTCGCGCAGGTACAAGTAGACATTTTTCCACATAATACCCTTACAAATGTCTGCGTTAATAAGAAGTAGGTAGAGTAATTTCACTGTTAGGAGTTTACGACTTAATTTGAACTCGTAATCAGTTTAGCGAAGCCACAGTGTAACAATAAAATATTATTTACCTTTGCGCTCGACAACCCGCCTGCCAAGCGTGTCGAGTATTGGCAAAACCTCCCTTTATGGGAGGGGCCTGTTCAGTAGCGGATTATCAACGGCTGAGATGATGATGATAACGGTGATGATTATTTACCTTCATATTCTCCTACTGTGTCCCACTCCTCGCAGTTTTTTATATTTATTTAAAACATAATATACATTTTGATCATGTACCATGAAACTAATAGGTTTGGATTGTAATTGTTGTGGTAGGCCTCTTTTGCAGGGGGACGCCTGGGGAAGTACCACAACTTTGCCAGTTATTTATCCACCAAGCAGTAATGTGCAAACATTACTGTCTGCAAACAGCTTGTTCTCTGTGGCAGAGCGCCCTCCGTAGATTGCCACCGAAAACAAATGACTGACACATAAATCCTCGAATCCAGAGTTTCATAGGTTTTTATCTTTTGCTGCTTTTTCATTGTCATAGTTCCAACAGCTATCTCTCTACTAATTCATTCGTATACTCATCTGAGTATAGGTACACACTAACGTAGGAATCAGTCATTTAGTAATAAGTTTATCATCATTTCAGCCTTTGGAGGACTACAGCCACCAAAGTAGACAGATGACCACAGGTTTTCCTGGGAAACCTTTTCAGGCACCAGACTCACACAAAACAGTATAATCTATAAAATAGTCTAACTAGAGATAAACACATAATTAACTTTGTGTGAGATTTTTTTTTATAAAACAATAATAATAAAAATTACCTAGTAAAGACCGCAAGAACACCCTGGATGTAAGCTGCTTACAACTGAACTAGTAAGTATTTAGTTAAACTTAAGAAATAATGATACAAAATGCATGCAAAATGCACATGCATAGGCCAGCCAGCTGGTCGTTTAAGTTGCTTATTTTTCAAGTTGCACGTGTTAATTATTTTAGTAATGTTCTCATCATACTACACAAAACTTGTATATGTATACTTAGGAAGTTTGTATACATATATCTCCACATGCATTTCAACGTACCCGGAAATTGAACAAACGAGTATTACCTCGAGAATATGCTCTCTATACTCGCGCACTAAGTTTACACGCTTACATGAAGATTTCTGAGCAAAACTACTGGGGAATTATTATAACTTCACAAACATAATGTAAAGTGTACTTACTATTACATAACATACCATCACGGTTTTTCCTTGAAAGCGGTTAGGTTTGAGGAGTACACATTCCCATCATCATCATCTCAGCCGTTGGTAATCCGCTACTGAACATAGGCCTCCCCCATAAAGCGAGGTTTTGCCAATACTCAACACGCTTGGCTGGCGGGTTGTCGAGCGCAATTCGATGGTTTTTTGACAGAGGACGCGGCTGCCCGTCCTCTGGATCTAAAGGGGGGTTTTTCCAATACTCAACACGCTTGGCTGGCGGGTTGTCGAGCGCAGTTCGATGGTTTTTTGACAGAGGACGCTGCTGCCTGTCCTCTGGATCTGTTAACCAATTCGTTCAAGGTTAACCCTAAGCCGGTTCTTACGGCAACCACAGGTAGAGAGGGCGAAGCACTATTCCAAAGCCAGTAACTCCACGACGGTAACACATTCCCATAGGTAAATTTAGAGTCCCAAATAATGAGGGCGAGCCTATTCCCATCAACCGGGCACACATGCAGACTCCAGGCTGTGAAAAAAATTCTATCTTATGGAAAAATAAAACCTAACCTAGAAATCGATTCCAGGATATCATGCTTAACAGTAATACTTGCGCCCATAGTACACTCTGCAAACTTACCCTAACTAGCATGAATAGCAGAATGTTAAGACATGTTGTTGATCACATGTTGTTTAAATAATAGATTGACAGATAAGTATCTCTTTATTGGTTTCACAATACAGAAAATAACAAAAAATCAATTTAACAAACTGGAAAGCGTGTAACACAGAAGACCGATGTTAAAAACTCAATGTCTGATTTGAATTAAAAGAAAAAAGTTTTTATAACAAATATAGGTATTTTTTAAATTTTAAATCGACAAACTATGAATAATTATTACTCTGGTGAACGATTCCAAGCTTGAATACAAACTGAATACTTGAGCGAAATCCTCTTATCGAGTCTTATTGGCAACAACTTCGCCAGGTTCAATTACACCATGAAACGGCCTAATCTAAGAGCGGTCGCCATAATTAAATACTTAATAGATCGTCGTCTCCGCATATCTCAAGAAATAATATTTAAACAGTACCTCAAGTATACCACAATCTGCTTCAAATATTATACGTAGATCGGTAAAAGTAAAGCAATGTAAAAGCTTTTTTCACTGCCTTCCGTAGAGGATGATGAAGTGTTAAGTAGGTATAAGCGCAGTGAAAAAACGCTTTCAACTACTCCTGTAACTCCACACATAGGTCTACGTGTTGATCAATGCCTAACTAAAAACTACGTATAAGAACAGCCAGCCTTAGTAGGCTTCTGTTGACACCCTTTGGGAATAAAAACGAAAAATATCGCTTAGATTGCGTATCATCATCATCATCATCATAATCATATGCATCATATAGGCATTACGTCATTGCCTTCAGTATACTAATAAATCACAGTGAAATAGACAGAAATTATGCTCTACATTGCACCGTAATTTGCCCGCTAATTTCTGCCATTTAAACACATCCGTTTTGCCAGAGCCTAGCTCCTGATTGCAGAATATAACGTGACCCAAAACCCCAAAACGCAATCTCAAATTTATATGTACAACATTACATAGAAACTTTTGCTGCAAACTAACGTGGTGCAAAGGAAGTAACATGTTGGTCATCTAATCTATCAGATATGTCAGTCTTTTCCGCTTTATTTGAGGCTCTTTTACCTAATTAGCTTATAATTCTAATGTTACTTATCCGTGTCGTGGTCCTTACCCATAGCTGTGGTCTGAAACAATAATTAGAAATAGGCCCATTAATTTCCACTGCAGGGAAAAGCCCCCTTATCTCATGTCATTTCTTGCTCTTGGCAGCTATTTGGAGACAATCATTGCGGCAGGAGTTTTTATCGTATCTCCATTGCATTCTAGTCTAAAGTAATCGAATCAGAAATGAGGTGATCCGTAGACGAACTACAGTTGCTGACATAGCTTTTTGTTCTGTGACATAGCCCAGCGGATTAGCAAGTTGAAGTAGAAATGGGCAGGTACATACTACAGACTAGATGGAAATCTATGGGGGAGGCCTATGTTCAGCAGTGGACGTCCTATGACTAAGATGATGATGGTGATGACTTAAATTTTCTACGGATCTTGAGATTTGATTAATTTTATAACAAGTTCCCAGACAGTTGGTACTTGCGAACCATCGGTTGAAATTTGGATATTTTTAAATTTAATGGCCTCGCGTAACATTCTTGGTATTATTCCCTTATTTGTATTCTGTGGTATTAAGTTCGAGTTTAAGTTCTTTATTTATAACAGAAAATGTTACAAGTCAACACGCAAATAAATTGAAAATTCTTAACTTAAACTTAAACATTAAAAGTTAGGTTTAGCATTGAATACAACATACTAATAAGTACAATAATTTCATAAGAAAATTCTTTGTCAAAAAAAAATTATTATTCTAAAATTAATGAAGCATGGTATCAAGCGCTAGGTCTATTTGGGTATATCGTCGTCTGGTCGGTGCAATTGGAATGTCTCGAGGCGCCGAGGAGAGTGCAGTTGGGTAAATGGACTCGTATGCAGTGCCAGAGCTCTTACCTGAAATGTACTTTCAAATAATATTACCTGTTGGAATTACCTGTTTAAGTTATTCAGATTTCAAACAGCTATTGGATGTAATACAATTTTACACTCCCAAAATTTTCTAGTCGACGAACTGCTGGCCAATAGGTCCGAAGGCCATATAAATTATAAAAAACTATTTCATGCACAACCGCTAATAAAGGGTTACTACTTTTGTCTGTGTGATTATATAAACTATTGCTTGCCACTACCAGTAGTGCTAAAGAAAATTTATCTCGCCCGTGACACTACCCATTTCCTATAGCTGATTAAGTCTATACAATTTAATTACCCGTGGATTTACTCATTACCGGTGAAACTCCTGAATTTAAATTGCCTCACCCCAAGCTTCACCCCCTGCAAAAAATTGTTCGAAAAAAAGAGTACTTACTGGTAATAAACCTATAGGGCCACATGGAATAGAATACAATACATTTTTTTATATACCAAAAAACCGGCGATCTTATCGCGTAAAGCAATTCCTTACAGATAAACTGGGGATGGAAAAGGACAGTTAAACATTTTACGACGGTGGTTTGAAATAGATAGATATTTTCTTAGATAATAAGTATAGCTGCTCATATTATATATAAACATACTATATAAATACTTATATTATAAATATTAAATTATACACGTACAATAATATTAATAATACAAATTATAAACTTATTATTCTTAGATATTATAAATAATCAAAGCCTTTTGGAGATATAAATGAAATTTGTGAACCACTTTTTAAGGAATAAAATCTTTAAACCTAATCAATTGCAGATTGCAAACCATAATATTCAACAAATAACTACGAGCGTTATTTTATTTGTATAAATACACAAAATACATACAAAAAAGATAAGGTTCCCGTCACCATAAAGCATCGTCATCACCTCATGCATATTAATGTATTTGCTTTATTACTACCCATAAATCTGGTTCACGTTTTACGCGATAATCTCAGCGTACAGCTTTCTTCGCGGCTTGCGACATGTCATGCAAGAAAAGCGCACACACAATCGGAATATTCATGTATGTTAATATTCATGGCCGCGTCACCTGATGCACTTGTCGCTGAGGATTGTGGCTATCTACTGTACGACCTCCAACAGCCACCAGAATATTCTGTCTCTATACAAGCTTAAGAGAAGTTGGTGCATTCTCAAGTTTTATTTTGAAATAAAATCGCAAACATACCACGTTACCTACGAGTAAGATAGTAGAATACGAGCTTATGTAAGCCACTTTAGAATAGAATAGAAAACATTTATTCATTATCACAACTCAGTACAATAATAGATAATATGCTTAATTTCTATGATTACAATTGTTATGTACTAAATAGATAAGACTATAGGTTAGGGATTATACTTAAGTCCGATGTACTAGGTGGAGACGAAAAGGACATAGCTCAGCATATATGCGTTCCATGCTTGCATGAAGCGCGCTGTTTTTCAGTTTTGCCCCTTTCCGTAGCAGGTAGTTACAAGACCATAGTATACCAAACATTATAAAATTAATGACTAAAGTAATCATATTACATCTTAATTGATTATTCAACCTAGTCTGTGAGTTAACATAATTTTGAGTTTTATAATTATAAGTCCAAAGCTACCAAGACTACTTTAGACGTAGAGCTTAAAAATCTCCTGATTTAACGTGTTGATTTATAGAGCAAATTTCTCGAATGCAATATTCTGAGCACTGAGGAATATAACTTGGTATGAATCCTCAAACCGAAACAGACGAATATTCCGTATGTCGCCTCTGCAATAAATCCGACTTTATGGCCAGTTAAACGCCTGTTATTTCGCCAACACAAGCAAAGCTCTTATAAAAGACAAATAAAAGGTAAGCAAAAATACTCCCTCGTCTCTTGACGTAATTCAATGTACCTTTTATGATGATTATTATACCTCTACTTACTTTAGTCAATTTAGATGATGTGAAGAGAGAGAAATTGAATGAGACGCGAATGACACCCTTGTGCGTTATCTTTGGCTTCGGTGCTTTGTTCACAATAGTGCAAGTCGTGTTACATAAGACGCTTTTCTAAAAATAAAACAAGCTCTAGCTAACTAGGAAACTAGTTCATGTTTTATTACATATCGGTATCTTATTATTTTTAACTAAGTAAAAATAATACAATTTTAAATGGAAGGTAGTTGAAAATAAACTTTAACATTAAGAGCGTCCGTATCCCTGTGGAAATATATCCATTGCTTCATATGCTTTAAATCTGCAACCCCTGGTTCGAATCTCATAAAAATGTGGTATTACATCTGAAAGCTACCGTGCTTTGGAAGTCACATAAAGTCACGGATTCACTAAGGGACATTTCATGTTGCGGGAACATGATGCGCAACATCTACGTGTCGCTGCAACGTTGCAAAGCGACTTGCAAAAAGTTCCGTAACATTTTACGTGATGCGGGACATGTTGCGCGAGCGCATGCGGCGATGTTCCACGGCATTGTCTCTCGGGACATTCACGTTGGTGTCGAGCAAAATGTTCCGTAACAAGTCGCTCCGTTTGTCCCATAGTGAATTTGTGGTTTAACCTAGCTGTCGTCATATACAAATCGTTAGGTCTTATCAGAGACTTTCGGATGAACTGAATACTTTGGGTTTTTGACCTCAGACTGACTCCACAAGACGAATAAACTTTCACACAACAATAATTATATACACAGAGGTCTCTATATTTTCAACATCTTCAAATCTTACTCGGTATAATATTTGTACTCGTTAAAACAAATTTCTTTACTCTTATAGAATTATCACTAAGACAGGACTTATAGGAGCCGAAAACCTTTATATCAAACAGCATAGCCGCCAGCGAGTCTTTAAAGAAAAACGAAACTCCTTGTAACGTTAGATCGCGTTCGTGACTGAGCTCTTATTCCTTTAACCGGTCCTTTGTACTTTGTTATGTTGTTAGGAGAGGCTATTCGGCGTTCATTCAGCCTTTGTTCACTTTGGGAACCGTATCTTCAAAACGAGGCTTGGCTCCACCACGCAGTTTGCCAAATATATTTTACCACCTACTTACAGGTACATTTTAGGGATATTCTACCCTTACAGTGCCTAGTATTATTAATAATATTATACTCAGGCTTCGTTCTCGGGATAAGTTAAAACTGCAAGTATAATATTTGCTTATCCTTTTGGATGAAGCCTTCGCGTACTCCATCTGCCCTCGTGGCGGCAGAATTCGCAAGGGCAGACGGTAATATATCCTTAATTATTATGATACGATCGACCAGCCTTTGCAAGTACGAGTAATTTCTTTTAAATAATATGTATCTAATTGGAATTATGATCTTATCACCTAACGATATTGTAGTCACTATTTTAGTGATAATTTTAGAAATATTATGGTATTATTTATGATGCTCTTTTACTTAATTTTCCCAGTAACTTCAACTTATTGTTGGCACGTTAACTAAAACGTTCTATGTAGGTAGGTATACGTGTTCCGTTTTCCTATTGCTTACGTGCCTATCATACTAAAAGCTAGGGACTAATTACAATAGGTACTAATAACATATAGAATAGAAAAGGCAACTAACCTAATAATACCTAATGAAACAGTAGGTGTGTGTGTACATAATATTATAACCCACTAAGTATATAATTAAACAATTTGCAAACGTACTAGTTATATTGACCTCTAACAATCGAACCTAACAAAGCGTAAAAGTTAGAACGAGTACATAATATAGAATTCACTTAAACCAATAAAAGCTATTCAATTGTGTGGGTATGCTGGAGGTAAAACGCTTTAATAAAATTTCCACCTGTAAAATTACCTGTGTATTGCATCCCAACATATAACTGTCTTACCAATGAATGTAAATGATTCTAAAAGAAGCAACGTTTCACCCTTCTTTTCAATAACAGCGATACCCTTTTTATTGTTCCACTGTGCATACAATAACAAATATCAAGCAACGAGAATCGCGCGAACAAGGACATCTATTGAATATTAAGTCATAATAAATAATGAAAAAATATTTTCTCCGGAGAATATCGCGCTCCTAGTCAACGGAGAAAAATAAAAGCTATTAATATTTCAATTCCTGCCAATAAATTTACTTTGTTCCCATCGATTGAGATCGTTGACAGACAGCCTATGGCGGAATAATAAATATTTCCATGCATTTTTTTTTCATTCACACCAAGTTCTAACGTATTTCAGCTCGATAGTTATGGTAAATGGTTAAATCGTGGTGTGATTGAAGGTAAAATCTTTATATATTTATTATTTATATATTGATTTATATATTTGTACATATAAATAATTATATACTACTATTATATATTGTGAGATCGTCTGATCACCTTGTGTGTGGACGTCCTACTCAGCGCTTGGCGTGGTCTCCATTCGAGAACTTTACAGCCCCATCAGCCCTCACTGCCATATGCTATTGCCACTATAACTTGCTTATCCGCTACAGCAGCAGGAACACACTGGATGCAAGCCAATTACAACCGGACTAGATGGAAATCTATGGGGGAGGCCTATGTTCAGCAGTGGACTTCCTATGGCTGAGATGATGATGATGTTAATATATTATATACTTCAGATTGTATAATTAAGTGTGAGTGCGTAGGACTAGGAAGATTGTCTAAATGAGTAGATCAAGTCAAATGCTCTATTTACCAGAATTCACATTATACCACAGAATACAAATAAGGGATTATACCTTAAACAGGATGTAGTATGTATGTGGAAAAAGTACTACACACATACATACATCAGTATGTGTGTAGTACTTTTATTTAGCAATAATAAGAGTGCTTATCATACCTATAGCATTTCTGTGTTCGGTTCAGAAATCAGAACATCCGGTTGACTGAGTTAAACACTTCGCGATAAATTATTAAACGGTAGGTACTAACGCTCTATAATTTTAAGTTTATAATTTTTTACCAAAAAAACGTTGCGTTAGTTTAACACAGAGGTACTAGATGAACTACGCATTGCAAGTTAAAATATGTGCAAGAGGTACTGTCGGCCACACAGAGGATCTATTAAAATGATGCTTTTGGCATAAAGCCAAATCGATTTGTAACTGCCGCAGAAAAAGCAATAAAAATTGGACGTGCATACATGATAACGCCGGAAAAATAGCTGCATTCGTCATAGTGTAGTGCTTCCGTGATAACAATGAAGAATATTATTTGATACCTATAGTTCACTGTTAGATACGTTGCCATCGAGCTCGGTTTGCATAGAATACCTAGTAACTTTTCGATTTGTTGCTGCCTCTATAGGTATGTTTTGTTTGACAAAAGGATTTTGGAACGGCAGCGTTAAAAGTTTTAACAGAAACTTGTTGAGGGCATTACATCATCATCATCATCATCTCAGCAATAGGACGTCCACTTCTGAACATAGGCCTCCCCCATAGATTACCATCCAGTCCGGTTATAAGCGGCCCGCCTCCAGCGTGATCCTGCCGTCTTTATCAGATCGTCTGTCCACCTTGTGGGTGGACGTCCTACGCTGCGCTTACCGTGGTCTCCATTCGAGGGCATTTAATCGCCAATAATTAAAATCGTTATTTTCAGAGACTGCCTCGATGGCATGGTCGCAAGCGCTACTGCTGATTACTAGGTCTCGGGTTCGATTCTAGGTCAGGCAAAAAGTGTTATTGAATTTTTCCATTTAGAATTTCTCAATGACAGCTCGGAGTCAGGAACTGTGGTAGATGACAATAGACTCGCCCCCTACACCCACCCACAGAGAAGATACACATACAAGGGGTAGGAAAAGGTGTACCCAGAACTCAGGCCCTGGGTACACCTTGGAAAATAGGGATCATGTTGTGTTTTGTTATGTAAATTTCACGTACCTAAATAAATATTATCAGAGCAGATAAAATATTTCCTTATTTTTTTAATAAAGATACAATTTTACGGACACCCTCACACATCTACGCCCAGCCCTTGTATCTAGAGAATTTACATTTTGCACATAAGCTTTCATGACTTCGACAAGGGATAAGAAAGGAATTCCTGAATAATACACTAAATAATACACTATGCCATAGAGCACTTCGAAAATCCACAGGCTGACATGTCTGCCTTTAGAAAATCCAAGTCCTCTAAACCATTGTCAGATGGCGGCGTGTAACACCTGAGGGCTTAACTTTTTTAGAATTTTTAAGATTTTAAAAACATTCGTCTCTCATAGTTTGTAGTGGCCCATGCAAAAGAGGCCCTTTTGCATGGGGCCGCCTGGGGAAGTACCACACCTTTGCCAGTTATTCATCCAACAAACAGTAATGTGCAAACGTTACTGTGTTCCGGTATGAAGGGCAATGTTACCAGCGAAATTACTGGGCATGATGAGATTCAACAACTAATATCTCAGGGTGACAGGCGCAGTGCAGTGCCGCGCAGTATTTTGAATTTTAAAACACTGGGTGGCACTGTGTCTGATATGGGCAATCATGATGCTTATCATCAGGCGCCTGATTTGTTCGTCTTGTTACTTAATATCATAAAAAAAAAAAAAAAAAGTTGTTTGAATAATCGTAATGAATGGCAAATTTCAAATACCAATATAACTCCTCGAACATTTTTTTAAATTTACCACTTTAGGGGTGGAATTTACAAAAACCCTTTCTTAGTCAAACTCACCCTCCAAATTTTGAGTCTCCATGTCCAGTAGTTTGGACAGTAAGGAATTTATAGGAAAAATATATTTATCTTCCTCATAAAGCATCAAGAAAATAAACAGCGGTCAGAACCTGCTCTTAACTATCTTTGGAATAAAGAAATTGAACCACATCAAATATTGATCAGCAACAGGCGGCAATTTATCCCAATATTACTTAACATAAATATTGAAGACCTTTCATAAGCCAAAAGTAATAGACTGCCTACTGAACAGGCGCTAAGTTTACCTGCCTAATATATAAAAATATTATTTTTCTCGGCGCAAACAAGATTAACTTCGAGCGGGTTTAGGGGAGGGTAGTCGGGTAGAAGTTTACTTCGCGGTTTCTCTCGTCTGGTTTCGCTACTTTGCAAGTCAAAGACGTGCAGAATGGAATATAATACCTACACTATAATGAGACCAATGTAAAATATATCTACAAGTACCTCATACAGCTAGATTAAGCTAGACAGTAGGCGGTCTTATTACTCTAAGCTGTATATGTTTTAGGCAACTATATAAGCCTTTAGACGCTTAAGGGCATGATGGGCTGCATTTATGTGAATAAAGTACATGAGACTTTTGACAAAATAAATGTTATTTGTTATTTTGTAGTGGTAGGCCTCTTTAGCAGGGGGCCGCCTGGGGAAGTACCACACCTTTGCCAGTTATTCATCCGCCAAGCAGCAATGTGCAAACATTACTGTGTTCCGGTCTGAAGGGCAATGTTACCAGCGAAATTACTGGGCATGATGAGATTCAACAACTCATATCTCAGGGTGACAGGCGCAGTGCAGTGCCACGCAGAATTTTGAATTTTAAAACACTGGTACTGTGTCTGATATGGGCAATGGGCAATCATGATGCTTACCATCAGGCACCTGATTTGCTCGTCTTGTCACTCACTATCATAAAAAAAAAAAGTTATTTTATTGATGCAAATAGTGCAAACTTTGTTTAAATTTCGCATTAGTTTAGTTATACGCTTAATTTATAGGTATTATTGTGTAAAAATTTGCATGTCGCGCTGCGGCAAAATGTCTATGGGGCTTTACTCTTTTAATTAATTATGATCTTTTGTAGCCAAAATTTTATGCAAATAAAATATTTTTGTTTTTATTTAGAAACCACTAAAATTGATTAATTATTACTTGATAAAATGGAATATTCACAGATCCCACTCTACACAATTACAGCAGCATCTCTGTAATTAAATCGAGCGATATATATATAGGATAGCTCTATCTATATCTGTCAATTAAATTGCATACCGTGATAAAACCGATAATTAAATTACCTACACGTTTTTTATAATAAAACTATCATCTGTCTATCCTATTATATATTTACTGCATGTTATCCCAATATTATAGAATTAATAAACTGATTCCACATATTCCTTAACGTGGAAACTATCTAGTTATATCTTAATTAATTTACACATACAATCCCCTGAGGCATTTTTGTATTCTTATATGTATAAGTAAAGCGTCGGCAGGTGGGCAAGTTCGGCCTCGCACCGCTCAGTGATGAATAGCCGAGACGCGGCCTTGGTGCCAACTAACCTTTAAATAACTGCCCTTACAGAAGTAATAATGTAAATGAATCGCTGCCATAACAGGAACCTACTTCATTATCTTCCCGCTTGATTAAAGTTACCAAAAATGTAGCATCCAGGTAGAGTAAATCGAGGCAGACTTTTGAGATTGGCTTGGATGATTGTATGCGAAGAATACTGTGTATACCTATTTCTTTTAATGCAAATAAAAACGAGACAAATATAACGAAGTTCGGCTTATGTCATCTTTCAACCAAGTAGGTATACATCCATTACATGAATGATACAAAAACCTAGCATTTCAGTACGCTGTCCTACGCAATACTGCACAGCGCCCGTTACCCATATAATACGTAAGTTGATAAAAGTCTCGAACGCCGAGTCATTAGCCGGAAGTCGTTTACTCAATAGTCCGTCCCCCTAAGAGCGCGAAAGCATATAGCATATATACCACTAAGTATTAGAGCATCCACCACGAGCCTGATACTTACGATTAACGAATAATAATAGACAACAACAGTATGAGACCATTACCCTTGTTTATTTGTCGTTCCTAGTTACTTAGCCCATACGAATCGCGGTCAAGTAAGGTCCTAGAGATAAGTAGACCTATAAAGTAAAAATGCACCACTACTGATTAACATTAGCGAAATCCTCGCGCAAGTGGTGTATAAAATGTAAATCCGCCTTTACCCTATTTAAAATACAGTGGCACGCGATTGCTGGTATACTCGTACAATCAGCAGCGAAGATCGCAGTAAACATTAGAAAGCAAAACAACCGCTTCCCATTGTAAATGCAGCGAAGACAAAGAGCGGTTAGTTAACATTTTAATCTGGCGTGTTGGGGCTCTAATGGCCCACGAAGCGCTGATATATTGCGGAGCTAGTACCGGATGCAACGCATTCTATTCTCCAAGGATGGTGCACTGAGGTACGCAAGCCTCAACTGCCGTTAATCTACATGCACTGTTGCTTGCACCAATGTGAGCGACAAGCGACTAGAACTGCATCTCTAATTTCTTAAATCAATTATTTTAATGATTACTATAATGACGTGCCTCTGAATATTAACTTCGGTAAACTTGAAAACCTACTTAATCACACTAGTTAGTTACTTACTTAAATTAAAATTCATTTATTCTAGGAAATTGGTTTACCAAATAAACCTAAAATCATCGTCACTTTCAAAATCCCATTTTTTAACTACTTTTACTACAAAACTATATGTAATTTGGTTTCTATTTAGCCGCCACAAATTTTGATAAACTATACATCGTACGTACTATGCCTTCAAATCTCTACTTATAAGTGGCTCATTAGTTCTGTGCAGTAGTTCAGTACCAAAAATTAGTGAGACTCTTAGTTCATTCAACGCTAGGTCTGTTTTTCCAAATATTGTAAAAACAAGCAATTGGTTAACGTTAACAGTGAATAAAAGCGGGAATAATATAGTATAATACAAACTAGGGATCGTGCAGGTGGCAGGACCGGTAATGGCTCCTACGACTTGATGAATAGGCCACTACGTGCTTCGAGTGCAAAATGCCTCATTCTATAGCCGTCACCTTTAAAATATTGCCCAAATCGCCTCCAACATCAACTAATTCAATGTATAGATTGATTTACCCTCCTCTACCGTTCAACGTTTACAAATGGTTTAATTCCGAATCGTAAGGTTGGTATTTTTACTCGTTCAAAGGGCCGGATATTACCAAATCTCAACTGTTATTAGAATAAGACAATGATGGAGATGTGAATCGGTGACGTTTAAAGTAGGTCAGATTCAGGAATGAATTGTAAGTGTATATAGGTACTCATAACTCATCGTATCTCGCTACACCTTCATTAATGTTTTGATGAGGATCAATTACCTGGAAATAAAATAACGATGTGAGTATTAGGGATGCACGAATGCTTTCGAGCAGAAAGTATTCATATAAATATTCGCTTATACGATCACTTATAGTTATGATAAGTGCCCGCGAGTACCTTATATAATACCCATAAGAGTATACCCACTTAGAAACCACGATATATAATATTAACATGATATTTAACATTTATATCATTTTTCAAAATAAATTATTATAATTTAGGATTTTTCCATTAGAAATTGCCTGGAGTCTGGAACTGTTCCGTAACCGGTAGATGGCAATAGGCTCGCCCCCATTACATGGGACCAATAACATCCTTGCGAAATGTGGGCGTACCTACAATGGGACTGAGTCCAAGGCACCTCTGCCTACCCCTTCGGTAAAAAGGTGTGATTGTATGTTTATGTTTTTTCGTAATAATTGCATCGTTAACATAACGTGGTTTGCAAGTGCACTACTTTGAAGTCTTTATTAAAAAAAACCACGACTTCTAATTATTTACTTATTAAAAGGTGCTTTAATAGTACCTATGTACGTAATATTATGATGTACATAGGTATTTATACACTACTACACTATACTACTATACATAGGTACTAAACTATAGATAGAATATTATCACTGTTAAGATTAAATAATTGTTAAGATTTGACAACGACAAGATATAAAGTTGATATTAATAATAAATGAGGATTTCCCCAAAGATTTTCCAATTTTCCCTGAATACATCTCGTATCCATTTGAAATGTAACTCCGAATGCGTTTTCGCATCTTAAAAAAGTACAAAACATCCAGCGCAAATTCTCACGAAGTCAAGATTTATTGAGAGACCTTTGATTTATGGTCCAATCCACACATGGGTCCAAAGGTTCAAAGACAAAAAAAGGAGAGTTTATTTTTGGACAAAAACAAAGAGATCTCCCTCGTCGGGTTCACAAGCTTGGTTTTTCCGTATAATCTCACTTTTAGCTTCATCGTTTTGTTTACCTAATTCTAATGCGCATGTTTAATTTATCAAGTTCGTATCGTTATATATATTAAGGGCTAATTTTATAATCTAGAGATGAGAACCCGTTTAATTAATATGATGTGAGAGGATAAATGAGCGTTTCATTTGAATTTATTTATGTTACTCATGTAGATTTAAAAGCTTCGCGATTAAATTTATTTCTGTAATTTAATTTATTGAGAAAAATGTTTGCACTTCAAGATATTAAAAAAGACAGTTAATATAATATCTGTTTACACTGCATTTTTTCAAATAAAGTTTACAATAAAATTCTAGGAATATAATTTTAGTTTTTTATCACTATCCAGGTGATGAACTGCCAAGAAAATTATTAACTAACTATAGGTGCTCGTACAATAGCATCAATGTTGGGCATTATGAATCACTGTCATTTGCCATAGCCGCTGAACTTTCTGAAGAATAATTCCTTTTGAAAAGGCGAAAGAAGTAGTTCGTTCTTAGTTAAAGCTATTTCCAAACCGCGGGTTTACTTTTACTCTGACAGGTCTACGAAACTTTTGCAGAATCGGATCAAATCAATTATACTTCGAAAGAATAGACAGGCAAAACTTCAACTTACCTTGCAATTTCTCTGAAGTTGAAATTAATTGATATCGTTCTGTAGAATTTTAAAGTTTATAGATATACCTACCCGTTTTTCTAGAAAATATTTTATTTGTACTTACTATTAATTTATTTGTACTTACTATTTCGCGGCCGTAGGGTGGGCTGTGGGGCCGTGGGGCATTAGAATAGTATCCTCACCCTCTAGGTTGCCGTAAGAGCCGGCTAATAGGTCACGCGGTGACGACGGAGCAGGGGTCTAAGCATCGGGTGAGATGCTGACAAAGGAAAATTTTAGAAGAATATTTTATATAAAATTAAATAACTTGCCGGGAAACTTAAAAATTTACACAAACAGATAACCCTTCCCAACGAAACACAACCGGACTGGATGGAAATCTGTGGGGGAGGTCTATTTTCAGCAGTCAACGTTCTATGGCTAAGATGATGATGATGATGATGATGATGATGAATTTCGGAAACTCAAATCAATCAAGCTATTAGTGTTCTGTTATCAATGTAAGACGATATCTTTATTTTGGCTCAAATATATTTTAAGCCTCGTCAATTTTGAAAACTAGGTTGTGTATTTATCTTGAGTTTTGATTTCCTCTTATTGCTACGAAAACTTATTACAGAGATATATCCGTCGTAGTTTTTTCTTTTCGCTCCTTCGTGATAGATTTCTCACTGCATAAAGCCCCTACAAGAAAGCGCGGAACCGAATTTTCTTGCCAGAAACCTCAGAGGGAAGGAAAGAAACCATAAAACAATATAAATGGGACGTGAGCTTTGCTTCTCGGCTAACACTTTACTCTGACTAAGCTGTAAATTTCTCAAATCTCATGTTATAGACAAATTTTACATTGAACTCACCTAATGTAATTTTGATTATACCATCAAAATAAGTCAAGTAAATGATGTCTTGTTTTGTTATAACTGACAAATTTAATTTATTCTCGATATTTTTTTAAACTGATTCTAATGTAATTTGCATTTCATATATCTGCATTATAATTAATATTGGCTTTATTTTCTCTCTGCTGACCATATGGTATGCAGTAGGCCATATACGATATCAAAAACTATTTCATGCGCAACCAATAACGTAAGGTTTATTGCATTGATTGTTGCGGGATGATGTATCTGTTATAGCTGTTTATCTCACCCCTGCAAAAATTGACAGAAATAAAATTGTAGGTATTGTTACAGAGCCCACGACACTAGACCTAGTTCGATAAGACTCCCAGATGAAATATATATATTTCGTTACGTCTTTAATGGGGGAACACGAAATGGCTATGCTGCAATGAGAAAAGCGTGGCAGAGCTATTTAAAAAGAAAATTAAAATAAAAAATATCCGGTATCTAGCATACTAGACCAATGAAATTTGGGAGTCTTATCATAATAAGACTCCCAAATTTCATTGGTTCCTCGAAACAGGGAAGGAGTAGGACTATACGATAATGCAGTGCTGCAAGCCCCCCTGATTGGCTATATAAAGGATGAAGAAGAATATTCAAAGTTTTTCATAGACAAAACAATTTTATATTTTCTTGGAAATTAATATCACGTCGACAACAATCATTTACATATTCCGCTTCATTACAAGCTCTGTACGTAAAGAATATTTCATTAACCTCCAAAATTTAAACAACAGTCTCCAGTTAATTTACCTTCTCAATAAGAGTGTGTTCGCACGCACTCCCCTTCAATATGACGATGTAACAGATATATACCATTTATACGGTGGCGTATATCACGGCATCGTCACCCTTACTTATTATTCATTGGCCTTCTCCCCTTTGACTCTTACCTCTAATTATTTCAATATTCTCCACGTTTCACAGACTATTTGTATTGTTGCTAATGTTATGGCTCACAAAAAACTTTCAGTAATTTTAGAATTCTACAATTTTTCCTCAATTTATGTATATTTTTAGCTAAGTTAAGTAGGGTGGTGGGTAGGTAGTTGGATGCCTACATCAAAGTAAAAACGAACCTATTTAGCAAAAGCTTACGCAAATCCTGAACAAATATCGGAAATTAGCTTTAAAACTTTATATAGATTCTGCATTAACTTTTCTCTCGTTTAATTTCATGCTTGAGTGAGTTGATTTATATGAATGTCCCAAAAAGCTAAACTTCACAAAGTTATGACCGCTGATCAGGGCGTGATTTATTTGCGTAGAGTGATATATGCACGGTTTGTAGCCGCACACTGAATCACACTGAAGGAATTTCCATGTTCAATTATATTATTGGCAGGTGGGGTACTCAATTCGAGTTGCCACCACTTTTAGGTTCAATATATTATATCATACGAGTACTTTTCCCAATACAGCTAGCCGATCTGACACTCAAATTATGGGAAACATTTATTATATATAATTTTCGCCATCCTACTAATTAAAGATCGTCCACTAATTGTGTCGAAATTAAAACTTATTATTTTTCACTCCGCCTTTTCACGCCGTGGAGTTACTGGCTTTAGAATAGTGCTCCATCCTCTCTACCCGTGGTTGCCGTAAGAGCCGGCTAAGGGTTAACAGATCTAGAGGACGGGCAGCAGCGTCCTCTGCAAAAACCATCGAACTGCGCTCGACAACCCGCCTGCCAAGCGTGTCGAGTATTGGCAAAACCCCTCTTTATGAGGGAGGCCTATGTTCAGTAGTGGATTACCAACGGCCGAGATGATGATGATTTTTCACTCGGGAAAGTAATTTACGAGTGCCGAGGAGTTACCGGCTTTAGAATAGTGCTCCACCCTCTCCACCCGTGGTTGCCGTAAGAGCCGGCTAAGTGTTAACAGATCCAGAGGACGGGCAGCAGCGTTTTCTGCAAAAAACTATCGAACTGCGCTCGACGACCCGCCTGCCAAGCGTGTCGAGTATAGGCAAAACCCCCCTTTATGGCGTATGTTCAGCAGTTGATTTCTTTTCTTTCTTTCTTTGTAATCGAACAAAAAATGGTCAACATTATGAATTATGACTTATTCGACGCATAGTTCACTAAAAACCTATCTAGTGTAACCCGATCTGTAGTTTATGGCCTCTTTACATAAAATTTATTGTCAATAACAGTGAAAGTATGCTGCTAAATAAAATTATACGTGGAAATACTCGTAATTCTGTTAAATTTTGTTAGGACTTAATTTTTTTATTTTTTGGCTGAACATTGTGGAAGAGCTTCATAGCGGTAAAGTTTATCATAATATTGAAATGAGAAAAGTAGTCTCTATCATCTTAAAATCGCGCTTTCATAGTCTTCGTACTGGCAGTGACAACGACATCATAAATCTTTGGTGTAATTAATCATTACTCGATCTTGATTATGGACGCCGACAACACTCGAGACAATGTTCTATGGACAATTTTCCTTTGAACAACTTTATTTATTAGGAAAAATTTAAGGATAAACTTTTTCTTACGAGTTATATGCTATCAAGGAAACGAGAATACACCATTTTCTTGATATAAACCCACGAGTACCAATGACATTATTACAACTAATACGTAATAGTTTCAGTTGTTTACAACTACAGTGCTACCTATGATTACGATACAAACTCCTAAATACGCAACATTTCACTGCGCTCGTCACTCTGATGATTTGACTTGCTTAATACTAGAGGCAAAAATCCAAAGACCAATGTCGAATTAATTCCTACTTGCTATAAGGAAGCACATACAATATATTTACAAGCGGTACACATAATGTGGCGTCTTCTTATGAACTCATGTGCCTTATGCATTTTGATCCTAACAAACGAAACTTTATGAGAGTGTTCAATCCTTTTGGGAGCTGGCACTGTGCTGACTGAGTGGATTACATTTAGAAATATTTTATTCTTGGAGGATGATTTTGGACGTTTGTGCGAGAGATCTTTCTGTAGTATATGGTGTTAAACACAAGCTATCCCCAATAGTTTTACTCACTAGAAAGTACCCTGCGTTATTTCATGATCTAAGCTGCAACTTGGCGGCAACCTACCAAATAACATAAAACGGCCTGATCTATTCAGTACTTTAACGCAAAGAGGTAAGAAACATATTCACGGACAGCAAAGCAAAGATATTTGCGTTTAATTCATGCGATATTACGAATGGCAACTAATATAACATATTATTTGTTTAGAAAATCAGAAAGAAAATCTTGAAAAGCAATCCGCTATTAACTGGTACAATGAAATAAGTCGCCATATGGTCGTAATCATGCATTTACGATGACGATATATTATTTTTCTTCTCCCTAGCAATTTTCCCGGCTATAGCCAGGGCTTTCCAGCTATTTCTCCTCAACTTCGCTTGGTCTTGTGCATTCTCTTCGGAGAGTTCATTGACACTCACTCATCCCTTAAGATGTCAAGCCAGCGTCGCTTTGGCCTAACGCGAGGTCTTTCTCCTGTGAAGATAAGGCACCTGTTCCCTACATACTCGGCTGGTCTACGCAAGACATGACCATACAATCCCTACAATCTCAAGACGATATTTTATTATATTGTTTTATTTATTCCTCAAAATAATGACGAGAACGGTCATAAATTTCCCTATTACCCTTTCAATCTTCTATATTTATGACTTTCAACCAATACAAATCCCTCCCTGAAATAGTTTCAGAAATAAGTTACTGACAGTTACATGTGTGATTCTATAAATGTCCCTTTCTTTATGATACACGAAAATATTACCTCGAAAGTCTAGATAATATTACATTACAATTACTTCTTATCTTTATAAACCTACGCACTACACTTATACAATTATTGATAAAATTAGCCTATTTTGTAGTGGTAGGTTTTGCAGAGGGCCGCTTGGGGAAGTACCACACCTTTGCCAGTTATTCATCCGCCTAGCAGTAATGTGCAAACATTACTGTGTTCTGGTAGGAAGGGCAATGTTACCAGCGAAATTACTGGGCATGATGAGTTTCAACAACTAATATCTCAGGGTGACAGGCGCAGTACAGTGCCACGCAGAATTTTGAATTCTTAATACACTGGATGGCACTGTGTCTGATATGGGCAATCATGATGCTTACCACCAGGCACCTGATTTGCTCGTCTTGTCACTCATTATCATAAAAAAAAATTATCTTCTTAGAGTTAATAAAAATATCCAAACAATACCTGCCTACGCTTTCCATTAAAACGTGAACTTAAATCATCTTGATAACAATCGGTTTTATGAAATTCCTCTGGGAGGTAAAGATAAATGAAATTTGTTACAAAAGTTCCGTTCGATGGCTCTCGGTTTCGATATTAAATTTATGCCATCAAGTGGCATTCAAAGAATGAGCATTTAACTTAGATTTTCAATCGTGGAATTCAATAATGCTCGCAAGGACTCAAGCATCGACCTACTTCATTCAAAATAGCCTAATCAAAACCACAATTTCGTATCACATAATATAAAAATTATAGTGTCGTTTGAAAGGGGAAATCTGTGTCCTTGCAACTTAATTTATCAATTATATTACTTATTCAAGAACGAATTACTCGGTCTTGAATAACTGGGACTTTGATATTTCCGTATCGAGTAACGGCCAACGACTTGATTACCAGTTGGTGAGCAGTTATGTGTACGTTTAAAATGTCTGTCTCGATGGCGTAGTGGGCGCAAGCACGACTGATAATCATGAGGTCCCAGGTCCCAGGTTCTCTAGGTCAGGCAAAGTGTTAGTTATAGTATTTTTCTTTATGACAGCCGGAAGTCTAGAATTGTCCCCAGTGGATGGAAAAAGGATCACCCCCTATTACATGGGACCGATAACATACTGGCAAAATGTGAATGTACCTACTATGGGACTGAGTCTTGGGTACATCTCTGCCTAAGTTGTTAAGAATGCATGATGGTATTGTGGGCTTACCCCACGTCACAAATCTTATATATTTTCTTTCCTATTTATATTTATAGTTGTTACCATACATACATACATACATACAAAATTTATAATTTTATATTCCATATACCTAACCGTGTTAACGTTCCGCGATAACTGATAATGGACCCGCACGTCGCGGCGCGGAGCGCGGGCGCTGCTTAGTAACATGTAACCTGTTGCATCGCACCGCTCCCGCGGTCCGCGCCCCGAGTTCGCCTGATGCGCGGCTCCATCGCAGTCGCGGCCCTCGCGTCCAGCCAGTGAGAAATTGACGCCCGCGCCAAACTCACGTCGCTCGCGCATCCACCACTACTTTCTCTTTACCGCGTACCTACGACCATAGTTTATAGACCTACCGTTGTATGTTGCCTAATTACGTAATACATACTCCTTCAAACATAAAACGAGTTCGTTTGTTATTGGGATACCTGGGGATCAATATACCCGCACCCACACAACCGAACTCCATACTGGTGACCCCGTGTGGGTGGATTCCAAATCTATAATTTGCTTACGCGTGAATTTTCTGATATCACGCGGCCAGCTGGTACTCTGCGCACAATCACACACTCGACACTACACCATATCCGCACTACACCTGGTCCTCCCGTGTCCTGTGCACCCAGACGTTTGGCTCCAGACAAACTCAAAGTGGCCAAGGCTGAGTTCGAGGCCATGTTGGCCAACGGCACAGCCAGGCCTTCTGAGAGCCCGTGGTCGTCTCCACTGCACCTGGCGCCAAAGAAAGACAACGGCTGGCGCCCCTGCGGCGACTACAGGCAACTCAATGCTCGTACCGTGCCTGATATGTATCCGATTCGCCACATTCACGATTTCGCTCACAACATCGCTGGTTGTCGCGTATTTTCAACAATCGATCTCGTGAAGGCATACAATCAGATACCTATCAACACGGACGATATACCGAAGACAGCAATTACCACTCCCTTCGGTATGTTTGAATTTCCCTTCATGACGTTTGGTCTGCGCAACGCAGGTCAAACCTTTCAACGGTTCGTCGACGAGATGATGCGCGGACTCGACTTCGTCTACTCGTACATTGACGACTTTCTAATTTTCAGCAAAAACGAGCTCGAGCACGAACATCATCTCCGTCAAGTCTTCACCAGGCTTCGGGACTACGGTATGGTCATCAATACGTCCAAATGCGTTTTTGGGGCTCCCGAGGTAACCTTCCTAGGTTATCGTATTTCGGAGAGCGGTACCAAACCATTGGACGAGAAGGTTCAGGCCATACATGACTTCCCCCCTCCAAAGGACGTCAGATCGCTGAGACGCTTTCTAGGCATGGCAAATTTTTATAGGCGTTTCCTGCCCAAAGCCGCCGAAATCCAAGCGCCTCTCAACGCCCTTTTGATGGGGGCAGTCAAGGGTTCCACACCTATTACGTTGACCGGTGATGCCCTGAAGGCTTTCTCTGATACCAAGGAAAGCCTCTCCAATGCAGCGCTTCTGGCACACCCAGATTGCCGAGCCAAGCTTGCATTGGTCACAGATGCATCAGATACGGCCATTGGAGCTGTCTTACAGCAGCTTCATGACGAGGTGTGGGAGCCTTTAGCCTTCTTCTCCCGAAAGCTCAGCCCGTCCCAGACCAAGTACTCACCGTACGATCGCGAACTCCTGGCGATCTACGAGGCAATCAAGTACTTCCGTCACATGGTCGAGGCGAGGCACTTTACGGTGTATACTGACCATAAGCCGATCTGTTATGCCTTCCACGAGCGGAAACATAACTGCTCGCCTAGACAGTTCCGCCACTTGGACTACATATCCCAGTTCACGACCGATTTGAGACACATTTCGGGTAAGGACAATGTCGTCGCCGATACCTTGTCTCGGGTAGATGAACTGGGCGCTCCAGTGTGCCTCACAGAACTCGCTGAGTCCCAAACCAATGACCCAGAATTGGCACATTACCTCACTGACGCGTCGTCTCTCCGTCTTCGTCAGATCGATTTCCCTGGGAGTCGCATACCTTTGTACTGTGACATCAGTACACCGACCCCCAGGCCCTTCGTGACAAAGGACTTCAGGAAACAGATCTTCCAAAGTCTCCACTCCCTAAGTCACCCCGGTGCCGCCGCCACTGCTAAATTAGTAGCTGAGCGCTTCATATGGCCCGGCGTGAGAAAGGACTGTCGAGACTGGGCCCGAACTTGCCTCGCATGCCAACGTGCTAAGGTTAGTCGACACGTGTCCGCTCCCTTGGGAACTTTCGACCTACCTCGCGCACGCCTCAGGCAAGTCCACATCGACTTGATCGGTCCACTCCCTGTCTCCCACGGATTCAGGTATTGCCTCACAGCCATTGATCGGTTCACTCGCTGGCCGGAGGTCGTACCGATCCCCGACATAACGGCAGAGACGGTAGCCAAGGCGCTCATCTCAGGTTGGATCTCCCGGTTCGGTTGTCCCACAGATATCGTTACAGACCGCGGCCGACAATTTGAGTCCGCACTGTTTCAGTATCTGTCCAAAACTATAGGCTTCCAACACAAGCGCACTACCGCCTACCATCCGGCATGTAATGGCCTTGTAGAACGCTTCCATAGACAGCTCAAAGCATCCATTACCTGCCACGCCGATCAGAACTGGTCGGAAATCCTACCTTTGGTGCTACTGGGCATCAGAAGTGCCTTCAAGGAGGATTTACAAGCTTCCTCAGCTGAGCTTCTCTATGGCGAGCCGCTGAGACTTCCCGGCGAATTTTTCCATCCGAGCACACCCTGTACATCTGACATGTCAGACTTCACAGCGCGTCTACGCTCATTCGCCGAGAAGTTGAAGCCAGTTGCAGCTTCTCGCCATAGCAAGCACAGAGTCTTTATATTCAAAGACCTCGCAACCGCCGAACACGTCTTCCTGCGTGAAGACGCTTCGCGTGTTCCCCTTCAGCCGGCGTACACGGGACCTCATAAGGTCATCGAGAGAGGTGACAAGGTTTTTAAGCTCCTTGTAAAAGGAAAACCTGTCACTGTCACAATAGATCGCCTTAAGCCAGCGTATCTACTTAGTGACGAAGGCAGCATCACAGGTGATTCACTCTCACCTACTTCTCCATCTCCCGCCTTACCTACTCAGGCCCCTAGTACTGGTCCTCTTCCCAGCACTACACACACACCAGCACCAACAACAACACGTTCTGGACGTACAGTCCGGTTCCCTAATTATTATCGCCCCTAGCCAGGTCTCTGGGGGGGAGTGATGTGGGCTTACCCCACGTCACAAATCTTATATATTTTCTTTCCTATTTATATTTATAGTTGTTACCATACATACATACATACATACAAAATTTATAATTTTATATTCCATATACCTAACCGTGTTAACGTTCCGCGATAACTGATAATGGACCCGCACGTCGCGGCGCGGAGCGCGGGCGCTGCTTAGTAACATGTAACCTGTTGCATCGCACCGCTCCCGCGGTCCGCGCCCCGAGTTCGCCTGATGCGCGGCTCCATCGCAGTCGCGGCCCTCGCGTCCAGCCAGTGAGAAATTGACGCCCGCGCCAAACTCACGTCGCTCGCGCATCCACCACTACTTTCTCTTTACCGCGTACCTACGACCATAGTTTATAGACCTACCGTTGTATGTTGCCTAATTACGTAATACATACTCCTTCAAACATAAAACGAGTTCGTTTGTTATTGGGATACCTGGGGATCAATATACCCGCACCCACACAACGGACACCATAGTATGTTTAAAATGTCTTATCTATTTATTCAAATGAATTTCGTACTATTATTAATTCAATACCAGAGTTTATAAGTCAGTCGATAATTTGGTAAGGTCCTAAGGAATAAGCAGTGCCGGGTATGGGGCCAAGTAAGGTGCGTACGACATGTGTTAGGAAAATATCATGCGACTGAGCTATGTGGTCGTTTGCAATGTTTTATGACCACAGATTTTCGACATGTCTCCTTTTATGCTTCGTAAAAGTTTTATCCCTTCTTTATGTACCTGTCTACGGAATTCAGCCTTTTGTAGCTTTCTCTACTGACGTTCTTTATATTGACAAGTATGTTATTTTCCTCGAATATTTTATGAAGACTATTTGGCGGTCAAAATGCTACCTATGCTATGCTGTGTGTTTTCTTCAACAATTAGTTTTCTCTGAACCTTTCAACTTTTTGCAAACTTCTTATAAAGAAAGTTATAATATCAGTACAGCTAGATAGTGTAATATTTAGTTCACATTTTTTTTTCCTGGCTCAAGAAAGCTTAATATGTTTCAAGTCACACACAAGAAAACTCTCTGATGTTATGAGCGATCACTTTCATGGCGGCTTTTGTATGTCTATGTTCATAGGTAATTACGGTTCTCAAACGATATCCTACGGATACGAGCACAAAGATATAAGGGAAGCACATCATAACATCTCAAAATAATTCCTTTTTTTGGATATCAAATTGAAAGATAATGGCTTCCCCTCGGAAATCTGCGCTACTGTTTACTTTCCAGTGGTAATATTTTCATTCAATTTATTATTTTATACCGTGCCGTGTTCACATGACGTCGAGTTATGAAACTAACTTCCGAAAATCAGAATCGTAACATGTGATATGGAAATAGGATTGGAAATCGCACAGCGTCGAATATGGTGAATAATATGTGAGCGAATGAAAGCTTTTTATACTAAATCGCTACACGAAATTGATTTGCACGGCTACTCGATGGTTTAGAAAGTGTGTCCTAACTTCTGGTTTTGAAAAGCAAACTTTGTACGTTGTTTTAGTATTGCATTTAGATTTTGATGACATATTACACTGTGGATGAAGTCGTAATTCGGCAATTAAAAAATGTATATACATTTAAGCTTCTCCTTCTTTTTGCAGGGGAGAACGGTCATAAATTTCCCTATTACCCTTTCAATCTTTTATATTTATGACTTTCAACCAATACAAATCCCTGCCTGAAATAGTTTCAGAAATAAGTTACTGACAGTTACATGTGTGATTCTATAAATGTCTTTATGATACACGAAAATAATACCTCGAGAGTACAATTACTTCTTATCTTTATAAACCTACGCACTACACTTATATAATTATTGATAAAATTAGCCTATTTTGTAGTGGTAGGTTTTGCAGAGGGCCGCCTGAGGAAGTACAACAGCTTTGCCAGTTATTTATCCGCCAAGCAGAATGGTCAAACATTACTGTGTTCAGGTCCGAAGGGCAATGTTATCAGCGAAATTATTGGGCTTGACGAGTTTCAACAATTAATATCTCAGGGTGACAGGCGTAGTGCAGTGCCGCGCAGAATTTTGAATATTAAAACACTAGGTGGCACTGTGTCTGATATGGGTAATCATGATGCTTACCATCAGGCACATGATTTTCACGTTATGTCACTCACTATCATAAAAAAAAACCTTTCAATTTTATAATTCTTACATACGAACGGAGTAAGTTTTTGCTTGTTACAGCAACTTTCCGAAAAAAGCGGAAGCATCAAACGGCAATAGCTTGTTATAAACTAACTTGCAAGACTGTTTGCACTAACTTAGCTACCTATAACGATAGCTGAGCATTTAGTACGACATACGTTGCAATTTGAAGTACAATTAAGACTGCAATAAGAGGCAATTTTGAAAAAAAAAATGCGTGCATTGAACTCAAGTCAGTAGTCTGTCATAAGTTATTATAGATTTGTTTAGATTATCAGTAACGAGTACTAAAAAAAGTTTATATAAGTTTTTAATATATAGATATTTAAGTTACAGTCCCCAAATATAGACACTGTACATGAGAAATACATTATCCTTTTATAATATATGTAAACTAAAGCAAAGTGCTACCCTTTGCTGAGTTTACATTTTGATGGCAATTTTTTTGTTGGCACCAAAATTTTTCACTATAATACTTGAAGATAATTAAGATGTTTGTGAATTTAAAAAAAATACAGTCATCATTGGCTGTGAATGTGCAGCGTATACGTTTAGGGCTCCAGTCAGTATTTTGAATTTTAGTTTTTAAAAAGATCATCAGTAAAAACTGGCTTACCCTTACTTGCTGAAAAATGTTATATAAGTTAGACCTCCAATTATAATCACGATTGTAACTCATAAATGCTATGCTAAAATAATTTAAAGAGGCACCCCTAATATCATTTTAATGAATTGAAAAACTTTGATAGGTTTATGTACAATTTTCTGTTTCTAATAGGGCAGTCCCGGCCAACGAATAAACACTGTCCCGGCTATGGCCAGTTAAAACTATTTCACGATTTCCTTTTGTAGTGTTTGCTAAACTATGAAAAATATTGAAAGCTTTTTCTGGTTTTAAAATGTTTGAGTGACCGAAATTGGTGAACGTTTTGCTCTTCAGATAGGTATTTACATCCACGCCCGCGTCAGGCATATTAATTGATATGTTTATGAATCGCAAAGTGCATAGGAACGTATTCTATCTCTAAAGTAAAAACAAGAAATGTTTTCCAATTTCCAAGTATCACAACATATCATAACATCACGCCTTTTTTCCGTAAGCGTAGAAAGAGGAGTGTCCAGGACGTATAGTCGAATAGTAGGTACACTCACACTTCGCCAGTTATGGTTTTTATTCCCATAGGAGGCGAGCTTCGCAATGATATTTTCAAACTAATGTTTATATCGTTGTTAGTTCATTAGTCTGCTAATCGCTAGAATAATTAGGTAACATAATGATGAGCGTTGTTATCTCAGGTTCTATGTATATATGATTTGACATATGCTAAACCAGTCTTTCAGATTCTGTTGTTTATTTGTTTTATGCCACTAATTGGTATCCAGTATCCATTCTATTTATTATACGTTGGTTTTATTATTCGTGAATAATAATAACTCATCATTCCTGTGGATCCTGCCGGTTAGGTTGAGAGAGTGGTGTAGGTCTAGGGTACGCCTGCACCATCTTATTTACGTCCCAGGCGATGCAGCGTCCATGTTCGAGGATCGGCACTTGCCGATCCTCAAACATGGACGCTGCTTGAATCATCTTCTATAGATGTTTAAGGCAGTGATGATGTTATATTATTTAACAAATGTGCTTTTACCTGCAACTGATCAATACTAATTCCAGCAATCAATAAAATCTGAGCCCGTAATGGCATCATTAACTGCACATTCTTGGTCGTGACTCGAAATAATTTGCCACTAACTGAAATAAATGTTTCGCTTCAATACCCCCAGTTTGATTCTATCACGCTCTATTCAACATTAACGTTTCAAATAGCTCAATATATCAAATACACTCCCTTGCAAAAGCTAATCACTTAATTGAAACGGACAATCTCGGTGACAAACAGGACCTTGGTTCACACCATCAAGTTGATTATGCAAACGGCTGCATTAGGGAAGCAATAGTGTGTACACATGGCATTAGTTACGACACTCGCCCTGATTACTAGTCAAACTAATTGTTGGAGATTGCAGACCAAAGCTCATGACATATAAACTCAATTTTGAATCATTTGAAGACTCTACTGCCACGGTGGCGTAGTGGATCGATCATGAGGTCCCGGGTTCAATCTACAGGTGAAGCAAAGTGTGAAATATTGGATTTTTCCATAAGGGATATTAATAACTGCCTGAAGTCTGGAACAGTGTCCGGTAGATGGCAATAGGTTCACTCCTACAAAGGCCAATAACAAACTGGCGAAATGTGGGTGTACCTACTATGGGACTGAGTCCGCCTGCCCCTTCGGGAAGAAACCTTGATTGTATGTTATATAATGAAGACTCTACAAGCTGCTTTATTTATTAGGCAAGTAACTGTAAGGGGTACATAGTATGGGGTTTCCTTGTGTCGCAGGTCCATGTTAAGTTTGTCTAGCTGCAACATTTTTCTTATTTATTCAGCTAACGCTTTTTTACGATGTCGATTATGTTACTTATGTCGTGTAGACTTTATGTCTATACTTATTACCTATGACCTATATAGGCATGCAAGAGTAGATAACATAATCATTGTTATTTTAGTACTTATAATATTTTTAATCTATCTCTATTGAACATAAAATATATAACAACAAAATGTAACATTTTAACTTTTATCGCCTTTCAGGAAGGAGTAGGACTCAGTCCCGTTGTAGGTACTCCCACACTTGGCCAGTTATATTTTTTAAGTCTCATGTCCAAAAACCAACCGGAGACAAAGTGATTGCCATCTACCGGGCACAGTTCCAGACCCCAGGCTGTCATTGAGAAATGAAGATCACTTCCTGCCATCAGGAATTGATCTTCATTTCTCAATGACATAATCCATAAAAATCCTATATCACTTTTTGCCTGACTTGGGGATCAAACCTCATGATGGGCAGTGGTCCGAAATGTTTGTTCATCACTACGCCACCCAGAAACTTAAGAAAAAAAATGTTTTATATAATTATTTAAAATACTCTAATAATATACCTAGCTAAAAATCACGACGTATTGTACTGCAGTCAGTTTCCCATCAGTTTCCTAGCTTTTAATAAATCGACGTCGCTGTATGAGTAGACGCAAAATCGCTGGGGAAAATATTAAATCATGTCCGTAGAGGCAAATTGTTTATGGTAATGTTCCGGCTGCGATACGTGAATGTTCAGCTTTTATTAGCGCCCGTCGCGAGCCCGAATGTGCCATTAATGACGCTATAACTCTCAAACGCCCTCGATCGTTCGATTGATTGTTCGGAAACAATGACAAGCGCAATTATTTTGTTGTGTTTTTTATTTCCTATGTTTCTGGTCAATTTACTTACGATTACATATTATTATATTTGCTGTGCTGAGCGGTTTTAATCAGTAGTCATGGAACGATGACTACCGATTAAACACAGTTACCGTGACAGGGTTGAGTGTAATTTATTTTGTGACATGTAATTTTAATATTCATCATCACCATCTCAGTCATAGGACGTCCACTGCCAAACATAGGCGTCCCCCATAGATTTCCATATAGACCAGTTGTAATTTTAATACTATCAATAAATTATTTATGATTTCAGCCTAATCAGTTCAGTAGTTTTCGCGTGAAACAGTAACAAACATCCATCCATTCATCCTCACATACTGTCGAATTTATAATAATATAGTAGGATGGGATTAAAAAAAAAACTACTACAAAATCGAGCCCAAAAGATACTTAACGAAAAGATGTCAAAGACTAGCAATAGCATCTTAACTTCATATTTAATCTCTTAGGGTGAATTTCATCAACTAACTAATTTTTAACATCAACCAATACTTTACCGATCGATAGATCAATAACCAATACGTTGCCTGACAAAACTGTTTAAAATACATACATACATACATACAGTCACGCCGTGTACCCGGTGGGGTAGGCAGAGACTATTTCCCTCCACTTGCTACGATCCTGACATACAACTTTCGCTTCGTTCACTTTCATGACATTTTTCATACATGCTCGTCGGTTGTAGGTACTTTTGACTTGGCCTTTCAACAACGTCAACTTGTTCATGAAAAGTACGCCAAGGTCGACCGCTACCGACTTGACCATTCACACTAGCCTTATAAATCTAATAATTATAACTAGCGTTTAAAATGACCTATAATTTACGTACAACGCGTAATCGATCAATAACCAATTAAACAATAAACGATCGATTATTTGATCGATCTATCAAATAATCAATCGACCGGTTATTATTCAAAGATTCATTTCAGTAAGTAGATTTATTTCAGGAAACATGTGTAGGTACATAATTACAACGTCTTGTTGTTGAATACTTAATAAAATTAGTTTCAACATGTTTATGCCTATCGGCGTATGATTTGTTAGAGTCATTAAAATTTTAATGTCAAAATAAAATAATATGATTAAAAATAAAAATAACTATGAACTAAAATACAAGTTCTACAAGTACAGTATTGTTAAAGTTAGTACAACCCAGCCTTAATTTAAAGGGGACTAAAAAAAGTCTCGATTAACCTCATTAAGGTTATTTAAAATATCTTTTTTTTAATGATAGTGAGTGAGTGACAAGACGAGCTAATCAGGTGCAAACTCAAACTCAAACAGATTTATTCAAATAGGTCATTATCTGACACTTTTGCACGTCAATAAAGATAAACAGTACTGAGTCTACCGTGCGTTCGGAAAGATACCTCTACAAGAAGAACGCACAAGAAACTTGTAGGGCTTAATTTTTTCAACAGATAGTTTTACAATATTTGGTTTGGTTACATTCGTTTTCTTAAAAGGTGCCGCGAGGCGGCTATGCAGAAGTTTCCAGGCATCTTTGTCCTCTATGTACTGGTTGATTTTATAATAAGCCTTCTTTAGTAAAGTAGATTTTATATAGGTTTTGAATTTACCCTCTGAGAGCCCACTTATCTCTTTTGGGATTTTATTATAGAAACGTACACTATTTCCTAAGAATGTCTTTTTATTTGTTTTAGATAATCTAAAGCTAAGTGTAGCTATTTTGTCTTTATTCCTAGTATTAAAATTATGAAGGTCACTATTTAATTTGAATTTATGTAAATTTTTACGCACATACATGATGTTCTCATAAATGTATAAGGATGGTAGGGTCAGTATGTTTATATCTTTAAATAATTCCCTCAGGGATTCGCGTGGACGCATCTCATAGATGGCACGAATCGCACGTTTTTGTAGTATAAAGATAGTTTCTATATCTGCGGCTGACCCCCACAACAGAATCCCATAAGACATAAGCTATGGAAATATGCAAAGTACACTAATCTCGCCGTGGCTATATCTGTCGGTGCCTGATGTTAAGCATCAAGATTGACCATATCAGACATATATCTGGTGAGTAAATGTACTAGGTATTAGTGTTACTATTCGTTTTCAAATAAACTACTAAAAATATTAATAAATTGGTGGAGGTAAATTATTGGCAGTAAAGCCAGTTTATTACAACATAGCAGTTATACGAATCAGCCAGTTTATATCCGCACATAAAAAGCTTAGGTATCTACAATTTTTTAATTTAACACTAAGCGTTATTCACTTCGTGAATATTCACACTAATTAGGTAGAGCGTTGAAAATGCCACTTAATTCAGGTTTACCTGTAATATTAATTACCAAGGCGTCGACGAGTTGACCGCATGTTCGTAATTAACAATATCGTACTCAACGAGAAACGTGCGGACTGTTGAAATATTCACAAAATGTTTAACTGATAAAATAAATACAAACACTACCTACCGTCCTTATTATTATGTCCTCCTTCAAATCCAGAGTCCCTGATTCGAATCTCAATTGTGAACTTTTCATCTGGGCGCTACTATGCTTCAGATGGCACGTTAAACGCATGTTCGTAATTAACAATATCGTACTCAACGAGAAACGTGCGGACTGTTGAAATATTCACAAAATGTTTAACTGATATATACAATAAATACAAACACTACCTACCGTCCTTATTATTATGTCCTCCTTCAAATCCAGAGTCCCTGATTCGAATCTCAATTGTGAGCTTTTCATCTGGGCGCTACTATGCTTCAGATGGCACGTTAAACAATAAGTCTCGGCTGTTTTCTCTAAGATGTTATATAGGATAGGTCATGTCGGAGGCCTTATAGGAAACTTGGCAAGATGAATACAGACAATATGGGTCAGTGTCCACTTATCCGTGTGAATTTACTCGAGCAGTGTAATTGTGGAAACCTGTTCCCTAATTTATCCATATTATTTTATAATTTCAAAATTACTAATTATTATAATGAAATCGAAATTATTAGGTTTAAATTAACACAACCAGCTGTTTTAATACAAATTCAGATATTTGGGCGTAACTTGCCCTAAATAACGTCTTATTCAAACATGTTATCAGTTACACAATCTAGATAGCCGTGAAACTAGGTGGCGTGTTAATTATGGTTCTGCCACAACTCACAACACGTTATGTGGTGAATGCAACCTTAGGGGTCATGTCACACTACCACTCTTTAAAAACGTAGCTTTTGTACGGTATGAGTTACCGAAGAAGATAGAATACCTATGTATTATAATTTATAAAGAATATAAACTAATAAACTAGTCAAATGCGAATGGGACTCGCATATGAAGGGTTCCTTCCCAACATTACCTACCTTTTTTAGAGGTGGCATCACCTTTTCATCACCTACCAAATAAAATTCTTATTACTATTATCCTAATTAGTATAAGAATATATACTTATTGCAAAAAAGTCTTATATCACAATTCATTAAACATGTTGGCTGTATGGAAAGCACCTTTAATTATGATCTTTATTTCATTTTTATTAAGTTTTGTTATAGCGGCAATAGAAATACATTATACAGTGTGAAAATTACAAGTGTCTAGTTATTGCGGTTTATAAGATAAGAGCTCCGTAACGTATGGACTGACGGACGGATTCGGAGTCTTAGAAATAGGGTTCCTTCGTCATCCTTTGGGTAGTGAACCCTAAAAAAAGAACAGCGATACTCTGACTTCTCCATTATTGCTCGAAATAGATGGTAGGTACTCGTTGTAGTGGTTTAATTACCTCAGTCTGCACTGAAAGCACTGATGCCATTTCGATTCTCATTCGATTTAATGTTGGCGCATGTCAAACTATGACATGTTTCAAGTCTGAACCATGCTATAAACACTAGTACACCCTCCCCGCATCCCGCATGTATTGGCGATTTTCTTATCATTTAAAACATAACATACATTCACGCCTTTTTTCCCGAAGAGGTAGGCAGAGGTGTACCCAGGACTCAGTCCCATAGTAGATACACCCACATTTCGCCAGTATGTTATTGGTCCCATGTAATAGGGGGCGAGCCTATTGCCATCTACCGGGCACAGTTCCAGACTCCAGGCAGTTATTTAGATAATGCCTAATGGTAAAATCCTATATTTAACACTTTGCCTGACCCGGGGATCGAACTCGGGACCTCTTGATTGGCAGTCGAGCATGCGCCCACTACGCCACCGAGGCAGTCCCTCTATCTTATCATTTAAACATTTTTTTAGTCTTATCGTTTAAACATTAATGAAAGCGGAGTCTAGTAGGTTAAGTGGTCTGAGACTCCAAGCTGTCATTAAGAAAATTCCTAAAGGGAAAATCCAGTAACACTGACCTGGGGATCAAACCTGGTAGTAGAGCTTGCGACCACTACGTCACCGAGGCACTCCTACTAACCTACCTACATAACATCTGAATATAAATCTTATAATCCTAATCCCCGGAAGGTGTAGATAGTTTTATCAGCGAGCAAGGAAGCTCGGGGCGATGGTAATCGGTACAGATAATTGCTAGGTGTAGCCGCACTAAGCATGCATAGCTTGCTTGCTATCGGCGGTTACCTAATGGTGCGAAAATACACACTTCTCTACCGGAAATTAAACCCAAAGCTTTCACCAGTTAGGAGCTAGCTGTATTGGCCACTATAGTTTAACGAGTATTGAACTAAACTCATCATAACATTAAGTAGGTATAACTACTCTCCCGCAACTATAAGAACATACTACATATATTTCATAAATAGCTGTGCCTCGCGGTTTCACCCGCGTAGAAATCTATCCCGTAGGAATATCGCGAAATATGTGTTATTCCAGGGCCTAAGCTATTTATATACCAAAATTCAGCCCAATCGGTTCAGTAGTTTAGGCGTGAAAGAGTAACAAACATCCATCCATCCATCAATCTAACCAAAACCGCGAAAGATGGCACTGGAGGTGAGTTAGAACTCGCAAGCGTTTTCTTCACCTGTTTTAATAACAAAAAATTTTTACAATGTTTTTACATTGAAGGGAGAAAATTAGAATAAGTAAGACCAATTTGTGGTAGGTCTTAATATTATCATAGTCTAAAACGGATTATAATATTAAATATTATATAAATTCTTCTTTCTTTTTTTCACACCACCGACCAAATGTGATTTACTGTACTCTCATCTCCCTGCGCGGGTGTCTAAAAGAAATCGCTCGTAGCTATAAGTAATATAATTGTAACAAAATATGTTATTATATTTCAATATTAAGTTTTATTATATGTGGTGTACCAATACAGTATTTTTCTATCTTCTTATTTTTTCACTTTTTATCTTGAGGCTAGTGACAAAACCATCACAAATCGTTTGATGTCTGATATTAATATTATCTTTATGCGCAATCCACAGTATCAGTACCACCCACAATGTGGGCAGACGGTCTGATAAAAACCATAGGAACACGTTAGATGCAGGCCGACTACAGTCGGACTAGATGGAAATCAATGCTTATGTTCAACAGTAGCCGTCCTATGGCTGAGATGATAATGATGATTTTTTTGCGAAAATTCTGCTCATAAATAGCCTGGTTTGGACACACCTTTAGTACCCATCTACAGCTATAAGGTAATTGTTTATTTTTACTAAAACAAATAGTTGAAAATGACATTACGGCCAGATTAGATCTTAGACAATGAACGTAATTTCCCAAAAGACCGATTACATTTACGCGCCATCAGAAAGTCCTAACTATCTCAATTTATATTCCTAATTGACGTATTTCAATCCGCTGTTCACATGAAGTTATAACGGCCATTACTTTTATCTCTCCTTCTCAGTAAGAACATAAAATATACACCTACCTATCACATATATTTATTACAGGTCTCGTAATTGACAGCCGACGCACGTCTCAGCATATTTATCAGCATCGAAATTGATACGTCTATAGTATTGGCACACGTACGCATCAACGCTGCTTAACGAAATAAAAGCCTCAAAATATTCTACTTCATTTTGTGTGTTCTTGCCTTTTGCCCGCGAACACCCGAAAATAGCATTTTATTACACCCAATACATTTATAGGATGACGTGAAAATATCAACACTAAAATAAAATGTTGATTCCACTCTGCAATAAGAAACAAAATATTTACCGTTCTATGAAGCTGTTAGCTTAATTTTCGTATTTCACGAATTTCACACTGTCACAAACAAAGTTAGGCATCTGATTGATTCATTTATTTTCCAACAACTTCACGGTTGAATCGACTGAAAATCATTAGGGAACTCAAAGTTTTATTTACGGCTTACAAAAGCAAAGAGACCTTTCATAGTGACACACAATAGCGCGTTGAAACGTCGAGCTTTTTGCGGAACGGATAAGAATCTCGCCTTATAAAATCTAAGTATATAAGCTCAGAGTTTACTGTAGCGGAGTGATTAAGGTTCAATTAAACCTGAGTTTTTCGAGCTGAGATGTTTTCCTATAATTTGTTTGTGGTAATAGGACTCTTTGGTTCAAATGTAGATAGCAAAGCGGCCATGACCCCACAGGGTAGAGCGAGAGATGTGCGTCTAAGTCTTCAGATTTGCATTGTACAAAATGCTATAGCCGTCCTCTGCATTAATTAAACATAATAATACGGATGGTATAGGAACATATTACCCTAACTAAATACACAATCCCATAGAACACATCGAAAATCCACATGTCGACATTTCAAATTTCAAATTTTCAAATTTCAAAATTTATTCATCAAAATACTTATGCTAGTTACACAAATATTATTAAACAATAATAGTAGGTACAAATGCATAAATATTACATTATTATTATAATCTGTTTTATTTTCGGCGGAACCCTAAACTAGGCGAGAGCCTGTATCTTAGGGCCCAGAGATGCGATTAACAATTTATGTACACAAGTAACTCGAAACGGTGTGTGACAGAAATTAATTGAGTAACATAACATTTTACTTAGGAGATATTGATTTATGATATAAATATAATTATTATTAATGATATAATAATAATAACCCGAATTATCATGCAAAATTATTAAATACAATTTAGGGGAAAAATATATAGTATTGGATTAATTAAATAAATTTACCTTTAACTTTAGATATTAATATTTACAATAAATGATTAAATTAATTATATTATATTTAAATTTATTTATTTTAATTATACACCCAAATAATTGTAATTTTTAATGATGAAGGAATATTGTGTTTGTGTATTTGTGTTGTGTGAGGGTGGGGGGGTGAGTTTGGGGGTGTGATTATTGTGTGTGTGAGTTTATGTATGTATGTGCGTGCGTGCAGAATTCAAAACTAACAAGATATTTTTTTTTTTTTTTTTTTTTTTTATTGGGACTAGATGAGTCTTTCAGTTTCATCGTAACTGAGCTTCAGCAGCCAATTCCTCACTGTTCGTTTGCACTGTGATATTGACAAGCCTTTTACTGCGCAGATCTTGCTGATTTTATTGTATGTGTTTGGGTGAGAGTATGCTGGACAGCGTTTGGCCAGCAGAGACTTTGTCCTTGGAACTGGAATCCTATATGCACGCCTACCCATGATTATGTTATAATCGCTACGCTTTTTTAAGTTTTTATGGGTAAGAAAAACAGCTTCGTGTACAAAGAGTTGGCGCACCCTCAGCACCTGGCATTCGGCATAGAGAAGGTCAGTAGAGAAGCGGAAAGGTTTACGTAGCATGACTTTTAGGAGTGCTCGTTGGGCTCTCTCTATATTAATAAAAGTGCTGGATCCTGCGCTGCCCCAAACAGGTATGCAGTATTTTATGATAGATTGGCAAAGAGCCAGATAGACCTGTATAAGGATGGGTGTCGGGGTACAGTCTCGCAGCTTCTTCATAACATGAATGAGCCTCCTCACTCTAGCGCTGAGTTCAGCGATGTGAGTTTTATAATTGAGGTTTACATCTATTGTGACTCCGAGGTATTTTATGGTGTCTGTTTGCTCGACAGCTGTGCAACTGCAATTTTCAGATAGAGTGCCATCCAAACTACGACATGAGTGGATTTTTAAAGAAGCATCAGCAGACGGTTGACTGACAATTGTTTTCGAGAAAGTGATGTATTTTGTTTTTTTAATGTTTATAGTTAGTAGGTTCCTATCCATAATTTTCGAAATAAAACTCATCCCTTCTTCAGCAGCTCTGAATGCCAGATCCCACGTTTTATGATAGAATATCACGGCTGTGTCATCAGCGTAGGCTACTACTTCAGCATATTCTAGATTGGCGACATATCAGCCTATAGAAAACCCTAGTGCTCTAAACCACTGTCAGATGGCAGCGTACACAAGATGCTGGCGGCATTGCCAAGTTGAATAGCAATGCTTATACGTCAGATAAACGCCAGCATATTGATCACACGTCGCCTCGACCAAGCGCTAGGATAAACTAATTCACATACTTAGATACATAATATCACCAATTCATATTAAATGCTGGTAGGTCCTTCAAGCTAGCCTTACCAAGGTTCATGTTTAAAAATGCAAGATCTTAGATACTGCATCGATCAAATTTCTCAGCCATGAGTATGCAGTGCATAAATTGACCGCATATCTGGCCATCGCCTGACTCTTAATGGCCACGAGGTGGGACAGATTGTAATCGTGGAAATGGGGCTTGCTAGCTGCTTTGTCGATTGAAGGAAATTTTGTAGCTCGTTTGCGAGGTAGTTTCTACGTATAAGGGACCACATAAATAAAAAACTGCTTATTGGGAATTCGACTTCAAAACCGGGTCCCTGGGTTTAAATATCATGATATGTGGTAAGCATACCACGTATATGTTATGATAAATCTTGCTCTCACGTGTTGCCACACGTCATGAGATTTTAATGAGATTTAACATAACATACAATCACGCCTATTTCCCGAAGGGGTAGGCAGAGAAGGTGTAGATCCACATTTCGCCAGTATGTAATTGGTGACATGTAATAGGGAGCGAAAAATCCTATATAGGCACGCTTTGCTTGACCTGGGAATCGAACCCGGGACCTCCTGATCTGCAGTCGAGCTTGCGTCCATTACGCCACCGAGGCAGTCGATGAGATTAAAATCCGGAGTATTTGACATTTGGACGCTACCGTGTGCTTTGAAAATCACATAAAGCCATTGGCCCCGGCTGTCGTAATAGACGACAGCCAACAGGTCATGTTGGAGGGCGAACCTGATACAACTATTGGACAAGAAGAAGAAGAAAAAGAATAAGAACTGTGAAAAGATCTATATTTAGCTAAATAACTAAAACTCAACTGCGGAATGTAGCCTAGATACAACATATTGTGGGCGATGATCGGTGTCAGAGCCTTTAGGGTGTCATTGTACGCCAATAAATTTGTACCACTACACTTTTAGAACAACTCTCACTGTAGAGACAAGGCTGAAATCGCAAAAATTGGATTAAGATTTTATCCTACTAATCCTATGTTCTAAATGTAAAAGTCTGTGAGGATGGATGGATGCATATTTGTTACTCTTTCACGCCAAAACTAGTTAACCGATTGGTCTGAAATTTGGTATGTACCTAGGTAGCTTAGACCCTAGAATAAGTCATATAGGGTACCTCTTTTTTCCGATATTCCCACAGGTACGATGTCTATGCGGGTAAAACCGTAAAATAATATATATATATATATATATATATATATATATATATATATATATATATATATATATATATATATATATATAAAAACAAATTAAACCGTTCTTGGATGGTGTGGTGCATGTTTTAAATCTTTTCAGAACTACTGTCAAAAAGATACATAATAAAGTGCACTAACATCAGAAATGAATTGAAGCTCCAGTAATCTCAGTACATTCTAACGAGTACAATAATCCTACTCCACGTTTAGTTCGCACTTTAACTAAATAAGATGAACTCAAGCAGAAGAATGAACACTTAGCATTCGTAAAATCTCCACCCTCATCTGTCTCCGACAAAAACTATAACCGAACTGCAGTAAAAACTACGATTACAAAGTTTATATCTCTCCGTAGAATAAGGACTTGGGAAGTTGCATGCTTAAAAACTAGTCGAGCGTTGTAATGTCGTCTAATAATATGGTAATACATTTATTTTATTGATAATCATAAAAATTAAATCGAAAATTAGTCATAGTTAAGTTAGAAATGTATCACTCATTAGCCTTTAAGTATGACATAAAAAACAATAAGTTTTATAAAATATACTCGATAAAACACACAATTACAACCTACATGATTTTACCCGTAGATATATAATAATAAATAATAATAACCTTTATTTGGAATAATAAACAGGGTAACATGGTACATAATGATATCTGCAGAAGTATAAACTGTATCACAGATATCAACGCCCTCCTCCGGAATTAATGCTTATTCCAGTAACAAAAAAATTATACCAGTTACTTCAAATAACAAGACGACAATGATAATGATAATAATTTTACCTGATAATAATGTATTTGAACGTACATATTCAATATTAGCTATTCCTCTTTACACATGATATTTGATACTGAAATGCATGAGTTTATCTATTTAAAACAGAAAATTTAAGTAGGTTAGTAGGTGCCAGAATAACGTAATCAGTTGGCTATAAAAATTACTCTAAGAAACTGCTGGAAAACATGCAATATCATATAAAACTCGAAGCTCGTTCGTAAACTCTATAGAAGTGGGGTTTGATACACAATATTAAAGTAACACGATTTAAATAATATACTACGAATTTTAATAGGTACACATAAGACTTTTTTTGCAGTTTCACACACTTTTTTATTATTCACTCAATAAGTTGCCTAATAAGATATCATTAGGATGTTAAATATCTAGATATAGAGTCGGTTTTGACTTCCGATGGTATGTAATTACTTTGCAAGATCGTGAAAGCCACACATTGGGTTCAAAGTATAATGACCTAATTTGTTGATCGGGACTTGGACACGCCTTTTTCTTCAGAGAAACACCTATTCCCATAGGTGTACAGTGTACACCCACACTTCGCCACCCACCTACTACATAAGTCCTACGTAAATGAGGGAGAGGCTTTTGTTATAAATTGGGCACAAATCCGGACTCTAGGCTTTGAGAACTATGCCTATTGTGTGATGAAGCGATATTATTTATTTCGTTTCATACCCAATAAAATATTAATGTAGTCATACACGGTCCGCAAACCTCTCATACAATGATACTCGTATCAAAAACTTATTCATGTATAAGCCGAGTACTGAGTATACTATTCAGTTGTCAACCAGTACATAGAGGACAAAGATGCCTGGAAACTTCTGCATAGCCGCCTCACGGCACCTTCAAAGAAAACGAATGTAACCAAACCAAATATTGTGAAACTATCTGTTGAAAAAATTAAGCCCTACAAGTTTCTTGTGCGTTCTTCTTGTAGAGGTATCTTTCCGAATGCACGGTAGACTCAGTACTGTTTATCTTCATTGACGTGCAAAAGTGTCAGATTATGACCTATTTGAATAAATCTGTTTGAGTTTGAGTTTGTTACCGACACCTACCTGAGATAATTAAAAGCTACCCTGGAACCATAAATTGTTGAGCTCAAAAATTAATAACAAAATAAAGGAAAATTGGACCATAATTCATTTACTAATTAAAACCAATTTCATCCCGAGCTATTGATAGTATACGTATACTTCTATGTAAAGCGTGTACACTCGCACAATAAGTGGTGGATGACCTTTGCAAAAATACGTATAATTTAACTTCATACTAAGGCGCTCTGCACACAGAGCAACTTCAGTTGAAGAAGCCATCGACTAGTTTTAAAAACTTTTTAAAAGTTTTCGTTATAAGCTGCCGGTTGTAGCTACTAAAATGTTCAGTTGACGTTTTCCCCAATTTTAAATATACTTTTGAAATATTTCGACTCATTGTGATTGCCGGTTGGGCAACCTAACACAAAAAATAGTATTTAAATTCGATAGTTGGAGCAATTTGAAACTGATTCGTCGTCCACGTCATCGTCTCAATAGGTATTTTAAGTTTATTATGGTTTATTTTAGGATATAAAATTTATATATCTCTATGTACTGATTACTGATTGACCTTACAATAAGCCTTCTTAATAAAGTAATCGACAATATCTTCAAAAGTCAGTTAGATATTTTGTGACTACTCGTAACCAAAACTATCTCTGGCGAGCATAGCCAGTGATTGTTCGACTAGGAAAACTTAAAATAGATGCGAGAGGCGGTGAGGCTTCAGTAAATCAAAATTATTGATAAAGTTTTGGGCTAGCTCCACCTGAAGTATTAATTCAGTCCATATTTCATCACACTTGAAACATTCTTCTTCAATTAATGATGGTTATATTAAATTATAATATTAACGTTACCGATAACTGGCTCTATAATATGTATATAAACGTAGCAGGGATGCTGCGAATATTTGCATCCGCATCCGCAAATGCGGAGCTTCCGCATAGATTTGGACATCTGCATCCGCATCCGCATCCGCAATAATCAATGCGGATTTTCATGCGGATGCGGATGTAATACAAGTTACGACAAGAAAGAAATTGGGCGGGGCCGGCGAATGGCGCGTGCCGTTCGCACTTAGACAATGACCAACGGGAGCGAAAAAATTGGTGACGAGATCCGACGCGTTTGTTGTAGTGCATCATTTGTTTCATCATTACGTATTGTGGTGACTCAGGGATGTTGCGAATATTCGCATCCGCATCCGCAAATGCGGAGCTTCCGCATAGATTTGGACATCTGCATCCGCATCCGCATCCGCGGATGTGAGCCTTCAGAAATCCGCATCCGCATTTACATCCGCGGATGTGAAAAAATCGGCATCCGCAACATCCCTGAAACGTAGTATAACTATTTATATGAAGTATACCTACTGATAACTCTAAAAAAATTGAATTGATTGATGCTAAAAGTAGAAAAAAATATTCTTTCTTCTATCTATATATATTACCTACTCCTTCAATTTAAAAAAAATATCATAAAATATATGAAGAAAATAAAAATTCTGCTCTAGAAGGTATTCTGCCGGGACAATAAGGTGTCATTGTGAAGCAGACCATCTTCTCAATTATAACAGAGAATGTTAATAAAATGAATTCAGCAGAAAACTTTGGTTTGTGGTCCCGTGACATACCGCAACTAAGCGTTGTTGTAAATTAAGTAAAAATATTTCTTTTGCAAAGAAAAACAAAGCGACTTTATCCCGGGGTTGAAATTTATGAGATGCGCCTCGGATTAAAAATGTTTGCCGTGCCCTCGGGCCCCTGCCGGGCTTCATTAGACCGTGTTTCTGGAATATTCTGATTAATATTTACCTTCCACTTCTTGCGGATTGTAGTTCATTAACCTTCTGTCTTGTAATCGAGGCGTCACGAAATTTGGTTACGGTGAATATCTTTGAATACGAAATCAATTAGCTGCGTAGAACTCTCCTCCTGGATTTAAATTAAAATTTTGTTTGAATGAGATACAAGCCACGTTTTAATAATAGCGAAGATATTAGATACATTAATATTTTAATAATAACAAGTCTCGATATTACGAGTAATTTACTACATAACAAAATTATACCTACGGCTTCTATTTTTAAGAAATACGTATTTTTATTTCATGAGAGTTTCTATTACATCTTTAATATTTTGTATCTAAAAATAATTAAAACAAAGTCCACGTGAATGAACCACTGAGTCAAATTCACACGAATTATATCATGCATTGATGACCGCACAGTGAGCGTGGATGATAGCTCCGGCTACCTACAATGGTATCTACTATACCTGTTAAGGAGAGCAGTTCAGTCTGTCAGTTAATAATTAACAGCTATATACGAGTAATATCAAAACCAGAACAAATTTGCACTTGTGACTCAGACATATAATATCAAAACAAGAACAGTTACTACAATTTGCACTTGTGACAGTCAGCACGTAATAAACTCTGACCTCACGAATGCTGATCAGACTTAAAACCAAAATATTATGTATTGTATTCCATGTTAAAACAAATAATACTCTCATGTTGTTACCCTTGATATACAAAGTGCGGAATAGTGTAAGAATGCTGTGGTGCGTTAGAAGGTGTAGTGACAGAGCTAGAGAAAATAATGCTTATAGGTGGTTCGGCCATGTGGAGAGGATGGAAGAAATTAGATTGACAAAGGAGATTTATAAGACGAGTGGTCCTTTTCATAAACAAGTTGAAGTTATCTCAAGGGAAGCCCAAGTCAAAAGTATCATAACCGACGAACATGTATGAAGAATGTGTTGAAAGTGAAAGAAGCGAAAGTTGTTTGTATGTGAGGATCGTAGCAATTAGAAAGAAATAGTCTCTGCCGGAAAAATTGTTCAGTACTTATAGGATTTTTCATAGCTGGCGAAGTGTGGATGTACCTCCTATGAGACTGGGTACTAGGCACACCTCTGCCTACCCTTTTGGGAAAAAGGCGTGATGTTATGTTATAAATATTATAAATAAAAATTTACACTTAGGGTTCTCTGATTCCGACAATTTTATGTAAAATCAAATGGGTCTTCTTGCTCTCCTTATAGTCACTTAAGTTATTATAATTCACACTATAATTTATTATGTAGTACATAAAATCAGACATAAAATTGATGTAATAACATCAATATAATATACAATTAACATAGTATTTAAGAAGTAATACCTACACTTTGTAGAGTACTAGCTGTGACCCGCGGTTTCACCCGCCATAGTAGTCGTAGTCTTCGTTCCCGTGGGAATGTCCCGTGGATATATAAACTATGGGTTATTCCAGAGTCTAAACTGTCTACATACCGATTTCAGTCCAATCGGTTCAGTTAGTTTTGGGGTGAAAGATCTATCCATCCATACATCCTGATAGACTTTTGTAGGATAGTAAGACTTAGAAACGATTAAACACTAGATCTTAAAACAATATTATGCAAAAAGTATGTATAATACGAATAATACGAATAATAGGTATATTTACTCACGGTGCATGAGTTTTGTTCCGAAACTGTAAAGTGTTAAACAACAAAATACCTTAGTTTAGCACTGATCTTTTGCCTGACTTAGTGCTCAACGTTGTACGTGCAATTACAGAAATGTTACGTAAGTGCACAACCAAATCTAATATTGGTCCACTCTCCATCACTCTAGGGTATCCATTCTCTGATTTACTGCGAGCCCCTATAATGAGCTCCTTGGTTTTAAACTGCTTGGTCGACTCATAATTTACCTAATTTCGATTGAACAATCGTTTTAACCTAATTTACGCCCGAACTACTGAACTGCTTAATTGGAGGTCCGTTTTATGACTGAAAGTTAGCACCATTTTCCAAGAAGACTTTATAAAGAAACTGTCTGGTTACAATTTAGACCGATGACTGAACAATAAATTGTGTTTAGTGTAGGTACTTCACCTCTGGTGTGCTGAGGTCTCAGACACAAAAGAATTTGGGGTGAGTCTCGCAGATCCGCGTTTCGGCATACGACGAGTTGGAACAGTGGCATTGGTTTTGCATGTGTGTATTATGAAAGTAGTGTTAATTGCTGTAATATAATTTAGATAGTTACTCGCACAATGTGAATTTATTTAACTTACATAAATGTGAATAAGCAGACTGCTAGAAGAATTGGCTTTCATAATATTGTTTCACACACACTCGAAATTTAATTTGCAGTGAATGCACCTGATGCGATCGTTATGATCACACTCAACGTGTACTCAACACATGTTGAAAATTTTAAAACGGAGTGATGAAAATCTACGACCATTCATTCCGAAAAAATGTTGATTTAAAAATCGTAAGTAAAGCCTTCTTTTAAAATAAGCTTGACTGACTAGTGTAGCAACAGCTTCTTTGCCTGCTCTCAATTATGAAATATGGGAGTTTTATACCAAAACTTTGACACCTTCTTCTAGTACCTTCTTGTAGTGGTAGGCCTCTTTTGGCCGCCTGGGGTAGTACCACACCTTTGCCAGTTATTCATCCGCCAAGCAGTAATGTACAAAATAACTGTGTTCCGGTCTGAAATGTTACCAGCGAAATTACTGGGCATGATGAGATTTAACAACTCATATCTCAGGCGCAGTGCAGTGCCGCGCAGAATTTTGAATTTAAAACACTGGGTGGCACTGTGTCTGATATGGGCAATCTTGATGCTTACCATCAGGCAACTGATTTGCTCGTCTTGTCATTCACCACCATAAAAAAAAACCCTTATTTGGACCCCTTAAAATGTAAATTTTTTTAAATTCTTTCTTAGCACACGTACAGCCAACGAAAAGAACATACATTCCAAGTTTCATGTCTCTAGGATCAGTGGTTTGGGCTCTGCGTAGCATGTCAGTCAGTGAGTCATTTAGGATTTTTTTAATATATAGTGGTTTATTTGACTGATTGACTTTAAAGTCAATCAGTACACATACAAGACCTACCTGATAGAGGATAGATGCACCACGCGGCACCTTCCAAACAAACGAATGTACACCAAACCAAAACTATCAATTGAAAAAATTAAGCCCTACAAGTTGATTGTGCGTTCTTCTTGTACAGAGTATCATTCCGAATGCACGGTAGATTATTTTAAGATTACTTTATATCTTGATTGACTAGCAAAAGCGTAATTTGTGAGCAATTAAAATAAAAGGTTTTAAAAAAGGATTAATAGCATTGACAACGTTTAATCGTACCTTACTACTATCTCGCAATTTATGCGCATAATTTTAGTTAGTGCCGATGTATTAATTTTTCTTTTTTAATAAAAATACTTGTCCGTGGTGTATATATATTCCACTTTTAGTCAATTCTATATTTACCATATCTATTATTAGTGGTATAATATTTATGATATGTCAAAACTAAAACACGCCCAGGTGTTGCTGCCATTAGAACTTACCACCGTTATTATAGTAACTAGGGTTATTAATTTTAATAGCCGTTTAGCTCAAGTTTAGTCTCCCCGCTTTGGGCTAATTCAAGTTTGGCTAACATATTAAGAAACATTAATTGTTTCACCTCTTAAGTGTCCTCACACAAAACCATCATAACATTTACGAGTAGTAGTGGTAGGCCTCTTTTGCAGGGGGCCGCCTAGGGAAGTACCACACCTTTGCCAGTTATTCAATGTGCAAACATTACTGTGGTACATTACTGTGTCTGAAGGGCAATGTTGCCAGCGAAATTACTAGGCATGACGAGTTTCAACAACTAATATCTCAGGGTGACAGGCGCAGTGCAGTGCCGCGCAAAATTTAGAATTTTAAATCACTGGGTGGCACTGTGTCTGATATAGGCAATCATGATGCTTACCATCAGGCACCTGATTTGCTCGTTTTGTCACTTATTTTCATAAAAAAAATATAAAAAAAACATATCGTAAATTTTAATGGTGTTACGTATTACGGAAATATACTGGATGCAGGCCGGTTACAACCGGACTGGATGGAAACATATGGGGGAGGCCTATGTTCAGCAGTGGACGTCCTATGGCTGAGATAATAATATGATGTTCAATCGCAATAACGTTTGTAATTTTCACAAAAAAAAGGTGTTTGTGCCAGTATACAGACACCTACAGAATCTAATGAGACGGTAATTTAACTTTTACTTACGTCATACGTTTTAGGAGCAATCATTTATGCGAACACGTACATGGCAATATTTCCAATATATAATTCAATTTACCAAAATACTAATCTGCAGAGTCAATTCATATTGCTTATGTGGACAACCCATATTGTCAGAGATTCAGGTCGCCAAGATTCCTACAAGGCCTCCAAAATGACCTAATGACTGCATCTTACATGCTGTGCCTACATTATTATGTTATAGGAACATTCGGGACCTACGGTTTAACTTGCTATCCGAAACATGGTAGAACTCAGGTGAAAAGTTGACATAGTAAGATTCGATCCAGGGACTACGGATTTAAAGCAAATATGCCCATTTCCGTTGGGCCAAGGTCGCTACATAATGAATGAAAGTAATGATAGGATAAAGGAAAAATTGATAACGTAGTAACCTCATAGATAATATTTTATATACGAATGGCTAATTGAATTTATACCAAAATAAATTGTTAAGGCATACGTATGTATGCATAGTGTAGGGTTCCTTACCTAGATATCATCTATTAGTTCCTTGCGCAAAGTGTGGAAATATGCAGTAAAATGGCCATAACTTTTGATTGCGTTAACTTAGAAGTATGATTTTTTTACAGCCGCAAGGGACCGCAGATCGGAGTAGTTGATATCAATTTCAACTTGGGACCTCCACGCGTTCCCGTTAAAAAGTATCTTTACAGACGGAAAGATAGACAGACAGACGAACAACAAAGTGATCCTTTAGGGGTTCATTTTTTCCTTTTGAGGTACGGAACCCCAAAAGTAATTCAATAACACACAATGAGCTTCATAATGAGGAATCTGATGAATCAGCAAACATATTTTGCTTGTAAATACAAAACAGTTACTCCGTTACATAATATTTGCAAACGAGGTAATTGAAACGGCCTGAATTTTAATTGCATTATGCCAATTAAATGAGTTTGATTCAGTCGGTAATTATGTGTGTAAATAAACATGGTACTCGTATTTTAATATGTACCATACAGTTAGTTTAGAAAGGCTTTGTTAGTTTATACTGCGTAGAAAAATATATAGAGCAGATTTATTCCGTGTTAGAAATTATGGACATACATACTTTTATTGCATATACTAGACACATGACAAAATTGTGATCGTAAGACCGAAGAATAAAAAGTCCGCATGTGAACGTCATTACATTAAAACCCTTTTTATTTAGTACACGAAATCCGCATTGTCTGGGAACTCAGACCGAGTGGCTGTACATTGAAACAAATTCCGTCCATCAAGCACCCATAAAACTCCATCCCGCGCAAAAGGCAACACCTAAAAATTTCTTATATTTAGTTTATCTAGTAGGGGTCGTTAACCCTCGCGTGCGTAGGAAGTGTTAACAGCAGCACAGCTTACGTATTAGTTACTAGGTAAAGCTGGGCGGAGGCCTGCGCTATCTACTATCTTGTACTATTGCACTTGTCAGCCGCTCGCCTTACTTCCCCTCGCGTTGTATACTGCTACGTTGCGTTTGCCCGTATCGAGTGCTCAGTGTAAAATAAGTGGCTATATATAAAATAAGTGGCTAGTTGACTGTTCATGCTATTTTTAAAGAAAGTTTTATGAAGTCAGTTTTACAACATAAATTCAAAATCGTCTCTCCCCGTACTCGTGCTCCGAACAGTGTAACACACACTTTGGAAGGCACGTAACCTCCCCTTTCCTTTTTAGTAACACCAAGCTATTGACAGCCCGCTCGCCTTTTTAATATGGGAGCATGACGAAAAGCGTTTACAGAGGGCTTAACTTCCCTGAATTTGAATAAGACATTATGCAAATGAACACTTACAAAGCTTTTAGACAACTTAATAGGCTCATTTTATTTCAAGGTTGTAAAGAAAAATTCTTAGGTAACATATAAAATTAATTACTGACGTGCCAAATACATAAAATCTCACAATTTCCAATTATATTTCTAGTATAATATTGTAATCATAACTATAATATATATGTATACGCCTATGAGAAATAGGTATTATATAATATGAAGTAGGGATAGTTTAAAGTTGGCAACATTTTCGTTTTAGTTTGTAATTTTGTAGCGAGAAAAATGGCGAATGTACAAAGCTGACGTTGTGGCCATGTTATGTTTGAATAAATGATAAACTGCCATAGTATAAACTGCCGGTAATAGGTATGTGCATCAAGGGAATATAAGTAAACTTAACAAGAAAGAAGAGGTACTGATATACCTCGTCTAGCTGCTAGCTTAATGAGGCGAAATGCTCACCTTTCGCCTTGTTCTACGCCACTTTTCTACGGAATAAATAATAAGAAACTGAGCAGAAAAACACCTGAAGGTAGATCAGTCTTGAATTCTCTCAAAGGAAGTAAATTAAAGGACACTGTGAATGCTTTACCTACACTAAGTACTCGCAATGATACTTGCTAACGATTCTTGTTTATTTGTAAAGTATATTATGCTCAAAGGCAGGGCACATCTAAGTAAATTTTATGCCATCAAAAACATGTAAAAAAACCTACGTCTTGCAACTCAGTTCTTCTACCATAAAAAGTTGTGAGATCCATGTAATATCAAGTCGTTTACTTTATTAAGTCCCTACTTAAGGGACCTGTCTTAAGTTATTACGTAATTAGCTAACCTATCAACATCTTATAGTGACCATATCAATATTAAAAACTTTTATGTTTTAAATAAAATAAGTTGACTTGGCGATCGCACTAAACAATTTTATTAAATATAATACGTATTATTAATATAAAGCCAAGCCGATCTATTTTATTTAAAATATTAATTAATTATTAATGTTTAATGAAAAGATTTTTAAACTCAGTGTCTGTGAAATTTTCTGACGATACAATAAACTAATGAAAAATTACAACGTCCGGTAGTCAATAAAAATAATCGTTTTCATTGGAGCTGTACGTTTCCAAGTTACCATTCGCTTAATGACCGCTGGGAAAGAAATCGGAACCTTCACGCTAATAGAGGAGAGCTGATAAATCGAGCTGGGCGGGACAGTGATCGCTCGTAAAACTTTTAACGACTGTCCGAATTACTACCTATTACATCGCGTTTCATTTGCTTGATCTGTTCAATCATTTAGCTGTCTGATATGCAACGTTGCGGAATTCCGCATGTCTATGTCGAATAATTATAACAATATGTACTACGTCTGTGCAATTTTTACATCTGATTGTATTTGATAAACTCTACCAACCTACTCTGCACTGGACAACCGAGAGACATCTCCTGAATGGTAACTAGACTTGTCGTGTTCATGAGTAGCCTAAATTTAGTGTACCTTTAGGTAAATAAAGAAAGAAAATCAGCAATATCAATAACAATTCTATGGCTCAAATTGAAAGTAAAAATTAATAGAATAACCTTAGAATCGCCTTTTATTAAAATAATTTAAAATAACACGGTTAAAGTTGAAGGTCTGGCGAGGAATGTGTCGGAAGGCGAAGCTAAGGAGACATTTGGACAATTTGTTAGTTTTCGTCCGGAAGCAAAGAAATTGTCTTAAAACATTCTGAGATTTCTTGTTTTACATCTCATTTGCTGCGAAATGAAACAGCTAGTCGCGGTTATTTTCTTGTTTCTGGAAATTGATCGTGACATTTATTTCTTTTGACTGTTTTGTTTACCTAAGATGTTTTAACTTGGGGAGGTTACTTTTCTTTGTTAGATATTACAATTTGTAACAAGGCAGGTGCAAATGTTTGTTATGTTATAACAAACCTGTACCTTTCCACACTTTATTACTTAAATTAAACTCCAAACTTTTCACACAAATAAAAAACAACCCTCCCATGGTCGATTACCGACCAATTGAATCCTAACTCTCTCAGATCCCTCTAATTAGTGTTCCGAAACAATCCGGAAAAGTTTGTTAATAAAACTGGTCTTAACTATTAATTGCCATTTCCAATGTTGCTATCGGGTCCAGTCGGTAATTTTCGGCTTGTAATCGTTTAGATATGAACTCAGCTTAAGTTTCGTATATATAAAGTTCAGCTATATATTATCAGATACCTTTAATATTACCCATCTAGCAATAGAGTGTAATCTTATCTAGGTACTTACTTTTATCAAACCTTGTTGACTATAAAATTAATGAGTAGGTTAGCCGATCCCGCGAGATTAGTTTGAGGTGGCCTCGGTTGACGTGAGAGCCGAGTGTTGGAGTGTAAGGATCCGTCACCGTATGCGACTGTATCGGCAAATCAATTATAATGCCATGATATTGAGCGTGGAGACACTCCCGACTTCCGTATATACAGTGAGGTGAAATGAAACCTTAATCTACGCACCGACGACGATATCGCCGACTTACACTCGCTCGTGGAGACGTACCCTATAGCTCGTGAAACATTCCAAGACCACCTACTACTATACTCGCAATATAATGAGAAGTGTCGACAGTATGCATTACATTTGCTGTCAGAATCTTTGTATGTGAACATAAGTTAATAAGGACATGTTTTTAGCGCTCTCGTAAAGTCGCTCAATGTCTGAATTAAGCTTTCATTTGGTAAGATTCCAACGTTTACGTAACAATGGTATCTCCTAATGAGTAAGAAAGAGTTATTCCGGTGGTAATTCCTTCGCTCGAGCTATATGAGGCGTGAAGAGCGCGAGTCTCACAAACTCACTTCTCGTGGCAGATGGAGCGTTCCAATCATTCCTCTCTTTAGTACTACATACGGAGGTAAAAATCTTGCGACAAAGGTAGCATGATAACATTCTGATGATAACGTTATGGAGAGGACATTTTCAACCATACATTATAATAATATATTAATACAATGACCTACATGAATACAACCGGACTAGATGAAAATTTATGGGGGGAGGCCTATGTTTAGCAGTTGACTTCCTATGGCTGAGATACCATGAACTACATATCTATTTTTGACCACTTTAAAGATAAATTAACTATATTGAAAACTAATATTTTTTATCAATTTACAATTATAAACGCTTTTGTGTTAAGATATTTTTTGGTAATGAACTCAAAACTCTGAAAGACAATATCAAACACCTCTCCACCGCGGCACGGAACGTTAAACTCAAAACTTTCGTGAAAATCGACGAGCACCCTTTTCTTTATCCGTTTGCTTCTCATTTTAATTCAATTTACTGGATGAAGGAGAAAAAGTAATCTCCAGGGTAAGGCGGGACACGCTACAGAGAGATTGGAAGTCATCGGCGCAGTATTGGGACGAACTCATATACTTTTATGGAGGCAAAAGTTTTTTTTTTATTCGCGGCAGGAGAAAAAAGATTCGCACTCCTCGCAACCCTACCACGTGAGTGGCATACATGAACAACTATGAATGCGAGGATATGAGGAATGAAAACATTAGTAGTCTGTTCATTTTTATCTCAAATAAAATCCATCGGGAGTGGTCGGGGCCTTTGCAAGTTGATGTTATGATACCTACTCGATTGAGACCGCATGGAAATGAGGTAGTAACATATTCTCGGTGAAATGTTGCTCGAGTTTATGTTAATATTTTTATATCGAGCTGAGCTCGCGTTTATAGCTAGCGTTTTAAAAGAGATTTGCATTAAATGTAAAAGAAATGGAGCATATTTATTCATCACTGTATAAGAAAGAGAACGAAAGAAGAGACAGTCGTTTGTTGCCTAAAATAATCATAAATGTTGTAGGTGTTTTGGTAAGCATATCCACAAATATTATAGATGTATTTTAGAGTACTATATTATAGATGTATATATTTCACATTTCAACACGTTGCATCATCTTCATTATCATTATCATCATCATCATCATCATCATCATCATCATCATCATCATATCAGCCATAGGACGTCCACTGCTGAACACAGGCCTCCCCCTTAGATTTCCATCCAGTCCGGTTGTAAGCGGCCTGCATCCAGCGTGCTCCTGCCGTACTTATTAGATCGCCTGTCCACCTTGTGGGAGGACGTCCTACGCTGCGCATACCAGTCCGTGGTCTCCATTCGAGAACTTAACGACCCCATCCGCCATCAGTTCTACGTGCTATTTGCCCTGCCCATTGCCACTTCAACTTGCTAATCCGCTGGGCTATGTCGGTAACTTTCGTTCGTCTACGGATCTCCTCATGTCTGACTCGATCACGCAGAGTAATCCCGAGCATAGCCCTCTCCATAGCTCGTGGCGCTATTTTGAGCTTACTGATAAGGCCCACAATCAGGAACCACATTTCAAATGACGTAAATCATCACTGGTAACACACACTGGTCGAAGACACGTTGTACAACCTTCCTCTTAATAACCAGATGTCATCATCATAACGATCTCATCCGTTTGAAATCCACAGCTCGACATAGGCCCTCCCATAAGAGGGGAGGTTTGCTGATACTAGCCACGCTTGGCAGGCGGGTTGGCGAGCGCAGTTTTATGGTTTTACGCAAAGGACTCTGCTGCCCGTCCTCTGGATCTGATAGCCCTGGGCCTTAAAGCCTTAGCCCTAACACCCGTTAAAACAACCATGGGTAGAGAGGGTGGGTTATCTCTAAAGCCGGTAACCCCCGTTAAATCACATCATATGTGTTCAGGGATAAACTCATAATTCTGTAGTTACAATTTTTTTGCTGTCTCGTAAGGTACGACCCTGCTCGTCCTAATTAAAATGAATGGATTCTCTCTGAACGTGTTACGTTAAGGGCCTTGCAAACTTTGGACCTGTAACACATTACACTCAGATTTTACTCTACGCAAATGTTCATTAAATATGTAATGTACTGGGTTTTCACATAAGACACTATGAATCCTATTTGTCAAGTAACTTTATTTAACTAATCTTATTAGTATATTTAAGAGAATGAACCATTTTGATATCGGCAACCCTAGGGATATGAAGCAATATAAATACTTGGGCTGTTTAAGAAACCGCGGTAACACAAGTCATTCCTCTGAGCGTTAAGTTATTTCCTCGGTTCTTTTCCCAACATTTTCTTATATTTCCGACTGTGGGAAAATTTATTTGGTCTTAGAAAGTGAGAGTAATAGCGTACCGGACCGGAACACCGAAAATGCGACATGCGGTGGGTAATATATTGTCATGAAAGCAAAACTTTAATATAAATCCTATCGATGTTCTATCTAAGATAATTTTATCTTTCAACGTTTACAAAATTATACAATATTGTTATCATAATAAGCTTATTGTGTTTGAATAGCATTTATTGAGTAGGCACGTTTGAATGTAGATAAAACTTAATTAATTTAGTTAAATATAACATCACGCCTTCTTAGAGAAAAGGTCCTGGGTACACATCTACCCAAACTCACTCAAACTCAAACTCAAAAAGATTTATTCAAATAGGTCATAACCTGACACTTTTGCACGTCAATGAAGATAAACAGTACTGAATCTACCATGCGTTCGGAAAGATACCTCTACAAGAAGAACGCACAAGAAACTTGTAGGGCTTAATTTTTTCAACAGATAGTTTCACAATATTTGGTTTGGTTACATTCGTTGTCTTTGAAGGTGCCGCGAGGCGGCTATGCAGAAGTTGCCAGGCATCTTTGTCCTCTATGTACTGGTTGACTTTATAATAAGCCTTCTTTAGTAAAGTAGATTTTATATAGGTTTTGAATTTACCCATTAGGGAATGGGAATGGGTAGATGTGTACCCAGGACCTGTTCCCATAATACGTGGACCCACACTTCGGCAGTTATGTTTTTTTAGTTCCATGAAATAGAGAGCGACCCTATTGTCATCTACCGGGCACAGTTCCGGACTCCAGACTGTCATTAAGAAGTTCTAAACGGAAAAATCCAAACCCTATCATGATCATGAGGAGCCCGGGTTCGATCCCCAGGTCAGGCAATGTGTTATTGGATATATCACATAGGACCAATAACATACTGGCGAAATGTGGGTAGTGGGTGTGTCTCTGTTATGGGACTGAGTCCTGTGTACACCTCTGCCTAACTCTTTGGGACAAAGGCGTGGTAGTATGTTTTGATATACTAACCTTGAACTATTGCTTTTTATTTAGCGATACCTACTCGTATGCCATAATATAAAGATACAAACCTCCTATCGCAGAATAGAAATATTCAAATAAAAATATTCAAGCACGCATGAGCTAGTTCAATATGGAGGATATATCGAGCCGGCCTGCATGTTTACGCATGTGATACAGCAATCTTAACGACGCAGATTTATCAGGATTTGCAATCTTCACATTTATACGTATATGTGTGCGTGCTCCGAGCACATATCAAGAATTATAGGTCTCATGTACTCGTAAATGCTACCAATGAACTTTATTTCTCATGTTACGGGTGACGTTTCATAAAATTGATTTATCTTTACCTGCATGCTGGTTGGCCTTCACTTTGAAGGGGTGAGGAAGCAGGTATATGGTAACTTGTCTTTAAATATAAGATAATTATTAAATATCAGGTTAGGTAAATAACCAAGCACTAATACTGGTCTAGTTTCGTTTATTTTTACTCCATAAATCGTGTATGTTTCTTATATCATTAATTCCTAGTATACGTTGATGAGTAGTCTTCTACCTATGACCTACTATGTTAATAAAAGTGTCAATATTAGATATTTTTGGTGCAAAAGGGCAATCGTTGTACCTACTTTATTTATGTTGTGCGTAAAATAATGCGAAAACTGAATAAGTGGTCCGCACCACCTGAAATTGAAGGCAAAAATTATTCAAAATCATATTCATCATAGATCAACGATATATTAAATATTTAAAGAGACCAGCAGTTAATAATTTGTGACCTTACCAGCAAAAAGGTGCCATAAGTAAGTTGCAACATTTTAAAAGCCTTCATGATGAGGGGCTTCTGCGCCTGCATCACCGCCAAATGGACAATTTTCCTTATGTTCTTTCCTCCGACTCGAGGTGGGCAGTCACTCCATCCACAGTGGAAAATTGCGTCCGAGACAAGGGAAGCCTAGATTAAAAAAACAAAACTCAAATTAAGAATGAAATTTTCTACTAACTACAATAATATAATAATAATAATAATGTGGGACACCTTCCACACACGTTCATCTGGTCCCAAACTAGGCTAGAAGCCTGTACTATGGTAACCAAGTGACTGATGTACATACTTACCTATGTATAAGCTTACTAGCTGTGCCCCGCGGTTTCACCCGCGTAGTCTTCGTTCCCGTGGGAATATCGGAATAAAAAGTACTTTTTATGTTATTTCAGGGTCTAATGAGTTGTTGAGTCTCATCATGCCCATTAATTTCGCTGGTAACATTGCCCTTCATACCGGAACACACTAATGTTTGCACATTACTGCTTGGCGGATGAATAACTGGCAAAGGTGTGGTACTTCCCTAGGCGGCCCCCTTGTACGAGTAGGTATATTTGTAACAATAAACAACGTGCTAAAAAAGGTGTAGTAATACTTAAAGGGGTGCATCTACCCGTGAAACTGAACAACTTTTAAAAGAAAGAATTACGAAATTCTACAAAATGTTCGACTTCCCATACAAAATGGATCGGAAAATTTATATGGAGAGTCAAAATATTTTCAATACTCAATACTCAATACTTTATTTGCATTTCTTAGATAATATTACAGGTTACAGATGGTCGGCAACTATCTTAAAACTTATGATTAACTAAGAACCCTGTTGAGAAAATTTTTTTTTTTAATTTTTTGCTAATATCTAATACTTTCTTTTGCAAGTTGTTTTGGTTGAAGGGTAGATACTCCCCCTTAAGTATTACTACACCTTTTTGTAACACGTTATATAGACAAAAGTTAATACTAAACGGATTATAAACATGAACGTAACAAGTTACGGATGCAACGATACCAATAAAAATATGTTCGTAGAACATATAAAAATAAAGTTACGACATGCGCCCATCACCATAAATCACAACTTTTGTGGGCTCTCGTTACGATTTGTTATCGCAAAGAAATTTCGCTTCTTTGAAATATTTTCCTCAATTTCGGAGGTAGCTGCCAAGTGCTAAACTTTATTTCATAAAGAACGTGCCAACATTATATTGTAGACTCTATTAAACTAAGATTAAGACTTACAACATTGTTCCGTAATTTATTATACGTAGTCCGTTGTGAATTCATTGTACCAACGGTTACGCACTATGTCCGAAACGAATCCGGTCCGAATCCGTGAAAATGGTCCGAAGTATTCGTAGACAAATTCCGTCCGCACTACAAACAATTTCCGTCATCCGTGAATTTCCATCTCGAAGACGATATTGACGGACCGAAATAGCCATAGTTTTATTTGTATGAACGACCGCGCACTGCGTATGGACAGAGCCCGATCTAAGTCCGTGATCTAATCCGAAATAAGATCGGAAGTAGTGCGACTACCAATATCCAAATTCGATCAGTCTTCCGAATAACGGATTCGGATAGGATTCGTTTCGGACTTAGTCCGTAAACGCTTTTGTAAAAACTAGGGTGATAAGTCAATAAATACCTGATAAGTTATTTCCCCAGCATTACAAAGAAATAATGCAAGCAAAAAGAAAAGACCAATAACGAAGAATATAATCTTCATGCCGACAACAAACGTTAGCTGATCTGAAAGCTAAAACAAATGTATTTGTGACTATTCTCGTATGTTCAAGTGTTATCGTTGTGTTTATTTGTTACTTACAGCAATTTGTAGAAGAAGTGATACTGCAGAGCCTGAACTCTGGCAGACTTGTAGAGCCATCACCAATCCAAATGCCTTATCAATGTCTTTAGAAAGCCTGATAATTAGATTAAACATAATCAACACACGTTTCACATAATGGTTGCAATTAACAGCTTTAATTGACTGTTTAGTCAAACTTGTGTAATATGCTCAAAAAGTTTCTTCCAAACTCCAATCAGTTTCAAATACCCTATTCTCTCCAAAAGTCAACGACCGATTCAGAGTTTTCATTAAATTATTCACTCTCGCTTTTTAGTTAGGAACATCATTTACCTTGATGGCTTACCTTAAAACCTCGTTATGCATAATAACTCCCTCAACGAGACCTTGAGTAAATTTTTCCGCTGCGATATCTTTATTACCGGACTGATTTAATCTGTCGAACTCTACCCTGAGATTCTCGAAATAACGTCGTAAAGTGATGAACTTGTATTTATACATGATTAAGTAGGCCATTGTGAATGAATCGACGGATACGATCATAGTCAGCAACATCATGAATAAGATTACAGTTGTGGTGATTCTAAAGCTTGTAGCTGCTATCGAATTGTCATCAGAAGTGGGGTAGTAGGTAACTATTGTGACGAAATTGGAACCTAAAAAACAATACAGCTCATTTATAAACAAGACGGCGACCGAAGAATTCGCCATACAAACGCAATAAATTAATCATTTGAAATCAGAGCATATTTCTAAAATTTAATGACGTTAATCGGAATGAGACACTAGTTCCTAATTATATTTTAGTCTAAAATACTTATAATTTTGAGTTATATTTGAAAATACTTATATTTTGGATATTAATCATATTTTAGTCCAAAGTTCTTCTATTTTGGATTGAAATATAATTAGAAACCTAGATAAATAGTGTCTCATTCAGACTAACGTCATTGAATGTTGAAAATATGCTTTGATTTCAAATAATTTAACTATAACGTTTATATGGGAATTCTCTGGTCGCCGTCTCCTTAAAATAACCCCTTTCTTAAATAAACTACCTCTTACCTTCATGAACTTTCCTCAATCCCTCAAAAACAAAAAACAGCGCCGAGATGTACACCGCAGCGAAATAACCGACTACGTTTATTTTTACAATCCTGTACTTCTCTTCCATCAATTTCTCCTCTTCATACGGTTTGCAGATTTCAATCATTCGCTTATTCAGATCCCTTATATGTTCCTTGTTGAATATCACCGAGAATATCTTTATCATTACTATGGTATGACTGACAGCGAACGTTACCGAATCACGTTTCTCATCTTCGGGGAAATCGCCCATCAACGCCGCCATAATTTCTAATACTGTCATGAAACCGTATAAGAAAAACAGCAGGGAGCTATATAATCTATAAAATAAACTTTTATCATCTCGTATTGTATTATTTTCGAACCAGAAATTGCCTGAACCGACCCAGAATATCTTACTGCAGTACGTCTTTAGAATATAATAATTTTTCATTTTAGTGATCTGTACAAAATGGTTTCCCGTAAAATGTTTAATGCGATTTTAAATACGACTGAGTCAATTCAGTCTAGTCAGAGCTGGACTTTTCTTAGAAAAATACGTTAATAACCAGATAATAAACGTGTGTTTAACACGACGAAACCTAACGCTATAGGCTGTACGTAACTAATATGAACAAATAATAAGGTGTCATTAACTTGTAAAGTTTTAACAATCTAAGGTTTAATGTAAGAATGGGTAATATGGCATTGCGTTTGAGTGATGTGGTTATTATTTAAAATGACATTTTTGTTATAATAAATTCCTTGTTGATATTAAATAGACGTGTATTCATACTCCTAGATTAACCGAAATGACGAGATACAAAATAAAGTTTTTATCAACATATATAGATAGATAAAATAAAGTCTTTACTAAAAAACCACATAAACTTAAAACTAAAAAGTAACAATGCATCTATAGTATGGTGTAACAATTGGCGGTCTTGGCTAAAAGCGATCTCTTTCAGACAACCGTCCGGTGTCTGGAAGAGATTTGTAATTCTGATCGGTGTGACAGAAATAATGTTGAAACATAACATAACATCATGCCTATTTCCCCGAAAGGGCTAAGCATAGATGTATCCAGGACCCAGTCCTTAAAAGGTACTCTCAGAGTTTTTTTTTTCAGTTCCATAAAGTTTTTTATCTAAATCAAATTTTAAAACCAGTTATAATTTTTTACGGAAACTTAGCATTTACTTGTTTAATTTTGAAAATCTACATTAATATTATATAACACCTAATAACCATCTAGTCACTTGTAAATGCCACAGAATATTTGCTCAGAACACAGTAATAAATAGGGTTGTTAATTAATTTCTCAATTAGGCGACGGAAAGTTCGCTTATGAATCTTGCTAAAACATAATTATTTTAAGTGGTACATTTTCGCAGTATGTATTATTAACGTAGATATGTTTATTTAGCCTTAATTGATTTGTTAATTAGGAATATGAAAAGGATTGATTTGTTAATAAGAAATACGATGAAATAGATAGGTAATTATATTATATTATTATATTATATTATATACTTATAAAACAACTGAAATTTTCCATTAGGAATTATTTCAGTAGCAGAATCTAGAGCTGTGCCCTGTAGATGGCCATAGGCTCGCCCATATTACATGGAACTTAAAAACACAACATGTAAGAGGTAGGCAGAGGTGTACCCAGGACTCAGTCCCATAGTAGACACACCTACTACCGGACTGGATGGAAATCTATGGGGGAGGCTTATGTTCAGCAGTGGATGATGGTGATGATGATGATGACTAGGGGGTGAGCCTATTATTGCCATCTACTGGGCACAGTTACAGACTCCAGGCAGTTATTGAGATAATTCCTTATAAAATAATCTAATATCTAATCCAACACTGCCTGACCTGGGGATTGAAACCGGGACCTCCTGACTGGCAGTCAAGCTTGCGCCCACTACACCACCGAGGCAGTCTCGCACTGCAAAAGTACTGGCAAAGTGTGGTGGAACTAAGGGACTGTAGTCCTGGATACTGTTCTTCTGCCTATCCCTTTGGGAATAAGCCGTGATGTTATAGCTCGACAGAAAAGAGTGGAAACGGAACTAATTTAAAGTGTACGTGTTGACTTAAAAGTTTTCCTAATTGATAAATACAGTGGCGCCCCCATTATTTTCTACTCTTTTATGTCGAGCTATACGTTAACTTTTGACCCGAAGTACACAAAGAACATTAATATGTAAATAAAAAAGCCTATAAAATGATATATTTAGTAAGCATGAATAAAATCCCTAGCGGATTATGTCTGTAATAATGCAGGGGCTATTTAACAAGTTTTTGTAATTTCCCCGACACTATAAACTAGTTTTAATGACACGGCCACAAAACTTTACTTGGTTAAATAACAAGTGGTTCATTAGGAAAATATACATCGTTCGGCAAATAGTTACCTTTTATGAAGTTAAATTGCTTTTGCTTCGACAAAGAGGACTTTGTATCGATCACGAGAACTGATAGACTTTCGTTAGTTTTGGCCTGAAAGCTTATTTACTTACGGAAGTTGTGGATTTGACAATATTAAATGCCCAGTTTGTTCCCTAATACCTATTAATATTTGATCTATTATATACATATAATAAATCAGAAGCAATATTTAATCGCTTTAGTGCGAAGCCAATTGTTACACTATTAATTAAATATTAATGCGTATTTGTTTTAAGGTTATATTTTTGTGGTGTACCAATAAAAAAGAGTTTCTTATAAAGAGTATCTTTCTTAGTATACTTAATATATTTTTTATTTATAATTTGGGTTGAGTCAACTTCCACACACGGTCCTCTGTTCCCAAACTAGGCAAAGCCTGTACTATGGTATCCAGAAAACTGATATACAGACTTATATGATACGCTTATGACACCCAGACACAGATCAAACAGACATGCTCATGCGCACAAATGTTTGACCTTGCTGGGCATCAAACCCGGGACCTGCGGCTCAGAAGGCAAGGGCACTACCGGCTGAGCCAACCGGCTGGCCTGTTGGTTTTTATTTTAGTGGCTATGGAGCAACTTTCCCACACGGCCATCTGGTTCCAAACTAGGCAGTCTGCACTATGATAACCGAAATATATATTATATAATTATATAACACCCAGCCACAGGTCAAAAAGACGTGCTCATGCGCACAAATAATTGACCTGCTCGGGTATCAAACACGGACCTGCGGCTCAGAATGCAAAGTTTATCAACTGAGCCAACTTCTTAAGTACACGTATTGACACCTGTAAACAGAGGTTTTGTCCAGACCTGTTTATCAAAGATTCGCGACACCAACATTAAATTTTTACTTTCCCATTACACAAAAATCTTTAAACGACAAACTTAGATGTAAATGGGACCGACTAATTTAACTTTAACTAAACCACCAATTTGTTAACAAAAAAGTTCCAATGGTCAACTGCTACCATATAGCTACAAAGTCTCAACATCTGCGCAATCAAAAGTGCAGTAAAAAAAAGTTATTACGGTACACAGGTACGTGGGTGAGTTTACTCAAGTTCAACAATGTAGTAGGTAGCTGTAGCTAATGTAGTGCGGCGGTTTATCTTATTTCACGCGAGGCCGTGTCTGTCCCCTGGCGCGACGCCAAGCCTGCGCACCGCTGGAGGGAACGCCGGACTTGTCGGGACTACGATGATTTACTTATTAAGCCTTAAAATCGCATTACATACTATAGGTATATGTATTATTACATACTCACGACGATACTCTACTATAGATAGGGGAGGTCTAAAAGTTCGCGGAATGGAGGGTTTAGAGAGGGAAGGGGGTAATTATTTTTACCTGTCGCTACTTGCTGACTCAATACAATTATAAATACTAAGTTTCAGCCCAATCGGTTCATAAACCTTTGAGAAATCGCTGGATAAACAAGTCAATTGGGTAGAAAATATCAACTATGGAGAAAATTGAGTATCGTGCCGTGATTAAGTTTCTCACTAAGCAAGGAAAAACGCCTCAGAACATTATGGAAGAAATGTCATCAGTTTACGGGGACTCCTGCCCTGGAAAAACAATGATTTACAAGTGGCATAGTCTTTTCAAGCAAGGCAGAGACTCAATTGAAGACGATCAGCGCTCAGGTCGGCCAATAGAAGCAACGTCCTCAGACATTGTTGAAAAAGTTGAAAAACTTGTTCTAGAAGATGCACGCCTAAAGAAGAAACAAATCGCAGAGATGACTGGAGTATCATCTACGACCATTTTGAATATTCTCCATGACCATCTTGGCATGTCTAAGGTCAGTGCAAGATGGGTACCGAGAATGCTCACAGCGCTTCAAAAACAGCAGCGCGTCGAGTGTTCGCGCGAGTTTTTGGAGCTGTGTAGTGAAAACAGGGATAAATTTCTGAACCGAATTGTGACTGGAGATGAAACTTGGGTTCATCACTATGAACCTGAGTCGAAGCAGGAGTCAATGCAGTGGCACAAAAAAGGCGCAGCACCGCCCAAGAAGTTTAAGGTGTCACAATCGGCCGGAAAGATTATGGCTACAGTTTTTTGGGATTCCAAGGGGATTTTATTGATCGATTATAAAGATAAAGGTGTCAATATCACGGGGAAGTACTACGCTACACTACTGGAAAAATTAAAAGTAGCAATTAAAGAAAAGAGAAGGGGAAAATGGTCTCGAGGTGTGCTGCTTTTGCACGACAACGCACCCGTTCACAAGAGTCATGTTGCGATGGCTGCCTTACACAAGTGCGGCTTCTAAACTTTAAACCACCCACCCTATAGTCCAGATTTGGCCCCTTGTGATTATTATTTGTTCCCAAACATGAAAAAAGAGCTTCGTGGAAAGAAATTTACGGATGACGATGAAGTGAAGTCGGCAATATCTGCTTATTTTGAAGGCCTTGACGAATCATTTTTTTTCGAAGGTATAAACAAGTTATTTGAAAGGTCTGAAAAGTGTATTAGGGTTAATGGAGAATATATTGAAAAGGAATAATAATTTCATGTTTAAATTCACCCCCCTTCCCTTTCATTCCGCGAACTTTTTGACCTCCCTACATTATACATACCTCAAAATAATATTTGTATTACTTATTATACCCATTATTATTGCTAGCCCCATCGGATTAGCAAGTTGAAGTGGCAATGGGCAGGGCACATAGCACGTAGAACTGATGGCCGATGGGGCTGTAAAGTTCTCGAATGGAGACTACGGACCGGCATGCGCAACGTAAGACGTCCACCCACAAGGTGGACAGACGATCTGATAAAGACGGCAGGAACACGCTGGAGGCGGCCGCTTACAACCGAACCGGATGGAAATCTATGGGGGAGGCCTATGCTCAGTAGTGGATGTCCTTTTGGACGATTTGACAATTGACGACCAAATTGACGGCTTCGTGGCAAAGTGACTGCGAAACAATGAGTCCTAGGTATCCCAGCTACAAGTTTTTGTGCAACGAGCTTAAATGCTTGTTCTCGGGTAGTGTGCATGCCACCTGCGACACAGGGAATGAGTGTGTAAACTTTACACGTTACGAGCCCACACATAAGCTGCCGGCATGGTATAGTATGTCTTATTTAACACAATTACACACACTGATGTTTTTTTAATGTTCTATGAACTATTAAAACACGTAATTGTATTGAAAGTAGGCTTAACGCGCATGGCGTGTGTAGCCGCGCTTGCGTAGTGCATAAATAATATAATGTATGTGTTTTTCAGCAGTAATTGTTTTAAGAGATAAAAAGAGGATATATAGAGAGAGATATACTCTGCGGATTTGGTAGGGTGCTATCATTCTTGAAACAAACCAACATCTATGGGCCCTTATTTTGTTCATATATTTCTTAATGATTCAATTGAATATTATTGCTATTTAGGAATAGCAGAACAGTTTTAAAACATCACTCAATGTGATTCTGAACAAAATATTGCTGTAAACGAAAATAAACTGAAATCGTAGACCTGCAAAATCCCTGCGATCTATAGCCACGTAATACTTCTTCATTTTAAACGTTTTAAGCGATTCAATATATTACTTTTAAAGCCAGCGATTTAATATGAAATATTTCTTACTAGGTAAAGGTTATTTAACTTTAAACGTGACCCTTAAATATTCTCTAAATAATATCTTAATAACTTTCACGCTATAACTGAATATATAAATATAAATGCGTAAGTAAATATATCTGTCATATTTCACGTCTTAACCGTACTTTGGAGATGGATATAATATAACACCACGCCTTTTTCCCGTAGGGTTTAGACAGAGGTGTATCAAGGACCTAGTCTCAGTACACCCACGCCGCACACCACGCCTGTTTTTTTTTTGTCCCTTGGGGGGCGAGGCTATTGCCATCTACCGGGATAGATAGATAGATCCAGATAGATAGATAGATCCAGATAGATAGATAATACTTTATTGTACACCACACACAAGGAAAATAACATTACAGGACACAGAAACTAAACTTAAATTTACAAGCGGCGGTCTTATGGCTAATAAGCAATTTCTTCCAGACAACCGATGGATTCTCCAGGCTGTCATTGAGAAAATTGCTAGGTCATTGAGAAAAATCCAATAGCACTTTTCGTCTGTCCTGGGCATCGACCCTGGGACCTCATAAATAGCAAACCATTACTATACCGAGGCAGAGAGGGAGATGGATTTATGTTACTTATCCAGATATTTCCAGTGTTATGACGCATACACAGCTATAGAGCTAGTGCGGTATAACATAATAACATAACATAACATACATTCACGCCTTTTTCCCGAAGGGGTAGGCAGAGATGTACCCAGGACTCAGTCCCATAGTAGATACACCCACATTTCGCCAGTATGTTATTGGTCCCATGTAATAGGGGGCGAGCCTATTGCCATCTACCGGGCACAGTTCCAGACTCCAGGCAGTTATTGAGATAATTCTTAATGGAAAAATCCAATATTTAACACTGCCTGACCTGGGGATCGGACCTCTTGATTGGCAGTCGAGCATGCGCCCTCTACGCCATCGAGGCAGTATAACATAATACCGCTACATTTATCTTAAACACATTAAGTTGCGACTATTATCACGTTATTAGCATAAGCACATAGAATTAATACGCGTGATCAATCATCCAATCTATTTAGCTTCGGTTTATATCATAACTTGGAATTAGTTTATCTATTCTCCTCAGTAATTATCCCGTTATACCACAAGACCCAAGCCATCGTGTGTATTTTCACTAACTATATAATGTCTCTATCATCTGTCTACCAAAATATAGGAATAGATTTTAAGATAATCAGAACAAGACTTTCAATACTCGTAGTTAAACTAAACTTCGGAAAAAAGTCATTGCAAGTATCTTGAAATTCTCGTTCTACAGATTTTTTTTCAATGATATATTTTAGCAAAGTTTTCAATATAAAGCAGTTAGTTACTCCGTTGGACGACAAACTGCATAAACCAGTTTCAGGGTTCGAGCCTGTATCAGTTATTTATTGCCCACCACTTTATTGCCTCTCTGCGGGTTTTGGCTCCTGCTTGGGTATGCTGTAATTCTATCTAATTAGTTAATGTTCTGTTGTAATTTTGTAACTGTTTTATTAAGTATATAACTTTACAATGATTTTTCCTAATTCCATACAAAAGTCCTAGTGGTGTCCTAATGAACAGAAGAAGCGCTTTTAACGCCAGTGTACCTGGGAGCTAGAGTTTCCGAGTGGTGCAAAGGACGCGCACAATAAACATGAGTATACGTAAAAAATCAAATGCTATTGCCGCGTACGAATATCGTCGGCCGCAAGTCATTAATTCATATAAATCTACCAACTAGTGCCAACCCTTCTGAGTGACATGAACTTACCGTCAACTTCCTCATGATCTCAAAGACAGATTCTCAAATCAAACACTCCATTACACACGCACTACGAGTATATTAGATACGCCAAGTTATGAAGCCATGACACTATATATCAGTAACACTCTATGTTCATAATGCTATGTATGGTTAGTAGAGAAATGACATAAATCCAAGACCCCAATCCGAGTCGGACGTTGAAGAATGAGGTGATAATTGAGACTGGGGACCTTCGCACTTCCATTACACCATGCTTGCTTGAAATATTAAAGCGAAGATACCACTTTATTTCTGTCATTGTATTATTGTTTACAATACTAGGCAACTGACTGCGATGTTCGCAAGGATTCTATATCTTGAATAAGTTACTAAGCATGTTATATAATTAACCTGTGGGGATTCGTTAAATAAAAGTTTCAGGATTCCCCCAGTTCCACCCAATATGGACTTTTGGGATAGGCAACTGTACCCACCACCGCCTATTTATTACATTGACATTCTGCTACTAGCTCTACGGGCCCTGTTACAACTTTTTTCTCCTCTTCAGGCCTCCCCTATAAAGGGGGTTTTGCTAATACTCGACACGCTTGGAATGTGGTTTGTCGAGCGCAGTTAGATGGAATTTTGCAAAGGACGCTGCTGCCCGTCCTCTGGATCTGTTAACCCTTAGCCGGCTCTTACGGCAACTGCACCGCCGCTTGTACATTTAAGTATAGTTTCTCTGTATCCTTTGTGTTAGTTCTATAAGTGTAGTGTACAATAAAGTATTATCCATCTATCTATCTACGGGTAGAGAGGGTGGAGCACTATTCTCAAGCCGGTAATACCACGCGGTCATCTGGTCCCAAACTAGGCAAAGCCTATGGTAACCAGAAGACTGATATACATTATACATACTTATTTACGCTTATAACACTCAGACATAGATCAAACATACATACACACAAATGTTTGACCTATCCGAGGTTCAAAAGGCAGGGGCACTACCGGCCGAGCCATTAACTGTATCCTGTCTGATAGTGTCTGAATAAGATTAGTATAGGCTATTTGATGCCATCCGCGTTCTATTATTAATTAGGCCCTTCCACACAATAGAATGACACGGGCCGAGAACGGATGCTCGAATTAAAAACTTTCCATATTAAAATATGCAACGTCACTGAATAATACATACAGTGGCTTGTATGCGAAAAGGCAAATTGGAAAGCATAAAAATATCTTTGAAATCCAAATTGTATTTGTTTTGTTTGCGTCGATGCTGGGAAGAGGGCAATTTGTGTTATGTTATTTTTATTACTTTTGTTCGGCTACGGCTTTGCTAAAAGTGGATAATGGCTTGAATATGTTTATCTGGTGTTATTACTGAGAATTGTTTAACTGAAGCAATTGTGGCAATTATTATGAGATCTATCATTATGTTAAAAACTCTGAACCATGAGCCTAAAATTGTAAACAACCATAAATGAAAATTGCTTTGAACAGATTTATTCCACTTCGTTCACTTAGGTCTCTCATCATCACCTAGGTGAAATGAAGAAACCATCCCCACTACGTTGACTTCAAACACCTAGAAGATTTCACACAGGTGAACATAGTAAATGGAATAAATCTTTGAATCATATCAGTCTTGGTCAACGGAATTGACAATAATTTGCTATCAACTATTTTAGTACATCACAACAACTAGCGTTATCGCAGCATTTTGGCATTTAACTTGCAATTTGTCCAATAACGACGGTACAGTAATTCATTGTTTTGACTGTACCCTGTCACCGACAAAACCGCATTTGATCATCGCCTAGTGCGGACATCAGCGTGCGTCGGGAAATTTGGTTTATATTGCTGAGTGCAGCTGCGGTCGCTCGCTGTACGGTGTGAACACGACACAAAACTGTCATTTATTTTTCAGAAAAGATAGAACTTCCATTAATAATTATTATCAATTAAGATTATTTCAGGTAAGATAACACAAAAATGGATTATAATAATTATATACATAAAAATCCTGTATATATAACAAGTTACAAAAACATGTAGTAATACTTAAGGGGGTGCGACTTTCAACGACTTTCAAGAAATAATTGCGAAAACCGCAAAAAAAAAAATTCGACATTACACCACAAACAATGCTATAAACTTTTTTACATATATTTATTCCATATATTATATTTTATAATATTATGATGCTTTATACCTATGTAATAAGTATTTCACAGCATCGATGGCTTACGTTTTAGATAGTAGTAACTTTGCTTTCTGTGCCGTAGGCCCCGGGTTCGATCCCCGGCCAGGTCAAGCATTTGTGTGCATGAACATGTGTGTTTGATCTGTCTGGGTGTTATAAGCTTATATAAGTTTGTATATCAGTCATCTGGTTACCATAGTACTGGCTTCTAGCCTAGTATGGGACCAGGTGACCGTGTGTGGAAGTTGTCCCATATTATTATTGTATTATATAAGTATTCATTAATTATAATAATTAATAAGACCATTGTATTATACACTCTATAAATATCTATTCTATTATAATTTATTTTATATAATTATTAAATATATAAAATTTTATTGTATTATTTTATATTATTATATGTATTCTATTATCTAATATATATTCCCCATTGCACACCACCGTCGTTTATTGTTTTAACTCTCCGTTTCCATCCCCAGGTTGTCTGTAAGAAATTGCTTAACGCGATAAGGCCGCCGTTTGTTTACCGTATTACCTGTTAATTGTTTTGTAACTTTGTATTTTATTTTATTTTGGTATGCAATAAAGTATAATTCTATTCTAAATATTTTTTAAATGAATACCGAAATTAAAAACTTCAGTTTCACTATAAATAAAAACCAAGCCGGATACAAAAAGTTGTGAGTGACCTCCGATCGGGAGTTTCAATAGTATTCGTTTTAATCCTCTTTTATCTACTTTTGATCGGGTGATAAAAAAAATTATGACTTTTTTCATGTTTGTATTCAGCGCTGAGCAGAGGGGGCAAGGTACGAGTAAGTATCTAGGTGGCCATACACTTCTAATTTGCACTGCACAGTGACGTTTGTAATTAAATTATAGACATTTTTTAACCAATCGCAGAAACTACCTCGTTGACTACCTCACTGCTGTGATGGTCGTAAGCGTTTTGTAATGACTATTTTCTCAGTAACAGCCCGGAGTATTGATTAGTTGGTAATGATTATTGCATGGGACGTCCAAACATAACTGGTGAAATATGGGTGTACCTTCTATGGGACTCAGTCCTAGGTGCACCTCTGCCTACCCTTTCGGGAAAAAGGTGTGCTTGTATTTTATATATAATCAGAGGAGAAGTCCCTACGTTATCCCGTCGATTGCAGTGGTGACTCGCGTTCCTAAGCAAAATCACTTTCATTAGCATTCAATGAGGTTTTTATACTGTCCAATATGTAGTCGGCCCTTGTTTAATTGGGGCGCCACTAAGCCCAGCATTATTAAGTACCTTGTATCTCTGCTGCCCTCATTTGACCCCACGCTACTTGTCCGACATGTGAAATTGCCTGCGTGATTTAAGGATTGTTTATTTTGAGGTATAGTGAACATTTGGCCGTGGGGTTACCGGCTTTAGAATAATACCTCACCTCTCTATCCATGGTTGCCGTAAGAGCCGGCTAAGGGTTATGAGATCCAGAGGATAGCCAGCAGCGTCCTCTGCATAAAACCATCAAACTGCGCTCGCCAACCCGCCTGCCAAGCGTGGCGGGTATTGGCAACAACCCTCCCTTATGGGGGAGGCGTATGTTCAGCAGTGGACTTCCAACGGCTGGATGATGATGATGATATCTTTTTAGTGAAGATATTTTCAAAGTTTTAAGGTAATCAAGTTCTTTTTATCGCCCCTTTTGTTTTCTCGGTTGTCTGAAAGTGATCGGTTTTTGAGATTTACATTGATAACCTCCGATCCACTTCTTCTTCTCAGCCGTAGTAAGTCCACTGGTGAACATAGGCCTCCTCCAAAAAGGGGGGTTTGCCAATACTCGCCACGCTTGGCAGGCGGGTTGGCGAGCGCAGATTGGTGAATTTTACGCAGAGGACGCTGCTGCCAATCCTCTGGATCTGAAAACCCTAAGCCGACTCTTACGGAAACCACGGGTAGAGAGGGTCAGGTACTATTCTATAGCCGGCACCCCATGGCGGTCAAATACCTCCGATCCGATAACCTCCGCACAAATAGTGTATAATAAGTTTAACATGGATCGGCTCTTGACATCATATTTTCGAAACGAATGAACATAAAGTGTGACCTAGTAACATTTAAAGAATTAAGTTTACAAGTAATTACGGTAGAATCACTAATTTGATCATATTCCGAATTCTTTGAATTTTATCCTGACTTTAACATAACATTGACTTTTTATTTTATTTTTATATATAAAATCCATTTTAATTTTACTTGAATAAATTAAAACATGATCGATTTTAATTCCGATTTAACAGTGTATCAATTTAACATGTCAAAATAATAATACTGTTTCATAACTGAAAAGTCACAATATATATTTTTTAACTACAAAACCTTCAGCAAGTAGGTGAGTAATAAAAGACAAACGGCCAAGATAAAGCGGCAGCGGTAACGTACTCTCAGTTGAATTGAATTACAAATGGCCGGAGGTAGTTGGGATATTATGCAAATCGGCAATGAGCTCTTACACTTGAGATAAGAGTAACAACCTAACTCCAGATTCCACAGTTTGTAAGAGATGTGGAGCTTCATTAGAATATTGTAAGTTGTCAGCCGGAACACGAACTCCTTTACTTTGACGTAGTTAACTAATTCTACTAATGCGTGGAAATAATTTACTACTTACTGAGCACGGTTAGCGCTAAACAAGAATAATGAAAATAGTTAAGGCACCGGCGTAGTAACAACGCAAAATGGACAAAAGAAATATAATGATTGAGGTAGCAAATAGTGCTACGTCGTAACAGTAAGATCTACGGCGTAGCTGTGTCAGTGCTACGACATCGTAGGAAGTAAGTTCATAATGTTATATTAATGTGTTTTTTTGCACTTACATCAGCAAATTGAATTACAATAATTGTCTGAAAATACCTATTATAAATGTTAAGCAACAATATTTTGTGCCAACACGCTGGCTAAGCCGAATGTTTCCAACTTACGCTTCTCCAAAGTTTGTAACTCGGCGAATTCAATAAATTAAACATCTAACGTGCGCTCATCCGCTTCCAGAAATGGAAACATTTACAGGTTTTTCCTTAAAATGTTGAGTAAAGTTTTTATTTGGTTTGTTTTGTCGGTGTTCATGAGCTTTCTTATACAAAAAGCAGTTGATTAAGAGGGTTGTTATATCCATCCATTTTAATGACAACAAAAAAATGCACACCTGAATATTATTTGTTTTTCGTAAAAACTGACAGCTATTATCTGTCAATTACAGATGTCCAGAATTACAAAATTCACATCATTTTCATATAGCAAATTACCTATAAGTTGATTAGTTTGACAGTTCTGGTACAGGAATGTAACAGGAATTATCTCAATAACTGCCTAGAGTCTGGAACTGTGCTCGATAGACGGCAATAGGCTCGCCCCCTATTACATAATAACACCAATAATATTTGGTGAAATGTGGGTGTGCCTACTATGGGATTGAGTCCTGGGTACACCTCTGCCTACCCCTTCGGGAAAAAGGCGTGATTATATGTTATGTTTTATTAAAATAAAGTCACACATGGCATTTTCGAAGCTGAAGAGTCTACTTGCGACCTCTCCTACGCTGTATGCTGCATCGCCTTGGCGTAATTCCTAAAATACGTCAAGGCCAAGTACTACCTATAGTGCGTGCATGCAATTAACCTTAATATAGGTCCTCCCAACCTGATCAGCAGGATACACATGAATGATTGGTCAATACGTGGCATGTCAGTTGCATGTCTCTATCAGCAGATATGTAATTAAACCATTTCCTACCTGATGTTGTAGATGGGGTTTGCTAGAGCCTCGTTTGTTTGTATGTGTGTATAATATACATTGTTATATAAAGTGTATAATATGTTTTTCCAGGGTCTAAACTATCTATTTACCAAATTTCAGCACATTCGGTTCCGTAGTTTTGGCGTGAAAGAGCAACAAACATCCATCCATCCATCCTCACAAATCTATCTATTATTCAATCTATCTATCTGATTAATCTATCTATTATTTTAAATTATATTTTTTTTAAATCTATCATTTATCTATAGAATATTATTAGTACTAAACAGTAATATTAAGTTAGAAAATAAGTAACTACTACATATTAAAACACCTTTCATGTAACAACATAGTATTAATAATGTAGATAAAAAGTGTTCCTTCTTCGTCATTCTGGCCTGGCCGCTATACATCTTGTAATGTTATCGGATGAGGTCGGAAGCGGCACGTTATCTGGTATAATGCAGGCAGTTTGTCTTCCACTGATGCCTCACTTACCTCGTCATTTATTCCATTTATCTACTTTCCTTATCTTTTAAGTAATCGGTTTTAACTTTTTCAGTATGAATTTAATAGTTTAGAACTGCTAAGGCACTCCCTTGTTTTGTTTAAACGGAAGAAATAGTTATTGATAAGTACACATATTATAATAATTTAAATATAGAAAATTTTGCATAGATATGCATAGATATGTATACTACAATAACATTAAAATAATAAGTAACAATTTTTATAAATGTGAAAAAGTATAACATTATCATCAACCAAATACATTATGGCGCAAATAAAGGTCAGATCAGAAACCAACAACAAACAATTGACTGAAAAATTATTCTCTCTTTTTCCATATTTAGGAGATATCATTTTGTATGGAAGAAAGACCCCCTTAAGTACCTTAAGTACGTTTGCAAATTAGTTTTCAGATGGAGAAACTGCGGGGTGTTGTAATACGAGTAAATAAATATGAATATGATAAACTTTTGTTAAACACAAATTTAAATAAATACTATTTGAAACCTTATAGGTATTCAATTGGACGTCCTCCCACAAGGTGGACAGACGATCTGATAAGTACGGCAGGAGCACGCTGGATGCAGGCCGCTTACAACCGGACTGGATGGAAATCTACGGGGGAGGCCTATGTTCAGCAGTGGACGTCCTAATAGCTTAGATGATAATGATGATTCAATTGGAGGCAAACCTACATAGTCACGATAGGCACATAATAATGTGGCCGTAATTATTTTTTTAAATAGAGACACTTACTCAGACAAAAAGAACTTATCAGCACATACCTATAGGTACATTACGATCGACTCAAACATAAATGGACCTAGTAAATGCGACGAAGCCACGACAAGCAACGACTCGTAGGTAATATAATTAATAATATTAAGCAGACAGTAGCTGATCGATCACCGATGGTACCTCCCCTTGTGATCCATCATCCGCTAGCGCATAGACTACGAGCGTTGTTGTTACGTGTACTTTATAGACACTAGTTAATCAGAAAATGACAATATAATTATATTATAGGTACTTCAAACTTTGAAGATACTTTATGATACTATAGAAAATATAGGTCATATCCGAAATCGGATTAAGTCCTGACAGGGTTTCTACATACATACAGTCACGCCTTGCTCCAGATGGGGTAGGCAGACACTATTTCTCTCCAATTGCTACGATCCATATAGGGGACAGTTTGCCGTGGGGTTACCGGCTTTAGAATAGTACCTCACCCTCTCTCCCCGTGGTTGCCGTAAGAGCCGGCTAAGGGCTATAGGATCCAGAGGACGGGCAGCAGCGTCCTCTGCGTAAATCCATCAAACTGCGCTCGCCAACCCGCCTGCCAAGCGTGGCGAGTATTGGCAACAACCCCCCTTATGGGGGAGGCTTATGTTCAGCAGTGGACTTCTAACGGTTGGATGATGATGATGATATAGGGGACACGTGTTTTTTGTACTTAGATATATTTTCTGTATATACATATTCACAGGCACCGATAATTTCTAATCCAAATGATAAATTCAGTTTAATATACCTACAAGAGTTGTCAAGAACAAGCTGTGTCCGGCGATTTCAGCCGCTAAAAAGTACTTAGTAATTTAACCCAATATGAAAAAAATACCAAATATATGTTCTCTTCCCCCTGTTCCCTCCGAATATTATCAACCAATTACATACATTTATCCTACTAAGTATTTTTTTCTAGTGAACGTATAATCACACGAGTAATTTAAACCAGAAAAAACTCTAAGATTTGATTTAAAAAATTACCTAATAACTACACACGCTTATCTACCAAGTAGGTTAAGTATGGACTTACTCTGATTTCATATTCAGTCTTGCAAGCTTATAATTTTATTCAAGAGAGCACATAACCTTGAAGCTAGCAGTCGCGTCGTTCACCGGCCCTCTAATGAAGGCATCAGCAGGTGGCTGAGGATGGCTGACTGCGATGACGGTCATTAGAGAGATTCACCGAATTTTCGACCTCACCCCTTCATCCTACGTGACTTGATGCCAAAGAGGCGCGTGATGAGCATAACCGACCTCTTTTCACTTCACAGGATGCCTCCCGATATTTTTTACTATCCTTTGCTTATCAACATAACTGGCATGTTAGAATTTAGAGTTTACTAAGGGTTGGTAAGAGGTTATATTGTAACAAAATATATGTAAATTTAAATCCAATCAGAAAGTTTATTTGTCAGATATAAATTTGCTCAGCGGACAAATTCAATTGGCAGTGGGCAGGGTAACGTGCTATGTGCACGTAGAACTGATGGCCGATGGGACTGTATAGTTCTTGGTGGACAGACAGTACCCACAAGGTGGACCGAAGATCTATTAAAGACAGCAGGAACACGCTGGATGCAAGCCGCTTACGACCGGACGAGATGGAACTCTTTGGGGGAGGCCTATGTTTAACAGAAAATATGGCCTCTTAACCTTTTTTTTAACTAAATAAAGTCATTTGAAATATTATGATATTTCAATGTCAACTCTATAAACTCATTCAACTTACATATTCCAACCCATATTTCAACTCTATTAACCATTGAAATATTTATATTACATTAATATTGTAATTATTCTTTTCTTTCTCAGCATTTTTCACTTTGATTGAAGTATAATTAGATTTCCTAAAATTCATATCAACTTCATTTTATTTTTTTAACTAGCATTCGAATAGATTAATCTTTCAAACGGAGAGTTCCACAAAGGTGCTGTATGTTCCCCTTCAAAAACAGAATACAGAAATCTAATACAGAAGCTCTTTAATTTGTTAAAGAGCTTCTGTATTAGAATGAATATATGAATAGTTTATGGCGTTCTATGGGGGAGAGGCTATGTTTAGCAGTGGACGTCTTCCGGCTAATGATGTGTGTATGTGTGTGTATTAGGATGAAGTAGAAAAAAAATAAAAGTTGTCTTTACTGTTGAGGAAATGGATTCATTTTAATTCAATAATTTCAAGTTTATTAACATCTAGCTGTGCCCCGCGGTTTCACCCGCGTAGTCTTCGTTCCCGTGGGAATATCGGAATAAAAAAGTACCCTATCTTATAGTGAGCTAAATAAACATAACATAACATACATTCACGCCTTTTTCCCGAAGGGGTATGCAGAGGTGTACCCAGGACTCAGTCCCATAGTAGATACACCCACATATCGCCAGTATGTTATTGGTTCCACGTAATAGGGGGCGAGCCTATTGCCATCTACCGGGCACAGTTCCAGACTCCAGGCAGTTATTGAGATAATTCCTAATGGAAAAATCCAATATTTAGCACTTTGCCTGACCTGGGGATCGAACCCGGGACCTCTTGATTGGCAGTCGAGCATGCGCCCTCTACGCCACCGAGGCAGTCAATAAAAAGCTAAATAAGTTTTGTTTTGTTAATTAATATATACGTATTTTTTTGTAAAATTCGGTATGAAAATTCCTTCAGTACCTTTGAATAGGAAGTTAAATCTTGCATCTGTTCATAAGATAATAAATATAATATAACTGTAACTGATAACTAAAACAAAACAATAACACTAGTCCGGAATAATACGTTAACAGAAACTCAAACTATAACTATTTTGTTGTTCCCTACAATAGTTCGACAGTTGATTCAATATTATGAAATAGACGCCGCTTGCAGAATTACGCTTCAAAGTATACTTGGGACCAGTAACCCAATAATTTTAGTGCCTACGGCTTTCTCTTTTGCCAGTTCTAAGTATTGACCTAGTCTGACAAGTATAAAAGCTTACAAATAGATTTTCTGAACAAGGTTTCATTGCTAAAAGTGACCTAGTTCGTAGACAATATAAACAAGCTCTAATTAAACGGGAATTTTACGTAGATACCTTTTCAGAGTTTGTGAGGCCACCTTCTGGCTCCTTTTATCTCTCTATTCTCTCTCGCTTTATGATGAAACGATTTTACTAACAACATACCCTGTATCATCATGCGCAGCCCACTACATCCCACTGCTGGGCATAGGCCTCCTTCATATCATGCTACTTGATCCTGTCCTGTGCAAGCCGTGTCCAGATGGTACCCGCCACTTGTACTATGTCATCCGCCCAACGTGCTGGCCGACGACCGACGCTGCGCTTACCTGTTCTTGGCCACCATTCAGTCAACGTCTTACACCATCTGTCGTTACCGCGCCTAGCTACGTGATATACACTGTATACTGGTGAAAATTACCTCAATACTTATATTATATAAATGGATTGTATTTACCTACTCTATCCTACTTCTTACTCCCCTACTAATATTATAAATGCGAAAGTTTGTGAAGATGGATGCATGAATGTTTGTTCCTCTTTCACGGCAAAACTACAGAACCGATTAAGTTGAAATTTGGTATAGATATGTAGTTTATAACCTGGAAAAACACATGGGTAATTTATATCCCGATATTCCCACGGGAACGAAAACTACGCCGATAAAACCTCGGGGCACAGTTAGTCTCACATAAAATGAGTATCTGCAACGCCTTCTGTAACACATTGTAAACGCGATTTTCTGTATATGACCACTTTATTAGAATACTAATGTATGAACAGCGGCTCTTCCTGCTCGCAATTATAAAATATGGGAGTTTTATACCGAAACATTGACGCCCATTTTGGACCCCTTAGAATATGAATTTTCAAAAATCTTTGAACACACGTCTAGACAACAGACAACCTACATTTCAAGTTTCAAATCTCTAGGATCAGTGGTTTGGGCTCGGCGTTGCATGTAAGTCAGTGAGTCATTTAGGATTTATAAAATATAGTGATATACACCTAGACACTTGTAGTTGTAATTTTTTTTCTATTCTTATTTGATCTGCCATCAGTCTTGAGACTTTATCAGATTTTTTGTGTTGAGTAATCGTTTTAGATGAATAATTCATGGACACTGCCTACTGCTTTGCTCATCATAGTTAATGAGCACGTTAGCTCTTTTAAGGCGTTTAAATTGGTTTTGAAGGAGGAGGTTGCCCGCCATAGGGGACGTAGTAACAATCTGTTCTTGTATTTTAATGTATATAGTTATAGTTGTTATTGAACGAAAGTTACTAAATCAACATAGAAATGCGTCAACTTATGAATATGCCTCGCGGTTACGTTCTGTTTATGATTCGAATATGAACAGATGGGGCTCGTTAACATTTGTAATGATTTCCTCATTAATTTCTGCTGCTCCGGTGACCAAAGTCCGAATTGATTGCGAGTTGTACCTACCTAACGTGTTGTGGTCACATTCGTTTGCTAAATACATTTCAATTAGCGAGTTTGTGTTGCTAATCATCGCTGTTATAACATATTTTTATATATATTAATTTCTAATAAAACCATAACGTTTAAAGCGAAATAAGTTTATAAAATGAGAACGATGAGACGGTCACGAGGTGTTCTGTGATTTGCCAGCCTTTCATTTACTTTGAAAAGGTGTAAGAAAGATATAAAACCAGAGATATGCATTTTTACGAATTGCACGTTTACGGAACGAATCACGGCAGAATATTGGATAAACTTATCTTAATATGGAAAACTAAAAATAATTTTAATAGCTTTCTCATGAAGCATGATAGCGTTCTCCTGTCCATATAAATGCCATTGGCTCCACTTAGTTCTCATTTTATAGGTATAACGTTCCTTTGTAAACAGAGGACGCTATTTATCCTTGCGGCATCCAGGTGCATAGCACAACACATTGCACACAGTAAGCATTTTACCAATTTCTAAAATATTACTTACTTACTATATGAACATACAAATTTAAATTATATTTCAGACTTTAATTATTCATTAAGTATTACACATTAAGTGTATATAAGTATTTGTAAAATACTTTATTTAACTCAGCTTCCTCGCAATATCTTCAGAAACGTTTCCACGGTTCTCCATGCTTCCCATTCTCGTTCTTTAAGGTCGTCAGAGAAACTCCTGTTAAGGTTTCCCGAACATAGTAGTGTGTTCTACAAATCTTTCACGGTGAAAGTCATTCGTCTATGGAATGCCTTACCTATTGAAATAAGGCGTTCCACCTCACTAAGTAGATATCTACTTAGTGACCTATTACTCGTACCTATCGTTCTAGATGTCATTCTTCCCTTTCGCTCTTCTTCAGATTTAAATCACGTATATAATGTTAAATAAGTATATATGCTTATTATATATGTATAATATTATAAATATATATATATTACATTAGAATGTATGTCTATTAGAATGTTATCATATATAGCAAGTAGGTACTTATTATTGTAGTTTATGTAGGTATATATAACCAATATTAATTAACCAAGTACATCAATGAATATAATACATACATACATTCACGTCTTTTTCCCGAAGGGGGGTAGACAGAGGTGTACCCTGGACTCAGTCCCATAGTAGATACACCCACATTTCGCAGTATATTATTGGTCCCATGTAATGCTCCCTATTACATGCCATCTATCGGGCACAGTTCCAGACTCCAGGCAGTTATTGAGATAATTCCTAATGGAAAAATCCAATATTTAACAATGGATATAATAACTAAATTTTAATCATACTTATTTACTATTTCTGTCACACCACCGACCAAATGTGATTTACGGTACTCTCCTCACCCTTCATGGTTGTCTGGAAGAGATCGCTCTTAGCGATAAGACCGCCAATTTTTATACTATTTGTTTTTAATGTATTTTAATGTTTGAGGTTTTTTGTTTGTGTATAAAGAGTTAATCTATCTATAATTCAAATACTTTACGTCACGTTTTAGTTCTATCAACACTGTGTCAAACGTATAGGCTGGCATACCTACCTAATAAATTCACAGTCGCTCTTATGGGAAATAGCACGGTTCTTTTATTGGAATCCTATTGAAAATTAATTAGAAGATTGAAAATTAACTCTGTTGAAATGGTATGCGGACGTGCTGCTTGCGGTGTTTTATAATCCTACTCCTTTTCATAGAATTATAATGGAATATTGCTTAGAAATCAATAATTAAGATAAAGGTTTAAACAAAAAGACATTGTTTTCTAAGAAATATCACAACGAGAAATACATAAACCTACAAATAATGCCTTAGAATTATTTTATTATAATATGTACTATGTATTGTTATATGTATTATGTTCATAATAGATACTAGATTAATATTGGAAATAGATAAAAAATTATATTGCTGTCGTCATAATCTAGGGGCACGGCACTGCCCCCGCCAAGTCGAGCAAAAAAGCGGCACGGCTGTACCATCCTTTTCTCGAAGCAGTTCAGGCCATTTTCGAACCCATAACTTCTTTGTGGATAAAACTAGATTTATCTTTGCAAAAAAATTCTTCTTCCCATACATCAGCTGATCAGGCCATTTGGGAAGTCGTTTTTTTTTTCAATTTTCGCAATTCTTTCGTTTGCAAGTTGTTTAAGTGGGCGGGTAAATCGACCCCCTTAACCATTACTATTCTTATGTCTTATACATTATTTCTACCCGGATGGTAATTTACCATAGATGTAGATGTAGATTTTTATTGATAAAAAATAATTTTACATGTCAATGATCTTAATAATAAAAATACAATAAAAAATTATAAGAATACATTATTTTATATTCTAATTCTTAAATAATATGTACAAGGTACATAATGTAGGTACTTCAGTTATATTACTTCATTCAATATGTTTAAGTACCTAAATTCTAAATTTAACCTGTAACCAGGGTTACACTTTGCTCCTAACTACTCCGAACAGCTGTTTACTTTGCAGCAAACTATAATAATTTGTAAGGACAAATTATTTTACCATCGGAAAGTCTTCTTCTTGGATGGAATAACTTCAACAATAGTTTTTACAGCACGACCATCTTATGGTAAAGGCATAAGGCTTAAAACGTCTTGGGGAATGTCTCCGATGCATGGCAGGGTGAAGTTAACCGCACAACTTCTCACTAATGAATGAAGACTTGGCAAACTAATTTGCCGCCATACCGCAATGACTTCACCGCTGCCTGTAACTATTAATATTGTCTCGGGGAAAGTAAAAAATTGCTGGACTTCGACTTTGTTTAATTGAAGCGCAGTCAATGTTGTAATTTTATTATATTTTATTATACTTTACACCTGTCATATTGAAAGTTAAAGTTAGCATTGCTCGTCTTGCTCAGTAAGGGCCGGTTTTTTGATCGCGGGTTAAGTCGACTAATTGTTAAATTTCTTGACAATTTGTTAAATTTCGAAAAAATTCGTTTTTTGATCCCTAGTTAGCTTGACAAATAGTCAAATAAGGGCCGGTTTTTTGATCGCTGGTAATTATCAACTTAACAATTTGTTAAACTGACAATGGTTAAGTCCTTAACCAATGGTCAACTCGTGTTTTCGTTTTTTGATACCTTTTTTAACCTTGGCTAGAATTAACAATGGTTAATTATGTTGCCATTGCAATGAACTACTGATTTACCCATTTTGGAGTCGGGAGATTTTATTTTATATGGCAACTCTTGTAATTTTGATAGATTTAAACGTCAACGATGTCATTATAGTCAAAACCACAGAAAACCTTTCCGTGTTATGTGTAGGTTCCTGCGATTTCGCGGTATTTTACAAGTTCTGTTCTGTGTTTTACAATTTATAATTACGACACAATCTATTTAAAAAACACGACTTTCACAATAATAAGCCATCAAGCCATAAATTAAGAATTGAATTGAAGATTATTTTCTATTGTATGTCGTATGTAACGGTTCGGCAGTTCAGCAAAAGTCTAAAATTATTGTGAATAATGTAATCAAACAAACATAAGTAAGTACCTAGGTATTATAGTTTAATTCTGAACATGATACAATGAATATATTAATTAATCTCTTATTCAACACTGTTGTCCTGAATTCTGACTGATAACCTGAAGAACGACCTCGGCATGGAGAGAGAACGACGATCTCTATCAGTGGGGACGTCAAGGACGTTCTGTCTCAGCATGTACACCTGCCAACTATGGGTTAATTATACCAGAAAGTCCTTTTACACCATAAGAGTCCAGTATAATGACGCATACTGGCTCTTATGTGTTATCCCAGATTTTGCAGTGCATCAATAATATTTCTCTCACATGTGAATACCTGACTTCTTCGCAATATTAAGATCTCGAGTAGCGTTGTTCTGGAATTGTGTCAATGCCTCAGGTAACACAATTGTTAAGGCAGTTGCTGATATCTCCAGAGTCCCATGTTTAAACACTGGATATCGGTTCACATGGAGAGGAATAGGATAAAGACCAACACGAACAATTTAATTTATGACTGGGTATAAAACACCTGCACAAAGTAGTTTTTTATATAATTTAATTTTAGTTGACTGCCTCGGTGGCGTAGAGGGTGCATGCTCGACTGCCAATCAAGAGGTCCCGGGTTCGATCCCCAGGTCAGGCAGTGTCAAATATTAGATTTTTCCATTAGGAATTATCTCAATAATTGTCTGGAGTCTGGAACTGTGCCCAGTAGATGGCAATAGGCTTGCCACCTATTACATGGGATCAATAACATACTGGCTGTATGTGACTGAAATGTGGGTGTATCTACTATGGGACTGAGTCCTGGGTACACCTCTGCCTACCCCTTCGGGAAAAAGGCGTGAATGTATGTATGTTATGTATATGTAATTTTAATTTAGATAATACTTCACAAAGTGACATACATTGTGCGAGTGTGTCATATTAAACTGTTTAATGGGTCATGTGTGCCTGCTAATAAATCTATTATATAAATTCATTTCATGTAAATACACCTACTTATTTATTGTGTTTCAGGGAACGTAATACTTCTAATAATTTTAGCATAGAAGAAAGTTCTTAATAAATGATGTTAGCTACAATGACGGACCTTCTTGAAGCAAACCAAAACACCGTAGACCTGGCAAAATACTGGACCAAAATTTTATAAGGAGAAAACTAGCCATATTGACTCGAAAAGAAGAAGAATTAATGATGTACTCAAAAAGGCCTCCACATGCTTGAAATGGAATTAAAGGAGCTTGATATAGAATCGAAGAAGCGTGAATTGAAATTTAAGAAAGTCAGGAAGGTGTATCATAAATTAGTTATAGAAAAAGCATTATATATTAGAAATAAACAGCCAACAAAACTAAAATAAATTTGTCATATTTTAATCACTACATTATTTATTATCTTATCCTACTTCCTACTATAAATCCCTACTACACTATTAAATACGAAAGTTTGTGAGGATGGATGTTTGATACTATTTCACGCCAAAATACTGAACCGATTAGGCTGAAATTCTGTACCTATTAAGATAGTTTAAGCCCTGTAATAACACAAGTATACTTTTTAGTCCGATATTCCCAAGGGAACTAAGACTACGCGGGTGAAACCGCGGCGGGGCACAGCTAGTGTTATATACCTAGTATATAGCTTGAAATATAGGTAAACGTGTTATTATTAGTTAGGTAGGTACATTTGAAACCAACAGTATATATATAATATGTAGGTATCAATTAGTTCTTGACGATTACTTATGTGGAGTCATAGTTCTGGTTTGTTACCTATATCATGCTGTACCCCGCGGTTTCACCCGCATAGTCTTCGTTCCCGTCGGAATATTGGGATAATAAGTAACATAATATGTGTTTTTCTAGGGTCTAAACTATCTACATACCTACTGAATTTCAGCCCAATCGCTTCAGTAGTTTTAGGTGTCCATATTCACCAACTTTCGCAATTATAATATTAGTAGGTTTCACAACACGATTTCTTTTGATAGACGCACTATTGTAGAATAGACGATACCGCTAACTAAAATTTTCATCGTCCGAATACTTTAGCGGAGCTGTAAATTACGTGGCCGGTCTTCTTGATAAGGTATAACATCTGAACATAATTCCTTCGTGTGAGGAGCTATTTCGATTTCCAGTATGTTGATAAATTATGTAAATCCATATCTTTAGTATTAAATACTTTCCAAAACACTCGAATAAAATCAGAAGCAGCAGTAGGTAGATACGATAAGATTAATAACCATCTGTTTTTGGCGCCAACCAGTCGACGGAGCAGTGGTTAAATATTCCGACTAATGGTTACATATTTGACTATCTGTCAAGCTAAGCAGGGATCAAAAAACGATTTTTTTCGAAATTTAACAATTTGTCAAGAAAATTAACAACTAGTTGACTTAACCCGCGATCAAAAAACCGGCCCTAAGTAACCATTAGTCAGAATATTTAACCACTGCTCCGTCGACTGGTTGGCGCCAAAAACAGATGGTTATTAGACTTATCGTATCTACCTACTGCTGCTTCTGATTTTATTCGAGTGTTTTGAAAGGAATTTAATGCTAAAGATATGGATTTATTAATTTATCAACATACTGGAAATCGAAATAGCTCCTCAGACGAAGAAATTATGTTCAGACGTTATACCTTATCAAGAAGACCGGCCACGTAATTTACAGCTCCGCTAAAGTATTCGGACGATGAAAATTTTCGTAAGCGGTATCGTCTATTCTATATTGTGCGTCTATCAAAAGAAATCGTGTTGTGAAACCTACTAATATTATAAATGCGAAAGTTGGTGAATATGGACACCTAAAACTACTGAAGCGATTGGGCTGAAATTCAGTAGGTATGTAGATAGTTTAGACCCTAGAAAAACACATATATGTTACTTATTATCCCAATATTCCGACGGGAACGAAGACTATGCGGGTGAAACCGCGGGGTAAAGCATGATATAGGTAACAAACCAGAACTATGACTCCACATAAGTAATCGTCAAGAACTAATGGATACCTACATATTATATATATACTGTTGGTTTCAAATGTACCTACCTAACTAATAATAACACTTTTACCTATATACTATATAACACTAGCTGTGCCCCGCCGCGGTTTCACCCGCATAGTCTTCGTTTCCGTCGGAATATTGGGATAATAAGTAACATTTATGTGTTTTTCTAGGGTCTAAACTTAGATAGTTTAGATCCTAGAAACCTAGAAACATACCTACTGAATTTCAGCCTAATCGGTTCAGTATTTTGGCGTGAAATAGTAACAAACATCCATCCATAATCCATCCTCACAAACTTTCGCATTTAATAATAAATTAGGGATTTATACCTAGTAGGAAGTAGGATAGGATAATAATAATGTAGCGATGAATTAAAATAATGACAAATTTATTTTAGTTTTATTGGCTGTTTATTTCTAACATATGATGCTTTTTCTATAAACTATAACTTATGATACACCTTCCTGACTTTTCTTAAATTTCAATTCCTGCTGCTTCGATTCTATATCTAGCTTCTTTGATTGCATTTCAAGCATGTGGAGGTCTTTTTGAGTACATCATTTATTAAGAACTTTCTTCGATGCCAAAATTATTAGAAGTATTACGATCCCTGAAAAACAATAGGTATATTTACATGAAATGAATTTATAAAATAGATTTATTAGCAGGCACACATGACCCATGTCTAGACAGTATGTCACTTTGTTAAGTATTATCTTAATTAAAATTAAATTATATAAAAAACTACTTTGTGCGGGTGTTTTATACCCAAAGTAATAAATGATATTGTTCGTGTTGGTCTTATCCTATTCCTCTCCATGTGAACCAATATCCAGTGTTTAAACATGGGATTCTGGAGATTATCAGCAACTGCCTTTACAATTGCGTTACCTGAGGCATTGAAACTACTCGAGATCTTAATATTGCAAAGAAGTCAGGTATTCCCGCGTAAGAAAACATTGTCAATGCGCTGCAAAATCTGGGATAACACATAAGAGCCCAGTATGCGTCATTATTCTGGACTCTTATGGTGTCAAAGGACTTTCTGGTATAAATTAACCCATAGTTGGCAGGTGTACATGCTGAGAAGGAAAGTTTTGAACAGAACGTCCTTGACGTCCCCACTGCAGCGCGCGTACTTCCTCGCTAATATATTATTTACTTCGCACCAATAGAATCGTTATAATAGAAATTAGATTAATTAGAGTGTTAGAATAGAATAGAATCGTCATTCTCTCTCTTTGCCTAGGTCGTCCTTCAGATCATCAGCCAGTCAGAATTTAGGACAACAGTGTTGAGAATATGAGATTCATATATTCATTGTTTCAAGTTCAGAATTAAAAATAGTACCTAGGTACTTACTTATTTTCTGTGTTTGATTCCAATCACAATAATTTTAGAATTTTGCTGAACTGCCGAACTGTATACATACAATAGAAAATAATCTTCAACTCAATTTATTCAATTCTTAATTTGTGGCTTGATGGTTTATAGTTTAATGTGAAATTGGTTTTAGTAGGTTAGGTAATAATAATTTTTTGCTTATAGTGTAAAATACCGCGAAATCGCAGAAACTCACACAAAACACGGAAAGGTTTTGACATTAATGACATCGTTGACGTTTAAATCTATCAAAATTACAAGAGTTGCCATATAAAATAAAATCTCCCGACTCCAAAATGGGTAAATCAGTAGTTCATTGCAATGGCAACATAGTTAACAATGGTTAATTCTAGCCAAGGTTAAAAAAGGTATCAAAAAACGAAAACACGAGTTGACCATTGGTTAGGGACTTAACCATTGTCAGTTTAACAAATTGTTAAATTGACAATTACCCGCGATCAAAAAACCGGCCCTAACTCTGTCATTGTCAGCCATTGTCATTTGACAGCCTCGTTGGCTCAAATGGAAGTATCTTTGCTTTCTGGTTCGATCCCGGCCAGGTCAAACATTTGTATGTATGAACATGTCTGTTTGATCTGTGTCTGGGTGTTATAACATACATAAACATACATTCACGCCTTTTTCCCGAAGGGGTAGGCAGAGGTGTACCCAGGACTCAGTCCCATAGTAGATACACCCACATTTCGCCAGTAGCTTATATATAAGTATATATTATATCAGTCATCTTGTTACCATAGTATACGTTTCTAGCCTAATTTGGACCAGATGACCTTGTGTGGAAGTTGTCACATATTATTATATATTATGTAGTGGTAGGCCTCTTTTGCAGGGGCCCGCCTGGGGAAGTACCACACCTTTGCCAGTTCATCCGCCAAGCAGTAATGTGCAAACAATACTGTGTTCCGGTATGAAGGGCAATGTTACCAACGAAATTACTGGGCATGACGAGATTCAACAACTAATATCTCAGGGTGACAGGCGCAGTGCAGTGCTGCGCAGTTTTAATTTTAAAACACTGGGTGGCACTGTGTGTGATATGGGCAATCATGATTCTTACCATCAGGCACCTGATTTGCACGTCTTGTCACTCACTATCATAAAGAAACAAAATTATCATTATTATTTTTGTTGCGTACTAGGGCGGGGCTCTAAAATAACTTTTCATCCTCTAGGGGATAAAGTTAATTTCTTTTTATTTTTTGTCTGTTACCAATCTATACTAATACTAATATACTAATATACTAATAATAATATTATAAAGAGAGAAACTTTGTTTTTTTGTTTTTTTGATTTTTTGTTTTTTGTTTGTAACGAATAGGCTCCGAAACTACTGGACCGATTTTAAAAATTCTTTCACTTAGGGATAGCTTAATTCAGTGTGAGTGCCATAGGCTATATGAGATTTTGAAAAAAAATAGGGATCCGTAAGAAAACTGCAATATTGTGAACCAAGGTGTCACATAATATAATTACCATATTCATAAATTTGCGTGCGCTGTGAAATCCATTGATGGTAGAATAATATAATGTACTAGGGGTTTGTAGTTATTATCAATATCTACAAAATAGTCCACGGAAATTTTATCCATCTATTTTGGTTTAGTCACAATAATCAAAACAGACATTATATGCATGCGCTGTGAAAAGTATTGGTGGTAGAATAAAGTAATGTACTAGGGGTTTGTAGTAATTATTAATACATACAAAACAGTAAACATAAATTATATCCATCTTTTTTGGTTTAGTCATAATAATCGAAACAGTGATTATTTCTCATGCGATATGAAAACTATTGGTGGTAGAGTAAAGTAATGTACTAGGGGTTTGTAGTACTTATCAATACCTACAAAACAGTAAACATAGATTATATCCATCTTTTTTAGTTTAGTCACAATAATCGAAACAGTGATTATTTTTCATGCGGTATGAAAACTATTGGTGGTAGAGTAAAGTAATGTACTAGAGGTTTGTAGTACTTATTAATACCTACAAATCAGTATACATAGATTATATCCATCCTTTTTGGTTTAGTCACAATAATCGAAGAAGTGATTATTTTTCATGCGGTGTGAAAACTATTGGTGGTAGACTAAAGTAATGTACTAGGGGTTTGTAGTACTTATCAATACCTACAAATCAGTATACATAGATTATATCCATCCTTTTTGGTTTAGTCACAATAATCGAAGCAGTGATTATTTTTCATGCGGTGTGAAAACTATCGGTGGTAGATTAAAGTTATGTACAAGGGGTTTGTAGTACTTATCAATACCTACAAAACAGTATACATAGATTATATCCATCTATTTTGGTTTAGTTACAATAATCGAAACAGTGATTATTTTCCATGCGGTGTGAAAACTATTGGTGGCAGAATAAAGTCATATACTAAGGATTTGTAGTACTTATCAATACTTACAAAACAGTATACATAGATTATATCCATCTCTTTTGGTTTAGTCACAATAATGGAAGCAGTGATTATTTTTCATGCGGTGTGACAACTATCGGTGGTAGATTAAAGTAATGTACTAGGGGTTTGTAGTAATTATCAATACCTACAAAACAGTATACATAGATTATATCCATCTTTTTTGGTTTAGTCACAATAATCGAAACAGTGATTATTTTTCATGCGATGTGAAAACTATTGGTGGTAGAGTAAAGTAATGTACTAGGGGTTTGTAGTACTTATCAATACCTACAAAACAGTGTACATAGATTATATCAATCTTTTTTGGTTTAGTCACAATAATCGAAGCAGTGATTATTTTTCATGCGGTGTGAAAACTATCGGTGGTAGATTAAAGTAATGTACTAGGGGATTGTAGTAATTATCAATACCTACGAAACAGTATACATTGATTATATCCATCTTTTTTTGTTTGGTCACAATAATCGAAAGTCATATGCATGCGCTGTGAAAAGTATTCGTGGTAGAATAAAGTAATGTACTAGGGGTTTGTAGTACTTATCAGTATCTTCAAAATAGCCCACGATAAATTTATACATGTGTTAAGGTTTGGTCATTGTAACAGAAATAGTCATTAATTTGCGTGCGCTGCGTAAACCATTAGGGTTATATCTATTAAAATACAATGTATCACGAATTTACTCCTGTTAAACGTCCACTATACCTACTTCTGCTACCCGTGCGAAGCCGGGGCGGGTCGCTAGTGAGATTATATTTTTTGATGTTGCACGTCTAGGATATTAGCCAAAATGTTTTAATGACATTAATAATTTTATTTTCTCACAATTGTAGTGAAAAGTGAGTGTTGTTACACTACTTTCACGGCGCTAAAATCCATTATAACTCTGATTTGTTTACTCCCGAGCTTTAGCGAAGGAGTAAAAAGCCTGGGTGAGGTGGGTCTCTATAGCCCCTTGCAATTATTATCTGCTCTGTGCCCCTTGTCTAACAATCTACTATATGACAAGTTAGTATGAACGGGTCATTAGATGCTTAAAAACTTACTTTGTTGAAGTCGTGTTAAAACGCAAACCTACGCAACATTATTTTGCTTCTTGCGTCCTACTTTTGCATAACAAGAAAGACTCGAGAAATTTAAAACTATTTCAAGTCTGTACTTCTCGATTCACAGCAAAGGTTCACAGCCCTTTTACGTCGTAAGCCGCTTTACGATACTCTTTGCTGTATGTAACGTCGAACCTTTTTTCGTGCAATTTATAAAATATCAACTACGGCGCACGGTTTCACCCGCAAAAACTATTTTATTTGGTTATTTATTCAAAAATCTTGTGGGTACATAATCGAACACACCATAAAATTGGTTCAGTTGCCAGTTAAAAGGAAACCAAAACCCACAACCACAAACTCTTATAATATACCGAATACTAAACTATAGATTTCATGAAATATTGGTACGACTAGCATTTATTTGGTTCTTTGAGATCTTACAATCTAATAGTGCACGAACCTCCACCTAAACATAGTCGTAGCAGATAGAGGAAAGACAGTGGAAAGCTGTGAACATGTAAAATGAAAGACTGATGTCGTCTCCGCTGCAGCTATCACATAAACCCGATGACATAAATAGGTCTCTACAGAACATCCGATGTGATGATAGAGCACGGCTACCACATAGCTGCACAATGCGATTTTTTATACATTGCAATGATCCTCTAGTAACTCTCATTAAATTTTGGTGAGACGTCTTCACTTATTTTATAGAAGATATATCTTTCTGTAAGTTCTTGGAGATCAAAGGGCCTCGATTCTTTACAAATAGTCATACAGGGCGGGTGACATAACTTCACATTAATGAATGAGCGGCGGCTCTCACGATGCGACCTCTTTGCGACTAATGAAATTGCGCTTTCAGGAATTCACTGAACGGTAGATAGTAGATACCTATGTATCTAAGTACGCGTAGGAGTACGACGGGAAATGTAGCGAAGTGTGAAAATGGAATTTTGATGATTAATCTGACTTGTTTTGGAATGTGAGCGGAAAATACCGTAGATATTAGAACGTGATCTAAACATTTCACGAAATTGTTTCGGTACGCTTTGACTTAAACTACCTATTAGATATAGGCATTTTAATAGGTAAGTTGGTAATAAAATTTAATAAATAAAATATCTGTTTAATTATATATAGCTATAAATTCTTTGGTCAATAGCGCGTATACGCAGGGACTCCCCGCATAGGTATAACGACCGAGTTAAAGACCAATGAAAGTGAGCTTTACCTATATAAATAATGAATGAACTATTACTTATACTGTGTAAATGAACTACTCAGTAAGTAACATCACCTGGCCGAACTCGCTGTACCATAAAAACTTTACAAGGTCTACCCTCAGTGAAAAGGGCAAATCTCCTCTGAATTTCAATGAAAAAATGAGGATTAGGGCTTAAATTTGCATGCGGCACGTCGATGGTAAATTATCGGGTGTTTGGCGGGTGGCCAGCGACGCTTACCCCGTATTAAAGACCCGGCCATGTATCGCAGGCGTGATCCGATTTAAACTTGGGACACCCGAATATTAATATCAAGAATGAGTTTCCTTTTTCGGTATAGGATATCTGTAACTTTTATCGTCGCAATAAAGTGAAATACGCTTTCCGGGAACTGAGTTAGCGGCGACACTGAATAATGAATATCTTGTTGAAATTGTACCATGACTGATTCGATGAAAGATTATTTATGAATTAGATCACGGTTGAATAAGATACGTCATTTGAAATGTTAATAATGTTTCTTGGAATTATTTATAGTAGGTATTTGTTCTTTATAAATAAATAATATTCCCAGTTTTATAGGATCTTATTTATCTTCTAATCAGATGCTCGGTCAAGGAAGTCAAGGGCCATATCCTCGGAATAACTAACACCAAAGAGTCGACGCTACTTTGCACGTCCTTAAATGCAAGGAGCGTAAAATTTATGTAGTTGAAATAATCACGGCCAAACGGCCAAGGCAGCCATTATGGCTGGCCGCTAGCCAGACATGGGCTCAGGGTAAGAGTACTCACATGTATGTTTTAAAACAAAAGACAGCTTCAACAATATTATATTGTATTACTCGTATGTCTATTCTGTACATACCTACTTAGTTGTAAACTATTGATATCTTTCGGCCTCGTAAGAATTCCCCAGAAGAATAAAATTTCGTAGCAGTTATTGATCCTATTTTCGTGAATTTAATTAAGAATTTTCCAGTTTCATCATTATAATTACCTTCTTCTAAGAATTAAACTAACAAAATAAACTACTCGTATAATCAAACTTTAGAGACGCCAGGTTTCAATATTTTCTATAACTGGTAGAATAAAGCCAGTCACTAATCATCGTAACGCAAGTAATATATTCCATCACCGTATTTCTCCTCGCAAGGGTAATATCCAATCCCATCTGTAGCCGAGCGTGTCTTCAGATTAATCACTGGTCGGCTTCCTTACAGCTTAATTTCTGACTTGACTGCATACACTTTAGTAGATATATATGATAAAGCGGTACCAATATTCCGAACTGTTGCCCGATATTCAGTTGGATCGCAGCCAGTTAACGTTATTCATTCGTTAACGTTACAAATTCTAGATCAAGACTGACTTGTGCTACACCTGTGTGAAAATTAGTTATTAGTTTGTAACATGAAAATTTGTTTGTGTAGGGAAAATTAGCATTTAGCATTCTTTAGAGATGCATATCAAGATAACAAAATGCAATTAGCTCTAGTCTAGACTGGATTCTTGGGGATTTGCATAATTTATTCTTTTTTACTTAACCCAATAGGTTACCCTAACAAAAAACTGTTTTCAAGGTATATTCGTACCCATAACATAGGTTATGTACATAAAATATTATGTACCTACACATATCTAGTTTTATGTAGGTAATTTATAGTATTTGCAACTTTGTCCGTGTACCAAATAGACAGGTAATAGACACATCGTACTAAATTGGTGCAAGCCTAATTGAATGTAGAGGCAGGAAAAGCCAGGCGTTTCCAGCATTCAGGGTTCAAATAGGGTTGTCATCAGTTCTTTATTCGCCGAAACGTGTCCTAGATCTTATTTGACCGGCGCCCAAATGAAATTACCATTGGAGGAAAGAAATGTTCGCGAAATCACTACCACTTATTTAAGCCTACATGAATGTACCGGATTACTATCCCAATATTCGAAGTTTTTGGTGTAACATCTGGTGTATGCTGGTAACCCTGATTGGAGATTGCTTTGGCTGGACTACCTAACGCTTCGTTCGTATATTTTACGATCAGTATGTTTTGTCCCTGCGTGTTCGTTTCGTTCTTCAAATTGATTTCATGCACCAATAGAGTCGAAGCCATTTCTAGAAGTTGGTTTGTTTTGCTGAATAAGCTTCACTCGCACGTAAATTTTATCAAAAATACACCCACTGGCATTAGTATTATCGATAAATGTAGATAGGTATAAGATTTGCACTGATAAAATAGGTTTATGAAAGGCAATCATTTTTGAAAGAAAACTCCAAATAAACACCAAAGCTTTATCTTTCTGATATTCCAATATCACAATCACATTCATATTTTTGACAAAGTCACCAACAAGCTGGTGGTGGGAGTAGGTACATATACTATAGTGTAGTACTATAGTGTAGTGTATAGTGTAGGTAAATATAGTATAGTGTAGTGGTAGGCCTCTTTTGCAGGAGGCCGCCTGGGGAAGTACCACACCTTTGCCAGTTATTCATCCGCCAAGCAGTAATGTGCAAACATTACTGTGTTCCGGTATGAAGGGCAATGTTACCAGCGAAATTGCTGGGCATGATGAGATTCAACAACTCATATCTCAGGGTGACAGGCGCAGTGCAGTGCCGCGCAGAATTTTGAATTTTAAAACACTGGGTGGCACTGTGTCTGATATGGGCAATCATGATGCTTGCCATCAGGTGCCTGATTTACTCGTAATGTCACTCATTATCATAAAAAAAAAACTTAATATACAATGCTTTACCTATGAAGTTGGCAAAGGTATTTAGCAATGTAACCTCCATTTCAAAATCGAGCTTAAATGTAAATCTGGTGCAAAACTTCGACCAATATTTGAATTTTTCAACTGAAGTCTCCATAATCGGCGTAACACGTGTTCATTTTTAAAATATTATGAGAATATGCGATGTAAAAGAATAAAAATTTTTACGGTAAAGCAGTAATTTTGGTGTGTCCTCGTAACTGTATTGGCTATAGGCCAAGTGTTGTGCAACTTTGAGAGCATCTGGACATCGCTACTTACTCGAGTAGGGCTGGGCAGACTTCTGACACTAATTATAACTAGCTATAATGCTGTTGAAGACAACAATATATATATTACTAAATATTATATTTTTTAAGTCATAACAGACGTTATGACCATTGATTTAAAGAAAAAGATCTCCCCTTTCTCTACTACGTTCTCTCAGTGCTTACTCAACAACTGGCACGTGCAATTTGCTCAGTGTGAAGTTTGCACAGTGCAATATAATGAACAACAAAGATATAGACACCTAAGACCGAAAAGTGCGACCGAGACAACAATATAAGTCGCTCGTACGACCGAACTTTACTGACGTACATGGACCTAATTTGAGCTTTCCATTTTCGAGAACCCAGTACCTCATCTCCCCTTTTCTTTAAAACAATGTTTATGAATTAAAAAAAAAAATGAATTAAAACAAAATTTAAAAATTTAAGAACTGAAAATGCGAAATCACTAAGATGAACAACATATAGTAGGTATAACAAGTAAACAACTAACATAACTTCACACCTTTTTATAGAAAGGGTATAAAGCAGAGGTGTACCCGGACTCAGTCTTATAGTAGATACACCCACACTGCGGTAGTTATGGTTTTTTAGACGCATGTAATTGGGGGGAGCCTGTTGCCATCTGCAGACACAGTTCTAGACTACTCAGGCTGTCATTGAGAAAATTCCTATTTGAAAAATCCAATAGGTACTTACTTCTTACCTGATCTGGGTATAGCTGGACAGAAAAGAGTAGAAACAGAACTAATTTAAAGTGTACGTATCGACTCAAAAGTTTTTCTAATTGATAAATTCAGTGGCGCCCCCATTATTTTCTACTCTTTTCTGTCGAGCTTTATCACTGACTGACTGGCTGGGTAAGGTAAACAAATTGCATGTATGTGCTAGTCTATAATATTTTTTGGAAAATCTGTAATTCGGATAACGTTATTAGAGCTATTTATTCCTAAAACTTCTTACCTACATAACATTTGTATAAGGCTTTTCCTCGTTAGCAAGAAATTACTATTTTCCTCACGTACATACATAATATATATTATATATGTATAGTACATATCTATAGGTATATTGCTATAAATGAAGCGGTCGGACAACCTTCGATATAATATAACCGTTATCTTGCAAACAAAATTAATTACTCCCGGATTAATTAGGCTTTGGTGCGCGTGCAATTATTTTTACAGAGCAATTATATTTCCTTGGACGTCAGCTATGATCATAAATCATGATTTAGATATGAGGAGTTGACGGCAGGAAAACATACCTTTTTAGAGGATTATGATTATGTACTTAAGGTACATCCCATGAAACTTAATGACTTATAACAAGAAAATAATGATAATTTCCCCACATGGCCTTTCCTATCCTGTATGGGAAGTCAAATTAAACTATTATATCTTTTGAAAGTTATTCCATCCCCTTAAGTATTGCAAAACTTTTTTGTAACTACTTTTTTAGCTAGTTGTACAGGTCTATGAACTTTTTACTCATTTTTTTGGCTAGTGAATTTTATTCGTTTGTGATTATTATAATACTGGCTGACAACTAATTGTAGAACGTGATATAAATAAAATAACAACAGATTTTTGTCTAACATTTTGTTGAACTCCAATTACACTGCTGTATTTAATGCACTTCAATACTAAATTCTGAAAATTCGCGAAACTGTTCCACAACTTGAAGTCGGCGTATCCCCGCGTTATCGCTTAAACTTAACTTGAACTTCAATCTTAGCTTGTCTTGTTCGACAGTTCAAAGTCCAGATGTTTCAATCACGCTAGTATAAAAATCTTTCAACATGCTAAGAAATTGCAATGAAAAACTAGATAACATAACATGCAATTTCCAAATGGGTATAAGGTAGAGGTGTACCTTGACTCAGTCCCATAGTAGATGCACTCATATTTTGCCAGTATGTTATTGGTGCCATGGAATAGGGGCGAGTCACAGATCATAAAAACTAAAAACACCTCTATGGGGCGAGCCTATTCCCATCTACCGGGCACACTACCAGACTACAGCCAGTTGTTAAGGTTATTCCTAATGGAACAATCCAATATTCAACAATTTTGTCTGACATGGGTATCGAACCCGGGACCTCATGATCGGCAGTCAAACTTGCGCCCACTACGCCACCGAGGCAGTCTACAACTAGATGTTTGACCAAAAGTAAAATTTTCTAATTTGGGTGTGCACATATCTACGACTGGCGACCAGCCAACTTGTTAGGTATCGGCAGGATTAGGTACTAACACCAATAGCAGCAGTTTCACCTCGAACTTCGAACTTCGGACGCTATAGAAAACATGTGCTGACAATACTGGTGACTTTGAACTTTCAAATTTTCAAAGCTCAAAGAAATGATTGACTTTTGAAATGAGAAATGATTGATTTGATTTCTCGATCGATTGACTTGGAAATGAGATAAATCATTTCGAAGAACAGAATAACATTTCAAGTAGAGTTTACTTATGACTATTTTTTAATGTCCGGTCAGCAAAATTCCTGATAGATAAAACCTCTCATACCTATGCTATGCCAAAACTTCACCCGGATTATGTCAACGCCGAACAAAACGGATAACAGAAAGGATCAAAGAATCCCAAACAATTTGAAAATATTATCCTCAGGGTATTTATCAAATAAACGTCCGTCAATGCTCTCTAATCCATTTTGGGAATGTTCTGGGACCGTTTACTTTGTTTTAAATTAATGACCACCATATCTCAGGATCCCAGGGAATAGACCTTCGTATTTGTCATATAGATTACCTACTTTTTCTGTTTCCGACGTAAAATTTATGTTATATTCATCCGTCTTCTCTTTGTTGAGAATTACACATTTATCCGTACAAAAGTTCGTCTATTGGATAAACGTCAATTGCAATAGTGGAATATGAATTGCTAAAATGGCAAAACATTTCAAAGAGTTTGCAGAGAGTCATTCATTCTCGCAGCACCGTGAAGTTCCAATATTTTAAAACGAGCAGCGGCTCGGCACTATACCTCTGCTCGGTTGTTTCAGACTGATCTGAACTCTATTGAGTAGGCATTTAAGATGATTCAGGATTAATTTCACTTAATCGGGCAAAGGGGAGACGGCGCGGCGTGGCGTCACGTAGAATTTATTCCCCAATGATAGGGAGGTTAACGAGGTGTAGGGTTCCTCGTTAAACCTGCTATAAACTGCGCTAATGTGACGGGAGATTGCTTCGTATATGTATTTCTCATCGATGCACACACAAACACCTTTAATCCTTTGTACCTTTATATTGGCGACGCGATTTGGATTCCATTACTGTTTGTTTGATCTTGGAAACAAGCAATTTGAATGCATTGGATATCTGGAATATTTTGCAATAGATTGGAAAAAGGCAAGGTCGATTTTCAACGCTTTGATGACGAATTCAAATATTGGTTTGGTAAAAGTTACAAATGATTGCTTACTGAACATATCAAACATACCTACTCACTGAGATAAATACAGATCATTTGTATACTTAGTAACAAAATCAAAGGAAATATTATAAAGAGCATTTCATGTACTTAATTAATGACTTAAAAATAAAACATGTAATAATTCAAAAACATCATGTAAAATATTAAAAAACTAGTTAACATTATTGGAAAATATAATGGTCTACTTAATACAATACGAGAAAGAGTATACCAATTAACAAGTCTGATTAAATACCTAATTTATTAAAGATTCTCGTTTAGATAAGAAACTTGCGAGATCTTAATGAAAATGCCAACGTCTCATAATAGATCTTTCAACATAATACGTTTAGTCTGAGAATACTCACCAAATTTGAAACAGAATTAAGATTAGATACAAGGTGATACAATCATCGCTGTTGTTCAAATAGTTTAAGTACATTGGCTTGAATATTTTACAACTTTCGTAATTAAAATCACTTTTTAAATCTTTGCAACTATAAGAAACTCCGATACGCCAAAAGTACGTAGTACTAATTAAAGTGATCTGTGGCCAAAAGACCACCGGATATTATTTTTCTTCGCAGTCGGACGTAAAATTACAAACTGGGAAAGTTTGCAACACAGTTAGTACATCAAGTCTTTATGAGTATCTGTTGAATTCTACGGCAGCGACGTACTGAAAGTGTTTTAAAAGTAAAACTTACTGAGTCAGACGCTAGAAATACACGGGACACGTCCTACACAAACACAAACTTCAGAAACTTCTGAACAGCATTTACTTAAGTCTAAAATTAACAAGTTAAAACAAAATGGATTTTAGACGAAGAACGTTTCTTAATTCGTAAAATATATCCGATATCCCAAATTCAATTTTTTACAACAATTTTGTCTGCCTATAGTAGGATCAGTATTCTGCCTAGATACTGTAACATAATACCTTTAAAATTGTAAAGGTTTTATGTTATTCTCCTTTTTTTTTTAAATGGCGTTTTATTCGAATCTCCTGTAACCAACTACAACTAACTGAACTGAGTGAGTTCAGTTCTCAGGATGGTGATAGTATTATTTTAAATTATTATGTATGACCTATTTCAGTTACCAATATTTTTTAACTTATACCTAATAATTTATTTTGGAGCCGACATATCCTACTAATATTATATACATTATATACATCTCAAATTTCAGTACTAGCCGTGTGTAGTTCACGAATAAATGAAGGAAATGAAGTACTTCAGATATGTTTTGTCCTTCATTCAATACATCAGTAATGATTTAACTAGTCCAGTAGTTCAGTACTTCTGATATAATTTGTGTTTGTATAATTTATGAAAAATCAAAGTAAAAGAAAATCTCGCTTTATGTTTAATTTACATGTTCAAATTATCCAGCAATATCAAAATTGACTAGTTTTCGTTTAGAGAATGAAAAGGACTTGTGAACGAGAAAGACTAGTAAAGGAGACGGACTAAATAACGAGCGGAACTGGTGAACGAAATCCGAACGAGTTTCACATTCTGCACATGTCTATTCAGTACAATGTAAAAAACTTACGTTTTTAACAGGTGACCAAAACGCTTGCGAGTTCTAACTCACCTGCAGCGCCATCTAGCGCGGTTTTGGTACGAATGGATGGATGGATGTTTTTTGCTATTTCACGCCAAAACTACTGAACCGATTGGCCTAAATTTGGTATATAGATAGTTTAGACCCTTTAATAACATAAAGAGTACTTTTTAACCCGATATTTTCATGGGAACGAAGACTACTCTGGTGAAACCGCGGGGCCCAACTAGTTATTTATTAATTTAAGATCATCCATATTGTGAAAGATCACCAATTCTTATTAAAAAGTGGAGGCTGGCAACCGACGAATTCCCCTAAATTATTTACAACCAGAGTTTATTAGAGCTTGTTTCCAACACACGATGATATTATTCATAATAATTTAAATCCAAAATAATGAGGCTCTTTCTTTAAAAAGAAGATGTAGTTCTCGAAGCAATAATAAATGGCGTAATGTAGAAAAGCAAATTAAATGTTAAAATTTCTTTACCACAGACTATACAGCTCAACAATATCAATTACTATAATGTTAACGCTTTATTTTATAAAATTAACAACGGCATCTTTCCTTCCTTTGAGAACTATTTTTTTAATAAAACGCATCATATTTACTTTTTTTCAGCGATTAAACTGCTTAGGCTATATAAAATATAGGTATTTTGATAATACATTCATATAGGTATTGTCAAATATTTTGTAGTGGTAGGCTTCTTTTACAGGGGGCCGCCTGGGGAAGTACCACACCTTTGTCAGTTATTCATCCGCCAAACAGTAATGTGCTAACATTACTGTGTTCCGGTATGAAGGGCAATGTTACCAGCGAAATTACTGGGCATAATAAGATTCAACAACTAATATCTCAGGGTGACAGGTGCAGTGCAGTGCCGCGCAGTATTTTGAATTTTAAAACTGATATGGGCAATCATGAAGCTTACCATCAGCCACCTGATTTGCTCGTCTTGTTACACACTATCTTAAAAAAAAAAAAACCAATATAAGTATTTTAGACCCAGGGCAGGCAATAAGTGTTTTTGGTTTTTCTATTAGGAATATTCTCAATCAGCGTGGAATCTGGAACTATGCTGCGGTATATAAAATTTTGGTTGCAATTTTATTTAGTTATTATTATAATAATAAGGGACCACTTCCACACACGAACACCTCGTCCCAAACTAGAATAGAAGCCTAGGCTAGGCTATAAAACATGAATAAGAAAAATAATAATAAAAACCTGTAGGTTTCCTGTAATCTTTCTTTTCAGCTCCTAGCTGTAATAACTCCCTTAGATTGAAGGAAAATGTTGTCAATTCATCAAATCAGTTCCGCAAATAGACCATCGATCATTTACTTCATGCGATGCTGAATACTTATAAAATCGAAAAAAAATCCTTATACAATCTATCATCACTCAAAATATGGTAGGTAATCATTAGTTTGAATGCTGTTAATGAATATATTAATTTCTTAAAAATTGTGAACAAATATAATATCAATGATATTTCACCATTACACGAAAGTGGCAGATGCCTCTCTAGCAATAGCCCGGTTACCACCCATCTATAAATCACACCTATAGCCAAATCACGTAGTTTCCATCCATTCACAATATTAGTACTTGCACCTAGCGGGGGCTGTCTTTGAGCTCATCTTCTGTTGGTGGTTTCAGAGATGGACAGCGACAGATCATATCCCTTACCTTTTTAAAAGCTCAAAGAGGCCTCTGCACATTAGACTTTAAAAAATAGTCTTCGTGTACACCTATTAGAAACCTCTAATAGGTTCATCACCCCTCATGTAACCACATGAGGGGTGATTTTTCCATACAAACGTTTCCCGTGTTTCCTCCCCAGATAATTGCGTCAGAGCAATGGTTTTTTTTTATAAAATCTAGGTCTTCAGTGAACATGTCCCTGTCATTTTCATTTTTCTACAAACTCATTGTTAAATTAAGTATGACCCTTTAAAAACATAAAAAACTGTCCTAGTTTTACTCGCGTAATTAGACTAGAAATAAATGAAGAGTTAAGGAACAAAAATAAAATAATAGGGACATAGCCTAATACATCTTCTAATTTTCAAAATAATAATTTATGGATAAAATTAATTATTCTCGGAGGAAACACAAATTTTTAAATTTTCTATAGGATTGTCTCAAATTGCTAAGAGGACCTATATCCTGTTAAAAGACCAGGTATAGCCGGTGTTTTCGAGGGACATATTAATGGACACTATAAATAATAATTAGATAAATCTATGGAGGCGGCTTATGTTCAAGTGAACGTCCTATGCTTAAGATGATGATGATGATGATGATGATGATAAATTATAATAGTGTCGATCGAATTTCAAATAATGTAATAGATATAAAATTAGGTACACTGCATTGCAAAATACATTTTGCACAGCCAATGCATTATACTAAATTATGTTTATTTAAAGAGACTCAAGAAGACAGAGGGAAGTTTCCAATATCATTCCCTCGAACTTGTAATTAGAGACTAGCTCGATACTATTGTTCGCTCAAAGCATATTGATTTAGGTGCAAAGTGGCACTCTATAACTCTATCTAAAACCGGGTGTTCCAATGAGCCAAAGTTACTTATCTATTGCAAAACTTGAACGGAAAATTACCGCCGATATTAAATTTCTGTTGTCTTTGATAATTTACGGCGACATCCACGGCTTATTAACGCGTTCGTTCTGAACATATTGGCTTGTGATTTATTAATTTGCTCTTGCTTATTTGAACCGTTGCCTATAGAAAGCGTGCTTTCATGCGGCAGCCTTGTGTTTTGGATATTACATTAAGCTTGAAGGCCTATGTTCAGCAGTGGAGGTAATCCGGCTGATGATGATGAAAATATTTAAAATGATAACGCCTAAATTACTTTTAAGAAGTTACTAATTGCTGTAAGGTTCTTGAATGGAGACCACGGAACGGCAAGCCGAGCGTAGAATGTCCACCTACAACCACACCCACGTGGACCGGCGATTTAATAAAGACAGCAGGAATAAGTAATGATGAATGCAAGCCGCTTACAACCGGACTAGATAGAAATCTACGTGAGAGGCCTAAGTCCAGAAGTGTACGACCTACGGCTGAGATGAGGTACTTGCTAAGATGACAAGAAATTACATTTGGTCTGAAGGTCCATAATTACACACATTTTAAGATTTATCAATATGATTAAACCCAAAAATCTCTTGGAGGTTACACATTATAGGATAAAAATATTTTTCTCGGTCACTCATCCTTTCCGTGAAGGTTCTCGGGGTAATTACTTTTGTTGCGGCCTCGTTAACCCACAGAAATAAGTACGCTCAGTATCTTTTGATGTGACAGGGAAACATTGTCTACTTAAACGGATAAACCTGCCAGCTACATTAATGTTCACCGTAAGCTTCTCTCTTGTTGATCCTTAGAAAGAATTACAATAATAATCACCTTCTTAGATGATAGGTAGATATGAACACATTTTTTTTATATCCTGAGACATTATTTTCAGTAATTCTTGTACCGTTTATTGTGAGGTTTTTTTTTTTTTTTTTTATGATAGTGAGTGACAAGACGAGCTCATCAGATGCCTGATGGTAAGCATCATGATTGCCCATATCAGACACAGTGCCACCCAGTATTTTAAAATTCAAAATTCTGCGCGGCACTGCACTGCGCCTATCACCCTGAGATATGAGTTGTTGAATCTCATCATGCCCAGTAATTTCGCTGGTAACATTGCCCTTCATACCGGAACACAGTAATGTTTGGACATTACTGCTTGGCGGATGAATAACTGGCAAAGGTGTGGTACTTCCCCAGGCGGCCTCCTGCAAAAGAGGCCTACCACTACAAAAGGTGATATAAAGCTCTATTTGGATTCATTCAAGTCTTGTGGATGTGTTAATGGAGATTCTGCTTTATGAACACTTTTTGTAGTTTCTTTTTGTTTTAGGAGTCTCTATCGTGTAATAAATTTGGTTTGAAGTAATTGACATGAAGTATTTGAGTGAAATTTACTTTCCGCAACCCAAAGGGACTTGCAGAGAAAAAATCTTTTAAACATTTGATTTGTATTCTTATTTTTATATTATAGTTAGTGGCATGACGAGCAAATCAGGTGCGTGATGTGTAAGCATCATTGTAGAGTCTCGACTGTTTGGAGACTGCATACGTTGTTTTAATTGTTAAGTTATAAATTATAATTAATTGTTAATTGTTTGTTTGTTTTTGAGTACGGGTGCGCGACGCCGGGACGCTTTGTTTAAAAATAAAAGAGCAGTGTGCTCTGAACGATGCCTTTATTGGTACTATTGGTTTTAACAAACTTATGGCTAAAGAAATCTGTAGAGTTATGTTAAGTGTTATGTTAACGTGGGAACTCAAGTGCTCTGTATGGTGAGCCCATACAATCATGATAGCCTATCTAAGATACAATGCCACCTAGTGTTTTAAAATTTAAAATTCTGCGCGACACTGCACTGCGCCTGTCACACTGAGATATCAGTGGTTGAAACTCGTCAATCCCAGTAGTTTCGCTGGTAATATTGCCCTTCAGACGGGAACGCAGTCATGTTTGCTCATTACTGCTTGGCGGATGAATAACTGGGAAAGGTCTACCACTGATACGTACCAACTGGAACGCAGTAATGTTTGCACATTACTGCTTGGATTCTAAAATCTTACTAATTAAACAAATATAAAACCGTATTAATCAAACCTACGGTATTTCTCATTTATTATATTGATAATATAATTCACGATAATTTCGATATAAAGAGTCCTTTAGAATGGCTGTGAAAATCAAAGGAACCGCCAGGTGCCATGCTTAAACTTTATTAATAAAATTTCAAAGGCACTGATTCAAAGGCACTCGGTCAATTTTATGAACTTCTACAAACCCAATACAAACTCCAAAGCTATTAGAAACCATCTGGCATAGAAAAACATTTTAAAGCATATTTTAAAATATCAATCTATTCTATGTTTATATTGTATGCTGTACCATTCTGTGGCTGTAGCTAAAATATCCAAACTCCAAAGCTATTACAAACCATCTGGCATAGAAAAACATTTTAAAGCATATTTTAAAATATCAATCTATTCTATGTTTATATTGTATGCTGTACCATTCTGTGGCTGTAGCTAAAATATCCCACGAACACTGTTTGTTTGAAATGTCTTTCATAGACGTTGCGGCCGATGATGATGAAAATAAAAATGGATAAAAACATGAAATAATGTCAAAATCACATTGTTGTTGACAAAATTAAGCCCTACTACAATATCACTTCAAGCAAATGCTAAATTAGTATTCAATTGATTCTCTCTACTGTTCTCTTCTTTGGTAAAACACAGCAAAAACTGAATACGTAGTTCGCGCCACCTTAAAAAAGAACATCTTATCAACATTTATTACAGAAATACTCTTTACTCTTCCACTGGAAAGTTATACCTATATATTATTCAGCCTAGGCTAGGATTTTATTTTCATTCTCAAAACTTACCGAAACAAAAGTCTCGTAAGACAAGTCCTGAATACCAAAAGCTTTTAGAATGAGCGGTTTCTGCGCCTGCGCACACCCTATCAGGACCAGTCTCCGTACATCATTGTGTGGAGGTCTCTCCAACTCACACATGTGCCATCCACAGTTGAACATCGCGTTAGACAATAACGAGGCCTACAATGATTTATTTTTTATCAAAAACACATACTAAGATTTTTTAGAAATACAAAGAAATATAAATTTGTCAAGTGCTTCTTCAATCCATTTAATATTCACGTCATAAGTAATAAGTAACATACAAAAGCTATAGGGGTATGGCTCTCTAAAACCAAAAACCAAAAATAGACCGAAATCTAATAAAATTTCTTCGAATACTTCGTTTCTTCGTTTGAATGTGCGTATCCCTATATTGCTCTTGCCCTACCGCCTGTCAAGCGTGGAGATTATTGGCAACCCTCCCTCCGATATGGGGGAGGCCTATGCCCTGCAGTCGACTTCCTACGGCTGAGATGATGATACCTTTATTACAATCTTCTCTATATATAAAAATCCTGTCAGTCAACACACTCATTCATCAACGCCCAGCCACAACCCTCAGACCTAGAGAGCTAAAATTTTGCACATAGGTTCTCATTATGATGTAGACAAGGCATAAGAAAGGAATTCCTGATATTCCCACGGGAACAGTAACTAAGTACGCGGGTAAAATGGCAGTAATATGGTGAAATAGCTGCCTAAGCACTTACCTGATGTGTAACTTCACCAGCATTCCAAAGATTTAATGCCAATAATAAAAAGAGGGATCCTACGAAAGTGTATGTCATGAAGGCATTTGTTAAATCCATATGTGGTGCGAGCTGAAACATCGTACATTAGGTAAAACTACTTACATTCTACTTAAACAAAACAAGTTAGATCTCTTTTATAAGTCACAGATTATGAAGACGTAACGACGTAACGTAGACAGCCTCGTTGGCTCAGATGGCAGTAACTATGCTTTGTGTGCCGCAGGCCCCGGGTTCGATCCCCGGCCAGTACAAACATTTGTGTGCATGAACATGTCTGTTTGGGCTGTGTCTGGGTGTTATAAGTATATATATAAGTATGTATATCAGTCATCTGGGTACCATAGTACAGGCTTCTAGCCTAGTTTGGGACTAGATGGCCGTGTGTGGAAAGTTGTCCCATATTATTATTATTATTAAGTAAGACGCAAGACGTAACTCGCCCATATTATATGGGACTATTAACGTACTAGCAAAATTTACTATGGGACTGAGTCATGTGAACACCTCTGTACCCCTGATCCCCTTCGGAAAATGGCGTGATGGTATGTTAAGGTGGTTCGATTTCTATACAACCTGAAATTACACAAACATAAAGAAAGGGGAAAATGTTCCACTAAATTGTTTATGGTTGAAAAAACATAAAACATACATTCACGCCTTTTTTCCCGAAGGGGTAGGCAGAGGTGTACCCAGGACTCAGTCCCATAGTAGATACACCTACATTTCGCCAATATGTTATTGGTCCCATGTAATAGGGGGCGAGCCTATTGCCATAAAACCGGGCACAGTTCCAGACTCCAGGCGGTTATTGAAATAATTCCTAATGGAAAAATCCAATATTTAACACTTTGCCTGACCTGGGGATCGAACCCGGGACCTCTTGATTGGCAGTCGAGCATGCGCCCTCTACGCCACCGAGACTGTCTTTTGTGGTTGATCTGGTCTTTATCAGTGGAAAAACATATTTGGTTAATGAAAACCGTATTGTTTTCATGTTTATTAAACTTTAAAATAACCTAATAAACATTTCTTAACAGTTCTTACAAATTAAAAAAAATATAATAACGTCAGGTTTTCTTTAACCAAATATGATTTGTTTATTGTGTGTTGGCCAGATCCAGAGCCAATCACAAACAATTGAGTCAAAAATTATTCCCTGTTCATTCATTTTTGTGTAATTTCTTGTTGTATATGGAAATCGAACGCCCTTGACGAAAAAAATGTCTATAAATGTTCAGGACGCTTTCGCGCTTACTGCCAAACGCAACAGAAGCAACACTGCCACGGCTGAGCTCTCACAAACTTGAAGTGACATTATTATTCCGAAAACACGATGGATCTCGTCAGCCAAACTGAAAAATAACAAGTGATGAATCCACCAAAAAAATGTTAGATAACGATAGGCGATATTATCTCGGTTTAGTTAGATTCAAACTTACTACAGCAGTTTCTGATGCATTCGAATTCCATCCAATATTCCTGATTTCAATTTCTCAACGGCTCTCTTTTTGTTGATAGTTAGTTGGAAGTCCTGATCGAATTCTTCTCTGATCCTCTCGAAATGGTGTCGAAGGGTTATAAATTTGAACGCCATTGTGACCAAATGTGTGATCGGCAAGCAGTCCGCGGACATCATCAGAAGCATCATGTATAACCAAGTTACATAGAAGAATACTCGTAAAAAGGACGCCAGGTGTGATTGATCGTCATAATACGGGTAGTACGTTACCACAGTGTAAAAAGGAGCATCTAAAACAACATGAGTAGCCCAAAAATAAAAATTATAAATGTCATTACATAACATAACATACATTCACGCCTTTTCCCCGATGGGGTCGGCAGAGGTGTACCCAGGACTCAGTCCCATAGTAGATACACCCACATTTTGCCAGTATGTTATTGGTCCCATGTAATAGGGGACGAGCCTATTGCCATCTATCGGGCACAGTTCCAATGTCATTACAGAGAGCACATTCGGGTTTGTCAGCGTTTGAATTTTTTATAGCCGTATTTCTACTGTACGTAGCGAGTATTTTAAAATCTGAGTTTATTTCAGCTGAGTAAATTTTCATTTCTTGATGTGTTTTGAGGTGCTCTACGTATATTGCGTCTAGGAGTTAATTTAGTAGGTACCTTACTAACTCAAAAATAATTAACCAAAAAATCTATTATGTATAAGGTATGCTTTCGCGGAATATTAAATAATCTTACTACATTTTCATATTTTCTTTCACATTAAGAGTTGATGGAGTACAGCTTCAGATAATAATTAAGTAAACAAATTGCCTAGATAGCGATACCCATATATAGGTGAGAGGTCTCCGCGCGCGCTGACTAGATACCGCTGTCATACTTGTCAAATGCGGCTACTAAAACTACAGCGAAATTGGCGTAACCGAACCTCTCCGACACAAGTTTTAACGTATAATCCTTGCGAACTGTTTTTTACGCACACTAACATGTGTTACGCAAATACTATTTCAAAATTGACACATTTTCACAGCTGTTGTTTTTAGGTGGTGCGATTACTCAGAGTGCGTGTAATACTCTTAGGTAGGATTCATGTACTCAAAACATACCTACGTAAAAATATATATCAGTAATATTACGGTTGTTAAGAAAAAAGTCTACGAAATAATTGTAACTTCGGTAAGAATGATCTACAATCTGCAGCATAAATACAGAGCTGTTGTTATAATTATATTAATAAGGAGTATGCTAAACTGATTGCTAGTAACCCCTAGTTTCAACCGTAAGCTTGAATTACATTTGAATTACATTTATAACAGCTTGTTCACTGACTGAATTTAAGTGCTACCCGATCTGATATTCTAAAGCGACGAACCTAGAACGTTCAATTCGCTTTCTGATGGATGGCCGAGTTTACATTGACGGACGATTTGCGGATGAGCTATGTCGGCCATATAAATGTAGGCATCCGGTGAACTGAACCCTACGTGGCAGCTTTCCAGGAAATGAACATCGTTTTCATCTAGGATCGTAGACGCAATGCCACGGTCAGTAACCAACCTTCAAGGAATAACTTCCTGGCGCTCTCCACTCCGTACGCAATCAGCGAAAGATACACTGATATAATGTACAGTAAGATACCGATTTTCGCTTTCCGTTGCTGCTTCTTCATGATGAACTGCTCCTCAAAGTTTTCTCCCACTGTGGCCATTTCGTAGTTTAATTTCCTTATAGATTTTTTATGGTAGAGCAACATAAACATTTTAGCCAAAACGATGTTATGTATAGCCGAAAACATGACTGCGGAGTTTTTTTCTACATTAGGGAAATTGCCGAACATCGCAGCGAGGTTTTCAAGAAAAATCATCGTACTATAAATGGAAAAAGAAATCACACTGTACACTCTGTAGGGAAAGGTTTCCTCGTAAATATCCTCGCACCAGCAGTTTCCCGCGCCGGCCAAATACACGTATTTGCAAATATCTCTCAATAAACATTTTGTTTTCAGAGACATTTCGTTCAATGATTCGGTACTAATCGGGTTACTCATAAATCTGATTCTAGAAAATAATATTTTTTTTTATCTCAGCAGTAGCTGGCTTGTCTAGTAAGACGAGGGACTAACATTGGAGTGTAAGTATAGATGTGGTTAAGGTGTAAGAAATAGGTACGGCCGCGTTTACCACACACACACGCCTTCGTCTCATTAGCCGTTTTACTTTGTAAAAGCCATAAACAGTTAATTAACGTTTAACTTTTTCGAAACAAAAAAACTTTTAACGAACGTCACAGTTGCCGTGAAAACAATAGAAAAGCGTAATTTTCCAGCTAATTAGCAGGGTGAACTTGTAAAGAAAATTCATAATATCAAGTAGGTAGTTACAAAGTGGAGTGACTTTCATCTATAAATTATATCGAGGAGAAAATTGAAAAAGTTCGGCATCGACACAAGTTATTGTGGGTTATTAATTGATTGACTAATTAATATCTGTCAAAAGCTTTGCAGAGTCTGTCCTACAGAAATTGAGACAGTTTAGTTGTCTGCTTTATTACATTTAAAGTTTAGGTACATTTAAGTATTTTACAAAAACGTTCTGTAGCTACATAAAATAAGCAATTCCATATCACATACATAAAATATAACTCTCTCCGTTGCATACGTAAATGGGTCTTCATTAATAATGGAATGAACCTCAGTTCTATCTCGGCTGATGCTGTGAATGTCAGCTGTCTTGAAAAAAGTTATTTGTTCTGTCTCTGAGACATAGGGTGAAGTATTAGTAGGTAGACATCGGGATAATTGTTAAATATTTAATATTTCGTGAGCCCTTAACCCTCTTTGTGAATCTAACGATAAAATACCTACAAAATAAATAGGATCAAAGGAATAGATAATTACTAACAAGCGTTTGATACGTACGTTACACATACCTACGTTGGTTGGTGTACGTATCAGTGACAGGCCTCTTTTGCAGGAGGCCGCCTGGGGAAGTACCACACCTTTTTATTCACCGCCAAGCAGTAATGTGCAAACATTACTGCGTTCCGATCTGAAGGGCAATGTTACCAACGAAACTACTGGGCTTGACGAGTTTCAACAACTGATATCTCGGCGTGACAGGCGCAGTGCAGTGTCGCGCAGAATTTTGAATTTTAAAACACTAGGTGGCATTGTATCTTATATAGGCTATCATGATGCTTACCATCACGCACCTGATTTGCTCGTCATGCCACTCACTATCATAAAAAATAAGAATACAAATCAAAGGAGAAAAGAATATAAGAAATCCTACCCATCTAAATTGGAATTGAGTAAACAGTAGCATCGATTATGTTGTTTCACCCCATCAAAGAAGACATCAATCTCGTTGAAGGTGAGATAAATTTCCGATCACATAAACGATACGCTTCATTACATCGCACTTAAACCTCGCCTTTATTTCTCAGGCAACTCGTGATACAAGACATTAAGCTTTAATTGAAAAATACAGGGCGATTTATTTCTCTGATCGCTGAGACTAAAGTTTAAAAAAAATCAAGATTAATTTAGTAAAAACGGTCGCTTTCAAAGTATTTTAAATCCATTTAATTAAAAATTTACGAAGAAACGTGCCGGAGCGAAATCATTAAAACAGAACTTGAACATTCTCGAAATTGATAGTTAACGTAAATACCCGTTAACCCGTAACCCTCAGCAATAAATAAGTAAGCAAGAGCCTTTTACTATTCACGTGTACAAACCCTCTCGTAGTGCTTAAATACTCTTGTTTTGCAGCACGTAATAAACCAGAGGTCGGGCCTTTAATTGACACGTTACCCTTTTAAGTATCCTCTATGTAGTAACTAAGGAAACAGGGAAAAACACTTAGAATCAAGCCACTGTATTAAGGTACCTGATCACGTAGAGGGAAATCTGCCTGACCAATAATACACCTTCACCCTTTACCCAATTTGTATTCAGGATGTAGACGTGAGCCGTCAGGATTACAAAACTCCCAGCGAAGAGACTGCGAACGGCTTTTGCGCCTTTATTGCTGTTTCAAACACTCAAATTTCCTTTATGCTATTGAAAACTATGTACGCTTAAAGCTTCTAGTGTCGGAGCTTGATTCCGCCACAACTCTCGCTTGTTTAAAGCTTTGGCTTCCGATTTAGGAAAATTGACCATTATCCGATCATTACCTAAGTAGTATACAATTCAACGTCATTGATAGTATATAATTAATAGGTTATAGGAAAGTACTAAGAAGATATATCGTAGGTACAAACTACATTATTAGTGTGGTCACACCCCGAACACTCGACCCAATTCGCATACAAAAGTCACGATATGGAGTTTTGTACACGCGCAAGAGTGTGCGTGAGGTGATTTCCCATAGAAGCGGGGCTCGTGATAGCTCAATCTCGCTTTCGGGGTGAGGAAGGCCCGATTGGTGGGCAGATGACAGTGTACATTCTATACGTTGTATTATTATCTGTTCTGTGGTGTGGTACATATCTACATATATAATAATATTAGTATTACAGTACTTAAAGATACCAACTTATTATTGCAATTAAATTAAAAAATAAGCTGCATGATAAACGTACCTACCCTCTTAACATTACCCTTTCCAAGTGACTTCTCTCCCGGTAAAGTTCCTGTACAGGATCTAGGTCGATCGGTTAAATTCCGGTAGATACATAGGTGTATCTTTGATAGATTTAGCCCTTAGTAAGCAAGTGAAGCGCAGATATTTCAGGGCAAATCCAAACGCTTTACCTAGACAAGAGGTCGGGCGGGTGAATGCATCCTGCGTAATATAGTGTAAAACGCTGTACCTAGGTAATTTGCATGCACTGGACTTGAGCTTGAGGCAAACAAGATTAGGTAGTTCTATTCTTAAATGACACAAAGGCAAATTATGTTTGAAAATAAGTTGGTATAGTTCTACCAGTAGAATGGATAGACAGCCTGATTTTAAAAATCAACTATGATTTTTTTAAGGGCTCCGTATCTCAAAATGAAAAAAGGAACCCTTGTAGGATCACTTTGTTGTCCATCTGCCTGTCTGTCTGTCCGTCTACCAAGACACTTTTTAACGGGAACGCGTGCAGGTATGAAATTGAAATTTATATCAACTACTCAGATCTGCGGTCCCTTGTGGCTGTAAAAATAGCATACTTCTAAGTTAACGCAACCAAAAGTGATGGCCATTTTACTGCATATTTCCATACTTTGCGCAAGGAACTATTAGATGGCGCTGCATGTTCTTGGTATCTAAGTATGGAACCCTACACTATGCATACATATGTATGCCTTAACAATTTATTTAGTGTTGGTATTTCTGCCTCGGTGGCGTAGTGAGCACAAGCTCGACTGCCATCATGGTATCTCGGGCTTTTTTCATTTAGAATTATCTCTGTGCTGACAGCCTGGAGTCTGGAAATGTGCCCGATAGATGGCAATAGGCTCGTCCCCTATTCCATGGGACCAATAACATATTATACCAGCAAATGTCTATGGGACTGAGTCCTGGGTATTTCTCTGCCTACCTCTTAAAAAAGGGAAAAGGCGTGGTGATTGTATGTTTCATGATGATGACTGATAAGTACTACTGCCTGTTTTCCAATATTTGGTTCAGCTGCCTTCTAAAGTTACAAAATGCTGTCCATGCAGAAAATTTCAGGCATAACAGTCTCAAAGAACTAGGGATCTTTCTTTTAAGTAAAATGAACATAACATCTGTAGATGTAACATAATATAAAGTAACGCAGTATAAACATAGTATAAAGTAACGCCTATATAAAATTGTGTACCTTTGTAATATTATATTGTTATGTATGTATCTATAATCTTAGTATTGCTTATAGTATGGTATTATAAGTATGTATTACGAGTATATATTATTTTTTATGTATTTTATTTATCATTTAAGTATTTGTTTTTTGAAACCACCGTCCCTTCAGTATCTGTATTTCCTATGTCTGTATGGTTGTCTGGAAGAGATCGCTCTGAGCGATAAGGCCGCCAGTAGTTACTCTTTCTAGTTTTATGTTTTCTTATTGTCATTTTCTGTATTATTGTGGTACCAATAAAGTTTATCATTCATTCATTCATTCATTCACCTAGTTAACAATAAAATCATGTCACATAAGAAGCAAACCTCTGCTCCAGTCCATTTAGTCCATTTGCCTTCGCTTTAGAGATCTTGAAATACAAAAGGCCATAGATCGGCAGATAAACTGGGTAAACACTTGGTATCACTTTGAATGCTGTCGACAATAGGGATTTTCATTGCAAGATATAGGCTCCTTGATCCCTCTGGGATGCCTATTCATTGTTCCGTTATAAATCAATGTGTAGGAGAAAACATGTTTAATTTAGGTACCCGAATTTTGATATCTATTGTTATCAGACGGCCTTTATATAGGTTGGGTTGGGATTTGCTGCTCAGATCGTTTACAGCCATAATATTATGATGAAGCTACTTAAGTAGGAAATGTGTGACATTTTAATACGGGTAGGCAGAAGTGTACCCAAGACTCAGTTCCATAGAAGGTACACCCACATTTCGCCAGTTTGTTATTGGTAACAGGGGGTCCATATCATAGAGGACGAGTCTAACGCCTCTACCGGGAACAGTCCCAGACTCCAGGCGGTCATTGTATAATGTAATATAATTCTCAATAGAAAAATCCTATAACACTGTGCCTATCGAACCCGGGCCTTTATGATTAGTCAAGCTTGCGACTTGCGACCACTACGCTACCGAGGCAGTCAAGATAGGGATTAATTTTACTCAATTAAGTTTACATAGCGTATTACTTTTACACGATTTACTTATAATACATTTTAAGTCCAAGGATTTTATAAAGTAACTACCTATACGCATTGCCGATAACCTAACAAAAAGCTCGCTGTTCGGTGAAATCGACTTCCTGTGCACATTTCATACTTTTTCATTCTTTTTTTTATAATAGTGAGTGACAAGACGAGCTAATTAGGTGGCTGATGGTAAGCATCATGATTGCCCATATCAGACGCAGTGCCACCAAATGTTTTTAAAATTCAAAATTCTGCGCGGCACTGAACAGTGCCTTCAGACCGGAACAGTAATTTTTGCACATTACTGCTTGACGGATGAATAACTGGCAAATCAATTTATAACATTAGTTTATACTAACTTAGTTATAGTAGTTACTACTACGAGTACGATATTGTTGTTGTTATGATATATTTAGGAAGGTAAGTAATTACATAATATAAATCTAGAGCATGCGATAATAAGTTATTACTATTTTTCAGAGATTAATAGTCTCGTTTATCTGTATTTGCGCAACTCTCCTAACCTATCCAAACAGAGGTAACGAGCAATAATTCTTTCGATAAGATTTAGAGACTTCACTAGTTGAGGTAGACCCCCACTGAGACCGCACTGAGAAGGAAAATAGAGAGGTAAAATACTAAGAGGTACTAAGCTACACAATTAAGATTAAAATAGGTATACCTAATAAGTAGGCTGAATTACTATTACTTAATAGTAATTAGAGTGGAAAATATGTCAAAACTAATATTTCATGTAATGCGTATATGTTTGTCACATAATTGAGCATTTGAATTTTATTTTCTTTTGGCATAAATGGAAAGATCATAATATTATATAAGATTCGTACCAAAACTATTTTTAGTTTTCTTTTATTCGCTATAATTACAAAATTATATCAAATTAAAAAATCATTTTTAATCCAGTACCGAAAACACGCCGATAGTACCCGAACGAGCTCGTGACCTGTAGTGACGTCAAAATGTTATAAAGTACCATACATAACTATAACATAATGACGTCACAATAATGGCGACGACTCGTAGCGCGTTCGTGAACAAGTGACTCCTATTGGAATTGTATCAATTTTGAATTGGTTGTAATTAATAAAAAAAAAAATTTTAGTGTATTTTGAATCGGATAATTAAATACATAATTTTTATTAAACTTACAAAATAACTTGATAAATACGACATTTACTTTTTTTCAAATACTCAATTACACTTTCACCGTGAAATTTTGTTCCAAATTAACCAAATCTGTGGTACAAAATTTTGGTAGGTTACCTAACCACCTTAAAATAATATAGGTGGTCTAGGTACAAGAATTGCCATTAATCAAATTATGTCAGCGTGCATTCATGTGATAACAGAATCAATTCACATTCTTTAGCCACAATGTAGTTTTTTCTGAGACCTATCCAATACTGATATAAGTATAATATATCGGGAGCGATGGATAAAATGTGTGGGGTCACGTAGTAAAAGTGTTTTTCAACGAACCCTTATATTATCTTGTGAAGGAAGTCCGTGCGAACCTTCAGAGTTACCTACTGTTTTATTTATAGGCTAGCCGACAGTAGGTTTATGAGGTGTCATGGCTTTTGTTATATGGGACCCTTAGAAGGAATTATTATTGATCAAATCTATCACATAGTCGCGCACATAGTGTGAGTGGGTGCGATAACCTTTTCTCAAAACACAAAATTCTTAATTTATAATTGAGTAGGTAGATACCTACATCTAATTGTAAATCATCACTATAAATCGGTCACATGAATCATTCAAATTCACCGTTCTTTCGGAGAAGGCGTTGACGACCCTTTAAAAAAAACACCTTCTAATAGGTACGAAATATACGTGTTGAGGGCTTTATAAACTGGTATTTTTGTATTAACTTCAATCATTCATCAATCAATCAATCATTGGAAAATATTAAATGATTGCGCTTACAGTTCACAATTCTCAAATTAATTTACTTATGTTTAGCTACCTAACGCTGAAAATGTAAAATGAAAACAAATAAAGTTAATACAAAATGCCTGTTTATAAAGCCCTTAAAGTTAAAGTCTTAATTAGCACTTTAGCCAACAATTTAGCCTTAATCACCCTCTGACGGCATTTAATCAAGGCAACGTTATGCAACAGCAATCAAATTAATCAATGGAAAGCCGTAACAACGGTTTCCCAGAAACATCAAATTAATAGATATGAGCAGCACGAAACACGGAAATTGATCGTGGATTCCAATCAGAAACCGAATACATAAATAAATAGGTAAGTACCTATACTACTTAATACGATTATAATTATATACTTAACATTATTATGAATGCCGTGGGGTGGCACCGCATTCAACTCAGGCTATCGTTCTTCGCCAATCGCTTTCAGCGACTTAACCGTTAATGCTCCATGCAGTATAAAATATGGTAGCAACGTATTTGAAATAAAAATGTGTTGCGTTGGTTATATACAAGAGTGCGGAGGTCAGTATAATAGGTACTAATATTTAGGTATCTTGTGATCTCAGTTCTTTTTGATGTATGTTTTGAAGGCGTGGCGAGACTTGCATTTTTTTAGATTTATGTTTGTTATACTCGTAGTATGGGATAGTTTTTAGAGAAATAATTTCGCAATATAATTCAGTCATTTTCAAAGTCACATTGGTTTACTTAGCCTTTGACAAGATTTTTTTCGATGTCTTCAGCACTTCAATCTGCAGTATTTGTAATTTGTAGTCATATTTTAGGCAATTCATACAAAACCTAAATGAATTATACATATTATGAACTTCTTAATCCAATAGTGAAAAGAACCGCATCAAAATCGGTTGCGTAGTTTTAGCGAGTCAGCTCTTATACACACAGACGCAAAATTCGACTTTGTTTTATACAAAGTAAATCTGCAAATGAAACAACCTACGAAGGTCTTTTGATTCTATGTCGGTATATTCATGCGGCTGGAATAGTTAACGAAGCAGTATCACCGACTATGCAAGCGGACGCCCTGCCAGCGTTTCGAGCTCTAGGAATATCTTTATTAAAACCTAGACACCTTAAACGAATAACAATGAGATTCACTCAGATGAGTTCGTTAGCTGGGTTCGTACCTGTGACCCATGCCAAGTTCTATTTAAAAATCCGTGTCATACATGTATATCACTTATATATTATAGTATAGTCAATGTTTAGGAAAAAACACTTATTATTAGTAAAGTTATGTATAAATCCTACCGACTGCGCTATGTTTTAAAATTATTTATACTTATTATTTAGGAAGAAACACTTTTTAGATTAAACTCTCCATATATAATACATATTAATATATAATATAATATAATATAATTAATAATTTTCAGGTGGCCAGTAAGTTCAACAGAACATCTGCTGAAGGAGGTGGCTCGATTATACTTTTAAGAAAATCAATTAAATATAAAGAGCGAAATGATATTGTCAGCTGTTCTGTGGAACGAACTTGCGAGGTGGCTTGTGTAGAAGTGAAAAGGCACATAATCTTATGTGTATATAGGCCGCCGAACTCGAATCTCACTTCTTTTATGTCCTCTATGGAAATAATTCTAAACAAAATTTGTAAAAGTAATAAACATGTACTTGTATGCGGTGACTTTAACATTGATATTTTGTCAGATTCTCCAGATAAAACTAATTTGACTAGTTTATTTAAGTCCTTCGGTTTGAGTTACCTATTCTCTGAGCCCACAAGAGTTACAGTTACCTCATCGACCTGTATTGATAATATCTTTACCAATTTCGAAAGTAGGAAGTTATCAATAACGGGTGGAGTTAGGTCTGACCACAAGGGTCTCTCACTAGAATTTATAAGTGAAAAATCAAAAGAAAAACCAACAATTGAACATAGGCCCCTAACAACATATAAACTCGAAAAGCTTAGGAATAATATAGAATCAAAACTGGAAAATGTCGCTGTCTCTGAGGAAGACCCTAATTTCAATTATGAAAACATATTTTCTGTAATAAGTAAGGAGTTCAATGAGATATGTCCCAAAAAGAAATTACACACGAATGGGAAACTAGAATTTAGTGATTGGGCTACCAAGGGTATCAGGAAAAGTAGAGATAATATGTATGAGTTATATAGGGATAAAGCCCATTCCAATTCAGAATCATTTCATGAGTATGTTAAATGTTATTCAAAAATTTTTAAAGCTGTTTGCATCCAAGCAAAAGCCATAAATATTAGAGACAAAATTCGCAAATCAAGTAATAAAATTAAGACGGTTTGGAAAACAATAAACGTAGAAACAGGTAAAGATAAATGTAGAGATTCTGAATATAAACTATTAATTAATAATGAACACATTACAAATGTTGAGGAAGTCGCTAATATTTTTGTCGATTTCTTCTCTAACATAGCCCTGAACGCGACCAAGTCACTTGATTCATCCCCAGACTTGGCGGAGGCTTTTCTTAAAGAAAACTTCCAACGCACCATACCTGAATTTTCGTTTGAACACATCTCATTAATTGATATCAAAAAGACGTACAAGAGTTTAAATGTTAAAGCTACTGAAGATCTATGGGGTCTATCTGTAAAAATGCTAGATTCTATAATAAACACAATTGCTCCTTACTTAGCAGACTTATTTAACCTATGCATAGATAAAGGCACGTTTCCAGAACTAATGAAAATAAGTAAAATCACTCCTATCTTTAAATCGGGAAGTAAGACCAATAACTATAGGCCAATCTCTGTTTTGCCAGTATTAAGTAAAATCTTTGAGAAATTGATGCTAAACCAACTGCTGTCACATTTCAATAGAAATAGAATATTGCATTCAAACCAGTATGGTTTCACCAAATGCAGATCAACAACCGATGCAGGCTGTCATCTCATGACTCTTGTCTTGGAGGCTTGGGAGAGTTCACAGGATGCCATTGGAGTGTTTTGTGACCTTTCCAAAGCATTCGACTGTGTAGAACACTGCACGTTACTGCGCAAGTTAGAATTATATGGAATTCATGGGAATGCCCTGAACCTGGTGGAATCATACTTGTCTAGTAGGCAGCAGAAGGTTAGCGTCAATGGTATCACATCTGCTAGTTCTCCTGTCAAGATGGGAGTCCCACAGGGATCAATTTTGGGTCCTTTCCTGTTTTTGGCATATATTAACGATTTGCCTTACATGGTCCACGGTCTAGCAGATATAGTTCTATTTGCCGATGATACGTCATTGATTTTTAAAGTTGATAGGAAGGATACTTCACTAGTACATGTTAATAATACTTTAGCAAGTATATCCAGATGGTTCACAGCAAACAATCTGTTATTGAATGCGAAAAAGACTAAATGTTTGAAATTTTCGTTGCCTAACGTCAGAAGTATAGAACCAATCATAGTTCTTGACGGTGAAAGACTCAATATTGACAATGCAACTTTGTTCCTTGGCATAAATATAGACTCTAAACTGCAATGGAGCACTCATATCACCGAGCTCTCAGGGAAACTAAGCTCTGCAGCTTACGCGGTTTATAAAATTAGGCAACTAACAGATGTAGCCACGGCGAGATTAGTGTACTTTGCATATTTCCATAGCTTGATGTCTTATGGGATTCTGTTGTGGGGGTCAGCTGCAGATATAGAAACTATCTTTATACTACAAAAACGTGCGATTCGTGCCATCTATGAGATGCGTCCACGCGAATCCCTGAGAGAATTATTTAAAGAAATTGAACATACTGACCCTACCATCCTTATACATTTATGAGAACATCATGTATGTGCGTAAAAATTTACATAAATTAAAATTAAATAGTGACCTTCATAATTTTAATACTAGGAATAAAGACAAAATAGCTGTACCTAGCTTTAGATTATCTAAAACAAATAAAAAGACATTCTTAGGAAATAGTGTACGTTTCTATAATAAAATCCCAAAAGAGATAACTGGGCTCTCAGAGGGTAAATTCAAAACCTATATAAAATCTACTTTACTAAAGAAGGCATACTATAAAGTCAACCAGTACATAGAGGACAAAGATGCCTGGAAACTTCTGCATAGTCGCCTCGCGGCACCTTCAAAGAAAATGAATGTAAGCAAACCAAATATTGTGAAACTATCTGTTGAAAAAATTAAGCCCTACAAGTTTCTTGTGCGTTCTTCTTGTAGAGGTATCTTTCCGAACGCACGGTAGACTCAGTACTGTATCTTCATTGACGTACAAAAGTGTCAGATTATGACCTATTTGAATAAATCTGTTTGAGTTTGAGTTTGATACGTATCTGACATCTTTAATGAATATTAAACAACAAACAATAGCTATAGTGACTTTCTAGCATACACTAAGTGTAGTGGTAGGCCTCTTGCAGGGGGCGCCTGGGAAGTACCACACCTTTGCCAGTTATTCATCCGCCAAGCAGTAATGTGCAAACATTACTATTCTGGTCTGAATTATTATTGGGCAAGGCGAGTTTGAACAACTAATATCTCAGGGTAATAGGCGCAGTGCAGTGCCGCGCAGATTTTTTAAATTTTAAAACACTGGTTGGCACTGTGTCTGATATGGGCAATCATGATGCTTACCATCAGGCCCCTGTTTTGCTTATCTTGTCACTCACTATCATAAAAAAATACACTTACTACCCTATACAAACTAATATGAAGATATACTACAACAACACCTGCCCGGGGATCGAACCCGGGACCTTATTTTATATACTAACGTTTGCCCCGCGTTCCATATCGTTACGTAAATAAATCCGAAACAATTAACTGCGACTAGCGACCAGTTGTCGCATCATAATAGCAGTAAAGATGGAAAATTTACAAGATGTGGTAAGAGAACTTCAGATAATAATTGCTCAAAAATGTAAGTAAATTAAATAAAATATAGACTTAGTAAGAACTTTGAAAAAATTAAAAAATACATAATTTTTTAATCACTAACCGCTTCACATAAAGCACTCAGTGGGAATCGAATGAAGGCACTTTTAAACTAATTTAAGTTAAAGTAGTTTTTTCTCATTCTACGTAAAGTTGACTAAGTTATGTGACTACAACTCGAGCGTTCTGAAACGAGTTGTTTGAAAAAAATGCTCTGGAGATCACTTTTAGGTAACAATTTTAGGTGTACACGAATAATTTAAATTGTGCTTACCTACATACCTAATATACGAGCTATAATACATACGAATTAAAGACTCCGTGCTGTCATTGATATAATTTCTAATACAAAAATCTAATATAACACTCTTCATGACCGGCAGTAGCTAGAAGGAGCATCATCACACACTTCAACCACTACACCTAGTGGTTGAAGTGTGTGATGATGATAGTTATAAAATGCGTATGAGACTGCGTATGAAGGGTTCGTACCCACCTTGTACCTACCTACCTATTTATAGGTGTGACCATTCCTCACCTACCAAATAAAAATCATATCACTATTATTATAATTAGTATAAGAATTTAATCTTATTGCAGTAAAACTTATGTGACAATTTATTAAATACTTTGGTTGTATGGGGAGCACTTTTTGTTATGAACTTTATTTTATTTGTATTATTTGTTGTTATAGCGACAATAAAATACATATATGTATTGTGAAAATTACAAGTGTGTATAGCTAATTTCGGTTCGTGATTCGGAAATCTGTCACAGGGAGAGCCCTGTGACCCTGTGTGTGTGGACCCTGTGACAGGTTTCCGCACGGATGGGGGAAGCTTAGTAATAGGGTTCCGTCGGCACCCTAAATTGTCCAATATTGGTGACCTAAGTCGATACATCAACTAAGAAAACCTACACATAAAGCATTCCTAACTCAACAACGCGCTGCTGTTGGAAGTACGGTACGATAGAACGGATATTTCATTGAGAACCTCTTTTTACTGTTAGCGGTGGTTAGTGGAATGATAAAATATCCTTGAGTCTGGGAATCGTGCAAATACAGAACTACTGGGTATATAGTAGACACCGATAGTGGGTAGAAACAGATAAAAAACACGCAAAACACGCCAAATATTGCGTATTCCTGAAAATATTCTACCAATATTACACACTACACACAGATGACTTTTTAGCGATTTGAGGGATAGTAAAAAAAATCAGTTGCAAGATTTGTACCGGTACAAATAATAATTAAAATAGGTACGATTTCCGGACATACATATGTATTTGTGTATTTCCGGAAATATATACATACACTGCAAGTTATAAATTATAAGCATGTAAATTGTTTCGGATCATGAGTACCTAGTTAAGTACCTATAAGTATATGACAAAATAGGAGGATGATTACTGATTAACAGTATAATCAGTTAACGGGGCGGCGAAATCATTTGAAATCAGAGCATATTTCCAACATTTAATGACGTTATTCGGAATGAGACACTAGTTATCTAGGTTCCTAATTATATATTAGTCTAAAATACTTATAATTTGGAGCTATATTTGATAATACCTATATTTTGTCAGAATACCTTTAATTTAAGATTTTTATCATATTTTAGTGCAAAGAACTTCTATTTTTAATCTATTTAGCTGTTAAAGGCGTTCGATTTCTATACAATATAAAATTACACAAATATGAAGAGTGAAAAATTTTCTACTCAATTGTTGGCTCTTGATCAGGCCTTTATTTGCGCGAAAACATACCTATTTGGTTAAGGAAAACCGTCTATTTTTTTATTTTGTTATTAAGTACAAGGATAGTTATTACAATTGCCATAAATATGAAAAAATCGCAATTAAGTTATAATATGGAACTCTGAGAATTTCTTTACAGAAACGCCGATGCCGAATAGGTAGTAGCGGTAGATTTACGCGAGTCGATATTGCACATTCCCGGAAAATGTGCGCCGGTTAAGCGCTCACGCTGTATATTTCAATACCTGTGCTTCAGCGCTGAATAAATCCTAGATATTCTATTAATTTTGATAACAAACTGTTAGTTGAAAGAAAATAGGAACAGACAGATAAGTATATTTTTTTATATTAAATAGGTCAGCGTTTGACCCCAATCTCACCTGATGGGAAGTGAAGATGAGGCCTTAGATGCAGCTCGCTTTCCAAGAAGATAGTATTCACTCCTCTCTTGAAGACCCCAAGATCGTTTTCAGGTGGGAAGACGTACGCCGTAGAGCATTCCACTCCTTAGCGGTCCTTGGGATGGAAGTAGCCGCGTGGCGTTTGGTACAGTTGAATGGAATATTATACTTGAATTGAACATTATACTAGTTTTAACTTAAAAACTAAGAACGAAAAGGTACATCAAAAATTACTAGAGTCACGTGGTATAAGGGATCTTTATTGTAGCGTTTTTCTTCAATAGTTACAGCCCTCATTATCATCTTCTCCGTCATTGGAGGTCCGCGGCTAGAAATAGGCCTCCCTCATGGATTTCCATCTAGTCCGGTTGTAAACTGTTATAGCCCTAGATACCAGGAAAGTAAAAAAGAGGCAAGCCTACGCGGACACAAATAATTTATTTAAAAAATGTAGGTAGGTCGTGTTGCGTTGGCCTTGACTCTTCCCTTTTCGGTTTCCGTACTCCCCAGCGACAACTGGACGCGGCTATACTCCGAATAGAGACTCCAGTCGGTAATACGCGTAGAGTAGGTATAAAGCTGGATATTTTTGCTGGCGGTGTTGTGACGATGCGTAATCGATGGGAACGGGATAGCCCAAACCAGGATAAAGCCACGGGACTTTCCTGAATGGGCACTAAATGTAGTATAAGTTGTATCATATACAAAGTCAAAGTCAAAAAGATTTATTCAAATAGGTCACAATCTGACACTTTTGTACGTGAATGAAAATAAACAAACCTTGTACTTGTGGGTACAAGTATAAGCCAAGAGGTGGGTATGTGGGTAGATCAGGAATGATTTCAAATAAAACATCCCAATATTGACAGTAGTCGCGCACCTAAATATTGAAACCAGTTGTCAGGAACGCGCCGGAAATTGAACGTGAGTTTAACAAATATTTACCTCACGCAAGTACTAGTCGATAGTCGATACTATCTCTATATCATATTTTTGATGGAAATGTTCTACTTATAGATGTGATAGATTGGACCAGATGTAAGTCTAAGATGTAAAAAAATATGTTGAAATGCCATTACCTAGCAGCGTAGTTTATTTAGTTGTGATACTTTGAAATAAACTAATTTATTTGCTAAAAATGTGGTAGGTGTTGGGTTATTTTATACTTGGTTCAACACACTTTGCCAGTATGATTCTAGCATGCAAAAATTCTCATGATCGGCAGTCGAATTTGCGCCCACCACCACCACCACCGAGGTAATCAGACATACCTAATATCTAACTAAGTAAAAATCATTTTTAAACCTATAGCTACCTAATCTGCTTTTTTTTCAAAGTTATGGGTTCAATATTATGGGTATAATTTTGGCACAAACTTTTTAGGAGTTCCATTAAAATGCTTAATCGGTAATTAAATGCGAAAATAGTTCAGTTCAATATTGGTTCCAAATAAACTTACAATTAAACGCTCTCAATATAATTTATTGCCGCGCTTTTATTGGAATTAATTTGTGCCCAAAATTAAATTGGTGTCGTAGATCATCGGGTAATTATAAATTATTACTTATCGGTTTCCTAGAATTATAATGTGTTCACCAGTAGGTGCTGGGTCCACCTCCGCCTAGCCCTTCGGGGAAAAAGCCGATGATGTTATTTTAAAATGTGTCCACCTTTAGCTCTACACTCAGATACAGATATGCTTACCTCACCTTACCACGCAGCAGTGTACCTACAGCAATTTGAAATGGGAACAATAACTTCCCAGTCGCAACCCGATGGCAGCTGTGAATATATTCCCATTTACCCCCTGGGGGCAATCCATGTGGGTGCGACTGGGAATAGTTTACCTGGTGTTTTTATTTTTTTGATCCCATGTAACAGAAGGTAATAGGAGGCGAGCCTGGTGCCATCTAACGGGCACATTAGAGATAATTCGTAATGGAAAATACCAATAACACTTTGCCTGACCTGGGGATCGAACCCGGGACCTCATGATCGGCAGTGGAGCTTGCGTTCTTCTAAAACACGCCATCCCTTATAATAATAACAGTTACACGAAACTTGTCAGGGCGTAAAGAAGTAACAAACACACACATAAATACTTCTAGCGTATGATGAAGTATAATATGTAGGTATATACCTATTATGTACTTCATCATCTTCCTTCTCTTATTTTAAACGAGGAAGAATCTGCACATAACGCCTCACCCGACACTTCAATCGCATCAGTCGTCTCCGGCCTTCTGCACTCTGCTTATCATTGTTTTGCTGTTAATCCAAGTTTCTCATAGGACGCCTTTCCCTTGCACATTTTAAAACGGACTGATCGACCATACTTTTAAGCAATCCAACGGCAACTATCTGATAGAATAAAGTGATTTATTTGTTGGCAAGCACAGACAGGCGCAATTCTTATTTAAGTTTAAATAGGTTTTGCGATGCAGCGATCTACGTGAGCGGCCGCGGCCGGAGATTGGCGCGCGGGATCGCGGCAACTTCGACGAAGAGTAATGATCCACCGCGGTGGGAGCCGTGAGCTGTGAGCACCGAGCCCCACCTCACTGGTTGAAGGATACCCCCAGTAGTTTACTCGGTTATTGGTGAGGCTTTGTTCTGTAACCGCAAATTGACAGATTCTGCATAACGCTAACGCCTACCAAGTTTACTTTTCTCTTGAGAATTGGTTTGTTGCATAAATAAAACGGATTAACACAAAAACCACGGACAAATTGATCGCTGATTGTGAATTTCACTTATAACCCTTCAAAGCAAATAGGATAGGTATACCTATTTATTTATTTTTATTAGAATATAAGTAGAGAATTTATGTGCATTACGAGCCTACCGCGATTCACGACTCTAGGCATACCCAGATATGTTTCGTGTATACCGTGACAATCGCTATTCGTACCAAATCGCCAATCGTTATTTTTTGAAATCAGTCAGAAGTCAGAATAGTTAAATCAGAATAGGTACTCAATTATTTGTCGATTCAAAGACAGGGCCAACTAAAAACAGATATTGAGCTTTACAACGACACCACTATTTGCCCATATAATTGTATCGACATGGTAGCGGAACTAATGCTACATCCAATCCCAATACATACATCCCATTCGCGAGCGAAAATCATTACCGACAGCCGACACCGACCATTCCATCTGCAATCTTCGAAATGAAGCTGTTATCTGGCCCGCTCTTACGTTTTGTTGAATTAAGAGGGTACAGATAAATGGGCGTGTAAGGAACGCGGAAGTCTACCCACTAACACAGAAAGCGATACTGTTCACTAGTTGTGATAATAAATAGGGACTTAAAGCTAGCAAATGGCCGATTAGAGCATTCTTGACTACATCTCTGGCATTCGGATGAAGTTAGCGTTTACTTCGCAACGGGCTTCAAGGGCTTTATTGCTGGCAAATAGATTGCTCAAGTTTAAATCACTTTGTTATATATGAGGAGAAAGTGACAACAAATCACAACTTAGTTAAGTAACTTATTGTCGTGCTGTTCCCATACACTGTTTTCTATGTAAAAATTTGTCGTTAATTTTATACTCTACAATTTTATAATAGAGATTAAACTTTATTCGCTATAGAAATCAATCATTGGAAATTGATTGGAACAATGGAAACCGAGATAATCGCTATAATTTTTTTTAATGAAATGAATAACTTAGGTACGACGCAGACACGAGATTTTATGGGGCTTTTGAGACATTTATTTATTTATTTATTTATTTATTGGATCACCAACATGATGTACATCATTACATTTACCATAAAGCACAAAATCGGAAAAATACATGTTAAATGCCAACATAATTACAGGTGACGACAGCATGAAATGAGACTATTAAGCGAAAACAGAATAAAATGGACTTATAACAGTTAACATGAATATAACTCAATTCCAAACAATGTATTAATTTACAAATAAAAAATTCAAATCAGCTATTTAGACGAAACAAAACAGAATCAAAATATGTAAATTAGATAATAATAATTATTTCATGCGTACAAAACAGAATGGATTTACAATACAATAATACATTATACAAGTTAGGTAAATTAAATGTTGTTTAAAATAACAAATTAGACTAATAAATTACGAATACAATATTTTAAAATTAATTAGAAAATAAATATAAATATGTTTAAAATTACATAAAATATAAATTTTGTGCAATTTCATTAAGGGTCATCGAATAAAATAAGTTTCTTTAATTTTGCAATATTATCACAATATAAATCAAACTGCTTGCTCTTAGATAACGAATTATATTCTCTCACAATACGGTTAAGTGGTGCATTATGTCCAAGATTTGACTTGCTTTGAGAGCCTACGAACAATTTATAACTAGAAAATCTAGGCAACTTAAGTGGTACTGCAATCTTTAACACAGGTAACAGGTCAGGGGTATCCAGAATGCCGTTGGCTAACTTGTAGAGAAAAGTAATGTCAAGCATACTTCTACGATCTGATAAAGAGGACATCTTAAAATGAGACAGTCTCTCCCTGTAGTGCAAAAGACTTTTACCCATGTGGCAGGAATAAGTGAGGTGCCACAAGAATCTTTTTTGAACACTTTCTAGTCTTTTTATATAAATGTCATAGTGTGGATTCCACGCAACACTACCATATTCTAAAACGCTACGTACAAAAGAGTTATAGAGTAAAATTTTTGTATTAGGATTTTTAAAATCTTTGCAGTTACGTAATACAAATCCGAGGCTCTTGAATGCTTTAGAAGTAATATTATCTATATGTTTATTAAGCCGAAGTTTGCTATCGATCAAAACTCCAAGGTCTTTAATGCAGTCTACATCAGCTAAACATTCACAGCCAATTTTGTACCTGTAATAAATGCCAGTCTGCGTTTTTCTCGTGAATTTAATGGAGAAGCACTTTGTGGCGTTTAAAGTCATACCATTTTTATCGCACCACACAACCAAACGATCAAGATCTTCCTGCAGACCAACGGAGTCAGTCGGCTTATCGACAGCTTTGAAAAATTTCAAATCGTCCGCGAAAAGATAATAGTTAGAGTGGGAGAAACAACTACCTATATCATTTATAAATATATTAAAAAATAAAGGCCCTAAGTGCGAACCTTGTGGGACGCCAGAATGCACTGAGTAAGGGGCAGACGCATAGCCATTCGCTACCACAAAAGATTTTCTATTCGTCAGATACGATCCACACCAACCCAGTAAGGGTTCCGAAATGCCGGCTGCTGCTAGTTTACTTAAAAGAATATGGTGGTTGACGCTGTCAAAGGCCTTACTAAAGTCAGTGTAGATCGCATCGACTGATGAACGGCTATCAAGTTCGAGAGATACATCGTTGATAAATGAAGAAAGATTTGTAACAGTAGATCTAGCCTTCGTGAAACCGTGTTGACGAGAACTTATTAACCGTTTGAATTGCCAAGACAGTATTGGATACAGCAACTTTTCAAAGACTTTAGCGAATACCGGCAAAATCGAAATAGGCCTGTAATTTTTGATTGATTCGCGATCTCCGTTTTTGAATAAAGGGACAACAAGAGCCTCCTTCCATGCAGAGGGAAAGATGCCAGTAATAAGGGATTTATTATATATCAATCGTAGTGGAAGCGCGAGCGCTGATGCAGCTTTAGCGATAAAGACTGATGGTAATCCATCAGATCCAGCCCCCTTGTGGTGATCAAGTCTTTTTAAAATTTTCAATACTTGGCTGTCCTTGAATTTTATTAATGTGAGATAATTGCTTGTCAACCCGAAATCCCGAGAGTCAAAAGGTGGTAATGTGTAATCGCGATCTATTCTAAAATTGTTATAGGTAGCTGAAAAATTACGAGCAAATAGGTTGCAAATATCCACGCCATCTGAAGCCGTATTATCGTCCAAAGACATTAGTGCTGGATAATGATTACTGCCTTTCTTTTTATTTTTTATAAATGTCCAGAAAAACTTTGAATTTGATTTAAGGCTTTCTTCTAAGCGGGTGATATAATTATTATAGCAAGTTGTCATCAAATGTTCTGTGCGGTCTTTCAACAATTCAAATGATAATTGGTCGAGTGGGTTACGATTGAATTTGCGAATCTTGTTACGATACTTTAGCTTCTCACGTAAACGATTGATTAAGTCGCGCGAAAACCATAAGGGAAACTTTTTAGATCTTGGTAGCGACTTAGGGACATGTTTAATAATGGCTTCACGAATATGTGAATAAAATAATGTGACCATTTCATCAACGTTAGCGCACTTATCCAAAACTTCGACCCAACACACCTCGTTCAGGTGTTTAATAATATTATTATAGTCTGCTTTGTAGAAGCAAAGACGCTCGCAAATATTATGCGAGAGACTTTTACTTGTGTTAAGTAATGCCTGAAATTGCAGAGGAGGATGTGAAGGATCGATTGACGATAAAGCATTAGTATCATGTATTAAATTTACAATTTTGAAATTGCTCAGAAGACTTTAGACTTTAGAACGATAAAATAAAAGTTATAAGGTTTATACTGCATAAACTGATAATCCAGCTTATATCTCTGATTCCCATGTGCAATTTAGGGTGTTTATGTTCGATATTATAATATTTGTAGTGTAATTTTTGTAGTGGTAGGTCTCTTTGTAGGGGGCTGCCTGGGGAAGTACCACACCTCTGCCAGTTATTCATCCGCCAACCAGTAATGTGCAAACATTACTGTTCCGGTGTGAAGGGCAATGTTGCCAGCGAAATTACTGGGCATGATGAGATTCAACAACTCATATCTCAGGGTGACAGGTGCTGTGCTGTGCCGCGCAAAATTTTGAATTTTAAAACACTGGGTGGCACTGTGTCTGATATACCAATATCAATTTTTATCATGATGCTTACCATCAGGCACCTGATTTGCTCGTCTTGTTACTCAACATCATAAAAAAAAAATATTATGTCCTTTCAATTTTCAGCTAGTCTACCTAGGTGTGCCTAAGCACCTAAACAATTACCTGAGTGAATTTTAAGAGTTAGATACTTATCTACCTATTACTCAATGTACTAGAAAATAAATAAGTAGGTAACCTACAATAAAATTCTTTCATACAAAAAATACAAACCTGATTTCCCAATTTTTCTTTCATCATAATAGCTTCTATCTTTTGTTAGAGAAGCTTTATCAGCGTAATACAATTCTGAGTTAATTTTGCTTTTAACAAAAGGTATATTGATAACTATTGAACACATTGTTACTGGCATAATTTCTATGTACCTACCTACAGTTAGTTAGGTACCTAGGAAAAGATGTAGAATCGCTATTGATCTAAAGAAAAATAAGTATACTTATAAAGTTTAAAATGGTAAATATCTTCTTAAAAGGCCGCGTCACGGTTTAATAGCGCTCGGCAAAAGTGGAGGGGTGCTTTGCGCAAGTGTACAGTCGCGCATATAATGATTAAGCGAGTTTTTAGTAACCACCTAATTTGTCAAGTTAGTAGTATAAAAGTAAGAAAAAAGGTTTAATAAGCGGTTCGGGCATGTGTAAATTTATGCGTCAAAATACGTGGTAGGTACCTACTTTATTCCGAGAAAGTAATAGACTCAGAATACACGTCATTCCGTGAAATGTAAAATTAAACACAAATTTGTATTTCGACAGCCTCGTTAGCACAGACGGTAGTAACTCTGCTTTCTGTGCCGCAGGCCCCGGGTTCGATCCCCGGCCAGGTCAAACATTTGTGTGCATGAACATGTCTGTTTGATCTGTGTCTGGTTGTTATAAGCTTATATAACTATGTATATCAGTCATCTGGTTACCATAGTACAGGTTTCTAGCCTAGTTTGGGACCAGATGACCGTGTGTGGAAGTTGTCCCATATTATTATTATTATTATATTAAAATTAAATAATAAAATTTCGGAGCCTTCATCACCTAGACTGTCTTCATTATCCTCGCCGTCATCGTTCACACACAACTAAGAAGCTAAGAAATATGCGCGCGACTGTACGCAGGGGACTTGAGATGCATGAACGGGGCGCGCCGGCACCGCGGGGATCTCCCGTCGCACCTCATTCCTGTTACCAAACAGATCTAAAAATCGATTTCTGCGCATTCAAGGTCAGCACTATTAAACCGTGACTCGACTCTGTAATTACATAATTGATAGCATAATAATACATAGAATAAGAATGTGGCCCAAGCAGCACTACGAGATTAACCGCTCACTTTTTTTTTTCAAAGACCCCCACCTTCCGCACCAATCGCACCAATCGTGGGTGATTACGGCAAAATTCCCCCATATGAATAGTGAATAGTTTATGGTGCTCTATAGAGGAAGCCTATATGTTCAGAGTGGACGTCTTCCGGCTTACTGATTCAGAATAAATTCAAACACAAGTTTGTCAGGTATTTTCATACCGTATATATTATACGATATATAGGTACCCTTATCTTTAACCTATATTTATGTAAGTAGTTAAGGTACGTTAAACACTATTAGCAATAGAAATTATGATATGCTGACGTCCCTTATTCGTAGGGGAATGGGGAGGTAAACAAAGTGCTAGTGTACTCTACACATGTCTGTAGCCTCGGGTCTCAGGTAATCAGATAGTTATTATTACTGAATATCAGAGGTAAGATAAGTTACCTATATAAACAAACTTTTCGAGGGAACGGTGCTCAGAAACGTTTGTTTACTGTTTTACACAACTTAAAGGTTGCTTTACACATAAACGTGTGTTTGGGACGGGGCAAGTTGCATACCTTGTATACAACGTGTTACAATAAGGTGTAGGAATACTCAAGGGGGTGCATCAACCCGTCAAACCGAACGTTTGGTTCACAGTCAAAGCGGTTACGCACTAAGTCCGAAACGAATCCGATTCGAATCCGTATAAAACGGTCGGAAGTACTTAGTCGAAGAACTATTTGAATGATAGTTAACGAACTAGATACGATTTCCTTCATCAGATTTCTCTCTGTCATCCGTGAATCTCCATTTCGTAGACGATATTGACTGACCAAAGAAGCCATACTAAGTTTTATTTGTGAGAACACTCGCGCACTGCGTCCGGACCGTGTCGATCAAGTCCGTGATCAAAGATTTAGATCGGAGGTAATGTGAAAAGCAATATCTGAATTCGGTCAGTCTTCCGAATAACGAATTCGGATCGGATTCGTTTCGGACTTAGTGCGTAACCGCTCTTGCAGCTATTAATGTTGATGGGTAGATGAACATTTTGAAGTATTACTAAACCTTATCGAATATATTATATATATATTATAATATATATATTGTAATATATATAAAACAACACACTTTAAACGTTATCTGCTTTCCTAAAAGCTTTTAAACTTAATAAGACGAAGTCAATCATGCTAAAATTAAAAGCCAAACCAAAGAAGGTAACTTTTAAGAAACGTGATAATTGCTCGAAAAAGAAGATTAGGAAACTTTTGAAGTATTTACGAAGTGAATTGGGCGCTTCCACAACTCATGGACTGTCTTACATCGTCAATACTGAGATACATTGGATTGAAAGGTACTTATTTAATATAATACACTAGAATAGAATAGAATAGAATAGAATATAATACACTATGAAACGTATTAGGTATAGGTACCGACTGACAAAAGCGATAGGCGATGTCAATAAGTCTCTTTCCATGGAGCTATTAAATTTTATATGTCGGCCAAAATATTATTTTAAGTTTTGGTCGATGGAGCGCAGTGGAATTAAAGTATGGAGTATGGACATTTCATCTTTTTAAAAACTCTTAAAAGCCTTTACATTTCACACTTGAGGCGTAGCATAAGCGCATAATTATATCGTATAGATAGGTAGGTACTTACTTTAATTAAGCTCATTAGAGTCACCCGGCGTACGATGTAGGGTTTTTTATTATTATTATTATTATAGTGACGACAAAACGAGCAAATCAGGTGCCTGATGGTAAGCATCATGATTGCCCATATCAGACACAGTGCCACACAGTGTTTTAAAATTCAAAATTCTGCGCGGCACTGCACTGTGTGAGATATCATTTGTTCAAACTCGTCATGCCCAGAAATTTCGCTGGTAACATTGCCATTCAGACCGAAACACAGTAATGCTTGCACTTTACTGCTTGGCAAATGATTAACTGGCAAAGGTGTGGTACTTTCCCAGGCGGCCCCCGGCCAAAGAGGCCTACCACTACAAAAAGTTAATATTCTTTAAAGTATGGCATGATATTACGAGTAATATGGACATATATGGATTCTATGTAATATTATTCTAAACCAAATAAGGGACTAAACTCCGTGTAAGGCGATCCGGTGACGCTACGGAGTTGATGTGGTAAACGCACATTAAAATTAAGTTTAAAACTTATTTATTGCAGGTTGCATATATCCATAAAAAACATGTAGAGCATAGCAAACAATAGTAAAGTCCATATAAATAAAACTAACTGCTGGATTAAATGAGCTATGTTCTTTACCTTTATTGTGTAGGGACCTTTATTCTACATTGGCACAGAAGTAAGCCCTTGGAATCCCAGTTTTAAAGCCATGTTATAGTTTAGTATGTACTAGAGATTGCCTCATGTAACAGAACAAATAATAATACTTCGTATAGAATGGACACTGTCATCCGCCCACCAATCGGGCCTTCCTCATCCCGTGAGCGAGATCTAATGTAACTAGGAATATAGAAACTTAATTTAAGTACATACCATGTTTATTTTCAGATTATTTTGGATGACTAGTTTCGTATTCTCCGCGGCAGTTATATTCAATCTTCTATCAGCTCAATACACAAGATTTATAGTAAGATACCGTCCCTTCATTTCAAGTTCTCACAAACCTTTTAACAAACATTTAAACATTTTAACTTTTTTTTTTACAGGAAGCGCCAATAGTTATGAGTGTGGAGAAGGACTATTTTAATTGGAATGTTTCCTACCCAGCCATATACTTGTGTCCTCTTGACAAGTCAGATGAATTCCTTCTAAACAGCTACATAAAGTAAGTAGGTACTAGGTACAGTCACAGAACAGACTACGGTACAGTCGAGAAATTAATTATTCCAGGCAAAGTAAGCTTCCAGATAGCGTTTCCAAAATGCGATACATCGCATTTTCCTACCTTACCTAATTTTTAGGGTTCCGTACCTCAAGAGGAAAAAAGGAACCCTTATAGGATCACTTTGTTGTCTGTCTGTCTGTCTCTCTGTCTATCCGTCCGTCAAGACACTTTTTAACGGGAACGCGTGAGGTATTGAGTTCAAATAGATATCAAATACTCAGATCAGCCCCGGTAGCACAGGGAAAATCCCAGGGGGTTAGAACGTGACAGCAGATATGCAATGTTCGGGCGCGAATAAGACAAAAAACGAGGAAAACGAGTTATCCCCGTGCTAGACTAGGCGGGCTGCGGTCCCTTGCGACTGTAAAAAAATCATATTTCTAAGTTAACGCAATCAAAAATTATGGCCATGTTACTGCATATATCCATATTTTGTGCAAAGAACTAATAGATGGCGCTGTATGTTCTTGGTATCTAGGTATGGAACCCTATGCATAGGTACATATGTATGCCTTTATAATTTATTATTTAAAGTGACACAATACTGGAAACCGGGCAAGATATTGGACAGTATTTGGAAACTATCTTGAGTGCAACTTTGGACACTACTTATCTTATTCAAGCGACTCCTGAAATCTTGTCAGTAAGTGCCTGAATCTATATCTATATCTATACTATCTATACTAATATTATAAAGAGAGAATCTTTGTTTTTTTGTTTTTTTGTTTTTTTGTTTTTTTGTTTGTAACGAATAGGCTCCGAAACTACTGGACCGATTTTAAAAATTCTTTCACTTATGGATAGCTTAATTCAGTGTGAGTGACATAGGCTATATGAGATTTTGAAAAATATTAGGGATCCGTAAGAAAACTGCAATATTGTGAACCAAGGTGTCACATAATATAATTACCATATTCATAAATTTGCGTGCGCTGTGAAATCCATTGATGGTAGAATAATATAATGTACTAGGGGTTTGTAGTACTTATCAATATCTACAAAACAGTCTACGGAAATTTCATCCATCTATTTTGGTTTAGTCACAATAATCGAAAAGACATAATATGAATGCGCTGTAATAAGTATTGGAGGTAGAATAAAATAATGTACTAGGGGTTTGTAGTACTTATCAATACCTACAAAACAGTATACATAGATTATATTCATCTTTTTTGGTTTAGTCACAATAATCGAAAAAGTGACTATTTTTCATGCGGTGTGAAAACTATTGGTGGTAGAGTAAAGTAATGTACTAGGGGTTTGTAGTACTTATCAATACCTACAAAACAATATACATAGATTATATCCATCTTTTTTGTTTTAGTCACAAAAATCGAAAAAGTGACTATTTTTCATGCGGTGTGAAAACTATTGGTGGTAGGGTAAAGTAATGTACTAGGGGTTTGTAGTAATTATTAATACCTACAAAACAGTATACATAGATTATATCCATCTTTTTTGGTTTAGTAGTCACAATAATCGAAAAAGTGACTATTTTTCATGCGGTGTGAAAACTATTGGTGGTAGAGTAAAGTAATGTACTAGGGGTTTGTAGTACTTATCAATACCTACAAAACAGTATACATAGATTATATCCATCTTTTTTGGTTTAGTCACAATAATCGAAACAGTGATTATTTTTCATGCGGTATGAAAACTATTGGTGGTAGAGTAAAGTAATGTACTAGGGGTTTGTAGTACTTATCAATACCTACAAAACAGTATACATAGATTATATCCATCTTTTTTGGTTTAGTCACAATAATCGAAGCAGTGATTATTTTTCATGCGGTGTGAAAACTATTGGTGGTAGAGTAAAGTAATGTACTAGGGGATTGTAGAACTTATCAATACCTACAAAACAGTATACATAGATTAAATCCATCTTTTTTGGTTTAGTCACAATAATTGAAGCAGTTATTATTTTCATGCGGTGTGAAAACTATTGGTGGGGAAGTAATGTACTAGGGGTTTGTAGTACTTATCAATACCTACAAAACAGTATACATAGATTATATCCATCTTTTTTGGTTTAGTCACAATAATCGAAAAAGTAACTATTTTTCATGCGGTGTGAAAACTATTGGTGGTAGAGTAAAGTAATGTACTAGGGGTTTGTAGTAATTATTAATACCTACAAAACAGTATACATAGATTATATCCATCTTTTTTGGTTTAGTCACAATAATCGAAAAAGTGACTATTTTTCATGCGGTGTGAAAACTATTGGTAGTAGAGTAAAGTAATGTACTAGGGGTTTGTAGTAATTATCAATACCTACAAAACAGTATACATAGATTATATCCATCTTTTTTTGTTTAGTCACAATAATCGAAGCAGTGATTATTTTTCATGCGGTGTGAAAACTATTGGTGGTAGAGTAAAATAATGTACTAAGGGTTTGTAGTACTTATCAATACCTACAAAACAGTATACATAAATTATATCCATTTATTTTGGTTTAGTCACAATAATCGAAAGTCATTATATGCATGCGATGTGAAAAGTATTGGTGGTAGAATAAAGGAATGTACTAGGGGTTTGTAGTACTTATCAATAACTTCAAAATAGCCCACGATAAATTTATACATGGGTTAAGGTTTGGTCATTGTAACAGAAATAGTCATTAATTTGCGTGCGCTGCGTAAACCATTAGGGTTTTATATATTAAAATACAATGTATCACGAATTTACTCCTGTTAAACGTTCACTATATCTACTTCTGCTACCCGTGCGAAGCCGGGGCGGGTCGCTAGTACATTATAATTATGATGACAGCAGAATGTAGCTTTAGTCTTGATGAATCGCTAGTTAAGCGTAACACTTGCCTATATATGTATAGATAGATAAGGGACCATTTAAATGGTAGGTATCGGAAACAACTGGGGGCTAGTGTTTATGAATGGACGAAAAGTTGGTCCCGTCTATCGTCATCTACGAGACATATCAGTGACGTTGAAGGTCTTCCCACGACTAAAAACTTTACCTACAACCTACACCAAGCACACCGATTCGGCGAGAACTAGAAAAGACACCCTGTAGGGGCGAGAGACGGCTATTTCAGTGTTTTGATACTAAGTGTCCACACCACGTCGCTCGCCTCACCAGTCCTCCGTCCGTCGGGCCGTCGGCCGTGCGTGTTAACTAGTGTAGCTAACCTTAAGAGAGCGTAAGTACGTACATAGCCTTCTAGGAATTTGACACAATCCTATGAAAAATTTAACAAATTGATGTTTTAATTGATGTTTTGTATTCCCGTGTTTCCTCCAAATATAATTAACCCATTCTATTTTTAGAGTGAAGTAACTTATGTCCCTGTCATTTTAATTTCTCTTATAAACCCTTGGTTTTTTCATAGTGAACTTCCAAACATCGCAGTTTTACTCGCGTGATTGAATGGTTGACGTTGAGTTGATGGACGTCCACTACATAAAAATGTAGAGTTCATAAACTAAAATGAAATGATAGGGACATACTTCAACTTTTAAAAACGAGGATATATACGAGAAATAGGTTTATACTGTATTCGAAGGAAACAGGGGTATACAAAACATCGATTTAGTTAATTTTCCATAGGATTGTGTCAAACTGCTAAGAGGTCCTGTATCCTGTTAAGGCCATATTGCAGAACTGACAATATATTATTACTTGTTGAACCAGAATATGTGGCCCTTATTCTTTCACCACCTACACCTAATAATACAAGATATTATCTAATAAAGTTACAGTTAACGTCGGTTGTAGAGGTGGCCGAGAAGAACCCCTATACCGACACACCTCATTATCTAACTCCACAGCTTATAAACACATCCGAATACGCAAGACTAGTAGCAAACGTGTACAAACGATTCGACACCTCCACGTTAACTACAGTTGGACCTTGGCCGGTATCACAGGACATCGTCATGACTGAACACGGTTTATGCGACGTTCTCAACTCTAATGTTGCTGCGTTTGATAGTCCATTGTAAGTTTTAAAAGCGGGTGATTCCTTTAACTTGGCTTTGGCCTTTTGTTTTTAGCCCAGTCATTTTAGAGGTTTCACCTCGGAATGAAAGATAATAAGCTGTAAATTGGTATAAACCTTTGTTTTGTCGTTCTAAATGTTGTCTCAAAAGTCACAAGTGCTATCGTGTCCGCGTCTTAAGATATTGAAGGTCAAAGGCCGTAAAAATCGGTTTTTCGTGAATATCTCGCTTTCTATTGCTTAAATGAGATTTGCACCTATTATAAAGTTGTAGAGTATAAAATTCTCTACAACTTTTGTTTGAACTTTTTTTTCATACGATCAACCGTTTTTGCGGTAGACCGCGAAGAGTGCGCCGCGTACAGTCATAAAAATGACAGGCCTAATGCAAGGTCAAGCGTGAGTTACGGTTATCAGTACGTTGTATAAAGTTAATTATTTACTACATTTATTGAAATGTATAATATACTATATTTAATGATAAATAAATATATGTATAAAATATATTCCCTTACTATCTTTTTAACTTAAAATATAATTAAAATATGTAATCCAAAATTAATAATATACTAGGTATAGTTAAATATAAATAATTAAGACACTTATTTTAATGACTGCCTTGTAGAGGGCGCATGCTCGACTGCCAATCAAGAGGTCCCGGGTTCGATCCCCAGGTCAGGCAAAGTGTTAAAAATTGGATTTTTCCATTAGGAATTATCACAATAACTGCCTGGAGTCTGGAACTGTGCCCGGTAAATGGCAATAGGCTCGCCCCCTATTACATGGGACCAATAACACACTGGCGAAATGTGGGTGTATCTACTGTGGGACTGAGTCTTGGATACTTCTGCCTACCCCTTCGGGAAAAAGCCTTAAATGTATGTTTTTTTTTATTTTAATGAAATATAAATAATTAGTATATAAATAATGGGCATTATTTAATTATAATTATAATTTTTTAGTACATAATTAACTTCATTAAATCATTAAATATAGTATATTATACATTTCAATAAATGTAGTAAATAATTAACTTTATACAAGGTACTGATAACCGTAACTCACGCTTGACCTTGCATTAGGCCTGTCATTTTTATGACTACGCGGCGCACTCTTCGCGATCTACCGCAAAAACGGTTGATCGTATGAAAAAAAAGTTCAGACAAAAGTTGTAGAGAATTTTATACTCTACAACTTTATAATAGATGTAAATCTCATTTAAGCAATAGAAAGCGAGATATTCATGAAAAACCGATTTTTACGGCCTTTGACCTTCAATATCTTAAGACGCGGACACGATAGCACTTGTGACTTTTGAGACAACATTTAGAACGACAAAACAAAGGTTTATACCAGTTTACAGCTTATTATCTTTCATTCCGAGGTTGACCCCTTTTTTTACCTTAAATGACTGGGTCATTTCGGTTAACCAGTTTGACACACACGGGATAATGTCAAACGTTTCAGAACTTATATTATTATATTATATATTTATTTTTTAAACAACTATGAGTACACTGCTCTAACTATGAGACCAGAAATATTTATAATTTTTCTCCTTTCCGTTCGGTTGTCTGGAAGAAATCGCTTTAAGCGATAAGACCGCCACTTGTACTAGCCTAAGACTAACTGTACCTACTTTATTTTCATATTTTGTTCGCTGTAAGGTGTACAATAAAGTGTTAATCTAGCTATCTTAATCGTGATTTCTTACGGTGCCATTCACCTATTTGCATGACGAGTTGTTCCTTAAAACCGTGCAAAACTACCTATGGTGGTTCGACCAGTAAGAAGGCAACATCGTGGTTTTTAAAGGCTTGCGAACATTAGGGCGGGCCGAAAATGCGGTCTGATGCGGCCCGCTGTAGTATACAATAGTTCATATTAAATTTACGAAAGTGATGTAAGGTGCATCGGGGGAATTTCGACACAAATTTTAATGAGTTGACTATGCTTCTACATTTAGGTAAAAAATTTGAACAATAATTGGTGCTATACTTATTTGACTTCTTGAATCTGTCATGTTTTCATGAATGAATTGTTAAATTGCCATTTATTAAAATCCTTTGAATTTAATAAATGACATAAATTACGCACTATCGCGAGATTATTCGGAAATTATTCAACAATTGATTTTATTGCACTCTGACGGAAGTTCAACTTTCATTATAATTTCTCAAATAAAAAATATAATTACTTTTCTTATTAGTATCTGATGTATCGCACTTTACAAGTTAAGTGTATCAGAGTTACCCACAAAGGAGTGCGATTTTAATCTTTTGTCTTAGAATTAAGCCAGGTTTCTACCTATATCCTGTGCAAGAAGCGGAAGCTGAAGAACCTCCTCCCCCTTCTATTAGAAATAAATTGATACTTGAATATATCCGCTATGAATTTTCAAGTAAGTAACAAAACTACCATTACGTTATAACCCCCAATGGGTATTTCCGATTCATGATTATTAGCACAGATACAGTGTTGTGCTTTCCCACTTAATTTCGCAAAAAAACTATTATCTGTCGTTAAAACGTACATTTATTCAAATAAGTTATCAGAGCTCTGAGAAAATTATGTTGGGACAATAACCCAAACATAAATTTCTCAGAGACACACCAAATTTCGCATTAAGTTATAACCACGCTCTTAGCTTCAACACTAGCAACCACAGAACAAAAGGAACAACTCTCGGACGACTGACGCGGCGAGGATAATCAAGATGGCATCTAGACATATGCCGCCAGTTGCAAATATTGCTTTTATTTCGTAGAAATTTAGAACTTTCGGAATATAGGTACTTACCCGTTTACTAAAAAACCCCGATGCACCTTAGGTGGATTTTTGTTATGCGATGCAGTGCGGCCCGTTGCGTCTGTAGTATCGAAGTCTTCGCAAGCCTTTAAGGCGCGTCACCGTAAATGAGAAAGTTTTTTTTAAAAACCGCATAAGTAAGTGTCGAAAATCATACAGATCTCTTTATATAAATGTAAAAAGCTCTCTCACGAGGGTTAGTACTTGCTTAAGTATTCATTTATTATTAGTTAAGAATAACAAGAACCGCACGGTATCTTTACATAAGGTCCTCTTTTTTGTTTTTAGCAAATGGAACGACAGCGACGTTGCTTTCGATAAAAACAACGTCGAGCTCTCTTTCCACGACCGAGATTTTTTTGTTCAGTTAATGAATTATGCGGACTCTTACAAGGTTTGTGCTGTATGTAAAAGGCCGTTCTCGGCAGTTGTTTTTTGTTTTACATGCAAATGACATTATTAATTATATTACAATTCACGGTAAGTGTCACGGGGTGACTGACATAAGATATACTTACCTCTACAATACACACTAGGGTAAGCTTACCAATTAATGGCACTGAGCAATATGACACCGGTTAAACTACTGAATTTGCCAATAAACAGACTCTTTTCATAATCATTTGTCGAAACTATATTTCTTTCTTTTTTATCAGTCGCAAAATAACATATACGTTTTCATTACAATAGACCATTGTACCATTTACTGGCATTTTTTGACAACACAACTAATGCCAATAAAAGGCAAACAAAACATACCTTACATACAATCACGAATACAGAGATGTGCCCAAGACTCAGTCCCATAGTAGGTAAACCCACCGCCCACCATTTCGTCAGTATGTTATTGATCCCATGTAATGGGCAATTGCCATCTACCGGCACAGAATAAATAAAGGTGGAGATTAGCGTGCGCTGACGTTTGGCGTGAACTTTTTTTGCACATTTGTAAATCTATGGTATCGTACCTCTTAGGTTACATGCTTCAACAAACTCGCTTTTACACTTAGTATTTGTCCATATAGATTTTTGTCCAGAGTCCAAACGACATAATCCTGAGTGGGACCCCAAGTATGACCTTCGACGAGGAAGGTTTCTTATCTTTCGGTGTACAAATGTCGAGCACTAGAGCTTCCAATGACCTGAGATCTATGTCTTTACATCTGAGAAAATGCAGGTATGAACGTAGCTGTTAATTTTCTTTCCATTCGTCTTTTCAAGATCAAATTGATGTTATAGGAAAATGAGAACATCATGCGTGCGTAAAAATTTACATAAATTCTAATTAAATAGTGACCTCCATAATTTTAATACTAGGAATAAAGACAAAATAGCTATAACTAGCTATAGATTATCTTAAACAAATAAAAATACATTCTTAGGAAATAGTGTACGTTTCTATAATAAAATCCCAAAAGAGATAACGGGGCTCTCAGAGGGTAAATTCAAAACCTATATAGGTAAAATCTACTTTACTAAAGAAGGCTTATTATAAAATAGCCGCCTCGCGGCACCTTCAAAGCAAACGAATATAACCAAACCAAATATTGTGAAACTGTTGAAAAAATTAAGCCCTACAAGTTTCTTGTGGGTTCTACTTGTAGAGGTATCTTTCCGAACGCACGGTAGACTCAGTACTGTTTATCTTCATTGACGTGCAAAAGTGTCAGAGTATGACCTATTTGAATAAATCTTTTTGAGTTTGAGTTTCGGTTTCGGTTCGGTTCGGTTTCGGTTTCGATCGGTCTTATAATTTATGCAAGCACTGCATTTTCTGTGATTTAATCCTATAATATAAGTACTAGTAAATACTAGTAGTAAGTAGTAGTAGTAGTCGTAGTAATTAATATGGACCAATATATTATGTACTAATACGACGTTATTGTCGCTTTACAACGTCCAGTGGCAATGATATCGACTTGGACTTCTTTTTCTTCGACATCAGTTCACTAGTCAGAATCTAGACCACAACCATCATCATTAACTCAGCCGTTGGAAGTCCGCACTGCTGGACCTGAGGCACCCCTATAGATTTCCATCTAGTCTGGTTGTAAGCGGACGGACGTCTTACGCTGCGCTTGCTGGTCCGTGATCATCATTCGAGAACCTTACAGCCCCATCGACCATTAGTTCTACGTTCTGCACCACATTATGTGTGTTATTATAACCAGTGTTCGGTTCGAGATGGCATGGACCCAAGAAGATTGCCTACCAACCAACCACCTTCTTAATCACATCCGATCTTTACTTGGCCTTTATTGTAATTGTGCCTTTATTTTCAAGGTTTATTGATGAAGCAAACAGCGAAAGGTACCCGGTGTACACTTACAATCGTTGCTTGATGGAGTGCAGAATTAGAATGATAATAAAACTATGTGATTGTGTACCTCACTTTTACAAACCTTTAGGTATGGCTATATGGCACATATTTATAGAAACTCATTTCCTTCTACTTTTCCCCCTTGTTAAGGTTTGGATAATAGGTGTATATAGGAAGTATGTGGTGTACCATTTGACGCCAAAACTACTAAAGCGATTGGTACTGAAATTGCTATTTAAATTTGAGTTTTACGCAGGTATAGACTATTTACCCGCTATCTAGCCACGGTTTCTCCGATAAATTTATTATTATAAGTTCCTCTTTAAGTAACTTATAGAAATGTTTTTTTATTTAGAAGATGAGAGGGTATGCAACCTAGCAGAACTGAAGTGTATTGACGAATACAAGAAAGAGATACTGACATTCTCAATCACAAACGAAACTATGGCTAAGTTTGAAAACATCGATGGACTACCGAAAAATCCTCGCGACTGTGGGTGTCTGGACAACTGCGAATACACATCATATAGGAGAGATCTGGAGGTGTTCTTTCCACAGGAACAAATGAACAAATTGAGAATCAGTGTCGCTTCGTTCCCCAAAGTGAGAATATCAAGGGAAATTATATTTGGATTCTATGATATATTTTGTAAGTACCTAACACATAACGACTAACAGTTAGGCTCGGCGCAAACGTTGCGGCCACCAGCCACCAACCAGTCTACAAATTGTATGAAAAACGCGTCTGGCGGTGCCCAATAGCCACCAGCGGCCGTCTCCTTTTACGCCAAACCACAGAATACTAATAAGGGACAGAAGGGACACTCCTCAAAATCATTCAAATAAATAGCGACTCTAGCTCGACGCAATAAAGTGCAATTCAGGTCGCACGGCGCCCAACTAATTATCGTTCAAGCTGCCTCTCTTTCTATCACGTATCTCTTATTCCTGCTTACGACGTTAGGGATGTTATCTTTTTAATTTGTCTATGAAACTAAGTATATAATTATCTTAGGTTTTAGGTGTAAGCAGTGTAAAGTAATACGAGTGCCAGGTGACATGTTTGTAAGAATTAAGAATAGTTTAACATTTGGGAGTTGTAGGTATCTACTTATTTACTAATAGACATGCATTATTTATTACCTTTCGATGGCCATTGGAAGTAAGAAAATTCGTGTAATAATTTAACCATCCGAATGCGATGAAGCCTCGTTGGCTCTGATGGTAGTAGCTCTAGTTTCTGTGCCGCACGTCCCGGGTTCGATCCCCGGCCAGATCAAATTTTTTTGTGCATAAACATATTTGTTTGATCTGTACCTGGGTAGCTACGTATTACTGAGCTATAGGGTAGTAATAAACATCCATCCATTCATCCATCCTTCCTCACAAACTTTCGCATCTATAATATTAGTAGGATAGAACGATGGATACAGGTTATATAGGTACATTTACACCCGTATTCAAGAATAAAACTTATGTAAGGTAGCAAGCAATACTGTGCAAATTAAGGGATTTCTTACTGCTTTCGTCACGGCAGGCCATCTCATTCACCGTTTGCATAGCAATCTATGCGAAATGCGAACGCACAGCGTCGTTTACAGATATACGAGTACTCGTACCTAAAACAATATTATGATTGGTCCGTTTTTGCCTCCATGATTTGCGGATGAAATAAAAACGTCAGTTTTCACGAACTAGCAGATCCATTAAAATAAATAATATTCTAATATATTAAATAAGAAATTAAAACACCGAAAAATATGTACCGAGACAAAATCTCAACATTACCACAGAATGTAGGAACATTTATTTTGTAGGCTCCCACTATGCGTGCGTTTAAAATAGGGCTCTTTTCGTAAGGGCCGCCCAGAATGAACGCATAGCGTTAGATCTCACTCAAGTTCCTATTGTTTAAGCATTAGATTTACCGGCCCTATGCATTCGGGCGTACTGTGAGACCACATAGTAGATATCGTTCTTGAATACGGGTGATGGAATGGAACACAGATGAATGCACCACAGAACACAAAACAATTGACGTGCGACTGTGCCGGCGCGCTCCTGCGCGCGACAACCCCTTAAATTTGTACTTCTAGACTACGCTCTCCGGGTACCTGTAGCTTCAAAGCTAAAACGTGGAGTGTCACAGGCCTGGCCAAACCTTAAACAACCCAATTTGTTTTGCTTCAGATAGATAGGTACTAAAGTTATTCGAGACGAATGTCAAGGGTAACTTTAAAATGAGCAATGTGAGAATAGCGCCACTTAAGTATCAAGTTTAGCTACACAAGACGACATAATATATGTTACAAATTGGATACAATTTTTCTGCAGGCCTGTAGCTAAACACCGATATTATATACTTTTAATAGACTTCCCAGCTCTTTTTCTTTCGCTTCCGGACAGAATGCATCTGCTCTCGTTTTCTCACTGGGGAAAGTTATAACCTTATAGTCCACAATTACGCATTATAAGTTATTCGACTTTACGAATAATTTAATACCAAGTAATGTTTCAGTGAGAAGCGGTGGAGTAGTGAACTTATGCATTGGCGCGTCAGTGATCTCCGTAATGGAACTGCTTATGACCGCTCTAAGGATTCCTATCTACGAAATCGTACAAGTGATCTTGTGTATTTACACTCGTAAACAAAAGGCCAGGGCTTGGATTGAGAAGAAAAACAAATAGAATATTCTTTGAGGATATTTATTTCCTTATTTACAAATAGTTATAATTTTGCACTTTCTTGATTCGATGTGTACCTGTAACAATTTATAAATGTGATTATTTGAAGTTGTATTAAAAGGAAAGGGAAAGGGGTCACAAGAAAATAAAAGGGGTTCTTTTTTTATGATACTGCGTGACAAGACGAGCAAATCAGGTGCCTGATGGTAAGCATCATGATTGCCCATATCAGACACAGTGGTTCTATATAAATAAGAGTTTATAAAGATCGTGATACTTTACAGCTAGATATTTATTTCCTAAAGAACATACCTCATAAATAATGTAGTTTTATTTGTACTATAATCACTCTTCGATGACTTCAAACGCGTTGATATGTTGAATTGAGTTTTCAGAATAATCGTCTTCTGGCTGTAATATAAATTATTTGTTAAAGTATTATTTACGTTCCATATTTTACCAAGACGAAAATATAATTCTAAAAGTAATTCGTTCTCATTCGTTTGTTTTCCCGAACTAATAAAATATTGTCTGTATTTCGAAGAGGAAACTATATTATGTATATGTATATGTTGGTATTTTATTCAAAATTTTAAGCTCAGTAGATTCGTAGAATATTATGGCTGACAGAATGGTCAAACTACGTATCTTTCATGTTCATAAGTATTTAAATATATATAAAAATACATTTGAAGTTACGAGAGTTAGAAAAGGTGGTATCAAGAATTTAGTTATTACATACCAGTAAGTATTCATTTCTGCTTTTAGATCATTGCCAGTGTTTACATCAATACTCGTTTGTAAGTTCAATGTATCAACAACTCAGTTCCTGGGATAACTTCTCCTTTATACGAGTAGTAGTATCATTTATCTTACCATGTTAAAAATATTCTGAAAAACAAATATAGACGTCACAAAAGGAAATCCAAACACACAATGATTAAATAAATGCGCTGATTGTTTCGAGCTCGTTTCAACCAATTGACGTAACCAGGGAATCTTGGCAAGCTGTTAAAAACCATCCGTCGCATACTAATTGAACGGAAAAGAAACAAATATTCAGACATCACATGTGTTGCCAAACCCGAATCATCCCGCCACGGTGACAGATCAACAAGATGGGATCGGTCTCATTGAGATTCATCAATCATGGATCAATATGTGAATGCTGGATATCCACAATTTTCTGGAACATACGTCCCTCACAATGACAATCGATGCCCGCTCCGATCTAAACAAAAACAAATCACGGCGTATCAATCACTTACAACAAACTCACCGATGTCATTAACTATAAAACCCCCATGCATACCCAACAAATAATCCATATTCGACAGACAACTTACCGCTGAAAGCTAGAAGTGGTAACGTCTCGAGGGTTGTGAAAATTCGTGATCTTCGAAACATTTCTTCGTGCGATAATCAAGACACCTCCATGTCAAAACAGCATTCGAACCTTCCTTGCGAACTCAAACTTCGGTAACCCACAATGTGCGGAAACGGTTCCGATTGTCTAGTTCATTAAAAGTTTAATTAGAAGCCAGTTATAATTTTCATCCGAGCGAAGTTTCAGATTGTTACGCTCGTCACAGCCACGACTTCTAATTATACGTTTGAAACATAAGCCTACCTTAAAAATGTGAAGAGCTTGAACGAGAGAAATGAAAATGTCTACTTGAAAAGTTAATTATTATAGCCCAATTAGTAAGATCCAAGATTTATGAGTACGGAAAAATTACCTTATTTGCAAAACATTTCAATAAGCCAATGGGTGAGTTAGCAAACATTTTAACTACTTTTGAATATAATTATTAAATATTACATCAATAAACAGCGGACCACATGACTCTATGTCAACACCTTGCCCAGAAAAGTATTTGACAAAGGCTCATTTCATCATTCATTTCATCATTCATTCTCATTTGAGATGAATTTACAATTTATAATAGTTCAAGTCAACCTGCCTAATTAGATTATATTCTAGTCACTAGTAAGAGTAGAAAATCATGTAAATAATAATACCAACAGCCAAATGAAATAGACGATGTTACTGTATCAATTTTTATGAATTCATAAAGTTACAGAAACCTTACAATACTTACAGAGAAAAAATCACATTGCAATAATGTTTTCGACTGACGTCCACATTAGATAAAGCACTTTTTGTCAAATGAAGATTATGGATATCGACCCAACTGAAGCCAATCGATCAAATCGATTCGCGCTTGTAAGCTCGATCTTTGAATTATCAAAGTGGATAAACGAATTTTACTTAATAATTGATTAATTTACAGACTTCCATTCAAGATCGAGCTTCAAGTGTGGATCAAACGACCACCTGTATATTATAATGACTAGCGATCAAGTCAGTGTTCATCGCACCATTTCCAGATTATTGAAACAGGCACCGATCGGCTTTAAATGTATTGGAATTGCCATATTGACTTCTGTGGCCAATCGTATCAAATCCATTTGGCGATATCAGGAATTTTTTGAATCGGAAGCCACAGTGCCATTTTTCAACCGATCGACAATTCATAAACATTCAAATCATAAGTACGACTAAAACAGATACCCGGTAAGTGAATAACAATTTGTATTAATCCTTAAAAAGTCAAATTTATTAAAATATCAGGGGATACAATTACGATTAAGACTTACACTAAAGTATTATAAAATTAAAGTTCAATATTACCGATGGAGGGAAATCTACCAAACGGAAATTGTCAAAGCTAAAATGATCGGCAAACAAGTTACGACGACGAGGTAATCCGGCAGCGTGTGTACAAACCCCGACAACAGAACGACTTGATAACCTCACATTCCTGCAAGCACAAAATGTTTCATGTCACTGGCTGTGTGTAGACTGAACACGCGCGTCGCTTGTCTGATGAGTAGATTTTTCAATTCAAGCAACGGACTTCACGATAATCTCACAAAGACAGCAAGTATGGCCGAGATTCAAGTGAAAAACGGAACCCTAACGTCGGAGACCATCCACAATGCAGCAGAAGTGTTGTGTACACAATTTGAATGACCACAAACACAAACGCACATATTATTGTGCACTGTTCGTTGCAATAGTGACAAAAATGGAGCAAAGATTTTGTTAGTCCGTCGTCCAAAGAATGTGTGGAAAAATCTACTCATAAAATTGTTTCCATTTGTAAACTGTAGAGTATACTCTGTAGAGGTATATTCTCATTGACCAGATATAATACGATAAACGACATAATGTGATCTGAATAAATCGTAACGTCTTCAGGCACTTACCTAATCTGATCAGAAGAATCTAACGTCGATGGTCCTTCCGTCGATACGGGTTCTATCAAACATTTCTGTTAAGTGGGTTAAGGAAATAAAAAAATTGCAAAGCTTTTAAATTTTTCATGTAATTTGCCTCTGAAAACTTTAGGGAGAAAGAGGCATTAAGCGTCTTCTTTAGTTTGGAATTGCTTGTGGATTTGACATACCGACGATACGATTACGATTGACACAAAATTCGTGCCAGAATCGTAAGTTACGTTAACATTAACATAATTTGTCTGAAAAGAGATGGTAGTCCCAGTTGTAAGGCTTCGGCTAAAGAATAATGTAATGTTGTAAAGGATACTGATGGCCCGCTCGGCGTCCCACTCCTTATGGAAGCGCACGATGGCGGTGTCGGGCGCGGTCATCTCCGCGAACTTCACGTCGCCGCACTCGCTGAACTTCTCGCGGATCAACTGCCACGTCACTGTTTGAGGCAGCTGCATACAAACATAACACAAGTGGAAGTCCGCTTCTTGATAATAATAGATCAATACTCGCCACGCTTTTCAGACGTGTTCGCGAGTGCATTTTGATGGTTTTACCACAGAATACCTACAGGGACAGAGAGGACACTCCATAAAATTATTTAAATTTGTAGCGACTCTAGGCTCCGGCGCAATAAAGTGCAATTCAGGTCGAACAGCGCCTAATTATGGGTCTATTAACATACAAGCTCTCTTTTCCTATCGCGTATCTCTCTATCTCTTCTGTCTATAGTCTTTAGAAATATTCCCATCAAGGCTACTTGTATATTCAGCGGAGTGTCCCAGGCCTGATTTTACGCAGAGGACGCTGCTGCCCGTCCTCTGGATCTGATGACTCTTAGCCGGCTCTTACGACAACTACGAGTAGAGGGTCGGGTACTATTCTTTGGCTGGTAACCCCACGGCGTTTAGATAACACAATCATATTATAGCGGAACAGCTAGTTCATGGTCATTCTATCGATTCCTATTCGAAATGATGGCGATTATACAATACGTCCGATCATTGGTGTGATCAGTGATCGGAGATTTTAAGGAGTCATTTCTACTTATTTGGAACTTTCACATTGGAGCCAAATCTGAAATCGTGAAAAAAATCAGCATACATTTTGTATGGAAGGAAGAGCTAATTTCTTTTTTTACGATTTTTCAGATCATGGCACGATAACTGTGCAGAGTAAAGTAGTAATATTGTAACAATAGGTGCTGTCATAATAGCTCATATATACATGTACTATACATGTCTCCGTCCCGTGACCGTTTGCATGTGAAAAGACACTAAAATATCGTAACTGTAACCTTCTTGTTCGTTAGTTTGGCTAAAACTCGAGAACAGCTGGACCAATTTGGTTAATTTTGGTTTTGAAATATTCGTGGCATATTTGTGTGATCTCCCTGTTGCGGTCTTCCCGTTGAGCTACATGGTGCTCTTCAAAAGAAGAGTGAATAGTCTTGAAGGTTTGGCATCATACTGGCAATACCCCTGGTGTTGCAAGTATCCATAGGCGGCGGTAACCGTACACCATCAGACGGCCCGCTTGTTTACCATGGCATAAAAAATATGGTTAGACGAAGTTCACCGGGTGATCTAGTTAGTAATTAGAAATATTCTCACATTAGTAATGATGACCATATCGGAGGGTTTCTCCCGGGATTGCTGCTGCATGCTGTTATCTCGTCCGTAGCTCGACGGCATCGACACGCCGCCCATCTGACTGCGGACTGAATTCGACGCTATAACACATCACATAAACATTTCACTCTTTACTGACAACTTTACTCATGTCAGTGTCAAAAACTTGCGATTTTCGTCTTGTTTTCAAGCATAAATACTGCCGACATAAATGTATAATTTCTTCTTGTATCGTCATGTATATTTGTGTGCTTGTTTTATGTTTGTGTGCAGCTTTCATTTGTTATATAGAAGCTTCATTATCTGCATTATTTGCGTGATTACGTGAATATTTTGTGCTGTACCTAATCTACCTTACCCCTGCTTGACGTTCCCGTAGTCAATGTTCTAAGGTTCCATTCGACCTTTAAAGGTCGCGTCATGGTTTAATAGCGCTGACCTTAAATGCGCAGAAATAGATGTTTAGATCTGTTAGGACTTTTTAGACCAATACACCTGCGCAAAGCCCCGCTCCACTTTTGCCGAGCGCTATTAAACCGTGACGCGACCTGTAACTGAGGAAGTCTCAATAAAAGTTATCCTTTTAGGTAGCAGCAAAGTATAAGTAAAGTTTTAGTAGTAGCAAAGAGAGTTTTAGAGGCCAAACAATCAGGGAATTAACGCCATATTGCTTATACTTTACATTGCAGTTCTACGGTGAGATTGTAATAGGTCGTCATATCGTTTAAAATTTAAAACATCTGGTGAACATATCATCACTCCTGTTCCCCGCAGGTGTAGGCAGAGGTGTACCCAGGGCCCAGTACTCAGTCCCATGGATGGTACACGTACACTGCCAGTTATGTTGTATGAGTCCCATGTAATAGGGGCGAGCCTATTGCCATCTACCGGGCACAATACCAAACTCCAGGCTGTCATTGACAAAACTTGAAATGGAATAATCAAATAATAAAACTTGAAATGAAAAAATCCAATCCACTTTTTGCCTGACCTGAGTTGAACCCGAAACCTCATGATCGGCAGTAGCGCTTGCAAACCACTACGCAACCGAGACTTTCCATCAGGTGAACATTCACTTAATAATTCTCCCATTTTCAATAAGGAAATGTTCTAATACATGTTTTTTTAAAGCTTCTCACCTGACAACGGTCCACTGCTCATAGTGTTGTTGCCCAGTACACTGCTAGCCAATGAATTATTTCCGAGCACGCCAGAGTTCATATGATCAGTGTTGCTCAGGCTCAAAGTATTGGCTGCATTATTGACATTAACATTAGACTGGGCCGCCAAAACCGTCGCCAAGTCGTTAGCGGTCAACCCTTGTTGGAGTAACTGGTTCTGAAGGGCGCCCAATCCCGTTAGACCTAGCGCCTGAAATGGTAGTTGCAGTTCGGTTTATTCTTGAGCTATATACACAGATAACTCAATCTATAAGAGGACTTTTTATGGTATGCTTCCGCCAAGACACTGCATAACCGCCAGGCTAATCTGCTGCATGACGTGACAGGACTATAATGACATGTTTGAAGTTGAACGATCCAATGCCATTTTAGCATTATGTTAGTCCTAGCGTTGTGCTGAATTATAAATAAATAAATAATCCAATAAAAAATAGCCGACCTGCCCCCCGCACCCCGCGTGTTTGGCTATTTTGTTTTTATACGAAAATTCCTGAATGCTGGATCTTTTAGGTTGATTTGTCTGTGGCTAGATGCAAAAAACAAGTACCCGGTACATCTGTACAGTTCAACTATTCAGGTTAAACTGTCAGGTACACCATATCGTGTATGCTAGCTTTACACATGGCACATGCATCACGACTTAATATGATTTTTTTTATGATATTGAGTAACAAGACGAGCAAATCAGGTGCCTGATGGTAAGCATCATGATTGCCCATATCAGACACACTCCCACCCAGTGTTTAAATATATAAAATTCTGCGTGGCACTGCACTGCGCCTGTCACCCTGAGATATTAGTTGTTGAAACTCGTCATGCCCAGTAATTTCGCTGGTAACGTTGCCCTTGCTGCTGCTTTGCTGGATTGCTGGTAATTGCTGGTAAATAAAACGCATCATGATAATGAGCATTTAATCGCTAAACCATTATAGCTATAATGGTTTAGAGATTCAAACTGAATCTTGAACTTCAATAAAAAGTAGAGCAAATGAGGTGCCTGATGGTATGCATCATGATTGCCCATATCAGACACAGTGCCACCCAGTGTTTTAAAATTCAAAATTCTGCGCGGCACTGCACTGCGCCTGTCACCCTGAGATATGAGTTGTTGAATCTCATCATGCCCAGTAATTTCGCTGGTAACATTGCCCTTCATACCGGAACACAGTAATGTTTGCACATTACTGCTTGGCGGATGAATAACTGGCAAAGGTGTGGTACTTCCCCAGGCGGCCCCCTGCAAAAGAGGCCTACCACTACAATACTATACACTACAATACTATGCAGTTATACTTGCGAAAACTAAACTTGCAACGCCTTTAGATAATAAATTGTGAGTGGTCACACGAAAAGGGACCAGTAGGGATCGAAAACGAATTTTTGTTTTTTTTTTTTTTGGTGAATTTGATTCTTTACACGTACATACCTCTTTATTTTAGTACAAACAGATTTTTTTAAAAGTGATATACTTCTTTTTTTTTATAAATAATTAAACGAAAAACCATAGAACATGTCTGTACTCGATACCAAATTTTAAACTCGATTTTCTCGAAATAAATTCTTTACCTTACACGTCCCTTTTCGAATGACCACTCTTGTTTTAGATAATCTTTTGTTTCCACATCTAAAATAGAATAATTTACCTGTAATCCAAGTGTCCCAGTCAATGCCGAATTAGTATTCAAAGTGTTCGCGGCCAACGTTGTCCCCAATCCATTCAAAGTAACGCCCCCAGCTGCAGTGGGCACGGCCCCTAACACTCCAGCTCCAATCGTCGCCCCCGCATTACCAATAGTCAAGTTACTCTGGACATTCGATTGAGGCAAACTCCTCGCGACATCTTTCAGAGGCTCCCCGTTGGGACCCAAGCCCAATCCGATACCTTTCAAACCATCAGGTAGACGCATCTCGAATTTGTCTGAGTTGCCTCTGTCCATGCGCACTGTCATACGGCGCTCGTATAACATTTGCTTGTCAAACATTGAGATTGCCTAAAAATATTAAATGATAAAATTATGTAATCCTACTAATATTATAAATGCAAATGTTTGTTACTCTTTCAAGTCAAAACTACTGAACCGATTGGGCTGAAATTCGGTATGTAGATAGTTTAGAATAAAATAGGGTACTTTTATCCCGGCATTCTCACGGGAACATAGACTGCGCGGGTGAAACCGCGAGGCACAGCTAGTCAATGATAAATTAATATACAAATTATGAAAAAGATAGATAACCATCTTATTGTCCATTTTCTAGTTCCTAGTTGTCTTTATTTTACATAATTACATGTAGTATTTTTTATATCTTAAAAAATGTGGGTATGTGTGAACGAGAGGGCGAATTAGGTTTGCACTTCGCCTTAAAAAAAAATTAAAATATATTTTCTTAATATGTTATTAATGTTATAGTTTTATAAAAAGAACTCTGTTTGGTAGGGGTAATTAAATGAAGCATCAGAACTACTTTCCCAAGTGTGTGAGTGCAAAAATTATGATTTTCAACTGAAAACTGAAAACTCTAAACTTTTTACACAATTAATGGTCGACCTATAACTTTTACAGAAGTTAAATTATAGCAGTTTATCGCAGTTAAACCGTAGCTATTAATTCTGTGACATGTGTGTATATTTACCTGAACAGCTTCAACAGGATGGTCATATTCAATAACAGCGAATCCCCTGCTGTTTCCATCCTTGTCTGTAGCTAAATCTATGTTGCGCACTTTACCCGCCATTTTGAACACTTCCTTGATTTTGTTGCGATCTGCTTTGTAATCCAACTGAAAACATGCTTTTAATTGTTACTCCTAAAACATACATATAAACACACAATCACGCCTTTTTCGCGCGGGTAGGCAGATATGTACCCAGGACTCAGTCCCATAGTAGGTACTCCCACATTTCGCCAGCATGTTATTGGTCCCATGTAATAGAGGGCGAGCTTATTGCCATCTGCCGGGCACAGTTCCTGGAGTCTTCACTGTGCCCTGGCTGTCATAGAGATAATTCCTAATGGAAAATTTTTTTTCATAAAGGCAGCCAGGAGTCGAAAACTGTGCCCGGTAGACGGAAATAGCTCGCCCCCTTTTACATGAGACTTAAAAAACATTACTGGCGAAGTATGATATATACTATGGGGACAGAGTCCTCGGTACACCTCTGCCTACCCTTCGGAAAAAAGGCGTGATGTTAAGTCTTGTTGTAGTAGTCAAATAGTAACACAATTTTCTGTTCATGGAATTTTAAATACATTTTGAGCTAAAATTTCACTAACTCGACAGATGTTATTGTCAATTTTTTTTTTTGAACTTTTATGTTATAAGTTCAATAAAAAAAAGAACCACTGAGGGGGTTTTTTATTGATTGGTTGAAATTAATTTAGTAATTATTGCTGTAAACATAAGTATATGAAACTAAAAATCTTGGTTGTATTTATATACGTACATTGGCAACAAAAACCCTCTTGACCAATGGTGGTTGCACACTGATAGATTCCAGGAACTGAAGACTCAAACCATATGTGTTGAAGTCCTCAGGCTCTCTTGGTTTATTCCAACTGAAAATATTTATAGTAATATTAAATAAATAAATAAAATAAATAATATGGGACAACTTCCACACACGGTCACCTGGTCCCAAACTAGGCTAGAAGCCTGTACTATGGTAACCAGATGACTGATATACATACTTAAATACGCTTATAACACCCAGACACAGATCAAACAGACATGTTCATGCACACAAATGTTTGACCTGGCCGGGGATCGAACCCGGGGCCTGCGGCACAGAAAGCAGAGTTACTACCGTCTGCGCCAACGAGGCTGTCATGAATATTAAACAGATTCTAATATAATCAGTTTTTATAGTCTTTCTATGAGAAAGAATTCATGCTGAAACGAAACATTTAAAAAGGGCTTACTTCAAATCAAATCTGTACTGACTAATGCAACCATTTCTATAACGATTTTCAGAGTACTAGATTAGCTAACTATATCATGCTAATTTTGTATTTTGTAAAGGCGTGGTTCCGTTCCGTTCGTGGTTTAAAAAATAATATTTTTCTTCGCACTTGCTTGCTGCAAGTTCATTGTTATGAACATAACTCTTCTGTAGTGGTAGGTCTCTTTTGCAGGGGGCCGCCTGGGGAAGTACCACACCTTTGCCAGTTATTCATCCGCCAAGTAGTAATGTGCAAGCATCACTGTGTTCCGGTATGAAGGGCAATGTTACCAGCGAAATTACTGGGCATGATGAGATTCTACAACTCATATCTCAGGGTGACAGGCGCAGTGCAGTGCCGCGCAGAATTTTGAATTTTAAAACACTGGGTGGCACTGTGTCTGATATGGGCAATCATGATGCTTATCATCAGGCACCTGATTTGCTCGTCTTGTCACACTTTATCATAAAAAAAAAAAAAAAAAAAAAAAAACATTTTTCGCTGCACTTGCAGCTCAAACCTTAAATTTTTTTTAGGTAAAAGGTATGAAACAACTCAGCCCAAGTCTTGGTATTTTTTCTGGTCTAGGTATAGACCCTCTCTGAAATGAATACCTGGCTACGGCCTTGGCAGGCTGAGTAGCTGGAGCTGGGCGGCAATTTTATTTAACGTCTTACAGCAATTATTAAGTATTAAGATTACATTCTCTCTGAAATGAATACCTGGCTACGGCCTTGGCAGGCTGAGTAGCTGGAGCTGGGCGGCAATTTTTTTTAACGTCTTACAGCAATTATTAAGTATTAAGATTACATTCTCTCTGAAATGAATACCTGGCTACGGCCTTGGCAGGCTGAGTAGCTGGAGCTGGGCAGCAATTTTTTTTAACGTCTTACAGCAATTATTAAGTATTAAGATTACATTCTCTCTGAAATGAATACCTGGCTACGGCCTTGGCAGGCTGAGTAGCTGGAGCTGGGCGGCAATTTTTTTTAACGTCTTACAGCAATTATTAAGTATTAAGATTACATTCTCTCTGAAATGAATACCTGGCTACGGCCTTGGCAGGCTGAGTAGCTGGAGCTGGGCGGCAATTTTTTTTAACGTCTTACAGCAATTATTAAGTATTAAGATTACATTCTCTCTGAAATGAATACCTGGCTACGGCCTTGGCAGGCTGAGTAGCTGGAGCTGGGCGGCAATTTTTTTTAACGTCTTACAGCAATTATTAAGTATTAAGATTACATTCTCTCTGAAATGAATACCTGGCTACGGCCTTGGCAGGCTGAGTAGCTGGAGCTGGGCGGCAATTTTTTTTAACGTCTTACAGCAATTATTAAGTATTAAGATTACATTCTCTCTGAAATGAATACCTGGCTACGGCCTTGGCAGGCTGAGTAGCTGGAGCTGGGCGGCAATTTTTTTTAACGTCTTACAGCAATTATTAAGTATTAAGATTACATTCTCTCTGAAATGAATACCTGGCTACGGCCTTGGCAGGCTGAGTAGCTGGAGCTGGGCGGCAATTTTTTTTAACGTCTTACAGCAATTATTAAGATTACATTAATATCATCTAAGTAGGATAAAGTATTAGAACTAGTATTTAAAAAAGCCGCTCCCCGCCAGTATAGTAGTGTACCTAAAATACTTCACCGCGCGTGCAACAGGTTTCTCTCACATTTATTATAAACATTATACAAAATTTTGCCGCGCAAGCAACAAGTTTCAAGAAATTCACGTTGATATTCTAATATTTGTCTACTCATGCATTAAAGTCAACATACAAAATGTTTTACCGCTCTATCCCAAGCGGGACTTGAAGCAGCACCTTCCACACCAATCCGCATGGCGTGACACAACCGATTTAGCTACCGTGATGGTACTAGTCGTTGGAGAATTTTTTCTATCCCACCTACCAAATGCCTATAGGGGCTAAATGATGAATTATTATTAAAATATACCTTTCTTTATCTTCTCTGTTGTTTCTACCTCCGCCTCCACCACCGCCACCACCACCTCCACCTGATCTTGACATATTATGCATCTTGCTTCTTTCATTACCTAAAAAAATATATTTAAATTAGAGGATCTTTTCTAGGGTAGACAATCTCGTTCTCGCGAGATCTCTGGCCCTTTTTAGCGAGATTGGTCTCGGCCGAAAAATGGGTGCGATCTCGCGAGTTTAACGTGATTGCACTCGAGCATAAAAACGTCTTATTATAATTTTGTTAATTAATCTCTAATTTGTCATAGATCTCTGAGTAGTGAGTACCTAAGTATAGTTTTCTTTAATTTATAATAATATCTCTGTTTATTGTCAACTCAACTTCTTACTACTTAAAAGTTTATTAAAAAAAAATTGTAAAAATAAATGTATATTTCATAATAACTTTATTACTTAATTTATATACTTATTATATTTTTGGTATTGATTATAAATTAATTTGTTTGAAGTGTGAAACCACCGTCCTTCCAGCATCTTAGTATAAGTCCTGTCACCACATGGTTGCCTGGAAGAGATCGCTCTGAGCGATAAGGCCGCCAATTTTCACGTTTAATGTCAATAACAAACTTTGCATATCAGCGAAATGTGCTTCCACATACAAATCCACATCATTAACAAAAAAGCTGCCAGTCATACTTAGGTTTGAAGAGTCCATGAGATATATTTTTATGTTTTTTTCGAAATTATTGTAACTTCGTTAGTGTTATTGGGCAACCGTTCAGTCAATGTTTAAATAAATAAAGTAAACATAAATTACCCATTTCTTCTTTTAGCACAAGTTTCCGACCGTTCAGTTCATAGCGATGCATTACAAATAGTGCCTTCTTCATGGCTTCGGAGTTGTTGAACTCCACAACACCACATCCTCTGGGCTTGCCATTCTCATCATTGTACAGTTCTACATAAGCTACATCTCCAACCTATATAATTACAAAAATGCATCAACATTTCAGCCTTATGACCTGGAAGAGTCCAGCAGTAGACGTCTAACATCCAGAGGGGCATAGGCCTCCTTCATAGATTTCTGTCCAGTGGCCCAGTGGAAATATGCCCGGCTTAAAATCCAGAGTCCCTGGATTGAATCTCACCATGTGGACTTTTCGAAAAGTCATTGTGTCATCCAAAACATTACCATGTTTTGGATGACACAATAAACAGTACAGTTTCGCGGCACACGCAGTATTAGTAAGAATTACTAATATGTTTGTGTGTCAGAATAAATATTTTTTCTTTCTTTCTTCTTTCTTTCTTTCAGTAGATCCAGGCTGTTCCCTATAAGATATGTAGGGAGCAGTCAATGGCCGGAGGCCTTGTAGGAATCTTGGAACCTGAGACTTTTGACAATATGGATTGTCCACATAACCCATATGAGAAGACTCGAGTAGTTTAATTAGAATAGAATATGTTTATTGAAATAATGCGTACACACAACCATAATATTATTATACTAAGTATAAGTTCAGCTATGTGAGACACATAATTCGCGTCATTCATTTTTCATAAGAAAAACGTAATACGTACATAATTAATTATTAATATTCAATAAAATATAATAAGCTGTAAAAAGGCTTAAGATACAATATACATATTTTAGTAGTAGGCATGTCTAGACCTCAAGCATAAATTTTTGAGTACTATAATCATTTTCCATGTATTCTTTAATGGTGTAGAGCGTATTATTGGTAAGTAGTTGTTTCACACAGTTGAAAAATTGTGTGTCCTTTGTTATTGATTTAATGGATTCTGGTAAGTGGTTATACAACTTCTGTCCTATAGCTATGGGAAGCTTCTGAGATATGCGTAACTTATATGCTGGAGGCTCTAAAAATATTTTCTTTCTTGTATTCCTTTTATTTTCAGATGTCTTAGTTTATATTTATTTAAATTAGTTCTTACAAATTTCATAATTTCAAAAATATATGTGGATACAGATGTTAATACTAGTTGTTCTTTGAAATGTTCTCTGCACGTTTCTCTATATTTTCCTCCAACAAGAACTCTAATTGCACGTTTTTGCATTTTTAGAACCCGCTCGTAATCTGTCGAACACCCCCATAAAATTATTCCATATGACATGATTGAATGTATGTATGCATAGTATATTTGTTTTAAATTTTCCACTGACGTTAATCCTTTCATTTGTTTTAATGCATATATGCCCTTCGCCATCTTCTTACAAGTGGTGTCAATATGCTGTTTCCAAGTCATAGATGGATCCAATTCAAAGCCTAGCAGTTTGACCCAGTTTGAGCTGGTACATATAGTCCCATCATAAAAGTTAACAGACATTATATTATTTATATTAGTTTTGTCTGCATTCAATTTGAGGCCATTAATTGTAAACCACACACTCAATTTATGTAGCGTATCCTTAATAGCTAGTTGAAGATCCCAGATTGTATCAGCAGATAGAATTACTGTTGTGTCGTCTGCATATTGTATAAGCTCTCCATTGATATTTACTTTATCGATATCGTTCATGAAAATTAGGAACAGGACATTTCCGAGAGACGAACCTTGCGGTATCCCTATTTTAGTAATTTGCGGTTTAGACCTATATATTTTTTTATTTATTTTTATCTCTACTGTTTGCTCTCTATTTGTGCGAAATGATTCTATTAGTTGAAGATTATTGTGTTTGATTCCATAAATCTCGAGCTTTCGTAATAAGAGCTCATGGTTCACAGAATCAAATGCTTTAGAAAGGTCAATAAATACACCCGCTACTTTCTTTTTGTTTTCTAAAGAATCAGCTATTTTCTCTATAATTTTCTGCGTGGCTGAAATTGTAGACCGACCTTTACGATATGCAAATTGGGAGTTTGATAATATTTTGTTCAAATTCATATGTGTCATTAGGTTCTCTGCTATAATAGATTCGATGATTTTAGACATTGTTGGTACTAAAGTGATGGGTCTATAGTTTTCTACGAAGTGTGTTTCTCCTTTTCCTTTATACAGAGGTGTTAGTCTCGATTTTTTCAGTGAGGACGGGTAAACATTAGATTTTAGGACATTATTGACTAAAAGGGTAAATATATCGATTAGGTATAGCATTACGGTAAAAAATAAGGTTTTTTTAAGGTTTTAAAAAATAAGAGATGTCATAAAAATCTTTTGTTTCTGAGTTGTTGATTTTATTTTTAGCTATTTTTATTTGGTTTTTTGCTGAAATTGATCGAAATTGAAAATCTGGTTGTTCTTTAAGTGATGTCTCTAAAAAATTTTTTGCTTTTTCATTATCTGGGGGGAAATTAGTCTCTAGATCTACTCCTATAGATATAAAATAATTGTTTAAATGATCTGGAACTTGTTCTTTATCTATAGTTTTATTAGTCAAGTTATCTTTTAGTTCCCATATCCATTCTTTTACATCTTTATTGGTTTCTTCCTTTATAACATTCCATACCTCCTTTTTTACATTTTTGGAATTAAGTACTCTGTTTCTTATATATTCTTTATTACTTTTATCTATACAGTCGTTTCTTTGAATTATTTTGGTATTTATTATTTCTGCATCAAATTTGAATTGTTTTTGTAATTCATACAAATCATGAATATTATTTTGAAGCTTAATAATATCATCTGTTATCCATGGACATCTACGACAGTTTTTCACACGTTTTTCAATTACGGGCATAAATAAATTCATATTCCATAGAAATTTACACACAAATTTATCGAATATTACGCCATTACTATTTTCATGATAGATTAATTCCCAGTCGTAGGACAGCATGGCTTCACAGAATTCTTCAATTTTATGTTGATTACAGATGCTGCTTTTTACGGTTATAAATTTTGGTATTAGTCCAACAAATGTTTTAATACTTGCTAATTGCGCATCATGGTCTGACATTCCAGTGGCAAGGGATCTAACTTGGATTTCATTATTTGGGGTATTTGTAACCATGCAGTCTATAGATGATGCAGATATTTTGTCTACTCTTGTTGGGAAAGTTATTATATTTCGGAGACCATTTGAGTCCATAATATCAGATAAAGTACTTCTTTGCGAAGAATCAGTTATAAAGTCTACGTTCCAGTCTCCAGCTAATAACATCATTTTATTAGATACGCTACATGCTAGGTCAAAAAGTTTGCTTAATACATCAGTCAAAATTTTAAAGTTGCCTTTACCGGTTCTATACATGCCTACGATTATTATCTTACGCGATGGTAAAATAATATGGTAAAATTGTAATAACCTGTTCTGTTAAGAGTATAAATTCAAATTATTAATTCTATCATAATATAGCTTGTTGCTGAAAAATTTAATGATTTTTATATATATATTATTTTAATTAAATTATCCAGTGACTTAGGTACTGTAATCAATAATTTTGGTTCAATATAATTTGAGTCATTCCCACCATTTGACCAACCCTAGAATTGACAATGTGACTGATTTCGGGTGCATCAAGCTTTCTTTTCTGAACTGTACATACATGTGCACATCTACACATTAGGTAGGTCAGTATCTCAGTTACAGTAATTATGAACAGCAAACTACAAGAAAGCAGCAATACAGCATACCTTATCTTTAAACAAGTCTTTCAGCTCAGTCCAACGAAACTCGTATGGTATATTGGATACAAACAAACGCTTAGAGTCCGAGCGATCGCGGTCGTTGGAGCGGTCGCGACCTGCGTCCGAGAACCGAGAAGGCCTATCACCACGCCTCGAACGATCACGCTCTTTTTCTCTTTGATCGTCGTCCATTATATCAGACCTAAAAACTAATAAAAGAATCAACATAAGCTAAACATAACAGTAAAACCAGCCAGCATCGTTTGGATAGATCATACGCAATCTATGACGCTTTGCTGCCGGCCATGCTTACGACGAACGGCGGCGTCTAGCGTCATCATTTACAGCTTCATATTTTACCGTTATTTAGGTATTTACACAATAAAATGATTGAGCATATTTACCCCGTTCACTTGCAACAAAACGTGGCTTTAGTACCCTTTTAAAACACGATTAAACACGGATTTTTTAAATATATTATCATACGTAAGTATCTCTCTTCTATTTTCAATGACTGACACTGCTGACACTGACTGTCACTCACAGAACAGAGAGGAAATAGAAGAAAAGCTCTCCATATAACCTGTGGGGCGCTACAGACCTTGGTAGATTTGGAGTCACTGTGGAGTTTGACATAAGCCTGAAATTTGACAGAAGATTTTTTTTCACTGTTTATTATTTTGGCGCTACACGGTCTCTTTATAAACCTAATAATGAACACCAGGATTTTTAAATTAAGGTCCATTTATTTTTAAATGAAAGTCCATTCATTTTTAAAGATATTTAAATATATTTCACAAATAACTGATTAACAAATTATGTGTTACATATATTATAAAAATATAAATAACTATTAAACAAAGATGTAGCACCATAACTAAACTAACTTTTTCTGTGTCATGACTTGTAATTACAGTGCTTAAACAGTAATTATTAATAAAATAAATCGTAATAGAAGTGCTCATACATACAGTAACTATCAACATACAAAATTCACTATAGTTCATATTACAAATTAATGACTTTCAATAGTATCTAATAATGCCATGAACAAGTCCATTTATTTCTTCCTATTAACATTTGTGTCTTTTCATGCATACTAGCCGCCAACGAATAGTTAACGATGATATAATATTTTACTGATTGTAACATTATATAAATAACTAAACTAAAATAATGACAATATTATAGCTCAACTATGTATGACTTAATAATATTTAACTATATTACTACAATAACAATATTAAAAACCGCTTATATACTTAATAATAATGCAATCACAAAACACTCTCTTTAAAACCTAATGTCAATACCAAAAAAATGTAAATGTAATGCAAATACCAAATAAATCACTTAATAATATTATGCAATGATTACAATAACTTATAATAACAATATTATATAATGAACATTATAAAATCTAATATAATATTATGTAACCTTAAACTACTACTATGATAAAATTAATATTGTGGTTCACCAGGATTGGCAGGATTGATATTAAATATAGCTTATAACATAAATTACACATACGACATATATTTTTCATTTGAAAGGATTATTAAATATATTCAAGATATACTAATGTTACGATAATTATGAATGTATTATTAAAAATAACAATTAATTAATAGACATTATTGTAAAAATGAATTATTGCGGACTGCATGGGTGGCGTAGTGGGTGCAAGCTCTATCTGCCGATCATGAGGTTCCGGGTTCGATCCCCAGCTAGGTCAGGCAGTGTTATTGAATTTTTCTATTAGGAATTTTCTAAGTGACAGCCTGAAATCTGAAACTGTGCCCTGCAGATGGCTTTACTTTTACTGATGATAAATGAAATACTTTCCAATGTTTTGATGGCTTCTTGCCAAAATGTAACATGATGTTGACTGGTCCCCTATTCTTTCCTGGTGCAGATCCTCACCGTGAGTCGTTAACACTGTCGAAGAGCTTGTTGAAGAACAGCACTGCATCTGACGTAGTCTCGTTGAAGGGCTTTCGACTTGATTGGATTGCTACAACAAAACATACACACATCGTGTTATAAATGGGTGTAGTAATACATAAGGAAGAATTGCCAAATTTTTGTTGTGAATTTCAAGTGTTTATTTGTTTGAAGTTATTTGTTCAGCTTGACGGGTACTTGTAAGTTTTACTAGAGCATATTTTATCAAGTTGTATATTAATCACAATATTAATATAACATATACTAATACATAATATAATCAATGATAATGTACGGATTCCATTTAAGAATTGGCATATAACGTAAATACTTAGTGATAAATATGTAGGGCAAACGTAATTAGGTATTTTCAATTATCATGCATACCACATAATGTGTTTTATAGGTTCCTTCTCTTCTTGTAATTTGATATTAATAGTTTGCTAATTAATTTATATTTTTGGATTTGCTATCTGATTTTATACACAACATATTGTATTGACCAGATCAGATGAACTTAAACTCATCACATACATAATAAAATATCAATTCATAGCTTTACTATATAGCTAAATACCTAGTTCAATATTGTGGCGTATTTGATCTCATCATAAATCATTCCGAAAACTATTCATGCAGGAACGAAAAGTCGCTCTCTGGTGGCAAACAAGTGATAAGGCCGTGTTTTGGATGTCTAAGAACCATACCTCTTAAGTCTTTTAGTTTCCGAGATCCGTTGATCATCAGATGAGATCAGTTCCAAATAATTTTTGCACCCAAAAGCGTCCCAAGGTTTTAATCATTTTAGTCTAAGGAACCATACCTGAAAGAATTTGAAAATTTAATTTAATATTGAATCAGTGGCCATCTTTTTTTTCGCCCATCTAAAATCTTCAGGGTTTATGCATTTTTATTTTCCGCCACCCACTCACAAGCCCTAACGTTTCCAAGATCCATCGACCTGTTCTACCAGGGTTCCACCCAGAAGACCTCCCCCCTGTAGGTTTTATCACATATTCATAGAATTCCCTATCCGACAGTGTGACATTCTCAGCCCTCAGACCTCAAGCCATTGAGTCTGTAGCCCAGTGGAAATATGTCCGGCTTTAAATCGGGAGTCCCTGGAGCAAATCTTACCATGTGGACTTTTCACCTGAGCGGTACCATGTTTCAGATGACACGTTAAACTGTACGTCCCTATAGTTTCATATAAGATATTATGTAGGAGGCAGTGATAAGGTCATGTCTGAGGCCATGTAAGAATCTTGGCGACCCGTAACTCGGACAAAACGGGTTGTCCACATAACTCATGTGAATTAATCAAGGAGTGTACTTGGGGTAACCCGTTCTGTTTGAGTATAATTTTAAATAATTGTGTGTATATTTATACTCTAACAGAATAGGTTTCCCCAATTAAACTGCTTGAGTCCGACCATTGTGGGGTATGTGGTCAAAAAATGTTTGGGTCACCAAGATTCATACAAACCCTCTGGACTCTCCGGCTTTCTCTACATAACATTATTACTATATTGTCTATATCCGGGACCTTCAGGTAAACATGCCATCTGAAATATGATAGCCTCAAGACAAAAAGTCCACATTATGTCAATGCAATACTAAACCAGAGCTCCAAGTCGAAATATAAGCTGAATAGAACATAATGGTGCCCTTTACAGTTAAAACTCCGAGAAATTGGCATTCTATGTCACATCACATCATCAGCCAGAAGATGTCCACTGCTGAACATAGGCCTCCCCTATATAACGCCCATAAACTATTCATAATATGGAGAAATATTGCCAACATCACCATGCTTGGCAGGCGGCTCGATGATCGCAGTAGCTGGAATACTTGGGAACTATTTAAAGCCGGGAACCAAACGTCAAATCTATGTACTAGATAATATTTGCATCAATGATAACTTGGCTATGATTTTATAAGCCTATGTGGTGATTAGAAAATGACAACATCCTAGACAAAATAAACTAGTGTAAGTTATTATTATCAGTGACTATAGGAGTATGTTACTTATATAATTTTTCATTCATTACTGACATTGCTGACTTTAATTTAATTTATGATCCACTTACCCTAAGTGCTTCTCGACTTCGTATAATATAATATTATGTGGGGTGTGAACAAGACTTAGGTGGACTGAAGCTGAAGTTCTTACTATACCAAGTACTTTCACTCTCTGATCGGCTGCTGCACTTTGCCAAGTTCTATATAATTGAAAGCTTGCTACGAGCTTTCATCCTCTGTAGTGACCTAGAATGTATATCATTCCGTGTCAAATAAAAAAATCTTTTATAAACTAATCAAATATAATTATTCGATGAAAATTAGAGGTTATATGACATTATAAAATTATTAATTTAATAATGCATTTTTATGTATTTTGTTATGTACGTTTGTCCGAAATCAATGTTATTACTTACAATGTGATGATATTGTATATGAATATAATTGTTCTTCATACTTCCAAATAGCACAAAACAACACGGCATGGTTTCGATCTTTTAAACATTGTTGATATATATCCACGTATGATTTACATCTATTAGAGATATAAATGATTAGTACACCTTTTCCTTGCGGTATTATGGATAAATACTTCAAATAATTATTCAAAATTCTTAAACACGTAAAAAGCCAAGCGATCAAAACAACAAAACTAGTGATGTCTAACTGTCGATGGTTGACCTCAAAATTATTTTAAGGTATCGATCGGCTTATCCACAATTATGATAGTTTCTTGAAGATCAACAATTTTCGATATGGGTGATATTAATAAGTAATTGTGTAAAAAATTTAGTTATGAATCAAAATTATATTTTATGAGAATTATATTTATGATATTTATAGATATTAACCACAATATGTGGCAGATGTTATTGTAGATGACTTTTAAATAGTATAAATTCCATTTACGCAACTCGGTGACTGCCTCGGTGGCGTAGAGGGCGCATCGAGTGCCAATCAAGAGGTCCCGGGTTCGATCCTCAGGTCAGGCAGTGTTAAATATTGGATTTTTCCATTAGGAATTATCTCAATAACTGCCTGGAGTCTGGAACTGTGACCATAGGTACATGGCAATAGGCTCACCCCCTATTACACCCCCTATAACATTATACTGGCGAAATGTGGGTGTATCTACTATGGGACTGAGTCCTGGGTACACCTCTGCCTACCCCTTCGGGAAAAAGGCGTGAATGTATGTTATGTTACGCAACGACGATATAATTGTCGTACCCGAAAACTATAGTTATCATTACTATTATTCAGTAAAGAAAAATCGGGATATTCTCATAATAATGCAGCTTAGCTTATATTATGAGCTATATGAGTGAAACTGTGAAGTTTTGATTAATATGAGCATACACATAATTTTATCGTATATGTATATATATATATATATATATTACCATTCTATTTATTATACCTATTTATTAAAACCAATAAATAAAATTCATATTTACAAAATTAATCGTATATTATTTTATATTATGTTGTTAACTAGGTTTTCCTCGGCCGAAGCTTGGCATACTAATGCCCAGATACCCTGAGGGAATGGGCTGTCCAGTTCCCCATAAACGAATAATGAATACCCCAATACATAAACAAAAAGGATAGGCAAAGGTGTACCCAGGACTCAGTCCCCTAATACTTTACTTCAAATTGTTGGCGTATGGATCGCGGCATGTTTTTGAACGATGTGGATGTTAATGTTGCAGTCGAGCGAACGGTGCCGCGGCTTTATGTTGTATCATAACATTATTTAATATGGCGATAATCGATAGTGGGCTATCGGAGGGCATCACTACTTAGATGTAAGATGGCGGTCATTAGTGTTGCTACTTTACATAAAATATACATATCATAGATAATTAATATGAGAAATGGTTGAGCCATAGACTTAACAAAGAGAATGATTAAACGACTACAGACTTACAAGGAATTCCCTCAGGAACGTCAGTAATGTCATATCCCACAGTGACTGAATTTGTATTTGAAAATGGGTCTTAAATCAAATATTCAAAAGTTCAGGTTCGCTTGTTAGCAACACTATATATATAAGTATAAATTCATAGACATATATAGCTGCCACAGACTGCCACTAAGACTACATGTGTTTGTATGGGAGTGAACCACGGCTGCTGTCACTATCACAGAATACGTTACCCTAGTCACTTTTCAATAAAAATTCTGTGATCTGTGATCTGTGACCAAGGCATTTAGAGTCTCTGTGACTGATTGACTGACTGACACTGACCACAGATCTCAACTGCAAATTCAACCAATCAACCAACAATTTCGCCAACTTACCAAAGACTATAACAAAGTATCAAGCTGTAGAATAAGATTGCTGATTGTGTTCAAAATTCAAATGCAATAATTGGTTAATTTCCTTCGTTTGATGATCAATCTCTCTACGTGTTATTGGCGTTGTGATGTTTTAAAGCACTTTCACAAGCCACAAATTGAATTGAATTATTACCTTATCGAAATCTACCTCTCTCAGCCAAAAGGGCATCCAGTGTTAATGGCACTTACACTGTGACGACTTTGACTAGTAAGGATCCTAAAAATGTTGCAACGGGTAACAATGTGACTTGATAGGAAAAAAAATTGTAGTAATTAAAAAGATCACATCAAACTGTGAGACGTTGGAAACAAAGAGGTTGGAAACCAGTGAGTGTGTTTTGCCTCAGACGAAAGAACGTCCCGAGTCCGAAAGGATTGATTATATATGCACTGCTCAGTGTTCAGGCGCGTCCATCTGTCGCGACATACAGACGCGGATGATAAAATAATTGCACCGTCGCGTTACTTTGTCATCAGTCATCAGGCATCATACAATCATACCAACATACAGAAACTTATTCGTATGGTGAATGGTGATAGGCTAACATTGTGAACATGCACTTTTGACAGTTTTTTTACCAATTAAGTTTATAGCTGTAAATTTCGATTGGTGATAAAATACAATTCATGCGCAAGTTGAAATACAACAAATAACGCCCTCTAGTGTAAAGTTTTACCAAAATTTATTGCAGCCTGCAGAGACAAAAACACGCACACATTTATGTTTTTGATTGTATTGCTTCATAAATATTTTTCGCCTACGATAGCCATGCAGGAGGCAACCTCTGCCCGATTTTTATTAAAATAAGTAGTTACTATTATCTACATAATATGGATCAAAGCAAGTCTAATTCACCGAAACTATTTGTGTGCACAGTAATAGAAAACAAAGATGAAGTTGAAGAGGTAGGTGTATTTAATCTTGTAGTTTCCCAACAAAGAATCGTTTTAGTCGGCCATGTACAATCGTAGTTTCTACGACTGACAGTGTTGGCGTGGCGCGAAATTTGAGTTTTTGAATGGGTGTCTCATGAAACTTTTTCTGTTTATTATTGCAGAGATACGAGAGAGCGTACAACTTTTTTCAATCACTCGTCGCCGACTGCAGTGAGAAAGAAGCACACGACGCGTTAAATAATGCAGTTTGCAAAAACCATGAAGATGTATCCCTTGGAATGCTCATGTCCATACTAACGGAGCCACACAACGCGACCAAATGTTACAGAGACCTCACGTTAGTCACGAGGGACGGACTGACTTGCGTTCTCAATAACTTGTCCAACTTGATATTGGAAAGATATCTAAAGTTCACTGACACCACCCGAAACCAGCTGTTATGGTTGGTGAAGGAGATGATAAGGAATGCAGTTACCGGAGTGGATAGTGTCTGTTGGAACCTGATGCGATATGCTTCTGGAGGTGATATAACACCTAAAAATATAATGCTTGTTGAATCTCTTTTGGATATTTATATTGAGAATCGAATCTGGTTAGACAAATTCCCTATGCTTATTTGCATGGTCATTTACACATACTTGAGACTCATAGAAGACCATAATATACCACAGCTAATGAGCTTGAGACAGAAAGAGGTCAATTTTGTTATTGCACTTATAAGAGAACGGTTTTTGGATACTTTAACTTTGGGCAGAGATCTGGTTAGGTTGCTACAAAATGTTGCTCGAATACCTGAATTCAATCAACTATGGCAAGACATGTTAATCAATCCCAAAACCTTATGTCCCACTTTCACAAGTATTCTGCAACTGCTGCAAACGAGAACCTCTCGGAGATATTTGCAATCAAGACTAACACCCGACATGGAAAGAAAACTGGTCTTCCTCACATCTCATGTCAGGTTTGGACATCATAAAAAATATCAAGAATGGTTTCAGAGACAATATCTAGCTACTCCAGAATCGCAATCTCTAAGAAGTGATATGATTCGCTTCATAGTTGGAGTAATACACCCAACCAACGAACAACTCTGTTCGGATATCATTCCAAGATGGGCTGTCATCGGGTGGCTTCTTACTACATGCACATCGAATGTTGCTGCATCTAATGCAAAATTAGCTCTTTTTTATGATTGGTTATTTTATGACCCAGAAAAAGACAACATAATGAATATAGAACCAGCCATACTGGTCATGCATCACTCAATGAGGTCTCACCCAGCCGTGACAGCTACATTACTAGACTTTTTGTGTAGAATCATTCCAAATTTCTCTCCTCCGTTTGCAGACAAAGTTAAACAAGGTATATTCAACTCCCTTCAGCAAATTATTGAAAAAAGAGTATTACCCAATCTGCAGCCTCTATTTGATTCTCCAAAACTAGATAGAGAGTTACGTACTACAGTCAGAGATACTTTTAAAGAATTCTGTAGCAATGGTAATGGTGAAGGGGTCTCTGGCATTAGGGATGAAAGCATTGATGATGTTCCCAGAATTGGGGAGCCTGACGAGCCGGCATTTTCAGACGATGAAGACGAAGCTCCTACGCCTACGCCTACAATAACGACTGGGCAAGAGGACACTGACGACGATGATCTTCCTCTTTCAGAAGTCCGCGCAAGAGAACGCCCTGAACTTGCTGCAGCATTGCCCATTATTTTACGCCCCTTGGCGGAAACCCTTCTAGACGAACGTACAACCGTTGCTACAACAGCATTACTTAATGCTTGCAGCGCACCGATGCCGACACCCATTGCTCTCGCTGATCTCTTTGCTGCAGCAGTCCAGGACTTGCCTCCTTTACGAATCAGTCGTAATCCCACCCCAGCAGAATTGGAAGCGGCTATAAATTCACCAATATTCTCTATGTTTACGTTCCTCACAGGCAGTGGCGGCGATTTCGAAGCCAGAAGGAAACTGATACTGGAGGCTTTCAAAGAAATGCACACCCAAAAGTCTGTTACCTGCGTAGGATTTTACTTATTGTTCTACCTAAAAGTCTGTTTCGAAAAAGCCCGACGAGCAGAACGTGATGACGCCAAACGAAAAAACGTTAAGTTCAAATCAGAATTATACCTAGACTATTGTAGTCATTTGGAAATGAAACTGCCAGAGTGTCTAGCGGACGACTTTGAACGTTGTCAGGAATGCGACGCTAATGTATTAGTGTGGCTGATCCCAGATGTTTACAGGGAATTCAAAGATCATGCCCAAAATCACATTAGACTGCTACATGCAATAGTTTCCACGTTAGATGCGGGTCAATTACAACGCCTAGTATGCCAGACTCTTCAAGGTAGCCTGATGATGTTCAAGTCTGATGAATTCACGACTATGCTAACAGCAAGCTTGAGTTGGGAGACTTTCGAACAATATTGCTTGTGGCAGTTACTTCTAGCTCATGATATTTCCATTGAGGACGTTCTAACGCTTATTCCGAAACTCTTGTATAAAGAGAACGCTGAAGCGATGACATCGATTCTATTGATGTTGAAACAAGAAAAACCTACTGCTGAAGTAATACGTCAAATATTTTGTAGACCTGTAGATAATGAGGATACTTTTGTTGTATCAACTTTAATGTACTGGTGCCAAGATTACGAAGATAAAGTGGGAGATTTAGTAGCTGTTTTGTTAAGCACGCGATATCCGGGCACGAGTCCTAATAAAAGAAAACGTCCCGGAAAACATAGTATTTCGCCGAACGCTCCACCATCCGCGGAATTGGTACGTCTCATTGAACCTGCTGATGTAATTCTAAAGTCGAATAAAATCAAGGGTTACTATTTCATAAAGATTTTCATTGTTTTCAGGTGGTGGGGCACTTGGAACAGTGGAGAGTTAGCTGCGTAGAGCAGAACGACATGTCAATCTTCAATATGGAATGTATGCAGAAAGCATTGCAACAAGCACAATCAAATAGTAGTGATAGTTTAAGGGTAAGATCATTCTGCTACAATTTAAGTTAATTTGTGAAGTAATGCAGGGTTAACCCGTTGTCCTAGGTGGGCAACGGAATACGGTGCGATGCGATTACTTCACGCGACGTGCGTCTTATTTAGCGTCGCATCGCTCCGCTTTTAACATTTAGGTAACTAATACGACGATTTCAATTTATTATGAGAAAGTATATTAATTGTTGCTAGAAAATTCGTATTTGAAATACCTACTTAGCCTTGCAAAAACTTTATAAATAAAACATAAAATCAACAAATAGAGAATTAGAGCAAAATAGATTTGGAGTTTTCATCAGGATCAATCGTTTTCTAAAAAAACACGATTATTTGCTTTAAACTCTTTACAAATGCACCTGCGCAAGCTGCGTCGCGTGTCGTTGCGCAAAAACAGTCCACACTTCGTCGCGTCTTGTCGCAAGCTAATTAACGCGACCAGAAGAACGCGACAACGTAGGCATACACATTTAATAGATTTGTTATTTTCGCGTAGCGACGCTTTGCCACGTTTATCGTCCACCTAGGACAAGGGGTAAGTGAGGCCGCACATCGGCACCACATGCTAAATGTGCGCTACATTTATTACCTCGCCACATGTAGCGATCGAACAAATTAAACCGTGAGCAGCTCAAACGAAAATGTAATCACCGCGCCACAAAACAAACGTCGCTCGCAACAAATGTGCCCTAATTATTTGAAAAAATATATTGTCGTTTTTATATTTATATTAAATCTTTTATAAAAATTATGCTTTGATAAAATGTAGATAAAATTGCAAAATGAGTCACTTAATTACAAACGCGCTACGGTTGGGCGTTAAAATGGTGACGTCATTAAACGTCATTATATGTCAAGAATTTCACGTTAGTACTGGTTTGACTAAATATTCGAAATTTAATGCAAAAAATATATTTATTACCGCTTAAATGTTTAGTTATCTGTTTTAAGCCCATTTTCACGCTAATTGGGGCTTAATAAAAAATATTTAGTAGTTGTTAAACATTATGACGTCACAAGCAGTCTCGGGTTCGTTCGGGAACTGTTGGCGCGTTGTCGGTAGTCGTTACTAGGTTCAAACTTGAATTTTTAATTATATTAATTATAGCGATTAAAAAAAAAAAAATCTAATAACATTAAGAAACATATATCTTTCCATTTTTGACAAAAAAAATGATTCAAATACTCAATACGAGTCAATACGATGTCTAGTTAAAAAATATTAACTATTACTACGTGTCTAGTGTGCGGCCGGTCTTAGAGGAGTCAGCTCGAAAAATCCGCCCTAGCATAGTATTTCAAAACACAAACAATATATTCTTACGAAATATTACAGGCAGATAGTTCTAGCTAACTGATTTTTATATAGTTTCAATAATCACCAAATCGGTCGTGGAATTGCAGAAAAAGGGGTCGCGAGTTTTTTTATGTGAACTTTAAAAACGCTATCCAAAAGCGTAATAGCGTTGTGTACTTATTAAATAAGTATTTGACTGAAGCTTATTTCCTTGAGGATAAAAGTATGAAATTCCAATCAACTCTGTGTTAGTTAGTAATTAAACCCTGCTTGTCGTTTATCATAACCGATGAACTATAAAATGTTACTTAAAAAAAATTGGCATGCCCTACGTTAAGCTCTGTTCTAAGAGGTTGGTAGAATTAGTATTTTGCAGGAAAATCTTCGGTCGCACAATCGTTGCGCTTCTCGAATGTGCGGCCGAACTATAGCCCCCTTACCAATAATCTAACACCCCACAACTTTGTTAAAATACCCGTAAATTATCGATAAGAATAGCCACATACTTATTATTATATTTAGAAATCACAAAATGATAGGTCTAAGATATCAACTATCAATATCAAACAACCAATATTATATATATAATAACCAATTTTTTTTATAATTACAGAGACAATACAGCGACTTATTCTCTTTGGCGTGGGAAGACGAGTTGCCGATATCAAGGAGGGCCAGAAAAATAATTTCCAATTCATTACCACTCAACCAGAACTTGCATTCTTCAAATGATGATAGTGAGGTACGTTGGTAAAGTCTACACTACAGTAACTCAAGTCCATTAGCTTTGTTAAATATTTTTTGGTGTGAGGTAGGACCCAAATTTTCGACGGATACGTGTAACTGCTCCTTCCCCCCTTCGACACCAATAAAGAAAGTCCTTTAACACGATAAAATTGAATTCTATTTACAGGAAGAAGAGATTGTGAAACCGAAACAAGCCAAACGGCGAAAGAAGGCAATATCGGATAGTGATTGACATATCTCTTTTAAAAAGGATCGTTATTTTAAACACCAAAGTGCAACTCTAACTCTACATTACAATAAATATTAGTGTGTATTACATCGTTCGTTACCTACCTAATGTTCATAGGTCATAGACGGGTGCAATTCCAAGAATAGTACCTTATTGCATTGGTTGGTTTTTGTAAATGTGAATCACTTGGTTTTCTAGTTTAGTTTTCCATGCCCTAAAAACTATGTAGGATGTATTTATGATAAGTATAAAGCGGTGATTTAACGAGTTATGACAAGCAATTGGTTAAATTTTCAGTTATTTATTATGAAAGCTACCGTTATAAGCCATCAATAATATTAAGGCATTGTATGACTGAGAATAGAATATCCAGACTCCATATTATGTATTAGTAAAGAGCGTACACCACCACTTAGCAATTTGACAATCCTATGAAAATGTTTGCCTAAGCCCCTGTTTCCTCAGATTATACTCGGTTTTTTTTAAGATGAAATAAACTATGTTCCTATCATTTTATTTCCTAATGAAGAAAGACTTATAGTTTTAGTAGTGAGCGTCTGAAAAGTCAGACACGTCAGAAAACTACGATTTTTAGACATTCACTAGACAACAAAACGGGGAGCTTATAAAGTAAATAAAATGACAGGGTAAAATCTGTATATCCTGGTATACATTTTATAAAATGGCTCAATGATACACGTCGGAAACACGACAATACGAAATGATTTGGTACATATTCATAGGTTTGTCAAATTACTGAAAGGTAGCGTTACCTCTTATGGCGGGGAAACTTATTTTGTTCACTTAATTAGGTACATAATTGGTTGTTTGATTCAAGCTAGACTGTGTCTTCTGTGAAGCTTGATTGTGGAGATAATAGAAAAAGTAAATAAGCATGAATTTTGGCAATTAATTCCCATTTATTATCAGCATCGACATTTTCGCACACCATGTTGTAGCATTTTACAATTTACTGCCTTGACACCTTTAATTTAATGTTGATTGAGTCATACGTTCATTAAAATTAGGTTTATAAAAAAACTGAAAGATCACTTTACATAATTATTATGTATTGGATATGTCCATGTCGTAGCCCGATCGTAAAATTTTATGTAGCAAGTAGTCTGCTACAATAATATTATTAACGTATGTGGTACAGTTTTCATGAAATAGGTAAGCAGTTTTATAAATGGTCCATCCTACAATCGGGCTGCAACATCTAAACAAAATCATGATATAATCCCAGAGTTATTAGAATCTTAAACCGTTTTCTTCGTCTTTTCTTTACTAAGTATTTGTATATTATGTTAAAATGTATGTTATTGTTCTATGTTCTAGGCCACATACATAAAGTGTACATTATAGCACCGGTAGGAATTATTGTAAATGTAGGTACCATAATGTTGTACAGATTTATTCCATATGGAGTTTAACTATAAGATAAGAGACCAAGATTTTATTGAATGGATGAAATATATTGTATTGATGCAATTTTCGAAACACATTTTACATTAGTATCAATAAAGTATTCCCCCTTTAATTTTTACCTTTCATTTCCCTTGCCACAATTTTTTAATGTATAATTGAAAAGAGTAATGTATTGGGTCATAATATATTTTTAAAATATGAATATGTAACAAATATCTATATTCCAGCGAATACCTTAATGTTTAAGTACAAACGTGACAAAAAGAAAAATTTATTAAATTTTCAGGAACATTGGGTAACTTTTATTCAAAACCTTTCATAAATATAAAAGTGGCGCAATTCATAAGAATTGCGAAGAATTAACTTATACATATATTAAAAACTAACAGTTTTTTATTGCTTCGGCAAGCAATTTAAGATTAGATTAGATAACACTTTTATTGATACCACAATACAAAAAATTAACTAAATGAAACTTAAAAAAAAACTAAAACGTGAGTAACAATAATTGGCGGTATTATCGCTCAGAGCGATCTCTTCCCGGCAACCATTTAGAAAGAGGAAATGCATATACTGGAAGTACTATTGATTATTATTTAAAATAATATGAAAATAATAATAAGGTATAGCTCGACAGAAAAGAGTAGAAACAGAACTAATTTAAAATGTACGTGTTGACTAAAAGTTTTTCTAATTGATAAATACAGTGGCGCCCCCATTATTTTCTACTCTTTATGTCGAGCTATATAGTCCGTACACTTAACCTAGCCGGTAACAATCAAGGATATGAATAGAAACATTAATTGATGTGGGCATAAGACATGAACATGCACAACATTGAAAGATATGAACATTGATTTATAGAAAAGGGGAGAAAGGATACGTTCTCCCAGCGCAGTTCGCACAGTGCAATATAATGAACAACAAAGATAGAAAGACGTGCCTAAGACCGAAGTACAACCGAGACAATATTATTCGCTAGTTCGACCCCACTTTACTGACGTACGTGGACCTGATGGCACCTAATTTGAGCTTTCCATTTCCAAGCCAGTACCTCGTCTTATCTCTTCTTTTCTTTAAATCAATGGATATGAAGACTCTTTAAGCAAAGTCTTCAAATAAAAGTTACAGATTCTGTGATAGCGTGTTCCACGCTGTTCGTTTTTAGTTGATCAACTGCTAAAACGCATACGATTGAAACAGTCTGAACAGACTTAATAATTACCTTTTCAATTCCACTGGCAAAAATCAAATTCGTTTTAAATTTTTTGTTGAACATATGTTCAACTTAAACCAAACTGTGTTAACCCGCTATGAACTGAACTGGAGTTCTATTCGGTCCGTCACTTGCTGTGCCGGCAATGAGGTGAGATACCAGAACCATAAAGTTACCAATCATCATCATCTAAGGCGCTTACAGCCCGGGGTGGCCCTTGGCCTGGTCAAGAACATTTCTCCAGTTTATTTCCCCATGATCCCAATTTGATAGAGAAAAAATTACACAAAAAAAACAGTCTGTTACTACGCATAGCGCAGGCTTTTGGTGAAAAAGAAGTTAGAGCGAACTATGTTTTATTCTGTGCTTACACAGCGGCTTGGACTACTGTTGTGTAGACAGTTTGCCTAGATGCATAAAAAAAAGAAAAAAAGTTACTAAATATATGTACCGCAACAATGTTTTTTGTCTATGTTTTATGCCCACATCTATAACAATATAATTGTGATTGATATACCGTGTCTTTTATGGGTTCATTAAAATTAATCACACCTCAACAGAACAGATCCCACACCGATATAATAACACTCGCATCTATCTTAAACACTATGTTTGTAAAACATATTTCATAAGTATACTATATTTTCCCTTGCTTATATCTTTGCCGAGCTTGAGCTTTACTGTACTTCTTTTTTTCTGGCACTGTTTCCTTTTCTTGGTCATTGTTTACACCTGAAAAAATATAACACTATAAAGCATTTGACGCGGCATAAACACACTGCGTATTTAGGGACGGGCGAAATGCCCGGGTCCGTACTTGCGGTATAGTAGACTGAGTCATAAAGGACCAAAATGATGTAGGTATTGCGGGCGAGAGCGATTTTTTAAATCCCGAGCTTAGCGATTCTACGCTAGAATCCTAAGCGTAGCGAGGGATTCAAAGTACGTCGCTCGAGGTCAAAATAATTTTGTTACCATGTGACACACTACTTTTCATCCCCCTCTATGAGAAAAGGTACATATTTGTACCTCTTGATTTGTTTGGTGAATTGTTTACGACAGTTTCTGCATTTAATTTTACACATTCTGGTGTTAATATTTCACTTTCACTGCTAGAACTCATTTGTGTAAATTTTTTTTTTTTTTTTTGTGTTCATTTTTACTACAAGCTGTCTCCTTCATAGGACATTCAGAAGTATGTTGGTTGGTGCTATCGCTGGCTCGCTCAGTATGTGACCTGTGTCACATCCTCATTGTTTATTCAGTAGTATTTGTGTAAATGAAATTCAAATTGTTTGTAATATTTTGTAACATACATACATACATTCACGCCTTTTTCCCGAAGGGGTAGGCAGAGGTGGACCCCGGACTCAGTCCCATAGTTGATACACCCACATTTCGCCAGTATGTTATTGGTCCCATGTAATAGGGGGCGAGCCTATTGCCCGGGCACAGTTCCAGACTCCAGGCAGTTATTGAGATAATTCCTAATGAAAAAAATCCAATATTTAACACTTTGCCTGACCTGGGGATCGAACCCGGGACCTCTTGATTGGCAGTCGAGCATTACTTATTTTTTTTTACTTATATTAATACTTATATTTTGTAAAAAAGTATTAAAAAACGGATAAGAAGTTCCCGCATATTTTTTTTATTTAGTTAACAATGCCTACCAATTATGATCTCTTTGCTATCAATCAGGCGCGCTTTTTTGCTACCGGCCAGGACTTTGTTAAAGCGAATTGCGTACAAAATTCTTAATAACAATAGTGTTCCAAATTCAAAAGTCATTTAGTCACTGTTATTAAGTGCGCCGAAATGATCTACTTTCCGCACACTTATCGAGAAAGGATTCGCCTCTTTTCGAATAGATGGGATGAAAAAATTTAAGTGTCACAAATAGGTGTAGTAATACATAAGGGGGTGCATCAACCCGTCAACCTAAAAAAGTTGTGTGAAACCTAAAAGAATTGCGAAATTCACAAAAAAATATTAAGACTTCCCATACAAATTCGACGATCAGCTGATCCATTTTATATGGGCAGTCGAATTTTTTTTTGCGAATTTACCAATTCCTTCTTCCGAAAGTTTTTTCAAACTCAAACTCAAACAGATTTATTCAAATAGGTCATAATCTGACACTTTTGTACGTCAATGAAGATACAGTACTGAGTCTACCGTGCGTTCGGAAAGATACCTCTACAAGAAGAACGCACAAGAAACTTGTAGGGCTTAATTTTTTCAACAGATAGTTTCACAATATTTGGTTTGGTTACATTCGTTTTCTTTGAAGGTGCCGCGAGGCGGCTATGCAGAAGTTTCCAGGCATCTTTGTCCTCTATGTACTGGTTGACTTTATAATAAGCCTTCTTAAGTAAAGTAGATTTTATATAGGTTTTGAATTTACCCTCTGAGAGCCCAGTTATCTCTTTTGGGATTTTATTATAGAAACGTACACTATTTCCTAAGAATGTCTTTTTATTTGTTTTAGATAATCTAAAGCTAGGTACAGCTATTTTGTCTTTATTCCTAGTATTAAAATTATGAAGGTCACTATTTAATTTTAATTTATGTAAATTTTTACGCACATACATGATGTTCTCATAAATGTATAAGGATGGTAGGGTCAGTATGTTTATTTCTTTAAATAATTCCCTCAGGGATTCGCGTGGACGCATCTCATAGATGGCACGAATCGCACGTTTTTGTAGTATAAAGATAGTTTCTATATCTGCAGCTGACCCCCACAACAGAATCCCATAAGACATCAAGCTATGGAAATATGCAAAGTACACTAATCTCGCCGTGGCTACATCTGTTAGTTGCCTAATTTTATAAACCGCGTAAGCTGCAGAGCTTAGTTTCCCTGAGAGCTCGGTGATATGAGTGCTCCATTGCAGTTTAGAGTCTATATTTATGCCAAGGAACAAAGTTGCATTGTCAATATTGAGTCTTTCACCGTCAAGAACTATGATTGGTTCTATACTTCTGACGTTAGGCAACGAAAATTTCAAACATTTAGTCTTTTTCGCATTCAATAACAGATTGTTTGCTGTGAACCATCTGGATATACTTGCTAAAGTATTATTAACATGTACTAGTGAAGTATCCTTCCTATCAACTTTAAAAATCAATGACGTATCATCGGCAAATAGAACTATATCTGCTAGACCGTGGACCATGTAAGGCAAATCGTTAATATATGCCAAAAACAGGAAAGGACCCAAAATTGATCCCTGTGGGACTCCCATCTTGACAGGAGAACTAGCAGATGTGATACCATTGACGCTAACCTTCTGCTGCCTACTAGACAAGTTGTTCAGTTTGACGGGCAGATGCATCCCCTTAAGTATTTATTACACCTTTTTTAACACAATCATTATTATATTGTTTTGCAGTGAAAATGTTTAATGCAAAAAGATGCGGCTTGTGCTCTTTTGCAGGATATTAAACACGTATTATGAACACACACATATTACCGGATGGCGTTATTCCTTAACCCAAAGCCTGGAGTCTGGAAATATGCCCAGTAGATGGCAATAGGCTCAACCCCTAGTACAACAACATAACTCTACTGCCGAGTAGAGCTTGAGACCACTATGACACTGGCAGTCAACCCACCATGGAACTTGTACTCTCAAGAATGTCGTTTGTTTGAAGAATGTGTTTCGTTTTTCAATAGTTACCTAAATCCTCAGGTGGTTGTAATGATTTCCCAGCATTCATTGCAGTCATCAAGGTAGCTGTTTTTCCCACTACCCAGCCAACTCCTGACAGTGCTATTGAAAAGGCCACCATGCTCAGAGGATGCTGGAAATGTAAAAAAGAAATGGTTATTTTTTCAATATACAGACAACACAGAAAGGAGGATTATAGGCAGACAAGCATCATTAGGCTGTGTTGTTCCCGGCTATATAATAGGGCCACCCTTTTCTCATCCCGTCGGAGCCGTGAGACCCGGCAGATGGACATATTCGGAGAGTGGGCAGTTGCTCATCAGTGAGAAACAATTGGGGCTACTGCTGTGGTCCTATTCCCAGTAGGTCAGCAGTCAGCAATGAGCTAGTTTTTCCCTCAAGAAAAGTACAATGAGAGGCAGTTCCTCTATATGAGGACACATGTTAAAAAAAGGTGTGGTTATACATAAGGGAGTTTTACCCATCAAACCAAACATCTTGCACAAGAAAGAATTGAGAAAATTGTGAAAAAATAAATTTCAACACAAAATGGATCAGCTGATCGACAAATTTGAATGGAAAAGTAGAATAATTTTGGCAAATTCCACAATTCGAATTCCAAATTATTCGGTTTGACAGGTAGATGCTCCCCCTTGAGTATTACTAGACCCTTTTATATCACTAGATAAAAATAGTTCCATCACTGGTAAATTAATTATATGGTCACTGTTAAGTTTGGCATAAGAATTCTATATACTAACATACTAGATACAATGAAATGAATGAATGAAATAAAATGAAAGAATGAATGAAATGAACGAATGAATGAAATGAATGAAATTCATGAATGAATGAAATGATTTATTTGCGTAAAACATGCTAGATAGAGCTTGTAAAAACTTCAAATATATAGTACACCATGTTTTGAAAGTTTCTATGGCATACAATATATAAGAAATACAATAATATTATGTCAAGATATAAAAATTGAGATTGGATATATTATCATTATTGAATTATAAGAGAAATACACTATATTTACAAACACTATATTTTTTTAATCTTGAAATATAAAATTGAGATCTAGAAGATATTACATAAATTTATACATACTGCTAAAGTTGGCTTGCTTGTAAGAGTATAGTCCAATATGACTATAACTATTCCAATTACTAGTCCCACTATAGAACAAATCCATATTATGTTTTGAGAATCTGAAAAATCATAAAATAACCAATAATAATTACACAGAATTTCTTGAGGTAGGTATAGGCAATGATCTTTGATATAAACTGAGGAAGATGCATTTTACCATACTTTGTGCAGCAAACTCAAGTCAAGCTAATTGGCTTGAGTCAAGTTAGTAGCACCTTGTCTTCCACCAATGTTTCATGTACAAGGTTTGCTGCTTACATAGCTGTTAACCTGTGTTTATCTCTTTCTGATAACTGAGATATATATCTCTGCTATATTTTACTTTAATGAGTCATGGAAACAATGTTCTACATAAGATAGATAGATAGATAAATTCTTTATTATTACACCACATATTAAAAAACTTAAATAATAAGTAAAATGTAACAATAGGAATATGTCTAGTTTAACAATTGGCGGTCTTATCGCTAAAAGCGATCTAGGTACAACAGAATTTTGTCACATTTTAGGGATGTTTTTAATGAGTACAACATCTCTATTTGTATGAAACCTCATAGGGTATAGGGTATGTAGGTATGAAAATAATAAATGTAAAAACAATAATATGTTGTGCCCTTCATACCTCAGATGTGACAACTATGACCAAAAGTATATATATGGGACAACTTCCACACACTGTATCTGGTCCCAAACTAGGCTAGAAGCCTGTACTATGGTAACCAGATGACTGTTATACATACTTATATAAGATTATAACACCCAGACACAGATCAAACAGACATGTTCATGCACACAAATGTTTGACCTGACCGGGGATCGAACCCGGGGCCTGCGGCACAGAAAGCAGAGTTACTACCATCTGTGCCAAGCAGGCTGTCAAAAGTGCATGATAAATGCAATGCTTAGCAGTATGTAAATGTAGATTTTACAAAAAATACTATATTAAAGGCACTCAAGAGGTATTATATTTGTGTGCATTTAAAAATATATTCATTTACCTTTGGTTTTCTTTTTCTGACGATCTGTGAGTTCCTTAATAGACTCCATTAGCTTAATATCATGTGGTTCTAACTGCAAGGCTCTTGTATATGAAAGTAATGCTTCATCAAATAAACCACTCGCTGCTTCAACCTGTGCTCTTCTAAAATAGCCCTTTAAAAGAGTAATAGTCATGCTGATTTAAGTAAGTAATGAGATTAATAATATATTAATTATTTATTTTTATTATGAGGTTACCTTAGCCCACTGAGGTTGTAATCTGACGGTCTCATTAGCGTCTTGAAGAGATAGAAAATGTTGATCTAATTTTAAGAAGGCAAACGATCTGTTGCTATATAAAACGTAATTAGTTGGGTCCATTTTGATTGCTTGTGTATAATGTAGCACTGCTTCAATGAATTTTCCTTCCTTTACAAATTCGTTGCCTTTGCTTCTGAGGTCTTCGACACTCGTAGTTTGTTGGCTCTTTTTGGTATCGTCCATTGTCGTCCTTTTTCAAAAAGTTGTAGAAAAGTGTGTTAGCTTGGCTATTAGACGTTAGTTAGGTAGGTAGTTAGAAACACAGAACACAAGACATAAATAATTGGTTTTAATTTACGTTAACCCAAATAAATTTTAATATTTGATATTTGGTTCACATCTTGTTCTGTGGTTCACATCATTCCGCATTCCACAGATTGACAGTTCACAGAATAATTCATTTTTATTTGACAGTGACATTTATAGTCCATTCCTATTGCATTGAGAAATTGAATATTATATGAGTTACAAATTCATTATAATTAGTAAGTAATACACTCAGCGTAAGGATACCGAAGAAAACCAGTCGTGCAAAAATCTGTTCCAAGCCGCGAGTCTGGTACTAAATCAATAAATTACCAGACTATGTGGTTAGTTGCATCGCAACCGTAGGCCGTGCGCGTGATGCTTTAGGGTATTGTGTTCTGTGGCGTGATGCCAGTGTTAGGTAAAAAGCAATGACGTTGAATCGCTTTCTTCTACAGATACACAATCCCTGAACAAGCTTCACAAATAAGTGTCCATCACTGCATCTATTGAATTTCTATTATTTGAATTTAAACTCTATTTACCTGATTGTTTTAAAGCCTAATTTGGATTGAACGATCTTTCACCCTATGAAGTTCAATGTTACATTTGACACTAAGCGACGAGGGCGAACATAGGAGCATTGGAGTAGACTTATATGCACTAAAATATTTAGTGTTTTAAATATTTAAATTTTTTAAATAAATTAATCACACTTATACTTTTTAACTTTTATAAATATATATTACAAGAATTAAAATTTCAAAGAGTAAAAGAGTTTTAAAATTAAAATGTATTTATGTTTGTAAAGACAATTAAGTTACATGATAGAATCTCGGTTTGTTAGAGAGTACAGGTTCGTGGGCTTAATTTTAGCACGTAGAAAGGCCCTTTGAAGATATTATTCAAAATTGTTACGTGATATGATTACTTTTATACTCTTAATAAATAGTCGAAAGTCACAAAAATGTTATCATAAATGTAAAATTAACGAGGACTATGCAATATGCAATGTAAACCAACTAGAAACAAAATAAATAATATTATAATGCACAGTACGTAATTGAGATAAAATAAACAAATATTTAATTCAATTTTTAAAATGTTTTCAATCCACTAGGTAATTAATGCCAAACCTTAATTTATGTAAAAAAAATATATATATGTTCGGAAAATATTATGCAAAAATATTTGAAATATAATTGACTTCATAGTTTTTCATTCGAACAAAGCGCTGTTGTCCATTTTATTGTGTTAAAAAAATTAAAATAATATAGAAACACGCAATGTGGATACATAAATACCTAAAATTATTGTAAATACATGCCTAAATTATTAAAAACTATCGCTTTCACGCACGTATCTGTTGTTATTCGGTTAGCTTTTTACCTAACACTGGCATCACGCGGTCGGCCTACGGTTGCTTTGCAACTAACCTCATAGTACCAGACTATATTGTGGCGGTACCAGACTCGCGGCTTGGAACAGATTTTTGCACGACTGGTTCTCTTTGGTATCCTTACTCTGAGGTAAAAAGCTAACCGAATATCAACAGATACGTGCGTGAAAGCGATAGCTTTTCATAATTTAGGCATATAATTACAATAATTTTAGGAATTTATGTATCATCATTGCGTGTTTCTATTTTATTTAAATTTTTTTTAACACAATAAAGTGGACAACAGCGCTTCGAATCGAAAACTATGAAGTCGATTACATTTTAAATTTTTTTGAAATTAAAATTTAAGATGTAATATGTATGTAAATGTGTTATCTGAACATAAATATATTTTCTTTACATAAATTACGGTTTGGCATTACCTACTGGATTGAAAACATTTTAAACATTAGAATTAAAATTTGTTTATTTTATCTCAATAACGCACTGTGCATTATAATATTATACTTTTTGTTTCTAATTGGTTTACATTGCATAGTCCTTGTTAATTTTACATTTATGATAACATTTTAATATTTTAAAATGTTATCATAAATGTAAGTAATCTATTTAATAATCAACTTAAAAGTAAATAACTTAAAAGTAATCATATCTCGTAAAAATTTAGAATAATATCGTCAAAGGCTCTTTCTACGTGCTAAAATCAGGGCCACGAACCTGTACGCACTATTAAACCGAGATTCTATCATGTAACTTAATTATCTTTACAAACATAAATACATTTTAATTTTAATATTTTTTTGACTCTTTTAAATTTTAATTCTTGTAATATATATTTATTAAAGTTAAAAAGTATAAGTTAATTATTTAATGTATTAAATTAATTAAATATTTAAATCACTAAATATTTTAGTGCATATAAGTCTACTCCAATGCTTCTATGTTCGCCCGCGTCGCTTAGTGTCAAATTTAACATTGAACTTCATAGGGTGAAAAATCGTTCAATCCAAATTAGGCCTTATAACAATCAGGTAAATAGAGTTTAAATTAGAGTTTAAAATTCAATTAATAGATATTCAGTAGATGTCAGTAGATGTCATAGCGCGTAATTGATGGACACTATTTGTGAAGCTTATTCAGGGATTGTACGTCTGTAGTAAGAATCAATTCAACGTCATTGGTAATACAGCAACTTTAATTTACTTTGGTCCATGGTTCATTTTTTCAGACTGACATTCCACAAAACACATGACATTTTTATCAGACACCACACGATCTGTGCCCAATTTAGTGATCTGTGTACTCGGCACACGATTTATAAATATATATGGAGTACTTGTGACTAAAAGTATTCTGTGGTAGTGGTGTACAAGCATGTGTTATATTTAAACAGATGTATAGTTCGACACAAAAGAGTAGAAAATAATGGGGGCGCCACTGTCTTTTACAAGAGTAAAAACAATTTCATCAACACATACACAGTAAATTAGTTCCGTTTCTACTCTTTTGTGTCGAACTATAAGGATTCGTGGATAAAGGCTGTGGTTTTGTCGCTGTCAACAAGAATATTGACAGTGACAAAGTTACTGGTTTGATAGTTTGATAAGGAGATATGAGTTTTATTTTATTAATTTTAATGTTGCTAATAGTCTAAACATGCTGTAGATTTTGATTGTGTTCAAAATTCAAAAGCACTTAATGGTTAATTTCCATCGTTTGATGTCCAATCTCCCAACGTGATATTGGCAAAGTTGTGGTGTTAAAAAACACTTTCACAAGCCACAAAAGTACACAGTAGTCAGTAGTACTAATATAGTGATCTGTGGTACACAGACTTGGAATAGGCAGTTAAGGAACGAAGCAGTACAAACTAGCTGTGCCCCGCGGTTTCACCCGCGTAGTCTTCGTTACTTACGTCTTCGATAAAAAGCACCGAACAAGAGGAACATAAAAAGTACCCTATGTGTTATTCCGGGGTCTACGATTTCTACATACCAAATTTCAGCTCAATCGGTTCAGTAGTTTTAGCGTCAAAAAACGGAACAAACATCCATCTAACCAAAACCGCGCTAGATGGCGCTGGAGTGGAGTTAGAACTCGCAAGCGTTTTGTTCATTTTTTACATTGTACTGAAATTTGAGGTTTATATTATCAGTAGGAAGTAGGATGAATTAAATTGAATTAATATACAAATTATGGTTTAGGGTTCCGCCAAACTACAAAATTAAAAAGCACCAGACATTAAATAAAGGTATATTAAATACTTGAAAGTGTAAGGCCTTTTAAAAAAAACATTTTATGTACATGTTCGCAGTGAACTATAAGAATTATAGCTCCAGCTATAATTAGCTCCTTACTAGGGCTAGGGCTATAAAAATGTTTCACAAGAAATTGAGAACTTGATATTAGAATCAGAAAAAAACTGTCTATCAAGTATTTGAAATTGATATTATTTACAAAATTATGTATAAATTTACAAGTAAAATTATTTATTAGTTAAACAGTACATAATCAACACCTTCACTGAGATTCATGCAACTAAGATTCTTTTCAAAGTCTCCATTAGTCAGATCTAATTTTACACAAATTAATAGAGGTGGTTTGGCTTCAGTGAAATGAATCACTGGGACATGAGAAAGCACACCTCTCTTTGTGGGGCAATAGAGTTCTATGGTGCGACCAATCTTATTTTTGTCAACATCACAAAATGCCTTTACTCTCTTCAAACTATCAGGTTTAAGGGCACGGACAACTTTTCTACCTAATTTACCAGCATTCCATATCGTAAAATGATTCCACTTTGACAGCACATGCATTTCTAGCCTCTCTAATTGAATATCCCATATCCTTTTTCTTGATATGCAAAATGTTGTAGCACCTTCATGATAAGTGTATATTAACAGTTCTTCATCCACTCTATGTAATTCCCCACCATTGTCTAGATGTTTGTAAAAAAATATCAGATCTTCTGGTGTACCTTGCCCAGTTTCATCAAAACCTCCAACTTTATCATAAACAGATCTATGGCAAAACCAAGTAGGCATAAGTAGAGTAGGACCATTTGAGGTGTATATTTGTACTTTAAGCTGCTCCTGAGATAAATTGTTGGCCCATTTTGTGAAACGAGGTGTTGAATTAGGAGGGTCTCTAGTCACCTTACTTCCTATAAGGCAGTTATTGTTACAGCTATATTTAGCAGCTTTCCACTGTAAGAGATTTCTATCAGGATGCATCACATCGTCTATGTCTTGGAAGCAGAGGTAGGTCCCATTGCATTGTTGAACTGCACCATTTTTAGCAGCTCCTACTCCTTTTGTTGAAGCTGCATTAATTATATCAAAAGGCACATTACGATTGGTGAAATATTTAGCCCATTTGAATAAAATATCCAATGTTCCATCGGTACTGCCATCATTATAAACTACAATTTCCAATTTAAATTCAAGATTATTGAATACAGATTGTGATGCTATTGAGTGCATACATGGTTCAATCCATTTTTGACCATTAAAAATTGGGATTATTACTGTAACATCAGCCATTAACGCAGGAGTTATTAGTTACCCATTCCAAGTTGCCTCTTGTTAAATTACGAAGGACGGTAGCTGCTCTTTAGCAGAATATTCAATCATCACCACAGGACAAATGAACATATTCATCAGATATATTATCTCCACAATAATAAGAATTTATTTATATAAAATCAATTTTAATTTAAGTAATATATTATACATTATTACCTATTAATTATCAACATTCACATTGTGCTAATAATTTTTACATTATTTTAATAATTTTCATGGAATTCACTGCACTTTCCTCTCTGTTCTGTGCACTGCACAGAACAAAAATTCACTGTACATCACAGATCAGTTTATATTATGTATTATCTATGTCAGAGATGTACATACTTAAACATTTGTATTATTTTTGTACCACAGAACAAAGAGTACTTACATAATTGTTTTAAATCAAACAAAATGCCAGTTGATAGTTGACAGTTGACGGTCCTACTAATCTCATTGTGTGAGTGACACAGTGACTTATTTGTGTTCTGTGACTTAGGAGAACGTCCGTCGGAGATCGGAGAAGCAGAGTTGCCATCCTAGTAGATTTTTATATAAAACTGGTAGTTTGAACCCTCTCATTAGTGGTGAAGTCGACGCATTTCTCGTAGACGAAACTAGACTGCGTTCGTCCTGCGTCGACATGAACGTCTCGTCGTAGAATTTAGCCATCTACGAATTCAACCAATCTACGGTGACGCGCGACACATCGACGGTGTCGCGCATACGTAGACGGTTGTTTTAACTAGTTCATTCATTCAACGCCCACCGCTAGCGTCTAATGGCTAGTGGATTTTTTAGTGGTTTTTGGGATTGACTTAGTGGAAACGCGAGCGTTCTACACAGTCCAAATCTTTAGGTCCAACTTTTAAAGAGAGTCCATCTCGGCTGGGCAGCGTTCGGAAACCTACGCAACGTCTTCTCGTCCAAAATACCTCAGTCTCAAGTCAAAGTTCTTTGATCAGTGTAAGATGATTTATGACTCTGAAACGTGGGTCTCTTCATCATCATCTCAGCCGTTGGTAATCCACTACTGAACATAAGCCTCCCCCATAAAGGGTGGATTTGTCAATATTCGACATGCTTGGCAGGCGGGTTGTCCAGCGCAGTTCGATGGTTTTTTGCAGAGGACGCTGCTGCCCGTCCTCTGGATCTGTTAACTGTTAACCCTTAGTCGGCTCTCAAACTCAAACAGATTTATTCAAATAGGTCATAATCTGACACTTTTGCACGTCAATAAAGATAAACAGTACTGAGTCTACCGTGCGTTCGGAAAGATACCTCTAAAAGAAGAACGCACAAGAAACTTGAAACTTCTTGGGCTTAATTTTTTCAACAGATAGTTTTACAATATTTGGTTTGGTTACATTCGTTTTCTTTGAAGGTGCCACGAGGCGGCTAAGCAGAAGTTTCCAGGCATCTTTGTCCTCTATGTACTGGTTGACTTTATAATAAGCCTTCTTTAGTAAAGTGGATTTTATATAGGTTTTGAATTTACCCCTCTTAATTGCTCTTACGGCAATAACAGGTAGAGAGGGTGGAGCACTATTCTAAAGCCGGTAACTCCACGGCAAATGGTCTCTTACTAGGCCTTATTACATTAAAGCAAGCTCAAAGTACCACAACGAGCTATAGAGGGAGCAAAGTTTGACATTTCTCAGCGAAATTGAATCGGAAATAAGGAGATTAGAAGACGAAATAATGTTACTGAAATAACCCAGTGGATTAGCTATAAGTTGAAGTGGCAATGGGCAGGGCACATAGCACGTAGAATTAGTTGACTGATGGGTTAGTAAGGTTCTCGAATGGAGGCTACAGTAGCGTAGGACGTTGGTCCCATAAGGTTGGATTGACGACATAATAAAAACCGGAGGAACACGCTGGATGCAAGCCGCTTACAACCGGAAATCTATGGGGAGTCAGTATGTCTGGCAATGGACGTCCTGTGGCTGAAATTATGAAAACTTGTCTAGTGGAAAATTTATAGGGCCGTTTTTTTTAGTGGTTTCAGCAGGCGGTTTTAGGAGTAAAATCTGGTGGGAAGCAAATTAAACTGTTGGCAACACTGGGAGAAGGAAGAAACCATAGATAAACATATAAACTGGGAAGAAACTCAACTCGCGAGTCGCGAACACAGAATACAAACCAATACAAACGAATCTCGCGAAACTGGCAAAACTTGAGGACGAGGATTTTGTGTTAATTAATTTAATATTTTGTGATAATTGATCATTGTTTCAAGACAAGATGGGTATAAAAGAAGCCAATATTTACCTCGATAACCAATATAATACCTACTACGCTGGACAAACCGTCAACGGGCGAATAGAGTACGTGTTCGATAAACCGAAAAAAGTTCGAGGTGAGTATCTGCTGGTGGCTGGTATCTATATACATAAACATACATTCACGCCTTTTTCCCGAAGGGGTAGGCAGAGGTGTACCCAGGACTCAGTCCCATAGTAGATACACCCACATTTCGCCAGTATGTTATTGGTCCCATGTAATAGGGGGCGAGCCTATTGCCATATACCGGGCACAGTTCCAGACTCCAGGCAGCTATTGAGATAATTCCTAATGGAAAAATCCAATATTTAGCACTATGCCTGACCTGGGGATCGAACCCGGGACCTCTTGATTGGCAGTCGAGCATGCGCCCACTACGCCACCGAGGCAGTCAATCTATAAACAGGAGATGTGTGATTCATGACAAAATCACTGTGTAAATCAGCTCACTGATGTAATTTATAACCACAGACTACCAAAAGACTAAAAGGCGCTTTAGATTTAGGGGTATTCTTTCGATATTAGTGAACTGACTATTAACAAAGGTCCTTTTCGATTTTCATTAAATTCAATGTTTGCACATGACATGAACTATTACATATTTGAAGTCTGAACGATCCACTAGCTGACCTACAAAAATTGGTTGTAGGTGTCCATGTCAAATTCAAAGGAGAAGCTCATACTGAATGGTATGAGAGCAAGCAAGAAGAAACTTCTGATGGAAAAACTGAGAATAGAGACACAATTCATTCAGGAAATGAGGAATACTTCCAAATCTCATATTACCTTCTTGGCAGCAATACTGGTGAGTTCATAGTAAAAATTTATTTGTTTTTATTTTTAATATAATATTGGACAACTTCCACACACTATCACCTGGTCCCAAACCAGGCAAAGCCTGTACTATGGGTTTTGGAGTAAACTGACTGAGCAGTATAATATGAGCTTACTCATATAAGAGTCCATACAACATCAGTGTCCAAGCATAAAGGTGAATATTTAAAAGGGTCTTCAGAGCCAGCTCCGAAAACTATGGCATATTTTGAAAAATGTTGAAAGCTATACGGTTATGTATAGAATATGTGGATGGTCATTCACTAATATATTATATATAGTAAAGTATAGATAGACCATAGTCCAGTGTGTCCTGCCTATAATAATGTCCTTTAACACGTTCACTGTCCATGCACTACATATAGGTCATTTTGAAGTTAGCCATGACGTCCGTGCACTACATGTAGAGCATACCTCCATTACACTTCGATGACATTTTTTGCCGTGGACATACAAACTAGACTATCGAGTTTTAGAGGGATGTATGAGTTATGAATCGAGTAAAAAAAAAATGTGTAGCCCAGGTAAATCAAAGTGCTACTTACACAGTTTTAGTCAAATTTATGCTAAATAAGATTGAACGTACTGTGTCTCAGGAGCAAACGCCTTGGACAGTTAACGTGTTAATTAACACAGGGGTAAGACACAAAACCGTATTATGTAATCTCTGTTTATTCGCAATAGTTAACGCACCTGCCTATGCGGGGGGGGCTGAGTGCGACTGACTTGACTGCGCTTCCGATCCCAAAAGGTGGATTGTCCACCTACTAAGAACATACAATGCCATCTAGTTGCAAACTACAGCAACAATGGAGGAAGTACCCTATAGCTTTTAGTCCCTTATGCAAAGAATGGAAATATGCAGTAAAATGGCCATGACTTTTGATTGAGTTAACTTAGAAGTATAATTTTTTTACAGCCACAAGGGACTGCAGATTTGAGTAGTTAATATCAATTTCAACTTGATAACTCCATGCCTTCCCTGAAGAAGTGCCTGACAGACAGACAAAGTGATCTTTCTTTTCTTTTGTGGTACAGAATCCTAAAAAGGATTTATAGATAAATTACTAGGAAGTAACATTATGCGGCACTGCAGTTTTTTTTTTTACATTCTAACGCTTTATAAGGTAGAGCCAATATTCTTATCACCAATGAGCATTTTATTTTCATTTATACCTACCGTGTTTCAGATGGCATGTTAAGCTGTATAGGTTACGGTTGTTTGCTATCAGATGTGCAGGAGGTAGTTGTTGGGTCATGTCTGATGCCTTGTAGGAATCTTGGCGACCTCAAATGCTGATAATATGGGTAGTCCACAGTCCACACCCATATGAATAAATTCAAAATTATTATTATATACAGTCTCTATACAAAGTTTAATGTTCGTATTATATGTTGTTTTCTATGTGTTAGAAGGGTTAAAGGGTTCTATAGGAAATAAAATTACTTATCTACTCAAACAGGTAATGAGATAGAGATCCCAGCTGGCAAGCAAGTGTACAACTTTACATGCACCCTGCCACCAGTTCTGCCCTCCTCGTTCGAAGGGGAGCATGGCTATGTGAGGTACACTGTGAAGGTGACCCTTGACCGCCCGTGGAAGTTTGACCAGGATACCAAGATGGCTTTCACTGTCATTAATGCACTGGATTTGAATCTCAACCCATCATATAAGGTTTGATTTGATTCTTTGTTATATTTTGCCATATATGAGTCCATACATAATATACAGTCACAACTTGTAAAAATATATTATGTAGGTAGGTACTAGCAGTTACCCACGATTTGGTCTGCATCAAATTTAAGGGATTTTGAATTTATATGGAGGATTTATTATAATGTTTCTTAAAAAAAACCATAACATCTTTCAGTAAATGTTCCGTTAAAATCGGTCCATTCATTTTAAATTGTATTTTTGTTATTGGTTATTTATTTACAGAGTCAAGTGGGTGTAGATCCCTCCCCTTTTCTAAATGTTTATCAAATAACAAAACATAACATAACATACATTCACGCCTTTTTCCCGAAGGGGTAGGCAGAGGTGTACCCAGGACTCAGTCCCATAGTAGATACACCCACATTTCGCCAGTATGTTATTGGTCCCATGTAATAGGGGGCGAGCCTATTGCCATCTATCGGGCACATTTCCAGACTCCAGGCAGTTATTGAGATAATTCCTAATGGAAAAATCCAATATTTAACACTTTGCCTGACCTGGGGATCGAACCCGGGACCTCTTGATTGGCAGTCGAGCATGCGCCCAATATGCCACCGAGGCAGTCAAATATCAAATAGTATGCTATAAAATATTTCAACCAACTTAACCTCAATCAATTAATTTCCATCTATTATTATTAATTGATAATTAGTATGGCACTACAATACCACATACACTAAATAACATATTGATATTAGTCCATTAATCTCCAGTTGTATAACTGGACTAGATTAATGGACTAAACCGATGGATACCCATCGGTTTGCAACCACCTTGTTCCTGTGGTTTTTACCAAGTTACCTTGTACCCACAAGGTGGCCTAATCAATTATCCCCAATTTAATCAGTAGTTGTAAACAACAGGAGCCAATCCGCATCCAAATGGAGAAGACGTTCTGTTGTTTGTTCTGCGCTTCGCCGCCGCTGTCCGTGGACGTGCAAGCTCCCGTGTCAGGGTACTGCCCGGGACAGGTCATTCCTGTCACTATAGATATTGAGAACAAGAGTAATGTGCAGGTGCATCTGTTGAAGGTCTTCTTGAGAAAGGTAAAATTTTATAAATAAATCAATTTATCTTTTAAAAATCAATTTCTAACATAGGAGAGCTTATAAGATGAAGGATCAACATTTATCTTTCTTGTTTTAGTAACATGATGAGTTAAAAAATAGTTCATAATATGTAGTAGGGAATTAAGATTAAAAATTCAAGTGTCTATATTTGTCAGTGATGGATTACCTCAGTTTGGCCAAATCATAGGCGGACTCCGAATTTACTTAAGACACTTTAAGACGGCGCCGGCTAGACGGGCAAATTTGAATAAGCTACACAGATAGAAAGATAGACAGCCTGTATGTGAATATAACCATAGTCAATTATCTCTGTGCGACGTGAATTGCACTTTACTGTATCGTATTCAGAGTCGCTATTTAAATGTAAATCTTCTGTTTATTTAGGTATATATCCCGTGGCTTGGAATACCCTGGCTACAATCATCGCTCTTCTAATTCTAGGTAGTGACATACCGAGCTACATCTCCAACGACGGCTACAAAGAAGTCGAAGGACATAGTTCTGACCATGCAAGAAGGGCCGGCGCCCGCGGGCTCCACCAAGCATTGGACGTTGAATATGGAAGTGCCTCCCATACCGCCTTCCAATCTCGTCAACTGTAATATTATTGATCTGGATTATGATTTCAAGGTGAGTCTTTCTACCACTACTTGTGTATTCTTCTCCCAAAGTATAATACCAATATTGGTAAGTACCTACAGTATGATCGCTTTTGTCACACGATAAGTTTCAATTTTGCGGGTAACAGTGAGAGTAGGCCAATTTTTATACCTAGACTTGACTTTTGCTAGAGGTGATTCTTCTGTACGTTAGTAATATTCGTTATTCTGGTATGACTTCAGTCATTTATTTGGGTAGGTTAAGTACCTAAATTTCATAAAAACATATACTGCTACCATATTCGTGAAGATCAAATTCTCACATTGACAATTCATTTAATTGCCAAGAATATTGTCAAGGAATTTGGACATATAACCACCGCAACGAAAGATATCTCTTCTCAACGATATACTAGCTCTACATCCAGATCTAGATATAGTTTTAGATAGTTATGTTAAATTTAAGCTAGTGATCCTGATATATTATTTAAGTAAATTATGATATAATAATGTACCTACCTAACCCTGTAACGCAATGGACTTAGTACCTATGTAAGTTACTATGTGTATTTGAATAAAGAAATATGAATAGATAAGGTAGTAACGAATAGGTACATACATCTAAATCTAAAATCTAAAGCATATAAAATTGTAACAATGAATATTTGGTACACATTGCTTTAGCAGTTCACCTTGGAAGCAACATTACTAATTTTAAGACAAAAAGCCTCTGTCTTTGCCTCGGACAGTGGCTAATTGACGAAAACTAGTTAACGTAACAATTTTATTGAATTCAATTGAGATAAACCAAGGTGAACTCGGTAGTTAAGTGATATAACGCCGATATTCATTCACACTATTTGTTAGGTGTGGCATGATGTCATCCGCCTCAAGGCCGTAGATTTTTCGTATTTGGTGACTAGGATGTATCCTACCGGAAATGTTGAAAACTAGTCTGATCAGGATGATATCGAAATTTTTGTAGTGGTAGGCCTCTTTTGCAGGAGGCCGCCTGGGGAAGTACCACACCTTTGCCAGTTATTCATCCGCCAAACAGTAATGTGCAAACATTACTGTGTTCCGGTCTGAAGGGCAATGTAACCAGTGAAATTACTGGGTATGACGAGTTTCAACAACTAATAACTCAGGGTGACAGGCGCAGTACAGTGCCGCGCAGAATTTTGAATTTTAAAACATTGGGTGGCACTGTGTCTGATATGGGCAATCATGATGCTTACCATCAGGCACCTGATTTGCTCGTCTTGTCACTTACTATCATAAAAAAAAAAATTCAACCGAAACTCTTCAGTTTCCCGCTTTCGGTGAACTGCCTGGAGTCTGGAACTTTGCCCGGTAGATGGCAATAGGCTCGCCCCCTATTACATGGAACCAATAATATACGGGCGAAACGTAGGTATGCCTAATGTGGGATTGAGTCATGGGTAACACCTCTGCCTACCCCTTCAGGAAAAAGGCGTAATTGTATGTTGTGTGTATGTTATTCTTTAGTTCGCTTGATATATCTTTAATGGCATACAAAAGTGCTCTCATCATCATCTCAGCCGTTGGTAATCCACTACTGAACATAGGCCTCCCCCATAAAGGGGGTTTTGCCAATACTCGACACGCTTGGCATGGGGGTTAAAAGTGCTCCATTTTCATCGAAAATAAAATTACGAGACGAGAAATGTTGCGAATCACGACAGGATATTGGATATCTTATACTAGTATGTAAATATTAATTGAATTTTTTTGTCATCGTCAGGTGGAGTGCGTGGTATCAGGCATGCACATAAACATGCACGACAAGAAGTACATAACAATCGGTACGGTGCCGTTGGTGGGGCTCGCGGGTCAGGCCGTGCCTTCGACAGGCCCTCTCCCGGCGCCCCTGGCTCCTCCCTCGCCTTCCAAGCCTGCCGTGCTGCCCGTCGCGCCTGGGGACCCTGTGCAACCTTATGTGAGTTCATTGTAATATGTTTGTGGGTATAATAATAATTATTATTAATTATATTATAATAGTATAATGCCGTGATGTTACCGGCTTAAGAATAGTGCTCCACCCTCTCTACCCGTGGTTGCCCTAAGAGCCGGCTAAGGGTAACAGATCCAGAAGATGGGGTAGGCTTTATGGGGTAGGCCTATGTTCAGTAGTAGATTACTAACAGCTTAGATGATGAATAGTATAATAATAATATGGGACAACTTCCACACACGGACATCTGGTCCAAAACTAGGCAAAGCCTGTACTATGGTAACCAGAGGGCTGAAATACTTATATACGCTAAAAACACCCAGACATAGATCAAACAGACATGCTCAAGCTCACAAATGTTTGACCTGGCCGGGGATCGAACCCGGAACCTGCGGCTCACAAGGCAGGGGCACTACTGGCTGAGTCAACTGGCCAGCCCAGGTTGGTTTACACTTCGATAATAACAAACATACATACGTACATTCATGGCTTTTTCCCGAAGGGGTAGGCAGAGGTGTACCCAGGACTCAGTCCCATAGCAGACAGCTACATTTCGCCAGTATGTTATTGGTCCCATGTAATAGGGGGCGAGCCTATTGCCATCTACCAGGCACAGTTCCAGACTCCAGGCGGTTATTGAGATAATTCCTAATGGAAAAATCCAATATTTAACACTGCCTGATCTGGGAATCGAACCCGGGACCTCTTGATTGGCAGTCGAGCATGCGCCCTCTACGCCACCGAGGCAGTTCGATTTAAGTTGATCAACTTTTGTTGTTCTAAAAAAATTGAAAACGAATTTGATTTTTGTGTTGTTCTGTTCACGTGAATACTTACCCAAATAATACAATTTTTTTTTGCGAATATCTTAATTAATTCTTTTGAAAGTTATTACACGTACACCTTTAAGTATTACTACACCTTTTTTAACTGTGTGAAGGTTTTTTTGTAATGTCAGCCTCGGGTCTCGAACTGTGCCCGGTAGATGATAATAGCACAGAATAAATAATAATTCTAGCAAAAGCACGCCCCCTATTATATGGGACTGGGTCCTGGATATTACGTCTACCCCTTAAGAAAAAAGGCCTGATGTTATGTAAAGTATTATATTATTATGTATAAATTCCAGGCGCCAACATCTCAAGGAGACAACGCGGGTGGGTGGGCTCTTCCCTCGGCGCCACCGCCAGAACAACCCTACCAGACTCTATACCCCACACTGAGTGAGTAGACATAACTAGCTATACACCGCTCTTTCTCATCGTTCATATAAATTATCAATATCATCATCATCATCTCAGCCATAGGACGTCCACTGCTGAACATAGGCCTCCCCCTTAGATTTCCATCCAGTCCGGTTGTAAGCGGCCTGCATCCAGCGTGCTCCTGCCGTACTTATCAGATCGTCTGTCCACCTTGTGGGAGGACGTCCTACGCTGCGCTTACCAATCCGTGGTCTCCATTCAAGAACTTTACGGCCCCATCGGCCATCAGTTCTACGTGCTATGTGCCCTGCCCATTGCCACTTCAACTTGCTAATCCGCTGGGCTATGTCGGTAACTTTCGTTCGTCTACGGATCTCCTCATTTCTGACTCGATCTCGCAGAGAAATCCCGAGCATAGCCCTCTCCATAGCTCGTTGTGCTATTTTGAGCTTACTTATAAGGCCCACAGTCAGGGACCACCTTTCAGATCCGTAAGTCATCACTGGTAACACACACTGGTCGAAAACCTTCGACTTGAGGCACTGAGGTATTTTGGACGAGAAGACATAGCGCAGATTTCCGAACGCTGCCCAGCCTAGTTGGATTCGACGATTGACCTCTTTCTCGAAGCTGGATCTACCGAGTTGGACTACTTGTCCTAGGTAGACGTACGAGTCAACAGCTTCAAGAATCGCGTTTCCAACCGGTACTGGGGTCGGCGCAACATGGGCATTAGACATCACCTTCGTCTTGTCCATGTTGATTTTAAGGCCGACCCGTTGAGAAACTCGATTGAGGTCTTCGAGCATTATGTTGAGATCTTCCATCGATTCTGCCATGACTACAATGTCGTCGGCAAACCGAAGGTGAGGTGAAGGTGAAATTATCAATATATATGATATTAATCATAATAAATACGTATTATATTACTTACTTATAAGGGGTTGAATTCTACTCTTGAACTCCCGACCGAAAAAGTAAGGGATATAAGTTTGACGTGTCTCTGTGGCATCGAAGCTCCAAAAAATTGGCCCGATTTTTGGTTTGAAATCTGCCAAGATAGAGATGGTTTTTAGATTTCTTTGGGTAGGGTGTAAATTAAAATTATCTGATGCCTTGTCCAAATGAAAAATCGGTTCGGCAGCTTAGGCATGAATCCGTTAGAGGCAATATGATAAGATATATGAGATGACAATGTAAGTATAGTATTTATAACAATAATGAGACGGAAGTGGCAGGTGCCGGAGTCTCGAGCAATAGCCCGGTCACCATCTATCTAGAAATCACACCTATAGCCAAATCAAATACTTTCCATCCATTCACAATAATAGTCCTCGCACCTAGCGGGAGCTGTCTGGGCTCATCTTCAGTTTCAGAGATGGACCCCAATAGATGCTATTCATTACCTTTAGATTAAAAACTCAAAGGGGCCTCTGCGCGTAGGACTAAGAATGTTCTCCGTGTACGCCTATCAAAAGTCTGTGTTTTCGAGCGACATAATTTATACTCTAACAGAACGGATTTCGCCAGTTATACTGCTCGAGTCAAATCACATTATGGGTGGAGAACCCTCATTGTCAAGAGTTTCAGGTCGCCAAGATTCCTACAAGACCTCCGACATTACCTAACGATCGCCTCCTATATATCCAATGAGACAGCCTACAATTTAAAGTGCCATCCGAAACACAGTATGATCGTGAACAGTAAACACGGTATAGACGCGTGTACTTCATGTATTTTTTCCTTGACTTACGTCAACAATGCCCCACCAAACACTCATAATTTACTTCACTATTCATTAATTTCTTAGTAACTAAGTACCGTTTTCCTTATAATATGTCACGTGTGTTTATTGTTTCAGCTCAACCGGTGTATAAGGCGTCTACATACTCGGCGAGAACGATCCAGGACCGCGGCGATAACAACTATACCGCTATTAATGAACCCAAGTTCGCTCCATACTATCCTACTTATGCTGCCGTCCAGCCACCCCCACTACCTCAATAAAAAATATATATATTTATATTATTATACACAACTATAGCGACCCGCTCTTCGAAAGTATATAAGAATGTAAAGTGTAAGGCGTCAAACTAAATGGCTTCTAAAGAAATAATTTCGAATTTTGAGAAAACATTGCATACATTGCTGAGATTCCCTATTTCACATGTGGGGACACATTTTGCACAAGCAGATTGCGTCACTCAATTTATATGTCGTAGGATAGGATAATTAGAAATTTGAGTGCTGATTGGTTCATATAAACTACCTAGCCGAGTCGTACTTATAGCCATTTACGCCAATAATCCGTCAAATTCATCAGATAATCAAAAAAGTGATGAACATTCACGATTTTCCTAATTTTTTTAAAGGGTTCATTGTATTTTTGTAAAGCTCCTAAATAGCTAGGGTGATCGAGAAAATCTTTCATAGTTTTAAATTATCAGGTTTTTCGCATAATTAAATTATTTCGTTTGCGATTATATACATTTAAAAATTGACTTAGTTCGCGGTCGACAACCGGCTTATCATCACATGACGGTACAAGTAATAAAGATAGTAGGTTACTTGAAAGGTAATACTCGTCTGAGTAAACTCTGACTCAGGCGATAACAGCAGTTACATTGTACAACATAGCTAAAACAAATATAGCATTATTTATATAGAAAATATTATACGAAGAACGTTCAGGATCGAAACGATAGATCTGAAAGACGCGTTATAGGTGGTTCGATATTATGATATATTTATGGCTAATGAAATGTAAATGTGGGTAAATAAATGTATATGCTTTTTGACAGTATTTACTAAGATATTAAGATTTTGGCTGCTTTAGCCTATTGGCACAAATGATTAGGCTTAATGTTTTTATTCGTATATTTGCTGTACGGTCGTTTTATCTTGGCGAGTCTGAATATAGGGTCTGCGAACTTCAACGCATGAAAACTCGTGAAGAAAATGTTATTGCCAGATAAACAAATATACGAACAGATATTGTAAATATGTTTCAGTTCAGTTTAATCATAATAAAAACAGTTTTCTTCAGGAGTTTCATTGCGTTAAAGTTCGCAGAGCCTATGTACAGACTTACAGACTCGCCAAGATAAAATAACCGTACTGTAATGTCTTTTCGTACAAACTGCACACAGTGGTTGTGACTTGATGGTGCCATTCAGCCTCTTGTTTCATGGTCGGCCGAATGGTCCCTTTGGTACTTTGCTTTATTCAAGATTGTGCCAGATAATATTATTAGGTACCTACCTATCGGTCGGATAATGGAACACTATTTTTTACAGATTTATTGTCTTGTGTTTTGTTCAGGTTGATAGGGCACACGGTATAATTTACTATCTATGAGTGATAAAGGCCGGTGCGGGTATTACTTAATCTGCGACCCGAACTTGGTTCGCCACCATACCATAGTATTATTTATAATAGGACAACTTCCACAACTCCTTTTTGTGACCATACCATGTTCGATTGTCTGGCGCACTGCCCGGCGAACATTATTATTACTTGGTACGGTGGTACGGTCGCTTGCACATCAAAGCGGTTCGTTCGTGTGGCGTGAACACCGTATTGAACGGTACGGGTCACAGGTAGTAGTGGTACTGCCGCATCACGTTTAATCGTCTATACGTAATTTATGAAGCATCAATGAACTAGAATCTCTGTAAAAGCATTATTGATTTGATCGTTGTGTAATATTTTTGCATTTCAGCTTGCTGATTACTGAACTAATATTTTTCATGACTAATATTAGTTCTTTTTATTTATCGTGATGACTGTACTAATTTTATTTATTTATTTTTTTTGGCCGAAGCCATTATTTAATCTCATTTATTTTATTTGCATAATATGAAGATTTTAATATTTGTTAAATATATCATTAAGACCATGTAATATAAATAAAGTTTTTATAAAATATATTGTTTTATTTTATAATAAAACCAAGACATACAATAATGACAATCTTTATTGATTTCCCACCATAAAACGTGTATGTTATTATCTAAATCAAAATGAATTAAGTTTTAATTTTGACCAAATTCTGCCATCTTATAATGTAAGATCACTTCATAGGTGTAAACAAAATAATTTTCACTACCAGTAATTTTAAACTTCATTAGTGGTCTCCACAGACAACCAATCTAAAGACAACGCTTTAAAGGTTATGCATAGTGCCAAATGCATAACTTATACAGCTGGCTCCGCCCCTTTGATTTTCTCCTCTAATCCAATATGACATGCCTGAACGATTTAATAAAAAATAACCGACCTCCTCCTGCACTCCAATATTGTTTCATACTAAAATTCATGAAAATGGGGTCTTTTAGATCAGTTGTCTGGTGATCTCACTCACAAAAATAATGTACTTTATCTTGGTCAAAGTAAATATAATAATTATTGTTAGAATTTAATAAAACGCACAACCAGAAAAGTTTCATAACAAAAATATAGTAACAAAATTATACAAATCAAACCATTGCTATGTATTTATTTTTTCACATCTTTTTAGATGAAAAATTATATCTAATTATTTATCATTATATCATAAAAGGTACGAGTAAGATACATGTTATACAAAATTATACAAAGAGATGTTTATGTTATATATAAGATAATATTTAAGATATTTTTCACATATAAACAACCAGCAACATGATGGAAAAACAATAAAAATAAGTCTTACACATCGATTTAAAGCCCTGACACATGGAAATTGCCAATGATTCTGATGAATGAAACCTGATATTCCCTATAAAGAACTCAAACCTTTACTACTGTATTCTGTCTAATATTTACTATCTGGCCTAAATTCAATTTATGTCAAAGGATAAAACTTCACTTGCAGTCCTCGAATCTTTTTGGAGAAATGTATTAAGTTGTATTAACATGTTAATCAGAAATGAGTGATTTTCCCTTGGATTCGAATAATCGGATAATAAATAATATTTTAAACTATTGAAAACTTAACAGTTTGAATTAGTAGGACATTCGATTCGTGCAAAGTTGGTTGGATCCCAAAGTTAACTTAAAATATTTAACATAATATATATAGATAAATGTAAATTAAATATGACCTAACGTGCGAAAGATCGTATAATCGCGAAAATAGTTCTATCTTTTTGTAGACATGGAAACAAAAAGACATGTCTTGGATAGCTTCCAACAAGTGCAACCAAAGTTCATGTTTTCATCTGATGAAGTATGTGTCTGTATATTTTGGAAATAAATATTCATTCACGTTCAATATCACAATAATTAATTTTATCAATAATAATTGTTAGGCGGATGGCTCTAAAATTGTTCAAAACACACTTATGATCATCAATCATTCATAATCTGAAATAGGTAATAATTCATGTGAATTAAATCTCAAAGAGAAATATTGTGATTCCAGCAATCCATGTTCAATAGCAGCAATAATGGTGGCGTGAAAAGTATGGGACAGTAGAACTGATCACAGCACTCGGACTTTTCAGCTTCCAAGGCACGTCTCCCGGTTTCGGTGTCCGATGACATGAAAGAACGCGAAGTTCTTCGAGTTGAAGGATGGCGTGATGTTTATAGACCCGTCGAATCGTTCACATTCCGCGTGACAATTTTACTCGGATTCAATTCGCAAATCGTGCGGCTCCCGCTGAACAACTACGGCCGATGGACGAGCTCGCACGTCGTCGCCGCTCCCGGACACTATAAATATTTCTATCCGCGTAGGTGAGGTGAGGCCCTCGGCGCTGTCTGTCGGCTTCCATGCGGCGCTGCGGCCGCGCGCCTCAGTACTGCGTGCAGCGCGCGCGGAACCCGCCCTGGTAGGTGGAGTCCTGCGAGAGCAGCCCGTCCGGCTGCGAGGGGCAGTCCGCCGCCGCCGACTCCTGGCTCAGGTCCGGCTGCGACGCGCCCTGCGACAGCGACAGCGCCGGCTGCTGCGACAGCGGCTCCTGGCTGAGCCGCGGCGGCGGACGGCGGCGCGGCGCGCGGCCGGCGGCGGGGCCCAGCGCGCGGCCCGCAGCGAACGCCGCCGGCGGCACGGGCGCGTGCGGCGCGGCGCGTGGGCCCACGTACGCCAGCGGGTCCCGCGGCGGCCGCGCGCGGTCGTACACCGAGCCCGGGACCATCGCCTCGCGCGCGTCGAACATCGACGTCGACATGAAGTGCGAGCCGGGGTTCGCCGCGTTCACCAGCTTCTTCGGCTTCGCGAACTGGATCGCGGACTCCTTCAGGTTGGAGAGCGGGCCCTCGGTGAGCACGCGCCGCTCCTTGTAGAACGCGAGCAGGTGGTTCCACAGCGGCTGTTTACTGAGCACCTTCGGGTTGCCGACGACGATGAGGCCGTACTTGGCTCGCGTGAGCGCCACGTTCAGTCGGCGCGGGTCGCTCAGGAAGCCGATGCCCTGGTGCTCGTTGGAGCGCACGCACGACATTATGATGATGTCCTTCTCCCGGCCCTGGAAGGCGTCGACGCTCGCGACCTCGATCTCCTGGTAGAGCTTGGCGTGCAGGCTGCCCTGGTACTGCATGTGCTGAACGAGGTACGAGCGCTGGCCCTCGTACGGCGTGATGATGCCGATCTGGTCGGGCCGCACGCCCGCCTTCAGGAATCGCGTCGTCAGCTTCTCGACGTTGGCCGCCTCGGTCCGGTTCAGGTAGGACGTCCCGGAGCCGGCTATTTCCTCCTGACCCTGGGTCACGTAGAAGAACATGGGCCGATCGGGGCGCGGCCACGGGAAGTCGACGTTGTGCAGGCGACGTTCTTCCGCGCTGACTCCGTTCTGCAGCGAGCCCTCATAGAAGAAGTCTGAGGGGAAACGCGACAGCTCCGGGTGCATGCGGTACTGCACCTCGAGACGGAACGGACGGATGCCGAGCACGACGAGCCGTTCGAAGAGGCTCTGGCTGAGGCCGGCCTTGGCTGCCTTCTTGCACATGACGACCGGGCCGAGCTGGCAGTGATCGCCGACGAGAATGAGTTGGCGCGCGCCGAGCACCACCGGCACCATGCACTCGGGCTCGGTGGACTGCATGCCCTCATCGATGAGTATGGACTGGAAGCGCATGCGGGCGACGCGTGGGTCTCCGGCGCCTACGCACGTGGTGCACACCACGTCGGCCGCGTCGAGCAGCCGACGCTCGGCGGCGCGACGCAGCGCACGGTACCGACGCTCGTCTGCCGCAGACAGCTCACCGGCCTCCTCCTTGAGCCGCGTCAGCTTGCGTAGCTCGCTGTCGGATGATCCGAGCGCGCGCGCTTGCTCATGCAACGCCAGGAACGAAACCGACGACTCCATGGCCTCCCTCGATTTCGCGCACAGTCGGACGACTTTCAGTCCGGTTTTATGAATCTTCTCCGTGAGTTGGTCGACGGCGGTGTTTGAGGGCGCGCAGACGAGGACGGGGCCGCCGTTTTGACGCACCAGCTGGTAGACGATGGTTGCGGACGTGACGGTTTTTCCCGTACCGGGCGGGCCTTGAATCAACGACAGAGGGCGTTGGAGGGCATGTTTCACTGCATACACCTGAAATGCAGAAAATTGTAATTGTAGCATGGAACCAATAATAAATCACTAACAATAAACCATATAATTTATTCTATTTACCTGAGAACGGTTGAGATCGGGTAGATTGGGCGCGCTGAAATGTTTGGGCAAATGCACACGAAACAGCATCTCTTCCACCTCGTGGCCGAGCAGTCTACGGTAGATGTAGCCCGATACTGACGAATCATCGACGGCGAACTTACGCAGAGCCAGTTGCATTCTGAAAGCAAAGTTAATATATTTTTTATTTATAATTTTTTTTTACAACTAAATTTTTTACTGAACAATTACTGAAAAAAAATACTGTTTAATTTTGCAACTAAATTGTTGCAAGTTTTAAACCGAATCACTGATAATTCACCCTAAAAGACCCCACCATTCAAAATGTCAATAATATGTGGCGGTGTGCAGGGGGAGGTTGGCTAGCCTATATTTGATTGTTTGACTTCAACTCATAGAATCGAAATGGGGCTGGGCCAGCGGTTATGCAGTGTCACCTCTAAACCGTCTTTAGGTTGAGTTGTCTGTGATATATAAATAAACATTGCAAGTTAAGTAAAAGTTTCTAAAAAGAAGTAAAAAAAAGTATTGCCAAAAATTAAGTCCAAAGTCCGACAATATTACCTATCAAAGGAAGTGCTCTTCCAAATAAAGTCGACGACAAAGCTGGAGGTGCAGTCGAGAGGAGCGTTGGCGCCGCTCTTAAGTTCCAGACCGACATCATCACCGTAGTTGTCCGGGACTTTGATCACGTGACCGACGCCTGACCATGCCTTGTGGAGTTCGCCTACATATCTGAAAAATTATACTTTTTAATAATAAAAAGACTTTCATCATCATTTCAGCTGAAGGACCTCCTCTGCTGGACATAGGCCTCCCTAATAGATTTCTATCTATCTGGTTGTAAGTAACTTGCTTCCAGCATGTTCCTGTCCTGTGTATTACACATTAGGTTGTCAATAAAAAGACTTTATTCAGACAAAATACAAATATTTTCAATACAAACTAAACATATTAGTGTTTAGTTTGTATTGAAAATATTGCCACCATGCTCCGGTCTGTTTGCCTCTTGGTAAATGCCTCAAGGAATAAAGGCCAACCATTCAAAAGATGAGTTCAAAAAATAAGAGGAATCAGGCATGATATGGAAAGATAAGCTAAAGTCAGATGGAAGGTTATATTATGCTTATTTGAAAAATTGTCGAACTAAATTTTTTTACCAATAGTGTTAAGAAGTACTGAGCCATTTGCCATCCATTCATCCATCCATCCAGGATTTGAGAAAATTACCTCTTAAATTACCCCATATTTAGCTCCAATTAAAAAATAGCATACAAGATTTAACTAACTCATCCAACCAAACTTAACCAAATCTTTGGTAAATGACATTACCAGTACTACAGTATTACACAGTATTACAGTACTGGTAGTCTTGGGCCACATTATAGCAGGTATGATATAAAGCTACAAGTATTCAGGACGTCGTCAAGACGGTACAATTTCAATGGGCAAGAAAGAGAGGAAAGCTAGAGATACGCGTTAGAAAGAGAGGCAATTTGTAGGTGGTACAGCTGAATTTCACTTTATTGCGTTCAGTCAGTCACTATTTATATATGTATGTGTAACAACCGTTAGTTCTAACGTTTAGGTTAGGTTGTTTATAAACAAAGCGAACTTATAAACAAAGCCAATTTATAAGCTAACGGTTCTTACAATTTCACGGCGACATGTACATAAATCCTAATATACTATTATAAAGGCGAAAGTTTGTAAGTATGGATGTTTGTTACTCTTTCACGCCAAAACTACTGAACCGATTGGGCTGAAATTTGGTACGTAAGTAGCTTAGACCCTGGAATAACACATAGGGTACTTTTTATCCCGATATTCCCACGGGAACGAAGACTACGCGGGTGAAACCGCGGGTCACAGCTTTTGAAATAAAACTTCTATTGTAACTTTAGGTCTGTATTCTGTGGTACTGATGGGTCAAAGTATTGCTTAATGTCAGGTAAACGTCGAGTTCGTATTATTCCAAAATCAGTGACTGACATAAATATTCACTCCATATTATGAATATTTGCATCAAGCATTAATAATTGTACATGTAATATATATGTGTGCATTACTGACATACCAAATATTTTTACTTACATACATACATTCACGCCTTTTTTCCCGAAGGGGTAGGCAGAGGTGTACCCAGGACTCAGTCCCATAGTAGATATACCCACATTTCGCCAGTATGTTATTGGTCCCATGTAATAGGGCTAATTAATGCCCCTTTCAAACAAAGTGTATGTGTTACCTCAATCTCAGCTCATCTCCATGCATAAGTTTCATGTCACTATCGGTCTTGGCAAGAGTGAAATATGCAATGGTCTTCTTATTGAGGCCAACATCCCAGCGAACCTCTATGCCTTCTTGGGTCTGTGACTCTTTGAGCCTCTTGTCATAGTCCGCCTCGAGTTTTACTAGCGGACCAAAAATGTTCTGATATTGGTAGCCATCTTCATATCTGGAAGAAGAATAGATTAGATAACACGTTTATTGATACATACCACAACAGAAAATTAACAAAATGAAACTTAAAAAAACTAAAATGTGAGTAACAATAATTGGCGGTCTTATCACTCAGAGCAATCCCTTCCAGACAACCATTAAACCAATAACCAGTTAAACCATAACCAAAAACCAGTTAGTAAGAATATCAAATATTACAACATATCAATTGGACAATATTAGTCATCATCTGTCTTCAACATTCCATTGGTAGCACTGGGTATGTGAAGGTCTGAAAGAAAGACTCTCACCCATTCTGCTTTAAGGTGAGGGTCAACATCATTTGAGGAACTTTGAGAAACTAATGACAGTGGTAGACGAGATAATTTTTTTATTAGTCACAATATTAACATGCTAATAATATAATGAAAACTCCAACATTTCTTACCTTAGCAGAACTTGATGGGGCTCCTCATCAACTCCAGGTTTCTCAAGGTCTTGGAAGGTAGCGTCAACGTTGTCGCGCCACAGCTCTTCGAGACGACCTATTTGTTGGGGAGTCACCTGAACATACATAATATTCCCTATTTAAATCTCTCCTTAAAGCTCTTAGAGTACCCTAAAGTCCACCTTTTACTCATCAAAATTAACAACTTTTCACAATCAAGAAATGCGAAATTCACGAAATAAATTCGACTTCCCATACTAAACATATCAGCTGATCGGCAAATTTGTATACGAAGACGAATAATTCTTTTTTTAATTTTGCAATTATTTTTGTGGAAAGTTTTTGTGTTGACTGTAGTTGCACCCCCTTATTATAAAACATCCTGCTAATATTATAAATCTGAAAGTTTGTAAGGATGGATGGATGGATGTTTATTACTCTTTAACGCTAAAACTACTGAACCGATTGTGCTGAAATTCGGTATGTAGATAGTTTAGACCCTGGAATAACACATAGGGTACTTTTTATCCTGATATTCCCACGGGAACGAAGACTACGCGGGTGAAACCGCGGGGCACAGCTAGTACATAATATTCTTTATTGTAGATGTATGAGAATGGGCATAGGCCCACTACACTGTGTCATGACCATTGCATGCCATGCACGGATTGTTAACTTTCTGTCAGGAACTTTCTATGAAAACTGTGTTGGATTGGAATAGTAGGCAGACTTAAATATATGTCTGCAAGTCAAATACGTTCCTATTAAGTTTCATTCTACTAGGCAGACTGTTTAATAATGATAAATTATAATTATAGCAAACTTTCCACAATTGTAGCAAACAATTATAAAAAAATAATTTATGTTACCTGACGAGCTCTCATCTGCTCTTGTTCAGACGGCACTTTCACCAACCAAGAGAGAAAGGCTCGATCAGCTGTAAATAAAACATGTCTTTAATAGTTAAGGCTTCTGGTCAGTCAGACCGGAGGCGTGGGATTGGTATGTTAGTACTATTATTTATGCTGTGTTATCAGGTCTAGAATAATATTACAGGGGAAGTTGTTAAGGCAAACATATGTATGCATAGACATATAGTATATCTATATGTCTATGCATACATATAAAGACACCTAAACAAAATGCTTACAATCCCAAAAGCAATCCGCCTACTAAGTACATACAGCGCCATCTAGTTGCAAACTACAGCAAACATGGAGGAAGTACCCTAGAGCTTTTAGTCCCTTGTAAAGTATGGAAAGGTGCAGTAAAATGGCCATAACTTTTGATTGTGTTCACTTGGAAGTACGATTTTTTTACAGCCACAAGGGATCGTAGATCTGAGTAGTTGATATCAATTTAAACTTGATACCTCTACGCGTTCCCGTTTAAAAGTGTCTTGACAGACGGACAACAAAGTGTTCCTATAAGCTTTCCCTTTCCTTTTTGAGGTATGGAATCCTAAAAAGGTATTAACCACTCACCAATCAAAGGCTTCCATTGCTCTTGATCCCAGTTCATGTCTTTCAAGGAGCTTTGTGCCGCACATGGTTGACTGTAAGGAATAAAGTGTTATCAATTAAAACTTTATCAGTTGAATAAATATCTAATAAGAATGTAATCAGACCCTTATAAATTGCCTGTTTCCAATAGTCTCCATTTTAAGCATTCAAAGTTATTACACCATAAAAAATAAGTATATCCTACACACAGTAGTTTACACTTAAGATTATATTATACTAGCTGTACCCTGCAGTAACATCAGAGTTGTCTTCGTTCCCGTGGGAATATCAGGATAAAAAGTACCCTATGTGTTATTCCAACTACCTACATACCGCATTTCAGCCTAATTAATTGGCTCAGTAGTTTTGGCGTGAAAGAGTGACAAACATGCATTCATCTTCACAAACGTTCGCATTTATAATTATTTATTAGTAAGATTCTATTCTATATACTTGATAGCTATATACAGAGTGCACCGTCTTTTTATTAGCTAGCAAGTATCCTATTTGATAATTTGTAATTCTCAGGTCATAACACAATCCCTTCAAGTTGTAGTCTTATTATGCCTTTTATATAATACATACATACATACTTAGACACAGATATGCTAGATAATATCTAGCATATTACATATACCTACCCAGGTTAAACATGAGCATATTATGCTCATGTTTAACCTGGGTAGGAATTGAACCCCAGAGCTAGCTCAGAATCGAGTCACTACCGACTAGCTAATTAGTCTGTCAGAACAAAAATAAATATAACTCACCGGCAAAGAAGCACAACAACAGAATCTGCTTTAGCTGGAATGAATCCAAGTACAAAGACATTGCGAGCTCCACAGGAGTAGCACTCCAGTAATGTCTCCCCTAGTGGGCCATCACGATGCAAGGCCGCTTCCTTGTGCTTGGCTCTCACCAGATGGTTGATAATGTGGGAGCCTGATGTGTTCCCACGGCCATTGCAAAACCTGTAACATCATAGAATTATTTACTTGATTGTAACCCCTAATTTATACATATCAAAAAATTGATATGTCAAAAATCATCAAGAGCACATCTTTTGACAAATATTGGTCTCAATCAATAGGATTGAGTATCCTACTAATATTCTAAATGCGAAAGTTTGTGAGAATGTATGGATGGTTGGATGTTTGTTAGTTTACAAGCCATAACTACTGAAGCGATTGGGCTGGAATTTGGTATGTAGATAGTTCAGACCCTGTAATAAATAACACATTATATAATTATATAATAAATAATATAATAATAAAGCCTTTATTCAGACATCACATACAATATTAACTCATTAACATCAAACTGCCACCATGTTCCCGTCTGTTTGCCTCTTGGCAAAGGCATCTTCCAACTGCCTCCACTCTGTTCTTTCCTGAGCTTATGGACCAGAAATAACACATTGGGTACTTTTAATCCCGAAATTATATGGGAATGATGACAGTCACTATGCGGGTGAAGCCGCAGGGCACTACTAGTAATATACATGAAACAAAGCTCTATATCCTAGCTGGGACATTCCACATTATTGGTATGAAGCTAAAAGTAGCCGGAGCTTGAGACAAGACAGTATAATTTCAATGGACTAGAACTAAATAAAAGCTAGAGATATATGCCGAGAGGCAATTTGTAGGCAACTTTTGTGTTAATGCTAGTTGTGCTTGCTGTATAGCACTTTATTGGGTTGCAATTTATATACCTATACATGCATTTGTTCTTTCTGTCCTTTTAGCTTTGTATTCTGTGGTTTAGACTGCCATATATTCTTTTATACAATCTTACCTACTTATCCTACCGATGAGCATGCATAAAGAATGTGATGAAAGTGGAAGAAGCGAAAGTTGTATGTCAGGATCGTAGCAAGTGGAAAGAAATAGTGTCTGCCTACCCCAACGGGAACAAGGTGTGACTGTATGTATGTACCTACTTATATTATGTATGAGAATAAAAGTTTGTCTGATGTGTATGTTTGTAACCATTTCCTGCCAAAACTACAGGACCAATTGAAATTAAATTTGGTATGCAGATAGCTAAGAACCTGGAATACAATATAGGGTACTTTTTAGCGGGTGAAGCCGCAGGGTCCAGCTACATTATCCAATAGAATAGTTGTGACTGGCACAAAATTTTAACAATATGAATATGCATTACCACTGGAATGAAATGAACATTAATGTTATCGGTAAATGTAATTAAGATACACAAGATATTGTGTTTTAATTGTAAATAATGTAGGTTGGTTTCAAGGTCATGCTTTGTTCTTTTTTATAGTAATTAATTATAGTAATTGACAGTTAATATGGAGAGTTAGGTTCAAAGTTAGTTTCCTATAGTATAAAAATGAAGTAGTCTTCCATGTGTCTGATTCTATATCCATTAACTCCTCCTAAACCAAACAAATTACAATTAGATTTTCATACTGTTTTCACCAACAGATAGAGTGATTCAAGAGAAAGGTTTATATATAGGTATATTCATTAAGACTGTATTAATTGGCTAATATCATTGATATGAAGAAAAAGTACAGCTCCGTCTCCCAGCACTAACTCAACAACTGGCATGTGCAATTTGCTCAGTGACATAATATAATGAACAACAAAGATAGAAAGACTTATTTAAGACCTAAGTGCAACCGTGGCAACAATTTCATTCGCTCGTTCAACCATTCTTTACTGACGTATGTGGACTTAATGTGATCTAATTTGAGTTTGCCATTTTCGAGAAGCCAGTACCTAATCTCCCCACTTCTTTAAATCAATGGCCTTTATAATAATTAATGTTAGAGGTCAGAAAAAGCATGCAGACCTTTAATTTTAATTTAAACAAATAATGTTTTCATAAAACTATATGAAAACAAGATTTATTGTCTTTAAAACAATCTATTCAATGCCTACCCCTATTGGAACAAGGCATGACTGTATGTATGTATTTAACTATTATTTGCTGGTACCCATGCTAGTGGCTCACTAGTTTTGTATTACGTAAATAAGTGTATTTATTATGAGACAACTCACCATTTGTTACAAATGTTGCACATAACAACAGTAGAAGGGTCGTGAATGCCACAATACTTGCACGCATGATCTGGCAACTCCTTGCTACTGTACAGAGCCTCATCCTCTTCCTCGAATTGTAACTCTGCTATAGCATTGGTCACGCTAGAAACCTTCGACGCAAGATCCGAACGACCTAGCCCGTTCACCTAAACAACAATATTGTTTATTTGAATGAAATCCAACCACCACAGAGACTATTCATAGGTTATGGAAAAAACAACAAATATTATTCATGTCGTGTTTTTACACACCTGATTAGAACTCGAAAGCCCATGGTCGTGTTGGGAAGCCTGTGTTTGGCTCTGGGAAGGAAGCGTAAAGTCAGTAAATTCGAACTCAGACCCTTGAGTATCAGCGCCAATAAGATCAGCCTCCTCGGGGTCCAGGAACGTGAGCGTTTGGGAGCTCGGTCCATAAGCGTCGACGCTCATTTTGCTGCAATATATCTACAGGGATTGAATCAAACAAAATGTCTCAAAAAGAAAAAATGCTGCACGTTTTATCGTACTGCCCATAACAGACACGCAATAAATATCAAACGTTAAGAGAACTAAGGACGAAAAATCGCCATGTTAGCACATGGTTTGTTTCCTTTTACATACAAATTACTTAAACTACTCTACTATTGGTCGAAGAGTTATGTAATAAATATATCCTCCAATCAAATCGAAGCTTGGTTATAAACGTCAAAATAATCAAACGACACTGCCAATCATGAAATAGAATTACAATGACTATTTTGAAATAATCATAGTCTATGGATTTATAGTTTTAATTAAGGTATAGACACTAAATTATGACGGATAAGATACGTCATAGGTACTTTTTTTACGCTTTGTCAGGTTTATGTTGATCAATGAACGCTAAACATAAATCTATTTTTGCCCATAACCGTAAATAAAGTTCTAAGAGGGTTCTTAATAAAACAATTGAATATATTATACTACCCGATAAGATACAATTTTTGTACCAAATTCATAGAAATATGACCAAAAAAATTACATCATTGATAAAGATAAATTAGACAAGGTTTATATCACATGGCAACAATAAATCTGTGTTTTTTTCTATATGGCGCTACATTTTGAATATTGCCACTATTTAGTAGCTTTTCTTGAGCCCATAAATTATTATTTTATATTACGCACCTTGTTTTTGCTGAGAAACTAACTTCTTTAAACTTATGTGTAACTAGGTCGTGGGTCCCACAATCCAGTCTATTCACTATCCACATCTCCATCCAAATGCTGTGTAACGCCTTACATTATAATAATAGCAAATCTCTTCGACTTGCCAAATCTGATAAATAATGTAAAGCTATTACATTTTATATTTTGAGGAGTGCAAAGCAACTACATAGGTTTATAGGTACTAACCTAGCGTAGGACCACAAAATAAATAAACATAATATTATTAACTACCTATCTATTTATTTACTTAGCGTTGTGACAAGCTGATGGAAGGCTGATAGAGTGAAGACTAGCGAATGACTACTTGCTAAAGACTAGGCTAACGAGTTGAAGAATATATTAACACAGGTACTCATCTCAGTAGATAGAAAGTAAGTAAAAGTATAGCATAGTAGAGGTGAGTACCTGTACCAAACTCAAACTCAAACTCAAAACAGCATTATTCAAATAGGTCATACCTAATCTGACACTTTTGTACGTCAATGAAGATAAACAGTACTGAGTCTACCGTGCGTTCGGAAAGATACCTCTACTAGATACCTACCTACTTAGTCCTAGTACTCAATCTCTACTTTTATAATATTATCATCATCAACATCATCATCTTAGCCGTAGGACGACAACTGCTTAACATAGGCTTCCCTCACAGATTTCCATTTATTCGGGTTGTAAGCTTTCATTGTAGGCTTTCATCTAGCGAGTTCTTGCTATCTTACTTAGATCGTCTGTACACCTTGTGGGTGGACGATCTACGCTGCGCTTGCCGGTCCGCGGTCTCCATTGGAGAACTTTACAGCACCATCGGCCATCAGTTCTACGTGCTTTGTGCCCTGCCCATTCACCATCGACTTGCTAATCCGCTTGGCTGTGGGTAATTTTCGTTCGTCTACGGATCTCTTATTATCATTATTATCCCACATAAATAAAAGTCGTTGTTCAAAATAATCATGATTTAACCCGCAAGATGTCATGTGCACTGTGCACTCATCCAATTAGGAAGACAGCTAGTGGCCATCGCAACTGGTGCATTATTAAGGGCGCATATCAGATTACAGAGTAGGGGTCCTTGCGGTTTGAAAACATCTTGAATCTTGATTAATGAGTGCGTTGACCTCCAGACTAATGAAACAAAACTCAATCATTGCGTCGTCAGTTAGTAATAAATTAAGTACTTATGCATAAATATTTTGTTTAATAGATAACCTATCCTACCTACCTACTTTGTGGAAATTTTAGCAATTAATGCACATTGCTAAAATTTCAAAAATGTTCGCTGCGCTCTGTAAGTGTTCGTTGAGCTCGCGAAATCATTGTCAAAATTCTAAGACCAAAGCAAAAACTGCTTAATATAATATAGAAACTGTATACATTTTTTGGAAAGTGAGACATCCCTCATTAAAAGCTTATTATAGATACGCCAGTATAATGTATAAATAATAGCCCCCTGGACAAGACAGGGGCCGCATCATCCTAATGTGCCCAAGTCCCTTAATAAGTTAAATATGGCCGTCTACCTAAGTAAAACCGTTACAAAGTTTAGCACTATTTGCTCAAATAGCAGGTACTTAACACCGCTCAGTTTCCTGGCGTGTCGCCGCACGTGTGAAATCAGCTAACGCAATTATTTACTTATTAGAAATGATTCTATTAGGCGGTTAGTATTTTACGCGCGTAAGCTAGCACGAGACAATTGTCGACAATTGGTGCGTAGCGATAATATGGCGCCACGCGTGATGTCACCAGGGGCTTCTCTTCTGTTCCATATTTTGTAACCCATCGGTTCCTGTCCCAGAGATGACAACATCGACATAAGGCAACCGCGCAATTTGTAACGTCAGTGGCGCCAGGGTAGAAATTATAAGTCAATCAGCCCTAATTGGTTGAATGGATAAGGCCCTCTGCGGTCACCGTCGAGGGTCACTTAAAATCAGATGCGTACGCCTACATCTCGTAAAGTTGAGTAAATGTTTGCTATGTAGTTGTACATTGTTAGTTTATTTGGTTTGATGTAACCAGTTAGTGAGCGTTTCTATTCATTGAACCCGAGTGACAATGCAACGACTTCCTGCATATCTGAGCGCATTCGTATGCAAACATGAAGTAACTGCTCCAGTAAGCACTCAATAATGTTCGAAACACATACCTACATATGATCGCCAAGACCTATGAAAACTATAAGAATGAAATATTAATGACGACACGACGCCTGTCTGACCCTTATCTGTAATTTATTCTAGTACGTACTTGTAGGAATAGTGTGATAGATTTACCTAAAATTATTCAAAATATTATTTTACGAGCGACACAATTTTCATAACCTAACTGTCATGAATATCGAATCATATTATGAATGACCAGGGTATTTCCTGCGACTCCATTCTCGAAGGAAGTTCGGAAATGACCTTTAGTTCTCTACGTCTACTCCACATCATGATAAAAACCTATGTGCACAATTTCAGCTCTCTAGATCCAAGGGCTGAGTGTGTCAATCAGTCAATCAATCAATCAGGACTTTTAATTTTTATTTAAACAACGAGTTATAAATATGTAGTAATACTTAAGGGAGTGTCTCTACCATTCATAATGAGAAGTCGAAATTATTTTATGCAAATTTAGCAGTTCTTTCTTTTAGAAGTTGTTAAGGTCGACATGTAGATAACCAGCTGGGTTATCTACATGTCGTTATAGGGTAAGATATAACGACTTCATAAAAAAGAATTGCGAAATCCACAATAAATAATTTCGACTTCCCTTCAATGACGTTGAATCGCTCTGAGCTTCCCTTACAAAATGGATCAGCTTTAGGTTCGCCTTTATTGGAAGTCGAAATTATTTTTTGCGAACTTTGCAGAAGTTGTTAAGTTTGACACTACTTAACTATTACTACATCTTTTTGTAAAACGTTGTATAGATTAAAAATATGTATTTACCTACCCATGAGACAAACCAAACTACACGACACGTTTTAAATAATTAGTAATGCATGTATTATGCAAACGAATGACTGTCGACTCTCATCTGGATTCATGGCGTGACCTGGTGACTGTATTATCAATAGTACGAAGGTTCCATCGATACGTGTGTGCCCTTTATAGTGCCTCTACGTATCTCATTAATAACTGTCATCAATGAAATATTAAAGACGGGGAATCTTATGTTGTAGGTCCGTCGTAGACTTTCGTAGCTATCTCGTAGCCGTAGCAGGGTCTACGTAGATATAGCCAAATTTTCAAATTAACGTATACTATCAGCGCGAATAATTCTATCATAGATGCAGTACCTATTCGGTGATACACCTCAGCATTTCGGCAAGCTGAACATTGAGCATTCACAAAAACGATACATTATAAGCACAAGGAAATGCTTTTGGAGACTGAGAATTTCCCCGTATTGTACCATTCGCGCGAACAGTAAACTATTAGGATATGTTCAGGTCTATCACCACCTTAATAGCTGTGTAGCCGCTCCTTTCCCATTAAATAATATTCGAACACTTCAACGTAAATAATATTATAATTTATTTCAAGGAAACCATAAGCTATTGTATAATACAGAGAAGTCTGGGGCTATGGTTTTCGGGCTTAAGAGTAAGGAGATAGCCGCCTTGCCTCTCTTTCTCAACGGTAATATCTTGAAATATGTTACCACATTTAAATATCTGGGTCATATTCTATCGTTTGATCTGATGGATGACCAGGAAAATTCTCTGTCAGAGAAAGGCGCTCGCTTGCGGTTCGTGCCAATATGATCGGTAGGAAGTATAGACACTGTGCGCGGGATGCGAAAATACTCTTTTTTAAAACATACTGCACAGGACTGTATTGTCCACCATTATGGGCAAGGTACAATGTGGAGAGTTACCACACTTTAAAGGTACAGTATAACGATTCGTATCGCATACTGTTTGGGCTACCGCGATACTGTAGCGCGTCCACTATGTTTACAGAGGCCCGCCTGCCGGGTATTGATGCACTGACCAGGCACCGCGCTGCCAGATTTAGAGAATCTCTCTTTAAATCTGGCAACATTTAATTAATATATGTATTGCTAAGAAACTGTTTCGATTTTTTGAAACAGTTTTAGATATATTATTATTTAGAAATTATAGAATTATATAGATTTAGAAATTATAATAATTATTATTATTTCATTGAATTGTATTTTAGTCTTAATTTAATTTCACTAATATATTATGCAATATTGGATCTATGTTATCTGAATAAATTAATTGTATAATATTAATATTATATAGCCGGGAACCACACGGACACAGAACTGTGCCCGGTAGGTATATGGCTATAGGCTACCCTATTTCATGGGACCAAAAACATAACTGGCGATGTGGGTGTACCTACTATGGTACTGGGTCCTAACCTCTGCGTAACCCTTTGTGAAAAAGGAGTGATGATATGTAGTTATTGTATGTAAGTACCTATGCTAAAGATCAGAATTAGATCAGATCAGAAAGATCAGATACGTTAAAGAGCAAAGCTTATGATTAGTTTCTCTAGACAGTAGGTACATTAGTATTTAGTATTTACCTAGACAAATTAAGAGCAATTTATGAGATGGTTGTTTTATGTTTGCAGACAATTTGGTTCACGGTCTATTGCTAGACATATATTACGGCTTATTGCTATAAAATTCTGTTCCGATGATAATATCTAGATTCTGGATGCATACGACCTAGATACCATCCTGCAATCTGGATACAATTAATTAAACGTTATTACAAAGAATTTAGAGCCGCTCAAGGCGATTCACCCGCTAGCAAAGCGTCCCGCCGCGGTGCGTGGAGTCCTATGTTTTATATAATAAATTGAGGTACTTGCATACAATGTTAAAATATAGAAGAATCCAACCTTAAATTACATATAAAATATTGATTCTTTTAGCGCTTATCATTAGGTACCTATATTAGGCAATATAAATAATATATATAATAATAATAATACGCAGGGCGGCTTATGGCGAGCCGTTGGGGAGTAGCGACCCCACGTACCTGAGTGCTCCCTGGGGAGGGTTATGTTCTTCATCTCCGGCTTGCCTTCACCGGCCGGCCGGAGTGAACACTGACGAGGAACAGTCCCCCACCTCTGTCTTGCCTTCATTGGCCGGCCAGAGTGGAGTCGCGAGAGCCTCGTGCTCGAGGGAGGATGTGAAGCATAAGTGGCAAGTGGGCGAGCGTGATGCGACCTTAGGGTAACGCAAGTGATCGCCGTTTAAAGTCCAGGGACACCTCTCCTACCCTTAGCCGTTCACACCAACGTTGCCCCTCTCGTCGCCCTTATTCCCATGTGGTGGGCGGCCTTTATGGGGGGTCCGTTTAGTGAGCGGCGAGTCATCGCCTGCCGTCATATTTCATCATGAGACGGAAGTGGCAGGTGCCGGAGTCTCTAGCAATAGCCCGGTTACCATCCATCTAGAAATCACACCTATAGACCAATCAAGTAGTTTCCATCCATTCACAATAGTCATTGTACATAGCGGGGGCTGTCTTTGAGCTCATCTTAAAAAAAAAAACTGTAGATGGTTTCAGAGATAGACCCCGATAGGTGCTATACATTACCTTTAGATTAAAAGCTCAAAGGCGCCTCTGCACGTTGGACTTAAAAAAAAAATGGTCCCCGTGCACGCCTATCAAAAGACCGGGTATATCCCGTGTTTTCGAGCGACATAATAATAATAATTAAAAACTAGACTTAAAAACAAACTATAAATATATACCATAAACAAACTATAAATATATAAATAAAATACTTCACCAAAATCGCCGTCGATTGGTAGCGTCCGCAGAAGGCTGGCAGCATTGCCACGTTATATGGCAATGCTGATCCGCTGTGCTAGATATGAGCCAGCCCTCTGGTCATGTGTCAGCTCTATGTGTCTCTAATAATAATTATACAAAATAATAATAATATATATAAATATAATAACTGAGGTAGACTGCGTTTTATCCTGCTTTGCGTGGCGAACTTAAGTCAAGCTAATTTGGCTTGACTTGATGTTACACCTATAAATAAGGTTTGCTGCTCACGTAGCTGTGAATCTTTGATTATCACTTTCTGACAACCGGGTTTTATATAATATCTCTGCTATCTTTAACTTTAATGAGTGATCTAAACAAAGCTGCGTACATTCTATATAATTAGGTACAACATAATTTCGCCGCGTTTTATGGCTATGTTATAATGAGTATAATGTCTCTATTTGTATGAAAGCTCATTGCTCATAGACGATATTAGGTATATTCAATGCTATAGAAATACACAAGACACGTGGAATAATCATGGTGTTAAACTCTAATACTAAGTCGCGTTAAATGCTTCTCAGAACCAATGAGACGAATCATAAATTTGATTCAAAATAAATTGATCCCGTGTGATGTACTATGTGTTTAGGTTAAAGTTCGAATCAAGAGTCATTAATCAAACCCAAGAGATAATATGGGTACTTTGGTATTTATAAAAAAGAAAATACCAAATCTCTTGCTTTTACGTTGGTATGTGAAAAAAATAAACACATAACACAAGTAAACATTCATTTACAGTCAGATAAAAGCGAAAACCATTAATCGAGTCTGAGGTTCATTGTTTTCATTTTATATTTGTAATCGTGATTGCATTCTTCGTTGAGAATGTGGCTCATTCTAAAGAGTTGAATAATGAGTGTTGCGAATACAGCTGAATAGAATGCCAACAAATTATCTTATTTTATCGCATTGTACAAGAGAACTATGTTCGGTTCTTTTCATTAGTATCATCTCTCTACGATTTAATAAATCATAGCACATCAAAGAATTTTTGTGCGATGTTATTGATAACATTAGATATTAATAATTACGTCATTATAATACAATTATGTTATAATCAGCTCTACAGAAAAGAGTAGAAAATACGGCACCACTGTTTTTTTCAACAATAAAAGCAGACGAATCAACACTCACACTTCAAATTAGTAGCGTTATATCTGCTAACACATTTTTCATATTGTAATCTAAGTACTTACCTAAGTACTTATCTAAGAAATAAAATTTGATACGTCAAATTAACTAAGCGGCTCTATAATTTTTTCTCGTGCTCTTTAAGAGCTTATTTCTGAAACAATATAAAGCCAACTGAATACCATATAAGTGAAGAACAACCTTGGCTGTCCTTAGTGGAGAATAATGTAATTGTACTTTGCAATCCATTAGTGTGACTGTATGACGCGGGAATCGTCCAAATTAAACCTTATGACGTCACAAGTTCAGTTTAGACTACAATAACTCCATTCCGGCATCGCTTATAGGGTGGGGTGAAATGCCCAAAACGGCAAAATTTTATGTTGGTATTATCTGACCGGAGCCCTTAAGTATATGAGGGATGTGACAATTATCTAATGTACAAACCTTATACAGGCTGTATCAAAAGTAAGCCCTAATGATGAAACTAATAGAAGCTACGTCATCATGACATGTATACCTCTATAGGTAGACCGCTTAATTGAGTCTTCGCCTGCGGGGTAAAGGTGTGTAGGATGGAAAAGGTGCGGGCAGTAGGCACCGCCCGCCTGCACCTCTCCCGGCTCCCGTTCCCACCTAGCTCCGCGTCCCCCGCCGCCCCTGTACCCCGCAGGCGAGGACTCAATTAAGTGGTCTAGCTATAGTTACTATTTCCTTCTTGAAATAATACTTCTGCAAGAGGATAACGCCTAGGTTTTTTGAAAATGTAGGTTCCAATTTCCAGTAGTTATTTTCATTTATCGTGATAAACATATTACTGTAAGCGTTGGAATAGCAAGACTGAGGAAACTCTGAAAAGCCGAGCGAGGTGAATCATTAAAGTCTGTTTCTTACTATTTATACTCGTACACCTAAATGGCCATATATTTTTCCTGCTCATCGATACAAATTAGTAGAACTGATTAATAAATTTTGCAATGTTAGCCATCAAACCAGGACCCTTTAGCGTAAAGGTATAGAGAGACGCCGCCGCGCATAATAATATCGAGAATATCAAAAGGTATTGCGATCGATTTCAGTCGTAAAATTTTAGACAATAGGTTTGTTAAGTACTTACTATGCGTTTATACCGTAGACCGGCGGAATGATGAACCCATCGTATATGGTGGCCTTTAGTCATTTAGCGGCCTTCACCGTCTGCTCCGGCCGGTCACGCACCTTCATTCTAATTATAGACACGTGTGAATGGACAGCGACACTCTCTTTGGCATCTCCACAATCTACAGTGGCAGCTGTGCTTGCCACTTCAATGCAACGAGCAAAGCACGCGCTCACCACTTCTCATGGTGACTTCAAAAGCTGCGGTTGGTAGCATTCAAAAATTAAGTCTGAACAATGAACACAATAAAATTAATAAAATCTATCATGATATTATGTATGCCCTAGGAAGATGTTGGTTTGGAAAAAGATACCTAGAGGTACTTAAACTAAACTTGCTGCCAAGTGAATCTATTATTTTGTTTCTAGTAGTTATTTTGAATAACTCAGGCGAGGGGTCTGGTGTCTGTAGCGATGTTAATTTAAAAACTATTACATACTCGTACACCAGCGGTCCTAACTAGGTACCTATATCCTGTTATTTGTAAAAACATATAATTAATTTGTAAGAATATACCTAAGACATGTTTTCATAATAAGTAGTCAATAAAGATTTGTATTATTATATATATTATTTTTGTAATTAAAAGCATTTCCAAATAATTAACTATAACAAAATCAAATACTCGTAAAATGCCCAATATAATCAATATTTTATGGGAGGTGTGAAATAAACTTTCAATTGCATCAATGAAAATAAAATAATTTTATTAACGAAAGTTTCTAAGGAAAAGCTTATTATCGTCACTTTATTTGATTGAAATCCATTCGTATCGAATCACAATTTACGCGGCTAAGTGATTATTAATTTATTTTAGGAAAGTCTGTTTTGAGTCAGGGCCACATAAAATCTACGTGTAGGTACTACCACGTACTACTAAAATCGTAGCTACCGATTTTACCCTTCCATCGTTAAAAAAATAAACGTTTAGGTTTATGGATAATAAAACAAAATGTTTTGTGAATTAAAATTCCTAATTGACAGCTAAGTAGGCGTTCTTTTCATTAATAAATGATTGAATCCGTGATTAAGTCTATTGGTCCACAGTTTTGATGCTCTGTGACCTCAAATTATCCTCAAATCGATCGTTGAACGATATCATTATCCCGCAGCAATTTAAAAGTTAAAAGGTTAATGTATATTAAGGTAGCTGCGGCATTACGACACATTGGCTTTGAATCGATATTAACTAATCTGCTATTAATGATCTGGTTGGTTTAGTTTACAAACCATTCTGATATTACGATGGCATTAGCGATAACTGCTACCCGTGTTCAACTTAACATTTAACTTAACTTCCGCTAGCTGTTTGAAAATTAGATACATAAGCACTTACCAATATATGAATTTTTACCTATGTACATAAAATGAAGTGGACATGTGACCCAGTTGAAAACTCTGCCTCGGTGGCGTAGTGGGCGCATGCTTGACTGCCAATCAAGAGGTCCCGGGTTCGATCCCCAGGTCAGGCAAAGTGTTAAAAATTGGATTTTTCCATTAGGAATTATCACAATAACTGCCTGGAGTCTGGAACTGTGCCCGGTAGATGGCAATAGGCTCGCCCCCTATTACATGGGACCAATAACTGGCGAAATGTGGGTGTATCCACTATGGGACTGAGTCCTGGATACACCTCTGCCTACCCCTTCAGGAAAAAGGCGTGAATGTATGTTATGTTTTGAAAACTCTGAAGGATATCGCCAAGCAAAACCATTTCAAGTAACTACTAAGAACCGAAAGAAATTGTTGTGCTCAATGTAGTCATTTTGAAAATAGCTTAAGAAAATATCACTTGAATAGGAAAAACAAGGTAGACAGGATGTGAGAATTTGTGGGAACTTATTGTTGTTTTTGCAGACTTGCCTCAAATGATAAAATAATAATGTCTTATTTTAACTACTGATACTTATCGATCTGACTGCTCGAGTTCTGTCGAAAACAAAGGCTCATTAATTTCTCCTGTACACTCGTACAATGCAAGTCTTATACCGTTCTAACGCGACTACCTCTATATACAGCAGTGCAATATATAAAGCCATTGCTCTCCGGCTTACGCCCAATAACCACTATAGGTACTCGTATTACACGCTCCATTACTTTGCAATTACTGTTTTACCCGTAGCGATGTCAAACTCTGATGAGCGTCGTACACAAATGATACAACTATTGACTTGATGGTTCCTCCAGGCCTACGTGAATCAAAATTTATGTAGTTCTACAATCCTACTAATATTATAAATGTGAAAGTTTGTGAGGATGGATGGATGAATGGAGTTTTTAACTCTTTCACGCCTAAACTACTGTTCAGTAGGCTGAAATTCGGAATTCGGGTACTTTTTGAGAAAAAGATTATTAGGATGGTGGACAGTGACTAGAAGGAGCTGTAAGCGTTATTGAAATATTATATGTAAAATAATGCATGACTATATGATTTATGTTTATTTTTGACATTAGTTGCCATAGTTGAATTGTATTTATTAGTAACAGATTTTATAAAAGGAGTAATATAACGAATTAATACGGGACGTGACGTTTGCTAGCAACACAGATACTTTGTTGGGAAGTTATATAAGGCCAAATGCGAGCAGAGCGAGCTCACCCCGGTAAAGCTGTAGAGGCCATCTGAGGCCAACAGCATAGGACATTTAAAAAAAAAAAAAAAAGAGCGAGCTCAGTCTTGTCATCGCCGTAGTCAGTGTTGGTCGCATAGCACGTTGCTGCTGCAGTAATTGTCAAGGGTACATACCCTCGACAATTGATTGATTGATTGAATTGACATATTGATATTGATTGACGGAAATTGTTATAATAATGATTAATGTTAAATCGCAATTTATATTTAGTTAAATGTACATTTGTGAGCACTAAATTGTAACAAAGTTGAAAAGAATGGTCGCCACAAGTTTCTTTGCTCATTTCTTCTTGTGGTGCTGTAGTTTGGAAATGAGCGCTAGAGTATATTATTACAGTGAGAATTCATGTTGAGTGGTTTTATTATATGTTCCCATAATGTTAAGCGTATAGGCAACTAACCCAGGGCACTGTATTGGATGTCGCTTTTATCTCAGAAGTGGGATAAAAGCGACATCCATACATCCATACATACTATAAAAAGAATTTTGAGTTGAATGAACTGCGTTAAACAGGATTTTCGTGAAATAGGAGTGTATGGATGACGGATGATTTACTATAATTTTTGTAGTGGTAGGCCGCTTTTGCAAGGGCCACCTGGGGAAGTACCACACCTTTGCCAGTTATTCATCCGCCAAGCAGTAATGTGCAAATGTTGCTGTGTTCCGATCTGAAGGGCAATGTGACCAGCGAAATTACTGGGCATGACGAGTTTCAACAACTAAAACCTCAGGGTGACAGGCGCAGTGCAGTGCCAGAATTTTTAATTTTAAAACACTGGGTGGCACTGTGACTGATATGGGCAATCATGATGCTTACCATCAGGCACCTGATTTGCTCGTCCTGTAACTCACTATCATAAAAAAATCATCATTCATTATCATTTATGTCGTAAGCGACGAGCAGGAAAGTCCACTACTGGTCTTTCGCGTATCCACCTCACAGTCTCGTCAGTACTGCTGTGCTATGGACCGAGTAGAAAAGTATTATAATACTAACACAAAATGTGATGGAAAATTGGTACTTTCATACTTTCCCATGTTTATTGAAAATCTTATAAATTTTCCTATTGCTATTAAATAGAGATAAGGTTGTGATAAAAACAATTTAACATGAAAGATTAATTTACAATTTTAATGCGTGAATAAATTGTAATTAATCTGTTCTGTGATTGCAACACGGTTATTATAACATGATAAATTATAATTATTAGTATGAGACCTTAGATAATTGGTAAGTCTTCGCTCGCACTCTGATTGTCCGCACTACCTGAAACAACAGCATCAAAAATGAGGCAATTTTTACATTGCAGCGTGATTAACACAAAGCTATAATGTGCGTAAAAAACAGTTCGCAAGAAGTGCTATATATAGTGCGTGAAAAATTACGTCAAACAGGCGTTATTTTGCCGCATTTGAGAAGTATGACAGCGATATCTAGTCGGAGCGTGTGCGGAGACTTGTCAATTATTTACGAACAAGACCTATGATCGTGCTATCGATATGTGTCGTAAGTCAATGGGATAATTAATTTCGTTGGCAGCATTTTTGTTCTCCGTAGCCCTTCTTGCTACTAGTTGAGATTGCGTGTAATGAATACAAATGAGCACAAAATAGTTATTAATATGAATAGACCACACAGGTTTCGAAGACTGACTAAAATACCTAAGGGCTTTTGCACACGATGTTTAGTAGCATCGCCGGCGACGCGCGTATAACTCGCGCTTACGGCGCCGTAGATTTCCAAAAATTTGTACTGGACTGACTGCGTTCGATTTGCGTTTGAATCTGCGCGTAGTTGGCGATGATAAAAAAAAATGCCGTGTGCAAAAGGCCCTAAGACTTTTTTATTTTGTATCAGTATTGACATCAACGAAAAATTATACTACTCCCTATTTATTTAATATTTGGATTAATGTTGATATCTGGGCGCTGGTACGAGTACATCTATAGTTTGGAAGGTCAACTCAAACTTCGATCCCCACAGTTATCATAGCTGTTGCTGAGGTCATTTTTGAGGCCATTTTTTAGAGTTTTTAGTCGGATTTGCTTTTCGTCGGATTTGCGTTTCGTCGGATTACAGTCTAGAACAAAAACTGTTTAGTTGTAACTAAATTATTTTAAAATTAAAAATAAGTTTCACTTGGTACTTTAAGCTCGCCAGATACCAGGGTATCATAAATGTCAAAGAACCAGACTCTAAGTGCGTATCATTTTTGAGGTCAGAGGTATCATGTAGTCCCGGGTCCGATCCCCCGGTCCGGCATAAAGTATTATTGGATTTTTCTATATAATTTTCTCAATGACATCCTGGAGTCTGGATGTACCTACTACTACTGGGTTCACCTTTGCCTACCCCTTTGGAAAAAAGGCGTGATGTTATGTATGTTATGTAACCATAGAGGATAGTCGTCGGATGACTCGGTCATCATAAACAAAACTCTATCGCCACGTTTGGAAATAAGTCACACAGACTCGATGAAAGAAAAATGTAATGGAAGTTTATGAATGTTACCCACGGCCCCACGGTTTATATAATTCATATTATATTACGTCCCCAGATATTTTATCAATGGTAACATTAGCATGTACACTATGGTATTGAGTTTAGTTTAGTGTTACACTGAAGGATCTCTGAATCTGTGTGTTTTCGCGGCGCGCTTTTTCTCTGCGGAGGCCGCGGGGAACGGACCCCTATTTGCAGGTACCAGGAGGGGGTGGGAGGAAGTCACTCCGGCCCGGCGCTGGTAAGTACCTGCCCCTTCGGCGATACCGGTGGAACCCGGGAAAAATAGCGGGTGTAGGCAGGTGGTCTTCCTACAGGTTGTGAAGGAAAACTCCCAGTGTACTTCCCAACAGCAAGGAAATAGATAGGAGTCCTCGGTTTCCCGCCTAATTTTCCTAATATTAATGAAACTGTTACCTGTGGTCTCACTCTCAAATCAAAGTCCTTGATTCTCAGGATCACTATTTATTAAAATAGCACTGACTTTCACTGGAGAATTGATTTTTCACTGTTTACTCTGACTATATGCAAGGACTGATTCTTCACTGTTTTAATTGTTAACACTTCCGCTGTTATAAGGAGACTGACTTAAGCGCGGCTTGCGCCGGCTTTTATACTAGGCAACCGAGGCTCTGATTGGTTGATAATCTCTGTCTATCCTTGTCTAGACTATCTCTTTCTAGCACTTCCAGAATGTTCCCGAGTCTACGTGAACTCTCTATGGTCCCATACTGGAATGGGTCCCTTCCAGAGGCTAATATTCTAGAAAGTTCGCGAGGTTTCGGGAAGCTTCTGGAACCTTTGAGTAAGTTCCAGAGCTATCGCGAACATTCGTAAACCTATAAATAATATCTAGAGCCTTCGGGAACCGTCTGGAACATTCCAGAAATTTCCACATTTTACTATAAATCTCACAGAACTTTCAACCTTTTATAGAGCCTTTACAAACTGTATGATCTATAGCTATAACTATTGACTTATTCTAAACAAGTCTCGAATATTCCGTGTAGTCGTCACATCTACGTATCCCGTTCGTCGCCAACATTCTCCCCTTCGTGCTGAGCACCAATTTCCGGGTCTGGCGACGTTCTCGGTACCAGCAGCACCAGCTTCGACGTCGGTCTCCGCAGCACTCCTCCTGAAGTCCGGATATCCACTACTCTGGTTCGGCCGTCTGGTCCAGGATACGTGTGGACCACCTCTCCTCTCGGCCACGTTCCTCGGGGCAGCGTAGCATCTACGAGCAGGACGATGTCTCCCTCACAAAGGTTTCTCTTAGATGTCGCTCCCGGCGCTGTTCTCCTTGGTAGCAGCGTCGGCTGGTACTCCTTGACCCAGCGGCCCCAGAAGTGGTCTGCTAGGCGCTGTGCTGTCTTCCACGCTTGTCGCCCATCGATATCTCCATCGGTGAACGCTCCCAGCCTGCGCGCGCCGTAGGATCGCCCAATGAGAAAGTGGTTGGGAGTGAGCGCCTCCTCTGCGCCCTCGTCGCCGATGTCTGTCAGAGGCCGAGTTTACGAGATGCTCGGCTTCCAACAGAAGTGTGTGTAGCACCTCCTCCTTGGGTGCTCTCTCCCGTAAAGTCGTCGATAGCGCTGTCTTCCCCGACCGGACCATTCTCTCCCATGCGCCTCCCATGTTTGGCGCTCCGGGTGGGATGAACTTCCAGCGCACGCCGATTTCTTCTATCCTCGCCTGCATATCACTCGTTTTCATTTTCGCGAACTCTTCTTGTAGTTCTCTGTTACCACCGACAAAGTTAGTCCCGTTGTCGGAGTAGACGACTTCCCCTCTCTTGAAGCCCCGACATATTCCCTGGGTGGCGTTGATCCTCCCCCTCAGTCTGAGTAGCCCATCTTCTTCACAGATGTCTACTCGACGGAGTCTGCTGCCTCTATCTTTTGGACGGTCCCTCCGCAGCGATTTGAGTTCTGCTGCGAAGCCCTCACCTTGGACTCTCTCTCTGTTGGGTTCTGCTGTTATTTCCCTCGGGACCGACTCTCGATTGGCCGTCCATCCACGTAGCTCGAACCCTGCCTTCTTCTGAACGAAGTCTACTTCTTGCGATACCTTTGAATCCACGTCTTCTGTCTTGAAGCTTTGGAGGTTATCGTCCATGCAGTGGTTTCTCTCGATCACTTTGGCTGCCTTATAGTTCTCTGGCATTTTCTCTTCCGGGCTCTTCCATAGTAAACCCGTTTTGAAGCTTCCCTCTAGCTGAAGCCGTTGAGTTTTCTCTTCTCGTAGTGTCCACGCTCTGCCTTCAGCATCGATGTTAGGACGACGTGGTTCCACTCCCAGTGTTTCGAGGGAGAAGTTTTCTCTCATAAGCGTTTCTTTTTTCTCCCCCGATGGTGCCAAGTGCGCGCAACTATGGAAGCGCACCTCTCTCGCAGGCACACCGTTGTTTCCATGCAGGACCCAGCCCAAAGACGTGAAGGATGCAACTGGCTGATTCGTTTTCCCTTTTCTCGTGTATCTCGATACGATCAGCTCCCAATTGTCCTGTCCAATGAGCATTTGAGGTTTCTCTTCCTCATAGGTCAGCTGCTTGGCTATCTTCTCTAGATGCTTGCAATTTCTCAGTGTCTCTTCACTCACTCGCTGAGACGTTAGGTTGATGTCGGCTATTGTCCTCACGCCCCGTATCTTCTTTCTTCCCGATTGATGGGTTCCTCTAATCTCCAGGTCGAGGATCATTGACCGATGATTGATCAACTTCTTTCCACCGACTGTTTCGAGTGTCAATATTTCCTCGGGACCCGTCGCACCGATCTTTTTTGCCACCTCGGAGTCCAGTAGTGATACCGTAGATCCCTCATTAAGAAGTGCCAGAACCCGTGTTTTCCCTTTAGGCCCGAAGACTTCAACCGGAATCATCTTCAGGTAGGCTCTGGAGCTATTCACTGTGTTTACCATATTGGATACCACCTCATTGGTTTCCTTCTCTGGTTTGTCCGTTGTGTCTCTCTTTGGCCATTCCTCATGCAGTAATGAGTGGTGCTGCCTGTGACAGACCTTGCACGATGGCCTTATGCAGTTCTCTCGACGATGTCGACTGGTCAGGCACTTGAAGCAGATTCTTCCCTTTTTCACGATGTTCCACCTTTCCTGCTTTGATGCTTGCAGGAATTCTTTGCAGTCCGGCAGCTTGTGATTCCCTCTACAATGAAGACATCCTTCTTGGTTGTTTTCTCCCTTGTCACTCCTCGGAGGCCCTTCTAAGGTTGCGTGTACTTGTTGCTTCTGTCGTCCAGTTACACGTCCCTTCTCGACGGGCTCTGTGATGGCATGGACTCCACATCGGTCTGCTTCTCTGTTCAGGAACTTGGAGATCATCACTAGGTTGGATGGGTCTTCCTCTTCATGATCAGCCACATAGTCATACCATCTGAATCTTATCACCGATGGTAACTTATCGATGATGAGCTTCAGGGTCTCTGGTGAGTGTAGGTATTGAGGCTTCTTGAGTCCTTTGATGGCTGCCACGCAGTTGCTGAGTTGGCTTGCAAAGATGCAGACTTCCTGCGGTCCATCTCCCAACCTTGGCAATGTCTTCAACTTTTCCATCTCGGCTAATGCTAGGGTGTCTGGTCTCCCATAGCGCCGGCGTAACTCATCCATGACTTCTTCCGGTGTAGCCGTCGAGTACAATACACTCTTCACTGTATCCCGTGCTGCTCCCTTTAAGGCTCTTCTCAGGCGAGCCATGTTCTGAACCCCGCTGAACATTGAAGCTGTATCTTCATACACAGTTTTAAAGGCGAGCCATTCTCCACAGCTTCCATCGTAGTAGGGTAATTCATGTAAGTACTTCGGCGGTGGTGAAGCCTTTGATTCCCTTTGGTGGATGGCTTGGACGATCGCATCAGCCAGCTCTCTCGCTCCCGTAGACTCATCACTTTTGTGATGGACTGGTGGATTCTCGAATTCCTTTGACTTATTCTCTGGTGCCTCCTGGATGGGCTTCTCTGGGATTGTCTTTTGTACCCATTTGTCCACTTCACTAGTTCTGTCATCTTCCCCTTCTTCGATGACAGAACCTTGTTCATCTTCTCCTTCCACTATTTGCAGAAGTTCCAGTTGGATTTGGGCCATATCTTCTGCTGCCTGAGCTGCTTCCTTCCTCTGTTTTGCTGCCTCTAGTTGCAGCTCCAGTAGTTGCCGCTTTGTATCCGAAGACTTGGATGACCTCACTGATGTCGCTCGCTGTGGTCGGTCAAGCCTCGCAGATACCAGGGTGGCTTGAGATGACTCTCCCTGGTCGGTTGGTGTTGTCTCAGTAACACCCGTTGTGGCGGTGGTGGTGGCGGTTGTAGTACACATGGGCACACGTCGCTCCTCCTCCTCCCGTCCCACTCTCGATTTAGTGATGCTTCTCGTCACTGGCATCTTGAATCTCTCTCTGGTCTCCTTGGATTCACGATGGAGACCTCACTTAGTAACAGTTCCACTCGCTGGGTCAACCGGCGCGCAGGATCCGGCTCGAAGGACCAGCTGTTTTCGCGGCGCGCTTTTTCTCTGCGGAGGCCGCGGGGAACGGACCTCTATTTGCAGGTACCAGGAGGGGGTGGGAGGAAGTCACTCCGGCCCGGCGCTGGTAAGTACCTGCCCCTTCGGCGATACCGGTGGAACCCGGGAAAAATAGCGGGTGGTCTTCCTACAGGTTGTGAAGGAAAACTCCAAGTGTATTTCCCAACAGCAAGGAAATAGATAGGAGTCCTCGGTTTCCCGCCTAATTTTCCTAATGTTAAAGAAACTGTTACCTGTGGTCTCACTCTCAAATCAAAGTCCTTGATTCTCAGGATCACTATTTATTAAAATTAAAAATAGCACTGATTATTCACTTTCACTGGAGAACTGATTTTTCAATGTTTACTCCGACTGTATACAAGGACTGATTCTTCACTGTTCAATTGTTAACACTTCCGCTGTTATAAGGAGACTGACTTAAGCGCGGCTTGCGCCGGCTTTTATACTAGGCAACCGAGGCTCTGATTGGTTGATAATCTCTGTCTATCCTTGTCTAGACTATCTCTTTCTAGCACTTCCAGAATGTTCCCGAGTCTACGTGAACTCTCTATGGTCCCATACTGGAATGGGTCCCTTCGAGAACATTCCAGAGGCTAATATTCTAGAAAGTTCGCGAGGTTTCGGGAAGCTTCTGGAACCTTCGAGTAAGTTCCAGAGCTTTCGCGAACATTCGTAAACCTATAAATAATATCTAGAGCCTTCGGGAACCGTCTGGAACATTCCAGAAATTTCCACATTTTACTATAAATCTCACAGAACTTTCAACCTTTTATAGAGCCTTTACAAACTGTATGACCTATAGCTATAACTATTGACTTATTCTAAACAAGTCTCGAATATTCCGTGTAGTCGTCACATCTACGTATCCCGTTCGTCGCCAACACTGTGGCTCGTTTTAAAACAGCTTAAACAACGCACGAGGGCGTTCCGTACTAAATATGTTATGTCACTTACGTATGAAAGGCCTAAGCAGACTGGATACTGTCATAAGCAATAGCGTTTCATTTTTTAATTTGCTAGAACATCGAAGCTGTATCGCGTCTTGGATACAATAAGTAGAACGAGTACGCTGCTTCGAGCATACAAAAATCGTCTTTTGCTGCAATTTCTGTACATATGTGTATCACTATTATGTATTGATGTTTCTGAAAGTATCTTACGAAAAGCGACAAAATTGCCGATCACTGATCCAAAAAGCAGCTAGTCACTGGTGGTGGTCCTTAGCCTTTTGGATTTAAGTTTCTACTACGAGTAATAGAGGCGGCGGCGGTATAAGGCGTGAACTAAAAGTAGGAGTATATATGTGGGTATAAAGTACCAGTTATCAGAAAACGATTAACCCTATTTCAATTGCCTATCTTTAATTCAATTATTGTTTTAAATGTCAATCCATCGAATAATATAACAAACTACAGATCCACTGTTATAAGTTTTTATTACGAGCCATCTTCATGTAATTTCTAGTGTCCCAGTGGGTGTTGCTCCTACGCCCATAGTAGGTAGTAGGTACGTACGTAATGTTCTTTATTGGTAGTAGGTAGTATAGGTAGCAAAGGAAGTTGACTCAAAGTAAGGTGGTTCCGAAGTAATAAATTCGAATTGCTTAATATTCTGAAGAGGAACCTCCGCAAATCATTTGCTTGAGGGTCACCGCCTTCCGAAATCTATTCGATTGTTCTGTCATTGGAATCGGGGGATCCTTTATCGGATTTTATTGAATCCTAGGTAGGTAGATATTATCACATACAAAGAATGAGTAAATGTGGGTAGAGCTCTTCTACAGAGCGATTAAATTTTTTGTACCTATTGTTATGTTATTAGTAACATACAAAATAACCAGGTACCTACCACATTAAAAAATAAACAAACCAAATTTTCAGTTTCTTTTTAGCTAAATTCGCTGGAATATAAAAAAAAAACTAAGCCGACATGTTTACAATTTTTTTGCGAATGATTTACAGGTAAAATATTAAGTAAAATACCTAAATAAATTACATGTTTCAAGTTCATTATCACAGGATAATTCTGATAAAAACATTAAACTGATCAAGAAAGTAAGGTAATATTTACAGTATAATAAATAGTATGTACAATATTACACTATATACTAATTATTTTTAATAATTTTATAATTTAGCCGTGTGGTTCCCGGCTATATAGCCGGCTATATATATAATGGGTGGCCCCATTATATAATGGGGCCACCCATTATATAGCCTTATCCCAGGGGACCCGTGAGACCCGGCAGAGGGACATTTTTGGAGAGGGCAGCGCTCTCCGTTTCCAAGTATTCCAACTACTGCGATCACCAAGTCGCTAGCCAAGCGTGGTGATTACGGCAAAATCCCCTCATATGAATAGTTTATAGCGTTCTATGGGCCTATGTTTAGCAGTGGACTTTTTTTTATTTAAATAAGTCTTTGAAAGACATTTTTAAGCGTCAATCAAACTAGTTAAGAATCTACCGTGCGTTCGGAATATACCTCTACAAGAAGAACGCACGAAACTTGTAAAACGTCTTTCAGCTGATGATGTATATAATAATTTCTACTGTGACTCTGTAACTAGGACAGTATGATTGACAGTACGAGTATTACCTTAATTTAGTATGCGAATATATCGGCAGAACACAAAGTGTACTTAAAATACAGAGTCACATCACATCCTCGTATATCAAATTGGTTCTTGCAATCCTATACTCATTTTGTTTATTGCATAAAATCTTCATGTTTATTGAAGATTACACGGGCGCGTGGTTATTGGTAATTTTAGAATGACATTATAATAAGCGCGCAAGCATGGAGACTAGTGTTGCTAAATGTTGCACAACTCATATTCCGCTCGCAAATTATGGCTCCGAGGTGATTATTATTTATAGAATTTACTTTTGCAAGCATGTTTGTTTATATTATCATATAAAATTTAGTTCAAAAATTTGAATCTATCTTTATGCAAACACGCATGATTAAATGTAGAGCGCTTTCAGATGAGTGAGCTTGCGATGCGCAGGCTTTGCCATGATTGCTGTGTATGATTTGTCTCACACACATTTTTGACGTAAAGTGTCCTCCGTGGGTTTTAAGGCTTAATGTGGATGTTCGAACGTGCTACCTACTTATTTCTCAAGCGAGATTTTCCGCAACCGCAAACCGTACTAAAAAGCTTAAAAAATCTTTTGCTTTTGGACGCCTGAAAATCTGCAGGCAAAGCCTTTTGGGAAAGGCCAACGTACACGAGTAAACTACGTATTTACACTGTTCGCGTTTATTAAATGAGTTCATTCGAATGATGGCTTATCAAGATAATCGTAAAAGCTTGATGAGCTGCCGGTGTGTTGGTGTAACTTCCTAGAATCGCAACAGAACTCCTTGTTTAAATTTCAGACTCCACTTCTGATGTAAATCATGTTTCCCGACCGATTCTTCGAACTTGACCTTCTTTGGTTTGTAATAATATTATTATGCAGTTAATTTAATATTAATAATAATTAAGTAGTATATACATAAATCTACCTAGTGTATAGTGTTTGTACAAAATTAATAAGTGTACGTCAATTTCAAATAAGCTTTTCGAGACAAAGATTTGATTTTTATTAGATCCTAATATAATATTTAAGTAATGTATATACAACTATTCAACGTAATGCCGCTATTATCTTGGGTACGCTGCCATCTGACAGTGGTTTAGAGCACTTGGATTTTCTATAAGGCTGACATGACGTGTATTTAGTTAGGGTAGATAGTAAGTAGGTAACTCTATTGTTTAGTAATTTTTCAATAAAGGCACTTATATATTGACCGATATATTTATAAGTAAATTTAACCTGATCCGTAGTAGGCATGGTGTACTTTATATATTACGTTTTAATATGACAACGCTCACACTGGCGATGTCCTTTGATTACTCATGTCCGGAGTACTTTCTTGCCGATGCGAAGCTACTCATAGACCGTAGGTACATCCTTTAATTTTTGATCAATGATAGCAATTCTCTATTCATTCATAGGTCTCATGAATAATAGCGTATTCGTTTTCGAGCAATTTATGTTTGATCAAACGTCATTAGATGTCAAGTAAGGAACCCATTCTGGGAGAATTTTATTAATGTTTTGTGTCACTCGTTTTGTAATATATCATTTTAGGCGTTACATACATACATACATACAGTCACGCCTTGTTCCCGTTGGGGTAGGCAGAGACTATTTCTTTCCACTTGCTACGATCCTGACATACAACTTTCGCTTCTTCCACTTTCATCATATTCTTCATGCATGCTCGTCGGTTGTTGGTACTTTTGACCTGGCCTTTAGGCGTTAAATTCAAGTAAATTGTAATTGTAACTGCCTGTAGGGCCATTTGTTGCATCGAATATATATATATGTTACCGATATGATTTCCGCTCTGCTGGCCATATGATGCGCAGTAGCCCATATACAGTCATCGAAACCATTTCACGCGCAATGTAAATGTGTGATATTTACCTCACCCCCTGCAAGATTTCTCGGTTGCTCTCTTTCTCTGGACTTGATAGAATGACAAATATGCTTTATATAAATGTTCAGCCACTAGTTAGTAGAGTATGCGACATTTTATCGGGCCCGACATCTAACAAATGGGAACGGGTGATAAATCTAATTTTCAACTGGTTTTTATTTTCATAATTTTTTATACTTACCATTGTTTATGAAAACATGTCAATTACCTATCTAAAATTATCCTAAGAGAGTTCCCTTAGAAACAATTTATAGTAAACTCGATAATTTGCAAACATTGTTTAAAACTCCTTCGGTTTGTGCGTAACGTGGTGCGTGCTCTCTACGTAAACATGAAAACTTTTAAAAGTTCACATAAACACTATTCTACTAAGCCCTTGTCTAACTATATAACTCAAAAACCTCTTTTTACAAATTGATCTTTATATTATTGCAATAAGACTCAATATTTCGTTTGCAATGTTTCAGTTATGTCGACGGTTCAAATTTAAACATGCTACGAGAGTCGTAGTACGCACAAGTGTACGGCAAAGATTAATCTTCAGAGCGTCTATGTGTATTAATTAATTATGTACGCCATGGGTAAAAACACATATAATATAAAAGAATGACCATAGGTAAAATTTATGGAACACGTGTTATCCTTTAGATTAAAAAAATCTCCAGCTTTTTAACTCGATGTATTTCACCTATATGGCACATATGGTAAGTACATGAGTAAAACTACTTTTCACAAAGATATGCCTACCCGTGCTATGCAGATATTTCGTGAAGTGTGAAACCCATGATATCACTGCCACAGACTAATTAGAGCTATTAATTAGCAAGATTAATAAGCAAGGAAAATTAGCACATTTTGTAACACACTATTAATCAAGTTTTATTGTGGTTTTGAACTTTTGAACACAAGCAAGTGATTTGCCTATAGACGATGTTTTACGATCTGCTAAAGAGGAGTTAGTTTGAATATCTGATTATGTCTGTGTAGGCATGCGATTACTCAGTTTTGCGGAGGTGAGAAACGAGGTTCATCACCTATGTAGACTGCGCGGCGCTTCTGAGGTATCCGATGGATACTTGTATCTACTATATTCGCGTTTAAAATTATTCGGTTTTGAATAACAATGTGTAAAAATAAAAGCGTTAAAAATCAAAGACAATACCTTTCCGCGTTGTTAAATCCTACTGAAACTGTAGAGAATGAGACAACGTCGTATGTATGGTTATATCTGTAAAGATAATATGTTATTTCAATACATGAATAAATCTAGTAATGTGACCTCAAAATAAATCCCACATTTATGATCATCCGCTCAGGACCAGCACGCACACATGTTATGACCCAGCTACGATAGTGGTAGGTAACGATCAAATGAAATAGCACGCGGAAGGATTTCAGCCTCGCGTTACCTAAACCAAAGTAGAGCGTCTAGAAAGCTTCCATAAACAAAGTCAATTGGTCTAAACGAGAAAATTTTATTCTGGGACGATGAGATCATTAGGTGAACGGCCGATGGCTGGGCGGTTTTTGTGGAAATAGGTCGCTGGAACTTCACGCCTAAGTCCATGACATTGATTGGTTGGAGACTAGCCTCTTTCTTATAATATAGAGTGGCTTCCATTTAAAGCGCCATAAAGTAATTGGGTTGTATCTACAATACACCACGTATGAGTCAGTAGTCGGATGTCTGAGGAAATCGAGTAGATTATTAGAAGTCACGACGGCACAATACTAGCCTCCTAATATTAAGTAAGAACAAACACGTGAGTAAACTAAATTATGATCATTAGCTAGTTATAATATCGCTACGTAATAGTATATTAGCATCTGTTTTGTGTATAAATTCTTAGACGACAGTATTTATATTGGAACGGAAGTTTAATTTAATTTCAGCTGTGACAAGCCTCAATCCACTTTAAAATTACGACTGAGGTATAAAAATAACAGCGTTGTAAACTAAAATTGAGATTTTTGAGGCTTGAATAGAGATGTAATATAAAGAGAAATCGTAAATCTTTTTAATGTGATAGTTTTTTACAAAAGCGAAGCATTGTAAGGCCTAGTTACTAATAAGTAGGTAAACGCAACGTAGGTGTAGTCAGTGGACATTATTCGACTTAGCTACTCTTATTGCCTATATGTAAGAATAATAATAGGTATGTTACGAATGCCACTAATATACACACTAATACTAATATCCATGGGAATATTTTACCTACATGTGTGCATGTTTGTAACATCTTCAATACCGACAAACTTCGAGCGACGCGGTCTTCCGCCTACGTCGCACGGTTACCGTGCCGCTGTGCCGCGGCAGAGGCGGAAGACCGTATTGCTCGATGCCTACAAGCGATTTGATTTCAAATTAGATATAATAAGAAAACATGTAAAACTTACCCTATGACTACTTATTACACTTCTCCTTCCACTTTCATCACATTCTTCATACATTCTCGTCGGTTATGAGTAAACTCGCTACGGTGTTCCCTTATTATTATTTCCTCAATTTGTCCATCAGTATCACTTCAGTCATACTTCTCAGACTTCTCGTATCTACTGCATTAATATTACTTTCATGTTTTTTCTACCAAACCTAACATTCACTAGCATACATTAGTGTGGGGATCAGCACTCCGATATGGAGAGCCATTCGTGCCATTTTAGACATTTTCTGGGGGAAGAAACAAGTCCACAAAGTACTTAATCAAAAGGTAGTATTTATTATCTTCGATGTTCTTATTCTTTAAGTTGCAGAATTAATAGAACTATTAATAGGTAGATATTCTCATTTAATAGCATTCGTGTTTCATGGCACGTGTCAATAGTCGCAGGAGATACGAGTATTTCTAATCATTATCATATTTATCGCCTATATTTTATCAAGCCTTATTAACGTTCGATAACATTAAGAAGACACTACAAGAGATCAAGAGACTTCACCTACACATTCTTACACGTAACTATGGGGTCTTAAATACAACATAAAATTAACACTCAACACGAGTTCCATAAAATTGTCGTTAGACGGCAATGACAATATTAAATCTCACTGGACTCCTAGTCTAGAACACACTTCACGATAATACTGTCACGAGGTGACTCACATTTACACACTATGACATGTAAGATCTGAAACATCATCATCATGTGTAAAATACTCCGAGGTAAAATCGATGCACCGGATCTGCACCAGAAGCTGTGCAAATTCTTCGTTCCAGATAAATACCTCCGTGCTAGAAGGCACGGTTTATTTGCAGTGCCAACGTGTAGAACTGCAGCCCGAGCCAACTCGCCTATACCGCGCTCGCTATCTTCTCTCAACGCTCTCCTGAGTGCCAATCCAAGTTGTGATCTGTTTGCGGATGGATGGCTGGAGATATTGTCTGAGTGCTTGCGTTTTTGTGAAAGAAAGGAATGATTTATTGGTAGACTAGTAATGATTTAATTTATTTTATTTTAATTTAATTTTATTTGTTTAAATTATTTAATGTCACTTAATCTTTATTGTATGTTCATTTCATGTTTTATTCTAATTTAATAATAATTGTAATTGTTATCTTTAATTATTGTAATTGGACTTGTCCGTTTTAATTAAAGTAAAACTAATAAATAAATCATCATCTCAGCCGCTGGTAATCCACTACTAAACGTAGGCCTCCCCCATAAAGGGGGGTCAATACTCGACACGCTTGGCAGGCGGGTTGTCGTTGAATGTTAATTTTATGCTATATTTACGAAGCAGTTAGCTTATCACTAAGATTGAAAGATTTTTCACCTACATATTATTACGATCTGATTTCTGTAGTAGTGTCTATTGTGCGCAGAATTTTGACGGTGACTTTTTTTTGCATGTTTGTGACTCTGTTAGATAGAGTATTAATCCGTTGAGCACGATAATTCAATGACGTTTACTGCGCCTACGCCCTAAATGTCGATAGGAAAGCGCGCATCTGAAATTAACCACCAGTAATTTCTTGTCATTTATTCGTAATTTTTTTTCTAGATATTTCAAATATTTTTTTTGTTTTCTAAATAAAATTAACCTTCCCGACTGAGTAGACTCTACAAAGCTGGTGATAAAGTACATCATATTATGCAGTATTTAATAAGCAAATAAGGATACAGTCTTGTCCAAACTAATAACAGAGATTAAGTTGACGGAAACTGGAAACCTTCTGAACCTGAACTAAGAGATTCTGATTAAAATAAATTGTTAAGGCATACGTATGTATGCAGTGTAGAGTTCAATACCTAGAACCACCAAGAACATACAGCGCCATATATTAGTTACTTGTGCAAAGTATGGAAATAGGCAGTAAAATGGTCATAACTTTTGATTGCATTAACTTAGAAATATTATTTTTGTACAGCCGCAAGAGACCGCAGATCCGAGTAGTTGATATCAATTTCAACACGATACCTCCACGCGGTCCCGTTAAAAAGTGTCTTGACAGACAGACGGACAACAAAATGATCCTATAAGGGTACCTTTTTTTCCTTTTGAGGTACGGAACCCTAAAATTATAAACCTATAGGCTAAAACGTTTAAACACTATTCCAAGAACACTTATGCGATTTGCCTCGGCGGATACACATTGGCACCAATGTTGACATTGGGGTCAATACAAGTTTACCTATATACCTACTATACTAAAAATGTGTCCAATTACCGATACACGTCATTGATCTATTGGAAAATATATATAAATAAACATTAATGCAGATAATATGGCCAAAGTATAAATAAATGCCGCCGATTAAATGAACACTAAATTCAGCAATAAATTAATAAAACCTGACAGCTTTTTATTTTGATTGGTGCGACTTTGTGACCCATTTCTCCTTTAGCGTCATAGTCAGATAAGGCGATAATTATTAAACAATTGGGAGGGTCTTGATAGATCGCGTGCCATCAATCTGTCTGATTGGTGGAATTGAAAGGCGCCAGTCTGGGCCTTCTGAATACGGTACTAGACTGCTCCATCACTTGACTTGACAACTATACACAAAGAAAACGAAGCCTTCCCTCGGGAGAAAAGTCACAGTGTTGCATCCAGTGCAGCGGGCTTCTGTAACTGAAGCATTAAAATATTTTAGCTATTCACGGAAGCCCGGCAAAACAATGGCGTCTATGATTGCCTCGTCGATGTTTATCAGCCAGTCAGAAGCCCCTGTTTCCTCAGCCCGCGACGTTGATGGTGGCTTATGTTTCTGAGTATAAATAAGTAAATATTTTTTCTTAGCATTCAATAGGATTTTTATAACATGGCCTGCAGCGATCATCACAATCTGACTCAGTCGGACTCACGAGTAGGCAGAAAATTGTTGGACATGTCTAGGATACAATTGAGTTGGTTGCTTATATCTAATGCAATTGAAATTGTAATCATACCTTCAAAGAGAGACGGTGATTTAAAAGTCCATTGTTGTGAAACTAATTTGGGCACTTATCCACTAATTTTTGCATGCCTACATAACAGTATAAATGTAATAAAAGTATACAAAATAATTGGACGTTTCCTTTTGGGGGATAAAGACCTACGAGTTCGTTGCCTGATGCTGATCGTCTTAGTTATTAGGTACTAGCTGTTATTTATTTAAATTCATTTATTCAGTCGCTTGACCATGTTGTGTTAGTAAAAACAAAATGCCTTAATTCTAGTGTTATTTAACATGTGATTTGGTTTTTATTTATTTTATACAATTCATTTGCTAGCCGGTCGATTACAAAATTAATGTCAGAATAATAAAAATTAGGTTTAAAATGAATTTGTTTTTTTTAAACTATAAAATTGAAATAAAAAAATTGGAAATAAAATAAATTAAAATAATTGTTATGTTACTACCTCGACTTCATCCACGTGGAACTTATCATTACCATCATCTCAGCCATAGGACGTCCACTGCTGAACAAAGGCCTCGCTCACAGAGTCCCATCTAGTCCGGTTGTAAGGGGCCTGCATCCATCGTGTTCCTGCTGTCCTTATTAGATCTTCTGTCCACCTTGTACCTGGGAATAAATGGTTTTAATTGTTTATACGGAACCCTAAACAGTTTACTTTAAAAATAACTTTAGTAACTTCTCATAACATTAACTATCTGCCAGTGAAATTCCCATTAAAATCAGTCCAGCCGTTTTGGAGATTAGTGGCAACAAACCGACGTACAGACAAATAAAATTAAATTGTATTTTTGTTTTTAGTATCGTATATATTTTCATATGCATTTAGTAAAAACACGTAATTTTAATATTACAAACAGACACAACAATTTATTTATTTGTATTAAGTATATAGACAGACTAGTGTATGAACAGCGGCTTTGCTCTCTCGACTCGCTATTATGAAATATGGGAGTTTTATACCAAAACTTTTACGGCCTTTTTGGATCCCTTGGAATGTGAATTTTCAAAAATCCTTTTAGCACACGTCCAGGCAACGAAAAAAACCTACAATCCAAGTTTCAAGTGCGTTGCATGTCAGTCAGTGAGTCATTTAGGATTTTATAATATATTCATCATTCAGATAGTTAACTACATAAAAGGCTTGTTAGCAGTCACTGGTTTATAATGTGTTTCGTCTATCGCGCACATAATAGACGACTTAAGTAATAATATCATCGAATATCATGAACCCGTCAAAACCTGATTGAAGTACTATATTCCCACGCGAAATACGGATAGTAACTAGTAACGTAGGTACTATAAGAATAGATGACACAGTTTTTCCCAGTTTATGAAAGTGGCGCCAACCGCGCTCCAAACGTGTAAATCATACGTATAATTTGGCATAGCGCCCTAGACAAGGATTGCAAAATTAGCACTGAAAGCTCTGCATAACAAGTTACTTAAAACTATAGGTAGGGTTGATATTATTTTGTGACGCGCATGCTACGGATTCTGTGAACGTTTTGGTGGTTTTATGGAAAGTATTAATGGCAACGTGTGGTTTCACGAAGATCTATGGCATGCGCGAGGGCGTGATGGGCAGGCAACACAGGGAGGTGGATGCCAGCGCGACAGATGATTGTAGAGCGAGATTGAAGATGGTGGGATTGGAATAAATCATTTAAAATATGCTGAAGTGTTTGAGTATTATTTAATGGAAAAGGCACGGCTACAATAGATTACATATTAAATAAAGTACATATGTACCTAACTATTAAATATGTACCGAATTTCAATTATCATTATTGATTTAATTGAAATCGGATCTCGCCGGGAGCGGGAGGAAACAAATCCCTTAAAGTTTAGAGTAGGTATCTTTAACTTTTTTACTAATAAGTAAATATTATAAATGGCGAAAATTGAAATATGTAAAGCACACCTTTATTATGTTTGTGTGTGTCATCTCTTAAAAAAAACTACGGGATAAATACTTAGCTAACTGAAACCCTGAAATTATACATAATGTACATAATATAGTAGGTATTAGGTATGTACTAGCGTATAAAGGTAACCACAAGACAAAATAGTTTAAAAGCTATAGGCAGTTGGTATATCTGGGACAGTATAAACGAATGGTCTTAAAATCCAATTGAGGTGCTTACTTAAACTTGCTTTATATGAAAAAACATGCGAAGTAGGCATGCTTCAATTTAACATCAAAGAAAATGAATATAATATTATAGAAGCATTTGTGTAAACGTAATGCTTCTATAATATATTCAGTCCCAGACGCGACGGCTTATATATATGCCTATGTACATAGGATTACAGACAAGCCAACCTAAAGACGACACTTTAGCTTTAAAGGTTATGCAGTGATACTGCATAACACCCGGCCCAGCCCCTTTACATTTTTCATTAGATTCAATGTTTGAACATGACATGAGCTATGACATGTCTGACGTCAAACGATCCAATAAAAAATGTCCAACCTCTTCCCGCACACCGCCACATTGTCTCCACATCACATATACCGGGATTAGATTGAATTAGCCACTGATCCCGCCTAGTTTTATCTGTAGATTATTACATAATTCATATACATACATACATCATCATCATCATCATCTTTAGCTGAAAGACGTCCACTGCTGAACATAGGCCTCCCCCATAGATTGCCATAAACTATTCATATGGGAGGATTTTGGCGTAATCACCACGCTTGGCAGGCGGCTTGGTGATCGCAGTAGTTGGAATACTTGCAAACGGAGAGCGCTGCTGCCCACTCTCCGAATATGTCCCTCAGCCGGGTCTCACGGCTCACGGAGATGAGAAAGGGGTGGCCCTTTTATAGCCGTGAGCCACAAGGCCATACATACACTTTAATTTAAATAAAAGCTTGTAAAATTAATTACAAAGTCAAACATTTACAGATAGTATCAGTGGATAAAACTTTGCGGGATCAGTGGCTAACTCAATTTGATCCCGGTATCCGTGGAGACAAGCTCAAATTCGCTAAAGCGGCGCGGCGTCTTAACGTTGAATTGTCTGTGACTAGGATGAAGCGCTAGAGCAAAATTAACAGTGCAATAACCGGCGGACATATTTCAGGCACTTTACGGTGTCGCGAGACGCTCGTGACACGAAGAGATATAATTTTTAATAGTAATGGATATGTTTGTTCATTGCCTTAATGAGCTTATGACACGGAAGTGGCTGAATATGGGTTGCACATCATGATTATGACACACTTGCTGAAGCTTTTTCATGAAACTTTTTATCAAATAATGATCAACTCCTGGTCATTCGAAAGATTGAACCTTTACCAGGTGCTACTAGGTTTTGGGTTAGGCACGCTATACTTTTTAGTAGTATGTGGTAGAACGGTGGCTATGGTGAAGCTGATTAGATACACGACTAATCTGAATTACGTCTGAAAGAACCAAATTTACGGGACCGCGGGCCATTCGACCGTAAAGCTTATTATATGCTGTCCTACTAATATTATAAATCTCAAATCTCAGTAACATGCAAAAAGGTGCGTTTGTAACAGGTTATAAAGCGCTAGCGAGTTCTAACTCGACTCCAGCGCCATCTTGATGGCACGAAAATAATAAAGCTACCACTGTTTTTTGTGTGTATATTTATTCCGTTTTCACGCTAAAACTACTGAACTGAATGAACTGAAATGCGGTACGTAGACCTTGGAATAACACATAGGGTACTTTTTATTCCGATATTTCCACGGGAAAGAAGACAACACGGGTGAAACCGCGGGATACACCTTGTTTTATAATAACTAACAATATATGTAATTAAATCCTACCTAATTAACGTTTTCTACCGAAATAAGAAGCACGTCTCGACCTGATGTTTTGGTTTACGTTTCATGAGGATGCTATTAAAAAACAAAGTGCTGATATTTCAGGAAAAAGCGAGAATTTGTCAGCGGTTGCTTTGAAGTGGTTCGACTCGACTCTACGATGGGATGTGATATTATGACAAGCGGAATTAGCTGTTTTCAGGCGAAACGTCCACTTGCGGTACCTACCTAAATATCTCGCTCTTAAGTATTATTAACTTCTGTAAGGTAGAAGCTCTCTTAAACATTTACTAGCGTAATTCTCGCAACTTCATTCCGTTTAAAATTTTGGCACTTCTTTTCTTGTTCCTTGTCTACATCATAATGATCTAGGTCCAACTAGAGAGCTGAAATTTGGCATAGGGTTGAGGCTGGGTGGTGATGAGTGAATGTCTCAGTCAGTTAGTCAATCAGTCAGGACATTAATACACTTGGACACTACCGTGCTTCGAAAGGCACGTAAAGTCGTTGGTCTGTTGGTTTTGGCTGCCATCATAGACTCAGAGACGAAAGTCATAGGTCATGTCAAAGGCCATCAGACGACCTTAAAACTTACAGTACCGTCTACTACTCGATAAGATGATAAAGAAAATAATTATTATAGGAATTGATTTGTTTATTTTACTTATACGTTACGACCAGATACCGTACTACCTAAAACAACAGCTTTATATATTTATATTTATATAGCTTGATATTATAGCGCGTAACACAGTAAGAAAATATGGAATAATATACTTAAGTAGGTGTAAAAAATCAACATTTTATGTACTTAAGTAATGCATCAGCTTCTTTGTATCGATACAAAGAAGCTGATGAAGAAGGGATTAGCCGCAAGTCTATTTCGGAACGTCTCGGACGTTAATGTTGATATTGATCGATGACAACCGGAGATCTTATTGGGCGACAATTGATATTATCTGACAACTCGTTGACGACTGACGACCGAATTGGACCACACATGGATTAAGGTGTGTTCGCATCTGGCGACACTTACTTAACGTGTTCGGTGCGTGGCGTGAACACTCCTTCAATGTAATTAAATACATGTTACGGTTCCGGTAGTACGAGTTTGATTCGTTATATTTGTGTATCTTTATAATGTTTACATTAATAATCATTTTCATTTGGTTGTCTGCTTTAAGCGATAAGATTTCTTCATGCTGAGTATGTTCTCTGTAATGTGTACAATAAAGTATTTATCTATCGATATTCGCAATAAAATATATTTAACTTTCCCCGATTTCGCCATAACATTCGATCTTTAAGTGCGGGAATCTGCAATACGTAGTAGTAGGTTTTGTATTTATTTTATGTACCTACCTAATGAAAAAATATATATTTTTATATAATGTTTAGAACTAACAAGATACAATTACGGACTTATTATTTTTATTTGCGCCTCTTAATTCACTTATTTTTAACTTCCGACCGAAAAGGAATGGGTATCATTAAATTGACGAACCAGTGTATACATGTGTGTGGCATGATGGTAGCTCTTAAACGAATGGACCGATTTTTATGCGGATTGAAAGCTAACGTGGTCTAAAGCTATGTCTCATGAAATCGGCTCAGATTATCAACACTTTTCAAAAGACTGACGGGATATGCGCTACTTCCAGATGTCTCATGTCAGCCGTTGGTAATCCACAACTGAACATAGGCCTCCCCCATAAAGGGAGGTTTTCCCAATACTCGACACGCTTGGCAGGCGGGTTGTCAAGTGCAGTTCGATGGTTTTTTGCAGAGGACGCTGCTGCCCGTACTCTGGATCTGTTAACCCTTAGCCGGCACTTACGGCAACCACGGGTGCAGAGGGTGGAGCACTATTCTAAAGCCGATAACTCCGTGGCAGATGTCTGATCGAAGCGAAATTTGGTATCCTGACACTTCATCAATATTGCAACGACATCAACCTTGTCCTGATGCTGCAGCATCAGGTTTAGATGGGCCATTAGTCAAATAAATCGTTTTTCGGCTCATTGGAATTGTCTCAATGAATATGTTATAGATAGACGGTGACCGCGGAGTCTGATGATGGAGGAAGCTTGTAATACAATTTTGCTCATTGCGTAAGCAGGAAACTATGAAGGAAATCCCCTATCAATGAATGTATGAGGTAAACTGAAAAGAGTGAGTTTTCATAGTCATATTTGGATATATTAAATAAAACGATTGAGTAATATAATCCGTACATAAATATAAATGACAATTACTGTGTTATGTGTCCCATTCATAATGATTGGGAATTTCAGAATGACCTTATTATATAATTTTCCTTTAGATTAGTAATATGCAAATATGGTAATTATATGACTACAATTACTCATAATTACCAAATAAGAATATGTCTATTTATTTATATATATACCTATATATACATATAGGTATGTATACTATATACCCATATGGACCACTCAAACCAACCAACCAATCAATCAACACAGATGGACTGCCGCAGTGGCGTAATGGGCGTAAGCTCAACTGCCGATCATGAGGTCCCAAGTTCGATCCCCAGGTCAGGCAAAGTGCTATTAGATTTTTCCATTAGGATTTATCTCTATGACAGCCTGGAGTCTGAAACTATGGCCGGTAAATGGCAATAGGCTCGCCCCCTATAACCCTTTTTTTATGAGTGAGTGACAAAACGAGCAAATCAGGTGCCTGATAGTAAGCATCATGATAGCCCATATCAGGCACAGTGCCACCCAGTGTTTTAAAATACAATAATAATTCTGCGCGGCACTACACTGCGCCTGTCACCTTGAGATATTAGTTATTGAAACTCGTCATGCCCAATTTCGCTGGTAACATTGCCCTTCAGACCGGAACACAGTAATGTTTACACATTACTGCTTGACAGATGAATAACTGACATGCAACGCAGAGCCCAAACCACTGATCCTAGACACTTGAAACTTGGAATGTAGGTTGTTTTCGTTGTCTGGTCGTGTGCTAAAATAAGTATTTTTGAAAATTCACATTCTAAAGGGTCTAAAAAGGGGTCAAAGTTTTAGTATAAAATTCCCAGACTTCATAATTGCGAGCGGCCAAAGCCGCTTTACTTACACTAGTTTGAATTAAATTCTCTAGTATGTCTGTCATAGAGACAATTCCTAATGGACACTTTGCCTGACCTGGGAATCGAAACTAGGACCTCATAAGTAAAATCTATCTTAGTTTTCAGTTATCCGGTTTTTGCAATCTAACAAGGGTTTCTGCAATTATTTTGTTTTTGTCGATTATCTTACGAAATAATATACATAGAATACCAAAAAAACATGTGTAATAAATATAGGCGGCTCATTGATTTAAAGAAAAGGGGAGATAGGGTACGTTCCCCCAGCGCGAACTCAACAACTGGCACGTGCAATTTGTGAAGTGTGAAGTTTGCACAAAGCAATATAATGTCTATCTCTGTTGTTCATTAACAACAAAGATATACGTACCTAATACCGAAGTGCGACCGCGACAACAATATTAGTCGCTTGTACGACCTAACTTTAACCTTTTTTTGACCTTACTTTTCCCTTATTTTTGGACCTTATGGGACCTAATTTGAGCATGCCATTTTCGAGAAGCCAGTACCTCATCTCCCCTTTTCTTTAAATCAATGAGGCGGTTAACAAAAAAGAATCTATACAAATTATATCATTTTCTTATAATGTGTCTTATTTGGTCATGTAAGACAGGCGAGCCCTGGTTCTGGTATACATTAGCAACCGAAGGTCGCACTAGTAAACATTGGTTCACCACGAGAACATTAAACTTTATTAATGTGGACTTAACTATATCCAACAGATTTATTGCTATGATTCTGCGCGCGTAGTGTAACGAATGTATAATATAATATAACCACATGGGTATCGATTCTATATGTGTTAAAAAAGGTGGAGTAATACTTACGTGGGTGTATCTGACCCGTCCAACTGAATAATTTTCGAAAAGAACTAATTGAAAAATTCGCCAAAAAAAAAAAAGCGAGATTCTTTATTCCGAGGTATGGAGAGTCGATATTTGTTTTGCTAATTTCGCAATTCAATCTTCTGCAAATGGTTTTGGTTGACTTACTACATCTTTTTGTAACCCTATACATTTATCCTAACCCTTGAAATGACGATAATAATCTTTGGCTGAGAAGCGATCTGTAGAACATTTTTTAACTCATAGATAAAAAAATTAAATTGCTTGCAAACAACAGACAATATGTGGTTGTACAAAAATGTATAGTAATCACACTTATAAGCAACTCGCAAAAGAAATAATTGCGGAAAATAGGTATTATTTGAAGGCTTGTTGGAGAAGAGTGAAGATTTATCTGTTTAAGTCCAAATCAATTTAGTATGCTATTCTTATGCGATCGTCTCATAAAATGTTCATAAAACGTTTATATAAGAGTGAGTATTAAATGCTAAGTTTACTATAGAAAGCTGTTACAACAAGATGTGCCCGACATACCCTGGACAGATTTGTAGGTTTATTACTACCTTTGTGATATATGAGCTCTTTTTGCTATGCGATGGCAGCGCGACAGGAGTAAATTGCGCGATACTGCTGTCGAACGTAATTTTTAGGTTCCGTACCACAAAAGGAAAAAAGGAACCCTTATAGGATATCTTTGTTGTCCGTCTGTCAAGAACGGATTTTTTACGGGAACGCATGGAGGTATCAAGTTGAAATGGATATCATCTACTCAGATCTGCGGTCTCTTGTGGCTGTAAAAATCATAGTTCTAAATTAACGCAGTCAAAAGTTATGGCTATTTACTGCATATTTCCATACTTTGTACAGGGAACTAATAGATAGTGCTGTATGTTCTTAGTAGGCGGATTGTTTTTGGGATTGGAAGCGTTTTGTTCAGGTATCTAGGTATGGAACCCTACACTATGCATACATACGTATGCCTTAACAATTTATTTGTAATATAAGTAAGAGTTGTTACATTTGACATAACATTTGAATTGCGAAACCAATTTACGTCGTAAATAAAGTCAATCGTCAGCGTCATTTTTTTTGTAATTTTTGTACATTTATTATCATCTTACAGCAATAATGCGGAATTTCTGCTTATCGCGTTTGCCTCGCAAAGTCCGTAATAACCCTGCGGGATGTCAGTAGTATAGAGGGCTTAATCTGTATTACTGTATCAGATCCAGAATGAATCCATCAGACCCGTGGTGGTGACATCATACTCACGTCGACCTTCCAGTTAATAGCTGTATACATTTTCATGGTAAGTAGACACGAGAAGTGGGTCGGGACGTCTGCTCTTCAATCAATGTTAATGCTTTATGGAAATCTTTAACGACTTTTATAAGGTTCAAATATAATTTACGGGCAGCTGCTGTATGCGCACGATTTCATAAATTTTCAGAATTGGGATGTCCTCTTCAATCGAGATTTGATTGTATTGACTTTATAATTAAAAAAGGTCTAAAGCTGTTTGCCCATTATACCGGTACGTTATATGATTGTTTTTAGGGTTCCGTATCTCAAAAGGAAAAAAAATTAACCCTTATGGGATCACTCGTTGCCCGTTTGTGTCTTCCCGTCAGTCAGACCCATACCCATTTTTCTCTAAAAAATGGGTCTCAAGTTGAATATCAACAACTCAGATCCCACGGTCCCTTACTGCAAACTCTAAATTAAACCTCTAAGTCAACGCAACCAAAATATACGGCCATTTTACCGCACTTTTTCATACTTTGCGCAATGGGCTTAAAACCTCTAGGCTACTTCCCATTGGCCCAGCATCATAAAATTTGCCAAGAAGCCAGATCTTATATCACAAGTAAAGGAAAAAATCTTAAAACCGTAATATTAAAAAAAAAAAAAATTGTGATTACTAACATGTTTGCGGTATCTAGGTATGGAACCCTACTAAGAATATTTACCAAGGTATGCCTTAACAATTTTTTTGAACGTATCCGACCAGGCGACGCTTACAGAACGGCACTTTGCCCGTTAAAAAGTATCAACTCAGCTCTCATAGAGATTTTTGACGGTGAGCTAAGGCGCCGTGCACGACACGGATTGGCCACGAAACAGTCTCAAATTTTTTTTTGCCGTTCACGGCCCCATAATGTTCCTATTACGTTCCAGTATAGTGGGCCAGGTGCTTCACTCTAATGGACGTGTTTATACGAGTCTGCGACCTTTAGAGTAACTTGGTAAATAAAGTCATATAGTTTTGTAAACAACGGGGATCTAAATATAAAAATGAGAATAAACTTCAGTATGTACTTGTAATTAAAAAATTTTGGCGTTGAATATAAACTTGCTATACTTACTACACATTGGTTTTTTTATCTTTAGATAACGTGCAAATACTGCATGTATACACGGTTCAAACGCAAATTGACGAAATATATAAAAAAGTGGGAATCTTTAGACTACTATATTATATATACATATAAAATATATTTAGTATATAATCTAAATAAAATTATTTTCTACTGTTGATGTCGAGAAAACTAGCTTTATAAAAAATAACTAAAGTTTTTTATGTCAAGGCTGGCCCTGAACCAAATTATAATTCAGATCTCATAACTTTCGTCGAAGTAAGCTCTATCTGACAGATGAAGAGCCGTTGTTACATTCGGGAAGAGTAATTGCTTAAAGTGCTTTTAGTTCGGGTCTCTGTAGCGCCACTAGTCATCGCCCCGTCGCGTCGTATCTTTACGTCGCGCCGCTTTACCGATTGTCGGAAAATTGTATGCAGGCGCCCGGCTAGTATTTAAAATTGGAAGAGTTGAGGATCGACGGCAATCTGGTGCGCGCGCGCCTCAGTAGCCCGTAAGTCGCCGCGTCGCGCGCTCCGCTCTCCGAGCCGCTCTTGCCCACGCACCCGAACACATTTGCCGAACGCACTTATCGATATTCCACACTCAATATTTATTAATAAAATACCGATTTATTTACACCAAATAAACCGGACTATTTTTATTTTGGACACCAATTTAATTTTAATACACGTGTTTTAAATAGTTGGCGCGAACGGAACACGTTCACGATCCACGTTTTTCTCTACGAGTGAATAAATAATATCATCTGGCGAAGTTGTCGCCGAGAAATTTCACTTTTACCGGCGAGGATCGTCTCGTCTACGATACGTCTGGGAAACGTACTTCTGATTCAAGTAAGTATTTATAATATAGTGGGTACACATCCTTATATTTGACGAAGCTATTAATATCTATGGCGGTGCGAGAGATGCTGTGGGATTCAAATCCACGCTCGCATGAAAATGTATGAATTTATAATACTTTCAGCTTCAGCTCAGAGGTCGTAAATCTCATGTAAATGTATGAGTGGGTAACGGTTTACCCGTATTCTATAACATAACATAACATAACATACATTCACGCCTTTTTCCCGAAGGGGTAGGCAGAGGTGTACCCAGGACTCAGCCCCATAGTAGATACACCCACATTTCGCCAGTATGTTATTGGTCCCATGTAATAGGGGGCGAGCCTATTGCCATATACCGGGCACAGTTCCAGACTCCAGCAGCAACAGGCAACTATTGAGATAATTCCTAATGGAAAAATCCAATATTTAACACTATGCCTGACCTGGGGATCGAACCCGGGACCTCTTAATTGGCAGTCGAGCATGCGCCCACTACGCCACCGAGGCAGTCTATGTCCGTATTCTATGTAGGTACTTATTTAGTTACCTATAGATACTGTTGTAGTTTTACTTACTTTAATTTGAGTATCTACTTAGAAAATTGTCAGTGCTTAGAAACGTTGTGCTTCAATATTAGACTTTGCTCCGTTTTCTTAATTTTCCAGCAGGTTTAAGGACCACCTTATTGTTTTATAAGAACTAACGCAATTTTCTAATTATACACTCAATATGCCTTTATTGAGTTATCTTAAGGTTGTGCTAATCTATTTTTTTTATTAACCATTAAGCAATTGCTTTCTATTTAACTCTGTACCTACAAATATATTTAACCCACATTTATGTACTTCAGGCGTTATGTGTTAAGCCACTTGAATCAATTTACTGAAGACTGTCGTTTATACTAGATGTAGATACACCTATGTATTTATTGTTACCAATGCCTAAACATATTACGAATAAATTGTATATAGGGTAACCTATACAATCATTGGCACCTAATCGTGACAGATGTCATTCATTATGGAATATTTTCAATAATGCGTTAATAGTGTTAAATACACTCATGTCATTTGATTTGTTGATTATTGGTGATAAATTAAATAAATAATTCCAGTTCGAATATTATTAATATGTATTCAAAATCGACATTTTTAGCAGCAGTGGTCAAAAAGTACAATCATTGGCACTCAAGTACAATCATTGGCACTCAAAAAAAGTACAATCATTGGCACTAAAAAATTTTTTTTTTTTTGCTTTATTCTGATTATTTCCTCGTCTCTGATTGGATGTATGTCTGCAGATTTAAGAATTTGTCAATTATTATGGTATTCAGGATGATTTTTTTAAATGGGTATTTAGGGCGTTCTCCGAAACTACCGGGAATTTCGAAAAAACAACTTACGTGACCGATTTCAATAGTAACTAAAACATCATAATCAACATTTTAAACGGTTTTAATAAACTTGATCTGTTTGTTGTGGCTTTTTTGTTTGTTTCTTAATAATTCAATTTTACCTCTTTTTACTGTTGACTTATTTATTTGATATTAAGTACACATATTTAGTTCTAATTAGAATACAATTGAATATATTTGGTATCATTACATATTCAAGATGGCGGCCGCTACAAATAGCGGATTACTTACGTATTTCAAAGTCCCCAAAATACGGGTATTAAATGAAAGGCATTGACTAGAAAAACACAGTTAATTCACGAAATAAAAATAAACACTTCATTGCAGATATTAAATACAATCATCTAGTCAAAAAATATTTTTTTAACTAGGTAGATAGGTGAATAATGGCTAGAGGTAGAAGTGTAATGGGAAACACTACCCAGACGTAATAATTTACTAATCCGTATCCAAAACAAAAGCTTTTTTTACGGTAAGCTTACAGTTGTTAAACTGACCACGACCTATTTCATTGTATGGGGTCAACCGTTTTCGAACGGTATAATTAAAATTTGACCGTAAGGCTTCGCTTAGCTTCGACCGTGTTGACCCTTTTAAAAATCACCTTAGATCCTGGCTCCTTTTCATTTTATTACCTATAAGGTTCCATACCTCAAAGCAAAAAGGGGTATGGGTATGGGGTATGGTAAAGGGTATGAAGTGTCAATTAATATCTAATACCTAGGTTGTCTGCAATTGCTGCCGTGTCTGCCTTTGAGCTAAGCAAAAATAAAATTTTGATATGTACGCAAACAAAGGTATGGCGATTAAATATAAAGTAGGATGTGGGTTCTTCGATCCTTAGCTAAATTTAATCATAACTTATTATTTCAGCTCGGTATTGAACCCTACATTAATCAGAAATAGGTAGGCATGCCACCCAGATAATTATTAATTTATTATTTACGTATGTATTTGCGGTTTTTTTACCTAAATTACTTTACATTGGTTATCAGTAAATCCTATTCCAACGAAAGAAATACACAAAAATGACCAATATTATGCCAAGGTACAATCATTGGCACATGCCACGGTACAATCATTGGCACTGCCAATGATTGGATTTGATCGATAATATATGTTAAATCCATGCGATATAAATTCCATTACAATGTAAATTAATTTCAACACAAAATAAGTCGAATTTTAAAAAACATTTAAAAAGTACAATGATTGGCATTGGTGCCAATGACTACACCGTCATAGAGTTCATAGTGCAATTATTGGCATACCAAAAACTGGCAAAGTAATCACTGAACTGCAAATCTTACACACATATTCCAAAATATGCACCTTCTTTTACGTAAAAATTACAAAAATTAAACAATACTTACATAAATATAATTAATTTAACGCAGTTTTCTTTTCTACTACTCTAACTTTTTTCAAATCATCAGCAGCAATGGCGCGCAAATTTATGAAAAAAATAAATCCCGCCAATTTAACTGTCAATGTCACTTACAATTTGGTTTTGGCAGACGCTAAATTTAAAATACTATGTAGGAAAAAATATTAGAAATGGCTACAGTCGTGTTGTGTTATAATATTACGATTAAAAGTTGAAAGTGCCAATGATTGGGGGGGTGCTAACAATACTACCGGTTACCCTATATATCTATCATAAGTATTTTTCTTCAGCATTTTAATAATTCTTCATTTAGAACAAGGTTTTTTGTTAAATAATGTAATTAAAACGATGGTTTTTGTAATCGACCAGTAGTTTTGCATTAATATTAAATAAAAAATTCCAGTCATGTTAATTATTTCTTAGTGGTTTTCTTTGGATTTGATTTATTTGTTGATAAATAAATTTTGCGTTACTCGTGATTATAACTACATACCTATAATACCTTAGTAATATTTTTGACTGTTTTTATAAATGGTTGAATAATATATACTTAATATTTCTTATTTAATGTTCATACATTATAGGTATATTATTTCTGACTAACATTCAGACTCAATGGCATTTTCGTATTATAGTGTTCTGTATTATAGTGTATATATATTTAGAGTAGATTAGGTAGTTAGAATAATTGTTTATTATTTTTTTCAATAAAGGTACTTTGCCATACTTAAACAATAAATTCGAATATATATATAATATAATTATGGACTCGTAGATACATTATTTATAAAAAAATAATTATTATGATTTAAATATATTAATGCTAAAAAACTTTACCATAGATCACGAACAATAATACCTAGGACCTAGGTCACAAAAGTTGTAATTCATGTTTCTTTTCATTTTTGTCCACGATATATTATCATTTCTTTTTTTATGATTGTGCCTGATGGTAAGCATCATGATAGCCCATATCAGACACAGTGCCACCCAGTGTTTTAAAATACCAAGTTCTGCGCGGCACTGCACTGCGCCTGTCACCCTGAGATATTAGTTGTTAAAACTCATCATGCCCGGTAATTTCGCTGGTAACATTACTTCAGACCATAATTTTATTTTATATTTAGCAATAAAAAATACACCTATGAACATAAAATTACTTATTACAACATAATTAAGGGACGTTCACTAAGGCTACGACTTATCATGTCTAATGTGATGCGAGCTCCGGGTGTGTGAAGAGCCTAAATATGTAGTTACATAAATTCCTAGCACCTCGCGCGAACTCTGACATTCGACACCGATGCCGATGACTCTATGTGAATAGTTAATTAATCACGTTATTAAAGCCTTGAAGAACTATAATTACAAATATAGGTGTCTAGTAGATCTTCGTTAAAAATGCTATTGATTCCGTGATCCGTGTTTTAATGGCATTTCCTCATTTAAACATTATATTATGCATAATGATAATGTTGTAAACAAATTCCCACTTTTTAAAACTTTTCGACGGGTGTGGATTGATTTACGAAAAAGTTGAAAAATCCCCACTGAGGGATTTTTCGGTGGGGATTTTTAGACTAAGGCTTTTAGATTCACAATACTTTGTTGTACCTAATGTAGTAGCGCCTTAGCATGGAAATGCTTCATTAAGCCCAAAGCAGACATATTATTAAAATCAGTGATAGGCTTTTTGTAAGCTTGGCGCGGAGTCCTGACGCTTGAATCCACACAAATTTAGATACGAGTACATACTCGTATATACGCGGTCGCGTATATACCAGCGGTAGTAGCCGAACCCTGTTCTCTACTACAGAAGGTCGGCAAATCGCGATACGGCATCGACGTAGTTGCATAATCGCCGATAAATGCTAAAAGCAAGTCTGTTTTGATCCTTATATCATCGCTAAAATACTTATAGTTATTTTAGCAGTTTTTCAGGTGTACATTTTTTCACATACATTTTTTATTTGTTAGAAAACCGAAAAACTGAAGTCGTTAGCCATTAGCAATTTCCCGTCGAGTTCAATTATCCTCTCGCCTCATTAAAACTAACCAACGCGAGTTTTTAGGTAACCGAAATTCAAAATAACTGTACCAGTTTTCTAGCTTTTGGTCTGGTCCTCTTCCGATTCCGATAGGTTCCCGCAAAGGCCCAGGCAAAAAAAAATTCACATAAATTAGTCTAATTAAAAATTAACTACTGGAATTATTTACGTAATGGTAAAATACATACAAATATACTTTTAATACAAGTAAAATATATACAATACTTTTTATACCTACCGCAAAGTTACCTACCAAAATTATCGAAAAACGTATTGATGACAATAATTAGATTCAGATATTAATTATACATTCAAATTAATGCTGAATTTCAATAAGTGTATTATGTTTTTATCTCTCAATGGGTGTAGTTTATTACTTAATAAATTTTTATGTAGGCATATTATAATTATTCTATGCAAATATAAATGGTAAGAAAGAATTTTAATGTCACTTTTAATTTCACAAGTATCACTTTAAAAGTGAAGAATTTTTTACATATATTATTATTATACCCATTTGACGTGGACCTATATCCGCAATTTATAATATTATCAGCGAAAATTTAAGGCACTCCGCTAACAGAGCAACTTTGGCAACAATCAATCAATTTAGTGTTTACTTTATTTGCCATTTACTAGCTACATTGTTTGTACGTGTTATCGAGGGGGGGCACTGGTAACACAGGTTTTTGACAAAACCTACAATGGTGACACAAGACAGGTATTACTTACCTTTACTAATGTACCTACCACATACATACTGTACCATCTAGCACATAACTTACCTTTTGTGAGAAAAATTAACTTTTTTTTTATTAATATTAATCAACTAGCTGTTTTCAAAAAACCACTGCACACATTGCAACTTTGAATTTTCTATTATCCTAGTAGAAACAGACTCATCCAAGTCATTTTATTTTTTATTTTGAGAAAATGAGGCTACTTACCTCCTTTTCTCAAAGTACATTGCGTTAGAACAATATGTTCACAAAAACTCGTGTTTTTCAAAAAAAAAAAAATTGCAACTTGGAACAGTATGGTTCTTTCTACTTTCGTGTTTTCATTTGCTGCAATCGACAACTGAATTAGTTTTTTATTGCCGCAACTAGCAACTGTTAAATTTGTACTATAGTTATGTCAAGTTGCCGGTTTCTCCAATAGGATATTGCAACAAGTCAAACGATTTTGAAAGTTTTGGCGGTATACGGTAGATTCTTAACTAGTTTGATATTACTGATATTGTTGATTGATGTTTTAAAAATGTCATTTTAATACTTATTTAAATACAATTTCTTTGAGTTAGAATTTTATAATTGCGGCAATCGATAACTGAGAATTTCAGAGACTACAACTGGCAACTTTAAACCAAAACTCAAATAAACTGATGGTTTCTGTAACTGAAGTTGCCCTGTATTCATAGCGCCTTAATTTCATTCTATCATATAAAGTTTCACAGAAAAGATATACAGCGGGTGAATGACCAGAGGTCCAGTGTTTCAGATGTGCTAATTTAGCCTTTGGCCAATGGTTAGCAAATTTTTTTCACCATTAGCGTATTGGAACTACCTATTACCTGTAGGCCAAAGACCTTATCTTGGGGCTATTTGTTATATCTGTGGGGGCTTCCTAATATTCTTTCGAATTTTTGTTGTTGTTATTTTTTAGTTTTGATGAAGATATTTTTTCATATAAGTATATAAAATCTAAAGATGTTTGAAGCTCTACAATATAAGCTTCACCTCCCAGAGCCCCAGCACGTGCCCGACGGCTCCAAACAAATGTTTGTCTATTACTCAACTTCAATATCTCCCATTATTCCATTGTCTCCGAGCTCATAGGCTCGTTTATTCGTCATATCGTTGGCCCCGATCGTCTCCTGAGCTGTTTGTATCAATTAAATAGTCGTTGTTAATTTTCGCGCGACTAAGTTCGTGAGAACAGCCTCTTCATATCGCAGGTCGCAGGTCAATAGTAGGTGACGAAGCCCTTGGGAAACGACCCGCACGTCCTCATAAATATTTTTAGTGGAGTCCTTTCGACTGAGTGATAAAATATGTGGACGATTTATCACCCGTCGAACAACGCCCGCAATTGTGCATCTTGTCATTATTTATACGCCCATTCCCTGCTCGCGTTGATCGAAATGGAAATATGATAATAACATACCAATATATAAAAATATGTTCAACTTTCGTGCAAGCAACTGAAGTAGCAGGAGCTAATATAGGTACGATAATACCGTTGGTGAGATTACGTCAATGAAATGGGTTAAATGGACTAAAGCAATAAATGTGGCCCTCGCCGTGAACTCGCACAGATCGCGCACCGACTCGAGGCCACCTATACATAATAATATAGCATCACGTACCAGACACGGTATCTCTACATTATTAATTACCATCTGTAAAGTTTCACTTTCAAACAAAATAATCACACGCGAATATCTCGCGAACATCACGGTTAACGATTAATGATTTACTGGGAACATGCAATGAGCAAATTATTCCCGTGGTGGACCTTTTTGCTCGTGCCATGTTTTTGCATTAGTCCGGGAATGTTGAACCATTAAGCTGGTTTGTTCCTCACGAATTGGTCATATAGAACTGTAATGTGTATGTGTACTTATGTATATTTCTTAAGCCTCTGATCTGGTTTCAATAAGAATATGATTCCTAGTACTAATATTAGAATACTCAACTTATAATCCGTATCTAATATTAGGTAGGTGCCTTTTGCGAACTACTTCTGAGGGCACACTTACCTATCAAAATTACACACGCATCACGCATGTTTATTGAGAAATATAGTAACCGGCTCGATATGCAAATTCTACAATGGTTGATTAACATGTAAAACAGCAAAGGACAAGGCAAAGTTAAACGTTTCGGGTTTAGAAGCGCGGTGCGGTAATGATCCGGGCTCAACATTGAATGATAATGATAGCGGTCGTTGCACAGTCGTGAACTTGGTCCGGTGGCCTTCGTGCCGTTCCATCTCATTGTTAAGGAATGACTATTGTTGCTGAACTAATACGTTTGGAAACTCATTACATAACCAGTCTTCAAATCATGGAAGACGTCTCATTATTTAAAAATATTGTACCGGATGAGTATAAAGCCTGTATGTGTAGCAGTATGAACTTGTTTTTCAAGTATAGTGCATAGTAGCACGTAGTCAGTGAAATAAATAACATTGCCATTTTAGGAACTTCTATATAGAATACATAGGTGCATAGGTGTAACACTTGGTCTGATTGTGACTGACGAGATTATCCACTTAACCACTTCTATATGCTGCTACCAGCCAGCCGCTATAACAAGTGACCTGATATGCATAAATAATCAAGAGAACAGAGGCGCTTCGATATCCATTTTACAACTTAATTTGCAACGTTGATATGCCACGAGGATGACAGAATGATCTCATAGTGAGCAAGATAGCACGTCCTCGATATTAATGGTGCTTCTATGAAAATCCTCTTAAAACACCACACCATATGCGACCTACTGTCTGCAACTGTGTAAGAACCGATTTGGGTCGAACGTGATCGTATCTGAATCGGTTTGAGGCAACTCTAAATCTGCCGGCAGCCGGACCCGTTTAACCGACCTCAATATCGATCTAACACTGCTCCGTCCTAATATTCAAACATGTCGAAGTTCCTTTACCTAGCTCGACATCCTTCGATATATCTAGAGCTGACACATTGGCCCAATTCCCGAGTTCAATAAAACATTTCCCGTCTGGTTTCCCTGAACTTGCACGCCTCCGATCCCGAGCGAACTGCCAGACGAAAATAGATCGCATTATGTACAACATACATCAAGCTCGGAATAATAAAAATCAACTAACTACTATTGGTGCGAACCTAGTTTGCTCGGGAATCACGAGTTACGGCGTAGCGAGGTAAACATTATAATATTATGGTGTTAGTATAATTAAACCAATTAAATAGACACTCGGTTATTTGCCGCTCATTGCATGAGGTAAAAAATAATTGAACATAAATCACATGCATTCAATTATCGTATAATTACAAAGACCTTAGAGAAAAGAAAAAAACATGATTTGGTAGTAAAACGTCTTACACTTCTGCATACCGCATCCAATAAAACCCACTCTAGGTTTCTAGTTTTATAGCTATAGATAACTAATATACATAATGCGGAGTCGGTTCATAGCCAAGCGAAATCATTGGTTTTTATTTGGACGGGCAGTTAAAGCGTGGGCGTATAGGTACTAGTCACTCATAAAAATTTAACTGTTGGGCTACAATATGTTTCCATGCACACAACGTTTGCTTACTCATTTTGTATTCAACGATATTAATGTACCCGTACTAGATTTCGCGATCCCAACACACTCTTTGCTCGACTAAAGTGTACTGCAATCCGTACACCTTACTTTAGTTTAACTTTGACATCCATGCGGTGTGAACGCGTAACGCGAATATGCGTTTGCGTAACGTGTTCGGAGCTGTGCGATTATGAGAAAACAAATCCAGTATTTATTTTTTATTTGATTATATTACACACTATTGTTCATGTATTTTTGATCTTAATAAATAAACGCAACTTTAATAAACTAAGTAACAGAATTTCAGCAAAACATTTTTAAGAACGTAATATAGTTTTCTCTAGTAGATATGTGGAGATTTTTTTAAATTTTATTGGTATTTGAAGACAAGTTTTAGCTACATTTGCCAACAACATTCTTTACAACAGTACTTCACAACAGTATTATTACTTATTCAGTGGTAAAACTAATTATCTTATTTGAAAGTGAAAAGTAGCTAGATATGAATGTCTTAGCAACAATAGTGAACAATTAACATAAAAGACAATAAATCTACTTCTTGCTACTTATTAGGGATGTTACATAGCTTCGATTTCGGTCCTAAAAGCTTAGAACTTCCGATTGATAGGTATAACTTCGATTTTGGTTCCGATACTTTTAAACCGGAGGTTATATCGGAGGTAATGAAACAATGGCGGCGTCAATCAGCGGGTCTTAAGAGGCCGGTGACCGACAAATTCCCCATACAACTGTAATACCTAAATCATGTGCAATTAGAGCATATTTTTAACATACAATAATGTTATTCTAAACAATTCTAAAGAGACTATGGGTCCGTGGGGGCCTTCCGCTCTGGAACTGTACAAGGAGCTAGCTAAACGCTTGGTGGAGGCATCGGGTGACCAGAATGCTGGCCTGTATTTTGCCCAGAGGATAAGCATCTGCTACTAACGGGGCAATGCCGCCAGCATTCTGGCCACCTACCCTTCCTCCAAGGGTTTAATAGATTTAATTTAATGAGTAAGGTTTTGTACATAAAATGTAAATAGTGTAGGTAGTGAGTTTTGTAAATAGTGTTTTGTGTGTTACTTTTTAATGTTTCTTTGAACAAGACGCTAGTTATATAGATTCGTAATTATAATTTAGTCTAAAATACTTATATTATGGTGTTATACCTATCTCAAAATACCTATAATTTGGATTTTATTATATTGTAGTCCTTATTACTTATATTTTGGATTAAGATATAATTAGGAACTTAGATAACTAGGGTCTTATTCTGAATAATATCACTGTATGTTGGAAACATGCTCTGATTGTATATAATTTAGGTATAACGTTTGTATGGAGAATTTGTCGGTCGCTGACCTCTTAAATTTTGATTGTCGCACGGGAAATTCTCGCTCCGACTCCGATAACCAAATTAAAAACCTCCAACTTCGGTTCCGATAAAACCACCTTCGTTACATTCCTAGTAACTACTAATAATATTATGTACATAAAATACCGTTAATATTTATATGTTTCAAGTCTGTATCCATGCAATTAAAATTGTTTTACTTAAATTATTGTAATGACTTGTTACAAGATACATGCGTTACAAGATTCATGCGACCCGAGATAACAAATATATGAGATATATCCATTTTATATATAATAAAAGCTAAAACTTAAGTGATAAAAATTATTTTGTTAAACAATAAATAGATATTGATAAATGTTGGTCTTGTTAAGGTCATTATCGCTGTGAGTTCAAGATAAAGACATCCAAAAGGATGTGGGATATTTTTATACTGACTATCTATACTTAAGCAAGCCGCTTTTAAGTGGATTAGATGGAAACCTATGGCACACCCCGAACACTCGACTCAATCCCATACAAAAGCCGCGCTATGACTACCTACTGACACAGACACTGCACACATGGAGTTTTGTACACGTGCAAGAGTGTGCGTGAGGTGATTTCCCAGAAAGTGGGGCTCGTGGAGAGCTCAATCTCGCTTGCAAGGTGAGGAAGGCTCGATTGGTGGGCGTAATATTTATTTAAAATAATTTTAATTTAAATCACTTAATTTAAGTTTTTAATTTTAAAATAATTGTTTTTTTTTTAATATTTCATGATTTATGTGTTTTCATTATGCCTGAAATAAAGCAATTTTATTTTATTTATTTATTATTTATTTATTATCTGTCCTGTGCCAATGGGGAATAAAATGGAAAATGTCCAGCAGTGGACATTCTATAGCTGAGATGATGATTATATTGATGATGATGATCTATACTTCAGTAGATATATTGAAGTATATATGGACCTAACAATAAATTATTACTTATCACTGCTAAAGGCAATTACGAGTTAAAACTGTTGAAAAATAAAACATTGGCAGATATAATTCATTATCCAATTTAAAATCAGATCAATATTTTGTGTTGTAGATATCTTTATTAAGTATATTTAAAAACTGAAATAAAAAAAAAAAAAAAAAGGATGATGACAGAAGAAGAATTAAATTCAAAACATACATACATAAACATACATTCACGCCTTTTTCCCGAAGGGGAAGGCAGAGGTGTACCCAGGACTCAGTCCCATAGTAGATACACGCACATTTCGCCAGTATGTTATTGGTCCCATGTAATAGAGGGCGAGCCTATTGCCATCTACCGGGCACAGTTCCAGACTCCAGGCAGTTATTGAGATAATTCCTTATGGAAAAATCCAATATTTAACACTGCCTGACCTGGGGATCGAACCCGGGACCTCTTGATTGGCAGTCGAGCATGCGCCCTCTACGCCACCGAGGCAGAATTAAATTCATCGATCATTTTATATTTTATTTCATAATTTTCTTACCCGATAATAATAATTTGTAAAGCACACAATTTCATGTCCCGTTGCAGTAACAATTTCAAAACAAACTGCATTTCATGTGCTCTTCTGAGTAGTTCTGAGCGTGTCTATCGATTTAAGTAAAAGTATCAAGTGTAAACGATAAGAGCAAACAAGAGATGCGGCTCAGTTGCTCACGGCCGAACTAACACAAGGCCTAATGTAAACAAAGTCTATGAGCCTTTGCAAGCTGTATACTCAACCAATGTTCCACTTACGTAGCTCATTTGTTGACATACGATGCAACTCATCGGTTGCCCATCACTATTTTAACACAAACGAATTAGACGATTGTATCAAAATATATCCTCCAAAAATTAATATCACTTGTCTGCACAAAAAGACAACATAGAACATAGAAATGTATCGTGATGATTGAGATAGAGCTTTAATTTTTATAAATGGAATGGCAGTTCGTTATATCTTAATAATTTCTTTAAAAATAAGCTTAATAGGTATAGAATTTTCATATTTTTTGTATACCTACTGTAGGTATTTGCGAGCGGTTTATAGAATAGAATAGATAACTTTTTATTGATATCCCTATACAGAAAACAACAAAAAAATAAAATTAAATCTAGAAAACGTGCAACAATTGACGGCCTTATCAATCAGAGTGATCTCTTCCAGGCAACCATGCAGTGATAGGAACTAATTAGATGCTGGAATGACGGCTGTTTCAAACAAATAAATTATTTAGGTACATATAAGTTTTGACTTTACCTATTATTAGGGAGATCCAAGGATTTAACACAACTGACTGTAAACTTATCATCATCGAATTATTTATTATAAGTACAGAAGTTTTGTTTACGGAAATGCCAATTCTAATTTACAATCCCTCTGTGTAGGTACATACATATTATATTTGACAATATAGGCCCAGGAGTTTTATATTATTATCTGACTTTTATTGCATTGTTAAATGAAGTGCGTATGTTTATACGACAATAATTTATCTCAAAAATTGTTTCAATTTATATGAGTTTGCCAATCACAGCAACACAGCAATTCATGTGCCTATGTATGAATATAAAACTATTTCATCGTCAATCGTATATCATTTGGTGAGTATTTGTGCTCATTACAAATTGCTCATTTTGTAAAACGGCTTGTATTCGGTTATTTCTAAGAACAGAGCGTCTTTTGAATTTAACTGTCTATTAAATTCCACGTCGCTGAGGCATATTCACTGTAGACAAAATCATAAATAATGCTCTTATATAGTTAAATACAGGTTCTTAATGCACGAAGTGATAAAATAGTAATCCTGAAATCCCAGTCATTGAACTGGAATAAAGGACCAATATTTTAAAAGCAATGGATTCCCATTGCTTTTAAACGGACACTATTTCTCGAAAGCAGAACTAGTAATTTGTTCCAATAACAATAACGAATTTAATGGGCAAAGGATAAATAACTAACCGCCTACGACGTTTCAGAGCGCCATAGACAATATCAATGGTGCATTTCACGGTTTCTCTCGACGATGAGGAGACAGATTTATAGCTTCCTCTCCACAACCTACGCTTACTCTTGATAGCTGCAAAAAGAACCAACATTTCTCACGCTACAATGAGTCTCTTGATTACTTATCTAATTTAAACTTTACACACCTAAATTGCAACAGAACAGCTGATCGGTCAATTTGTGTTTTTGTGCCGTCAATGTCTTGGAGGACATTGTAAGAAGTTGACTGTGGAAGTTGATAAGTAGTTTTAATTATATTTTTTGTCTTTCGAAGTATCTTGTAGTTCCATAATTTGGTTATGTTAGGAATAGAATTAGATATGTTAGGAGTTTTGAAAATTGATTTTGCTCTTTCTGAATTTCAACATTGTCACGTCGTATAATAGTTGTTCATGGTTTAACCTTTCTTAAATTTCTATTACTAATTGATTACTACAGATGTCATTTTTTTGTAACTCTTTGTATGATTAAATGGTTCGATACTTATTATTAATGTCCTTTTAATATAATAGGTATAAAAGTTCCAGCTTTTAATTCACCTTGAGTGCTAAATAGCAATAAATAGAAAGATGAGCATAAATGCTGGTTATTTATCTTATCAGTTTGCTGATCTCGTTGTCATACGTCTAATTATGTAAGCGAGTTAATCTCACCTGCTTTCATTCAAGGATCCATCAGATTTTGGCTGTAATGTGGCGATTATGATGTCATTGCTCATCTCTTGTTACATACACATATTAACATTCATATTAATCTCTACATGCACTTTTAGATGACTAACTGTTATTTGATCAATAGTTGTAGGCTATACTAATGCTCTTATATTATTATAAGTACAGTCTAGACCGTACTCCCGATCATGATGCCGGTTTTGATCCCCAGGTAGAAAGTGTTATGAAAATGAAAATAATTTATTTAAAATTAAGCACCGTTACAAACTGTTTGACTGCGGTCCTCTCACTAGACTCGTAAGGGCCAACGTGAAGAGTTTACATCATTATCATTAGCCTGGATTCTGGAACTGTGCCCAGTAGATGGCAATAGGCTCGCCCCCTTAATGGAACCTAAAAACATAACTGGCGAAATATGGGTGTACTTACTATGCGCGGCACTACACTGAGCCTTTCACCCTGAGATACTCGTATTAGTTGTTGAAACTCGTCATTATCGATAGACGTCGTGAATTACATTCATGAGTCTGTTCAACTGATGTGTTAATAAATAAATTGCTAATAAGTTAATTAACAAGTTAACTGCGAATTATAAATACACTTTACACTCACTTTATAAACACTATAGGAAAGTTTATTTGCTCGTCTAAAGCCAGTTAAAATAAACAGTGACAATTTATGGTTAGGTGTTTCAACGTGTAGGCGAGAACACTACGAGATGTCACCCTTGCTAAGATACAACCTAGAGTTAGACAGCGTAGACGTCTACTATCTTACAATGCATTAGCATGTAAGCTCTTTAGCACCATATTGTAGTTGAAACACTTATCCATTATTCCTATTTCAAATCCCTGATACATGAAATATTCATAGCGAAAAGATACGTCGTCTGGCTACTCGAATTCAATATAAGTGATACCAACATTTACATTTAAATGAAACGATTTAAACTACTTGTCCATTCTGTTAGTTTATAAAGAGAGACAGTTTGGTGTTTATTGCTTCTGTCTGTTATTTTATTGATTTCATGATTCATATACTGGTTATAAAATATGAAGGGTTTATGTAACTGTTGCGCTTAAGGTGGTTGGGTCCACATAATTTCCCATACAAACTTTGGGGAACCGTCGACGATGATAGAAGATATATAACTTCTTCATTAGTGTTTTATTTTAAGTAACAACTAATTATAAAGTGGCATTTATCCAGTTATACTACAAAAGATACGTTTTAAACTGCAAATACTTAGGGATTTATCGGTATTATAGAATTCTCAAGACTTGAAATACCTATTTGCAGTTATAAATCTTTTTTTTGTAAAAAAAAACGTTGTAAAAATTGACGTTGTACCTACCTATATATTATTAATTAATTTTTAAGGATAAGATTTGTAAAAATTGTGTATATACTTTGCGTACTATATAATATTACAATTAGCTCATCATGTCTAATGCTCCGTATAATACTATAATAATGACTATTGTAACATCTCAAACACCATGCTGAACGGCAAATAAAGAATTATGAATTAATATAACCACAGGTATAACTTTATATTTAGTTGTTACAAATGCAACTCTAATAAAGTAATTATATCTCATTTTAAGGGCTCGTATCAATTATTCATCAATTACTGTAATAATAAACTACCTTACAATACGCCCTACTTGTTGCGCGTTACACTTTTTTTATTATTTAATAAGGTAAAGTTATATTGCCGACCGCCTCTGTGGCATGGTGGACGCAAGCGCTATTCTGCTTCGATCGCTGAATTCGATCCCCAGGTCGAGTAAGGAGTCTTATTGGATTTTTCTATTAGGAACTATCTCAATAACTGACTGGAGGCTGGAATTATGCCCGATATGAGTTTTTGAATCTTATCATGCCCAGTAATTTTGGTGGTAACATTGCCCTTCATACCGAAACAAAGTAATGTTTGCACATTATTGCTTGGCGGATGAATAACTGGCAAAGGTATTACAAAATTCTGATGCGCTGATCCATTATGTTTTTTTTATGATAGTGAATGACAAGACGAGCAAACCAGGTGCCTGATGGTAAGCATCATGATTGCCCATATCAGACACAGTGCCACCCAGTGTTTTAAAATTCAAATTCTGCGCGGCACTGCACTGCGCCTGTCACCCTGAGATATGAGTTGTAGAATCTCATCATGCCCAGTAATTTCGCTGGTAACATTGCCCTTCATACCGAAACACAGTAATGTTTGCACATTACTGCTTGGCGGATGAATAACTGGCAAAGGTGTGGTACTTCCCCAGGCGGCCCCCTGCGAAAGGGGCCTACCACTACAAAATATGGGAAGGGATATGGGTATGGGAAGTTGATTTTTTTGCGAACCTGGCATCCTTTCTTTAGTTTAGCTAGTTTTTCAGTTTTTCGGGTAGTCGCATCCCTACTTAATAAATACTACAGCCGCCTGCCAAGCGTGGTTATTACGGCAAAATCCCCCCATATGAATAGTTAACAGCGTTCTATGGGGGAGACCTACTTCAGCAGTGGCCAGCTCATGATGATGACTACACCTTGTTTAAGTAGAAAATAGCATATGTGCTCAACTGACTAATAGCTATTATTTATTCTTAGCTATTAGAGCTTCAGCACTAGGCACTCGACACAGCTCCTAGCAAGAATGCATTAGAAAAAGTAGTTTCATGTGAAACACGTAGGTATAACAAATTAACACGCAATCCTCGTACGATGCCGACGTCCTACATAATTTTGCTGTCCTATTAACATTCTTTCTTTTATAACCGGTATTTGGGAATATATGTCTAGCTTGCTGGGTATATTATGTCGCCTGATACCGTCTGTCCAATTAATAAAACAACTTAATATTCATTTCAGATATTATCTTTAAAATGTTATTCTAGGAATACATTCTTATAGCAAAATTTATAATTAACCTAGGCACTATACTTATGAGAGCCTGGAGTCTGGTACTGTGCCCGGTAGATGGCAATAGGCTCGCCCCCTATTATTTGGCACCAATAACATACTGGCGAATGTGGGTGTACCTACTATGGGACTGAGTCCTGAGTCTTCGGGAAAAGGGGTCATTGTACGTTAACACGGGAAAATGAAAGCATGAATGTATTAGCAAGCATCGAATACGTTTAGGGACATTATATATTATGAGATTTAATAGGGGTGCCACCCATATAAAAACCGTTCAATTTTTAAAAACCTTTCTAAAAACCGTTTTATATTTTACAAAATTATAAAATAAATTTAATATAACTATATATATAACTATTTCTGACATGCTTTCCAAAATAGACTATGAGTAAATTTTTATTACTTCTGTGTTTCGCAGGAATATAATATTATAGCCACTGCCGCACGTGTACCTACTCATAAAGACCAAAAGGTCATTAGCACTATATTATTTTATTATTTGAAGTATGGGATAACAATGTAAATAAATCTGTGCGAAGACGTGCATTCATGATAGAGCGCCTTTCAACGCCTTCTACTCATCATATAATTTGCAATTTGTACCCTGAATAAAATAGATCTCTATCTGTACATGTCAGAATACAATGGGACATTACACGATACGTTTACCGATAAATCGCAGCCTACGCGTTCGAAACGTTGCATGAATCTCGCATGTGTTCCTAAAAAAGATTTTCTACGAAATTGTCAGCCAGTGGAATTGTGACAATGTTGTCATACGTGTGCAAAGCTCAGATTTCATTCACATCTCATACATACAAATGAATAGTATAAAGATTGACTGTTTATAAAGAGTCGTTTTAGAAAAGTCATTAGAAGCTCGAACAGCTGTTTCAATGGGTGAAATAGGTACTTACATATCTTGTGTATATAGGTCAACGGACATCATAACGAATGATTATCGAAATTCTCTATCTACTCGTAAAAGTAGGTAATGGATATTGTATGCGACCAACTTTGACAAGCTGTCGCTTGTGACAAACAAAACGGACCATGTATTATTCATAGTCAGTCACAATTCAGCATCAGGTACAATGAGAGTGTCAGTAGGTAGTGGTAAAACTCCTCTAGCACTGAGTCATTGCCGGCCTGGTCAATGCGCGACTCAATTTGAGCGGAATTTCTACGACTGTGTTGAATAACAAAAGACTAAAGACTTAAAATAAAAGCTCTCTCAGCTCTGCTAATTTGCTCTTTTATTTCTTTACATAATGAATCTTGCAATTCGATATCTATAAACTTATATATTATGTTGTTTTAGCATATTATTATTATGATATGAAAATAAATAAAACTCGTACTTAGGGTGGTTTCCGCTGAGAGCGAAAGAGGTGCTCACCTTTTTCGTCACTACTGGTGATAACTTTGATATGGAAATAAAGTTATTGCTCTCAAGTCCTAGTTAAAAGTTGCAGAAGAGATCGAACTAAGGACACTGATGTTTTAGTCATAAAATCATCTTTCGTCTGTCATATTAAGGACTATATAATCCTTTCTCTACGTCGGTGAAAGAGGCTAAAATATTTTTAACTTATGGCGTATAACGTTAAGTCGTTGCAAGAGGCGTAGCTTAGGTGATTATCGCAACTCGTAACGGGGAGCGTATTGACAACAACTGTGCTTAGGAGATCAGCGACAAGATATTTAGCTGCCTTTGCAATAATGACGATTAGTACAAGATAATCACGTATATCTGGTCATGTCACCATAATATGTCACGATTTGACTTGAATCAATGTAAGCATTTTCATTCATTATATTCTCGCAATTTGCACCATTAATCATCCGGCACTTCTATAACCAAGACCAACCTTAAATATTATGCATGTACCTTAATAATTGTCATTGTGTAAACAACAGCTACTATAATATACTGTAGACTAGATAGATGTAGACTGAATTTGAGATTAGGTCTTCGGTGTAACGTAACCTATAGCTAATACGGCTAAGACAAAGATTTACGAACCTGAGCCGAAGTTCAATACCCGACATTGACGTAGTAACAACGTCACCTAATTAGTAAAACTACTGATAAGATACTGGCCTCATTATTATTAAAAGTTAAACCACTTGTCTTCAGAACATTAAACTAAAGTGTATAGGATTTCAGCTAAGCGATAAGCCAAGAAAGAGGTGAACACAAATCGTTAGAGGTGTACCTCAGTAGTACACACACCAGTTAAGTTTTTATAAGTCCCATGCAATAGGGGGAGAGCCCATATCTACTAGGAATAGTTCCAGGCTCCAGCCTGTAATTGAGAAAATTCCCAATATAGGAAATATCCAGTAATACTTTTTGCCTAATCTGAGGGTTAAAACTAGACCTAATTTTTTTATGACAGTGAGTCACGAAACGAGCAAATCAGGGGCCAGATGGTTAAGCATCATGATTGCTCATATAAGACACAGTGCCACCCAGTGTTTTAAAATTAAAAATCCGGCACGGCACTGCACTGTCACCCTCAGATATTAGTTGTAGAAACTCATCATGCCCAGTAATTTTGCAGGTAACATTGCCCTTCAGACCGAAACACAGTCACATGTTTGCACATTACTGCTTGGCGGATGAATAACTGGCAATGGTGTGGTACTTCCCCAGGCGGCCCCCTGCATAAGAGGCCTACCTCTCTCGGTCCGAAAGAACTACCTAATGATCGGCAGTAGCGCTTTCGGACCACTACGCCGAGGCAGTCTCCAATTTATTCATTTATTTAATAAATGAATAAATGAGAGACTGCCTTCGAAACATGTTCCAAAGATACCTTCATGTCACATCTGACCAGATGACATAACAGCCAAAATAATCCGTTTGTAAGGACTATTTCAACCGAAAATCTGGGCCAGTAAAATATTTCTCAGACCACCATAGATTGCTGTGTGAAAATCCAATACAGCAATTAGCCTAAGACTACTGACATGAATAAATGTAGGTATACAAAAATAAGCTTCAAGACATCAAAGCTCTTAGATCCATTGGGAGACAGCAGTTTATGTTATTCGTCGCCATCAACACAAACAACAAATAGTACCTACTCGTCAGAGACACAATAGGTGACAAAAACCGACGCGATGTCAAGACTGACGGATTCCCTCAGACTTCCGGGTTCTGAGTTATGGTTTAAGCCGTTTGTTTTGCTCCTGGAGTATTTGAAGATTGTACAGATAGATATCAGACATAACAAGACAATGGAGACGCACCTTTATATAAAGAACGTGGACTGGACTTTATGGAGTTGATCGCATGATCTATTTATACAAAAAAGAAAAGTTGATTTTATCTCTAATTCTTCTAGATTTTTTATGTATTTTAGAGATCCTTTATACATAAAAATCACAGTCCTGACTTCTTCCCCACTGGGGAAAACTAGCTTTTTTTTTCAAAGTTGTCCCACATGTGGTGACAAGCGGGACAACTTTTTTTTTAATTCCCAGTTGTCTTCAGTGAAAACAAAGGAGTGGGGACCCGCGAAAATGACCCCTTAATCCTCACTGGCATACACACTCACGTATATTAACGCCTAGCTCTAAGTTTTGAACCTAAAACCTGATATATTGTACAAATTTTTTCATTGTGATATAGTCAAGGAATAAGGAGGAAATTCCCGAAAACCCCATTGCAACGAATTCAAGTGAATTACGCTATTAACCAATATATATATTTTTTTATAATTTATTCATGTTATTTATTTATTACAACACCATGAACACTGCTCCATGCCATTTTTTAAGTTAACAAAATTATGATTATATTTTAGCTATTTGTAACAGTCTTTATGTATTAACCAATATTTATTTATGTATTTGTATCCCGCACATAGCATTCTATACCAGTTATCCTGGTACTGGAGAAAATAGTGCAGTCATGAAAAGTTAAATATAAACTCTGATTAAAACTCAGGAAGGAATTTAAAAGCTAAGTATTACTAAACAGGCACACGTGCACCTACCCGCATATTAAGCCTGTGAACAATTGAGTGCAGTTTCATAAAGGGCAATTATTCGAGCCGCGGTAACCGGCGCTACCGGTCTGCGGCGCACAATGCCCGCCCAGACAAAGCGAGCCTGAGCTGACAGACCTTTTGTTGCCCTTCCTGCCTCTTTGCTCCTCTATCCCACTCAAACTTTACTATACAGTCTTATAAAAAGGAGTTGTAATACTTAAGGGGCTTCATCTACCCGTCAAACTAGACAACTTAAAAAAAATCAACTTCCCATTGCTAAAAGGGTGCAGTAATATACAGCTCGGCAAGATGATGCCGATGATGCCTTTTGTGACACCTTGTATAATATACTCTTCTATTCGATGGTGCCAGTGACATTTGAGCAACTGTTCTTTTTCACGGAACATTGTTCCACAGAGGATTGTTCTTGTCAAAAACAACAACAACTTAATCAAACACTAACTCTAACTGGTTATTACTTCTATTACCGTTTGAAGATAAACATATTACTAAGAAAAACTTCAGTTTAAAACAGTTTAAAGTTGGTTACCTTCATCATGAGCTTGTATGAAATTTTATTAGTATCGATACAACTATCAACATTCCTTTCACAAGGAAGCATCGTGGATGCCGGTATAAATTAATGAGCAGTTATCACTTCAGTACTCGAGCTATAAGCAAGTAAGGACCTATGTAAGTTCTTATTTTTAAGCGCTATAATAAACTTACCGGCTTGTGTGTAATCATGACTAGTTATTTTACGCACCGAATTACTTAAAAGAATTACTTAAATGGCAGAAGAAGCATGAAAGTAAGATTAATGCTGTGGAAATGAGAAGTTTGAGAAGTATGAGTGGAGTGACCTTGATGGACAAAGTGAGGAATATTGTGATAAGGGAACGCTGTGGCGTGTTAGAAGATGTAGTGACAAAGATGGAGAAAGGATTGCTTAGGTGGTTCGAACATGTGGAGAGGATGGACGAAAGTAGATTGACAAAGAAGATTGATAAGGCGAGTGTGAATGATCAAGTCGGTAGGGGCCGATCGAGGCATACCTTTCATGAACAAGTTGATGTTATCTTAAGGAAAGGCCAGGTCAAAAGTACCAACAACCGACGAGCATGTATGAAGAATGTGATGAAAGTGGAAGAAGCGAAAGTTGTATGTCAGGATCGCAGCAAGTGGAAAGAAATAGCCTCTGCCTACCCCAACGAGAACAAAGCGTGACTGTATATATGTATTTATTACTTAAAATGAACTCCGATTAAAATCATATAGGTACAGGGGTGGGCAAAAATTATTATTGAGTGGCGCTCACATAACGTAAAGCTGGTGATAGACTTGAGCATTTCCTAGTAATGTACCGTTCGTGCGAGTGGTATTATAGGGACATGCTAAGTGTTCAAGATCATTTCAATGTAAGGTAACGTCGCGAGACGAGCTAAGTAGATCGCTATTGCGAAGACTTGCGGAATAGGCACTGGACTGCAAGCAGTGAATTGGGTGTAGTAAGGCTTTGGTCCAGAAGTGGGGCAGATCTGGATTTAAACTACAGGTATATTAACGATAGCTGGCACGATCTTTCACCATATTGTCTGAATAAATGCACGGCATGACTTCACATCATGAATAGTATCTTTCTCTCTTGTTTTGTTTTTGTAACCTTCATTAACATCCGCAGCCCACTACAACCCATTGCTGGGCCTAGGCCTTCTTCATGTCATGCCACTTAACCCTGTCCTGTGCGACCCGTGTCCAGATGCAACCCGCCACTTTTACTATGTCATCCGCCCACCGTGCTGCCAGACGACCGACGCTGCGTTTACCTTTGTAACCTTATTAACTTAAATTACATTATTGGAGTACGGTGACTGGCCGTGTGGTTTTGGCTATATAATAGGGCAAGGAGTGGCCCTCTCATCCCGTGGGAGCCGTGAGACCCGGCGATGGACATATTCGGAGAGTGGGCAGCAGCGCTCTCCGGCAACAAGTATTCTAACTACTGCAATCACTAAGCCGCCTGCCAAGCGTGGTGATTACGGCAAAATATGGGAATATTAATAATTTATGGCGTTCTATGGGGAGGCCTTTTTTCAGTAGTGGACGTCTTCCGGCTGATGAACGGCTACCTTTTGTCAACTTACCTGTACCGAGTTTTCAGAATACTATAATATGGCCTCAATGGCCTATAGTCATCTAAATCTCCATTATCTAGTGTTTGCTGACAAGACTGGAGATGAAGTCTAGGTCATACGTCATTATTAGACTAGAAAATAGGGTCACCACTAAGATTAGCTGCGCTATGTACATTCGCATTATCAGTCGTATACTTTTACACATATTGATAACAGGTACTACGTGTACCGGGAAACGAGAGTTGTAAAGATTACAATGTTTAGACAGACGTGGTGTGATGCTGTTCACTTGACTGTCACTTTTCAGGTTTGCATAATAACTCTTATCGCAATTTCCACTTTTCTTAGAACTAACAATTAGTAAGTGTTATGAAAATATGATTACTTAAATTAAAATAGGTGTGTAATTTAGAAAAAGGTACAGTAATTTGAGGGGGTTAAACAATCGATTGAACTGAACAACTTTCGAGAGGAATAATTGCAAATAACTGAATAAATGAATGAAAGAAACTAACAAATAAATGAATCATTCTAAAACCAAATTTCGATAATGAATCGAAATTCGAAGGAATACGAATTTCTTTATCGCGTATCTTGCAATTCTTTATTTTGTTAGTTCTTAAGAATTAAATTATTTTAATTACTATTATTAATTAAATTATTTCGAATTTGTTCTTTCTTTACGTACAGATGCACCTTTTTATTGTTATTATACCTTTTTGTGAAACCTTATATTCATAATCACCTTCCTTCCTTATCCATACCATCTTCTCATTGTCTTCATGGCTACATGACTTTTAACCCTTCGCATGACGACAAATCTATATCAGGATTGTCTTTAACTCTTTACCTTACTTCTTCACACATTTAAAATACAAAAGAGACTTTGCTATTTTACATGACTTACGCACACATTCGGTCGTATTGGTATTTTATTATGAACGTAAGTCCATAATTTGCACAAGTGTTGCTCCACGTAACTGTTGCGATGAAGGTAATAGGGTTGCATAATACTTAAATAATATAATATATATTTATTTACAAGCTAGACGATTACCAGACACACGTGTTAAAATCTTAAAATATAGCCTTTACCTTCGGGGCTTAGATATAACATAGGTTATGTTATATACATTTTTTTAACGGGCAAAGTGCCATTATTATAAAAGTCTAAATAATTCTAAAGCCACCTATAGAAACTCTAAATGCCCACTGTGTAACCCACTGTCAGATGACAACATACCCATGATACTGGCGGCGTTGTCGAGCTGAATTGCAATGCTTACACGTTGAGCTAGATGAACGCCAGCATTTTGTTCATGCGTCGCGTCGCTTCAACCAAGCGCTTATGAGGCACAAGACACCAAATAGCTTGAAAAATAATGAAAAATAAAATCTTTCCAATTATCAAAGTAATACTTAGGTATAATAATATGTCTAGTCATTTATGCCTACTATAAGTATATTTATAAGAAGCATATATCATTAGGTGTCAGCCCTATAGCAACAGGTGGCAAATATGGCACGCGGCAAGTTGGTAATGAAAATTGACACTAATATGACTGTAATCACGTTGTTACTATTTCTTTATTGGATTTAAATATTACTCTAACTGCTACATTTTTCCTCTTCTTATAGGTAGAATAGAAGAGATATAGGCTTGTAAGAAAACAGAACAAAAAGCTTCTCTTGAACAGAGAATCTTTTATTATTCAAGTCTTCTTCTTCATTGCGTGTTATTATTAATTGTTTTAATATATGTACTACAGTACAGTAATTAGTTGGTAAAGTAAAGTACACACGAGTAAAAAATAGTGCAATATAAGACACATTTTTTGTATATTCACCGTTTTAGATAACTAAAACTTTGTAGGAAAACATACCTAGGAGTTAGAACAATTAATACTTTTCTCTGCTGACTTTTCTAAAACAAAAGCGTCCGCATCAAGATAAAGAAGGCCTTTTTAAGTTTTGCTTATTATACGAGTACCATAAAAGTCCAAAATACACATGAAATGTTGAGGCGCCATACCTCTGCAGACGAAGGGAACAAAAACAAATAAAACGTTAAGAGCCTCGACTGGCGCCTGTCTTATCGGCACGTGGACCTTTTCGTTATTCCTCATTCCTAGAACGCATTCCATCTCGTTATTAAAGAAAGGGTTCACTTTTATCCAAAATCTCGGTCACACTGTCCATTGATAAGACTACTTACCCATATAAAACTCGGCTATTCCCGTATTTATGTTATCGGAAGTTGCCAACCGACAACCACGTTCGAAATGGTTCCAAGTAAAATATGTGCATATTTGGCGGGAAGTATGTTTATTTTACGGTTTAAAATTGCAAATAATGTCAGTGACTGTCAATCATTCTTGTTTTGTCGCGATTCCAATGAAGAAAGCTTGACCATATACAGAGCAGTCACCTATCTGACTCCATCTACTCTCAACTCAATGACTACTTTTATATATTATCATTAAGACGTACTTATAATATGTACCTACAATCGTTAGCACTTGGATCAACTTAAATGTCAACCAACGTGTTATTAACCGTAGGTTCATTATTGGGTTTTAAAATTACATTAAACCAATATATAAGTACCCTTATTACTCTCGTAATATAAAACAATAAGAATAAAAATATTATAAAATGTATTTTGGGAGTTTTGGAACATCAAACATTAAAGGAACTAAACAATAACTTTGTTTCCATCAAAAATTATATATTTGTAGTTTATTGTCCAGTTTACTCAATGTACAAAAAAAAATCGGAATGACATAGCAACAAACTTAACGAAAACATATAACTTGCCTGCAATATATAAATTAAATGGGGGTTTCAAATCCTTTTATGTACATACTAAAATTACCACAGACACGTAAAGAGTTCTTTAGGTACACAAGTGCGCCCGAGATAAAACGTTAATGAACATTATTATTATGTAAGTTGACTTCACATATAGAGATAGCAGCCTGACACAACGCACGCGTTAATTGTTACGTAGAGACCCATCTCCGCACACCGCTACTTAGATTTAAGAGTGCTGGCTTTTCGTGTACATTTTATTCGTTACATTATTCTTGGATTTTAGTTATCATATTATAATAGTAAGCTTAGAAGTTCACAGTTTTAATTTAGGTAATGTAGTGTACTTAACATTTTTCTTGAAACGTTATTCTTTAATTTTAAATAGAGCAGAATAATTTCAAATTTTAATACTCAATTTTGATAAAGTTTAAAAGCTGCAAAAGCTCGTTTCGATTTGCTTTTGCTTTAACATCCGTACCTAATTTATACAATACGATATGATATATATTATTATATTGATGTGACAGTCGACTAATGGTATTTTTGAATGACGACAAAAAACAGCCACATATAACACGATTAGGAAGTACACATTTGATATTAATATTATTGTATTTTGTTCACAGGTCGTTTACAATGTCAGTGCTGGAGTGGCAAAGGCGAATCAAGTATTCGTTATTAATATCCAAATACAAGCACAAATCGTAAATGTTACTTCGAATGATTGGAGTTTCGGACTATTGAAGAGGAGAGAAGAAGCGTAATAAGATACGCTGTGTGGACTGAAAATGGTTTCATGTGACATTAGGGTGTGTAGAAAGCGTTTAACTATGAATGTGTGGTGTTTTTTATTTAAACTGTTGTTATTTCAAATGTTGGTTGCGTGGTGCGGAGCTAAACATGTCACGATAAATTTGAAGTCACCGAGAACAAGCTTGGATGATGTCGAGGCGGCCGTCCAGAATAGCATAAGAGACCACATACATACCGGTGAGTACAACACAGACTAAAACACTACCTTTATAGATAATAATATAGATCTTACTAAATGGTATAGTAATACTAAAAGGGTTAGACATAATAGCGTATACTTATGTACTTATTGGTACATCTCAAGTTTTTTAAATATTTTCGCACCTTTTTATAACATCTAGTGTACTTTGTATAATATGTATTTGTTGAATTGTATTTATGTGTTTGCCTCTTAACTTTACTGTCCACAAGAAGGATGAGTATTATTCTTATAAAAAACACAAAGTTTAGAGGTACATATAATATTAATTCAAATAAACATTTTGTGATTATCAAGATAAAAATTCTCCCACTGATTTACTTACTTGGAAACGGTTCAATATAGCTTATTAAAATTAACTTCAAACAAGAGAAACAAATGTGAACACTTCGGACGATCAAAGTGCTAAGATAAAGCTTTGTAAATTGACAAGGGTCAGCCGTAGCGTCGTACATCGCAAGCATTTTGAGTTTTGACAGTGACTTTTAATTTCGCTAATCGAATATGTCGTTTTAGGTTGTCATTGATTTTGAAAAGCTTGTAATTAGATTTCTGACTAAAGTGTCGGATTTGACGATAAAAAATCAGAGGTTCCAGCTCGTGGGCTCGTCAGTCGCTCCTTATTATTCTTTTGCATTTAAATATTGTATTCTTAAATCCGTATCTCGTTATTATTTTAATCACTATGCAGATATGATATTATTATTTCTATACCTATTTATAGTTACCAGTTTATAATAACATAGGCAACATAGGCCTATACGAGTGTAATTAGTTACGTAAAGGCAATAAACAAGATCGAACATTAAAATTCTCCGTTCTACTTACCAACTATCAATAGGACTCTAGGACTATAATAGGACACTAGTGACGATTTTTTTTTCTACCTACCGCAAATTCACGCCTGTATTTTGTGATATAAAAACCCTACATTATACATTGAGTGTTGTGTTACTACAATCGAAGGACAAGTCGGTGGCTTACAAGTTTTCGCGTCATTACTTTGCTTTTTTATTCTATAACGTTTCCTACGACAGCACTGGTAAATTTTGTGATATTTATATCCCTGTAATTATAGACCAAAGTTTAATATAAGTTTTTGTTTCATGTTTTACTAGCTAAAATGATTTCCTAAACAAAACATTGACCAACTAAATCGTTTTAAACTATAAATTAGATGGGGATAGTAAAAAATAAACAATAACCTGTCCCTAGACTCTGGAATCACAAATAAAATGGCATGTTGATTGCAGTATCTAACAACAAGCAAACATTCGCAGACGTTGAGAGTTGAGATCCCAGAAATAGCGTCGGATAGCGTAGATTGAGCCGAACTGAATGCGTCAAAATTAACCATAAACCCAATGAAACCAATAACCGTAAACTGGCAATCTGAACCGGGATTTATGAAACAATTCTCCTCCCCTCAGCCGCACACAGCTCGGTCGACGAACTTTCCATCTAAATCTGTAACTGCCAATCTTAAACGAATTATGCCCCTTTTCTGTTACACAACATTACCTGTTCTTCAAATCGTTGTGTCCGCAGTAAAATCACCATGTAAATATTTACTGAACGTGTCGTTAAAGTACTTCATTATTACCGAAATTTATCGCAAGAAAGTGTAAAGTATAACGATCTTGATTCTGTTATCTAGTAAGTTCAATATTTGCTCTGGGAATCTTATCTTTAGTGGCGAAAAGGTGCGAATCTGTAGTCTCAAGTGACGTTTATGTGACGTCATGCTGTCACTTTTCTGGTGAGAAAACGGTTATTAGGGACCAAATAATCTTTTTCTGTTCTGCTGTCCTCCGCGGTTTCACCCGCGTGGTCTTCGTTCCCGTATCGATATCGGGATAAAAAGGAACCCTTTGAGTTATTCCAGGGTCTAAAATATCTACATGTACATACCGAATTTCAGTCCAATCGGTTCAGTAGTTTTTGCGTGAAAGACTGACAAAAATTCATCCAAAGTTGGATGGATATCCATCCATCCGCACACACTTTCGCATTTATAATACTGAGTTAAAATATTAGTAGGATGGGATTGTAGGATTGACGATCAATCTGCTTTCGATTACTTCTTGCAAATGTAAATAATGGAAACCTATTATGAAGCGTTGCGTTTCTAACACAACTAAAACGTTTTTGTACGATCTTTTAAGATTTAGAATGAAAAGTACATGGATATTATACACAAAGGTAATTTAAAGCTTTTTGATGTCGCCTAAATAATATGCAATTTAATCAATTACACATGGGAATTTATATTACCTATTTTAACCTGGATTTTAGCCCCTAACAAAAGGAATTGTGTTGCACACATTAATTTTCGATATAATTATCTTGTGCCATGTTCTTGTCTTTTATGAAGAGCTTCATTGAATCATAATATTATCAACCAGTCATAATTTTACGGCAGTAGTTTACTTTACTCACTGTTTTCAATTCTGAAAAAAGCAAAGCCTTTAAGGTCGAAGTAACCTGAATGAAATTATATATACTTCTTTAGTCACAAAGTAAATATAGTTAATAGTTACGCATCATATTATACGAGTAGTTTTCACAGGAAACTCGCTAAGACGTTTGTTAGTGTCATATCACATATAATACTTTAGTTTACTTACACTGATTGTACAATTAAGGGTGATGTAACTCGTTTGGATATCTCTACATCGAGTTAATTTTGGATTGAGTTTCATAGCAGTATCATTTTTATGCGAACTTTGGTCGTTAGTCTGACGAGACAACATTTAAATACCAATCTAAATGTTTCGAACCGCCTTGACCGGAGCGCGGGCACGTAATAATGATGGCTATTATTGCAGGCCCAGTATATGTCGTATGACGTGAAAATTACTTACATACTGGTTCCTATCCGGCAGAATTAGATGAATAATTCAGTTTATCGCATTATCTACCTATATAGTAACAACTAACAATAGAAGATTCGAAAACTATGTCTAAGTATAATAACGACATGCTATGGCTAATAGCTGCTATGGCTATATACATACTCGTATTATGTTACTTAACTTCTGCTTAAGCCTTGGCGGCAGTTGGTATCCTACTGCGTGCTTTGATAACTTCTATGCTTTTTTATTTGTTTTCTCTTTTTATTTCTGTTCTATTTCTATTGCTTTTCTTAACTCAACCACATTGTGGATTCAAAAATACTACCTCTGTTATTAGACTCGACCATGGACCATGCGACTTGCGACATTGCCTCAGGTGCTCCCAATAATGTCTAGTAATTGCTGCCGAGCCTTCGTCAGTCTCGAATTCCTTCTCATCTCCACCCACGCAGGTCTTCACAAAAAACGTATTATTAACATTATATTATTGAGTTATGGAAGAGAATTGGCTTAAAACATTTCGACTAATATCTCGAACAGCAGTGCAGCAGAGCAGTGATAATGATGATAATGATATCTCGAACAAGGACAGAAGATTGAAATATCTTAGTGCAATATCCGTTTACTCACTAAAGTTTCCTCATAAAAATGCTTGAATAGGCTGTCGTAGCTGACAACATTTATGTCAAGTGAAGTTATAACTTCCAGTGTAAAGGTTTCTAAACCAATCATTATGAATTTTTCGAATTTCTCAGGAGAAATATTATCTGCAGGCACTCATCATCGCCTGTTAAGGAACTACTAGAAGAACTGTTAATCGTTTTGAGCCAGTTAAGGGACACTCGCTTGCAGTTTTTACCTTAATTAAATTCATTTATGTGTGCGTACGTTTAGACTCATATGGAACGACAAAAACAGATGCAAGTGGAACCTGATGTTTAGGGTTGTCTCATGTTTAACGTTTCTATAAAATAACAAATAATTTTAAACGACGCGTTGTCTTAATTTATTCCTGATGTACAATGTTTTCTAACTTTAATTTCTAATGTTAATTTTCTAACGTTAATTACTATGGATAAGAATCCCTTTTTTGATTGACTCGTAAATATATGGGATATTTACGAGTATATCAAAATAAATTAAGCGGTTTTTGAAAAAAATCAGCAATATCATTTTATAGTTTGAGTTTGTACATACCTGTGTATTTATGGTTTAAGTCTAGAAGTCGGTTTTTTTTGTAAAACAGAACTATATATTTTTTTAAATCTAGGTCTGAAACATACCTAAATTCAATTTTAAAATATATTTCTTTATAAATTTTGTACCTAATCGTAAATATTGAGACAGTATTTATTGAGTTTTTAAAGCAATTGGATTAATAAAGGGGTCATCCCTAGAAGTGGCCTCACTAAATGAGTGTCGAGTATCTAGCGCCGACCGGCCGCTGACAGAGCACGAATATTTCTTATGAAACCGTTCATACGATGATTGATAAGCTAGGAATTATGATTATCTATGAAAAATAGAACATATTACTGAGAACCGAACTCTATAACCGTGTCGCAGGTCGCTAGTGCTCGATTCAGTTGAAAGAATTTTGCTATTCTACATTTAGCATTTCATAGAAGAGGTCATGGATAACAAAATATAGAATAACTATCATTTAAAAACATAATATAAACAAGTTATGACACACTTTGAACATAGAGCAATAGAAATGAGGAACGCTACTTCCACAATACTATTTTTTGTGACGATTTTCAGCACACATTTATAAACACACTGATTCCATCACGTTCACGCACATTATATTATACTAGCTGTGACCCGCGGTTTCACCCGCGTAGTCTTCGTTCCCGTGGGAATATCGGGATAAAAAGTACCCTATGTGTTATTCCAGGGTCTAAGCTACTTACGTACCAAATTTCAGCCCAATCGGTTCAGTAGTTTTGGCGTGAAAGAGTAACAAACATCCATACATACATCCATACTTACAAACTTTCGCCTTTATAATAGTATAGGATTAGGAAGGATTAGGATTATACACATTTACGCAAACCATTGCATAGAACACAAAGCACACAATGGAAACTTGAACAAATTGTACATGTACCTCGACAAAGGGGCCGATTGAATACTCCCTTTCTAAATGCAATAAGATGATGCATAATTATTACAATTTAAAAATTTTAGGTAAAGATTTATCAAAACTAAAGAGAGCATGAAGCGCCCACATTTTTTACTTATAAGTATAATAAATTATTTACTGTACATGATTAGGCGATAATGAAATGCTATAATACAATAAGTGTGGCCGGCGCCAGACATGACAGGCGCCCGCCGCATGCGCCTGCTCCGTGCCCCTGAAGAGCGACCAGGGGCGCGACATTGAACGTCACTAAAGCCTTATTAACCGATAGCTAATCTATGGTTACGTCCAGCCTCTGAGGACTATCGGACAAAGGCATAAACCTCAATACATAGATCACGACGGGCAGAGGTTTAACCTTTGTAAGAGCCGAGCCTCCGCACATTGCGTTTTTTAATTTTTTATCATCACCGACGAGGCGCGTTTCACGATCACGCGTTATGGCGCCAACGATTTAAAAAATTAGTAGTGGATTATGTTCAATTTGCATTCAAATCGCGTATACGCGCAGCATCCTACCATGTACCTATTTATAGGTGTCACCTTTCTTCACCTTCTAAATAAAATTCTTATTATTATTCTAATTGATATAAGAATTCATTCGTATTGCACTAAGTCTTATATGACTAATTTATTAAACACGTTGGTTGTATGGAAATAACCTTTAATTATGATTTTTTAATTATTTGTTGTTATAGCGGCGATAGAAATACATATATTGTGAATATTACAAGTATATAGCTATTACGGTTTATGAGATAGAGCCCTGTGTTAGACAAACGGACGGCACGGACGGGAGGCGGAGGCTTAGTACCTAATAAGGTTTCTTTGCCACCCTTTGGGTATGCAAAAAATGCAATATGCAGTGGCTCTTAGACGTCTCGTGCTTATAATATATTAACTCAAAATATTTAAAATATTGTGTAGAACATGGTACCTACTGAATAAAAAAGCAAGATAACCTTTCTTATCATAATAAAAACATTGCAACATAATAAGGTTTAAAAAATATATTCTGGAGAACTCGAGAGCATTGTAGTGTATTAGCTTTACGATAGGTCATACTAATTACGTACATTTTACGATAATATGACCTATGCATAACTTATACTTTATGTAAAGTGCTTTAAACTTTAAAGTAATGACATTTTTTTTTCAATATTATTGTAGGTAGCAACTTTGTTCTTTGTATATCTGGACGTAGGTGTAGTTAAGTTTTTAATTGTAAATATAATTCATAGCAACTTTAAAATTATATCACACGTCTTAACAACACAATCAAAAGATAAAAGTGTCACAAGCTTCCAAACTAGACCTGTTTATTTATTTTTTTATAATTCAGCACAACGCTAAGACTATTTATTAATATTTTTTTACACATTAAGAGCGTACGCGGCCTTTTAAGAATTTGACACAATCCTATAAAAAATTCACCAAATCGATGTTTTGTATTTCCCTGTTTCCTTCGAATATAGAAAGAAAACCTATTTGAAAAATCTATATCCCAATATTTTTATAGTGAAGTAAACTATGTCCCTGTCATTTTAGTTTCTCTTATAAACTGTCGGTTACTTCATAGCGAACTTCTAAAAACCTCAGTTTTACTCGTGTGATGGAACGTTTATAACAAATTAATGAAGAGTTTATAATAGAAAATAATATAATGGGGACATAGTCTACTTCATTTTCAAAATATCAAGATAAACATTATTTTTTCCCACACACGGTCATCTGGTCCCAAACTAGGCTAGAAGTCTGTACTATGGTAACCAGATGACTGATATACATACTTATATACGCTTATCACACCCAGACACAGATCAAACAGACATGTTCATGCACACAAATGTTTGATCTGGCCGGGGATCGAACCCGGGGCCTGCAGCACAGAAAGCAGAGTTACTACCGACTGAGCCAACTAGGCTGTCATTTATCAAATAGGTTTACTGTATTCGGAAGAAACAGGGGAAAACAAAACATCGATTTAGTAAATTTTCCATAGGATTGTGTCAAACTGCTAAGAAGTCCTTTCCTGTTAACACTAAGAACTGAGAGACAATAGATAAATTAACTAGAGTATTAATTAAAAAAAAAACAATTATGGCGCGATGGCTTGCATCATCACATTCGGCGCACGTATGACAGTTTTACATATCTACTACCATCAGCGTTTAATGGCAATGTTGGCTGCATTTTGTTTATTTGGCTTCCGTAATTCCTGGAAAGCACCGTCATATTCGGTAAGTATGTAATTGCCTAGTCGCTAGTTTCTGCAATACCTGGTTATCATTACGTTTTAGATCAAATCCGATGAATCCTACTTATAATAATAAAATTCTCAAATTTCAGTACAATGTAAAAAATTTACGTTTTTAACAGGTGAACTTAACGCTTGCGAGTTCTAACTCACCTTCAGCGCCATCTAGCGCTGTTTTGGTTAGATTGATGGATGGATGTTTGTTACTCTGTCACGCCAAAAGTACTGAACCGATTGGATTGGAATTTGGTATGTAGGTAACTCAAGCCCTGGAGTAACACATTAAATACTTTTCTTCCAATATTCCCACGGGAACGATATCTAAGCGGGTGAAACCGCGAAGCACAGCTAGTCGGAAATAAAGCTTAGTCGATATATTTTATGGTAAGGTTTTTTTACACCTATTTCATTGTTTTTAAGACATGCGAGTAAAATTGTCTAATACTTAGTCTGAAAACCTTAAAATACCTAAGTACGTTATTAGATAAGTTTTTTGGTAATACCATTTTGGCTATTTTTAAATTATTAATAGTACTTACTTCTAGATAGAGCGTAAATAATATATTAAAGGAGTTTGCGAATTAAACTTATAAAAAAGATTAAGTTTAAATCGAAAACACCTAATAAACTTTGGTGTACTTTTGTACATAAATCCTATCCTACTAATATTATAAATGCGATAGTTTGTGAAAATGGTGATGTTTGTTACTCGTTCACGACAGAACTACTGAACCAATTGGGCTGAAATTCGGTAGTTTAGACCCTGGAATAACACATAGGGCACTTTTTATCCTGATACTCCCACGGGAACGATGACTACGCGAGTGAAACCGTGGGGCACAGCAGCTACTATTATATAAAATACAAGTCACTACATAAAAAATAGAAGTATAATTCTACTTAGGTATTATAGCATTAGTGGGTTCCGCTGTTCTGCTTCCAAAAAAAAACATACATTCACGCCTTTTCCCGAAGGGGTAGGAGAAGGTGTACCCAGGACTCAGTCCCATAGTAGATACACCCACATTTCGCCAGTATGTTATTGGTCCCATGTAATAGGGGGCGAGCCTATTGCCATCTACTGGGCACAGTTCCAGACTCCAGGCAATTATTGAGATAATTCCTAATGGAAAAATCCAATATTTAATATTACTTGACCTGGGGATCAAACCCGGGACCTCTTGATTGGCAGCCGAGCATGCGCCCTCTACGCCACCGAGGCAGTCTATTACCCAATTAGGTAATAATAGCGTCGTACGATGAATTACGTAAATCTACGTACCTATATATAATATTTATTTTTATATTATAGCACTACACATACAAAAGATTAGATAAAAGAGTTTCTAATTATGTGTTAACAACTAGAATAATAATGCTCATCTCGAGATGTATAGGTAGGCTTATTACCATGTCGAGTGATAAAAGATATGAGGTTATCTGCTTATCTCTTTGTAACCTAGGCTTAAAAGCGTACATGGCCTTCAAGGAATTTGACACAATCCTATAACAAATCGAAGTTTTGTATTCCCCTGTTTTCTCAGAATATAATAAACCCATTTCATAAATTTATATCTTGATATTTTTATAGTGAAGTAACCTATGTCCTTGTCATTTTAATTTTTCTTATAAACCCTTCTTTCACAGTGAACTTCCAAAAATCGCGGCTATACTCGCGTGATTGGACGTTTACTACAAAAAATTACTTTAAAATATCAGGATATAAGTATGTCAAATAGGTTTACTGTATTCGGAGGAAACGGATATAAAAAGTAGGGGTCATCATCAATATCAGCCTATCTATATTTTTTCACTGTTGGAAGTTATGTCTCTCGGATGGGACGCATTCAAATCTCTCTTCCATTCTACTTCTCCAGCCACTTTCAGTGACCTTGCGTCGCACTGTTCTATATTATTACACAGGGCTACTCTCAGGTACACCAAGCAACTTTACTTCTAGGGTTTATAAATTTGATTCTTATATATATATATATATATATATGGATATGTATGGATATATATATATATATATATATATATATATATATATATATATATATATATATATATATATATATATATATATATGGACAATCATGATGCTTACCATCAGGCACCTGATTTGCTCGTTTTGTCACTCACTATCATAAATATATATATATATATATATATATGACAGCCTCGTTGGCTCAGATGGTAGTAACTCTGCTTTCTGTGCCGCAGGCCCCGGGTTCGATCCCCGGCCAGGTCAAACATTTGTGTGCATGAACATGTCTGTTTGATCTGTGTCTGGGTGTTATAAGCTTATATAAGTATGTATATCAGTCATCTGGTTACCATAGTACAGGCTTCTAGCCTAGTTTGGGACCAGATGACCGTGTGTGGAAGTTGTCCCATATTATTATTATTATTATTATTATATGATTGTCCATATCAGACACAGTGCCACCCAGTGTTTTAAAATTCAAAATTCTGCGCGACACTGTACTGCGCCTGTCACCCTGAGATATGAGTTGTTGAATCTCATCATGCCCAGTAATTTCGCTGGTAACATTGCCCTTCATACCGGAACACAGTAATGTTTGCACATTACTGCTTGGCGGATGAATAACTGGCAAAGGTGTGGTACTTCCCCAGGCGGCCCCCTGCAAGAGGCCTACCACTACAAAAAGAGGCCTACCACTACACAAAAGAGGCCTACCACTACTATATTTTCGTCTTTATCCTATTTTCTTATTAAAAGTTACCCCGTATATAATTTTTTTGGTATGTAGTATAATGTAGGCTTTATTTTCAATAAATTATTTACAATAACATTATAACTTATTAGATTTAAATAAATAGTCGTAGTTACCTAACTGATACCTTCACACCTATACATAATTATTGTGTATGTCTCCAGGTATCTACTCCCATAAACATATGGACCCGTCTCGGGTGGAAGTGACCCACCCGGTGAAGGTGACGCACGACGGCGAGCTGGTCTCCCACTCGGTGGATCACTCTCACGCGCACGGCCACGCTCGAGCACGCCGGGATCTGCACGCGATCGAGCACACCATGCCGCACGAACTGCACTACAACCTCACTGTGGATGGACGACAACTCAGGCTGGACTTGCGGTGAGCACTTTATAAAATTACTATAACCCGTATAATCCAAACGTCGAAAGAAAAACGGTCATTGACCCTGGGCTCTACCTCGGCATTTATTAAACTAGCGTTATCTAAGTTAAAGTTATTGTGTTTTCAACAATCTGGAGTAAGGGGCTTAAAACAAAACTGGCGAAATGTTGGTGTATAACCTTACCTACTATGGGAATTGGTACACCTCTACCATACCCTTCAGTGAAACAACGCATGATGTTATGTTATGGTTTTGTATGGACTTATTATGTTCATTTTATATAAGTATTAAACGTATATTTAAGGTATAAACAAGTAAAATTGTTCCGGAGTAGTAATTTTGATCAAAAGCGTTAATGGCTAATGGCGTAAAAAGTTAATACTCTTTTGTCAATTATAATTGATGATAGGATAATGGTAGAATTTAAGAACCACGCCGTAATGTTGGGACTACAGAATATAAAACGAGCTGGCACTTTCAAAACTTCAATATGTAAGAGCCAAAAGATTCACATTTCTATTAGGCAAGACTAGCGGCGACTGCGGTCTACTGATTTAATTACATACCTACTTATTCAAAATGCAAATGCTATACTTTAGTTTTACAATAGTCGTTGGTATTGTAATTGTGCTATTTTATTCAAATTAGCAGAGTTTAGTTAGTGGTAGGCGCCAGTCCATAATTAGTTACTGTAGTAGAAGTCTACGCATTGTTATGCTTACATTATAGTTGGGATCTCGTTAATTCTTCGTTGTTGTTGCTAAGGATTGTGACTCATACTTTTATTGCGTTGGATGCCATAAAACATTAAGAGCTCCCATCATAGTTATAATATATATAGTTCTAGGTTTATCTTCTTATTTTCAGTGTTTTACTTAATTTTACTCATTGCTCATTAATTAGGACATATGATTAGTCTCTATAAGAAATATCCACAGTTTAAAAAAACTTTCATTGTTATCAATATTGTCCGTTCCTACTTTACAGCACACTGCTATTGGCCATAGACATCTCATCTCATTAATTCATATTAGCTTTGAGAAAATGGCTATCGTGCTTGTGAGAAAAACTTTTAAGTGTGGGTATTTGTAATGCGGGCCGCAAACATTGGGCATATTTGCACCAATGTTATCATTGGATCCAATTTCCAATACCAATCCAATATGTGTGATTGGAACTTACCAATCTACACATTGGTGTATTGGAATTAGACCAAATGTTGTCTTTGACGCAAATATGAAAAAACAAGAAACACACAATCTTTATGCTTTTGTTTAATATAACTAATAATATAACTATAGTCTACCTAAATAGAACATAAACATAACATACAATCTATCTACACACAAAATTTTAGACCAATCAGTTCAGTAGTTTTGGCGTGAAAGAGTAACAAACATGCATCCATCCTCACAAACTTTCGCTTTTATAATAAATATATAATATATTTAGGAAGTAGGATAACAAGGTGTTGTGATACTACTATCGATACGTTCATTGTGAATGTTAGTTTATAATTATTCTACTTAGTGACATTGTAAACTAACGGTTCTTACAATTTCAATGCGACATTTATAAGATAAACCGTGGAGCTCTACACATAATTACGTAAATTACGTAACTTTTTGCAAACGATGCAAAATAGCCAAAGCTTTATAGTGAACAGGCAGACATAATATATTGAAAAAGATCTCTTCTTAGTTTCTAATCTCCTGGTACTCAATGTAAAAATTACCTATCAATCTATATTAATTATGTAATCTTCTACAATTGTAACAAATGTTAATATTATATATACTCTTTATTCGTAGATAAGTGTATCGTTTCGCGGAGATAACGCTGAAGTTCACGGTCGTATAGCTGAAAATTGTAAGAGCATTGATCGGTTCCACGTTGTATGAATGAATAGTAATGAATAATATGATATTATCGTGTATATAAATGACATGTTATTTTATAAGTGATAACTCTGGTCATGTGAAAAGGCGACGTGGTGACGCGGCAGTTGGTTTGACTCGGCTAGCGAGTGATAATAATATAACACTCGTTATACGTCCGCGTCGGTCTATGTTGTCGTCTCGACTGACATAGTTTATTTTTTGCCTATCGCGAACCGACCTTCTCAAATATTTGAACTTGCTGAGACTATCGCGTCGTGGGGCACATCTGCGGCGTTATCTGTTATCATTTGCAAACTACTAATGTCATCATGTGTAATTATTACTATAATCGCGATTTTTAGGAACGACTTAAAGAAAGTTCTAAATTTTTATCTATTACCTGTTACTTGAACGCGTGTGTACATTTAAGTAACAGAGATAAACTCAATTTGAAGTTATGGGCATAGTTCATACATAATACCTTAGCTGTCCAGGAATCGTTATACTCGTATACCTTATATAGTTCCTCGTTGGTGTAGTGACTGAGCTGTCTGATCAAGTGGTATTGGGTTCGATTCCCAGGTCAGGCAAATGTTATTGGATTTCCATTACAAATTTTCTCAACAACAGCCTGTAGTGTATTTGTACCTGGTTTATGGCCATAGGTTCGCCCCTATTACATGGGACTTTAACACATAACTAGCGAAGTATGAGTGTGTACCTACTACGGGACTGGGTAATCTGACTAACTCTTCGGGAAAAAGGCGTGATGTTTCGTTATATTACTTATAATTATACTGCCTGGGTAGCGTAGAGGGCGCATGCTCGACTGGTCAATCAAGAGGTCCCGGGTTCGATCCCCAGGTCAGGCAGTCTTAAATATTGGATTTTTCCATTAGGAATTATCTCAATAACTGCCTGAAGTCTGGAACTGTGCCCGGTAAATGGCAATAGGCTCGCCCCCTATTACATGGTACCAATAACATACATATGCGAAATGTGGGTGTATCTACTATGGGACTGAGTCCTGGGTACATCTCTGCCTACCCCTTCGGGAAAAAGGCGTGAATGTATGTTATGTTATGTTATAATTATACCTCGTAACTGATTATGTTATTGAACTTCCATTCGACGTTTTTGTTTAAGGACACCTACGCAGTTCAAATAACTTTACAAAAAATTATAAGTACCTAATCAATCACCATTTAATTGTATCAGACATGAAGCGATGGTGTCATTGTCGTTATGGGACGAATATTCAATTTGCTCAATTGTATCTATCATTAGCTATCTATTTAGGCATTTATAAAGAGGAAATTTAAAGTATAAAATACTTAATGAGGCTTAACAATTCCTTTTACATACAAATTGGTGGTAACTTTAAATAATTCTTATCGTTAGGCATTTAGTACTTAATAGCTAAAAGTTTAATGATGATAAACGAATTCCTGTTAAGTTTTAAGTAACAAATTATCCTACTTATAGCCGTTAAAACAGTCCCTAGATCTTGTTCTAAAGAATCTTAAAGAATCCCTGTTGTGTCTTCTACTTATGTAGTTTGTGCAATTATCATTACTGGCCGTCGTTTTCCCTCTACAATACACATGCCTTACAGGCATAGTATAGCGTGCATGCTAGTTACCAGCATGTAGAAGTAACTTGGTGTTAGGCATGCCAGTTAGAGCATACATTTGTATACGCTAACTGCGAGTAAAGGTCGTAGCATACCTTTCAACTCGAGAAGGATCGTCACCGTAACGCCTTTCGCCCTAAGTCTGAGTGCCACCAGCTAACTTTAACAATAACTAATGCAGCATGACCGATCGTCTTACCTCTGATTAGAACAATACTAGGCGTGTCAAGTTAATGATGACGTTATTTTTAGCGTCATTCTTATCAGTTTTTAAAATGGTGCAACGCGTAATATTATGCTAGCAAGAGATTTAAAGGTTATTGTTTAGTTAATTTTTTGTTATTTTACTTGTTATTGTTATAGTTAACGCCCATCAGAAAATTAAATTACTTTGCATAGGCGTTCCGGCATGGAGTTACCGGCTTTAGAATAGTGCTCCAACTTCTCTACCCGTGGTTGCCGTAAGAGCTGGCTAAGGGTTAACAGATCCAGAGGACGGGCAGCAGCGTTCTTTGCAAAAAACCATCGAACTGCGCTCGACAACCCGCCTGCCAAGCGTGTCGAGTATTGGCAAAACCCCCCTTTATGGGGGAGGCCTATGTTCAGTAGATTACCAACGGCTGAGTTGATGATTGATACGCCTATCATAGGCGTAAATCTCAAATTTCAATAACCCTTACCGTTAAACCATGGAATTATGATTTTTATCACAAGATGTACTCACTACATATACTTCATAGATTTGATGAGCTGTAGTTGAGCCAACTGAGCCTAACTATTAAATGTCCTGTCAAAAAGTTCATAATATAATTATGATGGCTATTACCCGAGCTAGATACAAACTGTTAATTCCGGCATGATGTTGGCTTCACGCCTAGTCCAACACGCACTACTTACTAGAGTTCATAAATTCTGGCGGCTATTTCCGTTCCTTTTTCCAGCAAAACTGATCGTTGACTGACTGATGTCGATTATGCAAATAGTTCACATGAAAAAAAAATTGGGGCGCAATAAAAGCTACTCGCCACTCACTCCATTAAATTTATATATATTATAAATTTATCAAGTCTTGTTTTAGCAAATAAATCCTCATATTAAATATTAATCTACTTACAGACATATTTATTTTGTATACAAGTAATTGTATGTTTTTATTTGGTTCCGTATTCATCTTATGACGTCTCATCCCAAACATTATTTCCTCGCTTAACTCATTTCTATTCTTGCGGCATTTTTTTTAATTTTCTGCAAGGTTTCAATTTAGTTACGACGTTAAAACTGTAATTGAGATTACGAAGAGCGAGAAATCGAAATCGAAATAATAATGGGTATAATTATTTTAAAGGTCATAAATTTATTATATTGTGAACATAGTAAATCTTGTAGTGTATTAGTACGTACCTATGTAGCATATACACTTCTAAAGCTGAGTTTTTGATCACTGCTTAAGTCGACGCATGGTTAAATTTCTGACAAATTGTTACTATTCGGCAAAATTCGTTTTTTCATCCCTAGTTAACTATTTTTATCCACACGATTTAACCATTGGTTAGGAACTAACCATTAGTTTACCAAATGGTTAACTTAACTGTAATAACGAATAAAAACCGTACGTTTATCTACAATATTTTCTAGTTTTAATAAAATATGGTATAGGTAAGAATAACTTCTGTTATGATTGGTATTTAAGATAGCTGGCTTTACGATAGTAGTGATAAATCAAGTGGAAACGGCAGCCGAATGCTTACAATGTCCTAATCGGGTCTTACAGCTTTATCTCGTCAGATATAATGAGTTCCTAATCTGGAAGCGGCCACAGAATTCTGTAGCTAAATGCTCAGTGCCATTAAATTCACAAATGACAACCGACTACTGACTACTCTGAGTCGATTTCAGCATAAATTAGTTTGATTTACTTATGTTTGATTCTAAATTACATTTATTAACCTCGAATAGATAGATAGAGATACAGGAGCACATGCTCCTATAAAAGAAAGGTAGTTGGGTCTATACAACAACAGTAAGATATAACTAATAAACCTAAAATATAACGCCCTATTTTCGTGGAGCGATCAAGTTTTATAGTGAGTCCGTCGTCGCGTTGCCGACGCCTATCTGTATATTTTAACGAGTGTCGCGCCTGATCAAAGAGCTCCGGAAGCGCGACGCGTTTTCGCATGCAATATGTATTATAGTTTCGGGGAACCTCAACTATCATACCCTTGTGAAATGCGAACGCATACTCATGAGTTTTAATATGCATCTCATACAATTAAAACCTTGGCTGTACACGATAAGTAGCTCGAGTATTGATGTTCATATTGTAAATGTCTATAAACTTATGTGTGACTAATACTTACGTAAGTAAAGCTATAGGAATCAACATGGGTACACAAATACAGTTTTAGTAAAATAAATAGGGAAAAGTGAAATAATTTAAGAAAAGTTTGATAATATATAACACCTACCAATTATGGAAATTCCAAGCCTAGATCCTATTTGTACAAAATAATCTATATTTAGAGGTTGTGACCTTTGATTACAAATTAAGACAGATATTACCATACATATAGCTTAACTATATACTTATACCCATATGTATACCTTTAAAGCTGGATTTCATAATATATTCCACATTTCAACATTTTAAACAGAAATGGAAGCCGCTTCAGCAAAAACTCGATAACCTTTATCTACCAAATAAAATCGGGAGAACACTTGATGCGCTGTGGCCCTATGGCCTTGTCGAATTTCTTCTTATGCCTATAAAGCCGCCTTCATAAATTTTTAATGGGTTCGAGACAAAAACCCGACAGTTTGAAAGTTACAGTATGGTCTTATAGGTTCCATTCATACATATTTATGCGCAATTATTGTAATACAATGAACGACGAATGTTGCAGGATTGCGCAACGTGATCCCATAGCGGGATCGGTCGCACCCGTATAAATTATACCCACTAAATATACATGGAACTTCTTAATAAATTATGCATTTCTTATAAATTTGTAAGTTTTAACTTTAAATCAGACAATTTTAGTTCAATCAATAATGATCGCGTAAAAAAGCAAACTTCAATTTGCAAGCAATGAGAAGAATTCGATAAATCTCACATTTTATCTGTTTGAAGTAAACTTTATCTACTCGATATCGGTCTTGGAATAGATTCCAACTCATCGTGATGTAAAATAATGTAAACGGGAAGGCCAAGGTTAGACTCTGTTCAAGGCTTTTAATTGTTTATAACAGTTCAACTGAAGTTTTTAGTGGTTCGCGAATTTTTTTTCTTAGACATTAATGTCTCAGCACGATTGTTATTTCATTAACAGAGCATACAAACATAGAAGAATGATACAGCGATCAGCGATCCGCAATTTATATTCAGCACATTAACTTTATCAAATTACGGGCTGAAGCTAAAACAGAGTCGGTGTTTACGCGAAGGGCCAATTTTATAGTGCGATAATCACTTAACATTTTACCAGTTTTTATTGCATTTGCAGGAAACATGTTTGGAATTCAAATTGCTCCTAAAGATTAATAAGGAACAGCTAGTAAGGTATAAAGAAGAAAATAAAGTGAGAACATAAAATAAAACGTTAATGAAATTTTTCAGAAATCGGATCCGTTATCGAGTCAGGATATCTTAGCGTGTTCGGTTTGCCTTTTTATTTTATCTTGTAATACGATCGGCCGCTATAATGGCAGACGTTTGTGTTGCAAGTTGCAAGCAAATAAATTGGATGCAATCGGTAATAATTATTTTCGATAGGGAAAACATTGGCAAGAGGCGGATTATTCTAGAGTGAGTACCAAAGAATAACCTAACATAGAATAATACCCAAGAACACGAACTTCTTGCGATTAATCCACGAATTTCGAACAAACATTGCACGTCTCACGTTATGCTTGCTTGCCAAGTAAGTTATACGCAAAAAATCAAAATTATCAAATTACAAATAAGTCAGTAGGTATATAAAATCTCAATAATAATGATACATCCAGAGGATTGCTACAATTATTATAATATGATTTATGTTATATGTATGAATTACAACACAACCAAATACTTCACATATCTACAAGAACAAGTTCAAGTGCAAGGACCTCGTAAGAAGTTGTAATAAAATAAAGGATTTGCACGGCAGGGTGCCAAAACCGCAAGGCTTCGAGTTTAAACTTAACAAGAGAACATCGAGGTTCGATACTTGATACCGCAAGGAGCACTCGGCGAAATGAACTGAAACAATGCCTTTTCTGTTACAACTTTTTTTTGGTAGGTACGCGACGCACACAATGCGAACCAAAGCTTCGCAAATTCTTCGTTCTGTGGTTACGTAAACTTTTTGAATTCGTTCTGTTAATGGAAAGAAATTGAATCGTGAACAACTGAAAGGTTCACGATTCTGTTCTTTCTGTTTTATATCCACAATAGAGTCACACGCTTTCGGTTGCTTTGATCTCGGTTATGGGGTAGCGTGAATAGAAGTATAAGACCAAAATTGGTGAGTGGCATTTTGATCAACTATAAATTAATTCAATGTCAGCTTTTTTTACAGGTCTTTCTTGATATCTTTCTGTGTTAAGTAGATATTTGCATGTTAATGGTAGCAATAACGAGAATAATAGAGTCGTTATATCTTGTAAAGGTGGCGCGTCCAATGTCGCCGAACTTATAAGGATAAAATAGACGATAATAAAACATCCACGCATTAATTTGCGTGAACTAGATCCAGAATGATGCATTTTTAGCAGTTTGGGCTTAATTTTATTTAAATTTTTGCACTTCTTGGAGACAATTTAAGTTTCTGGAGGTTTCTGGGCGTATCTACAACTTATACAATCTACTACAGATAATGTTTCAACAGACCAGCTTATTATTTATTAATCTAATAACTATTTATTTATGCGTAAACTGCGCATTATAGTGATAAGTTAGAGATGATTGATACGATTATCTGAGAAGCGTGGATATAATTCCAGCACGTCTCATCGGCACGTATCTAGGCGTGTTTACTTCTGCTAATTGCTGCAATGAGCGCTATCTGTGTGCTTAGTGCTTCGCCACTCTGTTTGCTGACGATCGACAGCCTAACCCAAGGCTGATAGTGTCCAGTGTTCACGTAAAACAACACAGCGTGATATATCAACAATGTTCGCTTAACGGCGCCACTTAGTCGACTACCTGATAAGGTATTCATTCTGTTTAATGAATAAATATTCAGTTATCAATTAGCTTATCTACCTCTTAAGCTGCTTGCGATTGCTTACATCAGAAAATTAAAAAAAACCCTGTATAATAATTTTGTAATCAATAAAAAAATATATATATATTTTCATTTTTTTTTTTCATGATAGTGAGTGAAATGACGTAAATCAGGTGCCTGATGATAAGCATCATGATTGTCCATATCATACACAGTGTCACCCATTGTTTTAAAATTCAAAATTCTGCGGGGCACTGCACTGCGCCTATCACCCTGAGATATGTGTTGTTGAATCTCATCATGCCCAGTAATTTCGCTGGTAACATTGCCCTTCATACCGGAACACAGTAATGTTTGCACATTATAGCTTGGCGGATGAAAAACTGGCAAAGTTGTGGTACTTCCCCAGGCGGCCCCTTGCAAAAGAGGCCTACCTACAAAAAAGGTAATAAAGTCATAGGGGTCATAATTTAATGATTTTATTAAATCAACCCCTTTCGGACCCCGCCCAAATTGATGATAGCCAACTGATGGAATCCAGTGGATTTCATGCAATTTAATGTTTTAGTTCAATTAATTAAGGTTTACGTGGAGTATGGCAAGTTTTGTGTATTTGCATGTGATGATCGTGTACAGTGTACAAGTGTTATTTTGCAAATGATTCAGAGTGATACGCGTAAGTTCACTTGGGTCCGCCTCGGGGCGGGCGGCTGTCTCGAATCTAGGCTGCTTAGGGCTCGAGGCCGAGGATCCTCGACCTAGGACAAGACCTCCGCGTGCGCTGTTGTGGGTGGAGGCGGCCACTTTGTCTTGTAATACTTCTTGTAGATGTGCGGCACATGAACCGTTTACATCATTTTGGTGGAAAATCGAACTAGCCTCTAACATTCCATCAATTTAGTAGAGGTGTGCCTTGTTGTTTGTTTTGTTTTAAAAGATCTTTATTCAAATAACATTTACAATTAGCACATTAAACTAGTGTAGATTAAATCCTAGCAGTACATACCATTCTTTACTTTGTTTCACAAGCATATTACTTATATAAAATGCCTTGTTGAGACTAGACGAGTTCTTAACTCGTCCTGACTTCATCATTGGCACACTTTGGCTGACTTTGACATGGTATTTAAGACTTAAAACTATTATTGGCAACCCTTTTTGCCATGGTAAGGCAAAACGAACAAAGTATCAAAACTACGTGTATACAACTTTACCGAGTGTTGCCTCCCACAATAGTTAACAACTCGCTTTTTACAAAATTAGTGGTTGACTTATATATAAAAATGTAAAAATAAAAAGGGTATACAAATATAATTAACTGAACAAGTATTTTTAAACATTCGTTACAGTATCTTCATGACAGTACACCATAAAAATATTACCAAAAATATTCTTATCGCTGATAAGTGTGGAAGAACTCACCGCAATATTGGATTAACCTAACGTTAATAGATTAATAACAATTTGGAGCAGACACTGAAACGAATCAAAATGATTTCATAGACTCACGCTTGAGGAAACTGGCTCACTCTAACGAGCCTTAATAGTTATGGTCATTGATATATTTATTCTTTAGAATAAAAAAGAAGATGACCGTGCTTCAAATACCTGACTATGTAAAGAAATAAATCCCACTAAGGTCAACGTTAAGGCTACGTGCGCTATAATTCGCTTTGGCCTGTGAGTTATTGGAAATTGCAACGAACCTTATTTAGTTGCGTTTAATAGGCTTATATCATTGCATTCCACAATTGTTGGTTTTCTGAATCTAAGGACGTACCCAGTCGATAAATCTTGACTATTTTATTTATTTATTTATTGACATAAATGTTACAGCTTTATTGTATGAATCCATAGGTCCCCGAACTACAGCACGGCCTTGATAATCCGTACCCCAGCTCGTCCGAACGCCTCTATAATCCGAACGACCCCCCTTACCCCTATTACGATAAAGCATTTTCTATGTCACTAAATACTACTCGTCAGAGCGCTATATTGGAATTCTTTTAAAAAGTGTGATTAATAGCAATGTATCTAACATACATCTAACGTACATACTTCAATAAACACATTATAATGTAAAATATTTTTGTTTTATTTCGAAAAATCCCTTTTAAAATTTTAACATACTATAATCCGAACGCTTCGTGCATCCGAACAGGGTATAAATTTTCGGTGTTCGGATCATCGAGGCCCTGCTGTAGTTAAAAACGGTATTTCAGGGACCAGTGGCTTCTCCTATTATGTGTTTTTTTTTTAACAATATTTTGCAAAGCAAATAAATATATTTAATACAATATATTACATATATATATATATACATACATACACATACATATATATACACTATGTCCCGACAACGCTAAATCTGCTATTTATGGTCGTCTTTGTGGTTTTATAATTGGTTATCTTGGACAGATTCCTTGGTCGATATGCGCTTGAACCACAGCTTGAATTTATTGCCATTGATTCTCGCATTCTTCAATATTCCACGATTCTTAGCATCCGATATTGACACCAGGAAAATATTTTCAATTCTGATTTATCGCCAATAGCGTTTTTATTGTTAATGGAATTTTTACTTCCGTAAATATTTAAGCTTATATGATAACTAGAAGCTTCGATTTGAAGCAAATATATCTCAGTAGAAAAATGCGAAGTTATATCTACGTATCTTTATGTATTAGGTAAATTCATTAAAAGCTATTAAATGTATACATAAAACCTAAAATTGATAGATAGATAATTACGTACACAAAAATAGATAAATATTATTATATATTCAAATTGGTATTTGGGTTAAGCATCCCATTCCCGTTTTATTAAAGTTTTCACTAATTATGTTGGCGCGCAAGAATCTGATGCATGCAGAATCTTGGTTAACGTATCCGCCAGTCCGCGCTAAGCCGCGCTAAGCTGCGAGACTCCTGTTGATATTAAACGTGGCTTGCGGCTGAGAATTACAATTATGTCGTTATACTCATATTACAAGTAGGATACATGAGTTTAAAAATATTTACTAGTGATATGTAGCAAAATAAAACTCGGGAAAACCTAATGGCGGCCTTTCATCATACTCATTACTCAAAAAAATGTTAAGACCTACGTATGTATGCGTGATAAAACAAAATCCAAAAAGTGATCACATACTGAGATTCGAACCTTGCCCTACAGCTCGTTAACCAAGGCCTCAGATACCTGAGTCATGGTAATTAATACGCATTTCATATACGCAAAGTATGGAAATATGCAGTAAAATAGCCATAACTTTTGATTGCGTTAACTTAGAAATATGATTTTTTTACAGCCACAAGGGATCGCAGACCTGAGTACTTGATATCAATTTCAACTTGATACCTCCACGCGTTTCCGTCAGACAGACGGACAGATAGACAGCCAGACAGACAAAGTGACCCTTTAAGATTTCCTTTTTTCTTTTTGAGGTACGGGATCCCTAAAATCATCCTTATCATGTTTAACTAAGACTGGTTGCTTATATACCTTATTTCAGGTAATACGTTTTGTAGTTTTGACATGAAAAAACACACAATTTAATAATAGAGGAAAGTGATGTCCCATGATTATCAACGCTGATGTTTCTCCAATCTCTTTAGGTCCGAGTATATCGCGGATTTTAATCATTATTCATAACATAACACCCCTCTCCTCGCCTCTTACCCCCAAAGGATTACGCAGAGGCGTACTCAGGACCCAGCCCCATACACCCACACTTCGCCAGTTGTTAAGTCCCATGTAATAGAAGACGAGCCAGAGGAGATTACCGGGCCCAAATCCAGTCTCTATTATTAATTATTCATAATGGAATGTTTATTGATACAGGCCTTCGGTGACGTTCATCACGCCAGCGTTGATAATAGAGCGGCATGGTGCGAGCAGTCGGTCCAGATCGCGGCCGCGGCCTGAAGCCACTGCTTGTCACTATACAGGCTCTGTGCGCGGCCAGCCAGCATCCACTGTTGCGCTTTCTGCGTGCGATGGACTTGTGAGTATTATGATACTGTAGTAGAGATAACCATCGATCGGCCGCCGTGATGTTCACGGCATAATAATATGGGAGAACTTCCACACACGGTCATCTGGTCCCAAACTAGGCCTGTACTATGGTAACCAGATGACTGATATACTTACTTATATAAGCTTATAACACCCAGACACAGATCAAACAGACATGTTCATGCACACAAGGTGTCTTAAAATGAATATAAGGGACTTGTGACTACCATCTTGACAACAAAAGCATTCGCAAGGAGGATTGAGGTCAGGTAAGCGTCCGCTCATAAAACACAAGCCAAAATCAAAGTATTGGTAACACCCCATTTATGGTGGAGGCCTATGTTCAGCAGTGGACTTTCAATGGCTGAGATGATTATGATAATAGAAGAGAAAATGCATTAGCTATATAGTGTTCAAATTACGGGAGCCCTCGTATCATCAGAATAGAACTTAATGCTCTGAGGGAAATTAATTTAGATTTTCAAATATAACCATTTATATGAGTATAACCCAACTAAAAAAATAAGCTTAATATGTCCACCGAAAACCAGTGATGATTTTTAAAGTCTTCAATTTACGTTTTGACCTAAGTCTTGAGACGAAGTAGGTTCTGCACCTTGCACGGAGATCTACTGTCTCTTTAACACTTATTATTCTCCACTGGGAAATGGTGCCCTTGCTCTAGTTCTACTGAAAACCCTAGACTATTAAACTGCCTTAGCTTAAAACATTGAATCGACGGTCAAATGCCCGATACTTTTCCTCCTAATAAAGTGGCCCGTAGGCATCAACATAAAGTCGAGTGTCACTCAACTCTACCTCATCGATAAATCTGTCTCTAGCATATTTTATACACAAAGTTATGCAATAATAACAAGAGCCACTCTGTTTAATAAGAAAAATACCACCTGAAGGGTAGCCTAAGTGTTTTAAATACCCAAGTCACAGACGATGGACAAACAAGCCTCTTTTCAAACAAAAAAATCTTCACCACAAAACAACAATAACATCGGTACGCCTCGAAGGAACGTGAAAACCGCAGGCATTAAAATTAATGTTTTATGGTAGTTTGTGGCCTCTTAATTCTTCATCTGAATATTTCACGCGAATTATTTCAATACAAAATCACAAACCACCAAAACAATCCATCACAAATAGATTTTTTTATATCTTCCATTGTAGATCGTTAATTTTATTGTCAGATATAAATAAATGAATCGTAAGATAAATCACATAAGATTGTTTCCTGCAAGGCCGTGAGATGAAATAAAATAGATACAAACAGTTGACGAGTTCCAGGTAACTTGGTATGTCCGTTTCTGTTTCAATGAATTCATAGTTTTGGTCGTTATTTCGATCATAAAGATTCTTTGGCGAAATATGTTAATTTATTAGTACATATTGGCTAACTTTTGTATGAAAACAATTACTCATTTTAGGTAATGACAAGCAATAAAATAGATGATTTCAGCAGAAAGCAGAAAACTTCCTTATTGACATTTATAAAAATTTGGACTACCTACATCCAGAGAAAAGGATCTAACCCCATATTATCGAAAATTAGCTGTGTATTTCAAAATAATCCTTGTATTTCAACATAATAATATATTTAAGGTATTCCACTCTGAGCACCCAGCGCGAGAGCACCCGAGCGCTGAGCTCCTGTTCCACTTTGAGCACCTGTTACAATTTTTGGCAGGTGCTCAGAGTGGAATAAATATATTTTTTTTTTTTTTCACTAAGAGCACCTACATCTTAATGTCTCATAGTATTGGGGTATAATTTGTTTTTAGGATAATAAGAAACAATTTGGTAACACAGCATTTTTAATATCATGGTGCATTGAATACTTTCACTTAACTAAGTCTAAAAATTTTCTTACAATTATCTAATTGATTTTCCTTTGCAATTTTGTAAATGCATGTCACTAATGAATCTCTAGATACCTACGTATTTACATTTTTCATTCATATGATACCAATTCAAGACAAAACGACCTTGATGTAGCCGAAAGGTGTTACATTGCAAATATTACCATAAAGGAGAGGTTACACAAAAAGTTTATTAAAGTGGGCGAGCAATATGGCGTCTTTAGCTCTTATTTAATATATTTTTTTATTTCAAGTTTTAACATAACGCACTAATTGGTTATGAGCACAGTGGCAGTGGCGATCGATCATTATGAATTAATGTATGACCAAGATAACGTTGACGATATAAACTAGACTAAAAACTTCAGTTTGTTTTCTTGCCAGAGACGTGGTTAAAGAGTCATTTAAGACCACTATTTAAATACTTTAGAAAAAAATTGTTAAAATGCCACTTGTTCTTCAAAATATCAACAAACTTGGATAAAATGATGTTTTATAATCAAGTAGGCACTTTATTTACTACCACGATGTTTGACGTTTCAAATAATATTTGCACAAGGAACCTGTAAAATAAGTGTATTAAACGAAAGATATAGCTTTTGAAGCAAAGATAAAATCAAGGATTATTTATTACGCGTTATAGAAAAAATGTACTTGTGTAATAATATGCTTCACGCGTAGGCGTCCTGTAAAGATAAATTATCATTGCTCTTTTCCATACAAACGATTTCGATAAGGATTTTAATACCGGTGAACAAAAACTAAAAGTGTGTGATGGTATCGCAAATAAATGTACGTTAGTCATTCATAATATTCAAATCAATAATTTAAATGCTCCGTTTAATTATTACCGAACCAATTAACTAAGTTAATGATTAGAAAATAAGATTAAAATACTCACAAATAAAAAATGATATCAAGATCTTTGAGAAATAAAATCCATAAAGCAGAATCTTATTATATCTAATAATAGCAAATTAAATACCTTAACAAATTAAGTCTAATAAAATTAGTGTAGTAAAAAATATTCAATGAGTTTACTTAATTTATTTATTTTTTGTAGTCAGATAACATGTCATAATTTGAACAATTACGGCGGTTAGAGGTTTAAATAGATTTTCCTTGTTTTATAGCTTAATAGCCCGCATGGCCGCCGTCATTATTTCAACTTAAATAAATTAATTAGATAAAAAAATCTAGACATATTTTTCAATATCCTGCAGGTAGAGGTGAGAGATCACGAGGTATCACGAATTTAATTCGCTCAATCATAGAATCCATTAATCTTAATCTGAAATTGCATCTCCTAAAAACTGCATGATGTTAAAATAACATCCCATTTCAAACATTAGGACGGTTTATAAAAACATGCTAAATTGAAAACCTGGCTAAAAATAAACAAAGGTACGGCGTTACTGAGAACAGGTGTATGGCAGCTGTATAGTAGGGTAATATTATAACACTATAAGATTTTTCATTTGACTTTTTAACATTGATCATGAGTTATACAGTATATTATATTGTTTTTAGGGTTTCGTACCTCAAAAGGAAAAAAAAGGAACCCTTATAGGATCACTTTGTCCGTCTGTCTGTCTGCACGATAACGCTAACGTTTTCGTGGAGCAGGTGAGCGAGGCATTGGTTTTTGAGTTGTAGGGATCACTTTTTGGATTTTATTTTATACATATAGGTTTTTATAAAAAGATTTTATTTATAGAAATAATCCCATAACCGTAAATATATATATATATAATGTATGCACTGCACTGCAATAAATATATGCACAGATAAATATAATATAATACATACATAACATTATTCAGAGACAGGATAATAGGTACTATGATTGCAAGAGATAGTGTTCTTTAAACAAGAGCTTAAATCCATCAGGTGTCTTAGCACACCTGATAGTAACGGGAAGAGAATTCCATAAATGGACGGCATAGTTGGTGAAAGATTTGTTAGTAAATTTAGAGGATATAGTTGGGGTCGTAGACTTAAGAAGATAGTTATTGGAAGAGCGTAAAGAATGAGAATGAGACTGAGAGACGAATTCGAAGCGTTCCTTGAGATAAGGAGGAGAAGAGGGATTAAACAGAATGTTATAAAGAAGTGAAAGAATGTGAGTATCCCGGCGAAGGCGGATGGGTAACCATTTCAGCTTATTGCGGAACTGTGAAACGTGATCATATTTTCTTAGGCCAAAAATGAACCGAATACAAAAATTTTGTAGTCGTTCCACTACTACTACATCTTTAATGATTAGGCCGAATTTGGTGTTTAGCTTATCATTGGGGTGAAATTGTTAGTTTAATTTTCGGTAACCATTCATTATGAAAATATAGTAGACTGAGACTGAGCTATCTTGAAGTCGTTACGCGTTAGACTTTTCACTTACAAAGAAATAAGTATGGATTTTGTCTTAATCCCAAGTCTCGATACAAGGAAGTGGATTGGACAACATTCAATATGGTCGATAGTGGACGCTCAGCGTTTAAGATCAATAGAACCGCCGTCACTTAGCCTGGTGGCCACTTGACCAGCTGGACATTCTCGAGAGGCCGCATCCGTGTACCACCTTCACTTTCTATGTACATTCAATCGTAAAATTGCTGATGAAATTGAAAGTGTTATCTTATATTGTACTATAAAAACACCACTAGACTTTGATTGGGAGCTTTTTGCCTTCCTTTGAAGTTTCGTTTGTATTAGGATTTTATTATAAAAATAAAAACGTTATGTACCGCTATCGCATCGGCCGATGCAATTTGTAGTAATGAATTATTTTGTTTGTAAATTATATTGATGATGATGAGATGATATATATATATATATAAAACGTACACGTATATAACACGTACGTTTAAGTTAAGGTGTAGTTATACTTACGGGGGTCCATTTACCCGTCAAAACAACTTTCAAAAGCAAGAATAGTGAATATTTATATGCTAGTTTAGCAATTTTTTCTTTTGAAAATTGTTTAGGTAGATGGGTAGAACCTCTTTGAGTATTACTACGCCTTGTAACATGTTATATAGAGATAACATATCATGTAGGTATTCAATTCAAAGATTCAATCATAATATATTATGGTACAAAAGCATAAAGTAGATAGGTACGTAAGAATATTGAATGTACTTATTCACACCCGCAGACGCAGCAGGCAATGAGCTATTAAATTAAAATTATCATTAATCAATATAATGGGTTGGTCAAAATGAGAATTGCGGTTGCGCCGAGCTGAGTTGACTGACTTTCGCGGACGACCTTCTGCTCTGAAGGCCGGCGACATACAGGCTGGCCCGTGGACTGACGTCTACGCGTAATTGGTACAAGCGTATTAACTCTTTGTACAAATAATTAATATTCTAATTAGAACACAACTAATATTTAATAACTTAAAAACTCGTTTCGACCCGCAAAAACTCTACCTGTCCTATTTTACGGACCTCTATTTGATTTCACATTATTAATACAAAATTAAACATTAATTTGATATAAGATACAAAGCTCTTATTTACTCGTAGCGTACTAAGCAACAATGGTTTAATATTAGTTTTATCTTCCGGTGGTCAGTAGAAATAAATGAATAGAAAGATAATAATGAATTATGTATATCTTCAGTGAAGTCAAGTATTCATAAATTGCAATCTGGGCTATCAGCAGTTGGTGCTGGTTTTATTCAAATTATAGCGATATTATCCTAATGGCACAAAAGATCTCAGAAATTAGTGGTGATAAATTTATCAAGTAATAAAATAATTGTGTAATCATGCACACAGTCGGTAATTCGATCAAGATACCTATCCAGATGGAATAATTTCCATTAAACGCGCAAAGCCGCCTTCACTCCGCTATCAATCAATTTATCTAGAAGCCACAGATTCGTTAGGAGTTACCACCAACGCAAATTTGTTGACCCACTAGTAGCGTGACCGGTTTCTCAGCAGACCTCAATGGATGATACGCCGAGCCATTCAATTTTGCAAAATATAGACATAAAAATAATTTTATATTATAATCAAATTTAATTTTGCTTATATGCTAATTTGAAGCCTTTAATTTTAGTTCTTGGGTGTATAATGAGTCTAATCCTGTTCACGCACATAAATATTCGGTGTAATCATGTATGTTATGATATGATCCATATAGTATTATGCAAATAAATATTTAAATACGACCCGGAGAGATGTAAAGTTCATAATATTAAAATATCAAATAGTCTTTGTCTTGTAGTTATAAAACTTAATTGCGTTATTGTTCAAGGTCAATAGTATCAGTATTAAATTGAATCGGTGCTAAATCTCACGTGTGTATCAATCGAAGTTTGACAGTGATATAGTATTCTGCCAATTAGCCATATCGAATGAGTCGGAAATTCATCTCAGCTCTCAGCAACTAACGAGGCTAACACCGCAGACAGACGGTTGCCTGATAAAATGTATCAAATATGCTAACTTTACCCTGACTGATTTTTTATTAACATCCTTCTGTATTTACTTTTCCACAGGCGGGGCACTTGAGGACTGAACATGGAGAATATTGGATTGAACCATCTTCCGAACTTCCATCGAATAATTTAGAGGCTAGGCCCCATGTCATTTTTAGAAGGTCGGCCGTAGATAAGGTGGATACTTATCATAGAGAAAAGAGAGCATTAGAAAATAGAAACCCACAAAATAGTAACTCACATGAAAACAATAGAGATTTAAACGCTAGACGATACGAAAGGAGAAGGAATCGTGCAGATGCTGATAGAAGACGAAGAGAGTTCTTAGAAAGAAGAAGAAAAAGATTAGAAGCTATGAGAAGAAACCCCGTCGAATATAGAAGACAAGAGGGAAATCACGGATCCTTAAGAATCGAAGAAAGACGGCATCCTTCATCGAAAAGTCAATCGATTGAAAATAGCAAATCTATAGACCATTCCCTGGAAACGAAAAAAAGGAACCGAAATAAAAATAACAAAAACGATAGAATGACTCGTATAAGAAATAGACGAAGAAGGAAGCGATCGAAGAAAAATTGCGCAACGAAGCAGCCACCATACCAATGGACGGCTAAGAAAATGCAAACTGAACATTTTTCTCAAAGAAATTATATGGTGAGTTATAAACTTACAAATTAAAGACCAAAAACGGGATTGCTACTTTTAGTATCAGCGATCGGCAATTTTGTGACTGCATCGATACTGTGTATGTAGTACATTTTGACAACTTTCTGTAGTAAGTAGATTGTATCGTTCAGTTGCTACTTAGGGCGTTCCAAAAAGCGACTTTTTCGTCGAAATAGCCGGAATAGTATAGTAGGTATGCGTGCAGAATAAAGCCCCCGAAAAGCAACTAATTCACCCATGCAAAAGTATCAAATCAGCTTTGGCCTCTGCTCAGCCCTTCTGAAATTTACGTTTTATCTGACAGATAACCTTTTCAGAATAATCAAAAGCACCCTAATCGAAACCGCTACAACGATCGGTCACAATATGGCCGGCGAGCGACGAGATCCGTCAGCAAGCCCAGACACGTTGAAGTTTTATTAGTGGCCGATAAATCTATGACTGATTTCCACAATCAAGGCAACTTGGAGACCTATTTGCTGACTATTATGAACATGGTAAGTGCAAAAAAAAATCAAATCATAGACGCTATTACTTTACGCATACTGCGATATTATAATAGTATAATTATTTTTGTTCAGGTTTCGTCACTATACATGGACCCGTCGATCGGAAATTATATCAAAGTTGTTGTGGTGAAAATAATTTTAGTAGAGGAGATTGATGCAGCTCCCGATCTAGAAGTAACCACAAATGCAGACTCAACATTGGCATCGTTCTGCAGATGGCAACAAAACTTGAATCCGGAAGACGACGCGAATCCTCATCACCATGACGTTGCCATTCTCGTCACAAGAAAAGATATCTGCAGTCAGCACAACAGCCCTTGTAGGTATGAATATTTTCACTTTATTAAAATAGGTACACATTTACGAAGAAACGAACACTACATTATGAAACGAACGAACGAAACATTACGATAAAAAAAAACTTCACGTGATAGATATTTACCTAGTAAAGACCACAGAAACACGCTGGATTCGAGCCGCTTAAAGCTGGATTAGATGGAAATCTAAGGAGGAGGCCTATGAATAGCAGTGGACTTTTAACGGCTGAGATGATCATTATGATGATAAAAAAATCTGTTCATAAAAGTTTATTTTAGTATTATTATAATGTAAATTTCTTATTAAAATGTCGGCAAAGAAAGAAAGGAGGGTCGGCAGTAAAACTAGCTACAAAATTAAGTCATTGCCAAAAACCTTCACATAACATATCGTGTATCAAAGCTCCGTGAAATTCGCATAAAATGGATCACTTGTAAGTCAGTGCCGAAGTAATACGATATGGTCTCTCAGTCACACGCATCTTGATATAACTTTGAAGTGTATACAGAGTATGTTTCTATATTTTTCCTGAACGCCGCTTCGAGACAAGGTCAATGGCAGGAGCACAGGCGTCTGTTAGCAAAGTAAACAGAATTGCGATGAGTAACCTGCTCAGAAATAGAACACTTTCGGTCTTGATCGTAGACACCTGGAGATAGGTGTGTTGGCAACCCTAATCGTTTGCAGCCAATTTGTGCTGGTTCACGTCATTTACAAATGGTGTTACGTCAGCCGCTCATAGAAATTTCGTTTCACTAGTTTTTAGAATGCGAAACCTACATCTATAACATACAGATTCATACAAACGTATTTATAATCGCACCTCTACTGGATATTTCTTCTATATACCAATCATTTATTGCTGCCATAAAAGGTTTGCGAAAAGGGTACGTTGTATGTTAAAAGAAAAAGCTATTTGACAATCATAATATTAAAAGGAGACATTTTGCGAAGTAGAGGTTTCAAACTGAAACTCAAACAGATTTATTCAAATAGGTCATAATCTGAAATTTTTGTACGTCAATGAAGATAAACAGTACTGAGTCTACCGTGCGTTCGGAAAGATACCTCTACAAGAAGAACGTACAAGAAACTTGTAGCGCTTAATTTTTTCAACAGATAGTTTCACAATATTTGGTTTGCTTACATTCGATTTCTTTGAAGGTGCCGCGAGGCGGCTATGCAGAAGTTTCCAGGCATCTTTGTCCTCTATGTACTGGTTGACTTTATAATAAGCCTTCTTTTGTTTAGGGAATAAGCCTAGTTATATTGACCAAAATTCAAATATTTAAGGCAACCGGTTGCACAGTTGCTCTGTTTATTGATGTCGTAAAGTGTTTAGTCTCCATAAGCGTTTACTTTGCGTATAATCCGACGAAACTCCTCTGCATTTCTCAGTAGGCCCCACTTTGTCTGATCGCGTAACGCGTAACCCGAGACTAAAGTAAATAAACAAATATATACCTCTCACAATATTCACACTGAGTGTTATCTTAAGGTAGGTAGTAGGTAGGTGCAATGTTCCGTTTCCAAATGCGATAAGGAGATAAAGCAGATAATGTGTTGCGTTTGCAGTTACATGTACTTACATAACCATTTAATCTGTTAATACTTATGTTCTATCAATAAACTATTATAGACGTCTTAAAAAAGGTTGTAGTAATACTCAAGGGGATTCAACTCATCAAACTGAACCACTTTCAAAAGAAAGAATTGCAAACTTCTCGGAAAAAAATATCGACTTCTTTTTTTGCAAATATTGCAATGAAATTATTTCATTTTATTTATTTAAGTGTAATACCGTTACGTAAAAAACCATCGAACTGCGCTCGACAACCCGCCTGCCTAGCGTGTCGAGTATTGGCAAAACCTCCCTTAATAGGGGAGGCCTATGTTCAGTAGTAGATTACCAATGGCTGATGACGATGAATACCATTACTAAATGTCGCCTTGTAAGTTTATACATATAGGTATATAAGCCACATTTCTCGCATATTTTTAATTGAACATAAATAGTTTGTTTTGAGTTCCAGTTGAAGAAATATTGCACAGTGGTAGTCCAAACCACTTAAATACTTTTGATCTAATCTAAATTAGTGCCTCGGTGGCGTAGACGGCGCATGCTCGACTGCCAATCAAGAGGTCCCGGGTTCGATCCCCAGGTAAGGCAAAAGTGTTAAATATTGGATTTTCCATTAGGAATTATCTCAATAACTGCCTGGAGTCTGGAACTGTGCCCGGTAGATGGCAATAGGCTCGCCGCCTATTACATGGGACTATGGGACCAATAACAACTGGCTGCGAAACATATGCGTAAACATACTGGCGAAATGTGGGTGTATCTACTATGGGACTGAGTCCTGGGTACACCTCTGCCTACCCCTTCGGGAAAAAGGCGTGAATGGTATGTTATGTAAATTAGTGCACCGCACCTAGTGTTTGTTCTCGTTGACTTTATTTGTGACGAGTGACGACACAACCGTTTATTAAAATGTTGTTTTTTGAAATAAATTTTTGTTCCCGGACAAAACAGTCTTGATGCATATACTTTCTTTTGCAAGTTTAGTTTGCTTTTAGTTAGTTTAGTTTGAGAGGTAGATGTACTCCCTTTATAATTACTACAATTTTCTATAACTCGTTGTATAAACATTCTTTACTTTGGTAACGTCTTTACTTAAAACTATTTCGGAATATTAAAGCGAAAATCCTTGATGGAGTCAATTTATCACAAATACGCATAAATTATCTGTAAAGATTTTTTAATTGCAGCTCTTGAAGACAGAAAACATAATCTTGAATGAAATAAATTGATATGTTAATCGATTCATTGCAATATAAGTGCCAGATGATGACAGGCACCTAAAGAAATCGATGCAATTATTCTCCGTGTTCACAATTACGTTTTTTAATATATATTTATTTTTATTTACGTTTAATAACGAAGCACTTGCCCAAAACTTGGGACGTATGGATTGATGTTTACATCATTATCAGTTTTTGCGTATATTTGCGAATCGCTAACGGCGACATCCGAACAAGTGGTCACATCAAACGTGCCGACATTAAGGCCAAGGATGTTGGGTGTGCACAAATTGGACATTCATTATTTTAACAAAAGGCTATAACCATATAACGTTATATAATTATTACAAGTATTACAAAAGTACGATATTTTATATGTGACGTTTTTGTGTTGCAACTTCTACGAGTACATAAAAATTATGTGCAAAAGGTGATGAGCTAAACTGCGGCTCGATGAAACGATCGCTATCAACTCAGCAGATGAAATCAAATCATTTGAAATTTTTCCGACACGGCCTCGGGAGGGCATATAATAAGCGATAATTTACACACTAATTTAGCGAGCACCTACTTTTAATAAAAACATACTTTTGAACGAGATTCTTGCATAATTTTATGTGATAACACCTCGTCTCAAGCGAATCAAATTACGTTATACACGAGCACGCTAAATATTTTAAACTTTTAACTCCCGAACGTTCTCTGATGCAGTTTAAATATTTTAGTTTAAACAAAACATTACGCAGGCCGATGGTGGTCCGCAGACCTGATTACGGTGAAGATAACCAGACACTCATGTTACGTAACTTCCTGCCACCATGTGAGCTAAGAATCTGATATTTTTACACTGGCTGTACCATCAATCCGAGGGAGAGTTGTGCATTCGGTCTAGATATCCAGACAAGACGTTTATTAACGATGGTACAGATCGGGAACGGCAGAAATATCTCAACAGCTGCAGATGTACACGGTTGAAACATCTAACCGCTTCTGAATGATGCTACAACTAACACTAACTTGCCAAATCTTCATTCAAATATATTTCCACAGTCAACAAGCAATGTTGCTTTGCGAATGTTTACGTAACAATGCAGTTTTTATCGTCATTCCCGTCAAATCTTTATCTAGGTAGATACTGCGAGATATAAAGTAAGTCAAAATCTGTAAAGCAGTTTTAGTAGCATCTACATGCATTTGATAATGTACACCGGCTATAGCTGCTGCTACGAGTATCTTAAATCGGTTGCTACCCGGTTCATGAAAATATTTAGGCCGTGCGAAAGAGTTCAACGGCGATAAGATTCATGATATTGGACACAATATTTCTGTACGAGCGGTGCGGTTTGGTTAAAAACCTGCGTGTAATGAATGCAACGAAGGCTGCATTCGGAAAACGGTACAAACAAGTAGTCGAACGTTCTTGGAAGGCGGCAATCAAAATACAATGAGCTTCGGTAACGGTGTCGAATTGAACCCGCAGGCGGTCGCGCCCGCCTCCACGCATGTTTCATGCATCGAAACGCATAAAAATTGCAATCACCAATATGTAAATAGCTATGAATTGTATTATGCTCTGTAAAGGCTGCCGCCACCACCTACTGCTTAATTAGTTCCGTGTAACCAGACCGGATCGGCAACTTCTGCCCGGATCCTAAAAATTCTTGAATTCTAGAATTCTTGAAAATTCTAATCTCGTTTTAAGCATGTCATGTATTCGAGTAAGTATTTTAAGAATTTGACTTATCATTGACCTTATCTCGACGTACCTACGACACAATTTATAAAATCAACATGCGTATTCAAATACAGTAATTGAGGGACTATACAAAGTTAATGAGATTAGGTGGTCTTCAGATAGTACAAGGCGATGTGTGGTAATAACCCCGACATATGATGCGTTGCATAATGCGTCAACGCACGATGTTATAAGGTTCTGGTTGAATGAACAAAGGGCATTAATAATGTTTTCATTGTGAGTGAATGGCGAAACGGTGCGACGCCAAACAGTCTCCGATGAGAATGCGCGCGGCTTATCTGTTTCGCTACTCGGGCTAATCTTTGGCATGCATTTATACCTACTACACGTGTGATCGGTCATCGGTACAATGGACTGTTTATTTTAGGCATGACCATTCGTATCACCTACCTATTTAGAGATAAGGTTGGCTAATAGTTTTAAGTCCATTTTATTCTGTTTTCGCTTAATTGTCTCATTTCATGCTGTCGTCACCTGTAATTATGTTGGTATTTAACATGTATTCTTCCGATTTTGTGCGCTATGGTAAATGTAATGATGTACAACATGTTGGTGATCCAATAAATAAATAAATAAGTGATACAAAAAGGCGTACCTAGCGATACTTAGGGGTGTATCTAACCGTCAAACTGCACAACTTGCAAGAGAAAGAATTGCAAAATTCACAAAATAAAATTTCAACTTCCCATAAAAAATGGTTCATCTGATTGGCATATTTGTATGAAAAGTCAATTTTTCCATGGCTACATATCACCGTCAAAGTGTCACGGTCGTCCGAATTCCATCCAATTATTAACCAAAATCAGTATTGTAAGACTGTTTAAAAAATATTTTACGGTAGTTACAAACTTTCTCGGCTTCTTTAAAGGAGCCGCCAGAACTCGAGAGCTTTCAAGAGTTTCATATCCCCGAAATCTAAGAAACTGACTTTATTTTTAATTTTATCGTAGTATAAGTAGGTAAATGCTTTTTGGTTGGCTTTTATAAACAATGCTAATTTTTGTATTATTCGTTATCTAGTTATAAGCTAGATAACGGTAATGTATAAAGTGTTTTTATAAATATTATAATTTGTAATTGTAAGATAAGGACTGTCATACCCATAAGGGTAGAAGCCCCAAATAAGACATCTGATTTTTTTTTTTTAACAAAACATAACATCACGCGTTTTTCGCAAAGGGGTAGGCAGAGGTGTACCCAGGACCTAGTCTCATAGTAGGTACACACACACACACACAATCTTAAAAATAAAAAAAAGAAGACCACGTTTCAGAGCCATAAGTCATCACTGGTAACACACACTGATGGCCGATGGGGCTGTAAAGTTCTCAAATGGAGACCACGGACCGGCAAGCGTAGCGTAGGATGTCCACCCACGAGGTAGACGTCCTACGCTACACAAGGTGGACAGACGATCTGATAAAGACGGCAGGATCATGCTTGACGTAGGCCGCTTTCAACCGGACTAGATGGAAATCTATGGGCGATGCCTATGTTCAGCAGTGGATGTCCTATGGCTGAGATAATGATGAAAGATGATGAGAATAAAGAAATTTCCCGAAAAGTACAATCTGGAGGTCTTCAAGTCAAGAGTGAATAGGTATCTTCTAGGTTCGCGTCGTCACTTACCATCAGGTGAGACTGCGGTCAAGTGCTGGCCTATTCAGTAATAAAAAAATAAAAAAAAATTGCGCTTCCACAATACTTGTATCATGCAAGCCCTAGCTCGCAATGTTATTTCTTGAGTCTAGAGTCTAGGATAGCCAATATGAATGCTTATATTTAGTAAACATTTGCGGTATTTCGCACCTGTTTTACTATCCGTCATAAATGGGAACACTTAAACGAAACGATCTCTTAATCTATAAATAACACTCATATTATTGAGTCACTAACCATATTATGAGGTAGTGAAATAAATATATTTATTTATTTATTTATAATTCAGCACAACGCTAGGACTAACTTAATGCTAGTGTAGCATTTTCTACCAGTTATCCTAAAACTAGAGAAAATTTTACAGAAATTGGGTGGAAAACATGAAAACTTTAAAATAACTAAAACTACTTAATTAAACAAAACACAAAACAAACAGCAAATAATCATAAAACCAAAAATAAATAATATTAGTCTACACCATGTACTTATATATAAAACACAATATATAGTAATATAGGCATAATACATAAATAAAATGAAATAATAAATAAATATACAAATAGGAACTAAAATAAGTGTTTATATTTTAGAGCAAAAACCTTAATTGTCACTGGAAAATATGAATGAAAGTAAAGCAATTCAACTTGATCAAAGACCGGGTACGACAGGTTTTACACCTATTATAACAAAACTGCCTCGGTGGCGTAGAGGGCGCATGCTCGACTGCCAATCAAGAGATCCCGAGTCCGATCCCCAGGTCAGGAAAAGTGTTAAATATTGGATTTTTCCATTAGGATATAGGATTATCTCAATAACTGCCTGGAGTCTGGAACTGTGCCCGGTAGATGGCAATAGGCTCGCCCCCTATTACATGGGACCAATAACATACTGGCGAAATGTGGGTGTACCTACTATGGGACTGTCCTGGGTACACCTCTGCCTACCCCTTCGGGAAAAAAGGTGTGATGTATGTTGTATAATAATAGAAATACAGAATATATGATAAATAAAATAAAGTGGTAAATATCAACTTACAAAAATCAACCTGAGACAATTCAGATACAAGGATCTCTTAGCCGTTTGACACAATCCTATGGAAAATTTACTAAATTGATGTTTTGTATTCCCCTGTGTCTCCTTCCTCCTTCCTAGGCCATGGTCCATATAAAATGAATTTTCCCAATTATGGTGAAATAGAGACCAAGTTTCCACTCAAATGTCAGTGGTTAGCTCTTAATCTGGCCTTTATTTCCGCATAATATATTTGTTTGTTGAAAACTGTATGGTTTTTTCACATTAAAAAAAAGTTGTTATTATAATATTATCTTATATGTGTGTGTGTGGTTATTTGTTAAAGATAGTCGGTGCGACAAAAGTCAGGTAGCGCGTTGATGTCTTTTATATGCAGCGTTTAAATAATTATTGGTATTAAGGGTGTTTCTCTTCCATACAAAATGAAATTACTGGGCGTGATGAGATTCAACAACTTATATCTCAGGGTAACAGGCGCAGTGCAGTGAGTACGCAAAATTTTGAATTTTAAAACATTGGGTGGCACTGTGTCTGATATGGGCAATCATGATGCTTACAATCAGGCACCTGATTTGCTCGTCTTGTCACTCATAATCATAAAAAAATGAAATTTTGCAAATATGGAGAAATAGAGACTAATTTTCCACTCAGTTCTTTGTTGGTTGGCTTAGTAATCTGGCCATTATTTGAGCATATATAATATATTTGGTTTATAATAGCCGTTAATATATTTGGTTTATAATAGCCGTAATTTTTCATATTTTTACAAAAACATAATAATAACCACACACACATATAAGATAATATTATAATAACAATTTTTTTTTAATGTGAAAAAACCGTACAGTTTTCAACAAACAAATATATTATGCGCAAATAAAGGCCAGATTAAGAGCCAACCACTGACATTTGAGTGGAAACTTGGTCTCTATTTCACTATAATTGGGAAAATTCATTTTATATGGACCATGGCCTAGGAAGGAGGACACAGGTGAATACAAAACATCAATTTAGTAAATTTTCCATAGGATTGTGTCAAACGGCTAAGAGATCCTTGTATCCTGTTAAGGCGTTTTCTGAATTGTCTCAGGTTGATTTTTATAAGTTGATATTTACCATTTTATTTTATTTATCATATATTCTGTATTTCTATTATTATACAACATACATCACGCCTTTTTCCCGAAGGGGTAGACAGAGGTGTACCCAGGACTCAGTCCTATAGTAGATACACCCACATTTCGCCAGTATGTTATTGGTCCCATGTAATAGGGGGCGAGCCTATTGCCATCTACCGGGCATAGTTCCAGACTCCAGGCAGTTATATTTTGGGGCAAATGAAGGCCAGATCAAATAGCAACAACAAACAATTATTATTCTTTCTTTCTCCATATTTGGGAAAATTCTTTTTGTATGGAATAGCGACCCCTTAAGCAGTATAAACGTATAAATCTCGTTCCATTCATGTCGTAAACCATACACCTGCTGTCATATTTCATACAAATAGACACTTATTAAGTTCATTATTTCTTGGCTGTCGAGTCTTTCCCGTAGATATGAGAACAACTCAATTTCTTACTATATAATTTACGCTGGCCATGTGTATGAGACTCTTATTATACACCACTCCGCACGGCCCATATCTACGTAACTACGCAATAATCTACCGGCTAACCACAGACAAGACGACGCTTTTGTGATTTTTGTGGTGTGCTGTCGCCGAGATTATGCAGTTGCATATGCATATTAATTGAACTTGGGTAGAAACATCTACCTGAGTAGCTCAGTTTTTGAAAACAGTCAAAGTAACCCTTCTGGTTTTTATTTAATGAAATACAGATTATGGCTTAAATCATCTATTAAATAAGACAAAAATCCACTGGACATACAAATAATCTTCAACCGTTGAAAATGAATATTGATAGTTAAAAAAAATCAAATAATAAGTTATAAAAAAAACAATGATTATTATATTAATAAAAAACAATGAAAAATTACGCATTAAAAAAACAAACCAAAAATACCCGTTGTAATGAAGAAAATTGTCCACAAAAATACATATCTTGTGCAAACATTTTTTTAAATTCTGAACATTTAGAGTAGATTTACTATGTGTAATAGTTGTCGTACTTAAATTAATAGAACTAATAATACGAAAAAATTAAAAAATGCCAATTATATTTACTAAGAATGCCAAAAGGACATAGATAAACACTGTTTCAAGTTTCGCGAAATAGATAGCTTAATTAATGTTTCATCTAAAACTGATTTAGCTTCATTAAAGCGAATGGAAAAAGGTGTGTGATTAAACTTCCCGACAACCTGACTGATACCAGTATCGAGGCTAATGATCTACAATTAGTTAACTAGCCTCTAGCAAGCCTTTATAAGTTGCTAATGGATAGGCTACACAGTTAAATAGTGTTATGAATAGTCAAGTTACCGTGTGACAAATCCTTAATTACTTGACGGCAGTAAATAAGATAAAAAAAAACTACGAAATAGCAAGATGATTAACATTTTTGTAGTGGTAGGCCTCTTTAGCAGGGGGCCGCCTGGGGAAGTACCACACCTTTGCCAGTTATTCATCCGCCAAGCGGTAATGTGCAAACGTTACTGTGTTCCGGACTGAAGGGCAATGTTACCAGCGAAATTACTGGGCATGATGAGATTCAACAACTAATATCTCAGGGTGACACGCGCAGTGCAGTGCCGCGCCGAATTTTGAATTTTAAAACACTGGGTGGCACTGTGTCTGATATGGGCAATCATGATGCTTACCATCAGGCACTTGATTTGCTTGTCTTGTCATTCATTATCATAAAAAAAAAAAAAAAAAAAATTCCAAACATATCAATAAGAACCGAACATATTACTTAAGGAAATTAATGTCTATGGATTAAATCTGCATAGCATCTGCATAGCTGCGTCGCGGTACCTTCAAAGAAAACGAATGTAACCAAACCAAATATTGTGAAACTATCTGTTGAAAAAATTAAGCCCTACAAGTTTCTTGTGCGTTCTTCTTATAGAGGTATCTTTCCGAACGCACGGTAGACTCAGTACTTTTTATCTTCATTGACAAGCAAAAGTGTCAGATTATGACCTATTTGATTTAATCTTTTTGAGTTTGAGTTGAATTGAAATATGTACCTATCTAATTAGTATACCTACCTGTAAATATATACGAGTACACCTTTTTCATTTATAATATTGTATAGGTGCATAGGTTTAAGATAGTAACTTTTAAGTACTTATTTGATATTATTTCTTTCATATATAATATAATTTCCTCTAATCCTATAATATAATTTCATGATATAATTTCCAATTAATTGGACTGAGAGAATTCTATTAAAATTGCCAAATCGATGTTTTTCCGAATATCATTAGATAGCTCCTCAGTCTATATTAAAAATATTAGGATTAAAAAAATTATCATATGCCTTATGTTATATTCGGCGGATACTGAAACGGAATATTGATTTGGTGAATTTTTCAGAGGATGGTGACAAATTTCTAAAAGGTCGTTACCTCGTACCAGTTAAAACCGATCGCATTTCACTATTCACCACAGTATTTGACAATATTGGTATGTTTCAGCACGCTAGGCGTAGCGCACGTGGCCGGGATGTGCAAGCCGGACCGGAGCTGCTCCGTCAACGAAGACAACGGCATCATGCTGGCACACACCATCACACATGAGCTGGGACATAAGTAAGTGACATTTCATTCTTTTATTACAAGCTTTTATATTTACTTTGTAAGGTTGTGGTTAAACCTTTTGAAAAATGCCCCCTGTTGTAAATCCAAGATGCAATATAATACTGTAGGAACACACTGAATGAAAGCCGCTAACAACTGGATTAGATTATATTTAAATTTATTGACATAAATTTTACAAGCTTTATTCATAATCCATATAGCAGATAGCAGAATCCATAGGTCCTCGAAGTTAAAAACTGTATTTTAGAGACCAGAGACCCAATATGTGGCTTTTTACAATATTTTCTAAAGGTACCAAGCACACAAGGCAAATAAAAAACATAACATAACATACATTCACGCCTTTTTTCCCGAAGGGGTAGGCAGAGGCGTAACAAGGACTCAGTCCCATAGTAGATACTCCCACATTCCGCCTGTATGTTATTGGTCCCATGTAATAGGGGGCGATCCTATTGCCATCTACCGGGCGCAGTTCCAGACTCCAGGCAGTTATTGAGATAATTCCTAATGGAAAAATCCAATATTTAACACTTTGCCTGACCTGGGGATCGAACCCGGGACCTCTTGATTGGCAGTCTAGGCAAATAAAAGTATAAAATAATATCTTTATAGGCTAATACTAAAGAGAATATTATTAATTAATATACAGTTGAAAGTAATATGCAAACCTCTGCTTATTTATACCTACCTCATACTAATAGATGGAAATTTATATAGGAGGCATAATCTCTAGCAGTCCTATCTATGGATTTATATGGTTGTCATGGTTGTCTGGAAGAGATCAGTCTGAGCGATAAAGCCCACAGTTGTTACTCTTTCTAGTTTTAAGTTTTCTTTTTGTTATTTTCTGTATTATTGTGGTACCAATAAAGTGTGATCATTCATTCATTCATTATGTCATATTCATCCTAAACTTAAATCCAAGATTACAGTTATCGATATATCTATACACGACAGGCCAATCACTTCAGTAGTTTTGGCGTAATGATGTAACAAATGCCACGCTTGCAAATGCAAAGCTTTTTCTTTTAGGTGTAATTTTAGTGGCATTTTATTACATTTCAGTGGAAGCCGAGAATTAAAAGTACTGTCCCACTTTTTTAAAAGATATTTGCAGAAGTGGATTGTAAAACTATTTTGAGCATACTACACCATACTTATCATGGCAATAAAGCCCACCTATAAACCATATCTCAAAGTACTATCAAGAAGCTTTTATTTCGAAGAGCACGTTTAATTCTTTCAACTGTTAATGTTAATCTCTACTATAAAACTGATATTTTTTCCTCGTGTACCAACCGTATTGGTCGGTGGCAAAACGCCAAAGCATCGTAAAGATTATCATTGATTTAATGTGCTCTGTTTTGAGTTACAGTGATAGTATTGCAAAAATAAATTTCCCTGACTGACTAATTGTACATTATGTCTTTGAACCAAAACATTACATATTATTCAAGTGGACAATAATACTGAAACGAGCATTACACAGTTCGACTATTGCCAAAAATCGACTATGTAAATGGTGAATCGACTAGTCATACCTATATAATATAATATGGGACAACGTGTAGTTCTCGGCTATACAATAGGGCAACCCCTTTCTCATCCCGTGGGAACCGTGAGACCCGACAGAGGGACATATATTCGGAAAGTGGGCATCAGCGCTCTTCATTTCCAAGTATTCCAACAACTGCGATCACCATGCCGCCTGCCAAGCGTGGTGATTTCGGCAAAATCCCCTCATATGAATCTGGCGTTCTATGGGGGAGGCCTATGTTCAGCAGTGGACCAGTGTGGAGCAGTGGAGCAGTGGTCTTCCGGCTGATGATGATGATGATGATTGGACAACTTCCACACACGGTATTCTGATACCGAACTAGGCTAGGAGTCTGTATTATGGTTACCAGAAGATTGATAATATAAATGTATATACACAGATCAAACAGACATGCTCATGAGCACAATATGTATGACAATATGTATGGCTCAGAAGGCACGGTCGCTAGCACTGAGCCAACCAGTCAAAAAATTTAATCCTGTCGTTCAATTCGCCTACAAAATCTATCCCCAAAGAAAGGCAAACTACGCGTTCGTCGTAAATTCGCTAAAGATAAAGTATGGTTTTACGATCCCGTAGCGTTTTATGTAACAAGAATTTAACAACAAAGCAGATTACGGTTAATAATACTCCATTGAGGATTTATTATAACACTTAGCACATTGCATTTATCTTATAGCCATAGAGCATTACAAAATCTATGTTGAAAGCCTAATAAACGTTAATAGACTTGATACAAGACGATTCACGCGAGACATTAAGTAAATTTTAAAATGGTTTATTAGTTAACAGAATTTAACATTCGATTAATCAGTAATATGGAAATTCTCGATGGAGAATAAAGCGCTTCACAAAAGACAAAGATACGATAATATTTTATTTAATGATTTAATAAATAAATATCGCTTACCATACACTTTGTGTGAATGAACAATCTAAGCGCAACAGCAAAGCTAATATAATATATTTTCATGAAAAGTATCTTAAGATATCAAACCAATTGAAATTAATCTTAAGATGCAAAATATATCATTTGAACATAGGAAACGTATGGAGAATTATTATTTACTTAACTAGTTTTATTCTGTAAACTTTTTTTGTTTTTTTTATTAGTATTACATACCCAGGTATTTTAAAATAGAATATAATATTATGTAGTAGGTATGTATCTTCACCGTGTGTGATACGCCTAAATTTCAAATAATTCAAAATGTTACACAGTCGATGCTGGTATGGTGCCGAGGCATGGTGCAAGTATCGATCTCAGATAAATAGGTTATGAAAACATTGCAACACACTCATTAGACCGACATGATCCTTCACCCGGTCATAGTTTATACGATGTGGTATATACACCTAAACATCTATGTGATTTTATGTAAAGAGGCGTCATTTTAGTATACGAAAAATCGTAATTTTATCACAACTTAGAATTTCATGTTGACTACTTCATTTTATGGGAGAAGGTTAGGTCAATGGTATCACATCTGCTAGTTCTCCTGTCAAGATGGGAGTCCCACAGGGATCAATTTTGGGTCCTTTCCTGTTTTTGGCATATATTAACGATTTGCCTTACATGGTCCACGGTCTAGCAGATATAGTTCTATTTGCCGATGATACGTCATTGATTTTTAAAGTTGATAGGAAGGATACTTCACTAGTACATGTTAATAATACTTTAGCAAGTATATCCAGATGGTTCACAGCAAACAATCTGTTATTGAATGCGAAAAAGACTAAATGTTTGAAATTTTCGTTGCCTAACGTCAGAAGTATAGAACCAATCATAGTTCTTGACGGTGAAAGACTCAATATTGACAATGCAACTTTGTTCCTTGGCATAAATATAGACTCTAAACTGCAATGGAGCACTCATATCACCGAGCTCTCAGGGAAACTAAGCTCTGCAGCTTACGCGGTTTATAAAATTAGGCAACTAACAGATGTAGCCACGGCGAGATTAGTGTACTTTGCATATTTCCATAGCTTGATGTCTTATGGGATTCTGTTGTGGGGGTCAGCTGCAGATATAGAAACTATCTTTATACTACAAAAACGTGCGATTCGTGCCATCTATGAGATGCGTCCACGCGAATCCCTGAGGGAATTATTTAAAGAAATAAACATACTGACCCTACCATCCTTATACATTTATGAGAACATCATGTATGTGCGTAAAAATTTACATAAATTAAAATTAAATAGTGACCTTCATAATTTTAATACTAGGAATAAAGACAAAATAGCTGTACCTAGCTTTAGATTATCTAAAACAAATAAAAAGACATTCTTAGGAAATAGTGTACGTTTCTATAATAAAATCCCAAAAGAGATAACTGGGCTCTCAGAAGGTAAATTCAAAACCTATATAAAATCTACTTTACTAAAGAAGGCATACTATAAAGTCAACGAGTACATAGAGGACAAAGATGCCTGGAAACTTCTGCATAGTCGCCTCGCGGCACCTTCAAAGAAAATGAATGTAAGCAAACCAAATATTGTGAAACTATCTGTTGAAAAAATTAAGCCCTACAAGTTTCTTGTGCGTTCTTCTTGTAGAGGTATCTTTCCGAACGCACGGTAGACTCAGTACTGTATCTTCATTGACGTACAAAAGTGTCAGATTATGACCTATTTGAATAAATCTGTTTGAGTTTGAGTTTGAGTTTGAGTTTGGGACTGCTGAGCATTAATTAAGCCTACTGTAAGACTCTGGTATGTGATGCTCTCCCCGGTTGTTAAACTGATAAATAATTTTGAACTGAATAATAATTTTGTACTAATAATGATATTATATTTTCATAATGTTATGATTTGATGATCGAAATAAACGGTATGGTTTTTTTTGATTAAAATGTAAACCTAATTACAGCTTTAATTAGATAGATGTAATGGGGACCAATTTTTGTGTACGCTATCATCGATTGAACTATCATGCGTTTTTTTACATTATTAATAAGGAAATGAATGTGTTATAGTGCGCTTAGGGCGAATCGTCTATAGATAATCTTGACAAAATATAGTAGGTACTACAAAAGAACGTCACTATTAGCTGATGTTTAAAATCTCATTGCTAACACTATTTATAGGTAACACATACAAAATTATTTTAAATTATACTGCTACTGCTAGTCTAGTTTATGAGGGATCACATCGGTAAATAATATTACAGCTGAAAGTTTTAGAAAACAAAACTTGACCTTTCATGACCCAGCAGAGTCTAGAGAAACAGAGTACAAAATATTGTTTAATATTCTTTACTGAGTTTGCTTCTGCAGCGTGACCTATAAACACTTTGTTATTAATCTACTATGCATCATCAAACCTCACTAAAAGCTCTAATGCGGTATACAACTGTGTATGTAAACATGTAATATTGTTTGTATTATTTTGGTCATAAGTGTGAGTTTTATTTGGTAACGGTTGCCTAGCTTCGGTTATCGGTACTGAGTCATGTTTCCAAGCCGAGATTACCGCAAGGACGTTGCTTTCGAGATAGAATATTATGAAACGCTAATAACATTTTGTTGCAGCGTAGCGGGAACGGGTAAAGTACCAACGCTACGTTGCGATAGTTAATGTTATTGAATATTAACAAGGAGTGTTTGTTGTAGTCATTATCTAGCATAGCGTTAGGGCTCTTTTACACGACCAGCGAAATGCTTTCCCTTATTTTACGGTTTGCTCTACCCAAATTTCAGCTTAAATTATCCGCCTGTACCGCACCTTGGAACCGACTCAATCCCATACAAAAGCCGCGCTATAACTAACTATTACACAGACACTGCACATATGGATTTTAGTACACGTGCAAGAGTTTGCGTGAGATCATTTCTCATAGAATCGGGGTTCGTGGAGAGCTCAATCTCGCTGGCGGGGTGAGGAAGGCCGGATTGATGGGCGGATGACAGTTTCCATTCTATACGTAGTATTGTTATCTGTTCTGTGCCTGTACTGTGCCGTAACATGTGCCTTAAAACTCGTCTGAACAAAAACTGTCAGATGCATGTAGCTCGACATAAAAAGTAGAAAATAATGGGGCGCTACTGTATTTATCAATAAGAAAAACTTTTAAGTCAACATGTACACTTTAAATTAGTTCTTTTCTGTCGAGCTATACCATTGGCAACGGTGGGCACACTTGCGTTGCACACTCTGTACACAACGGAGAGATATACCTTCTTTTGCCGGATACGTATGAAAACTATATTAAACAAAGTCACGACTTTACAACAAACACTCGTTATGCAAGTGGTGCAAACTTTGCGACACAGGCATTGACCTTCGAAGTACACGTGAATGCATCAATACATCATTGGTAGCGAACGATGCACTCCTCACTCGACGCATAGACTCCGCTATCGGCCCACACATACTCTTTATTTTTCATTTATCTTAAACAAAGAATAAAGAACGGCTTGTTATAAGCAATTTGTAGGCGACATCGCCTCGTCCGATCGAGGCGCCTCTTGATTCTTGATAATGTAACAAGAAAAAAACAGATTTATAAACTTTGTTTTCTTCATTGCACTGCATTTTAATGTCTTATTTATGATTGGAAATAAGTTGTTGATAATAAAACGGCGCCACCGTGAGTAAGTATTATCTTAAGAACCTCAGATCTTTTTTTACTTTTCGTAAAGAATGAATGTTTTTATGGTCATATTATGTTTTTATTATTTTTATGATTAAGTAGATATTTACTTTTTATTTCATATTATTACTTTCCAAACGTCATTTATATTAATCGAAGTCATAATAAAAATGTTAATTATGAACTATCTGATAACATTTGACATTAACATACTGGTCACATAATGATATAAATACCTACCTATACATAATAATATTATTATAATGTTATTGTTAATAATATGTATATATCATGGTTATTTGGTCTGATAAACTGCGAATTGTATTATATCGAATTAAGTAGGTGCCGCCGTGGAGTTACCGGCTTTAGAATAGTGCTCCATCCTCTCTACCCGTGGTTGTCGTAAGAGCCGGCTAAGGGTTAACAGATCCAGAGGACAGGCAGCGGCATTCTGTGCAAAAAACTATCGAACTGCACTCGACAACCTGCCTGCCAAGCGTGTCGCCTATGTGGGCGGCCTATGTTCAGTAGTGGATTACCAACGGCTGAGATGATGATGAAGATGAAGTAGGTGCCTACTAATCTATGCCTCGGTGGCGCAGTGGTCGCAAGCGCTACTGCTCATCGTGAGGTTCCGAGTTCGATCCCCAGGTCAGACAGTGTTATAGGATTTTTTTCATTTGGAATTTTCTCAATGACAGCCTCGATGGGACTGGGTTCTGGGTACACCTCTGCCCACTCTTTTGGGAAATGGCGTGATCTTATATGTATGTGTATACCTGCTAATAATCTTTGGATAGGTAATATGTCTTAGAATATCAATCTATGATCCTTGTTCTATTTATGTAATATATAATTATAATATTTGGGTTTTCCAAATTTTCTATATTACAAATTATTTAAAGAATGATTTAAAGGAAAAGGGAGATGAAGTACTGGCTACTCGAAAATGGAAAGCTCAAATTAGATCCCATTAGGTGCACGTACGTCAGTAATAATAATAATAATAATTGGCGGCTTATGGCGAGCCGTTGGGGAGTAGCGACCCCACGTACCTGTGTGCTCCTGGGGGAGGGTTATGTTCTTCATCTCCGGCTTGCCTTCACCGGCCGGAGTGAACACTGACAAGGAACAGTCCCCCACCTCTGTCTTGCCTTCATTGGCCGGCCAGAGTGGAGTCGCGAGAGCCTCGTGCTCGAGGGAGGATGTGAAGCATAAGTGGCGAGTGGGCGAGCGTGATGCGACCTTAGGGTAACGCAAGTGATCGCCGTTTAAAGTCCAGGGACACCTCTCCTACCCTTAGCCGCTCACACCAACGTTGCCCCTCTCGTCGCCCTTATTCCCATGTGGTGGGCGGCCTTTATGGGGGGTCCGTTTAGTGAGCGGCGAGTCATCGCCTGCCGTCATATTTCACCATGAGACGGAAGTGGCAGGTGCCGGAGTCTCTAGCAATAGCCCGGTTACCATCCATCTAGAAATCACACCTATAGACAAATCAAGTAGTTTCCATACATTCACAATAGTCTTTGTACCTAGCGGAGGCTGTCTTTGAGCTCATTTAAAAAAAAACTGTAGTTGGTTTCAGAGATAGACCTCGATAGGTGCTATACATTACCTTTAGATTAAAAGCTCAAAGGGGCCTCTGCACGTTGGACTTAAAAAAAAAAAGGTCTCCGTGCACGCCTATCAAAAGACCGGGTATATCCCGTGTTTTCGAGCGACATAATAATAATAATAATAAAATTCTTTATTGAACTAAAAATAAGAATGACAATGTAGGTACACAGAAATATACACATAAAAACTAAAATGCAGGTAGGATATTAAAAGTTATGTAACTAACAATTTTAAGCGTAATGACTGTGGGAACACTACATGTTTGAAGTGTTTTATTGACGTCCAAACTAGGTTTCCCCGTATTATGGACGTCAATATTGTAACCTCCCATGCATTCAGAAAAGCTAATTCGTGACAACAGCAATTTGAGTAGTTAGGCCAAGTATGTATGTAGGAAAAGGGAGATGAAGTACTGGCTACTCGAAAATGGAAAGCTCAAATTAGATCCCATTAGGTGCACGTACGTCAGTAATAATAATAATAATAATTGGCGGCTTATGGCGAGCCGTTGGGGAGTAGCGACCCCACGTACCTGTGTGCTCCTGGGGGAGGGTTATGTTCTTCATCTCCGGCTTGCCTTCACCGGCCGGAGTGAACACTGACAAGGAACAGTCCCCCACCTCTGTCTTGCCTTCATTGGCCGGCCAGAGTGGAGTCGCGAGAGCCTCGTGCTCGAGGGAGGATGTGAAGCATAAGTGGCGAGTGGGCGAGCGTGATGCGACCTTAGGGTAACGCAAGTGATCGCCGTTTAAAGTCCAGGGACACCTCTCCTACCCTTAGCCGCTCACACCAACGTTGCCCCTCTCGTCGCCCTTATTCCCATGTGGTGGGCGGCCTTTATGGGGGGTCCGTTTAGTGAGCGGCGAGTCATCGCCTGCCGTCATATTTCACCATGAGACGGAAGTGGCAGGTGCCGGAGTCTCTAGCAATAGCCCGGTTACCATCCATCTAGAAATCACACCTATAGACAAATCAAGTAGTTTCCATACATTCACAATAGTCTTTGTACCTAGCGGAGGCTGTCTTTGAGCTCATTTAAAAAAAAACTGTAGTTGGTTTCAGAGATAGACCTCGATAGGTGCTATACATTACCTTTAGATTAAAAGCTCAAAGGGGCCTCTGCACGTTGGACTTAAAAAAAAAAAGGTCTCCGTGCACGCCTATCAAAAGACCGGGTATATCCCGTGTTTTCGAGCGACATAATAATAATAATAATAAAATTCTTTATTGAACTAAAAATAAGAATGACAATGTAGGTACACAGAAATATACACATAAAAACTAAAATGCAGGTAGGATATTAAAAGTTATGTAACTAACAATTTTAAGCGTAATGACTGTGGGAACACTACATGTTTGAAGTGTTTTATTGACGTCCAAACTAGGTTTCCCCGTATTATGGACGTCAATATTGTAACCTCCCATGCATTCAGAAAAGCTAATTCGTGACAACAGCAATTTGAGTAGTTAGGCCAAGTATGTAGGTAGATGTGTTATCATGAGATGGACAGTAGATAAATAATATGGGACAACTTCCACACACGGTCATCTGGTCCCAAATTAGGCTAGAAGCCTGTACTATGGTAACCAGATGACTGATATACATACTTATATATGCTTATAACACCCAGACACAGATCAAACAAACATGTTCATGCACACAAATGCTTGATCTGGCCGGGGATCGAACCCGGGGCCTGCGGCACAGAAAGCAGAGTTACTACCGTCTGTGCCAACGAGGCTGTCAAAAAAAAAAAAGTTAATTGTTGTCTCATTCGCACTTCGGTCTTAGGTACGTCTTTCTATCTTAGTTGTTTCAAATTGCACATGCCATTTGTTGAGTAAGCGCTGAGAGAACGTACCCTATCTCCCTTTTTCTTTAAATCAATGATAACAAGTATGTAATTACAAGTACCTACTAGTTGTATTGTTTTCTACCTAACATTATGCAACTTTAATTAAATAATAATTAAAACAATGATTGACAGTTGACCTATAATACCTATATTTTATGTGATTTTCTCAATTTTTACCAATATCGACTAAGCAACATAACTCAGAACTAAATAATTAGTTCAGAGCTCATAAAGTGTAAAAACACCCGAATAAAATAAAATCTAAAAAGTCAACTTCGTCTCAATTAAAAAAAAAACTAAATTTCTAATGAAATGCAAAAACAAATTTGGCCGTCCAGGATTTTTATCGGCCATCCTTATTTATTATATGGATCACCGAACAAACCCACACAGATTGTATCACCCCTCAACAAATATCTTGTATTTACATATCAGAGATTTATATATCTCCTCTCTACTTTGGTGGAAACCAGGCCTTAGAGGCGGCAAAATTTCACAATGGATCATGCCGGCGACATGAATTTGTGCATACAAATCCACATAACCCACAAAAAGCCGGCGGGTTTTGCCGCCCCGACCTGTTTATGTGACTCCTCCCCTCCGGTCTGTTAAGTAATTGTGTTAATTATTATTAACGATATTTTGTCAAACAGCTTTGGATTGTACCACGACACAGAGAAGATCGGATGCCACCGGCGAGATGGGGCGACTCTTCACATCATGACGCCCATCTTTGAAGCAGATACCGTGCAGGTGGCTTGGTCGAGGTGCAGCAAACGTGACGTCACCAACTTCTTGGAGTAAGTACTAAAAAACCTTACCATATAAAACCGTAAAGGAAATATGAAGGCTGCATCAAAAATCACTTGCAAGCGTCTACCCTTCATATCGCATATCGACCTTTGAATATAGCATATACCTAGCTATTTATGTATGTAATGCCTTTGGTCGAAGTGTCTTCCCAGAATAAATAGTTTATCCTAGGTTTGACCAAGGCCTTTCGGCAAACCGAAATAAATTCCAATTTCGGCCTTTGACTAAAGTCAAACTCAAACTCAAACAGATTTATTCAAATAGGTCATAATCTGACACTTTTGCACGTCAATGAAGATAAACAGTACTGAGTCTACCGTGCGTTCGGAAAGATACCTCTACAAGAAGAACGCACAAGAAACCCTTAGGGCTTAATTTTTTCAACAGATAGTTTCACAATATTTGGTTTGGTTACATTCGTTTTCTTTGAAGGAGCCGCGAGGCGGCTATGCAGAAGTTTCCAGGCATTTTTGTCCTCTATGTACTGGTTGACTTTATAATAAGCCTTCCTTAGTAAAGTAGATTTTATATAGGTTTTGAATTTACCCTCTGAGAGCCCAGTTATCTCTTTTAAGTATTTTAATCAAACCTAGAAGTGCTGTCGATCCCAGAAGCGACTAAGGCAGACTCGGTCAAATGTCGATTCGCACTGAAATGCTCGACAAAATAATGGAGATTTGGCGTAGCGTACACGTAGCTGGAATAAAAATTCTTATGACGATGTCGAATCTCCTTACATTTCTACTCAGAATTTAAATTTACCTCTTTTTAAGCTGTAGGTATAATCTGTTTAATTATGCTTAATGAGTTTAAATTAAACAGAAATTGCCTGCTATCAGATTGTCCATAAAGCTCGACTCGGAAGCTAATTGCACTTACCTTCTAATTGACTTAAGATTGACAACATAACATAACATACATTTACGCCTTTTTCCCGAAGGGGTAGGCCTCTGTACCCAGGAATCAGTCCCATAGTAGATACACCCACGTTTCGCCAGTATGTTATTGGTCCCATGTAATAGGGGGCGAGCCTATTGCCATCTACCGGGCACAGTTCCAGACTCCAGGCAGTTATTGATATAATTCCTAATGGAAAAATCCAATATTTAACACTTTGCCTGACCTGGGGATCAAACCCGGGACCTCTTGATTGGCAGTCGAGCATGCGCCCTCTACGCCACCGAAGCAGTCAGGTCAGCAGTAAGATTGACAAGCAGTTGTAAATCAGATTATTTTGATAGGGATCGCATATCGAAGGCGTTTTAAGTGTTTAATTAATAGTTTACCTTGATATTTGCCACATTAATACAGTTATAATAATACAGTTTTGTAATATTGATTCATTAGTTACCGTATTGCACACTTAAAGCGATAGTTGCGTAATTAGAATTTAGAGCAAATGAGACCACTACCGGCTTCCAAAACCAGTTAGATATGGAACTTGCATTAAGTACGTATATAGGTATTATGGATAGGTATTTTACATAGATCGCATACTTTTAAGGGAATACCTCTCCTCGAATTCCTATAGGTATAGGTACTTTTGATATATCTTGAAAATAACATAAACTCATTGACTCCATTTGAATTGCAAAAAGCTTTTAACGTATTCAGTCCAATAATTGATATTATCAATGAATTAACATTTGCACTTAATGAAATCCTGTTTATTTTTATAGTTTTAGCTTTATTGCACTTTCTTTACAACCACAAATCTTTATCAAACATTGACTTTAGAAAGTTAATCGATTGTGTATCAAGTTCATTAGGTACAGATAAATCTCATTAGAAACGTTTTACGATCTAGATTTAATTGAAAGCAGAAATCCTACGCAACCATAAAATTAAATACCTAATTCCGGCATAAGTTGCTTGTCCGTAAAATAATACTAAACATGGCACAGACTAATCAATCACCATATTAATGTCGTCCAAACAGACACGGTTTTTTTTATATGTCGTCAAACACACAATAATCATCATAAACTATAAGATTACTGTTCTTTTTTATGTTAAGGTTTTAAATTATTCAGAGGCGACTTAAGTGGGACGAATGAATGGCTTTTTTCAGCTAGTTTATTGATAGTTAACCATTCAAGGTGCTAATCAATTTAATATAGCACTATCGAAAAAAGTACAAGTAGGTATCACCGTATGGTAGGTTATACCTATATTAATTGATTGAATTTGGCGTTTCTTTTCGGAACTCCATTGCAAACTCCTAGAACAAGAATATTTAGTTTTTAGTTCCGATTTTTAGTGTCAAAAACAACATACACAGTGCACCGCCCCCCCGCCCTAATACCCCGCAATAATACTTAATAGCATTTCCTCTTTGCATGCAATTTTGCGGGCGGGAGGGCGGTGCACTGTGCATGTTGTTTTTGACACTAAAAATCGGAACTAAAAACTAAATATTCTTGTTCTAGGAGTTTATATCTATATTACTTAAAAGTATTTTTTTATTGAACTTTTGATAAGCTATATAATAAGCTTTTCGATAAAATAAGACTGTCTCGTTGGCGTAGTGGGCGTAAGCTCGACTGCCGATCCTGAGGTCCCGGTTTCGATCCCCAGGTCAGGCAAAATTTTTCCATTAGGAAAATGATCTCTATGACAGCCTGGAGTTTGGAACTGTGCCCGGTAGATGCACACCCGGTAGGCTCCCCATTACACGGAACCAAAATATCATACTAGCGAAATGTGGGTGTATAGTGTATACCTACCTTATATTGTCTGGGATTGAGTCCTGTGTATACTTCTGCCTACCCCTTCGGGAAAAAGGCGTGATTGTATGTTATGTTTCGATAAGATAATAAGACTGTCTCTACTAATAAAATATCACTGAAACATCACGCAAGCCTGTTTTTACTCTATGGCCTGTAATAGGATATGGCTAAATTTAATATATAGGTATATAAGAATGGGGGTATTTTGCTACAATTCATTAGAAGTCTAATTCAGGCTTATAACATTTTTTTATTGTTTGTAGCGCCGGATTAGGAGAGTGTTTGAGCGATCGACCGTCACAAGAAGAATTCTATGTGTACCCAGAGGTTCCAGCGGGTAAGTCTCATTTTACATTCTCTACAAGTCGGAATTCTTTACAAGTTCGAATGTCAACCACATCATTATATATTCCGAGTCTAAGATGTTCTAATTGACATTTTTGCAGGTGTAATGTACGATGCGGCATCACAGTGCCACCTCCAGTTTGGAGCGGAAGCAGTGGTCTGTGCCAAGCCTTCAGAGCTGTGCGAACATCTGTGGTGTCTAGTAGATGACAAATGCAAGACCATGCTAAGGCCTGCTGCACCTGGGACCACCTGCGGAACTGATATGGTAACATTTCTAATGAAAACACTCATAATCAGCCGGAAGATGTTCACTGCTGAACATAAGTCTCCCCCATAGAACGCCATAAACTATTCATATTATATATTTTTCCGTACCTAGTCACCACGCTTGGCAGGAGGCTTGGTTATCGCAGTAATTGGAATACTTGGCTGCTGCCCACTCTTCGAATATGTCCCTCTGCCGGGTCTGACGACTCCCACGGGATAAGAAAGGGATGGCCCTATTATATAGCCGGGAACCACATGGCCAATGAAAATACATAATGTTTTAACTTAATAACTGGGTGGAGAAAAGCGGAACAGGACCCGTCTCTTATGTATTAATTTCAAGATGCTGATATTGAGACCTCTATCCAACGACGTTGCCTTCTTCGCTTTTATTCTGACGGTCTAAGCAATTTTTATATACGGGGTCGCAGATAGACCCTAAAAATCCATATCTATTAGTAAAAGATTAAAAGCTCAAAGGGACATAAGAAACTGCTGGACCTATCTCTAATGTCTGCAAACAAATAGCGGGCCAAACATGGTTAGAAGTGCCGAAAGGTAGAGATCACTGGCACAAAGGCCTCTATATCCGCCAGTAGGTATTTTTAAAACATGTCCATTCCACAGTGGTGTCAGAACCAAACATGCGTGGCGCGCAGTCCGTCCCCGTCTCCAGTGGACGGCGGTTGGAGCGAGTGGAGTGAGTGGAGCGAGTGCTCGCGCACGTGCGGCGCGGGGGTGTCCACGCAGGCGCGCGAGTGTAACAACCCTGCGCCTAACAACAACGGAGCTTATTGCATCGGTGATCGCAGTCGGTAAGGACATCTGTTTCAGCGTAAACTCAGTAGGCGTTTGTGTAGGTACGTCTTGCGGTCGAAGAAATTACACCCGTCGCCCGCTTCGGTCTGTTCTGAATAAGGCCGTGAAAACTCCTTATTATTCGTATGCATGTGGTATTCATTTTCTAGTTATTAATATGTGATCAAATGTCCCTAGGAAATTACTGGGCATGACGAGTTTCAACAACTTATATCTCAGGGTGACAGGCAAAGTGCTATGCCGCGCAGAATTTTGAATTTTAAAACACTGGGTGGCACTGTGTCTGATATGGGCAATCATGATGCTTACCATCAGGCACCTGATTTGCTCTTGTCGCTCTCTATCATAAAAAAAATCTAACAACTCATCACACCATATTATTATTATAATTACACCCACTTTGGTAAAACAGAAATCTTATCTATTTCTGTCTTTCTGGGGTGCATTACCAATTGACTGCTTTGCAGTAGATTTCCTAGTAAATCTAAATTCCTCAATTCTTAACAATAAAACTATGTAGATTTGGCTCAAATATTTCGGCCGATCTAACATCATGAGTTTTCAATACGTATTATTCAATATTCAAGTGACATTTATTATCCTCATTATCTCATAATACACATTGACTCGTGTTCATTGACCTTTATATACTCGTAATTTATCGGTAACATAACAAAACCTGTTTTTTATATGATAGGTAGCATCCGTCATATTAAAATACGAGTAGGTTTTATCATACATATTTAAATATGCCAATATACCATCATCATCTTGCCCTTATCCCACTACCCGGACGAGATTTGACACCTCGCTTTTCCTTGCCATCCTTGTCCTTCCAGCGATCGGGATTAGGGATATATTTATCTCTCGCTCTATCTCATCTCAAGGTGTCAAGTTATTAATTAAGTGGAGTCGGCACAGCACGTGATCTTTCATTCTTTCAGTCATCTTTACACTCCTTTGCATGTGCTAACGTACACTTATCCCATTTGAGTTGATCCAAATCTTTTTGCGCCCTCTCCTTGCAATTCCCCGTACATTAATTTCTATAGTCTTTTTAGCTACATGACTTTCATCCTTTTCATCATCATCATCATCATCTCAGCCATTGGACGTCCACTGCTGAACATTGGCCTCCCCCAAAGATTTCCATCCAGTCTTGTAAGCGGCCCGCCTCCAGCGTATTCCTGCCGTCTTTATCAGATCATCTGTCTACCTTGTGGGTTAACGTCCTACGCTGCGCTTGGCGGTCCGTGGGTTCCATTCAAGAACTTTACAGCCCCATCGCCCATGAGTTCTACGTGCTATGTGCCCTACCCATTGCCACATCAACTTACTAATCTGCTGGGCTATGTCGATAACTTTCGTTCGTCTACGATCTCGCAGAGAAATTCCGAGCATAGCCCTCTCCATAGCTCGTTGCGCTATTTTGAGCCTGCTGATAAGGCCCACAGTCAGAGACCACGTTTCAGATCCGTAAGTTCACTGGTAACACACACTGGTCGGAAGACATTCGTCTTGAGGCACTGAGGTATTTCGGACGAGAAGACATTGCGTATATTTCCGAACCCTGCTCAGCCTAGTTGGATTCGACGATTGACCTCTTTCTCGAAGTCGGACCTACCGAGTTAGACTACTTGTCCTAGGTAGACGTACAAGTTAAGAACTTCTAGGATTAAGTTCCCAACCGATGGGGGTATTCATCCCTTTGCATAATAAGTATAGGTTTGTATGTTTTAATTTATTTCTACTGTTTGTGTTTACCAGGTATAAAGTGTGCAACACGGATCCGTGTCCTATAAACGAGCCATCGTTCAGAGAAGTCCAATGTTCCAAACACAACAACATGTCGTACAACAACGAAACTATTACCGAGTGGATACCGTATTTCGATCAAGGTACGTTAAGATATAAATGCCACATTAATTATATAAAATACCATGTCAAAAGATGAACAGAGTGAGTAATCTAAAGGCGTAACCAAGTTTAAGCAAGTACCTAACCATGTGTAAGACAGAATTTGGTGCGAACAACTGAACAACAGATCCAGATGACGGGCAACAGTTTCCTCTGCAAAAAAAATCATGGAACTGCGCTCGACAACCCGCCTGCCAAGCGTGTCGAGTATTGGCAAAACCCCCCTTTGTGGGGGAGGCCTATGTTCAGTAGTGGATTACCAACAACTTAGATGATGATGATGATGAACTGAACAATCTTCGTCCTTTGTAAATTGGTGAACAAGATTCAGTCTTTATAAAGTTTAGTTATTTGTTTTAATCTATTTAATTAAGTATTTCACTGGTCCACATCTCCCAGGATCCCAGAGGTGACAACTGCGATATTATAAATATAATTTGTCTTACTTATCACCTAAGAAATCCCAGTTTTTACCAGTGGGAAACTAGCAGGGGACAAGTAGAAATGACCTGTTACAAATATATGGTAAGTAAATCCTCTCAATATTTAGTCAATTTATGGTCTACATTCGTGCTTGTATAGGCACGAAGGACTGAAATTACGAATACCAAACTGAAATAAAAGTAGTTACACCTAATCCATACATTATTATGTACATGAAATATGTTGTTATAGATAAACCATGCGAGCTGCAATGTGTGGCCAAAGACAACGACCTGGAGATGTTGGGCGGATTCGTTTCAGACGGCACTCCATGCAAGCAGAGTCTCGGGGCTAGGGACATGTGCATAGCTGGTAAGTTGCTTGTTTATTTTCAATATTTTTGCATATTATATTTATTGAATCTCATTGCTTTGAATTTTAGTACAAAGTGAGTACTTTTTTAGCTGTCTTTAACTTGCAACTAAGTTGTGTATCTTCACAGTGAGACGCACCTCCATATGTATTAAGTACCTACTATCTTTTAAGTACCTACTTAGGTACTACCTTTGTAACACCAAGTAAAAAAATCAAAGCCCGTACTGTCACACGCACTACGCGTTTATCATCGCCCAAATTCTTAGCCCAAAAATGTTGAATTTTTGCGTTGTTTTTCAATATGATGTAGACAAGGAATAGTAAAGGGACTCTCGGAATTTCCACGGGAACGAAGTCGCGGGATTAGTCATTTTCAGATTGCTTTTACAACCTAATAAATATCTCTATAAATAAATTCGAGGAATCAGTCTGCTTATAGTACCACAATATTGCTTAATAAGTTAAGTTCCTTTAATATGTTGGGTAAAATGCAGTTGGGAAAAGTGTCTGTAGATTTTAATGAAATTTAAACTTTATTAAAAAACTATTACATGGCAAAATTTATAGTAGCCTACCTAAATAAAGTCCCTTTAAGTTTTTGCCATAAAATATGACTACAGTCAGTTTAAAAAAATATGTAATAGAATGATAGATACGAGTAGATAGATAAACACTTTATTGTTACACCACAAAAAAATAATCCTTAAAATTTAAAATACAACTTAAAAATACTGTAACAATTGGCGGTCTTATCGCGAAAAGCGATCTCTTCCAAACAACCGTGAGGAGAATGTGAGCTAAAAAGTATTCATCTTTCAGGTGTATGCTATAAAGTAGGATGCGATTGGATAGTAGGATCAGTGAAGGAAGAAGACGCGTGTGGTGTTTGTGGCGGCGACGGATCCGCTTGCAAAACTGTACTGGGGAGTTATAGCAAAGATACTACTAAACAATCTGGATTGGATGAAGTAAGTTACCTTTTGAAACAAGTGTACCTATATTATTTGAAATAAATTGTTAAGGCATACGTATGTATGCATAGGGTAGGGTTCCATACCTAGATACCTGAACAAAACACTTTAATCATACAGGGCCATCTATTGGTTCCTTGCGCAAAGTATGGAAATATGCAGTAACATGGCCATAACTTTTGATTGCGTTAACTTAGAAGTATGATTTTTATGCCACAAGGGGCTGCAGATCTAAGTAGTTAATATTAATTTCAACTTGATACCTCCACGCATTCCTGTTAGAAAGGACAGACAGACAGACGAACAACAAAGTGATCCTATAAGGGTTCCATTTTCCTTTTGAGGTACGGAACCCTAAACCTTAAAAAAAAGACAATTTTTACTGCTCCATCACAAGACCCTGCATCGCCATCCATCTGTATCCATCCATCCATATTTTCATCCATTTAATTAAAGTTACAGATTAAGGTGACCAATAATAAGCCCAGTCACGATATGTTTGACTACTAGCCCATCTGAACCTGATGCTGCAGCATCAGGTCAAGGTTATTCAGTAGTTGCTGTTGTTGAAGCGACAGGATACCAAATTTGGAATCGATCAGACCACTGAAAGTTGTGCATATCCTCTTAGCCATTAGAAATGCCACAAGGATAAATATGTATACTAAATCTGAATAAGACGGTGCGGGCTGGAAAACAGCGCTGCGCCAGGTTAGCTGAGCGCAGCACATGCTGAGCACAAGCCGATTTCCACAACCACTGTTTCAATATATGTACTAGATGTAATTAAGTGTTGTTATTAAGGGTGGGTAACAAACGCATTTTACTTCCTTTCTTTTAAAAAGATCTGATAAACTTCAAATGGCTGGAACCGACTTTCATGAGATATGGCTAAGCATACTATATCAAACAGAAAATCCGTAACTAAATCGTTTAGGAGCCACACACATCAACTTTATATAACCTTTTTATTTTTCGGTTGGGGGTTAAAATATATAGGTTCTGTATCAAAGCTCAAAAGCTCGCTTATATTTTTCTAGGTGGCAGTGATACCAGCTGGATCAAGAAATGTGAAAATACAAGAAAAAGTCAGTCCAGGGAACTACATTTCTATCGGAAGCGCCAAATCGAGAAAGATGTACCTGACTGGAGCTAGGTAATTTATAAAAACCCTCACCCCAGACTATGAAAGATGAAGAAATTGTCATCGTCAATGACCATTTCATTTCAAGATATAAGCCTTCTCCCCTAGTGTAGTGGTGGATAGTAACTATGCCAAGTAAATGAGCTATTGATTGTTTTGGTCGCTCCAAAGAAATTGGTAATAATTGTGATATGTTACGGCAGGAAAAACACAACTTTCACGGAATACTTCGTGGCGGGAACTCAGGCTATCTACGAACGGGACCGTGACTGGGAGAAGGTCAGGATTCCCGGACCACTTGCTGAAGATATCAAAGTTTATGTAAGTATTATAACACATTGGACTATAGTGAAAACAGTAACCCTTTTAATTCGTTCAAGGAGTACCTAACCCCTGGCGGCTACGTCACCCACAATGCGTCTGTAATTATCGGTGGAATATCGAAACTACTGGCTATTCGCGACTGGGCCAGGATAAATTGGTACTATGTATAATTGGATCGTGATAGTAAAATATGTATGTTCTTGAACGACAGATAAAATACTTAAATAACATAACATCGCACCTTTTTCCCAAAGGGGTAGGCAGAGGTGTACCCAGGACCCAATCCCATACAGGTACACACACATTTCGCAGTTTTTGGTCCAATGTAAAAAGGGAGAGAGCCTATTGCCAACTACCCACACTGTCAAATAAATATAAATTGCTAAATGTAAAGCTCTTTAAGGTGACGGTCATACAAAGGTCATTGAAAAAGACGCGTTTTGCGAACGTTTTATGTGGGAGCTTGAAATTAATAAATCTTGCTAAACATATTCTATAGTAACACCAAATTTCTTCATGTTGTTTTTAGTAGTCTGAACAATATTTAAATATTTTTGAAAACCATGAACTAAGGGGAAATTTAAAACATAGACTTGGTAATTTTTTCATAGGATAGTGTCAAATTTCTCGTAGTATACGATCTTAATATAATCTGATTGTTCCAGCAACGTCTCTACCACGGCAGCAAGCACCGCAACCCAGGCGTGACCTACCAGTACACGGTGGACGCCAAGCGCCTCCGCAAGCGATACTCCTATATATTATCTGACTGGTCGCCTTGTTCCGTATCTTGCGGGCTTGGGTACATGGTGCGACATGTGCAGTGCATCGATCATCGACATCGTATGTTAATTCTTTTTATTTACTCACTGTTTCTCGCAACTTCGCTCGTGTGGATATTATATTTTTATACGGAACCCTTATTTCATTTTTTTAGAATAATCCAAAAAATTGGTTGAGTTACTTCGTTAAATCTAATAAACAACACTCAATTTCAGTTTAAAATAATTATTTTTTCATAATCCGAACAATACGTAATAAGGCCCGTTTTACACAATAGACATACATAGGTAATACAATGAAAAATTAGAAGTGTTCCTAATCGATGGATTCCCGCTTAACAGTTACTGTTCAAATGTTATGACTATATATAAGCAGTTTCGGAGAATTTTTTTCTAAAATAAAAGTAGCCTATATATTATGCCCTGGAACTTCAGCTATCTATCAGGGAAAGTACTTACCATTAAAATCGGCCCAGCAGTTTTGGAGATCAGCTTTTTTATTTCAAAATTGACCCAAATCACACGCGATCGTCACCAGACTGGTGATCACTCGGGAGCAATTATTTGAAATAAAACAGCTTGATTGGGCAGAGGCATCGCGCCACCCCCTGGTCAGTTACGAGTAAACCTATTTCCTAAGCTACCTCATTGGTCCGCAGGTGTGGTAGAACAACACCAATGCTACAACATCGAACCTCCGCGACATGAAGCAGTAATGCAGCAGTGTCGCGCTGCCCCGTGTCAGAATGTTCCCCAACACAATGTCCCTCAACATAATGTACCTCCACGCTCTGTGGCCCCGAGTCCTGTGACGTCATACGCGATCCAGCGGTTTTCATACCCTCGCTCATCACACACGCACTGGTGGGCCGGACCGTGGAATATGTGCTCTAAAACTTGTCATATGCCGGTAAGCTCATGTTTTAGCTTTTTAAGGGCACAAGGAAAACAGAATCGGTGCAATCTTATTCAAAAATATTGATACACGAAAATCTCGAGATTAATTTTCTATTTTCTTAGCTCATTATCTTTGTGACATTGCCTGTTGTCCTCCTGTGCTCTTCATCTTATATGAACAAGTTTTTTGTCCAATGAAGTTAAAGGTCTGTCCAGGCGATGAACGACCGCATAAATTCTTGACCCTCGACATATACCACACAACTGCATAGAATGTGCCAACTTGCCTGCTGCAGACGAAGTGAAAGAAAAAAACAAGAAAAATGTCCTTTATATAGATACTAGGTGTGCCTCGCGGTTTCACCCGAGTAGACATCGTTTCAGCGGAAATATCGGGAAAAACAGTACCCTATGTATTCCAGAATCTATCTAAGCTATTCAAAATTTCAACCCAATCCATTCAGTGGTTTAGTGTGAAAGAGTCCATAAGAAACATCCATCCATTCATCCTCATAATCTCGTATTTATAATATTAGTAGGATTACATATTACATAGATAAGTAAACTAGATTTTTCTATCTAGACTATAATCATATTTCGTCTTCCAGGGAGAGGAGGTAATGAAACAACGCGGCGTGTACTGCGTGAACAAACAAACGAACAAAGTGGTAGACGAATCCAACTGCGACGCTACCATCAAACCAATTAACGCGATAAAATGTGCCGACGTACCGGCCTGCTAACGGACAACCGATCTAAAACTAGGAATACGATGAACAATATTAAATACTATTTCACAAGAATCAGGAACGATCTTATGAAATTGCACAAGCACCTGTGCACTGTGCACTTGCACCCCGCCTTCGAGACTAACGTCACAAAAATTAAAAAGTACAGAAGGTCAGCTCCATCAGGTCCACGGGGGTTATTAAGGACTTATATTTCCGGAAATTTCCTAGCAAAAAAAATTCGCAATGACTGCTATAATTTTTGGTATTACGTATAGTGCAAAAAATTTATGCACAATTTACAATAATTACTGGTTAAAATACAGCTAGGATTGGCTCTTTACCCCTTCCAAAAAAACAAAAAAGAGCCTGCGCGATGCTTGATAAAAACAAATGTGCTTCGCGGTGGTCTCCCATCACATTCCCTATAAAAGGCGCGTTTATGTTTACACCCGTTGATGGACCCTGTCTTCTGTACCTATATATTTTGTGCTAATGTTCTTGTAAAGGCAATTGACTTGAACAAATTTATCTCCAACACACTAGCATTTAATGTCTGGTAGGATAATAATTTTACCAGTGAAGTGAAGTGAAAGTGAATAAATGTGACTATGTAATGCGGTGGGAAAGTTATATGACTGAGAGCTTGAATTCTACTTGTATTTTATTATGCAAACCCATCGAATAGACAATAACGTAAGGAGTGAAGTGGTGAAGAATGGGAATCTCGCAAGTACATAACAATGCTCTGCGACACAGTTATATACTGCCATACTTATTTAAGTAAGTATAACTCGTGCAAACCTTTATGACTTATGTGAAGTTAGCCGTTTTGGCTGCGCAATAATGCTATTATTATAGGTGTAGATCATACAGTTTTGCGCGAGCTGTATCTTAGGTTTAACATAGTACCCGCTTAGTTGTCTACTAATATTTTATATAACATCAGTATTAAACGGTGTATGTATTTCTTTATATACAATATGCGAAAGCGTTTATGTAGATAAGATACTATAAATTATATTTGGACCAAAAATATTTTAGAAATCAAATTCACGTTGCCATAAAATCACATCTTAAAACTGCCAATATGACACTTCGTTAAGTTAATGTTTAGATTTATTATAAACTCATTATTATTCATATATTGTACAAAGTTATTATTAATCATTCATGTAATGTTATAGTTTATAGTCATATCGCTGATTTGGTACAATATTGACAAAAATTATCTTGCAATTTTACAGATGGTTTTAAAGTTATTTTAAATTTTTGTTTTCCATTTATGACTTTGTTTCAGACATTGCTGCGTTATTTTTTAATGAAACTAAGACTAATGCATTATAGTTTTATGTCCAGTTTAAATCAATCAGATACTAAATCAGTCATGACATATTTAAAAAAAACTGTTTGGGTCATTATTTCTCCAGGAAATAGTTTATTAAAGAAATATTCACTCGAAGTAACATCGATGCATTTACGAATTTCTTATACAGTTTCGACATTGTTCCACCAATAGAGGATAAACAAAATGAATGTATGCCATAATTACCTTCCCTTCGACGTTCGACGTTTTTGCTCCAGTATGTTTGTGATTTTGTAAAATGTGACAGTGATTTCAATTATTTCAACGCCACCTATCTTCAACCTCAACACAGTGTTTGACACACTTTAACTCAATTTTGAAAAAAGTGCAATTCGTCATTATTGCACCAAATGAGCGATATAAAACATATTTCATAACTGTTAGAAATTATAATGTAAAAACCGCTAGTCAAATCCTTAGGAATTCCTTACTGAAGCACGTAACCTTTGGACTATACAATCATTGGAAATATAAAAATATACTCAAATAGTAGTTTCCTTCAACTTATTAACTATTGTATTTTAACCAACGAATTTAAAACACGTGGAACTGTAACTTCGAACAGAAATCACGCGAGAATATGTCTCGGTCACAGTTTAATTAATATGTAGTACTAACGAAATGTGCGCAAGGGTTGGATGGGTTCAAGAATTGCTGCTTGATAATTGCTCCGAGAGCATTGCAGTCTTGGCACAGACTTTTGAAGTCCCGCCCACTAGCACAGAATTTTGATTTGGTATTTTTACCACTAGGTAGTTACATTTCCATGTGTTCCAGTTTCGTTGTTTTTACCTAAATAATAACTATGAATAACTACGTAATAATGGAACATAATACCCATCATTGTATTTATAATTATTATGACCCTTTCTTTTAAGACTATGCATAATTTTAAAATAGCTAGCACGTAGAACTTCTATTTATCTTGTACCTACCATAAATGTAAGCTATTATAATAATATTATGTAAAATAAATAAATTGTACACGTCCTTCCCTGATGCTTCGGTTCTAAGATGCGTCAGGAACATTTTGTCCATCAATTGATACACAATTTTAATTTTTTTAGCTTTTCGACTAACTGTCTAATAGCGATTTTTGTTAAACTCGATTAATGTATTAGTAGATTATCGATTATAATTGTGTATTTGATTAGATATGACAATAAAATGAGTTGTTTTTAAATATGTTTGTTTATTTTGGGAATCAAATAGGGTTGCCAACTATACTGTTAAAACAGAATTATACTGGTTTTAACTAGATAATACTTTTTACAGTCGCAAAAAAAAAAGTATAAAAAATACTGGTGTCAGAATGACAGAATGAATACACTGTATTTCTTGCAAAAGAAGTTGGCAACCCTATAGGATCAAATCATCATATCACATCATCAGCCGGAAGACGGCTACTGAAACGTACTGAGAACGCCATAAACTGTTCATATGGGGGGATTTTGGCGTAATCAGCACGCTGGGCAGGCGGCTTGGTGATCGCAGTAGTTGGAATAATTGGTTCCTTTTTTTATGATAGTGAGTAACAAGACGAGCAAATCAGGAGCCTGATGGTAAGCATCGTGATTGCCCATATCAGACACAGAGCCACCCAGTGTTTTAAAACTCAAAATTCTGCGCGGCATTGCACTGCGCCTGTCACCCTGAGATATTAGTTTTTGAATCTCATCATGCCCAGTAATTTCGCTGGTAACATTGCCCTTCAGACCGGAACACAGTAAAGTTTGCACATTACTGCTTGGCGGATGAATAACTGGCAAAGGTGTGGTACTTCCCCAGGCGGCCCCCTGCAAGAGGCCTACCACTACAAATCCACCTTCTGCCCACTTTCCGAATAAGTATGTCCCTACCAAGTCTCACGGCGCTCACGGGATGAGAAAGGAGTGGGTTTTTGGGGATAAGTAAATTATAAAACTAAATAGACATCAGAAATCAGAACATCTATATATTTTCATATTCAGTTTGTAATAAAATAAGTTTGTATCACTAAGAAGAACCATATAAAATAATGAATAATAAGTACGTAGAAACTAAGGAGATCTCTCTTTCATAGCGAAATATAAGTTTAAAATACTCAATTTAAAAAAAAGGTATAAATGTGTCTAGGAATTAGTACGAACTTAATTTAACACCCAATAAATCTTGTTTGGGCTGAAATCAACCATTCAAAGCATAATAAAGACAATAAGAAACTTTGAAAATATAGCACTAAGGAATGCCCTACGTTACTTCCAACTTCCTAAGTTCTTCCTAAGTACAACTACGTTACTATTAATGAGTGGTACTCATTAATAGGGTCCCGCACCTCAAAAGGAAATAAAGAACCCATGCAGGATCACTTTGATGTCCGTCTATCTGTCTGTCCGTCTGTCAAGGCCCTTTTTCTCGGGAACGCGTTGAAGTATCAAGTAGAAACTCATATCAACAATTCAGTTCCACGGTCCCTTGTTGCTGTAAAAAATTCAAACTTCTAAGTCAACGCATTCAAAAGACACGGCCATTTTAAAATGACTTTTTTTTAATGATAGTGACAAGACGAGCAAATCAGGAGCCTGATGGTAAGCATCATGATTGCCCATATCAGACACAGTGCCACACAGTTTAACATTCTAAATACTGCGCGGCACTGCACTGCGCCTGTCACCCTGTGATATTAGTTGTTAAATCTCGTCATGCCCATAATTTCGCTGGTAACATTGCCCTTTATACCGGAACACAGTAATGTTTGCACATTTTCATACTTTGGGCAACGGGCTAAAAATCTCTTCCCGTTACTTCCCGTTGGCCCAGCATCATGAAATTTAGCACGAAACCAGATCTTATATAACAAGTAAAGAAAAAATCCCAAAACCGAATTCGTACAACGCGAAATAGTTTTTGATAATGTAATTAGGCCGCTGTCAATAATCTTATATATAAACTAAGGTTAGTTTTACCCTGCTTTGCGTGGCGAACTTAAGTCAAGCTAATTGGCATGAGTCAAGTCAATAGCACCTTGTCTTGCGCCGATGTTACACATATAAGTTTTCCTGCTCACGTAGCTGTGAACCTGTGTTTTTCTTTTTGACGATATAGGCTAGTAAAAATAGATTTTGAAATAGAAATAATTCTGAACCGTTTGAAATAAATACTGATACGTTCAGAAAAATATACTGATCATTGGGTCAACTTTTGCTTTCCTGTAAAATACCTTTTACCAATTGAAATTAATTAAATACAAGAAAATATTCCGATGTTACATACATAAACCTCACCGTTTTGATTTAACGTTGAGTTGAAAAAAATTGTACACAATAAAATTCTCTCCAACTTTCACTACGATTATTATGTCCAAATTGTTTTCGTTTTTGCATTATAAAAATCTAAAGGTTTCTGGGTTAAAAATTCAAAAGCGTTTTTTTTGCTCAATTTCCGTCATTAGATGATCATATTGAATTACATATTGATTGAGGTACTCCTTGGTACTTTGACAAGCCAAAATATATAAATTAAATATTTTCTTGTTTTTAATTAATATCAATAAGGGGTATTTTAAAGGAAAGCAAAAGTTGACCCAATGATCAATATGTTTTTCTGAACATATCAGTATTTATTTCAAACGGTTTAGAATTACTTCTATTTCAGATCGATTTTTCCCGCAATCTGATGCGGATCTAATAGGATTTAATATATCTCTGCTATATTTTACTTTAATGGAGTGATGTCGTAAACAAAGCGGCGGTTATTCAACATAAGTAGGTAAAACAAAATTTCGCCACATATCAACAAATAGCTATTTTTAATCTATTTGTATGAAGGCGCACAATATTGGCAGCAGAAGGGAAATCCTTGCGATAACATTTTCATAGTGCTATAAATACAAAGATAGTAAAATACAATGAGATCCAAGGCTTCAAACTTATTAATAATTTAAAAAAGAAAGTGTTTGCAAAATCTTGAAAAATAAAGTTTTTTACATCACAGTTAATATTATTTTGAGATTCTGCTAATATGCTATAATCAACTAATTCAGTTTAGAGCATAAATAAACCTTCAATAAATCAAAATACAGTCTCATATAAAAACATTATCTTAGATTCTGTATTCACTGAGAATAAAAAAATCATTTTTAAGACAGACATTTTTTAAAATATAGGAAACGAACATGCTACCAGTTAACCAGCAGTTCCGGAACTTGAGTCTTTTGACAGTAGGGCCTCGGAAGAAACGTCGAAACGAATGTTTTTCTTTTTGGTGGAGTTTTTCTGAAAATTTAATTGAAATTGACCAAATTGAATAAAATTATTTAGCACGTAGAACTGATGGCCGATGGGGCTGCAAAGTTCTCGAATGGAGACCACGAACCGGCAAGCGCAGCGTAGGACGTCCACCCACAAGGTGCACAGACGATCTGATAAAGACGGCAGGACACGATGGAGGCGGGCCGCTTACGACCGGACTGAATGGAAATCTATGTGGGAGGCCTATGTTCAGCAGTGGACGTCCTGTGGCCGAGATGATGATGATTTAGCTTCGACTTCAATAGAAATCTTTACCTTGTCTTTAGCTCTTGGATCAGTGTTTTTCGAGCGTTCTTTCTCCAAATCGGTGTGAAGTAAGGCCAACTCTGCCGTAAGCTCTGACTGAACTGCTCTTAGCCTCTCCACTTCAACTAAAACCTCGGCTTTGTCCTTCACTGGAATCATTATAAAATTGATATTAATCTTTGCCAGTTATTCATCCGCCATTGTCATGCCATGTGCAAACATTACTGTGTTCTGGTATGAAGGGCAATGTTACCAGCGAAATTACTGGGCATGATGAGATTCAACAACTCATATCTCAGGGTGACAGGCGCAGTGCAGTGCCGCGCAGAATTTTGAATTTTAAAACACTGGGTAGCACTGTGTCTGATATGGGCAATCATAATGCTTACCATCAGGCACCTGATTTGCTCGTCTTGTCACTCACTATCATTAAAAAAAAAGTCATTTTCTGAAAATTTTGCTCCAAACACTTAATAATGAGTGGCCGGCTAGCTCAGTTGATAACCCTGCATTGATAACTGAGCAAACAAGTCGCAGGTTTGATTCCTGACCAGGTCAAACATTTGTGCGCATGAGCATATCGGTTTGATCTGCATCTGGGTGTTGTATGCTTTTATAAGTATGTATATCTTATGGTTACCATAACACAGGGTTTTCTAGGCTACTTTGGGACTAGAAGACCATGCGTGGAAGTTGTCCCATATTATCCTACTAATATTATAAATGTCAAAGTTTGTGAGGATGGATGGATGTTTGTTACTCTTTCACGCCAAACTACTGAACTGATGGGCTGAAATTCGGTATGTAGAAAGTTTAGGCCCTGGAATAACACATAGGGTACTTTATATCCCGATATTCCCGCGGGAACGCAGACTACGCGGGTGAAATCGCGAGGCACAGATAGTATATATTATATTTTACCCAGCATAACATAACATAACATACATTCACGCCTTTTTCCCGAAGGGGTAGGCAGAGGTGTACCCAGGACTCAGTCCCATAGTAGATACACCCACATTTCGCCAGTATGTTATTCATCATTCATCATTTCAGCCATAGGACGTCCACTGCTGAACATAGGCCTCCCCCTTAGATTTCCATCCAGTCCGGTTGTAAGCGGCCTGCATCCAGCGTGCTCCTGCCGTACTTATCAGATCGTCGGTCCACCTTGTGGGAGGACGTCCTACGCTGCGCTTACCAATCCGTGGTCTCCATTCAAGAACTTTACGGCCCCATCGGCCATCAGTTCTACGTGCTATGTGCCCTGCCCATTGCCACTTCAACTTGCTAATCCGCTGGGCTATGTCGGTAACTTTCGTTCGTCTACGGATCTCCTCATTTCTGACTCGATCTCGCAGAGAAATCCCGAGCATAGCCCTCTCCATAGCTCGTTGCGCTATTTTGAGCTTACTTATAAGGCCCACAGTCAGGGACCACGTTTCAGATCCGTAAGTCATCACTGGTAACACACACTGGTCGAAGACCTTCGACTTGAGGCACTGAGGTATTTTGGACGAGAAGACATAGCGCAGATTTCCAAAAGCTGCCCAGCCTAGTTGGATTCGACGATTGACCTCTTTCTCGAAGCTGGATCTACCGAGTTGGACTACTTGTCCTAGGTAGACGTACGAGTCAACAGCTTCAAGAATCGCGTTTCCAACCGGTACTGGGGTCGGCGCAACATGGGCATTAGACATCACCTTCGTCTTGTCCATGTTCATTTTAAGGCCGACCCGTTGAGAAACTCGATTGAGGTCTTCGAGCATTATGCTGAGATCTTCCATCGATTCTGCCATGACTACAATGTCGTCGGCAAACCGAAGGTGAGTGATGTATTCGCCATTAATATTGATGTCGTGTTTTTGCCATTCCAGAAGCTTGAAGGCGTCCTCCATTGCGGCAGTAAACAGTTTCGGAGATATAACGTCTCCCTGTCTTACGCCTCTATCCAACGGGATCGCCTTCGAACTCTGGTCCTGTACTCGAACCGACATAGTGGCGTTACTATACAAGCACTTCAACACTTCGATATACCGATAGTCAATATGGCATCGCTGGAGAGACTCGAGCACCGCCCATGTCTCGATCGAATCAAAGGCCTTTTCGTAGTCCACAAACGCTATTATGTTATTGGTCCCATGTAATAGGGGGCGAGCCTATTGCCATCTACCGGGCACAGTTCCAGACTCCAGGCAGCTATTGAGATAATTCCTAATGGAAAAATCCAATATTTAACGCTTTGCCTGACCTGGGGATCGAACCCGGGACCTCTTGATTGGCAGTCGAGCATGCGCCCTCTACGCCACCGAGGCAGTTTACCCAGCAATGTAGGATATAAAGGGTAAGCTTTTCCAGGCCCAGATTCCTTGAATTCCGAGTATATGTCCTTTGGAATCAAATCAAAGGAGCTGATAATCTTAAACAGCTGAACCAATTTTCATGAGACATAGCTTAGAACACTCAATCATGTAAGCTTTCAAATAAAAACATCAAAATCGGCCCATTCATTTAGGAGCTACAAGTCCCAAATACACAGGACACATAAAACTTATAACATCCCTTCATGTTTCACAAAAGGCCTAAATGAAAACTTACTTTCACCCTGTCCTAATATATTACACAGCTTTTTATTTCTTGATTTCACTGTAAGGAGTTCCTGCTTGAGAGTGGAAACTTCTTGCCTCAACATTGCTATTTCATTATCTTTTTTCTCAAGTGTGTCTATATACTGCACACGGGTTATAGTTTCATCGGATGCGTTGAGTCGCTTCCGCACTTTGTTGATATTTTTGTCCTTTAGTAGTTCATTTTTTGCATCGAGTTTGACTCTTTCGAAAAATTCTGTGTCGTTCGGTGCTTTTGTTTCTTCGTAGACATCTTGTTCGGATTCATCATTTACTGAAATAGATAAAGACCCATTTCAATGATGGCACCAGAACGGCACAATAATGGGCTATGATTTACTCACGTTTGGAAAGGCAGCGTCTAGGTAAATTACCAAGCATATATGAGAGTTATCTTGTGTTACAGACTGACATGTGTAGAAACTAGGATGATATTGTAGTGGTAGGCCTCTTTTGCAGGAGGCCGCCTGGGGAAGTACCACACCCTTGCCAGTTATTCGCCAAGCAGTAATGTTCGAACATTACTGTTCCGGTCTGAAGGGCAATGTTTCCAGCGAAATTACTGGGTATGACGAGATTCAACAACTAACATCTCAGGGGGACAGGCGCAGTGCAGTGCCGCGCAGAGTTTTGAATTTTTAAATACTGAGTGGCACTGTGTCTGATATGGGCAATCATGATGCTTACCATCAGGCACCTGATTTGCACGTCTTGTTACTCACTATTATAAAAAAAAAAGATATTACCATAGTCGAAATCATCAAAATCAATATGACCATTCTTATATCAGAGTGCCATACCTGGTGAAATATACCATACCAGGAAGCTTCTGAGCTTCTGGGCGGAGTTAGGCTGGCTAGATTAGCCAGGACTTCACGTACAACGGACCAGGTATAGAGTCTAAGTGCGGAAAAGGAGTCCACTTTACATTACCTGGTGAAATATATTATTGTACCAACTATAATGTGACATTGCTAAATATTACATTGATATTACCGCAATGTGACATTGTAGAAATAGATAACAACTACCGAATAGTACAAAAAGTGCATAACATGAGGGCTTTTTTTATGATAGTGAGTAACAGGACGAGCAAATCAGGTGCCTGGTGGTAAGCATCATGATTGCCCATATCAGACACAGTGCCACCCAGTGTTTTAATATTCAAAATTCTGTGTGGCACTGCACTGCGCCTGTCACCCTGAGATATTAGTTGATGTAACTCATTATGCCCAGTAATTTTGCTGGTTTGCAAAATTACTGGGCTACCAAGCAGTAATGTTTGCACATTACTGCTTGGCGGATGAATAACTGGCAAAGGTTGTTAATTCCCCAGGCGCCCCCCTGCAAAAGAGGCCTACCACTACACAGTGCTTGCTTGCAGTGCACAGTACTTGCCTGACAAGTAGATATATCAAAATCTAATATATATTGAGAAAATTTTAGCTAAGTACTGGATGGTAATCTATCGGAAAGGCCTATGCTCAGCAGTGGATGTCCTATGGCTGAGATGATGATGACATTAATAATAATTGATGACATATTTATTGCCATTTTGAAGACTACACACCAGTGTTAATGGATTTTGCCTTTAGAAATTGTCTCAACAACAGTTTGGAGTCTAGATCTGTGTTCAGTAGATGGCAATAGGCTCGCCCCCTATTACATAGGACTAAAAAACATAACTGGCAAGGTGTGGGTGGTAACTAATAAGGGCTTGGTCCTGGCCACACTTCTGCCTACCTTTTTTTATGCCATAAAAAAACACCTTATTCAACACAGCAAGTTTTTTGGACTCTAGCTTGGCCTTGCTTGCAATATGACCATGGAACCACAGAACAGATAATAATACTATGTATAGAATAGACACTCATCCGCCCATCAATCAGGCCTTCCTCACCCCGCCAGAGAGATTGAGACCTGATTGAGACCCCGTGAGCTCGTAACACACCTCACATATACTCTTGCATGTGTGTAAAACTCGGTGTGCAGTGTCGTAGGTGTGTAGTAGGTAGTTATATCGTGGCTTTTGTATAGGAATCGAGTCGAGTGTCCAGGAGAGAAGGAATCGTACATATGCAGAAATATCTACGTCCAAAATTTCAATGCTACTTTAAATGGGGCTATTTTGGCGGTAAACTTTTCAGGAAAAAGGAGTAATGTTTTGTTATGCATGTTGCCGACATAAGTCGCCGGCTTGTCCCCTGCTTAGGTGTGTAGGATCTAGTTCTTTAGATAAAATAAAATTCTCTTACATTTTGTATCTTCCCCATTCATCATATCATTGAACTGATCAAGACTCATAACATTCTTCTTTTTCTGTTGTTTTTTATTTTTATTTTTAGCAGCCTGATCTTCTAGTACCTTCATCTTGTCAGAGTCTTTCTTTACTTGTTTGTAAACATCTTTTTTTTCCTCATAATCCAGTTTCGAAAGGAGTATAGCCTGGAAAACAGCTTCATGTGTTAATTTATATTAAATCCTGTTTTGCAACTAATGTTATACCTACTATCAGAAAATGTTAGCTAATCAAAAAAAATACAAACTTCAGGATTAAGTCTAAGGTCAGGTCAGTCAAGATTAAGCTAAGTTTTATTTATAGCCACTGGTAAAAAAGGAATGGGCAATAATAATATCCAGATTCTACTGTATTAGGCTACAAATATACCAACCAACCAGCTTCTGCATTTATATTAGTACGAATTAATCATAAATGCAAAAGTTTGCTGAAATGTGCACATGATGTATATTTGTTGCCTCTACACGCCTAAAACTACTGAACCAATGGGGCAGAAAATATAAACATAACATACAATCACGCCTTTTTCCGGGTATCCAGAGGTGTACCCAGGACTTAGTCCCATAGTATAAGGTACACCCACATTCCACCAGTATGTTATTGGTCCCATGTAATAGGGGGCAAGCCTATTTCCATCTACCAGGCACAGTTCCGGCTGTCAGTGAGATAATTTTCTGTATTGAAAATCCAAATAACACTTTGCCTGACGTGGGGATCTAACCCAGGACCTCATGATCGGCAGTGGAGCTTGCGCCCACTATACCACCGAGGCAGTAGAAAATATACTTTATGTATATTGTCAATGTAATGTACAGTTCAGTTTGATCATTATAATAAGTTTTCTTCATGAATGTACATGTGCTGAAGTTCCCAGATCCTGTGTCCAGACTCGAATACTGTCTCCGGCAGTATTATTATGTGTACCTGATGTAGTTCATCTTCAAAATTCCCATGGACAAGCTCCTCATCCTTCTGTTTCCACAGCTCCCACTGTTCTGCTGATATTGCCACTTGCTTAGCCTTCTTCTTCTTGGTGGCCGACTGAGTACAAAGAAACTGGTATGAAATATACTTTTTATACTCATTGGTGAGTCTAATCATTAGGAACAGTGGAAGTTGTATAAAAATAAAAAATTTACATACTGATAAATTCTTAAAGCACCCAGTCGTAGATTAAAGAGGCATGCTCATGTGCACAAGATTTGCCTAGCTGAAAATGGTAGGTACCATTCGAACCACAGCTGAGAAGACAGGGTCACCACAACTGAGCCAATAGCTTTATATTAGTCATAGTAATTTAGGTTGATTATAGTGGTAGGCCTCTTGTGCAGGGGGCGCCTGGGGAAGTACCACACCTTTGCCAGTTATTCATCTGCCAAGCAGTAATGTGAAAACATTACTGTGTTCCGGTCTGAAGGGCAATGTTACCAGCGAAATTACTGGGCATGACGAGTCGAAAAAAAAAAGGTTAATTTAAATAGTTTACGTAGTTTTAATCTCAATATTAACATGAGAAAAGTCAGTACCTGAAGGGTCTGAAGGGCAATGTTACCAGCGAAATTACTGGGCATGACGAGTCGAAAAAAAAAGGTTAAAAATAGTTTACGTAGTGTTTTAATCTCAATATTAACATGAGAAAAGTACTTACCTGGGTTTTAGTGTTGCTACTCTTAGTTTTTTTCGGAGGCTCCACTTTCTTGACATTATTAGTAGTAATAGTCTTTAGTTTATTCTTCGAAGCAACACGATCCGCTGACGAATTGTCATCATCTTCAATCTTGAGTCCAGCAAAACGAGATTGTACAACAAGAGCAGCCATTTCTAAACAACGCAATGCAGTGCTGGAAACTGGAACTGGAAGAAGGAACAATTTTCTAAGTTTTATGCAGTAAGCTGAATTTTTATCTGAATTTTATATAAGAAGTCTAAGTAAATATTGTAAATAAACGCTCCTAATAATTGATTTTAATACGAATCCGTCGGAATTTTTGTACCTATTTATTAGTAACGGGAATAATAAGAATAACTACAAACGTACAAAATCCTAACTGGATAATTCTTCTCACCAATTTAAATTCTCAATTGGAATTTGAAATCAGATTTCTATTGAATTTACTGCGAAAATCAACAAAGAATCATTAGATCACAGATCACTATAATTAGTACTTGCATTAGATAATAAAACCACAGATCACTTAATAGTAGCGGTGAGCGTTGAATGAACGAACTAGTTAAATCAACCGTCCACGTATACGCGACGCATGGACGGTTCACCGTCCATTGATGGACGAGTTGAATTCGTAGACGGCTACGGTTCGTAGAATTCTACGGCGAGACGTTCATCGACGAAGGACTAAGAGTAACGTGTCTAAACTTAGACGCATAATAACGATCGACGGTCATAAACGAATTTGAACTCTAAAATGTCTGTAAGAACGTTGCTTTTTGAATGCACATCTCAGAGAATATACGCCATGATAAGCATTCGGATAAACTTCAATGTAAAAAAGGGATGGCGACAGTATAACTTCCAAAAAAGAAAGAGACAAACGTGTCGTTCGTTGGACTGTCGCGTCGATCTTTAGACTGTCCGTCTAGGGGTCTACGCGTTAAGCTAGAGTCGTGGAGTCGACTCGTCGACAAATTCAACGCGTTGATCGTCTCGTCGATGAACGAAAATGGACGGTCTAGTTTCGTCTACGAGAAATGCGTCGACGACCCATCGCTACTCTAATAAAACACCAATGGTGAATCCAACCACCAACCACAGAATCCAACCAGTGAAGTATTCTGTGATCCAACCAACAGAAACCACAGATCACTATATTAGTACAACGGAAACTGGAAACCACAGAATATAGAATCACAGAACTCAGAACCCAGTAAAAGGCCTATTACACTATATTAAATCAGGGCCCCATTTAGTGTACGGCCGTTTTTCGTTAGTTGTTTTAGAAGTAAAATCTGGTGGAAAGCAAAATAAACTGTTGGCAACACTGCCTATAACTGTCAACGTAAGACGTAAACTCAAATTTCGCGGGAGTCGGGAGAAGCAGATAATTTCATTTTACGAAATTTTAATTATAATATTAAAAAAACCCAGGTATTTTGAGTGTTTAAGATGAAATTACAGTGTCAAATAGAATTAATCAATAGAACTCATAAAGACTTAAACATAAGATCTGGCGGAAAGCATATTAAATCTACTTTGGCACTAGGAAAAGAGTCAAAGGACGAAACGGAATTCTTTATTTTACATTTTTCGACTGTAAACAAAAGTGGGACTAAATACCGGGTTAAAAATATAAAACAAGTGTTTGTAAAGTTTATCAATGAAGGTAAAAGTACAATTAGATTTGAAGATCCTCCCCACGACCTTTGTATAAAAAGTGAATCTATTCAGTTGAAATGTTTCATGAGGTTGTTGAAATCTTGCATATCTGGTGATGCTAAGGCTTTACAAACTGCTCCATTAACAAGCTTAAGTTATACAGCTAAGGATAGTGCACCAACGAAACTAGTTATCCACAATAGAAGCGAATTCCCAAGTAAAGGTCTCCCGAGGACATTAGAATCACTGTGCATGAGTGGACTCAAATTGTGCAATTTTAGAAGAGAGATATTACTGCTAAAACGACTTACCATTCTTGATTTGAGTAACAATGAAATGGAAAAAATACCTGCAGAATTTGGTGAGTGCTTCAACACTTAAACTGGGGAAAACATAAATTTTGTATTTTTCAAATATTAATGTGTGTAACAAAATGAGCCCAGTGTATTCGGGATGGGCGAAATATCCGCCTACACCAAATATTAGTATTATTTCATACATACTATGTAAGTTCATAAAAAAAGAATCTTTCAAGTAAGTAGTATAGAACTTTCTTTTATAAAAGTATGTTTTTTTTTCAGGTAGAATACAATGTCTTAAAGAACTACATTTAGCAAATAACCAGCTTGGTTCCAAAGCAGTAACAGACTGGCAATGGCTCTTGAATCCCCAGGTGATAATTTGACTCTGTTACTCTGTTGATTTGTAAATTTTTAAAGTAAATGGAAATTTATAACATTACAATCCCACCTTTTTCCTGAAGGGATAGGCAGAGGTGTACCCAGGACTCAGTCCTGTAGTAGGTACACCCACATTTAGCCAGTATGTTATAGGTCCCATGTAATAGGGGGTGAGCCTATTGCCACCTACTTAGCATAGTTCCTGACTCCACGCTGTCATAGAGATAATTCCTAATGGAGAAATCCAATAACACTGTCTGACCTGGGGATCGAACCCAGGAACCTTGTGATCATTATGATGATGGGAATTTATGTGGATGGAAATATATCATAGGTATAAGTATATTATGGAAAAAAATCTCAAATGTATTTATACTTTGCAGATAACAAAAACATTGAAACTCTTAGATCTAAGTGGTAATAAACTAAAATATCTACCAAAAGCAATATGGAAACTACAGAAGTTGGTCACTCTTAAACTCAATAACAATCAACTGCATCAACTACCATCTACTTTGGGCAGAATAAGTAGTTTAAGGTAATAATCCAAAAATATCTTAATGTTCGGAAGTTTCTCAAATTGAGGAATCTGTCTCTCTAAGACAGCACATATTCTGCCTGCTCTGATCCACTCTGGTTAGAAGGGCAAAGTCGCCTGGGTACCTAATAACTGGCAATACAAGATGTTTAAGGCACAGTAGGTAGTTTTGCAGAACTTCATTTCAAAGGTTCAAATAACACTGCCTGTAACAAGTATGCATGTATCTAACACAAGTTAAATATTGTCCTTGCATCATTTTCTATAAAAATCAAATTATACACTAAATTGATGATTTATTTTCAGGTACCTCTCAATATCTAGAAACAATCTGGAGATGTTGCCAGGCAGCCTGATGCAATGTAGATTAGAATACATTGATCTTTCAGCTAACAACTTCAAAAGTACACATCAAAAAACAATTCAATTCCCAGACAATACTCCCTGGGAATTTTATGTTGGCAATCTAGTCAATTTGGCATCAAAAGTGGTCCTCAGACACAAGTTTTACTATGCATCGAATATAATACCGTGGACTTTAGTACAGTTTCTAGATAACGCCAATATATGTGTGTGTGGTACTCCAACAGTTTCAGGAAGTACTTCTTTAATTAAGGAATATGAACTTAAAGATTTCTTTAGATCAGTGGTTTTTGATGATAATAGGAATAGTATAGTTCAATTTGAGTGCTTCTTTTGTTCAAGCAATTGCTTCAACCGCTAATTTTGTAAATTAAGGGCTGCGGAGTGTGTGAAAACAAGGCATGACTATGTTGGGCCTGTTCTCAGTAAGACGTACAATCTGTTGTAAGGGGACAGACTGAGAAAACAGATTGTCAGATTGATATGCCTGTGGTAGTACAATTATATAACACTGTTCATGTACATGGAAGAGTCATATAAAAATTGTACTGCCACTGGAATATCTACCTCTACATGGAGGGATTGTTGATCTTGGTAAGAACAAAAAAGGGCCCTTATCACTCAAACTATAGTAAACACACTTTTTAAATGGGTAATCTTTTAAACTAAGAAAACCTTCAGGACGACCGTGAATAGCGCCTGGCGCGTGATTTTTTCATTATCCATTAAGTTAATACTGCAGCAATTAATTAAATCCCAGTAAAATGCTCAATTGGTATTAATAAGGGTAAATAATGTGTGCATATGAATTTTGTGAAGACTGATATTGATATGATTTAGTAAAGTAATAACACAATATAATATTTAACTGTGATAACATTTATTATTCTCCACTACTCTCCTTATCATTGAAACAATTAGCTACTTTCTAACAATCTATTATTATCCTATTTATTATCCATGGATGTGGGTAGCAACTGCTTTAACTTGTTAATAAATATTGAGATTAGTATACTTTGTGTTACATGTCATAATATAGTGAGTTTTTACTTAAGTACATTGCAGAATGTGTAAACTAACGACACTAACTGATAATGGCAAACTAACTATACCAAATCGTACATGTTAATAGCTAAAGAAATTTGATCGCGTCGAAATTTACACGATTAAAAAGGAAATTCAACGTCATTGCAATTAAACATTAAAATACACCATTATATAGGTACTCAAAACAAAAGCCAACACCTTTCTGATCCTTTGGTTATTATGTTCCGAAGTTTTTAGTTAAGTGGTTTTATTTACTAGCTAGTAAATGCATACAAATTGGGGTTTTAAGCACAAATAAACTGAACTTAGTCATGATTTTAAAGTTCTGAAACTGACTAAAGATAACAAAATGGTGTAGGTTTAGTTTAAACCATCTAACTTCCAATTAATTTCTGGTATCACTGGAGCTATTCTTATATGGGGTTCTGTAACAGATAAATTCTTCCATTACTTATACTAAATCTGAAGAGATCATCATTTTGGCTGTAAGAAGTCCACTGCTCTACTATGTCTACCTCTTTAGGGGGAGGTGGGAGGATTTGCCAATACTCAGTACTTTTGGCGGGTTGACAAGCGCAGATCGATGTTTTCATGCAGAAGACGCTGCTGCCCTTCCTTTGGATTTGATAATCCTTAGATCACGGCTTATTCAATTAGGCATTAAAAAGCGCTTGTATGGAATTAAGATTCGGACATATTCCGAAAATGCATCCAGAATAAGAGAATGTGGCAGGCTTTAAGCTAATGTTTCTTAGTAAAATCATTAGCTTAAATTTCAAAAATTCCTAATTAGTACCAGGTATCAAAATAGGATTTGTTTTTTTGAGAATGGACAAGAATATTTTAGGATAACTTAGGTATGCTTACCTAGTGATTCAATTCCAAGTGAAATGATGTTAGACCCTTCTGGAAGATTTTGGCTGGCAATGCAAGCCTTAGCCGCTTCAAGCATTAGCTCATTAGTCCAAATATCTCTTAAGCTATCTTTCATTTCTTTCAGTAGCCTTTCCAGAGATGCCTGAAAATGTTTAATCATTCATTAATATGCTTTAGTTTATCAAAACTCAAATAAATATAAGCTAATGTACCTGTAAAACTATAGCTTCTTTTTCCTTCCTAAATGAACTCAATGCAACAAGAACTTCTTTGACTTGTTGTCTCAAGCCAAAAGAAGATGATATGAGACTGTGCAGTGCCATTACCAAAGCAACATCTTCATACTGAGATCCTTCCTTCAATGAAGCTACTTTGCGCTCGTGTTTGCGTCTATTTTTGCTTGAACGGTATGATCGCCTGAAAAAATGTAAAACATAGGTATTGAGAGGAATGCCTCAGGGAAGTATGTTTGGTCCACTATTCTTACTTACGTCGACCCCCTAGAAGACGAGGCGATGGTACTTCCAGCATCAGAGTACAAATCGCTATCTCTAAATGCGTAAGAATCATACACCTCAACTGGATTTTCCTTTTTTATATGTCTTACAACCTGAAGTCTTTCTCTGTGTTTGATGAATGTAGACCAATTGGTTTCAATGAGATCTTTAATGTTCTGGCTATCTTCTAACACAGCTGGTAATACATTTTCTTCAGTGAAACCTAAAAAGGATATCATTACTATGATAATCTAATAATTAACCATCTAAGTGAAAATGTCATAATAATTAAAGTTACTTTTGAAATGATCATTACGATGCTGTGCACAAAGTCGTAAAGCAGTTTTGTAATGACCACATTGTGTGGCATATGAAATTGTCCCCTCCCAATCATCACAGAATTGTTCCAATATTAACAATGCTTCATCATGTCGTTTTTCTTCTTTGAGAGAATTTATTAGGTCCCTGAAAAAAAAAGATAATATAATTACACAAATCTGTTTCAGAATTTGAACTGTAATATCTCTGTAACTTACCAACACAGTTCTTTGAATTGTTCTTTAGGCCATGTAAATGCTAATTTCAAAGCCATCTCCCATTCAGACGCCTCTTTGTAACATTCAATTGCTTTATCATAGCTACTTGCCCTTTCATAAACAATTCCAGCTTGCACAAATTGCTTTTTCAGTTTCAGATATAGCCCATAATCATCAGATATCTGTTTAAAGACATCTTCATTTGTATCAAAGAAACCCAAAGCTTCCCTATATAGACTGTGATATTTCACAAAAGTCTTTAATTCATTATGTTTGGATGGTCCACAGTGTATAAGATTTTCAACAGCTTTATCAAATCGCTTTAAATGCTTGTTGATTGTAAACTTCTTGTAATTCTCTTCCATATCATTCATTTCATTCAGCATAGGAATAAATTCTTTAGGGTCCTTCTGTGATTTATTAGCAACAAGTAACACTAAATCAAAATCATACATTCCTAAAGCTACATCAAACAATTTATTAACATCAACCATGTACAACAAGTACTTTAGAGCCTCATCAGTGCTTACAGGAAGCTTGGAACCTTTTGTTTCTTGTTTCTTCAGTTCTTTGATAACAGACAAGGCTTTTTCTAACTCTTCAACAGTATTTCTCTTGACATATGTTGTGATTAGGGGCAATATCTTACTATCGCAATCTGGTCTTTTATTAATTTGCTCTCTCAGTATATTACAAATATTTTCAATTTTTGCATGTGTTTCGTTATTTGCACCTCTTCCAACATAACTGGATGAATACATTGTTTTAGTGACATCTGAGTTTTCTAAGTCAGATAGGAAGAGATTCAGCCATGAATTATTATTTATTGATTCTATGAACACATCAATGTTTTTGATAAAGTTGTTGGGGTTATGGTCATATATCAAATTCAAGTTTATCCTCTGTTTCCTCATTAAATCAAAGGCTTCATAGTACTTAAGTGAATCTAGATGTTCACCAATAATCTTCAAAGATAATGGCCTAGGTTGAATCACTTCCAGGTTTCCCCTCGGCATTTGGAAAACTGTTCTTGTATCACAAGGAACTACAATTACTATTTTAGCACCTCTTTCAATTTTACGCTTATAAACATGCTCAGATTCCATATTCTGATACTCTTTAAAAGCATTTAGGCCTGATTTTGTCAATTCAGCACATAGAAGAACATGTTGTAATGTTGTGATCAGCAGAAAATGTGTATGGATGAAGAAAGAGCTAACACTGGGCATTACAACTACACCATCAATGTATAACATTCCCTTATGTGTTACTCCCATAAAATGCAATTTATCTTCTACTTCCAAAACACTGAATTTGGGACAAGCAAGGTTAAAAGATATATCCTGTGGTTCTGTGTCACCAGTGAATTTATACTGCATAATTTCACCATTGTTCAATTGTAAAAACAGGGTGTTTGAATGATTTGGATGTGGTTCAATTCTAGTCACTCCAGCAGGAATGCCAGTGGAATGTTTCTTGTTAAGAGTTTCACCCTCTATTGAATATTCAATCAGGAGGTAGTTGAAGTCTTTATCCAAAGTAACACATACTATTGTATCAGCTGTTACCCAGAACCAGTTATAATACTGAAACGGGAAATCATACTTCTCAAATTCAATGATTTTTTGCTGGTTATACTGCAATGGAACTTTCTGTGTTTGTTCATAGAACATTAATTTATTGTCCAATGTGAACACAACAAAAGTGTTTGGATCTACTGTTGACTCAGAATGTTTAGGAGCAAATTGCACAGAATTTGTTGTATTGTCCAGTTGGATTGCTAGAGCTGACATTGGTGGTGGAATTACTGTTTGTCTAAATCCTGTGAGCAGTAGTTGGTTCCCATCAATGACTGCCACAACAGAATCATCATTTGAACTTTTACCATTGCTATGATTAATATTCCACACCCATGTGTAACAGAGATGCTGGCCATTCTGCAGTGTGATATGTAACTTTTTATTGCGGGACACATCAAAGTCTGTGTCCCACATAACTCTACTCAACTTCTGATCCTTATTAAAAACAAGTGTCTGTTTTAAATACCAGTGGTAATTTGCTGTAGTGTACAGAAGTAACTTCTGAGTGTTTGTCGCAGTATCTCTACATTGAACAGTCAAAATTTCAGAATCAGTACTCCATGAAAGATCTTCAACTTGTGTTGTTGAGTTAAAATTCAAATTAAATTCTCTATGTTTCAAACCATTCTTTTCAAAGAATGATACCACATATTTGTCAGATAGTTTCTGTGTTGTGGCTATGACATTACCACTTGGTCTCCATGATATATTTGACTCCAAGCCAGGTAGTTTTTCACTGGTGTATTGAAGGTGGCCCTCTCTGTCAAAAACTTTAAATCTTCTTATTCCATCGATGGAAAATCCAATTGCATATAAATGTCCATCACCTCTCCATGTTATCTTTACTGTATCATCTGAAACTGGATAGTGATCTGCAAAATAAATAAATACTTTTCAAATAAGGAAAATATTACAGATATTTTCAGTCTCTCTTTAACAGGAAATCCGAGCAAAAGGAAGGTAAATATTTTTATACTAAGTATGATATAAAAATCTATTATTTAGTATCACCATAGCAATGAATTAATCTTATTAATGACTATGATGATGTAATACCATTACATTAATAATTATGGTGATTATATAGACAACACACCATTCCATAGCAGGGTAAGTATACTTATGTTCTAGTTTTTTAGGAAAAAATTTAGTATCTTGTTATTGAATAAAAACCACTTCTTACCAACAGGAAAATCTTCTTTCAGTTTAGCAGCCTGTTTTCCAGCAGATCCATGGAACTGTGTTTCCTTCTTCCCCCAACCAACAGTAATAAACTGCTTTTCACCAAAATCTTGATCCCAGAGGTTGACTTCACTCACTGGGTCAAATGTACATGACAGAAGCACTGTGTTCATCTCCTTTGTGACCAGTGCAAGAAGTTCATGGTCCGGACTCCATTCCATCGCCTATAAAAATTATACAAGTTTCACAACCTATTAAGACAGACTGTACACTTGTTGCACTTTATTTGCAGGGTAATTTCAATGTTTTTTCTCTTTCATAAAAGCTAATTATTCTTTTGCAAAGGGACTTACCAGCAATCCGCAGTTGAAGACACCTGTAAGATCGCAAACTTTACCTGCTTCGCTAATGGTAATAAGTTCGCCATTCCTTAGACCCAGACACAATATATTCTGCAGCGACAAACATGTTATATTTACAGGTCTATTAGCAGGTGATGCAGTCTTCGACAGGTCCTTACTCCACCTAATTTCACCATTTTCAGCATAATTTCTCACAATCAGGTTACTTGTACAAACGTATAGCGCACTTGCTGTACTGTCCTCGTCATGTCCGCGACATATGGTGAACTTCTCCTCAGTTGTTAATTGTAGTTGGTTCACTGATAAATCCCATAATTCTAAGTTTCTCATGGTTATTATTAACAAAACATGCGACTACGAACAATATCACATTTTGGTGATTGGTGTTAAATAATGTCAAAATCGATTATTACTAGATTGTCACTGTCATATTTATTGATCTTTGTTTTTTTTTAATTACGATTATAGCGCTGCAAGACAAACGCTTGTCATATAATAACAAGTGCATTCGTAGTTTTTTAAATGTTCCGTACACAACGTTGCTAAGCCTCGGTATTATAATAGGTATAAACAGTATACACAGCTAATACACGTGGTATCTATGCTTTAAAGGGGCACAGAGTACTTTAAATATACATACTGAAATAAAGGGATATTTTGGCTTCGGAGCACACCAGCCCTTTCGTACTTCTAAGTCATTATTTTGTTTTTAATAGATTATGTACTGAAAAATAGATACTTAAAAATAAAAGACTGGTTAGAGCTACATAAAATCATTTTAATCTAATACAACTTACAACATAAAAGATTTGCTTTAAACATTCGGATAGTAAGTTGTTTCAAACTTCTTCCTTGCCCTAGGGTAAGGACGTAGAACTTTAGGAATATAAGGAGGCAAATGTTCATTCAGCTTCCTCTTGTATGGATTAATACCCAGCTCAAATGGCCTGGACTTTCGTTCAAATGATCTTGTGTCAAACTTTATCTTGTAAATCCTTTCCCACATGTAGATCTCAGGTAGTAATTCATGTCTTGGCCTGTTTGATACTATATATTTGTATGTAGACTCCAACCAGCAACGCTTCTTGTCATCCTCTATATCAGCCACAACTTGTTCCTCTTTCCCTAAATAGGGTTTCATCTCATATTCCCTTTCTTCCGGGGTGTTCATATAAAACTGGCATAGCATTCTCAAAACCTCTTCATTCAGTCCTTTGACTTTGCCTCCTTCAATAGATTCGTATAACTTCATTGGTTTCGTTCCAAAGCATACATTATATTTTGGGTTTTCATCAATCTTTTCATTGTGCATTTCAACAGTATTTAATTGGTATGAGTAGAATGACATCAACTGGCCATTAGTGATAACATTTTGAGTAACCAATGGATAAGTTATATCATTGTATGTTGTGAAGCCTTGGTAGTTTGCCTGAGCTAAGAGCCATCCAAAACTGGACTTCATAGCTTGGCAGTGAAGGGCTTCTAAATGGTCTTCATCTCCAAATGTTTCACTTCTATTCAAAATGTGGCCACGTCCATGGAATGACAATAGGCCAAACTCATCAATGTCGCCAGGCCGAAATCCTGTAAAATAATATACCTCTTAGATTATGCATTGTAATTATTAATTTTCAGAAAAATATGTGGATATGGTGTTTTTTTTTTTAAATTTATTTAATACATATAAAAAACATAACATTTGTTTTGTACCATTAAACTGAAGTAGGTTTGAGTTGGTAAGTACTCACAATCACTCATTACTAACAGTGTGTTACACAGTGACATACGAGTACATAATAAGTAACACAAACTCAATAAATTTTAAACTTACTTTAATAGAAAGGGCTACTTATTGCAATAAGTGCAACGGAACTGATAAAAGTTACCATCTATTATGCAGCTAAGTAATTTATTACTAATAAAACAACTCCAACGACACTCAATGCAAATGCTGTGGCGAAGGTGAACTTCTCAGGTAGAAATACAGAATGACTCAATTACCAGGTATATTAGTCCCATGCTTGTGGTCTTGAAAATAACCCACTGCTTTTGGATGTGCAGTAAACTTAGGCACTTTAAAATCAGGGTTTTCAGCTTCACTATAAGGTATTAGTGGTTTCAGTGGCAGTTTGCTTCTTAGTGTAAGTAGAGGATGACCTGAAACATTTTTTTAAATTTATAAAAAACAAAACTCCATGTATATTCCTGCCTCATATGCCTGCTATTATTACAAAAAGGCGTAGTATGTAAAATAATTTTATACTTCGAAAAAGCTGAATTTAAACTTACTACACAAAATTGAATTTGTAAGGGAAGTCAAAGCCATATTTTTTATATGGGTCTGGCAAGTGAAAGCTGATCTCAGATGGCGCCACCACTGATGAGCTCTTGTCACGGTCCCTCCATGACAAGAGTTCATCAGTGGTGGAGGGATGGAGGGAGATTTAAATATTTCTAATTTTATTCCTATTTGCATTGTATTACTATTAAGTCAATTCTTAATAGGAAAAATGTGTAATAACAATAATGAATTCCATTAAAAAAATTAGATAAAAGAAGAATATAAAAAAGAGGCGCCTTTTTACGTGGAAAGGATGCAGACCTAATTGAAAGTTAAGTTGTATTTCCTGAATTCTTTATTATTTTTACAATTCCATGATCTAAAACATGCTCAATGGTGTATTGACTGTCTATCTGGGCAGTCTGTTTCCTTTTGAGGTTTACTAAATCGATTAGTGCTTGGTGATGTGATACAGGTTACGTACAAAAACAGAAAATAGTTAATAGTTTTTAACAGCAGAGTCAAACTGAAATACACATTTTAATATGTAAGTCTGAGGATTTTCCCATCTTTTTATAATAGCTTTCCATAAAACGTTAATGACTCATAATTCTAGTCCCGCTTTTAGGCTCAAACTTTACTCTCCTTATTGCTTTTAGTCACAATTTTTAGTTTCTAATCTCAAAGATACTAATAGAGGCCTCCAGTTTCTTTACAATTTAGTACACAACACACAACAAAATCTAGGAGTTTATTAAAAAACTGTGAATTCACCACTAATTTCATACAAAACTGCTTTGTAATCGGTGAATTCGATACTAGCGCCACTTAGACAGTTGTCGATCCCATTAATTTAAAAAAGAAAAGTTTTCATGTTATTTTTATATATCACCTTTTTGTTACACCTTATAGGTATACGTAAATATCAAATAAGTTTTTAATTACTTACCTATGTATTGTACAGAGTTGTTAATACTCTCATACCATCGTGGTTTGAGCCAGTTGTACTTTTTCCTCCATTCTATGACTCTGCGGGGGGGATCGACACCACCAACAAACCAGAACGCTTCATGGCGTGGCTCATAGTCTACCTATGAGCATAAAAATACAGTAAGAAGCGTTCATGACTTGCACCAAGAATTGATTTTTTAACTATATTAATTTGGTAAAAATTTTAAGATTGCCTATTGCAGATCAGAGGGGAAAAAAAATTAAATATGTAAGACATGTATGTGCCAGTTGTTAAACATGACCTAACAAATGCCCCCTGCATATCATATCTTATAGGAAACAGCCAGGACCTACAGCTTAACATGCCATTTGAAATATGGTAGCACCCATGTGAAAAGTCCACATTCAATCCAGGGCTCCACATTTGAAGCCAAGCATATTTCCGCTGGGCCATGGACACTAAAAATGATGAATCCAAGCCAAAATGATTCTGAGCTGAATGTTGACAAAGAGTAGAAAATCAATAGAACTTTTCTCACAGGCCAAGACATAGTACCTTTTAAAATGTTATTAACAATGAATTGTTATCTGGTATCATCTTTTTGTAATCATTTTTTGTATGTATCTGATACCAAAAGATTGTAAGAACCATTAGTTTATAATTAATCTAGTGTGATTATTCACTATTGACAGATTGTAAACAGACACTAAAATTTACAATCTAACACCATAACACTTACAATTTCATTAGTTTATAAACTGACAATGTCCAGCTGTCAAATTGTGATTTTGTGTGTGATGAAACACTAGGCATGCGCTGATTGTTCGAAACGAATCACCTGTTTTGCACCCAGTCACGTTTCGTCACAAGCAAAATGTAAGCTAGAACCAAGCTGGACATAGTCCGTTTATAAACTAACGAAAATAAAGGTGTTCAATTGTAAATTTTAGTGTCCATTCACAATTTTAGTGTCCATTCACAATCTATGGACAGTTTATAATCTCACTAGGTTAATTATAAACTAACAGTTCTTACAATCTCATAGTGACTAAACTATATTGTTGAATTAAAAGCACAAACCTGAGTAGCAAGTATATGGGATAACTTATCAGTCAAGTTATTTACAATAATCCTATTAATTTGTTTGATGATGAGTGCTGCTTTTTTGTTTTCACTGACTGCTGCATCCATATCCTCAGGTAAATCATGTCTGTAAATGTAATAATTTTATATGTCAAAATTGAACTCACACTGAACTAAATTAATTTGAAATTACTGATATTAAGGTTTTATGTTATTAAGGTTCAAAGGAGCGTATCTAAGCATAAGGTAGATATACCTATAGGTACCGTATATACCGTATAGGTATACCGTATAGGTAGATATACCTTTAAAAGAATAATTAATTAAATAAAAGTATAGACTGGTGGTTTAATTATTTCAGTTGCCGTATTTACAAAACCAATTTTTAGGGTTCGATCCCCTCGCCCCCTATAACATGGGACCAATAATTCATCATCATCATCATCATCATCATCATCATCATCATCTCAGCCATAAATCAACCAATAATTCAACTCAATTCAATTACAATTATATACTCTGCCTACCTCTTTGGGAAAAAGTAGTGATTGTATGTTATGTTATGTCTATTTAATGGTTGGATACCAAGAGCTAGCACATACATCACATTGATTACAGTATCTATCTATGTATATAAGTAAACAATAATATCATGAAGATATGTTAGTGTGAATACATTGACAGTGCCAGTTTTTATTAATAACAGAATTATTGTTTGGTTATATATTTTAATGTTCATTTAGAACAGTGGTTCTTAACCTTTTAGTGATAAGGGACAATTTTACAAGTTGCTATCTTCCAATGGACCACTACTGCATGTTGAGTATTGGGAAAACCCCCCTTTATGGAGGATTACTAATGACTGAGATGATGATGATGATTCAGTGCTACTTACAGTAAATCACACATTGGGCTTAGCAATGTATGCCCATAAATGTGTCAATATTATTATCAGAAGTGCCAAGACCCCCTGCTCCTATTGATGAAAACAGTGTAAGATAATATGTAAATTTAGCAATTTCTCAAACTTTAAGAGATAAATTACCTATTTTCTTAATGGCTATGCAGACCACTTTGGGCGCTCCATGGACTCCCAGCAGTCCACTGGTCCACTGGTTGTGGTACGAGGATGAAACCCAATCGACGACATTGTATATAGTAAACGATTTACTTACTCAAGGCCCTCCAACTCTATAGCAATAGAATCCTCTATTTGTGTCTTAATTTCTTTCACCACTTCATCAGCAGCCTGTTCAATGTCTTGGTAGAATTCAGGAAGTTTTTCGCTTAGAATAAAATGACTCCTTGTGTAACTCTGTACCATAGGCATGGCATTGTATGGTACATTATCATCAGTTAGAATGATACTCCTAAAGCCGTAGTAACGCGGCATATTTAAAGCTATCTGTTTTTCCTCGATGGTATTGATGTTTTTAATTTTTTTGAATAATGATTCCCGATCCCGTTTCTTTCTGGCTTCGAGCGACGGATCGAGTATTGGTGGATACTCAGGTGTATCGGTGTATTCATCTTGATTTAGTACAGCTAGCCGCGAGCTTTGCCTTGTTAACACTACACGTTCTAATTTTGTTATTGGGCCACATAATCTGGCTAAATGCATTTTTCTAAATCATGAAGAATTCCAGGAAAATCTACGAAAATAAAATTATATTTTCAGCACAACTTTTCACTCATTTTGACTTTTGAGTAGTTTTGAGGTTATGTTAAGTCAATGTCACAGATTTCAAATCACTATATTAGTACTAGGCTATGTTTATATTATCTATATTATTCTAAATAAAAGTACTCTGACTCTGTGGGTTATGATATGTTCCAAGTTAAAGTAGTAAGGTAAGATAACATTAGCATGAAAATAATAGGGTTGTTGCTCGGCGGCAGTAGTACCAATTTTATGTATTATCTATGGCCAGTAGTGTAGAGGCCATTTAGAAAACTTTATGAATCTGTGGCTGGCTGATGCAACCATTTGACATAATCAACCACCTGCCAAATTATTGTCGTGCAAGCTAACCAAAATCTTGAATTGGATTTTCTTAGGTTTATTCAAAGAAAATAAATTAATTAAACATGGATGAAGATATGGTGTTTGATCCCTCCTTGAAGAAGAAGAAAAAGAAGAAGACCGGGTTCGATATGGATGCTGCGCTGGCGGAACAAGGTGAGAGTACAAGTGTGGAGGCGCCCGCGGAGACGGGTGACGTCGACTTGCCTGAGGACGATAACCTAGACTTGGATAACTTCGGCAAAAAGAAGAAAAAGAAAAAGAAAACCTTCTTTAACTTGGAGGAGATTGAAAACGCGCTCCCCGAAACACCTCCGGCGGAGGAACCAGAACCCCAGGAGGACGAAGTTATCGACGATCTAGACCTTGATATTGACTTTTCTAAGACGAAAAAGAAGAAGAAGAAGAAAAACGTCGACGAGCATACTGTTGACGACGATAATAGGGACGATGATAAGGAGAACGTGGAAGACAGTCATGGAGACTGGGTCGGTAGCGATCGAGACTATACATACGATGAGCTGCTGGAGCGAGTGTTCGACATCATGAGGGAGAAGAACCCTAGCATGGTCTCAGGGAAAAAACAAAAGTTCATTATGAGACCCCCACAAGTAGTCAGAATCGGAACCAAGAAAACATCCTTCGCCAACTTCACAGAAATCTGTAAAACGCTGCATCGGCAGCCTAAGCATTTACTAGACTTTTTGTTGGCTGAGTTGGGTACAAGTGGTTCTGTAGATGGTAATAGCCAGTTGATTATCAAGGGTCGTTTCCAACAGAAACAAATAGAGAATGTTTTGAGGAGATACATCAAGGAATATGTAACTTGTCACACCTGTCGCTCCCCAGATACTATTTTGCAGAAAGACACAAGATTATTCTTCCTTCAGTGTGAGACTTGTGGTTCTCGTTGTTCTGTGGCCAGTATCAAGTCTGGTTTCCAGGCTGTAACTGGCAAGCGTGCTGCAATCCGTGCGAAGACTGCATAGTTATATAAACTAATTATACAGCTATGGATGTGGGGTACATTGAGTAATATTTATTGCATAACTAAATATTATTATTTCTAACAATATTTGTAAATACTATTTTATAATACTGATTGTAGTAATTACTGGAAAATTATGAAATGCTGGTATGAGTAGCTAGATATAAATTATTTTTCATAATATAATTCATAAGTTATTTGTTGCTTGTATACTCAGAATACTTGTTTTGTATGATAACTGTTATTAGTGTTTACTTTGATCTTATTATTTGATTTGAAAATTTTTTTCTGCTCGAAATGATAAGTTACATGAATGTACCCCATTCTAACCCCTATATATTTTATGTATAGCTCACATTTGTATTATTCAAAATTGATACACATTGTTTTTATATAAATGCTTGTTTCTATTCAACCTCTGCATCACTAGCATAGGTTAACAATATAAATATGGGAAGAAAATTTTCTCCCACCCAGGCACCCTCCACACTAAACTGCATGGTGGGCATTCTTCCATTCGAGCTACCATGGAGGTACTAGTCATCAGCGAAAATTTTCTAATCCATCTTCCTAGCGCCTATAGGGGCTTGTGTGTTTATCTATTGGCGATGCATTTCGCATACTAATATTGTTTTTTAAGCAAATTAGACCGCTTAGTCTACAAAATATAGGTAGAACCTAGCAAAAATTTTATGAAGCTGTGATATTTATGCATACTGCACAGCAATTTATTTTAAGTTTCCAGACCTCAAAAGATTGTCCAGAGCTCAAAAGGTTGTATGATGGGCATAATATGTCTTAAGCCGGGTATTCATTAGACAACATTTGTTAATAAACTGTTTATGACGGGTTTATTAACAAGTTTACCGTAAACACTGTTTCTGAAACTTGGCAGTCCACACTTCTCAGTTGTTGCCAGGATGTCGCCCGAGGAGGTAGTGATGCTCTGTGCTGCTTATATAATATTACATAAGAGTGCTACTAGAAAAAAAAAGAAGAAAAGGTGGTGGATTCGAAATTATCTTTTAAATAGAAGTTATGTATTTCATGACCTTCGTGGATTTGATGGGTCTTTTCAAAATTTCACGAGAATGTCAACATCAGATTTTGAAATTTTACTGAGATTGATTGGACCAGCCATAACAAAACAGGAAACGAAATTTCGGCATCCTATTGAGCCCCAGAGAAGACTAGCTATAACTTTAAGGTTTCTTGCAACAGGTGACTCATATGGCTCACTGTCATATACTTTTAAAGTATCAAAACAATTAATCAGCAAGATTATACGAGAAGTTTGTCAGGAATTGACAAAAGTTTTAAAGGACTATGTAAAGGTGAGTAAAATAAAATAAATTCAAATCACTCAAGTAGGTATTTATCAAATATTTAAATCAAATCACATCAATTTATTTATTGTGTGTCATCTTCCAACTGGGAAACTATTTCGTCAAGATTACTAAGCAACTCGTCACCAGTAGCAGTATGGACTTGGGGATCTGGTGTCTGCGTTGGTGTAGATGCATCAGCATATGTCGACGTTGATGATGTGGTGCGGTATCCGTCGCCATAGCCGAGCCATCCATCTCCATAGCCTTGATATCCACCAAAATAATTACTATCGAAATTGCCCATTCTCGCTTGTAGCAATATATTATTTATGTAATACTTGGCCTGTAACAGTGCTCTTTGGTTTTTCACATTTTTCAATTCAGATGCCACATACTGGCCATAAATTTCAAATTCGTCTTTAGGTTCCTCCATCTTCTTTTTGGCACTTTTCATAATTTCATACATTTCATTGAGATTCTCGTCACACTTCCTCTTTTTGGAGTTGTTTGACTGTGGAAGTGGCGGTGGCGGTGGCGGCGGTGGCAGTGGCAGTTGTGATGTTGGCGGTGGCGGCGGCACAGTTGGCGGTGTATTTGACGGCTGCGTTGAGGCACTGCCATCCTGTAAATCATTGTTTTAAATTGGTTACAGGTTCCAAGTACTGAACAAGAATGGAAAAACAAGGCTCGCCAGTTCGAATTATTATGGAATTTCCCTCATTGTATCGGCTCCATTGATGGAAAACATATTGTTATTGAAGCACCATTTAACTCTGGCAGTGATTTTTTCAACTATAAAGAACAATTCAGCATTGTACTACTGGCAATAGTTGATGCAGATTACAACTTTATATATGCGAATTGTGGTGCTAAAGGCAGATCTTCCGACAGTGGAGTATTTCAAGAAACTCCATTTTACGATGCAATTACTCAAAACAATTTGAATATTCCACAGCCACAACCAATTTTACCAAATGGTCCGAATCTACCTTATGTAATAGTAGGGGACAGCGCATTTGCCTTATCCGAAAATATTATGAAGCCTTATCCTGGTATTCACAATCGTGGAACTATAAAGCGCATTTACAACTACCGTCTTTCCAGATCAAGAAGGATAGTAGAAAATGTGTTTGGCATATTATGTGCTGTCTTTCGCGTTTTCAGAAAAGCCATACCTCTTAAGCCTGCTACTTGTGAAATTGTAACAATGACATGTGTATATTTGCATAACTTTTTGAGGCGCAATAAACAGTCTCGGGCTATATATACTCCACCAGGAACATTCGATTATGAAGACTCAGAATATAACATTATAGAAGGTTTTTGGCGAAGAGAAATCGGCCCTCACAACAGCATGTTGGATTTACAACCTATTGCAAGACATCCCCCACTAGCTGCTACGGTTGTAAGAGATCAATTTGCTGAATATTTCATTAGTCCAGAAGGTAGTGTGCCGTGGCAAAATTCTCATGCATAATACTTAAAATAGTAGGTACCTATGTACCTACCTGTTTTTTTCCAAATAAAGTTCTGATTATAATTTAGAGTTTTGTGTTTGATTTAAAATTTACTAACCCGTTACCTTGAAAAGATGAAAAAATTACATTAATATTATCAACTTAGCAAATAATATAAAAATGTAGGTACTCACCGTTCCCATTGTATCCGATGTTCCAGATGTCGTTGCACCACGTAATAAAAATTGTAGCGGATCATACCACTGCCATCTGCTTTTAATCACTTCCTCGGCACCGCTTCCAGTTCTTTTTGATGACTTAAGTTTTTTCTTTTCACGAGAAAATTGTGAGCGTAGAATATGCATCTTTGTTTCCACTTCCTTTTGCGACATATTCAATTCTGCAGCAATGTCGGCCCAAGCATCATTTTTTTTTAATTTATCTTTATAATCTTTATTTGAAGCATCCCAAAGTATATTACGCTGTTGGTAAAGCTCTATGAGCATCGAAACCTGGTTGTTGGACCACACTACTTCCATGTTTATAAACTCGCGCAACACACGTCCACACCTATTGACTTTTGCTTATAAACTAGACGTTTCGTCTTGCTCTCCACTCGAAGTGGGGAGCATGGCAACATGTTTAATAAACAATGTTGCATCACCTTTGTATATAAACTGTTTACAGAGATGATGAAACATTGTGAAACACTGTTTATAAACTGTTTATAAACAGTGTTTATAAACAAATGTTGCCTAATGAATACCCGGCTTAAAGCCGGGTATTCATTAGGCAACATTTTATTATTCTTAAAATTAAATTTAGCAGTTAAAAGTCAGCGTTTTTAAACAACAATATTTATTAACAAAGTAAATAATTTGTACATTTTGATTAAGAATATTAAATATGGAAGTACAAAGAAGATGTAAAAATATAAAATTTGCTTAGACTAACATGATCAATAATAACAGTTAAAAATAAAATCATTGCTTATTTGGAATAATTTGAGGCTCGTAATCATGCTTAATAGCTTTGTTCAAGCTATCAGCATACAGATCGAGACGCTGTGTCATAGGGAAGCCCCATTTATCCTTGATCTGGCGGCATAAGTTTAGATCTAACTGTGCAATCAGAAGCCCATCCTTTACCCTTGACAACCCTGGAGTCCTTGACCCATCAGGAGCAGATACATAACTAGAGCCATAGAAGTGGCCAAAACTCTTATGTGCTGGCTTTCCATCTCCAGAAGTAAATTCATTAGGGAATGTCTCAGTTCCCACTCTGTTGATTGCACAAGTAAAGTAGCTGTTTGCTATGGCAGCATTTCTTGCTTCTACAGCCCATAAATGCTCACTCAACCCGGCCACTGTAGCAGATGGATTGAAAACTATCTCTGCCCCGTTGATACCAAACATCATCCAGTTCTGAGGATGATGGCGCCCATAGCAAATATTAATAGCTATCTTGCCATAGATTGTATCAAAAACTGGATGGCCAGTATTGCCTTCAAAGTAGTAAGTAGATTCATTGAAATCTCCAACCCTAGGAATATGGTTTTTCCTATGCTTGCCAATAACTTTACCAGTTTCATTTATAACCACTGCGGTGTTCCAAATAGTGTCGCCATGGACCTCATCTCTTTCCAATATTGGGGAAATTATCACCATTCTGTATTTAGCTGCTAATTCGCTCAGAAACATTGTGCTTGGACCATTATGTGCAGATTCTGCAAACTCACACCAAGGATGCTTTTCCCTGGTGCAAAAAGCGAATGGCATGCTCCATGCTTCTTGTAAGCATAAAATGTTAACATCTTCAGCTGCAGCACATTCAGTAATCACTCTTATTTTATCAAAAATCGCCTGTCTCTGTTCAGATATTGGTTTATCAGTTGGCATAACTATAGAATGTTGAACCAGCCCAACTCTTATGATGCGACTTTTCCTGGTTTCTTCTTGTTTTGCAGGGAAGTCATATGCAGTGATTTCGAAATTATTTGCAGCTGCTAGTTCCCCATTGGCTTTCTTTATGGCAATTCCATGATGGCTAACTCTTCCATAGTGAATTCTGTTGTATTCCTCAAGTTCCTTTCCTGATAGGGTTGAGTCAATGAGTTTGTCTAAGCTTGGTAATAATTCTGATGAAGCAGCCATTTCAAAGCGGATTTTTACTGACTTCTGACAGTAAATTATTACAATGTCCAACGTTCTCTCCTCTGTAAGTTCTGAGAAGGTAAGATAAATAAGTAATGTGTGTTTATGAGATAAAATAATATAGTCTGAAGAGATAAGAATTATCAAAGAACTAATAATAATATGTTATATTCAACAATCGAAGTGACTGGTAATAATAAGTGATAAATTATTTATTTAATTAAGGTACCTACACTGAGCTTAAATACACCTACCGTAAAACTGGGTGTTTTTATGTAATGCAGAATGCAGGGGTGAATAGGGTTAAAAGATAAAAGAAAAAAAAATGCACAAAATATTACGATTTACATGAGAAATTACTTCAAATTACCTTACCATAAAAAACTTAAAATTTTTGGTGGAAAAATAGTAGTAAAATTTTATATATATTTAAAATTACAAAACACTTTGTATTCTGTGGAACACATACACCCCACCCCACTGAGCACGTAAAATACACCCTTTAGGGTATTGTGTTCTGTGCATACATCACAGAACACTGGAACAGAGAGACATACATATTACGTTGACAGTTGACAGTGTCGAGTGTTTGATGTAAAATCGACACTCACTGTCAAAACTTTTAGTTCCTCTATAATCTGTGCTATTAACATCTTTTTGTGTTTTAGATTGGTTTTGGATTGGTTTGATATTTGTTTCTATTTCTATCATTTATTATAGTTATGTATTCTGTGATTACAGTGCTCTGTGTCTATCATTCGATTTCATCTGTGATCTTCATAAATAATTCATAATATAAATGATTAATGAACCACTGGGTATTTTTACAGAATAAATAGAAACAGTATTTTTAATAGGTATTTATTTTATGTGTACCTATCTGTGTAAATTCAGGGTCGAGAAGAAATAACCCTTGAAAAATGAACGTGTTGCCTGCTCAACCCACTGGAATACAAAGCACAGCAGGTGCTGTGCCAATTCGCAATGAAAAAGGTAAGACTGATGATTTATTTCTACAGAACAGATTCCATTATCAGGGGTCAAATTAGCGCCTGGCACCATAGCAAGCATTATCATCATCTCAGCCATAGGACGACCACTGCTGAACAAGGCCTACGCCATAGTTTTCCATTCAGTCCGGTTGTAACCTGCATCCAGCGTGTTCTTGCTGTACAAATCAGATTGTCCACCTTGTGGCTAGACACTAGACACCCTACACTGTGCTTGCCAGTCTGTGGTCTCCATTCCAGAACTTTACGGCCCCATCGGCCATCAGTTCTATCACTTCAACTTGCTAATTCTCTGGGCGATGTGGGTAACTCTCGTTTGTCTACGGATTTCTTCATTTCTGATTCGATCTTGCAGAGAATCCCGAGCATAGCCGAGTATAGCAAGCATACTTGTTCTTTAATTTTTGCTGGGGTTAAGCATCATTCAACTGGTCCCTAGTTGGATGCTGCTATGCTTTAGAATGCAACTAAAGCTGTCAATCCCAGCTTTCTTTTCAAAGCCATGTCAGAGACTTTGGGCCATCTGGAAACTGACACCACTGTTGGGCATTGTTCACACACAAACTCTTCTACAACTAGAAAAACATTGAACATGAAGCAGACTTATTTTTGGATGAGCCTTAATAATCCCATTAATCTCAAATCTCAGTACAATGTTAAACAGTTACCTAGCGTGTCCTAACTTGACTCCAGCGCCATCTAGTGTTGTTTTTGGTGTGTTTGTTCCCTTTTAATGCTAAAACTACCGAACCGATTGAGCTTAAATTTGGTATGTAGATAGCTTAGACCCTGGAATAACAAATAATTTTATCCCAATATTCTCACAGGAGCGAATACTACGCAGGTGAAACTGCAGGGCTCAGCTATATATTATATCCTACTTCCTACTAATATTATAAATCTCAAACAGTACAATGTAAAAAACGTACATTTCTAACGGGTGAACAAAACACTTGCAAGTAACTCACCTCCAGCGCCATCTAGCGTGGTTTTGGTTCGATTGATGGATGGATGTTTGTTACTCTTTCATGCCAAAACTGCTGAACAGATTGGGCTGAAATTTGGTATGCAGGTAGCTTAGACCCTGGAATAACACATAGGGTACTTTTTTCCGCGATATTCACACAGGAACGATGTCTGTAAATAAATAAATATGTTCAATATTTTGTTTACAGGTGAAATATCTATGCAAAAGGTCAAAGTCCAAAGGTATATATCAGGAAAGAAGCCAGACTATGCCCAAGGTGTGTCATCTTCAGAAGACTCTGATGCAGAAGACTTCATAGACCAGCAGAGGCCGGAGCGCAAACAACAATCATTACCTCAAGTCATTTCACAGAAAGATGAACCTAGTGATGATGAGAAAGAGGTTTGTCATTATGTTCATTGATGATTTATTACCCATTTACTTGTCAGCTCATGTTCTACAAAAAGGCTGAACTGAAACCCACCACGGTGCATGCTATGCTGTGATGTTGTGGGTTTATTTGTATAGTGTGCATGGCGTTCCCAGATTTTAGCTACGTAAGTGCCATTTCCGAGCAAGCCACGCTTGCACCAGTGACGTCAATTCATGCGTAGCGTGCCCATGGGTTGCATAAATTTTCATGCAAAGTGGAGCTTGACATACAAGGACACAATTACATAAATTTTCTTGCAAAGTGGAGCTTGACGTACCTGCTTAGTCTCCGTGCAGCTTAGTGGGTTTGAGCCTTTATGCCAAACAAAATTATACTTATCGAAGGGATCCCAACGGTAACTTTGGTAGTTGGCAGGAAAACTTGTTAGAATACACACTTCAATAATTTTTATCAGTCATTCAATCATGCTGGCGTGTGTACCTATTTTAACTTCCTAAAATACAGGACTTACTTTGATATGGTTTTCTTCTGTATGAATGCTGATTCAATTGAATTAACGAACTTAAAATTTTCAATTTGATATCTTATATAGATTGACGATCCCCGCTTGCGACGTCTGCGGCTCATCCAAGCGTCGCCCCCAAGTCGAGAGGAGCACAGACCAGAGATAATTGATGTGGAGCCAGACCAGGAATCTGAAGCCAGTGTGGAAGAGGCCAGGGACAGTTCCGAGAGCGAGGATGACTTGGATGAAGAGGAAATTGAACGACGCCGACAAGTTCTCAGGACTAAACTTGCATCCAGGTACATTGCAAGAAACTGTATTCTTATACAATGTGTTAAATAAGTAATAGGTTCTTATGAGGATGCATCTACTCAACAAACTGAACCACTTGCAAAAGAAATAATTGAGAAATTTGCAAAAAACATTTGATTTCTCATACTTCCGGTTGGCTCAGCCAGTAGTGCCACTGCCTTCTGAGCCACAGGCCAGGTCAAACATTTGTGCACATGAGCATGTGTGTTTAACCTGTGTCTGGGCACACCTCGGACACTACTCAATTCCCATACAAAAGGCGCGATATAACTACCTATTACACAGACACTGCACACATGAAGTTTAGCACACGCGCAAGGGTGTGCTTGAGGTGCGTTCCTCAGCTCTCATCGGAACTAAATCGCTTGCGGGGTGAGGAAAGCCCGAATGGTGAACGGATGACAGTGTTCATTCTATACATAGTATTATGATTTATTCTGTGGTCCCAGACCACATGATAAAAGCGTATATGATGGATGGATGTTTGTTACTCTTTCACGCCAAAACTACTGAACCGATTGGGCTGAAATTCTTTATGTAGATAGATTAGACCTTGGAATAACTCATAGCGTACTTTTATCGCGATATTCCAACGGGAACGAAGACTACGCGGGTGAAACACGGTGGGGCACAGCTAGTAATTACATAATTATGTATGTAGTCTTCTGTTTACCATAGTACAGGCTCTGCCTAGTTTGGGACCAGATGACCGTGTGATCCATTTTTTATTGGAATTTTGCAAGTTGTTTTCAGGTAAACAGGTTGACAGGTAGAAGCACCCCGAGTAGTGTTTCTCAAGAACAATCTGTACTACTTAATAGACACTCTGAAGTACTCTTTAGACAATCTGAACTAGTTGATCTAGTAGGTCTAGAGGATCTAATAGACAAACTGATCTACTCAATAATTTATATACTTGGTGCTGTATTGTTCTGCAATAAAATGTTTTTGTATTCCAGAGAAGCAGAGAAAGAATTGCTTGGTCGAGATGAAGATGATGAAATGCTAGATGGGGACAAAGAGGAAAGTGGCTCTTCAGATACTGAATACACTGACAGTGAAGAGGACACAGGTAACATACATAACTACTGTAGCCGCACCTTTTCCATGAAATAATACTCGTGTTTGAGTATTATTATACTTATCAAAGGGATCCCACTGGTAATTTTACTAGTTGGCAGGAAAACTTGTTAGAATACACACTTCAATTATTTTTATTAGTCATTCAGTCATGCTGGCATGTGTGTACCCACTTTAACTTCCTAAAATACAGGACTGACTTTGATACGGTCTTCTTTTGTATGAATGTTGATGTGATCATGATGTCTTTGTTTTCAGCATATTTTACATAATTTATTCCAAGCCCACCATCTTCATTTTCGCTCTCAAATCATCCGCCGCGCTGGCATCCCCTCGCCGGTTTTGCCGTCGCGCCCTCGCAAATACCACAGATTCTGCTTAAACCACTCATTGCCATTAATATGTTCCATAAAACCACCAAAACGTTCACAGAATCCGTGGCAGGCGCGTCACATAATAACATCAACCCTACACTACTAACATTACAAAATAAATTAAAACTTCAAAAGTCATCTCCCTGCCCTTATCTCACACTAGGTGGGGTCGGCACAGGACAGCATCTTTCGCCATTCCAGTATATCACATAACTCACTCTTTTTTCATATTCTCATTCACACAGTTCCTCCAGATCTATTTAGGACGTCCCCTCCTCACATAACCACTTACATTTATCCTCAACTCCCTTTTGGCCACATGATTTCCATTCCTTCACATAACTTGACTATACCAGGCTAGTTTTCCACTCTTTCATTTCTCAGTCACTGGTACAACTTTCAGACTTCCCCTTACATGCTCATTTCTAATCTTATCCATTCTTGTCACACCACATCTACCTCAACATTTGCATCTATCTCTGCTGCATGCATTTTTCTTTCAATCATCGCTTTCGTAGCTTAGCACCCTGATCCATACAATACGACAGGTTAACTACAGTCTTGTAGATCTTAAGTGAAAGGGGCAAGCGTGGATTGCAATTTTTTCCTGAGACCTGTCGTCATTCCATCCAACCAGCATTTATTCGGATCACCACGTCCCGGTCAATGTCGTCTTCGCTTTGAAATAGTTCACAAACAAGAAGTATTTTATGTTTTAAATGATTTTAGGACCAAGAGTAAAACCAGTGTTCGTCAGAGCGTCAGAGAGAATGACGGTGGCCGAAAGGGAACGTAAGTTGAAACAACAAAAAAAAGAAGAAATGGACGCCAGAAAAGAAAAAGAAGAAAGGAGAAGAGAGGCTCTCAAACTGGTTGAAGAGACTATTAGGGCTGAACAACGAAATGCTCAGGTATTTTGACCTAAAGATACATATAGAAAAAATCTTCATTTTTTTTTTGAACATTTATGAAAATTTTCTAAAATTATAATGGGTGTAGAAACTTATAATGTAAAATCACGTGATACAATCACGTCGAAAGTGGTGATCCCGGTCACCACTTTCGACATACACTACTCTTTTTCAATCTGTCTTTTCACATACAAAGTACACATAATAATTATATACCAATAATTTTGTAACCACTGAAGAAAAAGTGTTTCCTGTCTCAAAATCATACAATTAGTGGAGGACCTATATAATATTTCGCTCAGTCATTCCTTCAATCAAAATTCAATGTTTTACGTTTTACAGTACCTATTGATTACCATCAATAGGTCCCAGATTAGTGTTTTACAGTACCCTGTAAAACACTATTCAGGGACAAACTTAACAATCAAAATATACGAAACTAGCGGCCCGCCCCGGCTTCGCGCGGGTATTAGAAGTAGGTATAGTGAACGTTTTAATAGGAGTAAACTCGTGACACATTGTATTTTTATAGATATAACCCCAATGGTTTACGCAGCGCACGCAAATTAATGACTATTTCTGTAACAGTGACCAAACCTTAACACATGTATAAATTTATCGTGCGGGATATATTGAAGATACTACAAACCCCAGTATATTATTTCTACCACCAATAGTTTTCATATCATATAAAAATAATGTCTTCTTCGATTATTGTGACTATACAAAAACAGACGGATATACTGTCCGTAGACTGTTTTGTAGGTGTTGATAATTACTACAAACCCCTAGTACACTACTTTGTTCTACCACCAATACTTTTCACACCATGCAAAATAATTACTGATTCGATTATTGTTACTAAACCAAAATAGATGAATATAATGTCCGTGGACTATTTTGTAGATATTAATAAGTACTATAAACCCCTAGTACATTACTTTAATCTACCACCAATACTTTTCACAGCGCATGTGTTTAATGTCTGTTGCGATTTTTGTGACTAAACCAAAATAGATGGATATAATGTTCGTTCACTATTTTGTAGATATTGGTAAATACTACAAACCCCTAGTACATTACTTTAATCTACCACCAATAGTTTTCACACCGCATGCAAAATAATCACTGCTTCGTTTATTGTGACTAAACCAAAAAAGATGGATATAAACTATGTATACTGTTTTGTAGGTATTGATAATTACTACAAACCCCTAGTACATTACTTTACTCTACCACCAATATTTTTCACGCCGCATGAAAAATAATCACTGCTTTGATTATTGTGACTAAACCAAAAAAGATGGATATAATCTATGTATACTGTTTTGTAGGTATTGATAATAACTAAAAATCCCTAGTACATTACTTAATTCTACCTCCAATACTTTTCACAGCGCATACCTATAATAATAATAATAATATGGGACAACTTCCACACACGGTCACCTGGTCCCAAACTAGGCTAGAAGCCTGTACTATGGTAACCAGATGACTGATATACATACTTATATACGCTTATAACACCCAGACACAGATCAAACAGACATGTTCATGCACACAAATGTTTGACCTGGCCGGGGATCGAACCCGGGGCCTGCGGGGTCGGTTTCAATTATTCTGACTAAACCAAAATAGATGGATAAAATTTCCGTGGACTATTTTGTAGATATTGGTAAGTACTACAAACCCCTAGTACATTACTTTATTCTACCTCCAATAGATTTCACAGTGCACGCAAATAAATGAATATATGTGACACCGGGGTTCACAATATTGCAGTTTTCTTACGGATCCCTAATATTTTTCAAAATCTTATATAGCCTATGTCACTCACACTTAATTAAGCTATCCATAAGTGAAAGAATTTTTGAAATCGGTCCAGTAGTTTTGGAGCCTATTCGTTACAAAAAAAAAAAACAAAAATACAAAGATTCTCTTTTTTATAATTTATGATTTATAATATCAGTATAGATAAAAGTTTCCAATGAAAATGTTTTATAAAAATGTTGAGTCATCCAAATCCGACGTACTATATGAAACATAGGTCGACTACTAATAAAATAGTGTGAAAAAAATGAGTTTTGAAAGTGATGATAATAATAATATACAGGGTGAACAAAAAGAAGGCAACATTAATGACGTGTGCACTGACGATGAAAACGACGAACTTGAATACGAGGCGTGGAAACTGCGCGAGATGAAGAGAATAAAACGGGACAAGGAAGAGAGAGAAGCGTAAGTACCTATATTAAGTTGCTGGCTAAGGCAAACTTAAGCTGATTGACTGAGCGAGCGAAGCGTTTTAGTTTCGAGGTTGGTCAAAAATGCTTTAGTCCTTTTGTCCGTCAGTCTGTTTATTCTCGCCTGCAGGTCGCATTTTTCAACCGATTTTGACGAAAACTGTCACACAAGTCTTGATTTATTTAAATTATTTTGTCGTGTTTAACGCTACAGGAACGGGGGCGTTTTAAATGTCTCCCATCTGAATAGTGCTAAGAGAGTCGAGTTTGGACTCCTTTGTTTTTGGGGATTAGGAAGGATTAAGGATCACTAAAAATATTTTTAATATCAATCTTTTATTTAAATGCTCTAAAATTAATAAAATTATCTTTAAATAAATGTATAAAACAAAGCAGTTTAAAAAATAACTTTTTTGAAATATTTTCGACAAATAAAATGGCTTCTGAAATGGCAGGTAAAGGAGATGCATGGTTGTTACAAGGACTCCCGAGTCGCGAGGTTTACTGTTCTCATAAAACCACTAATTTTATTATAGGCTACGAGTATACTGAGAGTAAGAAAGTAAGAGTACAACAGTACAAGTATGTAGGTACTGTTGTAATTTTTAGGGTTGAAAAAGTAAAATGATATTGTACAGCAATTTATTCTACTTTATACAAGCTTTTATTTTAATTATAAGTATAGTATAGTAATCTTATTCTGTAATCTTTATTCTAATAACAGTTATTCTCAACCGATCAATCTGAATTTTTATATGCATACTTATAGTTTCGATGACAATGCATAGTTAGCAAAAATGCTTGAGTTTTATTGCGTTAAGCTAATTATATCTTGTTTTAACCTAATTATATCTTGTTCTAACCATCGACCCACAAGATGGGCAGACGATCTAAAATAACAGCAGGGACACACTGGATCCAAGCCACTTACAACTGGACTGGAATCTATGAGGGAGGCCTATATTCAACAGTGGACGTCTTACGGCTTAGATGATGATGATGATGAAATCTTGTAAAATGAAATCTTTTTGTAGTGTGGAGAGAGAACTTCTGGCTATAGAGCGCATGCGCAGCATGACTGAAGAAGAAAGAAGAGTGGAACTCCGTGTCAACCCTAAGGTTGTCACTAACAAGACCGTCAAGGGCAAATACAAGTTCCTGCAGAAATATTATCACAGGTAAGCTTTATTACTATTCTTAAGCCGAAGTTAGACAAATAGAGTATCTCGAACGAATGAACGAAAATTCGTAAGCGATTATACTTTGCAAGAACTCTCCATGCAATTTCCTCCTATGGCTGTTAACACTATAATAAAAACACTCTTTCTTCGCAGTCGGTTCAAAACTCGCAACGATTACGTGAGCGAAGCGGTAACTGGAGAGTGTAGGGGGCGATAATTGCTTTAAAAAAACGAAAGTAAATCATTTGTTTTTATACTTGGCAACCTGTTGGCAACAGATTATCATATAAGCAAGAATCTGCATTCGAAAAACTCTTGTGTAACTTCGGCTTTACATAAAATCGAGGTTGTCCGTAATCCTTACATAGTTTATTACAAAGTAGCTCTTCCGGCGTCTGTCTGCTTTGATCTATCAAATTTCGTAACGGATTTGAACGCGGTTTTCATCAATCGTCAGAGTGGTTCAAGGGGAATGTTGTTATTATACTAGATATGTCTCGCGGTTTTCTCCGCGTAGTCATCGTTCCAGTGGGAATATTGAGATAAAAAGTACCCTCTGTGTTATTCCAATCTATCTGTAATTGTTTTATGCGATAAGACCGCCGGTTGTTTATCGTGTCTTTTAACTGTGTCTTTTGTAACATTGTTTCATTGTAACATTGTAACATTTTTGGTATGCAATAAAGTATTATACTATTCTACATACAGCATTTTAGCCCAATCGATTCAGTAGTTTTGGTATGAAAGAGAAACATCTATCCATCCATCCTCACAATTTTTTTTGTGCATTGTGTCATGTCTTAATAATCCCAACCCTCTTTCCAGAGGTGCTTTCTACTTGGATAAAGAAGAAGAAGTATTCAAGCAAGATTTCTCTGGAGCGACCTTGGATGATCATTTCGATAAGACTGTTTTGCCAAAGGTAATGTTAAACCTATTCTATTCATCATATTATATACATATATATGTATAACTTTTTCTCAATAGCAGGCTGGAGTATGCATTTGAGCCTAGTTGGTCGGCACGCCCCCTATTACATGGGACTTAAAATATAAACATAACATAACATACATTCACGCCTTTTTCCCGAAGGGGTAGGCAGAGGTGTACCCAGGACTCAGTCCCATAGTAGATACACCCACATTTCGCCAGTATGTTATTGGTCCCATGTAATAGGGGGCGAGCCTATTGCCATCTACCGGGCACAGTCCAGACTCCAGGCAGTTATTGAGATAATTCCTAATGGAAAAATCCAATATATAACACTGCCTGACCTGGGGATCGAACCCGGGACCTCTTGATTGGCAGTCAAGCATGCGCCCTCTACGCCACCGAGGCAGTCGACTTAAAATATAAATGGTTAAATGTGGATGTACTTTAAAGACGTCATGCTAAGTTGTTTATCCTTTCTACCAATCATCGTCTCAGCCGTAGGAAGTCCATTGCTGGACATAGGCCTCCCCCATTGGGGGGTTTTGCCAATAATCGCAACACTTGGCAGGCGGGTTGTCGAGCGCAGTTCGATGGTTTAACGCATAGGACGCTGCTGCTCGTCTTCTGGATCTGATGACCCTTAGCCGGCCCTTACGGCACCTACGGGTAGAGAGGGTATTCCAATAGTTGATAGTTTTGTCGAAATACGTTGTTTTTTGTTTACACGTTCAGCCATGTTTTTGTGCCAATTTTTTTGTGAGTGGCAACAAGCGAAACGAGCAATGATAGTTGACTGACAGTGACTGCTGGCTTAAAGTGACAGTTACTGGCTGTAAGTGACTTTTGTTGTCACTGACTCAACTCGAATGATAATGACATAAAATACAGGGCAAAGCAACCGAGAGGTCACCATAAATGGAGAACGCCCGGATAATTATCGCCGCCGTCACATCGGCGGCGTTAGGCTCGCCCAATCCTACCAATATACGCAATAGTCGCTTTGTTTTCGGTACTGGTGCCGGATCCCAGATCCACCAACTCACACAATCACTAAAACGACCTCGCTGGCGAGGTCGAAGATCTCTCAGATCCTTCAGATCGTTTATATTAGTTCGGTTGTATTATATTAGTTTCTTTTCAAATAATCAAACAGATCATTCCATTAATAGGGCCCTAAGACACTCCCCTTCTGGGGTGCCAGGGCATGTCTGACCCCACGTATTCTGGCGACGGCCCAAGTCCATGTTCGTACCGTCTAGGTGCCCTTGTGCGCTAGCCCTTAAACTTTGGGTCGCGCCCCCTCAACTGTAGAGGCCATCTGAGGCCAACAGCATAGATCATTTAAAAAAAAACTGAGAGGACAATCCGTTTGTATCGCGCTAAGGCACTACGCGCCACCACAATAACTACTGTGGGTAGCCAACAATGAACCCAAACACTGATGGAAGTACTCCTGTGCCTATCTATCACCGTCAAACCGATAACAACATGTTATTTCCAGGTGATGCAAGTGAAGAAGTTCGGTCGATCAGGCCGGACGAAGTACACACATCTAGTAGACCAGGACACAACGGAGTTCGACTCGGCGTGGAGCAGCGAGGGAGCCGCCGCCAGGATCACCAACTACAGGGGCGGGATGAAACAGGTCTTCGAGAAACCATCCGCTAAGAGGAAGCATAAGATATGACCGGATGAGTAAATTAATGTTGTATTATTTGACTATCAGATAAAGACTTGTAATAAATAGCACTAAGGAATGGCCGTACGCTTCTTTTAGTACTCATTTTTTCTGTCACTATTTGCGGGGTGTGGGAGTGTGAAGTATACAGGTTCAGCACACATTTACATATTCACACGAACATATGCAGTAAGCCCTATGTCAGGGCACCATATGGCGCACCATACGGCCAGCAGAAATCCTTGCTATTGTGCTGTAAATTCAAAGGATGAAGATGATTATTGTAATATTGTGTTTGTAACTAAATCCAAGTGTTATAAAAAAGCATATAAGGGGGTTATACTACTTAAGGGTGGACATTATGCGAAGAGGTAAACGTTTTACCTAACTCTTTGGGGGCAATAGGGCGTCGTGTTGTGTTATGTAGTACAAAAAATTACAGACAATCGCCAATCGCCAATTTCTAGTTCGTTCTAAGTTTCATTTGAGTACCTATGCCATAGACTCCTTTTTTTAGACACCGCACACGACGCGACCAGTATGAAAAAGACATGTGCACTATGTGACATTAAAAAGATAAAGATATGTGCATATTATCTTTTCATCTCTGTGAAATATATCCTTCATTTAGTTCAGGACTCAGGGACACAAAAGAGGGAAGTGGGTTATGTGTATTGCTAATAATGTATGTGTTGTAAATATTCTTGTGATCTAGTAAATAAAAAAATATTTAGAAAATACTCTGTTTTATATGATGTTATAATTAAGGAGATAAGCACCTTAATATATAAGACAAGTATAGGTTAAGCGCGTCAAATAAGATAGTTTATTAAAGATATCGCTCACGATACATTTTGTATATGAACTATTTATCACAAACAGTTATTATATTACATGACCTCTTATATAACAGCATATTATACAGTATCTTAGCACATCGAAGGACATGGTATTTTTATCTTATGATTTGTAATTCATCATAAGATAAGGAAAGAATGTTCGAGCGGGTATATATCATTACTATCGTTACTTAACCGTAATTAAAGAAAAAGATAAATGTTATAGTACCTTCGCCGTGTGTAACGCACCTCTTCTAGCAATTTTTCCGGCTACAGCCAGGGTCTGCTGTCCTTCATTAGCACTCATGTCGTCCCTTACGACGTCAAGCTAGCGTCGCTTTGGCCTACCCCGAGGCCTACATACTCGCCTGGTCTACGCAAGACATGGTCATACCATCTCAAACGACTCCTAAAGCTTATCCGCTACGTCACGTACATGAAAGCTGCCACGGATGTATTCATTACGAATGCGATCACGTATCGTCACACATCCATCTCAACCGTGTGTAACGCATCTGAAAGGAAAAAATATCACGCATCATTTCATTTCATTTCAAATTATTTCATCAGTCGCGTAAGAGGAATCAATTGATTTGTAAGGATCCCGGTTGTCACGTCACACGTCCCGCGTATAGGTACTTATCATATAAGAGCCGCCGATGCGACCATGTAGAACGAACGACGAGAACGTGCGCGGTTTACTTTATCGCCCTTACGTGACTACTATGAGATATAAGGGTCAAAGTAGACTTGCGAATTGATCAACGACGAACGGCGACTGCATCAATGCTGATGCCTTATAATGGATTTAGCAGATTCTCTGTACCTGTTCTATCGCGTTACATTGATCTACAAGCTGTCTCTCTTTATATCGCATATCTCTCTATCTGTTCTCTCTGTCTATCCCATACAAAATTTCCCGTCAAGACGCCCCAGCTACTTGTAGCTTCATACCTTTATTGCGGAGTGTTCCGGTCTGGTAATAGTTAGTATTCATTGATGTGGCATTGAACTTCGCAACATTTTAATCTCTGATTATAAAAGTACCAAGTCTGTTTTAGCCTTAAATTCATCACTGACCGAGATCCTACAAGAGAGATGGGAAGGATTTAAGAACGAACTTCCATCGTTACTAACTTTTATATAATGCGACTTCAGCGAGCGACGACACACGAGATTTTAACTTGATTTACGGGTGCCTTTCAGCTTAAGAGTGAAATGTGGCACCGTTGTACCGCACCTACTTAACCACAGTTCTGATTCAGTTCCCATTTTAGGGGTAGGAATGTGTTAAAATCTTGAGATGTTGAATATGAATTATAATGCCATCCAAGGGGCTCTCCATCTTTTATTTTTTCACAGAGCAAACGTCCGTTTACCGTTAGTGCAACTTAAGTACTTAGGCACTCTTTCCAGATGAAACCTAGTTCCGATTGTCTTAACTTAGTTCGATTGTTGTTTTTAATGTAATTCAATTCAATTCTATTCTATTCTAATTTTAATGTTTCTTATGTAAATTTTTGTTGTCACATATGGGCTAAGAGCCTGAAATCAACTATTTTTATTTTATTTATTTATTTAACGACATTACTATCAGCCTAAAAATAGAGAGAGGGTGGCGATAATACACTACAAATAATAAAAAAGGTGCATGATGTCAAATTAATTATATTATTAAACTTAGAAGTTATTACCTAAAATTATTTGCATGCATAGAATAACTTAAAAAAATGTTTAGTTCAATTTAAAATAAAATGGGATAAACCTTTTATGCTTACCAATAAAAACAAATATACGAAGGTACCTATTTGACTCTTACCCTAATTATTTTATATATTAAACTTAAATGGAAATAACACAAAAGAAAGTTCATAAATATTATACTGACACAAATTAGTTATATAGGGTTGTCGAAGTAAGGGCCGCACTTCGAGAAAAAACTGTTACGGCTGACTTCGACTTTTTAGGGGTGGCACTTCAGTACCCCTAGATGATAAAACAAATGTAGGACCTTGCACAAAATGACGGATTGGAACCGATCATGTACGAGATCTAAGTTTGCAAAATCATAGGAAAAACAGTTGATTTGCCGTTTGCCACACATTTTTATTCATAGCGCTACATGTCTAAACTGAGAAACATTTAGAATAAGGTTCATTAGGAGGTTTCTGATAGTAGGCGGGATCTGGCTGCGGTCCAGAACGGCTGTTCACATCGTGTTTAAACGTGGCATATCGCCCGTACTTAGGAGCCTGCCGCGAGAAATAGCTATCTTTCAATCTCCATCCGATTACGTTGCTGTTTGTTTGGCAGAAGCTATATTTTTCCTCGGGTTTCTTGCATTTCCTCGCTTTCATATACTCAACACGACCTCCATTAGGCAAACGCTCGTAAAGGATATTCTTCACATTCGGCTCAACTGGAATCATTAAGGGCTCCTGTTCTATGTTCTTGTATTTCGAAGATAAGGCATGTTCTGTTCCACGGCGCGTTGGTTTCTTTCGACGATTGACTATATTCACATTGAAATCTTTAATGAAACTGGGTAAGGCTTCTGTTATAGCAGCTTTGTGGACGTCTTCTGTGCGAATCCCCCTGTAATGTTCTGGTAATATGGCACATTTTACCAATTCTTCTCGGTTTTTATCAAACCAGACCATGCGCTTCACATTTTCCTTATCGATGTTCTCTGTTAAGAACTTTAATGTTGCTGGATTTGTGTAGTCCACTGGCATTTTATATAAAAATTTGCAATGAAAATAATATAAAAATGTTAAAAATATGCTCAAAAATATGTGACATCAATGTAAACATTAATGACATAATGACGTAACATAACATAATATAAAAACTGACATCAATACAGTTTGACAAATAGTCTTTGGTCTAGGTACCTTGAGGTAAGTAAGTACTGTTTCCTCCAAATATAGTAAACTTATTTGATTTTATATCCTGATCACAGATCCGATATTTTGAAGATGAAGAAGTATAAACTCTTTAATTTTTTTGTAGTGAACATCTATTCACGCGAGTAAAACTGGGATTTTTAGGTCACTATTAAAAAGCCGAGAGTTTATCAGAGAAATTAAAATGATATGGACATAGTTTACTTCCAATTAGTCGGTTGCATGGCTATCAAATAGGAAATTAGACCATTTTCCGACGTGCTATTATAACTGTCACTGCATGCTGTAATAAATTCGTTAATGTGATTGTGGGGCTGTCCAATCAATGGCTCACCTGCGGTGCCTCAACTGTCCTACGTTAGCTACGATGAAGGACCTTATCGAACCAAAACACCGTAGATCTGGCAAAATGCTGGACCAAAATATTATAAAACACTAGTCATTTTTAATCCAGTACCGAAAACACGCCGATAGTACCCGAACGAGCTCGTGACCTGTAGTGACGTCAAAATGTTATAAATTACCATACATAACTATAACATAATGACGTCACAATCATGGCGACCACTCGTAGCGCGTTCGTGAACAAGTGACTCCTATTGGAATTGTATCAATTTTGAATTGGTTGTAATTAATAAAAAAAACATTTTTAAAGTGAGTTTTGAATCGGATAATGCTTAATTTTCATTAAACTTACAAAATAACTTGATAAATACATTTTTTTTTCAAATACTCAATTCGTCAATAATAATAGACAAGTTTAAATTTTATCTTTTATTCAATGACGTTGAACTATTTTAAAATAATTTATACATAATATTAAACTCGTACATACTTAGTCAGCGCACGAGCTATGTATCACTGGCATAGTGTTAATCTATTTTATATATGTAATATTTTTACCAATTTAACTGTATACTGAAAAACGTTAAAGTTACGTTAAATAAACAAAACCGAATTGTAACAAAACTAAAAAATCTAAAGTAAAATAACACAGTGCCGATGATACATAGCTCGCGCACGGAGTATACTTATATGGAACATTATTTACAAAAATATCACGGTCTTAAGATCAAACAAGTCACTAGCCTTTTGGCTACTTTGAAGATCTTCTTAAAAAGGGTTTTACAATTATTATTATCCACAGGCTCTTTCATTTACAATATTAATAGGAATCGGAAAGTGTACCGGGGTTCCATCACCTAATCTTTTAGCAATAGAGTTGATCATTTCAGGTGTAGCTTCTCTCAGATCGTACGCCCAGCCGATCTTTTCGAAGCCTTGAATGAACCAAGTGGTAAAGTTGAAGAAGTCAAAGTGTTCTGCCGCTTTGTAGTCGTAAGGGAACGCGTGGTGATAGTTGTGCCAACCCTCACCAAGCGTGCAAGTAGCCACGAAACGGTTTTCTGCTGGAACTATATTTCTGTAAACAATAAATGAACATTAGGCGTATCAAAAGCAAGAAATATTTTTAATCAAGAGAAAAGATCCATATCAGGAGAACATTAGGTGGATGGACCACTGGCCACTGGATACTTATAAATGTCACGTTTCACTCATAATAGAACTTAAGTCTTGCTTTGCAAAACCACCAGAATCGGCCCAATAATAATCAAAACTCAAATATCTTTATTTAACAGTCTGAAGAAGAATTTTCTATATTTTTCGTCAGTTTAGCTAATGAACCTATCGAGCGTTCGGAAATATAACTCTACAAGATGAACGCGCAAGGAATTTGAAAGGTAGGGTTAAAATTTGTTAAATTGCGAGGTTACCATAATTGGTTTAGTAACATTTGTTGGAGCAGACCTACATTAGGTACTCGTATACTGGCTAGTCTATGTAGTTCTAACAAGTGATGTTATGGAAAATCGTCGTATATTGAAGTACTATCTATTCCCAGTTCTGTTAAACAGATTAACAGAATTAAGCAAACTGCAGACGTACGTTTGTATAGGACATAGTCTCTAATCAAGAACAGGTCTCCTCTACGAGATTACTGTGCATTGAATTGAAGGTATAGGTACTGTCACTTCCAGTGGCAACAGATGGAACTGGATTTTGCAGATTATAAGTTAACGACGTATTAATTTGATTCGTTATCATAATTTGTAGTGTACAAAGAGGCCCAAACAAAAATGGAAGATGTTTAGAAGTGCCGGGAGACCAATAATTATTTATTTTATTTTATGATAGTGAGTGACAAAACGAGCTAATCAGGTGCCTGATGGTAAGCATCGTGATTGCCCATATCAGACACAGTGCCACCCAGTGTTTTAAAATTCAAAATTCTGCGCGGCACTGCACTGCGCCTGTCACCCTGAGATATGAGTTGTTGAATCTCATCATGCCCAGTAATTTCGCTGGTAACATTGCCCTTCATACCGGAACACAGTAATGTTTACACATTACTGCTTGGCGGATGAATAACTGGCAAAGGTGTGGTGCTTCCCCAGGCGGCGTCCTGCAAAAGAGGCCTACCACTACAAAATAATAATGGAGCTATACCAGGACATCAGGTCAAACGTGGATGTGTGTAACGAACAAGCAGGGAAAGATTTACTCAGCAGTCCACTGCACACAATTTTAAGTATACGTTAATGTCCACATTAGCATACTGACAATTGTAATGATTATGAATGGTCAGGTCTAATAGCCCTTTAAGTGCATCTTAAATTGTAATAGAAAGATTAATTAACATGGACTGACTTTTGCTATGCCATTTCGGCCACACGATCAAAATCGATCGCTAAAATGATAAGTCGACCTGCCACCTTATTACGGACTTAATAGAAGTGTGGAAAGCGTTTAAATTGCTAAATGTCTGCTGTCAAACGGCATACAAAGAATGACGTTTGACAGCAAAATTTACTGCTGTTGTTACGTGATTGCATGTTCGTATTACCATCCCCGGGATTGTATTACGATTGACAGCAGACATTTAGCAATTTAAACGCTTTACACACTTCTGTTGCGTCCGTAATAAGGGGGCGGGTCTTTAGGTGTAATCATGTAAAATTGAGTGCTGCGCTATTAGTCACTCGGCAAAATCGACCCAGGAAATGAAATCTTTCTTTTTTTACTTACTTGTTATAAGGTTTATATCCGTAAGCATGGGCGAGGCTATTGACCGTGAGCTCACTGTGAAACATGCTCAGGAATCTGATGAAGCACTGCCACGCCACTGCACATTTCCACTCTTCACCCCAAAGAACTATGCCGAGCATTGTTGGAAGGATGTAGCAGAAAACCAGTTTTAGTAGGTTAAAATGCCTAAAAAAATAAAGAAAATATTTAAAAAAGACAGGGTAACTGGAAATTAGTCAGCGTCTTTTCAAAGGGATATTGTGATTGGAATTGATAGAAAAATTATTGAGTCTGTTCAGACGGTTCGAATCGTATGAGATTCAACAGTAAATAAACTTAAATCTAACCATGTGAACTAGCCATTACCTAAGTTATACCTAAATTTTACACATCACATAAAAAAACATCCCCCACAATAAACGTAGCGCTACGATCCGAGATCCTATATACCTACGTTACGAGATCGTCGAATCAGATAATCTGATAAAGACAGTAGGATCACGCTGGATTCAGGCCGCTTACGACCAGACTAGATGGAAATCAATAGCCTATGTTCAGCAGTGGACGTCCTATGGCTGCAATGATGTAGATGATGATGATCAACAAACAACACGTTGTTTTTGAAGAATCACTTACCTGTTATAAAACCTCAATAAGGGATCACTTTCAATATCGCTCATGTCCATTTGTTTACCTCTGAGCAATACCTCATTGTTTTTCTTCAACATAAGCCAGCCAATGTGTGAGAAAAACAGCCCGCGGTTAGCATTGTGAGGATCCGCTTCTGTGTCGCTGAACTTGTGGTGGATCCTGTGGTCTCTCACCCATTGGTACAATGAATTCTGGAAGGTAAGATAGTGAGGTTGGGGAGAGGTTGTAAAAGAGCTAAACCGGCTGGAGTGGCCATTGAAGATTTTGCGAAACTTAGGTAAGTTAATTGGACTGAATGTTTGTAAACTTTTATTGCTATTATTATAAAATTGATTGTGGAAATAATCTACCCATCAAGTTGATTAAGGTTGAAAATTAGAAAAAAATGTTTATAGACTCATTGTGACCAGCAGGTCCCGGGTTCGATACCCTGCCAGGACAAACATTGGTACGCATGGGCATGTCTGTTGGATCTGTGGCTGGGTGTTATAAGCGTATATAAGTATGTATATCAGTCTTCTGGTTACCATAGTACGGGTTCTGCCTAGTTTGGGACTAGATGCCCGTGTGTGGAAGTTGTTCTTTATTAGTATTATTATTAGGGCTGATTCAGACCGGGACGGCAGCGGGCATTTTCAGTGTCAAATAAGGCCCTATGGTCCTACTTTAAAACCGCCAGGATTGTAAGGTTGTAACTACGAGATAATTATGGGAATGGGTAGGTGTTTTGTAATGCACAAGAGGGCAAACTTTTAGTGCTTCTATTTTGAACATAACATAATATCACGCCTTGTTTCCCCCAAGGGGTAAAGGTGTACCCATTCCCATAATAAGTACACCAACACTTATTGGCCAATTATGTTTTAAGTACCACGTAATAGGGGATTGTTCCACCCTGCCCCACCAAGCCGCCCCACTGGTGGGGCAAAGTCGAATGCCACTAATTTTGTAGTGGAATATGCCCAACGAAATTGACTTAGGGGGCGAGCCTATTGCCATCAATCGGGCACAAATCTAGACTTAGCACTTATTGATAAAATCGAATGGAAAATCCAATAACAATTCTGTTTTTAAAAAGCGGGAGGAAACCCTGTAAAGATTTCTAAATTATTTTACCTGTCCAGCGCTGGCGAAACATAATAAAAAGAATAGTTTTAGTGGAGTTTTCGCCTTGAAGGCTTTATGTGTCCATAATCGATGTGCACCACCTGTTATACCGAATCCTGTAGCTACGTACATTATTGCAGCTGTAAAATAAAGAAAAGGTTAGATAATTGATCGCTCCAGATCTGACCAGCAGATACCGCACTATACTTAAAAACAACAGATTCCAAAAGGCGGCCATTTTCAAAAAAATGTGTGCGTAAAAAACAGTTCGCAAAGAGTGCGTGAAAAATTGTGTTGTACAGGTTCGGGTAGTGTGGTTTTAGTTGCCACATTTGACAAGTATGACAGCGGTATATCTAGTCGGAGCGCGCGCGGAGACCTATCGATTATATATGAAAAAAAAAAAAAGGTTTACAGAGAATTTTCATAAAGAAAAGCTCTCAAGTATTTCAGCATTACTTTGATCAGGTCTTAATACAATGAAAGAAAATAAACTTAATAGCTTATGAATATGAAATGAGATGAAGTATTTTATGTAGTAGCTTAAATTTAGAGCAATTACATAACATAAACGTTTTAGAATTAAAGAATATGTTAGGAAATGAAAGCGAAGAAGCTCATTGGTAACGATACATTGGTGAACGCTAGACTTCAATGTCTGGAACATCGGCATAGAGTGGCCTGCCTTTCGGTGTTCTACAGGATACATTTCAGAGAGTGCGCTGCGGAGCTAAACTTGATTCCGCCATCCCCCTTTCACCTTCGGACGACGAGACGTAAGGATTTATGCCATCCTTGGTTGAGATTATTTCGACTCGTACAAAGCGGTTCAAGTCAACATTTATTGTTCGAACTGCCAAGGAATGGAACACCTTGCCATTGTTTCCCGAAAAGTACAATCTGGAGGTCTTCAAGTCAAGAGTGAATAGGTATCTTCTAGGCAAGCACGTACTATCGTCGACCGCGTCGTCACTTACCATTAGCCATTAGGTGAGACTGCGGTCAAGTGCTTGCCTATACAGTAATAAAAAATAAAAAAATATTTAAAAGTACTTAGTTACTTACCAAAAACTAGAGATTGCCATTTCACAGGAAAAGCAAAGTGGTAAACCCAGTAGACTGCGATGACATGATACATTGTGATAGCTATACAACTTGGCCATTTTATATCATTTTTAAAACCCAAACTTTTCTCAAACGCCCTGAATATTTCGCTTAACGATGGTCCGGTTTTTACGTCGTCTTTTTCTTTCACTTTTTCCATGTTATAAAAGTTAGAAAAAAATTGACTTAGCACTTTTATTTGAGATGCGTTCTGGCCGAATGTTCGACGGTAATTGAGTTTCTTACTTCGATTGTTTTAAAAGTAAATTATTTAGCTGGATAATTTTTGGGTCAGTGGGGATTTTGTTTTACATACAATGTAGACGGCACACGTGTTTGAATGTTTTAGATTCACGATAATATGTTTACAATCATTTAACAAACACGCCTTTTTCCCGAAGGGGTAGGCAGATCTGTACCCAGGACTCAGTCCCATAGGTACACCCACATTTCGTCAGTATATTGGTCCCATGTAATAGGGGACGAGCCTATTGCTATCTATCGGGCACAGTTTCAGACTTCAGACTGTCATAGACATAGTTCCTAATGGAAAACTCCAATAATACTGCTTGACCTGGGAATCGACCCCGGGACCTCATGATCGGTAGTCGTATCGGTAATCGGTATCTAGTATTATACAACGTCTAACAAAAAAGTATTGTAATACTCAAGTGGGTTTCTCTTCCATACAAAATCAAATTTTCCAAATATGGAAAAAGAGAGAATAATTTTCCACTTATTTGCGCCAAAACATTTTTGTTTTTAGGAAATAGTATTGTTTTTTATATTTATGAAAAATGTAAAATAATCGTTTTTAGGTTATATTAATGTTTTTTTTTAAATAGGAATAAAACCATACGGTTTTCTTAAACCAAATATATTTTCGCGCAAATAAAGGCCAGATTATGAACCACAAACAATTGAGAAGAAAATTATTCTCTCTTTATCCATATTAGGGAAATTTCATTTTGTATGGAAGAGAAACCCACTTAGGGCCACCCTCTTAAGTGGGTTTCTCTTCATCTACCTTTCAAAGTGAACAACTTACAAAAGAAAGAATCATGAAATGAACAAAATAAATTTACAACACTTTTTTTTTAACACGTTGGAAATTGAAACATTAATATTATGTTTATTAAATAAAGCTATCATGTACAAAATATTTCCCAAAGTAAAGGCTTAAGAAGCATCCTTCCTTATAAAATTACTATCATTTTTCCGCGACTTTTCGAAGTAAGTCGCAATAATCTTAGAAAATCTGTATTAATGCTTCGGGTATCGAGTATAAACGCGGTTTCTTTGCAGAATTTATAGCCTCCTGTGGTGTTACTTATTACCGACCTGCGGGAACAAAGTTCTAAGGTAAATTTTATTTCTTAGCTTTTCTAAAGCTTTGTTTCTCCCAAGGAGTTGGGGAGGCACTATTTGTCTTAATTCTTTGAAATATATTTCAACAGATAGGTACCTAGAGGCATCTGCCTTGTAATAATGTTTCGTCCGGTTCCAATGTAACCAATTCAAATATTGTAAAAGTGGTAGTAATAGCGTACGCGCTCTTTTAGAAATTTGACACAATCCTATGGAAAAATGACCAAATCGATGTTTTGTATTCCACTGTTTCCTCCGAACATTATTAACCCATTCTATACATAATATTTATATCTTAATATTTTTATAGTGAAGTAAAATATGACCCTGTTTTTTTAATTTCTCTCATAAACTCGATTTTTTCATAGTGAACTCCTAAAATCCTCGTTTTACTCGCGTGATTAGGCTTTCACTACAAAAAAATGGAAAGTTTAGAAATGAAATAAAAATTATAGGGACATAGCTTACTTCGTCTTCATAATATCAGAATATAATTAAATCAAATAATTTTACTTTATTCGGAGGAAACAGGGGAATACAAAACATCTTTTTGGTAAATTTTGCCATAGGATTGTACCAAACTGCTAAGCTCCTGTTAAGCTTTACAGTTTCTTGTGCATTCTTGAGAAGCCAGTATCTCATCTCCCCTTTTCTTTAAATCAAAGACCTAATGTTACGTCAGTTCATAAATAAATAGATTTTTATTTTATATATTTATTTTTATTTATTTTGGAAAATAAGTAAGTAATTAAAACCTAATTATAACTGCTAAAATGTTATAAAATACGATCCGTTGAGTGCCGCCTATGAGTTCATGAAATTTTGTGATAGGGCTCTTATGACGTTCAATGCGTTACCAGATTAGGTATATAAAAACTCTCGACGTAAAACGTTTTAAAAAATAATTATTTTGTAGACGGTAGTTTTTGCGTGATCAGTTTGAGCTTCTGAATATTTTCGTCAGTTTAGCGGAGGGATATTATGACGTTAACCCGTTGATTAATGACGCGGCAATTGACGACGTATTATAATTTCAGTCCACGCTGAAGGCAGTAAGTAGTTGGTTATGCCGTCGAGCCATTATCGGAAAACGTTTCATCACCTCAGAACCTTATTTACGCTCTAAATGTCTCGTGATTGTGTTTTCTAAGGCTTTATTTTGTTAAGGCCGCCATTACGGACGGCATCCCGATTTTAACCGCCCCGCCTGCTCCTTTTGCCTCCTTAATGCTTGGATGTAAGGTAATTTATTCTGCCTTAATCGGAAACAATACTAGACACTTTAGTTTGGATTAGAATATTGTCTCTTTGGAACAATCGTTAACGGACATATTAACGTTTCTGTAATAGATTGAATGCGGCCATGAATATAGGTAAATAGCTACTGGTAGTTAAGGTAGGTACTTCTTATACTTACCTCCTACCACCACCTACCCACCTTATACTTATATACTATATAAGTATATATACTTATATTTATATAAGTATAGGGTGTCTCGGAAGTTTTTGTGTATGACTTTGTGTACGCAAGGCTTAACAGAGGCCGTTACTTTGAGGTAAAGCTATGGATACATACAAATCATTTCAATAAGCATAAGCAAATAAAAAAATATATACACGAAAAAATATATAATTTAGAATTTTCAATAAGTTTCTTTCTTTACAAAAATAATACCTATACAAAAACTTGCTAAATTACTAGCAAGTGTTAAACCAGTTTGAAATTAGGCAACGATTCACAGAAGCATGATTACTTACATAATATAAATAAAAATAGATTGTTAAGGCAAACGTATGTATGCATAGTGTTAGGGTTCCATACCATAGATACCTGAACAAAACGCTTCCAATCCCGAACAATCCGCCTACAGAACAATGCAAGTGCAAAGAATGGAAAAATGCAGTAATATGGCCATAACTTTTAATTGTGTTAACTTTGAAGTATGATTTTTTGTACAACCACAAGGGACCCAGATCTGAGTATGGTTGATATAAATTTCAACTTCATACCTCCACGCGTTTCTGTTAAAAAGTGTCTTGACAGACGGACAGATAGACGGACGGACAACACAGTGATCATTTAAGGGTTCCTTTTTTCCTTTAGAGGTACGGAACCAAAAAAAAAAATTAAGATTTATTGTAGTAACGGTTAAAACACAATCAAAGGGTGTAGATTTTCTCGAATGTTCGATATATCTTTAATGTAAAAAATACATGACTTACATTTTTTTTATTACTATTATGACTTAGCCTATCAACCGCTTCCAGCTTGACGTCGATTTGGGACACCCGCATAAGTAGCTAGTACGTACTCCTATACATAAATTCTTAATGATAAGTATATAGGTACTTATATTATGTATTGTTTCGTTTCAGACCTTTTCTCTACAGCAAAAAAATTCTAAGTAAACAAAGTCCATTGAATTTCCAGCGCATTATCGCCAAAACGAAAGAGCCCGAAGGAGCACCATCGCAATCGGTACAATTTACGAGGTGAACCGTCGGATAAAGACATAAACGGCGTTATGAGCGCCGCGGCCGATAATATTCGCCTGTTATTGTTCCCTATCTCGTGTTTATGTTCCGGGTTCGAACTGCGCCGATTTGCGAACATCCCAACTCAACTTTTCGGTACTTTGAATGGCCTCATAAGCACAATGTATGGAGCCGTTTGTACTTACAAGGTCGCGGTAAAAGGGATATTTTGCTCTCCTATCTATTATCACGAATTATTTACTTAGCTGTAACGATTTCATGTGGGCATCAGGTCAGTTGAATTGGTTGTTTTCTTTCTGTTTTGCTTGTTTTTTTTTAATTTGATTGTTTTTCAAAGAGACGCTGTAAAGATTATAGTCATACGAAGATATTCATCATCATTATCTAAGCTTTTACAAGTCTACTGCTGGACATATCCTTCCCCAAAATTATATTATGAAGTAAATAAACAATAAATAATTTAAATTTATAACCTAACAGAACGGGTTACCCCAATTACACTGCTCAGTTCAACGTGCCATTCGAAATAACACGGTAGCGCCCAGACGAAAAGTCCACATGGTGAGATTCGATTCAGGAACTCTGGATTTAAAGCCAGGCATATTCCCGCTGGACCACAGACTCTTCAAAACGCTAAAAAAGACGCTAAAAAACAACACATAATTTATTATTTTCTCTAACATTACGTCTAATTTACTAAACAGAATACAAATTATATCATTTGAAATGTCCCTAGCCTCGGGTTTAAGCTTAAAATAATATAATGTTGGGTATTAATTTTATAATAATTTATTACCGGAGTTATTACTTACCTATTCTAAATCACGGAATTAAAGACCAGGTGAAATGGGAATATTACGACGAATTTAATTTCATTATTACTGTAGAAATAGAGTCACAGGCTTAATTTATTACTTTATATCCCACTAGCTGTGCCCCGCGGTTTCACCCGCGTTGTGTCGATCCCGTGGGTATATCGGGATAAAAAATATTCTCCAAGAATCTCTTCCAAGATTAAAACTACCTACATACCGAATTTTAGCCCAATCGGTTCAGTAGTTTTGACGTAAAATAGTAACAATCATCCATCCATCCATCTTTACAAACCTTCGCATTTATAATATTCTAGATTCTAGGACGATTTTAATTCGTTCAAGATAATATTAATAGGATTGAAGAACCACAGTCAACTCAACCTAAAGACGAAGCTCTTAGGGGGTGTGCTCTCGCCAAGGTTATGCTGTGATAAAGCATGACTGTAACAGCTCCTTTCTATTTCTCATTAGATTCAATGTTTGCGCATGACAAAATAGGTATGACATGTTTGAAGTCGATTCAATTTAAACTACCGGAACTCCTCCCACCGTGCACTGGTGTGTGTGGTGGTCGACATTCCCATTTGACTGAGACTATTGGCGATCTTGTTTTCATACTAAAATTCATTATTATGACATAAGACAAGTCAACCCAAGTTGACTTGTCTTATTATTATAGTTCATATAAAATGTACGAAGCAGATGTAGGCGGTTTTTTAATAAGTGATGCGATGCGGCCCGTTACGGCTTTAGTCAGCGTGAGCCTTTATTCAATATCTTCGAAAATTTAAGAGCAGTATAGAAAAGAATACTCAAGTCGCTGAGTAAAGGGCTTGATTGGTTTATTTATACCTACTGAATCTCTCTTAACCGCTCACTATTAGTAACATAATAATTCCTTATCTCCTAATCTATCCATTTCACAATTCACATAGTACGAGTACATCGCAAATGACTGAATTAAACTTAACGAGTGGCACAAATGCGAAGGTCGTAAAATCGGCAGTGTATAATAAATATCAATAAACCAACCTTGAAAACCCAATAGAATACGTTAGGATCCGTATATCTACAAGATGCTAAATGTTTCATTAGGCTGGACAAGGGTAGCACTAAATTAATCATAAGTTAACCATTTGCGCGTCCGATGCCGTTGATCAAAGGTCGAACTCCGGACGGAATCCTTATTGGCCTAACATTGCTTCATATAGAAACACTAGCTGACACGGCAAGCGTTGTATTGCCATATAAATTCTTTTTAGAGATTATTTTAGTAGAAAAAAAAGAAAAAAAAGTTAAATTATTGATATAAGTATTAATATACGAGTAAGTACGTGAGGATGTCGTGTATGATTGAAAGAAGCATGGAGCGCTGTAAACATATCGCTATTAAAAATTAGGGGATGATGGAAGAAGGTAGAAAATTTAGGGTTGTATGTATTTTTTAATGACACACCATAAAAAAAATTGTTTAAAAAAAAAATTTTTTTTTGATGTTGGCCACCCTTATCACTTAGGGGGATGAAAATAGATAATAACTTATTCTCAGACCTACTAAGTGTGAATATAAAATTTCATCAAAATCGGTTCAGCCATTTCGGAGGAGTATGGTAACAAACACTGTGACACGAAATTTTTATATATAGGTATATAATATATATACAACGTGTTACAAAAAGTGTAGTAATACTCAAGGGGGTGGATCTACCCGTCAAACTGAACCACTTTCAAAAGAAAGTATTGCGAAATAAGATAAAAATATTTTCGACTTCCCATACAGAATGCATAAGCAGATTTATATGGAAAGTCCAATATTTGTCTGCGAATTTAGCAATTCCTTCTTATGAACGTTGTTTAGGAAGACATACCCTCTTAAGTATTAGGTACTACACTTTTTTGTAATGTAAAAATCATTCACGTAGGTCTTTCATGTAAAAAACATTCGTTGTAACCTTATTCGATGCTGCGAACTTTTGATCCGAGATTTGTCACTGCTGTAAACTATCGGTAACATGTCATTCGAAACCATGAACTTGTACTAAAAGTTCATGGTTTCGATATGTACAAGTACCTTCTTACTACGAAATTATGCGTAAACTTCGAATAAATAAAAGATCTCTGGCTTATTTTATCACGACCTGATCACTGATCCCTTGTGATTGGCTCAAAATATCGTAGCTATAATATAATATCTTAGCTCAGCATAGATGACAGACCGTGAGGCTTGACCTCATCTGCCCTATTATCACTCTATTATTCGAGACATAGCCTCACAATTTTCGCTATCGATACTTGGTTATTCCGTCCAATTTCCCATGTTCTGTCTCCGAACTACCTGTAATAAATAATAACAATTTGGTACACTCACTGTGTCCGATACATGGATCGTAAACATACAGAATGTAGGTGTTTTTATATTTCATCATAAAACGCACGTGGCTCCAGACTGACTTCGTATGACATAAGCAGTTCTAGGTAATGCCTACTGGGATTATGAAATAAAAATGTTACTAGAGGATGTTCAACTTTTATCCTCTAGTGCTGTTTGTTTAATACATTTCTATTAATTTGTACATGTTTACCAAATACCCTCGTTTATATGGTAAACCTGCATAACACATTCACCTGATATTCCTATCACGTATTTAGTAGAACAGACACTGTTCCGTGTCTAATAAAGTTACCTACATTTGTTAGCGGATTTCATTAAAAGAAGGTCGATACGATACTGACCGAGTAGGGTTAGGACCTTCAGTTAAGGATGATATTAATATCGGGTACATCCCTATGAAGTAGGGACCTACCTAAAGGAGTGTGGGGAAAATCTTGCTATCGTTAAAGCTTTATTGCTCCGACAGATGTTTATGAATTATGCGGGCCTGAGGTGATTCATAAATCTTTTGTATATCCGCGCACGAGGAATGAAATTAAATGATCTTATTTCATTGATCATAAGCGTTGTGTGGTATCTCTATGTTACATGTATTTTGCGGAATCAAAGAAAATTATAATATAAGCTAAGGTCCCGGGTTCAATCCCCAGGTCAGGCAAAGTGTTATTGGATTTTTCCAATTTTTTTTTGGAATCTTAGTGACCGCCTGGAGTCTGGAACTGTGCCCGGTAAATGGCTATAGGCTCGCCCCTTATTACATGGGCCAATAATATGACTGCCTAGTGGCGTAGTGGGCGAAAGCTCGACTGTTGATCAGGGGATCCAGGGTTCGATCCCCAGGTCAGCCAAAATGTTAAATATTGGATTTTCCACTAAAGCCGGGTCAGCTGCAGCATGTTTTTGTGTTCGCTAACACAATAACATGTTAATATCATGAAACGTGGGCGTGGCTTTAGTGTTATATAACAGAATAATGTTATATAACACGTTATCCGTCGCGAATGGAATACATAACCCGCTTTTACCTGCGAAGGGGGGTTTCGTAGTTCATTTTGTGTTAGCGCTCGTGCCGTCAACATCTGCTGCTGGATGTTTGAAAATCCTAATCTCCCTTTGTAACATACAATATTTGAAATTTTCTATTATAAGGAAAAACAAGAAAACATTTGTCTTTATATTAGAAAATGATAATTGCTTACAAAAATCTTATTCGGTGTCAAGTCGCTGTGGACGGGCTGTTATATGTTTTATAACTCGGTTAGCTAACAGCTGCGTTTTGTTACTAACATTTAGCAGTAGACGCTTACGACTTATCTCAACAACAGCCTGGAACTGTGCCCAATAACATACTAGCGAAACGTGGGTGTGCCTACTATGGGACTGAGTCCTGGGTACACCCCCAGCCTACCCCTAAAAAAGGCGTGATTTTATGTTGTATCTTGATAAAATACTGGCAAAACGTGGGTAAAAAACTAATATGGTACTGAGTACTGGGTACACCTTTGCCTACCCCTTCGGAAAAAGGCGTTATTTTATGTTATGTCACTTCTATGTTATGGTATTAAAGACCTTTTTAGACCTCGATTGGTGGATAATTTGATTGGAATAAATTATTATAAATTGCACTAGTACTTGACTAACATGACTCATGATTTATAGCTTAAATAAATTAAACATTAATGAAATTTCCATTCAAACTTGATGTTGCATTGTTTACAAACACGAATATTAAATCATTATCATTTGCATTTAACACACATTACCACAGATTTAAAGAAAAGAGGGGATGAGGTACTTAGGAGGCTTCTCGAAAATGAAAAGCTTGAATTAGGTCCCATTAGGTCCATGGACGTCAGTAAAGTGGGGTCTAATGGCTGACTCTAATTTCTAGCGACTAATATTGTTGTCTCGGACGCACTTTGGTCTTAGGTATCTTTGTCGTCAAATTACACACTGAACAAATTGCACATGCCAGTTGCTGAGTAAGTTTTGGGAGAACGTACCCTATCTCTCCTTTTCTTTAAATCAATGCACATTACATGTTAAATTATGTGCTGCGTTCTAAATCAAGTCCGATCACCCTTTTAATTTAGTCATTAAATATTCGAACAGTCAACTAGTAATTATAGGGAATTTGATGCAACTTTTAGTCCTATCGGTTCTGTAGTTTTAGCGTGAAAAGTTACCAAACATGCTCGAGCATGCACACACACACACACACATAATAATATCTAAGTATTATTATAAAGGCCTCGTTCACCATTCTCGAGTAAAGTGTTGATTAACTACTCGCCGAATAGTGCTACTCGGCAACTAGAAGTCCCAAATAACTTTTGACAGTTTCACAAAAAAGGCCAGTTTATGTGCCGTTTAGCATTATTCGGACATTATGAAATTAGCACTGCGCCTTAATCGCCACTTTAACAGACGAGTAGCTCACTCGGTACAATACTCGAGGATGGTGAAAGAGGTCCTAAGAACAATATTATTATAATATTTGTTTAACAGGATACCGGACCTTTTAGCAGTTTGACACAATCCCATGGAAAATTTACTTAATCGATGTTTTGTATTCCACTATTTTCTCCGAACACAGTAAACCTATTTGATATATTTATATCCTGATATTTTAAAGTTGAAGTAAAGTATGTCCTCCTCATATTATTTTTGTTTATAAACTTTAAATTTTTTTGTTGTGAGTGCGTGGAGTACTGTTTCCATCTCTGGGATGGGTCTGCCAGATATCAGCTGGATGCTTTGGACTCGTTGGAGCGCCGAGCGAAGAGGATCATAGGCAGTGACTCACTCGTGGAGGCAAATCTTCTGAGCCTCGAACACCGTAGACGAGTGGCCTGCCTCTCGGTTTTTTATCGGTTACATTTCGGTGAGTGTGCGGAGGTTTTGCATAACTTGATACCCCCTTCCCCTTTCCATCACCGAACGACTAGGCGCGGCGAGCAGTTTCACCCTTATGTTGTAGACATTCCTCCATTACGCACGAAGCGATTTGCTTCATCTTTCATTATGCGGACGGCTAAGGAGTGGAACTCTCTGCCGAGGTCGGTATTTCCGGAACGCTATAATCTGGACATCTTTAAGGCCAAAGTGAACAGACACCTTCTAGGCAAACGTGTACCATCTTAGGCCTCATCTTCGCCTTCCATCAAGCGAGATTGAGGTCAAACGTAAGCCTATTTTATATTAAAAAAAAAAAAAAACTTCCAATCACGCGAGTAAAACTGGGATTTCTGGAAGTTCACTTTTATATGAAAAAAAAAACCAAGGGCTTAAATAAAAATAACAATGACAGGGACATAGTTTACCATACTTCACCATAAAAATATAAAGATATACATTTATAGAATGGGTTTATTATATTCGGAGGAAACGGGAATACAAAACATCGATTTGGTAAATTTTTCATAGGATTGTGTAGGCTTTGGGTAAAATTACAATAAATATTTAATTTATTACGATACCTTTTTATGCTATATGTACACTTATATACGAAAGCTAACCCCTAATTTTGTAGTCCAGGCATTCATTTAATCTGGCCGTCAAAGGACATCGATTGATAAAGTTCTGATCGACAAAGTTATGACACAGCAAGAGTTTCTCTTGCGTCGTTACATACACACAGCTTTACCAGTATGCAGCATCTTGACTCATGAAGTTGAATAGGTGAATAAAATTAATGTCGTTTCTTAAGTAGATAATGGAAGGTCTACGATACACATGGCTGTAAAATAGAAGAGTGGGGTGCATGCTAGTACCGACACGTAGGGGTTACAAGGCGTTAGGGTTTTAGTGTGCCGTGGAGTTACCGGCTTTAGAATAGTGCTCCACCCTCTCTACCCGTGGTTGCCGTAAGAGCCGGCTAACAGATCCAAGGGACGGGCAGCAGGGTCCTCTGCAAAAAAAAAAACATCGAACTGCGCTCGACAACCCGCCTGCCAAGCGTGTCAAAACCCCTCCTTTATTGGGGAGGCCTATGTTCAGTAGCATGGATTACCAACGGCTGAGATGATGATGATGATAAGGGTTTTAGTTGTTAGGTTTTAATTTCAGTTTATCGTGTTAGCGTGTTATCCAGCTGATCCATTTTGTATGGAGGTGGAAAGTCGATTCTTTTTTCGAATTTCGCAATTCTTTCTTTTGAATGTTGTTCAGTTTGTTGGGTAGATGCACCCCGTTACGTATTACCACGCCCAAACTATCTACTCAATTCCCATACAAAAGTCACGATATAACTATCTACTGCACAGACACTGCACACATGAAGTTTTGTACACGCCCAAGAGAGTGCGTGAGGTGATTTTCCAGCGAAGCGGGACTCGTCAAGAGCTCAATCTCACTCGCGGGGTGAGGAAGGCCCGATTAGTGGGCAGATGACGTCCATTCTATAAGTAGTTTCTGTTCTGTGGCATTACTACACTTTTTTTTAACACGAAGCATAACATAGTTCGCTTATAATAACGTTTAGCGAACTAACATGCAAAGCCACTTTACACGGCGTTATGCATGCCAGATTGACTATGTTATTTTCATATAGGTATATTTCGGACACTAAAACGATAATTATTAAGCTGAATAAGCGAACAATAACTCAATATCTAATCCTTTAATCCACCTTTGACTCTCGAACAGATGAACAATTGCCAGACCCATCAATAGTTAGGGGACGTTTCTGTAGTTGAGTATTTAATACACGGTAAGCTGTCTTTGTGTCGACGCAAGAAACTCGAAGTAACTTGGATTCGGTTACATTGAACTACTTATTGACAACTGGAGGGAATAACTGGAAACTTCTCACCGCAAAACTACATTTCTAAGTTGCGGTTGAAATTCTCTTATGGTTTTGCCGTCATATACCTATATCTAGTTTTACGTGATACCTAAGTGCTAAATACTAAGAGGATTAAAATATACTAGGTAGCTGTTTTACCATCATCATCGGTGAATATCGGGATACAAATACCAACCCTAAAGGTCTAAGCTATCTAAATACCAAATTTCAGCCTAGTCGGTTCAGTAGTTTTGGTATGAAGAGGTAATAAACATATAGAATAGAATAATAATTTATTGCATACCAAAAAAAGAAACAATTTCACAAAAAGACACAATACAAAAGACACGGTAAAAAACCGGCGGTCTTATCGCGTAAAGCAATTTCTTACAGACAACCTGGGGATGGAAAAGGACAATGGGAAAGGACGGTGGTATATACTGACACAGAAAAACAGTGCTGGGTGACACTGTGAGTCGAGTTACACAAGGTAGCGTTTTCTTTGCCAGTTTCATAGTTAACTTCTTTACATTGGACTGACAATTTAGATTTATAAAATAATAGCAGGATTTTCCTATTACCTTATACTTAATTGCCTATTTTTACACAAATATTCGACTATTATATATTTCAACCTTACAAAGTCTTTCTAAGTCTTCTGCTGTAAATTGATCATTTACGCATCGATAGTCTCAAAGAAGTTGCTTATACATTTAATTATAGTTCAGGATAGTTATATATTATATTTTATTATATATTTTGATGAGTGTAATTTTAGTTTACCTATATTAATCACATAGAAGTCCCACAAAAAGTGGCAGAATTTAAGTTTGAATACGAACCTAATTATATTTAGTACCTAACTCAGTCGTCGCAATATAGCCACGAATCTCGCATAACAAATGCCTACTTAGGTACCATCTGGAAAAAATGCTTCCAATTTTATTTTGCAAAAGAGGTGTTTAATATTCACGCCAAAATTGGGTTGTCGTCTTAGAAATTATAGTCTATGGACAACTGAAATAATAATCAAAGTTCTGTAGTACAGGCATAGTGATTTTTAGGTTTTGTTGACTCGTTACGTCTATCAAGCTATATAGGACTAGCAGCCCAACTCGGTAGGTCCAACATCGAGAAAGAGGTCAATTGTCGAATCCAACTAGGCTGGGCAGCGTCCGGAAACCTATACGCAATTCTCTCGTCCGAAATACCTCAGTGCCTCAAGTCAAAGGTTTTCGACAAATGTGTGTTACCAGTGATGACTTAGGTAGGTACGTATCTGAAACGTGGTCTCTGATCATGGGCCTTATCAGTAAGCTCAAAATAGGACAACGCGCTATGGATAGGGCTATGCTCGGGATTTCTCTGCGATAAAGAATCAGAAATGAGGAGATACGTAGAAATCAAACTCAAAACTCAAACTCAAACAGATTTATTCAAATAGGTCATAATCGGACACTTTTGCACGTCAATCCGAAAGTTACCGACGTAGGCCAGCGGATTAACAAGTTGAAGTGTCAATCACAGAACAAAAAGGTGGCTATGGGCAGGGCACATAGCACATAGAACTGATGGCCGATAGTGCTGTAAAGTTCTCGAATGGAGACCACGGACCAGCAAGCGCAGAGTAGGACGTCCACCCACAAAGTGGACAGACGATCTGATAAGGACGGCAGGAACATGCTGGATGCGGGCCGCTTATAACCGGACTGGATGGTAATCTATGGCGGAGCCCTATGTTCAGCAGTGGACGTAAAACAATAGGCGGTAGATTTAATAAAGGTATACCCTACGAATAATAATAAGTCCAATAGTTTGTATCCACTTCAAAAAATTAAAGTGAAAATTTTCATATTATTTTATTATTATATAAAATCTGTCTTTTAGGTTTGATAAGGTAGTGTCAAATGAACAAGATATCAAAACTACGTGTACTACTTTCGCGAGTGTACAAAAATAATGATATTTCAAACTTTGTTAATGAATTATGTCAGCTAGTTCTTATCTGTAAACACGAACACTGCAGTGTTTAAAACGTCAGGAAATAAAAATCTGGGAATATCTTATAATCTAATGGGAATAAATTATAACATGTTATTATCAAACAATACAATCGTTAAAAGTAGTTTAACTCACGAACTTAGTTCGTGGTTCTATAGTTTTATAAAAGGCTCGAAAGAATGGTCATGCACACCGTAATGAACACCGGAAATACTCCAGCATCATAAATCAAGATTATCACGGCATGGCCCATGTTCATGTAATGCACTGAATTAGGATTTATTTGGCCGTTTCTCATCTCAGCTGGCAGAACGTATCGTTTTACTTGTATTATGCTGTATGAATTAATTGTTCGTCACGTCGGCCTATTACAGTGTTACCTTTATCTTATAATTTTACATTTAATATGCGGTTCTTCGCGACATACCGCTGCGTTTATCACTTGGAGAGTTAAGTTGCTCTAGGTTTCATATTCACATGGGGAAAGATGTCCCCAATTTTCATCCCCAATCAAATCGTATCGCTTTAACATGTGCAATTTCTAGATAGATTGAACTAGTTAGATTGTTGTGGTGACATTTATCCCTCTAGTGAACGCGATGCTTAAGTATCCAGTTAATTTCCCAGCCACTTTCTCTTTTAATACTCTTTTTCTGCAGAGCTGAGAGAAAAATGGTCATTGACCTAGGCATTACGCTACAGGGTAGAAAGAGTGGCGCGTCAAACTCTACCTTGTTCTAAAGGCAATGGTATACTTTCTCTCTGCATTGATTTAATTTAATATTGTGTAAACTGATTTGATTTAATTCGACGTCATTTCATGTAATTTTATTTTAATTTTATTTAGTAAGTATAATTATGTGGACTATGGATGTAATGTCTGAGAATAAAACATTTTTATTTTATTTATTTATTTTTTTTATACAGAGTATAACTGATTAACTGGCACAATTCATGATTTACAAAATATACCAGTCAAAGTCATGTTATACTTAGATATACGTAGACAGACCTAATTTTCTTTTACTGTGGCAAATGTTTTTTTATTTCCACTATATTCAAATGGAACTCTATAATTTTGCAACATGATATTTTGGGCACACGAGTTCCGTATTGAGCCGTTCTCATTATATTTGCAAATATCCTGCTCTGTGGCTCTGCACCGACTAGCCGTTTCCGGATAATCTGTGTATTTACATATGGTAGCTCTCGCAAATACGGATCAGATGCGGTAAATGGGGGTAATCATGAGCTAAGCACTGGATATTTCGACGTTAGATATTGTTTCCGCCGCAGAACTCCCTAACTGGTTCAGCTATGTTTGAAATGCGGGTTTTTTACTTCATATTGGCATAGTAGATAGTAGATACTCCAATAAGTAGATATTTATGAAGTCCCTACGGATTATTTCTTGAATGAGTGACCATTTTGTGTGGTATATTTTCGTCCTGGCGCTACTGTGTTTTGGAAGACACGTTCTGTGGGTATTAAGAAAGTAAATACCGCAATTACTCAGTTTAAGAATAGAAATGGCGATAAGTACATAACATATAATTATAATTCCAATTAGAAAGAACGTTCTTTAAGCCAATTTTAGAATATATTCTATTAGCTTTTGCGTGAGCTTTTGCTCTATTTTAATTCCGGATCTATTTTCCATGCGTAAAATATTTGATTTAGTTATTAATTATTATCAACTAAGTACCTACTTACTTGACTACCTCGGTGGCGTAGTGGGCGTTAGCTCGACTGCCGATCATGAGGTCCCGCGTTCGATTCCCATATCAGCCTGGAGTCAGGAACTGTGCCCGGTAGATGGCAAAATGCTCGTCCCCTATTACCTGGGACCAATAACATACTGGAGAAATGTCTATTCATGAAAGGCCCTGCGCTTCTTCCAGTACTCATAAATTATCTGCCAATTTTAGGGGATGGGAGGGTGAAATAAACAGATTCAGTACACATTTACATAATCATGCAGACAAATGCAGTAAACTTTGTCAGCGGTTGCGAAAGATAGTTTTTGATTACGTATGAGAGAATGCCCTCCTCAAGGCAGTAAATCTCTGCATTGCAAAGACTCCCATTCAACGGATATTAATATTCATTCCTTCCATTATGAAGCTATTAAAAGCTATAAAAATTTCGTAGAGCAATCTGGCGCATAAAGACATATCACAAATGAAAATTAATTCTTTGGTTTCTTTTGAGATGTGCTTTGAATTATGCTTTAGATGCTCTTAAGAACCTAACATTATTTCGTCCACGACCCAACAACAAGACAAAATAAAAATACGCACAAATCGGTTTCGACAAATATTCATTTTAGAATCAATGACATTGTTATATTACTTTTTGCAACTAGTCCCGAACAAACTTTACGGTAAAAGCTGACATGCGTAATATTTGTTTTAAATTCTATTTACGAAGTCGAGTTTCGTGCGGATTTACATTTGCACATGAATCTACCTATATATAGGTAGTATCTAACGTCTTTGCTTAGATCGTACAAAACGACTACTACACCTTTTCTAATGAAAAGGCTTGGCGCAATGTTTTCGTAGAGCTTCGTTGCAAAGTGCTACGCTCGGGCTCTCTGTACTTGCGACTTAGATTGCAATTGTTCAGCACAGTCCAATGGGACTTACGTTGCGCTATGTTGGGAAACTGCCTATGGCAACATTTTCTTCTGTTATTTATATATGGTATACTTGTAGAGGTTAGTGAAACAATTGTACTGGCTTGAATTTTTAAAATAAATTATAATATTAGATGCTCGGGAAGCGATTTCCATGATTTCGTGGAGTAAAATGGCAAAATCCTTGCAGTAATATATTATGTTTACCATTCCCAGGTTGTCTAAGAAATTGCTTAACGATAAGATAGATACATAGATAAACACTTTGTTGTACACCATACTTATGACACAACATAATGAATAATATTTCAATTAAACTTAGGCTTAACCGTGGCGGTCTTATTGCTTTGAGCGCATTTATGAGAACATCATGTATGTGCGTAAAAATTTACATAAATTCAAATTAAATAGTGACCTTCATAATTTTAATACTAGGAATAAAGACAAAATAGCTGCACCTAGCTTTAGATTATCTAAAACAAATAAAAAGACATTCTTAGGAAATTGTGTACGTTTCTATAATAAAATCCCAAAAGAGATAACTGGGCTCTCAGAGGGTAAATTCAAAACCTATATAAAATCTACTTTACTAAAGAAGGCTTATTATAAAGTCAACCAGTACATAGAGAACAAAGATGCCTGGAAACTTCTGCATATCCGCCTCGCGGCACCTTCAAAGAAAACGAATGTAACCAAACCAAATATTGTAAAACTATCTGTTGAAAAAATTAAGCCCTACAAGTTTCTTGTGCGTTCTTCTTGTAGAGGTATCTTTCCGAACGCACGGTAGACTCAGTACTGTTTATCTTTATTGACGTGCAAAAGTGTCAGATTATGACCTATTTGAATAAATCTGTTTGAGTTTGAGTTTAAGCGATTTCTTCCAGATAACTGGAAGGAAAGGAACAGTTCTGCTCGTCGGTGTTGATTGGATACAAGTTTTTTTTTTTTTTGTATGCAATAATGTTATACTCTATTATATATATAGCGTTTCTTATTTGGTTTAAATATATGCAATTTTTATATCATAATTCGCTAGATTATTCGTAATATATAATTATTGCTTTAGGATCACTTACGGGATAATTAAACAAAAGATAAGTCAACACAACGCTAGGATTAATTCGCTTGTTATTTCTTTAAAGATTTCTATTAACTTATGATCAAAACGTTACAATCGCAATGTATATTCGACAGTTGATTCGAAATCACTTCATGGCAGTACCTAGCTCTTTGTAGGAACATAACAGGCGATTCAATATATTTTATATCTCAGTACTTCCCAGTCGATTTCCTCGTACTGGTGTTTACGGCCTTAGGGGGACAGTAAACAGAAAATCGACGGCGCGTAACGCGTGTTGTTTCATCTACCTACGTAGATACATGTACAAGTAACTACAGGAAATGGGTGCCCGTTTCATTCATTCCTCATTTTTATACCAGATATGCGTATATTTACTTGGGATGAAATATGCCTTTTCTCGTATCAAGTGTGGTTTCGTAACGTAATGAAATAGGAAAACTGTTTGGAACCGTTGTTAGTCGGATGCTGTTCTAGGAATAAGGAACTAGGAATATCTCCCTCTAGGAATATTTTTGGGTTAGTTTCAATATCCTCCATTCCCCATGTGAATTCTTGTTTAATACTTTTAACGTTCGAATTGCTTGTTAAAAAAAATAATATCATAATTTAATGACTGCCTCGGTGGCGTAGTAATTCGCAACCGCTACTGCTGATCCTCAAGTCAGGATATGTAATATTGGATTTTTCCATTAGGAATTTTCTCAATGTCAGTCTCAATGAGTCTGGAACTGTGCGTTTGTAGATAGATGGTGATATGCATAGGCGAGCCTCATCATCATCATCATCATCATCATCATCATCATCATCTCAGGTATATAGGACGTCCACTGCTGGACATATAGGCCATCCCCATAGATTTCCATCCAGTCTGGTTGTAAAAGTCCTGCATCCAGCGTGTTCCTGCCGTCTTTATTAGATCGTCTTTACACCTTGAGGGTGGACGACCTACGCTGCGCTTGCCGGTTACTTTACAGCCCCATCGGCCATCAGTTCTACGTGCTATGTGCCCTGCCCATTGCCACTTCAACTTGTTAATCCGCTAGGCTATGTCGGTAACTTTCGTTCGTCTACGGATCCTCCTCATTTTTGATTCGATCTCGCAGCTCGCTGCGCTATTTTGAGCTTACTGATAAGGCCCACGGGCAGTAGTACTGAGGTCACTGAGGTATTTTGAAAGAGAAGACATTATTGAGTAGGTTTCCGAACGCTGCCCAGCCTATATTACCTATTGCGACAAGAAGGGCGAGCCTATTGGGATAAAAAAACATAACTGACGAAGTGTGGGTGTACCTATACCTACTATGGGACTGAGTCCTGGGTTTCATCTACCTACGTAGATACATGTACAAGTAACTACAGGAAATGGGTGCCCGTTTCATTCATTCCTCATTTTTATACCAGATATGCGTATATTTACTTGGGATGAAATATGCCTTTTCTCGTATCAAGTGTGGTTTCGTAACGTAATGAAATAGGAAAACTGTTTGGAACCGTTGTTAGTCGGATGCTGTTCTAGGAATAAGGAACTAGGAATATCTCCCTCTAGGAATATTTTTGGGTTAGTTTCAATATCCTCCATTCCCCATGTGAATTCTTGTTTAATACTTTTAACGTTCGAATTGCTTGTTAAAAAAAATAATATCATAATTTAATGACTGCCTCGGTGGCGTAGTAATTCGCAACCGCTACTGCTGATCCTCAAGTCAGGATATGTAATATTGGATTTTTCCATTAGGAATTTTCTCAATGTCAGTCTCAATGAGTCTGGAACTGTGCGTTTGTAGATAGATGGTGATATGCATAGGCGAGCCTCATCATCATCATCATCATCATCATCATCATCATCATCTCAGGTATATAGGACGTCCACTGCTGGACATATAGGCCATCCCCATAGATTTCCATCCAGTCTGGTTGTAAAAGTCCTGCATCCAGCGTGTTCCTGCCGTCTTTATTAGATCGTCTTTACACCTTGAGGGTGGACGACCTACGCTGCGCTTGCCGGTTACTTTACAGCCCCATCGGCCATCAGTTCTACGTGCTATGTGCCCTGCCCATTGCCACTTCAACTTGTTAATCCGCTAGGCTATGTCGGTAACTTTCGTTCGTCTACGGATCCTCCTCATTTTTGATTCGATCTCGCAGCTCGCTGCGCTATTTTGAGCTTACTGATAAGGTCCACGGGCAGTAGTACTGAGGTCACTGAGGTATTTTGAAAGAGAAGACATTATTGAGTAGGTTTCCGAACGCTGCCCAGCCTATATTACCTATTGCGACAAGAAGGGCGAGCCTATTGGGATAAAAAAACATAACTGACGAAGTGTGGGTGTACCTATACCTACTATGGGACTGAGTCTTGGGTTTCATCTACCTACGTAGATACATGTACAAGTAACTACAGGAAATGGGTGCCCGTTTCATTCATTCCTCATTTTTATACCAGATATGCGTATATTTACTTGGGATGAAATATGCCTTTTCTCGTATCAAGTGTGGTTTCGTAACGTAATGAAATAGGAAAACTGTTTGGAACCGTTGTTAGTCGGATGCTGTTCTAGGAATAAGGAACTAGGAATATCTCCCTCTAGGAATATTTTTGGGTTAGTTTCAATATCCTCCATTCCCCATGTGAATTCTTGTTTAATACTTTTAACGTTCGAATTGCTTGTTAAAAAAAATAATATCATAATTTAATGACTGCCTCGGTGGCGTAGTAATTCGCAACCGCTACTGCTGATCCTCAAGTCAGGATATGTAATATTGGATTTTTCCATTAGGAATTTTCTCAATGTCAGTCTCAATGAGTCTGGAACTGTGCGTTTGTAGATAGATGGTGATATGCATAGGCGAGCCTCATCATCATCATCATCATCATCATCATCATCATCATCATCATCATCATCATCATCATCATCATCATCTCAGGTATATAGGACGTCCACTGCTGGACATATAGGCCATCCCCATAGATTTCCATCCAGTCTGGTTGTAAAAGTCCTGCATCCAGCGTGTTCCTGCCGTCTTTATTAGATCGTCTTTACACCTTGAGGGTGGACGACCTACGTTGCGCTTGCCGGTTACTTTACAGCCCCATCGGCCATCAGTTCTACGTGCTATGTGCCCTGCCCATTGCCACTTCAACTTGTTAATCCGCTAGGCTATGTCGGTAACTTTCGTTCGTCTACGGATCCTCCTCATTTTTGATTCGATCTCGCAGCTCGCTGCGCTATTTTGAGCTTACTGATAAGGCCCACGGGCAGTAGTACTGAGGTCACTGAGGTATTTTGAAAGAGAAGACATTATTGAGTAGGTTTCCGAACGCTGCCCAGCCTATATTACCTATTGCGACAAGAAGGGCGAGCCTATTGGTAAAAAAACATAACTGACGAAGTGTGGGTGTACCTATACCTACTATGGGACTGAGTCCTGGGTACGCCTCTGCCTACCCCTTCAGGAAATAGGCGTGATGTTGTGGTATAATGAAGGCTATAATTACGTTATCTAAATCGAAACCCTCGACGTAGGTTTCGAACATATTCTATGGGCTTTGTCAGGACAAGCTTATGCGCGTATAATCGCAATGGAGACCTCCCTTGACGGATGCGAGGTTAGATTAGTCACGATATCTGCACGTGAGCTCTTTCCGACGAAGGAAATCAAATATCGTCTGAAACCTAAACCTAACCTAAGTCTAGGGAGAGTATTGCTACACTCCGGACACTCGTCTCAATTCCCATACAAAGTCGCGATATAACTACCTACTACACAGACATTACACACATGTGCTTTGTACATGCGCAAGTGTGCGTGAGATGCGTTCGGAGCTCACCGGGGCTCGTCGAGAGCTCAATCTCGCTCGCGGGGTGAGGAAGACCCGATTGGTGGGCTACATATAGAATATGTAGTATTAGCTGTTCTGTGGTATTATTGCCGTCATTATAATATTACCAATTGTGTACTGCCTGCGTATGTATAGCCACCGTTCTCGTGGGCGTAACGGATATTCCTTTCTTATTCTTATTCCTTTCTTGTCTACATCTTAATAAAAATCTATGGGCAAAATTTCAGCTCTCTATAGGTCCACATATCCACATGTTAGAGGGGTTAGGCGTTGATGAATCAGTGTGTCAGTGAGTCAGAACTTTGATTTATGAGATAAATTAATTATACACTCACGGTGTTTTTCAAAATTAAAAAATATTTTACAAGTTGTGGCGTTTACCACCTAAGTTGTTTTCATATATTTATACTATCCCAGATAGAGTATCTATAGGTAGAACTTCGAGATGTAAGGTCCTGAGTCCGTTACAGACGCAAAGGTAAGAAACATCGCCGTACAACTTTGCCGGTGCCTTTACAACTTCTGCTTCGGTGACTTGGTGGAGAGAACTTCTTACAAACATTGGCAACGAGCCAAACCTACAAGTTACCTTATTTATTCGCCTATGCACGTACGAGTATGAAATGACTTTTGGGATCAAGAGTGTATGATACTGGTATTGTTATAAGTCCAAAGTACACGCTTTAATATTTCTGAATTAAATTATCAATTTCATACGACGTATCTGACAGCCTCGTTGGCTCAGACGGTAGTAACTCTGCTTTCTGTACCGCAGGCCCCGGGTTCGATCCCCGGCCAGGTCAAACATTTGTGTGCATGAACATGTCTGTTTGATCTGTGCCTGGGTGTTATAAGCTTATATAAGTATGTATATCAGTCACCTGGTTACCATAGTACAGGCTTCTAGCCTAGTTTGGGACCAGATGACCGTGTGTGGAAGTTGTCCCATATTATTATTATTATTATCTATTTTATAACGCGCTTTTCGCGAACGATATTGCTGGCCGACGGCTTTCGTTTACAAAATTAATTATTCTAATTAGTGAAGTTAGTTGAGAAAGCTATACGCTTTTCTTTTCAATAAAGAAAATTCTTTAAAATAAAAAAAACTCAGGCCGTCTTCGTTGTTAATAGAATGATGAGTTTGCTTTTTAATGCGCTTTAATTGGGGATAAATTGCAATCAAAATCATGCTGTAGAACTAACCCAAAACATAAAATAAACCTAACGATCTAATCTAAACGAACAGATTACCATACAAATACAATATTTGATAACAAAACTGAAAATCGTAACATTTTAGTTCCTTTTAATTAACTACAATTTCAGGACTCGAATAATTAGTAAAGCAATTTCGAGCTCCCGTAGAGAATTACAGATACTACCCAAGCCTAATATGGCTCAATTATTTAGTAATCAATTAATGAATTTCAAACTTTCCTAACTTAATTTGCTTAAAAGGTTGCAAAAAGTGTTTCCAATTTAAAACGGACGGAGAGAATCAGTTCACAGTTCACGGTCGCTGATTTCTTAGAAGACTATAGGGAAATGTATTTACGATGATGGAGTTCATATCTAAGATCCAATTTCCCTTCAGTAAAGGACATTTATTGAATTATAGCTAATGGAAATTAATCTATCCGGTCGTTTTCTTGTTTTGATCGGCCGGTTTAAACAATTTACTGCGTTAAGATTAATCAACTTTGATAACCCTTGCTAAATGACCTAATAGTACATTTTCTATAGGTATTTTCATTTAGTTCTAATAAGTCTATTAAAGAAAGAGCGGAAGATTGTTTTTACTTCACTGGCATGCCAGCATTTTTCACAGTTCTCTGCTTAACAAAGCACTATATTGGCAGCACTTAACGAGTTTAAGTAAAAAGCGTGTTACTTCTTTCCTTTATATATTGGTACTTAGCGATATTGCTACTCGGGTGAAACAATTCAACATTTTAAAGGATCGTATTATGCTATTGTTAAATCAGAAGTAACGTAATTGAGATAGGTTAGCCTTTAGCCTGCACCTTACTACTCGTATCTATTACCATTACCTATTACCAACTTATTACAATATATCTGTTCCAATCAGCTGTTGGTTATGGCTTTATATATTATGAGATAGTTACAAATATTCTTAATGTAAATACGTATTAATGCACAAAATATAGTAAGCGCCTATATAATATGTTTTGGAACTATCATGATTGTAAACATTAGGATCACTTCCGTGATCATGGCGAATGAAACTGCGTCGAAAATTTGGGAAACTGATAAAACGTCGAATAGTGGTAACAGTAACTATCCCGTAAAACGTGATCCCTATTTGAATGACCTGTTGTATCACGAATTTATACTTGTATATTGCTCTGTAACTCTCAGATAAAAGAAGTATCGGGTTCGATCCCCGGCCAGGTCAAACATTTGTGTGCATGAACTTGTCTGTTTGATCTGTGTCTGGGTGTTATAAGCGTATATAAGTATGTATATCAGTCATCTGGTTACCATAGTACAGGCTTCTAGCCTAGTTTGGGACCAGGTGACCGTGTGTGGAAGTTGTCCCATATTATTATATTATTATTATTATCTCTAGTTTAGTTATCTAGGATATCTAGTAGCCTATGATAGACTTCCTTTAATGCAATTTAAATGTTGCTCTTTCGATTGTATGCTTGATAGTATGCAGTCTGAATAGAGAATATATTGTTTGAGAATGAAGAATAATGGGAATCGAACGGTGTGCTGATTGCGCCCCCAGGCTCTCCTACTCTATACTCTATTCAATTGTTCATTGGACTGGTATCTCACTGCTTCCTCGATACGCTATCGATTCTATTGATAATTTCACTTTTGAATTTGATATTACACTCTTTTATGGTAGTAAGTAACAAGACGAGCAAATCACGTGCTTAATGGTAAGCATCATGATTGCCCATATCAGACTCAGTGCATCCCAGTGTTTTTAAAATTCAAAATTCTGCGTGGCACTGCACTGCGCCTGTCACACTGAGATATCAGTTGTTGAATCTCGTCTTGCCCAGTAATTTCGCTGGTAATATTGCCCTTCAGACCGGAACACAGTAATGTTTGCACATTACTGTGCAAAGGTGTGGTACTTCCCCAGGCGGCCCCCTCCAAAAGAGCCCTACCACTACGAGGCCTTCATGAGTATTTCGCTAAAAACTCCTAGGTATGGTGTGACGGGCAGAGCAATTCTTTACGTTCGTATCGCAATCATTATATAATTATTTAGTGCCTTATTTCTACCATAGTATCTACATATTTTTCCTGGAGGAATTAGGCAGAGGTGTTCCAACCACAATAGGTAGGTATATTCTTCTCTAGCTATGTATTTAATTTCCAAATAATAAGGGGCGAGTAACGGCATAAAATTAAAACTATTTAGACACTTTTTCATAACAAGACTCGAAACTTTGAAGAAGATCGATAAGTTTATGCCTATTTCAAGATATTTTGAACTCAACCCCCTGGAGAGTGTACCAGGGCTCAAAAACAAAAAAATCGATATGGGTGTCATTTTAAAAGTATTAAGGGATGTTATGCACTAAAAGGCAAATAAGCAATTTGCTTTAGCTATTTTGCTTTGCTATTTTATATAAATATTTAAAAAACCAACCACTTTAAGCGGTGTACTTAGATGCAAAAAAAAAATGGCCACCCTTATATATTTTTATCCCGTAATACCTTAAAAATTACACCCATTTCGAATTTTTTGGTATTTATTCTTGGTTCTTGTACCTTCTTGTTTGGTGCTTGTGTTTTGTTCACCGCCCAGGGGTTGAATTTTATAGTAAAATAACCTTATTTGCTTTTCTGTGTATACCATTCCGCAATACCTTTAAAATGACACCCGTGTCGATTTTTTTGGTATTCGGGCCCCCGTACATGATTTTTAAAATAAACTAGCCTTATTTGCCTTTTGGCGAATGACGTCTTCCTACTACCTTTAAAATGACACCCATGTTATTTTTTTGTTGATGTTCAAAATATCATGAAATAGGTATAAACTTATTTGGCAATTGGAGTACTCCTTAGAAGTTTAGAGGCTTTATGTCTTAATAATTTTCATTTTCCATACAAACTTTGCAACCTCCATTTACCCCTTTAGGGGTGGAATTTCCAAATACTCTTTTTTATTACACCCCTACACGTCGAAAGGAACCCACTCTGCAAATTTCAAGTCTCTATGTCCAGCGGTTTGGGCGGTACGTTGTCTGTCAGTGAGTAAGTCAGCACCTTACTTTATACCTATATAGTATAATAGATTCTACTCATACTATAATGTACTTAATATAAACTCGAAGTCTAAATGAGTAATACGAGTACAAGGGGCACACTGAAAGTTTTGAGAATAGGCCAATAAGAAAAGCAGCCGATGAAAAATTTACCTAAATATCGATTTTATTACTCTTTGGGAATCTATAATGTGTATTAAATTCATATTATGTCCTTTGATTTAACAAATTTCAGCAGCAATTTCAAAACTGTCTCGAGCATTGATTTAAAGAAAAGGTCGAGCGCCAAAATGGATCATTTTCTCTAGTAAAATGCATTTTGACGCTAATTCTTTATTCGAAATTTAAATAAATTTTTCATCGACTACTTTTTATTTCTTGCTGGCCTATTTTAAAAACTTTCAATGTTACCAATGACGTTGAATTGCTTCTTACTACAGACGCACAATCCCTGAACAAGCTTCACAAAAAAGTGTCCATCACTGACAATTACGCGCTATGACATCTACTGACATCTACTGAATTTCTATTATTTGAATTTAAACTCTATTTACCTGAATGTTTTAAAGCCTTATTTGGATTGAACGATTTTTCACCCTATGAAGTTCAATGTTAAATTTGACACTAAGCGACGCGGGCGAATATGGAAGCATTGGAGTAGACTTATATGCACTAAAATATTTAGTGATTTAAATATTTAATTTTTTTTAATAAATTAATCACACTTATAAAGTATAAGTATATAACTTTAATAAAAAATTATTACAAGAATTAAAATTTAAAAGGGTCAAAAAGTTTTAAAATTAAAATGTATTTATGTTTGTAAAGATAATTAGGTTACATGATAGAATCTCGGTTTAATAGTGAGTATAGGTTCGTGGGCCTCATTCTAGCACGTAGAAAGAGCCTTTGACGATATTATTCTAAATTTTTACGTGATATGATTACTTTTATACTCTTAATAAATAGTCGAAAGTCACAAAAATATTAAAATGTTATCATAAATTATGTAAAATTAACGAGGACTATGCAATGTAAACCATTTAGAAACAAAAAGATATAATATTATAATGCACAGTGCGTTAATGAGATAAAATAAACAAATATTTAATTCAATGTTTAAATGTTTTAAATCCACTAGGTAATTAATGCCAAACCTTAATTTATGTAAAGAAAATATATTTATGTTCGGATAACATTATCCAAAAATATTTAAAATGTAATCGACTTCATAGTTTTTCATTCGAACAAAGCGCGGTTGTCCATTTTATTGTGTTAAAAAAATTTAAATAATATAGAAACACGCAATGATGATACATAAATTCCTAAAATTATTGTAAATACATACCTAAATTATGAAAAGCTATCGCTTTCACGCACGTATCTGTTGTTATTCGGTTAGCTTTTTACCTAACACTGGCATCACGCGCACGGCCTACGGTTGCCATGCAACTAACCACATAGTCTGGTATTTTTTTGATTTAGTACCAGACTCGCGGCTTGGAACAGATTTTTGCACGACTGGTTCTCTTTGGTATCCTTACTCTGAGAATGTTACCTATACCAGAGTTCGTAACCTGTTTAATTGAAATAACTTTAAACATTTTATCTTTAACGCAAATTGCATCCAAAAATGATTGTGCTTGATAAATGTTAGGTTTGACGTCAAGTCCCGAGCACGCCTCAGCGGATAAATCTCCGACATATGGCATCAGCATGTGACAAAGCCAGTTGCGTTTGACATCGCATCTAGATGACCTTTCGATATAAGTAATGAACTTTAGGTATTTTTGAATAAATAGTGATTTGTCGGTATCCTAGTTAAAAACGACGCTCTCTATCAACTTTGGAAGGAAAACTTATGGAAATGCAAAAATCTTACGAATTTTCCCGAAGGGGTAGGCAGAGGTGTAACCCAGGACTCAGTCTCATAATAGGCCCACTAACATTTCTCCAGTTTGCCTGCCCTGGGGATCGAACCCGGGACCTCATGATCGGCAGTCGAGCTTGCGCCCACTGCGTCATCAAGGCAGTATAAAAATATATAGTACCTTAGACAATTGAAAAGTCTGCTCGCTCTCACACAAAACCAACCATACATTTTCAAATATTTTTCATAGATATTTTAGAAATCTAAATAGGCTGTTGTCAAAGACGTGAATATATAGAGTACGTAAGTATCTCCACACGTTGGTATCTCTTTTTATGGACGATACTATAAAGGTCAAATACGCATTAGGTCAAACACTAAAGTTTATCGTTTAGGAGTTTTCAGGAATAACGCTAATATAAAAATTAATAATCTTTTTCTTTCACAGTAATCTCGCATCAAAACAGGTTCAAAAAGTCGCCACCTTTCAGAATTTCGCGTTAAAAGTTCTGAGGAGATTTTATGAAACTTAAGACCAGTTGAATCGTCGGATCGTTATCAAAAGACAGAGAATAAAAAAGTAATTTTATAAATGTTGAGCCGCAGGGCCAAGAGGGTTACAAGGAAAGTTTGTAACGGCCGAGGTCTTACAACCACTGTCAGTAGAGCCCTGACAAAGTATGGAGAGAATTTTTCTCCTGGATGGTCCATTAGTTAAACGAAAAACAAAGTCACGAGGTTGGCCTCAACAGAAAAGGCGCCCTCTTAGCAGTTTGACACAATCCTATGGAAAACTTACCAAATCGATGTTTTGTGTTACTCTGTATTCTGCGAATATATTAAACCTATTCGATATATTTTTAATCTGATATTTTGAAGATGAAGTAAACTATGTCCCTAGCATTTATTTTTGTTTAAAACTCTTTTTTTGTAGAGAACGTGTAATCACGCGAGGAAATCTAGGATTTTTAGAAGTTCGCTATGAGAACACCGAGTGTTTTTTAAAGAAACTAAACTAACATGAATATCATAAATATCAAATCAATATTTTTGTATGAAAGTAAAATCTAACGAATTATCAAAACTCGTAGAAAAAATGTTGTTGTTTATGATGTTGGCTGCCTGCTCCTTCGGGGTTGCTGGTAATTTTAAGGTAACCCTGTGTAGAATGGTTAAATTATATTCCGAGGAAACAGGGGAATACAAAACATCAATTTGGTAATTTTTTTATAGGATTGTGTCAAATTTCTCGTACTCGTAGCTAGGCTAGAGCTCAGAGCTCTCTTCAAGGCAGCGTTAATTCTAGATAATCCACAGATGCCGAGCTGTTTATATATATCTTACGAGTTTTAATTGGGAACTTTAGTAAGGTTGTTTACAAATGCTAAAGCTTAGTAAGTAATAGAATTTTGTTGTAAACAAATAAATGGGTTTGTGGCGTAAACGAAGGGCGAGGATTAGAATGAGTTTGGTAAGTTAATGAGGTATAAAGGCGGTTGGGCCGATATCATTTCCCAAACTAACTATAAGGAACCAATGACAATGATAGAAGAGCAGATATAATTTCATCATTAGTGTTTTATTTAAAGTAGCAAGTAATTATAAAGTGGCGTTTATTTAGTTATACGACAAAAATACGTTATAAAACTGCAAATAGGTATTTACATTGACATTACATTACATTTACATTGACGTATATTCTATTATGGACAAGAACGTTTTTAAAAAAAGATATGTTCAAATTCTGTTACTTAGTTCATTAAAGTTGCGTTTATTTATTAAGGTCATATATGTTAACAATAGTTTGTAATCAAATCAAACGAAAAATAAATACTCTATTCGTTTTTCCGTAATGCTAGGACAGTTCCATACGCGTTCACACTGTATGAATGTCGAAGCTACACTAAAGTAAGGTGTACGGATTGCAGTACTCTTTGGTCGAGCAAAGTGAGTGTTCTGAATGCGAAATCTAGTACGTAGTATATTAATATCGTTGGGTAGTTAAAGTCTTCCTTAGGAATAATATAATTCTGATAAATTACTTATTTGCCATTTTATAAAACGTATATTTTGTATTATTGGATAATGACAATCCAATAACTTTGATAGCATAATTTGTTAATTTTTGTTAAAAACACTTTCACAAGCCACAAAATAAGAATTGAATTGAATTTGTTAATTTAGAACTCGCAGGGTCCTTCTATTTCTAGGGTTTTTGCAGTTTTCAGGACACACTGTGTCTTGAAAACAATAGTTTTGGCAACAATTATTGCAAGGTAATATTTGTAGTGCTAGCGCTAGAGCCTAGGTTCATTTTTCATCATTATAATATTATCTTATTTTCTTGACATATTTACTTCAGCTTGCTGCTAATTAGATATTTCTGTTTCCATGCCAACGGCGCATCCCGGCTGCGCAACAGCTGCCGTCCCTTCTGACAGCGTCAAATAGGGATAATAAGATAAATATTATTTATTATTGTAAATAGCTTGTTGCATTTCGGCGCAGGATGCAGCGTGCCGATAATGCAGTCGCTATAGTGTCGCAGGAGGGGCTCGTGCTGTGCCAGGAGTGTCCCCAGGCGCGCTATTTTAAGGGCCAGAAAGGTCTGAAAATTCACCGCACAAAATGTCATGTCCCTAAATTTCCCCTTTCGGCCCCGGTTCCAAATCAAGAAATTGGTTTTACGAGCACTCCTATTACTTCCCAACCGTTTTGGGAATTAATAAGCTCATACAAAAATAATGTCCCGGTTCTAAAACGCATCCCGCGTGGTGCTCGCCTTTCTGTGGCACAATCACTTTCATTTGCAATCAGACACGTAGTGTCTCAAAATTCTATCCAGGCCTGGGAACACTTGTTATTGTTTCCTTACCATGTACTTCACGTACCTTTTGATCCGAACAACAACGTTTCACTCACCCGTAGAGTGAAGCAAAATTGTGTGAAGTACAAAGATCAGACGCATTTTCAAAATTATAATATTATTGCTCCGCTTAATAATAGGCGAAACAATAAACAAAATTCTAATCAACAACACATTGATTCGGCAATATTGAAACATGTGGAAAACAAAATTAGTGATGGTGACATAAGAGGAGCAGCTCGAGTCCTGTTCTCCGGTGACTCTGTAGCGCCAAACACTCGTGAAATTTTTCAATCATTACAGGACAAGCATCCACCTGCAGCTGGTAACCTTATCATACCTGATCCACCTCACGGTGAGGTCGCTGTTGAGGCGACTCCCAGTGAGGTCTCTGGAGCCACCATGTCCTTTCAAAGCGGCTCCGCCGGTGGCCTTGACGGCTTAACACCTCAACATCTCAAAGACCTATTATGTGGTATCTCTGGTGAGGTTGGCGAAGCCCTTTTGAAGGATTTGACGGATCTAGTGAACTTGATGCTGGCAGGCCGGGTCAACGGTGATATCACTGATATTTTATATGGCGCAAATTTGTGCGCTCTTATAAAAAAAGATGGTGGCATCAGACCCATTGCGGTCGGCATGACTTACCGCCGCCTTGCGGCCAAAGTCTGTTGTGGTAAAAAGTTCGCTACCTTAAGCGATCTTTTTCAACCGGTACAGCTGGGCTTTGGCTCGCGGGGTGGTTGTGAGGCAGCTGTTCATTCACTTCGCACTTTTTTGGCTCAAAATTGTGGTGAGGTCTTGCTTAAGGTGGATGTGAAGAATGCTTTTAATTCAGTGGACAGAGGGGCCCTGTTGACCGAAGTAAAAGATAAAGTTCCAGATATCGCTAACTTTCTTTGGCAATGTTATGGGAATCCCACTAAATTAGTTTTCAAAAATAACCTACTGTTATCTTCTGTGGGTTGTCAACAGGGTGATCCACTGGGCCCCGCCATTTTTAGTCTTGCCATCCATCCAATCATTCGGCGTCTTAAGTCCAAACTTAATGTTTGGTACTTAGACGACGGGACTTTAGGAGGTGATGTGGACACTGTTCTTGATGACTTAAAAACACTTATTGACGAATTCCGTCAAATTGGTTTGGAACTAAATTTCTCAAAATGCGAACTTTTTGTTTCGAATACCTGTTTGGATAGAGATTTGACACATGCAAAATTCAACCGTTTGGCACCTAACATTAAAGTTGTTGATAAGTGCTCCCTTCGCCTCCTTGGTTCCCCGATTCTCGACGAATCATTCCCATCTTTCGTAGATGAAAAAATTCAAAATTTCAGCTCAGCTTCGGACAGATTACTGAAAATCAATGCCCATATGGCATTCACCATTATCAGATTCTGCTTATTTGTGCCAAAATTTACGTATGCTTTACGATGTTGTCCGTTGTGGAAACACAATGAACTTCTCGTAAGCTTAGACAATGTCATAAAGAATACCCTAGTGTCTGTATTAAATTTAAACTTGGATGACAGGGCTTGGTCTCAAGCCTCCTTACCCGTCAGGTTTGGAGGCTTAGGGGTCCGCAAAATTTCAAGTGTCGCTCTCCCGGCTTTTTTGTCCTCAGTGCACAGTTCGGACAACCTAATTCAAAAAATCCTCGCTCCCTCGCGAGTCCCCTCTTTAGGAGCTTTCGATGTTTCTAATTTGGCTGAGGCAAAGAGTGCTTGGGTTGCGGCTTGCCCCAATACCGATTTACCTAAACTACCATCTTCACAGAGACTGTGGGATGGGCCCCTCTGTGCGTTGGTACGGAATTGTCTCATACAAACGTGCGCCAACTCCACAGACAAGGCCCGACTCCTGGCAGTCTCTGTTAGGGAATCTGGTTTTTGGTTGCAAGCAATCCCATCTTTCAATACTGGCAATCTATTAGATCCATCTGCTTTTCGTGTAGCTGTCAGCTTGCGTTTGGGTGCACCTTGCTATGTAGGTCACCGTTGCCAGTGTGGTACTGCCGTCGACGAACGCGGTCACCACGGTCTCTCATGTTCTCGAAGTGCTGGCCGGATCTCCCGCCACGCTAGCCTTAACGACATCATCCGCCGGGCTTTTACCAGCGCCAATGTACCAGCCGTTCTCGAACCGAACGGTTTGATGCGTGACGATGGTAAAAGACCTGACGGTATGACCCTCGTTCCTTGGAAGCTGGGACGGCCGCTGGTGTGGGACGCTACTTGCGTTGACACACTAGCGCCGTCACATGTACCAGAGACCCAAGGTACGGCTGGTGCGGCGGCGGGTTCTGCCGAGCAACGCAAGCGGGGCAAGTATGCAAACCTCGGTAGCGGTTACATATTTGAACCGTTTGGAGTCGAGACTCTGGGACCGTGGGGGCCGGGAGCTCATCGCATTTTCAAAAATCTATCTGAGCGCTTGGTCGAGGCGACGCGTGATCAAAATGCTGGCGTTTATCTGGCTCAACGTATAAGCATTGCTATTCAACGTGGCAATGCCGCCAGTATCTTGGGTACGCTGCCATCTGACAGTGGTTTAGAGCACTTGGATTTTCTATAGGCTGGCATGTCGGCCTGTGGATTTTCGAAGCGTTCTATGGTATAGTGTATTTAGTTAGGGTAGGTAGTAAGTAGGTAGCTCTATTGTTTAGTCTTTTTTCAATAAAGGCACTCTGCCAAAAAAAAAAAAAAATTATATATTTTGTAGTATAAGTGGATAACCCACTTTATAGTCAGTTGTTAATTAAACTGGAACTGGAACTGTGCCCGGTAGATGGCAATAGGCTCGCCCCCTATTACATGGGACCAATAACATACTGGCGAAATGTGGGTGTATCTACTATGGGACTGTGTCCTGGGTACACCTCTGCCTACCCCTTCGGGAAAAAAGGCGTGAATGTATGTTATGTTATATGTTATGTTATGTTAATTAAAATGAAACACTAATGAAGAATAAATTATATCTCTTATATCATCGTCATTGGTTCCTTAAAGTTTGTTTGGGAAATGATGTCGGCCCAACCACCTTAACTGCTTACACAGATGCTAGATAGAGCGAGGCGTGGTTCACCACGCTTCATCCATTATTTTACTTTGACAAGGTCTTCTCAAGTGTAAACGAGTTGACGAATGAGAAATTAGCGCTAAGTACTTTTCTTTGCCATAGTATTTAGCTTAACTAATGGACTTTATCTTTGAATGGGTTGATGAATGAAGCGAATATAAAATGAAAGAGCACTTTGCTCATATTCAAAAGTTTACTATCTACGGGAGCATGATTGGAAAAATAACTTTTTAGATATTATTTTTAAATATTTGTAATTTTTCATTGTTATACACTATAAGTCTACAATAATATATCGTCGTTATACTGCGAAAACCAGTTAAGTATGCTTTTTTCAGAAATACACTTTTTTATGCTAAGCCACTCAATTTTTAAAGCTCTTTCGTCTGCGAAAACCCTTTAAACGCTATGTCGTTTAGTTTAGAAGATAGCCAATGCGAAAAACAATTAATTTACATGCTTGCTCGTGTGATTCTCGGGTACAAAAGTGTACGTTGACTTACATTATAATACTGCAGATTTGCCTTCAATGATAATCGGTTAAAGTTGTATAGTTGCCTTTACCTCTAAACTACGTATACTTAATTTAAGCTTAAAGTTTACAGCGAAAAAAGTTCTACTTAAACTAATTGATTTTCTTTGGAGGTAATTTTAAGGAGACGTCACAAATCAGTTCCTGCGAAAAACAATTAAATCAGTTTAATGTTCTTTGCCATGAGTTTAAATCTAAATAGTTGTTTTTTTTGACAGTCATGTTACGAAATCATAACAAATCAGCTACTGCGAAAAACAATTAAACGAGTTTGAAGGTTCTTACCACGCGGCAGCGTTGCTAGTCACTGTATAAACTGGTTTTAACCCAACACGTTCGCACGCGATTTACGCGAATAAAAATTGAAATTGATTGATTTGCAGTTAACAATAAAGTGAAATGGGTTCAGAACCAAAAGACCACTTTCATTTCGATCCTGGAAAACCAGAGCAACAAGAAGGCACGTGTTTTTTTTTTTTTTAAGATTACTAAGTTTTTTGTTTCGTGGCCCCAGGGGCCCATCGTCTCGAACTGGACCGGGACAAACGTACCCCCCTTTTCTTCTTCTTCTTAGTCGTGACTGACTCATGACTGAGGGACGTGATGATGGTCCGTCAACATCCTTGCCACCATCTCCTCCCAGACATTCCTGTCCTGCGCCATCTGTATAGATGCTTGCAGGGTGACCCCCGTAGCGTCATGCGTCGTGTGTGTCCATCTTGTAGGAGAGCGCCCTCTGTCTCTCTTACCCTCGACACAGCCAGTGATGATTAGCCTTTCCAAGCTATCTGGGTCTCTCCTGACTGTGTGTCCAAAGAATTTTAGGACCCTCTGCCTACAGATTGTTGAGAGCCGTGCTTTTATCTGTAATTGTCTAAGGATGGATTCGTTTGTGCGGCATTCCGTCCAGGATATTCTCAGCATTCTACGCCAGCACCACATTTCTAACGCGTCAATCCTCGCGCGCACGCAGGTTTTTAACGTCCAGGTTTCCCCCCTTGTAAATCCCGATATTTACAAGATTTTCTCACCTCTGCTCCCACCACGGCGGCACGGCGGTGCGAATGTGGCTACCCACATTCGCGCGAATGCCGAGTTAGCGGGTCGCCCCTACGGGCGAGAGTATCCACGCAGGTCACATCCCAAGTGAGAAATTTACCCTCCTTCCACGACACATGAGACATGCCGTCAGTTCTCTTGCCATCAGAGCGAACGACTCCGTTTGCTTCTAACGTAGCCGGAACGTTCGCCACAAATAATTGACAAACGTGCGCGACTTCCACCGAACCACCCATCGCTGGAACCGTGATTTCAGCGAAGAGGACATGGCAGGCACAGGCGGAAGAAAGAAAAGCTGGTAATGCCACTTCTGACGCCTTCCTAATAAAGCCTAAGCCCCCAAACCGCACCGGCAGGTAAGCCTGAGCCCAAGCTTTGTCGGTAAGGTGTACTTTTAAAACCTGGGATAGTATATCCGAGACACACGCATCCACCTCACCTAGCAAGGACTCGAACCTCCACAAATGTGAACAACGCAGCAGATACATTAATTTCGGTACAAATAAACAGAACTTAATCAATGTAAGGGCCATGTGAGCATTAATGCGGCACAGGCAGTCGGAAGTCTCCTGAAACTCCTCCAACTGCCGTTGACAACTGCTCCTCCTCCAACTGAGTCGTCCAGCAGAGGTGCTCCCAAAAGCTGTAACGAATCTATCTGGATCCCACGTGCCACTGACGCGAATTCAGCCAAAATGCGCTATCGCTCCACTATGTCCATAGAAGAAGGAACATACAGCTTGCATTTGGCAGAATTAAGCTCGAGCCCAATTGAGCCAATTGAGAAAACTTAAGATGTAAGCGTGGCAAAGAAAAAGGATTTACTGGAGCTCTTCCGCAAAGATGTTTGTTTGAAAGTTTTAAAACCAATACTGAAAATAAAGATAGGGTATCTGATGCCACTATTTCTGACGACAAACCCGCAAGCAGTTCTGACGAAAATTAACAATATAAGAAGTTTTAGTTATTATCTCATTATTTTTTTAAATAATAACTCCATTTTGATATTTTGTATCTGTGAATGTATCTCTGTAGATACATCTTTCTCTTCTGTGTAGATTCTTCTTTGTTCTCTGAATCTGTGTAGATTCACAGATACACCAAACATCACACACAGATAATAATGTGTGTCTGCCTGTGGTATCGTAGCTCCTAAACTAATGGATCGATTTTGATGCGGTTTTTTGTTTGCAAGCTGACGTGGTCGAGAGTGTTCTTAGCTATGTTCTTACCTAATGAAAAATCAGTTCAGCCATTTGAAGATTATCAGCTCTTTTCTAGCAGCTGAAGGGAATATGAGCAGTTTTCAGTGGTCTAATTGATTCGAAATTTGGTATTCTGTCACTTCAACAATAATGTAAAGACTTGGTGACCTTGACCTGATGCTGCAGCATCAGGTCAAGATCAGGTTAAGGACCGTAGTCAATTATTAAATCGTGTTTGGGCTCATCGCAATTGTCTCAATGAATGGGTTATATAGATGGTGATCAGGGTCTGATGATGGAGTAGGAAGGGAAGGAGGCCCTCCTCCTCTGGGCCTCCTCCTCTTCCTACTCCATCATTTTTTAATTTACACTTTTATCATTAATAAGTTACCAATAAATAAATATTATGGCTCAGACTTAAATTAATTGTCCGTTTTCCTTAGAGTTAATTCATGAATAAATTTTCTATTACAGGTAAAACCAATTAAATAATTAAAGTTTTCTTTTTTATCGCTTTCTAGCTTCTGTCTGCAGCTTCGCCTGCAAAGGTTAAGATCATTTTGTTATTATGAGTCTATCTTTTATTAATTTTACAATATTATCCTAGTATTCACCGATAAATCCGTAATTTATAGAAATACTGCCTCATCAGGGAAAAACAATTATGTATGGTACCTTTTAGAAGTAAAGATACATTTGCTTGAAAACTATAAGCAGAATGCCATTTAACTCTATAATTTTCAAGAGAACATAAAATGGAAATTCATTTTGTTAGTAAAAAACATGGAAAACTATGTATTTTAATAAAAATATTTTACTCGGAAGTTTAAATTTCATTTAAAACAGAATATTGTTTGGGACACTTAACTGGTTTTCGTAGTATAACGGCGATATATAGAGTATAGATAGATAGATAGATAAACACTTTATTGGTACACCACAAAACAATATATCTGAAAAATTATATAAAAAAAACGGTATATACCATATATATTTATATATAGTATTTACAAGACTTTTAATATAAATATTGTATTCTAAAATGACTACTAATATGGATTGCGGCATGGTTTATGCTGCGACAGAACAGTGCGGGTATTATGAACATGCAGTCGCGAAGCAACAGCAGCACAGAATACTAAAGGGACAGAAGGGACACCCGTCAAAATCGTTTAAATAAATAGTGACTTTAACTCCGACGCAATTAAGTGCAATTCAGGTCGTACAGCGCCTAATTAATTATCGTTTTATTAACATACAAGCTGCATCTCTTTATATCGCGTATCTTTCTATCTGTTCTCTCTGTCTAGCCCATAGAAATTGTACTGTTAAGACGGCCGCCCCGGCTATTTGTAGCTTTAGCGGAGTGTCCCAGGCCTGGCAGCAGTAAACATTTTAACGTAATGATTGCTGTCAAACGTCTTTTTGTCTAAAAAATTACATTTGAAAGCAATTATTACGTTTTATCGCTGTAGCTACGCGGCTCTAAGTACATTATTCCCGCGCGTGTTTCCCCGCATACAATGCTAAAGTCATCTTTAGTTGTGGGGCTAACTAATCCAAGTTCCGCTAGATACGTTTCGAGTGTCTTTAGCTGGTCTAAGTTTAATCATAATTCATTATCTCGTCGTCGTAGCATTATGTGCATGCAAGCTCGCAGATGCTAGGTGTACCTAGTGAGCCAGGTGGTTTAGCTCAGTGGCTATCCATTCGACTACCGTTACCTAGGGAGTAATGGTACAGTTCATCATCTCAGGGGCATAACTTTAGCCGCAAACCTACCCTTTGGCCATTTCACCGTAAATGTAGGTAAGCTTCGGCTTCTATGTGGTGTATCGGTATTGGTTTCCCAGATGCGGAAAGGAATTCCTGATCGTTTTAATAAATAAATATTTTTATTTTATTTTAGGCAATAGTGCGTATAATAAATTATACGCACCAGAGGCCCATATTAATAAATACCTTACAGACTATAGATAATGAAATGAAATGAAATGAAATGAAATGAAATGAAATGAAATGAAATGAAATGAAATGAAATGAAATGAAATGAAATGAAATGAAATGAAATGAAATATATTTATTTGCCAGAAGTATGGTAGTAAAATAAGTTGTTACATAAAGCAGTAAGTTTCACATACTTCGCCGGTAGATACACCGACATGCAAATATTTTATGCAAATATAATTTATGCAAATATAAATATTAGATAATAATATTATATTAACAACATAACATACATTCTCGCCTTTTTCCCGAAGGGGTAGGCAGAGGTGTACCCAGGACTCGGTCCCATAGTAGATACACCCACATTTCGCCAGTATGTTATTGGTCCCATGTAATAGGTGGCGACCCTATTGCCATCTACCGGGCACAGTTCCAGACTTCAGGTAGTTATTGAGATAATTCCCAATGGAAAAATCCAATATTTAACACTATGCCTGACCTGGGGATCGAACCCGGGACCTCTTGATTGGCAGTCGAGAATGCGCCCACTACGCCACCGAGGCAGTCAAATTATATTAACTATATCTATTTCTTGTTTTTGGTGACAGTTCTTTAATTATCTACCAAAAACTACAACGTATTGCAAAAATGTGTTTTAATATTCAAGGTGTATCTACCAGTGAAATTATTTCACACATAAAAAATTTCGACAACCCAAACAAAGTAAGACTAATGAATCAGTTTTTTTAATGAAAATCCGATATTTTTTTCCTGATAAGTATATTAACTTCTTAAGCATTAGGTAAAACACCTTGGACACCTTGTAAAAACGACACACAATATCGTTTAAAATTAATTTTCAAACTTTAATCATATTATGATTATCAGAGGTAAAATCTGTTGCTACTTAATGATTATCATTTATAATTATCGCCTTAACAAAACATCAGGGAATAAAGCTAAGGTGTAAATAAGGGCGGTTATCTGTTTAGTTCATGTAAAATGAAATGTGTTTATATCTTACAAAGTATAATTATTATTAAAACGAATAAATACAGGAACTTACAGGGAGGCTACATGTTCGCCCCGGTTGGTTTCGAGACGAACGGGCCTTAGGGTTATGAAACTAAAAAGTTAAAAAAAGACTTGTTGGTGCGCCTGATCGAGGCCTCTGGTGACCGCAAAGCCGGTAGCTTTTTATATATTACTACCGAAAATAACTAAAGTGTCTGTATATATATATGTTATTTCTTTACACTTAAGCAACTGAATGGATTGAACTGGAAATGTACGGTAGCGTAAATTTTAAACTTTACACTTACATATATATGGGTACAATATATCCATACGAGTATATACTCTTTATCGACTGGAACCGATACTGATACCGAGCAAGCAATGAAATACCGCTAGTGCATGTAAAAACGAAAATCAAAAACGTAGAGATGAAACAAACGAAAACAACATAACAGTAACTCACCAATTTCTCAGATTGAACTTCGATAAAAAGATTAAAAAACTGCCTCGGTGGCGTAGTGGGCGCATGCTCGACTGCCAATCAAGAGGTCCCGGGTTCGATCCCCAGGTCAGGCAGTGTTAAATATTGAATTTTTCCATTAGGAATTATCTCAATAACTGCCTGGAGTCTGGAACTGTGCCCGGTAGATGGCAATAGGCTCGCCCTCTATTACATGGGACCAATAACATACTGGCGAAATGTGGGTGTATCTACTATGGGACTGAGTCCTGGGTACACCTCTGCCTACCCCTTCGGGAAAAAGGCGTGAATGTATGTATGTATGTATTTATTAAAAAACTGTTTTTAAATTGCGTTAAAATTCCATCTCAAATGTTACCGTTTCTCATGTTACGTTACATTTAACAGGACCCAGATACTTTGCTGAACTTTATTTCGTCTGCAATTATTGTACTCTCCGAGTTCTAACAGAATAGAGCTGTTGAAAAACAATTTCGATTTTTATTTTCACTCTTATAACAATGGATTAGAGTTTGCTTGTGCAAGGACGATCTGTAGGGTACCTACGCGCTATTTATAGCACTGTTACTGTTGGTCTAACAATTTCTACTAACACATGTTTCTCGAAAGCTACAAAAACTTGGTCGTAGTCCGTGTACCTACACTTGGTAAGTTTGTTTCCTTTTACCAGAGTCTACGTTAACTTCACTTTGTTAAAGCTAATAAAAACTACTTCGTTTAAAGTGCTGTCTTATACGAGTAACGATAATAAAAATACTTCAAGCGTAGGGCCATGGGCAGGAAGTGGTCGTGATACGAAGAGGGGAAATTGATGACTTTCTAGGGTTCCGTACCTTAAAAGGAATAAAAGAACCCTTATAGAATTTACTACTAATTTACACTTTATTATCCGTCTGTCTGTATGACGGTCATCAGGTCCCAAACTAGACTAGAAGCCTGTACTATGGTAACCAGATTTAAATTGATATAAACTACGCAGATCTGCAGTCCCGTGTGGCTTTAAAAAATCATACTTCTAAGTTAATGCAATAAAAGCTATGGCCATTTTACTGCATATTTCCATACTTTGCGCAAGGGACTAAAAGCTCTAGGGTACTTTCTCCATGTTTGCTGCAGTTTGCAATTAGATGGCGCTGCATGTTCTTAGTAGGCGGATTGTTTTTGGGATTGGAAGCGTTTTGTTCAGGTTTCTAGGTATCGAACCCTACACTATGCATACATACGTATGCCTTAACAAATTTTTTTTATTTTTAAGTACGTTGCAAAGTTTATAATACTTGTAATATTATAAAGTCAGTGTTGGCAACTATATACAAACAACATCATCGTTAAAATTAATTGAATAAAAAAGGTCCATCAATTATATTATATTATTATTATTATTAATTAAAGCGACAATATCTTATTTCTCAATTAATTGGGGAAAAATAGATCACATTTACTTACTAAAAATATTGGACGGAGCAAAAAAAACACCTTTGTGTTTCGTATTAAATAACTAGCCCTGTAATTTTTTTGGAATCGTCCTATTTGCTCTGGATCGAATGACCAAAATAAATGATGCGGAAATCGCACCGAATCGAGTGTCTGAATCACAGGTTACTTTTTATATATAGGGTCTGAATCAACCTTTTAAAACAAAGATAGAGCAATGAAAAAAGTACATATTGTTAAAAATATTACCAAGATCTACCTTTTCTACTGATTCTGTATATAGAGAATATTCGGTAAACTCCTCTTTCTTTACACCTAGCCTTGTACGAATACTACAATCACCCATTCGCAGAATTATGAACGTAGTGCTGTGAACCGTATCGTATCACACCATTGCGTAGCTATAGGACGTTAATTCGGTGTATATCAATGAACTGGGATTAATGGATTACGCGTTTGAGTGTAGTTTCGAATATATTATGTTGATTTATGCCATATTAGTCCCGCGAAAGGTCGTCCCAAACACAAAAATCTGCTTTCGTGCCACATTGTATGCTACATTCTGCCCAAAATATATTATTATCTTTCAAAATACTACCATCATGTATGGCAGGACGGGCTCTATATACCACTTTCTCGAATTGTTACATTTTTAATCAGGGAACATTCCCTAAATAGTTATATTAAAAGTAACTAACTATATAGTTACTGTTAATATAACTACTTAGTTAATGAAATGCGGTTGAAAGCAACTTCTAAAAGACACCAGATCCGTACTAGGCTGCATAACTAGATACTTGTACCTAGGTATAATAATAAATATTTATATCTTGTAGGATAATTTGATTAATAGGATTTTTGCAAAGCGCTCGATTTTTTCTAAAAAGATTTTGCGATTGTTCTAGAATCATTGCGAAACAATATTTTTTCGACTTTTCGGAATATTTCCATTCAATCAAGCATTGATGTCTAAACGTTATAATTGCACCATTAATCAACTTTGCAACAATTCAAAGAATTCCGTGAAACACCAATTATTTATCAGATTATTTCACCACAGTTTAATAAACTGTATCTTCTTTCATCGATATTCTTCAATGTAGCACTCAAGAGCTCGTCTTAAGCTATCCTTTTTGTCTTTTATTATTCGACATAATAAGTATTTTAGTAGAGGTAGCAACGAGATAATTCCATTAGGACACGGCCAAACGTAGTCTTAATTGGCAGGTTCACGCGTGGTCTGCCTTTATGAGAGGAATATTAAACTCATGGATGGACCTCTTGGGCATTCACGGTAATAAACATTATTTCGTTAGTGTAAACGTTGCGTAAGAACGGCAAAAGGTTCTACCGTTCATGATCCTCGGAGAGTTTTGTATGAAGAGAGCTTTACGTATGTGTGTGGATTTACTTCATATTTGCTGATATTACGTGATAGAAGCTTTGGCTGTTTTTGTACAAATGGATGTGATTTAAATTTGTTTTGTTGCAAAAATTCTGCCTTGTGCAGTCGCACCCATTGTTTTAAAGAAAAGGTACGTTCTTCCAGCGCTTACTCAACAACTGGCATGTGCAATTTGGTCAGTGTGCAATTTGACAACAAAGATAGAAGGACGTACATAAGACCGAAGTGCGACCGAGACAACAATATTAGTCGCTAGTACGACACCACTGACATACGTGGACCTAGGGGTCGTAATTAGAGCTTTTTATTTTCGAGAAGCCAGTCCCTAATCTCCCCTTTTCTTTAAATCTATGGTCGCACCTTACGTTTGTGAAATTTAAATACTAGCAACATTAAATTAACTATATAAACTAGAAATATATTAAAGCTACACCCGTCACTCACAGTTAAAATACGTGTAGTTTAAAAAAGATTTTTTATGTAAATAAGTATATATCACATGTTTAAATTTTATTATTTCTGCTGAAGCTGCCAGTCTTAATCTATTTCGTCTTCGACGTAATTTTCGTGATAAAATTGTGTATTTTCCAGATAAAACTTTTTGTTTGCTCCAATTAAATGGGATTTACGTTACAACAGAAAAAGAGCTTTAACTAGAGAGGTGGTATAATCTAACTCACGGACAGGATATAATGCTGTTTATCTTTTTAATTTGAAATTGATTAAGGATGAAGTGTATCAACAACAACGTTCTACAAAAGCGATGTGAATTTTACCTGTTACTTTAAAAATGTTATTTATAAATATTTTTCCATTTTGTTTTATTTATTTATAAAAAGAATCAACTATGTTGAATTAAGCAGCTTTCATTGGATATAATCGCGTATATTTAGGTAAGATTTAAGAATGCTTCGCAAGGCCATTAAAATAAAAAAATGCATTCAAATTTTAATCGATTTAAGATTTTAAGATAGTTGGCAAGTTCCAGCAGCCCGGAAACCCGGTTACAAAATCATTTAGATCTCAAGTACCACAGAAGACTTCTGGACACTGCAGTACCTAAGCGATTATTGAGTGCCGTAAAATAATAGTCTTCAATATTTTTTAAACTTTGTGAAAGACAAATAACATTTTGTCTTCCTGTTACTACGAACATAGAAGTGTTTGAAGCATCAGAAATAAATAATATGTAAAATATACGCGATAAATCAGAATTTATCGCGTAAACCTAACAAATCACAATGAACTAAGTAGGTACCTACTGTAATCCAATGTGTGAAAAACACTCTACAAGTAGAATGTTAGCAAATTTGTCTACGATAGAAGGGATCAAATCTTCGCTATCGTCACAAGATGTATAGGAGTGCTGCCCGAGATTTATGACATTGCAGAGGACCAGGGACTGGCAAAAATTCTCCCGAACAATTTTATCGGGCTCGTAGTGAGAACGTATACCAATGTGGAAAGAATATTGGAAACAAAGCGGCATTGCTTACGTATTAGTTTCGGTATGTTTGCAATTTATGACGATCTGTATTCCTATTTCCAACCTCATAATATAAGTATCGATTGTTTTGATTTTTAGGGTTCCCACATTAGGGGTTAGTAAGGAACCCTTATAGGATCACTTTGTCCGTCTGTCCGTCTGTCTGTCTGTCATGATACTTTTTATCGAACACGTGGAGGTATCAAGTTGAAATTGATATCAACTACTGAGATCTGCGGTCCCTCGTGGCTGTAAATAATCATATTTATAAGTTAACACAATTAAAAGTTATGGCCATTTTACTGCATATTTCCATACTTTGCTCAAGGAACTAATAGATGGCGCTGTATGATCTTGGTATCTAGGTAGGAACGCTACACCATGCATACATACGGTTGCCTTAACAAGTTATTTATCGATTGTTATACTGCTAACTACACCCAGTTACATTGCATTTTATAGTATTCATCATCTTCATATTGAATTAGTAATTAACCAAACAAATAAGGTGAGGTATTTCAGTTTCACTGATGAAAATGGTTACTGTTACGGAGTATAAGGGTGTTATCGCAATGATTTACGACATCGCCGAAGACCCGCTGACCGGGTACGGACTAAACTCCTTTTGCAGGTTTATCGCGTGTAAAATCGACCCTCCGCTATGGTTTGCTTGCGGATTATGTAAGGTTAAGGATCTGCGTTTTATTTTTAAGGTTTGCTCTCGTAAAAAAACGGCGATTATTTTGTGTTACGACTTAGGCCGGCAATAGCTCCGGCTCCGTCCGTCAAGTGTACTTATCTTTTTATATTTTGTAAGTGCCTACCTATTTTTCTACCAATGGTCTGTTTTTCCTTACTCTTCGACACAATAACAACATAGGTTGTATTTTGAGTGATTTATGGCATATTATGTTAATTTGTGAATTTTGAAACGCGCGACGTTCTTTGATGTTAAAGATAGAATTGGTCCTATTTGATACAGTTAATAGTTCTATCGAAATTAAACCGACCATACTCTATCGTTTGACCTTCAGAAAAGAAAATAACCGATCAACAGGAACAGTCGATCGTTAAGGTAACAGTAAAGCACGTCCAAACGTTATTGACCGTAAGTTATTGTACAAAATATTGCAGAAAATGTAAGACGAAGTCGTGTTACTCACCCTGATTTACGTTCACAGCCAAACTGTACAAATCTCAAGAGCAGACCCGCCAACAGTTAACTTTAATATATTTCTTATATCTTGAGAATTTATCTACAAATGGAACTTCAACAATACTTCGTGCTTATTTCACTTGTGTAATAGAAAAGTAAATAACTATATGACATCAGCCTGCGAGTGTGCTTGAGAATTTGGTCCTAAGATATAGTAGGGCCGTGGGGTGCCGGCTATAGAATAGCACCCCACACTATACCCGTGGTTGCCGAAAGAGCCGGCTAAGAGTTATCAGATCCAGAGCACGGGCAGCAGTGTTCTACATAAAAACCATCAAACTGCGCTCGTCAACCCGCCTGCCAAGCTTGGCAAGTATTGGCATTGGTAATAAAACAATCCCCCTATGTGGAAGCCTATGTCCAGCAGTGGAGTACCGCTGATACTCGTATGATGATATTGAGATGATGATAGTAGAGAAGATTTTTTTTTAATGTGCGGGACCTTCCAATGTCTTTACCCTACATGCTACTCCTAAATGATCTTTACCTATTTTCTATTTTTAATAAGGCAACGAGTGATAAAAAGAAATAAAACAAGCTTTACTGACGTTTTGGTTTGTCGCGTTTAGCCTTATTGTAAACCTATATAATCCTCGTTGGCCCAGATGGGAGTAACTCTGCTTTCTGTGCCGCAGGGCCCGGGTTCGATCCCCGGCCAGGTCAAACATTTGTATGCATGAACATGTCTGTTTGATCTGTGTCTAGGTGTTATAAGCGTATATAAGTTTGTATATCAGTCATCTGGTTACCATTACAGGCTTCTGGCCTAGTTTGGGACCAGATGACCGTGTGTGCAAGTTGTCGCATATTATTATTATGTCGCTCGAAAACACGGGATATACCCGATCTTTTGATAGGCGTGCACGGAGACCATTTTTTTTTAAAGTCCAACGTGCAGAGGCCCCTTTGAGCTTTTAATCTAAAGGTAATGTATAGCACCTTACCTTTATTATTATTATTATTATAATGATACTATTTATATCTTTCTATAGCCCATTTAATAGCTTATGTTTACAGCAATCTTTATTTTTATTCATAAACTTGTCTCAGTTAAATCTCTTTCCCAACGCTAAGTAAATAGATAAGACTGCTCGTTAAAAATAAAGTTGATACCCACAGTTATGACGACACTTTGTACATAGGAAAAAGTGTGTCATGGCAGTATCTGACTAGAGTCGATAAGAAATATTATTACTTTGGCTAGAGCTTTCGGGGCTGAGCGTAGGTGTGTAACGAGAAGGGAGGCCGCGTCTGTAGGCGGTTTACTGCCGAACGATAATGTTTTACTGACTTAATTTTTCTTAGTAACGAACATATATACACACATACATACATACATACATGGGGCAGCTCAGTGTATTAGCAGATTGAAGTGGCAAAGGGCAAGGCACATAGCACGTAGATCTGATGGCCGATGGGGCTGTATAGTTCTCGAATGGAGACCACGGACAGGCAAGTGCAGCGTTGGACGTTCACCCACAAGGTGGACAGACAGTTCTGATAAGGACGGCAGGAACTGAGGCTGGCTGAGGTGACGAACGAGCAAATTGAAATGTCCGCTTAAGTAGCACAGAAATTATAACACTGTTGATGAATAGAATGGTTTTTTCGACTCCACAAGGATCAGTGACTACAGTATGTAACTATATAATTTGTGTAGGTACTTATGGAAACATAATTGGTATATTGGTGCAACATTTTTTATCAAACTGCAGTTTTTTTTTCGTACCCACAATTTACATCAACTAGGTGGAGAGACGATCTAATAAAGGTAGCAGGAATACGCTGGATGCAAGCCGCTTACAATCGGACTAGATGGATATCTATGAGGCAGGCCTATGTTTATCAGTGGCGAAAGTCGAAAGATGTTTTTTTGAGCCCATTTATCAGTTATTCACGTAGTAACTCTAGTGTAGGAAATGAACATAGTGGACCCCCACAGTAATTCCTCAGTCAGTAAAAACTTTATAGCATGATTTAGTATCAATAAATTAAGGTATTGTATAAATATCCAAAAAAAAAAAATTTAAGAAGTTAGGTTTTTTTAATTAAAATCTTATTTCTATGATATCTTTTTTAGGAAAAATGCTCCGTTTGAACTTTCTTCACAGGACATATTCATGTAATCTATACAAACAATACACGAAATATCCAAAAAAAATTCCCAGCAGAATCGCCAAATTTTTTATAACATATGTTTCTTGGTGTAACTTGGACTGGAAAATTGCTCAGTCGAATTTTTTAACGGGAATGCTATTTTATCGAAGTCATATAACCACACAATAAAAATCCAAAAAATAAACCATGTAATTATATATTATTTTAAAATTGTCTCTTTATTCGCAGTGGAAAATTTCTCAGTCTATTTTCTTTATTGATTTAAGTACACCGTTAACTTTCTTTTCAACTAGCAAAATATCCAAAAAAAAATCAAGCGGATTAATAACTAAAAACATTTTCATAATAAACAGATTTGAATCTAGCTATCGGGAGCCGTGAGTAGGGAGCGGTGTGGAGGAGCGGGGCGCGGGAGCGGTACAGGCCGCCCGCGCGACATTATTATATACCTACTTACTATTCACGTATTTATATTTGATTAGCCGCTAATCTGTAATTTTGTACATATTCCTTGGGAATAGTTTGAAGTTTCATTACATCACTTTATTTTTTTAGTAAACGACACTTGCTTGGCGCAAAGGTGCTTTACAATACGTATGAAAATGCGTGTGTAAACTGCTCTTCACTGCCGACCACCGGTGGTTGTGGTCGATGGTCCGTTTGCGCCGAGACTTATAGGGAATTTAATACATCCTCAAAACAATAATGTTAATATTAGAGATGAAACGGATTTTCGGTAACTTTCCGGTATCCAGGCTATCCGGCACGAATTTAATATTCGGCCAGTTACCGAATAATGGACAAGTATCCGGCCAATTACCGGATTAAAAAAAATTAAAGAAAATTATCATATATCAATTTTTAATTACAGAACAAAATTGATAATCAAACTGCACTACAGGCAAATTATGATAAATAAATATAAAGGCTTCTGTCCTCTTTCTGTGAGCCTTCGGCCACGAATGAACAAACTTGTGACGTATATGAATATTAATAATAAAATAAAATAACTCTTTTTTGCCGGTAATAATATATCAAAAAAGTAGTAACCGAAAACATTTCTTATAATTAAATGTAAAACGACATTATCAGATTTACTATTTGAAAATATTCCGCCATTCCAACAAACTTCATTTCAACCAAAACGTTTTTATTCGCTTGTTAATTTTTAATTGAGTACTTTTATGACCAAACTTTTTTCATCAAACTCCTTAGGTGCTATTGAGAAATAAAACTATCATGGTGGCTCATATTCATTATCATCATCTCAGCCGTTGGTAATCCACTACTGAACATAGGCTTCCCCCGTAAAGGGAGGTTTTGCCAATACTCGACACGCTTGGCAGGCGGGTTGTCGAGCGCAGATCGATGGTATTTTGCAGAGGACGCTGCTGCTCGTCCTCCGGATCTGTTAACCCTTAGCCGGCTCTTACGGCAACCACGGGTAGAGAGTAGAGAGGGTGGAGCACTGTTCTCAAGCTGGTAACTCCACGGCCAATGCGGCTCATATTATCGTAGTCAAAAGCGGATATTGCTGAAAATACTTTTTATTTTGTCATTTTTTTATCTTTTCACCCGTAAAGCTGGCTACTTAATAGGTATTAAATGAATTATGCTGCATTAAGAGGCAACAAACGGTATCACTTATCTTCGTATACAAGGTCAGCTTCCGAAAAAAGTCTATCGCTGTATACACTGCTGCAGGGTGCTAAAAAATAAATACTAGCAAAATTTGTTAAGTTTAGGTATTGTACAGAATTAACTGACCACCATAAGGATCACGTTTCACGATCGCGACCAATGCGTACTGAATTGAGAAAAGAATCAATATCACGTGCAATCGCGTTTTATCCTCTTCAAAAGGTGCCAACACCATCATCGTTATCATCATATCAGCCATAGGACGTCCACTGCTGAACACAGGCCTTAGATTTCCATCCAGTTCGGTTGTAAGCGGCCTGCATCCAGCGTGCTCCTGCCGTACTTATCAGATCGTCTGTTCCACCATGTGGGAAGACGTCCTAAGCTGCACTTACCAGTCCGTGGTCTTCATTCGAGAACTTTACGGCCCATCGGCCATCAGTTCTACGTGCTGTGCCCTGCCCATTGCCAAGTGGATTAGCAAGTTGAAGTCAACTTTCTAAACCGCTGGGCTATGTCGGTAGCATCCGTTCGTCTACGGATCTTCTCATTTCTGACTCGATCTCGCAGAAAAATCCCGAGCATAGCAATCTCCATAGCTCGTTGCGCTATTTTGAGCTTACTGATAAGGCCCACAGTCAGGGACCACGTTCCAAATCCGTAAGTCATCACTGACAACACACATTGGTCGAATACTTTCGACTTGAGGCACTGAGGTATTTTGAAAAGTACGCCTAGGTCGACCGCTACCGACTTGACCATTCACACTAGCCTTATAAATCTCTTTTGTTAATCTCCTTTCATCCATCCTCTCCACATGTCCGAACCACCTCAGCATTCCTTTCTCTATCTTTGTCACTACATCTTCTACCACGCCACAGCGTTTCCTTATCGCACTATTGCTCATTTTGTCCATCAAAGTCACTCCAGTCATGCTTCACAGGCTTCTCATCTCCACAGAGTTAATCTTACTTTCATGCTTCTTCTGCCAGACCCAACATTCACTACCATACGTAAGTGCAGGGATCAGTACCCTTCTATGGACAGCCAGCGGACGCTAAACATAATGGCAAATTATACTCTTCGGTCTTCTGTATAATTTGGCGTAGCTTGTGGATGTGGTCTATGGCGCTGTAGCCTTTTCGGAAACCTGCTTACTCAGACGGCTGGAAGTCATCGAACCTGCGACTGAGACGATTCGTAATGACCCTCGAAAACAACTTATAAACATGGCTCAGAAGCGAGATGTGTCTGTAATTCTTCAACAAGGTGTTATCACCTTTTTTTGAAGAAAAATGGAAGAGATTAAAGTTCATTTAGCGATACCGGACGTCTCAAATTGGAAGAGATACTCATCACTCACGAAGTTGATACGAGTTATAGTTTATCGTCGACGCTTTCTCGAACTGAAAAAGCCAGCTAATGAACGAAATCGTCAGGAGCATCTCACGCCAGCAGAATTATCACATGCGCTTCAGACTTGCATAAAACAATGTCAAGGTGAACATTTCAAGGCGGAGTTGGATCTTTTTAAAAGGAACGACCATTTCATTAAAAACAAGGGACGTCTGAAATCATTGAATCCTTATGTTGATGGTGAGGGTTTATTGCGAGTTGAAGGTCGATTGAATAACATCTCGGGCAATGAAGATGTTAGGTATCCTATACTGCTGCCGAAGAAATCTGCGCTTACTGATCTAATTTTCGCGGATGCACAGCACACACAAATTTTTTCATCGTTATAGATGGGCTTAGGCCTCTTGTACACGCACGGTTTACCGCCGTGAAAATCTACGATTAATTCGCCGTGTGTAGGCACGGTCGTCAGTGTTGTATGGATTACTATGAAAGCTTGTAGACGCGCACGGTGGCGCCACGGCGCGGCGCCGAGGCCGTGTGCGCCGTGCGCGTCTACAAGCTTTCATAGTAATCCATACAACACTGACGACCGTGCCTACACACGGCGAATTAACCGTAGATTTTCACGGCGGTAAACCGTGCGTGTACAAGAGGCCTTACCAGCAACCTGAACCGGGGATTGGGGATGTGGTTTTAATCAAGGAGGAGAATTTATCACCATGTAGATGGCTACTTAGACGGGTGGTTCCCAAACATACAGGGTCCGAGAACGTTACTCGCGTCGTTACGTTGCGGACAAAAAACAATTGTGAAATAAGCGTCCTACTTCCAAACTCTGTATGTTACCGTTGCCGGTTTGATTGTGAAATGTAGGATTAGATATAAGCTAGATTTTTTATATTTAAGGATTTGATTGTAAATACCTCACCAAGAACAATACTTGTGCTGTGCGTAGGACACTTGACCTACCTAGGTAAAGTCACGGTGGGCGGCGGCTAATATTAAAGGCAAAATTGCATTTGTCCTTGGTGGGCGGTATGTATGAGAAGTTTAGTTTAAGTTCGTCTCAATAGATGGCGCCTCCATACATTAAAACTCGCAAGCGTCTGTATCACCACTTAGCAATAATCGATAGCCAGAATAAACGGTATTACGTATCCAGGCCTATTCTTTATACCCACTTTGTACCCGATCGTTCGTACGGTTTGCTCGTGTAACAATTCGCCAATCGGCTATGTTCGGATGGATATTCGGCGGCCGGATATCTGTCCATCCGGCTTCTAGGTTTGCCGAATATTCGGTATCCGGTATCCGGCAAAACATCTATCCTTTTCATTTCTAGTTCAAATACGTGATTTGCTAATGTAAATAAATAAATCAACCAATATCATTTTATATATCTATAATTATATACAGAGATAGCCTATTAATATTATAAACGAAAGTTTGGTTGTTTGTCACTCAATCACGCTTTAACTACTGGACGGATCGGAATGAAACTTTGCACACATCATGTAGATTAGGTTCTGGAATAGGACATAGGCTACTTAGCTCCATAGGACATAGCTCCACCCGCATGGATAACGCGCGATAACCAAAGTCCACGCAGACGGAGCAACAGCTAGTGTTGTTAATAGGTGTACCTACTTAGTGTTTAGTTGATATGTAATTACGTACATAGATGCATTATAGTATAGTGTATATAACACAAAAAATAAATAATTCTGTATTAATGTCTTGAAAAGCGAGTCAAAAGTTTTACTATTAACGCGAGCACGCTAATCTGCACCCAACTTGTAAAGCAAGACGGCACATTATTGCGTGTAAACGCGGGATAGATTTATCTTCGCTTCCAAAATCTTGGTGTTCTGGATGGATTTTTTTTGGATATTTCGGATTTGTGTGTTTGTGTGACTACTTAACATATTTAAAAAATAAAATAATGCTGAGATATTTTCCATACAGTGTTATTTATAGTTTAACATATAACAATATTGGAATGCATTTTTTTTTTGGATTTTCTTTGTTCGTAACGCTAAATAACATTCTAAGATCATATAAGAAAAAAAAAAGGACTGAGAAATTTTCCGATGAAAATGAGGGCCATAAAAAGGAATTGTATTAAAAAAGCAATATAATACTTGACAAAAGTTTTGGATTTTTATCAAGTATCACATACTGGTATAAATAACTCATTTGGTAAAATAAATTTGGACTGAGAAATTAGTCGGTTCAATATATTAACAGATTTGTGTTTTTAGGTTAAATACCTAACTTCCGTGTGGTTTTTTTTTTGGATTTTTTAAAATAAGTCTTGGTTCATACTATTTTATAACCCTGCAAAGTTTCATCGACTGAGGAATTAATGCATGGGTCCCCATACAAAGAATCCGTTCATTTACTACACTACTCTGTCTGTGTAGTAATTTATCCGACAGCGGTAGCAAACTCTCTTTAATCTAGACGGAAATCTATACCTATAAACTTTTCGAATAGTATGTCGTTTGTAAAATAAATAATTAGAACACCTTCAGAAGTTATGTTTCTCCTTTATTTTCTGTTTTTTTAACAATTCCACTGTATTATTCAAGTACTCTTCGGTTCCGCTCCTTACGCGCCGTCGCTTCTCTTTTAATAATTGTTGACCTCGTTCATCCTCCCATGGCGTCTATTGGAACTTCTGGTATGTTCACGTCAACTCGTGGTTGAAGGAGTCCTAACACGAAGTCACTAGCGCCACACCTTCTTTCATTCCATCGTGGTCGGCCTATATTTGATATTATGACAGTGTCCTATCTGTCACTGCCAAACTTCATTTTTGGCGGTAACACTCTCCAAGAGCCACAGATTAAATATGCCCTAGTGTTTTCGAGGGAACGCTTGGTAACATTCGGCCATCCTGCACCAACGTTCGCGTCCCGCGACGCATATCTTCTTATGGTGCTCAGCATTCTTCTCAACATTGCAATCATCCCAGACCTGTACACAGAAAACAAAACAGCAGTATCTTTTCATAATAATTAGTCAGGTCCTGAATTTAATACATAAAAGGAAATACTAAATAAATCATTATCAAGACATCGTGTAGAACTACCGAAGCCGTATTTTAGTTAATCAACTTATTATTTTCAGTGAGCTTGAATTGACCTGGCGTCATTTTAGGTAGATAACTCTCTGAATCGAGTTTGTAGGGACTTTTGTACGCCTATTTAATAATTGTTATTATCTGAAATTCACACAGTTATTTCCCTGAGATCACATAGCAACAGGGCCACAAAGTTATATTCTGGAACTCACATAGTTATTTCCCTGAGATCACATAGCAACAGGGCCACAAAGTTATATTCTGGAACTCACATAGTTATTTCCCTGAGATCACATAGCAACAGGGCCACAAAGTTATATTCTGGAACTCACATAGTTATTTCCCTGAGATCACATAGCAACAGGGCCACAAAGTTATATTCTGGAACTCACATAGTTATTTCCCTGAGATCACATAGCAACAGGGCCACAAAGTTATATTCTGGAACTCACATAGTTATTTCCCTGAGATCACATAGCAACAGGGCCACAAAGTTATATTCTGGAACTCACATAGTTATTTCCCTGAGATCACATAGCAACAGGGCCACAAAGTTATATTCTGGAACTCACATAGTTATTTCCCTGAGATCACATAGCAACAGGGCCACAAAGTTATATTCTGGAACTCACATAGTTATTTCCCTGAGATCACATAGCAACAGGGCCACAAAGTTATATTCTGGAACTCACATAGTAATTTTTCTCCAAATAAAACTCGTTTATATTACGAATCATACTATATTTTACTCCTTAAAGCATGTTCACACATTATAATATTAATCTTTGTTACATTAACTAATCAGTCTGACATGCACACATGTGAAGTAATTATTTTAGTGTTACTTCTTAACAATAATTTATTCTTTTGAATACCAGTACAGTTTTTCACTATCTAAATTATTCATAACATAACAGCATTAACTTTAAATATTATTATTATAATATTATATTGGTATTTAGTATTTATATCTCTATCCAGATAAGTTTTACAATAACTTCTAAGTACTGCACTCATTATATATATTTTTTAATCTTTACATTAAAATTTTCATTCAACTTTCATTTATTTACTACTACGTAGTCATGTAACACACTTGGTACGTTAATCACTTCAATGGTAATAATCATAAAAAATATCATATTAATTCAAATAATAACAAAACCAATATCACTTTAACTTTCTAACAGATCTATTAAGTCGTCTCTATCAATTTCACGGTCACTACTAGAACTATCATTGTCTGATAATATGGCACTGTGGTATGGTCTAAGGTGTTCTCCTGATACAACTGCATTAAATTTTTTGTAACCTTTCATTCCTTTAATACTTGCAATTGTGTAACGATCTATCAAGTGGTTGGCTTTAATAACTTTGTATGGACCTGTATAGAGGCCATCTAACTTTTTTGTAATTCTTACAGAACTGTCCCTGGCAATGCCACCTTTCCACAAGACCAACTGCCCTATTGAGTATTTGGTGCAGTGTTTATGCTTTTGATCAAACCGGTTCTTCATTAACTTCATGGTCTTGTCGATGCGGACCTTAGCGGTGGCTCGGCGAGCTTCTAGTTCTTGTTGTTGGGCATTGTAGTCGCCTGTTTCATCTGAAACATAGCCAGGTAGTCGAGTGTTATTATGACCAAACATGAGTTTAAACGGAGGAAAACCGGTTGTCGCGTTGTTGGTGTTATTAATTCCCCACACTACGTCTGATAACTTTTCATCCCATGAACATTCGCTGTCTGTCATTGTATTTAAACCATTCAATATGGTTCTGTTCACACGTTCAACTTGTCCGTTAGACCGAGGACTAGCTATAGCGTTTAGGATGTGCTTGAACTGTTTTTCTTGTGCGAATTGCTTAAAATATCGGCTTGTAAATGCCTTACCCCTATCTGTTATAATTCTTTGAGGGCTACCGAATTGGTCAATTATGTCTTTTAGCAGTCTTATACTTTCCATTGAGCTGCAGCTTTTAGCTCGTCGTGCAAATACAAATTTAGTGAATGAGTCAATGACTACCAGGATATAAGAATATCCCGACCGTGTCCTAACGAAAGGTCCTAAATGGTCAACATGAAGTGTATGCATCGGGATAGCCTCTTTTTTGATAGGGTGTAGTTCACCTTCATGTTTACCATGGTCACCTTTTGCGTAAGCACACTGTAAGCACGATTTTATGTATTTGCGGATAAACCGTGTCATTCCAGCAAACCAAAACTGTTCTTTTATTATTTTCTCAGTGCGCTCGAATCCGGGATGCCCTATTTGGTCATGGTATTTCTGTAATAAACCATATTTTCCAAGTTTTGGAATAACAAACCTGTCCCCACCCAATGTTTTTCTATACAGGATGTTTTCCTTGGTGCAATAATTAGAAGTCAAGTTGCCATTTGCCGTTCCTGATTGTAGTTGGGTTAGTATATGTTGTATATTGTCATCTTGCAACTGCAGGGTTAGTAACCAGTCGGAATTGGTTATCATGAGAACGTTGTTACACACGGGATTTCTGCTCAATGCATCCACGTGTTTCATTCGCTCTCCTGGTCTATATTCTATTTGTAGGTCAAAATCCTGGATCATTAACCACCAACGTGCGATGCGCGGAATGAGGTCCCTCTTGGACAAGGTCGTACGCAAGGCTGCACAATCAGTAATGACTTTGACAGGAATTCCAGTCAAATAAATTCTAAATCGTTTTAGCGACTCGACAACAGCCAAAGTTTCGAGTTCGTAGCTGTGATAGAAGCTTTCTTCCTTAGTAGTAACCCTACTAAAGTATGCAATTGGCTTCAAACTGTTATCATCTTGGTATTGCATCAAAATTCCGCCCAGACCTAACCGACTCGCGTCTGTATGTAATTCCGTTTTTGCATCCTTACTATAAATACCTAGGACTGGTCTTTCGATTAATCTTTGCTTCAATGTTTGAAATGCATTTTCCTGTTCCTCACTCCAGCTCCATGGGACGTCCTTTTGCGTTAACTTTGTAATGGGCCGTGCGATTTCAGCAAATCCACGGATATATTTCCTAAAATAAGATGCCAGCCCAATGAATTGGCGTACCTCGTGAACGTTGCGCGGTCTTTTGTATTCTGCCACGCACTTTATTTTGGCTTGTCCTGGTTGAATAGTACCAGCCGTTATTTCGTGACCTAAGTAATTCACACTTTTTTTCAGAAACGAACATTTGTCCAAATTGAGTTTAAGATTGGCGTCTTTTAACAGTTTGAGTACCTGTTCCAGCAAGTTAAGCCCTTCCGTAACTGTTACTGTGGGTATCATCACGTCATCTAGATATATAGCTATACCGTCCCCAACTCTTCCCAAGACCATTTTTATCAAACGTGAAAATACAGCTGGCGCGTTGGCCAACCCGAATGGCATTTTTACATACTCATATTGTCCAGAAGGGGTGATAAAAGCTGTTTTCCCTATAGAGTCTTCTGCCATAGGTACCTGATGATAGCCTTGCGCAAGGTCAAGGGTGGTAAAGAACATTTTCCCACTTAGCCTGGCCACTTGATCATCTATGTGCGGTAAAGGAAAGCGATCTTTGACAGTTACTGCATTTAATGCTCGGTAATCTACACAAAGTCTATAATCACCTCCCTTTTTCTTCACTAGAATAACAGGGCTTGCATAATCGGAATGTGATTCCCTCACTATACCTGCCTCAATAAGTTCCTGTATTTTGTCATTTACAATCTGATTTTCTGTTTGTGATAGTCTATAGGGTTTAAAGTACACTGGTTGGTCAGTAGTTGTTTGGATTCGCATTTCTGTCATATCTGTACACCCTAGCTCCTTAGTGCTCCTTGCAAAAGAGCTAGCATATTTATTTAATATCACAAGTAAACAACTCTTTTCGGCATTATTCAATTCCCCAACATCAATAATGGTGGTCATGAAGTGTGGTTTGCTCATAGTCTTAGAGATACAGTTAACTGAAAAATTTCTCTCGCAATCGCTACTGGGTACCAGTAGTTCAGCCCGAGCCACTAATCTGTTTGCGAACCACTGGATGTCATCTGACCCTACATTATAAATTTTCAGAACACTGTTTTGTGTATCAATCACCGCTTGGGGTATAACATACGCCATAGATCCTAACTCAAAGAAAACATCATGACTGAGAAATTTATGTTGATCATCCATAGGTAAATTACCCAGATATACTGCAACATTAATATCAGTCTGACATGGTATATAAACGTCATCCTTCAAAAGAACTGGAAATTTATTAATACAATCAATACTCTCCAATTTGATACCACACAGTACATTTTGCAAGTTTGTAACTGATATCAATGTTGCAGAGTGGGGTGTGGTTAGCAAGCTTACATTTCTTTGATTAATCATTGGTTGTCCAACAATTAAGTCAACATTTGTCAACTCGTTGGTTATCTCGACATCGGAATTTAAAATAAGATCATCAATTTCCACATTAATATTAACTTTGCCCAGGGATTTGACACATAAACCTCCAAAGCCCCTCATCACCACATCTGATGGGCTCAGTTCTAGGTTTAAGTTATGGACTTGTGACAATGTGATAATATTTAACTGACTACCTGTGTCTATATATGCTGTTAATTGATATCCATTTACATACACTAACTTTATGTATAGATCTTGGAAACTATTATGAGAGTTGTTATATTTAACATTGCTAACCTGGAAGGGTGCCTCCTGACGTGTAGAGTTGGCCCCAAACCAACAATTAGCCGTAGTATGTCCTGTCCGTTGACAAATATCGCAACGCAGAGGACCTCTGCAGTCTCGTGCCTGATGACCCCTCCGACGACATAAGTAGCAGATCTGAGGCCGCGATGTTGCTGTTGTCTGCTGTCGGGGCGTAATAGTGGTGCTAGTACCCGCTGTATTGTTGTTGAATTGTCCGCGTCTCCAAGTTGATTTTCTTCCTACTTCTGCACTTTTATAGTTTTCCAGTGAGGACATACATACATACATACAGTCACGCCTTGTTCCCGGTGGGGTAGGCAGAGACTATTTCCCTCCACTTGCTACGATCCTGACATACAACTTTCGCTTCGTTCACTTTCATGACATTTTTCATACATGCTCGTCGGTTGTAGGTACTTTTGACTTGGCCTTTCCTAAGAACAACGTCAACTTGTTCATGAAAAGTACGCCTAGGTCGACCGCTACCGACTTGACCATTCACACTAGCCTTATAAATCTCTTTTGTTAATCTCCTTTCATCCATCCTCTCCACATGTCCAAACCACCTCAGCATTCCTTTCTCTATCTTTGTCACTACATCTTCTACCACGCCACAGCGTTCCCTTATCGCTCTATTCCTCATTTTGTCCATCAAGGTCACTCCAGTCATGCTTCGCAGGCTTCTCATCTCCACAGCATTAATCTTACTTTCATGCTTCTTCTGCCAGACCCAACATTCACTACCATACGTAAGTGTAGGGATCAGTACCCCTCTATGGACAGCCAGTCGTGCCTTTTTAGACACTTTCTGACTGTTCATAAAGGTATGCAATGCCCCATTCACTTGATTTCCTGCCAAAACTCTTCGTTCAATATCACAGTCATACTTTCCATCCCTTGTAAACTTAGAACCCAAATATACGAACTCTTTCACTTGTTCCACTTTTTCTCCACCAATCAGAATATTGCAAACTGTCATACTCTCTTCTCTTTCAAAAACCATAACTTTCGTCTTGCTTACATTCACTTTCATTCCTTTGCTTGTTAAAGCAGCATTCGTTATATCAACCATCGCTTGCAACTCCTTCTCCGACGATGCCAATATGACCTGATCATCAGCGTATAGGAGGCATTTGACGGTCAACCCATTCATTCTTAACCCGTACGTACTTTCTTTCAAATCTTTCAGACAATTGTCTATGAATACGTTGAACAGCCACGGTGAAGCTACACATCCTTGTCTAACACCTTTTTCGATGTTAAACCAGTCTGTGTAAGCTCCGTCTACCCTGACACAAGCACTGGAACCCTCGTAGAGTGATTTCAGTGCTCGTATCGAGTTGCCGCTCACTCCATACACAGACAATGTTGACCACAGTTCATTCCTCGCCACTCTATCGTAGGCCTTTTCCAAATCCACGAATGCGCAATAGACCTTTTGGCTATGAGCCAAGAATTTTTCGGCTATGCTTCGTAAGGAAAAGATCTGATCCATGCATCCCATTCCTTTCCTAAATCCCGCTTGCACATCCCAAATCTTATCTTCAGTTTCATTCATCACTCTTTTTATCAAAATCTTTGCATACAGTTTGCCAACAATGCTTAATAAACTAATGCCTCGGTAGTTTTTACAGTCATACTGTGACCCTTTTCCTTTATACAACGGTACGATAACGGCCTTGCACCAGTCTCCTGGTACTCTGCCGCTCCTCCAGCAAAGGTTGAAAAGGCGGTACAGCCGACTAGCTACCACACCCTGTCCAGCTTTAAGCATCTCGGCAGAAACTCTATCATACCCTGCAGCCTTACCCGTTTTCATACTTTTCAGCGCTTCCACAATCTCTGTCATGCTAATATCACTTTCATCATCACTTTCATTTATTTCCCCGGATGGGGTTTGCACTTGCGAATCCTCCTTTTCAAATAAACTCTCAAAATATTCCTTCCATCTCTTTAGCACGCTTTCCTCTCCATTCAGAATACTACCATCCTGGTTTCTGATTTTGTTCAGCTGTGAGGTCGTAATTTTTCCTCTAGCTGATCTTACGGACTTCCAGAAGAACTTAATGTTGTTCTGGAAGTCATCAGATAACCTCCTGTCAAATTCATCTATTTTTTGCTCTTTCATTCTTCTCGCAACCTCGTTTGCCACATCCTTCAATCTTTTATACTCGTTTTTTGCCATTTTTACATCATCATTCGTTGCCTTCTGCATTCTTTGATTAGCTTTTGTAGCCAACCAATCTTTCCATGCTTTCTTCTTCTCAGACGCTGCTTTTTGAACTTCCACACAAACCTTTCGTATTTTACACCCTTTCTTTCTCTTACTTATACCACACACTTCAATCGCAACTTCCACAATCCCTTCCTTGAACGGCTTCCATATCTCTTCAATCTCACTTGCTTCATCTAACATACTAAACTTTTCTTTCAGTTTACGTGCAAACTCCTCATTCACATTTTCTTCTTGCAAATTCTCAACTTTTATACGCTCTAGCACACTAACAGGCCCACGATCTCGGTGCCGCCACTTTTTAAACAGACCTCTTATTCGGCTCATAACCAGGAAGTGGTCTGTATAAATTCCAGCACCGCGATAGGCCCGAGTGTCTAGGACATTCTTTCTCAATCTTTCATCCACAATAACAAAATCAATCATACTTCTCTGGCTTCCTTCTTCTCTCGTAAACATGTGGACCTTTTTGTGTTCAAACATTGTGTTTGTAACCAAAAGGTTCCACTCCATGCATACTTCAAACAATTTCTCACCGTTCATGTTCACTCGGTCATCCCCAAACTTTCCTAACACATTCTCATATCCATCTCGTTTCACTCCTACCCAACCATTAAAATCCCCTAACATTATTATTCTTTCATTTTGTTTACATTTATTCAAAATCTCTTTCACGCTATCCCAAAACTCCTGCCTCATCTGTTGGGCTCTCGAGGGACAGTTTGGCCCTGCATCTGTCGGGGCGTAAACCCCCAATAAAAAGATGCGGGTAAGGCCAACTTTCAACCTCACCCAAAGGAGTCTTGGGCTCACACATTCAAAGTCAGTCACACACTCATTCATTCTCGCAGAAAGTACAACACCCACGCCCTGACAGCCTCTACTGGTTTCAGGTACTCCTGACCAGTAGGCTGTGTACGAGCCATGCGTGGTGGTGTCGCATCCTTTCCGCTTTGTTTCATTCACACATAGAACATCAATCCGTCTTTCATTCATCATCTCGCATACTTCCTCAATTTTGTCATTCATGCCTCCCCTCACATTCAACGTAGCAAAGTGGCTATCCATAGCCCACTTTTCGCCCCCTCGTGAAAAGAGACGTGACGGGTTGCGAACCACGTCGCCGCCATTTAGGTTAAAATCTTTATTGACCATTGCATTCCCACGAGAAGCGAGGGAAATAACTGTCCACCCATGCAGAGCCCGGCGTGCATGGGTAAGGCTAGCCTATTTCTGGGTTCGCCAAGTCCCAGGGCAGTTTGGCACGCTTGCGACTAGACTCGCCCCTAGTCACGCAGCCCTCGGCACGGCAACCTTGGCTTGGCTTGGAGTCGTCAGAGCCTCGTTCGTTTGACAGCAGGGTGCACCACGTGCAGGTGAGGTTGACTTGGGTGGCGAGATGTTATGCCACCCCTTACACCCCAAGTGAGGACAGATACCCAAAATACAGTTCTTGTGGAGTCTCACAGTTGTAAGCTTTGGCATTCGCTCTCAATTCTTGGGGTAGACCTTTTATAATGCAGGATATAGCATCTTCTCCTTCAATATTGCATTTCTTGAGCAGTGACATTTTAGTGTGGAAATATTTGGTCATTGTCTCAGAATCATTTTTGGCTCTGTTTAGCATCTCTTCTAATCTGTCAACGTAATCACATTTCCTGGGAAAAGCTTGCTGTAATGCCTGTTTCCAGTCATACCACGAATGGTCATAGTTCTCCAGATCATCGTACCATTCTCTTGCCGATCCTCTCAACCGTATTTGCATAACAAATTGACGATCTATGTCGCCCCAACCGTAGATGTCGCCGAGCTGATCTATTTTATGTACCCATCCTATGACGTTGCAATTTTTATCTTCCGGCCGGAATTTTGGAATGACCTCAGCATCAAGCGATGTCACACGTCTTTTTTTCGTCAAGCGTATTTCCTCACACGCTTTTCCATCGTCTCCTTGATTGTAAGTATTATCGTCAGACCGCCCCTTGCCGAGGCCTTGTATAAATGGGCCCGAGGTGTCCATCCCACTTCTGAAGGTGTAAAATAAATAATTAGAACACCTTCAGAAGTTATGTTTCTCCTTTATTTTCTGTTTTTTTAACAATTCCACTGTATTATTCAAGTACTCTTCGGTTCCGCTCCTTACGCGCCGTCGCTTCTCTTTTAATAATTGTTGACCTCGTTCATCCTCCCATGGCGTCTATTGGAACTTCTGGTATGTTCACGTCAACTCGTGGTTGAAGGAGTCCTAACACGAAGTCACTAGCGCCACACCTTCTTTCATTCCATCGTGGTCGGCCTATATTTGATATTATGACAGTGTCCTATCTGTCACTGCCAAACTTCATTTTTGGCGGTAACACTCTCCAAGAGCCACAGATTAAATATGCCCTAGTGTTTTCGAGGGAACGCTTGGTAACACGTTATTTCCGGTATTGAAGCAATAAAATAAATCCAACTTATGAGAGCTCATCGTTTTATTTCAATCTGTGCAATATAAACTCAATTTTACTTCAATATTTTTGTTTTGAAGTTTTGCTTTAACCAATCCCAGTCTCTATAAAGTTTTTACTAGACCAAGATGAAGTAGTTTATGTCCTACTTGTATTATAAATGCGAAAGTTTGTGAGGATGGATGGATGAATGGATGTTTGTTATTCTTTCACGCCAAAACTACTGAACCGATTGGGCTGAAATTTGGTAAGTATGTAGGAAGCTTAGACCCTGGAATAACGCATCGGGTACTCATTTCCCGTTATTCCCACAGGAACGATGTCTACGCGGGTGAAACTGCGGGGCGCAGCTAGTGTTCTATATAGGGTTTCAGTATCTATAATAGCATACCTATATACCTTCGGGAGTCGAATCATATCCGGGACTCCAGCGCCCCCTGAAGCTGTTTGAAGGAAGAAGTTGTATCCGCAACGTAAGCGCTCCTGTTGTGCTTGATGGTGTTGGTTAGATTCGTATCGCGCCGATCTGCCGAGGCAAAGCGGCGCGTACGGTCGCAACCAAAACCATCTCGTGTTTAAAATAGTTACCTAGGCTTTGTAATATTTATTATTACCTTTATCACAACCTAGAGTTGCGTATTATTTTATACGTATGTACCTAATTAGCCGCTTACAACCGGACTAGATGGAAATCTATGGGGGAGGCCTATGTTCAGCAGTAGACGTGCTATGGCTGAGTGATGATGATGATGAAATATAATATTATGGTCAACGCATCGACGTAAATCAAAAGACGTGTGTCTAGCATTGATTGGTTGGTTCTACTAAATGTTGTCACCCCGACAACATTCACATTATTTGACTTCAGCATCACGCTTGAAAATATGTTGTGAGCAATTGTTTGTTCTGTGTTTATCATGCCTGTTTGTGAATTCCAAATGTGTTTTAATTACCTCCGAAAGAAAAATATCGAGGTGGTATAAATAATGTAGATAACATTGAATTGAGAAATAGTAAAATATTATCTGCTAAACTTAAGAGCCCAAATTTTTCCTTTGAAATATTAGAACGTCACCCGTCTAATATTCACATGACACTCGCCCCGAGAGAGAACCCTATCGCTTGTCAACATACACTTCGTGATGCCATATCGGTGCTGGATTGAAATAGAAACTTTGGGAATAATTTTACAGGAGGACATTTTGTATAATAGCTGATGTTGTTTTACAATAAGTACCTATGTCTAATCATTTTGTTCATTTCTTGAGAGCCCCTTTATTATGAGCGTACGCCACCTCCTTTAGGAAGTGGGATTTTTTAATGAAAATTTAACCAAATCTTTGTTTTGTATTCTACTGTTACTTTCGAATATAATGAACCCGTTCGATACATTTATCAACATAAATATAACAAATATCATCATGCCTTTTTTCCGAAGGGGTAGGCAGAGGTGTACCCAGGACCTAGTCCCGTTGTAGGTACACCCACATTATTGTTGGATTTTTCCTGAAGTCATCGAAAAATTCGATGACGTCAATTTTTAGATGACACTCGACGATGACAGCCTGGAGGATGGAGCTATCCCTAGTAGAAGGCAATTTTATAATATTCGTAGGTAACGGTATAATACAAAACATCGATTTGTTACTTTACAAAACATACCTTCATAATTTTAATACTAGGAATAAAGACAAAATAGCTGTACCTAGCTTTAGATTATCTAAAACAAATAAAAAGACATTCTTAGGAAATAGTGTACGTTTCTATAATAAAATCCCAAAAGAGATAACTGGGCTCTCAGAGGGTAAATTCAAAACCTATATAAAATCTACTTTACTAAAGAAGGCATACTATAAAGTCAACCAGTACATAGAGGACAAAGATGCCTGGAAACTTCTGCATAGTCGCCTCGCGGCACCTTCAAAGAAAATGAATGTAAGCAAACCAAATATTGTGAAACTATCTGTTGAAAAAATTAAGCCCTACAAGTTTCTTGTGCGTTCTTCTTGTAGAGGTATCTTTCCGAACGCACGGTAGACTCAGTACTGTATCTTCATTGACGTACAAAAGTGTCAGATTATGACCTATTTGAATAAATCTGTTTGAGTTTGAGTTTGAGTTTTGATATATTTTTCATAGAATTGTGTGAAATTATGGTAAGGTTTACCTCTTATAGAAGTTAAATATGCATAGAAATAAAGTATCGAATCTAAAATGAAAACAAAAACATTTCATAACCCTCTAATTAAAAATCTAATTAAAAATCGTGTTTACAGTTAATATTTCATTGTTGGGCTAACAAGTTATTCTTGACATTACGCCAAAATTGTTGGTGGCTCTTTGTGAATACTGAATAACCTATACAAAATAATTATAAAGGAAGAAGCATTGTGAAATAAGGGGGAATTCATATCCCGACATTCATATAATTGGCCCCATTGATTGGCTTACTTCATTGAACTATAATAATAAATAAACTAATGTAATTTCCACGACTGGTTTCCTTAGGAATTTCATGCATTCCTTTCTTGTTTCTTCTCTACATCACAATATAAGTATTATAATTTTATATTTTATTTATATTTTTTATATTTTTTTAGGTTCGGTTCCTTAAAAGGAAACAAGGAACCCTTACTGGATCACTTTGTTGTCCGTCCGTCTGTCTATCTGTCTGTCCGTCAAGACATTTTTTAACGGAAACGCGTGGAGGTATCATATCAACTTAAAATTGATCTAGTTCAGATCTGCGGTTCCGTGTGGCTGTAAAAACTTCTAAGTTAACGCAATCAAAAGTTATGGCCATTTTACTGCATATTTCCATAATTTGCGCAAGGAAAAAGGTGTGAATGTATGTTATGTTACGTTGTTGTTATAATGCCTGAACTAAAGCGATTTAATTTTTTTTATGTATTTATTGTAATGAAAATCTACGTGGAATGATTAGGGCTAGGCGTTGATGAGTGATTGTGTCTGTCATTTAGTCAGAACTTTGAATTTTTAGTATAGAGAAGATTAATCATAACTTAGTTACACTACACGATTCAGTGGCGAAAGTTGGAAGTGAAACATCATCGGAATATCAACCCTGTTACTACATAATTAGGAGATAGTTTGGATTGAATTTAATATTTATTAGTTATAGTACTTGGGTATATACCTATTTAGAGTTAAATGGTCTGTAACGGTATAAACACACGCTGCTATTAGCTATTTTGATGTTTGCGGGACTATTTATGGCAACAATAATTTCGATTAAAATTTGCAAAATGAATTGATGTTTTTTTATGTTGGCTCGTTTGAGATAAATGACCAATTTAACGTTTGAGTACGTGTATATAATAAATATAGGTACTCGTATTGTTGTAGGAAGGTTGAATTGGTTGGCTTAAAACATTAGTTTAATATTTTAGGTAAAAATATTGTTTATCATAATAAAAGATATTTCACACAATTACGCCTTGTTCGATTTCATTCTTGTTACAGATCTACCTGACAGACGTGCCTGGCAGGTAAAACTGCTTAGTGTATGGTGAATACGGGCACAGATTTGCCTGCCAGATGCCTGCCCGCTGCCCGTGCTCAACACAACACTAGCAGTTTTACCTGCCAAGATCAGGTCGATCCGACGCGCATATCCGTACGTACGAGTATATTCCGCATTTACTGGGAGCCACATCATAAACACCTAAACATAGCTACATAAAATAAATGGTTACAATATCACTGTCTACAATCAAAATGAGTGTGTAAGTAAGGGCGTTTGATTATAGTAATTGTAATTCAGTAACTTCAGTGGTAGAACATTAGTTACACTAGGATGAATTTACCATGGATCGGAATATTTGCAATCGAGTTACGTTCGGGAGTGAAACCGATAGTAGTGTCATTTGTCGGGGTAAAAGACTAAAAAAGCGGGTAGATCGATTTATCTGCAAATAAAAATCAGCTCGCCGATGCCTGTCAGTTTTTCCGTGATCATGGCGCATGCAACTGGGTTGAAATATAGGGCAACTCGCAAAATGTCGAATTATGCTAACTATCCCGTAATAAGTGATCCTAATGCTTGCAACCATGATAGTTTTAAATCATATATTAGTTATATATACTGTTGATATTGATGATATTAAAGAAGAATGATTCTGTATCTTAAGATTACTAAGATTTGTTACACGAAAAGCAGAAATTACACAACAGAAATGTTAACAATTCAGGACGTCCGCAAGAGAGAAACTTTATCACACTAAAAACTATATTTATCGAGCTAAATATACATTTCACATAAAGCCTAGCGCGTACAGAATATGTAATAAGGGATCAGCAGATTCCCACGTATAACATCTGAATAGAAAATGACGTCTTATATCAAGAGCCTAGACGCATACTGAGAGATTGGTACTTCAGCAGTCAGCGGCGATATCCTTCGGGATTGACTTCAACCTACATGAATTTTACAGTTATTAGGGAACGAGATACCACGTACTCGAATTATGATTTGCCTAAACTGCCGTTCAGCGAGCGTTGTGGAATAATGCTACAGATATGTTTGAGTATAGGGGTGTCAAAATAAAGTAAGAAAGTATTATAAAACATAACATACAATCACGCCAGTACAATCAATCAGTAAATAACCAGTACCCAGGACTCAGAGTCCCATAGTAGGTACACTTACATTATGTTAATGGTCCCTTATTACTAAGTAGGCGAGCCTATTGCCATCTATCGGGCACAGTTCGAGACTCCAAGTTATCATTGAGATAATTCCTAATGGAAAAATCCAATAACACTTTGCCTAACCTGGAGATCGAACGCAAAACCTCATTCATTAATTTAGTAAGCAGTGGTTTTTTATCTCTTCTGAACCACTACATAAAAATATGCGAGAATAAATTCAACTTAAATCGTAAATTTCTCTACGAGATCGAATCAGAAATGAGGAGATCCGTAATAGACGAACGAAAGTTATCGATATAGCCCAGCGGATTAGTAAGATGAAGTGGCAATGGGCAGGGCACATAGCAGTAGAACTGATGGCCGATGGGGCTGCAAAGTTCTCGGATGGAGACCACGGACCGGTAAGCGCAGCGGAGGACGTCCACCCACAAGGTGGACAGACGATCTGATAAAGACGGCAGGAACAAGCTGGAGACGGGCTGCTTACAACCGGACTGGATGGAAATCTATGGGGGAGGCCTATGTTTAGTAGTGGACGTCCTATGGCTTAGATGATGATGATGATGATGATGATGAAATTGTAAATGCGAATGTTTGTTGGTGTGTGTGACTGTGCGAGTGTGTATATTTGTTTTTTATTTCTATTCTTCACGCCAAAAGTACTGAACCGATTGGGACGAAATTTGGTATGTAGGCAGCTTAAACCCCGGAATAATACATAAGGTTACTTTTTATTCTGATAAATTTACGGGAACGTTAACTACCTACACGGGTAAAGCCGCTGGACACAGTTAGTCACTTCAATATTCCTAGCTATTATCTCCAATTATGAGATAAAGGGAGGTAGAAAAGTCCGTTAATAGTGCAGTTCAAACAAGGTGGCGTGTCTTGGGCCGGGTCCAATCTGAGCTGGCCGCTCGCCAACTAAACCTATTATATTGCTTCGTGATTGGGAATGACATCTGTTTTTAAGGAATAAAAAATAACACCCCTTTCTTCGGTCCTTTGGACGTGGGTTTAAAAACAAGGATTATTATAAAATCGAACAATACCAAACAAAGGATAAATAATATTACTAAATAAATCCATTAAGTTGTGTTGTTCACCATGTGTTTTAAAAAACTATTAAATATATAAAATTATTAAAAGAACAATTAAATTAAAATTACAGTGATTAAATATTTTGGATCATTAAGTATAAAAATTAAAATTATAACATCAAATTAAATAAAAACAAAGCAAGCCTAGAAACTTCTGCATAACCACCGCGGCACCTTCCAAACAAACAAATGTAACCTCAAATATTGTTACATGTGCGTTTTTCGTTGTATTACTTCATAATATGAGAAAATAAAAAACACTGTAAAATAGTCTCGTCGAAAACGGTTACACTTTTACATCGGTTTCCTTTTACTTGACTACACAATATCTTATTTCTATGGGCACCCGAAAAGTAGCATTTCGTTATATCATAGTTCGTAAACAGAGCTGCTATGTTTGTTTACTCTTCACGAACTAGTGTAGACGTGCCTTTTCCATTAAATAATACTCGAACACTTTAGCATATTTTAAATGATTTATTCCAAGCCCACCATCTTCAATCTCGCTCTACAATCCTCTGTCGCGCTGGCATCCACCTCCCTGTGTTGCCATCGCGCCCTCGCACATGCCATTGATCTTCCTTAAACCATACGTTGCCATTAATACTTTCCATAAAACCACCCAAACGTTCACAGAATCCGTAGCATGCGCGTCACAAAATAACATCAACCCTACACTCGGCCAACCTGACAACGTGTATACCCCATACACGCATTATATAATAACCCTACACTAGTAAGAACATTCTTTAAATATCTAGAGAAATAGAAATGTGCTCAAATAGAAATTTGCTCAAATAGAAAATACGATTTATTCGCAGAGACTATTTCCAGAGGGTTTCCTTCCGGTGGCTCCGTGCGCAAAGGTAATTGGTTTGTGCGTTTTCAAAGCATACTTGTACGTCTTATGCAGTTGCAAAGTTCCAAATAAGACTAGAAATTAATATTTTAATTGACCGCTTTGGGCGAAAATGACCTTTGTCAGACAACCGGCTCACAAAATTTTAAATTGAAGTCTTACAACTGTAACGCAAGCTTTAACTAGCGTGCACGCTGCACGATGAAAGCGAAACAAAGCGCACTTTATTGGATTTCTCGACTACCTCCATACAAAGGTGAATGGAGCGAGTTATCGAAACTTTGTTTCGAATTGGAAATAACTTACGAACTGGCAACATATCGTACAGAGAATGCTACCTATTACAGTTAAATTAGATTGCGAAATATATCAGGTCTGTCTGAAAAATATGCAGGCATAGTGATTCGACGCCCTAGTAGGGCCAGGCCATACTACGAGCCTTACGCGGCGGTGACGGCGGGCGTGAAATTTCTATCATCATTATCTAAAATCTATAAAGCGCCTGTACTTATCATTGATTTAAAAAAAAGGGGAGATAGGGTACGTTCTCTCAGCGCTTACTCAACAACTGGCATGTGTGATTTGAAACAACAAAGATAGAAAGACGTAACTAAGATCAAAGTGCGAACGAGACAACAATTAACTTTACTGATGTACGTGGACCTAATTGGACCTATTTTGAGCTTTCCATTTTCGGGAAGCCAATACCTCATCTCCCCTTTTCTTTAAATCAATGGTACTTTTGTGTCCATACTATGTCTATAGGTATGAGACGTAGGTTATGTCTGTAGGTATAAGACGGGCGCTTAGTGCTCGACCGAATCAGTGAGCGTATTTTCCAACTCGTTGTGGCCACACGGGCCTAGGCAACAGGCGACCTAACGCGCGGGAGGCGGCGATTTAAAACATTTTCAGTATTGTCGCTGGCTTTAGTTTTGAGTGTACCTCTGAATTTCGACAGTTCGTTGTTTCGACACGCCTCCAACTTCGAAAAAACATAGTTCGACAAGTCATTGCTTCGACTGGACATATATTCGACAAGCATTATTTCGACAGAATATACTGCGACAGCCCACACCTTCGAAAGACGACTACTTCGACAGACCTTGCGTCGACATGCACTTGTTCGGCAGATAATTATTTTGACAGACACATACCTTCGACATAATACTGTTTTAAAATGTAAAAAAACTAATTGAATTACATGTTAAATTAAATCTTTAGGTCAAAATAAAAATACAAAATAACTATCATAATATTAATCTCTTCTTAAAAATTTTCAATGTTTATTTTTACCATAGGGGTTGAGTTTTAAAGAATCCTAATATACGTACGTATCTAATTATTACGAACATTTAAAAGTTTAATTTATGTGAAGTTTTAAGGTCATCGACTTAAAAATACAACTATCTTCATACAATTTCTTAACCCCCTATAAACAATGCCTAGCGCGAAACGCCAGGGATTGTTTTGTAAATCCTTGAACACATGTATTTTATTTATTTTTAAAGAGGCTTCATGTGGAAATTCAACTAAATCGTACTCTTCGTAACTTAAAAACTGTGGGGTTTACGGCTTTAGAACGTAGTTGCCGTAAGCCGGCTAAAGGTTGTCAGATCCAAAGGAAGGAAAGCAGCGTCCTCTGTGTAAGACCTAAGAACTGCGCTTGCCAACCCGCCTGCCAAGCGTGGCGAGTATTGATGAAACCCCCGTTATGGAGGAGGCCTATGTCCAGCAGTGGACTACAATTGGCTGAGATGGTGGATGGTGGTGGACTTAAAAAAAATCATACATACTTTCAAACCCTATTTAACACACTTAGTGATGGAATTTTGAAAAAATATTTCTTATTACTTGTCTAGGCTATAAAAATAATCTACTGTTCAAATTTCATCATCTTGTAGTTTTGGCTCTGAGTTGATAAGAGTCAGTGAATCACTTCCTCTCTTTATCCCATTTACCGACTCACTCACTTGAAATCCAAATGGTCTAAGATGGGTGGCCGGTGTCTTGGGAAATATCATAGGGGGTGACGAATTTTTTTTATTTTTTTTTAAATCCCACATTGCGGCCGAGTACGAAGTTGCGCTTCGATTTGGATGAAATTTTGGATTCGGAGGTTTTGGGGTTTTGATTTCAAATTTGGAATGGATTTTTTGATCCCACCACTTTTTTAACATAGCGGCCACACAGCACGAGCTGGTACGCGAGTACTCCCATGCAAGCAGCTTGCTGCGAAGCGTACTGCGCACCCTCTGTAATCGGGATAGCCTATTCGCCAAACCACCAACTCACCGATCCGCTAACTCGCCCATTCGCCAACAAATTCTTTTTGTATTTTTTTGTTTTTTTTTTTTTTTTTTTTGTGTGATCTGAACTTTATTTGGACTGGGTTTTGCACGAGCTGGTACGCGAGCGCTCTCGCGAGCAGTTGCTGCGAAGCGAAAGCGCAAAATTTTAATTTAACATATAATTCAATCAGTTTTTTTACATTTTAAAACAGTATTATGTCGAAGGTCTGTCGAAATAATTATCTGCCGAACAAGTGCATGTCGACGCAAGGTCTGTCGAAGTAGCGGTCTTTCGAAGGTGTGGGCTGTCACAATATATTTTGTCGAAATAATGCTTGTCGAATGTATGTCCAGTCGAAGCAATGACTTGTCGAACTATGTTTTTTCGAAGTTGGAGGCGTGTCGAAACAACGAACTGTCGAAATTCAGAGGTACACTCTTTAGTTTTATTTAAAGGAAATTCGTATTCGTCAGTGGTTTGCAACACCTGAATAATGCCTAATTGCTTAAGCCGGTCGCGTATGACCTGCGCGCCTCCGCCGCCGCCCCGCCAGCCACAGACTTTAGGCCATCACGCTACGCTTGCAGTGTGGCCATGTACCGCCTTGCAAACATCATACATTATACTATTATATACGCAACATTATACTGATAAATTGTCCCCTATCAAAATTTCCGATCTGCGTAATTGACTTTAATTGAAAACATACCTAAGTACTAAACAAATTTTTTTCGTTCTTTTTGATTTTACGTACATATAATTGTGCATGAATCGACTAAATCAGTTTACTAAAATTATGCACCGAGAGCTGCCGCTGTTTATTTTAGTGTTTCTCAGTTATGGGAGATGCAATGTGAGTACTTTAATATGAATCTTACTTTGTCTTTAGATTAATATTTGCATGGTTTTATTTTTATCGTACTGCCTCGGTGGCGCAGTGGGCGTAAGCTCCACTGCCAATCAGGAGGTCCCGGGTTTGATCCCCAGGTCAGGAAAAGTGTACATATTGGTTTTTTTCCATTCAGAGTCATCACAATAGCTGCCTGGAGTCTAGAACTGCCCGGTAGGTGGCACGGGCTCGCCCCCTATTTTATAGAACCAATAACATACTGGCGAAATGTGGGTGTATCTACTATGGGACTGAGTCCTGGGTACACCTCTGCCTACCCCTTCGGGAAAAAGGCGTGAATGTATGTTATGAAATATGGGTGCGCCTAATATGGGACTGAGTCTTGGTACACCTTGGCCTACCCCTTTGGGAAAAAGGCGTCATTGTTTGTATGTTATGTTATTTTATCTTTAACATATAACACGAGTCAAGTTTATCTGATGTCTAGCTTAAGCCGAACGATTACACTCATAGTAGCATCTAGTATTTTGGTAGAAAGCCCGGCTCAACACTGCATTGTTGCAGTAGGGTCTATTACATTTAGAGAGTGATTAAGTATCGTAATATACTCAGTAATTTCATAAAACATAATTCTTAAAATATTAAATAATTCTTAAAACATAAATTTTATTGGAATGAACCGAGGAAAATTATTCAGCAAAACCAGGCACTTTACAGTTAAACAGCACCTTGAAGTTTATTTTCCAGCAAGAATTCAAACAAGAGAGGGCAAGAATTTTGTTTGTCAAACCAGAATTTGCCAAAGACTACAGTATTTTAACGATTCGAGAAGGACGAAACTCGCCGTATTTGACCACTCTTAAATTTACTTCCCTGCAGGCGGTGGGAAATAATATAACAGTAAGTCATAGATGTAGTCGTGGAGTTACCGGCTTTATAATAGTGCTCCACCCTCTCTGCCTGGTTGCCGTAAGAGCTGGCTAATGGTTAACAGATCTAGAGCACGGGCAGCAGCGTCCTCTGCAAAAAACCATCGAACTGCGCTCGACAACCCGCCTGGCAAGCGTGTCGAGTATTGGCAAAACCCTTCTTTATGGGGGTATGGGTATAGTATAGGTCTATGTTCAGTAGTGGATTACCAACAGCTGAGATGATGATGATGATGAAGTCATAGATGTAGGTCATTTTAAAAAAAAGTCTGATTTTTGCTCTCCTGGTTTGTCCCTTTTAGTGATTGATACTTCCGGTATCGATCACTACTCACATACACTATTATATCTTTCTATTGCTTCCTCCATATATTTTCCAAATGTAATATTACTATCTAAAATACTATTCTCGTCAATATGATAATCTATTCTTTAAGAATAATTGTATGCATGTTGTGTATGTTGTAAGTTGTAGTGGTTACTATCTATATAATATTATACAGCGTTATTTTAATGGGTGCATCATAATATTATGCCGTGGAGTTACCGGCTTTAGAATAGTGCTCCACCCTCTCCACCCGTGGTTGCCGTAAGAGCCGGCTAAGGGTTAACAGATCCAGAGGACGGGCAGCAGCGTCCTCTGGAAAAAAACCATCGAACTGCGCTCGACAACCCGCCTGCCAAGCGTGTCGAGTATTGGCAAAACCCCCCTTGAGGGGAGGCCTATGTTCAGTAGTCGTAGTAGTAGTAGATCATAATATTACAGTGTTATGATTAATAGCATACCATGGCCACTAGCATTTCATCTGTAAAGCCCTTCTTTACAAATCTACAATCTCTCATTGCAGGAAAAAGATGTTGTCTTCTCATTCTCCTGCCTTGTGCTATATGAGCCTTGCAATTATATTATTGTCTGATAATTTTAAATAATAAATTGTTCAATTTAAGTATTACCGCTCATTACAGATCCGAATTGAATTCGCGACTGATAAGGCTTTCACATATCCTATTAGATTGGAGTATAAATCGTGTGAATTGGTGAAAATAGACTGGGTTCAAGATTGGGTAAAAGCCTACTCGAATATTCCAGTCCTTACATGCCCTTTGCCACCGGTAAGTGACACTTATTTAATTATAGTACATTATGATACAAGTGTGCTATGGTGAATATTAAGCACAAGTAAAATTAATTAAAAACCACGCAATGAAAGTTTTAGCGTAAATTCTTACCTAATAAAAATGGCGCGCTGTTTATTTTTTCATGTGCCGCGCTCATTTCAGCGCAAATGCACTGTCAAATACGTATTAAAATGTACTAAACACAAAATAAATATATATAATAAGTTAAGTTGCACACCCAATAAAGGCAGATTGTACAGAATCTTTTGACAGCCTCGTTAGCTCAGACGGTAGTAACTCTGCTTTCTGTGCCCCAGGCCCCGGGTTCGATCCCCGGCCAGGTCAAACATTTGTGTCCATGAACATATCTGTTTGATCTGTGTCTGGGTGTTATAAGCCAGACTTATATGTATATAAGTATGTATATCAGTCATCTGGTTACCATAGTACAGGCTTCTAGCCTAGTTTGGGACCAGATGACCGTGTGTGGAAGTTGTCCCATATTATTATTATCTAATAACCTTTTGTTCTGGTATACGTATTTGTATTTATATGTATGAACCTTTTACGAATGTTTACCAAATCGATGTTTCGTATTTCCCCTGTTTTCTCCAAATATAGTTAGCCCATTCAAATAGAATAGTTTACTATTTTAAGATTAAGTATGTCCCTATATTCGGTAACAGGGGAATGCAAAACATATGTGGTAAATTTTTACCGGAATTTTAAGAAGTGTTATTTTCAGGGTCACTATGAGTTATCAAAGTTTGAAATGCCCCCAAAGCATTTTCCGATTGCTTTAACCAATAATATGGATTATTTTGGTAGAACAATACTTTACTCCACATCTACGAAAGAAAAACTAGCTGAATTTTTTATGGAATTGAAAGCAAATCACAAGAAAGGATAGTAAACTTATAACATTGCAGGATATGAAGAAGTAACTGTAGTTTTATTATGTTGAATACCTTTAACTTAGATAAATGAAAAGTACTCGCTCGTGCCTCGGTGGGTTGTGGTTCCAAGCTCGACTGCCGATCATGAGAGCCCGTGTCGAGCCACAGGTCAGGCAAACTGTTATTGGATTTTTCCATTAGGAATTGTGGCAATACGCTCGCCCCCTATTATATGGGACCAATAACATGCTGGCAAAATGTGGGTGTACCTACTATGGGCCTGAGTCCTAAGTACATTTATTTGCCTACCACTTAAGGTGTATAAAAGGCGTGATGGTATGCTCTACAAATGGGTATAAATCATTATTTAGCAGCAATTTGCTCAAATATTGAAATCTGGTTGACTTAAAACATAAAAAGTCAAAGATTCCACAGGAAGGAACTAACGAGGCGTTCCTATCACAAATTCAACCACAAAGAAATTATTTCCATAAAGGAAGTGTACTCGGAAAGGAAGTGGAACGTGCAGCCGGCCTGGATTGGGAGTTAACGGGTAAACTTGTCACTGATCTCATTATTTTAATAACTCTATCAAAGAATCGAAGTTAAACCTACTTTCCTCCTCCTCCAGGCTTCACTATTAGACTTATAAATAAAGCTGGGTTTTTAAATTCCTGGTTGAGCCGAGCAATGGGTAACATTAGTAGTTGAAATTATTTTTTTCATCTGTAGATTCAACACTAACTATTGGTAAGGAATTCAACTATGGTGAGTTTAACAAAAAACCAGCCCCGTATTTTTAACAATAGGAGGGTTATTTTTGCAAGAAGAAATCCATCAGGTATGATATTCTTCGAGATTAGCTCCGGTTGGAAAGCAAAGTGTTCAAATAGACTGCTCGGTATACCAAATTTCTAATACGAGAAAGTATATCTTTTAGGAACAGTGCAGTCTTTCACACTTTACCTGGTCCTGAAACTGGAGTCTTCCTACTCGTATAAAGAGACGAAAAATACTACTTTATAAGAAAACTAGAACACAATTTTGATGTTACTAGAGTTCTTATCGATATCTCCTCAGCTATTATATAGCTTCCGTTCACAGCCGCAATGACACCGGCCAGAGACAGGAATGCACAAACTATGCTGGATGCTGCGGAATCTCTTCGGAGTATATTTTAATCATAAAATATTTTGCAAGTTCTTTGTATAATCTTATAGTGATAAAGCATCACGCCTACTAATACGTCTAATTTATATTATCTGGTATTACAATAAGTGTAATAATAAAAATATATCTCGGTGCCTCGCCTCGGTGGCGTAGAGGGCGCATGCTCGACTGCCAACCAAGAGGTCCCGGGTTCGATCCCCAGGTCAGGCAAAGTGTTAATTATTGGATTTTTCCATTAGGAATTATCTCAATAACTGCCTGGAGTCTGGAACTGTACCCGGTAGATGGCAATAGGCTCGCCCCCTATTACATGGGACCAATAACATACTGGCGAAATGTGGGTGTATCTACTATGGGACTGAGTCCTGGGTACACCTCTGCCTACCCCTTCGGGAAAAAGGCGTGAATGTATGTTATGTTATAAAAATATATATTCGACGTCCCAAACGAATTGACAGCCGATCTATTTTGGAGGATGTTGAAAGCTGGATTTTTTAAATTATTTTATAAGAAGTGGTGCACTTAAATAGGTCAGTAACATCTTCTATAAGGATAATGAAATGAAATTATCTAAAGCTGAGGTGCACCAGCTAAATTTAACTATAAAATATGTGGTCAATCTCTAGATAAGGGTCTAGACAGACGGACTGCATTTAGACTGCAATCCGACTGCAAATTTGCAGTTTGAATGCAGTTAATACGATTGCAATAAAACTGCAAGCGAACCGCACAGTCCGAGCATCCGGAGTCGGTGTGCAGTTGACTGCAGTCGGTGTACAGTTATCGTAGAGATGTGCAGCTACTGCAATCGGATTGCACGGTTGGTTAGCAGTTATATTGCAATCGTACTAACTGCATCTGTCTAGACTCTAACGTTAATTTTGGCGTAATATTTAGCAGTTGGTTAAATGGTGCAACGCGTAATATTGGTCTGTCCAGAGATTTAACCTCCGGTTACATATCGGTTCTTGATAAAGTTCAATTCAACCCAAGATTGCAAACCCCTCTAACCAGTCTCCTTTGCATTTCATGTTTTTTAGAATAAAACGAGCTATAAGGGTCACAGCTCATTAGAGCCACCTCGCACCGCCTCGTCACACGGCGTCCACTCGTTGTCGACAGGTGGCCTACTAGTGAACGCCGTGTTATCACCAATAAACGTCGCGCGGTCAACGAGTGGACGCCGCTTAGTCCACGAATTTTCGAGTAGTCTGTTAACAATTGGCACTAGCGTAGGTCGACACGTGTGTTTCATAATTCCACTCGGGACCTGCGCGCGAGCAGCGAGTTGTCACCGAGTGGGCCACCCGCCGTCCGCGTGTGGAAGGTTTGCGACCGAGGCGATCCGGTGACGCTACGGAGTTGATGTAGTGAGCGCATACCCATACAAGTCCATTTATAGAATACTAACCGCACGAGCCGAGGCGGTGCGGAGTGGGTGCCGAGTGGCTCTAATGAGCTATGACCGTATGATTGACGACTTTACCGGTCATTAGCATACTTTTGTTTATATTTTCATACCAGTGAAAGCATCACTCGATCCCGTCAAAGTCATTTCATCCTTAATTAATGGATATTTCATGAAACTGACGATTTGCAAGTCAAAATGGAATTCGAAGTGGCGCGCAAAGCAATCCACGTGGTTAATTTATGACGTAAACAGTCACAGTTTCTGAATTTCCGACGAGCGTGTTTCGGCAGTTTTGTCATATAAAAGCTATAAATTGCTTTGTGCAACAAACACTGGATCTTGGAGCTTTAGAATTCCTGCAGCAAGTCCCGTTGCCATATAATTTAATGATGAAGTTATAACAATAGGTATAAACCTAGGTACCTATAGGCTCCTAACTATTGTAATCGTCTCAGCATGAGATCACGTAGGTAGGCGACGTGAGCGTGGGAATAACAGAAACTGTAACAAGCATTTCAAAATAAAATCACTTAAACATTATCCAGAGTAGAAAAGACAGGAATAGAGAACAGATTTGAACAATAAATGGATATAAGTAGATGCATTAAGACATTAGTGTACCGACGATTAAAACATTACATTTACAATATTCTGTGGAATAAGAACTCGTAAGTAGGTTAAATGAGAAAGAAGAAACGAGGCTATCACTAATCAAAATGATAATTCAATCTGAAAAGATTCTATACAATGCACCAAAGCACATGAACTTATGAAAGTTTTACAAAAGTATACGTCATGGTTAAGATACAAACTGTGATATACTAGACAGAGAACAGCACGACACGTATTTTTCCACGACCGCTCCGATCCAAACTTTATACTCCTTTTCTGTGTTTCAAACTTGCGGGAGCATAAACCAGAGCAATTTTATATCATAACAAGTTTCAATGGCATCACCCGCGGGAGACGCGTCGTATAAACTTGCGAGACACAGTTTGAAGCCTAGGGAATAAACTCATCTTTTAGCGGGAAAATTCCAAAAACCACCAGCTGCGGTAAATCTGCCACACTTTTGGTTATAAGTTCAGTGTTTCATCGTTTGGGATTGACGGGGTCAAATATAACTTTTGTAATTTACTAATGTGCACTTTGTAACGTAAACTTTTTCGCGTAGCGAAATATTATTGTAAGAAACAAAGAAAGTGGATGATCACCAGCCGTCGAATATTGGAGAGCTGAGAGAAGAAGAAAGAATAATTAGCACGTAATATTGGCCGATTATAAAAGACGGAATCGAAGAAAAGAGGATGTCTCGGATTTTCTCACTAATATCAAACGTGACATAACATACAATTATGCCCTTTTTCCAACGAGCAGTGTAAAGGAAACACGGAGCGTTAATTCTGTAAATGAAGTGCAGTACGATACTGCGGTCACGGGGCGCGGCTGCGCTGCCGCCCACTTCCGCCCGCGTCCGCTTTATTATCAACAATGTCATCATTTACGCTTTCGGGTTATTATTGCAAAGGGTAATTTGGGCGTTGTAATGAACTTGTAACGCTGTTTATTTGCTCACGGAATTTCGATTATATTCTGTAAACGGTTATGTTGGTTGATGTTCCGTAGCTGCACTGATGTTTATTTTAACTATATACTTGTGTCATCATTATAAGAGTTTTCTTCAGTTTTATGCAGTGATCAATTAAGATTTTAGAAATCTTCACTGCATAAATTGTGAGGCTGCAACTGTGAGCTGGCGGTACGCCATTATCAGTATTACCATAGCTCATGGTAATGAATATATTACCATGAGCAATGGTAATATATTCATTTTTTTATTTTACCATTGATAATGATAATACTGAAAACGATGGTACTGGATAGAAACAAATTTAATCGTCTCGACTGCTCAGTTTTATATTATGTGAAATGCTTGTTATTAAAAGCTATAAATAGTAAATCAGACTATTAATAAAAAATCGTAGGTATTACGTTCTGAATGGAAATAGCTTACATTAATTTTTTTTAATTTCTAGAGTATGAATGAAAATGATATTAATTTCACAAAGAAAAGCTGCTTTCCATTAACGTTGAAAATATAAGTTCTATATAATATGTTAAATATATTTTCTTTAAGTCTGAATGTTATTTCTAAGGCTTTCATTATGTACCGTTTTTATTATTTAACCGTATTGATTATGTACTAAACTTATTATCACCTTTACTTTTTAATTTGTATGAAAAAAATACAATGTTTTAGTTAAATAGATAGACTAGTGTAAGCCCAGAGGCTTCGCCCCGCACGCAATTTCGAAATTTTTCTTCCCATATTCATATAGGGTATATTCATTCATTGTATTTCTAGCGATAACGCCACTTAAGTCTTTAAAAATATAAAAAAGTACAATTACCAATGAGAATAAGTAAGACCTCGCGTAAGGAAGTGAGGAATAGTTCTAGTCCAGATACACCTAACCATAACGTCTGCAGTTCACTTGCGGAATTAATGCCTTGTTTCCTTAACACTGCGTTTGTATAATTAAGTGCCGCCGGTTGTGTGTGCTGAGTGGTAAGATGCGGGCTCCTGTTTGGTTAGAGAAGCTATGTTAGTACGTGCAGGCTTGCTTATTGCTTAGTACTGTTATACCTAAAGTAGTAGCTACGTAGCTACGTATTGTTGCTATGCTATTGGTATACCATTATCTCAATTAACCTATACATGCATGGTAGGTGAAGTGGGAATTAGCAGAGGGTCATTAGAACTGCATCAAGCAGTCGAGGATATATTTGATATTTCCTACTATACAAATCTTGCTAGTGGTGTCCTATTGATTCGCATAATGTCTTTTGTCATAAAAATTTTCCGCATACATCATTTGTCATAACCTCCTCTAGTCATAATATTGGAAATACATATTTTTTTGTAGTAATACTGATAAATTGTCCTAAAATTTTATTGCTATAATATTTTTTTGTATAATATTTTTTATTCCTATTTTTATTTGTCATAATGGTTGTTATGTATAATTTTATAGTTAATAATGGTGTATGTCCTAATTTTCATTGTTCATAATTGTTATTGTATATAATCGGTATTGTATCTATTTTTTGCTAGTGAGGTATATTGTAGTGTTGTCCTGAATATTGCTTATTAAGTATGTTTACAAATTCTACTAGGATCTCGCCGTAACTCACATACCCAATAATAACACATTTTATTTACTCGATTTTTTTCATATGTTAATCCACTGATATTTAATTTCTTGGCTCCTCTTTTTGTTGTAAATATTTTGCACTCGTTTTCCATTGTAATTATAATTTCAAAAGTCGTTTAAGCACTTTGTTCCAAATATTAACACTAAAATTTTACTTTCTGTACATAACACATATAATAATAATGAAACTACCTTCATTTTTATTCATAATCAGTAATAGCGCCTTACTATAATATTTTTTATAGCAATGTGATATATTAATACATAGAAAAGATGTTTACTACGTTAATGAGTTAAGAAAATTCAAAATTCTATTGGTTAGGTTAGGTTTAATTTATAATTGACAAAGTTAACATTCCAGCAATATATGATTATGGCACATAATTTTAGTGATATCAATAGTTAGGACATGTTAGGCTTATGGCATAAAATAATATGGTTATCAATGGTTAGGACACAGAATATTATAGGTTTCAAATATTAGGACAATTAAAAGTATAACAAGTTATAATAGGAGTATTGACATTATGACTGGTGATCATTAGCTATTACATATATTATTATGAATTAAAATTTTATGAGTTGTAAAATTATGGCTAATAATAGTATGCGAATGAATAGGGAACCGTTGGGAGGCCATCCTCCCAAACCTTCTCATTTCACGGATTGATAGATTAGATAGATAGATAGATAGATAGATAGATTAACTCTTTATTATTACACTACAAACATGAAACCTTAAATTTAAATATACAATTATAACAAATAATGTAACAATTGGCGGTCTTATCGCTAAGAGCGATCTCTTCCAGACAACCGTGCAGGGAGAGGAGAGTACAGTAAATCACATTGGTGGGTAGTGTGACAGAAGAAGTAAAAATTCTCTAAATTTAGTAAAATTTCTGTGATTGATCGATAGATATTTGATACTCTTTCACGCCAAACCTACTGAACCGATTGGGCTGAAATTCAGTATGTAGATAGTTTAGACCCTGCAATAACACATAGGGTACTTTTTATCCAGATATTCCCACGGGGACGATATCTGCGCGAGTGAAACCGCGGGGCACAGCTAGTTATGTATCATCATCTCACGATGATGATGATATCAGTTCGTCTGTCCACCTTGTGGGCGGACGTCCTACGCTGCGCATACCAGCAATGGAGACCATTCGAGAACTTTACAGCCATCAGTTCTACGTGCTATGTGCCCTGCCCATTTGCACTTCAACTTGCTAATCCGGTACGGGCTATGTCGGTAACTTTCGTTCGTCTACGGATCTCCTCATTTCTGATTCGATCTCGCAGAGATATCCCGAGCATAGCCATCTCCATAGCTTGTTGCGCTATTTTGAGCCTGCTGATAAGGCCCACTGTCAGAGACTACGTTTCAGATCTATAAGTCATCACTGGTCGAAGACTAGTTATGTATAATCTCCAATATTTTATTGTCATAGTTTTCAATTATAATTACTGTAAAAACCGATTACAAAGCCTTATAAATATACACTCTTTTTTTGTTTTTCTAAATCGTTAGTTCGGATAAAATGAAATGGCCGTCGTTCGTTTTATAAGCTTTATTATATTCTACCTCGAAAGCGATTCAACGTCATTGTATTTTACCTAACTTTTAATTGATTGACGCTGTCAACTTATGTCAGCATTGCATCGGAAAATAATATTAATTAATTAATTATTACATTGTTCTAAATTATGTAAATAATAATTATTGTTATCGTTAGATCAGTAGTGTGCAGTTCTTTTTACCGAGTGCTCGTAGTGGTTGCTCCTTACGAATCGCGGGTTCGTCCCGCTCGTACCCAGGTACGATGAAAGACTTATATAACTTGCCTTCTAGTGATGAGTCCAGCGAGGAAGTTGTGACGGATAAAGTTATGTTCCAAGAATGTTTATCAATTAGTCATGAGGAATTTACGGGCGCAAGGTCCACAGAAAAGAGGCCCAGGGAGAAGAGTGATGGAAGCAGTGAGGAGGGATTTACCTCAGTGACAAGAAAACGTCGTCCGAAAATACCTACAAGAAGTGAATCGGCTGATAACCTACATGAGAAAGAGCACTATAAAAGTCCAATTTTGACGAAGCGCGTAGTTGGAAAATCGTCATCAGGAAATAATGAGGAAAATAAGTCATTCGAAGTATGTTTAACGTCGTTGAAAATATTACCCAAGCAAATGGCTTTAGCTAGACTTTTACGAGATTCAAATATAAACAACATTATAAACATAAGATACAGAAGCCCGTATAAGGTAATTATTCAATTAGACAATAGGAGCCAAGCCGAGAATCTTATCAAGTGTTCGAAATGGCCCGAGCTAGACATACGCGCTCACTTTACAGATGAAGGTAACCTATCTTATGGTATGATAAAAGGTGTAGATTTGGAGATGACTGAAACCGAAATTCAACAATCATTAAGCTCCACTATACCTATTATATCTGTTAAAAGACTTAGACGTATAGACATCGAGGGAAAATGGATAGATAGCGAGACTGTAAGAATATGCTTCAAAAGCCCAACTTGCCCACCTTTTATAGCTGCATATGGTTGTAGATTCACTGTAGAACGGTATGTTTTTCCTGTTACCCAGTGCTCTAATTGTTGGAGATATGGTCACATTAAAAAATTTTGCCCCTTGAATAAACGCCTTTGCCCGAAATGTGGAAAACCGCACGAAAACTGCGACATAGACACTTTTACATGCATAAATTGCAAAGGACCTCATATGGCATTTGATAAAATCTGCCCTTTCTTTACAAAAGAAAAAAATATTCGGAACATAATGAGCGAGAATAATATAACATATAAGAATGCCCTAGAAATTTACCTTAAAAATAAAGAAGAAAAGGCGATAGAGAATGTACGCAATTTTGAGAAAGAATTTCCGCCTTTGAGATCTCCAATCAGAACATTGTCGAGCGTTTTTACTCCGAATGTAACAGCATATCAATTGACAGAGGAAGTGACAGTACATGAGGACAGACACGGAGGAAACAAGGAAGAAAAAATTACAAGTGATCAGAGTAAGAACAAGAAAATAACACAGCACAAACAACCGCTACCAACAAGAGATGATGAAAATGATATGAATGTTGACACAATGTCTCAAGAAAAAAACACCGTAAATAGAACAGGATTGAAGGATATGAATCATTTGAGAGAAGAACACAGACAGGAGGAGACGAACAAAACAGACGATGATGATGGTAACTTAGGCAAGAATGAATGGCGATTTGAATGGAGAAGAATTTTTGAAATAATCAAAAATATTATATTTAGGGATGAGTCGTGGGGAGATAAAATTCTTAGCCTAGTTAAAATTGTATTTGAAGAAGTTAGTTCATATGTAGTAAAGTTGTTTGCAGAGGGAGAAATACTGAAACGTATGTTCCATACGTCTCAGTATCGATAGCAGAAGGCACCTTCAGGAATTTTGGTATCAATATATTTCAGTGGAACTGTCAAAGTTTGTGTCCTAAAATTATAAGTTTTGAGGCCTTATTATTCCAAGAAAATATTCATGTGGCCATCTTGAGTGAAACTTGGTTAGATAAAGAGGTAGCTCTAAATATTAGTGGCTATAACACTTATAGGCAGGACAGAAGTGACTCATATGGAGGTGTCGCGATTATAGTTCATAAATCTCTACGTTCATATGCCTCTCCTATCATTTATTGCAATTCAGGTATAGAAGCGGTCCATGTCAAAATACTGAACTGTGCTGATTTGGAAAACATAATTTCGGTTTACTGCCCGTCATCTGTTTACACGCAACAATCTGATTGGGACCTGTTATTTTCACTAGTTTCTAGCAGAACATTGATTGCAGGTGACTTTAATGGTCACCATACGAATTGGTCTTATAAAATAGATCAGAGAGGTATCCAACTTTTAGATTCATCTCTAGATAATAATTTTATATCAATCAATAATGGCGACTCTACACGAGTAAAATTAGTCGATGGTATCCTCCGACGTTCATCACCTGATATAACTTTTATTTCAACGGATATAGCTATTAAATTCAATTGGAAAGTGCTCAGTGAGAATTTGGGAAGTGACCATCTTTTTATTAAAATAACTTTTGATTATAACGACAAAGAAGAATTTATTCGAAAACGCAATTTTAAAAAGGCCGATTGGATAAAATATAGGGAAGTTCTTTTAGAGTCTTATTCAGAAGATAATTTACCCACAAATGTAACTACTAATCAACACATAAATAATATAATGAATATACAGGAAAGGTACAATTATTTTATCGAAAAGATTGTTATATCTGCAGATAAGAATATACCTTTTATTAAAATTAAAACTAACCCGTCATCTAATTTTAAACCAAAAGATTATTGGACGTCTAATTTATCAAAAGTGGTAGGAGAACGTAGGCTTGCACTGTCCGAATTTAGAAGAAATCCTACACCAAATAATCTCAAAAAGTTAGAACAAAAAGTGATTGAATCTAAACTATTAATTAAAAAAGCACGGTCATGTAACTTCAAAAAATTTTGCAGTGGTATCGACGAGACTACCTCAGTTTCAGAGATGTGGAGGAAAATGCGATGGTTTAAAGGCTATCGGCAATCTAGATTTACTACCTCGGATAATAAAATTGAACAATTACTATACTCTTTAACTCCAGATTCTGCCATTAATCAACAACCTATTATTGTATCTCAAAATAATATATTAGAAATGCCTTTTAAGATGCAAGAACTTTTGAACTGTATAAAGAAAAAAGACACGGCCCCGGGAATTGATGAGATTACATACTCTATGATTTACAACCTGCCTCCTGCAGTTAAAATTATATTACTCAATTTGTATAATGACATTTACACCTCAGGCTACATACCCTCTCAGTGGCGCTCAATACTGATTGTACCCATACCTAAAGCCGGTTCTACTGAACAAAAGCTCCGACCGATTTCTTTACTATCGTGCGTATGTAAAATTCTTCATAATATGATTCTCAAAAGGCTAGAATGGTACGTTGAAAAATATAATATCCTTTCAGCACGTACTTCCGGTTTTAGAAGAGGACAATCATGTTTGGACTGCTTAGCTAGACTAGTTACTTACATTCAAATAGGATTTTCATATAATATCCCTACTGTTGCTTGTTTTCTCGATGTCGAAAATGCCTATAACAACGTCTCAATTGAAAAAATAGTAAGTACACTCGATGAAATTAATGTCGGACAGAATATGTGTAGGTATTTCTGGTCGTTCTTGAGTGCAAGATGTCTAATGATTCGAAGTAATGACGGGAGCATTCACTCAAGATGGACTACTAAAGGGTTGGCTCAAGGTTGTCCCACCTCTCCTTTGCTGTTTAATTTAATTACTCATAAAATATGCAATGCATTTGAACACACAATTAAAGTGTCCCAATACGCTGATGATTTTGTTTTTTATATAAGTGACAACGATGTATCGTTTTGTGAATACTCCTTACAAAATGCAATAGATATTATGGTTAAAAATTTAAGAGAAATGGGATTAGAACTGTCTAGTAATAAATCTGTGTTATGTATGTTTAGTAGAGGTCGTAGGAGAAATGTTATTGAAATCAAAATTAATAATTGTACATTAGGTCAAGTAGAAAGTTGCAAATACCTAGGTATGTGGTTAGATAGGTCTCTTTCATGGGGTAGACATATTAAGGAAATTACGGAAAAGACGTCTAGGTATTTAAATATGTTAAAAGTTCTAGCCGGGTCGACATGGGGAGTACATCCTAAATACCTACGCACATTGTATATCTCGTTGATAAGAAGTAGGGTTGATTACGGTTGCTTTCTTTATGACACTAGTGCAAGTATACATCTATACAAATTGGAAAAAATTCAGAATCAAGCGATGAGAATTATAGGCGGTTTTATAAAAACTACACCCATACATGTTATGGAGAGTGAAACATGTATTCCACCCTTACATATAAGAAGGTTATATTTAGCGTATAAATTCTGTATTAAAAGTATGTCCTGGGAATCTAGTTTAACGATGCAGCTCATTGACGAATTATTCATATTTAGCGAATTTAGATATTGGCAAACTAAGAAAATACCGTTACTTATGCATGTTTATGATATGTGTAGAAGCCTAGATATTCATTCTTCAAATCCGCTGGAAATGTTTTCATTAGATACTTGGGTCACTTACATACAGATAGAAGGGGTAATAGATTGGCATTTAAAAAGCATAAAAGGGGCAAAACTAAATTATGAGGTGACGTCACTAAAATTTGATATTATTAGAGAATTGCATAATAAATACCACAATAGACAAACTATTTATACAGACGGATCGAAGAGTGAGTCAGGTCAAGGAGCTGCATACTATGATATAAGCTATGGTAGACATGGTATGTTTAAGGTTGTCAGTAATGATGTATGTATTATGACCCTTGAACTGGTTGCAATATTAGAAGCGCTGAAATATGTAAATATTGAAATCACGAGAGGTACGGGTGTAGTTATTTATACTGATAGCAAGAGTGCTCTGCAGCATTTAGCTCGATGTTCCTCTGGGATCCAAGGAAATTCGATTGCTTATGCAGTTTTGAATGAAATTCATAACCTGTCACTCAATGATGTGGATCTGAAGTTGCAATGGGTTCCGAGTCATATAGGTTTAAGAGGTAACGAAGAGGCTGACAGATTAGCTAAATTAGGAAGTACAGAGGGGGATGCTTTTTCTATTAAGCCGTATTATACAGAGAAGTTAGCCTTTTTCAAGCGACATTGTTATGACATATACAAAGAATATTTTGACAAAAGAAGTAAGGAAAAGGGTATATGGTACAAGGTTCTACAGAGTCAGCCTCCTCGGATACCGTGGTTTGCGGTAAGCGGCCTCAGCAGGCAAGAAGTTGTTATAGCTCATAGGATACGGTCGGGACACTATCCATCAGGAAAATTTGCATTTCTTATTAAAAAAGCTGATTCTCCAAATTGTGATATGTGTGGTACAATTGATGATGTGCATCATATCCTGATGGATTGTGCCAAATATGATGTTAAAAGAAACGATTTTTTACATAGGTTTGACTTAAACAGGTATGATATGGGTGTATTTGTGGGCATTCTGTCCGAACCCGCCTGTAAAGCGGCCCGCGCGCTCTGGCAGGTATTTATGTAGCTATATTATATTTGATAGATGTATGTATGTGAGGGGGCACTGCGGGTGCGGGGGAGCATGTTCATGGGTAGATCTGTGTCATACTTGTTAATTTTTGTATTTTTAGTAATTAGCTATAAGTTAAAAAAGTTCTGTGTAATGTGTTTTTATAAATATTATTATGATTTGTTTTTTTAGGATAAGGCTATGATGGGACTGTCATACCCATTAGGGTAAAAGCCCCAAAAATAAATTTCAGATTAAAAAAAAAAAAAAAAAAAAAAAAACTTTTAATTGAATGTCTCGTGAAATTAATTTATAATTAATGAAAATGGATGTAAAATTTAGTTCGGAACTTTTGAAAACCCTGATGTGTTTGTAGCCACCTCACGGGTTCAGTACGACGTAGGTACGTTTGGATGACAGAATATTACTCGTGGGTATCTTAAAGTTTTTAAATTTAATATAACCGAGTACAAAACACTTAGACTCACTGGTACTTATATAATATGGTAATAGATTGACATAACATAACATCACGTCTTTTCCCAAAGGGGAAGGCAGACGTGTAAACAGGACTTAGTCCCATTGTAGGTACATACTTCGCCAGTTATGTTTTTAGGTCCCATGTAATAGGGAGCTAGCCTATTGTTGGGCACAGTTCCAGGCTCCAAGCTGTCATTGAGAAAATTCCTAATGGAATAATTTAATAACAGTTTTTGATGACCTCATAATCCTCAATAGTGCTTGCGACTACTAAGCAACCGAGGCAGCGCAATATAAAAAATGCTTCTAAATTGACTTTGATACATTCATAACTGTTTTTCATTACTGGCTGAGAAAAAGAAAATTTCTTTCACTATTCCATAACTAGTTATTAAAACGGATCCTTTGGTCTATTTTTATAACGGTTTTTCATAACTGTCTACGAAAAATAAATTTTCGTCAGTGTTTTATAACTAGTTATTAAAACGGATCCTTTGGTCTATTTTTATAACGGTTTTTCATAACTGGCTACGAAAAAGGATTTTTTCTTCAATGTTTTATTACCAGTTTCATAATATAATTTATTATAAATTTAAGTTGACTTTAATCGAATCCACCTTTTATAGTTACTTGTATATAACATGTAGTTACGTTTGTAAATTTTAAATAAAGTAGCAATAAACAGTTTCCTCAAAAGTGGTCTCTATTTATTTTAGAGTATCTGTAATGGGAACTTTGCTTTAGGATATGTAGTCTAAACGTCTCAAAAGGTTGGACTCATCAAAGACCCGTTTTACGAAAGTTGCTATCCTAGAGGTGCTTTAATTAAAGAATTTTATTTACTCTTGAATAAATCGTACCAATAAATATTAATAAATTAATAAGTAAAAAATATGTTAACATTTCCATAAATCCTAACCTAAACATATAAATACATTTAGGAATTTAGTCATATAAAAATAAAAGAGGACACAACATTTTGATCTGTTAGTAACATAATTAGACCAGATTACCAGATTATTATTATTATTACCAGATTTTTGATCCTTAATTGTATTTGAGTGAATCATTTGTTATATCACTAAATGTAAAAGATACTAACCAATGTTATAAACTGTAGAATAAAAAAAAATGGGATGAAATACCCAATTTTGCCGAATTTTAACTGTTTCTCAAAAATGTCTACCATTGGTCGACTTAACTATAGACACCAAAAACCAAGAGTTGGTGATATAGGCTTTGTTATTGTATCAGTCACGGCTTTAGATGAAACTATTCACTAAGACGTGACACACTGCTCGCATGGACTAAAATTCGGAACAATTGTCTTGAGATTTCAGCATAGGTATTATTATATTAGATATATTTAAATTGAAAAAGTAAGTACAGCAACCTAAACATAAGTAGGTCGATAATCGATTCGATATCCTTATCCAAATCATCTAATTAATCAGTAAGGGGTTAGGTCGGAGATGGGAATTCAAATGGATTCGTTCGATTATTGGAAATAGCCTCGGGCGGGTGTTCGACGATTTGTTTGCAAAGTTTCTGATTCCCGATGGAACGATGAACTTCAGCTTGTTGGATGAGACTAGTTTATGAATTAGCCTTTTTGTTTTGATTGAGGAACGTTTGATCACTTTAGATACGGTTTAATTGGAATTGTAGTAGGTTTTGCGAGTTTTTTTTTTATTAGGAATATCTAAGAGTTAAGGACCAGTGGAAAAATCCTTTAGTTTTTACTGTTTTGTATTTCTGACGCATTTTTAATATAAATGAAACCTAGTTTATACTTTACCCAAAATTATGGCAAAGTCAGCGACCATACATGAGCTTCATTGCATATGAATCGTTATGAAAATTCCTGCAACCTCACGATTCTACGTTAGAAAATAATTCATTTATATTTTCAGTGCCTTTATTGAATTTTCTGGTATTCAATAATATTAGCAACGTGTTTTTTATTGGTTTAAGCTTGTCTTTTATTACCTATAACATGATATTATATTAAAAGTTTGAAAAATATAATCTTAAACCTACTGCGCAATGGTAGCGATTCATGAAATTTAAAATTCAGAAGCGTTTGGGATTGAGGGAGCTAAATTTTAAAACTACAACAGTGATTTATAGAGCGGGGTCATGAGCCACGGGAAATTCATTTCACGCTGACCTCACAAGAAAAGCTGCTCTAAGTACCTACTTAAACAATTAGCAAAGCCAGATTTAATCTTCTCATTATGAATAAGGGCTTGCTGAGATTATGGAAGAAATTACAAGATTAGGCGCGAGAGTACGGACCATTATAACCGACAAAATGAACTTTTAATAATTTATACTAAGTAAGTTAATTATTACTGCTTTCGAGTTTTTTATAAACGAAGGTTTTGGCCATGGGGATACCGGCTTTAAAATACTAACCCACCGTTTCTCCTCGTGGTTGCTGTAAGAACCGGTTAAGGGTTATTAGATCGATAGGACGGGTAGGAGCGTCCTCTACGTAAAACTATTGATCTGCGCTCGCCAAGCGTGACGTGTATAGGCAAAATCCACCAAAACCCTCTCTTATGGGGCAGGCCTATGTCCAGCAGAGAACTTCCAACTTCTGAGATGATGATGAAGGTTTTGGGCTTTATCACTCAAAAATAAATACTTGACTAATTTAAGGCGCCTTATCAGCCAAATCTTCCATCTAGTTCGCTCGCTCGTTTTCTAGTACATAGGCATTGAATTTCCAAAAATCATATGTTGTGTTTTTCAATCATACCATTTTTATATATTTAAGAAAACTTAGTATAAATATCTTTTAATTTAAAGAAGAGATCAAAAAACCCGTTATTTCCTTTTTTTTCGATTAGTAAGCAATTCAACGTCATTGACTTCATATAAATAAAAAAAAAACATTTATACATATGTATTTTTTGGAAATTAAAATTTAGTGATTTTTTAAGTTCAATAATTTAAAATGCGCGAGCGAGATGGAAGGTTTGGCTGCTATAGTCGCCTTAAGTGATATGAGTTTTGTACAAAGTAGATTTATTGCGGAATATAACGGATCCACTCTCTATAGGTACTTTAGTTATCCAGAGGGTGGTGATAGCATTTACTTTTCTGGCGATGAGCTCTAAGACTGGTATATTCAGCTCACGAAAAACGCATAAAGTTTCACGGGTAAGTTATGGCGTATTTGTGTCGAAAACCAATTACCTACACAAGAATACGCGTCTTTTTGCTTTTCTTTAAGGAAAAGAGACGGCGGTGTTCCTAATTTGGGTATAAAATTGACAGATATTTTTAGACGCTACATTCTGTGACGCTACGACATCTCGTAATATTACTTTGAGTAGATACTATAGAGAGCATTGATGCATTTACCTATATCTAATATGTTATGAGTCAAATTCATTTTTGGGTCACGCAATCTTATTTGCGGGTTAAAAATAATATCCTACTTCAAAGGAAAGTCTGGTAAGCCTTTGATATTTCTGTGCTTGTAAATTGAGTAGCTAAGGATGTCTGTTTGACTTTAACTAGTAAGGGTTAATTTACATATCAACATGGGCGCGGATAAGATGCGAGACGGGTCTAGTTAAAGGTATTCTTTGTATTCGTGTGGTAGACTGAGTGCGCGAGCCAGGCGCTGTTCCTTGTATTTGACACTAGACCCGTCAAGCGCCTGACTCGCGCCGCCTTATGTCCTATACCTTAAGATCTTTTTTTCATTGCTTAGCTTTTTTTTACTCACTTTTTTATACAGGGCATAAGGCAGAGTGCATTTATTGAAAAAAAAAAAAGACTAAACAATAGAGCTATCTACTTACTATCTACCCTAACTAAATACCTATACATTATTCCATAGAACACTTCAAACATCCACAGGTCGATATGTCAACCTATAGAAAATCCAGGTGCTCTAAACTAATGTCAGATGGCAGCGTACCCAAGATACTGGCGGCATTGCCACGTTGAATAGCAATGCTTATACGTTGGGCCAGATAATAATTAATTAGTTAACTTTAGAATTAGTATAAGGTAAGTTATAAAAATTAATGATCTTTATTGCTAGATATCAAACATAGATAAAGCACATTCCATACATATTGCTTAGTGTATGTTATTAAATAAACCATTGAATTTAATATATTATATGAAATTTACTTGTTTCCGTTCCTACTTCTTAGTAATACTAATACAGATTCAGTTAATATACAAACACACAAAACCGAGGTTTAATACTAAAGTCAGAAGGTATCATAAAATCCGGTTCGAGATGGATGAATGCCGTAATTTAGGCGCTTAATAAGCTGCTCGACGCCAAATAACGAGCTTTGACTGCGACTGCCTGACGCTCGTTAGTGTAACCTTCACTTGATTAGGTCGCGATTTTAGTAATACCTTCAAGAACGTTTTCTGTAAATAATATTTGCTGGTGATACTTGCAAGTTTTGACAAGAAAAATGGCATTTTTTAAACGAAAACCTGTGTGCGTTGAGAAGTAGTGATTAGAATGTCAAAAATCTTTTCAATAATATGGTGAACACGATAAATGAAAGTTTATGCAATTCGATATACAATTAACTGCAACTTGTAGGTAGGAAAAGTATTTGTTGAATCTTAAAGAACAATTTAACCAAAATCAATTTGTGTGAAATGCACCGCTTCAGAGCGCTAAGATGCTTCTTATAAACGACTTTAATTAATTGCTTTTACTCTCGGAAGATTTAACTTCGAACAATTTTATTGTATCTGCACTAGATTTCAGACTAGATTCTGTTAAAGTTAATTGGATATCGTGATTTAATGAAACGTTCACGATCTGAATTCATTTGTGTTAATGAGAATTTTGTTACGAACTTGTTCGTGATTATGGAAGTTTAAATGCTGACTATTATCAACTATTTTATACTTTTATACTTGAGGCGGTCTATTTTTTTTTTTTTTTTTTTTTTTTATGATAGTGAGTGACAAGACGAGCTCATCAGATGCCTGATGGTAAGCATCATGATTGCCCATATCAGACACAGTGCCACCCAGTATTTTAAAATTCAAAATTCTTCGCGGCACTGCACTGCGCCTATCACCCTGAGATATGAGTTGTTGAATCTCATCATGCCCAGTAATTTCGCTGGTAACATTGCCCTTCATACAGGAACACAGTAATGTTTGGACATTACTGCTTGGCGGATGAATAACTGGCAAAGGTGTGGTACTTCCCCAGGCGGCCTCCTGCAAAAGAGGCCTACCACTACAAAAATTTGCTTGAAATAGAATATGAATTTGTAGTGGTAGGCCTCTTTTGCAGGAGGCCGCCTGAAGAAGTACCACACCTTTGCCAGTTATTCATCCGTCAAGCAGTAATGTGCAAACATTATTGTGTTCCTGTCTGGAGGGCTATGTTACCAGTTAAATTACTGGGCATGACGAGTTTGAACAACTGATATCTCAGGGTGGCGCAGTGCAGTGCCACGCAGAGTTTTGAATTTGGGATTTTTTGAAACTGGGTGGCACTGTGTCTGATATGGGCAATCATGATGCTTGCCATCAGGCAACTGATTTGCTCGTCTTGTCACTCAATATCATAAAAAAAATGAATATCGGAATAAAAAGTACTATTTATGTTATTCCAGGGTCTAAACCTGGAATTTTTACCGAATCAGCCCAATCGGTTCGTTAGTTTTGGCGTGAAACGGTAACTAACATCCATCCCTGAATCCTCACAAACTTTCGTATTTTTATTATAAGTAATTAGTAATACTTTTATCACATCACCACACCACATCAGTAAATACATATTTTACTCACCTTGCAATATTGCTTTTCACACATTATGTATTATTATTATCATCATCAAATTACAGAATGAAATAAATTTCTCCTCTGAATACCACAGCTATTTTGATCGTTCGTGATGATAACAAGATGCTGTGCTGTATGTAATAAGATTTTATATTTGTTTACATGTTTTTCTTACTCATGTGTAGGTATAGCTTCTTAATATCTTGTAAGTATATGTACCTACCAGCTACATATCTAGTACATAGTATTATGTAGTACTAATAATAATAATATAATAATAATATGGGACAACTTCCACACACGGTCATCTGGTCCCAAACTAGGCTAGAAGCCTGTACTATGGTAACCAGATGACTGATATACATACTTATTTATGCTTATAACACCCAGACACAGATCAAACAGACATGTTCATGCACACAAATGTTTGACCTGGCCGGGGATCGAACCCGGGACCTGCGACACAGAAAGCAGAGTTACTACCATCTGAGCCAACGAGGCTGTGGCTAGGTGTGCCCCGCGGTTTCACCCGCGTTGTCATCATTCCCGTGAGAATATCGGGGAAAAAAGTACCGCATGTGTTATTCCATGGTCTAAGCTATCTACATTCAGCCTAATCGGTTCAGTAGTTTTGGCGTGAAAGAGTTACAAACATCCATCCATCCATCCGTCCTCACAAACTTTCGCATTATTAATATCAGTAGTATAGTATAGGTACTATTTTCGATTAAAACTAAGTATTTAGGCTGAAATGAATAAAATTATAGTCCAACATCATTTCCCATACAAATAGAAGAAGAAGATCTGGAATCTTCTTGATGAAGAAATTATATATCTCTTATAGAAGAGATATATAATTTCTTCATTAGTGTTTCATTTTATGTATCAACTAATAATAATAGAGTGGAATGTATTCAGTTAAACTACATAAGACACGTTTTAAAACTGCATGGAGGTATTTATCAGAATTATGGAATTATTTGAGGCATGTTTTTAAATACCTGTTTGAAGTTTTAAAACGTATTTTTTCATCGTAAAAGTGGATAAACGGCACTTTCTAATTAGAATGTTACTCAAAATAAAATCACCAATTAAAATATATATCACTTTTTTAACCGTCATTGGTATTTTAAAGTTTATATAATATGTGAAATGTTGACCGTTATATCTCATATTAGACCAATATTACGCGTTTTACGTTTTTAACGTCATATTAACAAGTTTAAACAGTTTTTGTAAAACTACCGTGAGTGGTACTCATATTTATGTCCGTTATATATTATATTTGAGTCCGTGGGGGTTTCGATCCCGCGGACACGCGTGAGCTCCTGATGCAGGGCACCGGAGTTGTTCGAAACCTAGGTCGAGCGTTTTCGAATTTTAAGTCGTTGTCATTATAACACTCGGTGCCTCGGTGGCGTAGAGGGCGCATGCTCGACTGCCAATCAAGAGGTCCCGGGTTCGATCCCCAGGTCAGAAAAAGTGTTAAATATTGGATTTTTCCATCAGGAATTATCTCAATAACTGCCTGGAGTCTGGAACTGTGCCCGGTAGATGGCAATAGGCTCGCCCCTTATTACATGGGACCAATAAAATTCTGGCGATATGTGGGTGTATCTACTATGGGACTGAGTCCTGGGTACTATGCCTACCCCTTCAGGAAAAAAGGCGTGAATGTAGGTGTGTATGTATGTATGTATGTATGTATGTACGTCATTATAACATAGTAAATATAAGTTGAATTGGTGCGAGTACTGGTATTACCTATGAGATATGATAGTAGGTAAGCATAATAAGTCATTGTTAAAGTTGCTACAACTCAGCCTCAGGATATACCTATAGAATAAAGATTGGTTAAATGCGCACGCCGTCTTTTAGGAATTTTAGGAATCGATTTGGTAATTTTTTCATAGGATTCTGTCACATTCCTGGAAGGCCACGTACGCTCTTAAGTAGATTTAGAGATGCTCCGAATTACAACACGTAACGTCATGACAGCTCCAAATATAGGAAGCAATACGTAATACTATATAGTAGAAGTAGATAATATATTAATAGTCTCACAATCTAAACTATTACTTAATTGTGTCGATAGCGGAGAATTCATATGTCACAAGGCGGTTGACAGTACGTAGTTCCAATATTACCTACCTGAACTGCTGAAGATGGGAGCACTATACTTATAATGTTATTATAGCGTGGATCGCTTAGCATCGATCTATCCGTCAACACGTTCACTCTTGACACGGGTTCCACATTCGGCCGATGGTTTATTCATGGCCTCTGAGCTTTCAACTGGCAAGTAAGTGCATCAAGGGCGGATTGTACGCTTCGTGCGCTCGATACTTCTGCTAAATATATTTACCAAATAGATATTGATAATTTACTTGCAATATAACATAATAGTTCCGTACACGGTCTACGGAATTTTCGATTTGACAACTTTATTATTGGAGACGTTGGGAATAATTGAAGAACCGTACTTTCGGCAAAAGTAGTATAGTAAAAAAAAAATTTTAGATGAACTGATCTTTGGCGACAGAAGTTTCGACGAAGGGTGATTTCGACGAACCGTTCTATCAGGGAAAAATGACATCGTGTAGGTGGCGAAAGATTATTCTGACTAAAGGTGATTTCGGCGAACCGTGTTATCGGATCGGTTGACTGCCTCGGTGGCGTAGTGGGCGCATGCTCGACTGCCAATCAAGAGGTCCCGGGTTCGATCCCCAGGTCAGGCATAGTGTTAAATATTGGATTTTTTCATTAGGAATTATCTCAATAGCTGCCTGGAGTCTGGAACTGTGCCCGGTATATGGCAATAGGCTCGCCCCCTATTACATGGGACCAATAACATACTGGCGAAATGTGGGTGTATCTACTATGGGACTGAGTCCTGGGTACACCTCTGCCTACCCCTTCGGGAAAAAGGCGTGAATGTATGTTTTATGTTATGTGTTATCGGAGAATAATGGTATCGTCAAAAATTTTTTTAGTTGAACTGACCGGTGGCAAAGAAAACTTTCAACGGTCGGTGGCTTCGAAGAATGACGGGAAAATAACATTTTATACTAACGTTGAGATGCACCAACTAATTTTACAGACTGTTAATGTCACCTGACTGTGATATGTCAGGTTAGACCAAACTAACTTTACAGACCGTTATGTCACCTGACCGATATGTCAGGTTAGACCAATATAACGCGTTGAAAGTTAATGTTATTTGACATTTATAGGATTTAACTAATAGATGGCGCTGTATGTTCTGGGTATCTTGTAATGGAACCCTACACTATTGTAGTTAAGGGTTGATATTATTTTGTGACGCGCATGCTAGGGATTCTGTGAACGTTTTGGTGGTTTTATGAAAAGTATTAATGGCAACGTGTGGTTTAAGGAAGATCTATGGCATGTGCGAGGGCGCGATGGCAACACAGGGAGGTGGACGCCAGCGCGACAGATGATTGTAGAGCGAGATTGAAGATGGTGGGCTTGGAATAAATCATTTAAAATATGCTGAAGTGTTCGAGTATTATTTAATGGAAAAGGCACGGCTACACAATGCATACATAGGTACGTATGCCTTAACAATTTTTTAATAGTAACTAAAACGTTACACACGTTAAAGTGATGATGGCCTAATCAGAGATGTTAAACAGTTGTTAGATCAGAGGTCAGTTAAACATTAGTTAATGTTAATGTTAAGGTGGCAATATAATAATACCCCACCCTCTCTACCCGTGGTGGACGTAAGAGCCGGCTTTATTAAATCCAGAGGATGGGCTGCAGCGTCCTCTGCGCGTTAAACCATCGAACTAGCGTGGCGAGTATTAGCAAAACCTTCCTTATGAGGGAGTCCTATGATCAGCAGTGGATTTTCTACGGCTGACCTGATGATGAATGTTAAAGTTTTAATATAGCCTTACACTCGTATTCAAGAAAAAGAAGTGCGCCCTAACGCATAGAGCTGGCAAATTTCATACGAAATAATTGCCTGGGATGGCGAACGCGGGGAGAAATTCCCTACTTAGCACAGTACAGTACATGAGTATTGTTCTTGGATACGAGTGTTGAGTTGTAGGTTGAGTATTGAGGTTAATTTTACAGTGATAGTTAAACAATACAGTGGAAGCTTTAGAATTCGGAATATAATTGGGGACCACAATTTAATTAATAATGTTTGTGGAACCGACAACCTTTCGCCTCTACAGTGGCGACTGCTAATTTGTTGATTGTTAACATCGATGTATGAAAAGCGAAAGGATTGGCTATATGAATTATTGGAAATAAAAATATAACAACATCACACCTTTTTCCCAAAGTGGTAGGTAGAGGGATAACCAAGACCCAGGTCCCATAGTAGATTATACACTCACATTCCACCAAGTTATCTATTCCAAATCCCATGTAATAGGAGGCGAGCCTAAAAACAGCGCGCCATTTTCATAAATCAAGTACATAGGTAATTATTATTTGTCAATGACAATTTTATAGGGAGGAAGACGAAGAGGGTAAGCTTCTATTTCTTTGGAGGAAGGCGGGTGACTTTCTAACATTGTAACTTGGGTTTACTTTTCAGCATTAAACGATAATATTTTGTCATTGTGTTCTATTTTGTTATTCAAATTTGCATAATACTTACCCTTGAAAGTATGAAAGGAAGTCAACTAACGTTAATGTTACCGAGATAACAACATCTAATAGGGCCGACCAAGGACCAATTAAAGCGAGTCACACTTTTGATTTAAGTCGATGGTACCTTTATCTTAACATATCATTGCGTCGTTAATAATAATTATTAGAAATGTTAACCTCACATACTATGGAAGGAGAGTAGACCCCACCGTAAATACCAATTCCTCGTTATGGGTATTGAAAAACGCGTGTGTTATGAACATTACGGAATCTCGGCTCTGTTCTTATCTACCATCGGCTCTCGCGAAGAACCGCCTCGTGCGTAATGTTCAACTTAGAACATTTGTATCATAATGTAATATTATTGTGATGAAACTAACGAATTCTGTAATTTACTATAGCCTGTTTTTCCTTACTTATCGGAACGTAACGATGTTGTTTCTAATTCTTATAAGTTTGAGTGATTTATTTTAACGTTAATTGAGTGAACTTCGAAGCAGCAGCAGCAAATTTTTTTTCATGTTAAAAATAGATAATTTACACTCTGCACGTCCTGAGGTTTATTTACACGTTCCGCCATGTAAGTAAAAACCGACTAAGTAAGTAAAGAAAATTATGATGCCACAAATTATTTCTAGTTATAGTCTCGAAAGTTATTGCGGTACTTAAGTGTTTATTAGCGAGTATGTTGTTTCGTGAATGCGTGTCGTATGTCCGATAGAGCCCGCCTCGGTGCGACCCTCTTGTGGCCGACGGACACAGAAATCAAATTAGCTGAATCCCTTTGACCGAACTTTGAGTTTGTTCAGTTATACTAACTGTAAAATTTATTAAACCGTTCGCTATATGTAGGTGACACAGTGGCGGGTGTGAACGACATGTTTGCTCAGGTGAGTGTAATTTCGACAGAGTTTGTTTCAGTCTTATGGAACTGTATGTTGTCGAGAATTTTACACAGTTTCAAATAAATAGTAGCAGGTAGGTATATTATTTCCATGAAGTGTTTTTCTTTGATAATATTTTTATGTTAAAGATTTTGTTTACGATTTTATTGGATTAAAATCATCTTAATAATCTAACAAATTTTTCTAGTTACCTTCGTCATAAACGAAAAATTTTAAAATGATTTCCATAAATATGAATAATCTTTGATCATAAATTTACAAGCTTTTACAAAATTAATAGCGTTGGAGGAAGGTCAATCTTTTTTCGTAAAATAAAATATAGGTGCTAATAATAAATAAATAATACTAATATGGGACAACTTCCACACACGGTCATCTGGTCCCAAACTAGGCCTGTACTATGGTAACCAGACGACTGATATACATACTCGTACTTATATAAGCTTAAAATAACACCCAGACACAGATCATACAGACATGTTCATGCACACAAATGTTTGACCTCGCCGGGGATCGAACTCGTGGCCAGCGGCACAGAAAGCATAGTTACTACCATCTGAGCCAACGAGGCTGTCCAAGTATTCTACAAATAATATTTTATAGAAGATAGATATATAATATATTTACCAGCGAAATTACTGGGCATGATGAGATTCAACCACTTGTATCTCTGGGTGACAAGCGCAGTGCAGTGCCGCGCAGAATTGTGAATATTAAAATACTGGGTGGCATTGTGTCTGATATGGGCAATTATTATGCTTACCATCAGGCACCTGATTTGCTCGTCTTGTAACTCACTATCATAAATAAATAAATAAATATGTAAATAGATACACATTTTATATCCTAACAGTTGTTAGGGAAAGTTATATCGGTTTTTGCTAAAATATGGACAATAGTGGCACTTCCCCACAAAGTAGGCGACCATAATTACGACCTCGACACACTCGAGTGAGTTGGTGGCCAACCAACAAAGTTTTAAACCATCTCGCATTTTGTACACTAATTAAAAAACTGTCGAGTGCCACTTGTTAAAAGGATTATTTTTATTAAAACTAGGTATTATTTTCTTTTTCAACTATTGCAAAATTTTTATTAAAATGTAGATTGTTTTAATTTTTTCTTTGACTATCAAATGGATTCAAATCTCACATTTGACAACTGCATTAAGTTGGAATGATATTAAATAAATAAGAACATTAGATGTAGGTAAGCTTTTTTAATTTGGATCTATGCCCTCCCTTTACATTTTCCATAATATCATGTATGTACGCAAAGATCTTCATAAATTTTGTAGCCTTGAACACATATATAATAATAATAATAATAAATTCATTTATTTCAGGCAATAGTGCGTATAATAAATTAAACGCACCAGAGGCCCATATTAATAAATACCTTACAGACTAACATACATAATAATATTATATTAACTATATCTATGCTTTAGGGATGATATGTTTCGGTCTCGCCTCCCTAAAGCGCCGGAACACTATGCCTTCCGGCCAAAATTCTGGCGCCAGGAGAGTCTCCTTAAATTTCACCGGAAACCGGAGCACGTAGGACTTGAAATTCTACGTCCGCGTAGACTCCAGCCTCGACAGTGAAATAGAGAATTCCTGGTGTGGGACTCGTCGTTGGCCCTTTTCTTTTATGTAGCGGACTATCTCCTCACCGGATGTGCTCTTGTCAAACCGGGAGAGATAGACCGCCATTGTCGGTTCTGCGACTCGAATGGAAGTAGCTGCAGCGGGAGCGGTACCGCGTTGATTGCGGGCAGGTCGAGGTTGACGCTTCCTCTTCTCCACAAGGGTGAAGCCGTTTTCATCGACCTTTTTCGTTGGCTGAACTGGACCCGGCAGGCGTGGAATGATACGGAACGCCTGCGCACGGGATTGCTGCTTTCTTTTATTCCGTTGCTGTTTCGTGCTCTCATTAGAGGGCCTCAGCGGGGGCGCGAGCGGGGCGGGGGCAGCGGCGGCAGCAGCGGCGGCTGCGTAGGCCAGGGGCGACGTGGTCGTCTTCGCTGACGTCTCGAGCGGGGAGCGGGGATATATGAAACAAGATTTAAATCTAAACTTGTACTACCACAAAATAGATTGACCAAAGTAAACAAATCATTTTTTACAACTGTGTAAGGTTCTACAATATTTTACCTGACTGTCTATTAAAACAAAGAGAGGCAATATAAAATACTAATTAAGAAAATTCTTACACAAAAAGCATAATATTATATAAATGATTTATTATGTGACAAAGCTTTATGGCAAGCTATTGACCTAAACAATATGATTACGTGCGATACCAGTTACATGAAAATATAATTTGTATCTGACGTTTATAAATGCATTCTTGTGCGTAAATTGTAATAAAAAACTGAACTGAACTGAACGGATCCACCATTAAATCAAGCAAGCAAGCAGTACCTAAAGTGCAAACATTACTGTGCTCCGGTCTGAAGGGCAATGTTACTAGCGAAATTACTGGCATGACGAGTTTCAACAACTAACATCTCAGGGTGACAGGCGCAGTTTAGTGCCACGCAGAATTTTGAATATTAAAACACTGGGTGGCACTGTGTCTAAAATGGGCAATGATGCTTACCATCAGGCACCTGATTTGCTCGTCTTGTTACTCACTATAATTTAAAAAAAAACATTCTCTATGTCACTGACTACCTCTAAACTCTTGTAGGTTGAGCAAGTCTCAAGTCCCAACGACTTGTTCCCAGTTACTTGTTACAGCGAACAAACTACTCCGGTGAACTGTAAATTAAGATTAGAACCGAGCGAATGCACAGACAGACTTGTGCGAAAATATGTCGTCCAGAAGTAGTTCCAGTCATACTATTGCTAAAGTTAAGATTGTCCAGCTTTGAAGTTTCGATGGTATGAAATTGATATTATAAGGATAGTAAAGGAGGTCAGGTAAACCTAAATAGATATTAAAGAAGTAGCTTTCTAATTTAATGAATTTCGGTACGTTTAACTGCCTCGGTGACGTAGTTAGTGCAAGCTCAACTACCGATCATGAGGTTCCGGGTTTGATCCCCTGGTCAGACCAAGTGTTAAATATTGGATTTTTCTATAACGAATGACTGCCTGGAACTGTGGCCGGTAGATGGCAATAGGATCGCACTCTATTACATCAAATTACATGGGACCAATAACATACTGGCGAAATGTGGGTGTGCCTACTATGGGACTGAGTCCTGGGTACACCTCTGCCTACCCTTTCGGAAAAAAGGCGTGATTGTATGTTATGATATCTTTACAGCATCTACTGTCAATTAATGTGAAGCCTAACGATGAAGCCTCAAAAGTTTAACAGAAAAATATAGTCGTACGTAAAGGGAATCACAAAGCCGAAGCGTCGAGTGTCGCTGGCGTCGTCACATTTCAAATATTTTTATTCAATGAAAGGCAAAGTTGCAGTTTGCATAAGGCCATACATATGCATGAGGTGACGGCCATGGTAGCGCGACCGGCGCATGTAAATTCAATAGACGATGCGCCTCACGAAAATAACGCAGCGGAAAACAGAATGGCGTCAAATCCGTTTTATATTAAACAACCGAATGAATCCAACACAATTTACGTCAGAGTATCAGAGTAATTCGCGCATAAAACATAATCCTACATAGTAAATTATTTTAAAATTTAATTACGCGATATTACGAACATATGGTGATATTGGGAACTTTTGAGTTGAAATAACGCACATTTGGTTCCATTGTTTCTACACGTTGCGTGGGTAAACATTTATTATATAGGTAAAATCGAGAAAGTACGAGTTCGTAATATATAACAAGTCAAGCAAATTAGATCTTAGCGCTCTCAAAATAACCTTCAGTTCGTATCACGTCGCATGTTGGTTTAGTTATCGTAGTTCTGTTGGAATTTGTAGCTCCAGTCACACCTCAAATATTACGAGCTGTGGCCAGCGGTTTAACCCGCTTAAGCCCGTCACACACGTAGCCAGGCATATTACGATATATTTTCTATACAAACATTCGGCTGACCGCACACACAGCTATAATATATATTTCTGTGACGTCACCAACATATACCGTAATTTATATTATTGCATATTATATTATATATATTATTATTATTATATTATATATTATGGTATAGCAAGGTATATTTCGCCATATTTATAAACATAACATATCCAAAGCAGCAGTGGAATCGTCCTCTGAAGAACTGTCAATTAAATCTATTAACAATGTACTTGATGAATTCATATTTACTTAATTAGTAATAAATAGGAACACCCTCTAATACAAAACACGTCCAAACGCTAGGCCGACCATTATTATTTTTTTTTTCGATCGTTCAGACTTCAGACATGTTAATAGCTCATGTCATGTTATTCGCAAAAAACGCTTTTTTTTTAAATGAATTTTGATGTTGGCCTCAGCCCACCCATGGCACGGGGATTACTAGTTTTCCTCGTTTTTTCTCTCTTTCGCGCTAGAACAATTCATATATGCTGTCTTGTTCTAACCCCCTGGGACTTGGTGTTCCCTGCTCACCGTACAACAGGGGCAGATGGCTTCTATCGCTTTACCGGGCAGTGGTGAGCGCAGGAGGCGTTCGACCCAAAGTTTAAGGGCGACTAATACAAAGGCTCCTAGACGGTACGAACCTCGGCTTCGTCGCCAGAATACGTGGGGTCAGACTTGCCCTGGCACCCCAGAAGGGGAGTGTCCTAGGGCCCTATCAATGGTTTGATCTGTTTGATTATTTGGAGAGAAACTAACCGATCTGAAGGATCTGAGAGATCTTCGACCTCGCCGGCGAGGTCGGTGTTGTGATTGTGTGAGTTGGTGGATCTGGTATCCGGCACCAGTACCGAAAACGGAGCGTCTGTTGCGTATATTGGTAGGATTGGGCGAACCTAGCGCCGCCGATGTGACGGCGGCGATAGAGTCGTCCGGGTCGTCCAGGACGTTGCGAGGGCGTCTACGGAGGGGAGGCCGACCATTATGGAATGAAGGCTAAATATATATTAAAGCATCGCCTCCGTGTGTGGTAGCTTGCTATAATATATAATAAATTAATATATATTATAGCTACGTGTGTGACGGGCTTTGTCTTCGTTTTCATGGGAATATTGGGGTAAAAGTACCTTATGCGTTATTCCAAGATCTAAACTATCTACATACCGAATTTCAGTCCCATCGGTTGAGTACTTTTTGCATGAAAGACTAATAAACGTCCAATTCATCCTCACAAAATTTCACATTTAATATTAGTAGGATAATATTAGTAGAAATGATTAGTCGTAGTAGGTAAGAAGTAAGGCTAACTGATACATACTTTATATAATATATCTTTTAACCTAGTTATTTTTAGATTGAGTTGCCCAAGACCTGACATTGATTGCCTCGGAGGCGTAGTTAGTGGTCGCAAGCTAGACTGCCGATCTTGAGGTCCTGAGTTCGATCCCCAGGACAGGCAAACTGTTATTGGATTTTTTCGTTAGGAATTATGTCAATAACAGTCTGGAGTCTAGAACTGTGCCCGGTAGCTGGCTCGGCCACTATTACTTGGCACCAATAATGTACTGGTGAAATGTGGGTGTACTTACTATGGGACAGTCCTTGGTGCACCTCACCTATCTCAGTGGAAAAACGTGTGATGGTATGCTATGTTATAATGTTGACATCCTTGCAAACATGAAAAATTTGTGCTCTATGATTTCCATAAAGCAAAAATCCATGTTATTTATAAGTTGTCATTCCCATTTTATATACCTACACAGGTATATAAAAGGAACACACTTTTTTCAATGTAAGGCATTCGCCCGAAATCCCGACGTACCCGTAAAACGACCCTTTGTTGTTCATACGATGCCGTCAGCATGTTTTTTCTCAAAGAAAATGGTCAATTTCGGAGGTTTATTCTGCGAGTTTTGCGACGTTTGAAGTCGACGCGGAGGACCTTTCGGGTAAATCTGCCCTCTCACGGCGACACTGATCTGACAAAATTATACCAGCCTAGATAAATCGATTGTTACTTTACATGTAAACCCTTTATAAATTGGTCTTCTACCTTTGTCAATGTTTTGCTATTTTTTAGGATTGTTCCACTTTTCCCCACCAAGCCGCCCCACTGGTGCGGTATAGTGGAAATAGGTTCTGTTGTAAAAGGAATAAAAGGAACCTTTATAGGTTCACTTCGTTGTCCGTCTGTCAAGACATTTGTTCTCGGGAACGCGTGAGGTATTAAGTTATAATTGATATCAAAACTCGGGTCTAAGCTCCCTTGTTGCTGTAAAAAAATCAAACTTCTAAGTCTTCTAAGACGTAATTAAAAGATAAAAAAACATACATTCACGCCTTTTTTCCCGAAGGGGTAGGTAGAGTTGTTAAATTAAAAGATATGGCCGTTTTATCGCATATTTCCATACTTTGCGTAATGGACAGAAAACCTTTAAGGTACTTCCCGTTGGCATTATAACATCATTAAATTTGGCAATTAGCAAGATCTTAATATACCACAAGTAAAAGAAAAAATCCCGAAATCGTAAAATTTTACAAAAAAAAATAATATTACTACGGTATCTAGGTATGGAACCCTACACTAAGCATTACATACCAAGGTATACATTAACAGTTTATTTCTAAAATCTTTATCTAAATGTATCGATGTCCATTTACGAGTACATCAATTTACTAAACATTTCCAAATCGGCTTAAAAAGAGCAGTGTAATGGTGAAATAGATTCGTGTGTCCCGCCCGACCGGTGACCAATGAGCCCAAACAAACACATCGATCACGTAGTTTTGTAATTTGAGTTTGTTTGGTTGGTTTTTAACGTCTATAGGTACGATCAGTCCGAGCTTTATACGAATTGAAATGCAAACAAAATAACATTTTAATTATAAAAATACCTCCCCTCGATGGCCTCGGAGGCGTAAAGGGCGCGTAAGCTCAGCAGACGATCATGAGGTCCCGGGTTCAATCCCCAGGTCAGGAAAAGTGTTTATTGGATTTTTTCATTAGGAATTTTCTCAATAACTGCCTGGAGTCTGAAACTGTGCTCAGTAGCCATCTACTGCCATGCAATAGGCTCGCCCCCTATTGCATGAAATCAATAACATACTGGCGAAATGTGGGTGTGCCTATCTATGGACTGAGTCCTGGGTACACCTCTGCCTACCCCTTCGGGAAAAAGGCGTGATTATATGTATGTATGTACGATCAGTCCGAGCCTAATACAAATTTGATGAATAATATATAATATTGAGAAATAATATTTTAATTTTAAAACCTAAGTCATAAGAGTATTAATAGAATAGAATAGAATAGAAAACTCTTTATTGTTATCACAACTAGTACAAAAAAACAGTAAAATCACATAATATAACTAGAAAATGTGTAACAATTGGCGGCCTTATCGCTCAGAGCGATCTCTTCCAGGCAACCATGCGGTGACAGGACTTATACCAAAATGCTGGAAGGACGGTGGTTTCACAATTTAAATTAAGTAATTTTAAATCTATACCAAAAATATAATAAGCATATAAATATCTCTATAAAACTAATACATAATTTATTTAATAAAACTATACAAAATAAATAAATAATAAAAATTGCAATACATACAAATACCATACATATTATAATATATAATTATACATATCATACATAATATAGGTACATAACAAGTGATTCAATAATAATACCTAATATAGTTAATTATTAAGATAAAGAAAGGTAGTGAGATCTGACACGCAATTTAAAGGAGGCAAGTGACGGTGCACACCTAACCTCGACGGGAAGATCGTTCCACAGACGAACTGCTTCGATAGTGAAAGATCCCCCGTAGAAATCAGTGCTATGCCACTTGAGCTTAGAGCGAAATTCAGAGACATGGTCATATTTGCGAAGACCAAATATGAACCTGATGCAAAAATTTTGAAGACGCTCAAGTTTATTAAGCTGATCCTCCCGAAGGTCAAGGTAGCAGACGTCAGCATAGTCAAGTACAGGGAGAAGAAGAGACTGTGCAAGCGCAATTTTAGTGGTAGTAGGTAGAAAGTTACGCAGTCGTCGCAGTGAACCGGCTGAAGCGTATAACTTGCGACTAGTAGCCGTCAATTGCGGGTCCCAAGATAAACTACTGTCAAAAATGATCCCGAGATTTTTGACAGTCTTACTAAACGGAATGTGAATCCCTTCAAACATTACCTTAGGGAGGGAGTTCCAGTCAATCTTGCTGATCATTCGAGAACTTCCCATAATGATGACTTGGGTTTTGGTTGGGTTGACTTTCAACCCAAACGCTCTACTCCAGTCTGAGATACGACTCAAGTCACAGTTGACGGTAGCGACCGCTTCAGCCAGTTCACTAATAGGAGCTTGATGATACAGCTGAAGGTCATCAGCGTATAAATGATAGGAGGAAATAAGATTATTAGAGATAGCGTTTATGAAGATAGCGAAGAGAAGAGGAGAAAGGACACCACCCTGAGGTACACCGGCAGTAGTGTTACACCACGAAGAAAAGGATTCTCCTAGGCGGACTCGCTGCCGGCGTCCATATAGGTAGTTGTGAAGAAAATCAGTTACCGCCGAAGACATGTTAAGAGAGCGAAGTATAGCAAGAAGGATATCAAAGTCAACCGTATTAAAGGCGTTACTGAAGTCGAGGAGCGTCAGCACAGTTAACTGCCCATTATCCATCCCAAGGCGGATATCGTCCGTGATTTTTACAAGTGCAGTAACTGTGCTGTGCCCCGGTCGGAAGCCAGATTGAAGAGGATTGAGGAGATCGTTAGCATTAAGATAGGAGTGAATTTGATTATGAATAAGACGTTCGAGAACTTTAGATAGAAAAGGAAGAATGGAGATAGGGCGATAGTCAGAGAAAGTCTTTGGGTTGGCTTTTTTAGGGAGAGGAATAATCTGCGCTTCTTTCCATAAGGAAGGAAAAACACAGTTGGATATTGAAAAGTTGAAGATTTTGCAAAGGACAGGAAGGATGGTATCAAGAATAGGGATAACCATATTACGGCTGATGCTGTCGATACCGACAGCGTTAGAGGAGATAGAGAGTATGCTCTTCTTAACTTCATCAACGGTAACCGGACGAAAGGTAAAGAATGAAAGATTGGAAAAGGACAATGATGAGAGATAGCTTAGGGTGTTAGATTTTGTTAAGATATCAATATTAACTGACGAAGAAAAGTGGGAATTTAGAGAATCGATGTTCAAAGTATTAGGGATAGTGTCAAGACGGGACTTGCCAACTCCTAGCGTCCTGAGGAATCTCCAGACTTTCGCCGGATCATCATCTTGGACGGAATCATGGATGTGACGTCGTTGAGCATCCCTGCACACCACGTTACAACGATTACGTATCTTAACGTAACGTGACTTATTTGCATCACTAGGACAGATCTTGAACTTAGTCTTTGCGACAGCTTTTTTGTGCTTGAGCAATTTGATATCATCTGTAAGCCACGGTGCAGGTACATGTTTTATTTTTATAGATCTTAAAGGTGCATGAATATCATACAGCTGCGTGATTAGGGAATTAAAGATGGCGACCTGATCATCAATTAACTCAGCACTCATGACAGCTGACCAATCTGTATTACTGGCATCTCGCATGAATGCCTCCTGGTTGATACCACTAAAATTACGTTGCAGAATGATAGTTGGTTTAGGTTTGGGAGGACGAATTTTATAAGATAGAAAAATCAAGTCATGGTAGGAAAAGGCATCAGCTGAGCACTGGCCATGTTTAGCAACATGTGGTAATGAGGATACCATCATGAGATCCAGAAGGGACGGCGTTGCATTAGGGAAATGGTGGGTGGCACTAAGAGGTAGGATAGTCATATTGCAGGCGTTAATAGCGTTTTCAAAGGAAGACGTGCGATGGTCTTGCTTCAGGAGGCACGTGTTAAAGTCTCCCATAATAATAGTATGACTATAAGAAGGCGTTAGATTTTCCAAGATAGTTTCAAAAGAGGAGAAGAAATTAGTATTTGAAGAAGGGCTGTAATAGACTCCGAGTAAAACTTTAGTATGCGAGAGAATAATTTCAATAAATAAATGCTCACCGGCGCTGGAGGGTGGTGGTTGGGCAGAGGTACTAATTACTGTATAAGGAAAATGTGAGCGAAGGTAAATAGCAACACCCCCGCCGCGTCCACCAGTTCGATCGTTTCTAATAAGATTGAAGCCGGGAAGAGAGTAGGAAACTGATGGAAGAGTTGGTTTGAGCCAAGACTCGGAGACTAGTACAGCATGAATATTTTTGCTATCAAAAGACGTCAGCATGTCGGAGAAATGAGCCGGAATACTTTGCGCGTTTATATGAATAATATTCAAGTTTTTAGAAACATCGGAGAAATGAGCACTTATAGTTTCAGAGAGAGAGGGAATACTTAAGTAACTGTCATCACTACAAGAAGAAGAAATAGATACATAATCATCAGATTCATTATCAGATACTAACATAATACCTATATACTTATAACAATATAAATATTTATACACAATATATAAATATACCTATCTAAAATAAATAAAGTATAATATTATGATATACCTATATATATAATATTTAAATATATATGTCGTACTATAATACGTATAATATTATATTTATTAAAAATAATATTAATTATGTTTTTATATGTGGCTCAGAGTCTCAGCCCACCCGCCAGTTGTGCTCTGAAGTAATATTAAATTTCATAATTATAATGACAACAATTACACCTATACAAGAATAATTATGCAAAACACAAAAACTAATTTTATAGACTATAATGGCTGAGATGAGGTAAGGTATCAAAGAAGTGAAGCTACAATTACTTAATAAAATATGACATTATTGGCAAACGCACAAGATGTACGTTGTGCTATCTAATACTATCTAATAAAAAAAGTTCAAAACTTGAAAAGTTAGTTAACAATAACTGTCAGTGTCAAATGTCAACATAGTTTACGTCAAATGTCAGGAATCAAAATAAAATACGAAATATCAAGACAACAAAAATACGGTGTGTAGAAAATTTACGAAAGTTAGATTTTCGGAAGTAATAAATTATTTGACTACCTACCTCACCCAGCCAAATTAAGTTTGCACAGCGCATTACAGTACATGAACTCTCAAATCACTATTTCGCTGCCGCTGCTGCCCGCGCAGTTCTCGCACTCCTCTTTGCAGCCGGGGCTGGAGCCGTGGCTGAGGCAACTCTGGAGGGCTCTTCTTGCTTGATCGCATTTAGGTCTCGCATGCTATTCACCCGGCGGCGGATGCCATCGCCACCCAGGACAAAGACAAAGCCTTCCCTCGTCCAGCAGTTAGTGATACCGAAACGCTGACGTGCCGCCACGAAGATATCATGTCGCGTCTTCGTCAGAAACTCGGATATGGTTACTCCGGATCCCTTCAAACTCTTCTTCGCAGCCCAAACTTTATCCCGCACCGATAAGTCCTTGAATTTACAAAGAATTGGGCGTGGTTTATCAGAGTTTTTGGCGCGACCCATTCTGTGACAGCGGCTGATGTCCGTCACTGTTAGTGCAGTTTGTTTCATTTGCTCAACAATGACCTTTGCAATTACTGTAGATGTATCTTCATTGGCAATCTCAGGAAGTCCATGGAGAAGCAACATCTTCCTTCTGCTTCTCATCTCCTGCTGGTCCACCATGGTAGCAACATTGTCCAGTTGAGCAAAAATTGCACGCAGGGATTTTAAGATGAAGGCTTTAAAGTTGTTATAGTCAGCTGCCAGAGCCTCCACACTGGGCGAATTACCAGGAGACTTCGATAGCTGACTTTCGAATGTCTCCATTCTTTGTAAAAACATTGTGGTAAGGTCATCGAGGGATTCTTTAATAGCCATAGGGTCCATAATAGTGCAGTGCAGAGTGAAAAAAGTGCAGAAATAGATTTACCTCAGTGTTTGTTCTTGAATGTTGTATGGAGAAACACAGAAAGGCAGGTGATGTTTTAAACTCTTGTTTTATTCCATTAAATTGTTAATAATGATGTGTTTTATATTTTATTTAATTTAATTATGTAAGAGCTCACAAAAAACCTGTTAAATCTTTTTACGCCTACCGCCCAAAAAAAAATAATAATTTATGTTATAAGGCCCGATGAAAATAATAATATGTAAATAGAGCCCTCTCCTAGTGTTTTTCATAATTGAAATCGAAATAAGATAGCGATATAAAATATTTAAGTGGGAAAAGGGACAAGGGTCAAACAGAGGCAAGTTTTAATAACTATAATATTATTTTAAATTACGACGCTAAGCTGTTACAAATTTTAATCAAAAAGATGTTTTAGGTAGTTATTCTACACACGTTTACATTAGACTTTGTAACTGAAGCACCACGAGTGCCACTATTCAGCCATTACCATCGGGCTGCTAATTGAAATGCGTTCGGCGCTAGACTCGGTACTATAGTCCTAACTTAGTAACGCACACATGCAAATGTAGCAGTCAGTATCGAACCTGTTATACCGCTGTTGACAAATGAGCGCGACACTGCGCCTGACATTCGCGTCCCTCCCTATTCTAAGTGTTTCGGAGTTGGACATTGGCTGTTATGACCATTAATTTGGGAGTGAAAAACCTAGAGAACCATATTATTATGGCTTTTGTAGTGGTAGGCCTCTTTTGCAGGGGACCGCCTGGGGAAGTACCACACCTTTGCCAGTTATTCATCCGCCAAGCAGTAATGTGCAAACATTACTGTGTTCCGGTATGAAGGGTAATATTACCAGCGAAATTACTGGGCATGATGAGATTCATCAACTCATATCTCAGGGTGACAGGCGCAGTGCAGTGCCGCACAGAATTTAGAATTTTAAAACAATGGGTGGCACTGTGTCTGATATGGGCAATCATGATGCTTACCATCAGGCACCCGATTTGCTCGTCTTGTTACTCACTATCATAAAAAAAACTCATAATAGAGTATTATCTATTATAGTACACCCATACTTTGCCAGTTATATATATTTTGTGACCCAAGTGAAATAGATAGATATAGAAACATAGGTATACTCTTTAATAATTACATAACAAGAATCTTAAAACTAAAAAGAAACAATAGGTTTGTATCTTAAGTAACAATTGGCGGTAATATGACTAAAATTTCTTCCTGACAACCGTATAGGAATAGTGGTCGAGTCTACATTACTATCAACCGGGTACAATTCTAGACTTTTCCTCCTTTTAAATAATCCGATAGTTGTATTAATAATATAATAATTATTATTATTTAATGATTATAAAATAATGTTTTTTATACTTAAATCGATAAATGCGGGAAAAATACGATGCCTATATTCATTAGAAACGGCCGGACTGACATTTACTATCTACGCTCATTAATTAACGCAACTGGAAGTGACCTTCATTTTAATTACGCATGGATTTTAAAGCAAAATGCCTAATTTGTGTAACTTTATATATATATGTCATTTGCATATAATGTTACTAATTGAGCATAGTTAGCTTTCTGAATAATAAATAAACACAAGACTACAACCACTTTATCGTTAAGTTCACATTCTCGTGTTCTGAATTCTGACTCAGTATGTTCACGCAAATATAGCTGTCTAAAATATTATAGCGTTGATGACAAATTAACGCGACAGACTGTATCTCGTGACTCCTGACCGCTTTGAACGTTGCTTTTACTTGAAACATGTAATATGAATTATAATTATTATTGTAGATTCGACAAAACTTCATTGTTATTACAAAAGTAGATATTTGCAATGGGCGGTTAGTTGATTATACTTATTAGCCAACTGCCTAGACTGAGAATTAGCTGGTCTAGACGCCAATCCAAAGATAACTGGGCTCTCAGAGGGTAAATTCAAAACCTGTATAAAATCGACATTATTTGGGAAGGTTTATTGTAAAGTTAATGGAATAGCACAATAAGGGAGTGCTGTGGCGTGTTAGAAGATGTAGTGACAAAGATAGAGAAAGGAATGCTGAGGTGGTTCGGGCATGTGGAGAGGATGGATGAAAGAAGATTAACATAAGAGATTTATAAGGCTAGTGTGTATGGTCAAGTCGGTAGGGGTCGACCTAGACGTACTTTTCATGAACAAATTGATATTGTTCTTAGGAAATGCCAAGTCAAAAGCACCTACAACCGAAGAGCATGTATAAAAAATGTCATGAAAGTGAACGAAGCGAATGTTGTATGTCAGGATCGTAGCAAGTGGAGGGAAATAGTCTCTGCCTATCCCACCGGGAACAAGGCGTGACTGTATGTATGTATGTATTGTAAAGTTAAGCAATACATCGAGGACAAATATATCTGGAAACTTCTGCAAAGCCAATAGCCACCACCAACCTAAGCAAACTATAATAAATGTAACCACACCTATTATTTTAAAACTAACAGTTTAAAAAATTAAAGATTTTTGTACCTTCTTCTTAAAGAGGTACATTCGTGAAGTCACTGTAGATTTATTAGTTATTGATATTATTTATTTATGTTTAAAATTGTCTTTTTGAGATTAACTTTTATAACTTTGCCAGTTATTCATCCGCCAAGCAGTAATGTGCAAACATTACTGTGTTCCGGTCTGAAGGGCAATGTTACCAGCGAAATTACTAGGCATAACGAGTTTCGTCAACTAATAACTCAGGGTGACAGGCGCAGTGCAGTGCCGCGCAGAATTTAGAGTTTTAAAACACTGGGTAGCACTGTGTCTGATATGGGCAATCATGATGCTTACCATCAGGCACTTGATTTGCTCGTCTTGCCATTCACTATGATAAAAAAAAAACTTAAATAATGTTTGTTTTTAGTTTTAGTTTGGTCAAGAAGAGAGTTCTAGCGTGACTTGAAACATCGACCTTTTTCCAGCTGTACAGATTAGTATAATTTTATTGTACTACACATACATTTGGGCATCAATTGCCTTACGGCATTTGAAGTTCATAGAGATTGTAGCAGAAAATCGAATTTCAATGTGATTGGGCCTGTAATAGTACGAGTACTAACAAGAGCAAAGCTTAGCTTAATTAAACTAGGTTAGGCAAACAGGTTACACGTCAGTGGAAATCTAAATTATTGCGGCTTATTTAGGTTCATTCGGTTGTTGACGCCGACACAATGTTAAATTGAATTGTGGCATCAAACAACTTGTTTTTGTGGGTTATGTAACAGATTAATTAGTAATACTCTGTACCTGTCTTTTTAGATCTTGGATATGAGAATTAGGATTTCATACTTAATCGAGTACGCCTCGCGTCCAGTGGTTAATTCGTCCAAGCTACAGATTTATTAGGCTAATAGTATTCACACCAGTAAATGGAAAAAACATGAAACTACTCGTATTCCTAGCGATTATAAATGAACCAATACCGATTATGCTGCGCATGCCGATATGCTGTGAATAGTGAACAGAAAAAATATTTCATTCACAGATCACTATAATAGTATAATAGTATAATACTATAACTTATTTCATTGTTACAAGATTTAATTTGTCACCATGGTTACTATGCGTTGCTTAGCGACACAGTAACATGAGATCTTAGCTTAGCCAATTAGTGACGAGCGTTGACTACATGAGCCAATAATTACTTTGTAATGATTATAGAGAACAAGCTGTTCAAAGAAAACAAACGTCGTAGGTTCGTATAATCCATGACTTTTGTTCGAAGGAATCTTTCAATGTCTTTTCCGTTCACTGATTCACACACCTCGCCACACCTGCATGCGCTCGGGGTGCAGAGGGGAGTGTCGGCCAGTGCGTGAACCGTCTTGCACTTTCTATGATATATACCCAGAATACTAAATACATTGAAATGTCTCTAGAGTTTATGAATTTTTTTCAATAAAGTGTTTCAAGTCGGTCGGTTTACTTGACAAATTCAATTTCAAAAGCATAAAGACATTGAAAAATAACTTTTTCATTCGAGACTAGACACGAGAATATCTATATTTTCTTCATAAAACCTTTCAGCGGCTCGTATCAGCACGTCTCACTGCGCAAAGTTTTTCGCAAATAAGAAACTCTGTGCAGTTCTAAATCGAAGGATTATCCTTTTAGTAACTACACGAAAGCTTCGATTGCTAGCGCGGAGAACCTGTGTTTTGTCGATAGTTTTATTGATATAACTTGCATACAGAGTAGGTCAATACTGGTCTCAATGGATTTTTTTTAATTGGGCAGAGTGCTTTTATTTAAAAATTACTAAACAAAAGAGCTACCTACTTACTATCTACTCTAATTAAATACATTATACACACTTCGAAAATCCACAGGCCGACACGTCAGCATATAGAAAATCTAAGTGCTCTAAACCACTGTCAGATGGCAGCGTACCCAAGATGCTGGCAGCACTGCCACGTTGGATAGCAATGCTTATTATACGTTGGGCCAGATAAACGACAGCACAATACATCAGTAATATATAAATATAATATTATATTACCTACATTAAAAATGAACGCCACCTCTTAGCAATTCGACACAATACTATGAAAAATGTATCAAATCGATTGTTGCATTACCCTGTTTCCTCCGAATATAATCTATTATAAAGATAAACCATCTTCACCACCGATACTTATAAGTCAAAAATCTAAAAGAATAAAGTCTATTTTAATCAATTAAAGCTTACTGTAAGACGATTTTTGAAAACAATACTTGAGAAGATATTTAATCTAGGAATAGGCGATGAAGTGGATGTTAGCTGTTGGTTATCCAATAGAAAAATAGAGCGATACATGGAGGAGTTCAGCCCTACTACCAGACACCTACAATCGAATTTTGTGGAGAAGATATTAACTATATTGCCCTCAAAAGCTCAACTTATCGTGTGTGACAGGTAGTCTTTGGTCTGGGAATAAAATTAAATAAAATATAATCATTTCATCTTGTTGATACATAAAATTATTCAACAAATTGTTATCAATTCAACTAGAAAATTTTAGGCTTAACATAGATGTTTAATTGAGATGTTATTACTTTGCAGACAAAATTCTAAGAAGGACAAAGTTATCGTTCATGTTCAAAGTTTAAAGTGGATGGACAAGGCAATGAGAAAGTTTTACCAAAGTAACTGCCAAAAGACAGATTTAGATAAGCCATAAATCAACTAGCTACTTCTTAAAATAACTCGACGTGTTATTTTTCGGTCTACAAATAATCTCTATATAAAAATCATACATATTATTATTTATAATTCAGCACAACGTTACTGCTGAAAAATTAACACTATTTAAACATATATAGACAAAATTAAAATACAATATAATATAATACATACATAGGTAATACATAGGTTTTTATTATGATATAGACATGGCATTCCAAAATCCCCACGGAAACGAGTTCGCGATTTTGCTAGTAATAGATAACTACAATAAAAAATGTTAACTCTATCGGTTTAGTTCGGTGAATAATAAAGACAATCTCACGTATTATAATGTGTGTATATCAAATTCCACCTTTCTAAATCTTTAGTCCTCATACAGAATGGCTTAATAAGGTTTAATCACAAAAACATCCTTACTCTCCTTTCATGATAAATTATTCTCGAGCATTGTCGTCAAAACATACGAGTACAATAAAACGGGTCTCATTAATTAAATTATAATCCTTAATTACTTTAATTTAATATGAGCACACGTTCTCCGATAGAAGAGGTTTTCTCGACAAGTTTAATTACTGACACTCGGTTGGGTAATAGGTAAGTACATGAAATCAGTAGTGCCCCTTAGGGTGACCAGGTTTCTAAATAACTGATCAGTCAGTCAAAAAATGTTCTTGGATTTTTCCATTTTAATGACAGTAGAGCTTGGAACCGTGCACGGTAGATGGCAAAAGGATCACCTTATATTACATGGTACTAAAATATAACTGGCAAAGTGTGGGTATACCCCATCGGGAAAAAAGCGTATGTTTAAGAAACCTATCCACAGAATAAGCAAACAATAAAGTATTCTACTTACGACATGGTTAATAATATGTTATTTAAAACAATCCTGAAATATTTGAAGTAATAACACATTAATAAAATCCAATCACTTGTTGATTTTTTTTACTTGTCGATAAGTAAGTAAAAAGTTCATCTAGGGCTTATTCAATAAATACTTTACATGTATTTTGTTTGGATAATAAACTGTTTCTTAACATTTTCTCGAAATATTCTCAATCCATGAAGCATCGCTTGGCCACTCTAATCTAGCTGTTATGTTATGATGAGCTAAATACCTAAAATATTTACAAGACGAAAGATAGGGTTCAAGTTGCTAAAGCATTAAATTTGAATAAACTTTTATTCACAAAATATTTATAAAATTTGCGTAAAAGAGGAATTACGAAAGATCACGAATAACATATCAATATATTCGCAAACTCTGTTCGCAAAAATAACCATAGAGAAAATTTGTTTCATATATATGATGGCGGAAACGGAATTCGATCAATCATAAGACAACATTGCTGTAAATATTCGTAATCGATCGCACAGTAACATAATATATTATTTATTTTTGTCTTGTCAAAGGGTAAACAATTTCAGCCGGAATATGCTCGCATATTTCGTTTGTTTACTTTCCAAACACCTATCGATTATGTTTGCGCCGTCAAGGGCAGGCCCTGTAAATCTTGTTCGATCTGTCTTGTTTACGAGATCATTAGTTACGAAGTATAAAAAACTTTTTTCTCGCAACTTTTCCTAACGTTACCTTTAGGAAAAATGTAAAGAGCGAAGTTCTTCTTTTTGTAGGGAATAAGGGCTGCGAGCTTAGCTTTTAAAGTGATAGAATTGTGCTGTTAAGTTTGGTTACTTCAACTTTATTTTTGAGTTTTCACAGCTTTTTCCTTTTTCCTGTCCTGTCAAGAAAGTTGATACACCAAATTGAACCACCTAAAAGTATCAAATTATTAACACAAATTTGTAGCTTCTTTTATAAAATTAGCTGCAAAGAAATTAAGCCTAATAAAATTACCTTGTAAACATTTTTGACAGCTGCCTATTTGTTATGGCATACAAAGAGTTAACAAGAAAATTAGCATTCTTATTAAAATTAATTAAAATGGCATCACGCTAATTAACCCGCGTTGGATAACAGGAACCCATCAAACTTGAAGTCCGTAAACGGGACTATCTTAAATCAGAATTTCGAACCGACATGCAGGATTTGTGAAATTATAAAATTTTTCAAAACTCAAGTTTGTCACAGAATACGCACACTTGAATCGAATAAATTGATTGAAGTCACGCACACAAAAGCTCACATTTAAATGGATTTTCGGGTCAGTCAAACGAGAACAGAATATGCTGTATGAAACGCGATATATCCGAATGTGTGCTGCATTTACGTACTTTCTAGATTTTAAATGGATCTAACGTTATCTAACTATATGGCATATAAAGTTGAATTTATCCAAAATATGGACCGATACACAGTCCATTACTATTTTAGTAGTTAACATAGGTTTTTGTCCTCCATTTCAGTAACTAATGCATTTTACTTCGGGCAAAAAGTTTTCCCTAGAGATAAACTGAGTAAAAAATTGCTTTCTCACCTTTTAAACCCTGATATCCAAGTGTCGTAAGCTTGATCACTCGGTAACTGAGTGTCTCAAGCGGTGCGGAACAAAAAACGAAGCGGCACCGGTCCAGTAAGATATTACGATCAAAGTCTGATCGAAACCGCAAGAATAAAGGTAAACTTCAGAACATACAGACCACACCCTTGTAAGTTCACTGAATGTTTGCGTTAGGACATCATTATTATTACTTTCTTCACTTTAATATTACGTCTTAGAATACGTTCGAGTAAAACCAGCGCGCTAAGTTAGCCGAAGTTACATAAGCTGCTTTTGGTAACTGGATACTGAAGTACTAAAATTTTCACGCCTTACCTGAACACAGCGAAATTTGCTTTCTTTTATCCTGTTATATATAGCCTTTCAGGGCAAGCAAAAAATATATGGTGGCTTTCATTGTTAGAAATTTTCTACAAAATGGTACCTATAAATCATCATCGGTGGCTAATAAGCAATCTGTATAATTGCGGTATTCTATGCAATACCTGAAGCGTCAGGACAATGTAAGAATTATTATTTCCTATTATCTTCATAGGCTTTAACATAATTCTTAACAGAAACAATAGAAAGTAAAAAGCAGACCTCACATGAGATTTAGATACCAGTAAATAATAAGTGTTATACTAATATTATATACATCATCATTATCATCATCATATCAGCCATAGGACGTCCACTGCTGAATATAGGCCGCCCCATTAGATTTCCATCCAGTCCGGTTGTAAGCGTTGTCGGGTTGGTTATATTATATAACATAACATACATTCACGCCTTTTTTCCCGAAGGGGTAGGCAGAGGTGTACCCAGGACTCAGTCCCATAGTAGATACACCCACATTTCGCCAGTATGTTATTGGTCCCATGTAATAGGGGGCGAGCCTATTGCCATCTAACGGGCACAGTTCTAGACTCCAGGCAGTTATTGAGATAATTCCTAATGAAAAAATCCAATATTTATCACTTTGCCTGACCTGGGGATCGAACCCGGGACCTCTCGATTGCCAGTCGAGCATGCGCCCTCTACGCCACCGAGGCAGTCAAATATTATATACAAGTACCTAACTAAAAATCCAGACTGAAATGGATGAACAGTCCAGTTGTAAGCGTTGTCCGGTTGGTTATATTATATACAAGTACCTAACTAAAAATCCAGACTGAAATGGATGAACGGCCGTCACGGCGAGCTTTCATTCGGATATTTCATTGAGTAACAACCCTTTCCTCGGCATTGGACATGTTATGGAGTTTTGTTGCGTGGGTGCGAGGTATATTGATCCCCAGGTATCCCAACAATAAACGAACTCGTTTTATGTTTGAAGGAGTATGTATTAAGTAATTAGGCAGTATACAACGGTAGGTCTAAACTATGGTCGTAGGTACGCGGTAAACAGAAAGTAGTGATGGATGCGCGAGCGACGTGAGTTTGGCGCGGGCGTCAATTTCTCACTGCCTGGTCGCGAGGGCCGCGACTCTGATGGAGCCGCGCGGCAGGCGAACTCGGGGCGCGGACCGCGGGAGCGGTGCGATGCAACAGGTTACATGTTACTAAGCAGCGCCCGCGCTCCGCGCCGCGACGTGCGGGTCCATTGTCAGATCTCTCGACCAGGTTATCGCGGAACGTTAACACGGTTAGGTATAAGTAATATAAAATTATTATATTTGGATGTATGTATGGTAACAGCTATAAATATAAATAGGAAAGAAAATAAAATAAATATAGATTTGTGACGTGGGGTAAGCCCACATCACTCCCCCCCAGAGACCTGGCTAGGGGCGATAATAATTAGGGAACCGGACTGTACGTCCAGAACGTGTTGTTGTTGGTGCTGGTGTGTGTGTAGTGCTGGGAAGAGGACCAGTACTAGGGGCCTGAGTAGGTAAGGCGGGAGATGGAGAAGTAGGTGAGAGTGAATCACCTGCGATGCTGCCTTCGTCACTAAGTAGATACGCTGGCTTAAGGCGATCTATTGTGACAGTGACAGGTTTTCCTTTTACAAGGAGCTTAAAAACCTTGTCACCCCTCTCGATGACCTTGTGAGGTCCCGTGTACGCCGGCTGAAGGGGAACACGCGAAGCGTCTTCACGCAGGAAGACGTGTTCGGCGGTTGCGAGGTCTTTGAATATAAAGACTCTGTGCTTGCTATGGCGAGAAGCTGCAACTGGCTTCAACTTCTCGGCGAATGAGCGTAGACGCGCTGTGAAGTCTGACATGTCAGATGTACAGGGTGTGCTCGGATGGAAAAATTCGCCGGGAAGTCTCAGCGGCTCGCCATAGAGAAGCTCAGCTGAGGAAGCTTGTAAATCCTCCTTGAAGGCACTTCTGATGCCCAGTAGCACCAAAGGTAGGATTTCCGACCAGTTCTGATCGGCGTGGCAGGTAATGGATGCTTTGAGCTGTCTATGGAAGCGTTCTACAAGGCCATTACATGCCGGATGGTAGGCGGTAGTGCGCTTGTGTTGGAAGCCTATAGTTTTGGACAGATACTGAAACAGTGCGGACTCAAATTGTCGGCCGCGGTCTGTAACGATATCTGTGGGACAACCGAACCGGGAGATCCAACCTGAGATGAGCGCCTTGGCTACCGTCTCTGCCGTAATGTCGGGGATTGGTACGACCTCTGGCCAGCGGGTGAACCGATCAATGGCTGTGAGGCAATACCTGAATCCGTGGGAGACAGGGAGTGGACCGATCAAGTCTATGTGGACTTGCCTGAGGCGTGTGCGAGGTAGGTCGAAAGTTCCCAAGGGAGCGGACACGTGTCGACTAACCTTAGCACGTTGGCATGCGAGGCAAGTTCGGGCCCAGTCTCGACAGTCCTTTCTCACGCCGGGCCATACGAAGCGCTCAGCTACTAACTTAGCAGTGGCGGCGGCACCGGGGTGACTTAGGGAGTGGAGACTTTGGAAGATCTGTTTCCTGAAGTCCTTTGTCACGAAGGGCCTGGGGGTCGGTGTACTGATGTCACAGTACAAAGGTATGCGACTCCCAGGGAAATCGATCTGACGAAGACGGAGAGACGACCCGTCAGTGAGGTACTGTGCCAATTCCGGGTCATTGGCTTGGGACTCAGCGAGTTCTGTGAGGCACACTGGAGCGCCCAGTTCATCTACCCGAGACAAGGTATCGGCGACGACATTGTCCTTACCTGAAATGTGTCTCACATCGGTCGTGAACTGGGATATGTAGTCCAAGTGGCGGAACTGTCTAGGCGAGCAGTTATGTTTCCGCTCGTGGAAGGCATAACAGATCGGCTTATGGTCAGTATACACCGTAAAGTGCCTCGCCTCGACCATGTGACGGAAGTACTTGATTGCCTCGTAGATCGCCAGGAGTTCGCGATCGTACGGTGAGTACTTGGTCTGGGACGGGCTGAGCTTTCGGGAGAAGAAGGCTAAAGGCTCCCACACCTCGTCATGAAGCTGCTGTAAGACAGCTCCAATAGCCGTATCTGATGCATCTGTGACCAATGCAAGCTTGGCTCGGCAATCTGGGTGTGCCAGAAGCGCTGCATTGGAGAGGCTTTCCTTGGTATCAGAGAAAGCCTTCAGAGCATCACCGGTCAACGTAATAGGTGTGGAACCCTTGACTGCCCCCATCAAAAGGGCGTTGAGAGGCGCTTGGATTTCGGCGGCTTTAGGCAGAAAACGCCTATAAAAATTTGCCATGCCTAGAAAGCGTCTCAGCGATCTGACGTCCTTTGGAGGGGGGAAGTCATGTATGGCCTGAACCTTCTCGTCCAGTGGTTTGGTACCGCTCTCCGATATACGATAACCTAGGAAGGTTACCTCGGGAGCCCCAAAAACGCATTTGGACGTATTGATGACCATGCCGTAGTCCCGAAGCCTGGTGAAGACTTGACGGAGATGATGTTCGTGCTCGAGCTCGTTTTTGCTGAAAATTAGAAAGTCGTCAATGTACGAGTAGACGAAGTCGAGTCCGCGCATCATCTCGTCGATGAACCGTTGAAAGGTTTGACCTGCGTTGCGCAGACCAAACGTCATGAAGGGAAATTCAAACATACCGAAGGGAGTGGTAATTGCTGTCTTCGGTATATCGTCCGTGTTGATAGGTATCTGATTGTATGCCTTCACGAGATCGATTGTTGAAAATACGCGACAACCAGCGATGTTGTGAGCGAAATCGTGAATGTGGCGAATCGGATACATATCAGGCACGGTACGAGCATTGAGTTGCCTGTAGTCGCCGCAGGGGCGCCAGCCGTTGTCCTTCTTTGGCGCCAGGTGCAGTGGAGACGACCACGGGCTCTCAGAAGGCCTGGCTGTGCCATTGGCCAACATGGCCTCGAACTCAGCCTTGGCCACTTTGAGTTTGTCCGGAGCCAAACGTCTGGGTGCACAGGACACGGGAGGACCAGGTGTAGTGCGGATATGGTGTAGTGTCGAGTGTGTGATTGTGCGCAGAGTACCAGCTGGCCGCGTGATATCAGAAAATTCACGCGTAAGCAAATTATGGTACTTGGAATCGCCGGTCAGCACTTTTACAGACAGTATGCTATTACAATCGTAAGCCAGAGAAGCTGGCGTAGTGATAGAAGTAGTATTGTCTATAAGTCTCTGATTCTTACAATCTACACTCAAATCGTAGTGGCACAAAAAGTCTACACCTATTATAGGCTTCGTAACGTCCGCTACCACGAATCTCCACGGGAACGTCCGGCGAAGTCCCAGGTCCAGGTCGATGTGGAAGTACCCGTACGTGAAGATTTCCGTCCCGTTGGCAGCTGTCAGCACGAAGTCGGTGGGCGGACGGCGCTCTCGAAGTTGGTGCCGGGGGAAGACGCAGAGGTCGCTACCTGTGTCGACCAGGAACTGGGTCTTCGTGCGGCGGTCCATGACGAAGAGGCGACTAGATGTGTTAGATGAAGGTGGGCAATCGTCAGTCGCCATTAGCGACTGCCCTTGTCGTTTCCCGCCTTCATGCTATAATCGCATGGCTTCATGCACCGCTTGGCGTCGTCCCCGTACTTGGCGTGGTACCAGCAGACGGGGAACTTCCGGTAGCTGGAGCTGGAGCGTGACCTTGGACGCTGGCGTGACGGTGAACGGCGATGCTGCGGCCTGGACCGGACATGGCAGCACTCACCTCCTCGCGTGTGTTCGTCGAGCTTGAGCGCGAGGGCTGCGACCATCGCCTTCAGCTCTGCCATCTCGCTGGAGGGCTGGGATGCTGAGGCGACACAGGGCGTGGTAATCTCCTGGATCCGGTCGGCCAACTCTGCCTGTTTGTCAAGTGGTGTATCCTGCGAAGCCAGCACCGTCTGGATGTTGCCGGGGAGTCTGCTATACCAGATCGACCGTAGGAAGTCCTCTGGTACGGACGGGCCCGCCAGGTCCTGCAGGTGGCGCAGAAACTGTGACGGACGCCGGTCTCCTAGCTCCTCGTGCGTCAGCAGCTGCTTCGTCTTCCGCTCGTGGGAGGCGGACAGGCGGCGAATGAGCTCCGACTTGATCTTCTGGTACTTGTTTCTCTCTGGTGGGCTCACAATGATGTCCTTCACCGTCTTCGCATTGGGCACGTCTAAGTTGGCGATGACATTGTTGAACATGACACGGTCTTCGCTGATGTTAAAATTTTCAAACTGCCCTTCCAGTAACGCGAACCAGATCTCGGGGTCGTCAGGTGAGAACGGCGGTACCTTTAGGTTTGCCCGACGCACGGCAAAAAAGTCGTCCGATGTGTCCGTGGACCTGCGCATTTTCTTGGGCCGCCGCGTGGACACATGTGCCGCGTGCTCTTGAACGGTGTTCGAGGACTCACCGCTGTCGTTACTCATGGTGTTCTCCACGGGGTCACCAGTATGGGGTTCCGTGGGAGTAGGTACGCGGCAAAGAGAAAGTAGTGATGGATGCGCGAGCGACGTGAGTTTGGCGCGGGCGTCAATTTCTCACTGCCTGGTCGCGAGGGCCGCGACTCTGATGGAGCCGCGCGGCAGGCGAACTCGGGGCGCGGACCGCGGGAGCGGTGCGATGCAACAGGTTACATGTTACTAAGCAGCGCCCGCGCTCCGCGCCGCGACGTGCGGGTCCATTGTCAGATCTCTCGACCAGGTTATCGCGGAACGTTAACACGGTTAGGTATAAGTAATATAAAATTATTATATTTGGATGTATGTATGGTAACAGCTATAAATATAAATAGGAAAGAAAATAAAATAAATATAGATTTGTGACGTGGGGTAAGCCCACAATGTGATTGATTTCATTTCCGTGTTACGAAGTGGCTTGTACACACATAACTATAGGTATAGAGAGTGTGTATAGCCTGTTGGAGTGATTGAGCACCCAAACTCTCGGCTCATAGCACTTTTGTTAAGTTATCAGATCTAGGTCGGTTTTACGATGACAGGGTTGGGAAACTAGTGGGAAATTTTCGTTACCATGAATAAACCATTGCGCTCTATCACAGTACATTTGAGATCACATCAGTGCGAAAATATTCCGATAACAAAAGTGAACTGGTTTGATGGATATCAAAGGCCCAGTTTTGAATATGATTTCCGTTTGATATTTTATGAGTAATAATTAAACTCAAAATAATGTTCGAACTATTTTAGGAATTCGTTATAGCCGATATTCTATTTTCGGGTTGAAACAACTTCCGCTACGATAATCTTTAAAAGTTATTTCAAAGTACTTATTTCTTGGCAGTTGGTAGCCAAACGCTTTATCGTAATACGAGATATAACACGATCTACTTCACCTCACCTAACTTTTATATTTTCACTAAACTTTTGCTTAGGTCCTTAACTGTATTGTTATATTATATCTCTTCCTCTTCCTCGTCATCATCAATATTATAACGTATGTATAATATAAAATAATATGTATGTATATAAATAGCCTTCTAATGAGGTAAAGCCTTCCTCTTGTGAAGAATTTGCAAAAAGCTACAAAAAAATTGCAAAAACGTGTTACATAAACGTGTAGTAATACTTAACAGGAATCTACCTATTAAATTGAACAACTTTCAAAAAAAAAGAGTTGCAAAATTCGCTTAAAAAAAATTCAACTTCATACAAATTTGCCGATCCATTTTGTATGGGAAGTCGAATTTTTTATTAGTTACTAGCGACCCGCCCCGGCTTCGCACGGGTAGCAGAAGTAGGTATAGTGGACGTTTATCAGGAGTAAATTCGTGATACACTGTATTTTAATAAATATAACCCTAATGGTTTACGCAGCGCACGCAAATTAATGACTATTTCTGTTACAATGACCAAACCTTAACACATGTTATAATTTATCTATTTTGAAGATATTGATGAGTACTAAAAACCCCTAGTACATTACTTTATTCTACCACCAATACTTTTCACACCACATGAAAAATAATCACTGCTTCGATTATTGTGACTAAACCAGAAAAGATGGATATAATCTATGTATACTGTTTTGTAGGTATTGATAATTAATACAATCCCCTAGTACATTACTTTAATCTACCACCGATAGTTTTCACACCGCATGAAAAATAATCACTGCTTCGATTATTGTGACTAAACCAAAAAAGATGGATATAATCTATGTATACTGTTTTGTAGGTATTAATAAGTACTACAAACCCCTAGTACATTATTTTACTCTACCACCAATAGTTTTCACACCGCATGAAAAATAATCACTGCTTCAATTATTGTGACTAAACCAAAATAGATGGATATAATCTATGTATACTGTTTTGTAGGTATTGATAAGTACTACAAACCCTAGTACATTACTTTACTCTACCACCAATAGTTTTCACACCGCATGAAAAATAATCACTTTTTCGATTATTGTGACTAAACCAAAAAAGATGGATAGAATCTATGTATACTGTTTTGTAGGTATTGATAAGTACTACAAACCCCTAGTACATTACTTTACTCTACCACCAATAGTTTTCACACCGCATGAAAAATAATCACTTTTACGATTATTGTGACTAAACCAAAAAAGATGGATATAATCTATGTATACTGTTTTGTAGGTATTGATAAGTACTACAAACCCCTAGTAGATTACTTTACTCTACCACCAATAGTTTTCACACCGCATGAAAAATAATCACTTTTTCGATTATTGTGACTAAACCAAAAAAGATGGATATAATCTATGTATACTGTTTTGTAGGTATTGATAAGTACTACAAACCCCTAGTACATTACTTTACTCTATCACCAATAGTTTTCACACCGCATGAAAAATAATCACTTTTTCGATTATTGTGACTAAACCAAAAAAGATGGATATAATCTATGTATACTGTTTTGTAGGTATTGATAATTAATACAATCCCCTAGTACATTACTTTAATCTACCACCGATAGTTTTCACACCGCATGAAAAATAATCACTGCTTCGATTATTGTGACTATACCAAAAAAGATGGATATAATCTATGTATACTGTTTTGTAGGTATTAATAAGTACTACAAACCCCTAGTACATTATTTTACTCTACCACCAATAGTTTTCACTCCGCATGAAAAATAATCACTGCTTCAATTATTGTGACTAAACCAAAATAGATGGATATAATCTATGTATACTGTTTTGTAGGTATTGATAAGTACTATAAACCCCTAGTACATTACTTTACTCTACCACCAATAGTTTTCACACCGCATGAAAAATAATCATTTTTTCGATTATTGTGACTAAACCAAAAAAGATGGATATAATCTATGTATACTGTTTTGTAGGTATTGATAAGTACTACAAACCCCTAGTACATTACTTTACTCTACCACCAATAGTTTTCACACCGCATGAAAAATAATCACTTTTTCGATTATTGTGACTAAACCAAAAAAGATGGATATAATCTATGTATACTGTTTTGTAGGTATTGATAAGTACTACAAACCCCTAGTACATTACTTTACTCTACCACCAATAGTTTTCACACCGCATGAAAAATAATCACTTTTTCGATTATTGTGACTAAACCAAAAAAGATGGATATAATCTATGTATACTGTTTTGTAGGTATTGATAAGTACTACAAACCCCTAGTACATTACTTTACTCTACCACCAATAGTTTTCACACCGCATGAAAAATAATCACTTTTTCGATTATTGTGACTAAACCAAAAAAGATGGATATAATCTATGTATACTGTTTTGTAGGTATTGATAAGTACTACAAACCCCTAGTACATTACTTTACTCTACCACCAATAGTTTTCACACCGCATGAAAAATAATCACTTTTTCGATTATTGTGACTAAACCAAAAAAGATGGATATAATCTATGTATACTGTTTTGTAGGTATTGATAAGTACTACAAACCCCTAGTACATTACTTTACTCTATCACCAATAGTTTTCACACCGCATGAAAAATAATCACTTTTTCGATTATTGTGACTAAACCAAAAAAGATGGATATAATCTATGTATACTGTTTTGTAGGTATTGATAATTAATACAATCCCCTAGTACATTACTTTAATCTACCACCGATAGTTTTCACACCGCATGAAAAATAATCACTGCTTCGATTATTGTGACTATACCAAAAAAGATGGATATAATCTATGTATACTGTTTTGTAGGTATTAATAAGTACTACAAACCCCTAGTACATTATTTTACTCTACCACCAATAGTTTTCACTCCGCATGAAAAATAATCACTGCTTCAATTATTGTGACTAAACCAAAATAGATGGATATAATCTATGTATACTGTTTTGTAGGTATTGATAAGTACTATAAACCCCTAGTACATTACTTTACTCTACCACCAATAGTTTTCACACCGCATGAAAAATAATCATTTTTTCGATTATTGTGACTAAACCAAAAAAGATGGATATAATCTATGTATACTGTTTTGTAGATATTGATAAGTACTACAAACCCCTAGTACATTACTTTACTCTACCACCAATAGTTTTCACACCGCATGAAAAATAATCACTTTTTCGATTATTGTGACTAAACCAAAAAAGATGGATATAATCTATGTATACTGTTTTGTAGGTATTGATAAGTACTACAAACCCCTAGTACATTACTTTACTCTACCACCAATAGTTTTCACACCGCATGAAAAATAATCACTTTTTCGATTATTGTGACTAAACCAAAAAAGATGGATATAATCTATGTATACTGTTTTGTAGGTATTGATAAGTACTACAAACCCCTAGTACATTACTTTACTCTACCACCAATAGTTTTCACACCGCATGAAAAATAATCACTTTTTCGATTATTGTGACTAAACCAAAAAAGATGGATATAATCTATGTATACTGTTTTGTAGGTATTGATAAGTACTACAAACCCCTAGTACATTACTTTACTCTACCACCAATAGTTTTCACACCGCATGAAAAATAATCACTTTTTCGATTATTGTGACTAAACCAAAAAAGATGGATATAATCTATGTATACTGTTTTGTAGGTATTGATAAGTACTACAAACCCCTAGTACATTACTTTACTCTATCACCAATAGTTTTCACACCGCATGAAAAATAATCACTTTTTCGATTATTGTGACTAAACCAAAAAAGATGGATATAATCTATGTATACTGTTTTGTAGGTATTGATAATTAATACAATCCCCTAGTACATTACTTTAATCTACCACCGATAGTTTTCACACCGCATGAAAAATAATCACTGCTTCGATTATTGTGACTATACCAAAAAAGATGGATATAATCTATGTATACTGTTTTGTAGGTATTAATAAGTACTACAAACCCCTAGTACATTATTTTACTCTACCACCAATAGTTTTCACTCCGCATGAAAAATAATCACTGCTTCAATTATTGTGACTAAACCAAAATAGATGGATATAATCTATGTATACTGTTTTGTAGGTATTGATAAGTACTATAAACCCCTAGTACATTACTTTACTCTACCACCAATAGTTTTCACACCGCATGAAAAATAATCATTTTTTCGATTATTGTGACTAAACCAAAAAAGATGGATATAATCTATGTATACTGTTTTGTAGATATTGATAAGTACTACAAACCCCTAGTACATTACTTTACTCTACCACCAATAGTTTTCACACCGCATGAAAAATAATCACTTTTTCGATTATTGTGACTAAACCAAAAAAGATGGATATAATCTATGTATACTGTTTTGTAGGTATTGATAATTAATACAATCCCCTAGTACATTACTTTAATCTACCACCGATAGTTTTCACACCGCATGAAAAATAATCACTGCTTCGATTATTGTGACTATACCAAAAAAGATGGATATAATCTATGTATACTGTTTTGTAGGTATTAATAAGTACTACAAACCCCTAGTACATTATTTTACTCTACCACCAATAGTTTTCACTCCGCATGAAAAATAATCACTGCTTCAATTATTGTGACTAAACCAAAATAGATGGATATAATCTATGTATACTGTTTTGTAGGTATTGATAAGTACTATAAACCCCTAGTACATTACTTTACTCTACCACCAATAGTTTTCACACCGCATGAAAAATAATCATTTTTTCGATTATTGTGACTAAACCAAAAAAGATGGATATAATCTATGTATACTGTTTTGTAGATATTGATAAGTACTACAAACCCCTAGTACATTACTTTACTCTACCACCAATAGTTTTCACACCGCATGAAAAATAATCACTTTTTCGATTATTGTGACTAAACCAAAAAAGATGGATATAATCTATGTATACTGTTTTGTAGGTATTGATAAGTACTACAAACCCCTAGTACATTACTTTACTCTACCACCAATAGTTTTCACACCGCATGAAAAATAATCACTTTTTCGATTATTGTGACTAAACCAAAAAAGATGGATATAATCTATGTATACTGTTTTGTAGGTATTGATAAGTACTACAAACCCCTAGTACATTACTTTACCACCAATAGTTTTCACACCGCATGAAAAATAATCACTTTTTCGATTATTGTGACTAAACCAAAAAAGATGGATATAATCTATGTATACTGTTTTGTAGGTATTGATAAGTACTACAAACCCCTAGTACATTACTTTACTCTATCACCAATAGTTTTCACACCGCATGAAAAATAATCACTTTTTCGATTATTGTGACTAAACCAAAAAAGATGGATATAATCTATGTATACTGTTTTGTAGGTATTGATAATTAATACAATCCCCTAGTACATTACTTTAATCTACCACCGATAGTTTTCACACCGCATGAAAAATAATCACTGCTTCGATTATTGTGACTATACCAAAAAAGATGGATATAATCTATGTATACTGTTTTGTAGGTATTAATAAGTACTACAAACCCCTAGTACATTATTTTACTCTACCACCAATAGTTTTCACTCCGCATGAAAAATAATCACTGCTTCAATTATTGTGACTAAACCAAAATAGATAGATATAATCTATGTATACTGTTTTGTAGGTATTGATAAGTACTATAAACCCCTAGTACATTACTTTACTCTACCACCAATAGTTTTCACACCGCATGAAAAATAATCATTTTTTCGATTATTGTGACTAAACCAAAAAAGATGGATATAATCTATGTATACTGTTTTGTAGGTATTGATAAGTACTACAAACCCCTAGTACATTACTTTACTCTACCACCAATAGTTTTCACACCGCATGAAAAATAATCACTTTTTCGATTATTGTGACTAAACCAAAAAAGATGGATATAATCTATGTATACTGTTTTGTAGGTATTGATAAGTACTACAAACCCCTAGTACATTACTTTACTCTACCACCAATAGTTTTCACACCGCATGAAAAATAATCACTTTTTCGATTATTGTGACTAAACCAAAAAAGATGGATATAATCTATGTATACTGTTTTGTAGGTATTGATAAGTACTACAAACCCCTAGTACATTACTTTACTCTACCACCAATAGTTTTCACACCGCATGAAAAATAATCACTTTTTCGATTATTGTGACTAAACCAAAAAAGATGGATATAATCTATGTATACTGTTTTGTAGGTATTGATAAGTACTACAAACCCCTAGTACATTACTTTACTCTACCACCAATAGTTTTCACACCGCATGAAAAATAATCACTTTTTCGATTATTGTGACTAAACCAAAAAAGATGGATATAATCTATGTATACTGTTTTGTAGGTATTGATAAGTACTACAAACCCCTAGTACATTACTTTACTCTATCACCAATAGTTTTCACACCGCATGAAAAATAATCACTTTTTCGATTATTGTGACTAAACCAAAAAAGATGGATATAATCTATGTATACTGTTTTGTAGGTATTGATAATTAATACAATCCCCTAGTACATTACTTTAATCTACCACCGATAGTTTTCACACCGCATGAAAAATAATCACTGCTTCGATTATTGTGACTATACCAAAAAAGATGGATATAATCTATGTATACTGTTTTGTAGGTATTAATAAGTACTACAAACCCCTAGTACATTATTTTACTCTACCACCAATAGTTTTCACTCCGCATGAAAAATAATCACTGCTTCAATTATTGTGACTAAACCAAAATAGATGGATATAATCTATGTATACTGTTTTGTAGGTATTGATAAGTACTATAAATCCCTAGTACATTACTTTACTCTACCACCAATAGTTTTCACACCGCATGAAAAATAATCATTTTTTCGATTATTGTGACTAAACCAAAAAAGATGGATATAATCTATGTATACTGTTTTGTAGATATTGATAAGTACTACAAACCCCTAGTACATTACTTTACTCTACCACCAATAGTTTTCACACCGCATGAAAAATAATCACTTTTTCGATTATTGTGACTAAACCAAAAAAGATGGATATAATCTATGTATACTGTTTTGTAGGTATTGATAAGTACTACAAACCCCTAGTACATTACTTTACTCTACCACCAATAGTTTTCACACCGCATGAAAAATAATCACTTTTTCGATTATTGTGACTAAACCAAAAAAGATGGATATAATCTATGTATACTGTTTTGTAGGTATTGATAAGTACTACAAACCCCTAGTACATTACTTTACTCTACCACCAATAGTTTTCACACCGCATGAAAATAATCACTTTTTCGATTATTGTGACTAAACCAAAAAAGATGGATATAATCTATGTATACTGTTTTGTAGGTATTGATAAGTACTACAAACCCCTAGTACATTATATTATTCTACCATCAATACATTTCACAGCGCACGCAAATTTATGAAAATGGTAATTATATTATGTAACACCTTGGTTCACAATATTGCAGTTTTCTTACGGATCCCCATTTTTATTCAAAATCTCACATAGCCTATGGCACTCACACTGAATTAAGCTATCCATAAGTGAAAGAATTTTTAAAATCGGTCCAGTAGTTTCGGAGCCTATTCGTTACAAACAAAAAAACAAAAAAACAAAAAAACAAAAAAACAAAGTTTCTCTCTTTATAATATTAGTATAGATTAATTACTAAACTTTTTGAAACACACTGTGTATGGCTAATAATATTTGTCGTGTCACCTTGAGATTTTCTTCTGAAGGAAAAATTGAGCACCTGGAGTGAAAAAACTGTATAATAATAAAAGAGTTGAAATAAAACCACCGGTCTATAAGTGCACTATTGTACAGGGTGCGCGTAAACGTAGCACGTAGCGGCGTGAAATTGTGACTTTATGCGGTAGTGCACTTTCGAGAAAACATAAAGTAGTATTACAGAGACCGCCATCTTCTGTTTCTAGAGACTCAATGGCTTACTGCGTCTTACTCGAACGTAAGTCGTGCAGAAAGATAGCATCCTATAAAAATACATCTCACTGAATGCTCGATATATTTTGCTAAACTTTCGACGCGTTTTCAACAGGTTTTATCTGCGCATACCAAAAAGTTTGGAAATCAATGGAAACTCTCGAACATTCAGTGATTGATGATCCATTCAGCTCTTGTAATAATAACTCAAGTAGCAGTATGATGAAAGACCCAGTAGAAAAATGTAAAATAGGGCTTAATTTCCTTTCTTCGAAAGCACTAATTTTTCAGTAACCCAAAGATAATGTTCATGAACATAAACCAAACGTAACCTGATGGAAATGGAGGTTAAATGAAAACGAACCAGACCTTTTTTAATTAGCATTCAGACTTATTACAAAATACTAAAAATAATGTCGAGTTTTCACTGATAATAAAAAGCCTTTGAAGCTTTCAGTTTTATAATGACTAATTGTTCCTACAATTAGTCATTATAAACATTTTATAAAAGTATAATAATCCTTTTTTATATGCGACTGAGAAATAAATACATGTTGTGCCCTAAACTGACTCTGACTGCCTCGGTGGCGTAGAGGGCGCATGCTTGACTGTCAATCAAGAGGTCCCGGGTTCGATCACCAGGTCAGGCAAAGTGTTAAATATTGGATTTTTCCATTAGGAATTATCTCAATAACTGGACTGGGACTGAGTCCTGGGTACACCTCTGCCTACCCCTTCGGGAAAAAAGGCGTGAATGTATGAATGTATGTGCCCTAAATCCTACTAATACAATAAATGCGGATATTTGTGAGGATGGATGGATGGATGTTTGGTACTCTTTCACGCCAAAACTACTGAACCGTTTAGGTTGAAATTCGGTACGTAGATAGTTTAGACGCCAGAATAACACATAGGGTATTATTATCGCGATATTCCCACAGGAACGAAGACTACGTGGGTGATACCGCGGGGGTCAGCTAGACTAAACAAAAACCTATACCTACACTAACTACTTAGAATCTTTATATCGAAATATAAAGATTTTTTAAAATTTAATAAAAAATATTTTATATTCAGTTTTAAGATCACAAGAAACAACTCTCCAGGTACTCGACACAGAAAATAAAGAAACTTGATCAAAAACGGTAATAGCCGCTAAATGCGTCGGTGGCGCAAGAAGGTCGGTGTTTAATTGTGTTAATTTTCAGCATCGTTATCCTGAGACTCATAACTCTCAGCTACACTCCCTAGAGCAATTAGTGGCGACCAATAAAACTGGCAAGGTTCTTTTCAAAGGAAGATTCGTAAATAGGACATTACCCAGAAACAAGGTTAGTACGAGCAAGTTACGTTAAAAGCAGAATGATGCGACTTAATTTTTTCATGTGGGTCTCCACATCAAGACAGTATTGATGATACAAAACTTTAAAAAATATCTAGAACGGGGTCAGTACTAAAAGTAGACGATAATTTTTTTTTCGAATCCATATCTAAATCCTAGTCGCAATCGGCAAAGCAATTAGCAGCGACCAATAAAACTGAGACGGTTCATCTGAAACGGATCCGTAAATAAATAACAAGAATGACTCCGCAGTTTGCTCGGCACGCGTTAATGGCCTCTCCCTAGTTATGTTGGTAGCGCAAATTTGGTATTTCTGGGTAATTGGGTGATATCCAGTCATTATGAGAAATTAAAAACGTTTTAGTTGGGTATTCCTGTTGATATCCTAATTGAAGACCAAGTATTTTTATCTTTAACGATTTATAACGAAGACGGGAAAATTTAATTACCCATTTTTTATAACGTGCTTCTTGATACGGCTCGTTTGATTTGAATGTCATTTTGTACATATTGAGATAAGGTTTTGTTTTCTAAGTTTAACCTGTGGTTTAACACATACAATCACGCCTTTTTTAAGGCAGGTAGTAATAGGCATGAACCCAAGATTCAGTCCCGTAGTAGGTATACCCATTTTTCGCCATTATGTTATCGGTGCCATGTAATAGAGGGTAAGCCTATTGCCAGGTACTAAGCACAGTTCCATACTCCAGGCTTTGATTAAGAAAATTCCTGATGCAAAAATGTAGTTGAAAAAATATTTCGTCGCAAAGTGAAACTTGGTTGCCCAGATAAAATATTTTACTCGTACGTACATACATAATTCGAGTTCTTATTACTAATGTCTTCTTCTTCCTGCCCTTATCCTACGGCACAACAGGTCCTCAGCCGCCACTCCAGTCTATATCATCCGTCATCTCCGCACTCACTCCTCTTTCACTCATATCTTCAATCACACAGTTCATTTATGTTTTTATTTAGCCTCCTTCCCACATAATCACTTACATTCGTCCTCATCGTCCTTTTGTCTTCCACTCTCTAATTTTTCAGTCACTGGTACAATTTTATCCATTTTTGTCACTCCACACATCCATCTCAGCATACCTATTAAGTACTCATATCAAATACAATATATGCGAATCGGGTATTAAATTAAATAGATACGCATTGATCTTGATTAATAGAGACACACACAAGGTATATTTTAAGTATAATGTCCATCAACAAACGAAAACCAAAGAAAATGTCACAGTTATTTTATCTAGAAGCTTATAGGATCATAAAAGTAATTTTACGTCGTCTTGTTCATACACTCGTACAGATTAGTTTTTCAATTAGGAAAATAATTTTTCCATTTCAATAGCGGTATAAAACAGATTTTCTAGCATTAAAAACATGTTTTTGTTGAAATCCTGTCAAGCTTACCTATCCTATAAACATTTTCTGAAAATCTGTAGGTGCGTCTCTTTAAGCTAGGTATCAAACGGTAGGTAGTAAAAGCAGAAATAAGCGTCAAAAATATCAAAGGTGCCAAATAAAAATAAAGACGGTGTCGTGAATTTAAATATTATGAAATAAATCTTCGTCAATATTTAAGATAAGCTTAAATATTTCTCGTGAAGTCGCTTCCTTTTATGGCGCGCTGTTATCAGTGCTCAGGGCGATAAGCAGCATAAACGAGGTTGCTCCCGAGAAAACCGTCTTCATTTTTTATAACGCAATATGCCCCCCTCGTAAATAGAGTGAAGCGCTTTACTCCAGGCTATTTGCTTTGTCTTAAGCGAGATAGGAATGAATGTTAAAATATATGACTATTTTATTCAGTGTCGAGACGATTTTTCTTCTATCACAAAAATCATTATTTAATTTAATTAACTTCAGTTATAAGCAGGAAAATCAATTAAGACATGTTAACCTAATGAGTAATAGGTACTATATAATCATAATAAAAATAAAAATAAGTAAAGGCAAGTCCTATCACAAAATATGCTTTAAGAAAATTATTATTAAAGAAAACCGGGAAAAATGATTACCTAAGAAGAATATTGTATTGGCAGGCATAAGAGCTATGAAAAAAATAATTTCCCAACGTAGCAATCCTGCTTGTTTGCGTTATCATAAAATTTGATGTTTTTCTGATAAATCTTGTCACGTTTAATGTTAATTCAAATATTCTTTTCTTAAAATTACATAGCTAATAAATTATTAATTGAAAAATATTTCATGTAAACATCTAAGACTTTATTATCTATTAGTTTTAAATTTATTTGAAGATATCTTATAAACACATTTCAAATAAAATCAAATCAACATAATTTTTTGCTTGAAATACTTTTACAATAAATTTTAACAATTACTACAATCATTGTTATAAATATAATCTGTCAAATTAATTACATAAAATAAAATATAATATGCAGGTCAGTTTAAAAAAAAGTCACAGAAATTTTAAAATATAAATTTCAAAAAACATCTCATTAAATTTTATGAAGTATGTTTAAGTTTAATAATTTCTGTCGTCTAGGGATTCCTTGACAGTGTATAAGCACTTTATTACTAATATTGTTTTTAGTTTTCTTTTAAACATACTAGTTGGTAAGCTCTCTTAGTCCGTCGGTAAGTTTATTATATATTTTGACCACGATGCAATAAATACTTTTGCTCATTCTTGCTTTCACACTCTTATATTAAATGATATTTTGTCGGCTTAATTTGAGCTCAATTTACCTGCCACTAGAATTAATATCGTTCTTTCGATATTAAAAATCACTTTGTGAAACCTACCCAAATTTAATACCGTGGGTATTTTGTGCGGTAAATAATTTTTGACTATGTTGAATATTTTTAGAACAGGTATAGGGACACCTATAGCAACACCTATAAATTCGATACGTAGGTATTTAAAAAAAAAAACTATAATGAAAAAAGGTAAGTGTTTATCAATTTCGATATGAATTCTAATCGTAACATTAGATTTGTCGATAGGTAGAATGAGAAAAATGCACCTATAGATAAACACATACGCCTCTATTAGGCGTTAGGTGGATGGTATAGAAAAATTACGTCAAATTTTTCTTCTCATTTCAGATAGAATAGCTTTCAGGACTTTCCCTTTTAAAAGCCAAAAATATATCAGAGGCTATACCTTCCCAGACCTGGCTTCGCTTCACATATCCTTTCATTCCATCTCAATTTTATACCGGCTTATATAAGCCTCAAGTTTTTCTTAGACGGATGCTGTCCGCGAAGTCCATTTGAAAAGAAATTAATTTCAATTGTGTCATCGTAGTATTATCTTGCCATTTGGGTCCAACAGTTTTCTCAACCGGAGTTGTTACCTTTTAACTCAATCAGAACTCAATGTGTTTTATTCTAAGAATTCCTTGGAAATAAGATAGTTAAGAATCTATCATGCTACTTGGTAAATGCTTAGGATTTCATTTGTCTCTTCACCTCATTGCGGCCGAGCCAGCATAAGCCATATCGGTAGATCCTGGCAGCAGGGTTACGGGAGTTTACAGACTGTCACTCTTACTGCACGGGGGTGTCATCTGATCTCAGGGTAACAGCACGGGTAACAGCTACAAAATCAACATCTTGCTAAATAATGTTCATTTGTTTTTAGGTGCTATATCTGGTCGGCGCGCGCTTAGACTGATTTGTACACGACTAAATAATAATCTAAGCTTTTTTTTTTGCATCACGGACAGTGAACACATATTATGTGGCGGTGATTTTATGAATCTGCCTAGACTTGTGATGTTCTATAAGATTGCATGTCGTGTAACATACCGTGATACGTAATAAAATCTAGGCATGCGTATCGTTACATGTGTTATTGCGTGTTTGCCGCCAGCCTGTCACTTGCGACGAATCACATTTTGTACCTTACCTGCCTACTTTCTGTTGTTTTCACAGGCAACTTAACTTAAAGACCCCGCTTTCATGAAGTTTAGTATGGAAAACCAAATCGACTCTACGTGGGGGGATGCGAGGGAGGTCAGCTAGTTTTTAATTGATCGTTTAGGTCCTCTACACACCTAAGCCGCCGACATATCACGTCGGCGATTCTTGTCTGTAGCAAAATTTCACAAGAATCACCAAGTATTCCAACTACTGCGATCACCAATCCGCCTGCCAAGCGTGGTGCAGACGGCAAAATCCTCCTATATGAATAGTTTATGGTGTTATATGGGGAGGCCTATCCTCATCAGTGGACGTCTAATAATGATGTACAAATCCATGTCTGCCTCGGACTGCCAGGACTGTCTCGGTGGCGTAGTGGGCGCATCCTCGACTGCCAATCAAGAGCTGGTTCGATTCCCAGGTCAGGCATAGTGTTAAATATTGGATTTTTCCATTAGGAATTATCTCAATAGCTGCCTGGAGTCTGGAACTGTGCTCGGTATATGGCAATAGGCTCGCCCCCTATTACATGGGACCAATAACATACTGGCGAAATGTGGGTGTATCTACTATGGGACTGCGTCCTGGGTACACCTCTGCCTACCCCTTCGGGAAAAAGGCGTGTATGTATGTTATGTTAAATCCATGTTAAAGATAAAAAAGCTTTAGGTGTGCAGAGCCCCTAAGATTTCAAATAAGTTTTGAGTTTATATGTCATCGCATACGCAAACATTATGCAAGGCCGTTAGTTATGCAATGTCACTGCATAAACTTGGCGAAATCATTACCCCCTATTACGTCCTTGAGTTGTCTTCCTCTATATTTTGGGAATGAAGAAACAATCTCTACAACTCTGGGTCGTGATACATTCATGATGATGACGTTTGTAATATTATATCTTTGAGCAACAATAATATTATATCCGTGTAACTATGTACTTTGTACATAGAGGGCATTGTTATGATATACATTATACATAATAATGGGTCATTAGGGGCAATTAAACACGAAGAGTAGGTATTATATTATATTGTCGTATACTTAATAAATCTGCGCCCAAGCTCCGTAGTAAATAATATTATCTTCTTATATTTTTTTATTTATTAACGTTTATTTTAGTATAAAGATAGATAGATAGATAAATTCTTTATTATTACACCACATCTTAAAAAACTTAAAAACTAAAATGGAACAATAGGAATATGTCTAGTGTAACAATTGGCGGTCTTATCGCTAAAAGCGATCTCTTCCAGACAACCGAGCAAGGAGAGGAGAGTAAAGTAGTTCACATTTGGTCGGTGGTGTGACTGAAATAATGTCGAAATAACTACATACATACTAACATACATACATAAAAAACATTTTACTATACATATACACAACACATTAATATAATAAACTACTACATACATAATCATTCAAATATATACATACACAAATATCTTGTAAATATATAAATAAAGTAGGTATATATTTTATGTACTTACAGTAATACAATACTTAATATTGATAATAATATAGGTAAAAAATAAATAAATAATAAAATAAAATAATAGTAGGTAATAATTATTATTATAAGTCTAAAAGGAAAAAAAAAAGACAACTTAATGGACAGGTAGTGGGTGAATACACGGGACTTAAAAACATCCAGTGTGGGAGCGCGCTTAAATTCGACAGGTAAGGCATTCCAGAGACGAATGGCCTTAACCGTGAAAGATTTGTCGTAGAATGCACTTCTATGTTCGGGAAACCTTAACAGTAAACTTTCCGACGACCTCAAAGTACGAGAATGGGAATCATGGAGAAATTGGAAACGTTCCTGAAGATAGAGCGGGAAGGATGAGTTAAACAAGATATTGTAAAGAAGAGATAGAATATGGGCATCCCGGCGACGGCGAATAGGAAGCCACTTGAGTTTTGAGCGAAATTCTGAAACATGATCATATTTGCGCAAACCAAATATAAATCTTATGCATAAATTTTGAAGTCTCTCAAGTTTATTAAGCTGGTCCTCGGTAATATCAGGGTAGCTGGCGTCTGCATAATCGAGAATCGGGAGCATGAGAGACTGAGCGAGCGCAACTTTAGTGGCTGTTGGCAAGAAGTTTCGTAACCTACGTAAAGAGCCTGCAGTAGCAAACATTTTACGACTCGTCATCACTAACTGTGGGCCCCATGATAAGGTTCCATCCATGGTGACACCTAAGTTTTTGACACTGTCACTAAAGGGAATTTTTACTCCATCCAGCGTGATAGGTGGTAATAGATCCCAGTCAATTTTGCACAGCATACGAGAACTACCAACAACAATGGCTTGGGTTTTGAGTTTTTTTTTTTTTTTTTTTTTTTTTATGATAGTAAGTGACAAGACGAGCTCATCAGATGCCTGATGGTAAGCATCATGATTGCCCATATCAGACACAGTGCTACCCAGTATTTTAAAATTCAAAATTCTGCGCGGCACTGTACTGCGCCTATCACCCTGAGATATGAGTTGTTGAATCTCATCATGCCCAGTAATTTCGCTGGTAACATTGCCCTTCATACCGGAACACAGTAATGTTTGGACATTACTGCTTGGCGGATGAATAACTGGCAAAGGTGTGGTACTTCCCCAGGCGGCCTCCTGCAAAAGAGGCCTACCACTACAAGTGGGTTCAGCTTGAGACCGTGAGCTTTACTCCATTCAGATATGCGTTGCAAGTCACCGTTTAAAACGCCAACAGCACTTGACAATTGATCAAAAGGAGATTGGATATATAGCTGAAGATCATCAGCATAAAGATGATAGGAACAGGAAAGGTTAAGAGAAATAGAGTTTATAAATATAGCGAAAAGGAGAGGAGAAAGAACACCACCTTGAGGTACGCCAGCAGTTGTGACACACCATGAAGAAGAGGCTTCTTCGAGGCGGACACGTTGCCGGCGTCCATAGAGGTAGCTGTGGAACCAGTCAATTACCGATGGAGAAATATTAAGGGAGTGAAGAGTGGCAAGGAGAATATCGAAATCAACAGTGTTAAATGCATTGCTGAAGTCTAAAAGTGTCATCACAGTTAACTGACCATTTTCCATTCCCAGCCGGATATCATCAGTGACTTTGATAAGCGCAGTAACCGTGCTATGTCCGGGACGAAAACCAGACTGGTAGGGGTTAAGGAGGTGGTTTTTGATAAGGAAAGCATTAATCTGGTTATGTACCAGACGCTCAAGGACTTTAGATAAGAAAGGAAGAATAGAAATAGGACGATATTCAGAAAAAAGCTTGGGATTGGACTTCTTGGGTAGAGGAAGGATTTGTGCCTCCTTCCAAAGGGAAGGAAACACTGAGTTAGAGATAGAGAAATTAAGTAAGTCACAAAGAATGGGAAGAATGTAGTCTAAAATTGGAAGCAGCATATTACGACTAATACTATCGACACCAACGGCATTAGAAGTAATAGAAAGAACACTCTTTTTTACTTCACCACAGGTAAATTGACGGAAAACAAAAGGTGGATAGTCAGGAAGAATGGAGTTGGATAGGAGAGATAAAGTACGAGATTTATGTGAGTGATCAATAGGCGAAGATAAAGAAAAGTGCTTATTGAGAGAATTGATGTCAAGGTTATGAGGGATCGTCTCTTGACGAGTCTTGCCGATCCCTAACGTCTTTAAAAATCTCCAGACTTTTGCTGGATCACCTTCCGCTACAGAGTCATAGATATGCCGCCTCTGCGCATCTCTGCACGCTACATTGCATCTGTTTCGCAGCTTAATATAAAGAGCCTTGTTGGTTTCGGTTGGCCGCATCTTATATTTGGTTTTTGCAGCAGCTTTTTTATGCTTGAGGGACTTCAGAACGTCATTCAGCCAGGGGGCAGGTACGTGCTTAAGTTTTATCGACCTAAACGGAGCATGTCTGTCGTAAAGCTGGGTAACTATTGTGTTGAAAAGCGCTACTTGGTCATCAGTTGTACCAGCATCTAAAACCGGTGACCAATCTATGCTTTTGGCGTCCTCAACAAACGCTTCTTTATCCATGCCACTAAAATTACGCTGAAGAATGACTGTTGGTTTAGGTTTAGGAGGACGAATTTTATATGATAAGAAGATTAGGTCATGATACGAGAAATTATCAGCCGAACATTGGCCGTGTTTGGTAACATGATCTAAGGATGACACCATCAGTAAGTCGAGGAGAGAAGGTGTTGCATTGGGGAAGTGATGAGTAGCACCAAGAGGGAGAATGAACAAGTTGCTAGACTTAACCGTGTCATCCAGAAGAACTGCACGACGATCCTGCTTTAGGAGGCAGGTGTTGAAGTCACCCATGATAATAGTGTGGCTATAAGACGGAGTAAGATCTTCTAGGATCTTTTCGAAAGAAGAGAAGAAGTTATTATTAGAAGAATTACTATAATAGACTCCGAGAAGAATTTTAGTGTGAGAAAGAAGAACTTCAATAAAAAGATGTTCACCGGCATTCGAAGGAGGTGGTTGGGCGGAAGTGCTAATCACTGTATAGGGAAAATGAGAGCGGATGTAGATAGCTACCCCACCACCGCCCCCCCTTGCTCTATCATTACGAATGAGTTTGAAGCCGGGCAGTGTATAGGAGATTGAGGGAAGAGATGGTTTAAGCCAAGATTCGGAGACTAATATAGCATGAATATTCTTATTGTCAAAAGACGCCAGCATATCAGAAAAATGAGCCGGGATACTTTGGGCATTAATATGAACAACATTCAAGTTTTTAGGTACATCAGAAAAGTGGCTGTCCAGGGTTTCAGAGAGTGTCGGAACACTCACAAAGCTGTCATCACTACTTTCTGAGGTGGAACTAATAGCGGATATATAACTGTCGCAACTGTCATTGAAAATATGAGTTAACATACTTAGAATAAATATAATAAAATATAATATTAAATAAACAAAAAAAATATATATATATATAATATAAATTAATAAATATGTGTATATTACCTTAAATACAGTTAAATAAGTGAGTTTACTCTTCAACCCGCCGGATTCTGTAGAGATAATATATAAATTTAACATAATTTAACACCTTATCGCGAGTAACATGAACAAATTAATGAACCTTAATGTAACACCATTATAAAATCCTAACTAAATAACAAATTACTTACCCTATACAAAAAAAAAAAAAAATTGAAAAATTTAGTAAAATACAAAACTAAAAATATTATATAACAATATTAATTATAGGAATGTATAAACAAATAACGATCGGAACGAAAAAAATAAAAAGTTTATATTGTATGACATTAGAACATAAATGACAGCTGACAGTTTGACAAGATAAATCTGTCATCAGTCAACAGACAAATATGTACCTACACGAAGTTAGCAATTATTGTTAGTAAATAGTAAAATTAAAAAGTATACTAATAATGAATAAAAGGGTAGTGCAAGCAAATAACTAAGTGTTAACAATAAGTAATTTGGATGAGAAAGAGAGGTTCCACTTGGTGGAGAACAAAACAATTATATTATTATCTAGCGTGGCCAGTGGCCAGTACCTACAATATAATAAGTGAGATGAAACAATATGAATATTCTCACTAGCAAATTCCAAATCCGCAACTAATATTTATAGCAATAAAATTTAACATATAAATAACATAACATACAATCACGTCTTTTTCCTAAAGGGGTTAGCAGAGATATACTCAGTCCCATAGTAAGGTATAACCATATTTCGCCAGTAATGTTAATCTTCTTCTTCTCAGTCGTAGCTCCAGTGCTGAACATAGGTCTCCCTCATAAAGGGGGGATTTGCCAATACTCGCCATGCTTGGCAGGAGGGTCGGCGAGCGCAGTTTGGTGAAATTTACGCAGATGACTGCTGCCCATCGTCTGTATCTGACAACCCTTAGCCGATTCTTACGGCAACCATGGGTAGAGAGGGTGAGGTACTATTCTATAGCCGGCACCCCACGGATAAGTAATGTTATTGGTCCTTGGTCCTATGTAATTGCCGGGCACTGTTCCAGACTCCAGGCTGTCATTGAGATAATTCCTAATGGAAAAATCATATATTCTACTTTGCCTGCCCAGGGGATCGAACCCGGAACCTCAAAATCGGCAGTCGAACTTGTGCACACTACGCCACTGAGTCAACCGAGGCTATTTTATATTATATCTTCTAATATTTAAAAAAAAAATTAAATATTTATTTTATATGACAGAAAATGTAAAATAAAATAGCATAAGACCGATGTTCGATGTTACGAAACTTGCATGCGCACTATGGGTAATATTTATTTATATTCCAATGGTACAGTGGCACAGTGTCAATACCATAGTTACATTATCAGTACATTTATTTGTACATTATTATTAGTAAAATAGTGTCTATACTACATTTTGTAATAATCTTAGTTATAAAATAGGTAAGTGCATAAAAGTTAATGTTCAACAACTTTAAATCATTCCTACAAAACTCCAGATCCACTGACAAGATCGTCTTCCAGCCATCCGCAAACACATCGAACTCGGGTCTCATGTCCATGAGATCGTGCGAATATAGTTGTTTATTTCAATATTCCCTGTGGGGAACACCTTACTGTGGTAAGGTATCATTCAACTTTATTCATAAATTCCTATCATCACTGGCCTTTAACATCTATAGAAGAGGATTCAAGCAGCGTCCATGTTCGAGCGTCGGCACCACTTACATACATGACTATAGTAAGGCTGATTCCACTTAGCTGCGCTGAAGTGGGTGAAGTGTCTTCACCACGAACGCTGCATCGCCTGGGACGCTAATAAGATAGTGCAGGCGTTCCCTAGACCTACACCACTCTCTCGACTCTAACCGGCAGGATCCACAGGAATGATGAGTCAATACGTATGGTGCCGGGTCGGTTGCAGGTCTAAAAAGTAACTAGACCATTTCCACCTAGATATTGTATGCGGAGGTTTGCCAGAGCCTCGTTTGTATGCTAGCAGTGTGCACCACGTGCAGGTGAGGTTGGCTTTGGGTCCTGAAAATGATTGTGGGACTCTTACTCCCTAAATTCCCATAGGTGGTACGTAATTACCAGAGGAAATAACAAATTATGGGCACGTATTCAAAGTAATATTTAATGCACCCCGATTCTATTGGCCTTACTGAGTCTTATGGGTATAATTGATTAATTAATTAATAGGTTAACTCTACGTTTCTAAATATCCATAACGCACCTTTATATTACAGGTATTACATTTCTAATATTATTATCTAGAAATTCATATAAATTTCCACATAATATATGGAATCTACCACGTCATAACGTTACTTTTGATGAGATTAGTTTTCTCTAAGACAAAAAGCTATTTGAAAAGGGTCGAAGAACTTTCTGAAAGCTCGTTGAGCGATGGAGATTAAAACTGTTTGCTCGAAGACATCGATCACTAATTGAAAGTATAAGCAATGAGTGCAAATACGAAATAAAGTTCGTATTGTGTCTGGGGATTCCAAGACAAACACCGCTTGTAGTAACTTGGAGTCGGCAAACACTGCTCTAGCGATTTCTCGTGGTTTATGACCGGAGTTGGGCGGTGAAACATAGGAAAGATCTATGACACAATATATTTACTGAGATAAAAGAACGTTCTTCTACGTATACAGTGTGTTTAAAAGATGTAGTAATACTTAAGGTGGATCTGTCGCAGTAAGATAGATAAAGCCGTAATATAGTTAGATATAATAAAGTTAGATAGCCGTAATATAGGTTAATATAGTTAGATATAACGTAACATAGTACAATTTCGGACGGTTTGTCGGACCGGCTAGGTCAGATGGTGTGAGCGAAGCGAAGGTTCGCTTCCGCTTTAGTCTTCTTGTTTTTAGTCTGTCTGTCTGTCCGTCAAGACACTTTTTAACGGGAACGCGTGGAGGTATTAATTTTAAATTGATATCTGCGGTTCCTTGTGCATGTAAAAAAAATATACTTCTAAGTTAACGCAATCAAAAGTTATGGCCATTATTTTACTGCATATTTCCATACTCTGCGCAAGGAACTAATAGATGACGCTGCATGTTTAAAGCGATTTAAAGCGTTTTGTTTGGGTATCTAGATATGGAACTCCACCCTAAGCATACATACTACATGCATACGTATTCCTTAAATTTTTTTTATACACAAAAACGGCCGTAAGATAGTAATAAATCGCTTTCATATAACTATGTACGGTATATATCACTAGGGATATACCTATAATTATATTACGGCTTTATCTATCCTACTACAACACATCTACCCACCAATCTAAATAACTTGCAAAAGAAAGAATTGAGAAATTAGCAAAAAAAAAATGAAATTCGACGATACTTTAGCGAGCTGATCCATTTTGTAAGGGTAGTGAATTTTTTTGCCAAGTTTTCAACTCTTTATTTTGAAAGTTGTGCAGTTTCATGTGTATACGCCTAAGTATCACTACACCTTATATTATAAGTTAACTTCATACACAAGTTTGTTTATAATGAATGTTTAACCGTTGCACAAGAAATACTATTTAAAGCCGCGCTGCGCCAACTATCTTTAACGATAACCAAGGCTTAACCAACCATCGTATTAATCTCTGGTTAGAATAATATAAGGCGTTGGAAATTTAACAAAACATACATTCACGCCTTTTTCCCGAAGGGGTAGGCAGAGGTGTACCCAGGACTCAGTCCCTTAGTAGATACACCCACATTTCGCCAGTATGTTATTGGTCCCATGTGAAAGGGGGCGAGCCTATTGCCATCTACCGGGCAGTTCCAGACTCCAGGCAGTTATTGATATAATTCCTAATGGAAAAATCCAATATTTAACATTGCCTGACCTGGGGAAATTTAACAACTGATAATAATTGACTTGCAAAGTGTCATAATGTCCTAACCAAAGATTCTTGGTATTTTTATGCTTTCTTCTTAAGTGCAACACTGTTTTTGTCATAGGCATAGAATACTAAAGGGACAGAAGAGACACCCCTCAAAATCATTTGAATAAATAGCGACTCTAGCTCCGACGCAATAAAGTGCAATTCAGGTCGTACAGCGCCTAACTAATTATCGTTATATCACAGGTTATATTAACCTACAAGCTGCCTCTCTTTCTATCGCGTATCTCTCTCTCTGTTCTCTCTGTCTAGCCCATAGAAATTGTATTATCAAGATGGACGCACGAGCTACTTGTAACTTCATACCTTTATTGAGATTGTCCTAGTTCTGCCATAGGTGGCAAGCAAGCAGAAAGGCTCAATTTAAGTTGTGACAGATTAGTACGATCATGTCATATAATTATTATCTTCGTTTCACAGCAATCTTTTTATCGTCATGCCTCTCGCGGCCGTAACCATTATTCTGAAGTACCACCATTTACTGTAGTTGTTAGGCCTGACGAGTATAAAACCGTAGGCACTAGTCTCTTTATGATTAATGTTTTAACAAACGGAATTTTCAAGTGAATGCAATAAAATTTTTCATAGAAATATGTCACGTCGTAATGACACGGTATTCCCACAGAATATAGAACAATCGGTATTTCAAACGGAATATTGTAAAAGGAGAGTGATGCTAGTTATTAAAAATGTGTTGGTTATAGGTGTGACAAAGTGAATTCTATCGTTTTGTACATGCACAAGTAATAACGCTGAACTGTAATAGAAATGTGTTTTTTAAACCACTAATTAAAAGCATTATCGTGCATAGGCGCAAAAAGGGGTCCTTGTACAAATGTACAAAACTCATATAAAGGTATATGATGAGGGTACCTTTATATGAGTTTTGTATGAAACGAGTCCTATATTATCTTATTATAAATCAAGCAAAATCACTCACTCACATGAAGAACTTATTTTGAGTGTTGGATAAGTAAATTTATTCTCATTCTAAATATTAAAATATGAATGTTGATTTTTTCAAGTTTTTCGGAAGGAAATTATTATTTTTATTAACGACCACACCAAAACTCAATATACTATATGTATACATTATTCATTCGTTTACTTGACGAAGAAAGTTTTAGGTAAGTAGTGAAAATTATGAACGCGAAATATTAATTTAAATCTGTTGAGTCTACATACATTTTGAATGAATAAGCTACACTAATCTATTTGCCAAGAAGTTATACCTCGAGAGAGACAAGTTTTTACTCGCAAAAGTACTTTTATCAGTGTTATGAGCTCTGGGGAAATCTACACTTACTGTAGGCACAACTTCTGATGAAATAACGGATATGGTGGCTACGAGAGTTTTCTTATTGTTGATCCGGAGATAATTCATCGAAAGCGGTGGTCTAGCTTTAACGTTTGCCTATTTGTCCAAGTTGTATAGCTTTTAACCAAAATAGGGATATATAATGTATATGTCACTCCGCGAGTCAAGGTCCAAACTGCAATTACTTGGACTTATTTATTAAACGCTAAAGTTAAAGGCTTAATTAGAGGTGAATACAGCTCAACAGAAGGAGTTAGTGACGTGAAATAATGCTAAAACTTATAACAAAGATTCCCGTGATCTCGATTCTCACGGCTGCCGCAGGTAGTCATCTTTGCAGCGAATGCAGAATGCATTGTCCACTAGCGATGTATCATCGCGGTACTTGTTGTACCGTACTTAACATACGAATCAATATTGACTTTGCTGTTTTTTTTCGTCGTAGAGATCATCATCATTATCCCAACCGTAGGAAGTGCGCTGCTGGACCTCCTAGACCTCCCCAATAGTCAAAGACAAAGTCAAAAAGATTTATTCAAATAGGTCACAATCTGACACTTTTGTACGTCAATGAAAATAAACAGTAACGTAACGAGTCTACCGTGCGTTCGGAAAGATACCTTTACAAGAAGAATGCACAAGAAACTTGTAGGGTTTAATTTTTTCAACTGATTGTTTTACAATATTTGGTTTGGTTACACTCGTTTGTTTAGAAGGTGCCGCGTGGTGGCTATGCGGAAGGTCCCAAGCATCTTTGTCCTCTATGTACTGATTTACATTATAATAAGCATTCTTTAGTAAAGTAGATTTTATATAGGTTTTGAATTTACCCTCTGAGAGCCCCGTTATCTCTTTTGGGATTTTATTATAGAAACGTACACTATTTCCTAAGAATGATTTTTTTTTTATTAGATAATCTAAAGCTAGGTATAGCTATTTTGTCTTTATTCCTAGTATTAAAATTATGGAGGTCACTATTTAATTTGAATTTATGTAAATTTTTACGCACATACATGATGTTCTCATAGATGTATAAGGATGGTAGGGTCAGTATGTTTATTTCTTTAAATAATTCTCTAAGGGATTCGCGTGGACGCATCTCATAGATGGCACGAATCGCACGTTTTTGTAGTATAAAGATAGTTTCTATATCTGCAGCTGACCCCCACAACAAAATCCCATATGACATTAAGCTATGGAAATATGCAAAGTAGACTAATCTCGCCGTGGCTATGTCTGTTAGTTGCCTAATTTTGTAAACCGCGTAAGCTGCAGAGCTTAGTTTCCCTGAGAGCTCGGTGATATGAGTGCTCCATTGCAGTTTAGAGTCTATATGTATGCCAAGGAACAAAGTTGCATTGTCGATATTGAGTCTTTCACCGTCAAGAACTATGTTTGGTTCTATACTTCTGACGTTAGGCAAAGAAAATTTCAAACATTTAGTCTTTTTCGCATTCAATAACAGATTATTTACTGTGAACCATCTGGATATACTTGCTAAAGTATTATTAACATGTGTGAGTGAGGTATCCTTCCTATCAACTTTAAAAATCAATGACGTATCATCGGCAAATAGAACTATATCTGCTAGACCTTGGAAAAATAGAAAGAGTAGAGGTATTTATTATGTTATACAACGACTTAACTCATGTTTGAAGTCGAAAACGCTCGACCTAAGTTTCGGACAACTCTGGTGTCCTGCATCAGGAGCTCACGCGCGTGCGGGATCGCAACTCGCGACGCACTGCCGCCCGCGGCCCGCGCACACTCACTCAAAATCATAGAGTAGATATAGTTAAAATATTGAAGTATTTATAAATATTATATAAGGCTTAATTAGGTTACACCTAAGTAAGAGACCTATGTAAAGAGGTGGTTGTGACCTATACCTATTATAAGATTAAAAGTTTCAACGAGAGATAACAAAGAAAAAAGAATTAAACCTAAGATTCAACGTTTTTTCCTAAACCTGTTTGCAATTTGGTTCTGTGATTCCGTTCCTTTCTCCAAGAGCTTTATCTGGTTACAATATCTATGCAAATAAGCCTAAGGATCATATCAGACAGACGACTATAAATCTCTATCATTTGACTAACATTGCGTAAAAAACTCTTTCACGTAAACTAGGTCTTGCGGTAACGGATCCAATTTGTAGCCAAATGTACGAGATCACTGTGACAAATAGTTCCACTCTAACTTTATATGTATTGTTTCATATTGCAGTGTGTGTATGTGTAGGCTCGTTTAATAAAGCCAATTTGGGTGTACTTGCTATTTACGATTATGGCACTTCCCACTACAATTTGCGTGTGTCACAGGAATACTACTCTCCGTTCCACGAACTATTTACTGCTTCACAAATTCTTATCTTATACTGTTGCTATAAGATTGATATTAAAATGTGTCGATGTTAAGAAAGGGAGACGAAATAATTCACAGCGCTATAGGTGGTCCTATATTGCACAGTACGCGTTGTGTTTATGGAGATTCTGAAAAACCTGGTGACATGAATGATTATGTTGAGCCGAGGGATTTGACTGGCGTAATAGAAGATATCGAGTTTGATATATTGTGAAAATAGAAGCGAAAATTTTAGCTAGTTTAAATGCGATTGTGAGTGGGATAGGGCGATAGTTGAAGAGTAACAAGAACAGTTTAAGAACTCGAAAAACAGTTAACAATGTTAGTAGTTAACAATAAAGTTTATTATTTAAACCATTAGTGATTTAAATAATGTAGAGACGATAATTAATTAGACTGCCTCTGTGGCGTAGAGGGCGCATGCTCGACTGCCAATCAAGAGGTCCCGGGTTCGATCCCCAGGTCAGGCAGTGTTAAATATTGGATTTTTCCATTAGATATTATCTCAATAACTGCCTGGAGTCTGGAACTGTGCCCGGTAGATGGCAATAGGCTCGCCCCCTATTACATGGGACCAATAACATACTGGCGAAATGTGGGTGTATATACTGTGGGACTGAGTCCTGGGTACACCTCTGCCTACCCCTTCGGGAAAAAGGCGTGAATGTATGTTATATATATATATGTTTTATCCGCGTAGACATCGTTTCCGTGAGATTATCGGGAAAAAGTACTCTTTGTGTTATTCCAGGGTTACCTTTATATCAAATTACAGCCCAATCGGTTTAGGGGTTTTGGCGTGAAAGAGTAACAAACGTCCGCATTTATAATAATTATTAGTAGTACAGTAGGATTACTATCGTATATCCTGCGACTTCGTTCCCGTGGGAATTTCGGTATTTTCTTTCTTATTCCTTGTCTGCATCATAATATAAACCTACAAGCAAAATTTCAGCTCTCTAGGTCCAAGGGTTGGGGCTAAGTGTTGATGAGTGATTGTGTTAGTCAGACAGGACTTTGATTTTTTATAAACCTTAGAGAAGATATCTAAACGCCCTTGCTTCGCACGGGTGCAATGATGATACTAAATATACTACAGAATGTCTTTATATACAACGTTCACAGCTTTTTTGTCATAAGACATTACAAACATGTTTTCTTTAGAGGTCACTCTTGAAAGAGCGACATATAATTGGCCATGTGAAAAACACTTAACGTTCAAATCTAAGCCTGCAACGTTGAAAGTTTGACCCTGCGATTTATTAATGGTCATTGCAAAATATAATAATATCTTTACCGGGAATTGTACGCGTTTAAATTGGTACGGTAAATCCGATGGTATCAGAGGAATTCGGGGAATCAAAATAACTTCTCTAATACAGCCAGTGAGTATTGTGCACTCTGCAAAGTTCTAAAAAATTGTCGCGCTGAAAAGCACGTTTTAAAAAAGAATTCACTTTAGTATTTAAGTACTATCATAAAATTTCGAATATATATATTTTTTAATTTATCGTAACGTATTTAAGTACGGATTACGTTGTCGCGCTGAAAAGCACGTTTTTATTAAGTAAGCTTTCGACGCGCTATTGATAGGCACTCGCCGCCGGCCCCCCGGCCGGTACCGCCGCAACCGCTATGTCCCTGATTTTTAATAATTTGTAATATCTTCTAAACTCTTCGTGTAAATTACATGCTGTAAAAGGCCATGATGATCTTTATTAAATGCACAATGTATTTAAGGTAATAGATTGCATAAGAGTTAATGCTGTATTGCTTAAAATCGCTTCGTAAATAATCCATTATTTCTCATAAAAAGTAAAGGATAATAAATAGTTATTGTGGGTTATCCCTAACAGATAGACATATACCATCGCTTATATATTGCATACATACAGTCACGCCCTCTTCTCTGTGTGGTAGGCAGAGACTATTTCCTTCCACTTGCTACGATCCTGTCATACAACTTTCGCTTTGTTCACTTTCATATATATATACTCGTATAATCGTAATGGAATTACCATTCCATAAATTAAGTATCACCAGATAACAATTTAAGTTTTGAATGCTTTCAATAACATTTTTATTAATAAAACACGGTTAATCATTTCTCAGGTAGCTAATAAAATTTTAACAATGTCTTCACGGCTTCCTTATATTTTATACTTAAACAAATTGAGAAAACGTGTTTCACGGAAATTAAGATGAAGTTGAAAATATCTCTCATCCAAAGAAATAAAAAACTTTATCATCCCCGCTTATACTTCTAAAACCGCATTTAAGAGAAAATAGTGGTTGTTTTATTCGAAAAATGTTATGTTACGATTTAAAACATCTATAGGAACGATGAGGTAAATCAAACTTAAAATAAACCCAACGAAACGGTTGTTGGTTCACTGGTTACGAAAACGCTTGTGAAAAATTCAAATTTTATTGTACAGAAATTTTAGTTTATTTTCGATTATTTGGCCAAACTGAATGAACTGAGCAAGTAGCAATCCAATGATTTTGAAAATACGCTCGGTTATAACAATATTGTCAGAGTAGGCACTGTATTTTAGGTCAGAAATGGTAAAAATAAGCACTAGCCAGCCAGATTTTTCAGCGTGTAATCTTACTTGTTATCAATATTATAAATCTCAATACAATGTAAAAATGTTTGCAACAGGTTTGTAACAGGTGAACAAAACTAGCGTAAACAGCTCGCGAGTTCTAACTGTAGCCATTTAGCGCGATTTGGGTTAGATGGATGGATATTTATTACTATTTCACGCCAAAACTACTGAACCGATTGGGCTGAAATTTGGTATACAAGTAGCTTTAACCCTGGATTAACTCATAGGGTACTTTTCTCCCGAAATTCCCACGGGAACGATGTCTACTCGGGCGAAACTGCGGGGCACAGCTAGTAATAGATATAAATTATGCAAAAAAAATCGCATGGTAACATATATTTTTATCATAATAACAACAAAACAGTCGCTGTCCCATGTTAATGTTATCATCATCTTCACTGGCAGTGTGGACAAAACAGTCAGTTATTTTCTCAACATTCTCTTAATTCGTAACAAAGTGTCCTGATTGAGCGACAAACAAGCAAACACGGCTAAATTTGTTAGACGTAACGTAATATTAGTCTCCAAACGGGAAGAGCAAGTCACAGTCTCAAACTTATTCAGGCGTAACCGCGTAGTCTATTTAAACGAATTAAAATCGACGGCGCTGTTCAAAAGCGCCGTCACACGTGCAATAGTTTGCCAACTTTATACACTAGTTACTCCTCGCAGACACCACAGCGAGTGAAGGGATGTTAACTGAACAGTATGGAAAGCTCTAATTTCATCTAGAAATATTATTAGTTCAGTTTCCCTAGACATATAGATACTGCGTATTGTATTTTACGTATGTTGATAATTCTTATAATGTTGGGTACATGTGAGAATAATGAATTAATGCAAAGGTCTCCTTTTTCCTAATCAGCTAAGGGTTTAAGCAAAGATTTAATACTTTTACATCATCATCATCTCAGCCGTTGTAAGCCCACTGCTGTACATTAGGCACCCCTTATGCCAAATATTTTTTTCCAAATCTTGCCATGCTTGGCAGGTGGGTTGGCGAGCGCAGTTCGATGGTCTTACGCAGGGGAAGCTGCTGCCCGTCCTCTGGATTCAAGTAACCATTAGCCGGCTCTTACGACCAGTAACCCCACGGCACAAATCAAAAGCGAAAAGTTCAAATTAATAAAAACTCTTAATTAATGGAGTATATTTATTGCATTGTAACAATGGACTTTATTTAAATCCAGAATTCATAGTAGCTTCATAGAAACATGAATAAAAGTTCTTAAGTATCATGTTTTTCAGCGTTATGCGTGAATACTTACTGCTTTAATAATATATTGTGCAAAGAGGGCTGTTCGCTACATAACTAAGGGGCTCGACTAAACTTAAGCTACTGAAACTTAGCTTCTTGCTTTCTGTGTTGCTAGGTTTTCATTTGTTCCATTAAACGATGCCGTCGCGAAGCGCATCGCGTCTCTCTTTGAAGTGCTATTAATTTCTATGACGAATGCTCCATTGTTTTGTGTATCTGAGTGTTAGTTAAATTAATAGTAGTTAAAGTGTATTTTATAATGAAACTTAAGTTTTATAGAGAATTTTGCCAAATTCAGTAAAAGGCTTTTCTTGGCTCAATGTCTGCCATCGTCTGGTAGTGTTATCAGGAATGTACGATACTTGTCTAACCATCCGAAGAACATCAAGATTACATGTGAACTTTATGTGAAAACAATAAAACGGCGAGAAGGTTTCCTCACACTTGTTCAGTACAAATGTTTCTTTTCCAATCGACTGTAACCAAATTTTTATTTTTACTGCCCTTTCCAATTACGAGCTACAAAGTTTACGCGTTACCTGGAGAATAATAAAAACCTTTATCATCACAGATTCGGGGATTTTCAATTAAACTTTTACGTAATCGCCATTTGTTTAATACATCGGTCGAGAAACTTTGCGGGGATTGGAAATTTGAGCCAATCTAATCGCAAATACTTTCTCTAATCTCAATTATTACGATTGTTTGATCGACTTATGATTGATTGATAATTTAAATTCCTAAGTTATTAATTATCGCTCAAGCAAATTTTTTATATCGACTTTGATCGAGTTAATTTTTAAATAAAAATCACACCCATGTTGGTACATGTAGTAACATCATGTCGTAGTGTCTTTAACTAACGGGTTAACGCAGATTAATTATTCGTGTGAAGTAGGCAACCTACGAGAACTTAACATTATTTGGTAAATCAATGTAAACGACAATAAAACGAATATTTAAGAAAGTAAGTAACGAAATAAAGTAGTAGTTTTTCCATAGAACACTGGCTGAGAAGTAGTTTCCATTGGTTCGCCACATAATGTTACTTTGCAGAAATTGATATACATACTATTAAAAATAAATAAACACTAAATCATTCTTCATGAGTCGAGCGACGTTTATTTGAATTTCAAATAAGTTTGCTGCCTTCAAAGTTGTTTCTCATTTGACAGATTATATTATTATCCCAAAGGTTAAAATGAGTACAATGGCCTCACCAATAGCAATTAAAAACAAAGCCCTTTTCAATTTGGGCCTTTCTACGAAAACATATTTGGCAGGAAGACCTTCCAATTGAATGTTGACCAACACATAAAGTTTATTGCCGTTCCTTTCTCAATGCTTTTTCTTTATTACTTGCAGCCATAATAAAAGAGAAGACTAACAATTTCAATCACAGTGCTCGACAATAAAAAACTTGTTTTTTATATTATAATTTGCGACAGCTGGAGCTTTTAGGTTTTATAACTCTAATAACTCGCAGAAGTTAGGTGCTAAGTATTTCTAGTTAACGGTAAACTCAAACTCAAAAATATTTATTTAAATAGGTCAAAATGAGTGTCTTGAAGAGATCGCTCTCAGCGATAAGTCCGCCAATTGTCACACTATGTGTTTTTAATCAATCAATCAATCAAATAGTTTATTTGCGGAAATACTTTTACACGAAGGTATAGTTCTTAGTAGTAATGTGTTAATGTATTTTAATTTTAAGGTTTCTTGTTTGTGGTAAAGAGTTTATCTATCTATCTATCTAATGTGACAACATTTGCACGTCAACGAAGATAAACAGTAATGAGTCTACCGTGTGTTGGTAAAGATACCTCTATAAGAAGAACGCACAAGAAACATGTAGGGCTTAATTTTTTCAACTGAGTTTCATTTGGTTTGGTTACATTAGTTTGTTTGGAAGGTGCCGCGTGGCTTTGCAGAAGTTTCCAGGCATCTTTGTCCTCTATGTACTGATTGACTTTATAATAACACTTCTTTATTAAAGTAGATTGATTTTACACCTTTTCCATTGTGATTTTATTATACAAACGTACACTATTTTTTAAGAATGACTTTTTATTTGTTTTAGATAATCTAAAGATTAGCTATCGTCACTATTTAACTTGAATTTATGTAAATTTTTGCGCATAAACATGATGTTCTCATAGTTGTATGAGGATGGTAGGGTCAGTATGTTTATTTTTTTAAAGAATTCGTTCAGCGATTCGCGTGGACGTACCTTATAGATGGTACTTTTTATTCTTAGTAACTGTAGTAGACATAATATGACCTTGTAGTAAACCGCATGAACCGCATGAACAACCGGAACTAGATGGAAATCTATGGAGGAGGCCTGTGTTGAGCGTGAACGTTTACTTCCTGAGCTGATATGATGACGATGACGTAGGTCATACCTATAGATAAACAATCGTTAGACCTTTAATGAACTAATAGAACACGTAGGAAATATAATTCCCAGTTGTTCTACCAGTAAAATATACGATTATCTCGCAAAATTTACTTTAACCACTTCCAAGTTTACTTATGTACTACTTTAGGTATATAATATATTTTACGAGATAATCATGTATTTTATTGGTAGTACAACTGGGAATTATTTTTCCAACTTTTTCTACTGCTAGAACAAGTCGTACAGCAAATGGGAACAACCGGTACGTACGTTATAAGAGAACAAAGTGCTTTAAACTGAAGTTTAATGCCATATAATAAAGTTTGTGTGACTGTGTAAGTTAGATCAATGTGGTAGAAAACCCAAGGATATTCGCGGCCCTCGTTCCGGATATATCATTTGTCAGGAAAACCTCAAGAGCCAGATAAAATTAGGGGATTTCCAGTTGCGGACTGACTGCGACGACTGTTTTCTAGTTTATTCGTTTGAGTTTAAACTTTCCTTTTAAATCTATGGACGGTTTATAATTTTTATGAAAATGGCCAAAAAATTAATTAACCTTGAGCTTTTAAGCTATAAAGACGCGTAACGTAGTCCAAGACGTGAAAGTCCCGTTAAAAACGGTCCAGCTGCTTCGGAGATGATCCCGAATGAAAAGCGTTTTATTTTTTATACGAAACTCTAAACCTTTTTATATCGACCCCGCGCACATTCATTTAGAATTATTATTTGTATGATAACCGTATATATTTTCGTAGTTCCTAGCATAATTTATCACATAAACAACAAATCATAACTTAATGTAACATTATTAAATTAAATTAATTAAAATACTTTAACATAATATTATATAGACTAAGTTAAGTCGCACACCCGATATAGGGTAGATTGTACAGGATCGAAAAAATCTATTGTAACAACTAAAAAACCTATGATCTGTGCCAATAAAGTATTTGTATTTTTGTATTTGTGTGCATCGTTTATCATAAAACATTTAATCATAGACTAGAAAATTGGTTAGAGTATCTACGGACCGGAGCTCGCCTCTACTTTAAAAAGGTGAGGTAAACCTCACATTAATCGTGTTGAGACTTCACTGACTGCGTGATCATTACTGCTCATTGCTGATCATTGCTGCTTATAACTTAATTTTAGATGTACGTGTGTTCACTCGAATATTAACAAAAAGAGTTGAATTATATAAACGTTAAAAAAAAGACCTTATTACGACAGGTGACTAATCAGAATAAGTTCTTACATATTATACACAATCGTTTTATAACGATGCATGATTCTTTGCTGTTTGGTATCGCGTTAACATAGTAATGTAGGCGTATGTATGTATAGTGACAAGACGACAAATTACATACAAGCATTTTGTTTGTAATGAGTTTGACATAACATAACATAACATACATTCACGCCTTTTTCCCGAAGGGGTAGGCAGAGGTGTACCCAGGACTCAGTCCCATAGTAGATACACCCACATTTCGCCAGTATGTTATTGGTCCCATGTAATAGGGGGCGAGCCTATTGCCATATACCGGGCACAGTTCCAGACTCCAGGCAGCTATTGAGATAATTCCTAATGGAAATATCCAATATTTAGCACTATGCCTGACCTGGGGATCGAACCCGGGACCTCTTGATTGGCAGTCGAGCATGCGCCCACTACGCCACCAAGGCAGTCATGAGTTTGACATTTCTATTATTATTGAAACGCGCCCGTCCCGCGCACGCTGTGGTGTGTTGTCCTCCGTACAAACACAAGTAATGCAACGTGCCCTCGGTCAAGTGTGCATTGAGCTTTAGTTATTTACACTTCTTTACTTGCTTCTACAGATATTATTGTTTTTTTATTTTTTTTTAATCATTATTTTTATAGAGGGTTTTAATCAGATATTCTTGCAAAAATAAAGTGCGAAAAACGTTTCCTCATATAAAATTAAAAGTATCAAAGTACCATTACAAAGCCGGTGTTACACGTCTCACGTAATCAAAATTTTAACGTAGTGACTCGATAAACAAAAAAGTTTACCAACACTTTTACGATGGTAATTTAATGAAACTTTTTATCTCGATGGGGTGCAGGTTGTGGCGAATAAATAAGGATTTTTGAACTTTATTACTTTTTTATTCTAGGGTCGATATAATGTGACCTTTGCATAAACCGCGGACAGCTTATGCAAAGTTTTTCAACTTTTTATATGACTAATAATTGTGACCTATAAAATGTATTAGAAGTATGTAGTATTATAGCCCCGCATATTATCACAGACGATGCACAAATGCTGCGTGTATATACGTGATTCAAACGCAAATAGAAAATACAACGCAGTACATTTCGACAGCCTCGTTGGCGCAGACGGTAGTAACTCTGCTTTCTGTGCCGCTGGCCCCGGGTTCGATCCCCGGCCAGGTCAAACATTTGTGTGCATGAACATGACTGTTTGATCTGTGTCTGGGTGTTATAAGCGTATTTAAGTATGTATATCAGTCATTTGGTTACCATAGTACAGGCTTCTAGCCTAGTTTGGGACCAGATGACCGTGTGTGGAAGTTGTCCCATATATTATTTATTAATATTATATTTAAAAATCTACGGCGCCGTAAGCACGTATTCGTGAAACGCGCGTCGTTTGCGATGATAAAAAACGCAAAGTGCAGAGGAACTTAGAGTACCTAAAAAGAACAACAACAATGTATGGTATAAATTAAATATATACCGTACATTGTTGGACAATAATTAACTTGGAAACTAATCTTGTAATTAAAGTTTCATAATATCATTAAAGTCAATTGTTGCAAAAGGAGGACCTGCCACTAGAATATTCATTGTGGACAGAAAACAACAAATTCAATTTATATTTGTATTTACGCTGAAGATATTTTGGGGAAATTAAATCATTCCAAGGCTTAGAGTGTCAGAGCTCTTCTGTCAAAATTGTTTCAGTAATACAGATACAATGTAACTTCGTTTAGAAAGTTTATTGCTTTTATTAATGTGTTTGTTTTATTACAAGAGTTTAATAAAATGAAATATTTTTGTATTTGTTACTTTAGCCGAGTGTTAAATGATTTTATTTGAGGAGTTAAGGATGCTATGAAAGTAACGGCCGCTAGGTGACGGTAGGCTACTAAAACATAATTATATACACCCTGTTTTACGGCCTTCTGTTATATTTCTTGCTTAAACTCGTCACGGATGTTTACCTGCCTACTAATATAATTTCCTTAAGACTTTTCTTTCAAAGTTTATGAGTATAATACTGCTTATTCAGCAAAATTACTACAGTTTTTCAGAATAATTTTATCTTTATCCGAGGTATTATTTTTGCAGTCTCTTATGTAAAGCCAATTAGGCATATTCAGCGTTTATACCATAGTAGGCCTATAAAGAGCCGCGCAGTTAATGAGGGTATAAAAAGCTCCCTTTTCTGAGTTATTTCTTTGAATTTGCATTTTAATTGGAAAGAAAGCTTTACAGCTTTTGTACACAACGAAATTTGCTTAAAGTGTCGATGTGTGTCGACGAGTTCCAGTGTGGAATCAAGAACTTCCGTGGCGGTGGCTTCCTTGTATTTTACTCTAAGCCTTCATAAATGCAACGACGCAGTCTGCGCTTTATAATGCTATTATTCATCTCTATAACAAACGTGTGATTGTTTGTTGGAAATTTCTCTTCTTGGTGCCCGCTGTAGATTAAATAATCATCTAATTGCGTCATGCATTTCATGAAAAATACACAACTGTAAAAACAATTGTGATATTTTAATAATCCGGCTTGTTCAACGAAAACAAACAATTACTTTATCCATAACTGAGCTGAAACAATTCCATTGCAAGTAGAAGTTATGACAATTGTTCCGTAAAGCAAATCGACCACGATATAGATATTCAGATGAGCAAATATGCTATCACCATAAAAATCTGCGGATGTTTCGGCAATTACGCGTAATAAAAAATCAGTGTAAGCGTTTTCATGATTTGTGTGCATTTGTAAGCGTTTTATTATCGTTTGGTGCTTTTTTCAGTGAGACTTGGTCGTTTTCGGGCGTTCCATTCAAATGTAACACCATTGTAGACACGGTTTTGTTTCCTGCCATTAATCCTGAGTAACGCGTCTCGTTTGGAGCTTATCTTAATGGGATGGGAACACGCAACACCATGTACCTACATTCTACATGCTTATGTTAAGACCAATTTGAGTTTGAGTAGGTAGGTGGGTACATCGCTAAATTGTGGAAAATGTATAAAAGAGAATGTAAATGAGCGTTTTTGCTGAGAAAACCGCTTTAATGGCTGATGTTTTGGTCTCTGGCCAGGAATGGCGATTCTTAGGGTTCTACACCTCAAAAGGAAAAAAGGAAACTTATAGGATTTAATCTATTGGCCTGTCTGTCGGTCTACCACCTCGCCTCGGTGACCTCGCCTCTCTTGGTCTGCCTCGGTGGCGTAGAGGGCGCATGCTCGACTGCCAATCAAGAGGTCCCGGGTTCGATCCCCAGGTCAGGCAGTGTTAAATATTGGATTTTTCCATTAGGAATTATCTCAATAACTGCCTGGAGTCTGGAACTGTGCCCAGTAGATGGCAATAGGCTCGCCCCGCGCCTCGCAAAATGTGGGTGTATCTACTATGGGACTGAGTCCTGGGTACATCTCTGCCTACCCCTTCGGGAAAAAGGTGTGAATGTATGTATATGTCAGTCTACCAATACCTTTTTCTCGGGAACGCGTGAAGATATCAAGTTGAAACTGATATTAACAACCCAAATCTATGGTACCTTGTGGCTGTAAAAAAATATCAAACTTTTAAGTCAACGCAATCACAAGACACGGCCATTTACCGCACATTTCCATACTTTGTGCAACGGACTGAAAACCTTTTGGATACTTCCCGTTGGCCTAGCATCATGAAATTTGGCAAGAAACAAGATCATAAAACATCACAAGTAAAGAAAGAAATGCCAACACCATAAAAATAAAAAAAGTGGTTGCTAACACGTTTGCAGTAGGAACTAGATGACACTGTATGTTCTTAGAACGCGCCATTGTTTTGTTCAGTTATTTAGGTGTAGAACTCTACACTAAGCATAACTACCAAGGTATGTCTGCCTGAACAATTTATTTTACCATCTAATAGATTTTTTCTTTACTTTCAGAAAAAAATTATCGGAAAAGAAGCGAAGAATTCCAAAATCATTCATTGACATTAACGAAGTGAAAAACTGCTGAAGATTTTTTCCTAGCATTAAAAACGAGTAAAACTTTCCAAATACTTCAGGGAATTTAATGAAAAAAGTTAAGGAAATCTCAATAAAAAATTGCACCCTTTGGAGTAGAAGGTTTGTGACAAACTTTGTACCCGAATAATTAATTGGGAGACCTCCACTTAATTTAGGACTATTTAGAATTGAGGTTGAATGGACTTTTTGTGGTTGTAGGTTTTTTATTACAGTTTTAATATAATTTTCAAGATTGTTTTAGCGTAGTGCCAAGTTATATTTAGTGAATTATTTTACTGAGAAAAGTGCATATAAGTATTTCGTTTTATTCTATGTATATTGTATAGTGTTAAATAATGGATTTTTCCATTAGGAATTATCTCAATAGCTGCCTGGACTCTGGAACTGTGCCCGGTATATGGCAATAGGCTCGCCCCCTATTACATGGGACCAATAAAATACTGGCGAAATGTGGGTGTATCTACTATGGGACTGAGTCCTGGTGACCCCTTCGGGAAAAAGGCGTGAATGTATGTTATGTTATGTTTATATTGTATAGGTATATAAATAAACAAATATTTTTAGTAACTAATCTCACCATTGCCACTATAAATTAATTCAATCTATTACATCTATCTGTCTATTACATCTATCTATCTGTCTGTAAGCTGTCTTTTCATAATATTTTCCTAGGGGAGATTCTCGCAGCTTTTACAGTACACTCAACTACAGTAAAAGCACTCAGGAACTACAGGATCCAAAAAAAAACGTATATTCGTCTTTGAAATATTATAATATCATTTAGGATTCGCTATTAAAATACGGCACTGGATGATATAATTAATAAGCAAACTAGCAGTATAAAAATATTTTTCTGCTTGTGACTGTACTTTCGCACGTGCAGTTCAAATTGGATTTATGCAAAATCCACTGCTTTCAGTGCGAATATCCTAAAATACGAGTAGGTAAATTGCATTTTAGAAGAAAGATTTTATTCTTGAACAATCTAAAATAAATTCTCTCGAAACAGGTTGTTTACGAGTTTCTTGAAAAACCCTGATATTCAACACGAAACCACTTCACACACAGACAAAATATTCTAGGTAAAGAAATTGGAATAAAAGTAGGCATTAAAGTATTAATGCAGTGAATATTGTAAGTCTTATGTCTCACAAGGGTCGACTTAAACCGACCATGAATTAATTTACCACCGAAATAATATTATTACGCCTAAATTGGAATACGGTCATAGATAGGTATCGGGACACAAAACGGTTATTGTCGAGCAATAGCTTAAACTATTTAGTGTTATGACACAACTCGGATTCCGAATGGTTTCGGAGGCTATAGAACAAAATAGTTTGACAAAGCAAACGTTCTCGATAGGCAACGCATACGCAATTTGTCCGAAACGGTCCCAATTTAGGTTCAGGGTTGCTGGAACTGCTTTCTGCGAAAATATCCATTTTGAAGCGAGATAAAGACATAATATTATTATGAATAAGATTACAGATCGCTGTATATATCTATGGATACATAGGTTTAGCCCAAATTGTGACACGAAGAGAATTGCTTTTGTTGTTACTTGTACGTTGTTGTTGTGTTGTTATTTGACCCAACAAAAGAATGAGAAAAGACGCCTTTCTGTTTTTGTTTAAAACTACTGGAAATTTTGTATCTGTTTATGTGTACGCTGTTATACATATACATTTATCTATTCAATATATGCCATAAAATAGCATCACGCCCTTTTTCTGAAGGGGTTGGCAGATGTGTACCCAGGACCCAGTCCCATAGTATACCCGCATTTCCCCAGGTGGTGGTGGGTGGTGGTGGTGGAGGAGGTGTACCTCATTCAGGATGTCATTTAGGATAATGTTGTAATGGAAAATGAATTATTTTTATTAATTTAAATTAAATATTACTCATATCATCAGCCAGAAGACGGTCACTGCTGAACATAGGCCTTCTCCATAGAACGCCTAAAACTATTCATATGGGGCGATTTTTCCGTAATCAATTCATCTTCATCAGCCGCTTGGCAGGCGGCTTGGTGATCGCAGTAGTTGGATTACTTGTAAACCGAGAGCACTGCTGCCCACTCTTCGAATATGTCTCTCTGTTGGGTCTCACGGCTCCCACGGGATGAGATAGGGGTTGCCGGAAAAACTGGAGAAACTGGGAATCACATGGCCAAATACTACACACGTGGAAATATTACTGAATTTAAAACATTTTTCATTATTTTACTTGTGTAATATTAAAACAAAATCGGCTCCTGACAACCCTAAAGCAAGTTCATTGTTAATTCATGGACATTGTTGTCGAGGAACAACTTGTAGAACTCCTGCGACATTTAAATGAAGATATTAGAGACGAATGTTTAGCGTTGCGGCCCTGTATTTGATTGAATGGCTGACTAATGGCCTGAGGATTACGTTGCGGCTGAATATATTCATAGGGTAATAACACAAGTTTCATAGACACTTGAGGTTGTAAAGTTCTTGGGTCCGCGTCACGTTTTGCGGTGTAATTAAATTACTTATGCCATTTTCTTGAAAGCGTATATGTTTGTTGGTAACTCACGTTTCAGTAAGAACGTTAACCTCCTAATACCTAATCGAACAGCTCAATAGTATTAAACCCGTAAAACAAGAGAAGCCCAATAAATAACGTATGCCGACTGAAATCGAAATGAAATGTTAGTTCAATTTATAGCGCTCGCAGCTGAATCAGAATCAGTTAATTCGTTGCGAAAACATCGAGGTCGCCATTCATTTTCGAGTCCAACTCATTTTTTACCAGATACCTCGTGTCCTCCTAAAGGATTTGCATCTTTTGTTTCCTGACTGTTAAAAATGTGTACCTATCGCCGTTTTCATAACTCTCCAAACACACTCCAACTTTTTGTGTTAAAACGAAAACGCTTACACGCGACAATTCACTAAATTATTTTGTTTTACTTTCCACTCTTCGCAAGTACGTTTACACCTGTAATAAGGTGCGACGACATGTTTTTCGCAGGATATATTTTTAACAAGCTGCTTTGGCCTTGTCTCAAATTATATTATGAAAGTAATTTGCTTAGTTGGTTTAGTTAGGCTACCGACGCTTGTTATTTATTCAAGTTCTATCTTGCTCATGATGAAAACATTTTGAGTGTTTGAATTTGTAGAGTTTGTTGGCTTACATACAAATATTAACCTCAAGACAACGAAATAAAATGCCTCTAAAGATATGTGTACCTTTGGAGTGCAACCTATTTGAACCAGTCAAAGAGTAAAATGATAAGTGACAGACCGCTCTACTTCATTAATTGCAACGAAATAAAATGCTGAATAAATACATTGAATAAAGCTTTCATGTCGATCGATCTGAGAAAATAAACTGTGCTGGTTTCCAACTTAAATTAATCCATTTTAATTTATAATAAACTAGCGACCCGCCCCGGCTTCGCACGGGTGCAATACTGATACAAAAAATACAACAGTATTTTAGAATAACAGATTCATTAACAAAGCTGTTGCTAGATTTCGCAGAAAATTTATTATTAACAGAATGTACCTAAGTATATATTTTAATAGTACTTTAAAGTAAATATTTTAATTAGGCGATTTGTTGATGTATCAAATAACTTGACTTTGGTCTTTAGATCAGAATTTGGTCCTAATCAACCAAAAAACTTTATAGATAACAGGAATAATTGGAAATAAGAAGTTCCTAATTTATATTATTATTCCCACTAAAAGACACCGACCAAATGTATGAGTGTTAGGCCCTGATCAAACAGTCTTATGACGTATATCATCCAACCGTTAGAAGTCCACTGCTGAACATAAGCCTCCCCCATAAGGGGGGTTGTTGCCAATACTCGCCACGCTTGGCAGGCGGGTTGGCGAGCGCAGTTTGATGGATTTACGCAGAGGACGCTGCTGCCCGTCCTCTGGATCCTATAGCCCTTAGCCGGCTCTTACGGCAACCACGGGGAGAGAGGGTGAGGTACTATTCTAAAGCCGGTAACCCCACGGCAATGACGTATATGAATAATTAATATTTGAATTGACAAATGAAATAGTGACCTCCATAATTTTAATACTAGGAATACAAAATAGCTGAACTTGGCTTTAGAATAGCTAAAACAAAGAAAAAGTTATTCTTAGGAAATAGTGTACCGTTCTATAAAATAAGTTAATAAAATCGCAAAAGAGATAGCGGGGCTTACAGAGAGTAAATTCAAAACCTATGTTAAATCTACTTTATTAAGAAGACTTATTATAAAGTCAATCAGTGCATAGATGACAAAGATACCTGGAAATTTCTACATAGCCACCACGTGGCACCTTTCAAACAAAGGAATGTAACCAAACCAAATATTGTAAAACTATCAGTTGAAAAAATTAAGCCCTACAAGTTTCTTGTGTGTTCTTCTTGTAGAGGTATTTTTCCGAACGCACGGTAGACTCATTACTGTTTATCTTTTTTGTTTGACGTGCAAAAGTGTCAGATTTGAACAATTTTTTAAAGACTATAATGACTATAATGGATATGTCATTGAATTACAATCTAGCCTCATTTCAATTAAAGGCCAATGAGTAATTTAGATGTAACTTAAATTGTATATATATGTATAATATGTAAATATATATATTGTCTCTATTACGTGAGGTGAGGCACTTTGTTCGTGTGTTCTCAATAGGTAGAATTACACTGATAATAACACTACATTTTATGTTTGTCACTGTCACTACACTAACTCAAAAGGTTTAATTCTTTTAAGTCTTTTAACCTGACAAAGATGACAAAGATTTATTGAATATTCCAATAGTGAATAAATCTTGTTGGCATTGACTTTGAATAAAATAATTCGAACGGCAAAATAACACAAATGTACTAGGTAACCGAAAAAACTAAACTTAAAATATAATATAAAACGACATTACTATACTGTTACAGTCTTGAAAAGACAGTTTTTTTTTGTATAATTAATAACTATCTTATGCTCACTTCGGCTCATAAATACCTATAGTACTTTTTATCTAGAGGAATCTCACAATTTCCTATCCAGTATTCTCAAGTAACTCGGCTACTGTCTCTCGTTTTATTGAAGGTTTCCGTCTTCACGCCATAAATCTTGTTGGCCACCTTGGCCCTGATTTATTTACTCGATAATCTCGTCGTGACCGGAACTTATCTTCTTGAAGCTTTACGATACAAATAATGGATATTAAAGTGATCAATCAGTCGTTTAGCACCAATGTTATAATAATAAAAGGCTTTTTATTTTACTATGAAGAACCAATTATTATTTTTGAAAATCATTCACCCTTCATTCACACCAATAGACAAATCAACCTAATTACCCCGCGTTCATGAATTTTTGTACATAAACAAAATCTCCAATATCCCCGCGAAGGGATGCGTGGTGTAATAGACTATTACATATTTATTCTGTGGCGGTAGGTCGGTTAGTTTTTATTGGATCGTTCAGACTTCAAACATGTTATAGCTCATGTCATGTTATTCGCATAAACGATCTTTTTTTTTAAATGACCTTTGATGGTGGCCTCAGCCCACCTAGCATGGCACGGGGATTACTAGTTTTCCTCGTTTTTTCTCTCTTTCGCGCTAGAACAATTCATATATGCTGTCTTGTTCTAACCCCCTGGGACTTGGTGTTCCCTGCTCACCGTACAACAGGGGCAGATGGTTTCTATCGCTTTACCGGGCAGTGGTGAGCGCAGGAGGCGCTCGACATAAAGTTTACAGGCGAATGGCACAAGGGCACCTAGACGGCATGAACATGGGCTTGGGTCGTCGCCAGAATACGTGGTCAGATTTGCCCTGACACTCCAGAAGGGGAGTGTCATCATCATCATCATCATCTCAGCCACAGGACATCCACTGCTGAACATAGGCCTCCCCCATAGATTTCCATTCAGTCCGGTTGTAAGCGGCCCGCCTCCATCGTGTTCCTGCCGTCTTTGGGTAGCCGGAAAACTTCCGGGGATTCTTAGCACCCCCTGCTCCGCCGTTACCGTGACCGCTACCGGAGTCAGGAATAACGGAGCTGCCGGGTACTGGGGGCCTGGTCTGTATGGTACTTATCATTGGGGGGGTTTTGCCAATACTCGCCACGCTTGGCAGGCGGGTTGGCGAGAGCAGTTTGGTGGTTTTTACGCAGAGGACGCTGCTACTCGTCCTCTGGATATTTACCTATCAGCCGGTTCCTACGGCAACCCAGGTAGAGAGGGTGAGGTACTATTCTAATGCCGGTACCCCACGGCAAAGGAGGAACGGAAGGAAAGGCACGGAAGGGGAGTGTCCTAGGGACGAAAAGGGACGGGGCTGGTGGTTAAGCACTATCACTACCTTGGTGATAGCATAACTCCTATAGCGTAGTTTTACAGGTTGAGTTTGTGGTCACATTGGTCAGCATATAGGGTTAAATTAATGTACAATCACCACAAATCACCACTATAACCGCGCCTGCAAAGGGCGAACGTTACCCCGCTAATAATTTCACAGTTTAACCGAGCTGCCTGCAAACACGAAGTTCGTCAAAGGGATTTGGTTAATTCAATTTCTGTGTTCACCCGACGCCTTCGTGTGCTTAGCTTTAAGAAAATTTTGCGTAATATTTAATTTCAATAACATCTTAGGCTCGAAAGGCTTACGGAATCGCGCTAAACTTCGGAATTTTGCTTAACAAACTTAATTTAAGATTTTATAACTTGGCGCGGGAAACACGCGTGTCTTTGCATCTGTTTTTCTTCGTAAACAAGATTACATCTTTGAAGACTTCTCTTTGAGAATGTTGAATCTTTCACCGGTGGTTTCTAGGTAGGTATTACAATATTATATATACGTACGTAATTATTTCTAAATAATTATTAAGGAACCTATGAGCCTCATAAACGTGATTCCAATCCAATCGTGAGATCAATCCTACTCGTCATAATTTGGTCATAATCTTTACACATATAACACATACCACTTTATTAAATTTTAGATACATTATACGTATGTTTTTGTTTCGGTGATTTTGCTTTCTACACAAGAATATGGGTGGTCGTGGCTACAGCTTGTAAAACATTCTTCCAATTTATTATATTTTGATTGCTATGCTATGTAACCTGATTTGCTCGTCTTGTCACTTATTACCATAAGAAAAAAAAACAACATTTAATATTGACTAGTCTCAAAATGTCTGACCATGTACAGGAAAAAATACCTCACATATTTTTGGGTACAGCTTTTAAGCAAGAAACCCATAAAGCTATTTGTACACCCGCTTAGGCCGGGGACATATTAACCCCGCGTCCGCCACGCATTGTTATAATATAATCCCGTGTAACCCGACCTTGGATCGCTAATGTAACTAATGAAACTTGGACTTATACCTAGAGACTTGTGGTAATCCCTCTGTGCTTTGTGAGAATTATTGTTAAGGAAAACGTGAAAGCTACAGTACTCCTCAGTGCCTAGGGACAAGCGCTAGTGTTTGAATTGCTTCATAAAACTTCCAATAGGGACATATTGTTTGATTTGATTTTGAATAGAAAGGTATTTAACAGGGGAATTATTGTTGACTCGGTACGTTATAAGTTATGTGTCAAGACCCAATTCTATATAACTTAAAGGTAATCAAGGTGGCAAACGCCATAATATGGTCTTAGTAATTCTCATTGTAGTCTTAGTGGACTTCGATGAGAATTTCTTACTTTTAACACTGCGACATTAATGGATCGAGATGGCACACATCAGGTAAACGAAGTGCAGGTCTCATCGTCATATACAACATATCAACATCACAATAATCTCAATCCTGATCCTGTCTAGTGCCAATCGTGTTGAGTTAGATTTGGTGATCAATTTTTGTGATATCATTCGCCCCACGTTCTGCCGGACAGATGACATTTCTTATTTACTTAGGCTTACCATACATGCCTGTAAAACGGAGCAGTGCAGCATGCATTACCTACAATGCTATATCGGGTAACTAGCAGCGTTACCGGCGTGTAGAAGTTACACGACGTTAACAGGAAAGAGGACTTCTTAGCAGTTTAACACAATCCTGTGGAAAATTTACCAAACCGATGTTTTGAATTCCCTTGGTTCCTCTGAATATAATAAACCTATTTGATTTATTTACGAGTATATCCCGATATTTTTACAATGAAGTAAAGTATGTCCCTATATTTTATTTTTGTTTATAATTTCTAAATATTTTTGTAGTGAACGTCCAATTACGCGATTTTTGGAATTTCACTATGAAAAAACCAAAGGTTTATAAGTAAAATAAAAATGACGTGCATAGGTTATTTAGTATTAAAATATCATTTTATAAAATGGGTTTATAATATTCGGAGGAAACAGGGGAACACAAAACATCGATTTGGTAAATTTTTCTTGGGTTTGTGTCAAATTCCTAGAAGCCCGTGTACGCTCTTAGGCATGCCAGTTAGCTTTTACACATTACACATAGGCTGTTATGCAACTGTGCCAGCTACAGTCATATAATATAAAAACATTGTCCTTTCTTGAAAAAAAAAAAGGTTTTTCAACCTACTGTTATAACGGATTTGTTTACTTAACGGGTAACTTTTAATTATACATAAGGTAATTTAAACCCGAAAATTTTGTTATGCCGTGAATTTTACATGAAACGCGTATCATCGGCATAATTGTGTGCCCAATTTATTATGCATTTAAAATGCATCATGTAATTAGCAAGTATAAACAGGGCATGCTACTGTACACTGTATTGTGATCCGATTATGTAGTCAGAATAATGGACAACTCATTTATAATTTTGTCAAATTGCTTCATTAATAAAAAGGAATCAAAAAGATTACGCGTGTGAATGTTAGCTACATAACCTACTTGTTTTAGGAGGAAGACGGACGAAGTTGGCCACGTTGGAACGATATTGGCCATATTTGCATAGTTTGTGGGATCATTAATACACTAATGTACCTATATAGATCAGTTCTTAGACACAGTGTATACACATTCTATCAAATCACAGTCCAGTGGCCAACGCGGATCGAATCGGCCAATGTGTGGTGCAGTAGGTAAGTTTTATACCTTTAGCCCTTTTCAAATAGACCTCAAAGGTCTACGTCCAATTCAGGCCAATAACACCGTGCTATTGTGGGTGGCGCAGGTATATCTAGGTACTAGGTAGGTACATTATTCGTAATATTACCTACTCTTATTCTGTCTCAGTTTATGGTATTAAGGGAAAACTCATTTTCAATAAAAGGTTGCTCAATAAAGCGTCAATACAGAGCTGAAGTCCATTCCACACATCGCATCGATCCAATAAAGTTTTTCCGGAAAGAAATGTCCGAGAATTTATTTAATTAACCTGCACTGGCTTCGTGTCATAGAAAGCAGAGTGTAACGTAGTGCTGATCAGTCTATTTTGTCGTTTAACTTTTACAAAATACTAGTTACCTACAAGGCTCAAATATCTTTAAGAATTTAATATTTTGTTGACACTTTTCATTATGCACTGGTTCGAAAAGTAACTAACTAATTCCGTAAATAATTTAATTAGCTTTTACGTATTTTCTTTTTATTATCTTGGTGGCAAAAATAAAATCGGAAGTAAATGTTTTGTGCTCGATTTTAATTCAGAGTTTGGTGCTACTGTTACAGTTATCGAGTAGGGTTTAACAAAATCCACTAAAACCTATCAGTACTTATCCGCGAGTGTATTACGAGATACGCCCGTTCAATCTTCCTAACGGGATTAACAGTACATTCTGAGTACAATCCTCACGTGAACATTGCTTCTGTGGTAGTCCTTATTACTTCGATCTATTAGGTTCAAAATACTCAACTTGTTGATAACTGTACAGATCTCACGACATACAATTAAGACACCCACGCGGCACAAAAATACTAGAAAGGTGTTGCTTTGAAAGATACACTCGCACACTATACCTACTCGTAAATTAGACAACAACGAAGAAACTCTTACCAAATTTTTCTTATTATCTTACACAATTTACATTACATACCATCACGTCCTTTTCCTTGGTGTTAAGCGTCTGCAATTACGACGAGCCATCACACACAAATTATGTGACAAGGCATCCAAATAACAATATTGTGATGTTCAAAAGCCAGAGGCAGGGCCGACCTGGACGATTACTGCCGGTTGTTATTACGGTTTGTACTCAAATATTATACGGTTCCGTAGGTTTACGACTGGACCTATTAATCTTGTTCCGCGGTGCGTTCACTTTGTACTGAAATATAAAGGAAGTAATTGACCTGATGCTGGTTATGTCCGACCGAAGTTTTTGAGGAAATTCCATCGTTTCGCATAATACCTGAACCGTCTGAGCCAACGAAGCTGTCATATGATGATATTGAGGTACAAACTTACTTCTCTCGGCAACCACCGTAGACCCAGTATGGAGTACATTGAAAAACAGCGTTGGGTGTACAGATTATGTGCTCCCAACATATAATGCTGAATGTATCCCTATTGCCCTGTTTCCACACTACTTGGTTATTATAGATACTAAATTTTAATATTTAGGTTTAATGTTATCTTATCTAACTAAATTGCCAATATGTGGCTGTGTGCAGGGGAATCTCGGCTAGTTTTTTTTATCTTTGACTTCAAACATGTCATAGTTAATTTACGGCCTTCCGCAACTATGCACAAACATTGATGAAAAAGAAAAAAGGACGAAGCCTGCTGTTAAAGTATGCAGTATCACTGATATAACCTTTTCGAAAGCACAGAAATCATCTTATTTGATTGAATTGTCAGTGATCGTGCCTAACGCGTTGTAAGAAAAGGCAATGAACACACGTAAAACTTTGCAATTTTATTACAATTTGCGTTTGCAGTCAATTTGTAAACCGTGTACCAATATAGGTATGTGTGGGAACTTGTGCAGGTTTTCAATAGGTTCAATAATACAAGTAAATTATCAGGTATATATATACTCAAGCGTGTATAATAGCCTTTACTGATACGCAAGACTTTATATATAATACACCTACATTCACTCTAAGTATCAGAAGGCGGGTTGAATTACCTTGGCATACATATACGATCCGTTGCTCGTCTCCGCCCATTATGTAGAATGTAATGGCTCCCAAAGCAGGTTAAATCGTTTCTGATGTGTCCAGGTGCCTCTACTCCATACGAGGAATTTTATTATATTGAAGAGGGTAGTTTTTCGGGAATCCAGTTTTACGATCCATTATTTTTCTCGATGAGAAAAGAATTGCTTGACTGGTAGATTTTTTTTGTCTTTGGTAAAACATACATTTTGGGAAGGGCAGACTAAATCGAGCATTGTTTAATTGAGATAAGTTAAGGAATGCATACAGAACATAACATAACATACATTCACGCCTTTTTCCCGAAGGGGTAGGCAGAGGTGTACCCAGGACTCAGTGCCATAGTAGATACACCCACATTTCGCCAGTATGTTATTGATCCCATGTTAAAGGGGCGAGCCTATTGCCATCTACCGGGCACAGTTCCAGGCATTATTCCTAATGGAAAAATCCAATATTTAACACTGCCTGACCTGGGGATCAATCCCGGGACCTCTTGATTGGCAGTCGAGCATGCGCCCTCTATGCCACCGAGGCATTCACGTATAGGGTGATTAAAAAATAAAAAACCCCAATTTGCTGCAGAATAAGGAATATAAATGCGGTGAGTGAGGAAAATCGAAGTTAGATCCCCAGGGCAGGCAGTGTTAAATATTGGATTTTTCCATTAGGAATTTTCTCAATAACTGCCTGGAGTCTGGAACTGTGCCCGGTAGATGGCAATAGGCTCGCCCCCTATTACATGGGACCAATAACATACTGGCGAAATGTGGGTGTATCTACTATGGGATTGAGTCCTGGGTACACACACCTCTGCCTACCCCTTCGGGAAAAAAGGCGTGAATGTATGTATGTATGAGTGAGGAAAACAATAGGGTGAGACGTCATGGAAACATCTCGATCAAGGGGGTCTTTATAATAAACTGTTCAAATGGGACTTGCTTATGAAGGGTTCCTACTTCCTACCCACCATGTACCTATTACCTAGGTAGGTACAAATTTATAGTTTATTCTCATCTAAGAAGTTGTAGTGGTAGGCCTCTTTAGCAGGGGGCCGCCTGGGGAAGTACCACACCTTTGCCAGTTATTCGTCCGCCAAGCAGTAATGTGCAAACATTACTGTGTTCCGGTCTGAAGGGCAATGTTACCAGCGAAATTACTGGGCATGATGAGATTCAACAACTAATATCTCAGGGTGACAGGCGCAGTGCAGTGCCGTGCAGAATTTTAAATTTTAAAACACTGGGTGGCTGATATGGGCAATCATGATGCTTACCATCAGGCACCTGATTTGCTCGTCTTGTCATCCATTATCATAAAAACTTAATAAAGTTCTTATTAAAACTAATATATTATTTTAATTATTATATAGATTTAACTGACTGCCTCGGTGGCGTAGAGGGCGCATGCTCGACTGCCAATCAAGAGGTCCCGGGTTCGATCCCCAGGTCAGGCAGTGTTAAATATTGGATTTTTCCATTAGGAATTATCTCAATAACTGCTTGGAGTCTGGAACTGTGCCCGGTAGATGGCAATAGGCTCGCCCCCTATTACATGGGACCAATAACATACTGGCGAAATGTGGGTGTATCTACTATGGGACTGAGTCCTGGGTACACCTCTGCCTACTCCTTCGGGAAAAAGTCGTGAATGTATGTTTTTATATAGATTTAATTCTTACTGCACTAAAAGTCCTGGATGACATTAAAAAAAACGTTGCTTTTATATTAATTAAACTTTATTTTTTGTTGTTATTACATTGTTGTTGTTACAATAAGTAGGAGCTCTATAGATATTTAGTGAAAATTACAGTGTCTAGCTATTACGGTTTATGAGATAGAGCCCTGTGACAGACGGACGGACGCACAGCAGAGGCTTCGTAATAGGGTTCCTTCGGCACCCTTTGGGTACGGAACCCTACAAATGGTTACGTGTATATAATAATATATTATGTATCTATATTATGTCTCGCCTCGGTGGCGTAGAGGGCGCATGCTCGACTGCCAATCAAGAGGTCCCGGGTTCGATCCCCAGGTCAGGCAAAATGTTGAATATTGGATTTTTCCATTAGGAATTATCTCAATAACTGCCTGGAGTCTGGAACTGTGCCCGGTAGATGACAATAGGCTCGCCCCCTATTACATGGGACCAATAACATACTGGCGAAATTTGGGTGTATCTACTATGGGACTGAGTCCTGGGTACACCTCTGCCTACCCCTTCGGGAAAAAGGCGTGAATGTATGTTATGTCTATATTATGTACTCTGTACATAAAGATAAAGGTAAATAAGTCATCATCATCATCATATCAGCCATAGGACGTCCACTGCTGAACATAGGCCTCCCCCTTAGATTTCCATCCAGTCCGGTTGTAAGCGGCCTGCATCCAGCGTGCTCCTGCCGTACTTATCAGATCGTCTGTCCACCTTATGGGAGGACGTCCTACGCTGCGCTTACCAGTCCGTGGTTTCCATTCGAAAACTTTACGCCCCATCGGTCATCATCTAGGTGCTATGTGCCCTGCCCATTGCCACTTCAACTTGCTAATCCGCTGGGCTATGTCGGTAACTTTCGTTCGTCTACGGATCTCCTCATTTCTGACTCGATCTCGCAGAGAAATCCGCAGCATAGCCCTCTCCATAGCTCGTTGCGCTATTTTGAGCTTACTGATAAGGCCCACAGTCTGGGACTACGTTTCAGATTCGTAAGTCATCACTGGTAACACACACTGGTCAAAGACCTTCGACTTGAGGCACTGAGGTATTTTGGACGAGAAGACAAGTAAATAAGTGCGTTGCCGCAATGTTAGTTATATTTCAAGAAGTATAGTGTACAACGCCCTCCCTAGGGTACAACAAATTCTCAACAATGTTTCAGTTTAGTGTGGGGAGTAGACACTAGTTAATTAAAATTTCCATAATATTATTTTACGAAACCTGTGTGTGCGATAGCGGGGGTTAGTGGTCTTCTATTATATTTCCACTAACATTAAAGCTGTTATTTTTCAGATCTAGTTAATTGAGCTATAGAGCGGTGGTTTAACATAAACATAACATACATTCACGCCTTTTTTCCCGAAGGGGTAGGCAGAGGTGTACCCAGGACTCAGTCCCATAGTAGATACACCCACATTTCGCCAGTATGTTATTGATCCCATGTAATAGGGGGCGAGCCTATTGCCATCTACCGGGCACAGTTCCAGACTCCAGGCAGTTATTGAGATAATTCCTAATGGAAAAATCCAATATTTATCACTTTGCCTAACCCGGGGATCGAACCGACCTCTTGATGGGCAGTCGAGCATGCGCCCACTACGCCACCGAGGCAGTCGAGGCAGAGAGCGGTGGTTTATTTCATGTTAATTAATTTTCTTATAATTCTTCATTTACCAGGTATACATTTTTCCTTGATATACCAAAATTGGTATTGGTTTTGATATTGGTAAGGATGATAGTAATTGACATTTTTTTCCAGCATTTAGTAGTATAAACTACTCGTGCCTACTGCTAAGTCTTTTTTTTTTAATGATATTGAGTGACAAAACAAGCAAATCAGGTGCCTGATGGTAAGCATCATGATTGCCCATATCAGACGCCCATATCAGAAGTCGTATAAGAATCGGCTCCGTACCGTTTTCACCTGGTCCGTTCTCCCTCGATTTAGTTTAGGTATGATCAATTTAATCCAAATTTAATATTTTATCAAAAGTAATGGTAGACATATAACGTTTCTTAGTAATTAAGGTAAAAGTAAACAAGCATCAAGCGTCGTATATAAGTATCGAGTTATAGAATACAATAATACTTTAATGCATCATTATTATCATCATCTCAGCCGTTGGTAATCCACTACTGAACATAGGTCTCCCCCTACTTTAATGCATACCAAAAAATAAATAAATAAACAATTTTACAAAAGACACAATATAAAAGACACGGAAAACAATCGATGGTCTTATCGCGTAATACAATTTTTTACAGATAACCTGGGAGTTCAGTATCGAATTATCCAATCGTATTTACAACAAATTCCTAAGTTTAAAACTTAGTCTTATATGCGGAAATAATGAAAATGTACAAGAAAAAAAGTATCTATACTCTATGCTGTATTCTGTACACGTAATTAGGACAAAGTGAACGAACCCCAAAACATTTCCTCCGGCAAAAAGACAATCGAAGAAGAGAAACGGCGCGGAAAAAACATTACTATCGCCGAGTGGTTGAAAGGTAAAACACTGTTTACCACTTACCACTTTTTCTAAATTATTAGCCCAAAAATCCACATGTGAGACGATTTCACGGACCTCGTGTAAGGAGGTAGAGGCCGAATCGCAAACCAATGAGAACAATAAATTTTGTGGCGTGTTCAACTCACCGAGAGAGATTTAAGGCAGTCGATAAGCGAATGTTTTGTCGGTGGTATGGGCGTCTTTGGTTTTAACGAGAACCTAAAAAGAAATCTTGTTTTTGGGTGTACTATAACTGTTTTGATTTTGTATGCTAAACAATATAATAGTTTATAATGTTCTCCGTGTCTCTCCGTCATGTCGGGCCGGTTGGCTATGGTCAACCGTGGTGTCAAAATTTTCCATGGACATTATATATATAGATCCGAAATACCTACAAAATTGACAGTTAAACTACTACGAAACTTGTCGAATAAGATGGCTGCTCAGGCACTTTACAACTGTCGCTACGTTCTATGTAATTGTATGTGCCGTCTCCTTATATTCATTTCTCCATGGAATTTCTCGTAGTCCGATGGCCTCTATCATGATTTAACTAATATCGACTTTATCGACAGCCGGGAGCCGGGGTTTTAGGTGCCTTTCAAAGCACTATAGCGTCCAGATGTACAACCACATATTATGAGATTCAAACAAGGGTCTTGTTATTCAAAATGCATAATAATCGGAATTTATACAGTACTATCAAACGATATTGAGAACTTATCTAGAATGACCCATCTGTGTACATTTTATTGTTTCAGGCCACAGTTGAGATTGGCTTTATATGCATTGTTGCAACTTTGTGCCGTTGAAGTCTTTGTATCGAGGAAGCAGATAATGGTGAATAGTTTAACTATGCTGACAAGTTTCAACGATAGAGTTTACGCTCCAGATTTCTGGACGGTACTTTCGGGTTGAAATAGATTACAATATCTAGTTGAGCTATGAGGAAGTAACTCTTATACCTTTATTACTTTATTAACGCGATTTAACATAACATACAATTACGCCTTTTTAGGGGTAGGCAGAAGTGTATGAATGAATTAATGAAAATTCTTTATTGGTACCACAATATAACAGAAAATAACAAAGAAGAAAAATTAAAATAAGAAAGAAGTAATAACTGGCGGCCTTATCGCTCAGAGCGATCTCTTCCAGACAACCATGCAGGGAAAGGAAATACATATAATGAAGGGACGGTGGTTTCAAACACATTATACTAAGTGTACCCAGGACATAATCCTATGATAGGTACACCCACATTCCGTCAGTATGATATTGGTCCCATGTAACAGGGGGGAGCCTATTGCCATCTACCGGGCACAGTTGCAGACTCCAGGCTGTCGTAGAGATAATTCCTGATGAAAAATTCTAATAGAACTTTGCATGACCTGGGGATCGAACCCGGGACCTCATGATCAGCAATCGAGCTTATGACCACTACGCCACCAAGCCAGTCGAGGCAGTCTAACGCAAATAACAACACGTTGAACCCAAGTTGAAAATTGTCCGTCCCTTTTTGGTTTTATGTGTAAAAACTATCTGTCTACCAAATTCAATGACTTCGACCGTCGAAACGTATCTTACCTCTTCCCCCCAAAATACCATTAAAATATTTATCGGTTATATATACATACTGTAAACGTGCCTTTTCCATTAAATAATACTCGAACACTTCAGCATATTTTACATGATTTATTTCAAGGCCACCATCTTCAATCTCGCTCTACAATCATCTGTCGCGCTGGCATCCACCTCCCTGTGTTGCCATCGCGCCCTCGCACATGCCATAGATCTCCGTGAAATCACACGTTGCCATTAATACTTTCCATAAAACCACCAAAACGATCACAGAATCCGTAGCATGCGCGTCACAAAATAACATCAACCCTACAATACCTAGTTCATAGTTTTAAACTATATCGACCATAATAGAGCTTAGGCACAAAGGATGCATCATTCCGTTAAATGCATATCAAATCGTGTGGAAAGTAGTGCAACCGAGTAAGGAGATCTATTTTAAGGTCTACCTCACTTTCATTCGCTAAATGAAGCTTACTTAGGTACTTTATTTGTTTCTTTTCTTAACAAGCAATTAGTGCCGACTATACGTGCCGGTTTCAAAACTACTGGTTAACAGTACATCGGGACGCTAACCACAAGTAAAGTACAAGCTTTGACTGGGTACATACGGTTGTATTTTATGTGTATTATTTTCTATTGTTTTATATTTTTGTTTTTTGTATAATTGTGGGACTTGCACCTGAATAAAGAACTTTATTATTATTATTATTATTATTATTATTTACACACGGTTGACGGTACAAAATATCACTAGGGTAAAATACTTTTTTAAAACACAATGTAATTTTATAAAAAGGTGTAAAACGCAACAGCAGTTTCTGCTATATTTTGTAACCCATCTAATATAATTTGCAACCGTGGTTATTGCAATGTATTCAATTTTAAAGCACATTTCCGACAAAAACTTGTTCACTATTTTATTATGACGATTTTCTTTGGAAAACTGCTTTGAATATTTTAAAATGCATTTCGTCATTGTGAATGGCGGCACGTGCGCACATAATAATATATTCTTGGTGGTTTTACAGGAAAATACTTATTTCCAGTTCTAAAGCTTATTCACGTAAGTTTATTAGCGCTGGCAACTCTCCTGAATGTAACCGCAGATTTTAATTTCTCCGCTTCTGCTCTCTTAATTTAGTGTGCACCACTTCCGAGCCACGATCGGCTTCACACTCTCTATTTAATATTAATTAGCTGAGTATCCTGCTACTTTTAGTTGCAACTTACTTTTATACTCATTTATAACAAGTTTACTTCGCTCCAAGAGAACGCAAAATGCTGGAGAGAAGTTTATATACATTCACGCCTTTTTTCCTGAAGGGGTAGGCAGAGCTGTACCCAGGACTCAGTCCTATAGTAGATACACCCACATTTCGCCAGTATGTTATTGGTCCCATGTAATAGGGGCGAACCTATTGCCATCTACCGGGCACAGTTCCAGACTCCAGGCAGTTATTGAGATAATTCCTAATGGAAAAATCCAATATTTAACACTTTGCCTGACCTGGGGATCTAACCCGGGACCTCTTGATGGCAGTCGAGCATGCGCCCTCTACGCCACCGAGGCAGTCTCAGAGAGAAGTTTAGTAAGTACATAATATTGTATTTATTTTACTTGTAATATGAATTTATACAGTTTTGTGACAGAAGCGTGTGCATAAAAAACGACATTATAACATTACGCCTTTTCCCCAAGGTGGTAGGCAGAGGTCCAATGATCCAAGACCCAGTCCAATAATAGGTACAGTCGCGTGCACTGATATGTAATCATGGCCAAATTTTCACATGGCTAAATAAAAAAAAATCTAATCTCCTAGGGCACAGTTTCTCCACGCTTTCATTGATTCCTAATAGAAAAATCCAATAACACTTTTTGCCTGACCTGGGGATAGAACCCGGGACCTCATGATCTTCGGTAGCGCTTGTGACTACTACGCCACCGAGACAATCAATAATAATTTAATTAATACCCATATCATATTAAAAATATGATCTCACCTAGAAAAAAAAAGGTATTGTTAGGGCTAATTGCTTTAGTAATAAATTAAAAATCGATGGAAACGACGTCGAAGCTTGTATGTAAGTGCTCGCTCACAAAGAGTTGAAACTGGGCCATTAATTATGTCAGTTAGTTTTCCAATAATTGCTTCGCTACTAACTCTCAAATTAGAAATATAACACCTACCGAACCTAGCTTGGCTTTCTCAACGTCAATCGATTGTGAAACCTTGTTGATTTCTCTTAATGGGATATTTTCAATTTCTTTTAGAAGGATCAATTGGCGATTTTAATTTGGTTCGTCTTCTTTATCCAATTATTTATACAAATTTTATTCCAATAGTCATTTCAATGAATGTATTGTCCTGAGAAGTTTTTTTTACAAATTCTTAATAGATAGTAAGTATATATTGTTCAATGATTTTCGTACAAGCCATAATTCTTTGAGAATAGTCTGGAAAAAGCTAAGGACAATCAGTGTTCGTCAAAATATTCGTATTATTACAAGACAAAACTTTTTGTGATTCTTGCTTCTATTTTTCCGAAAGAAAAGAATATTTCGAAGGTAAGAGAGGAGAGAGTACATAATAAACTTTCCATAAAAGAGTATAAAACATTACTTAACACATAATACTAGGAACTTCAGAAATGGTATCATTGTAAGTATGTTATAACAGTAGAGATGTTTTAAAATCGAATTAGTTTCCGAGCTCCTGCGGGCGGAATTCAACAATATCGGATAGTGCTGATTCAACGACGTGGGTTTGGTTTCTGCTGGAAATTAGTAAGCACCGAAATCCACGGGTTCATTTCATAGAAAAGAAAGTTAATAACTCTATTTAATTCGTCTCTGACATAGATATTATTTTTCCTTATTGTAATATAATTTTTAAACGTATGTCCATCTCATTTATCAGAAAAACTAATATTGTTTCGCTTAACAACTAGGCACCTACTATTATTAAATAAATACATGAGTTTATTTCATAGAAGAGAAAATTTAAAACCGCATTCTATTCGTCTCTGTTGCCTTTTTAACTTCCCGCATCGGTATCGGATGCGTGAAATAAAATTCACGTCTACGGAACGTGTCCTTTGTGCCGCAGATGCCTCGTAGAGTCGTGACTCCCGTATTGCAAGCGGAAAAGAAAATACATAGAAAATCCGCCTTCATCACTTTCGTACATCTCGCATACTGTAGCGAACCACACCGGGTGCACACACGCATCATCCGCCTATAGTGTGCGATGTGGATTTTTGTTATGTGATGTGATGCGATGCGATGCGGCCCGTTGCGTCTGTAGTCTGCGGCTGTCTCCGCAAGCCATCTTGCGCACAATAGAGTCATCGTACAATTATCCACCTTAATCACTTTCATACAATTTATATGAACTATGGTATACACAGCGGGCCGCACCGGGCCGCATCATCCGCTGTAGCGTGCGATATTTCATATAAGATTTACAAAAGTGACGGATTATTGTTATGCGATGCGGTGCGGCCTTAGGCGGCTGTAGTCTGCGCGAGTCTTTACAGCGGTCTCAATTAAATACGCCTGTCCACTTTACGCAGTCGCCGAGGCCGATATCAGACAGGATGACATAATTTGTGTGCTTATTTTATATTGAAGCTTCATTGTTTGCATTAACTTGCGTGATTAATGTATGCTGTACTTACTTCTTTACCCTTCACCACACTTCCAGTACTTAAGTTCTCATGTATTTCTTTTTGACTTTAAATTACTTTAATATGACTGGCGAAAACATAAATTTGCCTCCAGAGAGTAACGAATAAGTATGTGTACGTTTTCAGACTGAAAAGGACGGCACTTCAGAGTTAAAAACAAATTGAGAAAGAACTAAACTGGAACTGTCTTCAGTCCATTTAGTCTGCTAAACAATGAGATCTTTACAAAAGTGCTAGGTACTCTTGCCAAAGGTGACAACACTTTTTCCATTAAATAAACAGACGCACAGACGTAACAATAAAAGTGAGTTGGCACTGGGGATCCAAATAGTTCACTTGGACGACACGAAAAGGGCATAATCCAGTACATTACGATAAAACTGTTTTCAAAGAGAAACTATATACTCGTTGGTGCGTATTTTACTACGAGCTATGTACGATCCATCGAATTATCATTCATCGAAGCCACCGACTATTGAAAGTATACCCCACCACCGTTCAGTTCATCTAAAATTTTTTTACGATAGCATTTTTCCTCGATAGCACGGTTCGCCGAAATCACCCTTCGTCGAAAATATATTCTAAAAAAATATCGATACAGTACCTTTCCTCACCTACAAAATAAAATTCTTATTACTTTTCTTATTAAAAAATCCTAAAAACAAACTTCTGAACCGATCGGGCTGAAATTCGGTGTGTTGATAGTTTAGTTTAGACCCTTCAGTAAAAATATTTTTATATCGATATTCCCACATGACACACCAATGACTACGCGGGAGAAACCACGGGGCACAGCCAGTAATAAACTAAATAAAACATTGTTGCCTATATTAAAAGGTTACAAAACAAAACATTGAAGTGTGTAACGATAAAACCGTGTTCACTCCGGAGACCGCTGCACGACATGGAAACTGCATAAAGCGTATTCACGTCACGTGTCAATGCGAAAACTCGTAACTCTACTCTTAGAAATGAAACACCATGCTTACTAAAACATCTTTATTTTATTGATTGACATATTGATAGAAAGTATCCTACTAAATATTACGTCTCAAACAGTACAAAGACAATATAAAAAATTAACCTTTGTAAAAGGTGAACAAACCTTAATAATACTAGATAAACTCTTTATTATTACACTACAAACAAGAAGTTATATTTAGAGACTACATATTGGATGAGGATTATTTTCAACTTATAATCCTCAACCTTTCAACTACTGTGGGCGTCAACGGGTAATGTTGGATGCAGAAATGAAAGTACTCTTAGATTCTAAACCCTTTTTTTATGTACCGCGCGTTCGGAAATCACCTCTACAAGAAGAACGCACAAGAAACTTGTAGGGCCTTATTCTTTTCATAACTCTTTACAATAGCTCTTAACAATACGCGGGAGATAAGGAGGCACGGAATGTCTCATTATCACTTTACATAACGTGGTAGGTAAATAGACCCAGGGTAGCGAACTATGACTTTACTTAACGCGGTAGGTATATAGACACTAGACACACTGTATGGCTTCGCACAACGCGGTAGGTGTATAGGCCCAGAATAACTAACTATGACTTTACATAACGCGGTGAGTATAATATAGACACGGAGTATCACACTATAATAACGCGGAAGGTATATACCCGTACTTAACGAATAACGTTACGTTACGTTACGAATAACCCGACAAGGAGTGGTGTTAGTCACAACCACACGCGACGATTGCCAAAGGCAGACTGCCCCTACTTGAGCTCGCTCGCTTCTTATATTGTGTTCTCTACTGTGTTCTCCTTCCACTAGACTTACACGAGTTACATAGCTAGAACGCTTGGTCTATTACTACTTGTGACTGTCACTAATCACTGTTGTCACTACTGTCACTTGTCAAATGATCTTTGACAGTTGTAACTCCGCCAAACGCAGATAGATGGCACCACACGTCGAGTGAGATACCCGTTGTGCTCCAATACGCGGATAAATGGCGCCACTCGTCGACAGGATGTTATTTGTGCCATGTCATAGGGGGCGAGCCTATTGCTATCTACCGATTAAATTTAAAATACAATTATAACAAATAATGTAACAGCGCAGGGAGAGGAGAGTACAGTTGATCTAATTTAAAGATATGTCCAACTTAAAGGGAGAACGATGTAAAAGTGCTGACTAACAAGCCCAGTGTTTAGCGAAACGACTTGCAGTGCACATTACTTTGAAATAGAACCCTTATTTGTTAGTTATTATCCTTAACTAAATGTGCTACCGGATTTACGAGCGAAATAAATCAGAGGAAAATATTTTTTTTTGTAAGTAAACGAAAAGAGCACGACGTTCGCGTGATTCTTTACATAATATTAAAATATTATCTAAATAAGATCCTTTGCATAATAAATATTTTCTTACAACTTTGAGGCGCTCCGCATACGTAACAACTTCTGTTGAAGAAAGTTTTTGTTAAAAGTTGCCAGTGCTAGCAACTTAAATTACCGGTTTACGATTGCCGCAATTCTTTAATAAACTCTTGTAATTGTACGACTCGTCGCAATTGCAGATTGGAGAACTTGGCACAACTATAGTACAAATTCGACAGTAACTAGTTTCGGCAATTTGATACTGAATAGTCTTCGATTGCAGCAATTGAAAACTGTTGTCGATCATCGAATCTAGCAACTAAAGTTGTCTGCGCAGTTTCTTTATTTTATACTAGCTGTGCCACGCGGTTTCACTCACGTAGATATCGGTCCAGTAAGAATCGGGGAAAAACACAATACAGGGTCTAATCTACCTATACAATAAATATAAACTATACAACGTGAAAGAGTAACATCCTTTCATCTATTTTCACAAACTTTCGTATTTTAAATCGTATTATAAATTATCGTAATCGTATTATAAATTTATTAGCTGTGCTCCGTGGTTTCATCCGTGTAGTCTTCGTTCCCGTGGGAATATTGGGATAAAAAGTTTATGTGTTATGTGTTAAAAGTTAATGTTAATGTGTTTATGTGTTATGTGCTCTTAACTATATCTACATAACTAGAATTTCAGCCCAATCAGTTTAGTAGTTTTGGCGTAATATTTGTTGGAAGTAGGACTAGTAGGATTTTGTAAATAGCTAGTTGCTAACTAACTGTTGCCGTAATATGTAACTAAAAGTTACTCTGTATGCGGAGCGCCTAAGCGGTGAGATGGATTTTATACAATGTATCAGAATGAACACGATTTTGGCGTTAGCATAATACAAAATATCTTAGTTAAAGGCTCAATATCAAGACTGACGATAACAGATCGGCAAATGGATGCTAGAAATGAGGCCGTGTAAAGTCAACTGAGCAGAATGTTACCAGCGAAATTACTGGGCATGATGAGATTCAACAACTCCTATCTCAGGGTGACAGGCGCAGTGCAGTGCCGCGCAGAATTTTAAATTTTAAAACACTGGGTGGCACTGTGTCTGATATGGGCAATCATGATGCTTACCATCAGGCACCTGATTTGCTCGTCTTGTTACTTACTATCATAAAAAAAAAAAAAAAAAAAAAAAAAAGAAAAACGCCCAAATCTGAGTCACGATAAGGCACCACCAGCTGAAATGTATTTCATGCCACATATACGGTCTAGATTTATTGATTGACATACTGCGACGAATAATTTCTGTGATTTTTATTCATTGAATGACAAAAGTCGTGTGACTCACCCTGATTAGTTGGTCCTACTAAACCTGTATTATATATGTACTAAACGTTGTTACTTTAGCAACATTGACATTACTAATTGAATTCTGCCGCGCCTAAAAATATGCCGTGAGTGCATGAATCCCGCGTGATTTGTAATATGCTTAAAAAAACCATAATGCCTGCTTATATATTTAAAAGTGTTTTAATGACTCTGGGATGAAAAACAAGCCTCACAAAATTAATATTTACGTAGGTATTAAGAAATTATGTAATTTGTAATTGAGACACAGAATAGGTAAAATAACCTGAGATAATTTATTTGTACCTAGTGGTAGGCCTCTTTTGCACGGGGTCGCCTGATGAAGTACTACACCTTTGCCAGGTATTCATCCGCCAAGCAGTAATGTGCAAACATTACTGTGTTCTGCTCTGAAGGGCAATGTTACCAACGAATACTGGGTTTTATTATTAATGAATTATGAATTACTGGGCATAAAGAGTTTCAAGAACTAATATTTCAGGGTGACAGGCGCGGTGCAGTGCCGCGCCGAATTTTGATTTTTAAAACACTGAGTGGCACTGTGTATGATATAGGCAATCATGATGTTTACCATCAGGCACCTTAATTGCTCGTCTTGTCACTCACTATCATAAAAAAAACCTAAAAAATTCAATTGAAAAGTTAGAAGGTCACCCGTCTCACTGTAAAACTGTCATTGTTTTTAATACGAAATCATCCCCACAGACTGAATTAAGAACTGTTGTATGAAATAAACTAGAATATTTTCCATAACTTACAATATATTTGATTCTATTTGTTCTGCATCAAGTTGGTAAAGTTTACATGTCGTAATGGATGTGTGACTTTTGACAAATCTCATTTGTCGCAAACGTTTTTCTCTTGCATAGAATCTTGAAAAATTACTTCTTTCTACCTCCTCGCTCCTTGGAATGCGCTAATGGTGCACGATTTGTATTTCTCCTTGCAATATAACAAGTTATTCGAGCTGTTTTCTGTTCTTTACTTTGCTGGTTGTGCTCCTGAAATTTAACTATTTGGTATTATTCTCTGGGCGTTTGTATTTTATAGTTTAATTTGAGATTTGTTCCGGTCCAGTGTCAGCATTCTAACACCATGGTTATTCTTCTTTTTAACTCTTTTGCTTGCTACTTCTGGAACTAGAATAGTTTGATAATAATTAATTGTATTAATACCGGTTACTCTTTGCTAACATGATAATATGTTATCATGCGTGGGGCGTAGGTTCTAAGCTACTTAACTTAATACGAGTAACTACATAAGTATTTGGAAACCCTCTTCTCCTTAGTCATCATCTCTCGAGATACTCCATAACTCCAAATAGTTAATGAAACGATAACAATAAACTGTTTACCCATCTTTTTGGGAAATTAACATTTATGTTTACTTGACCTTTTACCATTATAATGCTTAAGATACAAGATGTGGAGGTTGGTTTGGCGCCCTGGCTTCGGCAGTAGCTACTACCTTACCCTCACGGTATTGTTTACCTTTGAAATTGGATATAACAGCCGCATTATCAGGGATGCCGGCACCGAAATTTAATTATACCACATTGTTTTACCCACCTAGTTCTACTGGTCCCCAATTTGTAGGTAGATCCTGTTAAACTTTTCTATTTTGTAATTTTAGTTAGATTACAATCGTTTAGGCTTATTCTCTCAATTTCAGCATATTATATTATTATATCGCACAACAAGAGTGTAGGTGTCATAAACTTTTATGTGCCGGCGCTTTGTTATAATCCGCTTATAATTTGGGAAATACTCCAATTTAAATTTCTTTCTTGCCTAAATTGTTTGGTGTAAATATTATTAAAAACCTTTACTATCATTAGCTATTACATTACTGGGTGTTATTTATTATTGTAACAGAATATAAAATTTACGTCCTCTTGGGATAATCCGCTTTAATAACATTGCCAATATTTACGTAATAGATGATGATAAAAATTTTTATATTTTTCTGTGTATTTTTCATAGCTGTTTCATTTGCAATAAGGTTTCTTAGACCTCTACAACATCCCAATTGGTTGAGTATATAAATAATACGTTCATTATCATCATCTCAGCCGTTTGTAATCCACTACTGAACATAGACCTCCCCATAAAGGGAGGTTTTGCCAATACTCGACACGCTTGGCAGGCGGGTTGTCGAGCGCAGTTCGATGGTTTTTTTGCAGAGGACTCTACTGCTCGTCCTCTGGATCTGTTAACCCTTAGCCGGCTCTTACGGCAACCACGATTAGAGAGGGTATAGCGCTATTCTAAAGCCGGTAACTCCACTGCGAAATAATACTTTATTGTACAACAAATAAATAAAATACAGGACACAGTATCTATAACCAGTGGCGCTCTTATCGTCAATAAGCGATTTCTTCTGATGGATGGAGATAATGTTTTTATAGCAGAATATGGTATAAGCATTTAGCATGAAGAAGTCTACTTTATTATATATAATATATATAAAAATATAAATAAATAAAGGATCAAGTAATACTGCCCCGGATCAACTTATGAAAATGGATCAAATAATAACTACTTCTACGACCCGTCTATATATATCTTCATATATATAATATTTACTCTTAAGACATGTCATACGCACACCATCGATCATTCTAAACTTTCGTTAAATAGAAAAAAGATTAAACAAGAAAGTAGGAAAAGTGAGAATATTATATAGATGGATGCAAGTCGCTTATAACCGCACTGGATGGATGTCTGAGAGGGAGACCTATGTTCAGCAGTGGACGTCCTATGGCTGAGATGATAACGATGATGATAATAAGTTATTTAATTATGTTATAAAAACAAATTCTTTTACAACGTACAAGCATGCCCAATATCTTCAAACTCTAGACGGTCAATAACGGTCTAAACGGTCAATAGTCCACAAAGCACAGAGTAAATCTGTATCGTCGCTTTAGACGCCATTGTCGAGAGTCAACAATAGTGCTGCGACACATTACCAACCTGACGACTGGAACTTCCTTTGTGGAGTGCACTATAAATCAATAGCAGAGATTGCGCTTCAGGCAGGTATTTTATGCACATGATATTTATGGAAATTGGTAAAAGACTACCGACATAGCTGCCCTGAACAATACATTCGAATCTAAAAAAAAAATTTATTGGTTCATTCAAGGTATGTAAAATTGTACCCTAATACACGGGTTATAGGGAGTGATAGGGTTCGCTATTAAAGCCACGTACTGGAGAGCCACGATTACGATTAAATAAAATAATATGAATTTCTATTTTTCTTAAATTAGGTTAAATACTTATTTTTTAAATGTAGTACGTATGACTTTATAATATTTATTACTTTTTTCTACTTCATAAGTGGACTTAAGGACAAAAATTTACTGATTTAACGTATTTTAAACCAGACCGAAGGACCGAAGGAAGGGTCTTTAGATAACTCGTCATTCGTCCTGGCAAGAATTCTTTACGTTATTGTAAAACCAATACCGATCAAGCCTTTAAGAGCTATCCGTTGTTCCAGCGACTATAAAAGTCATTTGACACAGTGGAAGTGTCAACAACTAGCACATTACGATCTTAACGTCTGTGAGTTCCCGTGGACGCATTAGTTTATGACGTCACTATAAAGTTATGACCGGCGTGTAGATGACGTAGAGGCTATAAACAAACGGATATAAAAGCGGGTGTGTCCGGTCCGGGTTTCATTGCCGTAGGTTTTTATGTTATTTAGCTTAAAATGTTTCGGTTTATAATAACCGAATGTTAATACGAGTATGTTACTGCTGAAATAAGCAAAGTTATCGTAGTAACATCCTGATGAAGCTTGAACTTTGCTCTGAAATTTAATGTAGCGTCCGTAGCCAAGCGGAAGTAAGCCTGGATATAAATCTCACATGAGGACTTTTCACCTGTGCGTTATTGTGTTTCCTATAGCATGTTAAACTGTAGGTCCCGGCTTTTTTCTATAAAATATGTAGAGGGCAGTCGTCATAACCCGCATGTATTTCCTTGAGAAGTGTAAATGGAGAATTCATTTTTTTTCGAGCTCAATATTATTATCTAATGCGTTCTACGAGTACGTACTAAGGTTTCCTCTTAAATGTATATTCTCTAGATAAAAATCCTTTTAAGTTTTCTACTCTCCCTAAAATAAAAAAATTATGTATTATAAATAAAATATTAATCTTTTCTTATGGACTTTGCTTGTGTCATACTAGCTCGAGGCGGCACTTCGTTGGCGAATTGGGGTGTCCAAGAACACGTTTCCCAAAACGAACGGTTATTGGTTCTGTGAAATATGACTACAGCGTGCCTTTTCTGCTTGTTAATACAGTTATACCTACCCTCGGCTTTTATTTTATAAAATGTCTCTGTATTTATTAAAGGCGGCGCCACATTCATCATCGTCATCATCATCTCAGCCGCTGGTAATCCACTACTGAACATAGGCCTCCCTCATAAAGGGGAGTTTTGCCATAACTCGACACGCTTGGTAGGCGGGTTGTCGATCGCAGTTCGATGGTTTTATGCAGAACACGCTGCTGCCCGTCCTCTGGATATGTTAAACCTTCGCCGGCTCTTACGGCAACCACGGTTAGAGAGGGTGGGGTACTATTCTAAAGTCGGTAAAGCCACGGCACATTACGAGTATATAATGTGCAAAGATTTTAACAAAGCATAGAAAGTGCTATGATTCCTTTTGATGTTTATTTAACTGTGTCTCAGACAGTTATCAGTATCAGCGTCACAGTATGTGGCAGCGGCTTTACTGTGGATATTGTGCTTTATGATCTTTGTTGACAAGTTTTTATTATACTGATAATATTATTATGAATAACTTGCTGTGTCCCGTGGTTTCACCCGCGTAGTCTTCGTTCCCATGGGAATATTGGGATGAAAAGTACCCTATGTGTTATTCCAGGGTCTAAATTATCTACATACTGCATTTCAGCCCAATCGGTCCAGTAATTTTGTCTTGAAAGAGTAACAATCATCCATCCATCCATCCATCCTTCACAAACTTTAGCATTTATGATATTATACTCGTATAGTAGGAAGTAAGATGTATAAACGTCAACGTCTTGTGTGGTATTGTGGTTCCAACGTCAAACGGTCTAGACAAAAGTCTTGGCTAAGTTGGCAACGTTATTTGGGCTATGGTGATGATTAATGACTGGGCCGTTCGCTTTGAGGTGATCTATCTCAAGTCCGGGAATATTAATGTACATATCGCAAGTTTTCGAAGGGTATCAAGGTAACGTCACGTCTGACGTGAACTGCGTGTTAAAATATTATTAGGGGAAGCGTGACGTGTGATGTGGGAAGCCGTAACGAGTAACGAGCACAGCGTTTATGTATCTTTTACCTTTAATAACGATCCTTAAACTTTAATTAATAACATTTTCGACGCATGTATCTATCTACATCAAGATTATACGAGTTACTTAACAATTAAAAAGATAAAGGCTCAGAATAACATTTGGAAACACCAATCATTAATTGGGTATAGTGTTCGTAGTAGGTACTTTGTGTCATCAGACTAGTTGTGTGATCGATAAATGAGTACAATAGGTATTATTTTTGTATTGGTAGGCCTCTTTTGCAGGGGGCCGCCTGGGGAACTATCGGATCTTTGCCAGTTATTCATACGTTAAGCAGTAATGTGCAAACTGTGTTCCGGTCTGAAGTGCAATGTTACCAGCGAAATTACTGGGCATGACGAGTTTCAACAACTAATATATCGGGGTGACAGGCGCAGTGCAGTCTCGCGCAGAATTTAGAAATTTAAAACACTGGATGGCACTGTGTCTGATATGGGCAATCATGACCCTTATCATCAGGCATCTGATTTGCTCGTCTTGTCACTATCATATAAAAAAATATTTTCATCGTCATCATCATCATCAATTTCAACCCAAGAGTGGGCAAGGCCTACTTAATTTCTGCCATTTATTGTTTTTGTATTTCGCTGCTTCAACTTATTATTTATATTCATCTATGAATAATGAGAAAGGTACATTTTCATGTGTAGATAACCATTTACAATGATTTTTTATTCTGTGGTTTTATAAAATATCTTGTAAAAAAATTAAGACAAAGCATTAAAATAAATGAAGTGGATAACAATAAGCGACATACATCGAATTGGTGAAGCTAAATAAAAAGCTTGTAATTAATGAGAATAAGTTGAAATTGCCAATGTTTAAGATCAACCTTGCAGATTAACTTTGATAGAATTATAATATAAACATAACATACATTCACGCCTTTTTTCCCGAAGGGGTAGGCAGAGGTGTACCCAGGACTGTCCCATAGTAGAATATAACTTTAAATTTCATCCCACACTTGCAATACTAATATCACAAACTTTGATTAGGTTCATCGATTGGAACGGCTTATGAATGAGCAGGAGCTCATCACAAATACTGGAGTTCATAATATAGGAAATATCCTTTCTGAGGGGTGAGAAGTATAAGTCAAGAGAACGTTATATCAATATTACACTCCGTAACGGAGCGATCGGAGCAATAGGTTTCAGTGTAAAGTTATATTGAAATGCCTCTGAGGGACCGTAATAATTAATAGTTTGATTAATTTTGTATAATGTTAGGGCGTGTTTCTAATAATTTTATCGTAATGAAGACGTTAAACAAATAAATTACAAAATATGGAGTTTCTAATTTGGAACTTTTTTTTTATGATAGTGAGAGATAAGACGAGCAAATCAGGTACCTGATGGTAAGCATCATGATTGCCCATATCAGACGTAGTGCCACCCAGTGTTTTAAAATTCAAAATTCTGCGCGGCATTTCACTTTGCCTGTCACCCTGACATATTAGTTGTTGAAACTCGTCAAGCCCAGTAATTTTGCTGGTAACATTGCCCTTCAGACCTGGACACAGTAATGTTTGTGCATTACTGCTTTGCGGATTAATAACTGGTAAAGGTGTGGTACTTCCCCAGGCGGCCCCCTGCAAAAGAGTTCTAACCCTACAAAACATGATTTATAAAAATATAACAATAATATACATTCCTATATAGGTAGGTACCTTCAACTTAACATATGAGTACGAGTGATATTTTATATAAAGTGATAAGTATGAGAGATATTTTACCCGAAAACGGCCCAACTACAGACATAGTCCCGTTAGTTGATCTATTCTCCACATTCATGCATATACATATTCAGCTCCTGCCTCTCGGTTCTACCAATTAGTACCGCTTTCCTATTATTATGTACATCTACGAGTATGTTATTCTATAGTATTTTGTCTGAAACCATCGTTAGTAAAAGTAATTAGAGTACAGGATACCGAATTACCGAATCTCATATATCTATTTTTTTTATTTGTTAGCCTCGACGTAATCGCAGTTGATATATTCTTTACAACTCCGTACGTAATTGAAAGATCAGAGATCCTCGTATAGTATCCAATTCCGTCAATTGTACGAGAGCCCAATTACCTGAACACTGAATTCAAGGCATTCTGCGTTGTCATTTCGCTCGCACATCGTGTTATTGTCGGTAGCGAGTGGATGTTTCTTTTATTATCAAGAATATTCGTGATTCGAATGGCCTTTTCTTGTCACAGAAGAGCGAGACCATTCGGAAAGCAAATAAAACGTTCTTCCTCTTTACGGATTGTGATTTACATAATGTTTTTTGAAGCACCATCTCGATAAAAGTAAATAAGTTATACCTGCTTGGAGTTTATGAGCGAACGCTATTAGGCTTTATTCAGCATTTTTTTCTGAAGTATCTTTGTCTTTATAAGATTAGTATTCTAAGCTTAGACTAAGGATACCGAAGAGATTCATTCGTGCAAAAATCACTTCCAAGACGCGAGTCTGTTACCGCCACAAGATATTACCAGGCTATGTGGTTAGTTGCATGACAACCGTGAGCCGACTGCGTGATACCTGTGTTAGGTAAAAAGCTATAAAAGTATAACAATAGATACGTACGTGAAAGCGATAGCTTTTTATAATTTAGGAATGTATTTATAATAATTTTAGGAATTTATGTAACCACATTGCGTGTTTCTATTTGTTTTTTTAGTACAATAAAATGGACAACAGCGCCCATACAAATCTATATTGAGGCACTAGAACGCATATGATACGATTACAATAAGCACTACTTATAATATGAGTACTAATTTTGTGTGCATACATTAGTAGCTAGGTAATCGTCGTTACGTGCGAACAGTTTTGTATGTTTAAAATTTAATTGAAATGTGTTGATATAGTGTGCCGTCTTGCGTGGTTCATGTTTTTGGAATGATAAATAAACAAGATGGGATAACATTGCGCGTATTACTTGTGCACATTTTTAAACCCCCAGCCAAAAAAGAAAAGGAAGTTGTAAGTTTGACGTGTTTGTGCATCCGTCTGCTGTATCTCCTAAACGAATGGACCTATTTTGGTGCGGTTTCTTTTGTTTGAAAGCAAATGCGATTCTTAGCTATGTTTTAATGAAATCGGTTCAGTTGTTTAAAAATTTTCAGCTCGACTCATAGATGATGACTCATAAATGGTGACCAGCGTCTGAGGATGGAGCAGGAAAAAGAGAAAAAAACAGGAAGTTTTTTTTTATTTCTTATCAACCGTAAGACGTCCTCTGACACTTTTTTGTGAAGCTTGTTCCGATATTTTCCATCTGTAGTAGTAAGGCAATTCAACGTCATTGATTCTAAGTCATAAAAATATTATATCTATGTAAATAATTGCATGTGATGAAAACTAGAACGCAGATTGCGGGAGAGGACGGGTGACTACCGCTCCGGCTTTGGTGCAAAGGCTGTTAATAGCCTTAATTATAGCGCGGCAATGTCACCGGCGTCATGGGTACTTTTGCACTGAAAACAATTCGGGGTGAGTAGTTTAGTTATTAGACTACTTGTAAATCGTATTACTCAATAAATAAATGTATATTGCATGTTATTTAAGATAGAATAGAATTACCTTTTTTATGACCAAGGTACACAGAATATAATCAAACTACGTATATGCTACATATATTTTATACTATCTAACTAAATTTATTATTAGTAAATAATATTAATATTTATTTATAATTTAGCACAACACTAGGACTAACTTAATGCTAAAATAGCATTTTCTACTAATTATCCCGGAAACTGGAGAAAATGTTACATAAATCGGGTGGTGTGCAGACAAAGGAAAATTTTGAAGACAATTTTTTATAAAAACAAATAACTTGACGGGAAACTAAAATTAACACATACAGATAATCTATACTATTATATAAAGAGAGAAAGTGATTCAGTGACTGACTGACTGACTCATCAACCCAGAGCCAAAACTACTGGACCGATGATGATGAAATTTTGACAATAGATTATTTTTACAGTCTAGACAAGTAACAAGAAAGGATTTTTCAAAATTTTACCCCTAAGTGTATTAAATAAGGGTTGAATGTTTGTATGGAGTAGACTTCATTTTTCAGCCGATTAATTTCAAATTTTGTAAAAACATTCTAAAATGAAATAATTAAACACGTGTTTCAGCGTTTTTAAAAATTTCAGCCCTTTTGTGGAAAAATACAGTTTTAAAGTTTCTTATGAATATTTTAGTTCCAACAATGCTTACTAGATGGCGCTACAGAAAAATTTCAATATTTTCTTGCAAGACATAACTACCCTAAAGCAACATTTTTAGGTAATTTAGTTCCAACATTGCATAATAGATGCCGTTCTGTAAATAATTAAAACGCGCTTATGACTAAAAAAACATAACAAAAACATACATTCACGCCCTTTTTCCCGAAGGGGTACGCAGAGGTGTACCCAGGACTCAGTCCCACAGTAGATACACCCACATTTCGCCTGTATGTTATTGGTCCCATGTAATAGGGGACGAGCCTATTGCCATCTACCGGGCACAGTTCTAGACTCCAGGCAGTTACTGAGATAATTCCTAATGGAAAAATTCAATATTTATCACTTTGCCTGACCTGGGTTTCGAACCCGGGACCTCTTGATTGGCAATCGAGCTTGCGCCCTCTACGCCATAGAGGCAGTCGCTTATGATTTCGCTTTTCTTTATCATAGCTCTATTAAACTGGGTTGCAACAACATCGAATTATGAATGCTTTTCTTACTATTTTCACTGTTTCCGTAATCCGTATATGTCTCCAGATTATTCAATCTATTACCAATACCAATATCATAGTATAAAGTGAGAGGTTCCGAAACTACTGGACCGATTTAAAAAATCTTTTACTTATGGAGAGCTTAATTCAGTGTGAGTGACATAGGCTATATTACGAGGTTTTGAAATATATTAGGGATCCGCAAGAAATCTGCAATATTGTGAACTAAGGTGACTAAGGTCACATTAATTACCAAATATATTCATTAACTTGCATGCGCTGTGAAATCTATTAATGGTAGAATAATATAATGTACTAGGGGTTTGTAGTACTTAGGTATATACCTAAGTACTATATATACTATATACATCAAAAATAGGCCTCGGAATTTTTTTCCATCTGTTAAGGTTTGGTCACTGTAACAGAAATAGTCATTAATTTGCGTGCGCTGCGTAAATCATTAGGGTTATACGTATAAAAATACAATGTATCACGAATTTACTCCTGTAAAACGTTCACTTCACTTCTCCCGTGCGAAGCCGGGGCGGGCCACTAGTATTTTATAAATATTTAATACTCAGTCCAGTACGCATTATATCTTTTATATGATTATACATATTATAACCGGAAGTGCATAATCCATAGGGATAATCACATACCAGAACTTGGTAATTAGTAATTAATTATGTACGGGTAAAATGCATGTCATGTTATATTTTAATTAATTCACGTATAATTATTACTAAATCTAATTGATTACTCAATCAATTAGATTATTTAAAATAGAATTATAAATAATATATTTAAAAATAATAGGTAAAAGCTATTGGACAAATTTCAAGGTCAATAATTTAAATTAATCTGAATTTTGTAGTAGACATTAAGAATTATCCATGCACGGGAGAATTTCAGTGCCAAAACTATAATAAACTGTCTACAGAACATCAATACGGCGTGTACAACGTGTTCATTAATAGGGGTGCATGTACAGTACGTACAACCCCACACTGAACTTCTCATTTAAATTTGCGGATTAGCTGATCCATTTTGTAAGTTTTATTTTACGAATATTGCATTTTTTTTAACTTGTTCAGTTTAACGGATCGATGCACCCTTTTAAGTACACCTTGTTGTTTAATTATTGTAAAATTGTCATTCGCAAATCCTAGCCGAGACGTTTCGTCTCCTTAATGCAAATAATTAATCTCTCAAGACATTGTTCTCATTGTTGGTCGCATAGCTGCGCTTGAATTAGCGCAGGATCCGTTGGTGTAGCCGGGAGCTTCAGCTGGGAGCAGGGATCCCGCGGCGCGACTGAACTCGATTGTTCATTTAGAGCATTCATCAATGTCATCCAGCTAAACAGATAACTAACAAAGTGATGTATGGAGTGAATCTACTGTGAAACAAGGCCGGACGGTTGGACACGTGTGCTCTAGCGCTTCACTGCTCCGAGCTCCGGATATTTTTTAAACAGATTTGTATTTCAGCCGGATGGCAATGTTAAGATTTTATGGAACGAAGTGTGAAGTGTCACAATGACATAACAATCAATAATGTACTGATAATAGATTATCCTAAACATATAACATAACATAACATACATTCACGCCTTTTTCCCGAAGGGGTAGGCAGAGGTGTACCCAGGACTCAGTCCCATAGTAGATACACCCACATTTCGCCAGTATGTTATTGGTCCCATGTAATAGGGGGCGAGCCTATTGCCATCTACCGGGCACAGTTCCAGACTCCAGGCAGTTATTGAGATAATTCCTAATGGAAAAATCCAATATTTAACATTGCCTGACCTGGGGATCGAACCCGGGACCTCTTGATTGGCAGTCGAGCATGCGCCCTCTACGCCACCGAGGCAGTTAATCCTATTCAGCTATCCTATCCTAAACAGCTGTAGAAAAAGATTCTCAAATATTTTTTATTTTATTTATTAGTATTCCACATTATCATTTGTAGATATTGGTTTTGTAGAAAAATAACACATACATTATTATGAGAATTATAGGAATACATAAAGTTACATGGCGATATACTGTTTATTAAAAACTCTTTCTTTATAAAACATTACTAAAAAGAAAGGAAAGGAATATACTAGAACATTAATTTAACATTTAATTAAGTTGAATATTAATGAAAAATTGTCTGAGGTGAAAGTAAATAATAAAAAAATATTTTAACATATAAAATAAGAAATGAAATACTAATAAAATAAACATAGTGTATACCTAATGTATACGAATATTATAAACCGGCATAATAATATGCATATATATAAATATACACATCATAACATATTTATATCCATGCCCAAGGATGTTCCCAGGGGACATGATATAGATTTCATTCAATTGGAAAATCAAAAGTTCACTTTTTCAGCAATGTCAGAAATAATTACACCAAATTAAAAATGTTACTATGGCAACATCTTTATCAAATCCTAAACGAACTCTTGATCTCTCAATCTGTTCGAATTGCTTACAATCCCGGGAAGCGTACTTATTCCAATTCCGGCATCAGTTACCTCCTTTACTGGGGAATTTCCATTGATTTGTGCCGTTAACCCTATTAATTTGGACCCCTTAGAATTGAGAAGGGAATATTACGCTTGCGGTTGTTTGCTTTATCATTTTGGCTTCTAAATAACTGATGAAAAATGAGCATATCAAATAATGAGATCTCACGAGTGAGCTTTGTCGGGATATCTCATATCGCTTATACTGCAAAAATGTTTTTTGGCATTTATACCTGCATTTTTTACCTCACTGTTTGGAGAGTGGATATTGTTCTAGTTTTAGCGGTGTTTTATATTTAATTTTCTCCATAAACGATTCTGCACATAAACCAAGAAGTCACGCTGTGAGCTGAAATTAAGTGCAAAGTATCCATAAAATGGCACGTTGAAGCCATAAGCTTATTGGCCTGTAAAATTTTGGATACAGCCACCGAAATTGACTTCTTTATAGCTTGTTACAAGCTTATCATTATTCTTGATATATTTTGTTGCAATATAACCGATGATCCTATTTATCGTTTAATAATATTATGTAAGTACGGTCAGCTTTTTTTCAGAAGATCTACTGTTGGGTTCTAGTGTATACATACCGCAAGTCTCTTCATTTGCATGAAAACATCGTAACACTTTGTAACTACCTTCTTTAACAGAAAACTGTGAAGAGCGGACTAAATAACAGTGCCGAAGTAAGATAATTTCACTTTTGATGGGGTAGGTACAGACACGATAAATACAAACACTCGCGGAATCTATTCAAATCCATATGTAGTGACTAAAAGTAGAACAACAACTAAAAGTACGTTACAAAAAAATGTAGGTAGATTGACGGGTGTTAATCTAAACAACTTTTAAAAGTAAGGATTGCGAAATTTGCAATAAACAATTAAGACATCCATATTTTACCGATCATCTGATCCATTTTGTATCAAACTCAAACAGATTTATTCAAATAGGTCATAATCTGACACTTTTGCACGTCAATTGTGAATTTCGAAATTCTTTAATTTGAAAGTTGATTTTAAAGCTTGGCGGGTAGATGCACCCTCTTAAATATTACTACTTAAATCTTTATAAAGACACTGTATACAAAATGAAAGCCTATTTCCGTGTGATTAAAATAAACAAGGTGGGCTGAGGTGAGCGATTACCTAAACATCTAATTCGAAGCAGATGTATACGCACCCTTGTTACCTACACGTCCCCTGACAGGGGTCGTGATCCACTGGAGACTGGCTAATAAACACATGTTGTATAACCCCATCGGCCGGTACATACGCACAGGTTAGAAAATGCGAGATTTACCTTCTTTTTTAGTCCCTTCTAAATAACAATCGGTCAGTCAAAGCCGGTTAGGCTTTGGACAAACTTGATTAATATTACAAAAGAACTTGTAAATTCCTGGTTTTGTTCTTATTTTAAGTATAGCTAACTCTGGTGGTAATTTTTTTAGTTGGCTTGGAGTTCATTCATCATCATCTCCGCTGTTGGAATTCCAGTACTGGGCATTGATCTCTCCATAGGTTTCCATCTAGTCCGATTATAAGTGTTCCTTCCAAGTGTCCGCGTTCCTGTGGTCTTCACTAGGTCATATGTTCACCTTGAAGGAGGACTTCTTAATCTGCGCCAGCCAGTGGCCACCTTTTAAGAACATTACAAATTCGACTTCCTACATCGGCCATCAGTCTACATGCTATGTGCTCTGTCCATTACCATTTCAACTTGCTAATCCGCTCGGCTATGACGGTAACTTTCGTTCGTCTACGCATCTCCTCATTTCTGATTCGATCTCGTAGAGAAATTGCGAACATTAATTATAACCATAGCTCGTTGTACGAATTCAAGTTTGATCTTGGAGGTTATCTCTGATTATACATTGCTCGATTGAAATATTCAGAACTAACTTATCAGTATTTTATATTGAGCCCTTCGACCGAGAATACGGCCTTACGTGATCTCTCTGGACAACCAGCCTTTGGATAAATAGAGCAATGTGAAACGACGGGTCATCATCATCATCATCATCATCATCATCTCAGCCACAGGACGTCCACTGACTGCTGAACATAGGCCTCCCCCATAGATTTCCATTCAGTCCGGTTGTAAGCGGCCCGCCTCCATCGTGTTCCTGCCGTCTTTATCAGATCGTCTGTCCACCTTGTGGGTGGACGTCCTACGCTGCGCTTGCTGCGCTGCTCCGTGGTCTCCATTCGAGAACTTTGCAGCCCCATCGGCCATCAGTTCTGCGTGCTATGTGCCCTGCCCATTGCCATTTCAACTTACTAATCCGCTGGGCTATGTCGATATCTTTCGTTCGTCTACGGATCTCCTCATTTCTGATTCGATCTCGCAGAGAAATTCCGAGCACAGCCCTCTCCATAGCTCGTTGTGCTATTTTGAGCCTGCTGATAAGGCCCACAGTCAGACACCACGAAACGACGGGTATTCTACCCAATTTGATTTTTAAACTATACCAGGAGACTAATATACTTATGCAATAATATACTTAGGTACATAAACAAATAGCTGTGTGGTTCCCGGCTATATAATAGGGCCACCCCCTTCTCATGTCGTGGGAGCCGAGAGACCCGGCAGAGGGACATATTCGGCAGTAGGCAGCAGCGTTATCCGTTTCCAAGTATTCCAACTACTGCGATCACCAAGCTGCCTGTCAAATCTCCCGTTGAAAAAATTAAACCCAAAAAGAACGCACAAGCTTTGCGTAAGTCTCAAATATGTCTTTTTGAGACTTACTTAAATAAGGTTTTTGTGTTTAAGTTTGAGTAAATAGGTATATTAATAACAGGCTAGGTACTAAAAATCTTTTCATTAAATAATGATGAGCTTGAAATAAAAAAAACGGGTTTTATTCACATAAATAGGTTTATTTTTAAATAACATGTTAACATACATTTGGTTGCGTAAATATCTCACATGCTCCGGGGACATGCTTGCTTTTACCGATGAGTAACAGTTCAGTGCTCAAACCAAACGGTATGTGATATGAGGCATTATTTAATTATTATTTGGATTATATATTTGGATGGTGTATTAAACAAACTGAATAAATTTGTTTATTTATTTACCTTATAATTTATTAGCATGACTGATTATAATTTTGAAGCTTAACTGAAAAATGCCTTAAGGTTTAAAGGTCACCCATACAAAATGAAAATACACAGATATGAAGAAATAGGGAATAATTTTCCACTTAATCGAGTGGAAAATTATTTGTGTGTGTATATATTGTTTGTGGTTGGCTCTGGATCTGGCCTTTATATGCGCGAAAACATATTTTGTTGAAGAAAACCTTACAGTTTTTTTTTATGATAGTAAGTGACAAGACGAGCAAATCAGGTGCCTGATGGTAAGCATCATGATTGCCCATATCAGACACAGTGCCACCCAGTGTTTTAAAATACAAAATCCTGCGCAGCACTGCACTGCGCTTGTCACCCTGAGATAAAAGTTGTTGAACCTCGTCATGCTCAGTAATTTCTTTGGTAAAATTGCCCTTCAGACCGGACCACAGTAATGTTTGTACATTACTGTTTAGCGGATGAATAACTGGCAAAGGTGTGGTACTTCCCCAGGCGGCCCCCTGCTAAAGAGGCCTACCACTACTAACTACTTTTAGGTAATGTTAATGTTTTTTTAAATAGCATAACATAACATACATACATTCACGCCTTTTTCTCGAAGGGGTAGGCAGAGGTGTACCCAGGACTCAGTCCCTTAGTAGATACACCCACATTTCGCCAGTATGTTATTGGTCCCATGTAATAGGGGGCGAGCCTATTGCCATCTACCGGGCACAGTTCCAGACTCCAGGCAGTTATTGAGATAATTCCTAATGGAAAAACCCAATATTTAACACTGCCTGACCTGGGGATCGAACCCGGGACCTCTTGATTGGCAGTCGAGCATGCGCCCTCTACGCCACCGAGGCAGTCCTTAGTTTTAAATAGCATAAGAACTATAAAGGTAAATAGCAAAACTACCATAACGGTACAAGGTAAGGTTTTCTTTAATAAAGTATTCGCGCAAATAGAGGCCAGATTTAGAGCTATCCACAAACAACTGAGTGAAAAATTATTCCCTATTTCTTTATATCTGTGTATTTTTATTTAGTATGGGTGACGTTTTACCTTAAGACAGAATTAGTATACGTCTTACAACAAGATGTAGACAATGTGTAAGGCGATGCATGTACCCGTCAAATATTATTCTCTGATACATTTGACATTTTGTATGGGAAGACGAAATTTATTTGCGAATTTCGCAATTCTTTCTTTTATAAGCCACAGCCACTTTGTTAATACGTTGTATACTATTATCAGTATATAACAAGGGTTTAATAAAACATCAAAAAAAGATGGGTTCTCTCTGGGACTCTCTTAAGACGTGGAGTCGCTGTGTGACTACTCGCATGTCTGGGTTGTAGATGTCCACAACTTTATACCACATCAAAACAATCACTGTTCACTATATATTATAAAATCCTAAATTACTCACTGAATGACATGCGACGCAGAGCCCAAACTACAGATCGTAGACACTTGAAACTTGGGAGGAATGTAGGTTCTTTTCGTTGTCTGGACGTGTAGGGTCAAGGAGGCAACGGTGACTCAGTCGACTACAGTGGCTCAGTTATGATTCTGTCAAAACTAAAGAGAATATACAATTGTCTCTAGCACTCATTTCTAGCGCTTGGTACCCTACACATTCTAACCAAGCGGATCGGGGAACGAGCGCGGCGTGGTGGTGTTATCACAATTTCTTTGTTTTTGCTCTCACAAAATTACTTTTTGAGGTGAGTTTCAATTGTTTTCATAAATTTGTTTGTTTACAATTGGTGATAACTAATACTTATGTTGTATAGTATGTCTTGTGTCAATTGTCTTGGTCTCGAGATTTCTCCTTTTTGATTTCGGTTTCGTTTGCTGTGACGAAATATTTTGAAAATGGCGAAGTGGTACACCGTGGCTCATTTTTGAAAAGTACACAGTGACTCATGAGTCAGCTATAAGATTTCGAATAATTTTGATCTCAATAGTAGTTATTGTAGCTTGATATGGGAGAAATAGACTAAAACTGTTAATTCAGATACTGAGATGTCTTAGATCTTATAAATTTGCCTTAAATTCTAAGCATCGTAGTGATTTGTTAAAGAAACAACTTGTGATTGTCTCTTTTAAATTTTTAATTAAAAATATTATAAAAATCGTCGTTTATTTAAGTTATTACTACGCCTGTACTGTGTACTATTAGTGTCACTCCGTACCACGGTAGTGAGTCAGTGTGTACACCCGGTAGTGCACAGTGACTAATTTCCCTTCTTTTGGTTTTAGGCTCCTAATTTTTTTTATGCAGTACATAACGAAGATTCGTAAATGCTATGTTAAAATATAATGTAATAACAACAATGTGTATAAATTCCAGGCTAAACCTATGACGTTTTTATCATTTTTTCCTTCTCTGAAAAAATACCGAGCCACTGTTGCCTCCCTGACCCTATACTAAGAAAGGATTTTTTAAAATTCCCACTCTAAATGGGTCCAATAAGGGCATCAAAGTATTGGTATAAAACTCTGTAATTGCGAGTGGGCAAAGCCGCTTGGTTAGTTTAAAAAGTATAAAATCTATAACTGTTGAGTACCGAGTGGCTGCATCCTTAATAATACACCGACATCAAAGTACCTAGAAAAATACAACAATAGGTAACGTTGTAAGCAACAATAAGAATAAGAATAAGAATAAGAATAATTTTTATTGCTATAACTGTGTACAAAGATGGTAGGATACATTAAAGTAGGTATTATAATTGTTTCAACAGTTTGCCCTATTGCGGACGTACAATAATTAGGTGGTATACAATAAGCATAAGCTAATGTTGCAAAACAAGGATTATGTGTCAAGATTCAATTAATACTATCAATGCTAACTTCCTTACGAATTAATAGTAGTCATTATATCACAAATAAATATTAATGATAGGTAAAATTTAATTATTTAATCGTTAAAGAACTCCTTTATCTTATAAAATGCCTTAGATATGAGCCAAGATTTTAATTTATAACGAAACTGTCTTTCGTTTAACATTTTTATTTGTGTAGGTAGTTTATTAAAAATCTTAATAGCCATAATATAGGTGCTGTTGTGGTACATACTATTGTTTATTTGTGGAATAACAATATTGTGTTTGTATCTCGTACGGAGTATATCGATACGACTTGACTTAATTTCGAAAAAGTAATTTTCGTTCAATTTTACAAATAAACAAATTTCATATATATAAATACATGTAAGGGTTAGGCCTCTTGTACACGCACGGTTTACCGCCGTGAAAATCTACGGTTAATTCGCCGTGTGTAGGCACGGTCGTCAGTGTTGTATGGATTACTATGAAAGCTTGTAGACGCGCACGGTGGCGCCACGGCGCGGCCGTGTGCGCCGTGCGTGTACAAGAGGCCTTAGGATTTTATTTTCTTTATATATATTGCGTAAGCTGTACATATTGTCTAATTTAAATATAATTCTTAAACATCTATTCTGTAGAATAAATGCTGACTCTATTTCAACAGAATTTCCCCAAAATATTATTCCGTAGCTTAATTGAGGGTAAACATAACCGTAGTATGCGTTCATAGCTATTTTTCTAGAGGATATATTATTGAGTATAGATAATGTGTAACAGTATTGAGATAATTTATTGTTAACTTTGTTTATATGTGCTTTCCAATTTAAGTGTGTGTCGATAATGATACCCAAAAAGTTAGTTTCTGATATTGATTCAATTTTATTGCCGTTGTATGTTATTTCAAGTTTTAGTTCTTGTTGTTTATAGTTTCGGAATTGGATAAGTTTAGTTTTGTTAACATTTAGTTTTAAATTTATACTATTTAGCCAGTTACCTAGGGAATTTAGAGTATTGTTTATTTCTAATTGGTATTCACAATTATTTAAATTATTTTTAGGGATATAAATAGTAGCATCATCTGCAAACATTATGCATAAATGTTTGGTTATGTTGGGTAATTCATTTATATATAATAAAAATAACATGGGGCCTAGTATACTACCTTGTGGTATTCCTATTGATGAGACAACTGGATTTGAAAATACTTGTTCAATTGTTTTTGTAGTTTTATTATACACGTCAAGTACTACTGTTTGTATTCTATTGTGCAAGTATGATTTTATAAGATGAAGGGCATTTCCTCTTATGCCAGCATTTTCTAATTGAATGAAAAAAAATCTAATTGAAACAATGAATATTTATATAGGTCATATAGTAAATTCACCTGAAATATTTTGACGTCTCCATTTAGACGTTAGAGTGCTAGCTTGTATCTCAATAATTGAGTGTCACTCGTCGAGTTCCCAATTTATTTGCGACAGCGCTATAGCGATACATAAAGAATGACATTATTTTGGGGGGCAATGTTGTGACGGAAATTATTCACCCCCCAAGTGAGGCGATCGCCATCTGGAGCCTCTTGAAATTTGAATCGGGGACATTTATTAAACAGCGCTCCCATTGTTCCTTTGATTTCGCGTCAAATTGAAAGATTGAGCATTACTTTAAGATAAAGCTCGTTTGCCCCGACGCGGACTTGGTGTGTTGGAATTCATTGAGTAATTGAATAATTTTGTCGGAATTTTGGGAAATTAAGTAATAGAGATTGGACGAGGACGGCAGGACGAGGACATTAGGTGCCTGATGGTAAGCATCATGATTGTCCATATCAGCCCACCCAGTGTTTTAAAATTCTAAATTCTGCGCGGCATTGTACTGTAGTGTAGAGATGTATGAAGCTATAACCTATAACCTAAATGTCAATGCACTCTATCTAATGTTATATATTACTTCATCTTAATTATAATAAATCAGTATTACTCCAGATTCCGTTCGTTTCAATACGCTCATATTGCATGGCGACCCTGCCTAGTAGCTGGAGCCGCGCGCGCATTCCGTCGTGCCGTAAAAGGATCGCGCTTCAATAACATTATCTAACGAAATTAAATAATAAGTTATAATCAAATCGCGACTTCGTGCAATTACAAGTACATTTAGTGACCGAGAATTGTGTAAAGTTAACTATCAAGATGGGCGGTACTAATACTAAGGAGCAGAAGGAAGAGACGCTCGTAGTGCAAAACGCAGCGGGAACATCGCATGTGGAGGAGTCCTAATAATGCGCCTGTCACCCTGACTTGTTGAAACTCGTCATGCCCAGTAATTTTGCTGGTAACATTCCCATCAGACCGGAACACAGTAATGTTTAAATATTGACTGCTTGGCGGATGAATAACTGGCAAAGGTGTGGTACTTCCCCATGCAGAAGAGGTCTACCACAACAAGATTGTACATTAATTTAGCTGAAAGTTGTAACGAAATGGAATCGAAAAGGTTTCTCATTCGCTTCAACATGACCTATCATAGATTTGTAGAGCATAACACATGTTCCGCGCTATCGACGCTCCTTACCTCAGAATTCTGAGGAGCGTTATTGTAACGGTTTTTCACAAACCGTAATAAAACGTTTCACATGTCGACCGCAGTCCGACGGGCGCGTGCGGTCGGCGTGAAGCCAAATTGATGGGTCTCTCCATCGGCAATGTAATGGTCCTTCAAAACGAACGGGCTCTGGCCAGTAAGTGAAATTCACGTTTGATTAACTTTTACTCAAGGACCACTGTTCCAGCGAAAGTGCTGGATTCCAGCGCGACAATAAAGAGAAAGGTTGTGTCTATCGTGCAACATTTACTATGGCGTTATCGGTCACAGAGGTCAATTTCAGTTCAAGTATATAAAGGCTAATATACGAACTGTGGATGTAACTACTATGGGACTGAGTCCTGGGGTACACCTCTACCTACTCCTTCGAGAAAAAGGCATGATTGTAAGTTATGTTATAATATATAATATTATATATGCACTACGCGTACGATCAATTATATGAATTGTCAAATTATTTTGCAAAGCATAAATCTTTTTAGAATAGAAGTCATGAAATTGGCAGGAAACCGAATAAATTATAATCTAGCAAAGCCTTGTGTAGACTATCAGTCTATACACGATGTTTACCAATAAATAGTTCATAGACGACGTTTTACTCTCCAAATGTCTTTTGTGCTTTATTAAACGTGATAACAAAGAACTATGAAACAAGCTAAGACGGGCGTCTACTTTGCCAGCTACTACTGAAGCTGCTTTTCACGCCTTTTACTTATTTACACCTTGTTTACTATGTAAAGCAAGACCCAGTTTCGTTAACATACTCACAGCAAGATAGTGCTGAGAATATTCAGAAGCACTTGTTTTTTTTGTGAATGGCACGAATAGGTACTGGTTTTATAATTTTAATATTAATAGTTCATTTAATATTTTAATATTCCTTTACGATACTATTTAATTACCTTTGGAAACTGCTAACAAAATACAAAAAAATTATTACAGTAGGACCTAAATAATATGCCAGAGTAGAAACGGAAGTAAAATTATAAAATTACTAAAGCATACCTATTATATAAACTCAGTGGTAAATAAACTGAAATCTCAGTTCCCATCAAATAAGTATCATTCAATTTTAAAAAGGGCCTGTGAGACGAATTTAGAGTATCTTTGGCGTATGAAAACCGGGACGAGAGGAGCGAGAGCTCGCATGGGAGCAACATACCTCGTAAACAGGAAGCTGAGTCGATGAGCTTTTCAAATTTATGCACAAACATTTATCGCGCTTTTCGACAAAGGAAAACATAACCGTACTGTATAGGATCATAGCAGCATGGGTGGTACATACTTGAAAAATCAACCTAACTTTAATGTTGATATGTATTATAGGTATGCTGATTATCAACGTTTTGACTCCGTCTTTTATCTAGATGATAAACAGCTTAGCTTCACATGTACATCCGCGGATACTTTTTCGCCTCTTAAATTTATATACCTATCACAAATTTAACAAAAGTACTTGATTGCAGCGTGTCACAAAGAGTTCCTGTATTTAAAATTTTGTTTACCTAGAGATATTTAAGATTAAGCCTCAACGCACGATTTGTGGATTTCAACCAAGTCAATCCGTAAAAAGAAGCAATAATTCAGTCACTATGGCTCTACTCACAGCCCTACGGCCCATACCCATATGCGTTTTTGTCCGCAAAATCACGCACCGGTCGCATGTAGTGTGGGCGGTTAGGGTGCGGAGGAATGTGTGCAACGCCTAAATTACTTGTTACAAATTTAACAATGGTTACATATAAGACAAAATGTATATTGATCAATTAAATAATTCAGAATAATATTATAATGTAAAATATTACTGCATAACGTCATAATGATATTAATGATTTTGTTGGATTTCATTATATTTCCTTAAATTACATTCGGTTGGAATATTGGAATATTTTTATAGTTGAATTATTTATTGAATCAGTCAACTTTTAACGGAATTTGTCACATTTATTTATATATTATATAGACCCGACCTGACTTGGTTTATTTATTTAATTTCAACACGTGTAAAACATGTTCTAAAAATAAAAATTTACAATACAAAAGGGACGGATCAAGTATTCAGATAATTCCATCCATACTGTTGATCTTCTGTAATCAAGCGGGCGGTAGAAACGTACGAGTACCTACATAAGGGATTAATTCTCCTCTTGTTGGAGAAAGCACCCTATTTCTACGAAACACCGATAAGAGATGCCCTATTACAGAATTCTACGGAAACCAAGTTTGCAGGGAATTTACCTAAGTGTTTTTCACAATTTTCGATTTTGTGAGCAACGTGGTTGCGGAGATTGGTTTTTAAAACTTGTTTAAAATTAAGTTACAAAACATACATTTACGCCTTATCCCGAAGGGGTATGCAGAGGTGTACCAAGGACTCAGTGCTATAGTAGATACACCCACATTTCGCCAGTATGTTATTGCAAACTCAGACTCAAAACTCAAACAGATTTATTCAAATAGGTCATAATCTGACACTTTTGCACGTCAATGAAGATAAACAGTACTGAGTCTACCATGAGTACCTTTACAAGAAGAACGCACAAGAAACTTGTAGGGCTTAATTTTTTCAATTGGTCCTCATCGTCATTGGTCCCAAGTCCCAAAATTAACCTTATTTTATTACCTTAGAGGAAAATAATTCAACATCTCTGTAAAATATAATGATTATTTGCCGTAATCACCACGCTTGGTAGACGGCTTGCTGATCGCAGTAGTTGGAATACTTGATGCCGGAGAGCGCTGCTGCTCACTCTCCGAATATTCTACACCTACCTCTACACGGTATTAAAAAGATGTAGTACAGGTGCATCTACCGGTCAAACTGAACAACATTCAAAACATACAATCGCGAAATTAGCAAAAAAAATCGACTTCCCATACAATAAATACATTAACCTTCCCATACATTAACCTTTCTACCCGTGGTTGCCGTAAGAGCCGGCTAAGGGTTAACAGATCTAGAGGACGGGCAGCAGCGTCTTCAGCACAAAAACCATCGAACTACGCTCGACAACCCGCCTGCCAAGCGTGTGTCGAGTGTTGGTAAAATGCCCCTTTATGGGGAGGCCTATGTTCAGTAGTGAATTATCAACGGCTGAGATGATGATGAAGATAATGATGCAATAAATTTACCGTACAGCTGATCCACTTTGTATAGGAAATCGAAAATTATTTTGCAAATTTTGCAATTCTTTCTTTTGTTTTGAAACTTGAACTGTTCAGTTTGATGGATGGCCTTAAGTATTACTACACATTTTTTTTACACCTTTTATAGAAAAAAAATAACAAAATCAGAAAAATGTGTCCACAATTATTGATATTACTTTTCAAAGTGTCCCAATCGAAGTGACACGGGTCATCCTTAACTCGCCGCTTCTTTTGAGACGTTAGCAACTTTTTAGAACAAATAAATAAACCGTGTAGCATCAGAATTTCTTTTTGAGACACGTAAATGGAATAAATGAGGTTAGGTACTTTTTTGTTTTATAAGTTTTCTCTTTTATATTTAGCCTTTTATCACAGAATAGATACTATACATAGAAATACAGTAACGTATAGAATGCGGACACTATCATCCGCCCAACAATCGGGCCTTCCTCACCCCGCGAGCGAGATTGAGCTCTTGACGCACCCGCTTTGCTAGGAAATCACCTCACGCACACTGTTGCACATGTCGTACAAAACTCCATGTGTGCAGTGTCTGTGTAGTAGGTAGTTATATCAAGACTTTTGTATGGGAATTGAGTCGAGTGTCCGGCGCTTTTATATAATATGTCTATGGTACAAGTACTAACGGTAAATCAGACAACAAGAAATGTTCATTAAAGTACAATTTCCACCTAACGGCGTGTATAGCATCGGATCGGAAAGTATAGAACGGATACGGCGATAGCTGATCGCGTCCGGTACGATATCGAGACATATGATGGCATCCAAATGGCGTGATGAACGCGTGTAGTAATACAGTGATCTGTTAACGCGTGTCGCGGTTGCTTGCTTTCAGCTCCGAACGCGTTTAGCGGAAGACGCCAACGGTCAAGCTGCAGTAAGCGGCTCGGTATTATATACAGGACTTAATTTCGTTTAAAGATTGTAAAATCTGTTCCACTTCGAACCGATGCGTGCCGTTTGGTGAAAATTGTATAAAAAATTTAGAGTTCATTTTTTATTAACCAAAATAGGTACATGTAAAATAATTGTCTCAAATTCACCTTTCAATTTTATAAAAAAAGTAAAACCATGAACTTAGAAAAAAAAAGCGGGCGGAGTCTTATTAAACAAAAGGTGAAATACCATAGTAAGCCAGCTCGCTAATACAAACATCATGGCGCGTAGACATTCCTTGCTGGTTTTTTTATATGAACTGCGGTGAAAGTATGCGTGCGGTCATATTTGTAGCTAGATGGCTTACTATGCTTCACTTTTTTTGTTTTATAAGACTTCGTCCTCCTCTTTATCTAGGTTCATGGTTAAAACATTAAAAATTATTTCGAATTGCATTAAAGAAATGGCAGATGACCCAGTAACGGCCGCAGGAATATACTGGATGCAAGCTGCTTGTAACCGGACTAATTGGAAATCTATTGGACAGGTTACATCTAGCAACGGACTTCGGACGGCTGAAATGATGATGATGATAAAAATATATAAAAAGTTAAGTCTGTGTTAAATACAGGTGCCTTACATTGGCCAAAACTTCCTTTTACAATGTTAATAAAACCCAGAAAATACCAAGTAATAGGTGCATTAACTTAGGTAATTAAGAAATAAAGCTCTAGAAAAGTATAATTTCTAGTAATTCCTATTTATTCCCCAGTGTACATTTAAGTGATACAATTTAAAGAAAATCAGTTTTTAAGTAAACCTTTCCGTGTTTACCCTCATCTCGGTAGTAAACTATCCGTTTCCTTGAACAATTAATTACTCTGTACTTTCAAGTAGTTTTAAGATAAAATTACATTATCTTCTAGCATACTTTTCTCGTACATTTATTTTGATGGAACTAGATGGATTTTGTTATATTTTCGGTACAAAATTATCATTTTGTTGTTCTATGCCATTGGATGCAGCATTGTCACGTTGAATAGCAATGTTACGTGGGACCAGATAAACGCTAGCATTTTTATTACGCATCGCCTCGACCAAGCGCTCAGATATATTTGTTTCCAAAATAAACATCAAGTAGATATACGAGTATAAATCCTTAATTCCACACAAAATAAAAATTCAGATACACAAAAAGACAACATCAAAATCGAAACAAATTGTCGATCAAAGTGTATTTAACGTCGTTACACACAATTCGAAAATAAAACCAAACATCAACCAGAGCCACATAAAATAAAGGCAAAATCAAAATTGCAAATCCGCAGAAATATTCATAGACAGAGTATTAATACAATATAAATAATTGGTTGTAAAAGCGAACGACACGGGTAATAAACAGTATTATTGTTACTTGTAAATACAGTCGCTCAGTAATAAGTACATTAAGTCGCTCGAATGACCGCATCCTTGCTTTATCGCTCAATAACAGACCTAGTAGAGGAGAGAACGCTCTATAGACTATTATTTCAGTACCTAAACTTTATAAAACCTAAATTATTAGATGGTATGTAGGATAAAAGAAAGATCTCTCAAATCCTTCAGTTATTTTCTCTCCAAAAAATCCAACAGATCAAACCATTGATAGGGCGCTAGGACACTCCCGTTCTGGGGTGCCAGGGAAAGTCTGACCACAAGTATTCTGGTGACGGCCCAAGCCGAGGTTCGTACAGTCTAGGTCCCCTTGAGCTAGTCGCCCTTAAACTTAAACATGGGGTCGAGCGCCTCCTGCGCTCAACACTGCCCAGTAAAGCTGTAGAGGCTATCTGAGGCCAACAGAATAGGTCATTGAAAAAATGATAATACGTCAGTATCAGATGGTGAGAGCACCGCCACACGGAACGGCGAGAGACGCAGGTTCAAGTCCGCTCGTGGTGGAATTTTTCCTTCTCATATTCATATTATTATAGTCTTATGCACATAACATCACGCCTTTTTCCCAAAGGGGTAGGCAGAGGTGTACCCAGGACTCAGCACCATAGCAGTAGGTACCTATATTTCGCCGCAAGCTGGGTGCAAAGTGGGCGCAAGCTCGACTACCGATCATGTCCCGGGTTCGATCCCCAGTTCAGGCAAAGTGTTAAAAATTGGAGTTTTTCATTAGGAATGATCTTAATAACTGCCTGGAGACTGCAACTGTGCCTAGTAGATGGCAATAGGCCCGCCCCTTATTACATGGGACTAATAACATACTGGCGAAATATAATGAGTGTACCTACTATGGGACTGAGTCCTGGGTACACCTCTGCCTCTTTGGGAAAAGGCATGAGTATTTTTTTAAATATGAATAAGTTCAATAATATATTTGATATTATTTATTTGCAGATAAGAATGGATGTAATGTTTTGTTACTCAAAAGTTTGTGTACTGCATTAAACTGTTCTCTTATAGGAAAATAAAGGGCATTTGGAGTTAAGTCGAAGTTTACGAACTGTGAATGTCACTCAATTTCTCTTTTATTTTCCATCATTGTTAAACGTCGTGTTTACAGAGCGTAAATTAGTTATAAATATATAGAATACTTATTATGTTTTGCATTATAGAGACACAATAGGTATATACACAGGAACCACAGAAAATTCAGCGCTTTAGGGGGATATGATTTTTTTTTTTATATGGGACAATTTCCACACACGGTCATCTGGTCCCAAACTAGGCTAGAAGCCTGTACTATGGTAACCAGATGACTGATATACATACTTATATAAGCTTCGGGGGTTTTCGCCAGGGTAATGCCGTGACACTGCTTAAGATATGCCAGCCCAGCTTCCTTTTTATTTGTGTCAATGTTTGCTCAAAACAGGACATGAACTATGATTATGTTATGTTAGAATTCAAACTATCCAAAATTCAATAAAAAAGGCCGACGTCTCTCTGCACACCTCCATATATTATTGACAAATTTGTTTTGTTCCTAAATTGATGAATTTATTTAATTTTATATACTTATAAGTCCATGTTTTTTCTGTATGTAATTTCTTGCACGTACTGAAAGCGGAATCTTTTAGGTTTAATTAGACAATACTACATAGACACATAGACACATACACATACACAACACATAGACATGTGTCGGTACATTTTACTATTTTTCTTTATAATTTGTTGTTTTTATGTAAATCGCGTCTCTCTAGGCATCTTCACGTCGCGTTTCATCATGTCACGTTGCATATTGTCGATTTGTACCACATTACATGTTATTTTCTAAGTTCCACTACTCACAAAAAGATCCAAAAGTTACGAAACCTTACCCACAAAGAACGGCAAAAGAGCAAAATCTCGAGGTTTCTCAACATATCTCACTGGACACCTGATTCCACCAATATCCGAGAAATATGGTTCTCTTATGTTAAGTTTTGCAGAATCAGTGAAAGCTCTGACCCGACTCACAGATTATATGACAGTTACTAACATACAACATAAGAGCACTAGACCGTTTTTTTTAATAGCCAGTAACAAAATAAAATATTTAGTTAAAAATATTATAAGCACATACAATCCGACAAAATATAGTTTAAATCTGTCCATGTAGGCTGTCTATTGTCTATAGTAGGTACACCCACATTTTGCCAGTATGTTATTGGTCCCATGTAATAAGTGGAGAGCCTATTGCCATCTACCTGGCACAGTTGTAGACTACGTACAGGCTGTCATTGAGATCTAATTAAAAAATTCAAATAAACACTTTGCCTTGGGATCGAACCCGGGACCGAGATGGTAGGCAGGCGAGCTGGCGCCCACTACGCCATCGAGGCAGTCACATTTTTTAGAGTACTCACATCATAGCTGCTATAAATCGATTAAAATCAGACCAGTAATATCGGTGTTATAATAACAAAAGTTGAAAAAATATTCTTTTATGTCACACTATCAGGACACATGTCAAAAGCTTAGCGTGTCTAGATGACTAAAAACAAGATACAGTATTTCGAGTTTGATCAACTCGAATCACATTTGTCCAGTCGTCCGTGCCGTGTCGAGTTGGTGACATACCTAACAAAGAACTTTTTTTTCTTGCTAAAACATTCAATATATTATGTTCAATTTATAATTTAAATTTAAAAAAGCTATTTATTTATTTATTTATATAAATGGTTCTCCACCGATTGCTGACTTTGTTTCATGCTTAATTATAAAATGTTATGAAATATATAACATTACATTATTTTTATTATCTAATATACTATTTTATATTATAATATAATATTGTTTAATATAATTTCTCATAGGTTTAAAATGTTCTCGACATTCAAACATCTACAAACGTGAAGTGAAAGGAGGTGCCTGCGCTAATTTAGTGATCCTCAAAAAGTGTGCTTTCTTTGGTCCATCCAGTCTCATCATTTTACGTCTATCGTTACACCATAATGTTCACTTGCTGTAAAAGCTTAAGATCCAAAGGCTCTTTTTAGATGACCGTAATAGAAACTGGTATTTCTTCAATAGTTACTGAGAGGACAGAGTTCTCGTCTTGAAATTAATTTGAAAGGCTCTTAGTAGCTTTTGCTGGGAGCATCAAAAGTTAGAGTCCAGGATAATTACTGCCACAGAGATGTTTGAAACGAAAATTGCACTATATTAAAATATTTAACCAATAAGTAGCCAGCTCGTAGCTTAGTAACGTAGTAAGGCGGTCTCTGACAAGAAGCACATAAAATATTATACCTTATGGGTATAATGCGTATACTAGTTATAATGATATCGTGTAGTGGTAGGTCTCTTTTGCAGGGGGCCGCCTGGGCAAGTACCACACCTTTGCCAGTTATGTATCCGCCAAGTAGTAATGTGCAAACATTACTGTGTTCCGGTCTGAAGGGCAATGTTACCAGCGAAATTACTAGGTATGACGAGTTTCAACAACTAATATCTCAGGGTGATAGGCGCAGTGCAGCGCCGCGCAAAATTTTGAATTTTAAAACACTGGGTGGCACTGTATCTGATAAGGGCAATTATGATGCTTACCATTGGGCACCTGATTTGCTCGTCTTGTTACTGTCATAAAAAAAGGTTATATTTTGGTGTGGTTTGGGTGTTTGCTGTTAGTTTTATGTTGTAGGTACTTAAAATTGTAAGTAATTTAACCTAACATGTTTTGCACTTTCTGTTTCATTTTCGTTCTTCCAGTTTTTAGGATACATATACATACATACATACCTTTTTCTCGAAGGGGTAGGCAGAGGTGTACCCGCAGGACTCAGACCCATAGTAGATACACCCACATTTCTCCAGTATGTTATTGGTCCCATGTAATAGGGGGCGAGCCTATCGCCATCTACCGGGGAAAGTTCCAGACTCCAGGCAGTTATTGAGATAATTCCTAATGGAAAAATCTCCACGAGTTATTAGGATAACTGGTAAAAAATGTTTTATATTTTATAGACTAAGCTAAATAGACCCCATTTACTTGAAATACAATACATAAATGGAAATAAAAATAGGATGCGAATAGATTGCTTAGTCTATAAATATATAAAATATTAAGAAAAAAGGAACTGTTTATCAATTTTGATATGAATTGTAACATTAGATTTTTCGGTGGGTAGACCGCCCCTGTAGGCGTTAGGTAGATAGGATAGAAAAATTTCGCCAAATATACAGCAGTACCTATATGAGTAACTTTTCCTAACCTGGTTAGGTCAAAGATATTTTATTAAAGTAGCTAATCATCATCTAATTCATAGAAAGTCCATTCCTGAACAAAGGCCTTCTCCATGGATTTCCATTCAGTCCAGTTGTAAATGGCCTACATCTAGCGTGTTCCTGTCGTCCTTATAGGATCGCCTGGGTTGTGGGTGGACGCTGCGCTTGCGGGTCCGTGGTCTCTATTCGAGAACTTTACAGTCACATCGGCCATCAGTACTACGTACTATGTGCCCAGCCCATTACCACTTCAACTTGCTAATCCGTTCGGCTATACCGGTAACTTTCGTTCGTCTACGGATCTCCTTATTCCAAGATCAGAATCAGAATTCTGATCTTGCAAGTAGCTAATATTAATTGGAAAATGTTAGAAAACACAGAATAGGCATTTGGCAGAATGTGGAGAGTATTTATTACAAGCGTAGTGGACCACTTAACCGACAGTCCTGTGTAGATCGCACACTACATTGAATATCTTGGGGCCAAATTGACTACAGTGGTCGTTAGATTTATTATCGGCACGCATGACCGATTTCTGGTCTTTGGTTGAGTCATATTGCTGACTGCACCATTTTACTCGTAATTCTGTTATGTTAGCGTTTGCTGTTCACACTTCATCGAGTTACTGTTAGGGTGCATTAACAATTTGTTGAGATCAGTTCAAAGTGTCTATCATCCTTATCATTTCAGCTTTAGCCTTATTAATTTCCGTCTGGTCCAGTTGTAAGCAGCTTGCATCCTGTGTGTTCTAGCTAATTTTATTAGATCGTCTGTACACCTTGTTGGAGGATACGCTGCGCTTGCCTACGTAATCTCTATTTGAGAACTTTTCAGCACCATATAACTTTAGTTCGTTTACGAATGGTTGAAGTCTTGTGGCTTCTTAATTAATATAAATAATAATATAATATAATATGGCACAACTTCCACACACGGTCATCTGGTCCCAAACTAGGCTAGAAGCCTGTACTATGGTAACCATAGATGACTGATACACATACTTATATAAGCTTATAACACCCAGACACAGATCAAACAGACATGTTCATGCACACAAATGTTTGACCTGGCCGGGGATCGAACCCGGGCCCTGCGGCACAGAAAGCAGAGTTACTACCATCTATGCCAACGAGGCTGTCAAAGAATTGACAACTATTGGAATTTATAGCTACGTATTGAAAAAAACATTGATTCCGTGCATAGCGGGATACCTACCAAAGATAGGTAATTTTTGAGCAGTGCTTAACCCGGAAAACTAACAGCAATCAAAGTGTTAAATACTAAATTATATCTCGAATATACATGAAAACATACATTAAACGTGCTTGACTTCGAGGGAAATGCTATAAAGTTATCCAAGGGGTATACTCCCTAATATGAGTTTATCCTTGAAACTTGGACAAAGTTACAGTGTACTAAGGTGTCAAGGTAAGACATTTGTGTGTTTATGCAAATTGTGCGGCACTTCTATTCACAGCAACTTCAGAGTATGACCGTGCTTGATTCTTGAATGTTACCTACTTCAGCAAAATTGCAATATTTTATTGGAACCGTTAATATTACATTTTTTTTTATTTTTTTTATTTTTTTTTATGATAATGAGTGACAAGACGAGCAAATCAGGTGCCTGATGGTAAGCATCATGATTGCCCATATCACACACAGTGCCACCCAGTGTTTTAATATTCAAAATTCTACGCAGCACTGCACTGCGCCTGTCACCCTGAGATATTAGTTGTTGAATCTCGTCATGCCCAGTAATTTCGCTGGTAACATTGCCCTTCATACCGGAACACAGTAATGTTTGCACATTACTGCTTGGCGGATGAATAACTGGCAAAGGTGTGGTACTTCCCCAGGCGGCCCCCTGCTAAGGAGGCCTACCACTACAAAAATACATACATAAAAACAGTCACGACTTGTTCCCGTTAGGGTAGGCAGAGATTATGACACATGCTATTCTTCATACATGTCGGATGTTAGTACTTTTGAACTGGCCTTTTCTTAAGATAGCATCAACTTTTTCATGAAAAGTACGCCTAGGTCTACCTTTCTGACTTAACCATTTATACTCGCCTTATATATCTCCTTTGTAAATCTCCTTTCGTCCATCCTCTCCACATGTCAGAACCATCTCAGCATTCCTTTCTTTCTCTATCTATTAACGTTAATTCTAGTAAAAACAATTACATCATAGGGTAAAATATATTATAAATCGTTATCTTCTTATCGCACGTGTACCTCAATGTTAACAGTTTCATTACAAAACAGTATACCTATTTGAAAATAAACTATAAAATAAACAACTCTAATACGGAAATAGGAGAACAATACGACGAGTAATTTGCGAACAATTTCATTTCAGCTCAAATCGTTATATTATATGGAAACGTGATATTACTACTCGTAGTTGACTCCATTTGAAATTTCATGCAACACTGCATATTATGAAACTACTTTGTAAGGTACGTTACAACTTGATTCAGATGAGATTTTATCAAAGGTACATAATATGGACTGTAAAGTGATCCTATACATATTTTACATGGTATCAGCCTTTATTTGTCACAGCGGACATATCGGTCAATTAACGTCAGTAACTTGTCAGTCTTTTCTTGAATATTGTGGCTCTTTTTCCATCTTAGCGTAGTTATAACCTGTCCTATTTTTAAACTATCATTGTATTCGTTACTTGTCACAGCACATAACACACACGCGTAGAATGGACTGCCATCCGCCCGCCAATCGGGCCTTCCTCACCTCGCGAGCGAGATTGAGCTCTCGACGAGCCCCGCTTCGCTCGGAAATCACCCCACGTACAATCATGCGCGTGTAAAAAACTCCATTCGTGCAGTGTCTGTGTAGTAGGTAGTTGTATCGGGACTTTTGTATGGGAATTAAGTCGTGTCCAGGGTGTGCTCATAGTTAAAAGTTTTGAGTATTTGATGCAATATGGTAAAGTTTGTTTTGAATAAAGTTCTAGTCTATTTCAGTATATTGTTGATGGATCAATTTGAAGCGTATTTTATGACGAATATCAATGTAAGCTTTACGGTGCTCTTGAATAATATTAAAACAGAAGTGCGAAGGAACATACAGAGGGCGTTGCAGAGGTGATCCACAGTTGAATATCAAATATTTGCGTGAATCGAGAAGCAAACGAGCCCGTGTTGGCTCTGACAAATCGACTCTATCATTGATTTCAATATTTACCCTCATATCGTTACAAACAACTTGGATTATATCGAAATATTGTTTGTTAAAACCAATTACGTACCTATTGTTACGTATTCTAACGTATTCGCTATAAAAATATGGTTCTTCAACATTCTCATTATTATATCGAAAACATTAAAAGATTTATCTATTTTTATGTCTTTCATATATGTACTTATCATATTATAATTATTTACTGTAGGTATACTAGCAGCTGTGCCCGCGGTTTCCCCCGCATAGTCTTCGTTCCAGTGGGAATATAAAAATAATCCCAATGTACTATTCCAGGGTCTAAACTATTTACATACTGAATTTCAACCCAATCGGTTCAGTAGTTTCGGCATGAAAGAGTAACAAACATCCATCCACCTATTCATCATCACAAATTTTCACATTTATTATAATATTTATAGGATTTATTGCAATTAGACTTCGGAGTTTCTACCGTTGTAATTTTTTAACTATGGGACTCGTTGGCCTTTCGGGAAAAATGAGATCAGAGGCATAGAAGGTATATGCACACTTCGCCAGTTATGTTTTTAAGTACTTTGTAAGAGGGGCAGAGCCTATTGCTATCCATTAGGCACACATATAGATAGTACAGGCTGTTACCGAGAAAATTCCTCATGGAAAATACAGTTACGCTGTTTGCCTGACTAGGGAATCGAGCCCAGAATCTCATGCACAGCATTTGCACTTGCGAATATTCCACCAACAAAGCAGTCTATAGGTATATGCAAAAAAAAGTGAAAATCATATTAAAAAAAAGTAAAGACATTGTACATTGTAAAGACTACCAAAATCATGGATTAAGAAGTCTAATCAGAAATATTAAACCTTAACATTTTTGTTACTATCAATTTAAACTTAATAATATTGAAATACCCTTTCGTAAGAGAACAACTATTATTTACAAGTGAATTTGCCAATTTAGTATATAAATTTTACGGAACGAGTGTTAGTACTGTGTAGAGAATAGTATTTTCGCTTAACTCTCCTTAAGAGGCCGGCGACTGACGTATTCCCCATATAAATCTGAATTATTTACAATCAGAGCATATTTCTAACATACATTGGTGTTATCCGAAACAAGACGCTAGTTATAATTAAATAGGTTCTCAATTAAAGTTTAGTCCAAAATACTCATCTGAATAACATCATTGTATTTTGGAAACATGCTATGATTGTAAATTATTTACGAACTCGTCTTACGTTTGTATGCGGAATTCGGCGGTCGCCGGCTTTTTAAGTAGTAGTTACCGATATCCTCCTTTACGTATAAACATAAAACAAATACCGTTTAAAATTAAATATATCATTTTGCTCTTCATATTTTTGCTATTAAGAATAAATGAAATCGTAAAAAACAAAAGTAATATAAAAGTTAAATACATTCGTTTAATCAGATTTCAACGTTGGCAGTCGGGGTTGCACCGTTGCACCCAATTTGTTCAGGAATTACGGTCCGCGGTGGAACACCGATATCCATCGCCATTTTTAATTCCGACCGATCCAATCAACCGCTATGTTGTGGTTAACAAGCACATCAGTGGTCATTTATTTTTGATTGATTTGGATTCGAAACACAATTATTTTGTGTTTGGCCTTGGTGGCTGTATCACATTTAATTTAAATGATAATGAGTTACAAGACGAGCAAATCCGGTGCCTGATGGTAAGCATCATGATTGCCCATATCAGACACAGTGCCACCCAGTGTTTTAAAATTCGAAATTCTGCGCGGCACTGCACTGCGCCTGTCACCCTGAGATATGAGTTGTTGAATCTCATCATGCCCAGTAATTTCGCTGGTAACATTGCCCTTCATACCGGAACACAGTAATGTTTGCACATTACTGCTTGATGGATGAATAACTGGCAAAGGTGTGGTACTTCCCCAGGCGGCCCCCTGCAAAAGAGGCCTACCACTACAATTAATTATTAGTGCAGTCACCAACAGCCCCTCCTAAAAATCGCAAATATCAAAATTAACAGAAAAACATGTCAAAATATTATATAAAATTAATAACTTGTAAAAATCTTTTTTTGCAAGTTTGATTTATAACATTTTGGCAACCGCATTGTAAAGTCGTGTCTTTTTACATGGTCAATAAATAAACTATTATTATTATTTTGCTTGGATTTATTGTTAAGAGATTTAAAAGACGATATAAAATGTGTAAAGTAAGATTAATGCTGAGAAGGTTGAGACGTATGACTGGAGTGACCTTGATGGACAAAGTGAGGAACAGTGTGATAAGTGTATGTCAGGATCGTAGCAAGTGGAAAGAAATAGTCTCTGCCTACCCCAACGGGAACAAGGCGTGACTGTATGTATGTATGTATAATATGTGTAGAGTGTGTAGTGTGTAGAGGTAAAAAGATAAAATAAAATTGTATACGTGCATTGTTTGTAGACTAAACCCAGAAACTTTAATTACGCAGTAAACAAGTTCAATAAAACTTGGCAATATTGTGATTGCAGATATTCTTCACTAAACTTTTATTAGGTATTAATACTTTATTGTTATCTCAAATTTGACTAAGGCACTATTCCACTGAGAATTTTATTTAGAAGGGCAAGCTCCTTCTTCACGTCTCAACAAAAAGTTATGGATATAAAAGTGAGTCAAAATTATAATGAGTTTTTTCATGAATTTTAAATCCTCTCTCATGTAAAAATTCTTGCTAAAATGTGAGATATAATACAAATCTGGATTAATATTATGCTCAAAAACAGTAAAAAATAATATGGTGTAACATAAAATCACGCCTTTTTTCCGAAGGGTTAGGCAGAGGTATATCCAGCCCGCCTAGCATGGCACGGGTATATAACTAGGTTTCCCCGTTTTTTCTCACTTTCGCGCCCGAGCAATCCATATCTGCTATCTCGTCGTTCTAACCCCCTGGGACTTCGTTTTCCTTGGTTACTGTGCTACCGGAACTGGATCCCATAGTAGGTACACCCACACGACTTCACCAGTGAAGTTTTAGGGTCCCATGTAGCGGGGGGGGGCGAGCCTATTGCCATCTACCGGGTACAGTTCCAGACTCCAGGCAGTTCTAGGAAAAATTCCTAATCGAAAAATCCAATAACACTTTTTACCTGTCTTAGGGATCGACCCCGGGATCTCATAATTTACAGTAAGTAACACATGCGAACCACGACGCCACACAGGCACACAATAAATAACTGTTTATTAGTCAAACTTTCAACTACGATTAAGTTCTTATACTACTAAAAGTTTCCGTTTCAAGATGAAGGTGTAATTTAAGGTGGCACTTACGCGAAGTAAATACGTACAAATTAATTACCTTGATAACATCGTTTCTCGCCCAACTCTGGTCCACAAACAAATTAATATTCGCAGAGATATAATTCCGCGGAAAATTTTGCCACAATCATCCTGCGGGACAATTGATTACGTGCCCTAACATCCGTTCATCAATTGTACGGAGATAAACGTCAGGCCGAGTTTGCAAATGACAAATGTTTGCTAATGACTCGCCGCCGAAAACCGAATAATTTCGCGAACATTTTACAGCCGAGCTATTATGATCGGCAATAATTATAATCGTTATGGTTATCTTTTAAAGATATTCAATTCGAAATACGACTCCCGAACATTCATCGCCGAGACGTCGTTAAGATTATTCTAGAATTTTTCAAATACGAAGTAATTAAGCGTTTTTCTATAGTTAGGCTAGAATAAGAATAAAGAGATCATAAATCAATCGTTTTTTAATTCACAAAAAACTGTGACCTTTCTCTCTTAGAGAACACATCTCTGTCGTATAAAAAACATGTATGACACTTATGAAGAAACAATTGATTATTTATTTATTTATGATTTATTATCTCTGTCTTAATGTAGGATGTTTTATTGAGATCAAAAAGAAAGATTCCGGTTGCCTCAATGGCTGAGCCATAATCTGAGTTGAATGACAAGAGTAGTTACGCCCTTAACGTCGCCATTAAAAGGGTGCTTAACACCATACGGATTGCGCCCTGTGAATAATGGCGAAAGAATAGCTCGAGCACCGTTTTAACGTCGACTGAAAAGAGTCGTAACTCCGCAGTCATTCTGAAGCGTAATGTGAGTTACGTGATGTCGTATCAGATAGGTAGGTTGTCTCGGATCGGATCGTCCACGCTGACTTTGGTTATGGATTCGTATAAAGAATGCTTTAACATATTATTGCGGGCCAACCGAGCGCGCGATGGTCAAGTTGTGTTATTTGTATTTGTATGAAAGACAACATTGGCATTGTGCCAGGTTCGGGCGCGTTTTCTTGTATCTACCACCCGACCCGCGCGTATGTGTGTATCAATCATAAGTGTCACATATGTTTTATTATGCACAGATGTAAAAAATTCATGTCCTTCGAGTTATAGGTTGCAATTATCGTTATGGGACTGATTTCGGTTTTAGCTAAATTGCAGCAGTAAGTATTTTTTACGATATCAGCAGTCCGCAGCCAATCAAACCCAAAAAAGTTATGGTATACCTCACAATTTTTTTATTAGATTTTCTAGCGTATAGTATATACCTACTTTTTACATTATCACATTGCAAAGTAATGTTTGTATCTACTCCATTTTCCGTTTTAAATCAATATCATGAAAAAAATGTTGACCGAGTAGTATTAACAGTCCTGTAGGATGTGAATTGATGCAAGATTATAGAATTTCACTAAAAATTAAAAGTTTTAGTGAAATTCTATAATCTTACATATACACAAATTAAACATTCCGTTTACGGAATGTTTAATTTGTGTATTTTAAGAAAGATTGTTAGAATGGGATATATGACTTTAATCATTTCATTTAATTATTCATTTAATATTTACTTTCGATTTATTTATTTTCTTATCGATTTCCTGGTATGATATTTTACTAACGTGGAAATTATATAAATAATTCTGAGATAATAATAAAGATAGAAAGAAATAAACAAATAATAAATATGCCTTCGTCAAATTTTTTATAAACGAAGGTTCTATAAGCCATGGTGTAAATTGAGGATTTAGCTACTTATCTATCAAAAATCAGTTTTATCTACATTTTATTCAATACTGGTGTCACCTGATAGTGATTCGGGACACGTCCTAGCTATAGAACCATACACAGCGTCAATGTTCTCGCGCAGACAAGAAATTGCCCTCTTTATGGCTCCATGGCGTAGATTTTATGTCCCCCACTTACGTAGTACATTGACTTCCGCGCTCGACAATTTCCTGTATTCTAAACGTGTTGCGTCTCAAAATCACGCCGACGTGACACGCGACTGATAAAAGTGACGTTTCACCTAAATCGACATGTTTCCAATTTCCAATATTGCGAAATATATTTTTCTTTTTATTGTTAGGCTGAGTCAAGGGTTGCCGAACTACCATTCAAAGCTTCTCGAACAAACGACGTCACGGAAAGGCTTATACAAATGTCAACATTTACACTCGCAACACATATTTGAGATATACGAGATTTTCGTAATATCATATGAAATAAGCACGCAAATAGGATTTTCATTTGTTCGTTAGTATTCAGAGAATGTAGATTTAGGTATATAAAAATTGACAAGTAACTAGCCTAAGGTGTAAAGCCACCTTTTGGCAATTTAACACAGTCATATAGGTATTATTACCCTAAATGGAAAAAATTAAAGATTTTCTAAGCAATTAACAGGAAAGAGGACCTTTTAGCAGTTTGACACAATCCTATTGAAAATTTACTAAATCAATGTTTTGTATACCCCTGTTTCCTCCGAATACAGTAAACCTATTTGATATATTTATATCCTGATATTTTAAAGATGAAGTGAAGTGTCCCTATCATTTTATTTTTGTTTATAAACTCAACATTTTTTGTAGTGAACGTCCAATCACGCGAGTGAAACTGGGATTTTTGGAAGTTCTCAATGAAAAATCCAAGGGTCTATAAGAAAAATTAAAATGACAGGGACAGAGGTTACTTCACTATAAAAATATTAAGATATAAATTTATAGAATTGGTTTTTTTATATTCGATGGAAACAGGGGAATACAAAACATCGATTTGGTAATTTCTTCATAGGATTGTGCCAAATTCCTAGAAAGCTGCGTACGCTCTTATCAAGAAAACTTGAAAATTCTTTTAAAAAATCGTGTCTGTGATATAATGTCCGAGTAAATATATCGAATTTGTCACATAATAATAGGGGCTATCGATAACTTAATAGCGATAGTCCGAGCCCTGCGGAACAAACAATCGTTGGATACTATCCAATTTACTGTCTGCTATTTGGGCCAAAATGAGCTGACGCTACTGCGTTGATCGTAAATAAAACAACTGAATTCTCAATGTATGCTTCGTTATCACTTTAATTTATGTTCAAGTATTTTATCTGCACCATCGTACTAAAAAGTTTTATTAAAGCGTGTTACAAAAATAAAGATCTCTTTTTAATTTTTATCTCTTAACAACGAGATTATATTTTTTTGTGTCGCACGTATAGGATAGCCAAATTTTTTTCTTTTTTCTTGGCGCTAAAACCCATTGTGACTCGGTTTTTATTTACTACATGGTATAAAATGGGTCTCTTCAGCTTCTTGTGTAACAATTAAACCATTTAACAACACTTCGCTAGGTTTTTTTTACTTTGAACAGCTTAGTTTGAAATGAATGCAACCATCAAATACTTTTCAGAATAATTTAATATAAAGTTATTACTAGCGTCCCGTGACCTCTTTCCTGTCAAAAGTTCGGGAAATTCGTTTCTTAGTTCTTGTCTATATCATAAAAAATCTAAAGCTTATGAAATCAAGTTAATGGAAGCTTATGTTCAATGTTTTAGCTTTCTATGTCCAAGAGTTAAGGCAAAAAAAGATGTAGTAATTCTTAAGGGGGTGCATCTACCCATCAACCAATAACAACTTGCAAAAGAAAGAATTACGAAATTTGCAAAAAAATTCGACTTCCCATACTTCGTCGATCAGCTGATCCATTTTGTATGGAAATGAAAATTTTTTTCGCGAATTTCGCAATCCTTTCTTTTGAAAGTTATTCAGTTTGATGGGAAAATGTACCCCCTTAAGTATTACACCTTTTTTAACAACGTTGTATAGAGAAGATAATATATAGAACAATCAGTATATAAGTCAGAAATACTAGCGAGATATATTGCTTTCTTTATTTATGTGACATTATTGGGCATCTGGTATCGAGAATGAATCCATTAATATCCGTGGCAAACACATTAATACCTAATTACTCGTAAAGCACCCTCGTATATTTTATTCTGATGAAAATGTGTCTTCTGTTTCGTGATTAGTTTATTTTTATGATTTTTGCTCTCATATACAAGGGTTTTTTTATGATAGAGAGTAACAAGACGAGCAAATCGGGCGCCTAATGGTAAGCTGCGCCTATCACCCTACGATATTAGTTGTTGAAACACGTCATGCCCAGTATAATTACACTGGTAGTATTGCCCTTCATACCGGTAGACAGTAATGTTTGCACATTACTGCTTGGCGGATGAATAACTGGCAAAGGTGTGGTACTTCTCCAGGCGGTCCCCTGCAAAAGGTCTACCACTACAAGGGTACTACAAACAGGTAATATTTATGTTTAAGTACTTTTATAACTCAGAAATGCTAAAAAATGTGTTTGATTAATTTATCAAAAAAGTGTTTCCAAAGTTGAAATTTCCGGATGTATTCGAGTTTGATACCAATACTTTAAGACTCTTCTTTGATAACGGATCTCATGGTGTCCAAAATAAAGATATTTTGAATGAATTTTGTTTGATACCTTAAAAGGTGATTTTTTAGTTTCTTAGTACACTCCTATCTAATAAAGGAAATGCAAAATTTAAATATCACCCCTCTACTTCAAGCGGTTTATTTAGGCCAAGCGTTGTAATCAATTAATCACGTCAAATTCTTTTAATAATATAAATTAAAAAGATTGAATAATTTCGAAGAATTTGTGTAATTTATATTTGTATCTTTTTATTGGAATGTAGCTAAAATTACATTGTAATTATGTATACTACACCATTGTAAAAAAGATATCATAAGATAAGATAATTAACGTATATTGATAATACGATATCATACAAACAATTACCTAGTTTGGAGACCCAAACTAGGTAAACCTATCATGATAAGTCTTTAGTATTTCTTACTGTATGAAAAAATTGCACAGCTAGACAAAACAATTACATAACAAAGTAATAAAGACTTGAAACTTAATATTAAAACTTACATTTTATGACCAAACTATAAATACACCACATTTGAGTTATATAACATGTTTTTTAGGCGTAAACATTATTTAACACAGTAATTACAAGAACAAATTAGGTATTATGTCGCCTCGAATAAAACGGACTTTATTATATTATTATGGCTGCCGGTATTAATTTCGTAATCTTTATTAACGGTATGCGGCTGCCCACATGGTAGTAGGGAATTGTGTGGGCCTACGTAAAATGTAAGGTTATATTAGTATTAATAGACTTCTGGAACAAGAATCTTTAGTTTTTAGTAACGATTTTTAGTGTCAAAAACAATATCTTGTTAGATATTTAGATTATTTATGTTAGACATTAAAAAAATCGGATCAAAAAAAATCGGAACTAAAAACTAAAGATTCTTGTTCCAGAAGTCTACAATGGAGTTCCGAAAAGTAACGCCAAATTCGATCAATTATCTTAGTATTAATAGTCCAGTCCAATAGTATGCTTTTATTATACAATACTAGAGACCCATCTCGGCTTTGCATATCAAAAAACATAGATAATAGATAAAAGGTATTGGTTTACGCAACGCACGCCAATAAGGCGGGAGCTTTATTGGCGTGCGGGGTCTCATACATTTTACCTTCCGCTTCAACTTTTATTGTCTTTAATTTTATAAGTCCAATTTATAAAAATCTAATAAATGAAAAGCGGCTTCATTTTATATGTAAGTATTAAAAATAAGTTAAGTATAGGTCTGAGTTTGATTTATACAGAATGAACAGAAAACAATTTTTGCATTTAAGTAACTTAAAACACTAATAATTAAAACACAAAAACGATAGATATGGGTCGTAGATACGTACATAGACAACACTTTATTGCACAACACACAATAAAGAAACATACAGGATACATAATCCTACCCTATCCTACTATCCTACTTCCTTCTAATAATTATAAATGCGAAAGTATCTGAGGATAGATGCATGGATGGATGGATGGATGGATGATTATTACTCATTCACGCTAAAACTACTGAACCGATAGGGCTGAAATTCGGTGTGTAGATAGGTTAGATCCTAAAATAACACATAGGGTACTCTTTATCTAAATATTTCGACAGCCTCCTTGGCTCAGATGGTAGTAACTCTGCTTTCTGTGTCGCAGGCCCCGGCTTCGATCCCCGGCCAGGTCAAACATTTCTGTGCATGAACATGTCTTTTTGATCTGTGCCTGGGTGTTTTATGCTTATATAAGTATGTATATCAGTCATTTGGTTACCATAGTCAGGCTTCTAGCCTAGTTTGGGACTAGATGATCGTGTGTGGAAGTTGTCTGAATTTCCATGGGAACGAAAACTACGTAGGTGAAACCGCGGGGCGCGGCAAGTAAGTTATATAATTAAATGTAAAAGCGGCGGTCAAACAAGGTGCATGGTGTAAAAGAATTGTAGTCTCTAATATTCAATTCAGTTCACTTACAAAAAATAAAGTGAAGTGAATCCTCACCTTTCACTCGAATGTAAGAACGGAGGGAAGTACCCAGCACTTACTTTAGTGACAAAGATGAGTAGCAAAACTTACGCTTAGGTACACTACGTATTGTTTGAGAATTAAGGATTTTACTGTCGTTTTTTTAGTTTATAGTTTTGATCTAGAGATCAATTTTATTCCGCCAATAAATACCATTAAAATGCATTTAAAGTTTCATTTTTTATATTTTCCCGTAAACGGATGAAAACAGAAATGCTATTGCTGGATGCCATGTTATTTCGTCATAATGTCATGCATTCAAAAATTGCCGTACCTACGCAGAATTAATGCAAAACTTTGTTAGTGTCAAGAGGTTATTTTGATGCTTCTTTTGTTACATGGCATTATGATATAGAAAGTAAAATATTTTAAAACTAAAAAAAAAAAAAAATTTTAAATTTTATAAACTGAAATCGATCTTTATTCATTGCTTTTTCCTTAACATAACATAACATACTACAGTCACGCCTTTTATCCCGAAGGGGTCGGCAGAGGTGTACCCAGGACTCAGTCCCATAGTAGATACACCCACATTTCGCCAGTATGTTATTGGTCCCATGTAATAGGGGGCGAGCCTATTGCCATCTACCGGGCACAGTTCCAGACTCCAGGCAGTTATTGAGATAATTCCTAATGGAAAAATCCAATATTAAACACTTTGCCTGACCTGGGGATCGAACCCGGGACCTCTTGATTGGCAGTCGAGCATGCGCCCACTACGCCACCGAGGCAGTCCTGTCAGTTCAGTCAGTTCTGTCAGTCAGTTTTCCTTAACACTGTCCTATAAATACATTTTTAGATTTTTATATAGTAAAATACCCAAAGCTCTTTTCCTCTGATGGTTTTTATACTATAGCTATTCGTTGCCTGACAGTAATTTATAAGCATAATTATTTTCCAGTGTAGATTTCTATATTTTAAGTTCGACATGAGAATAGCATTCATACAATCCTTTCATAAATAAAACAGACATCGAGTCGTCCATTCAAACGCTTGTCTATGAAATGAATGCCGGCGACGCCACTCGTATTACATTTCATTTCAAATAAATGCTGATAAAACTAATGCTACTTTAAATAATAAAACATATTTCTTGGTATGAATTTTGTTAAATCTAAGTAATATTTTTTTCTTATTCTTTTTTTCTTATTATAAATCGTCTCCGTTACAACTTGGGCAAAAATGCTTTCGTATATCCTCCTATAGATCGTAATATATAATATAGATCGTCTTTAACAATTCTTTTGAAATTTTGTGTGCAGATACGATATTTCTATAGATTTTGTTTTAATTCAGCATCGGGATTTTTTCTAAATGGTGGAGTTATATTTATAATAATAATACAGTTTAAATAACACAGTTTCTAACTAGTTCGGGAGTCTATGGATACATTTAGTGGATGTAACATTTTTATGTCAATAAAGATTATTATTATTATTATAATTTATAATATTATAAGGGTTGATAACATAAAAAATGTCAAATTTTGCGAGGTCTACATCTCACAGAGCCACTAGTTTAATAAGCAGAGTTAATGGAAGACGTTTAATTTCTAAGCAATTACACAACTAAAGATCCGTAGAGAAAACACTGTGTATATAGAACCTCGGTTATGATAATAATATTGTAATATTATTTCCCTGCAGGCAATGGCGTTGACCTAAAATCTGAGACGCTCTGCGGTTGCATTACTACAATGCAGAGAACTAGTGATTTTCCTCCTGTAGTGCCTTTCAGTATCCTCGCAAAACGTCCGTAGGTACAATATTCGTAACTAAGCCAGGTCAGTGCAACGTGGTTACGTGGTAACAGTGTGGTTACGGCAACGGGCTCACCACTGAATATTGTAGTCTAATTCCATTTTGTCAAGACAAGACAGCTGGCAGATTCATAGTTTACCAAAACTAAGATTTATACACGAAGATTTATATTGATGTTTGTATTAAATTTATTATAAAGTTTTAGCATCTGTTGTAAATTATTGTTGTTGGGAGTTTCGTGCCATAATATTGCTATATATAAACTAGTTAACGAAATAAATATTTAACATAAATATTGATTTACAAAGGCAACAAATTTTTGCAGTTTGTTGTCAGTATTAATTAAGTAATAAAGATTTGACTTGGGATTAACCATACGCTCAAGTTTACATCTTGTGTACTTTCCCTTATGAAACCGTTAGTGGCAACAGCCATGACCTCGCAGGTATTATTACCACCCTGTGGTTACTTTGGCGTTATCCTGCCATATCCGGCGTCTGCGGGACTTTGCACAGGATTCCCGAGTCAGGGATCCATGTGTGTGCAAGGTATAAAGAAACCACATGTTTGCACGGTCTCCTTGCGTCGCTCGGTTTGATCGTAAAACGTTATGCTCGCACAAGATGCGGCGACTTGTACGTTTTGCAGTATCTGCACTAATAGACTAGACTGCATCCAATTTTATATTGCATTTTGAAAATGTCCATTATGTTTTAGTATTGTGTGTAAGTATAGCTATTAAGGCATGAGGAATACGAATAGGTGAGCATATATAAAATATAGTCTACATGTAGAATTTAAAATTGAAGAATACCTACATTTCGCTTCCTTCGCATTTAACTTGATAGCTTTAGTAATGTGATGCCGAACATCAATTCGATAAGCTTTGACGAACCATAAATAAGGCTAGAGTAGGCTGTAGGCTCAAAGCACGGGCGTCGTTTTTGTCTCTTTGAAACCGCAAATGAATTCGACGTCCCACTTCATTCACAAACTGCGGCTTAACCTCGATATTTGGACAGGATCGCTTTAATTCCAGTTAAGTGAACCCTTCTGTAGCGTGAAATTCGTGGAAACTAGCGTTCAAAAATCGTTGTTTCAATACGAAATATTTATGCATTTTGACTGCAATCGAAGATACAGAAGATACATCTAGAAAAAGGCCAGGCTCTTAAAACCAGGTAGGTTCTCATCGATTTGGTTTTTACATTCGTTCAATGATTTTACGACTTTTTGTTACAAAATACAAAACTTACAAAAGAAAGATTTGTGAAATTAGCAAAAAATCTGTGAAATTCGCGAAAGAAACATCTCTTTCCCATATAATTCGCCGATGCTGATCCATTTTCTAGGGGAAATTGTTTTTTTTTTGCAATTGTTTCTTTTGAAAGTTGTTTAGTTTCATTAGTAAATTCATCACCTCTTTGAATATTGCTACAGCATTTTAACACGTTGTATAAAGGAAAGGTTTAAGTGAAAGGAAAGATCCTCAAACTCAAACTCAAACAGATTTATTCAAATAGGTCATAATCTGACACTTTTGCACGTCAATGAAGATAAACAGTACTGAGTCTACCGTGCGTTCGGAAAGATACCTCTACAAGAAGAACGCACAAGAAACTTGTAGGGCTTAATTTTTTCAACAGATAGTTTTACAATACTATTTGGTTTGGTTACATTCGTTTTCTTTGAAGGTGCCGCGAGGCGGCTATGCAGAAGTTTCCAGGCATCTTTGTCCTCTATGTACTGGTTGACTTTATAATAAGCCTTCTTTAGTAAAGTAGATTTTATATAGGTTTTGAATTTACCCTCTGAGAGCCCAGTTATCTCTTTTGGGATTTTATTATAGAAACGTACACAATTTCCTAAGAATGTCTTTTTATTTGTTTTAGATAAACTAAAGCCAGGTGCAGCTATTTTGTTTTTATTCCTAGTATTAAAATTATGAAGGTCACTATTTAATTTGAATTTATGTAAAGTTTTACGCACATACATGATGTTCTCATAAATGTATAAGGATGGTAGGGTCAGTATGTTTATTTCTTTAAATAATTCCCTCAGGGATTCGCGTGGACGCATCTCATAGATGACACGAATCGCACGTTTTTGTAGTATAAAGATAGTTTCTATATCTGCGGCTGACCCCCATAACAGAATCCCATAAGACATCAAGCTATGGAAATATGCAAAGTAAACTAATCTCGCCGTGGCTATATCTGTTAGTTGCCTAATTTTATAAACCGCGTAAGCTGCAGAGCTTAGTTTCGCTGAGAGCTCGGTGATATGAGTGCTCCATTGCAGTTTAGAGTCTATATTTATGCTAAGGAACAAAGTTGCATCCTAAACTATTATAATTTTAAATTACATTATAATATGATGGCTGTGATGATGACACGATATCAACACAAATGTAAGCTGTGGTCATGTATAAGCACTTCCTTTGTTTTAAAATAAAGTAGGTAAGTAGTTCAAGTAAAATAGTATCAAAATCTTTGGGAGTTCTTTTTAAAAAACAACAAATTAATGAAAGGGACCTTCTAGTATTTCTAGATCTATTATGTATTCATATTTCTAACGTAAGGCTCATTTTTATTGGTCGTTCGAGCCCGCATTCAGGGTGTTCGATTTCTGTTCCCGCATGCCATATGAAACGCATGCTGTAATCGCTTTCATAAGTCGATAGAGCCCGCATGCGGGGTGCAGGAGTTTTCTGTGGAGTTGTCTGCCTAATTTCATTGGTCGATATTAGCATAACTTAGCAGAAATAACAGTCCTATTAATATAAGAGTCACTATTAAGCTAGTGTTAACTAAAGTATTGCAAAAACGAGAATGGTAATTTTTTAAAATAATGGCAAGAACATTGTAGGTTCAGGCCTGTTTACATTTTAATGTATACTTAAATATTAAATATGCGGTCAAAGAGTCTTGGAACGTTATTAATAAACGCCCAGTCATTGTTCTTAATGAAAATAATAAAGCACAACATTTTTATGTGATGTTTTGGAGGCTGGTTTTATTTGAATTTCATTGAGTCTTTTTTCATACTGGGGTAAGAACGGTTTAATGATTTGGTAAATTATGATCAAAAGATGTAATATAATATGTTACATATTCTTGTTAAAAAACAAAATCGTGTTTTTTTTGTCATAAAAAACTGCCTCCATCAGTAATTATGATGTATAAAGTTTTTACTAAAACTTAAAAAGATCACACAGATCTTTAATATTTTTTTCAATTAGAAAAACGATTAATTGAATGCTAAAAATGTCAATTAGCCTTTTGTACACCGGATCCATGCGAGACACAATGTAAATTCTATCGTGTCGGGAATCCCGGCATAACAAATGTTGAAGCCTTACATATACAAAGGTTCAATTAATGCTTTCTTTGAACAATAGTTTCTGTGTAAATATCGAGAGGTAGGGTCGTCCAAATATTATTATTTTCTTTAGAAGAAACGTGATAGTGTGCTGGCCTACGTATATCGCACAGTGGTTAGGCTTCTATAAACATACGAGTACGTGGAGATATGGGAATGGAGTATTTTTTCGGAGCCTTGTTTTGTGAGAATCTAGTGAATCCTTGGATTATTAGAGAGTAGCAAAATAACGATAAGAGCCTCTGCACATAGCATTTTTATCATCGCCGTCAACACGCGTTTCACGAACGCGCGCATATGGTGACGCGCAGCACCTGCATGTCGACTGTGATGATACAAAACTCAATGTGCAGCAGTTCTTAGGTTTTCGAATCTTCCGGAGCTATTTCAGATAGATCCCTTGAAGATATTCTCTTTTGAGATCAGTTTTATTTATTAATAATGACTAATAGGTCCTCTTGATCCAAGTGTTTGCGCTAATAAGTGATTATGAGTGAGTTAGTCAGTAAATGAGTTGATATTTTTTATTTATACTAATATTATCTTTTATATACAGTTAGTTTGAAATACAATTTGAATATAGGAAAAAAAACTTCACCCATCAGCAGGATATGAACCCGCGTCTTCCGCACTAATCCGCGTAGCACTCTCAATCTCTATAATTTGAGCTTCCGTGGAGGTATTAGTCATTAGCGAATATTTTCTATCCCACTTACCTAACGTCAATAAGGACGTGGGTCTTTATCTTTATGTGATGCCTATCGAATTCTACTCACCTAGAAGTCTAATGTTACAATTAGAATTCGTATCGAAATTGATAAACACTTCCTTTTTAAACAAAATCCTGTGATCCGGTGAAAATTTTCTTCCTATATTCATATTATTCTATTTCAATCGAATAGAATTTGCTTATAAATTTTAATGTAGAAATAGCGCTTTTCAGAGATAATATATTTAGCAAACTCGAATAAATGTAATTAAAAAGATAACAATCATGAACAATTACTAATATAGTAAAAACAAACCAAATCGAAAATAAATTCGACAGTAATTCGGGCAGAGATTCGACAACAAAAGTATTATGAATGGATATCGGGTGATGTTCACTCGACGACAGCTGAAGGCAAAGAGAGCCTGCGGGTTTTTTTTTAATGACATCTGCTGTTGTCCTCAGATGGCTAACTAAACTAACCGATCTGAAGGATCTGAGAGATCTTCTCGCCAACGAGGTCGGTGTTGTGATTGGGTGAGTTGGTGGATCTGGTATCCGGCACCAGTACTGAAAACGCAGCGACTGTTGCGTATATTGGTAGGATTAGGCGAGCCTAGCGCCGCTGATGTGACGGCGATGATAGAGTCGTTCGGGTCGTCCAGGACATTGCGAGGGCGTCTACGGAGGGATTGAAGAACCTTGAAGGCTGTCCTTGCCATCCTCTAAATATTGCCAGGCAGATATTTATTATGGTATATCTTTGACAATATAGTAAATAAGTGTTATCTAATCTAAATAGTGAATAATAGGTACCATGTATTCCTCATACAGTAGAACTAAGTACTCACGTAAGAGAAATAACACGAATAAAGTAGTTATTATCCAGAATACTTTGTTTCAGATCGAAGAATAAGCGAAGTGGAGCTGTGTTGATGGATTCCGACAAAAATACTCAGCCGGGATGTTATATCTAAATAGGTACACGAAGAGTCGAGTTGCTTACTCTTATCTGTTTTTGATGTATTCATTCTTAAAGCTACAAAGCCCAAATGAGAATCCATCTACGGTTTTTTGTCCCTTGAAACACAGATCAATAGAATTATGAGACCTACAGCTTCCTCTCAGGCGAAAATGTCGTAGTGCAATTTCACTGACTGTAGCAGCGGCTTCTGTGATCGTTTTACATCAGTCAATTACAGAAATCCCTGTTACGTTATCTCGCGAACGCGAAGGCGACTTTTGTTTAAAAATCGACCTTCGGTATTGCACCGCTATGCTATTTTTCAATTTCCAAACAATGACATGCGGCGCGCCTCTTGCTGTTGATATTTGCCATTACAGGAAACATTTACGTTAAAAATAATGAGGCCAATAAACATAGAAGTGCATTTCAAACCTACTGTTATATACCTACTCCTAACACAGACTCAATCTAAAGTACTCCGCTTTCATGAATTTTAGTATAAAAATAGCCATTTACGAGGAAAGTTGCAGAGGAGGTCAGCTTGGACGTTCTGACTTCAAACATGTCCTAGTTCATGTCCTACGCAAATATTGAATCGAATGAGAAACGAAAAGGGGCGCGAGAAGAGTCGTCTTTTTGGTTTGGTTGTCTGTGAGTGGTAAGTACTCAATACCCATCCATCAACGTCTTCTAGACAGATAACTAAACTTGATATACGGCTACACACCTGTGAGATCTTGTTACAGAATCTGCTGAAGTTAACTCCACAATTCGCATGTATTGGGATGCTTATATTCATCTTTTTGTGCTGAAAATTGTATCATATCACCATCATCATCATCATCATCAGCCGGAAGGCGTCCACAGATGAACATAGCCCTCCCCCATATAACGCCATTGACTTATTCATATGGGGGTGACGGGGGGATTTTGCCGTAATCACCACGCTTGGCATGAGGCGGCTTGGTGATCGCTGCTGTTCCCTCTCCGTATATGTCCTCTGCCAGGCCTCACGGCTTTCACCACAGTTACCTATATCTACGAAAATTAAAATGGATGTGCTCAAATAAGTGTCTCTAGAGTCATGTATGGGTTAATAATATATTATGTTTATATTATACTAGTAGTGAGCAACAATCGCAAAAACATAAGAAATCACTCATCTATAGAGTATATAGCAGTTAATAAATTATCCAGAAAAGCACTTATTAATATGCATGTATTCAAACCATGAGAACCTATACTATAACTAATCAATATTGTAGCTTACTCATACCCGCAATCACTCGTCACAGATCTCAGAAAATCTGCACAATAATACGCCGTATCATATATGATACGGACCTATAGGTCCGTATCATATATGATACGGACCTATAGGTCCGTGCGAGGAATCCGAAGTGCCAGTAAGAAAAATAATGATCAGACGATGACAACAAGCACTTACATCGGGAAATAAACGATTTAACCTGTAGGTATACTGAGAGAACAATGGAAAGACAAATTGGGGTACATAAGTGTGTCAGCATTCTCTTTGTTCAATGTCATTTTTCCAAAGAATGCTTCAAACAATGGTGGAGTTGAAAGCGGGCTATGTAATACTGAATACTGTCCTCAGAGTTTCAGATTTAGCTGGATACAGAATATGTAGGTAGCCGTTGTTACGTTAATTGATACGACAAATTTTATTTTTGTACACCATGATGCCGGTTGTGCAGTTTTTGTTTGTGTTCTAGTTAGCAGGCTCGAATAGTGTGATATTTTTGGCGCTTCACACTAGCCATATTTGGTACGTTTGCTGGCATGACGACTCTAAAAAACTTTTAAAATAAAATGTCACAGCTGAATCTGAACCAGTAATATCAAAAAATAATATATCTGGGAAAGTCAGACCTTAAAACCTCGAAAGCCGCCACAACTTTTTAATAAGATAAGGGTCGTTATAAAATTTCGCTTACTTATATCAAAGAATCTATCAGGGATTTAATGGATTTGGTAAACTGCTTAGGCAAGTTAGTTATTAGACTTTGCAAGTTTTTATACTCGAGTTTAGGCTACTTACCATCTTATTAGATGAACTAGGGGTAGTTAGTGTTTAACTTAAAATAGTACTTAAGGCTGAGTTGCACAAGTTCACTTTAATAATAACCAATGAGGGTCATGGACTCTGGTTATTTAGAGAAATTTTATTGACTATCAGTCTGACTCAGTCCGTCATTGGACGCTCAATGATTTGATGAATTGATGTGAAGAAATCTTGGACACATCAGCTAGAAATGCCGTATTACACGATCAAACTGTACAAAACTTATAAAACGAGGTTAAAAACAATGAAACTAGTCAAATTACGTCGGAATCTATATTTTTCATTATTTCCGACACATATATAAAAAATAAAAAAAAAAGATATTTTATTATATAAAAAAGTAACGTAATAATATGACAGAAAGTGATCAATCGAATATCTCAACCACTTTTCTCATAATAATTTCGCTTTAAAATACCATAACCCAAATTGTTTTCAAACAAAATAAATTGAGCGTGAAATGTGAAACTCATGCCAAATTTCCATTTAGACAGACTCATATGCCTACCAAGTTTTAAAAGAGGTAATTTGTTCAAGTAAAACAAAACGGATTTCGCGCGTAATAGCAGCATTTTATACGTGTAATATATATTACGTCTGTACTTATGTCCTAAGGCACTCAAGCCACATTCTGAGAATGAAAACACGTTTCTTAAGATCATAATCGCCTAATGTGAATGGTTAGGTTAGGACTTTGTTATTTCACGAGGAAATAGAGGAAAAAAGTTAAGTGCTCTTGATATGTTCCATGTTTTGTTCGGTTTATTATATTATATGAGTAAATGTAAATAGCGATGCTTGCGACGTTTAGTTTGTAAAGCTGGTTATCGTAAGGTGCGTTTATATTTACTGTCGCGCTGTTTTTTTTACAACCATTGTTGCTTTTCTCTATCGAAACTAATACAAGGATACAGAATCAAGCAACATCTCGTCGAAATTAGTGTGTAAAGTGTTTTAAAACTCCAAGTTTTCCTTATCCAAGTTTATCATACCTCGAAAAAAAAATTGATATTCCACTCGATATAATAATATTTTAATGTTTAAGTAATCATCTTACTAACTTCTTTTCTATTCTGTGCTAATACTTAAATTACACGTTCCTATAATAGTAAAAGCCTTAGTTTTAAAACATATGCATTAAATAATTCTGTATAGGTGTTACCGGAGTGAAGTGCAGCAGAAAATTAACTTTAAACGGACTGTTATAATTAATGGAAATTATCATTGTCGAGATGATTTCGCATATTTGACAGGCATGTTGGATTAACGATATTTTGGTAATATGATTTGAGTGCAGCCCATTTTGCTGAAGCGGAAACCACTTAACGATTTCACTGACACGCGGGCTTATTGGATGGTGATAATTGACGAATTATATATTTAATACCTAATAATAGCGGAGTCACACAGTTGGGTTTAAGTTTTAAAGAAAAAATATTAAAATGCTGTTCACACGGTTCGATTCAAATTTTAATGTAAAAAGAAAATGATTCATTCATAACACACGTAAGAAATATTAGCTTAATACTATTTTTTTTTAATATTACCTACGCTATTGACATCAGTTGGCATCTATAGCTTAACCGAGCAGCGGTGTGCGCAGCGGTGCTCGATCCAAAATTTAAGACTGAAACTGTTCTTGGATGACTTGTTGCTAAGGGACTTTTTACTGCGCTGGCATAGGAGAGGAATGACACTGCCCAAGATGTATCATCGTCTCAGCCGTTGGTAATCCACTACTGAACATAGGCCTACCCCATAAATAGGGGTTTTGCCAATACTTGACACGCTTGGCAGGCGGGTTGACGAGCGCAGTTCGATAGTTTTTTGCAGAATACGCTGCTGCCCATCCTCTGGATCTGTTAATCATTAGCCGGCTCTTAAGGCAACCACGGATAGAGAGGGTGGAGCACTATTCTAAAGCCAGTAACTCCACGGCGAGACGTATACGCTAAGATAATTAGTGTGGGCAGCTCAAATGACGGATTGGTAGTGAAGCTTAAGAGATAGCTTCTTCGAATAGCCCTGCTTTTTAGGAAATGTTCCTCCCGGGAGTGGACCCAAGCCGTATTTTCTCGTTTTCTCTGAGGGAGACTGCTGGCGCTCTGGGTCCACGCCCAATCGGTTTTGTTAGCAACGTTATGTATCCACCGGTTGACCACTGTAGGGGGATTTTATTCTGAAGAAACAGGTTGTTTTATAAAATAAAACTTCGAAAAACGCGGTTTGGCCTTGAAAAAGGCCATAAGGCAAGGTGCAGGTTGCCAGCGCAGGTAGACGATCGCTGGAAGTCACTCACGGCTCCAGGTCAGCCAGCGGGCGCAGGTAAGGACGTCGGTAGGGGTGCCCAGGGAGGAAGACTAACATTTAGTAGTTCGTCAATTACCCGCGTGGTGTGAACCCACTATAAGCAGAGAAGTTATTAGACTAAATGACTAAACTTATCAACTCGCTTTTAGTATTATGTAAAAGAAGCCACCCTAATTGATGTCAAAAAGAATATTTCCTGAAGCAAAAAGCCATTTAATTCTGGAACTTAGATTAAAATTTCCAAATGTATTTTCTTTCTACTTATTTAGTACATTAACCTTTCAAAAACTTCTATATTTTTTATAACAGTTACAAATTAAAGAGTTTTATAACATAAGTTCATAAGCATTTGCAATCGAATCGAAATTTGGCTTTAAATTTTACTAACCAATTTACAAAGTTGATATACTATTGTATATCAACTTTGTAAATTGGTTAGTAAAATTTACGTTGATATACTATTGTATATCAACTTTGTAATGTTAAATAAACCACTCCACCATAACGACTCTTTCCCAAAGCTAAAGCAGAGATGTAGGTATCCAGGACCTGGGTCTGGTCTGGTACCGTAGTGGTTGACTTCACCTTTGTACACCCACACTTCGCTAATTCGCTATAACATAGGACTTAATGGGGGGCAAACCTATAGCCATTATTTCACTAACATTTCAATAACCAGGCAAAATTCTAGACTCCAGGCTGTCATTGAGAAAATACCTAATGAAAAAATTGAATATTCCTTTTTCTGACCTGGGTAAAAAACACCCGACACCTCATGAGCGGTAGTAGCGCTTGAGAACAACTACTCCACCGAGGCACTGAGGTGAGTATCTTAATTAAGTAATCTTAACTACTTATCCATTCTGATTCAATCTGAGTCGATATAAAAACCTAAATAAAATAAACCCAGTATTTTTTTACGTTTTTCACGAAGATCAATAATATATTAATAGAAAGCTACGAGTAAGTAGGCTTATTGGTTATGTTATTAAAATCTAAACTTCATTAATAATAATAATAATAATATGGGACAACTTTCCACACACGGTCATCTGGTCCCAAACTAGGCTAGAAGCCTGTACTATGGTAACCAGATGACTGATATACATACTTATATAAGCTTATAACACCCAGACACAGATCAAACAGACATGTTCATGCACATAAATGTTTGACCTGGCCGGGGATCGAACCCGGGGCCTGCGGCACAGAAAGCAGAGTTACTCCGTCTGAGCCATCGAGGCTGTCAAAAGAAGGAATTGTCATTGAGAAGGATTTGGTAATAAGTCTTTAATCAAAGTGTTAATCCTTTCAACTCAAACAGATTCTTTGAATCCAACCAAGAGCAACTTAACATGACAAATATGAAAAGCTTTATGTTTTCAGGCCTTTGGTAAAAGAGACCCATTACTCAAACCAAGCTTTTTAAAGTGTGTGACTTGATTTATATTGCTGCCGGTGATTTTTATTCTTTTTCACTCGCCAACGTCTATTTTGAAATGTAACGTAAGTTGCCCACATTTCATCTGGCCTTCATAGCTAGTCAATGAAAAAACCACTCAAGTATAAAATCATATACTCCAGGTTCCGTTGAAATTGCGGGTTACTGTTAAGCAGAAACCGAGAGGCACTTTACTATTTATAGGTATTATAGTTTGTGATTCTAAACAAACGATCATAAAGGTTGTTTAAATTTATTAAATAGACTAGCTGTGCCCCGCGTAGTCTCGATCCCGTGGAATATTGGGATTAAAAATACCCTATGTGTTATTCTAGGGTCTAAACTATCCACATACATCCGTCCTCACAAACTTTCGCATAAATATAAACGAGAAGTAAAAATTGGAATTTATATTTTAACAAAATGGGATTCCTCAATTACTAAAGACTCTACGAAACTTAGCTCACCCCTAGGAGAGTGACCATTGTGGGGCGCGGCGACTCACCGCTTTCGCTCACTGATTTTTAATAGTGGTAGGCCTCTTTTGCAGGGGGCCGCCTGAGGAAGTACCAAACCTTTGCCAGTTATTCATCCGCCAAGCAAAAAAACTTCCACACAATATTATTATAGATGGATACACATACTTATATACTCTTATAAAACTGAGACACAGATCAAACAGGCATGCTCAAACGCACAATAAAAGTTTGACCTGCTCGGGGATCGAACCCGGGACTTCCGGCTCAGAAGGCAAAGTTACTACTAACAGAGGCAACGGGTCAGTAAAAAGTGGAAGTATTGTGTACAACATCTAAACAAAATATCAAAAACACATTATTAATGGTTCCAAGAAACCACTTTGATTTATTCTTGATTAAGTAATCGGAAAGTTTCGAATCCCCGTTTACTTAATAACGAGTTACTGACTGTTTAGCTCATTCCTTAAGGGAAAGTGTAAATTTATATCGTTTTTGCACAATTAAACATTTGCCAGTTAACGTTGAAAGTTCCCATCGATATAAGCATTAGCACTTCCCCGTATATAAAACGAAACTTTACACTCCTAATTAAACTTGAGACTTGCTGCCGCGAATTTCGTTGCTTGCTCCCTCCCCTTGGAATTACTTATTTAGAAAAGAAAGAACCCAAAGAAAAATACGCTCGATTCTAATTAGTTTTAGATCCGTATCAAGAAAGTTGGAGTTAAATATGTTTTGACGCCGCTTTTCTAACAAAACAAACCGAAAGGAAACTTTTGAAACGCAAGTTGTGTTACGACTTTGAAGCTCTTTTTGGGAATTGAATTTGGGATAGTGTGTTTTATCTAAACCGCAGCTGGTATTCAAAAGAAATAGAACTTCATTCTTTGCATAACATAACATAACGTTACTCTTTTTCTGGAAGGGGTAGGCAGAGGCGTACCTTGGACCCAGTCACATAGTAGGTGCATCGATACTTCGCTTATTATGTTTTTGGTGCCATGTAATAGGGGGCGATCCTATTGCCATCTATCAGACACCAGAATCCAGACTGTCATTCTTCTTCTTCTTTTCGAGTCAAAATGGCTAGTTCACTCCTTATAAAATTTTGGTCCAGTATTTTGCCAGGTCTACGGCGTTTTGGTTTGCTTCGAGAAGGTCCGTCATTGTAGCTATCGTGGGGTAGTTAGGACACTGCAGGAGGTGAGCCATTGACTGGACAGCTCCACAATCACACTTGTCGTCGCTTGAGAAACCCCACCTAACCCGGTTTTCATGGCATCTTCCGACACCAGCTGTCATTGATATTATTCGTAATGAAAAAATCCAATTACTTTTTGCCTGACCTGGGGATTGAACCCGTGACCTCATGACAGTAGAGCATACGACCATTACACTGACGAGGCAATCATCCTTTAATCTATAGAAGATAATGTTTATTAGGCATGTTGACATTATAATAGGAAGGTACACCTAACCTTTTGAAAGCTACGTGTAATTTCACCAGAGGACAGTATCCCTCGTCCAGTTGATAAATTGACGTCTCGAGCCGTGATGTATTAATATCAACCTTAACACGCAGTTCACTACCCTTACATATCACACGGGAGACAGTTTTATCCCGGCTTTATTAAGAAGCCTTTCATGGAGGCCTTTTAAAAATGTTCCTAGTAAAATGAAGCCTGATGGTTTCTGAGCATCAAGAGGCCGGCGACTAAGTTACATAGATTCATAATTATATTTGAATCCAAAAATAATAAGTACCTCGGAATAAAATATAATGATATCCAAAATATAGGTATTTTGACAAAATATAACTATTTTCAATTATTCTTAATCCAAATTTACTTCAAAATATATTATGTACGTTGGACTAAAATATAATTAGAAACCAAAAAATATGTAATTGTTTAAATACTTAAGAGTTTAGTAAAATAAAAAAAATAGGAACCTTGATAACTAGTGTCTCATTCCGAATTACATCATTGGATGTCGGATATATGCGCTGATTGTAAATCATTTACGTATAACGTTTGTATGAGGAATTCGTGGGTCACCGTCCTCTTAATCATTATCATCACCTCCCACTCTTGGGGGAGTTTTGCTAGCTTAGCAGGGGGCTTGGCAGTTTTATGGTTTTACGCAGAGGACATTGCTGCCATCCCTCTGAATCGGAGTGCCACGTGCCACTCGTAACGAGCGGCGTAAAGCTCCGCCTCCAAATCGCAGGGAGGTGAGCCCGCCAACAGGCATGCCGCCTCAAAGGAGACGGTGCGGTAGCCTCGTATTACCCCGACGGCCGACGGGAAGGATTACCCTCTGAGGTTTCTTCAGAAGGGCGATGGTACGTTCCGTCAGGGCATCTACCCATACGGGGGCCCCGTACAGGGCCATCGACCGCACCACCCCCAAATAAAGGCGGCGGCAACTGGCCTTGGGTCCGCCAAGGTTGGGCAGCAGCCGCTTGAGTGCAGCCGCCGCTCCCATCAGGCGGGGAGACAACCGGAAGAAGTGCTCCCGGAAGTTCCACCGATGAAAAGTATGCCTAGGTCGACCCCTACCGACTTGACCATTCACACTAGCCTTATAAATCTCCTTTGTCAATCTCCTTTTGTTAATCCTCTCCACATGTCCGAACCAATTCTATATTTCTATAAAATACATTTTAAAACCATATTAAATTAGGTTCATGAGAGCGAGTATCTTCATTAAAATTTATAACCGTATTTTTCAACAGTTTCCTGTTTGTTTCTTTTTGTTTCACGTACGATACAACTTGAAGCCAAGGTTTCTGTTAGCTTTAATGATAGTGGTAACGAAGTTCTGGGCCAAACAGGAAACAACTTTTAATTTGATTAGTTCTTCTCATTTTAACTTGTAACAAGCGATAGACGCGAAGTTTTTCTGCCTGCATCAATTAGTTTTAACTTCTTAGTACGCTTTAATCATTGATTTTTAAAAAAGTTCTCCCAGCGCTTACTCAACAACTGGCACGTGCAATTTGCTTAATGTGCAGTTAGCACAGTGCAATATATTGTACAACAAAGATAGAAGGACGTAACTAAGGCCGAAGTGCGACCGAGATAACAATATTAGTCGCTAGTACAACCCTACTTTACACGTGGACCTAATGGGACCTAATGGGACCTAATAGATATAGATAATTAAAAAAACTGCGAAAATAAGTATAATAAACACATTACTGGGAAACAGATGCAATGAATTCCAACCAATATATTTTTTACTGCCTCGGTGGCGTAGAGGGCGCATGCCCGACTGCCAATCAAGAGGTCCCGGGTTCGATCCCCAGGTCAGGCAAAGTGTTAAATATTGGGTTTTTCCATTAAGAATTATCTCAATCACTGCCTGGAGTCTGGAACTGTGCCCGGTAGATGGCAATAGGCTCGCCCCCTATTACATTAGGCCTAATGGGACCTAATGGGACCTAATTTGAGCTTTCCATTTTCGAGAAGCCATTTATACCTCATCTCCCCTTTACTTAAAAGTTTTATTATTTTTCTGTTTAGAAGGTGTGCTAGATTACCAAAAATATATTGACATAACATAACATAACATACATTCACGCTTTTTTCCCGAAGGGGTAAGCAGAGGTGTACCCAGGACTCAGTCCCATAGTAGATACACCCACATTTCGCCAGTATGTTATTGGTCCCATGTAATAGGGGGCGAGCCTATTGCCATCTACCGGGCACAGTTCCAGACTCCAGGCAGTGATTGAGATAATTCTTAATGGAAAAACCCAATATTTAACACTTTGCCTGACCTGGGGATCGAACCCGGGACCTCTTGATTGGCAGTCGGGCATGCGCCCTCTACGCCACCGAGGCAGTAAAAAATATATTGGTTGGAATTCATTGCATCTGTTTCCCAGTAATGTGTTTATTATACTTATTTTCGCAGTTTTTTTAATTATCTATATCTATTGTTTAAATACAATTATAATATAAGCACAAAATAAATAAAAACATAAATTATTCATGTACCAAAATTTTACTTTATGGCACTTAAATATATATTTTTTAAAATGAATTCAAATTAATACTCCCATCCCAGGATACCAGCAGGCACATAATTTATACCGTCATTTACCTTAATTTATGATAATAAAGCAATACAAAATTAGGGGCTCTAATGACTTGCCAACTTTCTCTTTTGATTTGTTACTCGTCAAGCTGTATTACAAATACTGAGCTGTCTTCACGAAAAGTATTTTTTAGTTCAGGTCTCTGCGAGCACTCTGATTAGATACCGCTGTAATACATGTCAAATGCGGCAAATAAAACTACTATCTTATATTATAATTTGAACGTTAATAACCTAAGTTTTTAGCATCTAGTTTTGTTTTAGAAGCCTATAACATTGATATAAAGAAGAGGGGAGATGGTACGTTCTCCCAGCGCTTATGCAACAAATGGCACGTGAAATTTTCTCAGTGTGAAGTTTGCACAGTGACATTATAATGAACAACAAAGATAGAAAGTCCTCTCAAAGACCGAAGTGCGACCGAGACAACAATATTATTCGCTCGTACGACTTACTTTACTGACGTACGTGGACCTAATGGGACCTAATTTGAGCTTGCCATTTGGCAGAACCTCATTTCCCCTTTTCTCCCCTTTTTTATCAATGGTCAATAATTGGATTTTTATTTCGCGTTCTCAAGTAACTCTCAAAAATGTTTTGACCTACCTTCAGTACTACTTAAACAAATTTTAAATCTCTCTAACTTTTACTCGCTAATAGAACGCTAAATGCCATTCACTTCATAGCGCAGAGCTGCAGCAGGGTTATTATCCACGGTTCATTCTAAAGCAATCTCAAATAGTTCATTCTATCCGGACGCTTTGTTGGGCAGAGCACTACATTTGTGCATCTGGAAAAATGTTTTTGTTCTGTTTATTCACTGAACGTGAAAAATAAAGAATTGCTGCAAATATTTACTCTTTGAGAAAGGTCAGTTGTTACACGAGGCATTTTAATTTACTTTTTTTCCGTACGTCTTGTTATACTGCTACTTTATTTTTGTTGTATGTTCACAATAGCATGTGTGCTCCCTTAAGTTGAGATTTACGAGTATAATTAAAAATACTGTTCTAAATGCCGACAACATGTAGCGACTACAAAGAAATAGCTAACGGGATGCAAAAGATATGTATGTTTGCTGATTTCAAATTTTAATGTCACTAGCCGTCAAATGCCATACATTGTTTATTTTTTATTTAATACATATAAAAAACAGAAAATTTATATTGTACCATTAAACCACGTAGGTTTGAGTTGGTACTCACAATCGCTCATTACCAACTGTGCTACACAGTGACATACGAGTCTATTATTGATTATCTGTTTGTATGTTTGTATCCATTATTAATTAGCCATTGATCATAGATTTCCATTTGTAGACCTATTGTAAGCGGATCGCATCCAGCGGCTTCCTGCTGCTTTATTAATTATGTCGTCTATCCTCCTTGTAGTGCGTCTTACACTGTGCTAGCCGGTCTTTATTGGAGAACCTTCTACCGCCATCATCCATAAGTTCTACGTGCTATGTGCCTTACTCATTACCATTCCAACTCGCCAACTTGTTATGTGTTTGTAATTTCTTGGAATTAATAAAATTGGTCCCACAGATCAATGTCACTCGTATTCGCAGCAAAGGGTTCAATATCTCGTAGTGTCAGATGTCTCGGCTAACCGACACGACGCGACGCCAATTTCCTCTTGAACTTGCGTTGAAATTGCCTTCCTCCCTTTTATTTCGGAGATTTGTGTCATTCCGTTGTTTGACATTGACATCAAAGTCAACTCACTATACGAATACCACATACTTTAGAAGTTAGATGATAACGTGAATTAAACTATAGCAATGACTACGTGAGCCAAACTTACATACTTAAGTAATAGGCACTGCATATGACATAAATGCGACTGTCATCATCATCATCATCATCATCATCAGTCGGAAAAAGGCGTATTATATAGGCGATAACCACACACGTCAAAAGAATGCGAAGTAGCATAAAATTGTTCTAGCAAAGAAATTTCGAAAATCGGAATTCACCGTTTATATGGTCTGCTTCACCACTCAACCATAAAGATAAAACATACCCCCTTAGAACATTGTTTTTTTTAAGTTGAGTCGTCTTTGCATTAACTGTACTCAGTGTTTTACAGAACATCACTAAATATGGACCACAGAGCCGTCAATTTCCGTTTCATTTCAAAATTGGGCTACACTGATTCCTTTCTCATAGCAAGAAGGATTTATTTCGCTCCATTCATTATGTTACAGAATACTTAAAAAAATTGTTTTCTATCAGCTGCCTCGGTGCTGAATAAAACGTTCAGTTAATCGTTGATACAAAAATAGGGTACTTATCAATGACATTGAATCGCTTCCTTCTACAGACGCACAATCCCTGAACAAGCTTCACAAAAAGGTGTCCATCACTGACAATTGCGCGCTTTGACATCTACTGAATTTCTATTATTTGAATTTAAACTCTATTTACTTGATTGTTTTAAAGCCTAATTTGGATTGAACGATTTTTCACCCTATGAAGTTCAAAGTTAAATTTGACACTAAGCGACGCGGGCGAACATAGCAGCATTGGAGTAGACTTATATGCACTAAAATATTAAGTGATTTAAATATTTAAATTTTATAAATAAATTAATCACACTTATACTTTATAACTTTTATAAATATATATTACAAGAACTAAATTTAAAATTGTCAAAAAGTTTTAAAATTAAAATGTATTTATGTTTGTAAAGATAATTAAGTTACATGATAGAATCTCGGTTTAATAGTGAGTACAGGTTCGTGGGCCTGATTCTAGCACGTAGAAAGGGTCTTTGACGATATTATTCTAAATTGTTACGTGCTATGATTACTTTTATACTCTTAATAAATAGTCGAAAGTCACAAAAATATTGAAATGTTATCATAAACTGTAAAATTAACGAGGACTATGCAATGTAAACCAATTAGAAACAAAAAGTATAATATTATAATGCACAGTGCGTTATTGAGATAAAATAAACAAATATTTAATTTAATGTTTTAAATGTTTTAAATCCACTAGGTAATTAATACCAAACCTTTATTTATATAGAAAAATATATTTATGTTCGGATAATATTATCCAAAAATATTTAAAATGTAATCGACTTCATAGTTTTTCATTCGAACAAAGCGCTGTTGTCCATTTTATTGTGTTAAAAAAATTAAAATAAAATAGAAACACGCAATATGGTTAAATAAATTCCTAAACTTATTGTAAATACATGCCTAAATTATGAAAAGCTATCGCTTTCACGCACGTATCTGTTGTTATTCGGTTAGCTTTTTACGTAACACTGGCATCACGCGGTCGGCCTACGGTTGCCATGCAACTAACCACATAGTACCAGACTATATCGTGGCGGTACCAGACTCGCGGCTTGGAACAGATTTTTGCACGACTGGTTCTCTTTGGTATCCTTACTCTGAGGTACTTATATATTTTATCCCCAGAACTTCCTCTGATCACACGTATCTAATATCCAATAAACTCAAATATTGTCCAATAATACGTAATTATAACTAATACATATTTACGTGTACTATAATATACCCCTGATAATTAATAATACTTCCTAATACGGAATACGGAATAATTACTAACCCAAAGCCTTACCAAGTAATTTACCCTTAATTTACCTTATGAACCTGCCAAATTGATATTGAAACCGCTATGGAATCCAACTTGACTTGGCTATAATAATTTTAGCTTAGTACTACACAATGCTACATTGTGACTATAATTTTTCGCCGATGCTATGATCATAATACTATGGATTATAAATACCTAACTTGGGTTTCAGAATTCTTCTTCCTTTTCTTTCTCTTATTTATTGCTTAAACCTATATAAAATATATATTATATAATATTTATTATATACCTCAGTATATACCTCTATATATAATATATAGGTATATACTGAGGTATATAATAAAAAGCTACTTGTAAAGTACTTGTAAAATAGTTTTCTAAATTCAAGGCTGGGTGTTGAAGTGTGAGTGCGCCGGTCAGTTAGAACTAAGATTTTCATGTAACTTATACTAATATAAGTAACTGCCTCGGTGGCGTAATGGTCGCAAGCTCGACTGCAGGTCATGAAAATGTAAAAATGCTAGATTCTATAATAAACACAATTGCTCCTTACTTAGCAGACTTATTTAACCTATGCATAGATAAAGGCACGTTTCCAGAACTAATGAAAATAAGTAAAATCACTCCTATCTTTAAATCAGGTAGTAAGACAGATCCCTCAAACTATAGGCCAATCTCTGTTTTGCCAGTATTAAGTAAAATCTTTGAGAAATTGATGCTAAACCAACTGCTGTCACATTTCAATAGAAATAGAATATTGCTTTCAAACCAGTATGGTTTCACCAAATGCAGATCAACAACCGATGCAGGCTGTCACCTCATGACTCTTGTCTTGGAGGCTTGGGAGAGTTCACAGGATGCCATTGGAGTGTTTTGTGATCTTTCCAAAGCATTCGACTGTGTGGAACACTGCACGTTACTGCTTAAGTTAGAAGTATATGGAATTCATGGGAATGCCCTAAACCTGGTGGAATCATACTTGTCTAGTAGGCAGCAGAAGGTTAGCGTCAATGGTATCACATCTGCTAGTTCTCCTGTCAAGATGGGAGTCCCACAGGGATCAATTTTGGGTCCTTTCCTGTTTTTGGCTTATATTAACGATTTGCCTTACATGGTCCACGGTCTAGCAGATATCGTTCTATTTGCCGATGATACGTCATTGATTTTTAAAGTTGATAGGAAGGATACTTCACTAGTACATGTTAATAATACTTTAGCAAGTATATCCAGATGGTTCACAGCAAACAATCTGTTATTGAATGCGAAAAAGACTAAATGTTTGAAATTTTCGTTGCCTAACGTCAGAAGTATAGAACCAATCATAGTTCTTGACGGTGAAAGACTCAATATTGACAATGCAACTTTGTTCCTTGGCATAAATATAGACTCTAAACTGCAATGGAGCACTCATATCACCGAGCTCTCAGGGAAACTAGAGCTTAGTTTCCCTGAGAGCTCGGTTGCAGCGTACGCGGTTTATAAAATTAGGCAACTAACAGATGTAGCCACGGCGAGATTAGTGTACTTTGCATAATTCCATAGCTTGATGTCTTATGGGATTCTGTTATGGGGGTCAGCCGCAGATATAGAAACTTGCGATCTTTATACTACAAAAACGTGCGATTCGTGCCATCTATGAGATGAGTCCACGCGAATCCCTGAGGGAATTATTTAAAGAAATAAACATACTGACCCTACCATCCTTATACATTTATGAGAACATCATGTATGTGCGTAAAAATTTACATAAATTCAAATTAAATAGTGACCTTCATAATTTTAATACTAGGAATAAAGACAAAATAGCTGTACCTAGCTTTAGATTATCTAAAAGAAATAAAAAGACATTCTTAGGAAATAGTGTACGTTTCTATAATAAAATCCCCAAAGAGATAACTGGGCTCTCAGAGGGTAAATTCAAAACCTATATAAAATCTACTTTACTAAAGAAGGCTTATTATAAAGTCAACCAGTACATAGAGGACAAAGATGCTTGGAAACTTCTGCATAGCCGCCTCGCGGCACCTTCAAAGAAAACGAATGTAAGCAAACCAAATATTGTGAAACTATCTGTTGAAAAAATTAAGCCCTACAAGTTTCTTGTGCGTTCTTCTTGTAGAGGTATTTTTCCGAACGCACGGTAGACTCAGTACTGTTTATCTTCATTGACGTACAAAAGTGTCAGATTATGACCTATTTGAATAAAGCTGTTTTGAGTTTGAGTTTATGAGGTCCCGGGTTTGATAATATGTTATTGGATTTTTCCAGTAGGAATAATCTCAATGACAGCCAGGAGTCTGGAACTGTTCAAAATTGAAGTGACTGAATCAAAAATGAGGAAATCCGTAGACGAACGAAAGTCACCGATATAGCCAGAACTGATGGCCGATGGGGCTTTAAAGTTCTCGAATGGAGACCACGGCGCAGCGTAGGACGTTGCACCCACAAGGCGGACAGACGAACTGATAAAGACGGGAGGGACACGCTGGATGCAGGCCGCTTACAACCGGACTGTATGGAAATCTAAGGGGAGGTTCTATGTTCAGCAGTGGACGTCATATGGCTAAGATAATGATAATGATGGATATGGATTTTAAAGATTATGGATTTTAAAATGGATTTTCGTACGGTGATCCCCGAGGATTTTGGTCTTTCTTAGTTTTATACTTGTGTTTCATGATTATTATAAGTAATGGTGATTGATATAAATATATAATAATATATATACAATCATACAAATTGTATCAAAACACTGGAAAATTTGATGTTTTCTTTGTATTGTTATTTTCTAGTTCCTAGTTGTCTTTATTTTAAGTAATTAGATATAGTATTTATTATATATTCAAAAATGTGGGTACGTGTGAGCGAGAGGGCGAATTTGCTTAGCACCTTATCAATTTTTCTCAAGATAATTCATTCTGATATTTGATATTGATGAGAAATAAACTAAACTGCTCTTACTTACACTAGTGGGTACGAATACAAACCCGTATATCAGTTGCAGATATTAATTACGCTTGTTGATTTATTTGATGTATTCTAGTTCCAATTATGTTACAATTAGCCAATGACAGTGCTTACGGCAATATTATCTGTTATGTTATTATTAGATTAAACCAATGACTTTATTACAGAACAGAGAACTTCCAGTCCCGAACAAACTTTACGGTATAAGCAAAGAATTATAACTATTATGTCACGCGATGAATGTGAATTCTTTTACGTAGTAATTTTACAGTACACAATGAAATACACAAATGTAAGAATTAGGGAATAATGTTTTATTTATTTGTTTGTGGTTGGCTCCAGATCTGGCCTTTATTTGTGGCAATACATATTTGTTAACAAAAACCGTAAGGTATTTTTGATATTTGTAAAAAACATTAATATATCTTAATTAAAATTTTTGTACAATTTTCATAATTACGAAAAAACTGTAAGGTTTTTATTAACCAAATATGTTTTTCCACAAATAAGACCAGATTAAGAGCCAACCACAAACAATTGAGTGTATGCTTTCTTTCTCGATATTTGGTAAGCGCAGCGTAGGACGTCCTCCCACAAGGTGGACAGACGATCTGATAAGTACGGCAGGAGCACGCTGGATGCAGGCCGCTTACAACCGGACTGGATGGAAATCTAAGGGGGAGGCCTATGTTCAGCAGTGGACGTCCTATGGCTGAGATGATGATGATGATGATGATGATTTGGTAAATGTAATTTTGTATGGAAGAGAAACTGCCTTTAATTAGATTGAAAGACTTTTCACCAAAAGCTGACGCACTGTACGTAGTATGGTCGATTTTCTGTGGCAGTGTGTACGTGCGCTGATATTTAACATGGAAATTGTTTGCTCGCTTGTGGATCTATGTATTTAAGCTCTTTAGTAAGAACTTATTACGAGTACACCTACACAAATAGGTTTAAGTGAGTGAGTGTACAATAAGACGAGATAATCTGTTCGTGCAAATAGTATTATTGGATTTTTCCATTAGGAATTTTCTTTACAGCAGACTAAAGAACTGTGCCTGGGCTCGCCCCCTACATGGGTGTATATACCTACTATGACATTTTCCGCATATCTCTTACCCTTTCGGGAAAAAAGCGTGATTTTATGTATTTATTTATACGTATTATTATTATTAGAGCAGATAGCAACTGGTTGAAATAGCGTTTTACGATTTTAAAGTGAAAATAGAATAGTTGTTTTGTACCAGACCGCTAAATTGAGTCCTCGCCTGTGGGGTACAGGGGCTGCGGGGTGCGCGGAGGTAGACGTGAACGGAGGCCGGGAGAGGTACGTGCGGGCGGTGCCTGCTGCTCGTATCTCTCCGGTCCTACGCACTTTTACCCCATTGGCTAGGACTCTATTAAGCGGTCTAACTATAAACATAATAAAAATACCCTCTTTTTACACAAATGAAATTCATTACATAAGGCCTACATTTATTTATTCTATGGATTCTCATATGTTATCTTAAAATCCTCAGATCCTCTGGTATTCAGAAATTCTTTCATCCTGTTTGTTCACTCACGAGACAGGCTCTTGGTTACCTCTTGAATAAATGACTATAAAATATTGCCGAGGCGAAAGTACCTTTTGTTAGGATCAGAAAAGATAAAGTTTGCCGATTCCTTTAGGCGGGCATTAGTGGCGAACCGTAATAATATCAAATTGTTATTCAAATAATGTGTTTTATACTTTTTTATTTGAGGAAAATCGTCTCCAGACGCTAGTCGACGAAGGCCAAAAACGAAAAGAGAGACCTAAACACTCCTACAACTCCACGGCCAACTCTATCTAAATCGGGCATGTCGAGCAATATTAGAGTTCATAAAAATAAATTTAATACTAATCCATGATTGTTAGAGTCGCCGTCATCGAAATCGATAAGAAGGAGTAATAATATAAGAGTAATATAAGAAGGACTATACATTTACGCATCATATAAGGTAAATTATTTTTACCTTATTGTTATGAGTAACTAGATATTATTTCATTCTTGTTTTTCCTTTTACTTTTCATATAACATTAATGGATTTGTTATGAGTAACTAGATATTATTTCATTTTTGTTATGCCAGATTCATTAGTACGACTACACAAACGTTTCAACTTTATATCGTCAGAAGAAAATTCGCAGTGCTATTTAAAATGACAGTCTGTCATTAACTGATCGAATTATCTATATCTATACTAATATTATAAAGAGAGAAACTTTGTTTTTTTGTTTTTTTGTTTTTTTGTTTTTTTGTTTGTAACGAATAGGCTCCGAAACTACTGGACCGATTTTAAAAATTCTTTCACTTATGGATAGCTTAATTCAGTGTGAGTGCCATAGGCTATATGAGATTTTGAAAAAAAATGGGGATCCGTAAGAAAACTGCAATATTGTGAACCAAGGTGTTACATAATATAATTACCATATTCATAAATTTGCGTGCGCTGTGAAATGCATTGATGGTAGAATAATATAATGTACTAGGGGTTTGTAGTACTTATCAATACCTACAAAACAGTATACATAGATTATATCCATCTTTTTTGGTTTAGTCACAATAATCGAAAAAGTGATTATTTTCATGCGGTGTGAAAACTATTGGAGGTAGAGTAAAGTAATGTACTAGGGGTTTGTAGTACTTATCAATACCTACAAAACAGTATACATAGATTATATCCATCTTTTTTGGTTTAGTCACAATAATCGAAAAAGTGATTATTTTTCATGCGGTGTGAAAACTATTGGTGGTAGAGTAAAGTAATGTACTAGGGGTTTGTAGTACTTATCAATACCTACAAAACAGTATACATAGATTATATCCATCTTTTTTGGTTTAGTCACAATAATCGAAAAAGTGATTATTTTTCATGCGGTGTGAAAACTATTGGTGGTAGAGTAAAGTAATGTACTAGGGGTTTGTAGTACTTATCAATACCTACAAAACAGTATACATAGATTATATCCATCTTTTTTGGTTTAGTCACAATAATCGAAAAAATGATTATTTTTCATGCGGTGTGAAAACTATTGGTGGTAGAGTAAAGTAATGTACTTGGGGTTTGTAGTACTTATCAATACCTACAAAACAGTATACATAGATTCTATCCATCTTTTTTGGTTTAGTCACAATAATCGAAAAAGTGATTATTTTTCATGCGGTGTGAAAACTATTGGTGGTAGAGTAAAGTAATGTACTAGGGGTTTGTAGTACTTATCAATACCTACAAAACAGTATACATAGATTATATCCATCTATTTTGGTTTAGTCACAATAATTGAAGCAGTGATTATTTTTCATGCGGTGTGAAAACTATTGGTGGTAGAGTAAAATAATGTACTAGGGGTTTGTAGTACTTATTAATACCTACAAAACAGTATACATAGATTATATCCATCTTTTTTGGTTTAGTCACAATAATCGAAGGAGTGATTATTTTTCATGCGGTGTGACTATCGGTGGTAGATTAAAGTAATGTACTAGGGGATTGTATTAATTATCAATACCTACAAAACAGTATACATAGATTATATCCATCTTTTTTGGTTTAGTCACAATAATCGAAAAAGTGATTATTTTTCATGCGGTGTGAAAACTATTGGTGGTAGAGTAAAGTAATGTACTAAGGATTTGTAGTACTTATCAATACCTACAAAACAGTATACATAGATTATATCCATCTTTTTTGGTTTAGTCACAATAATCGAAAAAGTGATTATTTTTCATGCGGTGTGAAAACTATTGGTGGTAGAGTAAAGTAATGTACTAGGGGTTTGTAGTACTTATCAATACCTACAAAACAGTATACATAGATTATATCCATCTTTTTTGGTTTAGTCACAATAATCGAAAAAGTGATTATTTTTCATGCGGTGTGAAAACTATTGGTGGTAGAGTAAAGTAATGTACTAGGGGTTTGTAGTACTTATCAATACCTACAAAACAGTATACATAGATTCTATCCATCTTTTTTGGTTTAGTCACAATAATCGAAAAAGTGATTATTTTTCATGCGGTGTGAAAACTATTGGTGGTAGAGTAAAGTAATGTACTAGGGTTTGTAGTACTTATCAATACCTACAAAACAGTTTACATAGATTATATCCATCTTTTTTGGTTTAGTCACAATAATCGAAGCAGTGATTATTTTTCATGCGGTGTGAAAACTATCGGTGGTAGATTAAAGTAATGTACTAGGGGATTGTTTTAATTATCAATACCTACAAAACAGTATACATAGATTATATCCATCTTTTTTGGTTTAGTCACAATAATTGAAGCAGTGATTATTTTTCATGCGGTGTGAAAACTATTGGTGGTAGAGTAAAATAATGTACTAGGGGTTTGTAGTACTTATTAATACCTACAAAACAGTATACATAGATTATATCCATCTTTTTTGGTTTAGTCACAATAATCGAAGCAGTGATTATTTTTCATGGGGTGTGAAAACTATCGGTGGTAGATTAAAGTAATGTACTAGGGGATTGTTTTAATTATCAATACCTACAAAACAGTATACATAGATTATATCCATATTTTCTGGTTTAGTCACAATAATCGAAGCAGTGATTATTTTTTCATGTGGTGTGAAAAGTATTGGTGGTAGAATAAAGTAATGTACTAGGGGTTTGTAGTACTCATCAATATCTTCAAAATAGCCCACGATAAATTATAACATGTGTTAAGGTTTGGTCATTGTAACAGAAATAGTCATTAATTTGCGTGCGCTGCGTAAACCATTAGGGTTATATTTATTAAAATACAATGTATCACGAATTTACTCCTGATAAACGTCCACTATACCTACTTCTGCTACCCGTGCGAAGCCGGGGCGGGTCGCTAGTATAGAAATAAAATTAGAAATAATACACCAATCCGAACCAATGGACACTACCATTTGAGCTATCGTGGAGGTACGAGTCTTCGGCGAAATTTTTATATGCCACCTACCTAGGGGCTGGTATGTTTAGTTTAGTGTGTGTGGATAGAATGCGAAATGCATCACCTACGACAAGCCATATGTTTTTTTTAAATTACTGAATAAGCCAGCACTTGACCGCAGTCTCACCTGATGGTAAGTAACGACGCGGTCGACGGCGGTGCGTGCTTGCCTACAATTATTGCCTACAAATATTATTATTTATAAATTAATAAATACAACTCGATGCCTCGGTGGCGTAGAGTGCGCATGCTCGACTTCCAATCAAGAGGTCCCGGGTTCGATCCCCAGGTCAGGCAGTGTTAAATATTGAGTTTTTCCATTAGGAATTATCTCAATAACTGCCTGGAGTCTGGAATTGTGCCCGGTAGATGGCAATAGTCTCGCCCCCTATTACATGGGACCAATAACATACTGGCGAAATGTGGGTGTATCTACCATGGGACTGAGTCCTGGGTACACCACTGCCTACCCCTTCGGGAAAAAGGCGTGAATGTATGTTATGTTATGTTATGTTAATAAACACAAGCTTTTTTCATTACATTTTATATACTAAGCGGTATTCGCTTGAAATACAATATGAATATGGAAAGAAAAATTTCACCACCACGAGCACTCACGAGCGAGATTGGTGCGGAAGGTGCGGGTTCAAATCCCGCTCGTGGTCATAAAATTTTACTTCACATATTCATAATGTATTACAAGCGAATAGACCGCTTAGTCTATTAAAAAATATTAACAATTTTGAATTTGTATTTGTACATGGACCAATCACAGAAAACCATTGTCTTCTCATCCAGGGACCTCGTTAGGTTTTCCTGATTCTAAGCAAACATTAGCATTCATAACATACATTCACGCCTTTTTTCACGCCTTTTTACCCAGGACTGAGTCCCATAATAGTAGATATACCCACATTTCGCCAGTATGTTATTGGTGCCATATAATAGGGGGCGAGCCTATTGCCATCTACCAGGCACAGCTCCAGACTCCAGGCAGTTATTGAGATAATTCCTAATGGAAAAATCCAATATTTAACACTTTGCCTGACCTGGGGATCGAACCCGGACCTCTTGATTGGCAGTCGAGCATGCGCCCTTTACGCCACCGATGCAGTTATTAGCATTCAATGTGGTTTTTATCCTATGTTCTAAGAATCTGATACGGACAAACGCTCACCCCAGTATTACGACACGTGGTTACGCGCCATTAGCGAAAATTTCGCAGTTTCACCCTGTCTTAATTCTGCGGGCTATTAAAAGCGGAATTTCATTATAAGAATGGTTCTCTTGAATAAGCGATGTACGGTGAAAGTGTACGCGTCTTAACGTCTCTCTTTGATTAAAGATTACATAGGTAGCGCCAGCGTAGATGGTGTTGAATTTAATTTGTCTCCGCTAAGATTATGCGTGATAAGCACGCCCTTATTCACCTTGATTACTTATTAAGTTAGCGACGAAGTTTATTGGCTGAGTTAAAATCTTTTATTGTTCATTTTCATTTTATACATCACAAGAATTTAATAGTTATGTCACATGCAGTCGCGCAAACGTTAGATTTCAATCTTGAGGTTCTAAAACTTTATTGCAACAATATTGTTTTTTAATCGAATTTATTTACTGTCAATTATTGACTGCCTCGGTGGCGTAGAGGGCGCATGCTCGACTGCCAATCAAGAGGTCCCGGGTTCGATCCCCAGGACAGGCAAGGTGTTAAATATTGGATTTTGCCATTAGGAATTATCTCAATAACTGCCTGGAGTCTGGAACTGTGCCCGGTAGATGGCAATAGGCTCGCCCCCTATTACATGGGACCAATAACATACTGGCGAAATGTGGGTGTATCTACTATGGGACTGAGTCCTGGGTACACCTCTGCCTACCCCTTCGGGAAAAAGGCGTGAATGTATGTTATGTTATGTTATGTTCAATTATTAAGAAATGATTATTGTTTGGTGTTTTGAACTTCAGAGGTTTATAAATTTTATCGATATTGATTAGAATAATAATAAAGAATAATACGGGACAATTTTCACACGGTCATCTGGTCCCAAACTAGGCGAGAAGCCTGTACTGAGGTAACCAGAATACTGATATACATACTTATATAAGCTTATAACACCCAGACACAGATCAAACAGACAATGTTCATGCATACAAATGTTTGACCTGGCCGGGGATCGAATCCGGGGCCTGCGGCACAAAAAGCAGGGTTACTAACATGTGAGCCAACGAGGCTGTCTTAATAGCACTTATTGAAAAATAAACACAACACTTTTTATTTTAAGCTTGCACACTTTCTTATACTTCAATCGTATCGAATTCAATACGCTTGAATTCGATAGCATTTCTGTCAAAAATGTATGGGTTTTGACAGAAATGCTATACGAATTCGATACGTAAGTATGCAATTGTCATCAAAATCGTGTTAAAGGTACTGATGACTGATTTAAGATTTGAGATACGAACATACGTAGGTACATAAACGTACAATATAATAATCTCAAAATGTGTTCACACTATAACCCTCTATTATTTGCAAAAACCTATCGATAACAACGATCACTATCAATTTTATTAAGCTTTTTCTGCTTGCAAAATAAATAATAAGTGCTTTAAAAATTACATTGAACAAAATGCCCGCATTGCCTTTCGGATTCACAAACATTAACAATATTTACGCAAATAGCCTCTGTTATTTTTAATCTGAATTTTTTATATGATATAAAGTATCTTACTTATATTCTTTAGCGGTTATAATATTACTATTATAATTCAAGTATGTAAATTAACGTTAGTTTCGGTGCGGAAAATAAGGTCTTGCTTTTAATTAAAGTTTGTCTCTCAAGCTCTCCCGAAGCTATTAAAAAAGTTGGGGACTAACTCGTTCTGAAATAGATGTGCTCTAAAGGTGCTAATGTTAGCGTTTGAAGGCACCAGTAGTGTTCATAAAGTTAACTTATTTCGACTTGCCAGCTGCTGACGTGCTAACGCGATGGTTGTTAGGGTACCTAATGTATGCTTGAAAATGAGCTACCTTTTCATATAAGTAGTATAATATCATAGTAGCGTCCATGACCTATTGGAAATTGGCCCGGCTTCGAATCCGGAGTCTCTGAGTTCGACTCTCACATGTAGTCGACATTTATCCTGGGCGTTACCGTATTTCAGATGGTACGTTTTACTGTAGGTCCCGACTGTTTCCTATATGATGTTGGGGACAGTAATAATTTCATGTCAGAGACCTTGAAGGAATCTTCGCAACCTGAAACTCTGACAATACAGGTTGACCACACAACCCTTATGAATCTTAAGATTCAATCGATGATTCCGCGGGCAGCGAGTATTTGTCAGTTCCACGACGCCACGCCGCACAACGGTGAGTCTCCTAGACTTGATCTGTGCTCCTAGCGATGAGCTAAGGATCTATATATGTTTCATCGAGTCTTTAGTAATTGGGGATGCCCATTTTGTTAGATTATAAATTCCAATTTGTATCCTACTAATATTATAAATGCGAAAGTTTGTGCGGATGGATAGATGGATGTTTGTTACTCTTTCACACCTAAACTACTGAATCGATTGGGTGGAAATTCAGTACATAGATAGTTTAGATCCTGGAATAACACATAGGGTACTTTTATTCCGATATTCCCATGGGAACGAAGACTACGCAGGTAAATCTGCGGGGCACAACTAGGCTATTAATAAATGTAAACTTTTAGTCTCTTTGTTTAGAAACTAGAATAAGAATAAGAAACTATAATACTACCTATAAATAGTAAAGTGGCTCTCGGTTTCTGCTGAACAGTATACCTACGATTATTTATTTGTCTACGTATATGATAGTATAGTATGGTGTAGTTAGATATAAAATAATTTATATTGTAGTTAAAAAGTTGTGTTACTTGGCAGAAGGAAAAAAAAAAATATAAGGATATATATATGACATGTATACACAGTAAACAATAATAATAATAAATAATAATAATAAGGAAGGAGAAACTATATATAATATAATAAAATATATAAATAATAATGTCTATATTACGTTTACCTAATTTGTAATTAGCTTTAAGTTAGTTTAGTGTAATAGTATGTATATTAGTTAGTGTATAATGGTGCTGCATAAGCCATAGCAGCAGTTTATGTGAGAATCAAAAAAAAAAAAAAAAACCTACGATTAGCCACGGAACCTGAAGTAAATGATTTTATACTTCAGTGGTTTTACATTGACTAGCGACCTTCATAGCGAAGGCCAAATGGAATGTGCGCAACTTAAGTACGTTACATTTCAAAATAGACGTTGGCGAGTGAAAAAGAGTAAAAATCCCCGGCTGCAATATAAATCAAGTCACTTACACACTTTAAAGCTTGGTTTGAGTAATGGCTCCCTTTTACCAAAGGTCTGAAAACATAAAGCTTGTGATTTTTGTCTTGTTAAGTTGCTCTTTGTTGGATTTAGAGAATCTGTTTAAATTGAAAGGATTAACACTTCGGTTAAAGACTTACCAAGTTTTCAATGAATTTCAGATTTTAATTACTGATAAACCTACCCGTAGATTTATAGTTATTACAAGTATCTTGGTAAATTACTTGAAATAACCATAATATTACAAGTACGTATGTATAACCATAAATAATGTTAAAAGGTTTATTGTACAGAATTTTGGCCTAAAGGTATTGTTTTTTTTTTCTCTAAGCCATACTAATAATCCATCCATCCTCTGCTGACAAACTAGGCTCTGGCAAGCCTCACTTATAACATCATAGGTATTGACTGTCATTATGATTCCTGTGGGTCATGCCGGTTAGGTCAAAGGGGTCGTGTAGGCTCTAAGCATGCATGCACTACCTAAATTACGTCCAAGCCACAGAACAGATAATAAAAATAAATAAATAAAATAATGGACAACTTCCACACACGGTCATCTGGTCCCAAACTAGGCTAGAAGCCTGTACGGTGCCGGTAACCAGATGACTGATATACATACTTATATACGCTTATAACACCCAGACACAGATCAAAACAGACATGTTCATGCACACAAATGTTTGACCTGGCCGGGGATCGAACCCGGGCCCTGCGGCACAGATAGCAGAGTTACTACCATCTGGGCCAACGTAGCTGTCCTGTGTGGTGTGTAATAATACTACGTATAGAATGGACACTGTCATCCGCCCACCAATCGGACCATCCTCAACCTCAAAGATTGTGCTCTCCCCGCTTCTCTGGGAAATCACCTCATGCTCACTCTTGCGCGTGTACAAAATTCCATGTGTGCAGTGTCTGTGTAGTAGGTAGTTATATCGTGACTTTTGTATGTAAATTGAGTCGAGTGTCCGGGGTGTGCCCAGGCGATGCAGCGTACGTAAAGAGGTCACTTGACTTTTTAAACACGAGTAAAAACGGCCTGCGTTAACGCTCTTCGAGTCATATTTTAATAGCATAATCCTAATCCTAATCCTAATCCTAATCCTAATCCTAATATATATACTATTATAAAGGCGAAAGTTTGTAAGTATGGATGTATGTATGGATGTTTGTTACTCTTTCACGCCAAAACTACTGAACCGATTGGGCTGAAATTTGGTACGTAAGTAGCTTAGACCCTGGAATAACACATAGGGTACTTTTTATCCCGATATTCCCACGGGAACGAAGACTACGCGGGTGAAACCGCGGGTCACAGCTAGTATGTACATAAGGCCAAGGATCAATTGAATAATACGTGTTTTCACGTAATGTTGTTGTCTGTAAGGAATTTATTATGTACTGCTTTAATGGACTATTATATTATTTTTCTCGCACTTATAATTAATTGTAAGTAGTTACTGAAATAAATGAATTATTATTAACATTCATTATATTATATTTTCATTATTTAATTGAGTTTTTAATTTAATTTTCATACTCCACATTCATACCCCACCAATTAGGTAATAAGTGCTCAATTCACAAAAAATATTTTCACGTCAATCTATTGTCAATTTGAATCTCAGGCAGGCAAGTTATCTTTAATACTGCTTCAAAGGCTAATATTTTCAAAGGTAAATTTCCAAATAAAATAAAACCTTTATTGTGTTATTTCTGTTCAGATTTTTATATCGTTATACTTTCTTTGAGAGATAACAATAATAAATAATAATATCACTTGGCCTACCTAGGCCCGTAAGTTTCATATTTTTATACCGAAATTCTTCAAACTTCGAACAAAAATAAATTTGGAGATAATATGGGATAATATGGGACATCTTCCACACACGGTCATCTGAACCAAACTAGGCAAAGCCTGTACTATGGTAACCAGATTACTGATATATGTTTATAACACCCGCAGATACAGATCAACCCGCAGACATGCTCAGACGCACAATATGTTAACCTGGCCGGGGATCAACCCGGAACCTGCCATTAGATAAATTATTGCCAGTAATGACGTATACTATGAATAGGATAATCAATAAATACTTTATTGACCTTCCTTAAAAAAATTCTGTCTCTTTCAGTGTTTTTAGACAATTTAAAGTTTTATCATAGTAGTTATAATATAGATAGATAACCACTTTATTGTACACCATAAATAGGACATACACATATAGGAATTATATAAATTAATCTTACGCTAGTACAAGTAGCGTTCTTATTGCTTAAAGTGATTTTCATTATAATAATATTATTATATATTTATAGTACACAATAAATAACTGTTCACAACAGGCTAAGCTTAACAGGAAATGAGACCTCTTAGCAGCTTGACACAATCCTATAAAAATTTCCAAATCTATGTTATATATTCCCCTGTTCCCTCCGAATATAGTAAACCTATTTTATATATAGGTAAATACTTATACTTTGATGTTATAAAGATGAAGTAAACAACGTCCCTATCAATTTAATTTTGTTTTTAAACTTTTATTTTATTTGTAGTGAACGTCTTATCACGCGAGTATAACTGGGATTTTTAGAAGTTCACTATGAAAAAAAAAACCGAGAGTTTACAAGAGAAACTAAAATGATAAAAAATATCGAGATATAAATTTATAGAATGGGTTATCGATGGAATGGAATATCGATTTGTTAAATTTTCGTAGAATTATGTCAAATTTCTAAAAGGCCGTGTACGCTCTTACTAGATACTTAAACAAAGAAGATCGGCAAGATCCTTCATACAGATGTTAATAGTTTATAAGTTACCTTTATATCTCCATAAAGTTGAAACGGCCAGCGAAGTTTGGTGACCACCAGAATTAGTTCTGAGATGATAATATTTGAAGTTTAAGGCTCAGATCCGTGCTGTTGTGGTCACACTTCACTCGCTTACCTTTGTCTGAAAATCGAATATCTGTCAATCTCAAAAATTTTTAAGGAATTTCGGCGATCTGAATCTCCGACAAAGGTTGATTAGATTAATAGGTTGACCGCAAAAACCATAATGCGGTGGGGTCAGCAGTATAATTAGGAAAACCCGTTCTGCGAGAGTACTACTAAACTAAGTAATACTAAATAAATTAAAAAAATGTACTAGTTAACAATAAAAAGGCCGCAGGGCCGCTTATGGTGAGCTGTTGGGGAGTAGCTACCCCACGGACCTGAGTGCGCCCGGGGGAGTATTATGGTCGTTTTGTGTTTACCGGCCGGAGTGAACATTGTTAACGAGTAACAGTCCCCCACCTCTGTCTTGCATTCATTGGCTGGCCAGAGTGAAGTCGCGAGAGCCTTGTGCTCGAGGGAGGATGTGAAGCATAAGTGGCGAGTGGGCGAGCGTGATGCAACCCAAGGGTTACGCAAATGATCGCCGTTTAAAGTCCAGGGACACCTCTCCACGCCCTCTACACGCCTTAGCCGCTTACACCAACGTTTCCCTTTCGTCGCCTTTATTCCTTTGTGGTGGGCGGCTTTTATGAGGGGTCCGTTTAGGGTGCGGCGAGTCATCGCCTGCCGTAATATTTTACCATGAGATGGAAGTGGCAGGTGCCGGAGTCTCTAGGAATAGCCCGGTTACCATCCATCTAGAAATCACACCTATTATAGCCAAATCAAGTCCACAATAGTCCTTGTCCGAAACACGTTAAAATCGACTGAAAGTCGTAGCTAACGGCGTGCGACCGATATCCTACATCCTTGCACTTCGTGTGTCCAGCAAAGAAAATGAATCATTCAAAAGAACGAACAGTTTTGATTGATCATTGATTTATAGCTCTTATACATACCATATTACTACTGGTAATTCTTTTAAACCCTTTTTGGATTATATTCCTACTTTACTCTGTCTTCAACCTCTTCTGGAACTTCACACTCCTATCTATCGAGTAACTGGTCCAGGTCTTCGTCTGGGTATGAAATACTGTAGAGGAGGTTTTTTTTTGTTTATGATAGTGAGTGACAAGACGAGCAAATCAGGTGCCTGATGGTAGGCATTAGGCATCATGATTGCCTAAATCAAACACAGTGCCACCCAGTGCTTTAAAATTTAAAATTCTACTCGGCATCATGCCCAGTAATTTCGCTGGTGACATTGCCCTTCATACCGGAACATAGTAATGTTTGCACATTACTGCTTGGCGGATGAATAACTGGCAAAGGTGTGGTACTTCCCCAGGCGGCCCCCTGCAAAAGAGGCCTACCACTACAACATTTACTACAAAAGGACTTAAGTAGGTATCGATTGTACTCGGAACTGGTTGTTTTTGTAACCCCGCGGAATTGATCATTAGCAGAACATTAATCACCTAATGTGAACATAATAACAAATTACGAACACAATAACAGTGGCATCTGTTTACTACCATTAGATTGCTAATTGGTCATGTGATTAGTCGCCACCGAATGCACAATTAGCGGTTTCTGTGATCACAAAACTGATTTGTTTATTGTACGCAATTATAGCTGATCTGCTCGCGCCATTGAAATATCACTGTTACTTCATCCATTAATGCTTTTTTTCGAAATATAAATCCTTCTTCCTACTAATATTATAAATGCGACAGTTTATAAGGATGTATTTATGTATGGATCTTTTTTAATCTATGGCGCAAAAACTACTGCATCGATTGGACTAAAATTCGGTATTTAGACCCTGGAATATTAAAAAGGATGCTTCTTATCCCGATATTCCCACGGGAACTAAGCCTACACGGGTGAAACCGCACAGCTAGTTTTATATAATTAAGGGAATTTTATATTATAATAGTTGCAATATAAGATTTAAAACTATCATGGTTGTAAGCATTAGGATTAGATATTCTCCAACTCAAACTCAAACTTAAACAGATTTATTCAAATAGGTCATAATCTGACACATTTGCACGTCAATGAAGACTAACAGTACTGAGTCTATCGTGCATTATGGGATATTTACCATGATTCGACGTTTAGCGAGTTTCCCGATATTTAGACGCAGTTGTTACGTCAGGGATGACCTACGAAGTATGTTTGGAATAACTCGCTAATAGTAGCTTAGAAAAGTCAGGAGATAACCTACCTATATTATAGCATAGCAACATTAGTTAGGGTAACTTGTAATTAAACAAGGTTATCAATTATATCAGATATTTTAATTAACGAGTGTTTAGTAAGTAGACTACCTACCTCTGTGAGAAGAACACACAAGAAACTCAAAGGGTTTAATCTTTTATATTCTTCATGTAACAACATATTATAATTACAACATGATGATGATGATGATGATGATGATGATGATGACAATTATGAAGTATGACAAAGATGGTTACATAGTCAGACCTAAACGGACATAATAACAGAGTAAGTAGATATCTTACTTTAGCAGTATTCTGTGCTTTAGCTTTGATATCTCGACGACCAACAAAATGGCGGCACAGTGATATCACAGTATAATCAATTACTCTACAGTGGTGAATGACACAGCGGATCAGTTGAAAATGATACTGCGGATGAACTGGCGAGGAGAGAATCTGGGATGACAGTGACTGGCCCGTACGCAATACCTCTCATATCCTTCTCGCAGTTCAGTACGTGGATCTAACAGGGATCCGTTGAGCTTCATAATCAAAGGAACAAACAACAAAATACAGATAACCAAAATCAGCTTTGCCTGCTTTAAACACGCGGGAAAGCAAACAAAACAAACACACAAACAAATACAAAGCGTCTACTAAATCTAAATAGAAAGAACATTAAAATAATGATAGGGCCTATACACCGTCCTTTAAACAAACACTTATTCAATGAATGCGACAGGCAGTCCTTTATGTACATGCTGTTTTATGACTACGTACTGTTTCCAGTTTCCCACGTAGTCCTGAAATGCGAGGCAGTAACCCTTCAACGAGAAGAAATCCTCGGAACAGTGAAGTCACTCCGCGAAGCCTGCGAAGTTCCCAGTAAGCTTCTGAGCTTCTGGGCGACGTTAGGCTGATTAACCAGGACTTCACGTACAATGGACTAAATATATAGTCTAAGTGCGGAAAGAAGTCCACCTTACATTTCCATTTACTCACCGACATGGCAGGAGGTACGTCCTGCCAGCCGTAATTTTTTTTTTTTTTTTTTAATATTAAATAGGTCTGCGTTTGACCCCAATCTCACCTGATGGAAAGTGAAGATGAGGCCTAAGATGGAGCACGCTTTCCTAGAAGATAATTATTCACTCTTCTCTTGAAGACCCCAAGATCGTATTCAAGTGGGAAGACGTACGCCGGTAGAGAATTCCACTCCTTAGCGGTCCTCGGGATGAAAGTAGCCGCGTGGCGTTTGGTACGGTTAAGTGGAACATCGACCATGTAAGGATTTAGAGATCATTCCGTTGTCATTTAGGAGAATCTGCTCAGTTAACAGTGCCGCTAGTCTTCACTAGTCGCACTGTTAAATGAATAGATTCTTTGATTGTATTATATTGCAGCACACGCTGTATACTTGCACTAAGGCACTGAGTCGCTCTCATTTGTGTAGCTACCTTTAAGCTGTTCTAAATTTTTAGGTACTCGTACAACCATAAATCGTGCAACAGTCAACGTTTTCCAATGATTTGAAGCCGCATACTAATCTGTGTAGTGTGACATGTTATATGAATGACAATTTGTTATGTGGGAACCTACCTAACTCGCCTATGCTAACAGCTACTATTCAAAATGCACGAAATTCCGTTTTTCATTCACCTATTGGCATAATAGGTCGTCAAAAAACACTGCTTCACTGCATACATATTCAATAGCGTCGAACTTTGTTCATTTGCATAGAATGGGAGAGGGCTTAACCAGGTAACTAAGTATGATTTATTGTGTCTGTTGAACTGTGTAAGGTTGAACAAGATTTTAATGGCTTTTGTCTTCATTATTTTTTGGCCTCGACTACATTTAATGTAGCAAAGTTCATGCATAATATTTACAATGAGTCCTTTTAATAAACACACTAACACATTAATATCACACCTATTTTTCGAAGGGGTAGGTAGAGGTGTACTCGTGACTCAGTCCCATGTAAGGATGGACGGGATCGGAGGCGAGTGAAACAGCCGGCTCACGTAGTAGATCTCTATATTATTGAGTTTAATCATAGTGGTACATACAATCCTACTAATTTTATAAATCTCAAATTTCAATATCTCAATTTTCATTTGCAGGGGACCGCCTGGGGAAGTACCACACCTCTGCCATTTATTCATCTGCCAAGCAGTAATGTGCAAACATTACTGTGTTCCAGTCTGAAGGGCAATGTTACCAGCGAAATTACTGGGCATGACGAGTTTCAACAACCGATAACTCAGGGTGACAGGCGCAGTGCAGTGCCGTGCAGGATTTTGAATTTCAAAATACTGGGTCGCACTGTGTCTGATATGGGCAATCATGACGCTTACCATCAGGCATCTGATTTGCTCGTCTTGTCATTCACTATCATAAAAAAAACTTAGGTACATAATTCAAAATATAATTTTCGAAAAGTATTCATAGTTGGTACAGTATCGTCAGAATAAAAAGACAATATGTATGTTGTGATGTATGCTGCAAGCTTGGCATCTATATAATTGCAAACACAGTCACGTTTCGCAATTTTCTGCATAACTCCCCTTAGAATAGGAAGCGTATCTTGTCAAAGCAGCAACAAGCTTTTTGGCTCCTTGAATTTAAATAACATTAACTAAATATTAAATAATAAAAAGTTTTGTAATAATCACTTATATTATAAAATCCTAAATGACTCACTGACTGAGATGCACGCGGAGTCCAAACCACTGATCCTAGATTTTTATTTTATGATAGAGAGTGACAAGACGAGCAAATCAGGTGCCTGATGGTAAGCATCATGATTGCCCATATTAAACGGTGCTACCTAGTGTTTTAAAATTCAAAATTCTGCGCGGCACTGCAATGCACCTGTCATCCTGAGATAAAAGTTGTTGAAACTCATCATGCCCAGTAATTTCGCTGGTAACATTCCCCTTCAGACCGGAAGACAGTAATGTTTGCACATTACTGCTTGGCAGATGAATAACTGGCAAAGGTGTGGTACTTCCCCAGGCAGCCCCCTGCAAAAGAGGCCTACCACTACAATATAGATAGATTCCAATAATATACCCATTATTATTAGGTCTAAATTCGCTAATTACTTAGATTATTGGTAAATGATTATATGGCTAATCCAGACTATTATAGAAAGTACGGCTTAGGTCGGTCATCTTATTTAGACTGGTTGCCATGGTTACGGACGGGAGAAAAATGGCGGCAATGTAAATTGACGTACGCGTGCAATTAAATAATAGATTATTTTTATAAAATCATTGCAAACCTTGACTGAAGTAATTAAAAGGTTTTGTTAAAAGTTATAAAGAACATACATACATTCACGCCTTTTTTCCCGAAGGGGTAGGCAGAGGTGTACCCAGGACTCAGTCCCATAGTAGATACACCCACATTTCGCCAGTATGTTATTGGCTCCATATAATAGGGGGCGAGCCTATTGCCATCTACCGGGCACAGTTCCAGACTCCAGGCAGTTATTGAAATAATTCCTAATAGAAAAATCCAATATTTAACACTTTGCCTGACCTTGGGATCGAACCCGGGACCTCTTGATTGGCAGTCGAGCATGCGCCCTCTACGCCACCGAGGCAGTCATAAAGTTATAAAGACGATATTTTAATTAATAGAGAGATTAGTAAAGAGGATTATTAACATCATGAAACTAGCTGTACCCCGTGGTTTCACCCGCGTAGAAATCGTTTCCGTGGGAATAACGGTAAAAAACCCTAAGTGTCAATCCAGGGTCTAAACTACCTACATACCAAATTTCAGCCCAATCGGTTTAGTAGTTTTGACGTGAAAGAGTAACAAACATCCATCCATCCTCACAAACTAGCATTTATTATATTAGTAGGAAGTGGGAAAGAGGTGGATGTAACAATACTTAAAGTAGTATATCCACCTATTGGCGACATAATATTTTGTATCATCTGCCAGGGGAATAGGTTATTTTGTCGTCAATATATTGGACGGAAGATTAATCGGGGTCGATACAGAAGATGGAAATCGACGGAATAAGGAAGTAATATCTTTATCGTGGAATAGCTGTATTACAAGAGGAAACTGTCAGATGACTGAGGCGTCGACAATGAGTAGCTTTTCGTTAGAAACTCTTTACCAGGAGTCACTGACTATTAGTAAAATTTTGTCTTTTTTGGAATATCGCTCTTTCTCACTTAGTTTATTTTCTCTGAAGCTTACTTCGTACAGTTCAGTTATCTTAAGCTGGCGTGATCTACATTTTGACCATTATAGTGTCTGTGAATAAGTGCACAACATTTCGCATCATATACGTATAATAACGTTATATGTATTATGTAATAACGGTCAATGAAGGAGATGGTTCCTCTTTTTTTTTTTATAACTATTCATCGAAATTACTTTAACCGCTTCAGTTTTTAGTAACAGAGAGCAAGAGTTTTTTTGATAAACGCAACTTTATTGAATTCGAGCGTTATCTATCAAATATGTATAAGAAAATTGGCGAAATGTGGGTGTATCTACTATGGGACTGAGTCCTGGGTACACCTCTGCCTACCCCTTCGGGAAAAAGGCGTGAATGTATGTTTATGTTTTTATGTATGTATAAGAATCGACATAAAGAAGATACGAATTCGATACGTATGCAAAAGTTCAAAAAAATCGCGCTAGGGGTAGCTACAGATCAATTATCTTGTTACCATGCTGTCGTTTCAGCCACTAGAATTATTTCTCGCAATATATCAAACACATCAAAGATAAAGATAAAGAATTTTATTTGCATATAACATGGGTACATACACAATACAGTTAAGCATGCATATAATATTATGTTAAAAAATATTTCGAGCAACCTACATGTTTTGCCTACTGAGGCGCGCAAATGAACAGACTGGCAACTGATGCTCTAAACATAATAATTAGTAATTTTATTTATAATATTAATTTCATTTTAATTAAATATTGAAATAATATGGTATGTAAAATAAAGGAATGTCAAATAGTTAATAGTTTAACTTAATTAATTATTAGTTCAATTTAATTCATTATTATTAATTTATCATTCAAATCTTATCAATTAAAAATTAATTAACATTATAATAACATTTCTCTAGCAATAACTTCTTTAGATTATGTTTAAACATTTATAATGTAAATTCTTTAAAACATTTAGGTAACTTCTTAAATATCATTCTTTCAAATAGAACAAACATGGTGACAAGTTTATTTCGGTATATTATCGATGTTTTCTACACATTATATCAATGATTTCATTATTATTTTTATAATATATAAAATAAAAGGTGTGTGACTTGAGACGAAGAGAATGGACAAATTTTCTGGCAATTTCCTCCAAAGCGTTATCTTCAAGATTCAAAGTCACTTCTGTGAATCAAATTGCTGATTTAGGTTGTCACATAAATATTTACTTTGTTGAATGTTCCAAAACTGTGTCAGAAGTTTTATTATGATTGATGTTGATGCTTAACGAAATAGAGAGTTAAACTCATTCCGGTTATGGATGGTTTACATTCTCTATCGTAATTATCAGCCCATCTACTCACTATGTGGTCATAGAAATCTAAATAACAAAGTAATAGAAATGTAATGTCACTAATTTCATTCTTTGCCATAGGTGGCAAACAAACAGATGGGCCGCCTGATGGTGCTAATCGCCAACTATGGAAAATACCACGGGTGAGGCAAGTATGTTGCCAACCCTTCAAGACTCCATTAATTATCCTTTCCAATTAGATACAAAACACTTGTCGCCACCTCTGTCACGACTGCATACGCATATTTATATTATTTAAACGTGAAACCATTACAGCATTACATAAACAATCTCTAGGTTGCCCCTGATTATCTTACCCATTTATAATAAAATGAAACGGATTAATTAAAGTTGGAAACCAGCACAAATTATTTTCTCAGATGGATGAAAATGAAAACAATATTCAATGAATGAAATAGAGCGGTCTGTCACATTGATTTAAAGAAAAGGGGATACGTATGGTACGTTCTTTCAGCGTTTACTTAATAACTAGCAAGTGCAATTTGCTCAGTGTGCAGATTGCGCAGTGCAATATAATGAACAACAAAGATAGAAATACGTACCTAAGAACGAAGTGCGACCGAGACAATATCAGTCGCTGGTACGACCTCACTTGACTGACGTACGTGGACTTAATGGGACCTAATTGAAGCTTTCCATTTTTGAGAAAACTCTACTTCCTTTTTCTTTAAATCAATGGTCTGTCACAGCAGAAAATCTTAGAAAAAAAAAAATTTGCTGGGATTAAATTGGATTTTTTACTGAATCTTAGTATTGCTATTGTTATATCTAGTTGTCTTTATTTTACGTTTTCTTTTTAATCTTCCAAAATGTGGGTTCGTGTGAGCGAGAGGGCGAATTTGCTTTGGACAGCGCCTTTATACCAATTTCAATTTTGTTTACATTCTATCCCCATAGAGTCCTAGAGTTTCCCTTTAGTTACCTACTTAAAAGATGTTGGTGATAGGTTTTCATCATAAGTTATGTTGAGTTCATGTGAAAACATTCATCGATTCATCATCATCATCATCTCAGCCGTTGGTAATCCACTACTGAACATAGGGCTCCCCATAAAGGGGGGTTTTGACAATACTCGACACTCTTGTCAGGCGAGTTGTCGATTCTTCGATTGTTCACGAATAAATATAGATAATTTGTGAGCCCTAAAGAGATACTCTTTTTGAGATTTTAGAATAGTTTGTATATCAATTAATATAAACATTGTTTTAACTAGTTTCAAAGTTCAAGCGCATTGTTCGTCAAGATCAAAAAGGACTTAATAAAAGCTCTCATTAATAACATGTTTATGGCCCACGGTCTTACCCGCGTAGGTATCGAATTATCGTGCGGTGGAATATCGTGGTAGCAAAGTTAATTTATGAAATTAAAAATACCCTCTTCTGCCACTAGTTTGAAGATAATTAGCTAGAAAAGAGCTAATTATCTTCAAACGGCTGCACCGATTTTCATGCTACTTCACTTTCAATATCATCAGCTTTCCAACAAAAAAAAAAACGCATAAAAACGATGTTTAGGAGCTACGATACCACATACAAATGCATAGACATGTCAAACTTACAAGGGTCACTTTTAAAGCCTAGTTTTTAGCATAGGCCAGTAAGAAAAGCAGACGATCAAAAATTTATTTAAATTTCGAATAAGGAATTCTTTGGGAATCTGTAATGTATATAAAATTCACATGACATTTTTTTACAAACTGCAATAACACGGGAACGATGTCTACGCAGTGAAACCACGAGGCACAGCTAGTTTTTAATAAAAATGAATTATACTTATGTATTTGTTTTGTTGCCGCCTGCCTAGCGTAGTGTTTACGGCAAAATTCCCCCATATAAATAGTTTATGGCGTTCTATGGGGGAGGCCTATCTTCAGCAGTGGACGTCTTTCGGCTGATGATGATGACCCTGATGATTTGTTAATAATCTATATCTATACTAATATTATAAAGAGAGAAACTTTGTTTTTTTGTTTTTTTGTTTTTTTGTTTTTTTGTTTTTTTGTTTGTAACGAATAGGCTCCGAAACTACTGGACCGATTTTAAAAATTCTTTCACTTATGGATAGCTTAATTCAGTGTGAGTGCCATAGGCTATATGAGATTTTGAAAAAAAATGGGGATCCGTAAGAAAACTGCAATATTGTGAACCAAGGTGTTACATAATATAATTACCATATTCATAAATTTGCGTGCGCTGTGAAATGCATTGATGGTAGAATAATATAATGTACTAGGGGTTTGTAGTACTTATCAATACCTACAAAACAGTATACATAGATTATATCCATCTTTTTTGGTTTAGTCACAATAATCGAAAAAGTGATTATTTTCATGCGGTGTGAAAACTATTGGTGGTAGAGTAAAGTAATGTACTAGGAGTTTGTAGTACTTATCAATACCTACAAAACAGTATACATAGATTATATCCATCTTTTTTGGTTTAGTCACAATAATCGAAAAAGTGATTATTTTTCATGCGGTGTGAAAACTATTGGTGGTAGAGTAAAGTAATGTACTAGGGGTTTGTAGTACTTATCAATACCTACAAAACAGTATACATAGATTATATCCATCTTTTTTGGTTTAGTCACAATAATCGAAAAAGTGATTATTTTTCATGCGGTGTGAAAACTTTTGGTGGTAGAGTAAAGTAATGTACTAGGGGTTTGTAGTACTTATCAATACCTACAAAACAGTATACATAGATTATATCCATCTTTTTTGGTTTAGTCACAATAATCGAAAAAGTGATTATTTTTCATGCGGTGTGAAAACTATTGGTGGTAGAGTAAAGTAATGTACTAGGGGTTTGTAGTACTTATCAATACCTACAAAACAGTATACATAGATTATATCCATCTTTTTTGGTTTAGTCACAATAATCGAAAAAGTGATTATTTTTCATGCGGTGTGAAAACTATTGGTGGTAGAGTAAAGTAATGTACTAGGGGTTTGTAGTACTTATCAATACCTACAAAACAGTATACATAGATTATATCCATCTTTTTTGGTTTAGTCACAATAATCGAAAAACTGATTATTTTTCATGCGGTGTGAAAACTATTGGTGGTAGAGTAAAGTAATGTACTAGGGGTTTGTAGTACTTATCAATACCTACAAAACAGTATACATAGATTATATCCATCTTTTTTGGTTTAGTCACAATAATCGAAAAACTGATTATTTTTCATGCGGTGTGAAAACTATTGGTGGTAGAGTAAAGTAATGTACTAGGGGTTTGTAGTACTTATCAATACCTACAAAACAGTATACATAGATTATATCCATCTTTTTTGGTTTAGTCACAATAATCGAAAAAGTGATTATTTTTCATGCGGTGTGAAAACTATTGGTGGTAAAGTAAAGTAATGTACTAGGGGTTTGTAGTACTTATCAATACCTACAAAACAGTATACATAGATTATATCCATCTTTTTTGGTTTAGTCACAATAATCGAAAAACTGATTATTTTTCATGCGGTGTGAAAACTATTGGTGGTAGAGTAAAGTAATGTACTAGGGGTTTGTAGTACTTATCAATACCTACAAAACAGTATACATAGATTATATCCATCTTTTTTGGTTTAGTCACAATAATCGAAAAACTGATTATTTTTCATGCGGTGTGAAAACTATTGGTGGTAGAGTAAAGTAATGTACTAGGGGTTTGTAGTACTTATCAATACCTACAAAACAGTATACATAGATTATATCCATCTTTTTTGGTTTAGTCACAAAAATCGAAAAAATGATTATTTTTCATGCGGTGTGAAAACTATTGGTGGTAGAGTAAAGTAATGTACTTGGGGTTTGTAGTACTTATCAATACCTACAAAACAGTATACATAGATTCTATCCATCTTTTTTGGTTTAGTCACAATAATCGAAAAAGTGATTATTTTTCATGCGGTGTGAAAACTATTGGTGGTAGAGTAAAGTAATGTACTAGGGGTTTGTAGTACTTATCAATACCTACAAAACAGTATACATAGATTATATCCATCTATTTTGGTTTAGTCACAATAATTGAAGCAGTGATTATTTTTCATGCGGTGTGAAAACTATTGGTGGTAGAGTAAAATAATGTACTAGGGGTTTGTAGTACTTATTAATACCTACAAAACAGTATACATAGATTATATCCATCTTTTTTGGTTTAGTCACAATAATCGAAGCAGTGATTATTTTTCATGCGGTGTGAAAACTATCGGTGGTAGATTAAAGTAATGTACTAGGGGATTGTATTAATTATCAATACCTACAAAACAGTATACATAGATTATATCCATCTTTTCTGGTTTAGTCACAATAATCGAAGCAGTGATTATTTTTCATGTGGTGTGAAAAGTATTGGTGGTAGAATAAAGTAATGTACTAGGGGTTTGTAGTACTCATCAATATCTTCAAAATAGCCCACGATAAATTATAACATGTGTTAAGGTTTGGTCATTGTAACAGAAATAGTCATTAATTTGCGAGCGCTGCGTAAACCATTAGGGTTATATTTATTAAAATACAATGTATCACGAATTTACTCCTGATAAACGTCCACTATACCTACTTCTGCTACCCGTGCGAAGCCGGGGCGGGTCGCTAGTAATAAATAAAAAGCTATTTAAACTTTGATACATTCTATGAGAAAGCAACGTTTATCTTTAACCAAATGAAGAGATTAATTAAAGACTTTGTAACGGCTGTATCTTCTTTAAAAGGCTTAAAACTAAAATACTGACTTTTAAGATATTTCAAATCTTCTAAGACGGCTTTTTGTATTCAAAGTATTTAAAATAATTTGTGACTCGTGACTGCTATAATAAACTTTGAATAGAATCATAAATATCAACAATAACCTAATTATTTTTTATTCTAAATAGGTACAAGGCTCAATTAGTCGTAGCTTATCTCTTGGATACTTTAAATTGTGAGGCTCAACGTCCTGACTCGTGACGGAGAGCTAGGTATATCTCTCTATCAAAAAGTTTGCATCATAATATTATTATGATAATATGTTTACATATTATGCCGTGGAGTTATCGGCTTTAGAATACTGCTCTCCACCCTCTCTATACCCGTGGTTGCTGTAAGAGTCGGCTAAGGGTTAACAGACCCAGAGGACGGGCAGCAACGTTCTCTGCGAGAAACCATCGAACTGCGCTTGACAACCCGCCTGCTAAGTATTGGCAAACCCCCCCCCTCCCCCCCGTTATGGGGAGGCCTCTCTTCAGTAGTGGATTACCAACGGCTGAGATGATGATGAACTAATCATCCAACAATTCAATAGCCGGACTGTTTTGTTACACATGGAAAAGTGTATTTTTAACAAAAATAAAATATCGTTACGGGACATGGCTGTTCACATTGATGATAACAGTTACTACGTGACGCTATCAAAGTTCATGAATATTATAATCTTTATATTAATATTATTATATATCGAATTTTTCTATTGAATATCAATTGAATGCTAACTTTTGTGCCAATCAATATAAATAAGGCACTGGCCTTATTATTCACACCATTTTTATAAAGCCCAAAATAAAGATTAAAGGCCCAAAAAAAAACCTAAATTTTTATCGTTATAGCTTTAAAAACTTTATTTTGGATTTTTAGATGACCATCATAGCTTTCGTTTTAAACTCTTATTTCCTTTTAGGTGTCAAAATTAAGGTTTTATTTCAATTTGTAATAAGGGCCTTACCACCCCACTGTACCTGACTTATTAGAGAGTTGGAGTGGAAAAGCTCATTCAAGGGCGGGCCCATTAATTTATTATCTTTATACACTCTTAAAATCTTTGAACAGATGAAAAGCAAAGTTTTTCTAATAAATCTTTCGTCAAAAACAAAATTGATACATAAATTCACCGACCAAACAAATTAAATATAAAATTATAGACTAAGTTCTTCGCTAATGGGTGTTTGTAAATTGTTTTTGGCATTATTTCAGTTTTCTTTCCTTCAAAGTGTGTAAAAATTGTAGTTAGTAAATGCAATTATGACGTAGTAAACGATGTTTCTTTTTGAGCCGAGTTTCCTTATTTATTGGCCATTAAGCTGCATCCGTATAAAGTGAAGATGGGTGGGCAAAAGTTGAGAATACACAATAATGGTATTATAAATATTATTTTATGGTAGTCATAAATACGATCCTAGGTTTTGTTTATTTATTTAGTGCTAAACTTGCGTCACCATGTATTGGGTAAGGTTATGCTACGGATTTGGCCGATAAGTCAGTATTTATTTTAACTAATCATTTTGACAGTGGTTTAGAGCACTTGGATTTTCTATAGTCTGACAGGAAATGTCGGCCTGTGGATTTTTGAACTGTTCTATGGCATAGTGTAATTTTATTAGTTAGGGTAGATAGTAAGTAGATATAGTTTGACCGAAACCACTGTACCACGCCTTAGGTAAGTGCGTGGCAAGACGGGGTAGGGAAACACAGGTCGCTTAGCTCGTCAGTCCATAGTCCACATTTAAACAAAAAATATAGAAATAAAAATTACAATTTCAATAATACGTACCTACTATATCTTATTTCACTCACTTCTATAAGTAAGTATAGTATTTCTCAATATTTTTTTATACGGAGCAATATCTCTATAGCTTTAAAATGTCGTAATATAATAATTATACAGGTATATATATTTTAAATCTGGCGATGTGTTTAAAAGCGACCGAAGCGAGTGAACTTTTGTAACATATAACTGACCCAATAAATATTTCGCTGCAAATGAAGATGTTGTCGAGTATTTAGCCCCCTTTATGGGGGAGGCCTATGTTCAGTAGTGGATTACCAACGGCTGAGATGATTATGATGAAGATATTTAATTAGTTATTTATCTTTATCCTGCCCTTATCTCATTATATTAAATGGGCTCAAAACAGCACGGCTTCTTAAGTCGGTCGATCATTCGTCATCTCTGCACTTAGCGACTCGAACTCGCGGTCGAGTTAATTACTGTCAAATTGACTCCCAACTCTCTATCCTCTTTCATCCACATTCTGATTCTGAATATATCTGATAGTTCTGAAATAGATCTAATAGGTACCAAAACACAATAAATACCTACCTAATATTATTCATTGAAACAAAACAAAAATGAGGCAAGTGTGTTGATCTCACGCGGATATCAGAATACCAAATAACAGCTTTCCGTAAGTGGGTCTCAGACGGGATTGATGTACCTACGTAAAACTGTGGTCGAAACCGAGTTGTCCGCACTCTACCTAATACATAGTTGGATCGAATAAATAAATGTTTAAATGTCTCAAACTGACGACGGATTTACATTTCAAATTCAAAGGTCTATCGGTTTTATTAGGTTTTTTTATACTTAAATGGAGAGGTAACCTTGGACGCAAATGAGGTTTTAATGAGGTTTTATTTCACAAGGAAGATAATCTTCCCACTCTTTACGTTTGTTTGATGTATAAAGCTTATCTTAATCTCTCTTATCTACTCGTATTGAGAAGTATTAAAAAAATAGTGCGTGACTTACAATGCCACCGACTGAGGTGTTCAGGTGGGTAAAATTGGAACTACGGCTTGTTGGCCAGCATTTCGAGATTGTCATTTACTTAAATGTCTCCACTAGCGATGCTGTTATCTGTACGGACACGATGGTGGTGCGATGGTATGAGAAAGTGACACAAACTACAAATATTCTGTTTGTACCTGTGGTAATTAGATATCTATTAAAACATTAGGGTATATATTACTACACATAAAACGAAACTATTTATAATTTTGTAATAGTTACTGTTATAGCCATCTAGTAAATACTACTTGGAGTGCAAAGGTTCATTGGCCCAGAGGAATAAACATAATTAATTTTGGCAAACAACTGAATTTACAACTTGGCCACGACCCGTGGGTAATGATAATAATGTTTAATAGGCGTAATGACTATTATACTATTTACATATAAGATATAATCTGACATGAATAATTGAATATAATTATAACCTTATTGAGTAATTATGACTTAATTTAATAATATTTTTCGTAAATCTAAGTCAAATGACAGATAATATAATGTTATATTATATTCAGTAGTCATACGTCTGTAAAGACGGATTTCGGCGGGACGTAATTGTTATAATAATATGATCGTTTGTAACCTGAAATCTATGAATAAAGAGATTTTGAATTTACCTTAATTTGTAAGTATTTAATACTTTAAGTATTTAAGTATGTATTTGTAAGTATTTAACCTTGCCACCTACAGATGTTAATATTTTTAATTTTGTAATTTTACTCCAGCGTGTTCCAGGTTCCTGTTGTCTTTATCAAACCCACCGTCTGTCCACCTTGTGGGTGGACGCCTTACGCTGCGCTTGCCGGTCTTTGGTCTCCATTCGAGAACTTTACAGCCCCATCGCCCGTCAGTTCCACGTGCAATCTGCCCTGCCCATTGCCACTTCAACATGCTAATCCGCTGGGCTATGTCGGTAACTTTCTTTCGTCTACGGATCTCCTCATTACTGATCAGAAAACTCATCCCTCGTTCACGTTTACCTCCGCCTCCCGCCTCCCGCCGCCCCTGTACCCCGCAGGCGAGGACTTAATTAAGCAGTCTAGCTATAAGCTAATTAATCTGCGGTCAACTTATTTATGGTAATCTGCGGTTTTTGTAGTGGTAGGCCTCTTTCGCAGGGGTCCGCCTGGGGCAGTGCCACACCTTTGCCAGTTATTCATCCGCCAAGCAGTAATGTGCAAGCAATACTGTGTTCCGGTCTGAAGGGCAATGTTACCAGCGAAATTACTGGGCATGACGAGTTTCAACAACTAATATCTCAGGGTGACAGGCGCAGTGCAGTGCTGCGCAGAATTTTGAATTTTAAAACACTGGGTGGCACTGTGTCTGATATGGGCAATCACGATGCTTACCATCAAGCACCTGATATACATACTTATAAACTCTTATAACACCAAGACACATATCAAATAGACATGTTCTAGCACACAAATAATGTTTTACCTGGCCGGGGATCAAAGCCAGGGTACAGGATCACACGGAAAGCAGAGTTACTACCATCTGAGCCAACGAGGCTGTCATTATCAAATTACTAGTAGGTACAGTGTATAGCTGCTTAATTAAAACAGTAACTGGTAAAGACACCTTATTATTTTCGTTCAGTAATAAATGCGTTATTGTTCAACAGTCGTAATCGTACCATGGAGTCTGGCTTGGCGTGATAAAAAATACCCACACGTCAACACGTTCGTATAAAAGTTCCACTAAAATAGGCACTTCGACAAACTGTCGCTGAAATATGGTTACGTAATATTCTATATCTTCATGTATTTGGAAAGTTTTTGCGATAAAACTTGTCGTATTCCTTACATTCCTTCCCCTTCGATAATACGTATTATCGATGGTAGGGGTTAAAGAGAGAACATCTATCCTATTTCTGTCTATGAATTTACTATTTGCCAGTCCTAATTTTAATATAAAATTGGTCGTATGGTTCCCGGCTATATAATAGAGTAACCCCTTTCTCATCCCGTGGAGCCGTGAGACCAGGCAGATGGTGACATTCGGAGAGTGAGCACCGCGCTCTCCGTTGCCAAGTATTCCTCAAGCAACCAATGCGATCAACCAAGCCGCCTGCCAAGCGTGGTGATTACGACAAAATCCCCCTGTATGTAATAATAGTCCTAATATCCTAATCCTATCCTATCCTATCCTAATCCTAATCCTAATTCCTAATATTATACTATTATAAAGGCGAAAGTTTGTAAGTATGGATGTATGTATGGATGTTTGTTACTCTTTCACGCCAAAACTACTGAACCGATTGGGCTGAAATTTGGTACGTAAGTAGCTTAGACCCTGGAATAACACATAGGGTACTTTTTATCCCGATATTCCCACGGGAACGAAGACTACGCGGGTGAAACCGCGGGTCACAGCTAGTTTTATATAATGTAATAGTTTATGGCGATCAGCAGTGGATGGCTTCTGGTATATACAGTATCTTCCGACTAGACAACTTTAAAAAGTATTTAGTAAAACGAGGAGAGTATAAGATTAAAAGGTTTAATCAGGAAAATACGTTAGAATCTTTTCCCCATATGCAAGCTGAAATCCTCGAAACTCTGCAACGGACGACGATTTAACACTCGATAAATCGTGGAACTAATTTTTCTTCTTTTTCTAAATCTTGATCTTGGCGGGTCATTTGCTCTAGCTAAAAGTCTACAACCAACGTTCGCAGCATTTACATTTTAGATACTTGATTGTATTTTGTTTATGTTACACGGCGTTGAGTTTGTTACGATACGTTGATAGTACAACATACATGCAATTATAAATTAGTAAAAGTTTCCTTCTGAGCAGAAAGATATGTTATTATTAATGAAATACCTAAATATAACAAGTTAAATAGAAGTTATACACACTTAAAACATCAGTAGTCAAGAAAGGATTGTTAACGTAGATATTATAATGAATTATATGTATGACTGCCTCGGTGGCGTAGAGGGCGCATGCTCGACTGCCAATCAAGAGGTCCCGGGTTCGATCCCCAGGTCAGGCAGTGTTAAATATTGGATTTTTCCATTAGGAATTATTTCAATAACTGCCTGGAGTCTGGAACTGTGCCCGGTAGATGGCAATAGGCTCGCCCCCTATTACATGGGACCAATAACATACTGGCGAAATGTGGGTGTATCTACTATGGGACTAAGTCCTGGGTACACCTCTGCCTACCCCTTCGGGAAAAAGGTGTGAATGTATGTATGTAATATGTATGTTAATAATCATTTCTTGTTTACATAGATAGGTATATAATAAAATATATCTTTGTTAACAATCCTTTCTCGATGACGGGTGTTTTAAATAAAGTTTATCGCTGCTGCTATAAAAGCTGTTTTACTTCATATCTCGTAATAATTTTTGACTCCCTAGCTCCGGTGTCGACAACCCTTCCAGATATTAGTCTATAGGGATTATGTTCTCTTATCTCCGTGTTCATTTCGATCTAAACTCCACTTAACCTACTAAGTAAATATTTTATTAATATTCCTTTAGGATATGTTTCATATTGTAATACTTTTCCAAATATTATGTTTTTCCACATGCGTTATTTTTACTAGGGTTAGACTTAATAACTAACGTAATTCCTGCGACTTTGTGTGAATTCTCCGTGGGAATTTCGGGACTGCGTTTATTATTCCTTATCTATTGTTATAAGTATTTTTGGAAATTGTAAGGATTTGTGGATTTAGTCTGTGGCTTTGTCGCTGTCAACAAGAATATTGACAATGACAAGGTTACTGGTTTGATATTAGAAGTACTGAGGAGGTGATATACTCTATGGAATAGGCAGATACGCGGGAAATATGGCGGCAAAGCAGTGATAATGGAATATGGAGTGAATTATGAGAAAAATATAGTAAAAGGAGGTGTACGAGGCTTATTATAAGACTTAATAATTTCCATTCGTCACACTATATCATAATAAAAAACTGCTTTCGAGGACGAAACAACCAGGACAATCAGGAGGTTGTACCATTGAATTGTACCATTAATGTACAATTATTGGGATTGTTTTGTCCTACTAGTACCATTGATGGTACAAGTGATGTGCAAAATGTCAGCTTTCTATGTACAAATGTTCGGGCTAAGCGTTGATGAGTGAGTATGTCAAACAATCAGGACTGAATCTTATAATATATATCTATAGGTGTGCCGCGCGATACTTCCTACCCATTCCAGCAAAAGGTATGTTATGAGTCCCGCGGTTTCATTCCCAATGTCATATTTTCAAAGTCTACACTATCTAGTTACAACATACCAGCTCAATCGGCCCAATAGTTATGGCAAACATACACACACAGAAACACTGCAAACTTTCACTTTTCTAATATAAGTAAGATTATATAGATTCACTTTTCTAATAAAGTAAGATTATAGAGACTTCGAAATGCCGCTCTGTTTCATTCACTGAAAAAAATCACGTATAATTTCTATCATCCACTCAAATTTTGCGTTTATCTAAAATGTGAGAGGGATCTAAGACTCTTTGGTGAGATATTATTATTTTGAAACAGTCTTTCTATGTAAATAGGAGATAAAGACCTTTGAACCTTTTCTAAAGAAAGTGAATTTTAGACATAACTATCATCGAGACGTGCACCAAATGCTTCGGTCACAGACAACTGAACCTAAAGACCTGAACTTTAGTATGAAAAAAAAATCACCAATCAATTTTAGTTCTAGTGAACAGTAGTAGTCAGTTCATGTAATTTCATGGATAAAAATATTGATTATGATTTAATGAAAACTGAAAAGGGGTGGAGCCAGCTGATATGCAGTATAAATCATAACCTGAGTAAAAGCATACCCCCGTGAAGCATCATCATGAGTCGTCTGTGTTCAGTTTATATACTGCAGAGAAATTCTAGTTTGAAATTCTAGAAGCGATTCAGCAGTAAGAAAAGTTTATTATGAAAACAAAGTGAGGTTCAGAAAACTTTTTATATTAAACTTCCAGAAGGTACACAAACATAACAGGGTGTTTTTTACTAACAATTGCTAGGGAAATGACATGCGTGTTTTGTTAGATTATCAAGACCTATTTTCCGAAGGAGAGGTGTTCTGTATCTAGTCAGTCTCATTCATCCAGTCAGTCAGTCAGTCAGACTCAATCTCATAGTATATCTACCCACAATTTAGATAGAGTAGCTGAATATTATTTTACGTTTTATATTGAGGTTCTTACGGTATACTCTAAATTTATTTATTTTTTAACATTGTAATTGTTAATTGTATAGCTTAGACAACGCTAACACTGACATGACTAATGTTAGAATAGCATCACAATAGCAGTTGTAAAATGTTTAAATAAATTTATTTTTATTATACCTTATGAAAACATCATCATCATCATATGGAGAGCTGCTGCTCTCCTGCTCCTCCCCCACAAATTTCCACCTGGTACAACCAGCTTGCATCCTGTGTGTTCCGACCTACTCCGCGCTTGTCCTAAAATGTAGAGAGGTTCAAATTAATTCCACAAGGAAACTTAACTGCAATCGGATGAAATCAAGCAGATAGGTATATTATTACCGGAGAAGCGGTAATCTATGTTAATGACTGTACCCTCCGTGCTTTAAACTAACACGGACATAGGGCCTCTATTAGCCTTAAAATTACAATGCAGAAGCAGAAATTAAGAATAATTTATCTTATAAAATTAGGAATAATATGTTCGGAGTTTATGATGTTAGAAAGAAAATTACTCTCCCGACTCCACTTTCACGTCAGTGTTGAATATTCAAATGAGTTTTGGTGATTAACGAGAACATTCATGTTTGGTGTAGCGAATATCACACCTACTGAAAATTAGAGGTTTTGCATAGTTCAAATGAAATTAATTTTACCAACGAATTGCTACAAAGTTCATCAGAGGTTTACAATTTTGAAGGTAAGCCTCGAAGAATTTAATCTATTAATTTAGTTATGAATATTTAATTTAAGAACCATGGTGTAGCGGGTTTTAAGGAATGTAACAAATTACCTTTTCTCGTAAAACAAAATGCAAAGTCTCGAATTAAATTACAGGCTAGCAAGAGGTACAGAGATAAATTCGGCTTAAAATTTACATAAGTATATACTTAGGCAAGCCGCAACACTTTAATTGATGGCCAGCTTTGAAAATAAAAGTGTTTACAGTTTTAAGTACGGTCATTTCATTAGTTCATTTAACAAACCGCAAGTAGCAGGAACGTTAATCATTATCAATATGGATTATTTATAAAATACTAAATGAATCACCGACATGCAATGTGAAGGCTAAACCGCTGCTCCTAGAGGCTTGGAATTTAGGAAGGTGGTTCGATTCGTAATCTGGACGAGTACTAAATGATGTCTAAAAATTCACATTGTTACAGGTCCAAAACGGATGTCAAAGTATTGGTATAAAAGTCCCATTTTTAATAATCCATAATTTGACTGCCTCGGTGGCGTAGAGGGCGCATGCCCGACTGCCAATCAAGAGGTCCCGGGTTCGATCCCCAGGTCAGGCAAAGTGTTAAATATTGAGTTTTTCCATTAGGAATTATCTCAATAACTGCCTGGAGTCTGGAACTGTGCCCGGTAGATGGCAATAGGCTCGCCCCCTATTACATGGGACCAATAACATACTGGCGAAATGTGGGTGTATCTACTATGGGACTGAACCTTGGGTACACCTCTGCCTACCCCCTATGATTGTATTTAATAATCCCATAATTTTACATACATTATTTATTAAAATTTTCAATTAACATACATACATACATACATTCACGCCTTTTTCCCGAAGGGGTAGGCAGAGGTGTACCCAGGACACAGTCCTATAGTAGCTACACCCACATTTCGCCAGTATGTTATTGGTCCTATGTAATAGGGGGCGAGCCTATTGCCATCTACCGGGCACAGTTCCAGACTCCAGGCAGTTATTGAGATAATTCGTAATGGAAAAATCCAATATTTAACACACTGCCTGACCTGGGGATCAAAACCGGGACCTCTTGTTTGGCAGTTGAGCATGCGCCCTCTACGCCACCGAGGCAGTCAGTCATTTTCAATTAAGTATGGTAAAAATACTTCTACAATAAAGTAATGAAACGCACACAGTTTTAAGACACGATGTAGCTAGCTAATTATTACAAGATTATATTATATACCTATAATATCTGTTTGGGTGGTGTTTGAGTTGGCGAAATATACTGAGTGAAACGTTCCTGCGCTAATTGAAGTTTTTTTATGCTAGTGAGTGACAAGACGAGCAAATCAGGTGCCTGATGGTAAGCATCATGATTGCCCATAATAGACACAGTGCCACCCAGTGTTTTAAAATTAAAAATTCTGCGCGGCACTGCACTGCGCCTGTCACCCTGAGTTATTAGTTGTAATATTGCTCTTCAGACCGACACACAGTAATGTTTGCACATTACTGCTTGACGGATGAATAACTGGCAAAGGAGTGGTACTTCCCCAGGCGGCCCCCTGCTAAAGAGGCCTACCACTACAAAACTTAACTTAACTAAGAGTTAACTTTTACACAATATATTCGTAATTTTATGCAGTTGAACAATATGATTTTATTTCAATCTCAACACAAAGCCGTACACAATACAAAATTCGAAGTGAATTCGTATTCGCTTCTGATCCGGGTCGACCGACGTGCTCTCCATTTTACCTATTTGAATACTCCTATGCATCGAGTATCTTGGTGTTATCAATTTCTCCGTACACGTAGCGTTTTACTTACCTATGTATATTTACAGAACAGTAAATAATATTGTTACTAAGCTTTAAGTTAAAGCACAAGAATCGACTACAATGGAGTAAATAAACTTAATACTAGGAATAAAGACAAAATAGCTGTACCTAGCTTTAGATTATCTAAAACAAATAAAAAGACATTCTTAGGAAATAGTGTACGTTTCTATAATAAAATCCCAAAAGAGATAACTGGGCTCTCAGAGGGTAAATTCAAAACCTATATAAAATCTACTTTACTAAAGAAGGCATTCTATAAAGTCAACCAGTACATAGAGGACAAAGATGCCTGGAAACTTCTGCATAGTCGCCTCGCGGCACCTTCAAAGAAAATGAATGTAAGCAAACCAAATATTGTGAAACTATCTGTTGAAAAAATTAAGCCCTACAAGTTTCTTGTGCGTTCTTCTTGTAGAGGTATCTTTCCGAACGCACGGTAGACTCAGTACTGTATCTTCATTGACGTACAAAAGTGTCAGATTATGACCTATTTGAATAAATCTGATTGAGTTTGAGTTTGAGTTTAAACTAACCCTTCCAAATTCAATACAATCCATCCACTCAAATAGCCCATATGCAATGTCAATAAAAATATGTAATAAATTACCGATTCTTTTAAAACCGAACCGAACGATATAATATTTATAAGAAAACTTCAGCAATTATTGATATTTACAGCATATTATACGGTACAGGAATACCTAAATGATAAAAAAATTGTGTAATAAATTTTGCCATATCGGAATATATGATTTTTTTTTATCGTCATCGCTATCAAGCCCCTCGCTCTTGTTACCTTTTATATTATTGCAAATGCCCAACAGGTCTTCTTAGTTAATCATATAAGTTTTAAGATAGTTGCCGACCATCTGTAACCTGTAATATTACCTAAGAAAAGCAAATAGAGTATTGATATTGAGTATTGACTGAGTATCGACTCACTTGAGGTCATTTTCTAAGCGAACCATAAGATCAGGTTAAAACTTTTGTAATACATATTTTGTAATCTTATCATCTTATCTCAGCCATAAGACGTTCACTGCTTGAGATTTCCATCTAATCTCGATGTAAGCGGCTTGCATCCAGTTGCTTCCTGCTGTCTTTATTGGATCGTCTATTCAAGTTGTGGATGGACGTCCTACGCTGCGCTTGCCGGTCCGTGGGCTCCATTTCAGAACCTGACTGCCCCATCGGCCATCAGTTCAACGTGCTATGCGCCTTGCCTGATTAATTATAGCTATTATATTCATGTACCTAATAACTAATCACATAAGTAGATTGTTATAGACAACTAAAAGGTACCTTTAAAATATTTTGCATCTCAAAGACTGACTTCAGCTGTTATTACTTAGTAATAACAGCTGAAGTGCTCTACCAAGGCATTCAGTTTTGTTACCTGCATCGATAGAGGTTTAGTTTTAAGCGTAGTTGAGGACTGAATACGTGAACTCGTATTGGTAAGCTTAAAATTTACCTTGTTTAAAGGAAAATATAAGATGCAGGAGTTTAATTTTGTGTTATTTGGTATCTTGTAAGAGATGCATTGTTGCCATTGCTATTGTTAGTATTTTTATCTTTTATTTTAATTATTGAGCAATAGTAACTGTTATTAATTTCATCATCAAGAATGTGTTGATCCAGCCTAAAGACGACGCTGTAGGGTGTGTATATATTCGCCAACGTTATGTTGTGATACTGCATAACAGCCAGCTCCGAATTTATTTAATTTTCATAACATTTAGTGCTTGCACATAAAATATGACATGTTTGTCTACATAAACTATAAAACGATAAAAACTAACCAACCTGTCGCACACTGCCATAATATTGGTGATTTTGCATACTAAAATTTATATGCGCTAGCGGCTTCTTAAGGTTGTATTATATGTCACGCCATTTTATTTTGTGCTTCTGATTTTGTTTCACAACCACTCCTAGCAACCACTTACTGCTTTAGCGTAATTAATTAAGTAAAATTGATTTTTGATTCATTAAGATTACTTATCGTCTTTCAAGTCTGATATGAAACCTCAAGCAAGGCCGTGTAAGTTTAAAATTAATGTTTCAGCGCTCCATCCATCATGCGGCACGCGGCGCCATTCGTTCCTGACAGTAAAGCCTTTTCACATTGCCAACTGATCTTTGCTAATATTGCCTATAGATACTCTTACTTTGTGCGCGATAATGCGATGGAAATGTAAACTTTGTCTGAGATTGGAAAAATTGTATCAGCGAATTCTTCTTCGATGAATTATTAAATCGACGAGACTTTTAAAACAGACGTTCGACGAAAAATATCTTCTGACAAAAATAGAGTGCATCAAACACTCTATTTTTTGTCAGATTTTCTTTGTGTAATTTAACTTAACCCAAATATACCCAAGGAGCCGGTCTTGATATAGAAGTTATATAGAAAACAAAATTAAGAGAAAGACAATAATTACAAAAAAAATAAAAATGACTTTTGGTATAAATTTAATATTATGGGCGAAGAGAGCAGCAAGCATTTGATTGACACGCATAATTTTAAGGGCATGCGGTACTAATTCATGTTTTATTAACAAGTCTAATCTTTACCATGTTACTAAAAATAAATAATATAATTTTATTTCAAAGGCACGCATTGACAACCCTTATCTACTTTTTATAAGAAACATAACTTATCATAGCGCCTTTTTCCTTGAAGGGGATAGGCAAAAGTATACCCAGGATTCGGTCCCATACCCATACTTTGTAACTTAGGTTTTTAATCCCGACTGTCCCATGTAACAGGGAGCTAGTCTATTGGCGAGGCAATGGGGCAGTTATAAGAAATTGTTAGTATGTATGGCGTACGTTATAATGGTCTATTTGCATGACGATATTCACAGCCACTAAGCAATATACAAGTACACGTGTATCGCTAAGACTAATCCCTAACAGAGATTACGAATTAATACACAGTCATATATCATGCTTTAATGAAGAGAACCTAAGCATCGTTGGTCGGCAGATTACTTGATCATAAATTATGAAGCCAACATGTAGTTAAGTAGGGCATTTAGGCACAAGGATACTTGGTTAGTGGACTGTGTGATGCGTTAGATAACCTCTTGTACAATGTATTAAAGCAAATAAATTATATATTCATGCTTAGTAAATAATCTGACTGTAACATGTCTTTACGATGATAAATCCGTCGTGTACGTGTGTGTAGATTTTGAAGGGATTACTCGAAACTCTATGTTAAATTCATCACTGTATTTTGCTTTTGATAAAATGCTTTTTATGGTAATAGATAACCTCTATTTAAGACACAAAAGCTCCAAGATTACATTGGATTAGCAATAGACATTACATAAACAAAAGCTGTTAAAATGTGGCTACAAGATTTATAAACATTAGAATTTCACCCTAGAGACATAATAAAGCTGAAATTTCTCTTGATAGTCAGCTTAAGTTATTCTAAAACATTAAATAAGAATACCGTTTTCGTTATAACCTATTTTATTTGATACATACATACATAAAGTCACGCCTTGTTTCCATTGGGTTAGGCAGACACTTATTTATCTTAAGGAACTGTGTACGTTTCTAAAATAAAACACCAAATTAGATAACTGGGCTTTTAGAGGGTAAATTCAAAACCTGTATCAAATCGACTTTGTTAAGAAAGGCTTATTATAAAGTTTACCAATACATAGAGGACAAAGATGCCTGAACTTCTGCATAGCCACCACCCGGCACCTTACAAGCAAACAAATGTAACCAAACCAAATATTGTAAAACTCGCAGTTGAAAAAATTAAACCTTGCAAGTTTCTCGTGCGTTCTTCTTGTAGAGGTATATTTTCGAACGCGCGGTAGATTCTTTACTAGTTTGATATTATTAAACGACGGGTTAAAATGTCTTTTTAAGAAACTTTCTCGTCGGTTGTAGGTAATTTTGACCTCACCTTTCCTTAGAACAACATGACCATGATCATGATGTTTAATCTTCCAAGTTAAATTACCTATTCATTATTACACAATATTGTGTATTATCCTACTTGAACGAAACCTTTCACTCTACAGGTAGCATAATTGTTTATTACTCTATTAAAACTCGTTCAAAAATGGTGCCCGAGGTCTTTACTACAAATTTTAATGAATGTTTCTTTGCACACATAATACTAGAATCTGATCTGGTATCAGAACTGTATCGTTATTCTGTATTCACACCAAGGTAGAGGTCTTTCGAATCCAAAGCACTCAGTTTTACTGCACGCATTATTTTGCCTAAACTACGCCTCTAATTTTTGTATGAGATCATTTTTATGAAATTACATAGATAATTAAACACATAAAACGTTCCAGTATAATCTGGTCACCGCCCAGAAATCTTTCTATCTACATCGAGCAGGAGTGTAGGTAATATTTTTTGTGAGTCGTATGAAATACAGTCTGTCAGTTATCTGAGAAAAGGTCACCGCATAATGGTAAGGGCACCCCAAACTTGTTAAGCTCCTAACCTCGCCGACAATGGCACCAGTAAAGCGATTCAACCGATCTAGACGATTTCCACATTGTTTTGGTAAGACGACGCTGGAGCAATAACATTTTAACAGAAAGATACAATGCGATTAAAGCTCAAATTTTAAGCTGTTCTGTTCGAACAAGTGGAACTTACTTAGCTTAGCGATGTGGTTTGATTAAATGTATTTCGATAAAACAGTGATTTAAAGTTCACCATGGACACAATGTGCATAAATATATTCGAATGTTGTATGCTTATTATACCGGTATTATCCAACAGAATTAAAATTAGTAACATTAAGCAACCAAACTAAAATTAGTGATGTCACATACTTTCTGTATAAAGGAACTAAAATGCAGGTGGGCAGGTGATTTGATGAGGAGGATTAAAAACAAATAGGCTGGGAGGTATCCGAATGGTGTCCAAGACTCAATTAAAGAAGAAAAGTAAGGCAATATCATAGATGGGAAGAAGACATCAGAAAAATTTTAGGTCATATGGAGAAGAAAGACACACAATAGAAGAATGTGGCAAACTCTAGGTGAGGCCTTTGCCGAAAAGCAAGCCAATCTCAATACCCTGTGTTAGAATATAATTAAATAGTCATTAAGATGTTATGTAAGATTGTTGAATAAAGGCTATTATCATTATCATATCCGACAGTTACAGAACGGTGTACTTTGCCCACTATAACGTATCAACACCGTTCTCATAGAAATTGTTGACGGAGAGCTGAAGTGCCTTGCACGACAGACGACGGTCACGAAACGGTCAAGTGGTCAAGATGTCATACATTTCTATTCAAAGAATAATATCGTTTCTATAGTGTACCGCTATAGTGGTTCCTTAATGAACATAACATACCATCACGCCTTTTTCCCGTAGGTGTTCCCAGGACTCAGTTCCGTAGTAGGTATATAACTTTTTATTTTTTATTTTATTTTATTTACACCCACATATTTCGCCAGTATGTTATTGGACGCATGTAATAGGGGCGAGCCTATTGCATCTACCGGTCATAGTTCCGGGGCATAGGCCCCGAGATATAGAGATAGAGATAATTTCTAATGAAAAAATCCCATATCTAACACACTGCCAGACCTGGGGAACCCGGGACCTCATGGTCGGCAGTCGAGTCTTATTGAAGTAGATTCAGAAATTGAGATCTCCAGAATTTTGGAAGGGAGTCGAAAAGACACGACGAAGTTTGGTTTCGTTACTAATGTCGGTACAAGTTACGAATAGCTAGTAAATTAAAGCAGTTTATCACCTCAACTTCAATAAGTGCACAGCAAGACTAAATTACAGTAACGCAACCTCATTCATAAAATGGAAATGAGCGAACAAAGCACTTTACGTACATTTTCTGGTTCATAGTTCAGCGCTTAGAACTTCTTTAATAATGTCACTGCACCGAGCTTAATGGATTAACCGCACCGAGTGCGATTTATTTAGTGCTAGCATTAAGTTAGCACCCATAACGCCCGAGATTGCGCTGTTAACGTATGCATATGCACAATCCGTTTAAACGAGCTTTAATAATAAATATTAATGTACATTTGTCGCTGCAATAAAGTAGATATCTACATTAGAATCCAGCCGTCTGAAACTAAATCCGCTTCCTCTGCTGAACCCTCGTTTCAAGCTTCACGTTATATTATAATATCATTTGTTTGACGCTATCGTATGCTTACGCAATGCCTATTTACATAACTATTCACTTAAATTGACTCAGGAATGTTTGGGAGGCCTTAGCTTGAGCGGGAGGCATATCGTAGCTTTCCTTAGGGATTTGAAGTAGTGCTTTCGACTCGATACGCCCAAAAATGTAACTGACAAATTGACAAGGAAACTGAAAGAAAATGTGTTTAGAATTTTATAGCGTATTGGATTTATTTTAAGATGGCAGCGTGTTAAGATAATATAACATCACGCTTTTTTCTCGAAGGGGTAGACAGAGGACCCAGAATCCAGTCCCACAGTAGGTACACTCACATTTCATCAGTTATGTTTATTAAGTCACATATTCTTAATAGCGAGCGAGCCTATTGCTATCAACCGGGCACTTTAATTCTAGACTCCAGGCTGTTACTGATATCTTTTTCTTAGAATATCCAATAACACTTGCCTGATCCGGGATTGAACCCGGGATATCATGATCGGTAGTAGCGCTTGCGATCACTAGACCACCGATGCAGTCACAATTCTCATGATTTTCTCAGACAAAGAAATAAATAACATAACATACACTCACGCCTTTTTCCCGAAGGGAAATAAAGGTGTACCAAGGACTCAGTCCCATAGTAGGTACACCCACATTTCACCAGTATGTTATTGGTCCCATGTAATAAGGGGCCGAGCTTATTGCCATCTACTAAGAGATACTTCCTGATGAAAAAATCCTATATCAGAATCATACACTTTGCCTGACATGAGGATCGAACCCGGGACCTCATGATCGGCAGACGACCCACTACGCCACCGAGGCAGTCATAACACATAAGATATTCCAAGATAAAGGAATAAATATCGAAGTATAATATATTAATGCTAAGGTGTTATGTATTTACCTAATGTATTTCTATGTCAACAGTATAAGAAGCCTAAATTGAAAGGATTTCGTCGTATTTTACGAGTCTTCATCGAGCGTCCTAACCGCTGTATAAACTGAGCGCTCGAACGCTACAATTGGCTCTCCATCGCTCGTTTAGTTAGATTACTCATCTAAGCGGTTTTGGAGCTACTGTGAAATTTCAATATGTGCTAGGTGTGTCGCGCGGTTTCACCTGCGTAGTCATAGTTTTCGTAGGAACATCGGGATAAAAAAGTACCCTATGTACACTTTCGTACATCCTATCATTTTTTTTTATGATAGTAAGTGACAAGACAAGCAAATCAGGTGCCTGATGGTAAGCATCATGATTGCCCATATCAGACACAGTGCCGCACCCAGTGTTTTAAAATTTAAAACTCTGCGCGGCACTGCACTGCGCCTGTCACCCTGAGATATAAGTTGTTGAACATCGTCATGCTCAGTAATTTCGCTGGTAACATTGCCCTTCAGACCGGAACACAGTAATATTCGCAAATTACTGCTTGGCGGATGAATAACTGGCAAAGGTGTGGTACTTCCCCAGGCGGCTCCCTGCAAAAGAGGTAGGCCTCTTTTGCAGGGAGCCACTACATGAATAATCAAAATATCATACTAATGTTAGAAATGCGAACGTTTGTGAGGGAGGATGGATAGATGGATGTTTGTTATTCTTTCACGCGAAAACTACTGAACCGATTGAGCTGAAATTGGATATGTAGGTAGGTTAGACCCTGGAATATCACATGGGGTACTTTTTCCCGATATTTCCACTATGTCTACGCGGGTGAAACCGCAGGGCGCAGCTAGTTTTATATAAACTTTCGTACACTACAGCAGGCAGCACTGGGCCGCATCGTAATAACGTTATTATATATATACCAGCGAAATTACTGGGCATGATGAGATTCAACAACTAATATCTCAGGGTGACAGGCGCAGTGCAGTGCCGCCCAGTATTTTGAATTTTAAAACACTGTGTGGCACTGTGTCTGATATGGGCAAACATGATGCTTACCATCAGGCACTTGATTTGCTCGTCTTGTCATTCATTATCATAAAAAAAAAAGAAAAAAAAATATAGCACTGAAATTCACATAAATAATCGCCTACTAATGTAGGTGTACTTGCCAAGGTCGATCCAGGCCGAATGATCTTAATGTATGCGAATGATCTCGCCTATCTATCTCGATCTAACATACGAGTATCTATGTTCTTTTCCTTTCGCATTGCCAATCTAACGCTAGTATAATATAATAAATCTATGATACTTTCAGACTTTCAGAGTAGTTCGTCAGTCATTCTCTACCTACCGCAATGCTAGCTATACGTTTGAACTGTTACAGAAATTGCCAAAGGAATGGAAAACAGTGAAAAGGTTTACTTAGGGCCTTCTTCCTGAACTCAGTAGTCTGTAGTGTACAAGCCCTTAACCTTCTTATTAGTTTTTCTGTATTTATAAACGTAGCCTAAATTGAAAAGGATCTTTTTATTATTAATTTGTGCAATAGTACAATAAGATACAAGTGTGCTAAGTTGAACATTACGCACGAGGTGGTATTTTTCGCGCGAGCCAAAGGCGAGCGTGAATAAGAGATACCGAGTAGCGGAATGTTCATAGCACACGTGTTACATACGACGTTTTTCAACACCCTTAGATTAAGATTATAAGATAAGATCGGTAATATCTTGTAACGCCTCTTCTTCGATAGATGTTGATATTTTTAGTAAGTAATATTAATTAAAAATCACGACCATGCTATTAAAATTTTAGCGTAAATTTTTAGCTAATGAAAATGGCGCGCTGTTTTTTTTCACATCGCTCGCTCATACTAGCACAAGTGCACTGGTAAAATTAAAATGTAATAACCACAAAATCGTGTTTTTAATACACAAATTAAGGTTAATTTGTTGTTAAAAATATAATATAATTCGATGATAAAAACATTGTTAATAAGTGTTAATATATATATTCGAAAAACATTTATTGTTTTTTGGCATATAAACTCTTACATAAAAAAAAACCGTTAAGTAAAAAGCACTAGTGCGTAATATGCTGTATAATGAACCTAAATACGTAAGATAACGGTCACGTTACAAGAGTGTTGAAAATAATATTATTATGTCTATTAAATTTTAATTCGATAATGTTTCGGGTTTTTTATAAGTATTATTATTTATAAGTATTGAAATAAGAAAATGTTTAAAACAGAGCGTAAACCAAAAACTTTGACGGCAAATTTCAGGTTCCCATCGAGTCACATCCCAAATAAGTCCTAAGATAGTGTGATCGGGTGGGATTTTTTTAACAAATAATTTTGCAAATTTAGTTAATAAATGATTACTGTGGTAATCTTACATTAACATTATTTAACATTATTGACGTAACATACAATCACACCTTTATCCCGAAGGGGTAGGCAGAGGTGTACCCAGGACTCAATCCCTTAGTACCTACGTAGGTTACACCCACAATCTAAAATTAATTTAGAACATCTAATATTATATTGTCTGTTAGTGTTACGCCTATATATACCTATATATATTTATAAATAAATGAGTGTGTAGGCGGTAAACCATTTGCTATGAATGTAAGTAATATGCAATCACCAGGCAAGATTTGTTTCTAAAAATAAATTGAATGCTCCAAAATTCACCGACGATCTATTTCCAAAATTATTCGGAGTAGTTTTATACAAATGCTATCATGCTTGCTAAAACCTTCAGTACAGCTTTAAGTAAAGCTTTAAGTATTAGCAGTATTAGTCTATTTCCTGGACAAACGTTTCTATGACGTCATAGACACTTCTGTGATTTTTTTTTTTTATGATAGTGATTGACAAGACGAGCAAATCAGGTGCCTGATGGTAAGCATCATGATTGCCCATATCAGACACAGTGCCACCCAGTGTTTTAAAATTCAAAAATACTGCGCGGTACTGCACTGCGCCTGTCACCCTGAGATATGAGTTTTTAAATCTAATCAAGCCCAGTAGTTTCGCTGGTAACATTGCCCTTCAGATCGCAACACAGTAATGTTTGCACATTACTGCTTGGCGGATGAATAACTGGCAAAGGTGTGGTACTTCCCCAGGCGGCCCCCTGCAAAAGAGGCCTACCACTACAAACGACTAAGACTAACTGACTAACTAACTAAAAGACTAAGTAATTTCCTAAAATGGGACCACTTACAGCTTATCTAACTATGCGTCTGTTCCTGCGTTGCTCTTTCAAGACAGCCATCTCTTTTATACGTTTACAAAACATTACGCGATGTACATAAACGGTACTTTTACGTACAATTGAGGCAATTTCCTTGATTACACGACGTATTCTAATGACCATCTCAGTAACTGCGTGCGTTTGTGATGTCGCTGGAAATTGTAATGTGGAGTTACGATGGCTGCTGTATTGTTTGGGACATTAGTGATAATACATAACATACATTCACGCCTTTTTCCCGAAGGGGTAGGCAGAGATGTACCCAGGACTCAGTCCCATAGTAGATACACCCACATTTCGCCAGTATGTTATTGGTCCCATGTAATAGGGGGCGAGCCTATTGCCATCTAATGGGCACATTTCCAGACTCTAGGCAATTATTGAGATAATTCCTAATGGAAAAATCCAATATTTAAGACTGCCTGACCTGGGGATCGAACTCGGGACCTCTTGATTGGCAGTCGAGCATGCGCCCTCTACGCCACCGAGGTGAGATTAGTGATAATGATAGTAATATTATAGAGATCTAGAAGGTGGTCATTGATTTTGGAGAAAAAACCTTTGAACACTATGGTAATGTCATCACTTATAAATTTTTGTCACCATTATACATCAATTGGGTACCTTCTCTTATAATTTATAGGCTACGTTGGGATTCAAAAGAGAAAAAATATCAATACCATTTAATTTTCTATGCGGAATCTAGTACATATTATATCATTATAGGAAATATTCTTGAGAATATCTCGTCGGTCGTTTGATGTCAGACCGCCCACTGTCTTAGTAACTATAGTGGGTATCTACATGTTCAGCAAATTGGCGATCAGTGTACCGAGGTGAATTTACAAACCGGTACACAAAGGTAGCTAGATAGTAATTCGTTACTACACTTGGGTATAATAGCGGTTGGAGTAATCGTATTCTTCTGAACTAGGTTGGCTAGATCTAACTGAGATGTTCAGTATTGTCCCTAGTTCTCATTCCATAGAAGCTATTCTGACATGAAACAAAAGCGACCACACGCACAGATACACAATTTCTTTTTAATTTTTTTTTTTTAATTATAGTGAGTGACAAGACGAGCAAATCAGGTGCCTGATGGTAAGCATCATGATTGCCCATATCAGACACAGTGCCACCCAGTGTTTTAAAATTCGAAATTCACTGCACTGCACTGCACTGCGCCTGTCACCCTGAGATATGAGTTCTCATCAACATCGCCCTTCACACCGGAACACAGTAATGTTTGCAGTTTACACATTACTGCTTGGCGGATGAATTGGCAAAGGTGTGGTACTTCCCCAGGCGGCCCCCTGCAAAAGAGGCCTACCACTACAAAAACTTATTATACTTATGTTCAAAAAAGGCGTAGTAATACCACAGGTAATACTTTAAGGGGTGCCCGTCTACCCATCAACCTAAACTATTTTTAAACATCGGAACTCCCGTACAAATTGGATCAGCGGATTGGCAAATTTGTACGGAAAGAAGATTTTCTGCAAATTTCAGATTTTTTTTGTGGGGATAATATCTACTTAAACAGTGATTTTGATTAACTCTGTGGGAGCTCTCTAATTTTCTAGGTTCGTTACGTTACGCAGACCTTGTAATTTTGTTATACTATAGGCACCAACAGAATTAAGAATAGAATAGAATAGAAAACATTTATTCATTACTACATCTTAGTACAAAAATATATGTAATTAGTTATTTCTATGGTAAAAAAATATTGTGTACATATTAGACAGACAGATAGGATAGGGACTTATACTTAAGTTCAATGTACAAGGTGGTAACGAAAAGGACGTACGTAGCTCAGCAGCATACGTTAAACGTTCCATGACTGCATGGAATTGTACTAGAATATGCACAATATCATTAAACTAACTATTATATTATTATACTAAATATACACTGTAGGAGAACACGCAATAGAATAAATAGATATTTTTTTCTAGCCTATGCTTTCCCACTGCTGGGCAAAGGCCTCCTCCAAGTCCTTCCATACGTCACGCTTCTGCGCCACCTTTGGCCAGCGATTGGTCTAAGTCATCACGCCATCTCTTTCTGGGCCGGCCTCGGCGACGATGTCCGTCTTCAGGTGCCCATTCTGTGGTGATCTTTGCCCAGCGGTCAGGTTGCATGCGACTAACATGACTTGCCCAATCCCACTTTAGCCTGGCAGCCTTTATGCCCACGTCAGTTATGCCTGTCTTAGAGCGCAGTGTGATGTTTCAAATGAAACATAAACATAAAACATACTTTCACGCCTTTTTCCCGAAGGGGTAGGTAGAGGTGCACCTCTCCGAGTCCTGGGTGCACCCAGGACTCGGTCCCATAGCAGATACACCCACATTTCGCCAGTATGTTATTGGTCCCATGTAATAGAGGGCGAGCCTATTGCCATCTACCGGGCACAGTTCCAGACTCCAGGCAGTTATTGAGATTATTCGTAATGGAAAAGTCCAATATTTAACACTGCCTGACCTGGGGATCGAACCCGGGACCTCTTGATTGGCAGTCGAGCATGCGCCCTCTACGCCACCGAGGCAGTCAAAAAGATAAATATAAATGATAATAGATGAAATAGATAATAAATCATAGAATTCATAATAAACATTTCACTAGCAAACATAATATAAAATACCTACTCGTACCTACCAAAGAAATTCAGTGTCTCAATACCCTATCAAGTACACTAAGTCTGCGTTAAAAAGCACTTTAACGCACTACTTGCTCTGGAAACGAGCAATATCATGAAAATATTCTGTTCTTCAATTTCCACTCTTATTGCCCGGGTATAAAATTTAAGAGTTGTGAAGATCCTTTCCCTTTTTAACCTTATCGATACTAAGCCCCTTCAAGCTTAAGTAGTACTTGATCAATAAACAGGCACAAAAGTTACACGGTACTTCAACTTGTGTTATCCAAAAAGAAGTCGTTAGTATCCCCCTAGAGACCTCGTTCCATAAGTTTTTTCTTGTGATAAAAGATATTATGCGAATTGAGTTGACTCGAACAAGTGTTTGGAGAACAAAAGTAGGTGAAAAGCCTTCGTAAAGGTGGAAATGTGAGTTGAGATAAAGATAGTAAGTAGTTTCCTTGAATAAACAATGTTCCTTTATTGCTGGTTTTGCTACTTCGGTAGGTAGGTACAAACATAATTGTTTATACAACTATTCTTTTTAAAGTTATACTTCTTGTTTTTTAATAAAAGTTCGTATTTTATTTTCATTTGGATCAATACGCTTTTTATTTTTATCTCTAAACTACAAAAATCCTGTGACTTTATTTAAGTGGAAATTAACTTCATACTCCAAATTTGAGTAAAAACGGTTTGGGCTGAGTTGGGAATGGGCGTTGAAGTGTGTGAGTCATTCAGGCCTTTGATTTTTATTACACATAGAGATGAATATGTATTCCCAATTATTAAAGTCATAAATACATGAATATTAAAGCTTTTTGATCTATACCTACTCTTAGTATTTTTATTTATTTTCATGCAAAAAAGTAAATCACACAAGAATATTGTGTTTCAAAGTCAAAAACATCGGTTCTTAATTTATAATTATGGGCTTTGAAGATAAAAAAGCGTACCTACCTATTTTGTTTACAATATACTTACCTGCATGCAGTCGCTGATTTTATACATATGTATGAGGCACGTTCCTGTATTTTAGACCTTTAAATAAACTGAAAGTGCATATGAAATGAAAAAATCTATAAAATTTATTTCATCGAGATGTATATTTTATGTATATGATTTAAAACTAACATGGTTGTAAGCAATTGCATGCGCCATGAACGCATAATGCATCAAAATATCTGGAAACTCGTAAAATGTCGAATCATAAATATATCCCGTAATAAGTGATCATAATTTATTTTATTTTAAATATGACCCTTATCACCTTCGAGCAACTCGGTATTCCGCCGCGCCGTTCAAGCTTATCACAGAATACAGATCTAAAGGTACCCTATATACGTACGGTATCATCATTACTGCGGTTTCTCGCCATCCGCATCCACTGCGACCCATGTATAATAGATATTATTCGAACAATAATAATACTTTACTGAACAATCAAACATTGAACATGCGGCAACGGGTTATTCCGATTCCTCCAAAGGCCCAATGCGTTCGAAAAATACCTTTTCATACGTTGATTCCCGTGCCCTTCACGCATATTTTAACACAATTATTTCATTCCTTGTTCCTCCAAAGGTTACAACGGCGCCGGCCAGTCGCCGTCACTCAGAACGTCCTACTTTAGCCATAAAGTACGTCGTCTGCATTCTTGGAGTAGCCTACATACAACAGAACTGCTGCGTCGAACCTCACGTGTATGCACACAGAAGATAAATTATATATATGTACATAGGGTAACGTATGTAGTATATAAGATCATAGGTGTAATCAATAAAGTTAGGCATCACCCTACACTCTCGGGTTGATTCGTCTCGCCCGTTACCTGCGGCCGAGCTGCTGTTGACAAACTGTCACTCTACTAGTAAGAGTAGTAAGAGAAAGTAATAGTAAGAGACATATGCCCGGTACCATGTGTAAATTCCAGATTTGCACAAAAACGGTTTGACGTTGTAGTACCTAAACTCTACAACAAATTAAATAAAAAACATAAGGTAACTAAAATGACAAATAATCAAATTAAACATGCAATACTCACCTGGCTACAAGAATTTGATTATGAAGGAATAGAGAATATGTTAAGGGATTTGTACTTTTAGATAAATATCAACACTCTCACACACTACCTCGACAAACATACACACATACACACACCCCCACACTCATTCATTCTACTCACACATTCCCTCCATGCCCAACTCTTACGAGGCTGGTGTCATGGAGAGGGACTTACACACATACACTCACACACCCCCCCCCACACCCCAACACACACACTCATACTCAACAGTTTAAAATTTTTCAAGGCACATCCGCCCAATTTTAAATTTAATCAAAATTATTTATTTTTTTAATTAATATAAGTATTTTAGTAATTTTCATATAAAAATCTCTTAAATGAGAATATAATATTATTATTGTAATCTAATGACATATTTTAGTGACGTAATATAGTTTATAAGCTCAAAAAATGGGAGAAGCCACTGGCTCCTGAAACACAGTTTATACTAGTTCGGGAGCCTATGGATTCAAAATAAACCTGTACCATATTTATTATGTCAATAAAGATATATTGATTGATATTGATTGATTGAACATGTACAACTACTTACTATTTATTCATTCCATAGATTAAAATCGAATAATCTCTGGTTTGTGATCGTCAGTCGTAAATAGTGAATTTATACCACATTCTCTTTATATTAAAATTTTAATGAAAAGTTTAATACAACTTCAATTAAAGTCAAGTTAAAAATTAATTAGTAACTTTGCTTACTCGCAGTACCTTATTACTTAGTTTTAACTCTTATTTTGGTCTAAAATTAATTTATAATTCCAAATACTTACCCGTGTTCTAAGAACCAGTTCGATTGCAATCTTATATGGTGTTCGTTAATACAGCTTGCACTAAGTCGCATCTTATAGTGTCAGGATTTTATTTACAGCACAAAGGAATTGTATCGTCTTCTTCTTCGTTTTGTTCCATTGTAAATAAACGTATTAAGGGTATTCTTGTTCTTGTACAATGGATTAAAGTCTTGTGTATTGTGCTATTCTTTTCATCGCTTAGTTTTACGCCAGATATTTAAGTAAAGCCTTCTCACGCTAAAGAATGTAGGCATCTTCCAAACAATGTCTTAAATTAAACTGTACGAGTATAATAACATACCATAATATTATCACGCTTTTTCATCAATTTATCATCCACATCAATTCGTCTATGGGGTAGGCAGAGGTGTACCCAGGACTAAGTCCCATAGTAGGTACTCCCATATTTCACCTGTATGCTATTGTTCCGTTGTAAAAGGGGGCGAGCCAATTATCATCTTCTGGGTACTGCTCCAGACTCCTGCCTGTCATTGAGATAATTCTTAATTGAAAAATTCAAGAACTTGGGACCTCATGATCAGCAGTCGAACTTGCGAACTACGCCACTGAGATAGTCACACGAGTCAAACGAGTCAAAAGAGTAACAAGCCTGCTAAACTAAGTATTGGCACAAGAAGACATTTCCTGTCTGTCCTGAGCTGTCACTTGCCAAAATTCTATCTCGGATCAAAAGGCATTCCAAGAGGAATGCCTTCAGATTTGTCTCACCTCATCTATCTTGCGGTACTAATAACAGTAACTTTAAGCAAAAATACCTGAGATAAAATAAGGATAAAAATATGAGCCAAGCCAAGTTCATTTGCATATTTTGTAGTAGGACTTTCTAATTTTATAGACTAAGCGGTCTATGGGAAGATCGGGTAGCTCAACTGGTAAGTGCCGATCACGTGGAATGGTGCGGAGGGTGCGTGGTTCAAAAAAAAATTTTTTGAACCACGCACTTTTTTCAGAAAAATTTCACCGGGTGAAATTTTTCTTTCCATTGCATATTGTATTTTGTAATAAATTTAACATTGGAAAAGTTAATCATAGTCGGAAAGGTAGAAGAGAAACCAGTTTAAGAAAGGAGTACGACACGACTCCAGATTGTTGTAAGGACGGCGACCAATACAATACTGCTGGAGAAGTTTAGTCCGTGCCTATTCGTGATCACGATCTTCGGGCCGTCACATCTCTTTAGACACATATACTTATTACTATTCTTTATTTTGTCGAGAGGGTGTGTGTAGCCTTCATAAACTAATCAGCCTTGATTTTAATAAGTCCTTTCTTCAGGAAAAAATCAGAGTGCGATAGTACCGACAGCGGGCTTTTGTGTTTAAATGATCAAAATATTTTGTCCAATGACAAATGACAATGACGTCCAACGGGCTATGGAGAGGGCTATGCTTGAAATTTCTCTAAGAGATCGAATTAGAAATAAGGAGATCCGTAGACGAACGAAAGTTATCGACATAGCCCAGCGGATTAGTAAGTTAAAGTGGCAATGGGCAGGGCGCATAGCACGTAGAACTGATGGCCGATGGGGCTGCAAAGTTCTCGAATGAAGACCACGGACCGGCAAGCGCAGCGTAGGACAAGGGGGATAGACGATCTGATAAAGATGGCAGGAACACGATGGAGGCGGGCCGCTTACAACCGGACTGAATGGAAATCTGTGGGGGAGGTCTATGTTCAGCCAGTGGACTTCCTATGGCTGAGATGATGATGATGATGATGATTTCGTCCAATTACAGATACCTAGTAAAGCAAAGATAATCTTTTTATGAATTAATTTATTTATTGTTAAAACAATCGATGCTCATAAAATACACAACTTGGTACTTTACACTTAAACGCGGGTTAAGCTTGACTCGTACAGAACATTGGACAAGCCTACTGGTATTTATACAAATATATTCATATGCGGGGTGAGGGCCATGAGACGTGTAAATGCATGCATAATATTCCCCATAACCATGATAAAAGGAGGCCAATGATGGGGATATAAAATTCGCCGCCCAAGATTTAATGGATCGTAAACATGCCAGACATGATTTGGGGAAGTAACTATAATAAGTATCAGTGTTGCTTTCGCTTACCCTTTTATTTTAGGCTAGCTGTGTCCCGCGGCTTCACTCGCATAGTCTTCGTTCCCGTGGGAATATTGGGATAAAAAGTACTTTTTATGTTATTCCAGGGTCTTAACTTTCTATACCGTATTTTAGCCCAAAGGTTGAGTAATTTTAGCGTAAAAGAGTAACGAACATCCATCCATCCATCCTCACAAACTTTCGCATTTATAATATGAGCTGGATGATCTAATAATAAATGAAGAGAATGAAATGGGTTTAGCTTAATGTCAAAGGAATCAATTATAACGTTAAAAGTAGACAACATCAAATTCACATAATATGAATTTCATTTCAAAAATTATTGGTACTATATAGATAGGTATATAGATAAAAACTTTATGCAAAATATAGTAGGTACAGTTAGTCATAGGCTATCTACTAGCGGAGTCTCGCTTAAATTTCGATTTCTCCCAGACAACCAAACGGAAAATAACTATAGTATCTTTAATTTTTTATTTCCCTAAGCGTACTGTGACACGCTCGCTATTTTCTTTTGACCAATGACAGTGTGTGTAAATGCCATTATAACTCTTTTTATTGAATATTGAATATTATTTTATAAGACCGCTGCTGATGCTGGTGCCGCGTGAACGGACCAACCTGCAGCAGCATTCGCCACTCACGCGTGCCCTGCGCGCCCTCAACATAATAGCCTCAGAGAGGGTCGACCTATCCTCGGTTTCTCTGAGTGATTTCACACGGATGACTGTAATATTATACATACGATACTGTATATATTACCTTATTTTCTTGATCACTTTTATGTTTTTTTTATCTGAATTATCCTTTGATGATGAAACATTTGATGTATGTTGGTATTTTAGTCATTATTTCGCTTGTAAATCGTCCGCTAAAAAATTGTAAGCATGTCGTCTTAGTTTTCTCTTCATAATTCTATCGATTTTAGCTGAAATAACTGAAAATTTGGTTTATTTTTGTTATTAATTTTTGCAATTTTGACTGACATGTTTATAATTGACACATTCAAATTGTCTAATGTCTTTAAATCTTAGTTATATTTTTTAAATTTTGTGAGGTTGAATACCTTTCTCAAAGGTTTCAACTATTTTTACTTGATGTCTGTAGAGGTTACATACCTTGTTAAAAAGTTTTAATTATTTTTTACTGGCTGCATGTACTTTTCTTAAAACTAAATTCAAAATTTGGGGTTTCGAAATTTAACTGGGAAAATTTGGATAAAAAGCGGGGTCCTGGATACTTTTGGTCATTCTCCTTCTGATTCTCAATCTGATTCTCATTCGGATTCTTATTCTGATTATTATTCTTAATCGTAGTCAGGCTCAGTCGGAAACTATTCTCGGTCCGGTCTGAACCTTCTACAACTTGTTCTATTCAACACTTGGTCGACAACTTGGACAACTTGGAGATATAAATAAAATAAAAGAAGGCCAGGAAGCGCTGTCCCTTGGGGCCTCCAGAGGGGTACCTGCGAAGAAGATAGAATTGTGCCCTCCCCTTGAATCATCGAGATCATAACAACTAAAGGAACTCAGGTACGCCGACTCTCCCTATTATTCCGGCGTACCGAGGGGGAGGTGCACAATACCTGTTCGTGGTATTTCGTCTGGCTGGGGACCTCACCGACCTGAGGTCACATCTGCGGTCGGCGGCGCCCGGGCGGCGTCCTACGGTCTTCAAAGAACCCTCTGCAACAGCTGCCGACCTCACACCTCCTCCCTCAATAGTTTTTTTTAGATTCTTTTTTTTAGTTTCTAATCTTGTTTTAATCTAAAGTAAATAAATTTTTAATTTTAATTTTATCTTTTTTTGTTATATCTACCTAGGTAGGCCTTAGGTAGGTACCTACATTGGTACGTTACCAACACAGTAACGTTACATGACATACCTATTATGTTACTTAGATAGTTCGTATATTATAGGAATAGTAAGTACATTGTATATAACTCTAGTTTTAAAGAAAATAATTAAACAAAAGTGTTCGTTTATCGCATTACATATAACTCCTATAAAGTTAAACTATTCTAGTATTCTATAAATAAAAAAAATATAGATAATATTTTATTTTAGCTTGCCCTGTTTGTTGGTGTTGTTTATTTATTTATTTGTTTGAGTTAAATTTAGTAATTGAAATTTGACGTCTTCACAGACGATTTGACAGATGATCGTGATCAAAATGCTGGGGCGTTTATCTGGCCCAACGTATAAGCATTGCTTTTCAACGTCGCAATGCCGCCAGTATCTTGGTTACGCTGCCATCTGACAGTGGTTTAGAGCACTTGGATTTTCTATAGGCTGACATTGTAGGCCTGTGGATTTTCGAAGTGTTCTTTGGCATAGTGAATTAAGTTAGCGTAGATAGTAAGTATGTAGATATATTATTTAGACTTTTTCAATAAAGGCCCCGTTCTGCCCCCGTTGACAGATTGATCTAATATTTCGTAGACACTTTTAGTTTCGATGAAAATACAAGTATATTTTTTTACCATTTTCTTTAAAATTTTATTAATTAAAGAGTATCTATAACCTTGTATTTGTTTGTATTGATACATTGTCTCTAATTCATTGGAATATAAATCAAAAAGATACACAGCCTTTAAAAATTAATAAACGATGATTTGGTCAAAGTTTACTTGCAAACAGATACGCTTGTAATGCAAAAAAGACAGATCTGCTTAAGCAAAGCGCTATTCTGTCACCATTCATCAATTTGAGGGAGTAAACAGACAGAGAAGATTGATGTTGACGTGTTTTAGTAAAGAAGTTTACAATTTAGTGGGCATTAAAGGCATGTAACAACATTAACATTTTAATGTTTCTTGCAGACTACAAACATTCACTATTCTTATCATCAGTATAACTTTCAAAAGTTAAACCTTCGTTGTACCAACACACATATAAAAAAATAAATTATGGTATTTATTTAGGCACAACAGTGCACTAATAAATGTCACATAAGTTACATCATTAAATAATAATATAAACAACATCGAAATTTTACATCAAATTCTTTAAGTCAAAAACTTGCCATTAGGCTTTGTCTGATAAAAACAATTTATACAATAATAAGCTTTTTGTGTAAAAAAAGTTCTTATTTATTATTTTAAATTGCCTCTCTCTGCTGAGTTTTAATAGACAATAGACAGTCAGGTAACCAATTGTAGAATCTTACACAGTTATATACAAATGATTTGTTTACTATGGCTAATCTATTTTGGGGTAGTACAAGTTTGGATCTAGTTTAGTATTTGTGTTCACTACAAAATGTATAAAGATTTTTGCGTACATGTAGTTGTAGTGGTAGGCTTCTTTTGCAGGGGGCCGCCTGGGGAAGTATCCCACCTTTGCCGCCGCCAAGCAGTAATTCATCCGCCAAGCAGTAATGTGCAAACATTACTGTGTTCTGGTGTTCTGCAATGTTACCAGTGAAATTACTGGACATGACGAGTTTCAACAACTAATAACTCAGGGTGACAGGCGCAGTGCAGCACCGCGCAGAATTTTGAATATTAAAACACTGGGTGGCTTGTGTCTGATATGGGCAATCATGATGATACCATCAGGCACCTGATTTGCTCGACTTGTCACTCACTATCATAAAAAAAAACATACATGATATTATGGAATATTTAAAGAGAGGGCATAGTCAAGATTCCAATACTTTGAAATCGATCCCTCAAAGACTCTCTAGATCCCATGCAATATATTTCTCAAACTGCTGTTTTTTGTAAGATAAACATACAGTTAGCATCAGCTGCATAACCCTATAAGAGAATTCCATAAGACATTATACTGAATGAAAATAGCTAAACAATTTGAGCAGTCTTTATATCTGTCAATTCCCTGATCTTACGTACGGCATGTGCAGCTGAGCTGAGTAATAAAATTAATTATATTGTTTACAAGGGAAAATTTAGTAGTAGGCGATTGACATTTAAACCATTCATTTTTTTACATAAACACTCATTGACATAATTTATGGCTTGGCCACCGGGTATGTCTTTCCTTATAAGCTTGAACAGCAATGAGGTATCTTCGGCAAATAGTCTAACATTACAGAATTTACTTGTATACGAGTATAAGACATAACATAACATAACATACATTCACGCCTTTTTCCCGAAGGGGTAGGCAGAGGTGTACCCAGGACTCAGTCCCATAGTAGATACACCCACATTTCGCCAGTATGTTATTGGTCCCATGTAATAGGGGGCGAGCCTATTGCCATCTACCGGGCACAGTTCCAGACTCCAGGCAGTTATTGAGATAATTCCTAATGGAAAAATCCAATATTTAACACTATGCCTGACCTGGGGATCGAACCCGGGACCTCTTGATTGGCAGTCGAGCATGCGCCCACTACGCCACCGAGGCAGTACGAGTATAAGGGAAGTTCATTTATAAAAATTAAAAAAAGAAAGGGTCTTAAAATGGAGCCTACGTACACTACCTATATCACACCATATATAAGTCACGATATAACTACCTACTACACACTACACACACATACTCGCTCGCGGGGTGAGGAAGGCCCGATTGGTGGGTGGATGACAGTGTCCATTCTATACGTAATGTTATCTGTGCTGTGCCTATCCTAATCCTAATATACTATTATAAAGGCGAAAGTTTGTATGGATGTATGTATGGATGTTTGTTACTCTTTCACGCCAAAACTACTGAACCGATTGGGCTGAAATTTGGTACGTAAGTAGCTTAGACCCTGGAATAACACATAGGGTACTTTTTATCCCGATATTCCCACGGGAACGAAGACTACGCGGGTGAAACCGCGGGTCACAGCTAGTATAATAATATAGGTACAATTTACAATAAAAGCTTTTATTATGTGTATCTATTGCACATAACCAAGGTGATATTCTCATTGAATGTGGTTTTACTTAACAAAAGAACAATGACTTCTCAAATTCTCTAGAATATTTTCCGTCGACATTTTCTCAAATAAACATTCTTTTGAGAGAATCGCTGGGACAATGAGAGCGGCAGTAACGACGCCATGAGACTTGATAATGCAAGTCGCCGCTTAAAGGGGCTTATTAAAATTGAATCACCCTCTTAAATGCGATATTCACGTATCTTCTGACAGTTGTTGGAGTTCCGTTTACTTTTTGTGGAATTACTAATAGAGTTAATGACTGTTTTTTTTGTGTAAAATTAAGAACTATACGTTTTTTATTGATTAGTTTTCTGTTTCCGTCAAAATACATACACATAGGTATGACTGCGTTGTGGGCGCATGCTCGACTGCCAATCAAGAGATCCCGGGTTCGATCCCCAGGTCAGGCAAAGTGTTTAAATATTGAATGTTTCCATTAGGAATTATCTCAATAACTGCCTGGAGTCAGTAACTGTGCCCGGTAGATGGCAATAGGCTCGCCCTTTATTACATGGGACTAATAACATACTGACGAAATGTGGGTGTATCTACTATGTGACTGAGTCCTGGGTACACCTCTGCCTACCCCTTTGGGAAAAAGGCGTGAATGTATATTATGTATGTTTATAGGTATGAATATAATAACAATTTTATAACACAATAATATACTGTTGAGTTGTTATTTATTGAAGTTATTGAATTACAACAAGAAAATGAGGTCTCGAAATTATTACTTGATTCATGTACACTGGATTGTCATTGCAAATTTAAATTCAATACAATAAGCAAATATAAACTGAAATTTTTGTCAGTCTGTCGAAGTAATCGGACAGAATTTTAAACGTCCGAAACCCATGTTATTAACTGTTACTATTAAGGTTTATATTGTATCTTTTTTCAATCCATAACTCAAGTAATAAATGAATTCGGATCCCTCCACTGCCGATCATGAGAGGTCCCGGGTTCGATCCCTAGTTCAGGCAAAGCGTTAGATATAGGATTTTTTCATTAGGACTTATCTCAATAACTGCCTGGAGTCTGGAACTGCGCGCAGTAGATGGCAATAGTCTCGCCCGTCGTCGTCGCTCGTCGATTACATGGGACCAATAACGTACTGGCGAAATGTGGGTGGGCCTACTATGGGACTGAGTCCTCGGCCTTTTTGCCTTAAGGGTAGACAGAGGTATCTGTCTACCCTTTCAGCAAAAAGGCGTGATTGTATGTTATGTTATTATTGGGCAATATATATAGAAGTAAAATCTAGGGCCAAATTTTTTTTTTCAACATTAAAAACAATTTTATCAACGCACACACTTTAAATTAGATAAATTTCTACTCTTTTCGGTGAAGTTTTAAGTGTTTACTACAGTGAATCTTTTTTGAAGTCACTCTTACTAATTGAATTGGCTTTCTAAAAAATATCAACACGGTTTAGTGGCATTATTTGAAATGAAACAGGCCCTCAATGCCAGAGTTTCGCGGTTTGGGTGCTTTTCAGGGGTAATATTCGAGAGTATTTGAAAGTTCAGTCACGAAAAAGAAAGGTGTATACGAACTGGAGTGTAAAAAATATTGGTCCGCTGACGTTGAATATTCAACTCAGGATCAATGGACATTGAAGAGCTGAGATTAAAATGTTTTTTTATCAATGCAAATACTTACCTTTCTTTTCCGATGTGATTGGAAAAAAGCTGATGAATACTAAGCTATTTAGAATTGTAATCTTCTTTTTTTTAGGTAAATATTATCCTTATTGATTTGTGACAAGTCTAGTCAAATATTAATTTAAAGATTTATTATATTATTTCTATTTAGAGTTTTTCTCAGATAATGAGAGGATAATATTAGCCTTGGGGTCATCGGCTATAGAATTAGGGCCGGTTTTTGATCGTAGGGTACAGTTAAGATAACCATTTGTTAAACTAACTATAGTTAAATTCTTATCCAGTGGTTAAATCGTACTAGGGACGAAAAAACGAATTTTGCCTTCTTTGCCTTTTAAGCTGCTGAATGTCTTAAGGCAACCATTAGTCTACCAACGGTTGCCTTAAGACATTCAGCCCAATCGGTTTAGTAGTTTTGGAGTAAAAGAGTAACAAACATCCATCCCTTCATCCATCCTCACAAACTTTCGCATTTATAATATTAGTGGGATTTTACTTATTTTATTAAGAAATTACGGGGTGTTTTTTGATAAAATAAATAAAATGAAATATTGTCATAATATTTGCATCGATGAACTTCATATTATACAAAGCTTTTTATACCCTATAATATAACAGGTTAGGCATATATATCACGTTTATTGCTTTCCGCCTTACCAATAACGATCTAATCATTGGGTTCAACCGAGAAATAAAGGCGTGGGTTTCCCCAAGCCGGCTATCATCAATCCTTGACTACTAGTGGATAGAGCTCCAATATTTTTAGGATTCAATTTAGGGAACTAAATAGGTACTAGTGGGTTTAGTAGGGATTTATTAGATACAACAAAAGGTAATCATTCTTCCTAAGTATATATATTATATTTATTTCGTTTTAGTTACTTGTTGTCTAAGCAGTGTTTTGTTCCTCGACAAATTTTTTAGTACAATAAAAGATTCTCTATCTGTTCATGTCTTAGTCTGCTCTCGTCACCATGGCTGATTCAATATTCAATATCAATATTTCAACTTGGCCGAAACGTCGAAGTAATGATGAACATAATAATGATGAAAATGATGATCATACCTGATGGTAAGCATCATGATTGCCCATATCAGGCAGTGTACTCCAGTGTTTTAAAATTCAAAATTCTGCTCGGCACTTGCGCCTGTCACCTTGAGAAATTAGTTGTTGAAACTCGTCATGCCCAGTAATTACGCTGGTGACATTGCCCTTCAGACCGGAATACAGTTTAATGTTTAAAATAATAATTGCACGGAATAATGTTTGCACATTACTGCTTGGCGGATGAATAACTGGCAAAGGTGTGGTACTTCCCCAGGCTGCCCTCTGAGGAAGAGGCCTACAAAGTTTTTGAGCGATTAAGTCCTCGGTGAATGCCTCGGTGGCGTAGTAGTTCAAACCCTACTGCCGATCATGAGGTTCCCTAGGTCAGGCAAATTGACAGAGCCAGCGAAGCGTCTCATTTTGAGACTGTCAGTCGACTGACTATGTCTGTTTGTTCTCGCCTGCAGGTCGCATTTTTCAACCAATTTTGACGAAAATGGGCGTACAAGTTTTTTGTTTTATCTCAAATTTTCTAACGATCGGTACTTTTGATTGGAGAAAAAATAAGAGGAAAAGGGAGGAAGTTTGCTGTAGCAATATTTAGCGATGGATTGCAATCAAATTTGAGAGGAACACTAAAATTCCTACACAATATGATACAATTTTTTTTTTGTAAAATTTATACCTTAATATACCAATCAGACTACACATTCCTCTTTGCCTTTACGAGACAAACCCGCCGACACCAGATTCGACCTATATAGCTATTTTGCTCAAAAGTCCGCATAGGTAAGCCTATTGGTCAAATCAATCATCTGAAATTAGATTTAAAATTGGACTTTCTTCGTTAATTTTCTCTCCAATATAGATAGGTGGTTTTAAAACTCTGAAATAGCTTTGCTGAGCCATTGTAGAAGAAAAAGTGCCGGTCATTAGATATAAATAATTTTCTAGTATCGCCATTTATTAAACCGAAATAAGCAAATAAATATAATAGGTACTAAAATCGGAACGCGCGTCGCCATTAAAAATACATAGCACTTAACCTCACTTTATTCTAATTAGATAATAAATTAAACGGCGATAATAAGATGGCTAGTATGTTTGCAATATTATCGTGAATAACATTCATTACCCGGCAATATTGAAATATACGGACTCTTGAATTTATCTATTATTTCTTAAATTCTATTCTATTAGTTATTACCACCTCGCTCGTTGTAATTAATTAAAACAGCCAATGTACTCGCAGTAATTAAAAATCTGTTTACACAACCGGAGAACTAATTTATCAGAAAAGGCCATCCAATATAGTAATTAATTGCTTCCAGCTTTTATTATAAATGTATGGATAGATGTAAACTAAACAGGGTTGAATCATGTCACACCGCTTCTAATTGAAAAACCGGCAATTTGGGATTAGCATGCATATTTAATGACCCACGCACGCGTAAATATTTTAGCATGTGCTTTTAAATCGAAATCGTTTATTAAACATGTTTATCGTTTTATGTTATATTTATGAGGCTTAAAACAACAATCATGACCAAATAACGATAAATTAATGACGGATAGTTGACAGGTCTCCGCAGGCGTTCCGCCTAGATACCATGGAATGCGGTAACTAAAACTATGCCAAAATCGTACCCGAGCCTATTTTTTACGCACACTAGCATTGTGTTACGCACACTATAATTTTAAAATTGCCGTTTTTCGAAACTATTGTTTTTAAGGCGGTGGTGACGAGCGATATCTGGTCAGAGCACGAACGAAAGTTTTGCCTTTTTTATGACGAGGAATCAGAATCGATGTATGTATACGACTCGTATAAAGTTCCTTCCTTTCCAAAGTCGGATAAAGGTCAGCATAGGACTGAAGTGGGCGTACACTAAGAATGATAAAATATCGTTTCCTAATTGTTTAGGCACCGTACGGCTCGGGTTTTCTTTTCATTTCACGTTGCAGTAGACAGAATTATAAATACGATGTGTCAGTCACCGGGTTTTTGATGTAGGTCTACAGACAGACGGACTGACGGGTCGGTGGGTCTGTGCCCAGTTTTTTCATCCTGTGACAAATGGCCTCTTTTCTCGCTTCGGTAATTGGTTAAATCTAAGGTATGGAAAAAGTTTTTGAAACAAATTCCCGCAGATGTCTTGTCGTCGGTGCTGAGGAGATTAGTGGCGATTTTTTGTCCCTCGTCTTAAGTAAACGCTTTACTAATCTAAAAGAAAGGAAAAAACACCCAAGCAACTTATTCTTTAACTTTTTAATTAACGAGCAATAAACGCATCCCTTACACGCTTTTACCGAGACATTTCAAGTAAAATACACAGTAAAGGTAATTTTTGATGACACTGAAATACCTACTTCTGGTTTTGGTCATAAAAGACTGAACAAAAGTATTCTGGCTCAGACTGGTGAAAGACATTAGCAAGATTGGGAAAGTTCCACGAGTAGAATGCAAGCTTTGGCCAAACTCTTTCGAGTACTCATTAGTTTTGTTTCTTTACTTAAAACAATCCGGAACAAAACAAATTATTTGATAACATAACGAATAAAATATAATTAAATTTAAGCTTGGCTAATTTTTAAATATGTAACTAAGCGGTGTTAATTTTTAATCTTTTAAATTTTGACTTGATATACACACTGTCCACAATCTTTGGAAAGTGGCCAAAAGTGAAACTACAAGCTTGAGCCTCTTAAGAACACCCAAGCTCATAAGTACAAGCGCTTGGACGAATCAAATAAATATTGTATTATGCGAACAAAAGGTACATAATATTAGAACTTGGGATAGTAATTAAAAATACTACAACTTTTTCTCTGACAAATATAATAAGATCAAATAGCTTTTTACCTTGTGTCGTCTACAGAATATATTATGCATCTCAAAATATTAAATAACATATTTTCAGAAATCTTTTTCTAAGCTTTAAATGTTTTAACATACCATTCTATGTATAAAGACCGAAAGTAAACAGTGGCAGTGATTAAAAAGTTCAAAGTTTCCTCAAAGCGAAATGAGACTTGGTTCCTGCTGCCACTTGACTTAATATGTTTGTGAATGGACGCGAAATAAAGAAAATGCCAGTGAAAATAGAACAACGAAATTCGGAAGTGCAAATAAATAAATACACTCAGGTACCTTTTTGTTTGCGTTTAGTACTCTCTCATAATGAATAATTTCCTCGTTATATAAAACAAAGTCAGTAGTAGGTATGCTTAGAACTTTAAACTGCGCAATCAATTTTAATGCGGTTTTTATTAATAGACAGAGTAGTTCAAGAGAAAGGTTTATATTATGAATAATGGTACCCGGAACGAAGGTAGGGCAGATCACTAGTTATAAATAAGTATATTTTTTATAAGATATAATTAATTTCTCTTAATATATTCGTGGGGGCAGACAATAATATAGCATTTCTTTATGTGCATAGACAATGTACGACATAATCTAGATGTGTTTGCTTTTATTTGTCTAATGGGTGTATCTCGTTATTTTGTAATACGTATTTGTAATGTTCTGCACGTAAATGGTATGATTGTGTTTATAGGCTAACATTGTGAATGTTTTGGTGTATACTATTAGTTCATAGTCTGTTTATAAATAAAATAAAAAATCTTTATTTGGAATAATAAATAGGGTTACATGGTACATAATGAGTAACGATGATATAATAATAATAATAATAATAATAATATGGAACAACTTCCACACACGGTCATCTGGTCCCAAACTAGGCTAGAAGCCTGTACTATGGTAACCAGATGACTGATATACATACTTATTTATGCTTATAACACCCAGACACAGATCAAACAGATATGTTCATGCACACAAATGTTTGACCTGGCCGGGGATCGAACCCGGGCCCTGTGGCACAGAAAACAGAGTTACTACCATCTGTGCCAACGAGGGTGTCAATCTAAATATCTGCAGAAGTATAAACTGCGTCACAGATGCCAACGCCCTCCTCCGGAATTAGTGTAGAATGCTTATTCCAGTTAAAAAAAAAAAAGAATATCAGTTACTTAAAATGACAACATGACAATGATAATGATAATAATTTACATGACGATATTATACAAGATATAACATATGTATATTATAGATATACCTGTGCCCGGTAGATGGCAATAGGCTCGTCCCCTATTACATGGGACCAATAACATACTGGCGAAATGTGGGTGTATCTACTATGGGAATTAGTCCTGGGTACACCTCTGCCTACCCCTTTGAGAAAAATGCGTGAATGTATGTGTGTTTTTTTGTATATTATATAAACATTACATTAAAATAGTACTGGACTTATAATAATTTTGATTTAAAGGTGTACCCTTAATGTATGAATGTGAGCGGAGATGAGTAATATAAATAAATAATACACTGTATGAATATTTAATTCTGGATACCTAAATGTAAGCCTTTTGACCTTTTACAAAACGTCGCCCTTTCCTATGTTCAACCCATTGAGTCGCAAGAATCGGTATCAATTTCATGAACTGATTCCTGATTTAGTTCCTCGTCGTAATACTTACTCGGCGAAACTTCATCGAAGAAGACGCTAATATTATTATAACCGTTATCGGATACTATTAATTTCGAGTTCTACCCTATCTTGGGCTATTCTTACACTACCTAATATGATTTTCAAGAGTAAGAAGTTAGAACGTAAAAAGAAGATAGAATCTAAAGCAAAGTTCAATAGAGCAAGGGTTTGTACGCTACTACTTAAACGATAAAAGCTGTAACCATGAATATTGTATGAAAATTGACGCAACGAAGACGCCGTTTGAAATTTTAAATCCAGTCAGGATTTATCGGTGCCTGTACGTCGTACATAATGTATTGCAGTTCCTTGTTTTGATGTAGTGCTGTAACTTTATTGGCGCTGCATAAAATTGACGATTCGATAAAGTTATGGCGCGCGAAATTCGGTGACGTAATGTTGAATCGTTTTCAAACTTTGTAATGGTGTTTTCATTCAGCGATTAGTAATTTTATTGCTATACTTATCTCATAGCAAACAATTCTAGATAATTAATCACTATATTTATTTATATTATAAAATCCTAAATGACTCACTGATTGACATGCGACGCAGAGCCCAAACCACTGATCGTTAGACACTTGAAACTTGGAATGTAGGTTCTTTTTGTTGTCTGGACGTGTGCTAAGAAAGGATTTTTAAAAATTCACGGGTCCAAAAAGGGCGTCAAATACTTTGACTGGTATAAAACTCCCATATTTCATAGTTGCGAGCGGGCAAAGCCGCTATTTTTACGCTAGTGATATATAAAAATTAAAGTCCAAACTGACTGACGGCAACTATGGATTTAGAGAACTGAAATTTTGCACGTAGGTTAAGATTATTATTATGTTGTAGGCAAGGAATAAGAAAAGAATTCCCGATATTTCCATGGGAAAGAAGTCACAGGAATTACTCCATGTACTCGTTAATAAAAATATACCCTATCAATATAGCAAGTAGCAGAATAAGTTTTCAGTACTTATTTTGACCGCCAAAATTAGTCAAAATTGGCGACAATATTCCATAATTTATTTAAATTTCATTAGTCTATTTGCCAAGGTTCCAGCAGGTACAAATTGTACCCTTTAAACATTTTAATTCTAACATTGTCATTATATACCAGTTCTAAAGCTTTGTAAATGCCCAAAGTTATTTTCGGTATCGTCATAAAAAATAACGACTGAGTTTATAGGAGTAACAGCGTTCACTGGAGTAAGGTCTTGTCGCATTTATATTTAAATGAACTTTATTGTGAGCCTGGAATACAAATTTGTGATCTCGACACCCGTCCTACTCTGCAACAGTTTCAAATTTGAACCGACCTACATAGTACTTTTCTAGTTCTTCCCTGGAGTCGGGTGTGTGGTCAAACGTTTCTGGTGTCTGAGTTTTCAGGCCTCTCGACTGTTTATGACATGACCTACCGACTGACGACTTTCTTTTATGATGACAGCCAGGGCTAACGGCTTTACTTAAACATCACCAAACGATTACATAATACATACATAACATAACATACATTCACGCCTTTTTCCCGAAGGGGTAGGCAGAGTACAATGTATACATAATACATTGTACCTATATTACTTATACTTTATTAAAAAGACTACTTTTTAACAGGAAAGTGGACCTATCCTATTCTCCTATGGAAAATCTATCAAATCGATGTTTTGTATTCCCCTGTTTCGTCCTAATATGGTAAACTTATAGAATAGAATAGAAAACTCTTTATTGTTATCACAACTAGTACAAAAAAACAGTAAAATCACATAATATAACTAGAAAATGTGTAACAATTGGCGGCCTTATCGCTCAGAGCGATCTCTTCCAGGCAACCATGCGGTGACAGGACTTATACCAAAATGCTGGAAGGACGGTGGTTTCACAATTTAAATTAAGTAATTTTAAATCTATACCAAAAATATAATAAGCATATAAATATCTCTATAAAACTAATACATAATTTATTTAATAAAACTAAACAAAATAAATAAATAATAAAAATTGCAATACATACAAATACCATACATATTATAATATATAATTATACATATCATACATAATATAGGTACATAACAAGTGATTCAATAATAATACCTAATATAGTTAATTATTAAGATAAAGAAAGGTAGTGAGATCTGACACGCAATTTAAAGGAGGCTTATATATTATAATAATATATATATCCTGCTACTTTGATGAAGAAACTTTGTCCTTAACGTTTTAATTTTGTTTAAAACTCTTTAATTTTTTGTAGTTAACGTCTAATTACGCGAGTTAATCTGGAATTGTAATATAGGTGTATTAAAATTCAAAATTCTGCGTGGCACTGCACTGCGCCTATCACCCTGAGATATTAGTTGTTGAATCTCGTCCCAGCCCATCATGCCCAGTAATTTTGCTGGTAACATTGCCCTTCAGACCAGAACACAATAATGTTAGCACATTACTGCTTGGCGGACTGGAATAACTGGCAAAGGTGTAGTACTTCCCCAGGCGGCTCCCTGCAAAAGCCTAGACTAGGCCAGGCCTATCACTACCAATATAGCAACCACCACACCAATATAGGATACGCGCTTAATGTTTTTATCATGTTAACTATTTGATAACAATCAAAAACAAAGGTTAATAATGTTCATCTCGTATGAATATGCAAAGCACGTGGTTAAGACACCGAAATTAGGTCGCAATTCTGATTTACATGCGTAATAAACATTGTTTTAATGAGAAAGCCATAACGCGGTAATGAATAGACAGCGGTTATCAACTAGCTGTAATAAAATGGATATTAACACTAGTTTGAGGTGTTGATTTCCACTTTAACTCCTTAACCAGATATTTTAAATCAATGTATCTCAGAACATGCCGTGAATTTTCACCTTATTTTAATTCCTGTAACATATTACTTCAGATATCTACTTATTTTAAAAAGCTTTCAAATAAAATCCTATTAACACTAAATAACGTGGCTATGTTCAAATCAAGAGTGAATAAGTATTTACTGAACAAGCGTGCTCCAACTTGGCCACATCATCACTTAGCAGCAGGTTAGATTGCGGTCTGTTTAGTAACACATAAAAAAAAATATGAATTTACTTACCATAATGTGGTGAATACTTACAAATAACTTTATTGGAAGATATTATTTATGGCAGTTACCTATTATGAATATATCCTAATATCCTAATCCTAATATCCTAATCCTATCCTAATCCTAATCCTAATCCTTCCTAATACTATTATAAAGGCGAAAGTTTGTAAGTATGGATGTATGTATGGATGTTTGTTACTCTTTCACGCCAAAACTACTGAACCGATTGGGCTGAAATTTGGTACGTAAGTAGCTTAGACCCTGGAATAACACATAGGGTACTTTTTATCCCGATATTCCCACGGGAACGAAGACTACGCGGGTGAAACCGCGGGTCACAGCTAGTACATAATATTTATATTGTATTCAACGAAAATAATATTATGTAAAATGCCGACCTTTACAGTACATTACCCATTTTCGAAACTAATTGCTCGTTTTTCAACAGTCTCATTTGTCTTACTCGTATTCTCTCCCGAGATAAATATAAATTAAAACCATTATTTTACTTCATATTTATTTAGCCTTAGACTGTTTATTATCTGAGAAAAGTAATGAGACCAGCTTTATTTTGAAGTCCCTATAGAGCAAAATTTATGCGTAGACGCGTTGGCCTTTGGCAGGTTGATTTCCTCTGTACTAGAAAAATATATTTAATATTAAAATTAATACAGTTATAAATGGACAGTTTTGACTAATTCGAATAAGTACAAGTCAAACATACATACAGTAACGCCTTGTTGGGGTAGGCAGAGACTATTTATTTCCACTTGCTGCGATCCTGACACACGGTTTTCGCTTCTTCCACTTTTATGACATTCTTCATACATGCACGTCGGTTGTAGGTACTTTTGACTTGGCCTTTCCTTAGTACAACATACAAGTCAGTATGCATATAATAGATAAGTTTCTACGATTTATGCATATGGCATTGCCCAACTTGTCGTCGACAAATCAGCTTTCGTCCCGAATTGTCCGCCGTAGTCGACCCATAATATATTTATTTATAAAAAAATCTTATTTTGTCCTACATTCGTGCCCAAGTTGCTTTTCATAATATATAAGTACCTATATACAGATAACTATGTTAACTCTAAGGCTGAGTTTCAGCAAGCTACCTTAAATATTAACTGATATGATCATTCATTCACATATGTATTGGATTTTTCCATTACGATTTATTTCAACAACTGTCTGGACTCTGGAACTGTGCCTGGTAGATGGCAATAGGCTCGCCCCCTATTTCATGGAACTAATAACATACTGGCGAAATGTGGGAGTACCTATTATGGGACTGAGTCTTGTCTTGTATCCCTTCGTGAAAACGGCGTGATTTTATGTATGTATGACTGTAAAATGACATCAACAATAACTTTAACATTAACTTGCAATGCGTTAGGTCTAACCAGATATTTGACCTTTTTTCCTATCTGTGGATTTGACGGTCGGTTAAACATTGGTTATTTTTAAAGTTTACAGGTGCAACTGGGCCTTAGTGTTTAATTTTGTAAAATAATTGACGTATATAAAGGATCCTTTTTAAATATGTCTTTAGTCCAAACTGTAGTCACATAGAAGTTTAAAGCTGCGGTAACGGGCGTGTTTAGCGTCCTCAAAGCTCGCCATTAGCCACCGAATAGTGTCCGGGGGACATTTTAAGTGGATCGTTCTATTAACTACCTCAAGTCTCGGAACAGCTTCTCGATAATGTGATTCGGAAGGGAACCACGTGGTATCGGCAATTGGCTTTTAAAAAGCTAATCGTAGGCCAAATTGGTGCTTTGCTGATCAGTTTGTGGGAGTATAACGGGGTTAGGGTATTTAATTTCACGGCCAGTAACATAGCATTAACGGTACAAGCGGGGTTTTACTGAACCGTAATGGAGGAGAATATTCCCAATAATAGCGCAGTTCAAAATAAGTACATGCGAGTATTATGATTATTTATATTCACACGATGACCTGCACGTTTAACAACGTAGGTCGTGAGTCGTGTACTTTATTTCTATAGATTTTTTAAGTATTCTGTGATCATTTTATGAACAAACATAATATGGTATAATTCGCATAGTTAGACACTCAGACATATCTTGCTGCCACAGTGCTGCCAACAACGCAGGGCCTGTCGCCATTTTTCTAAGCTTAACTAGCCTAATGTAGCTGAATTTCAGCTTCTGTAGCCTAAAGTAGCCATAACCATTGATTTAAAGTTAAGGAGAGATAGGGTTAGCGCTTACTCAACAACTGGCACGTGCAATTTGCTCAGTGTGCAGTTTGCACAGTGACATATAATGAACAACAAAGATAGGAAGACGTACCAAAGACAGAAGTGCGACCGAGACAACAATATTAGTCGCTAGTATGATCCCACTTTACTGACGTAGGTGGACCTAATGGGACCTAATTTGAGCTTGCCATTGTCGAGGAGCCAGTACCTTATCTCCATTTTTCTTTAAATCAACGGTCATAATATCGCCAAAATACCCTCTTATTCATAAACGTTGACCAAAATTAATCCAAATATTAAATCGGTACTAAGGAGTAAGGAGTTTCCATAGGAATTTCCCATAATTTTATATTGCTATCAGACCCAGAGCACGGGCAACAACGTCCTCTGCGTAAAACCATCGAACTGCGCTCTCCAACCCGCCTGCCAAGTGTGCCCACTATTGGCAAAACACCCATTTATAGAGGAGGTCTGAGGAGGAGAACTAAAAGGCGCCCAGTCGCCTTTAAAACATTTTCATCGCCGATTCCCGTCCTGAGTAGCCTAAATTCCGACAAATTATCTACGTCAGCTACACTGATCTTCCAGTGATTTGTTAGTATCTCTGGTTCACCGAAACAAATAGCAGTCGCTATTCTAAACAAACGCTCAAAAATTGCGAAACTCAAAAGTGGCTAAGTTAAAAAAACACCCGGGTTTTAAAACTCAAGTACGCACAGAAAGGATGTGAAAATGTTCGTTCTATTCGTGAAAATGCAGGACTGTTGTATCTACACTTGGCCAACAATAGAAGGTTTTAGGTCAAGAGTCCCTTAGGTGGCACTAGAATTGCGTGGTGCAGTTTGTACGTAAGGACCACCGTAATTCGATTACTGTGCAGTTCCCACGGACAAAATGGCCTTTGTTTCCATTCAACGAGCGCATTCGAAGAAATTGGTTTGGCACTGCAATTCGGGAATTCTATGCAACTTGTGCAATCTATCTGTTAGTTGCTAACAATTACAGATATTGCTTTTTATTTATATCACCCTTAGCGTTCGTGACTGTTTTTATAATTTTTATACCCCGGGCATCCGGCCAGAATGGGTGTAGATAGTTTGACAAAATTTGGCAAGAAATATATACTGCCGTGGTATAACAAAAATGCCGTTAACTGACATCTGGTCGATTTTTAGTTTTTGATGGCATATTAATAAGAAAAAAATTCTCTATCGACCTGTTTACGCGGTTTTTTGATATCTTCAATAGTTTCGGAGATAATTATGATGAGTATGCCGTTATGTACCTGACTTTCTTTTGTGTAATAGGCATAAATGCCGTTAACTAGCTTGGTGAGGCAATATAGCCGCTAAAGTTCTCTAACTTGTATTTTCTATATATTTTTTTTCTGTGATTTCTTCACTACATTGCCGTTAAAAAATTTTTTCACACTAAAAAGTTGTAAGAGTACTTTAACTTCTTTATTGTTCATCTTTTTAAATATAATCGGTTACGTTTGTTAAGCAACAACGCTGTTAACTGAAAAAGCTAGATTTAAATGTGGTTAAAGGAATTTAACGGCATCATAGTTTAAGAATTCATATACTTATATTTTTACTTAATATACGTTATTAGCCAGTAACGGCATTTCCAAATTAAAGCAAAAAATTTTTGTTTTTAAATATTACACTTATGTGTCGTAATCTCGCAATAATACGCAATAATGCCGGTAACTAATTTTGCGGGGCGGGGGTACGCACGTTGATCCTGGTTCCTCGGTCGCGGGTCTTGGGTGAAACTAATGTGTTGAAGGCGCTTGCCGGTAAACAGTACGTAAGTTCGTTTTCTTATAAGTTTTAATTCAATTTGTCCTATTTGTTATTATTGATTTATTAAATTTTAAAATATTACGGATTTGTTTTAATTCAAAATTTATTTTATTAATTTTAATGCATATAAACAAAAACTTGTTTTTAATAATGTTCTTTTTTTAAAGCTTTTATTCAACTTGCTATTTATGTACATATGTATGTAAATATGTTTTTTTTTAGTTTATGGGTGTTGGCATGTGACGTCCTTTTATTATATTACAAGCTTTTATTTAACTTTCGATGCATGTATGTATGTCTGATATAAATATTGCAACTAAATTTTAAGGCAGATAGAGTTAACAGATTTCGCTGAAATTTTGTATACGTATAATTTACAGCATTAAATATAGTGATTCAAGAGGAAGGTCTAATATTAGGTTACAAAGTCAGGGGCTGGTTACTAGTTTATTTATAATATAATATCGTGAAAAATTCAAGTACATGACTTATGGGATTTTCAATTTTCATACATTCACGCACAACGGACCAGATTAGAGTCTAAGTGCGGAAAAGGAGTCCACTTTACATACATTTTACTTTAAAAGTTTTGTTTGTTTGCAGAAACTGCTATTTCCAGGAGAGCCAAAACTATTTTAAATATGGTTAAAGAAAAGCCTGAGGGTCCCGTGACTACTTTAACTGCTACAAATCAAAACATAATCAAGGACGATAATCATAAACCTGGCTATATTGACGGCATATATACAAGGCATTATTCAATGACTAGCAGTCTTTTTGATACATTTTGTGAGTCACAAACAACGCTGAACTCGTATCATTTGGCAAATTTGGATACAAAAAAATTAAAAGAGGCCTTATTAAATGAAACTAACGTCGAAAGTACTAGTACGAATTACAATAATATTGTGAGCCCACTAACCGTAGTAAATTTAACGTGGCATGAATTAATGCCAACAGATTCTCCTCTTGATTTACAAGTCCACCTGGATACAACTGTAACTTATGAAAACACTCCACATGATTTTGATTCAGACTATTCTGTTTTTGATAAGGATTACTATCCATCTGATTCCTCAGGCCCTACCATATCAAATGCGCCTAAAAAAATCTGAAAAAGAAGTGCACGCAACGAACTAATTTGTCAACTGATGCTACGAACAATTTAACTTTTAACGATATGCAAACGAAGCGAGGACATAATAGACACTCGGTTGGTGCTAATTGTAATGAGAATACTATGCCCAAACGTCCACTCTTCCGCAAGCGCAGCAGTACCGTTGATGGCAATTATTGTTGCATATTGCCTGAGGATTATGGTGTCACAAATAACGAAAATCAAGCTTTGGTAGAAATTCGATTGGTTCAACTGGTGCTAAAACTTTGTCTGAACGTCTATTCCTCCGAAAACGTCGCAATTCCGCTGATGGCAATTACTGTTCCACTTTATCTGAGATATTGTAACCTCAGAGCAAACGCAAAAAAATATGATACTCCTTTACAACAGCGAAAATTGATGATTGGAGAAAAATGAGAGGAAAAAGAAACATAGTGTCAAGCCTGGGTGCAATGAAAAATGTTATAAGAAATGTACAAGTATTGAAAGAGAAGCCATAAATAAGGCGTATTGGGATATTCCGTGGCAAGAACAACATGCATTTGTAGACGCACATACCTACGAGGGGAGGTCAAAAAGTTCGCAGAATGGAGGGTTTAGAGAGGAAGGAGGGTAGTTATTTTTACCTGTCGCTACTTGTTGACTCAATACAATTTTAAATATTAAGTTTCAGCCCAATCGGTTCACCTTTTTGAAAAACTTAAACCTTTGAGATATTGCTGGATAAACAAGTCAATCGGGTAGAAAATATCAACTATGGAGAAAATTGAGTATCGTGCCGTAATTAAGTTTCTCACTAAGCAAGGAAAAACGCCTCAGAACATTATGGAAGAAATGTCATCAGTTTACGGGGACTCCTGCCCTGGAAAAACAAAGATTTACAAGTGGCATAGTCTTTTCAAGCAAGGCAGAGACTAAATTGAAGACGATCAGCGCTCAGGTCGGCCAATTGAAGCAACGTCCTCAGACATTGTTGAACAAGTAGAAAAACTTGTTCTAGAAGATGCACGCCTAAAGAAGAAACAAATCGCAGAGATGTCTGGAGTATCATCTACGACCATTTTGAAAGTAATTAAGATGCTCAATTATTTATTATAAAAGTTTAAATAAATATTGTGATTATCTATAAAAAATTGGCTTTTATTTACTAAAAATAGTATTTATTTAGTTGTTTAACCACCATTGATTAATAATATGTTATTCCAATATTTTTGTTATTGATTAGCTATATTGTTGTTAACGTAAAATGTTCTTAGTTTAACTGCGTTTTAGCGAAACAATGAGACATGTTTTTCCTTGAAATTGAGATACACATGTAGTTTAGCGGTCTTAAATGCAGTAAAATGCAATAACGGCAGTGAAGTCTAACATGGATGAGTTCTATATAATTTAAAGTTAAGCTTAACAAGCTTTATTGTACTATAAAGATGTTTTAGCTAGACATATAATAAGATTTTTTTTTGTGTTTTAATAGACAATATTATTATTTTAAATAGAAACACTAAAATGCCGTTAAGGTATACCCAACGACATTTTAGTTTAATATTCATGAGAAATTAGAGACAACCATAATGAACTAAAACAAAACAAGCGTTTTTTCATATAAATAAATTATATTTACAATATGACACATGAATGATTAAAAAGTCTTTAAGTCGATGAATTTTTTAGTGTTTTTAGGGTTTAAATTGGTGTTGGCATTAAAAAGTTACATAGGTTTAAATTTTCCGCGCGTTTTTTGCCCATTGCCAAAAATTTGGTTTTGTCAGTTAACGGCATTTTTGTTTTACCACGGCAGTATAGGGGTCAGACTAGTTTTGCTTATCAAATAGTTATTTGATTATTTTTTTATAAAACGACAGCCTTTTAATCGCTACTTAATAGGACTACTCCCGCTACCTACATACATTCGAAAAACAATAAATAAATAAAAATTATTGTAAAAATAGAATAATAACATCACACCTTTTTCCCGAAGGTCATCAGTCCCATAGTAGCTACACCCATACTTCGCCAGTAATTTTATTGTTTGATTTGATAATGTTGTCCTATGTAATAAGGGTGAGCCTATTACCATATACTGGGCACAGTTCCAGACTCTAGGCTCTCATCGAGAGGCTGTCCACTGCTGAACATAGGTCTCTCCCATAGATTTCCATCCAGTCCGGTTGTAAAAATTGAGAAAATTACTAATGAAAAATCTAATAATACTTTTTGCCTGACCTGGGTATCGAACCCGGGCCTTCATGATCAGCGGTGGAGTTTGCGAACCACTAAATTAACATACTTCTTTAAACTTCAGCTATATATACATTGTAATATTTTAAGCAAAATGACAGAGTTATTAGCGTTCCTAGTTACTTATAAGCATCATAAACCTATTTGCATATAACAAGTTACCTGAGACACGAGAAGTCTGACTACGTTTATGTTAGTCGTAACTTAAGCTCCCACAAATACTGCTAAAGGAAGCGACTGTTGAAATAAATTTGCTTGCACCGTGGAAACTTATCCAATACCTTTATTGTCTTTGAAAATCTTATTTCTATTCGGTTTTCTATCTGTGTGTAAATATTTTTGTAAGAAATTGAAGTGTTATTGGAAGGAACATGTAGTGGACGCTGTTGTGATTGTTTGGAAAGTTACATAAGTCCTGGTGGACAGACGATCTAATAAAAACCGCATATCTATTCCGTGTGGTTCCCAGCTACATAATAGGGCAACCCCTGTCTCATTCCGTGCGAGCCGTGAGACACGGCAGAGGGACTATTCGGAGAGTGGGCAGCAGTGCTCCCGGCACCAATTATTTCAACTACTGCGATCACCAAGCCGCCTGCCAAGCGTAGTGATTACGGCAAAATCCCTCCATGTTAATAGTTTATGGCGTTTTATCGAGAAGGCCTATGTTCAGCAGTCGACGTCTTCCGGCTGATAATGATGATGATCTATGGAGGATTGCCTCTGTAGCATAGTGTGCGCAAACTTCACTGCTGATCAGGTCCGGTCAGATCCCCAGATCAGGCAAAGTGTTAAATATTTAATTTTTTCATAAGGAATTATATTATTCGACCTGGAGTCTGGAACTGTGCCCCGTAGATGGAAATAATAGGCTCGCCCCCTTTGACTGGGCCCAATAACATATTATGGTGAAATGTCGGTGTGCCTACTATGGGTTAGGTCCTAGGTCCTAGTACCTCTGCCTACCCCTTCAGTAAAAAGGCGTGTTGTATTTTATGTTATGATTGTCTATGGGGGATATGGAAATCTATTACAGAAGCCTACGTCCAGCAGTGGTCTTCTATTGGCTGAGATGACGATGATAGTTTAAATCCCAATATAGCGGTCTACTTAAGGGATAAAAGTAGTTAATGTAGGCATTATTGAGCAAAGCCCAGCAATCGTGTCACAAGACATTTGTCCCTTAGTGAATATGAGGCTTTTAGTACCTACCCACTTTTTGTCTCAACCATTACCATACGTTTATGATCCGGACAAAGAGCATAGAGCAATCTCACACTCTCACACTCACAATCTCACAATCTCACTGGCCGGAAGTGACCGCTAAAGCCTACTGGACAATATAAACAGGATGGGCTTTTCGTAGGAAAACATGTTTGCCTCATGAGCACATAGGTTTTAGTGTCTTAATATGCTTATCAGTATGGTAAATGTTTGGGAAAGCTTCAGCATTAGAAATATTGATACCTACATAACATAATTTAATAAACAATTGCTGACCCCGCAGACCATGATATATAATTCGTTGACAGCAAAAAATAAAAGAAAATGGTTTTTAGTATTTCTAAGAAAAAAAAAACTTACAATTTTATCCACATCACAACGAAAATTTTACCAGGAAAAACTATTCCGCTAAAAATCGGCTTACTAACTTCAATGTTCATTTTTATCAAGTTACAAAAAAGATAAAAATAATACAATTCTAATACGCCGGCTACGCATTGAATATTATATTATTATTAGCAATATTGATAACATTGAGTTATTATTGTTTAAAATTGACTGGCTCGGTGGCGTAGTGGTTTGCAAGCGCTAATACCAATAATGAGATCCCGGGTTCGATCCCTAGGTTAGGTACAAAGTGTTATTGAATTTTACTTTTGGAAATATTCTCAATGACAGCCTGGACTTACTTTGTCTACTCGTTACTCTGTCCAGTAAATGTCAATAGGCTCGCCCCTTATTTTATAGGACTATAAAAAACATAACGGGCGAAGTATGGGTGTACCAACTTTGGGACTGAGTCTTGGGTACACCTGTCTACCTCTTCAGGAAAAATGCGTGTTTGTATGTAGATTAATATTATTTTTTTTCTATTAAGTTTTCTCTATAAGTGTTAAACTATGTTCTTTTGAGAAAATAAAGAAATCTTCCAGAATATTGGTTAAAATTTACCAACATGTGGCCGTCGCCCAAAGTTGTAATTTGAGGTCGTATTTCACCATACTATTTTCACGTCTTCTCCGATTTAATTCCCAATATGTCAAATAATGGGGAGCACACACGACCGACCGAATACAACACGACCAGCCTATCGGCCGCGATACGTGACTGGCCTAACTAACTCTGCGTTTGTCTCTGACAGACTCGAAGACAATTTGTAAAAACGTACAAAATCTAAGAAAACAGACGACTTGAAAAGATTTAACTTGGTACTAGGGCGGGATTTGTTTCGAAAATTGAGAAGAGTTAAGAAATTAAACTCTCAATTTGAAGAGATTGTTGCCTTTGTAAAATAAAATCTTACAGCATTTAGAAATAAATATGTGTATATAATAAGTAGCCTAATTTATACATAACATACATTCACGCCTTTTTTCCCGAAGGGGTAGACAGAGGTGTATCCAGGACTCAGTCCCATAGTAGATACACCCACATTTCGCCAGTATGTTATTGGTCCCATGTAATAGGGGGCGAGCCTATTGCCATCTACCGAGCACAGTTCCAGACTCCAGGCATCTATTGAGATAATTCTTAATGGAAAAATCCAATATTTAACACTTTGCCTGACCTGGGGATCGAACCCGGGACCTCTTAATTTGCAGTCGAGCATGCGCCCTCTATGCCAGCGAGGCAGTAGGTGCCGAGCCTAATTTATCACTATTATTAAGACGAGCATGTAGGAAGAATGTGATGAAAGTGGAAGAACAGAAAGCTGTGTGTCAGGATGGTAGCAAGTGGAAAGAAATAGTCTCTGCCTACCCTTACGGGAACAAGGCGTATGTAATTATCAAATAGCCTAAGGAGTTGTGACGGGAAGCTGTATCAAACACATACAAACTTTTGAATAATGATATTAAAATATTAGTAAAAGAAAATACTTATCCACGGGGCTAATTTTACAAGGTGCTGTATTAAAAATGAAAGTGCTTCAGCATAAGATATTTCCCCAGTGTCGTCAACGTCAGCGCTTAAAATATGACAATATTGACAGAGGCCATCTGCAAACAAAGAGGCAAAGTAAGGGAATGAGGCCCCCTTTCTTGCTTCTGGCACTCTGCCAAAACACGTAATGGAACTCAAGTACATTTCGTTTTGAGAAAGAAAGTGGCGCTTAATACATACATCTATTATTTTAATTATTTAAGTGATTAATGAAGGAAATTATGATCGCCGAATGCCTAAGAAATTTTTAAAAGATTCTGGCAATGTGAATGCTAGTTGGTTTACGTTATTTTCTATTCCAAAGGCCATCCATGCTCTCAAACCCCCAAGCTCTTACAAATCGCAATATAAACCATAATAATGTTTAATGTTTTCACGCCAATGAATTTAAACCACAAAGTATAAAAGTAATGAATTAATGTTCCTTCCTCAAGGAAAGCGAAGGTACAAGTAACTTTGAAAGGGAGCCGGCTATGAATAATGACAGGGGTACAATATCCATGACGTAAGAAACATATAAATATTGTTCTTAACTGGGTCCTTTGGGATTAGGATTTTTTTGCAGAGTATTTATGTATAATAAATATAAGTATGGCACACTTGTGTAAACAACAGCTCCTTTACCTAATCCTTTGTGTACGCTAACTGGAATGCCTAACGCCATATTGTAACTTCTACATGCTGTTAACTAACATTCAAGCAATTACTGTTCCATGATATTTTATCATTTTATATATTAAGCGATATTTTATTTTAAGCGACTAGACCGCTCAGTCTATAAAATCATAAAATATTATGAAAAAGGAAGTGTTTATCAATCTCGATATTAATTCTAATTGCAACATTAAACTTGTGGTTGGTTTATCTATTGGTGAAATGCATCACATATAGATAAACACACACGCCCATAAAGGCGTTAGTAGATGGGATATAAAAATTTCGCCAATGACTAGTACCTCCACCTCCACGGTAGCTCAACTGGTAGAGTGGCCACCTCACGGGATGGTGCAGAGGATGAGTGGTTCAAATACCTCTCGTGGGTTTAAAGTGTTTACTACCTTTATACTCGTTATATCACTGCTTCCTATAGTTTGACTGTAACAGCTGTACCGCTCCTTAGGAAAGCGCAGCGAGGCGGGGGACGTGAAGAAGAGAGCATGGGTCACATGAGATCGCTATTATCAGACATATCTGACAATATTTTAAATCTATAGAGATATTACATCGTATAAATAAAATATTGGGAAATATTTTACTACTATAATGGTAAGTGAAATAAGTTCCTAAGATTTTATTGTTTATTATCTTATAATAAACGAAGTTGCGCTAGTTACACCATTCCATATGCGGCTATTTTAAACATGATGGTCTTGATTCTTGACATCACAAAATATAGCACGACCCATCTCTGTATATTTAATCTCATGTGCGTCTGACATAGACAGTCCGATACTAAAGACACTAGTTACCGCCGTGAGCGTTGACGGCGGACTGACGAGTGACGAGTGGCCTGCGTTACACCCCTGTTTCGCCGCACACATACCTAAAGCGCGGTACAGCGGTTTTGGTCAAACAATAGTAGGCTATTACGCGCGGGCGATTGTATGGAATGACGGGGGTCTGCGCAGTCAGCGCCATTACCTTCTCGATCTAATCTGGCTGGAGTCATAATGCTACAAAAATAATAACAGAAAATATAAATTCGGCTCTACAACTAATACGAAAGTGTGAATTTAATTCATCTATTGCATTATTTATGTCACTACTAATTCATGAAATTTAGCCCGAAACAGCTCTGCATATGAAACAGTCCAAGGCAACTCATTCTGCGTTATCGTTGTGAAAAATGGATATGTAAGTATACTTCTCCATAATGGTGTGTTCAAACAAATCTAATCTTTACATCTGCGGCAATGACTGAACATCTCGTGAAAATTGCTTGACTTGTAAAGGTATACCCGCATAAGGAGTCTGGATTGATGTTTCCTATTTTTCAAGGGATGTAGGTACGGTATTTTATACCCACCCGCAGAAGGTAAGGATTATACGGCATCACGGCTTTAGTATGGTAGTTGGTTTAAGCTTAGGAATAAGACGCTTATATCTCTAGATATTTTTCTCACATACTCATTTTATAGAAAAGTTCCGAGAAATGTTTTTGGAGAATTTTCTTTTATATTCGTCGAGATATATATGTAGACAATTCGTCGACTTGTACAAAATGTATTATATTTTATACCTATATTTGCAGTAAATGTGATTAATTAAACATAACATACATTCTCGCCTTTTTCCCGAAGGGGTAGGCAGAGGTGTACCCAGGACTCAGTCCCACAGTAGATCACCCACATTTCGCCAGTACGTTATTGGTACCATGTAATAGGGGGCGAGCCTATTGCCATCTACCGGGCACAGTTCCAGACTCCAGGCAGTTATTGAGATAATTCCTAATGGAAAAATCCAATATTTAACACTGCCTGACCTGGGGATCGAACCCGGGACCTCTTGATTGGCAGTCGAGTATGCGCCGATCCGACTGCCTCGGTGGCCCTCTACGCCACTCGGATTAATTAAAATTATTTATAATTATCGACCCTATGCATTACGGTACAGTATAGAGCAAGAGGTAAATCCAGCTCTCTTGCTCTACCGTGTACGAAATGAATTGGCCGCTTACCTCTCTGTAATTGAAACGGAGTATACAGTGAAATTCACATACCTACTTTTCATAATTATAACATTATAAAATACCACCACTCCTTTTTCCCGAAGGGTTATGCAGAGGTGTACCGAGGTCTCAGTACCACAGTAGGTTATAATTCGCCAGTTGTTTCGTTAAGTCCCATTTAATAGTGGGCCAGCCTATTGCCAACCGGGCACAGTTCCGAACCTGATTATCATTTAGAAAGTTCCTAATGATTATTCTAATAATACATTTGGCCTGACCTAGGGATCGAACTTGGGATTTCATGATCGCCAGTAGTCCTTGCGAACTACAACTACTACACCACCGAGGCAGATTGACCCTATGCAGTACGGTACAGGATACAGCGTGAGGCATATCCAGCTGTCTCGCTCTACCATGTACGAAATGCAATGATGGTCGCTTATCTCTAGCATTTAAAACACCCCCTACGTGGGGGTGGGGGTGGTGTTCTGGCGACGGCCCAAGCCGAGGTTCGTAACGTCTCGGTGCCCTTGTGCTAGTCGCCCTTAAACTTTGGGTCGAGCGCCTCCTGCGCTTACCACTGCCCGGTAAAGCTGTAGAGGCCATCTGAGGCCAACAGCATAGGTCATCAAAAAAAAATAGGTCATTGATCCTATGCAGTACGGTACAGCGCATCCAGCTGCCTCGCTCTACCAAATACGAAATGCAATGATATGGTCGCTTAGCATTAATAACAGAGTTTAAAATTAAATTGACATACCTATTACCTCTTTTCAAAGAACAAAAATAATTATAAAGTACTTTAACTGCGCTACATTATCTTGTAAACGCTCATTAATTAATGGTAATTTTAGATCAAATTGCGAGTAAATCACGTTCAAGTCGTTATTGCTCACCTACTGGTAGCTGCTACTCTATCGCACTAATTGATATGCAGAGGGTGAGTCAAGTTTAAATTAAATTGAGATAGCGTTAAACTACTGATAGATAGCTTTGCACTGCCTGGCGTACGAACTGTTGAAGCCCCCTTTTAGGTTCAATATATTGATTGTCTTTAATCAAAATAATCCTATTTACAACACAGATGTACAAAAATGCAAGTCTCGCCACGCCTTCGCAACATTAACAAAAATAATTGAAATTACAATAAGATACCTAAATATTATGCCAAGTTTGATATGAATTATTTGCATTCTATAATATAATCACTATATATTATAAAATCCTAAATGACTCACAGACTGACATGCAACGCAGAGCCCAAACCACTGATCTTAGAGACTTGAAACTTGGAATTTATGTTGCTTTCGTTATCTGGACGTGTGCTAAGAAAGGATTTTTGAAAATTTACATTCTAAGGGGTCCAAAAAGGGGGTTTTGGTATAATACTCCCATATTTCATAATTGCGAGCGGGTAAAGCCGCTGTTCATACATTAGTAGTAATAATATTAGCGTAGGCCCACCTCTAACGCGGTGGACGACCTGGTCGGTATCGCAGGCTCGCAGTGAATGCGGACGGCGAGCAACCGCGCAGAGTGGTGTTCCATGGAGGAGGCCTATGTTCAGCAGTAGACGTCTTCCAGTTGATGATGTTTATAATTTGCATTCATTGTTATTGAACTTACAACTTGACAAGTGTAACGATAATAGATGATTGGATAAATCCATTACCATCATCATTAGAAAATCTCTATTAAATCATAGTCTAAAAAGCCTTTATAATTTAGTTATGAACAAGATGTAAAGTGAGCATTGCGTCAAAAGCCAGAGAAGTCAACTGTAGCTGACTGAGGCGGACCACAGCGCGAAAATTTCAAATTGCTTTTTGAATCGTTTGAGTAGGAAACCCGCTCGTAACTAGAGGGTGTTCCCTCGACCGCTTCTAATAGCCTTTATTTACTTTCATGAAACTTCGTAACAAACTTTTTGGCCCCAAAAATTAAAAAGAACGGTCTCAAAATGAGAAGTAAAATTGAGGCGGCTGTGAATATATAGATAATAAGTCCCTTTTATCATTGTATAGGTATAAGCAGTATGAGTTCACGTGGAATTTAAGAGTGGTAATTATACAGAAACTTAATCGTTTAAAAAAAAAAGATAGTTTGAGTTACTTCTTATAACATCAGCAACGCCAGTGAAAGTCCCATTAGAATCGGTTTAGCCGTTTCTGAGAGATAGACAAAAAAAATAGAATTTTTGTTATTGTCGTAAGCTTGCATAAACATTTTGTTAAAACCTGTTATTTTTATATAACACTACTTTTATTTATTTAAATACATTTTACATACAATTTAGTATAATAATGACTAAGAATCTCATATTTCGCTAAAAGAATCAAGCAGAATATCGTGCTCATCATTTCTTTCTTCTTCTTATTCTCAGCCGTAGCAAGTCCACTGCAGAACATAGGCCACCCTCATAAAGGGGGGGTTTGCCAATACTCGCCACGCTTAGCAGGCGGGTTGGCGAGCGCAGTTTGGTGAATTTACGCAGAGGACGCTACTGCCCATCCTCTGGATCTGACAACCCTTAGCCGACTCTTACGGCAACCATAGGTAGAGAGGGTGAGGTACTATTCTATAGCCGGCACCCCACGGCAGTCATTTCGTTATTTATGTTAAAAATGACTTACTTTTATGTGATGATCACGAGGGCCCGATTTCTAAAGCATGTTTTAGTACTCAGTCCTTACTGTTTCTTATTACCGAGTATGCCCTCGAGTGTCTCAAAAAGACAAGCTACTTTCATAAATCTCTGAGGTGGTTAACGCCTCGTCCGCAATACAAGAAACAAGGGGAATGGCTCCAAGCGACAGCGGGAAAGGGCTCCAAACTTTTAAGTACTCTTCAGTAAAATGTTTTCACCAAGTGATCTCTTTAAGAATTGTTGGGTGCCTTATTTACTCGGTTTAATTGTCTTGTGAGGCAATAACCGCTACTGGTTGAAGAAGGAAACTTTGCAGACACCCAGATCATGTTGGATGTACGGTAGAATTTCACTTGAGAAGTTTCGAGTGGTCTTGTTTTCGGTACTTGATCTTGGCTAAGTACAATATAACTCAAACAAGATAATTGAATTGGAAATCTATGGATTACTTTTATGTATAAATTATGTGGTAGTATAACCAATGTGATATTTTTAACTGTTTTTTACCTAAATATATCATTCTAACGACAAATAATAATAATAATATGGGAAAACTTCCACACACGGTCATTTGGTCCCAAACTAGGCTAGAAGCCTGTACTCAGGTAACAAGATGCTTATATACGTATGTATATACATATATAAGCTTATGATACCCAGACACAGATCAAAGAGACCTAGGATCGAACCCGCGGCCTGCGGCACAGAAAGCAGAGTTACAACCATTTGAGCCAACGAGGCTGTCAAAATTAAATAAAAGCTTTTTACTGACTGTACCGTTAGTTTTAGTAGTCTTAGTAAAGTTTCTTTATATTCATTTTAAAAGTTGGCAAACGTTAGTGAAATTAACAAAAGGGTTAAAAAGATTACTTATAGTAATAGAATGCTGGTATTGGAATGGCACAAATCAATGAAGCGAATAGCTTCTACTACCTGCCATTTTTATTTTGCACTATCAACACATGACCATATCCTGATCCGTATTTACAAATGTATTGATTTATCTGACACCATTCGTCCTGACTGGCACACAGCGGCTATATCTTAATGAATAATTCATGACGGGCTTCTTTTTAGAGCTCCGTATAGAAATTGATAAAACGGAACGCTCATCGTCTAAATGCGTCTTTATATCTGTCAGTAGGCTTATTGTTGAGAATTACTGGACGTCCAAAGTTGAAAGCCGCTTATAAAATTAATAAAACATTTGTTCGTTTATGTGAAAAAGATACTACGTTATATTTTTTATTAGTGTCATTAGTTCCATTGATGGAACTAGCGATCATCCATATTTACGGTAATATCCAAAATGAGTGTCACTAGAACCATCGATGGAACAAGAAATACAACGGTGTCACATTATGATGAATGGAACCACTCCAATGGTTTAACTGACACCATGCCTATTTATTTTGTAAAATATACTCGATGATTATTTTCAAATTTTGCATTAAAAATTATTCAGAAATAGTAACGGAACACTGACTCTTATAACAATAGGCTCACTTTCTAATAATAGCTAGAACACATGATGGGTATGGATAGCTGATATTCGCGGATTATGAAACGTTCCCTGACTTTCATAATACGGAGGTTTGTTCCACTGTTTACCTCTAGAATTCTTGTTAAAAGAAGGAAATAAAATAATATTACAATCTTTTATCGTAGTCTTTTATCCGGTAATATGATGTTTATGATGTTTGCCGCGGTGTAGTTTACAGTCGGCTTCGTTTCAATCGTTACGGTTATACAGTTTTAATATAACTTCTTTGATATTGAGTCGTAAAAAAGAATTTAATTTAAATATTTCATTTTTATTAAATTTTGCAGTCGTTATTTTGGGAAGGTGACACGTAATCATACCATTGTCAAAGGAGCCAAAAGAAGCAGATAAAAGTAAAAAGCCTATAGCTAAATATAACAGAACATACAATCACATACAAGGGGTAGGCCCCAAAATTCTACACTATGTTATTGGTTCCATGTAATAGGGGCGAGTCTATTGCCGTCTATCGGGCATAGTTTCTGCTTTTTTGCCTGACCTGGGGATCGAACCTGAGATCTCATCGCCACCTACGCTACCGAAGCAGCAATATAGAAAAAATATAGACAAATTAGCCACACCTAGAATCAAAGCAATTAATTAATCAAGAATAATTCCAAATTAACCTGTGATTCAGCATTTTGTTCCAGACCAATTTACTGTGACATTGACACGGGTACTAGAGATCTAGATTGTAGATATGCTATACACAAATCTTTGATCCTAATTGCTTGGATTCTTAATTTCCAATTTAACGAATGACAGAGCGTGATTCTCAAATGTAACACACGCTACCTATAAAATCGCTCGTTATTCAATAAATCCTCAATGAAAAGGATCACATTTTTCCCCACTCGATATTATATTAGCAACCGTAAATTGATCTCGGAAGTACCTAAAGTTGAACGAGGTAAAAAGATCTGAGATATTGTTTTTTTATATTTTTTTTTTATTGTAGTGAGGAACAAGACGAGAAAATCAGGTGCCTGATGGTAAGCATCATGATTGCCCATATCAGACACAGTGCCACCCAGTGTTTTAAAATTCAAAATTCTGCGCGGCACTGTACTGCGCCTGTCACCCTGAGATATAAGTTGTTAAAACTCGTCATGTCGATTAATGTCGCTGGTAACATTGCCTTTCAGACCGGAACACAGTAATGTTTGCATATTGATTTGCGGATGAATAACTGGCAAAGGTGTGGTACTTCCACAAGCGGCCCCCTGCAAAATGAGGACTACCACTACAATACTATTGTTCAATAGATCAGATATGATACAAAGTTAATTAATGCATGACTAGAAGGTAATAAGCTTTATTGGTAATGACTGAATTAGCTGATGAAATAAATTGTTAATGCATACGTATGTATGCATAGTTGAGGGTTCCATACCTAGATACTTGGACAAAACGCTTCCAATCCCAGAAACAATCCGCCTACTAAGAACATACAGTGAGATTTAGTTGCAAACTACAGCAAACATGGAGGAAGTGCCTTTGAGTACCTAATACCTTGCATATAGTATAGAAATATGCAATAAAATGGCCATAACTTTCGATTGCGTTGCAGCCAAACGAGACCGCAGTGATATCAATTTCAACTTGATACCTCCACATGTTCCCGTAAAAAAGTGTCTTGACAGAAGAATAGACAGACAGACAGACAGACAGGATATAATATAATTGGTAGCAATATTATTTACATTATAATTTTTTCATAAGGAATATTGAACCGTACTCGTAAATCTAAGATAATGCAAAACCTACTGTATATCTGAATTCAACAAAGCACATAAACGTTAAATATATTTTTATCCAGTTTTAGGAATAATTCAGTTTAATGATATTCAGAAAAAACATTTTTCACTCCTCTTGTTAAAAAAGTCAGGCATTTTTGCGTACTAGAGCGAGGCTAAAATAACTTTTCAACCTCTAGGGGATAAAATAAATTGTTTTTTTTTATTTTTGTCTGTTACCAACGAGATTATATTTTTTTAGTGTAGCACGTATAGGATATTATCGAAAATGTTTTGCTAAAATTAATAATTTTATTTTATTGCGAACGTAGTGAAAAGTAGAGTGAAGTAAACACACGGCGGTAAAACGCATTATTACTTGGTTTCTATTTAATCCCTCGTTAAAGCTAGGTAATAAAACTACCTCGTATACAATGGGTCTCTTTAGTCCCTTGTATAAAAATCTACTATTAAGTACATACTGTGTCAAAAGCAACTGTTTTTTCAAAGCTCAATCACTGAAATTTGCTATATTATACGTAATATACGACTCGTCATAAAAACGGTGTGCCATCTATCCGACGTGGATTTATGGAAGGTAATAATTCACGTCAATATTCATTCATGTCAAACAAATCGTAAAACGTTCGAGCCAGGTAGCGCTTCAGATACCTAGTAATGGATTACCTATACGGGCAAAGATAGGGTTAGTAATTAATAATTTTAATCAAGTACATACATTTTTGTAGTGGTAGGCCTCTTTTGCAGGGGGCCGCCTGGGAAAGTACCACACCTTTGCCAGTGATTCATCCGCCAAACAGTAATGTGCAAACATTACTGTGTTCCGGTCTGAAGGGCATTGTTACCAGTGAAATTGCTGGGCATGATGAGATTCAACAACGCATATCTCAGGGTGACAGGCGCAGTGCAGTGCCGCGCAGAATTTTGAATTTCAAAACACTAGGTAGCACTGTGTTTCTAATGGGCAATCATGATGCTTACCATCAGGCACCTGATTTGCTCGTCTTGTCACTCCCTATCATAAAAAAAAATTCATCATCATTTAAACGGCACATGTGCCGATGCACATCAGGAAATCGTTTACTGCTGAGTAATAAAGAATAGAATTGTTGTGTCAAGTAATACGTCAAGTTTTAATGGAACCATGAGTTTTGACTTGAAGAGCATTCCTTGTGTAATACATAACATACATGCTTAATATGATGTATACTTTATATAACCATACACATAAAATATCCATAATAATACAATATACAGACTAACTAATTTTGTGATTAGTTTTTCTTTCATGATCGCTAATTCTGAAAAATATACAGATCAATCAACCGGTGACTTATCAAAGATTGTTTTTCCCTCGTCAGCATCAAAGAAACAAGATTATTTTTTCTAAACTGTTATTTTAGATAACCTTCTCAAAGTAATTTAATTGTTCCTTTCCTATCTCTAAGAACCTTTAAAAGATACTTGTCGACCTATAAAGTTTTATGAACTTTACGCATTTACGCGAATTCAGTACCTACTTATGTAAAGGGACAGATATAAACTTAGTAAACTAGGCATTTAGATTTATTTTGCTTTTAGTGCTGGATTAAAATACTTAAAAACTTTAATAAATACATTATGAATATTAATACACTACTTTCGTCATTTACCTCTAAACTTATAAAAGAGACTGCCTCTGTGGCGTAGAGGGCGCATGCTCGACTGCCAATCGGGAGGTCCCGGGTTCGATCCCCAGGTCAGGCAAAGTGATAAATATTGGATTTTTCCATTAGGAATTATCTCAATAACTGCCTGGAGTCTGGAACTGTGCCCGGTAGATGGCAATAGGCTCGCCCCCTATTACATGGGACCAATAACATACTGGCGAAATGTGGGTGTATCTACTATGGGACTGAGTCCTGGGTACAACACCTCTGCCTACCCCTTCGGGAAAAAAGGCGTGAATGTATGTTATGTTTTGTTTATAAAAGAGATCTAGGGCGAGATTGGATTTTTTATTCCTAAAATAGCCCAAAGTTTAACATTTTAGAAGATTATTCGATAAAACAACCAAGTATTCTGTAGTTAGCTTTAAATCTATTTTGTAATATGGGTTTACTCACCTATATGAAAACCATATTAAGTCTGAATAATAGGGAATCAATTTATTTTATGTATGAAATATGCGTAAATTTAACAAAAAACATTTAGCAAGTACATAACCGTGTACAATATATCAAAAGTGAACACTTTTATTTGAATTCAAGTCCCTTTGTCCACAATATACATTAGATAAAGCCGTGTCTACAAAAAAAGGGAAATATCTATGCATACTTTTGTCACATCCGTAGATAGCGTATTCTTCAGTCCCTTTTAACTTTATCCATTATGTTAATCTAAGGGCAATGGTTTATCGTATTTTAAATGGATTAAACCAAAATGTTTTATATCCTAATGGTACTTGAAAGAAAACCCCTTTGCTTTGACACATGATAAAGCAGATCACGGTCTCTGTAAACATAGAATGACCCGGCTGTGATGTGGTCGAGCATAAAACATTGAAAAGGTGTATACAAATGTCAGGGCTATGTAAAACTCGTAATATGCGTAATGGTTATGTTCAAAGCAATCCTTTTCTATGTTGTAGATCGTGCAATGAGTTTTTGGTTTAGTTGCGAAAGATTCTACATAATATTATACTTAATAATAATGAGCCTGGGGTGAATATATTTCAGTAAATTTTAAAACAAATTGAATTGCCTGCGAATGTGCTCTTTGTGAGCCTGATTATATTTTGAGTTAAGTAGATTTTCTTAAAAGACTTTTTTGTTGAACCTCAAAGGCTAATCATATATTTTATAATCATATGAGACTACAGATGTTTATCTTATAACTTTAAAGGAAAAGTTGCTATTACTTGACATAAAAATGTCACAGGTTTTATTAGTGATTAAATAACTTTTTCCAATACCTGGTATTTTACTTGAGAAGTCTGCTCAATATTAGCAATGAATTACCAATTTCTTGGCTTCAAAGTTGTGACTTTCTCAGTTTTAACCCTTTCGTTGGGCAAGTTTCTTCATTACGCGTTGGGGGCTTGGCTGTAACAATTCTTTGTAAACGCTTCTAATGTAGATTCTAATAGATTCAGTATTTTGTTCAAGCACACGTATAAGCGTATCTATGAAGATATCAAATTACTCACTAACGCAATTCCAATCAATATTTTTAAAAACACAACCATAAAAATCCTCCGTATTTAATTCCATATATCCTATATATAATAATAATCTGACTTCCTGCGAAGGCGACGTCATGCAGTTACACTTGTTCACAAATACTATAATAGGCTGGTAATGTGTGGTTTGCGCAAATATTTTGCAACCGACATGCTGTACCTATTTTTTATTCAACTTTTCGACAACACTTTTAGGCTCCGTGGCATTAACATATTTTGATGAAGAAAACTGTATGTTTTTTTTGATATTCAAAAAACATTAACATAATCTAAAAACTTTCTTACCATTTTCAAAAATACGAAACCACTAACAATTGAGTTAAAAAAAAAGAATAGAGAAAATTATTCCCTATTTCATCATATTTTTGTTTTTCATTTTGTATGAAAGACGATAGGCATAACTTGTAAGGGTATATGCACAAGGGTCGAGCCTGCCGACCTAGTCAGCGGATGACAATCAGTACATTTTTATTCAATTATAGTAATTCAGTCAGTATTTCTCCATCCTCCGATGCTGCCAAAGGGCATTTTTCTATTTCCTTAGTATTTTAAAAGTTTAACAGGATACAGGACCTCTTAGCAGTTTGACACAATCCTATGGAAAATTTACGAAATCGATGTTTTGTATTCCCGCATTTCCTCCGAGAATAATTGATTATATCCATAAATTTACATCTTGAAAATTAGAAGATGAATTAGGCTATGTCCCTGTTATTTTATTGTTGTTCCTTAATTCTTCATTTATTTCTAGTGAACGTCTAATTACGCGAGTAAAACTGGGACAGATTTTCATGTTTTTAAAGGGTCATACTTTATTAAACAATAAGTATGTAGAAAAATTAAAATGACAGGGACATGCTCACTGAAGATCTAGATTTTATAAAAAAAAACATTGCTCTGACGCAGTTATCTAGGGAGGAAACACGGGAATACGTTTGTATGGAAAAATCACCCCTCATGTAACCTCTTAATACTATTACTAATTTTCTATTTTCAAAATAAATAAGTTTGTGTTGTTGAAACCTTTTTTTTAAACCAAAATCCGAGAACCCGTATTACAGAACGCCCTCAAACGTACAGAACGTCCTGTTCTAATTACTTAGCGACATCTGTTTATTATCTTTAAGTCAATATCTATAGATGAAACCTTAGATCTGGTACGTACTTAGGTACTTACTTTATATCTAGACTTATGTCTTCTTCTTAGTCGTTGCTTCACCGCTCAGGATCGCGACCACATTGTGATGTTTCTCCATCGTGTTAGGCCCTTGGTGGCATGGACCGCGTGCTATATATAGACTGCAAGCAACTGCCTTCTTTATCACGTCTGACCATCTGGCGGGTGTTCTGCCCATGGTGCGCTTGCCTTCTATGGGCACTTCTATAATATGTCAGTAATTTATCAGAACTTTACAGAACGCATAACAAACCTTTTGAAAAAAAAAAAAAGGGATTTATTTTATGCCGTTCCTTCGGGAATACAACATTATTTTTCGGATTTAGCTATCCTGTTTTATAGGGGATATTACGAATAGGTTATTAACCTATCAGATTTAAACATTTTGGTAATTTAGTTCACTATCATCATTATCTCAGTCACAGGACGTCTACTGCTAAAGATAGGCCTCACCCATAGATGTCTATCTTGTTGGTTGTAAGCGGCCTGCATCCAGCGTGATCCTGCTGTCTTTATCAGATCTTCATAAACATACATCCTCATCGGCCATCAGTTCTACGTGCTATTTGCCCTGCCCATTGCCACTTCATCTTGTTAATCCTCTGGGCTATGCTTATATACCTATGTCGGTAACATTCGTTCGTCTGCAGATCTCAATTTCTGATTCTATCTCGCAGAGAAATCTCGAGCTAGCCCTCTCCATGGCTCGTTGAGCTATTTTGAGCTTACTGATAAGGCCCACAGTAAAAGGCCACGTTTTAGAGCCATAAATTATCAATGGTAACACACACTAGTCGAAGTCCTTCGACTTGAGGCACTGAGGTATTTTTGACGAGAAGACATTGCGTAGGTGTCCGAACGCTGCTCAGCCTAGTTGGATTGTGCGTTTAGCAAATGAAAATAAAGAAACCAGAAAATAACATTCTATATTATTTATGGTAATCCCCTTTCACAAAACATCAAAACCAATATGTATATTACCCACCACAGATTTCCATGACAGTTTTGCGGCAACCAATCTGATCTGCGCGGTCGTGTTATTGAATACTCTTTGGTAGGGATATCTGCTTTTTATCCGCAAAACGATTTAGCACGAGTGCCAAACATATAACAGGCTGATCTGTTTTTATTTTCAAGAGTGATAACGGTCGCAGCAGACCATCAGCCCAATGCGATTGAACTCGTAGAACGCTATGTGATGGCTTTGAAGAAAAACTTGATCAAGAATACTAGGGGGATACCAGCGGAGTAAATGCTATTGCAATTTGTGCTAAAAAAAGATTAGCTATACATGTCTATTATCTTTCTAGTGCGCCCGGGTTAACGTGGACGGCTTAGGTATAATATCAGTTTAATGTCAATTGTAACATGATAGGTATTATAAAGAAAGAAAGGTATTTAATTAAACGTTTATTACCAAACCTTATGAATAAGAAAACAAATTAATCTTAACTAGACACGTAACTACAAGTATAGTTCGCGTCACGGTTTATTAGCGCTCGAAAAAAGTGGAGAGGGGCTTTGCGCAGGTGTATTGGCTAAAAAGTCCTAACAAATCTAAAAATTTCGATTTCTGCGGCGCATTCAAGGTCAGCGCTGTTAAATCGTGACGCTACCTGTATCAAGGTGTATATAATATTAGTAACATACGTAGTATATGTAAATTCAAAGTGTTTTAGAAATGAATGAATGAATGAATGAAGACTCTGTATTGGTACCATAATATAACAGACAATAGCGAAGGAGAAAAACTTAAAACTAGAAAGAAATTGGCGGCCTTATCGCTCAGAGCTCTCTTGCAGGCAACCATATCGGCTCAATCGGCCATATCGTAATCGGCTTGGGCTCGGTATCTTTGTGGTACATAGATACACTGTTAAATTACATAATGATTTATTACTTTTAGGTATCCATATATATAATAAATGTAAAAAATGGAATATTTTTACAGCTTCGGCCATACCTAACTAGTCTCTACTATAATTTGATTAAATATGTTATTGGTATTGATTATATACATAACATTATTATTGGAATATTCCGCAATTAAACCCGGGTTTTGGGTATCCGTTGTTCATATCTGATTTATAGCTGCAATCTAACTGCGGCAATAACTTCTAAAATGGCGACCTAATGTCCTGACACGAGATATTGGACAAAACAATAAAGCACATCATAGATAGCGAGAGAATTATAGTGCAAACATAATATTATATTCTAAAGATAAATGTTAATTAATCTTAGCAGAAACGGCGCATAAGTAAAAAAATATTTGTCCTGCAAATTTAACCTTACTTTTCACCTTTAAGCACAAAACGATAGCGGTAGCGGTTATTTAACACTAGCAAGTATGTTAAATTATTAGCACCGAGAATAAAGTTCTTACACTTAGACATCCATAATGCATTGAGAAAAAATTAGTACGCGCAGAACATGTTCAGATTTATCGATTTTTGTATGTTTTTAGAGGCATAATTCCCGTACTGGTACATTTTTTACGTATTCATCACGATTTTTTGGCTTTATACCAAAATTACACGAGTCAGGCATCTATTGTTTTTTAGATAGTTTTGTCCCAAATGTGTCATGCCATTAACATTCTGTCGCCATTGTAACGGAATTCCTGGCTTCAAGACTTGCCCCAGATTCTGTTTCGAGGTCATGGCATTGTACATGAAATACAACAGCTTGAAATTAATATAAGCTTTGAATCAGAGCCTAGATTTTAGGCAACTTTCTATAGAATTATTACAGGCACATTTTTCTAAAAACGTTTTCAATAGGTCCATTAGCAATTCCCTGCATTAATTTCGTAACTACTTTATAAATAAGATGAAACATAAAAAGTTATTCTATAATTAACACGAAATTTTAAACTCAAACAACTATAACTCTGAAGACTTGATCTTCTAAGGAAATAACCCTTTACAAAATTATCGGTTTTCTCTCCGCGTCGAAATTAAAACGATCGTAAAAAGCAACGAGCAGCAAAACTCAATTCGCACCAAAAGTGAAATGGACCAGACGCTTTATTTTAAAATAAATATTAATCCTAGACCTCCCTAAAAGGTTGAAATAGAGTGAGGGTGATAAAATTAAAAATAACAAATCTTGAGGGAAATGAGAAGGCACCTCGGAAGGCTCGTTATCTTCGGCCGTGCGCCTCCGAGAAAATAATCAGTGGAAAACAAAGAAACTGTAGGCGAGGTAGGTGTTAGGTATCTATTGAAAGTAAAGTGACTTTTCTTTTACAAAAACACGGAATATTCTGATAAAAACTTACCTTCTGGTTTCTCTTTTCTCTCAAGAAATGCAGTCGGAAATAAAATATAAAATTCATTCCGTTTTCTACTCTAGTAGAACTTTTATGTTTTCTGTCTGATTAGAAAAACAATCTAATCTGGTTTTGTAGTAATTCAACAGCCAAAGATATCATAAGCGGGTTTCTTTCGTGTCGTAGTGTTGGAATAACCCAGTTAACACGAAATAACACCTCCACGTCGGCGAATAAAAACGTGGTCTGGATTTTAAAAGAATCTTGAAAAATAACGCTTTTAGGTTTTTACGCAAACTGGGTATCTGCTGTCTTCGACATTTCAATATTCATATGCTTTTTTTCTTTAGTACCTTAAATTTCTTTATACTCGTACACCACACTTTATGACTTTAAGAAATTAAAATTATCCCTATCATAGCATTGTTTTAATATAACATTCGGGGAATACACGAATGTTTACCTACATAAAACTTATTACCTATAGTGGACTGCACTACGTGGAGTTACCGGCTTTAAAATAGTGCGCCACCCTCTTTACTCGTGGCTGCCTTAAAAGCCAGCTAAGGGTTAACAGATTCAGAGGACGGGCAGCAGCGTCCTTTATAAAAAACTATCGAACTGCGTTCTACAACCCGCGTGCCAAGCGTGTCGAGTATTGGAAACCCCCCCTTTTTGGTTAAAGTTCCTACTATCTTCCAATTTCTGGTGTCTACACTTTCTGGTACTCCAGTGAATTGTAGTGAAATTTTAAAGAAAAACCAAAAGTAAAATAAGAAAGTAGCACAATTCGAGAAGCTAACACAGAAACTCACGTATACCAACTTATTCAAGTAAATTGTGTGAAACGTGAATCTTTTCAGCTAGTAGCAAAATTAACCTGTAGTGTGCAAGCGTCAGGCGTTAGGATTGCAATGATGCCTGTGAACCGTCGCCAGAAAGGCTGATTTCCCTGGAGTAAGCACAGGATTTTTGTCACGGTCTCTTTGCTCAGAGATTTGTTGACTCGTTAACTGCCGGGATTCGAAACACTGTTACATAAGATGATGTGCTTTTTATAAAGAAAAGAGAATTAATAAAATAAAACTGCTTAGATTAATAGATGTTCCTTCCTGTATTAAAAACCGCCTTCTGCGAAATAATATCACATAAGTAACGCATATGTTTTTTGGACTAAATTGATTGTTATTAAGCTTTCATCAAACTATATAACAAAGAAACATAAATATCATATATAAGAGACATTTTATTGTAATCAAACAACCAATACAGAAAGCTTATTTTAACAAAGAAAAATAACCAAATCATACATATATATTCTGATCGGATCTGAAACGTGATCTCTGACTATGGGCCTTATCAATATGCTCAAAATAGCGCAACGAGCTATGGAGAGGGATTTCTCTGCGAGATCGATAAAAAAAAATGAGGACATCTGTAGACACAGGAAAGTTGCCGACATAGCCTAGAGGATTAGCAAGTTCAAGTGGCAATGGGCAGGGCACATAGCACATAGAACTGATGGACAATGGGGCTCTAAAGTTCTCGAATGGAGACCACGGACTAGCAAGCGCAGGGCAGGACGTCCACGTAGAAGCTCTGATAAGGATGGCAGGAACACGCTGGATGCAGGCCGCTTACAACCGGACTGGATAGAAATCTAAGGGGGAGGCCTATGTTCAGCAGTGGACTATGGCTGAGATGATAATGAAATAAACGTTTCTTTTAAAAATATTTTTATCTGTATAATAAAAGTAAAACAAACATTTTTGCTACTTTTAAAAGGAAATAGTTATTTGTTAACATCCCATTAAACTGGTCCTGAGCATAAAATATTCAGGATTGATATCTTTAATAGAATTTACAAAGTACATAACTTTATCAAGAAGGTACTATCTGTTTCTCCGCTGTGAACATACGCAGAGCCAAAACCTTTTGACGTTTCCACTCTCAATATTTGTACTAGTTTAAGTAAATACAATATAAAAGGATTTTTATAAAATTGAATGAGTAAAGGGAAACTGGAAACGTTGCTTAAAGAATTTCTGAGAAGTCAACCCTTTTTTTCGCCTAGTAGCGATAAAGTATAAAGAGCTCCGTGGCGCCAAAACATTACTGTGAGGTGTTAATTAAGCGCTGTGATTAACACACTGGCGTAGTGCGTAGGCGCTGATTAACACTTACTTGATTTGCTTTTACTTTCTGTTAGTTCATTTTAAACCAACTTCAAAAAAGGAGGAGGATCTCAATTCGACTGTACTTATGTTATTGTTATTTTGTATGTTTGTTACATACGCGATTCCTCCAGCTTCTTTACTTAGATTTTTATTTGTCATTGAAGTGGTTCCATATAAATTTCGATAAAATTTTCAAAACATAACATTCAAAACTTTCAAAAGAATAAATCTACAAAACATTTTTTATTCAAGTCTGCAAATAACGTTAGATAGTCTCAAGCTCGTTATTGATTTCTCCTTTAAAATAACTTACAATTATTTATTACAAGTACGAACACGATACATACTTCTTTCATAAATAGTTTCATACTTTTAAAACGGAATGCTGGCATATTCCATCAAGTAATGTCTAAAGAGCAATTTAATAAAAACTGGCTCAAGTAAGATGGGCAACTTTGTGAAATTCGTACCAAAGCCAGATCAAAGTTGCGAGTAGCCGTACCCAGTCAAAGTATGGGATATCGAATTCCTGCACGCCACTGTTGGCGGCAGCGCGAAATAAGAATTTAAAACTCGAGCGAACTGAAGCCATATTAATGCAAAATACTTTTCTAGAACCACCGCAGATGGTTGGCGAGTCGGATTGCATCGAACACACAGATATGGTACAGTAAGATAATACAATGGATATAATAATAAAGTGGTTACTGTAGTTCTTTATGTTAATAGGCCAATGTCAATGATTTAATAGATTTTGTCATTAGATCATTACATAGCTTTCCCTATTACATTTTCGAGGCATTATGGATATTTTCAATTGAACAAGGTTTCGCGCACAGGGCAAGCAGAACAAGCAGATGGGCCGTGTAGTCTGCCATACAAAATGTACGAAATGTATGGAAGGGCTTTATGTTTTTACGCGATTTCTGATTTATCTCTTGTAAAAGTTTTAAATGATGAGTACAAATGATGACCCCTTCAAGTCTCCGGCACCTATGACTGGACAGATGATACAATTGCATTTTGAGTCTTATATTTCCACCCGGCCTTTATTTATTCAAATTATAATTTTTTGCTAAAGGTAGGTAGGTACATTATAATATTCAAAGATGGTCGCCGAGGCGAGATCTCCAATTTAACGTTTTTTTTAGGAAATAACCCTTTCTTTATGTTTAACCGAAATTCAATTTATTTTGCGGAACTCAACCCTTTTTATCACCTTTTTAAGGCCTTTGGCTATTTATTTTAACGTCATCCTTATTTAAGAGAAGATAGCGACGTAAACCTACTTGAAGAATTAAAATACCATTTTGTGGTAAAATCTTTTGATCTGACCACACCATAAAAGAAAAAAGATATTACGAGTTTTGCATTGCTTTAAACAGTTAAAAGATTGGTTAATATTATAGGTACATATTTTATATGACTTTGTTCGAAAATTATAGAGACATAATTTTATGTTATTAAACTCTGATATTTTAGCCGCGACTTTAAAATGTCACTTAGGCTGGGTTCTTTTATCACTGGTTAAGTCGACCAATAGTTAAAATTTTTGACAAGTAGTTAAAATTCGACAAAATTCGTTTTTTCATCCCTGGTTAACTATTTTTTTCCACACGATTAACCTTTGGTTAGAAATTTAACTATGGTTAGTTTGACAAATGGTTAACTTAAACGAAACTAACGATCAAAAAACCGACCCTTATTGAAAGTTAAATAAGTTTATAAGGTTATACTCGAGAGTTGAGTTATTTAGTTATTGGTTTCATTTATTAGGACGCAAGGACAAATGATATATGGACACAGTTTGCTTAATTTAAAAAAAACCAAAACTTTAATTTCTCTCTTACTACATCGGTGGCGTAGTAGTTTGCAAGCGCTATTGCTGATCATGAGGTCCAAAGTTCGATTCCCACATCAGGCAAAATATTATTGATTATTTTCATTTGGAATTTTCTCAAAGACAGCCTGGAGAGAATAGTACCCGCGGTTAATAGCATTGGACCAATAACATACTGGCGAAATGTAGGTGTACCTACTATGGGACTGAGTCCAGGGTACTTATCTGCTTACCCCTTCGGGAAAAAGGCGTGATTGTATGTTATGTTATGATTTTTAAAAACAACATAACACTACTAAGATCTATCACTAAAGCTATCTATCTCATAAATCAATGTCCTTGGCGATATTTTGTTTATCTTAGAATAATTTAATGTGAAACTGGTATCTCACTTTAGTATCCGGAAGCTCGTATGTTATTTATATTTTCTGTGCGTATGATACACGATGAGTAATGTTTTTGACAAGGGAAAATAAATCTTTTGGTTTTTTGTGCTTTTATGCTAGTGTGCTACACCCCTTTTACATTAGCTGACAGCCTCATTGGCTCAGATGGTAGTAACTCTGCTTTCTGTGCTGCAGGGCCCCGGTTCGATCCCCGGCCAGGTCAAACATTTGTGTGCATAAACATGTCTGTTTGATCTGTGTCTGGGTATTATAAGATTATTTATGTATGTATATCAGTCATCTGGTTACCATAGTACAGGCTTCTAGCCTAGTTTGGGACTAGATGACCATGTGTAGAAGTTGTCCCATATTATTATTATTATATCTATATATTCCCTGTGGTATATATCCCATGGTTGTCTTGAAGAGATCGCTTTGAACAATATAACCACTAGTTTAAACACACTTTTTGTAGTTTTTTTTGTATTTTGTGCCAGGCTAAATAGTTTGGTTAGATCGTATTTCTTTAACCTCAAACTCAAACTCAAAAAGATTTATTCAAATAGGTCACAATCTGACATTTTGCACGTCAATGAAGAACTACTCCAACGGGATTTGTATGTATGTATATAATGTTTAAAATATACTATCTCGAAAACAGCTCGTTCATTTAATTATGAAATGGAGCTATGATGCCCTGTTATTTTACAGGTTTATAAAATAAATTAAAGAAGGTTGTAGTTTGAAAATTATAAACACGGTTACCCAAATAAACCCTAAGATATTTAAAGTAATTTTTTAGGCTTCATAGCCTGAAAATAATAATAACCAAATCAATTAACTTCTCATTCAACGAAATCAGAGCAGTAGGTTACGTACTCATAAGTGCTTCTGAGAGCTGTAGACTTCATTGGTGTCAATAAATTTGATGTAAACATTACATACATTCACGCCTTTTTCCTGAAGGGGTAGGCAGAGGTGTACCCAGGACTCAGGACCAGGACCAAGGAGTCCCATAGTAGATACACCCACATTTCGCCAGTATGTTATTGGTCCCATGTAATAGGGGGCGAGCCTATTGCCATCTACCGGGCACAGTTCCAGACTCCGGGCAGTTATTGAGATAATTCCTAATGGAAAAATCCAATATTTAACACTGCCTGACCTGGGGATCGAACCCAGGAACCTCTTGATTGGCAGTCGAGCATGCGCCCTCTACGCCAATGAGGCAGTCAGAAGTAGTAGTAGTAGAAACCGAGTTATACTGGGTTTTAGCGCCGTGTGTTACATTCTTCTTTTCACAACAATTGAGAGAAAAGAAAATTATTAATATCAGCAAAACATTTTGGCTAACATCCTTTGCACCTCACGCGATTTATGTGAAATTTTCTCCATTTTCGAGAATATGTGGCAGAAAATGCTATATTAGCATTTTTTTTTTATGATAATGAATTGAAATGAAAAAAGAGAAAAAATGTATTTTTTTATGATTTTGTTTTATGACAAGACGAGCAAATCAGATGCCTGATGGTAAGCATCTTGATTGCCCATATCAGACACAGTGCCACACAGTGTTGTAAAATTCAAAATTCTGCGCGGCACTGCACTGCGCCTGTCACCCTGAGATATTAGTTGTTGAATCTCATCATGCCCAGTAATTTCGCTGGTAACATAGCATTAAGATATATAAAACAATAATAAATATACGTGCGACACGAAAATATATAATCTGTTTGTCAACAGACAACAAATAAGAAGAAATTTACTTTATCCTTAATAAGCCGCGCTCTGACTCAACAATGACGAACTTTTTGAGCAAGAGAAGTGAAAAGATACTTTATATGGGTAAAAAATCCCCAATAACAGATATGAACATTGATTCAATGTAAATAAATATTACATTACCAGAACCCAAATCGCAATCTTATCAGAGTAAGAAGCACTAAACAAGATTCTGCGGTTTAATTAACGCATACGAGAATGGAAACCATTGTGGGTAAGAGAGATGGAGTAAAATATTTCCTACTCAGGTTTCTTGCGCATTGTGTTGGCATTTTACCAAAACTTTTATTACTTGACCGTGTTTATGTACTTTATGTCATAATGCGTATTTTTAACATGATCCATACAAACGTGCTTTTTTACAATTCTTATGTAAACAATTTCAAATAAAATCATTTAATGTGAGTCCACTCGTTATCGTAGCTACTTGCTACGATCTTCGTAGCAATGTGTCTACGTCGTAGAGGAAGCGTAGCGCTGCGACATCTAGTTGCATGAATAAATTACGTTTTATAATATTTGGATAGAAATATCTCAGCCCTGTCAACAAGTCCGTTTATATTTCCTTGAAAATTTGAGAAACTTAATCCTAGATATAATCTTACTAATATTTTAAAAGCAAAACGTTGTCGGTGCGTGTGTATCTGTGTGTTATGTTTATTCCTTCTTCATGCCAAAACTACTGAACCGATGAAATTGAACTTTGGTGGGTAGACTCTGGAATGACACATTCTTCATATCCCGATATTCCGCGCAAATTATGTCTACACGGGAAAAACCGCGAAGCACTGCTGCTACTTTATACAGCTACACACACCATGTTTGATAAAAGTGGAAAAAGTGAAAGACCGTGTCAGATTAGTAGCAAGTCGAGATAAAAGTTCTTGCCTACCCTCACGGGAACAAGGCGTGACTCTATACTACTCATACTACTCAGTAAAACGTTAATGGCTGTCGATGACATTTTAAGTCTTATAAGAGTTTTTATAGAGTTCGCGAATATCTTTCAACATACATTATATACAACACAACATACAACATACATTATATATGGGACTGAGTCCTGGGTACACCTCTGCCTACCATACATTCATAACATACATTCACGCCTTTTTCCCGAAGGGGTAGGCAGAGGTGTACCCAGGACTCAGTCCCCTAGTGGATACACCCACATTTCGCCAGTATGTTATTTGTCCCATGTAATAGGGGGCGAGCCTATTGCCATCTACCGGGCACAGTTCCAGACTCCAGGCAGTTATTGAGATAATTACTAATGGAAAAATCCAACATTTAACACTGCCTGACCTGGGGATCGAACCCGGGACCTCTTGATTGGCAGTCGAGCATGCGCCCTCTACGCCACCGAGGCAGTCTATTCTATTCTATCTAGTCTATCTAGTCGTTATAATTTATAATAATATCCTCCTGACTCTTCTGAATAGTCACTGTGGCAAAAATTTTAACATGAATAAAAAACGTAGTCAATATAAGTGTCTTACTTACTTACTTACAGAATTTGGATTGCATATCTTCGTCTAAGTAAGGCATTCTTGTAAGAGTGGTCGTGGTTGCTAAGATGTGTGGTCTTTTCACTTTGCATTTTATAGCGTTGCGAAAACACTGGATTAAAGACTTTTATCTTGATAAAATTGCTTTCCTTCAACTAGTCCATTTGCATAATATGATCGACATTATAAAACATAGCATGAAGAAAAATTAGTTAATTTTATCCAAGTGGTATTATTTATTATGCATATTTATTCAGGTCAGCGCAGCTGTTTATTCACATTAAAAGGGATATTATTGCATTATACACCTAAAATAATAGCAGTTTATTGTTGATTATGAAACTAAAACTGATAATATCATTTAAATGGCACTAAATGCTTTAATAACTTAACAAATAGTCCTGCAATAGTTCGCCGCACTCAGCACACTGTATTGTGGTGAAGTAATTAATTTGCATAGTTGTAGCGAGACCGCGTCAGTAGCACATGCCTTGCCGCTTCTATCTGTGTGTAATCTATGGTTCTATTGGTAAGTGATAATAGGGGCACTAGATTTTGACGTATTTTAGACCTACGTACAAGAGTTTAGAAATTTGATACGATTTATAAAAACATTTACGAAATCGATGTTCCGTATTGCCCTGTTTCTTCCATATATTCAAAAGTACCTTATTAACCCATTCTATAAATTTATATCCCGCTATTTTAAGATGAAAAAAAAATGTTTTATCACTTCATATTGTTTTAATTAAATTCTAATCACGGGAGTAAAACTGTGATTTTTAGACGTTCACTAGAAAACGCAGCGTAGGACGTCCCACAACACACACGATCATACACGGTGGGTAGAAGATCTGGCAAGGATGGCAGGAACACGCTGGACGCAGGCCGCTTACGACCAGACTGTATTGAAAACTGTGTGGGAGGTCTATGTTCAGCTGTGGACGTCTTATGGCTAAGCTGATGATGACGATGAAAACAATGAAGTTTATAAGCAAATACAATGAAAGGAATATACTATATGTAGTTTACTCTTTTTCTTAAAAAGATCAAGATATAAAAACGAATGGGTTATTAATTTTCACCAAGAAGATACGAAACATCGATTTGGTAATTTTAATAATTGTGTCAAATTTCTTAATAAATACGTACCCCATACGCATTAAAGGAATTCATTAAGTGACGATGAGGCTCAGAAGTTAAGCCTAGAGTTTCTCAAAGAAAGAATACAAGGAGCAAAAGAATATCTCCAAAAGTAAAGCAAACGCATTGAGATAGACATAGGTAATCTAAAAATACTCAGTAATATTTTTCGAGTATATTGCGGGAGGGTTTCCCAAGAAATCCGTCTTGGTTAAACATGTACACCTTACATAACTTTGTCATATATTTTGACGAAATTTGCTTGGATACAAAGGGCGTAGAGCAGTGAGGCGTAGGTCTTTATTACTACATCAAAGTTCTAGGTAATGCGGTTGTTATGGGCTGGGGAGTTCCTCCAATCAAGAAAAGGTCGTGGTTGTCATGAAGCTTAAATAATAGATTAAAAAAAAGTTGTTTCACTATTAATAACACTAGAATACATTGAGACGTTATAGATGCTCTAAGTGGAATATAATTTTTTATTTTTTATTTTATTAAATACACAAAACATATTACAATTAAAGAGAATAATATATATGGGAGATCTATCAGGATCACAAAATGCTATTGATCTGAAATGGATTGTAACTCAAAACATGTGTACACTGTAGATGCATAAATGGACTCAAGCTTATAACTACAAATAAGTCTCGACATTATAATATTACTAGCGACCCGCCCCGGCTTTGCACGGGTGCAATGCTGATACTAATTATACTACAGAATGTCTTTATATACAACTTAATAAAAAATGGTTATTGTGGGTTATCCTTAAGAGATAGACATATACCATCGCGGACTTATTTGTTGACTTTTTAATGTGTACAATACTGTAGTACATTATTTTGATTTATTTCGTGGGTTTCAGCCAACTTTTTCAATGTAAGCGCAAAAAAATGTGTTTATTTACGACATCAAATTAGAAATCTCTAAATTTATCAGTGTTTCTCTACAATATTATTAATGTTTTATACATATAAACCTTCCTCTTAAATCACTCTATATATTAAAAAAACCGCTTCAAAATCTGTATTGAACAAAAAGGATAGGTATAATTATCAATTCAAAGAAAAGTATAATATTACAATTGCATTAAACTAATTAGGAAAATTATTACATAAACAAATTAATAGGAAATTAAAGAAAAATTAAAATGTACTTATTAAAGTGTGCACTAAACATTTCAACATAATGTTAACTCTGCCTGATGAGAAAACACATTAAAACAACATTACAAGTACTAACAGCAGGTATGCTCTATGTTAAATTTATAAACGCAAAAATAAACTTAAACTCTGAGTTTATAATTCAAAGCTTGAAACTACTATACTTGTAGTCTGCACCTGATGTTTAGGTTAGAGGATATCTTTTTGAATTTTAATATAAAGTGTTAATTTCGGGGATCAATAATATAAGACATAAGATTATTTATTGCCAAAATAATTAGTATAAAAGCGGTATGTTATACAGCGATATTATTCTAAATACTTCTATTATAATCAAATTAACAGTGAGACTCAAACTAAGCTCTAGGCTTGTATCTTGAGCCTCTGGAGCGATCAACTAGTAGAATTAAACATTCCTCGTGCTCATATCATTATCTATAGCCATTTAGTTATACTGACGAGCCATTCAAACTAGGCAAAAATAGTGTTAGGTGCTCAAAGTGGAATAGCTTTGGTGCTCAGAGCATAGGTGCTCTCGAGCTGGGTGTTTAGAGTGAAATACCTCTATCACCATCATCATGCAGCCGTTGAAATTCCACTGCTGAACATAAGCCTCCCCCATAAGGGGGGTTGTTGCGAATACTCGCCACGCTTGGCAGGCGGGTTGGCGAGCGCAGTTTGATGGTTTTACGCAGAGGACGCTGCTGCCCGTTCTCTGGATTCTATAGCCCTTAGCCGGCTCTTACGGCAACCACGGGGAGAGAGGGTGAGGTACTATCCTAAAGCCGGTAACCCCACGGCGAAATACCTCTATGATAAAGTAAATTAAAATCAGGATCTTTTTAACATACGTATGTGTGCAGTTTTTTAACTTATTTCCGCAAAAAGCAGTGATAAGAATCACGCACACATTCAGTCTGAATTCTGAATGTTGATTTCATAGCTTGTGAATACAAAGTGATGTTTGATACACGGGAGTCGAGAGTTAAAGTGAATGGGCTCAGCCCATGCGCACCATATCACAGTAAATCTAATCAATTTTTAAAAAGGTTACCCTCGACCACATGCTATATTATGAGCAATAAATATAAGAAAGGGATCATCGGAAGTTATCTGACTCCCAACGGAATGCGAAATTTCCATTGAATATAAAACGAGGCATAAATAAAAGTTCTGCTTATTATAAAATATGTACTAAAGTAATAATCCGGGACTTTGTTCTCGTGAGAATTTCGAAAATTTATTTTATACTAGTAGTGCCCCACGGTTTTCCCACTACTCCCGTGGGAACATTCGTAATTCCTTTTATTATTCCTTGTCTAAATCATAATGGGCAATCATGATACTATCCATCAGGCACCTGATATGCTCGTCTTGTCACTCACTATCAGCTTCAGCTCTCTAGGTCCAAGGGTTGTGGCTGGGCGTTGATGAGTGGATTCTCTACTTTCCCCTGGGCAGATCTACCCCTGCACGGGGGTAACTAGAGAATCCCTGCGATTGTTGCGCGAGGTGGTGGGCGGGGGCGGGTCTTTCGCGTCTTCCCGCACGTTTGCCACGGCGTTCGGGAAGGCGGGAAACACCCCTCCATGCCCTTAAGTTGAAGAGGGTATCTCTACTTTCCCTGTACCCCTGCACAGCGGGTCTGGACCCCTGCACAGGGGCAACTAGAGAATACCTGCGCTTGGTGAGCGTGGTGGTGGGCGGGGGAGGGTCTTTCGCGTCCTCCCGCACGTCTATGACAGCGTTCGGGAGGGCGGGAAACACCCCTTCAGGCCCTTAATGCTGAGGAGGGTTCTCGGCTTTCCCCTGTGCAGAAGTCGACCTCTGCACTGGGGCAACCAGAGAACCCCCTGCGCTATTTGCGCGTGGTGGTGGGCTGGGATGGACCTTCCGTGTCCTCTCGCACGTTCGGTAGGCGTTCAAGAGGGCACGGAACACCCTTCCAAGCCCAAGATGTGGGGCTCGGGCAACGGATGCGGGGGTATCCGTTGCCCACCTTAAGGGCCTGCGAGGAGGCGCGCGCGTGTTTCCGCGCGCCCCTTGGGAGGGTTGGGGTGAAGGCCCTCACTCCACCGTGGCGGGGTCCTCCATGGAGGACCAAACGCCGTCGGGGCCGCGGATGAGTGCTTCGGCGTGCCCGCAGCAACGACACATGGTGGCGCGAAGGAACACCCCGGGGTTTTTTAGTGGGTATACCCGCCGACACAGCAACTTATCGACCTTATGGTGCTGTGCCGGCGGGGAGTCCCACATAACCATCCTGCGCTCCCCTGGGTGCAGGTGGTATGCGTCACGCATTTTTCCCCAACAAAAATGGGCGTTGATGAGGGAGTGTGTCAGTCAGTCAGGACTTTGATTTTTATAAATAGAGAAGAAGAAGAAAAAGAAGATTTCTTGTAACTATGAAATACAATGTTTGCAATGTATTAGTTTTCTAGATCCAGAGGGTGGGACCAGCCCTACCCCCTGACTGCACATTAACATATCATTGCGTATGTAATGTCAGAAAAGAAAAACATTTTTACCTGACCACAGCAGGAGATTAAGATTTTATAGTTTTGTGTTAATATATTTAATTGAATAGTTTCATGTTTTGTTCCAGTATTTTTGTTTATTGTTAGGCTCACGTACATTAGGACGGACCGAGTCGTACCGCATCGCATGGGACAATTCCGCCTACATCACTTTCGTACATATTTAATGACCTATCGCACACTACAGCGGGCCGCACCGAATTCTCTGAAAATATCACCTCATCACATAACATTTGGTTGAATTTGAATGCCTCGGTGGGGTTATAATGGTCGCAAGCATGGAGGTGCCTCATGATAGGCAGTAGCCTATCACGAGGTTCAGGCTTCGATCCCCAGATCAAGCAAAAATGTTATTTAAATTTTTATTTAAGGATTTTCTCAATGACAGCCTGGAAGCTAGAATTGTGCCCGGTAGAAGGCACTAGGCTCGCCCGCTATGAAATAAATCGCGAAAAACATAACTGGCAAAGTATGTGTGAACCTATAAGGGCACAAAATTGTTCTGAGCACACATCTGCCTAACCCTTTGGGAAGAAGTAATAGTAGGCAGATGATAATGTTACGTTACGACACTTTAAGTATTACAACATATAGAGATTATATTAGACCCCATGAAGGAACACAAAAAACAAAGAGTAGACCGTTTCTATCAACAATCTCGCTGACATGTGTTAGATAACAGGCGAGGTCGAACGACTTCATAAAACAGCCGTAAATGAAAAGCACTGATATAAATGGTTTTTCGAAAGGATTTACTTAGATTCTATCTATAAAATATAATTCTTGTGAAACGTGGTCTATCTTAACGTGGTCTAAACTTACTATACAGTAAGTATACTATATTGGTTTACCTCTATAAGTAAGGTACCTATGTACCTTATAGGTTTTGGTAGTTTTAAGGTAAATTTACCTGTTTGGTAGATTACTCTATTTTATTAAACTGTTTTTTTCTGATCAATAAATCGTATGTATAAATTACGTGGTATTCTTGTCTCAAACTTAGGCTAACAAAATATCTTGCCTTATTTCTCTAAGGGTAAGGCAGAGGAGTACACAGTGCCATTTAGTAGGGGCAAGCCATCAACCAGGCACAAATCCGGACTCCAGGCTGCTATTGAGAAATTCCTAATGGAAAAATTCAATAACACTTTGCCGCAGGCTAAAATTCTGTAAACTATAATATTATGGGAACCAAGAGAGCATGAATTCGCGCCAAAAGTGGACTACATTTTTAAAGAGCGTATCTATATTATAACAAGTCAGTGTTTGTTCTAAAATAACCTTTCACCTCTCACAGAAAAGTTCACGGTGCACAGCGTCTGTGGACAAAGTTACGCCTAGTTTACGGCAGCTTCGCCACTGGAAATTATAATAATTATATATGTTTTAAAACTAGAAACAATGGGCTTTGTGTCTGTAGTCTACTCGTAATTTTATTTAGCTCTCTCGAGTAAAAAGCACGAAAACAACAAACCTGGTTTAAAGCGCCATAAAATGTCTAAATTTAAGAAGCTGACGCTTCTAGAGAAAATTTGACTAAAATGTTTTTAAAGACCAACTCCGTTAAGAACAACTCCTATTTTGGATTTCCGCCAAAATTTTCAACACCATTTATTCGCGTTGAACTTAGTTACGCTAATAACATTACCGAAAGCCTTTCAGGTCAGTAGCTAATTGTAGTTTTTCTTTAACGCATTATAATGAATTTAATAAGGAAGCAGGCGAAGTTTCTTGTCTTAACTCGTCGACAATAGTAGTTTGGATTAAATAGCTTTTAAAACTTGTTTAATCTGACTAACTTCAATATTTTAACGGACATGCGGTTCACCGTGGTCTAATTAATATTTAATTAGCCGAAATTACACCGGAACAATATACTATAATGACTATATTATACTATAGTATACGTAAGTGGTTTATGTTTCAATATCGAGATTTGCACTGTGGTTGTATAAATGCAGTTATAATAATAATTAGCCTTGTATAATTAAAGTCTAATTTAGTGTATAATTTCAGAAGCACAAAAGATCTTGTTCTATATCTACAACACAAAAATATTTATAGTAAATCTAAAACAAGAACAGGCTTTTCCAAATGTACCTAATACAAAGTCAATTCACGTTTTCGAATAAATCAAGTAGGCACAGTCCTTGTGGGAATTCAGGGGTTGAAAGTAAGATATTACTGCCTTAAAGAGTATATCGAGAGGTTCTTATAGTTTATTTCCTTTCTAAAGTCTCGTAATTTTTTGGTTCTTGTGAATCTATTGCTTTGTAAAGAGTGGCCACAGTAATAAAGGAGGATATATAATTAGAAAATAAACGGATTGTTCCACCCTGCCCCACCAAGCCGCCCCACTGGTGGGACATAGTGGAATGCTATAAATTTTGTAGCGGAATATGCCCCACTAAGTTGACTCGGTGAGGCGCGCGAAAAGCTGAGTGGAATTTACCCCACCAGGGTTATCACATTACTGTTTGTTAGAATTTTTATACGAATCCATGTTCCTCCACATGTAAGTGAAATGCCATCTAGCGGCAGCCTGTGAACTTTCGTTGCAAACTAAGTACTCAACGAGATCATATTATTTTCAGTAATAAAAGTACAACGCGCGCACGACTGCAACTTAGCAAAAAAGTTTTGAAACGAAACAAATTTCCATTACTAGTGTTGATTTTATTATGTTAGTCTTTGAAAAATGTAGTGGTGCCCCTATCATTTCTACCACACAATAACCAACGTCAAACAAATGTGGTAGTAGCGATACTATTGAAAAAGCAATAAGATAAGTATATCTTTGAAATTATGATTTATTCGATGACTTTCAGAAACTGATCGAGCTGCTTATAATTTTTTATGAAAAAATGTTTTGGTATTTTTCCACTTTATGTTGTTGGTCTGAAAATAATAATATTGTTATGTCTGACAATAATAATATCGATGGTAGCAAAATAGAAGAAGACATCAAACCTAATCGCGATTATTAAGTCATATTAGTAATCCATAATAACTCTCAACATAACCATTTTGAGAGTTATGAACCTACAAGTTTCTTGTGCGTTCTACTTGTAGAGGTACCTTTCCGAACGCACGGTAGACTCAGTACTGTTTATCTTCATTGACGTGCAAAAGTGTCAGATGACCTATTTGAATAAATCTTTTTGAGTTTGAGTTTTGAGTTTGAACCGATTAGCATAAAAATTTCTATTATGAATGTCAATTGAAATGGAAATAACCTTCTTTATTTACTGTGTATTAAGATACCAATGTTAGACTAAAATTACCTTTTTTAAAATAATATTATAATTAGTGGGCAGCTTGTAGTATAATAAATAATAAAAATGTATTTCATGTGCATTTTATTAATATTTTACCTACAGTATGCAGTTTTTACCACAGTGAATATTCGAAATGATAAAATGATTTCAGCGAGTCTAACATTTCACTAAAATGACGGGCGCGAGTGGCATGGAAAGGCCGGTGTCGTATGTCGTTTGTGACCCATATGCGGAACAAAAGCTGTCAAAGTAGTTTAACACACATTTAGGGGACGAAATGAGGAACAGTTTTCAAATTAGAGTTGGACGAGATTACGTAAGGAAAACAGGGCCAAAGATATTTTTCGAAGCCAGTGCGGGATTTTAGTATATTAATATATCATATAATACAAGTATATTAATAGTTACTTTCCTTGCTTTCTTTCTTCTATACTTAGATAATAATTTAGATTTGTAATATTTGGAGGCTATAAACAAATTAATATGCTATTATTCTATATAATTTTATTTTAGTTTTTTACTGGGTATTATTGATTACCCTATCCCTTTTTTATTTTATTCGCAGTTTGTATATTGGGGTGTATTCATTATATTCTGTGGTTGTTGGCTACAATCACGTGAGATCTTGAAGCCTTGGTCACTTGACCCGACACTGGACGTCACTCGAGTTCTCCTTTGGGCTACAGAGTGTTTGTACTGTAAACATTGTTACGCTGCAGGTATTGTATATTATAAACCATTTTAAGAGCTGGGTAAATTATGCTATTGACTATTGCCAATATCTTTAATATTATATAGAAGAATCTAAGTTCGCACTGACACTCTCCTCAACGCCCAGCCCTAATCATTGGTAAGTTAACGCCTATTTAAACATCAGTTTAATCTATACGTAAATATTCAACTATCAGCACAGAACAGATAATGCTATCGGTTTGACGGTCGTTTAAATATGGTGTGTTCTGTTTAGGTTTGAAGATTTTAAACATGAGAATAGTATGGGGCCTCAAACGTTTTATATGATAAAAAACAGTTCGCTACTTTAAAGTATTGAATTTTAGTTCACTTGCAAATTCTATTCTTTTCTTAGGGTGCGTTCACATTATGTCGTGACGACATAATATAATATAATTATATTTTATGAAAAAGACAGAACTTAATCGCGCTAATCCCATCTCTGTCATAAAATATGTGTTTGAATCGCAAAAGTTTAAATATTAATAATATTATATTGCCAATTGTCATGTGCTTGCATGCCATAAACTGTACCTAAGGCGCTTTTCAACTTTATCGCGATGACAGTAGTGTCGTGCAGTTTTGTTCGGTGAGCATGACAATCGTGTCACCAAAATATGAGAATAGCTTTAAAAAAGTCCTTCAACTTAAATATTTCAATAGAGTTGTTCAGATAAAATGAGTAGCACTAAACGATTGTCGTCACATAACCCAATAAAACTCCAACTACCTGCTGTTGTCACAACAAAGTGGAAAAGCGCCTTAACGTGCAGGTATATCATGCAAGCTGACTTGACACTTGGCATTATCGCTTACCCAAGTTGCGCCTTGAACCTGGGCTGTTTGCAATGTCAACAACGTCTTAGACTGCAGATAAGCGTTGAATTAAGGCAGTCGAGCACCTAAAAGATCTTTGCTCTAAATATCAAAATTTATATTACAAACTATACTCATAAAAATATAGGACAATAAACTTACTTACAAATTTTCGTTAAATGCTAAACTACATACCCTTTCCCATCCCCTACTCATCCTATCTTTCCCCTATCCGTCCAGACTGGTTGCCTGGAAGAGATCGCTTAAAGCGATAAGGCCGCCGATTGTCAACCAAAAATTAGTTTGATAAATTTAGTTTGATATGTATTATGTTATTTAAGAAGGCTTATTATAAAGTCAACCAGTACATAGAGGACAAAGATGCCTGGAAACTTCTGCATAGCCGCCTCGCGGCACCTTCAAAGAAAACGAATGTAACCAAACCAAATATTGTGAAACTATCTGTTGAAAAAATTAAGCCCTACAAGTTTCTTGTGCGTTCTTCTTGTAGAGGTATCTTTCCGAACGCACGGTAGACTCAGTACTGTATCTTCATTGACGTACAAAAGTGTCAGATTATGACCTATTTGAATAAATCTGTTTGAGTTTTGAGTTTGAGTTTGAGTTATTTTGGTGATAATAAAGAGTATTCTATTCTATTCTATTCTATTCTATTCTATTCTATTCTATTCTATTCTATTCTATTCTATTCTATTCTATTCTACATACCTATATAACATACTGTGTATGTTATGTCTGTTTTATGTATTTAAAAAATACTTTGGTTAGAACTCTGACACTTGTGTTATTCGAAAATGTTTTATAATTACATTAAAGCCCTGCTTGTCGCATTTTGAAACACCAATCTAAATTTGAACGCAAAGTTCATGATAATCTTCTAAAGCTCTACCATGTTACTCATAATTTGAGAGAAATGTGCGCACCGGCCACAATCCCCATCTTAACTCAGCCAAGCGAATGCCTCGTACGGCTTCGCAGCCCATTATAAAGTATCATCATACCTTCTAATTATTCAGGTAGTAACTCTGTGATCATTTTCCTTTTGAGACAAATTAAGCTCGGCCCACCGCATCCTTTGGGATCAAGAAATTTTCACGAATTTGTTGCGCCCACGGGATTCGAACCCGAGAACTGTATACAAATTAGATCATGTCGAGGTAACCTTCCATACCGAGCCTTGGTAAACGGTAGATCTAGGAAACAACGTTTTCAGCATCAGGTTAATATTAAATCAAATTAATTTTACTTAAAACATACATTGAATATATTATTAGCAATCATAATTGTCGGCTACCCAATTATTTGAGCAATAGTTTAATTAATTCAATTTAATGCGCTTATTGTATGAAAGACGTATATCTGACCAATCAATGTTATCTTGTCATTTTATCAAGACTGCTTCAAATTAATTTACAAGTTCTCTATTAAGCATTAATTATTACCTAAGAAATCTTAAACCACTACATTACATCTTTAGCTTGATAAATTTGATTGGAATTTCATTATCAAAAAAATATGTCTCTTGATACTCTTAAGTATACTCGTTCCTTCTTAGGTGACAAAGTAATTTTTCTTGATTTAAAAATGTGTGAAATAAACAGGAGATGATAAGCATGACAAACATCAGGTCGTTGCGGCACGTCCCGCGTCCACACACATATTTCACCAAAACTGTTTAGGTGCTCATGTCCTATGAATGTCGAATGAAGTAAACTTTTGGGATGGAATAAAAGAAACTTCTTTGAGACGTGATAAAGTGCGAAATTTTTCCTGAATACATTATGAAACTGGCGTGTTTATGCGTCTACTAAATGTTTGTTATTCTCTGGCTTTTACGCTGCGAATTTATAACGCTGCCACAGTCGTAACTCCGTTGAGAGAGTGTGGATGCGATATTTACGAGCTACACATAAAACAATTTATTTCGAAAATACCATAATATTAAATTGAAATTATTATAAAACTTTAACAAAATCAATCAAAATCGTTTTAGGTTGGCAAATTGTATACTTCCAGATAAGTCAGTGCTAAAGATAGCACTGATTTATCTGAGTGTACCTTTGTACAATTTACTGGCGTAATATCAAAGTGATGTAACAACAAAAAGTGGAGACTGACTTTGTTAAATGTTTTGTTAAACGTATTCTAGACTTCTGGAACAATAATCTTTAGTTTTTAGTTTCGATTTTTTGTGTCATAAACAACATGCACAGTGCACCGCCCTCCCGCCCGCAATATTGCATGCAAAGAGGAAATTATTTATCACTGCTTTAATCCTTGATATTAACCCATAATACAATATAATTATTATAATTCACATTTTTAATGTTCAATGTTCATGTCGTGCGCAGAATCGATAACCACTGATGTAGACGTGTTCTGGAGTGGATACCGCGAGTAGGCAAACGTAGCGTTAGGACACCCTGCAAGAGAGTGGCGACTGGCGACCTGCGATGCTATAATTCATAACCGGTAGCAACTGGACGAGTAGAACTGAAGACCGGCCCCCTTATTACGGATGCAACAGAAGTGTGGAAAGCGTTTAATTGCTTAATGTCTGCTGTCAAAAGATAATATACAAAAAATGATGTTTGATAGCAGACATTTAGCAATTTAAACATTTTCCACACTTCTGTTACGTCCGTAATAAGGGGGCGGGCTCAGTGGAGCAAAAATTAGGAGAGGCCTATTTGTTCAGCAGTGGACTAACACAGGCCGATGATGATGACATTTTTAACGTTAAGTCAGTTTTTTTTGTTTCCTCAATGAATGAAGGCGCACACAGATACGAGATCACACAATTATCGATACCTATTATAAAATGTAAAATTGCTACTGGTCTTTGGCTTTTTGTGATAAAAGTTTTTGCTGTAATATTTTTATACAATAATAAATGAGCAAAAAGTGTGCGAAGAAAAATGTCGGGAGGTCGAAAATAAATGCTTTATCGACACAATAAAAAACAAGAGCTTTTCCTTATATACGATATCTTTGAGATCGATCTTGATTTGCCGCAGAACTTGATGGCATACCTACGAGTACTGTATAGTACAGCATCTATTTGGAAGATATCGTGAAAATTTAATTATTCCGCCCCTTTCAAGTTTTATTACGAGCGATGCCGACCTTTTGATGAATACCTTGAGACTAATGAGCAACACCTTGATGAAAACAAAAACACAGAGAGCGTGAAAATATCTTTGGTATTCGGGTCACAATTCACAGTCACACTTCGATGTAAGAGAATCTTGATTGTCTTGATTTGTAAGGAATAAATTAATTTGTTTTCCTTAATGTTTTTGAAAAAAATAAAAGATTGTTATGCTGTATTTCAGATTGGTTTTTATTGAACGAAATAAAATGAGAGAATAATAATAACACAAAACAAAAATTGCTATCTTATGTTTACCTGGACAGAATTTCTGAAGAATACCAAACTCTATAAATAAACAACATAACATACATTCACGCCTTTTTCCCGAAGGGGTAGGCAGAGGTGTACCCAGGACTCGGTCCCATAGTAGATACACCCACATTTCGCCAGCCTCGGTGGCGTAGTGGGCGCATGCTCGACTGCCAATCAAGAGGTCCCGGGTTCGATCCCCAGGTCAGGCATAGTGTTAAATATTGGATTTTTCCATTGGGAATTATCTCAATAACTGCCTGGAGTCTGGAACTGTGCCCGGTAGATGGCAATAGGCTCGCCACCTATTACATGGGACCAATAACATACTGGCGAAATGTGGGTGTATCTATAAATGTAATTATTAAATACCATTCAAACTTTGGAACAAACTTGTTTTTATCGTGATAGGTTTAGAGATAAGCATCATAATTCAATGTTACTTAGACCTTCATATTTTTAGGTGATATATAGGCATTTATAGATGAGATCCGAGAATATTTTTTCTTGAAGTGAGACTAGCGACCGCCATATTTTAGGGACAAACTACTGACACATCCAGCTTTTATTACCCGGATAGTACGTTAGCAAAACTTATCTAAGAACTTTCGTTAGCTTTTATGTAACTTATTATAGTTAAATAGCATAATGATTTATGATAATATATCTTTAATATATTATAAGTACGGAGAACGCAGGTGTATGTAACGGTATCAAAAAAAGTCTTTTAGAATGTTTAGAATAAGGATTTCACACAACTTTAATAGAGAACGCAAAAAAAATCAATAAACAAACAGATTTTACGCAAACCCACTTTATTTAAAGTAGTAAGGTTCTGTATAATTTGTTTATATACCAGCTCATACTCTTTTACTGCAGCACTGACGACGAGGCATAAAACAGTCGAACTTACCACAAACTCTGCTACTTAAATCGATAGAATCTCAAACAATAAATATTTGAACCGCCACGTGTGCAAAACAGGCTTGATAATGAGTTTCAAGTCTGAGACACTGAGTGTCTAAATTGATAGCGCGTAGGTAAGGAATAACACATAGGGTTTTTTTCCTGACGTTCCCACGGGAACAATGTCTACGCGGGTGAAACCGCGGCGCACAGCTAGTATACCTATATATACATAATATAAACATACATACCTTTAATTACATATACATACATTCAAAGATACATGCTTAAAGTATATAATATTATGAAACTTGTTCCTGGGATGAGTACATCATTCTGTGTATCCATTTGGAAAAAAGGCGGATGTTTTCTTTATTTATATTTTACGATAAGTAAAAAAAAACCGTGCAATCGATGAAGTTCCCAATAATTACACAGATATTTCACATAACATAACATCACGCCTTTTCTCCGAACACAAGTCCCATTCCCATAATAAGTAACCACACTTTTTTTTTAATATACACTTACATTTGACCTCAATCTCGCTTGATGAAAGGCGAAGATGAGGCCTAAGATGGTATACTTTTGCCGAGAAGGTGTCTGTTCAATTTGGCCTTAAAGATGTCCAGATTATATCATTCCGGAAAAACCGAACTCAGCAATAAGGGAAAACTGCTCGTCGCGCCTAGTCATTCGGTGATGGAAAGGGGAAGGGGTGGTATCAGGTTATGCAAAACCTCCGCACACTTACCGAAATGTAACAACATAACATAACATAACGTACATTCACGCCTTTTTCCCGAAGGGGTAGGCAGAGGTGTACCCAGGACTCAGTCCCATAGTAGATACACCCACATTTCGCCAGTATGTTATTGGTCCCATGTAATAGGGGGCGAGCCTATTGCCATCTAACGGGCACTGTTCCAGACTCCAGGCAGTTATTGAGATAATTCCTAATGGAAAAATCCAATATTTTTCACTTTGCCTGACCTGGGGATCGAACCCGGGACCTCTTGATTGGCAGTCAAGCATGCGCCCTCTACGCCACCGAGGCAGTTTCTTATCGGTTACCGAAATGTAACCGATAAGAAACCGAGAGGCAGGCCACTCTTCTACGCATCAAAATCATCCAGCTGATATCTAGCAGACCTCTCCCAGAGATGGGAACAGTACTCCAAGCAAGAGCAAACTTGAGCTTTGTAAAGATTTAAGAGCTGCTCCGAGGTGAAGTACCGTCTCACCCTAGAGAGGATACCAAGTTTTTTGGCAGCAGTTTTTGCTATGGACTCGATATAGCGACCGAAATTTAGATTGGAAGAGAAATCTAGACGTAAGAGCTCAAGACGGTCATTAATCGGAACGGGGACATTCCGGAAAGTCGGAGACAGATGGAATGGACTCCGCTTCGCCGAAAAAAGACAAGCCTGTGTTTTTGAGGGGTTGAACTCGACCAACCAACTTGGCAACACCCCATTGGGAAGGAAACAGCCTCCAAATTCGAGTTCACCTTCTCGATCATTGACTCCCTGAAAGATTGGACTTTTGACCCAGACTTCGCATCGGACAAGTATCTCACCGAGACTGTGCAGTCATCTGCATACCCAAATATACCGGGTGTTATCGGCAGGTTGTTGATGTGCAGCAAAAAAACACACTTCTCCAGTTAAGTTTTAAGGTTCCCATATAATAGTGGGCGAGTATTTCATCATCAAACAGGCGCAGTTCCAGACTCCAGGCTGTCATTGGGAAAATTCCTAACGAAAAAATCCAAAAAATCTTTTCGCTTAACCTGGGGATTGAACCCGGAACCTGATGCGACTAATCACCAGCGAGCCAGTTATATTCCATAATGCGTGTTAATGTTTTAAGTACCATGTGATAATAGATTCATAAATATTCAAAGCATCACTGAGCTTAATAAATTCTACGTTTCAAAGTAAATCCTCCTAATAATATGTAATGGTACTTAATTATACGGTCTTGTAAATTGAGATGAAATGAATAATTCGACATTCGTTATACTTCCAGTCGGCATATTAAACTTGGATGTTGGGTTTGGGAGACTAATCAAACCAATCAAAAGATTGTTACGAATTATGACATGAAAGGCTTAATTAATACGTAGATTTATGTAGTGGTAGGCCTCTTTTGCAGGGGACTGCCTGAAGAAGTACCACACCACATATGGGCAATCATGATGCTTACAATCAGGCACCTGATTTGCTCATCTTGTCACTCATTCTCATAAAAAAATATTAATTTTTAGATATTGATATAATATGATTAAAATAGTTTGAATATATAGATTTGCCGTGGATTTACCGGCGGATTGACCGGATGGATTACTAATGGCTGAGATGATGATGATGATGATGATGATGATATTATATAGGTAGATATTGGGATAGCAGATTGTCATGAAATTTCCAATCAGATCTTAGAGGCGGTTGGTTGATACAACCCGTTTACTGTGTTATACTTTACCAGTATCTAGTCGGAGAGCGCTCGGAGAGGTTTCCGTTGTCATGTTTGAAATAGGCGGCAACTAAAACTACACCGAAATTGGCGTACCTGAGCCTATTCAACACAATTTACGCAAACTAGCACTCCTTGCAAACAGTTTTTTACACGTTTCTTACAATTTTCGTGTGCGGAGTCTTATCAATTATATATGGAAACAGTAATGTTTGCACATTAGTGCTTGGCGGATGAATAACTGCAAAGGTGTGTCACTTCCCCAGGCGGCGCCCTGCATAGGAGGCCTATCACTACAAAAGAAACTCGGATAGATGTGCGTTCACAGTAAGAGTACCTGTCTATTTTGTCGTGAAAACAATGCCAAATTATGATTGAGTACCGTAAAAATTTTGTTCCACAATATTCACAGAGAGGCATCTTATAAAAAGGGTCCACCACATTAAGTAGGTAGGTGCTATAAAACGCTGTGCAAACAAAATTGTATAGGAACTATCTCGTCTACATTTCTCATCACGTACACACATGTGGAAGGCTGCACGGTAACGACCCGGTTTTCTTTAAAAAGAAATCAAAACGTATTATATTTTGTGGAAATTGCGTCTGTGGAAATTGGGTTACCATCGGGCCTATAGTTTTTCCATTGGGTTTGACCATTTCATTTTGGGCACATAGGATAATATTATATATTGGACTATATGTATTGTTATATCCATGTTTTGGTGTACAATAAAGTGTTTATCTATCTATCTACGTATCTATAAATTCTGACTATAAATTTCTGACTAGTAGTTTTTAATCACTATACATAATATATTATAAAATCCTAAATAACTCACTAACTGACATGCAACGCAGTGCCCAAACCACTGATCCCAGAGACTTGAAACTTGGAATGTAGGTTCTTTTCGTTATCTGGACATGTGCTAAGAAAGGATTTATGAAAATTCACATTCTAAGGGGAAGGAAGGGCGTCAGAGTTTTTGTATATAAAAATACCATTTTTCATAATTGCGAGCGGGCAAAGCCGCTGGGCTTACACTAGTTATAAATAAAGCACAAGTTGCACGAACGTAAATTAAAATTTGATTAATGAATTTTGTATAGTTAAATTATTATTATTATAAAGTCAACCAGTGCATAGAGGACAAAGATGCCTGGAAACTTCTGCATAGCCGCCTCGCGGCACCTTCAAAGAAAACGAATGTAACCAAACCAAATATTGTGAAACTATCTGTTGAAAAAATTAAGCCCTAAGTTTCTTGTGCGTTCTTCTTGTAGAGGTATCTTTCCGAACGCACGGTAGACTCAGTACTGTTTATCTTCATTGACGTGCAAAAGTGTCAGATTATGACCTATTTGAATAAATCTGTTTGAGTTTGAAAAGAATAACCTTTACAGTCGCTGCTAAGTAGCAATGCATGTTCTTGCAATATCAGATTAATTATCTATTTATTTTAGGGAAGTCAACTATCTTAGGTTTATTTATTTATTATCTTATCTCCTACTAACTAATATTATAAATGATAAATTTTGTGAGAATGGATGGATGGATGGATGTTTGTTACTTGTTACACGCTAAAACTACTGAATCGATTGAGCTGAAATTTGGAATGCAGGTAGCTTAGACCGTGGATAACACATTGGGTACTTTTTTTCCGATATTCCTTATGGAACGAAGTCTACGCGGATGAAACCATGTAGCTAGTAATCTATAAATATTATAGTATTATCGACCAAAGCTCCTATGCTATGTTAAAAAGAATTCCTAGAGTTGTAAAGTTGATTAGTTGGCGATCCGAGACCGGGATCCCAAAAGAACTTACCAGTTCAAAGAAACTGTAGAAGCGTAAAAAGTTCAAACGAACTTCATGCATTGAAAGCAAGTATAAGTTGATGATGTTTGGAGACTTATTTCTTAAATAAAGTTTGAATTTTTAATTTTCAGAAGACGACCATCGCAATGATCTTGTTCTGCAAAATTGATATAGGCTCATCATAGACTTCGTTTCCCATACAAACTTTGAAGAACCAATGATGAAAATAGAAGATATATTTTTAATTTTTAAATAATGAATGGTATTATATAAAAAATATATAAGGTATATAAAAAACTGCCTAAAAATTGATTTTATTTTGAGGCAGTTTTTTATATTACATTCATCTCCATCGTATTCCTGCAGTCTTTATCAGATCGTCTGTCCACCTTGTGGGTGGACGTCCTACGCTGCGCTTGCCGTGCTCCGTGGCTTTCATTCGAGAACTTTGCAGCCCCATCGGCCATCAGTTCTACGTGCTATGTGCCCTACCCATTGCCACTTCAACTTACTAATCCGCTGGGCTATGTCGATAACTTTCGTTCGTCTACGGATCTCCTCATTTCTGATTCGATCTCATAAAGAAATTCCGAGCTTCCATAGCTCGTTGCGCTATTTTGAGCCTGCTTATAAGGCCCACAGCCAGAGACCACGTTTCAGATCCGTAAGTCATCATTGGTAACACACACTGGTCAAAGACCTTCGACTTGAGGCACTGAGGTATTTTGGACGAGAAGACATTGCGTAGGTTTCCGAACGCTGCCCAGCGTAGTTGGATTCGACGACTGACGTCTATCTCGAAGGTGGACCTACCGAGTTGGACTGCTTGTCCTAGGTAGACGTATGAGTTAACAACTTCTAAAATTGAGTTCCTTTTCGCATAACTACGCTCAATGTTGGTGTGCTATTATAAGCCACAGTTTTGGTGTTGCAATATTTTTTGCAAAAGAATTCTAGTCGTTCATTTGACTTGGTAGAGACTTGCAATTCTAATCTTTCTTGATCGGAAAATGTGTTCTGATTTTATGGTTTGGCGACTAGCAGTAAGTAGAAAGATCGCACTTTAAATCCAGCTAGTTCACCTACAGTCTGATCAGTTCTTAGATTATTCACAAAGGTATCAAGGGTATCAAGGATATCAAGGGTACGCGATCTTCTCTGTACATGTACATGCCCGGTCTGATCATTTTCTTTATTAGCAATGAAATATAGCTTACCGCTAGGAGAGTCACCGTTGACTCTCTTAGCGGTGAGCTAGTGAGAGTTTCATTTTCTGTATTCATTTTCGTGATTACGTTAATGTGCGCTGTGCCTGTTTACGTCACCAACTCCTTCCCTCGAGAAAATTCAAGAATCGGCAAAACGAAAATACTTTTGGATGTAGCAGTGGACACCCGTACGTGCTTTGAGTGTTTTCAGGGTCAAAATCTATCTGTCTTTGGATTGAAAAAATCTATCGCATAATTGCATCTCATATGAGTAATGTCATATAGGTAACACGACATTCCCTTACCACTTTACCGAGTAGGTGGCCCAAAGTTATTGAGGATCGTATACATCACGCCTTAGATTATTGACAAGTCCCCGCGTTCCACCTAGATACCGCTGACATGCTTTTCAAATGCGGCAACTAAAACTACGCCGTAATCGGTGTACCTGAGCCTGTCCAACAAATTTTTTTACGCCACTAGACTCCTTGTTTTTTGCACACTAGCATTGTGTTTGTTACGCACACTACAATTTGAAAGTTGCCGCATTTTCGAAGCTTTTGCTTATCTATAATATAAGCACCGTGCATTATTTAACAAATAATACTTATAGGATCAATATTGATATTAATTAAGTTAACACAGCCACTGACAGATTAATAACCGTTCAAACAGTCCGTTAATTTATTAACTGATGCCCTTTAAATGATTGGCATCAGATTGAAACATGATATCCGATGAGGTACCTTTATTACCCTTTGAAGCCAACTGTGTAATTGATTTTCTACGTCGTCACACCCCTTTCCTATTTTCTCCGTTAAAGGTTAGGCAATTTCGCAGCTTCACAGTTTTCTAAAGTACCTAAAGCTTTTATAGCTTTATCTACGTTCGGTGCAATATTGTCCTATAATATGTATAAAGGTATATAATAGGCACAAATACAGACACAAAATGCTTTATTAACGTAATCATAGAGTAGCGGCTGTTTTTTGCTTAGATTGTATACAAATACTAAGTCAAAGAAAAGCGGCTTTGCCCGCTCGCAATTATGAATTATGGGAGTTTTATACTAAAACTTGGACGCGCTTTTTGGACGCCTTAGAATTAAAATTTTCAAAAATCCTTTCTTAGCACACGTCCAGACAACGAAGTCTCTAGGATCAGTGGTTTGGGCTCTGCGTTGCATGTCAGTCAGTGAGTCATTCAGGATTTTATAATATATTATAGTGATTACATCATCATCAGCCGGCAGACGTCCACTGCTGAACATAGGCCTCCTCCATAGAACGCCATTAACTATTCATATGAGGGGATTTTGCCGTAATCACCAAGCTTGGTGATAGCAGTAGTTACTAGGTTAGAATACTGGATGCCTGAAAGCGTTGCTGCCCAATCTCCGAATATGTCACTCTGCCGAGTCTCACGGCTTCCACGGGATGAGAAAGGGGTGGCCCTAGCCGGGAACCACACGGTCAAACAGTATAAATATTACGTTATCTATTAATAACAAACTGCTTATTAACTACCCTTATATAAAAGCTAAATCGTACAAGAACATCTGAGCGTGGTTATGCAGAAAGTGACTAGCGCCGAAAAACGTGTTTTGAGATGTGTCGTTTATAGTATTTCCGTATTAGTTATCGTCAATAGTTTTATAGTTTTTTGCCGGTTTATATTTTGCACTGTGTTAAATTATTGTTACAGAATATATTATGGGTTACACAATGAGATAAATTTGTAGTCGTTTTCTGCTTTAAACAATCTTTTAACAATCCATTAATATAATTTGTATGGGAAAGATGTCTATGAGCGTTAGCAATTTTGCAGAACAAGCCCATTACGATGGTCTGCTTCTGCAAATTAAAAATTCAAACATTATATAAGAGTAAATTTTGCAGAAGCCAGCCAAATTCGATATTCGGATTTTGCTTACCACGAATTTCTTGTTTTTAGATATTTTGCGAGACCAATAATTGATGATAATGATAGATGGTCTAATTCGACAGTTAAATATCTCGAACTTCAGAATGAATTATTAAAAGAAACGTGTCTTTGCAACGTGTAAAGTAAAGTGAAATAAAGTGGGCTTACATAACTCATTTTCGCAAAAAACCAAAGTTGGTCGCTTTGTGCATAACTATGCTCAATTCAAAAGGAGGTTTTTATTGCTTGAGTTATTACACATTATGAAATTTTTGTCCTCGGAATCGAACTTGGTATTTAAGATTCTTGGCATCCAGCATGATTTGATTCATCCTATATAATGGTATGAAGCGAGGAAAAGTGCTGACAACGGATTCCATTCATTATTTCTAAGCGAATGTCGGTCGGCAGAATGTGGTAATAAAATGAAGACGTATGTGACAAAGTGAATTTTCATTTTAACGCGCTAATACTCATCATAATGATTGAACAAGCACGCTCTTTTTGTTCGATAATTTGAATACTAATAGTCGATTATCATGAAATTTCATATTTATGTACTAAAATGCATGCACATTCATGTAAAGGCTGCTTGTAAGATCGCATTAAGAGATTAAGCCATACCTGAATTTTCGTTCGAACACATCTCATTAATTGATATCAAAAAGACGTACAAGAGTTTAAATGTTAAAGCTACTGAAGATCTATGGGGTCTATCTGTAAAAATGCTAGATTCTATAATAAACACAATTGCTCCTTACTTAGCAGAATTATTTAACCTATGCATAGATAAAGGCACGTTTCCAGAACTAATGAAAATAAGTAAAATCACTCATAGGAGTGATTTTACTTATTTTCCGATTTAAAGATAGCTTTAAATTGGGAAGTAAGACAGATCCCTCAAACTATAGGCCAATCTCTGTTTTGCCAGTATTAAGTAAAATCTTTGAGAAATTGATGCTAAACCAACTGCTGTCACATTTCAATAGAAATAGAATACTGCATTCAAACCAGTATGGTTTCACCAAATGCAGATCAACAACCGATGCGGGCTGTCATCTCATGACTCTTGTCTTGGAGGCTTGGGAGAGTTCACAGGATGCCATTGGAGTGTTTTGTGATCTTTCCAAAGCATTCGACTGTGTAGAACACTGCACGTTACTGCGCAAGTTAGAATTATATGGAATTCATGGGAATGCCCTCAACCTGGTGGAATCATACTTGTCTAGTTGGCAGCAGAAGGTTAGCGTCAATGGTATCACATTTGCTAGTTCTCCTGTCAAGATGGGAGTCCCACAGGGATCAATTTTGGGTCCTTTCCTGTTTTTGGCATATATTAACGATTTGCCTTACATGGTCCACGGTCTAGCAGATATAGTTCTATTTGCCGATGATACGTCATTGATTTTTAAAGTTAATAGGAAGGATACTTCACTAGTACATGTTAATAATACTTTAGCAAGTATATCCAGATGGTTCACAGCAAACAATCTGTTATTGAATGCGAAAAAGACTAAATGTTTGAAATTTTCGTTGCCTAACGTCAGAAGTATAGAACCAATCATAGTTCTTGACGGTGAAAGACTCAATATTGACAATGCAACTTTGTTCCTTGGCATAAATATAGACTCTAAACTGCAATGGAGCACTCATATCACCGAGCTCTCAGGGAAACTAAGCTCTGCAGCTTACGCGGTTTATAAAATTAGGCAACTAACAGATATAGCCACGGCGAGATTAGTGTACTTTGCATATTTCCATAGCTTGATGTCTTATGGGATTCTGTTGTGGGGGTCAGCCGCAGATATAGAAACTATCTTTATACTACAAAAACGTGCGATTCGTGCCATCTATGAGATGCGTCCACGCGAATCCCTGAGGGAATTATTTAAAGATATAAACATACTGACCCTACCATCCTTATACATTTATGAGACATCATGTATGTGCGTAAAAATTTACATAAATTCAAATTAAATAGTGACCTTCATAATTTTAATACTAGAAATAAATACAAAATAGCTGCACCTAGCTTTAGATTATCTAAAACAAATAAAAAGACATTCTTAGGAAATAGTGTACGTTTCTATAATAAAATCCCAAAAGAGATAACTGGGCTCTCAGAGGGTAAATTCAAAACCTATATAAAATCTACTTTACTAAAGAAGGCTTATTATAAAGTCAACCAGTACATAGAGGACAAAGATGACTGGAAACTTCTGCATAGCCGCCTCGCGGCACCTTTAAAGAAAACGAATGTAACCAAACCAAATATTGTAAAACTATCTGTTGAAAAAATGAAGCCCTACAAGTTTCTTGTGCGTTCTTCTTGTAGAGGTATCTTTCCGAACGCACGGTAGACTCAGTACTGTTTATCTTTATTGACGTACAAAAGTGTCAGATTATGACCTATTTGAATAAATCTGTTTGAGTTTGAGTTTTTAAGCATTTTCGCCTTATACGTATAAGTCTTAAGTACCTATCGCGAGTTCACAGTTCGAGATGAACTACTAGTTATTTTGAGATAGGAATGATTAGGTGTATAAAATACAATAAAGATACGGGTTTGTTGTCAATTAATACTTTATTTTATAGTTACAGTCATTAACATAGTGTTTTTCCATATACAGATGAAATATTTTGTGTTTTTTTAACATAATTGTGCAACAACGTATTATAAAATTTCTTGTGAGATTCAAGAACTATCGGCTTCGCCTCGGTTATTCATCTTTTATATTATTATATTAACTAACCTTAAAATTATAAACGAGAAAATTTACTATAGCTTATAACATAACATACATTCACGCCTTTTTCCCGAAGGGGTAGGCAGAGGTGTACCCAGGACTCAGTCCCATAGTAGATACACCCACATTTCGCCAGTATGTTATTGGTCCCATGTAATAGGGGGCGAGCCTATTGCCATATACCGGGCACAGTTCCAGACTCCAGGCAGCTATTGAGATAATTCCTAATGGAAAAATCCAATATTTAGCACTATGCCTGACCTGGGGATCGAACCCGGGACCTCTTGATTGGCAGTCGAGCATCCGCCCACTACGCCTCCGAGGCAGTCAAACATAACAACACTTATAACAAGATTCTGAATATATTACTATGTACAATTGTATTAACTTTTACATGAGCTTATGTATATTGCCTTATTTATAAGAACAAGATTATTATTATTATACATGACAATAATGAGAATAAGTTTCTTGTTCGTGTTCGATTGGAATGCCTCGTTGGTTTTTATTCATGTGTCAGAATTTGATGTTTTTTACTTAGCAATAAGGGTGACATTTGACAAACGTCCTTTTCGTAATTATAGATTGTTCCTATCAAGTACAATCATCGTGTATTATATCTGTTTCATCTGTAAGATAGATATTATTGGTAGCTAAAGTCACGGGTAATGTTCACATTTCACAACTGTCACAGGCACCTTCCTACAGCGAACAGACTATAATAAGAAATCGGGGTTATTTAGTGGACACATACTTTTTCTTCGTACATCAAAATTATATTTTCTAGATACAATTATATCCGTACAGTAATAGTAAATGATATTATAAAATGTGTCTTATTGATTCCATGAATATAAGATCAAAGAAATAACATTTCTAATAAAAATAAGAATATAAAATTAAATATTTAAAAATTATTTTAAAAGTTATTTTATGATTATTCAATACACTGAACATAATAATATGATAATATATTGAATTTGGCGTTATATTTTGGAACTCCATTGTTGACTTCTGGAACAAGAATCTTTAGTTTTTAGTTACAAGAACGCTCTTGTTCCAGCGTTCAGCGAGGTAATATCTTGAGGAGCGACGTCGTACTAACATTTGTCGCCCTAACAGCGGGATCAGAGTATATTTCTTGATGATGCGTCGTGTAGTCGCGAAACACAGGCCGATATATAAATGGTGTCACTAACAAAAATAATACCTAATAGCATATCCTCTATGGTCAAGTGAAAAGAAATAGTCTCTACCCACCCAAAGGGAACAAGGCGTGACTGTATGTATGTATATCCTCTTTTCATGCAATTTTGCGGGCGGGAGGGCGGTACACTCTGCATGTTGTTTTTGACACTAATAATCGGAACTAAAAACTAAAGATTCTTGTTCTAGAAGTCATAATAATATGACTGAAAAATTACAAGATTGAGAAGGTCCTCTAAAATCAGGTCCATAATTTCCATAATTTCCATAAGTCCATAATATTTGTTGTGGTTATTATTTACATTTGTAGTGACATGGGCTAAGTTTTATGATAATATATTTAATTATGAGAATAATATTACAACTTATAGGTGTTCAAAGAGCGCATGATAGTTGAAATATTATATAACATCATTATAAAAAAGTAAGTACTTTTTAATGTTACTCAAAAACATGAGTACTTAGTGATTTTTTCAAATAGGTCGTAACACGTACAATTTCAGGGGGTATGAGACCTAAAAAAGGTTCCCAAGTTTTGTAAAGAAATCCGTATTTATGTTATTTCCAATGATCTGGCCATACAAAGGCTTATCCCTGTTTTTACAGGGATTGTGTTGTTTAATTAAATATTCAGGTATTTGTTCGTGTTCGTATCAGTATGAAACCCTTTGCCCGCAGTTGATATACTTGTGTGAATTATTAAAAGACTTGTCACAAGAAATTCTCATTTTGGTTAATGGAAGGTTGCAGCTAGGTTATGAGGGGAGTTTGTTCGTGAATTATAAAATAACTCTGTATTCTCATTCTCAGAAATTGCAGACATGTGTTCTTGAAATTCATCACAAAAACTATGATACTAATTATAAAGTTACATCTGCACGATACATGATGCTTATGAACTCAGGTCAGAAACTCAGAACATACAAAGTACAGACATAACGAAACTTCGCGGTACATAGTTCGCAAGATATTACGTTTCATAGAAGTATAACAGGTTTAAAGTTTTAAACAACACTGAGACAGTTATTACGATACAGGCTTATAAGCTTACCATCAAAAGACTTGGTCTTTTTGTAACTTAGTGTAAGACAAGTCACAGTAATTATCTACGAGTTATAATAGGTACTATGACATAATGAAAATATAGATACAATTAGGTCTTTAAGAACAACACAATTATGTTGTCCAAATAAGATCTATTTTAGATCCTTATTCTTATTGTTATACTTAGTTTAACTTATCACGAAAGTGACCATACAGTGAAGATGATTCAAGGATAGAACAATAAGAAAGCGGCGATGGAGAGTACAGTCAAGTCTCGCGGTTGCCAGAATAAGGTTCCTTTGTTCCAAGTATCATGATGTACCGCCGCCTGGTTCTCTCCTGGTGAAGAAATTGATGATTTGAAATATAAATTCTAAGGATCACTCTTCTAAGGCGGGGCTAACCAACTAATACTAATATAATTACCGTTAATAATAACTAACGCTTGACCGCTGGTCAAATATCTGGATAGACAAATATTATAAAATGACGTCAAAAATAAAGCTATGAATTATAGTTATTGTTTAAGTTTATTGTGTTATGTTGCCACAAATATCTTAAATATATTACTATCGTCTAATCGTAAACGTAGGTGAACTGAATGAGAATAATAATTTCTGTAAGAGTTCATTTACATAATTCATGTGTTCATGTAATTATAATCTAATTGTAATTATAATATCAATTCAGGACAAGGAAGTTCAGGAGAGAAACAAAATCTATCAGGTAGGTGTAAAACATTAATCTTACACCTACCTGATAGATTTTTAACATTAGATACTAATGTTAAAAATTTTCTTTATGTTCCAAACAACACACTTGATTTCATTAAAATTTATAAGTTCCTTTGTCATTAATTCTTTTCAAATTAATAACTTATAAAACATCGTAACAGCCTCACTCCACTCTACACCCACTCAGCTTGGTGATTATTGGCACATATACTTTTGTTAACTCGGAGACTTACGTATGTATGTAAAATGTACACATTTCTACGAAAAGTACTCGAATCAATATTTAATCTTTGAAATGTAATAACTATTCACTACCAGCCTTCTCGAAAATATCATTAAGTTTAATCATGTAAATTTAGAAGCAAGAACTTACAATGAGATCGAGTTTAAATTATGATAATTTTAGGTCTTATCGACTTACCAATTAACACGTGAACGTTGATTGTAACTTGAGAATGGTTTTGTAGAAGACACGTGTAAGTCCCGCTGTCATTTTGTGATGCTGATGAGACACTTATTGTAGCACTGAAACATTCGAAAACATTGATTTTTTGTATAACTTAAGCGATCGAGATTGACTAACGAAGTTTACCCATCGTTCAACGATACACTGATCCTTAATAATTTTAGTGTTTATGTAAACGCTCCTATATCTACAAAATTATACCAGGATTCTTTAATAATTTAATTCCAAGTGGCTGGAAATTATTTAATTTCCAGCCACCTTCTCTTCAGCTCTATCACCGAATATTCCTCTGGCATCCCACCCCCGGGTTGCCATTGCTTGGGCCATTTATATTTTCCATTAAAACCACCAAACATTCACAGAATCAATGGTAAGCGCGTCACATGTTAATTAACCTCAACCCTACACACGGTCGACCTGACAACGTGTATGCCCCCATGTACGCGTCAGGTGACAACCCTTCACTTGTACAAGTCTATTTAACCCAGTAATCATTGAGAAAAACTTATTTATGCTACATTTACGTAACTTCATCAGTTCAGTATAAAATATTCATCACACCATATTGTTTTACATTAACATAAACGATTTCTTACCATTGATCTGACCAAGGCATCATGATGTAGCCAATAAACCCTGAAATTTTTTATGAAATGCGACCATTTAATGAAATGATCGAACGTTTCATGATGTGGGCAATTCTACAATCGGGCTACGACATATTATAATACATAATATTTTCTGTAAGCGTTCAATTTTGTTACGTTCAAAGAATAATTATGTACTCAAAAACCAGTTACATAATAAAAACCGTAGTTATAAATACGAGAAAATATTCCATTAGTTGATTCGGGCTACAAATAATTTTGTTTACTTCGAAACCAGTTACGAAAGTTAGTAACGTGTCGATTTTCATCTTTCTTTAGAATAAAACAATATTATCTCTGCCTCTCTTACCTCATATTTTGAAAAGTGATGTTATCAAAAAAGTCCTTTCCTTGCTTCTTCCACGCTATCCCATAAACATTATTGACTACAGGAGGAGCGGTGGGTTTGGTAGTGGTCATTTCTGTCGTCGTCGGCAACTCTATCGCTTTCGTCGACGTGCTTATACTAACTGTTGAGGTTAACGTTGTCGTTTCAACACTCCAACTTTTGTTCATCATTATATCTATTCTATTAAAAATTGTGGTCATTTTTGTAGTTAATTCTGTTGTTGTTGTAGGTTGTGTGGTGGTTGTCGGGGCGGTGGTCGTGAGTGATGGTTTGCTTGGTAAGGAAGAGACGAACTCGTCTGATATGATACACGACAGCTTGATGGCACTACCAGCTTTGTAAAAACGATCTTTCATGTCGTGGGATTGGTCACCGTTTATTGTAATCACTGGTGCTGCAAAAAACAAAAAATAAAAAACATTACATTCCTACTAGCTGTTAGACCTTAAAATATATAGCACTTATGAATGGTTCCATTGATATTATAGTAAATATAGATATAATCACACAAACAAATGCAGTGAATCTTATGTCAGCGGTTGCGCTTGTAATAATTAGTTGTTGATTACATAATATCAATATAATTAAAAAGTCATAATATGTTCAACATATTGACATACTGACTCAATTATTATTTCGAAAGGATTTTTTAATGTGTTAATTACTACGTATTTTGTTATTAAAAATAATATATATTTAATCAGTAATTAACTTCAAAATGTATCCTAGAACCCCTGATCTATCCTACGATACGTAAAAATATAGTTAAATTGTAATTTGGGTATGACAGGATACAATTTAGTAAAAATAAGGCGATTCTAAAATATTTTTATCGGTATTCCTAAAATTCGTGTTTTCTTAAATTAGCCACTTCTATTCTAAATGGCTATTCATGAATAGCCCTTTAGAATTTACGAGCCCATATGGGCTGCGCATCTTATGGATAACAGGAGGTTGGGGAAATCCTTGCGATGACATTTCCATAGCGGCTAAATACTCCAAGGCAAGAACACTCAATGGCAGAATAAATAGCAGACACTTTAACAGATGTTTTGAGAAACCTGTGCTTTGAGTTAATAATAGCACACAGTATGGGGTGCTACCCATACTCCCGTATACAGCAATACACAATATACAAAAGCGATTTCAAGTAACGGCTCAACCATTCAAACTTTAAGTAACAAAGCTCACGCCAGAGGTTTCTTTGTGAGTGTAACGTATGCAGGATTGGGAACAGTAGGCGTAATACGTTTCCATTTACTTAATTAAAGTCACCTAATTTTGACTAATGACACTCGCAGAAGGAACATAATTATGTGCCATTTATTTCCCTAGAGACTAATGTATTATTTTTGGCTGTAATGTATTTAAATACTCGGGAAGCTTTTATGTGAAGATTTTTCAGATGGTCAAGACGCTTGATGTTCAAAGTTTAACAAATTAGCAAGAAAAATAAGGCTGTATTAATTTAAAATGGGTGACAGACAGGCGAACTTAAAGTATGCGGTTTTAAAGCTCGCGCACTTACGTCGGTGACACACGTGAACAGTGTTATGAGATCTCGTGAATGGAGCCTTGTATTATTTAGGAAAAATAGGACTTTGATGAAATTTTACAGTATATTAGTAACGTACAAGTCAAAGGTACATCAAATAACACATCTATGTCAAAATTTGTGTGTATATAGCTTCAATAAATTCTGTCAACGTGAATGATCTTTAGTCACTAATTTTAATTAACATGACATAACATTCACACCTTTTTCCAGAAGGGGTAGGCAGAGGTGTACCCAGGACTCAGTCCCATAGTAGATACACCCACATTTCGCCAGTATGTTATTGGTCCCATGTATTGCCATCTACCGGGCACAGTTCCAGACTCCAGGCAGTTATTGAGATAATTCACAATGAAAAAATTCAATATTTAACACTGCCTGACCTGGGGATTGAACCCGCGGGACCTCTTGATTGGTAGTCGAGCATGCGCCCACTACGCCACCGAGGCAGTCTCTAAGTAATTTTAATTAGATTAATCAAAATAAATTGATTGTAAACCAAAATGAACTAAAATTATATCAAATGTCAAAATCCACAAGCGTTTGCAACTACAAACTTTCAAAACTCATACAGCGGCTGGCGGATTGCGGCGATGACAGACGTGCGAGCCATGGTGGGCTACGAGTAAAATCTCAAACCTGTCGGATTGCCGAAGCTTGTCGGTGTTTTTTAAGCCTGCGTACCCGAGCTGTAAATACGCGAGTAAGTTCGCTAGTCTATCACTTACATAAGTAAGTGATAGACTAGCGAACAACACTGCTTTCGTTTCCTTCTCATAAGAGAAGGAAACGAAAGCAGTGTTGGTCATCTGACATCCGATAGACGTACGATATTATGACCAGGTAGAGATCTTTTATTTTGAAACTGCACCTGATCTCCAATGTCTTTACCCCTATATATTTATTATGCTAATGTTTAAACAAAATACATGCAACCTCCTCATTATTATTGGGACTTATCAATGACTTAATACACAAGTTAATCATTGCAGTTAATTTTTTCAACACTTTTAAATAGCAATGTTTAGTGAAAGCGCATGTGCATTTTTACAGTAAAATATGTCTACTTACTTCAGTAAAGTAGCTTACTAATACTTACTAGTACTAATATATATATGTTAAACAGCTAGTTGCTTGGCCTAGCGTTGCAACACAAAACTCAAAGTTGCCGGTATGCGAAGCGCCTTAGTGTGGTAGATGAAGACGATGGTGAATTTTATTATTATTTCAGTACTTACACAATACAGTAAGGTTTGTAAAAACAGTTCTAGGGGGATGGGTAGATATTTGGCACATATAGTTTCCAGCGTCTGATCTTTTCACTGGATTCATACTCAGTCTCCAATTGTTTGGGTACTGAAACTTGACAGCTATTCGACTGTCGCCGGCGTACGGAGCTGGACCCACAGTGAGGAGCTGTGCCGAGTCCGATGTATTCCTTAGCCACATTACCTGGAACAAACATTTTATAAAATACCCTTATTGCTGAATTGCAGGAGTATGGACTTTTTAGGATATGTGCCTACATCAACGAGGAATTCGTTGTCGTCGTCATTGATCTACATAAAATCTTTATAGTTCTAGAATTGAGCACTAGAAATCTTCTAGTGCTCAATTCTAACAGTAAAATAATGAGACCTCTATGATCAGACAACTCTTGAGGAGTTAAGGCCCTGCGTACATTTCACTTTTTATGGAAGTGGGACAAAGGAAGTTAGTGCAGAGATGATGGATGATAGACAGACTGGAATAACGAAAGATGACGTGCTATACTGACCTCACCAAGTGGGATGAGGGCAGGAAGATGTTAATGAAACTGTGTGCCGCTATACGCTTAATAAGCATCTTTGCTATTTACTTAGCAAAAATGTCACAAGCAAGTGAGTACACTAAGAAGGAGAATAAAACCTTCAGAAAAGACAAAAATAAAGATAATAATATTGAATTCAATTATATCTGCATCTGAATTTAGTATATTTGATTTTTAAGAAGATACGCCTACCTATTAAGAATTTCACATTCGCTAAATTAATATCCTATATATGGAATTTATTCAACCCATTCGACAATTTAATATCCTATATTAAATGTAATAGAATTTAATAGAGTAAGTCCTAATAGGTGAGTGTACTGGAATTATCACATTATTTATGTTCAGAAAATGTTACGACCTGGGCTTACGTACTGACCTATTCAGTCAAGTACGTAAGCCCAAAATATGTCATAACATCAAGGCATTGTAGCTTCCATGAAACTATAACAGTCCCTTCAAAGTTATTCAGTTTACCGCCACACTACTAACTTAGGCACGGTTGAGGACAAACTTCGCAATACGTAAACTTCATGCAGCTTGGCCGTGTTTGGACTGAACGCGCTAGTTTTACTTAAGCGGTTTGATCACTCTCAGATGTGGTGATACCTACTTCGAAAAATAAAAATATATTACGTGCTTTGTGAGTTTGAAGACTTAGGTCAAAAATTAAAAATGATGAAGCATAATGATGCCCACAATCTTTGCTCAACATATGTGAATAATATGGTCCACAACAAAAATACAAAAAATGACACATGTTCATCTGGGTGAACTAATTCTAAAGTGAACAAAGGATACTAACTTCGTGAAATCAATTCATTGAGGAGCTTATTACCCAGATGAAGAAATTTCAAAATGAATGGAGGATACTTTTTATCCCACGTTGTTCAAAACGGTGAATTCACTTAGATGAACAAAATGGAATGAACGGATTTTAACAGGAGTATGAATATTCTAAGATTTTTATATGTGTCTACATAAAATCTTTCATAAACTTTAGGCCCAATTCTAGCAGTATTGAAACCTCTATGATCTAAAATCTTTTGATGAGTATATAAGTATCTTTATGAGTACACATGTATTATCACTTAAGGAAGTGAGGCAAACTGATGCGTACATCAATGTGTATCATACAAAAAAAACCTTATTCAAATTCCTTTGTAATAATAAAAGTCTAATAAAATCATCTACTACAACCGGCTTAAAATTCCATCCAATTCAATCTTAATAAGACATTGAGAGCGGACAAAAGAAAGACCAATAACATTGAATTTTTATATCGGATTACTATTGTGCTAAATTACACTGCGTTTTTCAATTTTCTCGAGAAAGTGCACCGATGGACGTTTATTGATGATTGCACCAACCATTGCTCTACTTTGTACTGAGAACTGTTCGATTCAAAGGACACGACGTCTTTTATACTTTGTGTGGAAATATTTTTAAATTTTATTATTTCAAAATAAATACTATCAGGAGATAGGTACCTACTGTAGGGTTGATGTTATTTTGTGACGCGCATGCTACGGATTCTGTGAACGTTTTGGTGGTTTTATGGAAAGTATTAATGGCTACGTAGAGTTTAAGGAAGATCTATGGCATGTGCGAGGGCGCGATGGCAACACGGGGAGGGGATGCCAGCGCGACAGATGATTGTAGAGCGAGATTGAAGATGGTGGGCTTGAAATAAATCATTTAAAATATGCTGAAGTGTTCGAGTATTATTTAATGGAAAATGCACGTCTCAAACTCAAACTCAAACAGATTTATTCAAATAGGTCATAATCTGACACTTTTGTACGTCAATGAAGATACAGTACACAGTACATAATATCAAAAAGAGTCTTTGTATGTATTGTAAGCATCTTATCAATCCGATTATTCTAATAATATTATAAATGCGAAAGTTTGTGGCGATGGATGAATAGATGTTTGTAACTTTCACGCCAAAACTACTAAACCGATTGTGCTAATGTTGGGTATGTAGATAGTTTAGACCCTGGAATAACACATAGAGTACTTATATCCCGATATTCCCACGGGAACGAAAACTACGCAGGTAAAACCTCGGGGTACAGCTAGTATTATTATATTTTGTATTTTTTCCAAAATAATTGAGACCAGAATCATAATAGGTAAAGCAATCATATGTCGGAATACTAAACTAAGAAAGAATCCATGAAAATGTCTAAAAACTCTTTCAATGTATCTACGTTACCACTATGTTATTATTAAAACATCATTGATATGAATAGGTGATCCTACACCTACCTATTATATCCGTGAACCTTAAAAAATAAGCAACAAATTGAAGCCACTTTCATGGTGAGATTGGATTTTACTTATTATGTAGCTAAAAGGCACTTTTCTCTGAAGTAGGTAATAGCAGTAAATAACGAAAACATTTGCGATTTACGTTCAGTCTTTTAGTTGGTAATTTTTTTCTTCTAAACACTTTAGCGTGAAGAGATATCAATTTCAACCTCATTATCACGATCATCATCACCAGCCGAAAGACGTCCACTGCTGAACACAGGCCTCTCCCATAGAATGCCATAAACTATTTCATATGGAGAGATTTTGCCGTAATCACCACACTAGCTAGGCGGCTAATAATAAGGCTTAATTCAACCCAAAAGCATAATACAATAATCTATTTAAAAATATATATTAAAAAATTTTATTAATGCCTTCCAACTAAGTTAATGTAGTAATAAACATAATATCTCGAAAATTCTACAGTAGTTCCCAGACACATCCACACTTCACCAATTATGTTTTTTTATGTAAATGTAATAGGGCGAGCCTAATGCCATATACCAGATACAGTTACAGACTAGGCTGTCATTGAGAATATTACATAATGGAAAATGATGATGATTAAAAAAGTTACAAAATGTCCTCCAATTAAAAGGAATCAGGACCTCTTAGCAGTTTGACACAATCTTATGTAAAATTTACTAAATCGATGTTTTTGATTCCTCTATTTCCTCCGAATAAAGTATACCTATTTGATATATTTATATCCTGATATTTTAAAGATGAAGTAAAGTATGTCCCAATTATTTTATTTTTGTTTATAAACGCTACATTTTTTTTTGTAGTGAACGTCCAATCACGCGAGTAAGACTAGGATTTATGGAAGTTCACTATGAAAAAACCAAGAGATTATAAAAAAAATTAAAATGTCAGGCTACTTCACTAAAAAAATATCAGGATATAAATTTATAGAATGGGGTAATTATATTCGGAGGAAGCAGGGGAATACAAATAATCGTTGGTAAATTTTTCATAGCATTGTGTCATATTTCTATAAGGCCGCGTACGCTCTTTGGAATGTTCCGAAAATATAATATTATAATTAAATTCATACCGTTTTGTCTTTCAACATGACGACTCGGCAATTCAATAATGCCTCCGACCCCACATGGGCAGTGACTTGTGTGTACTTCTCCTCTTCGAAGTACGGGCCCCAGTGGTGCTCGTGATGGTGATCGTGGTAGCTCTGGTATGGGACATACTGACGAGACTCCTCCGTTTTACCTGTAAAGCCAGGGAATTTTAGTTCGAATCTAACATGTAGTCTTTTCACCTAGGTGCTACCGTATTTCAGGTGGCACGTTTAACTTTAGGTCCCGCATGTTTCCTATAAGATAATATGTTGGGGACAGTCGTAAGGTCATGTCGGACTCTTGTAGGAATCTTGGCAACCTAAAACTCTTGACAATATAGATTTTCAACAGTCAACTTAACTCATATGAATTGACTTCAGCAGTTAATTAGGAAGTCAAAATATAAATAAGAGTATAAAATCAAATTATTATAGCCACTTTGCTTACTCTTAGTTTTTTTATTTCTTATTTTATGAAAAAAAAAACCAAGAAGCGAGAGGAAAATACAAAGAACAACAACAATAATGGGGAAAAACATAATTGTACTCTATTTACGTGCGATACGCTTATGTCACACGTCGTATGTGAAAACTTTTAATAATTTTTTTTTAATTTTTATATGGATTAATTGATTTTATAAGGAAAAGCGTTCACTTTAAGAATATTTGATTATTGCAGAACCGCTTTGTGCGAACAAATAGAAGTAATAAGTTTCCAACAAAGGAAATTAAATAAATTGCTCTGTCAATGGCCGTGATAAACATTTAAAACTGTTTTACAATTTCTGGTTTTCAATACCATACTTTCACTTGTAACTTTCAAAGATATCTGGAGTTTTCAATTCTCCGAATCATTTGTCTAAATAATGGATATCTTTATTGCCACCGTCGTTTGAAGTCGTTATAGAGGCATTTATTATAATATCACTTAAATGATAATTTTTATTTCTATTGAGAACGATTTAAAACTTTCAAGATTTCATTCACTCAGTTAAAAGCCTTTTATAGTAAGGGCTGTTTTCACAAAATATTAATTTTGGGTGTTCACATCACAGTAGTGTTTTTTTATGAAAATAAATAATTATTCAATATATGAGTACGGAAAGGAAAAGGCTTCGGTTTGTAATAATATCATTAAAAAAGGTTTTCTTATAAATAGCTGAGATAACTCTGAAAATTATGACTAGTAGCAGGTATATATTTTATTATCATGCAGTAATAATAACAATATAATATATAACAATACAGCTTTCACACACGATCATCTTTTCTCAAACTAGGCAGAGCCGTGTATTATCAGTTATGGTAACTAGCCGTCTGATGAACATATTTATATACTCGTACTCATACTCGTTTAAGAATAGCGGCTTTGCCCGCTCGCAATTAGGAAATATGGCAGTTTTATACCAAAACTTTAACGCCTTTTTTGGACCCCTTAAATGTAAATTTTTAAAAATCCTTTCTTAGCACACGTCTAGACAATGAAAATAACCTACATTCCAAGTTTCAAGTATCTAGGATCTGTAGTTTGGGCTCTGCGTTGCATGTCAGTCAGTGAGTCATTTAGGATTTTATTACACTAAAGCATACTAATGTTGGACCAGCCCGGGGATCGAACCCGAGTACTGCGACTCAGAATGCATAGTAATTACTAACTGTGCCAATGTATGTAGTTATATATAAATTTATTTCTAAAACTAAATCATGTAACAATATCACAAAACAAATAAACAATATGATTTTATTTATGACCACTGCTCGTATAACTAACTCTTCATGCAAAGAAAATGTTTTTTCAGAACCCTCTATAATAATATTCCCAAAGGCCTATCAATTCAAATGTTTTTCTGGTCTCACAAGCTATTACCGATACACCTGTGCTCAAAATCCGGACGTTAAAAGACGACGTCGTATGTCAGAATTTCCATTTTGCTGAAACAACATTTATAACGAAATGCTTACAGTAATATTTGACATTATATATCACTCATAAATATCTAAGGTTAGAATCACACGCGTTTGAAGTTAGTGGTTTGAAAAAATATATCAGGTTCATATTGAAAATGATCATAAATAATAATAATATAATATGGGACAACTTCCACACACGGTCATCTGGTCCCAAACAAGGCAAAGCCTGACTGACATATTTATATACGCTTATAACACCCAGACACAGACCAAACAAACATGCTCATGTGCACAAATGCTGCCGGGGATCGAACGAGAAACCTGCGGCTCAAAAAAAAATGTCAGGTAAATAATAATTCTCTTCTTGATACCACGAGAAAAGAACCACACAGTATCTTGAAAATGGTCACGGGTTTAAATCCCGCTCACAAACAAAAAATTTACACTACATCAATTCAAACTAACTCTGTCGTTTTACCTCCATACATTAAAACTTTTTTACTTCTTGGTAATTAATAAAAAAGAAAACATATCAAAACATACATTCACGCCTCTTTCCCGAAGGGGTAGGCAGAGGTGTACCCAGGACTCAGTCCTATGGTAGATACACCCAAATTTCGCCAGTATGTTATTGGTCCCATGTAATAGGGGGCGAGCCTATTGCCATCTACCGGGCACAGTTTTCCAGACTCCAGGGCAGTTATTGAGATAATTCCTAATGGAAACATCCAATATTTAACACTGCCTGACCTGGGGATCGAACCCAGGACCTGATTGGTAGTCGATCATGTGCATTCTACGCCACCGAGGCAGTATTGGTAATTTATTTATTAAAATTTTAAAGCAGACAATGTCCATATAATGTTATTAATAAACCCTCAAATCTATGTTATTAAAATAAAAAGTTTTGATAACATTATTTAGATAGATAGATAATTTGACAATATTAGTATGCAAAACAAAAAAATAAATAAATACACTAACTCTGCTACAATATCTGCCCGATTATTTAAAAACCAGAGTCTTTACAAGTAAACAAATGTAAACACCAATCATAATGATTGGTGTTTAACTTGCAATTGAAAAAATTTACACGTCCGCCGTGAAGTTATCGGATTTAGGATAGTGGTCCACCGTCTCTACCCGGGGTTCCCGTGAGAGCTGGCTAGGGGTTAACAGATTCAGAGGACGGGCAGCAACGTCCTCTGCAAAAATCCATCGAACTGCGCTCGACAACCCGCTTGCCAAGCGTGTCGAGTATTGGCAAAACCCCCCTTTATGGAGGAGGCCTATGTTCAGTAGTGGACCAACGGCAGAGATGATGATGTACATGAATTTAAAAAAAATTACGAAGTATCTTGTGCGTTGTTCTTGTAAGCAGAACGTACAAGATTATGTCTGAACGCACAGTAGCATCATTAAATTTTATTAGCTAAATTGTCGTTTAAAATTGTCTTTTTGAAACTTGCGTAGAGTTTGTTGAGTATGAGTTTGAAAAAATGTTGATAAGGAACTTTGAGTTTATTGTTTTAAAAGTAAACACTAAAAACAGCCAAGAGATAAAGATACATAATACATTATCTCAAAGCAGCGTGTTACTCGACACGCAAAACTTACACAAGATCAATACTCACTCTGTAACAAATGATCATTCCTGTCAGTCACGCCCTCTCGCTTGATGTTTTCTCGAAGTTGTTTCGTGATGTTCTTAAATATCTCTCTAGATAGAGCGAGGCTGTCTTTCTCCTCGCTCCTCCGCCTCCGAACACCATTGGACCGGTAATCCTCTGGGAAGCTTAGCGGCTCTAAACATATAATTTTTTATTTAAAAAATAAAAATACCTAGAACCGGCCATTTTACGGCACGTTTCCATACTTTGCACATCGGGCTAAAATCCTCTAGGATAATTCCCGTTAGCATCATGAAATTTGCCAAGAAGCCAGATCCCATATCACAAGTAAAGGGAAAAATCCAAAATCAGTAAAACAAATAAATAAAAAACAATACAAATATATTATATATCTCGTAGAGATATGGAACCCTACATAATTTATTTTTATAGAAGATTGGACCACATGAATACATTTAGTAAGCTAATCGTGAACGTTTTCTGAGTTCCCTCAAGAATTCCATTGGCCCATTAAGCTGTCAAGGCAACTTAATCAAGGCATTCAATAATAGAAAGTCATTTAGTAAAGCTCAGTATTCAAGAATTCAAATAACTTCCTCCGAAGAATTTCTCATTTGAAGAACGCCATTCTTAATATTGGAAATAAGGTGAACGATGACAGGGTCCGATCGGGAAATAAGATATTTTAATATTCTGTGCGTATTCGCATTGAACTGTCGAATGATTGGCCTAATATAAAATATTACAGCGATAATTGATTGAATTTGGCGTTACTTTTCGGAACTCCATTATAAACTCCAAGAACTAGAATATTTAGTTTTTAGTTCCAATTTTGTATCAAAAACAACATGCACAGTTCCTCCAGCTCTCTGGTTCCAACGTTCTGCGAGGTAACATCTCGAGGAGCGGCGTCGTACTAACGTTTGTTGCCCTTACAGCGGGATCAGAGTCTAATTCCTGACGATACGTCGTGTAGACGTGAAACACGTGACGATATAATATGACTTGTGTCATTAACAAAAATAATACCTAATAGCATACAATTTTGCATACAATATTGTGGGCGGGAGGGCGGTGCACTGTGCATGTGGTTTTTGACACTAAAAATCGGAACTAAAAACTAAATATTCTTAGAGTTCTCGGATATTACAGAGACGTTGCTTTAAGCCCTTGTTCACACTGCGACTTTCAGCTGCGGCAGCTAGCTGCTTAGCTGCTTTTCAGCTGCTAGATGCCGCGACAAACGCTGCACCCCGCACACTGCACCGCGACTTTTAGCTGCGGCAGCTAGCTGCTTAGCTGCAAAAACGCCGATCGCCGCAGGCTTCCAAACGCAAGGAAGTCGCCAAAACGCACAGCTGCGGCGCAGCAGACGCAAAAATGCCGATCGCCGCTGCAGGCTTCCGAACGCAGGGAGTCGCCAAAACGCGCAGCTGCGGCGCTGCAAACGCAAAAACGCTTGTCGCGGCAGCTTAAAGTCGCAGTGTGAACAGTGTCTTAGTCATTTTTACATAATATTAACGTCAATTTTCGTCAGTTACGAAAATATATTTTTTAGACTAAGCGGTGTAATTGCTTGATATTCAATCTGAAATGAGAAGTACATTTTCACCCACGGGCGGGATTCGAACCAAGCACCCACCGCACCAGGAGTTCAAAAATTTATATTTTTGATGTAACTAAAACTAACAACAACGGATCGTGAAACTTTACAAATAGTAATTTAGACTTTTAAAATTAATAGACGGAAGTATTTCCGTTTATAAATTGCCAGGAGTGAGCCTAATGTACGTAACCTAATGATAACTTACCAGATGCAGTATGTAAACAGCATAATGCGAGACACACGAAGTAGAAGCCGCCCCACCGCATATTAGAGACATCACAGGCGTAGACGCATCACGCTCGCCGGTCACCTACGAAAAAATATTTTATTGACATCGTTATATTATGTTTTCTATATAATATATTCAAAAGTCGAAGAGTGCCAGCAATAATATCCACTCTTTCTACCCGTAGCACCCGCAAATGCCAGCTAAGGGTTATCAGAGGACAGGCGGTAGCGTCCCCTACGTAAAACTTTCTGCGTAAAAGCGCTCGCCCTCCAGCCAAGAGTGGCAAGTATTGGCAAACCCCCCTCTAATGGGGGAGGCCTTTTCCAGCAGTGGACTTCTACGGTTGTGATGATGATATGTTTTCTATACTACAATCAAAGAGTACCTACTGATAAGGATATAAAAGAGGCAAATCATCTCAATTCGTTACGAAAAAAATAGATAGGTCTGGGAAGTCTTGTGTACGTATTCAACATTTAATTTCAAATGTAATATGGCGGATTTCGTATTAACAATATATTTTTTTAATTGTGGCAGATATAATGTAAAACAATGTTGAAACCATACGCGGCCTTCTAGGAATTTGACACAATCCTATGAAAAGCGAGGAGAAAAACAAGTCCTCTTAAAGTTAGAGTACTTTTAATTCTACGTTTTTGCTGCAGAAGCTTTAGAAGATATCTATTGACATCAATGACGACTACAAACAAACCATTATTATAATTATAATTTCAAGCCCAGTTTCAAGACAAGTCCTGGTGTTTCCCATGCGTTTTGGTTACGGTAATTATATATTATTTTTAAAATGACATGCGCGCGATATTATTCGTATGTTTATACATAATATTATACATAAACAGCACGTCGGTACATAATGGTTGATAAAAAAACTTACCTTTTAGAAATATTGTAGAATTTTTGCACCAGCCCTATCTCCTTTACTAATGAACAACATTTCTTTGTAGAAATATAAAATAATCAATTCAAAATTATGTAAATTGAAGACAAAAATTTATACAAGCTTTGACGGCAACGAAAAATATGAAATGAAAGTTCTTCAATACTGATTACAAATTACAACGAAACGACAAAAATAGAACACCTTTTAAACTTGATACATATTATTGATCATTTCCATAATAAGAGCGGCGATATACATACAAATACTATTCTATAAATAACATTACTTAGTTTGGCAGCTCATAAGAAATTCGAAATGTGTCGCTGCTCACTTCTAACACAATAAAATAAATTTCACAAGCAACGAAAGTTGTTATTATTATTATGTCACTCGAAAACACCAGACACGGTCTTTTAAGCTTAAAGACAGCTCCCGCTAGGTGCAAGGACTAGTGTGTATGGATGGAACCTACTTGATATGGAAATAGGTATTTCTAGATGGAACCGGGTATTGCTAGAGAATCCGGCACCTGCCACTTCCGTCTCAAGGTGACGGCAGGCGATGACTTGCCGCTCACAAAACGGGCCCCCCCATATAGGCTGCCCTCCAAAAGGGAATAAAGATGATGAGACGGACAACGTTGTTACGAGCGGCTAAGAGCAGGAGAGGTGTCGCTGGATTTTATTATTAAAGAAACGATCGACATAAGAGTCATAAGAGTGCAAAGTGCACGCGTGTTTTTTATCATCACCGACGATACGCAGGTACAGTGCGTATGCGCGATTCAAACTCAAATCGAATGCAGTTCAGTACTGTTTATTTAAATGTTTGCTATACACCTCCTACGGCCATTATAGAATAAGTTGTATGTAAAATGTCCAGCTGTGGACTTCCAACAGCGCAGATGGTGATGATCATACCCGCATAGACTGTGATAGACAATTCGATAATTTATGCACCTTTATTAAATTTTCATCATCATCGTTATCAGCCGGAAGATGTCCATGTCCACTGCTACTGAACATAGGCCTCTAAAATAGGAAACTATTCATATGAATAGTTTCCCATATGGGGGGATTTTTCCGTAATCACCACGCATGGCAGGCGGCTTGGTGATCGCAGTAGTAGTTAGAATACTTGGAAACGGAGAGCGCTGCTGCCTACTCTCCGAATATGTCCCTCTGCCAAATTTTACCTAGCAAATTTTAAAATCATCTATTCCGGTTCTAAGTAAAAAAGTTTTTGAGTTACTGTTGCTTTTAAACATTTTTCAAAGATCGTGTATCATGCATCCCATCAAGAGATACTTCACAAACTTAGATTATCTCTTCAGTTATGTATGGCATAATGCAATATTAAAGGCTCCATAATTGGTTTGAACGTGTATGTGAATAAGACATACTTCCGCCCGCTAGCCCGAACTTTGAGGCTTGCGGTTGCGATGTAGATATTTTCGTTTGCTAGCGAAATTATGTTTGCACGATTTTCATTTTGGACGATGGAGTGGAATTCTGAGATAGCTAATGTCGAGTTGAATTTTCCTTGCAGCGCTTAAGTAATTTTAATAGGGTAAAAGAATCTCGTAAAATGCTCTCTCTATACCGCAGCTTAAGGTTAACTAAGTATTCCACAGAAGAACACATGCCTTTTTCCCAAAAGAGAGAAGAGACGTCTTGGTGATCGCAATAGTTGGGAATCTTAGAAACGGAGAGCACTGCTACCTACTCACCAAATATGTAGCCCTGTCGGGTGTCACGGCTCCCACGGGATGAGAAAGGGGTGGCGCTATTATATAACCGGGAACCACACGGTCAATCTTAATCTTAGGTAAACCTTATATTATTTTTTATATTATATTATTTATTATTTTATATATAATATTATGACGGCCACCAAATGGAAATATTTCCATCGATTGTAACATTAACATTGGGTTTAACACTATTCTCTATTATAATCTCTTATGTTACGCAGAGTGTCAATGTTTGACTTTATTCCCATATATACTGCCTAATTATTGATTATAATGAATTTTGATTGAAAATGAATTTTTTGATTATAAGATTTAATACCAATTATTTAATGATTATTCAAATACTTAATATTTTATGTAACGGTAATTAATAAATTGTATAACATATATAAATGTCCAACGCCAGAAAAGGCTGATTTGAGCTGAACTTGTTATGTAAATGTGAACTATATGAACCTTAAATCTTGGGAATGAATGATTATGATTATGATTATGATTATTACCTAATTATTATTTATAAACAAAATAAATTAAATTATGATAAAAATATACCTACACGCTACGAATGCTACGCAGCTACGCGTACAACGGAGCTACGGTGGTTCTACGCCGCTATAACATTTTGAGGCTATAATAATAACCCCATATTTTTCTAACTTCCAACAAAAAGAAAGCATTAAGTAATTAAACCACGCATCCGCGAGCACAGCAATGGGTTGCCAGTTTTCCAGCATTATTCTCCTCGTAAATTATGAGAACCAAGATTTACATGAAATATCCGGTCTAGGAGCGACATTAAATTTGTTATTCGTGTTGACAAAAGCCCTTAGGTAGAAAGTGTAACAGAATTTAAGTATATTTGAGAAGCGAATGAAATAAAATATTTGTTTTACAAATCGTATTTTAATGTTGTTGACTATTTGGTGTGAAAGGTTTGTGTTGGCAGAAAGCATTAGCTTTATGAGGGCTTATTTATTTTTAAGCTTTTGTATTAACCTTGTTTTAGAGTTTCAACATTCAGTCAAATAAATTTCATATAACGAAACCAAAAAATCACGCATTTTTCCCGAACGGGTAGGCAGAGTTGTACCCAGGACTTTAGTCCCATAAATAGTCGGTCAACCCCCACTTTGCCAGTTATGTTTGCTAAGATCTATGCGGGCGAGCCTATTGCCATCCACCGGGTACAGACAGTTCCAGACTACAGACTGTCATTTAGAAAATTTGTAATGGTCAAATTCAATGGGTGTAATAAACTTATATAAGTATGTATATCAGTCATCTGGTTACCATAGTACAGGCTTCTAGCCTAGTTTGGGACCAGATGGCCGTGTGTGGAAGTTGTCCCATATAACAAAAAATAATAAATAACGCTCCCTGCCGGACCTGGGGATAGAACCCGAGAGCTCATGATCGGAAGTTGCGCTTGCGAACCACTATGCCAGAGTCCACCGTTGCATTTTTCGTACTTATGTATTATTGTAACTATTATTACAATAATGATTATATGTTAATTAGTATTACGTGTTTAATGATTTTATTTACTAAGGCTTAGTCATAAATAATTGATTCCGCGTAAGTAAATTTATTATGTGGCCGATTCTAATTGAACAAAGCGGATACTGATTTTCGCGTCAGTTTTCATAATAGTCCTCATTAGGTATTAATGAGCACATTTTTCTGCTCTAGTCATCCATCCAGCGTGAGTTTGCATCTCATTGCTGGACTTTTCAACTGAGCTCTATCGTATTTCAAATGGCAAGTTATATTATAATACGTGTTGAAAGCCTTGTAGGAATCTTAGCGATCTGAAACTCTGACAATACGGGTTGTCTGCCTTACCCATGTGAATTGGGGAAACCGTTCTGTTTGAGTATTTATTATGAACCCGCTCTCGCTTCGCTCCAGGTACCTATATATCGTACATATAAACCTTTCTCTTGAATTTATCTATGGTGAAAATCACATTAAAATCCGTTGAGTAGTTTATAAGATCTAAGCGAACAGACAGCGGAAGCGACTTCATATAATACAATAATACTATGTAAAGATTATGAGCAAGATAGTCACATAATCTCAGAAACTGAAATTTAGCATATTAATAATAGAATTTAATTACTTTTTATTTTAATATTTGTAATTCAATTCATGAAGTAATAATTCATTAACAATAGATATTAAGAAATATAATGTTAATGTCATAATAATGAATGTATATTTGACTTTGCTCTGATCTGGTTGTTTATAAATAAATATTATATTATAATATTATAATTTACGCTTAAGAATTACATGAGTAATGGTTTTGAACACAGATTTAAGACTAACATATAAATGGCTGTTAGCAAGAATGTGAACATTTCCATCCCGAACAATAACTAACGAGATAATCCCAGATTTAAATTAGTATGTTCTTAGCAGAATAAGATGTCAAGATAATTTCATAATATGTGCACACCAGCAATTCTCGTATCTTCTCGTGTAAAGGGCTATTGTATGTTAAACAAATACGAGTGGCTTGGACAAATGAACACACGTTATTCCCGAGTGAATTAAGCAGTTCCTCGTTCTGGGTTTTGTGCTTGCGTTATCTATAATTTGATTTCTTGTAAAGATTATACAAGATAGAGATTATTTTATTACGCTTGAAAGGATATACTTTTTTTTTTTGTTATGAATGTAAAGAACAAAACGCACAACCACAACACAACTCTATCAGTTGCAACACGCAACATATCTAGTGTTGGTTTGTTTAGTCATCTAAGACACAACCCAAGAAGACTGTTTGTAATCGTCTGTCATAGACGTTGAGGCTGATGATGACAATGATGATGTATTTAAATATATCATAATATGACTACAGTGAGTTTCAGAAATAGTTTTCAAAACGCCTAAGTATATATAAATGACATTTTATAGGTACTAATTAATATCAAAGTCAGCCGGATTCTTCAACTCACGGGTAAGTAATGGAACAAGCTAAAATATGTATATGTATGTATATCCCACCAAAACATAAATGTAAAAAGGAGAGCCAAGTTCAATACAAAAATTATGCTTGGCTGTGGGCTTCGCCGCAAAAAGAATGGAGATCAAAATGAGTGCCAAGTTCTATGCAAAATCCAAATATGTATTTATAGGAACAAAATAATATTATGAACAAGTATTAAACTCTATTTCTTTGCTTTATTGGATACATATAACAATTGCTGTTATTTAAAAAAAATGTGAGATCTTAAAGTAGGTTAGATTTGACTTGGTGTATTTATATAATTCCTTTACATAGTTTTTTTTTTCATTGATTTATTTACACGCGCACATAGCTATATAATTATTTATTATTCTTCAGTATACGAGTAATGTTCAATGAAAATTTGCTTCAAATTGAAACACTACCTTATCATTTATCTTTAAAACCTTTGTGGGAGAAATAAATAAAATATCTTATAAATATCTTAAATAGATTCACAACAAAATTTTAATATCAAAGAGTAAAGAGTAAACAATGAGCGATCTTCAATAACTCTTCCAAAATTTTAGTCTTTTTAAGTATTTTTGGTAACCACGCTTAAGCTAGGTGACATCGGCCTTGTGCTGTTTATTTTTTTATGTTATAGAATCCTTCTCCTGCTAATATTATAAATCACAAATTTCAGTTCAATGTGAAAAAACTTACTACGATTTTAAAAGGTGAACAAAACGCCAAAAGATAGAGAAAACTGGGATCTCAGAGGGTAAATTCAAAACCTATATAAAATGTACTTTACTAAAGAAGGCTTATTATAAAGTCAACCAGTACACAGAGGACAAAGATGCCTGGAAACTTCTACATAGCCGCCTCGCGACACCTTCAAAGAAAACGAATGTAACCAAACCAAATATTGTGAAACTATCTGTTGCAAAAATTAAGCCCTACAAGTTTCTTGTGCGTTCATGTGGAGGTATCTTTTCGAACGCACGGTAGACTCAGTACTGTTTATCTTCATTGACGTAGATTATGACCTATTTGAATAAATCTTTTGAATTTGAGTTTGAGTTTGACGCTTGCGAGTTCTAACTCACCTCCAGCGCTACGTGGTTTTGTTTAAGTTGATGGATGGATAGATGTTTGTTACTCTTTCACGCCAAAACTTATGAACAGATTGGGCTGAAATTTGGCATGCAGGTAGCTTAGAGTCTGGAATAACACATAGAGTACTTTTTTCGATATTCCCACGGGAATGATGTCTCCGCGGGGCACAGCTAGTACAATTTACGTTTATAATAATTATATTTATAATAAATTTTATTGTATAGTGAAATTAGACGTTTATAAATAAATAAACAAAACCAAACAGTATTAAAAAATAAAATATAATTGGAAGATAACATGTAAGTAATAAAATAGCAAAAGCCTCACAATAATGTCACATAACTCGTGCGCGGGATATATCTATTTTTATAGCGAAAGTATTTACCAATTAGGAATATTTAAGGTTAAGTAGAGCGATATCTAATCCGACCCCGTTTCCTCTGTCAACAGCAGAGTTATATGGCGGGAAAGATGATAAATGGAGATTCCTATCAACAAGCTTATTATTTTTACTCCGTTAATCCAGACCCAAATTTTAGCTAACTAAGGGTAGGTCGCTCAGTTGAGTTATCTAACACCAATCTACGGATTCTATAAAGGTACATATCATAGATATTAATTATCGTATCACCGCCACCTCAATTTAAAGACGACGTTCTACTGAAACTATTTTTTTTAAGTTAGACTCAAAAATACATTGCAAACAAAGTTTGTACAACGATAAGATTATATAACGAGTATATTAGATATACATCATGACATAAAATAATGACATGTTAATGACATGTAATAAAAACTAGCCGTGCCCCCGCATGTCACAACGAATCGACTTTGCTTTCATACCAAAATTTATGAAATTGATCAATGATTTGTTTTTATCCCGTACAATCATTCTAACAGATCCAGAAGATGGGCAGCAGCGTCCTCTGCAAAAAAAAAACCATCGAACTGCGCTCGACAACCCGCCTGCCAAGCGTGTCGAGTATTGGCAAAACCCCTCCTTATGGGGGAGGCCTATGTTCAGTAGTGGATTACCAACGGCTGAGATGATGATGATGATGATGAATCATTCTATTACCATTGCTCATTATATTTAACTGAAAGCGGATGTACTAGGTTGAGCTGTCTGTGAAGTACATATATGTTTATTTTTGTACAAATTAGACACCAAGCGAGCAAATTAGACCTTTTCTTATTCTATGATATGATATTATCAGCGTACTTTCCTTGGACAATCTTACTCTTTTTAGTTCATAAATCGTTTATTTGACAATTAACAATGAGAATAGCTTTATATTTGCAAAGTAATAGTTTCTTAATAAATCTATCAATGCGTAGTACATATTATGTTCATAACTAATCGCTGTATAATATACTCAACATAGTAAATTAATTATAGATATAACATTATCAGCAACATTATCATTGACTGCCTCGGTGGCGTAGAGGGCGCATGCTCGACTGCCAATTAAGAGGTCCCGAGTTCGATCCCCAGGTCAGGCAGTGTTAAATATTGGATTTTTTCTTTAGGAATTATCACAATAACTGCCTGGAGTCTGGAACGGTGCCCGGTAGATAGCAATAGGCTCGCCCCCTATTACATGGGACCAATAACATACTGGCGAAATGTGGGTGTATCTACTATGGGACTGAGTCTTGGTACCTCTGCCTAACCCTTCGGGAAAAAGGCGTGAATGTATGTATGTATGTTTATGATGTATATAACATTATCATTTACGGTCGAATGGCCCGCGGTCCTTAAAATATGATTCTTTCAGACGTAGACCCATAATAATTACACATAATGATATAAATTTATTACTCTCTCAAGTTATTAAGACCTTCACAGGTAAACAAAATAATAGTGAATTTTCCTTTAACCTAATATTCTAACACATTCTATCTAAAAAATAATACTTTCTTATTTAATATCCTGTTGTAGAGATCACAAATATCTCTAAGAAATCTCTTAAGATATTTGTATACGTGATTTGATTTGATTTTCATATTTTCCTTATCGCACTAAAATAACAAATAGGTCTCTTATTTACTGTAGTGCTATAAATAAGAAATGAGAACTATAATAGTATGAATGTTAAGGCCACACGAGTGCAGGCTTGAAGATAATGCGACCAAAAACAAATATTGCGTAGTATAAATCATTTTTATAGGCGTAGTCGCACATGTCATGTTGGGGCCAGTCCAACTAGTGGGGAACTGTCGCCTCTGTGATAATATTTCGTTAAGTTTATGAATGTCAGTTATGCGAATGGCGTAATTAATTCTCCAGTAACTTATTCTGAGAATGTTCCGGTCAATAACATAACATTACATTATGCGTTTGTCCCAAAGGGGTAGGCAGAGATGTACCCAGAACCCAGTATCATAGTAGTTACTTCTACGCTTAACCAGTAATGTTTAGGTCCCATGTAAAAGGGGCCAAGCCTATTCCCATCTAACAGGTACAATCCCCTCTCCAGGCAGTCATTGAGAAAATTCTTAATGAAAAACTCTAATAACATGTTTTGCTTGACCTGGGGATTGAACCCGAGACCTCATGATCGGCAGTAGCGCTTACAACAACTTTATCACCGAGTCGGGTCAAAACTTGAGCATTTTTATCGTAAAGAAGCTCTCTCGAGGACAATTTCTTAGATATTAGAACAAATGGGGTAATAATATAGTAAAAGTTACAACTGCTCGCTATCGTGTTTCGGAGAGCACGGTAAGCCCTCGGTCCCAGTCCCCAGTCGCCTATCGCCTAGGACGGTGTCGTTAGTAGAAATTAAAGGTTTGCCACAAGAAAGAATCGGTCGTACAAACTTCAGACAACTTTTTCCTGAATCAATGGAGGTGTGTTAAGAAATCCTCACTTCTATAGACAGTCCCTTCGTAAAATGAAATCGATTGCTTTAGTAACATTTAAATTATTTTATTGAATTGATATCCATATAGGTAGAGGTTTATTTAAATTGCTAGACTCAATTCCCATACAAAAGTCACAAAATAACCTACTACAAAGACACTGCACACATGGAGTTTTGTACACGCGCAAGAGTGTGTGAGGTGATTTCCGAGCGAAGCGTGGCCCGTCGAGAACTAAATCTCGTTCGCGGGGTGAGGAAGGCCTTATTGGTGGGCGGGTGACAGTGTCCATTCTATACGTAGTATTAATTATTACCTGTTCTGTGGCTGTACCCCGCAGTTCCACCCGCGTAGTCATCGTTCCCGGGGGAATATCGGGATAATAAGTACCCCATGTGTTATTCCAGGGTCTAAACTCTACATACCGAATTTCAGCCTAATCAGTTTAGTAGTTTTTGGCGTGAAAGAGTAGCAAACATCCATCCGTCCACACAAACTTTTACATTTATAATATTAGTGGGATATGACTAAACCCTGTTTTCATTGGTTACACCATAACTTGAGAACGACTTTACTAATATTATTTTACTATTAGACTTTACTAATAATACTACATAAAAAAGTTTTTTTTTAATTTAGTTTATATGCTTTGTAGAAAATTCTTATGGAATAAAAAGTTAAAAAAATTGCCCATAAAATTGTAAAATTTTAGAAAACCTAACGACGATTAAACCTGCACGTGTTTGACAGCAGTACGAAGTTTGCTGGGTCAGTTAGTAGCAGGTTTTCTCGATGCAGGCTCTAGTGAGGAAATCTATCTGTTTGTTGTTCTTTTAATTGAGTGTAACTAGATTTAAAAATTATCACGTCTGTATATTATGCGCAAGTATACTAGGCGCAAATTATAAAATACAAAGCCTGGTTATTACAGTCATTCTATGATGGGAAACGAACAAATTGTTACGCGCAGTTAGTTGTTATCCTTTTTATTGTAATAGAAGTTGTATTCTATTTCTTGCTTCATGGAGGAAATATAATAAACATCAACAATCACCAACTACTACTGGCATAAAGGAAACGGAAAATATGATATTCAACCACTTTGCATTGAGTAGATTCCAAGAAGGGAAATTGGCAGGAAATTGTAGACCGTTAGAACGTTCTTTCGTTTACATAATTATAACTTAGAGCTAAAATAATATAATATTATATTCCATAGGAGATAAAATTGTTACTGGATACATTTTTACATGTCAAGAAGGAATGAAAAACAAATTACGTTTGTGTCACAGAAGTTTGAAAATAGGTCGGACCTGTCGAGTAGAAGAGTAACCTCGATTCCATAATATTATTATTTCACTTTTCTGCGAAAAATATATATAATAATGGTTCCAGTGTTTTTTTTTTTTTCAGTATTATTATAGGCATCACATAGTGGCTTCTTCCAAAAAAAACTAATGTAACCAAACCATATATTGTACGTCCCAATGGGACGAACCTGAAGTGAGACGAAACGACAAAGGAGCCAAAACTATCAGTTGAATAAATGTTGTTAAAATTTATCGCGTTATATTGGTATAACAAGAGAATTGATGCTCCGTTAATCATTGGCAGAATAAAGTTAGTTGGTGCAACTCAGCCTTATATATCATAGTATAGAGATTATATTATTCAATGTTCTTGTCGGGTCCTTGTGGGGTCGGCACAACCAATCCGCTTACGCCAATTCAGCCTATCATCCGTCATGTCCGCATTCACTCCTCTGTCACTCATATCCTCATTCACACAGCTCATCCATGTCGCCATTCATTATATCACTTATTATACTGCTGTTTTACTTTTGGCTAGGATTTTTACTAGCGGCCGCCTGCCTGACCTCAACCCTTCTTGGGAATGCTGTTGTTGGCATATGGTGGTAGCCTTTAGTTCCCTTAGTCGCCTTCTACGACACCCACGGGAAGATATATGGGCCGGCCCTATTCAAGGCCAGCGACCGCTTGGCTATTTTATATTTTCAATGTAACATGAAATATCATCTTCTTGTTTATAATTTCCGGATGTATTCATCTTGGATGTAGCATGATCACCTATTTATAACACGTTTATAAAAAAATTTAAAATCTAACTCTCGGAAGCTTAAAATTTAAACTAGTCTACGTTTCTACGGTCCATTATAATAACTTATTATGAGATAAAATTTTACGCTCTTTTAAAACTTGTCAAATTGTTACATAGTCCACTTTTCTTTGTAATGGTATTTCTAATTCCTTCATAAAGACTAGAAAATAAAAATTAATAAGGGAATTTTCCATTCCATACAAAATTCTAACAAAATTTGCTATAGGGCATAGATATAATAGAAGTCTTTCCGTATTCTTGGAAATCATGAGAAAATTGATTTCAAAATCACCTCAATTGAATTGTAAATTAATGTAATATCATGTAATTCATTTCTTTTCTTTTTAATAATGTTAAACTTTAATGAATATATATCGCCTAAAAAGTTATGTCCCTTTAATTGTCATATAAATAATGTATATCTGTTATTTTTCTACAGAACCAAAATCACAAATTTTTTTTTATTTTTTTTTATGATAGTGAGTGACAAAACGAGCAAATCAGGTGCCTGATGGTAAGCATCATGATTGCCGATATCAGACACAGTGCCATCCAGTGTATTAAAATTCAAAATTCTTGCCACAATTCAAATTGCGAGCCACAATGCCACCGATGCAGTCATCAACAATTATAATATACTATCTGTGCCCAGTGTTTTCACCCGTGTAGTCTTCGTTCCCATGAGAATATCAGAATAAAAAGTACCCTATGTGTTATTCGAGGGTCTCAGCTACTTATTTTCAAGCCAATTGGTTCAGTATATTGCCCATATGAGATACAATACCACCCAGTGTTTTTAAATTCAAAATTCTGCACGGCACTGCATTGCGCCTGTCACTTTGAAATATAAGTTGTTGAATCTCATCATGCCTAGTAATTTAGCTGGTAACATTGCCCTTTAGACCGTTACTGTTATTATCCAGTTTGTAAGTTTGCGTTAAACTGAATCATGTCGTAAAGGCTTAACGGATGTATTAAGTTCGAAACGGGGTTACATTATGTTGGGGAGCACATAAGATTTTACCCCTAAAATCAATACTAAGGAACGCTATTAGGTACTCGATATTTATATAAACAATCTTCTAACGCAAATAAAGCTGCAATAAATATTATAAGGTTACAGAAAATTCGTGGTATTTCGTAGTGTTGAATACAGTTGAGAAAATAGAGCTCGGGAAGCGATAAACGCCGCATAAAATATCTAATATGAACTGAAAGTATCTGTACGTTAATATTTTTGACGGATTTTGCAAGGGGGTGTGATTTGAATATATAATAATACTATGAATTTATACTCTATATACTGGTTACCCCAATTCAACTACTCTAGACAATTCAAATTGTCAGAGTTTCAGGTCAACAAGATTCCTAAAAGGCCTCCGACTTGACCTAATTAAAGACTGCCTATACATCTTATAGGAAACAGCCAGGACCTACAGTTTAACGTGATATCCGAAACATGGTGGCTCCCGGATTTAAAGCCGGATATATTTCCGCTGGACCACGGACGCTACAGACGTGATAAAATTGCATAAACCGTTTATGTACTTCTTAAGCTTGAAACCTCTCATTTTGAATGCTCTAAGATAACATGGTAAGGTACATAACAATATTAATTTTTAAGGCTTATCATTTAAGATAAAATTTTAACACCAATGCAAAAATAACACAAGTTTTCATAACTGGTACAAACTATGGCAAAAATGACTTAATGCCAGTCATATTATTTAATATGCTATTATGACTGCCTCAGTGGTACAATGGGCGCAAGCTCGACTGCAGAACATGAGGTCCCAGTTTTGATCCCCAGGTCAGGCAAAGTGTTAAATATTAGATTTTTACATTAAGAATTATCTCAATAACTGCCTGGAGTCTGGAAATGTGCCCGGTAGATGTCAATAGGCTCGTCCTCTATTACATGAGATCAATAACACACTTGTGAAATGTGGGTCTATGGGACTGAGTTCTGGGTACACCTCTGCCCACCTCTTCGGAAAAAAGGCATGATTATACGTATAACATACATAATAACATTATATTATATACCTATAAAACCGTGACCTGACCTGACCGTGGGGTTACCGGATTTAGAATGTAGTACCCCATCCTCTCTACCCATGGTTGCCGTAAGAGCCGGCTAAGGGTTATGAGATCCAAAGGACGGGCAGCAGCGTCCACTGCGTAAAACGATCAAACTGCGCTCGCCAACCCGCCTGCCAAGCGTAGCGAGTATTGGCAACAACCCCCCTTATGGGGGAGGCTTATGTTCAGCAGTGGACTTCCAACGGCTGTATGATGATGATGATTAACCAATAATATCGGTAAATATAATATAATAAACATAAAGTCTGGTCGTTGTTCTTGAACAACCGAATCTTGATTCGACAAACTCGCTAAGAGGATTACGCAAATAAATACTTAAAAATAAACTTTTTAGTTGGCAATTCACAGCTTAAACCCGGCCAACATTTTTTATATTACTTGGTAACATTTAAACGTAGAATAGGGTTAAATGCCAACATAGCTGTAATAGCCAATGCTTTGTTTAAGACATTTGATTCATTTCAGAGAGCAATTCCAGAATTCAAACGGCTGAGTTCACGAATTAAGTCTTCAATAGTTTTATCTTAGAAGCCGTTATTTTGTTCACCCTTTTCATAACGTATTAATTATAAAAACCTTATTCTAAGTAAATGTTTTTTCAAGTAAAATATGGACGTAGATTCGTTAAAATATTCCTGCGAACATTCTTATGACCAAAAACCAACTATTTATACTTACTATTCAAAAGCCGAAATAGGAATTTTGGACAAAAACAAACGGAATAATTAGCTTTATAATGTAAAGATTGTACCAAAATCAGCGACATTGATCGCCGGCTATTTTGCAGATGAATTGTTGGCGTAGTGAGATATGGTTTGGCTGAAATTAGGGTTGAAAGTGCCAAGTTAATTAATTTTCTTTTCTCTCTAATTACTTATTCTTTTGATGTAGAGATCAAGAACTATAAAGCAGATTCTAAGAATAAGCCCTCTCCTGAAAATGTTAATGAATGGAGATTAACAGCTCTTTTGGTAGTCTATAGGTATCTTAATAATGTCTTATGTACTTACTATGTTTCATAATCCATAGCATTGTTATATTACACCTATATAACATTTGATTATTCTAAATATTGAATAAGTAACTATAAAATATACATACTATCAATATTATTAAGTGGAAATTATTTTGAAGTATTTGTGTCCGTTTTTAACTTTTAATGCCAAAACTACAGAACCAATTGGGCTGGATTTTTGTTTGAAGATAAATTATATTATACCCTGGAATAAGACAAGATTTTTTTTATTCCTTAATTCCTACTGGATTGTTGCACAGTGGGTAAATCCGTGAGACCCAGATAGTGAGGAAGCAAATTTAAACTGTAGGCCTATGCCTATGAGTACCTAAGACAAAGTTGGCAATTCCGAATATCTTTACAAGTCAAAATCATCGAATCTTCAAGCCAAAATAAAGTCAATTCAAAATTGTTTAATAATAGACACAACAGTGATAGTAACTCTGATAGGTAGGTATCTACTTATTGCACACCTCCGTCATTTAATGTTTTAACTCTCCTTTTCTATCCCTAGGTTGTCTGTAAGAGATTGCTTTATGCGATAAGACCGCCGGTTGTTTACCGTGATATATATTTTTTGTGTCGTTACTTCTAACCTTGTTATTTAATTTGGTATACAATAAAGTATTATTCTATTCTATTCTATTCTATAGTAACACTTTTCACTAAGAGGCCAGTTTCAGAAATAAGTAGCATACTAGAATTTCAGGTAAAATATATTAAAAATCTTATAAATAATAATATTTTTATTTAGTAAAGTAATCCGCACTTGGTGTAAGGTCGTGAATTGTGAATAAAGGGATTTTTCGCCGAGCGTTGAAGTAAAGACATTAGAAACTGCCGTAACGTTGGTGTGGAGTGTAGAGTACGTAAAAGCCGTCAAAGCGAAAGTTTAATGTGAGTTATCTTGCTTTGACGACACGAGAGACTGCTAAAGGTCAAGCCGTGTATACAAACAAGATTTTTAAAATTAAATCTCGGAGTATTATACCTAGTCAGTTTTGTAACACAAAAACAACAATAGGTTTTTTTTTTAGTGATCTTTGGTGTATATTAATATTAACTGTGTGAATTTCGAAGCTATCGAATTTCCTTTGATGTTAAATATGGCTTAATTACGCGATCTGATTCGCTTCAACGTTCCATGTGAGTAAAAGCCGACTTTTACGTAATTACTAAGCTTAAAATCTGTAGGTAGGTAGACAAATTCTACCTATATGTTATTTATTACCTATGTACCAATTTACTATTATGTAATACTTATCTTTTATTTTTACGATCCGCTCAATACAGAGAGAAATGGCACAAGAGGGAGGAGGCCTATGCCCAGCAGTGGGATGATAATAATATGGGCATGCGACTAAGATAATAATGATGTTATTTCTATTTTCAAATTGAGACAGGGGACCGGCAAGCGCAGGAAGGTGGACAGACACACGCTGGAAGCGGAATGCTTAAAACCGGACTGGATGGAAATATTATATGGGGAGGCAAATGTTCAGCAGTAGACATCCTATGGCTGAGATTATGATGATGAGTTTATATTTTGTTAAATATTACAAGAGAATCAAAAAATACAGTATCTATCTGATTTTTTTTTTTTTATGATAGTGAGTGACAAGACGAGCAAATCAGGTGCCTGATGGTAAGCATCATGATTGCCCATATCAGACACAGTGCCACCCAGTGTTTTAAAATTCAAAATTCTGCGCGGCACTGCACTGCGCCTGTCACCCTGAGATATTAGTTGTTGAATCTCATCATGCCCAGTAATTTCGCTGGTAACATTGCCCTTCAGTCCGGAACACAGTAATGTTTGCACATTACTGCTTGGCGGATGAATAACTGGCAAAGGTGTGGTACTTCCCCAGGCGGCCCCCTGCTAAAAAGACCTACCACTACAAAAACAGAACAGAACCACCGCTCCTTTTTATTAAAAATCTGGAAAACATTCCAAGTAAAAATTTTGTATGCTTTGTAAGTTACGAGTAATATTGTACACATTAAATTTTACACAAACACTTTCTATTTCCTGCTAATACTAATATTTGAAATGCGAAAGTTTGTGAGGATGGATGGATAGATGGATGTTTGTTACTCTTTCACGCCAAAACTGCTACTTAAACGTTTGTACCTAATTCTGTCTGTAGATAGTTTAGACCCAGGAATAACACACAGGGTAGGTACTATCTATCCTGATATTCCCACAGAAACGAAGACTACGCGGGTAAAACCGCGGGGCATGGTTAGTTTATAATAATATCATACACTTACCTCTAAAATTACAAATAAAATTTTTTGAATGACCAAGTGCGTTTATTGAAAAACGAAACAATACTTTAGCTACCTACTGTTACTATTTACCCTAACTAAATACACTTTGCTACAGAACACTTCTAGAGCCGAAATAAAAGCCCCTAGAAAATCCAAGTGCTCCAAACGGCAGCGTTATTTATTATTAGAATGATATGTTAAAAAAAAAGAGTAAAACATACCTCATAAGATATCAAAGCACGTGGAAAATATCTCCTTCATCATAAGTTTAACATTCCAAACTGTCACTTCATATAGGCACTAAGTTTGAAGCACTTCACTACTCACTTCACTTCACTGTGTTATTGTAATCGTGTATTCGATGTCGAGTCGAGTATTGGGTATCGAAGCCGGTCGTTCAGAGCGATGTTGTCGCCGCAAGAGGCTGTGTGATACTGAGGAGTGAGGCGAGTCGGGAGCGAATGGGAACAGCATGACATGGACGTCACTTAAGACTAGTGTTGGGATACTGCGTCTGATACAAGCCTGCTCTGAATTTTAATGCGTGATTTAATACTCGTATTATATTATGTTGTCCGTCATATCGACATTTTTGTGTCCAGCTGTTACAGTCACGAGCGCTAAATATTTTGTGTATGGATACTTAAGAGGTTACGCGATATGTTAGGAATTTGACACAATGTTATGAAATTTTACTCATTCGATAAAAATTATATTCGATATGTAATGGTAATTTTTTTCGTTGTATTGTGTCTGTCCTCTGGAATTTTAATATTTGTGATAATCGTGAGCATCATATCCGCCGTCTGTCCACTCTGAACGTTCACAGCTGAAAATAGGCATCCCCCAAAGATTTCCATCTAGTCCATTTGTAGTAGTAGGCCTCTTTTGCAGAGGGCCGTCTGGGGAAGGACCTTTGCCAGTTATTCATCCGCCAAGCAGTAATGTGCAAACATTACTGTGTTTCGGTCTGAAGGGCAAAGTTACCAGCGAAATTACTGGACATGATGAGTTTCAACAACTAATATCTCAGGGCAACAGGCGCAGTGCAGTGCCGCGCAGAATTTTGAATTTAAAACACTGGGTGGTATTGTGTCTCACATGGGCAATATACTGAACCAATTGGCTTGAAAATAGGTAGCTGAGACCCTCGAATAACACATAGGGTACTTTTTATTCTGATATTCCCATGGGAACGAAGACTACACGGGTGAAACCACTGGGCACAGATAGTATATTATAATTGTTGATGACTGCATCGGTGGCATTGTGGCTCGCAATCGATGCCGATCGTGAGGTTCCCGGGCCCCATATGATCCCAATAAAGGCACCCCTATAATGGGATCTTATGGGTTTTAAAAACATAATTGATGGAGTGTGGGTGTCCTGAGTACACCTTGCCTACCGTCCCTATTATCTGCGACAAAAAGGCTTGATGATAATAAAATATACGATTTCAATTTCTCGGAAAAAACGTTACTTATACCAAATTTCACTTAAAGCTACTTTGATTTTCCGGCATGATTTCCTGGAACCTTTCAGTGGAGAAATCACTTATTATATTATAAAATCCCAAACGACTCACTGGCTGACGCAGAGACCATGCCACTGATCCTAGAGACTTGAAACTACAAATGAAGGTAATTATTATTGTTTGGACGTGGACGATTCTAGAGACTTGAAACTTGGAATGTAGGTTCTTTTCATTATCTGGATGTATACTATGCAAGGATTTTTGAAAAGTCACATTCTAAGGGGTCCATTAAGGGCCCCTTTGTTTGTTGGTTAAAAGTTTGGCATAAAACTCCCATATTTCATAACTGCGAGCGGGCAAAGCCGCTGGGCTTACACTAGTTTTATATAAGTTTGACATCGTACGAACGTTTTGAGTATTCTCAAAACGGCAATGGATTTTTCGATCACATCGTTTATATATCGTTTAATAAGTGTTTCCGTGTAAATCAGGCTTTTACCCCTTTGTAAGAAAGAAGTACTTACACCGAGCCAACGTCGACGACTGAAACGTCATTTGAATACGCAAGGAGCCGGAAGTTTCTTAGACAGGCGCAATATAAAAATAAATTAAAATGTTTTATTCTTGTCGTTTGAAGTGACGCAAAAAAAATATAAGTTATATTTTCGATGGCTTTCCTTATTTTGTAACATTTTGCTAATTTTGGTAATTTTAACTTTACATTCAACTCTTAAAAAAAGTTTTGAAGCAATAATAAACACATTTCATAGCAAAATAACTGTCGTAATAGTCTCTGGCAACCCTTACGGGAACAAGGCGTGACTGTTTATATGTATGTATACATAACAACATGCCTGTTTCTCGAAGGATTAGGCTGTGCTCTACGCACACTTCACCAGTTATGTTTTATTAGTCCCATGTAATAGGAGACAACCGCATAGATGCCTTTGAGATGTGGTGCTGGAAGAAAATAATGCGTATACCCTGGACAGCACACCGGACCAATGATCAATACTGAAACAACTAAAGACCACGACGAGACTATCGATCACTTGTCTCCAAAGGATACTCGAGTACTTCGGCCACATAGCAAGGAAGGAGGGTGATAATCTGGAGAAGCTCATGGTAACAGGCAAAATCGAAGGGAAAAGGTCCCGAGATCATAGTCCGATGCGATGGTGAACTGACCAGATCACCACTTTTAAGACTCCCGTGCACGAGGTTTTAAAAATCAAGACCCCCGGTAATGGAGAATGAGACTCAAGGAGCAAAAGGAGCCTAGTGCCATCTGCCGCACTCAGTTCCAGGCTAACATTGAAAAAATTCCTAATGGCAGTATTTGATGAAACTTTGCCTGTTCTGAGGATCGAACCCGGGTGATTGGTAATAGCGCTTGAGAACAACTGCGCCACCGAGGCAGCAATAATAAAATCTATTCGGATTTTCCAGTAAACTTGGTCAAATATATAACTTTGTATATTAACGATTATAATAATTTGTAGAGGATTCTTCTCTATTGATACTCACAAATGAGAAAACTATCCAGAACTCAATTACTTAATAAGCGACGCGTACGATTCTCGCCATATTTCACCTTAACTCCTGCAATAAAAAGGCAATTCACATCTCTCTCACTTACACAATAAATTCCATAAGTACCAATTCACGCAAATACTTACGATAGCCTGTAAAACAAGGGTAAACAATACATTCGTGTGAAAAAATTGCTAACTCGTTTTTCGTTTCATGCGGAGCTTTTCCTCGATTCTGTATCCAAAGAAGTAAAGGCGGTTTACCCGGTCGTGACCTTGACGCGTTCGTATTCATAAGAACCCCAAAATGATTGCGAATTGCGATAAACTTTGGGAAAGTCTCAAACTCGTGATAGTTTCGATTCTTATATCGATTTTAACGCAGGTACCGTATCAAACAATTTTCTTTTTGTTCAGGTTCCGTGTTTATTTTGTTTTACATTTGATACCATTAAGTAGGTACTTAATTATCAAATTATTTTAGGACTGATACATTACAAGAATGTCAATATTAAATGTATGGGTATACCCTTAGTTTTTTGCTAATATAACTATGATAATGATAGTAAAATGAACTAACATTCTCTCGCTGTTGTGCCTACTTTAGTATAAGATTAAATGATTTGAATAAAAAGAAATTAAGTCTGGAACATCGACGTGGAGTGGCCTGCCTTTCGGTGTTCTACAGGATACATTTCGGAAAGTGCGTTGCGGAGCTACATGACTTGATTCCGCCATCACCTTTTCACCTTTAGACGACGAGAAGTACGGATTTATTTTGCCACCCTTACATAGTTGAGATTCCGTCGACTCGTACAAAGCGGTTCAAGTCAACATTTATAGTTCGAACTACCAAGGAATGGAACACCTTGCCAGAGTCATTGTTTCCCGAAAAGTACAATCTGGAGGTCTTCAAGTCAAGAGTGAATAGGTATCTTCTAGACAAGCACGCACCATCGCCGACCGCGTCGTCACTTACCATTAGGTGAGACTGCAATCAAGTGCTGACCTATTCAGTAATAAAAAAAAAATAATGAAATCATTAATGTACAAAATAAGTCGCGCCAAAACCCGGCGCATGATACGAACTACTGTTTTCAGATTTTTAGAAAAATATTTAATCTTAATAAGGCTTTAAAATACTACGTTTAACCCTTTATAATATAAAGGTAGTTTAAATTCAAATGAAGATGTCGTTGTGCGTGTAAAATGTCAACTTGGGACTATATTACCATGAAATCGAGTAGTCCAATGTAATAATACCTACTCGTATAATATTATTGAAACTGTTTTTAATTAAACGTATCGAATTTCGGATTGTGACCCTATACTTTATAATATACCCTTTGGATTAAAGTGTTGAGCTCTGTAAAACTTTTGTTTCCAACCATTAAACACGACGAATTGTGGAAGTTTCCTTAAGTACAATCAAACACGTATGTAATTAAAAGATCTTTAAGATTTGTCTTAGTGCGAGTTAATGAATTTCTAATCCCTTTAATATAATGTGTTTGACGAGGAAGAATGTTAGAAATACCTACGTACTTATGTACATTTTAAAATAACACACGTACATACATGAGTGACGCCTTGTCCCGTTAGGGAAGGCAGAGGCTCTTTTTCTCCACTTGACCACTTACTTTTGCTTTTTCTACTTTCATCAGTAGCAAGGTTATTTATAATTCAGTACAACGCTAGGACTAACTTAATGCATTAAGTTAGTCAGTAGCATTTTGTACCAGTCATGCGAAAAGCTGGAGAAAATGTAACAGAAATTGGGTGGAGTGCAAACATGAAAAGTTACAATAACTATAACACAAAATAAACAGTTTATATCACTAATTTAAAACACACATTAAACAAATGATGTTGTAAATGGTATGTAGAATAAAATAATGCAAGATGTCAACTGCTAAAAAGTACTCAATAACCAATGCCTAAAGTGGTATTTCTTAAAATGAAAACCATTGAAATATTTTCACGTCCCATCTGATAAACGAAAAAGGTTCCTATTGTGTTCGTGACCTTGTTTCTCAATAAATCTTGGACCATTCTTGTTATTCAAAAGACTTGTACTATATTATATACTGGGATTTGGTATTGTGCTATTAGTTACAATATGTCATGATTGAAGAATCACAGAATGGTTTCTTTTATCAAGTGTACATTTTGGAAGCTTTCAGACGCGGAGCTCATATTTCAAGTTGGGGCAAAAATACACGTACACCACTCGTGTTTTATTTCGTTTGCAGCCCTCTCTGCGGTAGTAAAACAATTTTTAAAAATGTTATGGTTTTGCTTTGTCTTCACGTTTCAAATTATAGTAGTGGCCCGCGGACTTAAAGCTATGGGAGTATATGGGTCACCAAAAATCACAGTTTTTTTTTTTTGAAAGATAATGATTCTCTTGTGATGACTATTTATGATATAGGAAATTTTACATTTTTATGTTTTAAGCCCGCCATTAAAAAAAAATTGTAGAGATATGTTCTAAATGCATGTGGAAGTTGTCCCATATTATTATTATTATTATAAAACTCTGTATTATTACAACTACAAAGTAAAAATAGGTATATATCTAGTGTATCAATTGGCGGTCTTATCGCTTAAAGCGATCTCTTCCTGACAACCATAGTCTTCTTATGACCCAAGTAAAAAAAAAAATAGATTTAGATTTTACTACCTAAACTACCCAACATTTATTGAGTACTGTCTCAGAAGTACTCCTGACTTCTTTAAATCCTAGAACATTTCAATGAAAAATAAACACTAATTTAATATTATAAATTATTAATCGAATAACATCTCAGTTATTTGTACATCATTTGAAAATCAATTTGCCTTGCAGATTAATAATTCATCAAAATGAATTAATTATTTATTAGGATAGTAATAAAACAGCTTAATTTAAAGCGAATTTGTTAAAACGTACTCGTAGGTAAATTTTTTTTTAAAGTAGAGCAGACGTTTTATTATGTTTGTTTTTAAAGTTGGAGGAAAATTACAAATACCTCTCGGGCCCAGAGTTAGCAAACAAGCTGATCCCAGTCGGCTGGATGGTCGTGCGAACACAACTCTTACAGTCTTTAAAATAAGAGTTGTCTACTCTACTTCCGCCGATAGATAGATAGATAAACACATTATTGTACACCACACATAGGACACAAACATAAAGGAATAACATTTAAATTTAAATTTTTTAATAATAATAATAATAAGGGACAACTTCCACACACGGTCATCTGGTCCCAAACTAGGCTAGAAGCCTGTACTATGGTAACCAGATGACTGATATACATACTTATATAAGCTTATAACAACCAGACACAGATCAAACAGACATGTTCATGCACACAAATGTTTGACCTGGCCGGGGATCGAACCCGGGGCCTGCGGCATAGAAAGCAGAGTTACTACCATCTGCGCTAACAAGGCTGTCAAAATTTATCTTAGGCTAGTACAAGTGCCGGGCTTATCGCTAAAAGCGAGTTCTTCCAGACAACCGGAAGGAAAGTAATACTTACCCATGAGTATTACTGGACGGCGGTGTACTTATAGGAGAAAAAAGAATTGTACTTACTATAATAAACATAACATAACATACATTCACGCCTTTTTTCCCGAAGGGGTAGGCAGAGGTGTACCCAGGACTCATTCCCATAGTAGATACACCCACATTTCGCCAGTATGTTATTGGTCCCATGTAATAGGGGGCGAGCCTATTGCCATTTACCGGGCACAGTTCCAGACTCCAGGCAGTTATTGAGATAATTTCTAATGGAAAAATCCAATATTTCACACTTTGCCTGACCTGGGGATCGAACCCGGGACCTCTTGATTGGCAGTCGAGCATGCGCCCTCTACGCCACCGAGGCAGTCTAATAAAATATACTTATATATACATACAAACATACATACCTATAATTACGCAAACTTACATACATAGATAGATACATACTTTAACAAATATTTATAATATAATATAATCGAATACACATTATATAATATAAATATAATAAGATTTAAATACCTACATAATACCTAATCAATCTATAAAATATAACATTATAATATCAATAAAATAAATATTAACAAAAACATGACAAACACGACATAACAAAGTGATAACATTTATTTAATTTAGTTTTAAAAGCATGAAGTTTCTGAGACGGTCGAATATCTGTCGGTAGATATTTTTTTCCAAAGTCGAGCAAGAGGGTTATGAACATTGTTTTTAAGTTTATTTGATTGCTGCTTTTATTTATTTATTTATTTAAGATCATCCACATTGTGTACATTAATTCTTATTTCATTAGTTACATTATTCTCTATCTATCTTAAATTCATTATTCATTTTCTTTGTATTTATTAACAGGTACTTATGTGGGCACTATATGTATTTGTAGGTATTTGATTCTTGCCATTCTCTAAGACCATTCGCTAAGTCTCCAAACAAAACTTTAATAAATACGTACGCCACAACTGGCAAAAAAATTGTCAAGCAAAAAACTGAATGTTGTCAAAGAAATATCGTTTTGTATCTTCCCGTAGATGAACGACGCAGAGAAGATGTGGTTTAAATGGTTGTGCTAATATTAATGAAAACCGATAAATTGCTGTTTTACTGGCAAAATTTAAAACATTTTACCATTAATTTATTAATTTAATTTCGCAATTTGTAGCTATCCAAAACAGATTCCTAGAATTGCTTTAAATAGCTTAAAACGATGGAGTTAATTGGTTAAAAAACTTTTGAACGCTGACATAAACAGTTCTCTGGGAACTATTAAGTCTTAGCAAGAATTATAATAACGAACCTATTTCGTAAGCCAGCTAGTGAATGAACTGAGTTAAACTTTCGCTTTTCTTTAATTAACATTCGAAAACTAATCTAATTTGTTAATTCTCGCAAGAATCGGTGTCACCGAGTAATATTGTGCTTTAAAATTTTTTTGAAACTAGGAAATAATTTTTATTATTTTGTATGTCAGTTAAATTGATTTGGGAGTTAATTAGGAAAATTACGTTATAATTTATGAGAAGCTGTAAAATTATTTACTGTGGGAATTGTAGTGCCTACAACCGCGGCCGCGGGTCAGGCGCAGGATGGGTCCAAGTTGTATAACTTGAATGGAAGTTGTATCAACGACTGACAGCGTGCGTGGGTCGAGTGCGTTTTCCGTTACTTTCCCATAGCTTAACTAGATTGCTCAACTAGTTGAGCAGTAGGACTTTATATTTTATTACTGACATTGTATTGATTGTATTACTGAACAAAGTAATGCTTGCACATTAGTGGTTGGCGGATGAATAACTGGCAAAGGTGTGGTGCTTCCTCGGGCGGCCCCCTGCAAAAGAGGCAAAAGAGGTTGTGTGAATGACCCTTATTAATGAATCAATATTATTGATGATTTCAGATTGTGGTTAAAATCAATTATTACGTCTCGAAGGCCTATCTTCTTATTTGTTATTAATATTATTGATTGTCTCAGTATATGAAATTGTGTACATATATAGAGTATATTTAATTACAGTATATTTAATTATATATTGGTAGCTATAATCTTAGAATATTATGTATTAGTTTAATATGGTATAAAAAAGTAGGTATATCATATTATTTTATAGGTATTTTGTTAATATTAGTGTTTAAAACCACCGTATCTTTATCATCAGTATCTGTATTTCCATCTGTAACGCCACCAGGTATTACTCTTTTTAGTTTTAAGTTTTCTTCTTTGTAATTTTCTGTATTAATGTCGTATTAATAAATAATTATCATTCATTCATTAGGTAGGTACTATAAACGCAACGGCCAATATCTGCTAATAAAACGAGTAGTCAATCTATTATATTCAAAATATAATATTTGATATAGAGCAAACAACACAATGCGGCCTTTGTTTTCCCTAATGCTCCCATATATCGTAACCCGCGTTTTAACAAACAAAGACTACGATAAATGAAAAAGCCTGTACATCGTATTCTTTTCTATGTCGTTTTCCCATCGTCATTTTGAGATGTTTTTAACGGTTTAAAAAGTAAAAAAACGAATTTGTTTCAAATACTCGTTCGATATCAAAGCATTAGTTTACATTTATATATTCTTGACTTAAAATTATTAAACAACCCGTACTAAGTTTTGATAGTGATAGAAGCGAGGCACTTTTAATTTTTAACATAATATAAAATTTTAAGGCAAGCTGCGTGGTCGTCTTAGCACTAGATAGAGCGACGATATTCGCAAATTCACTGGATTGGTTGAAGTAGATTAACAGAGGACCGAGTTAAGTGGTCCTCTGTGTTAGGAGAGGCCTACATCTCCGAGTGGACAATTGTGGGCTGAAGACAAATGAAATGAAATGACAATGATGACAAAAATTTAGCCTTGATTTAAAAATTATTTCAAACAATTCAATACTCGTAAGAGTATAATATGCGAGTCACCCGGAAAGCAACTACGGAGTCGCAACCCCAGATATCGGCGATAACATAAAATTTATTTCATTTCGGTCGGTTCACATAATGCTTGCAGCGTCCGGGCTGTTATATAAAGTATATTTATTTTTCATTCGTATCGTATGCATTTACGACGTTGCAATAATAGCGCGAATAATTGCGTTGTAAAAATAGTTAACATTATGTAAAATTTATGTAATTTTATGTAACATCTTTTTTATTTTAATCATTAATTACAATATAAACATTAAAACATAAACAATTACAAACAATTGTAACAACATTCTAAAAATCGAAATCACAGTTGTCAAATGTATTTATTTGGATATCAAACAACTGCTGTTGCAACGTTCGTAATAAATTCAATAAATTCAATAGAGACTGAAGGCAAAACTGCTCATGAGAGTCTTACGAGTATATCTTAAAGAAACATAAAAGCAACTATGTCTAAGCGTTTGTGAAACTATTTTTCACATCTCATGCAAGCATTCGGGCGAATGTCATTACACTAATGTCACGACCCGGGTGACTCGTCAAAATAAACCTACGAGCATTTCTTATCAGGCAGAGATCGTCACTCGGAGCCTGTTAGCATTTTTATAGGAATTGCGTTTTTGCAGACGCAATTTTAGCCTCTATTTTGACTCTTTTGTCGTTTCATCTCAGAACAGGTTCGTCCCATTCGAATCGACGAAACTTAAGATTTATTAATGTACTTTTCGCAGTTGGTTTTCTAAGGCGCGTTTTTCGAAATTACGAACCAAGCGCTTGGAAAACCCTTTAGGCGTGCTCTTCTCGTGCCATGTTAATACAACATTTCTCGCTACTAAAAAACTCATTGCAATATTATTTCTACGACTATTAAACTCAATTTTTGAAAAGTTTATATTTTAAACGTGTTAATGATTATTTTTATTAAGGGTGGATAAGGGCTAAATTGCCCACTTTCGGTTATCTCTCAAAATCTCCTGAAACACTTTTCAAGTGATCTGGCCTGAGTTGGATTATGATATCTTTCTATATTATCTACTCATTTTTATAAGAAAGCTTAAACGTGGAGCGTATAGTAAATTTTCAATAGTCAATTATTGGCGTGGTGCCCAGTTCTATGATCTATTTAAATCCATATTCGTTCGAGTCTTTTCATCAGAATGTGGAAAGGCAGAGCTTTTGGGTGAGTGCCATTGCGAACTTCATAATTTTAATTAAAAAAGGACTAAGTATATAGATATAATACCTACTTGATTTGCTGAAAAAGAAATTACTTTCTTATTAAAATTTATAGGTATATACTCTTGACTTCTTGTCTCTTGATTTTTATGGCGGAGGCAGAGGTGCATCTAGGGTTTAGTGCCATAGTAGGTACACCGACATTTCGCAATTATGTTCGAGGTCCCATGTAAAGAGGGCGAGCCTATTGACATCTCCTCGAACTCAATGGCTAAGTCCTCAGGAACCACATTATGTCGATACGTGTGGAGGCAGTTTGATTGCAGGAGACTGCCACTTATTTCAGGTTGTACCCTACTCGTGCCTGACTTTGTCCCCATTCCAGTTTTGTTCGAGTTTTCCTTCTCTAGGATATAGGTTGCGGACCAACGCTGACGAGGCCTATCTCTTCGTAAGAACAATATTTCACGTTGTAGGATATTGTTATTATCTAACCAGACACTTGTTGTTTATAACGACAATAATATTATGACATCATTATACGAAACAAGTACGCATAGTTACTAATAATAAAAATATTATTTAATTTAGGAATTAACCAAAAATTCACATTTTGTCAGTTGTTTGATTGAGAGAGTTGTTATCACGAGTTTAATTTATCGTGTTCGAATTGTGGACAAGCGAAACCCATTAATGCCTCCTGTATTCCTGTATTTAGAAAAAGTAATAGTTTATCCTTTTTTTCTTTCCACATTTCTGTCTGACCTTTGTTTCCCAATTTTCACAAAGCGGATAATTAAGCCCGTATTCAGTTATCTATTGTGTTAAGCACTCATTTGTACGAGGATAATATATTTTACTTAAGTGCTTTTGGCTAAAAGAACTAGTCTATAGAATGTACCAACTTATTTAGTGTGCCTACCCATACCTTTAATTTTTTGTCATCATTTCAGCAGTAAGATGTCCACTGCTAGACATAGGCCTGCCCCATGGATTTCTTCTTGTCTGTTGTCTTGTCTCTTGTCTGCCTGGTTGTAAGCGGCTTGCATTCAAAGTTTTCTGCTACTTTATGTTCGATTTTGGGGCGGGATCTTCTCGGTGGCGTTGTGGGCGCAAGCTTGATTGTCGGTCATAAGGTCCCGGGTTCGATCCCCAGGTCGGGCAAAGTGTTGAATATGTTATTCTTTCATTAGTAATTATCTCAATAACTGCATGGAGTCTGGAACTGTGCCCCGTAGATGTCAATAAGCTCGCCCCCTATTACATGGGGCCAATAACATACTGGCGAAATGTGGGTGTACCTACTATGGGACTGAGTCCTGGGTACACCACGTCGGGAAAAAGGCATGATTGTATGTTATGTTATGCGCTTGCCGGTTTAAACTTGTAGCACCCAAAACATTCACCCATACAAGTAGGAATCAGTAAAGACGTTACTCAACTCTCGCCATCAATCAAGATTGGGTAAGTAAACTAACGCTACGCTACGGTCGTTACCAATAATAATTGAGAATAATAGATGAGAATATCTATTTAGAGAGAGAATGGCTGGCAGAGAACCAGCGGCTGTCGTTAGTTGTTAACTGGAGCATTTCTTGTCGTTGTTTCCTTTGCCATGACAACAACCCGACTAGTTAGGGATGCCTGAAGAATACACTTGATAGAACTGTCATGTGAATATTTTCGCAGGCTTCATTATGTCAAGCTTGTTCTGAAAGAATGCCGTAAATTTATTAGTCTTTACATAATTTATAATAATAATAATAATTTATAATAATAATAATAATATGGGACAACTTCCACACACGGTCATCTGGTCCCAAACTAGGCTAGAAGCCTGTACTATGGTAACCAGATGACTGATATACATACTTATATAAGCTTATAACACCCAGACACAGATCAAACAGATATGTTCATGCACACAAATGTTTGACTTGGCCGGGGATCGAACCCGGGCCCTGTGGCACAGAAAGCAGAGTTACTACCATCTGTGCCAACGAGGGTGTCGTGGGAGAGTAACGACCCCAAGTACCTGAGTGCTCCCTGGGGAGGGCTATGTTCTTCATCTCCGGCTTGCCTTCACCGGCCGGCCGGAGTGAACACTGACGAGGAACAGTCCCTCACCTCTGTTTTGCCTTCATGGCCGGCCAGAGTGGAGTCGCGAGAGCCTTGTGCTCGAAGGAGGATGTGAAGCATAACTGGCGAGTGGGCGAGCGTGATGCGACCCGAGGGTAACGTAAGTGATCGCCTTGTAAAGTCCAAGGACACCTCTCCTACCCTTAGCCGTTCACATCAACGTTTCCGCTTTTGTCGCTTTTATTCCCTTGTGGTGGGCGGACTTTATGAGGGGTCCGCTTAGTGAGCGGCGAGTCATCACCTACCTTAATATTTCACCATGAGACGGAAATGTCAGGTGCCGGAGTCTCTAGCGATAGCCCGGTTACCATCCATCTAGAAATCAAATCTATAAACAAATCAAGTAGTTTCCATCCATATATAGTCCTTGTACCTAGCGGAGGCTGTCTTTGAGCTCATCTTAAAAAAAACTTTGGATGGTTTCAGAGATGGACCTCGATAGGTGCTATACATTACCTTTAGGCCTCTGCACGTTGGACTTAAAAAAATGTCATGCTATGCACGCCTAGCAAAAGACTGGGTCAGGTTCAGGTAGCTAAAATTCCTACAAGGCGACTCTGACATGACCTAAGGACTGGACTGGCCCCCTACGACACAATATTATCTCATAGAAAAAGTTCTAAATACTGGTTACCGTAAGTTATTCTGCATCTAGATTCTAGATTATCTTCAAGAAAAATTACTAAATAAGATGAAAATGAGTTAAAATTACTGTAACACATTCTACCTTCATGAAATTCTACTAGTTTGATTAGAGTTGATCGGTTCGAGGTGGGCAGTAGACAGTCCTGGACGTTCGGAGTTGTTACTTTGATATGAAACTAAATGCAATACTCAATAGTACATTTTGGACTGTTTGTGTTACTCAAACACTCGGTCTCTTAAACTATTGGGTAGACCAACAAAGTTCAATCATAATCGATCAAATACTATTAGTTACCGATCGGAGTGAGACTATTAACTTAATCGGTCTGAGTTGTTAATGTAACAAACTGAGGCTAGGGTATAGGGTTCTTTAGATAAATTATAGAGGGAAGGGTATAAGGCTGTCTTGTTTAAGAAAATCAAATTTAATATTTATGAAATGAAATGAAATGAAATGAAATGAAATGAAATGAAATGAAATGAAATGATGTTGCATTTAATTCGTTTAGAACGTTGGCAAATTAATATAATAAAATGTGCTAGCGTTGCCAGGTTTAAATAAAAAATTGATTTTACCTTTTTAGATGCCGAAAATTCGTGTATTTCTAAAGCTGGGCAATCACTAGTGCAAACTGGACAATTAATATAGAAGATACCCGATAAGGGGTTAAGATGAGAAAGTTACTGACACAGCTTAGAGGATTAGCAAGTTGAAGTGGCAATGGGCAGGGCACATATCACGTAGAACTGATGGTCGATGGGGCTGTAAAGTTCTTAAATGGCGACCATGGACTGGCAAGAGTAGCGTAGGACGTCCACCCACAAGGTGGACAGACGATCTGATAAAGACTGGATGAAGGCCACTTACAACTCGACTGGATGGAAATCTATGTGGGAAGCCTATGTTCTGCAGTGGACGTCCAATGGCTGAGATGATTATGATGATTAGGTTTTACCACAATGTGGTTGCTAAAGCACGATATCACAAACTCTGGTTTAGTAGTTCGCTGTTTAGATCGTAAAATGGCACAACATAAATATGGTGGAGGAGAATGATCATTCTGAAGCACCAATCAGATATCAACAATAGTTGAACCTGTATTGCCAGTATTTCCCGCGATGCTCGATTCCATACCTAGGAATATCCATCTGAAAAGTTAATTGCTCACCCGCAATACCTGTCTGCGGCCCGTTAGGGCTGCCACGTAATAACGGCTTAGCGTAACATTTTATGACGGCGGTAAAATGTTACAATTTGTTTTGAGTAAAATAATAATTTATAAGCAATTTCATTTGGTTTGATGGTGATGGGTATTTGCATTTTTATAGACCTAAACGACATTAAATTTATCAATTATTTTCTATGCATTTATCTATTAGGTACTCAATAACAAAAAAAAATTAAGTTAATTTATGATGTCCCAGGTTTACGTGATTGTTACCCATTGAATCTAGTCATGCTGAGACCACAGATACTGCAGAGTTAGCTATTAATAATAATATGTAATTATACGTTATATAATGCGTTAAAATTAATTGAATACAAATGGAAATATTATGTTTAGGTTGTTGTTTTGTAGCTTGCCTTGTTCTAAAAATATATTAGATTAGATTAGATAACACTTTTATTGATACACAATACAAAAAATTTACAAAGTGGAACTTAAAAAACTAAAACGTGAGTAACAATAATTGGCGGTTGTATCGCTCAGAGCGATCTTTTCCAGACAACCAAAAATATTATGGTAAAAACAAGTGTGATAACTAAAACACTGAGGCAGCCCTATGTCTAAGTACGTGGCAGCAAATATTCAACGTATGGAAATGTCAACGCAATGATATTGACAATTTTCTGCATTCAATACTAGTTATTCAGAGAGTCGACTGAACCGTAAGATTGCACGCGAATGTAAAGGCAATCTAAATTGTGAGTTGTTCGAATACAATACGATGCGAACATCAATATAGCTCTCATAGGAAATTTTCTTAGCAATACCTAACAGGTAAATTGATTTCCAATGCGGCCTACATTATAAAACTAGATAGTTAATGATTTTCTTGTAGACAAGATGTTGACGCAAATCTTGAAATTGTTTAGTCATTTTTCAATAATAGCAAAGTGCCTTCTATAAAAAACGTGAATATCTTATACCTATTTTAAACTAGCAATGCTTGCTTAGTACCCCCACATTTACTCATATTTGGGTAGCAGATTATCGTATTTTCATAAATTTTGTTTTTAAATAAGATTTTACCTTTGAATTTAATCTATAAAAAATGCGAAAAACAATTAAGTTAATAAATATTCAATAAACATATATATAGAATAGATTTAATTTATACTTGATTGCATACCAAAATAAAATAAGAAACAATGTTACAAAACAATTAACAGGTAAACAACCGGAGGTCTTATCGCGTTAAGCAATTTCTTACAGACAACCTGGGCAACCTAAATTATTATTATTATATAATAATTATAATATTGACTAGTGTATGAACAGCGGCTTTGCCCGCTCGCAATTATGAAATACGGGATTTTTACACCAAAACTTTGACGGTCATTTTGGACCCCTTAGAATGTGAGTTTTCAAAAATCCTTTCTTAGCACACGTCCAAACAACGAAAACAACCTACATTCTTGATTCCGGCTGATATGATGATGATGAATAAAAGTAATTGCTAAAGTTTTCACCAGTAACATACACGTAGTGATATTTAATTCACTACAATAACTTGCGCCAAGCCAGTGCCAAAGCGGCTTTTATAACGTGGTTCATGAGATTGAACTCTGGCGTGCATAAATCTTCTATCTAACAATGAATGTGCAGATTGGGAGTCTTGAACCGCCCTGAATAATTCCTTTTCTGACTCAGCAAGACTGTAATCTATGTAATTTCTTTCATGTATATTAACTCTGTGTATTTTTCACATTACTTTAAAATACGTAACATTATAACGCGTTACAGAAATAAGTTAAAATAATACCTATTAATTATTATTACTTATATTATAAATCCGAAAGTATGGATAGATAGATAGATAGATAAACACTTTATTGTACACCATACATAGGACACAAACTTATAGGAATAATAATTATATTAATCTTAGGCTAGTACAAGATAGATGGATGTTACTCAAACGCGTCAAACGCGTGGATGTTTCGCCAAAAATACTGAACCGAAAGTCTGAAATTTGGAATGTAGATAGTTTAGACCCTGGAATAACACATAGACTAATTTATATCCCAATATTTTTGAAACTGCGGACGGCGCTAGTTAATACAAAATAAGTGCAAATATTCATCAAATAGAATGTCAAGGTATTTTCAAGATACTCGATTTTACTTTCTCAAAATAGGCTCCTTAAATGAGCTTAAAGCTAAGCGTCCACCTTTCGGCATCGTACGCAGCGGACGCATCGCATCAAATGGATGAATTTTTCACAATGCGTCCACCTAATCGGCAGCGATCGCATTTGCCGCCGCAACTACCAGCTCGGCACGCATCGCAAAAGTTGCCTCTCGAAGCAATGGCGTCGGCATTGCCGATGAGCAGATTCGAGCGATCCGTACGATGCGGATTGGTGGACGCACTTGTGTGACTTTCTATACAAAGAATATTACGATCCGTTTCATACGATGCGTCCGCTGCGTACGATGCTGAAAGGTGGACGCTTAGCTTTATCTTAATTTAAAACCGTGTCAAAAAAGTTGAAGTTAACCTTAAACGGGGTTACTCAAAAATTATAAAACTTTTCATCAAATTTGAAAACTGGCACAAAATAAATCTAAAAAAGAGAAAAACTTATTCAAATCCCCATAACTATAGATTGGCGTTGAGATCATTACAGTTTTTAATAATATTAAATCACCCCAAAACCGCCCACAGCTTAAATCTATTTAATCCTTAACACTACAAGTTTGATTCCCAGTGGCTTTGTTAAAGTAACTTCCAGTGAATCTACAGTTACTAATTACTTGGCCGTGAAGGATAACTTGAAACTTTGCTGGGCTATAACAGATAGGCTCTACCGCTCTACCTACAATATTATATTCACAAAATAGCAAAATAAGGATAAAGACGTTCGTAAGAAATTAATATATCCTCTTGATATAAACAACTGGATAGTAAACCTCCATAATAAATGATTACCCTTTGTCAATTACATAATATAATATTGACTTCATATAGGCAAAAGGAATTTTCCATTTAAAGAAATTGTATTCCGAAGCAGCGCTTGAGCCGTCGCCATAAAGAGACTTCCAGTATTGTTTCGAAGGGTATTGATGATAATTCCTGTTTATGTTCCATGGAAACAACGATGTAGGACTGATATATGTTATTGCCTACATATACGACGCTGAGAATCTTACCATGGGATTTCGATACACGATCAACTCTAACATAACTTTTTCTTTTTATGATAGTAAGTAACACGACGAGCAAATCAGGTCCCTGATGGTAAGCATCATGATTGCCCATATCAGACACAGTGCCACCCAGTATTTTAAAATTCAAAATACTGTACGGCACTGCACTGCGCTCTTGTTGAATCTCATCATGCCCAGTAATTTGGCTGGTAACATTGTCCTTCATACCGGAACACAGTAATGTCAGCACATTACTGTTTGGCGGATGAATAACTGGCAAAGGTGTGGTATTTCCCCAAGCGGCCCCCTGCTAAACACATTTAAAGAGTACACCGGAATTTTCAAAAATCTATGTGAGCGCATGGTCGAGACGATGTACTGGTATAAGTACATAGTAACACAACGAGGCAATGTCGCTAGCATCATGGGCACGCCTGCCATGTTATAAGGTGGTTTGGAGCGTTCGGATTTTATATAGGCTAGCATGTAGGCCTGTGGATTTTCAAAGTATTATTATTAATAATAATATATTAGTAGTGTATTAAGTTGAGGTAGACAGTAAGTAGGTATCTGTAGTATTGTATTTTTTTTTTCAATAAAGGCACTTGGCCTTGTAAAAAATCTTTTTTAGAAGCAGGAAACGCAACAATGGTAAAATCCCAATATATCGGGGTTAGGATTAATTCTCCCAATGGCATTCATGTAACTGTGCACTTTATGACCATGATTGACATTAGCGTTTTAGCGCTCTCAATTACTATACAGAATGACAATAAGGAAACTTCCACGCATAATTGAATCGAATAAGTGACATAAATTGTTTGATTACGTTTGATTTAATACAATTAGGTTTTGGGTACGTTTAGAAAAACAGAAAAATACACTCGCTAACACAATGGACATAAATATAGGCGGACGGATGGGTATTTCACCAACTCGATAAGGAAGACTAAACACACGTTTCGAGTTGGTTAAACTCAATAGTGTCATTTGTTATTTCATCAACTGACCACGGTCTTGATGCGTGTTCTGATGGAATCTATTTTTTCACAGAATGTACTTTGGAAGAATGATAGTGCAGGATAAGATAGGATTGCAAGTCTTGACGCACCATAATTAAATCCACCAGTCTTATGGTTATTAGAAAATGATAATTACTAGAAACACGATGTGATTTATCAGCATCAGCAATAATTAGACAAGCTTTCATATCAAGACGTCGCAAGCTCCTTAATAAACCAAAGAAGTAGGACACCAAGTCTCACGAGGTCGCCCGGGGTTCCGGTAGAAATAAGGAATCTTAGGTTATCACTGATTTTTATTGATCTTTTTTATAGGAAAAATTTGAAGATCTAAGCTCAAATTAGCGTGTTTGACAATATGCGCTTCTAAAATTTGGGTAGTACGAATACGGCTGGGTCAGCTTGTCTAATAAATAATTTAAATATAGTAACAATTAATATAGAAGGTAATTATTTAAATACAAAACTATTTTGAGAGAAATATCAAAGTTTTACAAAATACAATTTACGTAAACTCAGTTAATATAAAGGTTTTCCTTGTAATCTGAAACAAAATAAACAGAATAAAATGACCCGACACTGGCGTTAAAATAGCGTGCACTAATGGCCCCACAAATATGCACTCGCGGTCCGGACATTGCTTAACATTATTATGCACCTTCTGCTATGTTCACTGAGATCAAAATACATAATTTTATTGACGCTACAAAGTATATATTATTTATAATGACATAATATTAATATGGATTCCCACAGTAGGTTACTTATGAGCTAGATTGTACAATATATATTATGGTAGGTAAAGATAAGTATACCTGTATACCTGTCTTGTGCGAGACTGGTGTAGTTTTTGTTAAAAACCTGTGTTACAGTTACTAGTGCCCCCCTCACCAGTGTATGTAACAGAGATAGTATACAGGGTTACCTTAAAAACACCAGCAACCCCGAAGGACCAAGCAGGCCAATATCATAAATAACAAAATTTGTTCTACGAGTTTTGACATAACTCAATAAATTAAACAAAACATATTTTTCAAGTTTTTTATTGTACTTTCTTGACATAATTTGTGAGTCTATGTTTAATTCACAAACTAAAAGACATTTTCTTCGTCATAGACCCAGAGGCTTGTAGGCAGTGCAGTGCGCGTAGAGTTAAGAATATTCAAGTGGAATATTAAATTTATATTAATTTTTGTATGAAAGTAAAATCTAACAAATTACCAAAACTCGTAAAACAAATGTTGTTGTTTTTGATGTTGGCTGCCTGCTCCTACGAGGTTGCTGGTGTTTTTAAGGTAACCCTGTATATAGGAAGACCGCTTAATTGAGTCCTCGCCTGCGGGGTAAAGGTGCGTAGGACCGGAAAGGTTCGGGCGGCAAGCACCGCCCGACGTGCATCTCTTCCAGCCCCCGTTCACATCTAACTCCGCATCCCCCGCCGCCCCTGTACCCTGCAGGCGAGGACTCAACTAAGCGGTCTATATCAGTTAAGGTATACGCTAAACCAAACAATATACTTAATAATATACGACTGATGCCTTCTTTGAACTCTCGTGCAACGGACCACCCACGGCTGTTTTTACTTGGTTAGTCCATCGCATTGGTGATCTGCCGCGAGGTCGTGTTCCTTCCATTCGGCCTTGGACCACCAAACGTTCAATAGATGGGCCGTCTCTCCGCAATATATGTCCAAAGAAACTGAGCATGCGAGCCTGGACAACTAATAGTGCAGCTACTGCACCTGTTTAAATTTACAGGACAAAAAGGAGAAGCACTGGAAGAAGCTAGCGCAGGGCCATTCCTTAGTGCTTTATGTATAAAATTATAATAGTGGTATAATTGCTCTATTATGGGTATTGCTCCTGACTTGCAATTTTCTTACAATTTCGAGTTGTCTAAGTGCCATTATTCAACAAAGTTAACTTTACAAACTATCGGTAATCGAGAAGCGATTAATTTTCCACGGATGAGTATTCTGTCGTTGAAAACTAATTTCAAAGGAATTTATTGCAGTTTTGGAACTTTACATGAGTTTTGTTTATGTCCAATTTGTAATAATTTATTATAGTCCATAGTCTTATTCTGTCATTTAATTTATCCTTGTCTTCTTTTTTTCTTCTTATTCTGTGTAGACTGCCTTGTAGTGTGGTGATCGCAAGCGCTACTTTCGGGTTCGATCCCCAGGTCAGTATTATTGAATTTTTATATTAGATTTTTTTTTCAATGACAACCTATAATCTGGGGTGCCCCCCATTACATGAGACTTAAAACATAAACAGAACTGTCGGTCTGTGACTGGGCACTGGATGTACCCGAAGGGGTCTCCAGAGGTGTACTTCTGCCTACCCCTTGGGAAAAAGGTGTGATGTATTGATATGTCATATGCTTTTATAGATTTTATTAGTAAGACGATTTCTTCTATGCAATTTTGACTTCGTAACATTTTTCCATATTCGTATGAACATATCAAATGAATAACAACAACATACAATCCCGCCTTATTCTCGAAGTAGTAGGCAGAGGTATACCGATGACTCAGTCCCATAGTAGGTCCTATAGGATAGGTCCAAGGATAGGTTCGCTTGGAGGCTGAAATTGTGCCAGGTAGATGGCAATAGGTTCGCCCTTATTAGATTTAAATAACTGGCGATGTGAGGGTGTGTGTAAGTACTTACAATGAAACTGAGTCCTGGGTACAACTCTGCGTTTCGGTAAAAAGTTATTGGTCCCATGACCCATATAATAAGGGGCGAGCTTAATGCATCTACCGGCCGCAGATCCAGACTCCAGGCAGTTATTAAAATAATTTCGAATAGCAAAATTCAATATTTGTTAAATATTTTTCATTTCATTGACCTGGGCATCGAACGCGGTATATCATGATCGGCAGTCGAACATGCGCCCACTACGCCACCGAGGCAGTCGGTGAAGAAGTTATGTTAGAATTGTTGTTAAATAATAATAATAATAATAATAATAATAATAATAATAATATAATATGGGACAACTTCTACACACGGTCATCTGGTCCCAAACTAGGCTAGAATCCTGTACTATGGTAACCAGATGACTGATATACATATATACTTATATAAGCTTATAACACCCAGACACAGATCAAACAGACATGTTCACGCACACAAATGCTTGATCTGGCCTAGATCGACCCCGGGGCCTGCGGCACAGAAAGTAGAGTTACTACCATCTGAGCCAAGGAGGCTGTAAATATAAATACTCAGTGTTTGTGTAGAGTTTCGTTTATTTTACGTACGTGATTTTTTTAAAGTATTAATAAATTTGACCGGATGTAACAATTTAACTATTAAAATAATTAATATTGCTCATATTTATAGTTCGGTTTACATAAGGGCAAATATTCGATAAAATTTAAATGTAATAATAATAATTGCAAAGGCAATACGGCATACAATGTGAGACGAAAGCAAATTATTTGATATGGGCCGAACATCCTCGGGACGAATATGGCATAACTCAAATAAACTGTAGTAATTTGATTTTGAAGAAATCTGATTTAAATAATTTGTAAATTTGTAATTTGTACCAGTCTACTACTGAAAAAGTAGGTAGATAGACTTAGTTATTTAATTAATCACTTGTTTTTTCGGCGATACTTTATATCTTTATTCTTGTCTAACAGCTTCACTGACAAACCGAATCACTAGCAAATAACAAGCTTTCTGTTCAGGGGAATCGATTACCTGTGCGCATAATATCCGGCAAACACGATGTATACGACTTACCTATTTTTATACTGCAAACTACAAAAAAACAGTAATTTTATAAAAAAGATGGAGTTGCTTCCTTGTCGGGTAGAAAATATTATTCCCAATAATATTTCGGAACACAAGAACCCTCTTCTTATCTATTCTATGTCTGCATCATGAAAAATTTTAACAACATAATGATATTAATACTGTCAACAAAAGAACGTACCGAGCTGTCCGCAAGAGTAATATTTATTCTCAACTAAATTCCCTAACCAGATAAAGAGCACTTAGCTGTTCTCTTGGCTTAATTACTGTCGCTCGCGCTAAGTAGACAGCGTCTCTCGTATGTCGTATTCGACTCTATCTTATAATATTATTAGTTTTATCACTACCGTATTTTTATAATACGATATGCTTTGTACAACACTAGATGTGCCCCGCAGTTTCATCCACGTAGTCTTCGTTTCTGTGGGAATATCGGGTATAATAGTACCTATTTGGTGATTCCAGGGTCTAAGCTATCTACATACTACAATCGGTTCAGTAGTTTTAGCGTAAAAACGGAACCAACATAAATACAAAAAGAGCGCTAGCGCTGTTCTTCATGGACAAATTCATGTTGTTCTGAAAGGTAAGAAAGGCCAAGTAAAAAAGACGCTACATGCTCGTGCTCATGCTCATGCATGAAGAATGTCATTAAAGTGAACGATGCGAAAGCTGTATTGTCAGGATCGTAGTAAGTGGTGGAGCTCTGTTTACCCCATGGACAACAAGGCGATATGTATATATAGATATGTATGTAATTTTACTAACCTTTAGTTCAAAGACTGTATGTATGTATAGATATATATGTAATTTTACTATCCTTTAGTTCTATTTTTAATGTCATAATAAAATAAACAAGAATGAATGAAGAATGAACAAGGTGGACAGACGATCTGATAAAGACGACAGGAACACGCTGGGGTGGGCCGCTTACAACTGGACTGGATGGAAATCTATCTAAGGGGAGCCCTATGTTCAGCAGTGGACGTCTTATGACTGAGATGATGATGACAATGAATAAAATGAAAGCATATACCGACACACAAACTTACACAGTGTTAAAATAAGACTATAAACAATAAACAATTTACAACTGTTGTAACAGTACACGAATTCCGCTGGTGGATAATAAAAGCGGAACACGTTTTCGTACTAATTTAACTTGCTGTCGCATTGCTTTTAGCGAAGATACATTATGTTACGTACCCGCGGTGTGGGCCATTGTATTGAAATGATGAGGATTATGATGCTCTTTTGTCTCACATTTGGCCCGTTTTATTTGATAACATTGCTATAAAATCTTACAGGATTGCTTGCTTTGTTACGACATGTTTTTATTATGAAACTTTTATCTTTTGTGCGTATATTTTTAATCATAATGTTTTGCGTAGCTTCGATTTGTATGGCATTGGAGGTATGTTATTTTCTGTGTAGAATTTCTCAGTATATTTTTGAACAATATACCGCTGTAATACTTGTCAAATGCGGCAACTAAAACTAAGTTATGAAAAAGTTAAGAACTAAGGTAAGAAATTGGCTTACTCGAGGCTGTCCAACACAATTTTTTACACACACTAGCACTTTTAGCGAATGGTTTTTCTCGCTGTGTTTCACGCTTGTGTACGCACACCATTTACGCAATTTGAAAGTTGCTGAATTTTTTAAGTTTTTGTTTTTTCATAATTTGCTTAACAGCGAACTATACAGTCTACTACTATCTATAGGTAGTCGGACCGTGCGCAGTATCAACAATCTAAGAACGGTACATAAAATTATAATAATTTACATTCGTGCCAGACCATTTAAAATCGTCTTTATTTGGTATTCAGAATCTATTTCAAAGACTTCGCTAAATGACTTTCCAGGACATTTATCCAAACGGATTCGAGTTAGTAAATCAGAGATGTTGAATTTTTTCCAGAATATCGTCGATCAGCATTCATCCACAGTATAAGTGTTGGCAACAAGCCAAAATTCTGAGTTTGTGGTCAGCATTCTATCACTAACATTATTTGAATTGTTAGCTTGTACGATTAAGTACAATACTCCTTATACGAATTACTTTATGAAATTGGCACCAGCTCAGTTTAACAATAACTGATGAACAAGAGATTTAACGGCCGTTTAAGCATAGCTTATAAGTTAGTAGTGCAATTTATACTTGTTTACCTACTTAATCATCATCATCATCTTCTTGTTCTTCTTTCTGGTTTTATCCTACACTATCATGCGTCTTCTCTGCACTCACTCCTTTTTTCACGCATATCCTCTTAAACACAGTTCAAGTTTTTTTAGATTGTAACGTTTACCTATTTAATCATGGTTTAGCAACTAATAATAATAATAATAATATGGAACAATTTCCACTCACGGTCATCTGGTCCCAAACTAGGCTAGAAGCCTGTACTATGGTAACCAGATGACTGATAGTTATGACTGGTAGTTTGATATACATACTTATATAAGCTTATAACACCCAGACACAGATCAAACATACATGTTCACGCACACAAATGTTTGACCTGGCCGGGGATCAAACCTGGGGCCTGCGGCACAAAGAGCAGAGTTACTACCCTCTGAGCCAACGAGCCTGTCACAGAAAAAAGAAACCTTTCCATTCGCTTGATTAATTGCCTAGGTGGCGTAATGAGCGCAAACTCGACTGCTGATTCCCAGATCATGCAAAGAGTTATTTGGATTTTTCTATTAGGATTTATCTCAGCAAAAGCCTGGAGTTTGGAACTGTGCCCGGTAGATGGCAATAGGATCGCCCTCTATAACATGTGACCAATAACATACTGGCGAAATATGGGTGTACTTACTATGGGATTGAGTTCTGGGTAAACCTAAGCCTACTCCATCGGGAAAAAGGCTGGATTGGATGTTATGTTAACTGCTATATTTTCCCAATACGAAGGAATCGTATTATCTGCATTTCTTATAATGTCTCAGCAAAATTCGTCTACGAAGGTCGTGACTTCGCTTGAATAGTTTTTTCTCGAGTCACCCTGAATAGATGCGAAAAGGTTTATCTTCGCAATTGACCTAAAATTTCTTTGAGTTAAGAAGACACCTCTTGTGATTAATGGTGGTATTTTTCATACAACAAAAGGCACCTGACCGGACCAATGAATACTTACTGAGTACAAATAATATCAAAATTTTCTTTTACACTACCTACTAAACTCAAAATTTAAATGAAATTCACTTTACCAAAAATTTGTTATATAGGTCGACCACTAACTATGTACAATAAATGAGTTTTGAAACTCATTATGGGAAAGTAGTACTTGCGTAGTACGTAGTTAGTAATTGTACACTTGGGAAGGCAGTATAGGTACGTAGTTTAGGTACTTTGTTCATTTTACCCTAACTTCTATTTTAATAACAGTTCAATATTTTAAACCTTACAACATTATGGAAATTTGTTATTTAGTTTTTATGGTTCCGTACCTCAAAAGGATAAAAGGAAGCTTATAGGATCACTTTGTTGTAAATCCTGTTAAATCTCACTATTGTATTGAGAAAGATTTTTGTATAGGTATAATCTTAATTGGATGGCTGAACGCGCGCAAGCTCCATAACATCAGGCTAGTGCTATTTTATTATGTATCTTCTAAATACCTATATTGTTTACTTTTATAAAATAAGGTGTCATTAATCTTGTAAGTGAATTTTATCCGCTCGCGCGCGGACTATATTTATTCTGTGCTAGGTTAGGGTTAGGGTGGTATCTTACACACGAAAATAGATTGAACACATATCACGCCTTTTTCCCGAAGGGGTAGGCAGAGGTGTACCCAGGACTCAGTCCCATAGTAGATATACCCACATTTCTCCAGTATGTTATTAAGTACTATTTTCGGTGCATTTAGTTTAAAAGGCACTTCTGAATAATTAAAATCAAAACATGATTAGCGTCATATTAATCCGGTACAATATGTTTCCTTAAATACTCGTTAAGTAAACCAAGCGATTCTCAAATAGATGGTTTTTAACAAAATGCCAAGTTATGCCTGAAATGGATCACAAAGGATCCGCAAAGTCATTTTCACACTGTAACTCAAGTGACCAAACCTCTTAGGCCGAACCGACATTAATTTTAAGTAAGTGAAGGGTCGATTCAAACCGATAGAACTAAGTTTTGAAGCTTACATGAAATGAAAACTAATAAATTAATTGAAATTAACAATGTTCTAAATCCCTTTATTAGACCTTTATTAATGGGATATCATATTGCAGTGAAGTTAATAAATTCGCCAATATTCAATTAACCCCGTTAATAATAACCTTATAGTTAGCGAGTAGAGCGGTGCGCGCTAGCGGCGTCTTATTAAAGTCACTTATTGAAGTGATAATGCAGAAGCTGTCTGCAGCCATCTCGGTTACGAGAGGGTTTAGAGTTTGAACGTTACCGTAATCTAAACGTTTTTCTTGCTCTTCGTTAGCATCCCTATATTGAAGTATTTCCTGTATTTTTATTAAATTTCGAGACGTCTATGTGATGATGATAAGCTAAAATTATTATGAAATCGGGATTCTTCATCGTCAACATCATCAGCTTAGCCATACGATGTCCACTGCTGAACATTGGCCTCCCCCTCAGATTTCCATCCAGTCCGGTTGTAAGCGGCCTGCATTCAGCGTGTTTCTGCCGTCCCTATAAGATCGTTTGTCTACCTTGTGGGTGGACGTCCTACGTTGCGCTTGCCGATACGTGGTCTCCTAAAATTCAAGAATTTACGGCTCTATCTGCCCTGCCCATTGCCACTTCAACTTGCTAATCCACTGGGCTATGTCGGTAACTTTCGTTCGTCTACGGATCTTCTCTTTTCTGATTCGATCGGGATTAATATTTAATAAAAAGGTACTTACTAACCCGTAACTGATTTTTAAAAAGAGTTCTACCCAGTGCGATGGATGATTAAGTACAAAGTACGATATGGCTCTTATGGACCGTAGATAGATATATTTATTGGTAAAATAATAAAGACCTAGAAACTTGAAACCCACCTCTTACTCATCCCGTAGTAGCCGTGAGATCTGGCAGAGGAATATATTTGGAAAGTGGGCAGCAGCGCTCTCCGTTTCCAATTGTTCCAACTACTGCGATCACCAAGGCGCCTTCCAAGCGCCGTGGTGATTACGGCAAAATGCCGCATATGAATAGTTTATAGCGTTCTACAGGGGAGGCCTATGTTCAACAGCCGACGTCTTTCGCCTGATAATGATGATGAATCTTTAAAGTATCATGATAACAGAAAGGAAATAAGTTTTTTTTTATGATAGTGAGTAACAAGACGAGCAAAGGTGCCTGATGACGGTAAGCATCATGATTGCCCATACCAGACACAGTGCCACCCAGTGTTTTAAAATTCAAAACTCTGCGCGGCACTGCACTGAGCCTGTCACCCTGAGATATGAGTTGTTGAATCTCATCATTCCCAGTAATTTCGCTGGTAACATTGCCCTTCATACCGGAACACAGTAATGTAACACAGTAGGTTTGGAATCCAAGGAAGCCGGGCCCAGAAAAATTTACACTGTCTATGCTATATTGCCGGGTAATAATATTCCCAGACATTATCGCCAATTAATTTATAAATTTGATTTGAATAAAGTGAGTTTAAATGCTAAGTTTTTAATTATTTCAGTCAATGCCTTATCGATATAGACAGCGTTTTCGCTCAAGTCTGTTTATATTTCATTAACCTGTGAGACTATTTCTGGGATAGAATATGACCACTTCGGTAATGCAGTCATCCCTCATAATATTATACTCGTACATATTAACGAAACTAATATGCAAATTTATACTTACAATTTCAAAGAAAATATCCAAGCTAGTTTTGAAAATATGTATACAGGAAATGCAATACTTAGCAATTTGACACAATCCTATGGAAAATTCACCAAATCAATGTTTTTATTTATTTATTTATTTATTTATATCAACATAATGTAGGTACATTTTATAGGTCTTAATACTAGGTGTTAGTGTCAACTACATATACCCTGTTAGGGCGCTTGTGGTACATATAATAGTTTGAAGTTAATGTTAATTTCTGAACTGTTCCCTTTCAGACACATCCTGGTGTCAGGCCTCTCTTCCAATTCGGTTCGGAGGTCTTGGCATCCGCAAAATTTCTAGCATCGCGTTACCAGCGTTTTTGTCTTCTGCCCATAGCACAGCCCGGCTCTTTCACAAAATAATCAATTCTTCACTAGGCGATATTCCAGTGCTGGATATGGACAGGGCCAGACTCGCTTGGCGTGCTGAATGTCCGAGTGAGGATTTTCCTCAAAATCCTTGTGTGCAGAAGCAATGGGACGAGCCCATAAATAATAAAATATTTTCAAATCTAATAAGTAATTGTAACGATGTAGACAGGGCTCGTCTCCTTGCTTCTAACACACATGAGTCTGGCTATTGGCTCAACGCTTTGCCTTCGGCCAATTTAGGTACATTTTTAGATAATTTAAGTTTTTCTATTGCCATAGGTTTGCGCCTGGGTTGCTCCTTGAATGAGCCCCACCACTGCCCCTGTTTAGTTGAAGTGGACAAGATAGGTCACCATGGGCTTTCTTGTCGACGTAGTGCGGGCCGCTTGTCGCGACACGCTGCCCTGAATGATATCATCCGTCGGGCGCTCTCCACCGTCAACGTGCCGGCCCTACTGGAGCCGAACGGTATCGCACGTGATGATGGTAGGCGTCCAGATGGAATGTCATTAATTCCGTGGAGTCGTGGGAGGTCGCTGGTGTGGGATGCTACTTGCGTCGACACCTTAGCGTCCTCTCACTTGCAGAGATCCTCCAGGGCCGCTGGCGCAGCAGCAGATGACGCGGAATCCCTCAAGCGTAGGAAATATGCGTCTCTCAGCGAGGGATGCATATTTGTTCCGTTTGCAGTAGAGACAATGGGCCATGGGGTTCAGAAACTAAAACCTTTTTCAAGGAGTTATCGAGGCGCCTAGTTGAAACCTCAGGTGACCAAAAGGCTGGTTACTACCTTGGCCAACGTATAAGTTTGGCCATACAGAGAGGTAATGTAGCTAGTTTTTTGGGCACCTTACCTGCAGGAGGCGACCTAAATGATATTTTTTATTTATAATTTATGTTAAGTTATTAGTTGAATTGTTTTATTAAATTATATTGTACACTTGAAAGTGATACAAATTTAAAAGACCTCCTGTATTTAATTTAATATAGTTAATGTTATAAGTATAGATTATTATAATATATCTAAGAAATAATTTTAAATTCATTTTTTTTTTTGCAATGTCGGTATTCATACAATTGGTGCACATGTCGGTAGTCGTTTTTATACTTATGAATATGTTAGGTAGTGATTACATTGGTAGGTCGGCACAAAATAAGTCACGAGATCAAAACAATCTTATCTGTTCAATGGAGTAATAGCATTTATTTGTGAGATATTTCTTAAGATAGAGATACTTCTGAAGATGTTATCTTTTATGCTTTCTTTAATAGGTTTAGGTAACTTGTTGTAGATTTTTATAAATCTACAGTAAGGGCTTTTATCCATAATACGCAATCTGGAATTTGGCAATATTAGGGTGTCTTTGTGTCTTCTACTGTAGTTTGGGTCGACATCAGCAAATGATTTAAACAACTGTCTGTTTTTCCTGACAAATAGACACACTTGAAAAATATATAAACTAGGTAAGGTTAACATATTTTTGCCTATGAAGTGGGGTCTGCAACTTTCTCTTTGAGTTATGTTTACTAGAATTCTTACACATTTTTTCTGTAGGATGAATAGGTCATTAAATTCAGTACTGTCTCCCCATAACACAATACCGTAGTTAAACCACGCATATGCGTAGGCATAATAAGCTGAGAGGGCAGTTTCATAATTAGTGTTGGATTTTAAGACGCCAAGTGCATAAATAAATTGTGACATTTTCGATTTAAGCATACCTATATGTTCTTTCCAGTTTAGGTAGGTGTCTATTTTTAGGCCTAAGAGTGAAAAGTCGTGTGTTTCCTCTATATTTAATACGCTGCTAAGTACTTTTAAGTCTAATTGTTTTCGTTGGTAGGTTCTAAATTGCATTATCTTTGTCTTATTCAAATTAACTTCTAAGTTGTGACTCTGGAGCCACTGTTTAGTTTCATTAAAAGTACTGGCTAATCCCGCGTAATTTAGATTTCCGGTAGTATTGAACAGTAGGGAGACGTCGTCTGCAAAGAGAACACAAGGCGTGTCGATAACTTTAGGTAGGTCGTTTATATAAATAAGAAATAGAATACATCCCAACACACTACCTTGGGGTATTGAGTTGTTTACTACTTGTATATCGGACGAGACATTTTGCATTTCATTTGTCACTTTATCATAATACTCAATCTCCTTATACTGTATCCTATCCTTAAGGTAGGACTTAAACCATTGATGTGCGGTTCCTCGTATTCCAGCATTATACAGTTTGTCTAATAAAATACAATGTGAGACTTTATCATACGCTTTTGTCATGTCTAAAAACAATCCTATAGCGTACTTCTTATCATTGATGTCGTGTTCATAAATTTGCTGGAGATACTTGTGTACCGCAAGTGTGGTTGAACGATTTTTTCTAAAACCGTATTGGTTATTGTGTACTTCAAAGTGTTCTAGGAAATTATTAAGCCGCTTGGTCATAGCTTTTTCAAAAATTTTTGATATTGTAGGTAGAAGCGATATTGGGCGATAGCTGTTGGTGTTGTTTGCTTTTCCCCCTTTTTTTTGTATAGGTCTAATTTTGGCTAGTTTTAATTTTTCTGGGAAACGCCCTTCCTCAAATGACTGATTTATTAAGTTTGTTAGAGGTGAAATAAGCTCATTTTTACACTTTTTAATAAGAGTTTGCGGTATATCATCTGCACCAAAACTATGTTTAATACCCATTTTACGTATAATGACATCTATCTCATATTCTTCGACTGGTTTTAAAAACATCGTGTTCGATAGGTACGTATGTACCGGGTATGCGCTTGAGTTCCCAGTGACAGTGGGACTTTGTGCGCCTACAGACGCAAAATAGTTATTGAATGTATTTGCTACGAGATAAGGTGAGTCAGTCTGTTTATTGTCAACATCTAGTGTTATATTTTTTGTCTTTTGTATCTGAGGCTCCGGTTTTGTTATCTTTTTGATAATATTCCACATAGTTTTAGTTTTATTGTGAGAATTTTTCATATTATTAATATAATCTTTTTTTTTTGATAACTTTATGCATTTTTTTAACATTTTTTCATAGGATTTATAATGTTTTTTAAAGATATTGTTTTTTAATTTATCATTAATTATTTTCATTAATCTTTTATGTTTACAAGATTTTTTAAGTCCTTTAGTTAGATAGGTTTTATTCTGGGTAAGTGCAATTTTTTTAAGTTTTTTAGGTATAGTTTTGTCTAGGATTTTTTTAAGGTGCAGTTCAAAGTTATTATAATTTTTGTCAATGTCGTTAGTTTTTAAGATTACATTATTCCAGTTAGTATTACATAGTTCGTTTTTGAATAAGTTTACGTTGTTTTTGTTAAATATTCGTTTGTTGATAAAGTAACCGTATGTTTTCTTAGAACTTTTAGTGTTTAAAAATGGCTGCCTTAAGATAACACTGTGATGGTCCGATATGCCATTATTTACAACATTGATTGTGTAGTTAGTGTGATTTAAGAATGCAAGATCGATACATGTAGAAGTAGAACTCGTTATTCTAGTAGGCGAGTTTAAAATTTGGTGAAAATCATACTCAAGCATGATATTAGTAAGTCTTTGACTTTCTCTTGATTGGATTGTCATATCAATATTAAAATCTCCCGTTATTATTATACGTTTTTTATTATATTTCGCAATTTTTATTAATTGTAATATTTTAGTTATAACAGAGAAAAACAAAGAAAAATCTCGCGATCAGGTCTATATATACTTATAATAATTGTATTTTGTTTTATGATATTTACAGCGCAATATTCGATTTTGTACTCAACTGAGAGCGCTGAAAAGTCGCATAGGTCTTGGTATTCTAAGTTTTCCTGAACAAATATAGCTGTCCCTCCACCACGGTGTTCCTGTCGATAAAAAGCGGACCCGACGTTGTATACATTCAGTCTGATAAGGTGTTTCTGGTGATCCTGGATCCATGTTTCCGTTAGGCAGATTGCGTGGAATGGATGGTCCTGTAGTAAGTCTTCGAGGAGATGGGTTTTATTTTTAATGCTTTGTACATTTTGGGCCAATATATTAAAATCGAAATGTCTGGTCGTTATACATGTTATTGTCAGTGTTTTGCTGCCGGCTGGTTGTTTCTTGGGTAGATAATGCTGTTGAGTAGGTTGTATTGATGGTGCTCCTGCGCTGGGTCATATTATTAATTCTTGTGTTATGCAGATCTTCTCTTTTTCGTTTACGGTCTTGCAGTGTTTCCTTGTCAAGAAATTCGCTAACATATAGTCCGGTTGATTTAAAATATCTTTTGTTATTCAAAATGTACCCATTGTCGACCAATTAGAATTAACTTCTGTTATTAGTTTTTTAAGTCAAATCTGTATAAATTTTGGTCTCAATAAAGAGTATTGTATTGTATTGTATTGTAATGTATTTAGTCATTTTCTTTGTGACCAATTCAACTGTAACTGGTCGCCGAGGTCCGCGTCTTCCAATCCTTGAGACCTCCTCTATGTATCCGTTAAGGTCAACTCCAAGTATTTCTATAAAAGCGTATTTAATTCTCCTCTCTAGGTCATTTTCTGACTCACCGTAGTTTTCATTTAGACCATATATAACGATTTTTTTTGAATTTTCATTGACCATAATTATTTCCGAGTTTGCAGTCTTATCTGAGGTTATTAGTTGTCTTTTTTGTAGTTCTTTCTGCAAGTCTTGTATTTCTTTTTGCATGTTGATCTTTTCAGCTTCCAATATTCCTATTCTTTCATCTATACTTGTGACTTTATTAGTTAGATTATCGTGTTTTAAATTTATTGTTTTGTAATTTTCTGTCACTTTTTGTTCTAATTTTGTCGCCACCCGGTTTATCTCAGCATGTAAAGAGTTTTGTAGCTCATTCTGTGTTTTTCCAATTTTCCAAGTTTCTCATCTAGTTTAGCATCCAAAAGTTGGCTGAATTGAGCAAGGGTTACAGCTCCTATGGTGGTATGTAGTGGGGGGCTGTCTCTAATAGATTCAATGAAGTTTTTAAGATTATTGGGTGTGTGAGGTGTGTCCCCGATTATGCTGTTGTCTTCACATACCTGATCATCAATAGACATAGTTGTTTCATTGAATGAGGCTTGGTATTGTGCACGTACAGGTGTATCATCGTTTCTTAGTTTCCTGGTGGTAGCGCTGCACTTAGGGCAGCTCCAGGAGTTTTGAAGAAAATTCTTTTTCTCCATGTAATATGCTAAGTCCATATTTAAACATCGGTAGTGATACATATCATGGCATACATGGCATCGTAATAATTCGCCACGCAATATATGTTGTTTACAAGCTCCGCAGTTCATTTTGTCAGCCATATCGATATGCAATTTTAGGTACTATTCTGGTACACGTAGGATAGTAAATCGCAGCGCGTGGATAGCTGTCAGCAGTCTACGATGAGTCACAGTGCATCGGCCGCAGGCCGATAAACGTTAACTTAAATATTTAAAATAAATTTGCTTATATTTCTTAATGCAGTGGATGGAATTTATCGGAGTTTTCACTGTCTTTATGTTTACAACTCACTAGTCACTATGTTCATCATTTAGTTTTTATTTAAGCACTTTAAACACTATTTTAGATTTTTTATTTGTACTTGATACGTAAGACGAATTTTTGAAAGATTTATTGCCAAACTATGTAGAAAATACATACACATACATACATACAGTCACGCCTTGTTCCCGTTGGGGTAGGCAGAGACTATTTCTTTCCACTTGCTACGATCCTGACATGCAACTTTCGCTTCTTCCACTTTCATCACATTCTTCATGCATGCTCGTCGGTTGTTGGTACTTTTGACCTGGCCTATCCTTAAGAAAACATCAACTTGTTCATGAAAGGTACGCCTAGGTCGACCCCTACCGACTTGACCATTCACACTAGCCTTATAAATCTCCTTTGTCAATCTCTTTTCGTCCACATGTCCGAACCATCTAAGCAATCCTTTCTCTATCTTTGTCACTACATCTTCTAACACGCCACAGCGTTCCCTTATCACATTGTTCCTCACTTTGTCCATCAAGGTCACTCCAGTCATATTTCTTATACAGAAAATAAATGATATTTTATTTAATAAAATAACAATTGATGCCCGTTACTGCCGCTTTATAGTTTCATTGGTTAGAAGCTCAGATTTCTTATTTTAGCCTTAATCTTAAAAGATAGCTTAAGAGGTATAAAATATTATAATAAGATATGTCTTGAGGGCTTAGCTTTACTCAAAGTTGATCGCACAATCTAATTTGTGTTCATTCAATTCAAATGCTGAAATATACAACGTGTTATAAAAAGGTATAGTAATACTTAAGATGGTAAATTCAACCCGATTATCTGATCCATTTTGTGAATACGAAATAGATCAGCTAATCGGCAAATTTTAGAGTGCAAATGCACTTTGAGTTTTTCCAATGCCGACGGGGAGATCCCCGTCACTGGAAAATATGGATATTATATTGTCCAGTTTATCGGGAAGATGCGGGGTGCATCTTAAGTATTAACACCTATTTTTAAACACATTCTTTATCAAACATTCTATGAAGTTTTACATATATATCTATTATAAAATCTGAGGCATATTTATTTGACTATTAATATAGAATTGAACAGAAAAAATACTTAATTCTATACTAAAAAAGAAACAATGTTACAAAAGGTACAATAGAAAAGACACAAAACATACAATCACGCCTTTTTCTCGAAGGGGTAGACAGAGATGTACCCAGGACTCAGTCCCATAGTCAGCACACCCATATTTCGCCAGTATATTTTGGTCCCATATAATAGGGGGCGAGCCTATTGCCATCTGCCTGGCAGTTATTGAGATAATTCCTAATGGAAAAATCCAATATTTAACACTTTTCCTGACCTGGGGGTCGAACCCGACCCCTGATCGGCAGTCGAGCTTGCGCCTACTACACCACTGAGGCAGTCAAAAAACATAATATATATAGAGAGATATTTGTGTTTTAGTTGTCCTCAAAATATTATAATTAGCGAAATATCGCACTATTCCACCCAGAACTAGAACACAAAAATCCAAAACCTTGGCATTTAATAATATAAATAATATCAAAGTCGTTTCAGTTAACGCATTTAGGCCCCGTCCACACAACTCGCTTAATTGCTGCGGACAGGTCCATAACCAGTAACGTCGTTAAGCTGAGTCCTCACGTGGGCGTAATATACTTAGATGTTTGTTACTAGTCTCATAACGGCCGCCGTCTGTTCATATCCCTTATTTTTAGAAGCATTATATTTATAATTTTATATTTATAGTACCTTTGGAATAGTGCTCCACCCTCTCTACCCGTGGTTGCCGTAAGAGCCAGCTAAGGGTTAACAGATCCAGAGAACGGGCAGCAGCGTCCTCTGCAAAAAGCTATCGAACTGCGCTCGACAACCCGCCTGCCAAGCGTGTCGATTGGCAAAACCCCCCTTTATGGGGGAGGCCTATTTTCAGTAGTGGATTATCAACGACTGAGATGATTTATAGAACCTTTATGTACCAACGACAAAACTTAAAGGAGCTTTCACACTTAGCAAAAACCGATCGGTTAACAAACGCTAACGCGGTCAAAATACTCATACTATAGCAATATCAATTGAAAGTTACAAAAACAATGCAATAACCAACTTTTGCCTCTGACCAAGTGAAAAAGAGACAGAATAATCATGATGCAACGTCATGTTGAATGCCGAGCTGTCGTTGATCTACCTGTGAGTAACCGAGGTGCTATTACGAACTTGCAATCGTGTAACAACAGCAGTAAAAATTGCTGTCAAACGTAATTTTTTGCATGCCGTTTGACAGCAATTTTAAAAACTGTCTGCATTTTGACAGTATAACTAAGTGTAATGAACGCCTAAAACTGATTACGCATCAAAATCTTAGGTATTTATAGCTTGCACTGTTTTCATATTACATATAAGTGGTTGAATCACGTAAGCAAAATAATTTACCAGAACACTGCTCTTCTAAATGAAGCCAATCTCAGAATATCCAATCAATCCTTCCTGCTATAATAATAATATTATAAATGCAAAAGTTTGCGAGGATGGATGGAATGTTTGTCACTCTTTCACACCAAAAGTACTAAACCAATTAGGCTGAAATTTGGTATGCTGGTAGCTTAAACTGGAATAACAACATATACGTTTCCCCGTGATATTCTCACGGTAGCAATTCCTACGCGGGTGAAACCGCGGGGAACAGCTAGTTATTATATATATAGTATATAATAGTAGCTGTGGAACTGTTTAGTCTTTATTCAATAAAAGCATTTTCCCTATTTAAAAAAATGTATTCACATAAATACACATGTATAACCAAAGCAGCTATGAAAGACGACAGTGTTGAAATAAAAGTAATTAGGTTGAGCTTTCCTATAGATACAAAAACATTATTTCAGTCCAAAACGAACGTAAATCACAGGCAAGCGCCCACAATCAGAGTGGTTTTAATTATGCGACCCTCCGACGTCCTCGTTCAAGTCAATTGTAACAATTGAGAATAAATAACAAAATCATTACAAAGACGTCTTCATTTATTACTGGAGATCACAATAGACACCTAGATCTATGGTTCATTTAATTATTGAAATACAAACAGACAATAGAAGGTTAGTTAAAGTCATCGTTTCTTGTGATCTGAATTGAACTGATAAGATGCAATCTCTAAGCAATTTTCTTCACGTTTACTTTATCGTATAAATTCGTTTATGAAAGGGCGGGGGACAGATTAAGCAAGGTCTATTATAACTATATAATCTTATGCCTCGGTGGCGTAGAGGGCGCATGCTCGACTGCCAATCAAGAGGTTCCGGATTCGATCCCCAGGTCAGGCAGTGTTAAATATTGGATTTTTCCATTAGGAATTATCCTAATAAACTGCCTGGAGTCTGGAACTGTGCCCGGTAGACCAATAACATACTGGCGAAATGTGGGTGTATCTACTATGGGACTGAGTCCTGGGTACACCTCTGCCTACCCCTTCGGGAAAAAGGCGTGAATGTATGTTTATGTTTTATATAATCTTACGATTATAAAGAATACAATAAAAATACCGGAATCTTGGCTTTTTTACAACTTTTTTAATCTCTGTAGCCGTATATTTAAAGAATAATAACAGAAAAAAACGAATAAAACATTAATCCAAAATATTATTTTATAATAAAGGAAATAATACAGGTGCCTATTGTGTAAAGAAAATAGCTATAATTTATTATGGTAAGTGTAGTTTATTATAGCGTCTAATGCTGCTGCAAAAGCCACAGCAGCAGTTTTTGTTTGTAAAAAAAACCCTTATATACCTTACTTATATTATAAGCATGAGTTGCAACCGCAAACTTTAATAATAACGTGCATATTAGCATATTTATATTATTATCCTGAATACCTACATTTATTTACAAAATCTCATTCAATATTATAAAATAGATATTTAGTAATTTAACAAGTACTTACTGTTATCCATTGTAAATAATTCCTTAGGCTATATAGCTGACACTGAAGGGACTACAGACCTGCAGCACAAGAGCAATCTTAGTGTAGGTCTGTAGGTCACCAATTTTTCAGAAATTCAGTTAAACCAATGTACACTTAACTGTTAAATTAAACTTGTAATAATACATACTTGTGATACATTTTGTAATTAAATAATACATTTTGTACTTAACTGTAACTTTTGGGTGAAATAAAATTTTATTATTTTTATTATACGCCTAACTTGTAGTGGTAGGCCTCTTTAGCAGGGGGCCGCCTGGGGAAGTACCACACCTTTGCCAGTTATTCATCCGCCAAGCAGTAATGTCCAAACATTACTGTGTTCCGGTATGAAGGGCAATGTTACCAGCGAAATTACTGGGCATGATGAGATTCAACAACTCATATCTCAGGGTGATAGGCGCAGTGCAGTGCCGCGCAGAATTTTGAATTTTAAAACACTGGGTGTCACTGTGTCTGATATGGGCAATCATGATGCTTACCATCAGGCACCTGATGAGCTCGTCTTGTCACTCACTATCATAAAAAAAAACTGACCGTCATAATATCTCGTTATAACATGATGCACTGTTTTAAATTTAATGTAAATAATAAACTTATGTTAATGTTATTATCCTAATGTTAAGGTTATTATTTAGGTACATTTTATTAGCGTTTAAAGCGTTTAATTTTTATTATTAGAGATTTCATCATCATCATCATCATCATCATCTCAGCCATAGGACGTCCACTGCTGAACATAGGCCTCCCCCATAGATTTCCATTCAGTCCGGTCGTAAGCGGCCCGCCTCCATCGTGTTCCTGCCGCCTTTATCAGATCGTCTGTCCACCGTGTCGGTGGACGTCCTACGCTGCGCTTGCCGGTTCGTGGTCTCCATTCGAGAACTTTGCAGCCCCATCGGCCATCAGTTCTACGTGCTATGTGCCCTGCCCATTGCCACTTCAACTTACTAATCCGCTGGGCTATGTCGATAACTTTCGTTCGTCTACGGATCTGCTCATTTCTGATTCGATCTCGCAGAGAAATTCCGAGCATAGCCCTCTCCATAGCTCGTTGCGCTATTTTGAGCCTGCTGATAAGGCCCACAGTCAGAGACCACGTTTCAGATCCGTAAGTCATCACTGGTAACACACACTGGTCAAAGACCTTCGACTTGAGGCACTGATTAGAGATTTAACAATCGGTAAATTATTGGTTATTGTATGTCTTAAAAAAATTTCGGCTCAGAAGGCAGTGGCACTACCAGCTGAGCCAACCGGCCAGTCAAATTATAAAGAGTTTATTTTGTTATATCATGATAGAGTAATGCTAAATATCAGAAAGAAATGTGAGACCTATTAGTTTTTCTCACATCTATTAAGCTTTATTGAGTATTATAAACTTGTATCAAAATATTGGGTTCGCACGACACCTATAAATAATATAATATATATGTATACTGCGCAGCCAAAACGGCTAAATTCAAGTTTTGCAAGGTACTCGTAGGTATACAGACATTGACAGCTTAATTATGATCCTTATTTTAAGGAATGTTGGTTGCTAATCGATAGGCAAATATATTTATTTTTCCGCTTCACATCACTGTTAGAACATTGTATTATTTTAAGCAATATTTAATTTAAACAGAATAATTAAATGTTTTCTATTAATTTTTATTACACTTAGGTACCTTTAACGTAATAATTGGTTCCCAGCTTTGATACTTCGGACATCTAAACAAGCAAGCCGGCTGTGTTTGTCTTCAAACAAGACATCGTTCAAACAATGGCTCCCTGTGTATACTATACTATACTATAATATACCTACATACTAGTATCATTATTATGTACTGGCTGTCCACCGCGATTTCACCCGCTGAAAAGCGTGAAAAAATCTGAGGTACACTTCAGGTTAAACCACATATCAATGCGGGCGCCAGACGGGCGCGGTATGGGTAAAGTTATTTATTATATACAGTCACGCCATGTTCCCGGTGGGGTAGGCAGTAGGCAGTGACTATAATTTATCGCCTCTTGCTCCTGTCGATCCTGACATACAGCTTTCGCTTCGTCCACTTTTATGACATTCTTCATACATTTTTGTCTGTTGTAGGTACTTTTCACTTGGCCTTTCCTTAGAACAACATCAATTTGTTAATGAAAAGTAAGTCTGGTTGTATTCCTTGTATTTGTATGGAGCACACTGTAACACACTGACATCGTGCACGGGTTGGGTACTTTTTATTAACTGTCACTCGGCCCGTCCCGCGGCCGACCCTGCGTATATGTGAATCAACCTTTAGTGTTCCAGGTTTACATCCTAAAATAGTTATATCAAATTTCACATACAAAGTTTTGCATTTATAAATATAAGTATATTATGTTCATTATTGAAATAAATACAACATAGCAATACTAAAGCCCGTCACATACGTAGCTATAATATATATTAATATACCGTCCTATAATATATATTACTAGCTGTGACCCGCGGTTTCACCCGCGTAGTCTTCGTTCCCGTGGGAATATCGGGATAAAAAGTACCCTATGTGTTATTCCAGGGTCTAAGCTACTTACGTACCAAATTTCAGCCCAATCGGTTCAGTAGTTTTGGCGTGAAAGAGTAACAAACATCCATACATACATCCATACTTACAAACTTTCGCCTTTATAATAGTATTAGGAATTAGGATTAGGATTAGGATAGGATTAGGATAGCAAGCTACCACACACGGAGACGATGCTATAATATATTATATTTTACCCTTCATTTCATTGATACTGTAGTTTATATCAATATGCAATAATAGATATTACGGTATATGTTGGTGACGTCATAGAAATATATATTATAGCTACGTGTGTAACGGGCTTAAGACACAATGTACATTGTGTAATCGTTTTAGGCGAGAGTATTATAAGTGACAGGGTCGAAGGTATCGTTGAAAACAATATTATTATATGTATATATTACATGTATTAATATGTATTATTCGCATTACTTAGAAGGTATGAACTTTAATCTCTATCCATTGTTACCACGCTGGGTAACCTAAAATTCTCGGCGTACCCCTATATTATACATATATTAATCGTCAGATCGTTAGTCTTTAATGCACAAGGTTTGAGTAAATTTTTTAGTTTAGCTTATTATTGTTTATTACATGGGACCAATAACATACTGCCGAAATATGGGTGTATCTACTATGGGACTGAGTCCTGGGTACACCTCTACCTAACCCTACGGGAAAAAGGCGTGAATGTATGTTATGTTATATTATATTATTACTTATGTTTTCCTCAAATAAAATTATGTGCAACCGTAACCGTATGTTACAGAAATTATTTAATACTAGTGAAATTCCCAGGACTTTGTTTTGGTAACCATTACTGAGAAATTATTTAATAAAGAAATAAAAGCACTAACATGGTGTCAGGTTTATTTAAGTATAATGTCTATGCATTGAAAGTACTCGAAAGGCAATTTTAAAAAATGTATAACAGATAGTCCACTTCCATTTCTAGTATCGAAAGTTCTCGCTCGTATTTTTGTATTCAAATTTCGGAATACATGTGATATTGTTCCGCGCAAGGTAACGCCTGGGTGAAATTTTGTTGCTTGTGAATACTCCTATTTCGTTTCCGAATGGCTTTCGAAATATTCCTCTAGATCCAAATATTGGAATGCATGTGATTAAAGTGGAACTGGATAGCTTATTGGTATCACAAATGTGGGAGAATATGCAGGGGAATCAGAACGCCGCTTTAATTTAACCACTTTTTATTTATTTCTTTAATAAGGACACGTCTTTCGTCTTTACAAGCTTCCACCATCTTCTGTTCTCTCAAATCAGCTTTCTCCCTCGCTCTTGCATACATTGTCCATCTACTATCTCTTTCATTCATACTGCAGTTCACACTGCATTCAGCCAATGTCATCGCTCATACGTCATCTACTTACGTTCCATTCCCACACAAATATTATTTTATGTGATATACCTATAGTGGCTGTGTTCATTCGACTTATTGGGAATAAGTGGAATGAAATTTTCCCATTCAGTATGTCGTTTACCTATTCGTTGAACAAGCGAGCGTAAATTGCGCAGAAATGCTTTCGTACAGAATATAGACCATCACTGTCTCACTGCTGAGCGTAATGCCTGGATCGTTTGGCCTTCTGACTTTATAAGCAGGGGAGATGTAGGCAATCGGAGCCAGTTGCCAGCGGTGGTCACAAAAAAATAACAAAATCCGAATGCGGGCAAGTGATGCCAACAAACCTGCGTGCTAGCTTTACGTCATTCCCATGTACGAGCGGGGGCTCAGTCAGCTCGCGCGACGTGCTGGTGAGAATCAAATGTGTGAAGATTTCGCGCCATTTTGATCAAATTTTTTGATAAGTCTTTTTTCTGCACGCATGATATGTAATAATAGTAATAGTAACATTTTAGATTGCAATTCAAAACCCAAATTGATGGTTGTATCTTCAACTTTTTTGTGAGGATTTTTACCTTTTCGCCCGTGTAGGTAATTTTTTCACCATTGTCCACATGTTGATCACCATTGCCAACCGATGCCGACACTAGTGATCGACCCTAATTTTTTTAATACTGATTTTTCTAGTTATTTTCGTATAGTTAAAGTTTATTATAAAAAGTTTTTATTTATTAAATATGTTTTTAGTTTTTATTTATTTTATTAATTGTTATTTATTAAAAAAACTATGAGTAGTTGATTAATAGATTTGGTTTTATTTCAATTCTCGCTTCTTTAAACAATTTTTTTTTTTTTTTTTATAGATTAACTAATATTTATTAAAAAATTACCTACTTTAACTAATAAAAAACATAATTAAATAAAACAATTTAACTAATAACTTAACAGAAATTATAAATAAAAAATATCATTTAATAAAAAATACATTCTCGCTTAAGTGATCCTCATTACCTACATCTCCCCTATTCTTGGCCCATGTCGACTGGCATGTGGCAAACGTGGGCCTGCCCAGGTCTTATATAGTAGAGCCAATAATTTCACAAAAAAGTTGCAATGGCAAAATATTGTTACCGAATGTTGTTTTCAGTGAACAAAGGTTCATTCTTTTTACAGTAAAACATAAAATCCACCACGGACTTGTCAACACCGACAAAGCTTTGAAAAGTTACAGTTTAATCAGATTATTGGGCGTTATTCACTGCACCACAATAGTTCTACTGCTGTTGAGATGATAATTGGTTGTCAAAGGCATACAATCTAAGTGATTGAGTTCGGCGTGATGATACGAGTAGATAGTTCCAACCGTGTTAATTTCGGAGAACACTCGTATTATGGCGGCATTTATGCGCAATAATAATAATAATAATATGGGACAACTTCCACACACGGTCATCTGGTCCCAAACTAGGCTAGAAGCCTGTACTATGGTAACCAGATGACTGATATACATACTTATATATGCTTTTAACACCCAGACACAGGGAAACAGATCAAACAGACATGCACACAAATGCTTGATCTGGCCGGGGATCGAACCCGGGGCCTGCGGCACAGAAATCAGAGTTACTACCGTCTGTGCCAACGAGGCTGTCAATAACAATAATTATGGCTGCAATGCCATAATTATTAATATATAAGTACATAGTGAAGACTGTTATTGAGTATTTATTTTTGGTTTTTGTATAATTATTTGCTGTTTGTTTTATGTTTTACTTAATTAAGTAGTTTTAGTTATTTTAAAGTTTTCACGTCTTGCGCTCCACCCAATTTCTGTAACATTTTCTCTAGTTTTAGGATAGCTGCTAGAAAATGCTACACTAGCATTAAGTAAGTCCTAGCGTTGTGCTGAATTATAAATAAAGGGTTTTAGGGTTCCGTACCTCAACGAACCCTTATAGCATCACAAAGGCTGGGTTTTTTGATCACTGGTTAAGTCGACTAATGGTTAAATTTTTTGACAAATAGTTAAAATTCGACAAAATTCGTTTTTTCATCGCTGGTTAGCTATTTTTTTCCACACGATTTAACCATTGGTTAGAAATTTAACAATAGTTAGTTTGACAAATGGTTAACTTAACCGTAACTAACGATCAAAAAACCGGCCCTTAGTGGTCCGTTTGTCTGTCTATCTGTTTGTCTGTCAAGACACTATTAAACTTTGCAAAAAGAAAAAGCACATTGACGTTGTTTTAGGTAATGTCATAAGTGGTCACCGGCAGGCTATTCGTCAGTCGTGCGCATGCACTGTTGATGCACAGTCGGAGTTAAAGAGACTTTCGGGTCCTCCAAGATTTAATTTTTTGGTCGTTTTTTATGGTCTTCTGAATGTAATGTGCGTTAACCTCATATGTCCTGCTGAAAATGGCAACCAATAAAACCCAGAATGGACGCCTTTTTCTGAAAATCTTGCCATAAACCTTATTACCCCTCAAATGGAAGAATGATTTTCATGGCCAACTTTGCCCACACATTTCCAGGTTCTCCTGGGAGGTATCCTGAAAAAAAAACGTCCATTGGCAGACCAAAACTCTATTTTTCAAAGGAAGAAAGAGTGGAAGAGTAAGATCAGGTGTATTATGTGCCGAAACCTCTTGTGCAGGGGGCATACCCAGGATATTGCCAGAAATGTCTGACAGAGAAAGTTTGATGGGTATTTTTTGTACTTAAATAAGGCTGATTAAATACTGCTCTCAATGAAAGTTAGGTACTATTAAATTTGTGCTTTATTTCAACATTATAATCAAAAATATCCAATGGGGTCCTCCGAATTCCCAGGGTAGAAATAATGTTTCTCCAGGGATGGGTAGAGTTTAAGTTTAGAGTTTAAGGGTTAACGGGAATGCGTGGAGGTATCAACTTGAAATGTATATCAACTACTCCGATCTGCGGTCCATTGTGGGTGTATATAATATACCTACGATAAAAAACAAAAAGTTATTATGTATCCATTTTACCTTGACATGTAGATACAGAACAGTTACCTAGTAGAGATTGGACCGCATCAATTTCTCACCCCTATTTCGCGTCCCTATCTGTTACGCTCGAAAGGTATTTTTGCAACACATTTATTTGTCCATACGGTTTATCAACGCCAGATACCAGTGACGGGATCACAATGGATGCGATGTTAATTGCCTGTCACTAGCAACGGGAACGCGACATTTGTTGGTGGGGCCCACCCTGCTTGAGTTTTGAACGGGTTTATTTGAAGAGTCATTAGTTGGGAATCAGTCAATTTGGCTAGCAAGTTATAAAAGTTATACAGCCAGATGATGTTTCGTTCATTTATAAAAGTCTAGAGAAGTCTAGTCTTAACGATAAAAATAAATGAAATGGCAGTGTTTCTAATGTTAAAATTACATGTCGTTTATAAATGCATAATATGAAAGTAAATACGTTATTTATGAACTAAATTTATTTTTGTCTGTTTGATGGTTGCCACTTAAATTCACCGTGGACGAAGTCACGAGTAACAGCTAGTAAGACAATATTTACAGTAATAAATACAGTTTGTTTTTACCATATTATATGTACCTACTTTTTTCTAAGGCTAGTTTTCTTTGCATGGATATCGCGGTAGTATCATTTAATATAGTAGCTAATATTATGAGCACACTATTTCTGTTGACTGAACGATTCAGAATCCAAGAAAACCTAATGTTATCAGCTCTCTCAAGACTTAACAAGAGGCGGTTAAGTATTAGGTAAAATAAACCACATTATTGTTATCATAAGCATTATCTCAGCCGTTAGAAGTCCGCACATAGGCCTCCCTTATAGATTATTATCTAGTCCGGTAGTAAGTGTCTGGTATCCAGCTTGTTCCTGCAGTCTCTACTGAGTCATCAATGTCAACAGCAATAACATACAATCACGCCTCTTTCCCGAAGGGATAGAAGGGATAGAAGAAGTGTACCCAGGTACACCCACGTTTTCATCATCATCATCACAACTACAGGACGTCCACTGCTGAACATAGCCCTCCCCCATAGATTTCCATTCAGTCCGGTAGTAAGCGGCCCGCCTCCATCATGTTCCTGCCGTCTTTATCAGATCGTCTGTCCACCTTGTGGGTGGACGTCCTACGCTGCGCTTGCCGGTCCGTGGTCTCCATTCGAGAACTTTGCAGCCCCATCGGCCATCAGTTCTACGTGCTATGTACCCTGCCCATTGCCACTTCAACTTACTAATCCGCTGGGCTATGTCGATAACTTTCGTTCGTCTACGGATCTCCTCATTTCTGATTCGATTTTATAGAGAAATTCCGAGCATAGCCCTCACCCACGTTTTGCCAGTGTGTTATTGGTCCCACGTAATAGGGGGTGAGCCTATTGCCATCTACCCTGCACAGTACAGTTCTAGCCTGTAGTTCTGTGAAATTCGCTTGGAATCTAAACTTGGTAATTGAGATATTTCCAAATAGAAAAATCCAGTAACACTTTGCCTAACCTGGGGATCAAACCCGGGACCTTATGATCAACAGTCGAGCTTGCGCCCACTACGCCACCGACGCAGTTATGTTATATGTCAATAATAAAGGTAATAGCCAAAAAGAAAACTAAAGATAATTTTAGAGGATTATTATAATTACCACTATTCGCAAGTAGTCCGACAAATTTTTTCTCTTTGATCAAATATTGTTTTGTAAATTCCATTAATTGGGTGAATGTATCGTATGTATAACGTAAATAATATAACCCTGTGTGAAATTTATGGTTAATAGACTTAAATCACTCAAGCAATCTTCGAAGAACTTGATTTCCTTTGCCTTTTTATCTAATAAGATAAGGGTTAGACGCGAGCTTCATTCTCTTAAACCTATGTTATATCACTAAAAAATAATTGTATAGAAAAGCCTAGGTCAGATCAAGATTGGCACAGGGTAGGGTAAAATAGCATCAGAATGGAAGTGGCTTACGTTTGAATGTGAAGGGAATTGTATTATAAAACCTATTGCGATTTCGTAGAGTTCTGTTTATGATACGAGTAAAATTGATTTTTAAAATAACATAACATAACATACATTCACGCCTTTTTCCCGAAGGGGTAGGCAGAAATGTATCCAGGACTCAGTCCCATAGTAGATACACCCACATTTCGCCAGTATGTTATTGGTCCCATGTAATAGGGGGCGAGCCTTTTGTCATCTACCTGGCACAGTTCCAGACTCCAGGCAGTTATTGTGATAATTCCTAATGGAAAAATCCAATTTTTAACACTTTGCCTGACCTGGGGATCGAACCCGGGACCTCTTGATTAGCAGTCGAGCATGCGCCCTCTACGCCACCGAGCAGATTTTTAAAATAAATGTAATATAATAGCCTTATATAATATCTTCGATCCATTTCGATCATACCAGTGATTTCTTCGGTTGGCGTAAATTTTGTTTAAGATAAATGTTATCTTGTCTTTTCAGTGAACAAGAACACTACAAAGTCTTTGAAACGTCAGGAATAAATAATTTTATATTATGTATAAACGTGCAGTGAGTGTGTGTATGTGTATACGCGATAAAATAGGTTTGAACTTGCGATAATACCTATTAATTCTGCCACTACTTCCCTATTATGCTTCAATTTCTCGAATGATCATGTTTCTACGTTCAAAGCCTCTATGTGGCTTGTCTATCAAATAATATTATATCAATGTACACATCTTCTTCAATGTGAATCTAATTAGTTGCGAGTGAAATTACAATTTTCTGATATCAAAGTCGCTCTATGTCAAAAGCTGTCCAGAGTTTCCAGCAAACAAATTGACGTATATGCCGAGTAATTTAGTTACTGTGCACGTAATCGTTGGGGTAACTGCCGAAACTATCCATGTGCACAGATATTTGAAACAGGAAGGCAATATTTTGATGGATGCTTCCTTATTGATAGTTTGAGCTATGATTCCTGAAAAATAATTACCGTAAATAGCTCAATTAAAAATATTTTACATACATTCACGCCTTTTTCCCGAAGGGGTAAGCAGAGGTGTACCTAGGACTCAGTCCCATAGTAGATACACCCACATTTCGCCAATATGTTATTGGTCCCATGTAATAGGGGGCGAGCCTATTGCCATCTACCGGGCACAGTTCCAGACTCCAGGCAGTTATTGAGATAATTCCTAATGGATAAATCCAATATTTAACACTATGCCTGACCTGGGGATCGAATCCGGGACCTCTTGATTGGCAGTCGAGCATGCGCCCTCTACGCCACCGAGGCAGTCTAAAAATATTTTAGTGCAATTAAAATGAAAATTGATAACTGACTAAATCGTTACTTACTCATAGCTCAACTAGATTGCTTAACTTAATACAGAATGTTTAAATTACGTTACCGGTGGTTTCCCTTGTATATATTTAGTGATTAATTGTTTGGAAGCCACAGAAAGTGTTGTATTTCATTAAAAATCTTGCGAATAAGAAAAAAGTAAAAAAAAATCTTTATTGACCTTTCAAAAGAGACACATTACAATGATGTTACATGCCATGCAAATGTAAATTAAATCTAACATATAAGGAAATTGAACTTATTTTAAGTTTTAGTTGATTAATAATAATAGCTAAGATATAAGTATATATGTTAAATTTATGATTGTACGAGAAAAACTCAAAAAAGGATCTGTAGGTGAACAAATTGTAATGATGGAAGGACTATTGGTGACCGCGCTAGTAATTAAACTGTGATACTACTGTGATAATGATAAAAGCCATCAGTTTTAAAACGGTCACTGCTCCCCCTTAGTTGATAAGCAGTGCATATTATAATATTATTATGAAAGTATGGTGACTATTTGTAAAAATAAAGATTTTTCGTGAGCATTATATTTTTCATGTGTGATAATCTTATCTAGAAAATAATACATTCTTGGGTTGTTTAGTATTTTTCTATAAGGTCTCCTCGCATATAAAGTTAAATTTACTTTTTCTTATTCCCAAACAGACTCATTCCTAGGTCATCCAATATCACTCTTCCTAAATGTTTTGTATAACAATAATAGTATATGTTTTGTATAATAATAATAATAATATATATTTTTATTTTGGGATACCAGGTTATAGTATTTTTACAGCAATCACTATTTAATACAGCACTCAAAGACGAAGCGAAACACAAAAAACCGCTGGAAAAATGAAAGGGCAAAGCCGTAGGTAATTTCAGACCCTCAAGAAAATTACTGTCGCTTATTTCGCCTGAGTGGGCAAAGAATCTTTGAAATCCTTTTAGGGACTCCGTGTTTTAATACGAAAATTTCAGTATCACCAATATTGGACCACATATTAACCATTTTTCATTTCCTAGAACCAATATCCTGATACAGGATGTTTGGCTTGGCTTTTCCAATTTCCTACCATATTGGTGTCGAAAGTTTGGATTTTAACCTGACACTACGTTGATTTCTTAAATTTCGACCGGACGATTTTATTATTGCTTCAATACCTATACAATGGTACGTTTGTATTATTGATTCAATAATGCAAACGAAGTGAACGAGTAACTTATATAATTGTGGTCAGGATATATAACCATAACGTTTATAAGCCAAAATAATAATATAGAGAATTGAATTGACAAATTGATATTATCCTTTGATCTATTACCACTATTAGAAAAACTTTTTCATGGCTTATTTAAATAGTAGATTAATCCGAACTTTTTAAGAGCAACCAAAAACATTATTACTTATGTCCAAAAGTTTTGCTTCATTAAAAGCCCATTTCACAAGTTTGCATAATTAAAAAGGGTTGAATGCTATTAAAGCCATTAACATACTTGCTAACGGATAATTAAGTTGTAATTTATTATTTAAGGCAGATTAGATCTAAACCCAATTTTGTTTCTACTAATAAAACAAAGGACTCTAATGTCCACACATAAATTAAATACATCTATGGATACTAGACAGTAGACAGTTTAAACCTAAAGAATCTGAACTTTAGGTATTATCTCACCAAGCTTATGCAGTCACTGCAAAAAGTTGCCGCCGTCACTTTTAATTTCTCATTAGTTAGTAGTTTCAAACGATCAAATAAAACAAACCCATCTGCCCCCGCACTCCGCCACATTTTTTCAAAAAGAGGCCTCTTAATGTTCAATTTGTCTGTGATTAATAAAAACCGATTATAATTATGGCTCTAAATTTTGCTTTATTGTATGTACGGTCTACGCAATAAGTAGTCTGCAGAGAATTCAAGTAGCAGGTGCCAAGATTAGCCGAAGTTCTCAGATGTAGTCATAATATACCCACTGATAATAAATAATTTTAAATTAAGATTAATTGAGTGTATCACTTATTTATAGTACATTGCCAGATTCGTAGGAACCAACCATATAAAAAGTATCAAATTAGCCGCATCGCCATCTCAAAAACATAAAAATAGTTTTTATAAAATAACTAACTTTTTTTATCCTTATTTTTATAGATGATTCCAATCAAACGATTATGTAACCCTCATAGGAGCATGAAACAAAAACTAAAGTCTAGTCTAGTCTAGTAAGTAGCTTAAAACTCAAATTTACAACCCTATACAATTACCTTTATAAGTACAAACTTACTTTATCACCGGCTTGCGTGTGTGATGGGGTTACCGCTGAAACCGTCGAGCATGTTCTTTTTGAGTGCCCTAGATTTTCTGCTTTAAGATTTGTTTGTGAGAGTTTGATTGGCTTTGCACTTAATGAGATTTCATTAGCTAGAGCCATTAATGACGACGATTGTCGGACTCCGTTCCTTGCCTTTGCCGAGCGCGTTGTTCAAATTGCGGCGAGGGCTAACGGGTCTACGGTATGATATTTATTGGGTAGTGTTTTGCTTAGAAATGTAGTGGTTAAAATGATAGGTCTGAATATTGTCTACGTATTTGATAGTATAGTATGGTGTAGTTAGATATAAAATAGTTTATATTGTAGTTAAAAAGTTGTGATACATACTTAGCAGAAGGAAAAAAAAAAAAAAAAAAAAAAAAAAGATATATATTATATGACATGTATACATAGTAAAAATAATAATAATAATAATAAGGAAGGAGAAACTACATATAATAAAATAAAATATATAAATATGTCTATATTACGTTTACCTAAATTGTAAGTAGCTTTAAGTCGGTGTAGTATAATATTATGTACATTAGTCAGTGTATAATGGTGCTGCATAAGCCATAGCAGCAGTTCATGTAAGAATCAAATAAAACAAAAAAAAAAAAAAAAAAACAAAAACCCTATACAATTGTTTGGCCTTCGCAGAAGTCGGAGCAGCCAGAACACATAGGTATAGACCAACGAACAAACTTAAAAAGACATTCTAATCCAAACATGAGATAACATTAGTAATCTGTAACATATATTATAAAGTTTTATATATATTTGTTCACTTTGGACTCAGACAGCCTTAACTTTTTCTAAACTTAAACATCACTATATCGAGATCATAATAATACTTTTTTTTTTTTTTTTTTTTTTTAAACAATAGTTTTGGCAACAATTATTGCAAGGTAATTTTTCATCATTATAATATTATCTTATTTTCTTGACATATTTACTTCAGCTTGCTGCTAATTAGATATTTCTGTTTCCATGCCAACGGCGCATCCCGGCTGCGCAACAGCTGCCGTCCCTTCTGACAGCGTCAAATAGGGATAATAAGATAAATATTATTTATTATTGTAAATAGCTTGTTGCATTTCGGCGCAGGATGCAGCGTGCCGATAATGCAGTCGCTACAGTGTCACAGGAGGGGCTCGTGCTGTGCCAGGAGTGTCCCCAGGCGCGCTATTTTAAGGGCCAGAAAGGTCTGAAAATTCACCGCACAAAATGTCATGTCCCTAAATTTCCCCTTTCGGCCCCGGTTCCAAATCAAGAAATTGGTTTTACGAGCACTCCTATTACTTCCCAACCGTTTTGGGAATTAATAAGCTCATACAAAAATAATGTCCCGGTTCTAAAACGCATCCCGCGTGGTGCTCGCCTTTCTGTGGCACAATCACTTTCATTCGCAATCAGACACGTAGTGTCTCAAAATTCTATCCAGGCCTGGGAACACTTGTTATTGTTTCCTTACCATGTACTTCACGTACCTTTTGATCCGAACAACAACGTTTCACTCACCCGTAGAGTGAAGCAAAATTGTGTGAAGTACAAAGATCAGACGCATTTTCAAAATTATAATATTATTGCTCCGCTTAATAATAGGCGAAACAATAAACAAAATTCTAATCAACAACACATTGATTCGGCAATATTGAAACATGTGGAAAACAAAATTAGTGATGGTGACATAAGAGAAGCAGCTCGAGTCCTGTTCTCCAGTGACTCTGTAGCGCCAAACACTCGTGAAATTTTTCAATCATTACAGGACAAGCATCCACCTGCAGCTGGTAACCTTATCATACCTGATCCACCTCACGGTGAGGTCGCTGTTGAGGCGACTCCCAGTGAGGTCTCTGGAGCCGCCATGTCCTTTCAAAGCGGCTCCGCCGGTGGCCTTGACGGCTTAACACCTCAACATCTCAAAGACCTATTATGTGGTATCTCTGGTGAGGTTGGCGAAGCCCTTTTGAAGGATTTGACGGATCTAGTGAACTTGATGCTGGCAGGCCGGGTCAACGGTGATATCACTGATATTTTATATGGCGCAAATTTGTGCGCTCTTATAAAAAAAGATGGTGGCATCAGACCCATTGCGGTCGGCATGACTTACCGCCGCCTTGCGGCCAAAGTCTGTTGTGGTAAAAAGTTCACTACCTTAAGCGATCTTTTTCAACCGGTACAGCTGGGCTTTGGCTCGCGGGGTGGTTGTGAGGCAGCTGTTCATTCACTTCGCACTTTTTTGGCTCAAAATTGTGGTGAGGTCTTGCTTAAGGTGGATGTGAAGAATGCTTTTAATTCAGTGGACAGAGGGGCCCTGTTGACCGAAGTAAAAGATAAAGTTCCAGATATCGCTAACTTTCTTTGGCAATGTTATGGGAATCCCACTAAATTAGTTTTCAAAAATAACCTACTGTTATCTTCTGTGGGTTGTCAACAGGGTGATCCACTGGGCCCCGCCATTTTTAGTCTTGCCATCCATCCAATCATTCGGCGTCTTAAGTCCAAACTTAATGTTTGGTACTTAGACGACGGGACTTTAGGAGGTGATGTGGACACTGTTCTTGATGACTTAAAAACACTTATTGACGAATTCCGTCAAATTGGTTTGGAACTAAATTTCTCAAAATGCGAACTTTTTGTTTCGAATACCTGTTTGGATAGAGATTTGACACATGCAAAATTCAACCGTTTGGCACCTAACATTAAAGTTGTTGATAAGTGCTCCCTTCGCCTCCTTGGTTCCCCGATTCTCGACGAATCATTCCCATCTTTCGTAGATGAAAAAATTCAAAATTTCAGCTCAGCTTCGGACAGATTACTGAAAATTAATGCCCATATGGCATTCACCATTATCAGATTCTGCTTATTTGTGCCAAAATTTACGTATGCTTTACGATGTTGTCCGTTGTGGAAACACAATGAACTTCTCGTAAGCTTAGACAATGTCATAAAGAATACCCTAATGTCTGTATTAAATTTAAACTTGGATGACAGGGCTTGGTCTCAAGCCTCCTTACCCGTCAGGTTTGGAGGCTTAGGGGTCCGCAAAATTTCAAGTGTCGCTCTCCCGGCTTTTTTGTCCTCAGTGCACAGTTCGGACAACCTAATTCAAAAAATCCTCGCTCCCTCGCGAGTCCCCTCTTTAGGAGCTTTCGATGTTTCTAATTTGGCTGAGGCAAAGAGTGCTTGGGTTGCGGCTTGCCCCAATACCGATTTACCTAAACTACCATCTTCACAGAGACTGTGGGATGGGCCCCTCTGTGCGTTGGTACGGAATTGTCTCATACAAACGTGCGCCAACTCCACAGACAAGGCCCGACTCCTGGCAGTCTCTGTTAGGGAATCTGGTTTTTGGTTGCAAGCAATCCCATCTTTCAATACTGGCAATCTATTAGATCCATCTGCTTTTCGTGTAGCTGTCAGCTTGCGTTTGGGTGCACCTTGCTATGTAGGTCACCGTTGCCAGTGTGGTACTGCCGTCGACGAACGCGGTCACCACGGTCTCTCATGTTCTCGAAGTGCTGGCCGGATCTCCCGCCACGCTAGCCTTAACGACATCATCCGCCGGGCTTTTACCAGCGCCAATGTACCAGCCGTTCTCGAACCGAACGGTTTGATGCGTGACGATGGTAAAAGACCTGACGGTATGACCCTCGTTCCTTGGAAGCTGGGACGGCCGCTGGTGTGGGACGCTACTTGCGTTGACACACTAGCGCCGTCACATGTACCAGAGACCCAAGGTACGGCTGGTGCGGCGGCGGGTTCTGCCGAGCAACGCAAGCGGGGCAAGTATGCAAACCTCGGTAGCGGTTACATATTTGAACCGTTTGGAGTCGAGACTCTGGGACCGTGGGGGCCGGGAGCTCATCGCATTTTCAAAAATCTATCTGAGCGCTTGGTCGAGGCGACGCGTGATCAAAATGCTGGCGTTTATCTGGCTCAACGTATAAGCATTGCTATTCAACGTGGCAATGCCGCCAGTATCTTGGGTACGCTGCCATCTGACAGTGGTTTAGAGCACTTGGATTTTCTATAGGCTGGCATGTCGGCCTGTGGATTTTCGAAGCGTTCTATGGTATAGTGTATTTAGTTAGGGTAGGTAGTAAGTAGGTAGCTCTATTGTTTAGTCTTTTTTCAATAAAGGCACTCTGCCAATAAAAAAAAAAAAAAAAAAAAAAAAAAAAACTTATATTATCAGTCTTATTTGAGTCTTATTATATTGTTTATAGATTCTAGTTCGTTTAAGCTATCATACACAGAAATAAGAGTATAATTCTTCTTTTTATGATAATCCAGAAAACAATTCCGCTCTTGCAATATGCAAAATCTTATTTCGCATTTTTGCCAAAAATATTTGGTCTGCCCTTTTGTACAATGCATACACCTATTTCTGGTGGATGTTATGGTGGAATAATGAGCAACATTATCGTAGCGAACAACCTCTGGAGGCCTTTTAGCTATAGGTTTCTGTATGGTTTTAGAGATTATGCTGTTGTTGCCACTTTTGCTTATATCAGTACTTTCAAATCTCAGTAGACTTTCAAATATTTCAATCCGAAAAGATTTTAGGGACTTTGGTTTCTTCGTGTCATTTCTAGAATTTTGATCAGTGCGATCCACGACTATCCATGACTTCTGCAGAACAGGTGGATTTACAACATCGCCTTTTTTATAACTTATTGTACATACCCAAGAAAATCTGGTCATACATAACAAGTGTTTATCCAGTTTGGTGCACGAAAAATCCCATTTTGAATAATAAATACTCTACTCTACAAAGCACAAATCAGCTTTGAACTAGATTTGATCAAATATTTACAATTATATATATATTTTTACCTTGCAATGCGCAGGCGCTTTCAGCCGGTTCACCATCTTGCGTTCTGCTACTGTTTTGGTGCTGCCAATTAGTTAAAAATATTTTTTTGGTAGATCCGGGCGTTGTTTATGCAGATGTCCAGCATTTGCGAGAAAATCGGCAAACCATCTATGGCCCCGGAACGGCGTACGATAAAGAGCAACTAGCATATCTGCTAGGTCGACTCCACCCTTGTAGTTATTAAATTCCATGATTAGATGTGGGCATGCTTCTGGCATTTTCCTATCGTCTTCTTTCTTAAACCTATTCACAGTCTGCACAGGATTTGCGTCAAAATATATTTAATGGGAGTAGTTACACATTTGTTATTAAGCCATTTGACAACAACGATGTTATTTTTGTTGCACGCAACTTTAGCGTGAGATTTTTTTTTTTTCAGTTTTTTGTCAGTTGGTAACTTCTTCTCAGTTCTTCGTTTTCTATTTGCTCGTATGGTTCCCAGAGCGAATATTCCGTATTCATTACCGTTACGTAGGTATCGGAGTAGCTCGATTTAGGTAAAAAAGTTATCGAAACATAAAACCTGGCACTCAGGCTGTCTAATAGGTTTAGCTAACGCTAAAACTACTTGTCACCCTAATCCCATGGCATTCTCTTCATCTATAAATAAGTGACATCTGAATGTATCATCACCGATCAGGAAATTACGAACAAACACTTTGAACCTCCATTTTTTAGGTTTATTTTTTTTATTTTGTTTGTGGCCGCCTGCCGGTTCCTCTATTATACATCATCTCATCTATACAACGTCTTTGTTCTTCTTCTGTTTTCAGACCATTTTGACGAATTCGATCAAGAAGAGGTCTCACTTTATAATATCGGTCGCCATCGTTTTTCAAATTATCATTGAAGTGTAAATATACCGCCTCAGTAACTATAATTTCTTAAGGAACATTATTTCAGCTACTTTATCGTAGGGCATGCTTTTGCACCAATAGTCTGTGAAGCGTGGCTTTTGATAATCCCCATCAAATAATAGACGAAAAATCTTTGACGTCATCTTCTGTGATATTTACTGAAGAACCTTTTGCCTTTGTACTATATAAATTGGATTGTTTCCTTATTAAGAATATATTTACATCTGAAAAAACATTCTGAAATACTCATATTATGCATTTTATTCCTCACGTGGCACAAACAAACGATGCACGACTTCTGCAGAACAGGTGGATTTACAACATCACCTTTTTTATAACTTATTGTACATGCCCAAGAAAATCTGGTCATACATAACAAGTGTTTATCTAGTTCGGTGCACGAAAAATCCCATTTTGAATAATAATAAATACTCTAATCTACAAAACACAAATCAGCTTTGAACTAGATTTGATCAAATATTTACAATTATATATATTTTTTTGTCTCACTTTCTCGGTGGCGTAGAGGGCGCATGCTTGACTGCCAATCAAGAGGTCCGGGGTTCGATCCCCAGGTCAGGCAGTGTCAAATATTAGATTTTTCCATTAGGAATTATCTCAATAACTGCCTGGAGTCTGGAACTATGCCCGGTAGATGGCAATAGGCTCGCCCCCTATTACATGGGACCAATAACATACTGGCGTAATGTGGGTGTATCTACTGTGGGACTGAGTCCTGGGTACACCTGTGCCTACCCCTTCGGGAAAAAGGCGTGAATATATGTTATGTATATTTATTTACCTTGCGATGCGTTTTGTTTTGGTGTTGCCAATTAGTTAAAAATATTTTTTTGGTACAATCTTGGTAGTATTTGCGATCATCGAGTCATAGTGTACCACCAATGTATTGAAAACACGCTGCAATGTCTTTGTAGACTTTTGAAAAGTGATATGTATCAAATATAAACTCTGCCAAGAATATATATATATGTAATTGTATGGTACTTTAACATGAAAAGTTACAAGAAGGTTAATATACTGCAGTAGTATTATTGTCCGTTTTGTGCCTGCGTTTCCACCAGAGATGTGCGAGGAATCCTATGTTTTTTTTATCTCATTAAGTAAAATTTTCTTCGCTCATTTGTATTCGTCTCATTTGTATTATTTGCGTATCCTGCATAGCGATAGATGTGTTTGTTCAAGAATTCATATTATCACATCGGTTACATCTGACATCGCTTAGCGCAGCTTTTGTGGAAACGGCTCAGTGGAGCGAGCTACCTCGACTGTCATTCTCATCTCTGGTGGAAAAGCAGCCTAAGAAGGTTAAAAAGAACAGCTTGAGACAGAAATTCGCGATTATTAAAATTTATAACAATTACCTACAATTTATTTGTATTAAATTCAGTTTGGTCTTTCAATCGAAATCATTTCACCGAGCCTTTATTGCTCCGTTGCTCCGTACAATGAAACACAAAGCGTAATGAAAATATGAATTGATGGGAATATTTTTACGAGAAGTTTCTGGTTTATTTGATTTAAAAATATGCATTGTAATGTAGATTGGTGGCATATTATTTTGAAATGTTGTTTTAGTGCTACAAACTTTTCAAAATCAAAGTCAACTCCTTTTATTCAATTTGGTCACAATATTTATGAGACTTTGCAAGTCAATGGAGGTAAAGAGTAGGCAATGAATCAAACATGCGTTCGGAAAGATATCTCTATAAGAAGAACGCACAAGAAACTTCTAGGGCTTCATTTTTCCAAATGATAGTTTTAAAGGATTTTTATAATTAAAGAAAGAGGCCGACGCGGATATTATGAACTTACAATTGCGTAACAACAGCAGTGAATATTAAGCAGTAATTATTTCTGTCAAATGTCATTATCACACGTCACATATAAAAAACTTTTCTATGAAAGACGGACTACACTAGATGGAAATATACGGGGAAGTCATATTAATATTTCTAGCAGTTTAGACTTGATAAAAGAGGCGATAATAAAATTTGCCAGTTATTCATCCGCCAAGCAGTTATAATGTGCAACTGTGCATTACTGTGTTCCGGTCTGAAGGGCAATGTTACCAGCGAAATTACTTGGCATGACGAGTTTCATCAACTAGTATCTCGGGGTACTGTTACTCCGAGATACCCCGAGACTGCACTGCACTGCGCCTGTGCGCAGTGCAGTGCCGCGCAGAATTTTGAATATTAAAACACTGAGTGGCACTGAGTCTGATATGGAATAGAATAGAATAGAAACTTTTTTTTTCACATATAAAATTATGGGCAATCATGATGCTTACCATCAGGCACTTGATTTGCTCGTCTTGTTACTCACTATAAAAAAAAAAAAAGAAAGAAAAAATTTACGCAACATATGCCAAATTTGTATGTTGAATTTTTTATATCTCCCAGTATTTTGTAGTCCTTTATTTGTATTCTCTGGTAGTACATCCTAGTGAAAGTGCATGAGATATTAACAGACTATAATATCTTACGTAAACTTCAACGACATCCTTATCTTCAAGTAGGTAGTAGGTATACTTACTTGAAACGAGGAAATGTTAGATAGTCACAAATTATTCATACTTTGACCCGGCTGTGCTTGCTCGAGATTCAAAGGGATACAACGATGTCATCCTTGTTCTGATTTCCATAAACCAAAGCCAAATAGTAATGAAACGTCAGTTTTAGAAGTGAATTGAGAATTCTGCACTTATTATAGAAATGAATAATGAAATACGTATCCATGCAATTTTTGTTAACTCAAGAGTTAAGAGTAAAATATACCAAAAAAATAATGTTACGTGCCGTATGGTTCCCGGCTACATATTAGGGCCACCACCTTCTCATCACGGCTCCGTGAGACCCGGCAGAGAGACATTTTTTTTATGATAACGAGTGACAAGACAAGCAAATCAGGTGCCTGATGGTAAGCATTATGATTGCCCATATCAGACACAGTGCCACCCGGTGTTTTAAAGTCAAAATTCTGCGCGGCACTGCACTGCGCCTGTCACCCTGAGATATGAGATGTTGAATCTCGTCATGCCCAGTAATTCCGCTGGTAACATTGTCCTTCAGACCGGAACACAGTAATGTTTGCACATTACTGCTTAGCGGATGAATAACTGGCAAAGGTGTGGTACTTCCCCAGGCGGCCCCCTGCAAAAGAGGCCTACCTACACATACACATACATATTCGGAATGGCCAGCAGCACCGCACTCTGGCACCAAGTATTCCAACTACTGCGATCACCAAGCCATCCCTTTCTCACGTTTCTCCCGTGGGAGCCGTTAGACCCAACAGAGGAACATATTTGGAGAGTGGACAGCAGTGCTCTCCGGCACCAAGTTTTCCAACTACTGCGATCATTATGGCAAAATCCCCCCATATTATTAGTCTATGGCGTTCTATGGGAGAGGCCTATGTTCAGCAGTGAACGTCCATCCGGCTGATGATGATGCTGATTACATAAAACTTGTATAAGAGGCTATTCTAGCGGAATAGCAGAATAATATAAGTGCTCAATAATATGCTAAAATCACCCGCTGCAGAAACTGTGGACTGTCTGGTTAGTGTAGCGTATGCTGCTGCTGAGCATTAAAGGTTCGATTCCCAGGTCAGGCATATATAGTGATAAATAAAATAGGTATTCATTTTATGGATGCAAACGATAATAATGAAGTAAGGTCTGTTTTCATATAAAAGTAATATTATGTATTATACATAATGTAATCGTAATGTTGATAATAATCAAAGTAATATTAATAGAAGGTATATATTAACGACCGTGGCCGTGACCGTGAACGTGGCGACTGACCGGGGAGTTACCGTCTTTAGAATAGTGCTCCACCCTTTCTACCCGTGGTTGCCGTAAGAGCCGACTAAGGGTTAACAGATCCAGAGTACGGGCAGCAGCGTCCTCTGCAAAAAACCATCGAACTGCGCTCGACAACTCGCCTGCCAAGCGTGTCGAGCATTGGCGAAATTATTTAAAAAGTGTTTGGATTTCAGTACAATATTATGTAGACCACTTTACAAAATTGACACTAAGTCAGGGCAATGCTCTTCGCTTTTTATAGGTACTTCGACTTTATTCGAGACCTTTTCGTAAGCATGGATTATAAAAACGAGTATCTATTGTCTAATGCTCATAGAATTCACAACTTTTCTGCTTTGTCCCAATATTAGTAAACATATTGTATCTCTTTAGCTACAACATTAATATTTCAATATAACATAGGCACGTCTCTGTTTTTTACAGCACACTAGCATATTTTACACACACTACATTTTGAAAATTGCCGCATAATCGAAGCGGTTGTTTTTGGAAAGGGCGACATCTGGTCAGAAAGCCAATACCATCTAAGATTACGCCCATTATAGTAGGTTCACTCACACTTCGCTAATTATGTTTATTTAATGCCAGGCAGCGAGCCTATTGCCATCTACCGGGCATAGTTCCAGACTCCAGGTTGTCATGAAGAAAATTCCTAATGGAAAGTCAAATAACACTATTTGCCTGACCTGGGGATTGAACCCGAGACTTCATGTTCAGCAGAAGTGTTTGGAAACTACTACGCCATCGAGGCCGTCAGTGGCTACAAAGTACTATAAAATAAGACACTAAGTTTATTTTATCCAATTATAGATTCTCAAACTAAATTTACAGTACAAACCTTCTGTAGGATTATAGATTAGGATAATGGGATCCAACAGAGAGTAGACAGTGAAACAAAAATAACACGGATGTAGGTACTAAGATAATGTAACGGTAACGGTACCTTTTTCCTTATCGCGGGAAAACAACATGTGTGACATTGGGGACATGCGATACGATTATTGTATTAGGCATTTAACGCGGACAATTCAACCTAAAGACACCGATATTTTTTTTTTTTTTTTTTGCAAAGAAAGCAATTCAACGTCATTGACTAAAACAAAATCGCTAATATCAATGTAGAGGTGTGCGGAGGAAGGTATGCTGGAATTTATTGAATCGTGCGGCTTCAGATATGTCAAAGTTCATGAACTTTGACATAATGTTAATCTACTAATAATGTTAAATTATTAATTTTATGAATAAACTGATCAAATGCGAATGGGACTTGCACATCAAAGGGTTCTATTCATCTGTGTCACCTACTAAATAATACCCTTATTATTATAATTCTCTTATTGCACTAAAATTCTTAAAAACAATATAAGAATTTTATTGCACTAAAGTTCTTACAAATAATATAAGAATTTTAGTGCAATACAATTTATTGAACACGTTTGTTGTATAGAGAGAACCTTTAATTTCGTATTTTATTTTATTATTGTTTGACGGCATTACAAATACATATATTGTGAAAATTAAGTGTCTAGCTATTACTGTTTATGAGAGAGAGCCATGTGACAGGCGGACGGATGGACGACGGAAACTTAGTAATAGGGTTCAAACTCAAACTCAAAAAGATTTATTCAAATAGGTCATAATCTGCCACTTTTGCACATTAATGAAGATAAACAGTAACAGTACTGAGTCTACCGTGTGTTCGGAGAGATACCTCTACAAGAAGAACGCACAAGAAACTTGTAACTTTTCAACAGATAGTTTCACAATATTTGGTTTGTATTTGGTTTGGTTACATTCGTTTTCTTTGAAGGTGCCGCGAGGCGACTATGCAGAAGTTTCCAGGCATCTTTGTCCTCTATGTGAGTACTGGTTGATATTTTTTATTGTTTATAATAAGCCTTCTTTAGTAAATTAGATTTTAGATAGATTTTGAATTTATGAGAGCCCAGTTATCTCTTTTGATATTTTATTATAGAAACGTACACTATTTCTTAAGAATGTCTTTTTATTTGTTTTAGATAATCTAAAGCTAGGTGCAGCTATTTTGTCTTCAATCCTAGTATTAAAACTATGGAGGTCACTAGTTAACTTTAATTTATGTAAATTTTTACGCACATACATGATGTTCTCATAAATGTATAAGGATGGGTCAATTTGTTTATTTCTTTAAATAATTCTCTCTGGGATTCGCGTGGACGCATCTCATAGCTGGCACGAATCGCATAATTTTGTAGTACGAAGATAGTTTCTATATCTGCGGCTGACCCCTACAACAGAATCACATATGAAATCAAGCTGTGGAAATATGCAATGTAGACTAATCTCGCAGTGTTTATATTTGTTAGTTGCCTAATTTTGTAAACCTCGTAAGCTGCAGAGCTTAGTTTCCCTGAGAGCTCGGTGATATGAGTTCTCCATTGCAGTTTAGAGTTCCTTCGGCACCCTTTGGTTACGGAACCCTAAATATAATAAAGGGGGGGGGGGGGTTATCTGTTATACAATCACTGCATAATCTTATCAGCAGCACACACGCTTCAAACGGCGTCTTTAGATTGAGTTGTCCATGGCATCTAAGTAAAGAAATGAAGACATTGTGTTCCTCCACTTAGTATTAGTGGTGCGTCACAATGTAATGAGTGTCACCCATTCATTGTCATGAGGTACGAGTAGCTTCTCTGTTTATTTAACCCTAGGTCAGACGCATGGGGGTAAGCACGGTGTTTAGAAAAAAATCCAAAAGTAAAGGTACATAGACTTGTGCTTTATAGTAGCTTCCCAAATAATACTTATATACAAAATATACAATATATATACAAATACCCAAATATACAAAATAGTGCAATTACCACTGGGTTAGCGTGCTGCATTTGCTCAAGTTGGACGTTTGTTTTGCCCGCGGGTTTTCAAAAGGATCCACGCGCCCGCTTGTATAGCTATTTTTTGTAAGAAGACATGTATAATGATTTATATAGCCTGTAGAAGTGACCAAAGATAATGTGGAAAATCCGCCCCACTAGCTCTACTCCGCTTGACGAGCACTCCGTTAATTAATCTAAAGTACTCGAGGAAAATGTTCTCATCAAACGGATTCTGATGAAGTCGGTACATCTGATACTGAACTGCCAGAAGAATTGAACACAGACGACGAAGATGAAAATAATGTTTCGCTCGCCATCATTTTACATCATAGTAGAGTTAGGCCTCTTTTGCAGGGGGCCGCCTGGGGAAGTACCACTCCTTTGCCAGTTATTCATCCGCCAAGCAGTAATGTGCAAACATTACTGTGTTCCGGTCTCAAGGGCAATATTACCAGCAAATTACTGGGCATGACGATTTTCAACAACTAATATCTCAGGGTGATAGGGGCAGTGCAGTGCCGCGCAGAATTTTGAATTATAAAAAACTGGGTGGCACTGTGTCTGATATGGGCAATCATGATTCTTACCATCAAGCACCTGATTAGCTCGTCTTGTTACTTACTCACTATCATAAAAAAAAATCAAAACATTATATTGTTCGTCAGACGCAATAAAATACTGAAACCATATTTTTATCATTATTTAAAGTATATTTCCTTTATGGCCAAAAACGCTCCGACTCTTTGTTGGTCCTGATATCCAGCATAGTACAACTGAAAATCAGCCACAGATGCTTAGAAAGAGATGCGCTATATTGTGCTTAATATGTATTTGTAGTTGATTATACATATAATCAAGAACATCATGTATGTGCGTAAAAATATACATAAATTCAAATTAAATAATTACCTCCATAATTTTAATACTAGGAATAAAGACAAAATAGCTATACCTAGCTTTAGATTATCTAAAACAAATAAGAAATCATTCTTAGGAAATATTGTACGTTTATATTATAAAATCCCAAAAGAGATAACGGGGCTCTCAAAGGGTAAATTCAAAATATATATAAAATTTACTTTACTAAAGAAGGCTTAGTATAATGTTAATCAGTAGCATAGAGGACAAAGATGCCAGGAAACTTCGGCATAGCCACCACGCGGCACCTTCCAAACAAACGAATGTAACCAACCCATTATTGTAAAACAATCAGTTGAAAAAATTAAGCCCTACAAGTTTCTTGTGCGTTCTTCTTGTAAAGGTATCTTTCCGAACGCACGGTAGACTCATTACTGTTTATTTTCATTGACGTACAAAAGTGTCAGATTGTGACCTATTTGACTCAAAACTCAAAACTCAAACTCAAACAGATTTATTCAAATAGGTCATAATCTGACACTTTTGCACGTCAATAAAGATAAACAGTACTGAGTCTACCGTGCGTTCGGAAAGATACCTCTACAAGAAGAACGCACAAGAAACTTGTAGGGCTTAATTTTTTCAACAGATAGTTTTACAATATTTGGTTTGGTTACATTCGTTTTCTTTAAAGTTGCCGCGAGGCGGCTATGCAGAAGTTTCCAAGCATCTTTGTCCTCTATGTACTGGTTGACCTTATAATAAGCCTTCTTTAGTAAAGTAGATTTTATATAGGTTTTGAATTTACCCTCTGAGAGCCCAGTTATCTCTTTTGGGATTTTATTATAGAAACGTACACTATTTCCTAAGAATGTCTTTTTATTTGTTTTAGATAATCTAAAGCTAGGTGCAGCTATTTTGTATTTATTTCTAGTATTAAAATTATGAAGGTCACTATAGAAGGTACTTGAATAAATCTTTTTGACTTTGAAGAGTTTATAATATTATAAATAAATTATTGGTAATACCCGGTGAACGGACCAGATTGAGATAAATTTTTATTATATAGCTCAATCTATCGTCTTTTGTTGGAATTACATAGAATCAAAACACAATAACACTATTACATAGAAAATGTAGTTGGTATATGCAACTAGATGTCAGTAAAATCGGAAATATTGTTTCACCACAGCACCGTCCCGAGCGCCATTTTCTCAAAATTGGTGAGAAAATATAATTTACACCACAAGAGAGCCCTTTATTTCTTTCTATTACAGTTATGTTGTTTATGAATATCAATAGATGGCGTGCCGTAATAAATATTCCTAGTAAGGTAAAAGAAACAAAGATGGCGCTTTACTAGGGGATTGGGAATTCCGTAGCTTTTTCGTAGACGGTCTACGATCGACTACGACGCTAGCTACGAAACGCTACTTATCTAGAAATTATATCTCGGCTGAGTACAAAGGGAAAACTTCTGCAAAGTAATGTAATATGTCTGGCCTTTGTGCTTTCTTTGAATAATTTACCAAACATTGTCAAATGTATCATTATTGTATACTGTACACGTACTTTTGGATCGGTGTGAATTAAGTTACTACATACCTTCCTTAGATATAAACCGCAAGTCTCTTTCATAATTTGTAATGAAAGCGGGTGTTTTTTTTTTCTTAACTTCTTCATATTAACATAGTAATTAACTTCATACTTTTCGTTGCAGAACTATCGATAACCGCGCCCCTGTCAATAATTAAATCCTGAAATCAGTCTATCTATGAAATGAAATGAAATGAAATAACTTTATTTGCTTTAAATGTTGTACATAAATTTTCAAGAGTTGTATTCTTAGTCCAAAACATTTAGTCAATTTATAGTGACATGCAAACATAATAATATATGGATAGTGTATGATATGTTCCTGGCTATATAATAGAGCCACCTCTTTCTCATCTTGTGGAACCCGTGACACTCGACAGAAGGACATATTCGGAGAGTAGGCAGCAGCGCTCTCCATTTCCAAGTACGTATTCCAACTACTGCGATAACCAAACCGCCTGCCAAGCGTGGTGATTACGGCAGAATCCCCCCATATGAATAGTTTATGGTGTTCTATGGGGGAGGCCTGTGTTGACACATTTTCATGTGATCAATTCAGATTTCTTCCTTCTTGAGTCGTGTTCAAGTCTCTTAGGGTCGTGATCACCTCCATCTATAAGCCTCGTCCTCACGATGGTCACAAATAAAATTTTAACTCAAACTCAAACTCAAACAGATTTATTCAAATAGGTCATAATCTGACACTTTTGTACGTCAATGAAGATACAGTACTGAGTCTACCGTGCGTTCGGAAAGATACCTCTACAAGAAGAACGCACAAGAAACTTGTAGGGCTTAATTTTTTCAACAGATAGTTTCACAATATTTGGTTTGCTTACATTCATTTTCTTTGAAGGTGCCGCGAGGCGACTATGCAGAAGTTTCCAGGCATCTTTGTCCTCTATGTACTGGTTGACTTTATAGTATGCCTTCTTTAGTAAAGTAGATTTTATATAGGTTTTGAATTTACCCTCTGAGAGCCCAGTTATCTCTTTTGGGATTTTATTATAGAAACGTACACTATTTCCTAAGAATGTCTTTTTATTTGTTTTAGATAATCTAAAGCTAGGTACAGCTATTTTGTCTTTATTCCTAGTATTAAAATTATGAAGGTCACTATTTAATTTTAATTTATGTAAATTTTTACGCACATACATGATGTTCTCATAAATGTATAAGGATGGTAGGGTCAGTATGTTTATTTCTTTAAATAATTCCCTCAGGGATTCGCGTGGACGCATCTCATAGATGGCACGAATCGCACGTTTTTGTAGTATAAAGATAGTTTCTATATCTGCAGCTGACCCCCACAACAGAATCCCATAAGACATCAAGCTATGGAAATATGCAAAGTACACTAATCTCGCCGTGGCTACATCTGTTAGTTGCCTAATTTTATAAACCGCGTAAGCTGCAGAGCTTAGTTCCCTGAGAGCTCGGTGATATGAGTGCTCCATTGCAGTTTAGAGTCTATATTTATGCCAAGGAACAAAGTTGCATTGTCAATATTGAGTCTTTCACCGCTAAGAACTATGATTGGTTCTATACTTCTGACGTTAGGCAACGAAAATTTCAAACATTTAGTAACATAACAAACTCCTATAACAAGAATATTTAGTTTTTAGTTCCGATTTTTTAGTGTACATTTTAGTGTACAGTAACATGCACAGTGTTGTTTTTGACACTAAAAAATCGGAACTAAAAACTAAATATTCTTGTTCTAGGAGTTTGCAATGGAGTTCCGAAAAGTAACGCAAAATTCAATCAATTAATTTAAACATAAATAAATCGAACGATGAAATATGGACAATTCAAATACTAGTTATGTATTAAATGTCTCTCTGCATAATCGGATATCATTATAATGTATAATTTAATAAAATAATTACATACTAGACCATGAATCTTATGAAGGCCTACCAATATAGTTTCCTTCCCAATATAATGTCTTTCATCTAAATTCACGTTTTTAATCAAATAGCGAAATGTGTTGAGCCTTTCATTATCCGGCCCCTTTCAGACTAATACCGACGAGCTGTTTCAGGAATATTCCTATACAACGCGTTACAAATAGGTGTAGTTATACTTAACAGGAAAGAGGACCTCTTAGCAGTCAGTTAACCTCTTAACAAACCTATGGAAAATTTAGTAAATCGATGTTATGTATTCCTCTGTTTCCTTCGAATTACAGTAAACCTATTCAGTAGATTCATATTGTATATTTTGATATTTTAAAATTGAAGTCTGTCCTATTCCAGTATATCATTTTATTTTTCTTTATAAACTCTAAATTTTTTTGTGGTGTCACGCGAGTAAAACAGGGATTTTTGGAAGTTTACTATGAAAAAACGAAGGGTTGATAAGAAAAAATAAAATGACAGGAATATAGGTTAGTTCAGTATAAAAATATCAGGATATAAATTTATAGATTGGGCATATTATATTCGGAGGAAACAGGGGATGTGTCAAATCATCATCAGGCAGTGTTAAATATTGGGTTTTTCCCTTAGGAATTATCTCAATAACTGCCTGGAGTCTGGAACTGTGCCCGGTAGATGGCAATAGGCTCGCCCCCTAGGGCGAGCCTATTGCCATCTGTATGTAATTGGTCACATGGGACCAATAACATACTGGCGAAATGTGGGTGTATCTACATGGGACTGAGTCCTGGGTACATCTCTGCCTACCCCTTCGGGAAAAAGGCGTGAACGTATGTTATGTTTTATAATACATACCTACTGGCAAAATGTGGATGTGTGGTTATTTTTAGTATCGCCATTAATTATAATAAATTAAGCAAATGTGCCACTACAATTAGAAAGCGCGTCGCCATTAACATTATTCAAATCAAATTAAATCAAATTAATCGGCGATAGTAAGAGGGCTACTATGTTTGGGAGTATTATTGCCAATAACATTATCTACCCGGCAATAATATGGATTAAACACGTTGCGGTACTGTATAGATTATTCAAAGCTATGTGTTATGACAGTAAAATCTTCCATACAAAATGTCGCCACGGCTATAAATATAATATAATAATTTGAATTTATACTCTAACAGAACGAGTTACCCCCATTACACTGCTCAAGTCAATTCAAAATACAGGTTATATGGACAAGCCATATTGTCAGAGGTCCAGATCGCCAAGATTCCTACAAGGCCTCCGAAATTACCTAATGACTGCCCTCTACATATCGTATAGTCAACAGCCGGAACCTACAGTTTAACGTGCCATCCGTAACACTCGTAAAATCCACATGGTGAGATTCGATCCAGGGCCTCCGGACAAAGTCGGGCATATTCCCGCTGGACCACGGACGCTACAAAGGCTACAAATTACCAGTATAAACGCAAATAAACATTAATTCACAGTGCAGTGCGAGACGCGCTCAGCGGCGGTCGCGTACCGCCACACTGCACTGACCTTGATTTATTCACGTATTGCGCGGCTCTGCCGTTGCACGCTCGCGAAGCTATGAGTTCCGAGAAACTCATAGCCAACGAACTGCTGGCGTTCATCCAGCATGCCATCGATACTATGGACGAGGTCAGCATCTTGCTCTGCAAATCAAATTTTAAAGAAGAGGAGATTTGCAGGAGCAAGGTGCTGCTCTATGAGACTCTCGGCCAGGCTGACCGGATGCCGACCCGCAGGAGGGACGAGAAAGGGGAACGGAGCCTTCATCATCAACCTGCTGAAGGCGACCGACCCGGACGACGTGCCCGCATTCGTGGCGAAGCAGCTCCACAAGCTGCCACCAGTCACGTTCGACCACGTCGATGTCACCAGATTGTTGAAGGACATTATCACCCTGAAGACAAACCTGGATGAAGTTAAGTTTAGGTTAGAAGTCTCCGAAAGTACCATCGGTGAGTTGCGTGCCGAATTATTATCTATAAAACGTAATGATTCGGTAAGTAGGTCACCCGAGACTTCTAACGTTAACACACGTCGCGGAGCGCAAAATGCCGCCGTAGGCAGTTTTGCGTCGTCGCCTGCTGTCGCCGTGCGCGATGGACAGCGCCCCGCCGCTCCCACCCGCACCCCGCGTGAAACGTCAGCGAAGACGACCACGTCGCCCATGGCCTACGCGGCCGCCGCTGCTGCCCCCGCTGCCCCCGCCCCGCTCGCACCCGTGCAGCGGCCCCTCAATGAGGATAAGAAGCAGCAACGGAAAAAAACGTCACGCAAGCAGGTTATCCCGCGCCCAATGGATCCCGTCATGCGCATGAACAAGGTTGACGATGGCGGCTTCACCCTCGTGGAGAAGAAGAAGCGTCGACCTCGACCCGCCCGCAACCAACGCGGCACTGCTCCCGCTGCGACTACAGTCATCCGAGTCGCAGAGCCCACGATGGCGATATATCTCTCCCGGTTTGATAAAACCACATCCGGTGAGGAGATCGCTCGCTACATCGACGAAAAGCGCACAGAACGAGCTCCGGGAAAGGACTTCTCCAAGATTTCGCTGTCGAGGCTGGAGGCTACGCGGACGCAGACTTTCAAGTCATACTTGCTCCGGTTTCCGGCGAAATACAAGAAGACGTTCCTGGACCCACAATTTTGGCCCGAAGGCATCGTTTTCCGTCGCTTCAGGGAGGCGAAACCGAACAATAATATCCCTAAGCCATAATTAAATTAAGTGTTTTATATTTTTTATGTATGTCAGTCTGTAAGGTATTTATTAATATGGGCCTCTGGTGCGTATAATTTATTATACGCACTATTGCCTGAAATAAATGAATTATTAAATGAATTATTATTATTATTAAACATTCCGTTGAGGAGACAGTACTGCTAGAGCCGTACGGCCCTAGTCGTAGTGTCATACACGATTAAATGATATTATCTCTACAATGGCACTAATAATAAGCAATTTGTAGTTGTTTAACTTCATGTAGGCATAATAAGTTGCTATGCTCAAATGGCATCATGTTGAACCATATAACCATTCTTGTAACACCATTTCTTACACACATGATTTGCAATAAACAAAACTTGAAACTATCACTGTACTCGAATGTTTACGCCATTATCCGTAATGTCACTATCAAATACAAAATTACCACAGTTCATGCCGTGCGTCCCGCATCGTGTTAAAGTTCATTTCTTTTCACTATAATACATAGAGCCTATTCAAAAAATTGCTGTTTCATAGAAAAAGTTACTTGAACTATGACATTTTATAATATGTATGGAAAATTTCGTGCCGGCATAAGTAGAAACCATTGATAATGGCAAATTCTCAGTGTTAGTTCCCAGGCACGTTCTCATCCTGTGTAACTATTTACTCCGCTATCTCGAATTATATACATAATAATATTATATTAGAGTACTCATAACGGAAGTTGTCAACTTCGGTGAAAACCATCTGTTCATGTACCTATATGAGGCAGAGGGGAGTTGTAAATCTAAACATACATACATGAACAGATATTGTTTCATTTGATATATCCATGTGCTAATGAGGCGTTTTCTTAAAAAGAAAAATGGTGTAGTTCTCCAACTAGTAATAGATGGCGTAATTAAGAAAAACAAATACACATACATAAATACAGTCACGCCTTTTTCCCGTTGGGGTAGGCAGAGACTATTTCTTACCACTTGCTACGATCCTGACATACAACTTTCGCTTCTTCCACTTTCATCACATTCTTCATGCATGCTCGTCGGTTGTTGGTATTTTGACCTGGCCTTTCCTTAAGATAATATCAACTTGTTCATGAAAAGTACGCCTGGGTCGACCCCTACCGACTTGATCATTCACACTAGCCTTATAAATCTCCTTTGTCAATCTCCGTTCGTCCATCCTTGCCACATGTCCGAACCATCTAAGCAATATTTTCTCTATCTTTGTCACTACATCTTCTAACACGCCACAGTTTTCCCTTATCACACTGTTCATCCTCACCTCACTTTGTTCATCAAGCACCAAGCAGCTGTTTTAAATTTATGTGTCAATCACTTTAATGTTAACACTTCTTTTTCTATAATAACAACGCCATCTTTCCTTTTTTTAAGAAGTATTTTTAAGTTCGAAAACGCTTAATTGTATGTGGTTGATTGCAGTTTACTGCTATCATCTCTATTCATAAAAATCAAAGACTGACTGACTGACACACACACTAATCCCCCCCTTGGACCTACAGAGCTGAAATTTTGTATATAAATTACCATTATGATGTAATATAAAATATGATTTAAAACTATCATGGTTGTAAGTTCTTTCGTGATCATGGCGCATGTAACTGCTTCGAAATATCGGGAAACTTGCAAAACATCGAATCGTGGTAAATAACCCGTAATACAGTGGATACGCGGATGAAACCGCGGAGCACAGCCAATTTTGTATGATATTGACGCTGCAATTTTTATATTCGCTTGCGTAAAACGTGTGTAGTACCTGTTCACCTCTTTTTCCGCGAAATTTCACAGAAAAAATATTAAGGTACTGGTAGAGGCGTTTGACACTTCCAGTGATCTCTGTTCCAAGCATGTCATTATAATGATATACTTTTATGGAAATAAACTAAGACGACAGATGAATAAGCAGCTCTTTGTGCTAGATAACAGATTATAATATACCTTTTAAAATGTTTTTATACCAACAGCATACATAGTGCCCATGCATAGCATAGTGACCATAGATGGCCTCAAAAGCATGTGTCTATTAAATTCACCTGGAAACTCTGTCACCATGGTTCACACACCGACTCTATAAAAAGAAGAAGAATATAAAGAAAACGAGACTGACCGGTTGGCTCAGCTGATAGTGCTCCTGCCTTCTGAGCCCGGGTCCCGGGACAGGTCCCGGGTTCGACAGTTCCAGACTTCATGAAGTTATTGAGAAAATTCCTAATGGAAAAATCCAACATTTAACACTGCCTGATCTGGGGATCGAACCCGGGACCTCCTGATCGGCAGTCGAGCTTGCGTCCTGGCGTAGTGGACGCAAGGATATAATACTGAGGCAGATGGAAGCTAGGTATTGAACTCATGCGTTCTTCTTGTAAAGTTATCTTTCCGAACGCACGGTAGACTCAGTACTGTTTATTTTCATTGAAGTATAAAAGTATCAGATTGTGACCTATTTGCATAAATCTTTTTGACTTTGACTTTGACATAGTATATTAGTATACTACCTCGGTATATCGGCGTAGTGGTCGCAAGCGCTACTGCCGATCATGAGGCCCCGGGTTCGATCCCAAGTCAGAGATTTTGTAGTGGTAGACCTCTTTAGCAGGGGGCCGCCTGGGGAAGTACCACACCTTTGCCAGTTATTCATCCGCCAAGCAGTAATGTGCAAACATTACTGTGTTCCGGTCTGAAGGGCAATGTTACCAGCGAAATTACTGGGCATGATGAGATTCAACAACTAATATCTCAGGGTGACAGGCGCAGTGCAGTGCCGCGCAGAATTTTGAATTTTAAAACACTGGGTGGCTCTGTGTCTGATATGGGCAATCATGATGCTTACCATCAGGCACCTGATTTGCTCGTCTTGTCATTCAATAACATAAAAAAAAAGTAAGTCGGCCATAAAGTGTAATTGGATTTTGCCTCCAGGAATTTTGTGAACTGATTTGTGAGTGGGTCTGAAAACTGTGCTCGTTAGATGGCAAAACGCTCGCCAAGGGATCTCCAATCTACTATGGGACTGGATCCTGGATACACCTCTACCCTTAGGGTAAAATGCTTGATGTTATGTTTTGTTATTATTATTTTGCAATTAATTTATTTGGTAATAGAAGGGACTTGAAATTTCATCAAAATATTGATTACTATGGTAAAGTAATTGAACAAAATGTTTGAGTAATTGTCGGTACGTTTTAATGTAATTTTCTCGCTAACGACTTTGAATTGGAAATTCGAAGTTCACGGGTTTATTGGAAAACTGCGATCGATACAATAAATCCGTTCCTCCGTTTCGGTCAAAGGCATTTGCGCTTGAATGGAGTTGAAATATTACATAAGTAACAATTAAAAAAAAAAACTATTGAAAAATATTAACCTCTAGATTTTTAAACTCTTAACGTGCGATTCGTGCCATAATCTATGAGATGCGTCCACGCGAATCCCTGAGAGATTTCTTTATATAAATAAACTTACTGACCCTACCATCCTTATAAATTTATGAGAACGACATATATGTGCGTAAAAATTTCCATTTTTTTTATAATATTGAGTAACAGGACGAGCAAATCAGGTGCTTGATGGTAAGCATTATTATTGCCCATATCAGATACAGTGCCACCCAATGATTTAAAAAAATTAAAAATTCTTCGCGGCACTGCACTGCGCCTGTCACCCTGAGATATTAGTTAACATAAATAAATGCAAATTAAAAAGTGACCTACATTATTTTAATACTAAGAAAAAACTCTTCGGCATACAGACTGGGTTCATTGTCGTCACCATCATCTCAGCCATAAGACGTCCCCTGCTAAACATAGGCCTCCCCCATAGATTTCCGTCCAGTCCGGTCGCAAGCGGCGCCCATCCTGCGTGTTCCTGCCGCCCTTATCAGATCGTCTGTAAACCTTGTGGGTGGACGTCGTACTCTGCGCTTGCCGATTCATGGTCTACATTCGAGAACTTTACAGCCCCATCAGCCATCAGTTCTACACACTGACACACAGTTCAATATTATCGTATTATAATTTATGGCCCAATCTATTATACCTATAAATAACTGTCTATTGTTGAAACTTTGACCAAGTTTTTGATTTTTAAAATCTTTTGCAATGAACATAGAATACAATTTTAATTTTGGTTGTACCTGTATTTTAATTGAAATTGTAGTTTAAGGGAATTTTTTGCATGAAATAAATATTGTTAGTATTTATTTTTTATATTTATTTATAATATTATGTAGATACATAACTAAGGAACATAACTAAACCTAAAAACCGAATGCTGTAGTGGTATATACAGCCCATGTGCCTTTTCGCATACTGAAAAAAGCTTTTAGTTTAGCGAATATTTTACTAAAATTTGCTGGGATGTGAACCATCTGACCCGAATATATTCATGCCGACAACTTTTGATTACGAGGATTGAGAGCATATTGAGAGTAATAAACTACTATCATGTGACCCAAATAACCGGAAGGGTTGAAAGGAAGATGGAAAGCGATCGTCCCAATAAATGCTTAGACACCAAATTGCTTTATCCTAACTTTATGACACCTTTTTCTTATCCCTTTTCCCTTCATGAAAAATACACAGATAATCAAATAATATTTTTTGTCTGATAGTTGAATCTGATCTGTACTAGATTTTAGACAATATTCATAATTTAACTATAGATTATTTTAACGCAATATAACCCATATTGCGTTAAAATAATGAGACAAAATGCCGAGACAAAATGTGTTCATGATTGTAATGCATGCTTTGAAGTTATTTATATATTAAAAACTTTCTTGGAGCTCGGGAACTACCGTAGAGCTTGGTAAATACTGATAGGACTCATCTTCATAAAAAACCACTGTTCAGGAACGGAGGCTTCGAAATCCAAAACTCCCAGGGTTTCTTCTTAAATACGTTTAATTACGAATTACAATAATTGTGTGTAGCGGTTGTTACGATAAAATTGTTACGATAAAATTTAAAAATTCTTATTATTCACTTGAATAATAAGAATTTTTAAATTTTAAATCGTACTTGCTCTGAATTCGTTTAAATTTTTATAACGAACGAGTTATCGACGTAATCTATGACGTATGACAGCCAGATGCATGACGTGTGAGCAGGATGACAGGTGACATCAGCTGATGGCTCGCATCCTCCATCTTGGGTAGATTGGTTGAATAGCCGACCGGTACATGGCGGCAGTAGTATCGGCCGCAACAACCACTATTAAAGATATATAAACCTATCTAATTACCCGGATTCGATCCCCAGGTCAGGCAGTGTTTAAATATTGGATTTTTTCATTAGGAATTATCTCAATAATTGCCTGGACTCTGGAACTGTGCCCGGTCGATGGCAATAGGCTCGCCCCCTATTACATGGGACTAATAACATACTGGCGAAATGTGGGTGTATCTACTATGGGACTGAGTCCTGGGTACACCTCTGCCTACCCCTTCGGGAAAAAGGCGTGAAGGTATGTTTATGTTTTTTAATTACCTATCTATATTTATTCAGTAATTATCAGATTTTAGTTTTACATGTTTTTATTATAGACCTACTGATAACTACATTCTTTATTATTGACAGAGCTACAGAGCCTCATTATAAACGCAATTGAATAATTGAATAAAATTACCTGTTATTTTAATGCATAGATTTATAAAAGTTTTCATTTATCCATAAGATTTATGGAACAACTAAAACTTTTAAAATAATTCAAATTATTCAAATAGGTACGCGTATTTCATTGATGCAAATAGCTTTTCTCATCTTTTGGCTTAATTTCGTTGTGCAAATCTTTGGAAAAAGGTTGTTTTTATAGGCAGCATCTACATTTTACGCTTCTTGGACAGTTTCATTTTAAATCGTTGTTCTCTTCTTATTTGAATGTAAATTCACGTTACTGCGGTCGTTGAATGATTACCTAACATAAATACTTAATTTGAAACAGAAAACTCCCTCAGTCGGTCGGATGGACTGCCTCTGACGTAGCAGTTTGCAAGCGCTCATGAGGTCCCAGGTTCGATCCATAGGTCAGGCAAAAAACGTTATTAGTTTTTTAGCATGGAGTCTGGAACTGTGCCCGGTGTAATATCAATAGGCTCGTCCATATCGGTAGTACTAAAAACATAAGTGGCAAATTGTGGGTGAACCTACATGGGGATAGATGACTTAGCAGGCCCTAGTAGGCAGGAGCCTACCCCTACGGAAACATGCGTGATGTTATTTTATGTGAAACAGGTTTTTTTTATCCTGATAAATTTTGTTTTAAAAGTTTGCAAATTTCATAAACAACTCAATCTTAAAAACGACGCTTCAGTGGTGTTTTCGCCGCGGTAATGCAGTATCACTGCAAAATACCTGCCTCGCCCATTAACGTTTTTTATACCGGCGTCTTTTACCATCTTCGAGTAAAGTGTTGATTAACTACTACTCGCTAATTAGGACTACTCGGCAAATAGAAGTCCCAAGTAACTTTTGACAGTTTCACAAAAAAAGGCCAGTTTATGTACCGATTGGCATAACTTTATGAAATTAGCACTGCGCCTTACTCGCCACTTTAATAGACTGAGAGGATGTGTGAAAGTAGCCCTAAATGTTTTATCCCTGTAACGCTTTGGATTGTAAGTCTGTAAGTTACTGTATGTGTTTGCAATAAAGAACAACGTCCCGCGCCCAGCCATGTTTTGGCGATTTTGTTTTTTTTTTTCATCATCATCATTATCATCATCTCAGCCGTAAGACATCCACTGCTCAAACTCAAACTCAAACTCAAACAGATTTATTCAAATAGGTCATAATCTGACACTTTTGCACGTCAATAAAGATAAACAGTACTGAGTCTACCGTGCGTTCGGAAAGATACCTCTACAAGAAGAACGCACAAGAAACTTGTAGGGCTTAATTTTTTCAACAGATAGTTTTACAATATTTGGTTTGGTTACATTCGTTTTCTTTAAAGGTGCCGCGAGGCAGCTATGCAGAAGTTTCCAGGCATCTTTGTCCTCTATGTACTGGTTGACTTTATAATAAGCCTTCTTTAGTAAAGTAGATTTTATATAGGTTTTGAATTTACCCTCTGAGAGCCCAGTTATCTCTTTTGGGATTTTATTATAGAAACGTACACTATTTCCTAAGAATGTCTTTTTATTTGTTTTAGATAATCTAAAGCTAGGTGCAGCTATTTTGTATTTATTTCTAGTATTAAAATTATGAAGGTCACTATTTAATTTGAATTTATGTAAATTTTTACGCACATCATAGGCTGATCATAGGCCTCCCCCATAGATTTCCAGTCAGGACAGTCATCAGTCCGGTTGTAAGCGGCCCGCCTCCAGCGTTCCTGCCGTCTTTATTAGATTGTCTGTCCACCTTGTGGATGGATATCCTGCTTGCTGGTCCGTGCGTTGTTTTTTATACTAAAACATAAATAATGAAAGTGCGGTCTTTTTAGGTTAAGTTATTTTTGGCTAATAAATTGAATCAGGCTTGGCATGGTTCGGGTGTATCTATTTGGTCCTCGCTTTTACCTGCTTGTGTGTTGACCAATTTTATATAATTGGATGGCCACTGCTCTCAAACAGAGAAAACTAGTTTTCTCCTCTCATATGAAACTGTACTTATTACAAGTAGATAAAAAATAGATCGAGAGTGTAAGTTCGAGTTACCTACCTTATATATATATAAATATATATATAAATAATATAGTATGCCTAATTATTTATTTCAAACTAAGAAGTAACCCGTCGCAAATTTTGACGGGTATCAAGGTGTAAGGTTTATATATATTTATTTCTCAAAAAGACAGAAGTGTTACGAAAATAAATAATAATAATTTAGGTACAAGCAGGATTTTTGTTTAAACCTTCATTTTGGCGTTATAAATGTTATAAATGGTGTCACTAACAAAAATAATACCTAATAGCATTTCCTCTTTGCATGCAATGTTGCGGGCGGGAGGAAGGAGGTTTTTGACCCTAAAAATCAGAACTAAAAACCAAAGATTCTTGTTCCAGAGGTTATAAATTTTGTCTCAAAAGATTCATATTATAATGTGTCTGCGTCGTAAATTCTATAAGGCTTAAGGCTCAGAGTAAGGATACCAAAGAGAAACAGTCGTGCAAAAATCTGTTCCAAGCCGTGAGTCTGGTACCGCCACAATATAGTCTGGTACTATGTGGTTAGTTGCATGGCAAGCGTAGGCTGTGCGCGTGATGCCAGTGTTAGGTAAAAAGCTAACCGAATAACAACAGATACGTGCGTGAAAGCGATAGCTTTTCATAATTTAGGCAAGTATTTACAATAATTTTAGGAATTTATATATCCATATTGCTTGTTTCTATTTTATTTTAACTTTTTAACACAATAAAATGGACAACAGCGCTTTGTTCGAATGAAAAACTATGAAGTCGATTACATTTTAAATATTTTTGGATAATATTATTATCCGAACATAAATATATTTTTTTACATAAATTAAGGTTTGGCATTAATTTTTATAATTTTTTTTTCCTAATTTTTAGTAATTGTAATTTTATTTCATTTCATTTTTCTGTATTTTAATTTATTATGGATTTTAATTGTATTATGGTGAACAACCGAAATAAATGGATTATTATTATATTATTATTAATTACCTAGTGGATTGAAAACATTTAAAACATTGAATTAAATATTTGTTTATTTTATCTCAATAACGCACTGTGCATTATAATATTATACTTTTTGTTTCTAATTGGTTTACATTGCATAGTCCTCGTTAATATTACAATTTATGATAACATTTAACATTTTTGTGACTTTCGACTATTTATTAAGAGTAGGTATAAAAGTAATCATATCACGTAACAATTTAGAATAATATCGTCAAAGACCCTTTCTACGTGCTAGAATCAGGCCCACGAACCTGTACTCACTATTGTACTCACTACCTGTACACCGAGATTCTATCATGTAACTTAATTATCTTTACAAACATAAATACATTTTAATTTTAAAACTTTTTGACCCTTTTAAATTTTATTTCTTGTAATATTTATTTATAAAAGTTAAAAAGAATAAGTGTGATTAATTTATTTTAAAAATTTAATCACTAAATATTTTAGTGCATATAAGTCTACTCCAATGCTCCTATGTTTGCCCGCGTCGCTTAGTGTCAAATTTAACATTGAACTTCATAGGGTGAAAAATCGTTCAATCCAAATTAGGCTTTAAAGCAATCAGGTAAATAGAGTTTAAATTGAAATAATAGAAATTCACATATAAACATACATTCACGCCTTTTTCCCGAAGGGGTAGGCAGAGGTGTACCCAGGACTCAGTCCCATAGTAGATACACCCACATTTCGCCAGTATGTTATTGGTCCCATGTAATAGGGGGCGAGCCTATTGCCATATACCGGGCACAGTTCCAGACTCCAGGCAGCTATTGAGATAATTTCTAATGGAAAAATCCAATATTTAGCACTATGCCTGACCTGGGGATCGAACCCGGGACCTCTTGATTGGCAGTCGAGCATGCGCCCACTACGCCACCGAGGCAGTCAATAGAAATTCAGCAGATGTCAAAGCGCGTAATTGTCAGTGATGGACACCTTTTTGTGAAGCTTGTTCAGGGATTGTGCGTCTGTAGAAGGAAGCAATTCAACGTCATTGGCCTAAGGTCAAGAAAGAGTTTTTCGGGATTATCTCGGTTTCTTTTGTTCCAATGATGTTAATCTCTATTATAAAATACTAGCTGTGCCCCGCGGTTTCACCCACGTAATCTTCATTCCCGTGGGAATATCGGGATAGAAAGTACTTTTGATGTTATTCCAGGGTCTAAACAATCTATATACGGAATTTCAGCCCAATCGGTTTTAGCGTGAAAGGGTAACAAACAACCATCTACCCTCACAAACTTTCGCATTTATAATATTAGTGGGATTAACAAACACTATCAAACTGAAGCATTTTCAAAACAAAAGCCAATTCTTCATGATGCAGCTGATCGGTAAATTTTAATGTAAACTCGTAATATTATTTAATGTATTTCGCCATTCCTTCTCATGAGGTTTACTACTTCTTTAAGTAACGTTGCATATCTTTTTAGAAGGCTTCATATAATTCCGATATATTGTAATGTTTTCATATTATTATAATAACTATTGGTTTACGCGGTGTATAATTAGAGTAGACCGAGTTGAGTTAGATATTCCGGCCAACTTGCGTAGGTACTTTATAGCTTCCATTAGATCAAAGTATCGACATTATCCTGCTGTCTCCACTCAAAACCCCTCTACGTGAGCGTTATCGGGACAATGATATTATTATATTTATAAAATATCGTGACAAATATTATTTTAGTAAATATTAAAGCCAAAGTCGATTTTATGATCATTAAAACGATCGAAAATTTCTTTGTAGTCGAATCAGTGTTGGTAAATTTAATATGGCAGCTAACTTTCTGTTTGATCAGGAAATTCCGTCCTCAAGTTACATCTTAATTATAGCGGCGGTTTAAATTAGATTTAAACTTTTATTACGTTGAGTTACCTCAACAAATTCTACTTTTGCTGAGCAAGAAAGATGAGGCCCTCTAAGATTTTTACTTCTATTAAACAACTACGAGTATGTTCACAGTTCCATTTTCCATTTCCGAGGAATTATGTCGTCATAAGTGAGGTGCTCGTAGGTGTTTAGAGCTTATTCGAATGTCATTGGAGACTGCGTTACGTAATCGTGTGCAGGTTTATTATTGATAATTAGCATCCTCTAAAAAATTTATCGTAAGAACATAGGTATTTTAGGGTATTTTGAACAACTTCTCAATGAAACCCACACTGAAAACATGAAAAAAAAAACTGTTTTATAGAAATGGCTCCTTCGCCTTGATCAAAATGTATGGAACAGTTGATTTTTAGAGCACACTTAACAATGAAAATGATGAATACAATGACTATAATATAATTTTTTAATTTATTCGAATTAATATCAATTTTTTTGCTCATAATTCTTTTTTAATTCCTAGGTATGAGTTTCATATTACAATTTAATATGTATTTTGTCGACATGAAACTTACAACCCAAATTAAAATAAATAACATATAATAAAAAAACGATATTAAAATGATTAAAAGATGAATAACTCAAGCGAGGGGGCTCTGGTGTCTTTAGCTCAGTTTAAATAATATTACAGACACCAAGGGTCGCATATAAAACCTACACCTCTTCCGTTATTTGCAAGTACCTAAAGTCATGTATTCATAATGGTCAAAAAAATATTTTTTATTATTATTTTACTATTTATATTAATATGGGAATGTAACTGATTATCAGAACACGGTATACCTATTCTTTTATTATGGACCTTATAAAAATACTAATTTCTGACACAAAAACACAAAAAACACCCATAATAAGATATAAGTACTACCTTTTTTCTTTTCAGAATTTGTATCAATAACAAAATAAATACTCATATCGTTCTCATAATCGCAATTTGCAATCTAAAATCTTATATTGTTGTTAAAATAAGGAAAACATACACACACCTACACACCCCCCCCACACACACAAAGCCCATGTTGCTAAACACAGCAGACGCAGACCCGCCGATACATCAAATACAATAACTAGTACGTAATGATAGATACTACCTTTAATTAATTAATGTTTTTTAAGTGATTAAGTATAAATATAAATACCTGTATATTGTTTTATAGGTAATCGTAAGTCGGTAACCCTGTCAGGACCCCCGCGATTCAGGCTAGCACTAGTGCGGAGTCCACTGAAAATCATGTATCATTCAAACTTTGGCAAATAAAGATTTTTGTATTTGTATTCTGTAGCTGATGCGAGATTCTTATTTCGCTCGTCGTGATGACGAGTAAATTGGAAACTTACACGACGGGTACTCACTGAATTCTCTAGGTAATGTAAAATATCTTTGTAGGTATTATATAATATTTATTGTAAATAATCCATTGCACGTTTAGTTAAGTAATATACTCTTTTAATTTAAAATACCTGTTTTAAATTAAATTAAACTTTGAAAATATTACCACTACTGTAAAAAGTAATTTTATCAGATTATTTGGGTGTCCATATACGGGCATAACAACCCTATTTTGTGAAAATCATGCGCGCCATTGTTGAGCGTACTCCAAATTTCTGCACGGAGGCGCCATGTTAATTAATCTGCATGTAGATGCAGAATCTGCATCCTTAGAGTTTGCAGTATGTGGGACCACGCGTGATTTCTATGCAAACGGAGGTACCTACTTACACACAAATATCACAGTATGTCTTCGCACCACGAAGCATAATAAAGAGCGGTGTGAGATTCGCCTTTATGAGGTGTGTACATGGACAAATAAAAAACAAATCACTAATAAATATGACAATAATTTAATATTACATATACACACAGTCAGAGTACTAGTCACAAAATTCTCATTATCTATAAGAAACGTTTAGGACTTTAAATATCAAACACTATTGTTCAATTTGTGTTCGGTCAATCGCCTCATCTCTATGCACACAACACAATTAACCTGACCGACGGCTTGTATTTCAGTAAAGCTTTCCTCTTTAATGTTGTCGGTCAAAGGCTTCCACTTGTGTTATAATAAGCTGATGTTGTGTCCGTTGGAGTATTTTGCTGAAGACCTCAACGACCTGACTGTTGTCAGTCTCACGGAGGATGTATTGTTGTCACCGCGTCGAAGAAGAGACGCGTGGTGACCTCCCGACTCTCTGCAAATAGAATCTTATATATATTTTCATACCTAAGTTTAGTATTTTAATTTCGTAAATATTAAACCCCAAACGACCTTTTTGCCGTTTGGACGTTTTTAACATAATAATTAAAGCTCAATTTATGCTCAATAGTTTAGGTAAAAAGGAAAGTTTAGCTGAGTCGTAATTACGTTAGAATAATTATTATAGGTCTAAAAAAATAGAATGGCAACATTTCGAATGTATAGATCTTTTCCTAGTTTTATCTATTAATATTCAGAAGACATAAATAAATGTACTAGATGATAGAGAGAAGAGAAAATGAAGGCAAGAGTTTTCTTATTATTACCATAGCATAATAAGTACTACCTATTATTTTAGGTCAACTGTGCGTCTAGACGGAGCAAAGATGGGGTGCATACAGAATACTATTACGTGCAGTCTGATAGAGAGGAGTCCCTCCCCTGCCCACGCCTGAAGCAGTACCGGCAGGCTTCTATTACGCTATGACGCTCATTCAGGCTGCCTGAATGTTGACCTACTAGTAGGTACCTTGTACTTATTATTATACTAGGATTTCTATGAACAAAATAATAGCTATGGAGACGATTTGTTATAAAACCTATATACTAGGTTTTTTTTTTTTAAGGGCAGAGTGCCTTTATTGAAAAAGGACTAAACAATAGAGCTACCTACTTACTATGTGCCCTAACTATATACACTATACCATAGAACACTTCGAAAATCCACAGGCCGTGTGTCAGCCTATAGAAAATCCTAGTGCTCTAAACCACTGTCAGATGGCAGCGTACCCAAGATACTGGCGGCATTGCCCCGTTGCATAGCAATGCTTATACGTTAAGCCAGATAAACGCCAGCATTTTGATCACGCGTCGCCTCGACCAAGCGCTCAGATAGATTTTTGAAAATGCGGTGAGCTCCTGGACCTCACGGTCCCAGAGTCTCGACTCCAAACGGTTCAAATATGTAACCGCTACCAAGGTTTGCATATTTGCTCCGCTTGCGTTGCTCGGCAGAACCCGCCGCCTCACCAGCCGTACTTTGGGTCTCTGGTACATGTGACGGCGCTAGTGTGTCAACGCAAGTAGCGTCCCACACCAGCGGCCGCCCCAGCTACAAAGGAACGAGGGTTACCGTCAGGTCTTTTACCATCGTTACGCATCAAACCGTTCGGTTCGAGCCGCAACCCAAGCACTCTTTGTCTCAGCTAAATTAGAAACATCGAAAGCCCCTAAAGAAGGGACTCGCGAGTAAGCGAGGATTTTTTGAATTAGGTTGTCCGAACTGTGCACTGAGGACAAAAAAGCCGAGGGAGCGACACTTGAAATTTTGCGGACCCCTAGGCCTCCAAACCTGACGAGTAAGGAGGCTTGAGACCAAGCCCTGTCATCCAAGTTTAAATTTAATACAGACATTAGGGTATTCTTTATGACATTGTCTGAGCTTACGAGAAACTTATTGTGTTTCCACAACGGACAACATCGTAAAGAATACGTAAATTTTGGCAAAAATAAGCAGAATCTGATAATGGTGTATGCCATATGGGCATTAAGTTTCAGTTATCTGTTAAAATTAAAATATTAATTTTAACATACGTTTGAGAAATAAATAATTGAATTAGGAATTTTCACAAAAAACAATATCTACATAATAGTTTAAATTGTAACGTTCACAATATTACTTTCGTAGTAAAGTTTTCATTGTATTTTATTATATTTCATAGTAAAGTTTACATGAAATACTCGCTTAGTGAAAAGTTTTTGATGTAGGTTCTCATAGTCGATAAAATATCTTTGGCCGCCTGTAAAATACCACAATATCTTTTAAATTGGTACTCTTGGAGTTTTACGAGTATGTTCATTTTAATAAATTTGTAGGGACATAATTATAGGATAGTTTAAAGTTAAATGTTGAACCATTAATAAATGTTTGCCCGTAGTTTTACTTACAACCCAGTTAGCTAGGCGTAGAAGTAGCATAAGTTTTGTGCATATTACGAGAACAACTTAATCATAATATTATAGGAGCGTGGTGCATGCGTCCGACCGGCGATCGGTTATTCTAAGTGAAATTACGTTCATTTTCTAAGAATTCAGCATCCCTATTGTAATTAACAGCTTACACGGGCGACGAGAAATTTAAAATTTAGGTATTTTAAAAATGTATCGCTGTCGCGTTTCTCTTGAAAGTTTGAGTTATCATTGTGAGTAAACACAGACATTGATAACAGTGTGAGCTACCTACGCGAGCTTTTTGCTGTCAGTCGAAAAGTTTGTGACGCTTGTTGTGCACTAATTATTTCAATTCAATTCAATTCTTAATTTGTGGCTTGTGACACTAATTATTTACATATCGTAGGTATTTATTCTTTATAGACTTTTCAGTTTGTTTACTGCTAGTAAAGTCAATTGTCTAAATTTATTCACTGCTTAAGTCGAACACGATTTGAACAAAGGGTTGTAACGTTGTTTCCGTCCGCTAGCGCCTTTTATGTATTAGATTAGTTGTGTACCTGCTAAACTTCTACTCAAAAAAATTAATTTGTCTAGGAAAAACCACGACGTGTGTTTCATTAGATTTTTGGTTTTTATCCGACTTCAAAAAAGGAAGAGGTTCTCAAGTCAGTAAGTTGCGCGGTGAACAAAATACAAAAATATGTACCTAAGTAAAAGAAGCCAGGTCTACAGTGCACAAATTCACTAGTATTTATTGTTTAAGTTATATTATTTTATCTCAGATTTTCATGTAGACATATCTAGCCTGGAATTTTGGTTTCATTTTAGTCGTTTTTGATTAAATATATTGTAGCCATAGAATAATAATGTTATCGCGGCTTAAAATACGTGAATCCCTACTGTACGCGAAAGAAACTTAATGTTTAAAATTGCTCACATTGCCTCACTAGGACCGCTCTCAATATTTCTTTGCCGCGGTTGCGATGTAATAACTGTAATAACTGGAAGTAATAACTTGCCTAGTACACCGTGTTTGGATGATCTGGACGTCGGAAGTGGCTATTATTTATTTAGATTGCGAATTATTCAAGGAATTCACGTATTTACACTTGTCTATTCATTTTCAGTTACCGGTATTGGTTAATCATTGAAATCCAAGAAATGGACATTACTAGTGTCCATAAGATATTATATTGACTGTGTGTCCCTTCTCTAGCTGTGTGTACGTGTAAATCCCTCCTACCTCAAACCCTTCCCCCTAGAATGCAAAAAGGACAACTGCAGCTCAAAGCGATTATAGCTACAAAAATTGCCGAAATCGATTTTTTGTATTTCAGTGTTCCCTCCCAGAATAATTGACCTTATCCATAAATTTATATCTTGAAAATTAGAAAATGAAATAGGCTATGTTCCTATTATTTTATTTCCGTTTCTAAACTCTTCATTTATTTCTAGTGAACGTCTAATTACGCATGTAAAACTGGAACAGTTTTTCTTGTTTTTAAAGGGTCATATTTCATTTGACAATGAGTTTGTAGAAAAATAAAAATGACAGGCTCACTGAAAACTTAGATTTATGAAAAAAAAAAACACTGCTCTGACGCAGTTATCTAGGGAGGAACCACAGGAATACGTTTGTATGGAAAACATCATCCCCCATCTTTCGTCTTAATTAAACTTCTAAGAAAGATAAAAGGCAAGATTTTTTTTCATTTCTTTCGACAGTCGTAGGGTTAAAGTCAGTAGTATAATAAAGTATAAATGGGTTTTACAAAAGTAAAGCTTTATTCATTTTTCTTTATGATAGTGAGTGACAAGACGAGCTAATCAGGTGCCTGATGGTAAGCAGTGTTTTAAAATTCAAAATTCTGCGCGGCACTGCACTGCGCCTGTCACCCTGAAATATGAGTTCTTGAATCTCATCATGCCCAGTCATTTCGTTGACCTTCAGATCGGAACACAGTAATGTTTGCACATTACGGCTTGGCGGATGAATAACTAGCAAAGGTGTGTGTGGTACTTCCCCACCCTGCAAAAGAGGCCTACCAGAGAGAGAGGTTTATTCTAAGATTGGATTAAATTAGATTTTTTTAGTAAATCTTTGGATTGTTATTTACTAGAACCTAGTTGTCTTAATTTAACGTAATAGGCTTGTTGACTAAATTTGAAAAATTGGTTAATACATTATCTTACTATCTATTTTACCCTAAAAACTTATTATTGTTGAAAAATTCGATCATTTATATTGTGTATTTTTGGTTTTAAAAAATCAATTTGAATTTACCGCAAAAACGGTCCAGACTGTCATGGCGTTTTGAATGACGTCACGCCGTGGCAAACATAACAAAGGAATCGTGTGTTTTTATGGGAGTTGTTAGTTTTCTCTAATTAAAAATGAATTCCTCTTATTACAAGGACTGTGTAGTGCCCCAGTGTAAAAGTATGACTATAAAAACGCCAAACAAATTATTCATTTATGTTCCAAACAATAAACATATACGAAAAAAGTGGCTAAACCTTGCGAGGAGAGATGATGTTAATAGTTTATCTGCAGTTTCGAGAATGTATTTCAGTGAAGATCATTTTGATGTAAGGGAACCCGCAAACTGCGACTTTGAGCTGCCGCGACAGGCGTTTTTGCGTTTGCAGCGCCGCAGCTGCGCGTTTTGGCGACACCCTGCGTTCGGAAGCCTGCAGCGGCGATCGGCGTTTTTGCGTCTGCAGCGCCGCTGCTGCGCGTTTTTGCTTCTGCATCGCCGCAGCGGCGCGATTTCTTTGCGTTCGGTCAACCATAAGTATCTAAATATTAAGATACTAGAACGCGTATGATACGAATACAATAAGTACTTAAGTAGTACTCATAATAATATTATGCTAACAATAACCCGGTTACCATCCATCTAGAAATCACACCTATAGCCAAATCAAGTAGTTTCCATCCATTCACAATAGTCCTTGCACCTAGCGGGGGCTGTCCATTACCTTTAGATTAAATCTTAAAGGTGCCTCTGCACTTATCAAATGCGAGTATCAAATCTTTTATTTTTTTAATAATTTTTTAATAATAAATCTACTCGTATGTCATCCTTTTCGTCTAATCTTAAGATGTTGATTTTGGTGGTAAGCGTTTCTGTAAATTGTTTGAGGTCTTCTGATGTTTTTAATTTAGTAATGGTATTTTTATATTTGGCTCTACTTTTCTTTGTCTGAGATGTTAGAATTGTACATCTTAATAACCGGTGATCACTGGCAAATGACATGTTTGTAATTACTTCAAAATTTGTGAGTGTTTCTTTTGAATTGGTTAATATATAGTCAATTTGACTCTTTGCCTTCTTTGGTGATATCCATGTCCACATGTTTTTTACCTTCTTTTTGAATTGGCTATTTGTTACATATAAACCATTTTCCCAGCAAAACTGTAAAAGGATTTCACCTCTTTTATCCCGTTTTCCATAGCAATAGTTACCAAGTATTTTTCTTCACCTTTCAGTCGTTGACCAACACGAGCATTAAAGTCACCTGTAATAAATATGGTGTTTATTGCATTGTTCTAAAGTTTGTTGAAGTTTATTATAGAAAATGCTAATTTCTTGGTCATTTGCATCAATAGTAGGTGCATGGACTTGGACAATAGAGTTTTGTATTGTCAAATGTAAGGTTTAAAATGCATATCCGTTCTGAAATGCCTATGAAGCTCTCAATATATTTATCTTATACTTATTTTTTATTAAGAATCCAACACCAAGTTGACCTTTAGTTTCACCGTAGTAACAGAATATATGTTCATCATCTTCTGTAATATTTTAGCCTGTTCTTCTTATTTCTGCGAGACCAATGATATCATATTTTAATTTAGATATAGAATTTTTGAATTCTGTTAGTCTTTCTTGTGACAAAAGAGAACTTGCATTGTATGTACATATATAGAGTGGTTGGAGTGGAGGGTTGTAGTCATTCACCCCCGCGGTGACCGGCCGTGGTGGGGGTATAGTTGTAGGCAGAGAGGTCACTGTTTGTCAATTTTTATTGGAATAACATTGTGGCGGTGAGATGTTCTCTGTTGTGGAAGTAGAATGTATTGGTTCTGGAAGGGGGTCTCTATTATGGCTTTGATTTCTAATAATGTATTGATGTATAGTTGGATTTTGCTTCTTATATGGTTTCTTTGTATATCTGTTGTTTGTTTCATTTTCGACGATTTGCTCTGGGGAATGTGATAAGTGCCTTTTATTGTAAATGCGTTTGGCTCCATTACCATGATTTTGTTGGTTTTGTTTCGGCTCTGGTATTATTACAAGTTTATTGTATTTCAAAAATGCTTTTTGGCCCTTGTTTCTTGCTTCTAGTAACGCTTCGGTTAATTTCTTTCGGTCTTCTTGTATTTCAGGTGGAAAATCTTTTTTGATATAATATAGCGTATTATTTAGAGATTTTTTGTTTTTCAAGTTCTATTTTTAACCCCATTGTGGTCACAGTCACAACAATAGGCCTCATCTTCCCTTCTCCTTTTTTTCCTAAACGTCTCACTTCTTCTATAATGTCTTTGTTGCATCGTATTTTCATGTTTTTATAAATAATTTATTAATAATTTCCAGTATAATGTTTTGTAATTCATAGTAGCTTCTTTCGTTTTCTTCTATTCCAAAAAATATAATGTTCTTTTTCCTAATTATTCTGTCCAGGCGTTTTATATGTTGTCCCTGTGTATCTGTGGTTTTCTCTAGTACATTGAATTTAGTTTCAATATTTGAAAATTTTAAGTCTATTTTGTTGTTAATAATTTCTGGTATACTTTGTTTCATATCTCGTATTTCATTAGTTTGTTCGTCGAATTTTCTTTCTATATTTTTAATCATTATAATAAGTTGTTCCATGGTGTTTTTTGTTGTATCAAACTTCCTCGTTGAGACTTGCAATACGACCGGCGTAACGGCCGGTGACACCTTGACGAGTAATGACTTGCGATTTTTGAGGTTATATTCATCCGAAATTTTTATGTAAATGTTCAGTAAAGCTTGAATCGATGTATAAACACAACAGTTAATCTTGTCTTTACACACTGCACTGATTTTTTTATGAGTTTTGAACGTAATAACGCTTAAATACACTTAGTTAGGCGGAAATGTTTTTTTGTAAATAGTTGGTTTTGGCACTAGTTCACTAATTTTATACTCAGTAATTTATTGTTTTGTTGATATTTAATATTTTGTGTCCATATTTAACACTTAAGCACTGATATATAGCTATTTATAATTTTTATTTTGAGAAACAACACAGAGCTGACATATGCCATGGCACAGTAGCGCCCTCTCCACTACTCTATTAATAACTTTAAAAATTTCTAGTACATCATTATTTTAACTTCTATGGCAGCGCTTGGTCGAACGAAAAACTATGGAGTCGTTTACATTTTACATATTATAAAATAATATCTAAATACGAACAATTTTTTTTTAAATCATTTAAGTTTTGGAAGTAATGGCAAAACTTAGTTAGCCTCGCCTAGTGTGAATTATAATTTTGTTATTTAATTTCAAATTGTGTCTGCATTGTATTCTTCTTCTTTCTGCCCTTATCCCACAATAAACAGCACGTTTTCTTCCTCTACTCCAGTCTTATGATCCGTCATCTCCTCTGTAGAGTCGATTATATTTTACATATTTTTGTGTAATATAACAACATAATACATTGCCTTATTTAAATCAATTAAGTTTTGGTAGTAATGCCAAAACTTAATTAGTCTTGCCTAGTGTATTGAGTTAAATTATATTCATTATTATATATTAAATTGCGTCTGCATTGTATTCTTTCGCAGCTCGCGCACCACCCAAACTCTAGTTACATATAAGGGTTACCTGTGGCGGCTTTACCCGCATTAAATGCATCTTTCTTATGAGCATATTCGAATAAATTGTATTTCTGAAAGATCTAATCTCTCACAATAATATAGCAAAATCGGTCGAACATAGAGAGTAGAGAGTTAATTTTACATTTGCTTATAATATTAGAATAACATATTATTTTTGTGACTTTCGACTATTTATTATATGAAAAAAGTAATCTTGTCATATTATTACAATTAAACGTCAAAGGGCTTTCTACGTGCTTACTTCGGGCTATCTTTTCACTATTGAACCTAAATCCTTAAATTTTACTACCATAAATAAATATTTACTGTTACAAATATTTTTTGAATATTTATGTGGTTATTATTATCTATGTTATAATGAATCATTAGAATAAATTAATAATAATAGGCTATTTAACACATTTATGAAAACCAGTTTAAACTATTATTTGTTACATAGTATGCACACTACATTGATATTTCCAAGATTCTTTATTAACAATAAAAATTTATGTCTAAAGTTTGAATTCCCAAAAGTGAGCCAAAAACATGGTTTATGTAATGGCGTCGGTCACGTCACTATGTGACGTCACAGTTCAGTTGACGCCTAAATGTTGCCCTGTGTTGCTAAAAATCAAAGGAAGAAGAAGTGACATACATAGAAATTAGAAAAGCTGATATTTAATTGCATAGTAGCGCCAGGCGGAAAATTAGGAAACAAATTGTCTCAGGCGGTGTGAAGTAATAACGACAGATCAGACGGAGCCTGTGAACTACATCTGTCATCTGTTAATCTAAGTTTATCTTTAATCTTAAATTAATTAATCTGTTAATAAGAGCAAGATTTATAACAGTAACGTTAGTTAATCTATGCTTTATTAAATTACTATGTTCATTATAAGAACCCTTTGGTTTAATGAAATATTAATCCCACCATGAAGAATTAATGGCCAGGAAGAGAGAGAGAGAGAAATTAAACTGTGACATCACAGAGTTGCAACCAATCACAGAGCGTTTGCATCACAATTACAATTAATAAAAAAATGGTTTTATTTCGTGAATTTTGCTAAAATCATACATTTTTTAGTTTAAAATAAAGTGTAATGTGCTTTTTTATGCTATATTATCTGATAGGATGACCACCATTTCAAGTATATTTTTAATGTTGTCAAGTCATAAAATATTTCAAAATATTTCAAAATCAAAAAAATCATATAATATTTTAGTACATAAGGTTACTCCGTTGCTCCTATGTTCGCTTCCGTCGCTCAATGTCAAAGTCAAGCTCGAGGCATATAGTGTAAATAAGTAGTAGTATCTCAACTCGGTGACTAGCCAAGTAACATTGAGGCGCGGTAAGAAGGAGAGCGGACTACCACCCAACCCTATCCGCGACGTCTCAGGTAGTACCGGCTGGCTTCTATTACATTCCGGTACGCTCATTTAGGAATGTCACATACTCGAGATCAGTTGCACGTATTTGCATATTATACAGGCCCAATAGTCCCAAATGTCGAAGTCAGCGGTAAAGAGATTGGAGAGAATATGGCACAACAGGGGCATTAGCCGTAACACCAAGAAGAAGCTAATGCTAACCCTAATTTTCTCGATTTTTACGTATCATTTTGACAGCCTCGTTGGCCCAGATGGTAGTAACTCTGCTTTCTGTGCCGCAGGGCCCGGGTTCGATCCCCGGCCAGGTCAAACATTTGTGTGCATGAACATGTCTGTTTGATCTGTGTCTGGGTGTTATAAGCGTATATAAGTATGTATATCAGTGATCTGGTAACCATAGTACAGGCTTCTAGCCTAGTTTGGGACCAGATGACCGTGTGTGGAAGTTGTCCATTATTATTATTATTATTATCATGCGTCTGAAATCTGGACATTAAAATCCCACGTGCGTACGAGGATTGACGCGTTCGAAATGTGCTGGCGCAGAATGCTGAGAATATCCTGGACAGAACGTCGTACAAACGAGTCCATTCTTAAAGAACCATATATAAAAGCACACCTCTCAACAATCTGTAGGCAGAGGGTCTTAAGATTCTTTGGGCACACAGTCAGGAGAGACCCAGATAGCCTGGAAAGGCTAATCATCACTGGCTGTGACGAGGGTAAGAGAGGCAGAGGACGCTCTTCTACAAGATGGACACACACGACGTAGGACGCTACGGGGACCACCTTGCAAGCATCTATACAGATCTATACAGATCTATACAGATGGCGCAGGACAGGAATGTCTGGAGGGAGATGGTGGCAAAGGTGTTGACGCGTAATAATAACGTCCCTTAGTCACGAGGTCACGACTAAGAAGATGAATATTTAATCGGTAGGTATGTAACCGGCATAAGCACAAGTCTTTATTTTCATTACAAAGAAGCAGATGGAACTGCGGAACATAAATATTAAGTTTGCGTCTTGAGTCTTGTATAGAAAAATAAATTATTACGTGGAATACAAATAAAATAGGTAAATGATATTTGTCATGAAATTATTTTTCAAGAAAATGTTTTTTATAAACTGTACATATATTATATTTAGCGATAATAACTAAGTAGGTATTCGCGGTTTATCAAAGGAGTTGACTTACTAGTAGTACTTATTACACGTTACTATGACGAAGGGATGAAAAATCTTTTAATCTAAACTAGACTTTAAAATAACGCAGTATATGGATGAAAGTTCAATGATCGAAGGTTCCACAGCTGCCAAGTCGCTGCTGCCGCTGCTGCTAGTGTGCGGGGTGGAGCGTTTGTCGCGGCATCTAGCAGCAGAAAAGCAGCAAAGCAGCTAGCTGCCGCAGCTAAAAGTCGCAGTGCAGTGTGCGGGGTGCAGCGTTTGTCGCGGCATCTAGCAGCTGAAAAGCAGCTAAGCAGCTAGCTGCCGCAGCTGAAAGTCGCAATGTGCATAGGCCCTAAGTCACACAATCAACATATTTACCAATTTAAAACAAAAATAATGAATCATTATTTTTCAAGTTTTAAATTTACGAGTAAAGGTTATGTTATGTTGTTATCAGGTAGAATTTTAATTTAGTGTTATATTTATTATAATTAACCAACATTCTTTTCTTATTCTAGTTGCCAAATGACATGGTTAATTATATGGAGTATCATGTTACGGGAACAGTAGGACAAGTGCGCATGAAACCAGGCTGTACTCCAAGTAAATTTGAATGTCAAAAAGACCGAAAAAAAACGGACATGTAGCACTATAGAAAGGCCATATATTATGTTAAAGAAACAGAGAATGATGACAATCGCAGAGTGTCTGAATGATTCACAGGAAATTTTTACACCACCTCAAAAGCAATGTCCGGCAACTTACATTAAGTAGTATGATAAACTCTACGAAACAAATAATACTGTTTATGTTTATAATAAGTTGTAACACCTGAGGGCTTAACCTTCTTGAAATTTCAAGTAATAAAATTAATCCTAATAAATTTTAAAGGTATTCGCCTCACATATTTAGGTGAACCATAAGTATAAACATTAAATTCCAAAAACGAATATAATATTTTGAACATTTTCTAAACATGTAGGTAGGCACTCGATAAATGGAATCAAATTCCAATATCTTTAAAGTGACAAATATCTGTTGGCGGGTGGCGCCAGACGAAAACACTACTCGCGAAGCAACAGGTTCGATGACGTAAACTGGTGTTGTCAGTAGCCGATAACTGCCCTAAATTTGGTAATGGTAAAACAAAAAAAAATTAACTAACCAGTCCTTTATTTAATAAATATGTATATACTTTACTTTTTTTATATAGATAGGTCTTATTAGAGCATAAATTAAATACCATGGGTTATTTGGATTTATTATTATTATATATATATATAGGATACCAGTAATTTTAATAGTCGTAGGTCCCTCCATCGATCCTAGTAGGATAGGGGATTGTCATTTTTATTCAGGCTTATTGTTCTGGAATGTAATTAGGGTGTTTTGGTATCTCTTCACGAGGCATGTTATTTCTTCCTGTTGTGGTTTAGCGGTTTTTGTGGGAATCCCTCTCGAGGGATGGTATCACTAATCCCCCACTTGACAGAAGATTCTCGAAGGTTCGCTCGTGGTCGAAGCCGGTCCTATATATGCTGCCGATCGGAGATCCTCGGGCGTTCACTGCCCGGTAAAGCTGTAGAGGCCATCTGAGGCCAACAGCATAAGTCATTTAAAAAAAAAAAAAAAAAAAAAAAGATCCTTGGTCATTCCATCAGCTACCTCGATAGCTAACAGAGGTGATTAATTGGTCGGGGGTGGGCCATGCCTTCGGGCGTGGTCAACCCCGACATTGTTCTTAAGGGGTTATTGTTAAAGTTGAAATTATCATGTGCTTAGAAATATTTTTATTTTTCGTTCCCAGAGTCGGGACCAGTAGTAAATTAAAATCAGTGATTTATTCTTTTCTTCGGTAAGCATCTCATTGGTTTCTTTTTTTTCTTTTGTTACCGTCTTCTAACGGCGAGGTACCCCTCGCCGATCTCATCATAGGTATTTGTGTATAATGTGTTTATTAATTGTTGATAGGAACCTATCTACATCTATCCAGGCGTGGACAATCTGGAGGGTGCAGTTATTCCCCACGTGAATCGTGGTAAGTTCCCTTTGGATATCTACTCTCTCTCTCTCTGTCTCTCTCTCTCTCTCTCTCTCTCTCGTAATATCTACCTACCTCATGCTCATGCCCCACCTAGGTTTTTCTGGAACACGGCTCGAATCTGTGATTGTTCACAGGGTTCAGGGTACGGGCTGTGTATCCAGCCATCCTTCAGGGTATGGGCTGTGTATCCAGCCATCCTTCAGGGTACGGGTTCATTACCCGTCGAGTACGCGGGTACGGGCTGTGTACCCACTCGAGATCGAGGGTGCAGGCTGATCTCCTGACGTATCTCGTGGGTACACGCCGATCGCACCGCGCATCGCACGGGTACAGGCTGCTTTCCCAGGCGAGTCCGTGGGGACGGACACGCGGACGCGTTGATTTGTGTGCCGACGCCATTTTGTCGTGCACCACGGCTTGACCCCCCTTTGCCTCATTTATCATTAATTTTTGAACTGCTTCACCATATATATTTTTAATTTAGCTTATTTAATTTTATTCTGGCCAAAATAGGTAGGAAAGCCTAGTATTTAAGGAGGTCCTAGGATAATAATATCCCTATACTACTTAGGTTGTATTTAAGACTCTTCTCTCATTAATAAAGTCGTAACCCTATATTATAATAATTATCTGTGTATTTAGGGTGTTACTCCAAGGTTTTTATTTTATATTTTCTTTCTGTGATTACCTAATTTATATTTAATACTTTTGTGTCAATATAATGAACTTATGATCTTATTTTGTGTTCTGTTTTATTTGCATCCAACATCTCATGCTTGTGATGAGAACATCGACTGGCGCTCTTTATAAATATTAGTCGGTATTCTCATCCTCTAGGCCAAACGAACACCCATGCTCTGAGAACCCATTTCTCGTGCTCATTTTATTATTTACCGCTGGCTAGTTCCTGGAGCAAGGGCTTTCTCAAACGATCTCACAGTGGGCTCAGTGCCACACAACACCTATAGGCACACTATAAGAACCCACGCCCATCTGGCCGAAATCACGCACATTACAAAGTCAATGAACATGTATTATATAATTTACAACACTATGATGTATATAATAATATTATAATGTATAAATGATGAGAAAGAGTTAGTTGGTACCTGTCACTGTGTCGATGGAACTTTTTCTTCTTCGGCCATAAATGGAATGCCCCGTAGATCACGGGATTGACTAGACTGTTCGACATGCCAAAGAAGAAAATTCCGGCAAGAAGTTCTTCGCTTTGCTGCAACAAAAAAAATAATAGTTCTTTCCAAAGTAGTACCAATCTCACAGAGTATAGGTAAAACGAATTCCGCGTCTGTCGATTTGTCCGTATTTTCGCTTACTCCTAAACCACGCAACATATTTAACACGGTATTCATCAAAGAATGGAGTTTTTCAAGAGAAAGGTTTACAGTGAATAGTTCATTACGATTTTGTGAGGACGATGATTTTTAAACTCTGTTTAACTACTATTTATTTCTAGAACAAGAATATTTAGTTTTTAGTTCCAATTCTTGTTCCAGGAGTTTGCAATGGAGTTCCGAAAAGTAACGCCAAATTCAATCAATTACTATTTATTGCTGCTACCCGTGCAAAGCCGGACAGTTTGCTAGTAGTAAATAAGCTGAACTTGACGTCGCAGTAGGAACTCCGACGTAAATTCTTGATTAAGTGTGTGCTACAGCGCAATACCAATTTCCTGTCTTAACTCAATAAGTACATTACACAACATACAATACACAAGGAAGACTGATGTCTATATCTCTATATTAATATTATAAAGAGAGAACCTTTGTTTGTTTGTAACGAATAGACACCGAAACTACGGCTCCTTCGACGTTTCGTCTCACGTCAGGTTCGTCCCATTGGGACGAATCGACGAAACTTAAAATTATTGTGTTTTACGTTCGTCGATTCGTCCCATTCTTGGTTTTGTCAAATATTTAAAGAAAGTAAAGGAAAAAGACTGTCAGGAAGAAAAATGACTGCCTCGGTGGCGTAGAGGGCGCATGCTCGACTGCCAATCAAGAGGTCCCGGGTTCGATCCCCAGGTCAGGCAGTGTTAAATATTGGATTTTTCCATTAGGAATTATCTTAATAACTGCCTGGAGTCTGGAACTGTGCCCGGTAGATGGCAATAGGCTCGCCCCCTATTACATGGGACCAATAACATACTGGCGAAATGTGGGTGTATCTACTATGGGACTGAGTCCTGGGTACATCTCTGCCCACCCCTTCGGGAAAAGGCGTGAATGTATGTTATGTTTAGGAAGAAAAATATTAGTGATTAATAATTTATAAGAAATGTTATAATTATTTAAATCAAGGTTCGCTGATATATTATAATATAATACGAGATCCATCTACCTCTCCCCAGATTCTGATCTCCTAGTACAAATACAAAAATTGTACATAATATTAACATAATAAGCTGGTTTACGCTCTACCGTGCATCTATGATATTTTTGAATCTTGTTTCATGGAGATATGGCATCGCTGTTTGTAGCCGTTACTGCACAACACTTTACGAACATGATATTATAGCTTATTTTCCAAGTGCTCATCATAAATCAGTTCATATGCGCGTTTGGTAAGTGGATCACGGAATAAAGATATCGAAATCGAGTTGTTTATATACCGAGATTGGTACCTACAGGAGGCAATTATTGAGATTACCAAACACATGAACTTTAAACCGGGAGGACGGTATATAACTTTAAATAAATTAATAAAACATAATTAATTAAGCCTTAAATTTATAATATTACACAATATATATTATTACCTATTGTAACAACATATTCCATGCAATAAGTCTTGCAAAAAGATTTTATATTTTTGTTTATTGACAATAATTGAAACAGCCATTATTTGTATGAGTTTTGAAAACTATTGGTGATAGAATAAAGTAATGTACTAGGGGTTTGTAGAACTTACCAAAATCTACACAATAGTCCGCGGACAATTAATCCATCTGTTAAGGTTCGGTAATTGGACCAGAAATAGTCATTAATTTGCGTGCACTTCGTAAAACTTTAGGGTTAGGTATATCTATAAACATATAATGTGTCACGAATTTACGCCTGTTAAAACGTTCACTATACCAATACGTTCTGCTACCCGTGTGAAGGCGAGGCGGGCCACTAGTTGTTAAGTAAAGACGAGCTATCTGAATAAATCCGATACTGTTTACTAAACTGCCGTTGCAACACAATAATAATATTGAAATCACGGATATTGTAAGGTTAAAAAATAAATGCACGTTGTTCAGTCTTTTCCATCCTCAGGTTTCTTTGGATACGATTTATACATATCTTGTGTTGCCATAAGCCTGACTTTATGATGAAACGTATAACTTATTATATTAATACTAGTGGCCCGCCCCGGCTTCGCACGGAAGAAGTAGAAGTGAACGTTTTAACAGGAGTAAATTCGTGATACATTGTATTTTTATAGGTATAACCCTAATGGTTTACGCAGCGCACGCAAATTAATGACTATTTCTGTTACAGTGACCAAACCTTAACAGATGGAAACAATTTCCGAGGCCTATTTTGATGATATATAAGTACTACAAACCCCTAGTACATTATTTCTACCACCATTAATTTTCACACCGCATAAAAATAATAATTTCTTCGATTATTGTGACTAAACCAAAACAGACTGATATAATGTCCGTGGACTATTTTTTGTAGATAGTGATAATTACTGCAAACTCCTAGCCCTAGAACATTACTTTATTCTACCATGAATAGTTTTCACCGCATTCATATAATGACTGTTCGATAATTGTGACTAAACCAAAATAGATGAATATAATGTCCGTTCACTATTTTGTAGATATTGGTAAATACTACAAACCCCTAGTACATTACTTTAATCTACCACCAATAGTTTTCACACTGCATGAAAAATAATGACTGTTTCGATTATTGTGACTAAACCAAAATAGATGGATATAATGTCCGTTCACTATTTTGTACATATTGGTAATTACTGCAAACCCCTAGTACATTACTTTATTCTACCACCTATACTTTTCACAGCGCATGCATATAATGACTGTTTCGATTATTGTGACAAAACCAAAATAGATGGATATAATGTCCGTGGACTATTTTGTAAATATTAGTAAGTACTACAAACCCCTAGTACATTATATTATTCTACCATTAATAGATTTCACAGCGCACGCAAGTTAATGAATATATTTGGTAATTATGTGACACCTTAATAGTTCACAATATTGCAGATTTCTTGCGGATCCCTAATATTTTTCAAAACCTCGTAATATAGCCTATGTCACTCACACTGAATTAAGCTCTCCATAAGTAAAAGATTTTTTAAATCGGTCCAGTAGTTTCGGAACCTATTCGTTGCAAATAAAAAACACAGTTTCTCACTTTATAGGTACTGTGATATTGGTAATGGTAATAGATTGAATAATCTGGAGACATATACGGATTACGGAAACAGTGAAAACAGTAAGAAGAGCATTCATAATTTGATGTTGTTGCAACCCAGTTTAATAGAGCTATGATAAAGAGAAGCGAAATCATAAGCGACTGCCTCTATGGCGTAGAGGGCGCAAGCTCGATTGCCAACCAAAAGAGGTCCCGGGTTCGAAACCCAGGTCAGGCAAAGTGATAAATATTGAATTTTTCCATTAGGAATTATCTCAATAACTGCCTGGAGTCTGGAACTGTGCCCGGTAGATGGCAATAGGCTCGTCCCCTATTACATGGGACCAATAACATACTGGCGAAATGTGGGTGTATCTACTGTGGGACTGAGTCCTGGGTACACCTCTGCCTACCCCTTCGGGAAAAAGGGCCTGAATGTATGTTTTAGTTATGTTTTTTTTAAGTCATAAGCGCGTTTTAATTATTTACAGAACGCCATCTGTTATGCAATGTTGGAACTAAATTACCTAAAAATGTTGCTTTAGGGTAGTTATGTCTTGCAAGAAAATATTGAAATTTTTCTGTAGCGCTATTTAGTAAACATTGTTGGAACTAAAATATTAATAAGAAACTTTAAAACTGTATTTTTCCACAAAAGGGCTGAAATTTTTGAAAACGCTGAAACACATGTTTAATTATTTTCATTTTAGAATGTTTCTACAAAATTTGAAATAAATCGGCTGAAAAATGAAGTCTACTCCATGCAAACTTTCAAACCCTATTTAATACACTTAGGGGTAAAATTTTGAAAAATCCTTTCTTATTACTTGTCTAGACTGTAAAAATAATCTATTGTCAAAATTTCATCATCATCGGTCCAGTAGTTTTGGCTCTGGGTTGATGAGTCAGTCAGTCAGTGAATCACTTTCTCTCTTTATATAATAGTATAGATTAGTAAAATATTTCTTTTTATTTAATTTGTCTTCACGTTTCGGTTAGAAGTTTCATTAACCATGGTCATTAGTAGACTTACTGAGGAATATGTAGTTAACGTTTTTAGCGCCTTTTAAATCGCAAAAGTTTAAAACATTCTAATTTTCTTAGTATTATTATCTATATTTATATACTAATAATATTATTAGTATATAAACCTACCTTTGTTTTTTTGTTTGTTTGTAACGAATAGGCTCCGAAACTACTGGACCGATTTAAAAAATTATCTCACTTGAGGAAAGCTTAATTCAGTCTAAGTAACATAAACTAAATGAAATTTTGAAAAAGATAGGAATTCTTAAGAAAACTGCAATATTGTGAACTAAGGTGTCAAATATTTGACGAAAATAATGATTAATTTGAGTGCGCTGTGAAAACTATTGATGTAATAAAATAATGTACTAGGGGATTGTACTACAAGCCCCTAGTACATACTATATATACATTATACATACCTACTACTACAAACTTCTTAGTACTCATCAATATCTACAAAATGGTTTACGGTCATTGTATTCATCTATTGTATCTATTTATTTTGGTTTAATCACAATAATCGAAGCAGTCATTATTATTCAGGCGGTGTGAAAACTATTGGTGCTAGAATAAAGTAATGTACTAGGGGTTGTAGCACTCATCAATATCTATAAAATAGCAGAATTATATCCATTTATTTTGGTTTAGTATAGTCATTAATTTGCGAGCGCTGCGTACTACAAACATAATATGTATACGTACTACAAACATAACTATATCACCATTAGGGTTATATTTAAGTATGTATAAAAATACAGCGTATCATGAATTTACTGTTGTGCTTACAATACCTACTTTTGCTACCCGTGCGAAGCTGGGGCGGGCCACTAGTAATAATATAAATTAAAATGGTTTTGATTTTATATCAGTATATTATACTACTATATTATTAAACTAAAGGTCTCCGTGGATTAACGACCCATCCAATATAATTTGTATCGATACGGAAAATGTTTGTGTAACGGAGAATATATTGGGGTTCTTAATGATTTATTAAGACTAATTTGACCGTACTTTAGCCTTGGAGTTTTATATATGTATAGGGCCGTTTCACTACAGCCTCGTTGGCTCAGATGGTAGTAACTCTGCTTTCTGTGCCGCAGGTCCCGGTTTCGATCCCCGGCCAGTTTAAATATATGTGTTCCCGAACATGTCTGTTTGATCTGTGTCTGGGTGTTATAAAGTTACATAAGTATGTATATCAGTCATCTGGTTACCATAGTACAGGCTTCTAGCCTAGTTTGGGACCAGATGACCGTGTGTGGAAGTTGTCCCATGTTATTATTATTACTACACTCTATTTGGGCAAGACTATCTTGCAGTATTTTCCGTTAGCGTATTATGATACGCTTCATTTCCTTGCAAGCTAATTATATCACGAATTTTTTTATTGCATCATCATCATCATTTCAGCCGATGCTGAACGTTAGGCCTCCGCATAGATTTTCATATAGTCGGTTTTAAGCGGCTTGCATCCAGCGTGTTCCTGCTGCTATTACTCTATCGTCTGTAAATCTTGGTTGATATTTTAGTGCATGTTCACATAGTATCACGCCTCTATAAAACCTCTTTGCGTGCTGTAGAGTTTCATATAATATATAACATTCTTATTAAAAATCATATTTATATAAGAAATTATTATATTCATGGTCATTAGTCTTTTTCCCTACGCCAAACACATACTTTTGCAGACAAAAAGTACCTAACTCTATAGGTATAATACGGCCTGCCTTACCCTCGTAAGGATTAAATCCAAGTGATGGACAGATTCCGGCTACGTCTAATATCAGTGAGCTAGCAACTTTTTATTCACATACTTTAATTTCATCCTGCGGTGACACAGCAAAAAATTCTATGAAATTTACAAGTACTAGTGTAACAAACAAGTATGAAACAAATTCGTTATACTGAACCACTTAAGAGTGTTTTTTTTACTTCCCATTAAATATCACACCTTGCTTCTGATCATAGCATTTATTCAGGTGTTTAGTTATTTATTAGTTAGTTTCCTGTTCAAGTGAATCACGAAAAATATTAGAAAAAAAAAAGGAGAAAAACTTTACACATTGTATAGATTTTCGGCACTGGGTCCTGTTATAAAAATAATAAACGTAATATGACATGATACGTATAATAATATTATGACGCTAGTTTTCAGTCTTTCAGATATTTATAACAAATGCCAACTTTCATAAAAAATCAAAATATTTGTGATCGAGGAAGATTGTCGCGTGTGTCATTCGCAGTGATATTTTAGACTCAATAATATTCGATCATAAATCTTCGGATTTTTATTGCAAAACATTCGTATATAATAAAATAATAGGGGCGATTAAATGTTACAGAACGTCTGTCTGCAGATATTCTCGAAATGCTATTAAATTGAACCTATATTCAGTTTTGTTGCCTCGTAAACAAAAATAATATTTATTTTCTGTAGGCATAACTTTTGTAGGTATACGAAATTTTTAATACAGATGAAATAAAACAAGATCTTTCACATTTAAATAAACGTTAGTAATATAAGTATATAACATAATCAATAGTAGTAAAATACCGAAAACTAATGGTTTGTCCTGCTATGTATTAGTCCGAATTTTTTTTTTTATGATAGTGAGTGGCAAGACGAGCAAATCAGGTGCCTGATGGTAAGCATCATGATTGCCCATAACAGACACAGTGCCACCTAGTGTTTTAAAATTCAAATTCTGCGCGGCACTGTACTGCGCCTGTCACCCTGAGATATGAGTTGTTGAATCTCATCATGACCAGTAATTTCGCTGCTAACATTGCCCTTCATACTGGAACACAGTAATGTTTGCACATTACTGCTTGGCGGATGAATAACTGGCAAAGGTGTGGTACTTCCCCAGGCGGCCCCCTACTAAAGAGGTACATAAAAATAAACTAACACTACATAAAAATTAGTCCGACTATGTATGACCTACTCTAAAAATATCTAGCAAAAGATCCTTCTATACCAGATTTCTAAAATACCATGAAAACAATAAAAGGTACACATCAAACCCATTATATTTCTTAACAGGATACAGGACCTTTTATCAGTTTGACACAATCCTATGGAAAATTTACTAAATCGATGTTTTGTTTTCCCCTGTTTCCTCCAAATACAGTAAACCTATTTGATATATTTATATCATGATATTTTAAAATTGAAATAAAGTATGTCCCTATCATTTTATTTTTATTTATAAACTCTACATTTTTTTTAGTGAACGTCCAATCACGCGAGTAAAACTGCGATTTTTAGAAGGTCACTATGAAAAAACCAAGGGTTTATAAGAAAAATTAAAATGACAAGGACAATGGATATTTCACTTTAAAAATATCAGGATATAAATTTATATAATGGGTTAATTATATTCGGAGGAATCACGGAAAAACAAAACATCGATTTGGTAAATTTTTAATAGGATTGTGTCAAATTCCTAGAAGGCCATGTACGCTATTAATGAGTTATCGTTTTAACTTTTTTTATATTCTTATGAATGATTTTTATTTTTTATTTTAGGTATAATATGATAAGAGTACCTTATTTAAATATTTTTATGCCAGAGCGCTGGTCAAACATGCGGTACAAGTCGCGTCACGGTTTAATAGTACTCGAAAAAAGTGGAGGGAGGCTTTGCGCAGGTGTATAGGTCTAAAAAAGCCCTAACAGATTCAAAAATCGATTTCTGCGCATTCAAGGTCAGCGCTATTAAACCATTACATGACCTGTACCAATGAATGTTATACCTAATCTATAACATGTTTGCTGTAAATAAATAATTTCATTTAATTTCATATTTAAACTTACGTTTTTGTCTGGGTTGAGAAAGGTGAATATAATCATCATGATATAATACGGCGTCCACCATATGATGAATGCGGCAACAATCACCACGGACATCCTCAAAGATTTCATTTTCGCTCTATCTATAAGTCTTCTTCGATTCATATCCGGAGTGAAATATTTTTCTTGTCTCCTCACCTCAGGCTTAAAAACTTTTTGACTTTCTGAAATACAGTAATAATTGTTTAAGTTCAGTTCAAAGAATTCCCTAATTGCCCCAAATGCAATATTCCCAAAGCCTTAGTTTATTTGAATTTTTATCTAATATGAAGGATTTTTGTGACCTTTAATAAACTGTGGAATTTGATCATTAATAGTAAGAATAGATTTTCCCGATTAAATACATTGCTAGAGTAGCCTACTTAAGCCCTTTTGTGTAGCCTACTTAAGCGCCAATTCACACGTGGGACTACAAAAACAATGTAACTGCAGCCTAACTGCAGCGCAATTATGTTTATTTTATGACCTATGCCTCAGTGGCTAGAGGCCAGCTTTACCGGGCAGTGGTAAGCGCAGGAGCACAGGAGGCGCTCGACCCAAAGTTCAAAGGTGACTAGCTCAAGGAGACCTAGACGGTATGTTCATGCACTTTCCTTCCCGCCGTTTACAGCACATGACAGCTGTCATGTGTCAACGACATGTATGACGTGTGAAGGTTTTCCCACGTCAAGGAGTTCGGATTTAAACGATTTACTGGTAAGCCGCACAAAATCAAAATTTATCAAAATTGTACAGGAAAACTATTCCCCGTAGTCATTGTTGGTCCTCCGATGCCTAAAAATTACAGTTCGCGAGTGTTTAGTGTAAAATAAGTAGAAAGTAACAATCATTTTACGTAAGTTTTGTGCTGATGGACACCACGTAAGTTTCAAACTTTTTTGCATAAACTTGGACAAAAGTGCTTAAAATCGTGATATTTGAGTGTGAATCAACTATAATACAAACTTTCTGTGTAAATTTTACCAAAAACTTACGAAATAAGTCGTAAAATACGTAATACCCTAACGGACAGAACGGTTGAAAATTGAATTTGCCCTACCAAAAGTTCGTTAAACTACATAGTTTTCCGTCAAACATCACGATGGAAGATTATAAGCATAGTCTTGCTGGTCAAAAAGACAGATTTGAGCAAATTCAGAAAGCTCAAATCAATTATGGGAAAACTGCCAAAAAAAATTTAACCTATAGTTACTGTGAAACTCGTCTGAGTAGATTGGAGGAGATTTGGAATGAGTTCTGTAGTCATCATAGGGAGGTAGTAGGGATTATTTCCGAGCAAGAAAAAACAACGTTAGAGTATTTTCAGGACAACATATTTTACGAATGTGAAGAGGTTTACTTACTTTACAAAAGTGATTTAAAGACAAAACTCGATGAACTAAAACCAGCGATAAAACAAAATGTACCTGTACAAACACAAGGCTCTCAACAAGTGTCTCAATACACTCCACAGCATGTAGATGTAAGGCTCCCAGTCTTGTCAATACCTAAATATTCAGGATCTTACACTGAGTGGCCATCATTTCATGATATCTTTGAAACCTTAATACATAACAATACTAACTTAAACAATGTGCAAAAGTTGCATTATTTAAAAACAAGTCTATGCGGTGAAGCAGAATTACTGTTGAAGAATATATCAATTACAAGTCAGAATTACACTTTGGCTTGGGAAACACTCAAAAACAGATATAGCAACAAACGATACATATCGAATTGCCTATTTCAAAATCTGTTCAACATAACTAAGATACATCAAGAATCTGCACAAGCTATTAAGCAATTATTGGATACAACCTCTGAATGTTTGAGTTCTTTGAAGAACATAGGATTGAGTATTCAATCATGGGATCCAATAATAGTGTATCTCACAGTATCTAAGCTGGATACAGAAACTCACAAGTTGTGGGAACAACATGTTTCATCAGCTAACGCGCAAGATCTACCCACAATAGAAGGTTTATTCAAGTTTTTAGAAAACAGATTCCGTTCTCTAGAAATGCTGGGTAATTCTCAACCGGTGGCAAAGTCAAAGACATTTCATGCAGCTTCAACAGTACCAGTTGTCAACACTACAACCACTACAGGTACAAGTAAATGTGTCCACTGTAAGAGTGATCATTTCTTGTATCAATGTAAGCAGTTTGCAAAACTAGATTACAATGACAAACAGAAGTTAGTACAAACCAATAAGTTATGCTTTAACTGTTTAGTACCGAATCATTCGGCCTTTCAGTGCAAGAGGGAGACACGTTGCCGTCTATGCTCCAGGAAACATCATAGTCTTTTACACCCAGAAAAACCAATAGTGAAATCAACAGTGTCGGAATTACCAGGAAATCAACTAGAAAAGTCAACTTATGTGTCACATTTTGCAAACAACCCTTGTCAAGTTTTATTAGCAACAGCACTGGTGGATGTCATATCAGACAGTGGAGAATCACACATCTTCCGTGCGCTCATTGACCAGGGATCACAATGCTCATTTGTATCAGAGGAATTCGTTCAGACTGTAGGTTTGAAGCGATACAAAAACAACAATGAGTTTCACCTCAGTGAAGGAAAGACATTGCATTCAAAGTCCACAGTGGAGTTTGAAATGAGGTCTAAGCAGAACACAAACTTCACTTTATGGGTACGTGCATATGTAATTAATCACATCACAACCAATCTACCACAAAATCATTTCAAGTTATTAGACTTCCCGGAGTTACACACAATGGCACTGGCAGACCCTGGATACAATAAGCCAGGCAGGATAGATATGTTACTAGGATCCAGTGTCACTAGTAAGATCATGAATGAAGGATTAGCCCGGAGTCCAACTGGAACTTTAGCACAAAATACACACTTAGGTTGGATTTTGTCAGGTGACACAACTTCAACAATAGAAAACAACAGAATTGTGAGCATGCATTCCTGTGTATGTGAAAACAACATGCTTAAAAAGTTCTGGGAAATGGAAAATGAGTTCCTCACATCAGAAAGAAAATTGACTAGTGAAGAAAAACAATGTGAGGAAATTTATGAATCAACCACAACACGCACAGAAACAGGCAGATATAAAGTGAGGTTACCTTTCAAAAGAGGAATACAGTCTCCTGTGGAAAAATGTGGGAAAACAAAGGAAATAGCCGTAGCACGGTTACTTCAACTTGAGAAAAAATTTAAACACAATCCAAAACTCAAAGAAGATTACACAAAGGCCATAAATGAGTACATTGAGCTGGGCCATATGACAGCAGCTGACGAAAAATATGAGGACACAGTATACCTACCACATCATGCGGTTATCAGAGAAGATAAACAAACCACGAAGACTCGAGTAGTCATGGATGCTTCGTGCAAAGGAACACAGGGCTATTCATTGAATGACACACTGCTTACAGGGCCAGCACTGCAACCTGAATTAAGAACCTTACTGATGAAGTGGCGAACTTACAACATAGTACTTGTCTCAGATATAGTCAAAATGTTTAAGCAGGTGCTGGTAGCTGATGAGCATGCTGACTATCAACGTATTGTATGGAGATACAACTCTGAAGATGAAATAAAGTCATACAAGCTGTTGACAGTGACCTTTGGGACAGCTTCGGCCCCGTACCTCGCAGTACGTACACTACAACAAGTAGCAGAGGATGAACGCCAAAATTATCCTCTGGCTGCGGATATAGTCAAAAACTCATTTTTTGTAGATGACATGATGAGCGGCTCGGATAATATAGACATCGCAGTTGAGATATACAACCAGGTCAATGGACTTCTTAGGTCTGGAGGGTTCGAATTACAAAAATGGTCTAGTAACTCTGAGGAGTTTTTGAGAACAATATGTAAAGACATAGACCAACCCCATGAGTTTGAGATAAATTTTGATCAGATCATCAAGATCCTAGGAGTGACCTGGGACAGGCAAGATGACAAATTTAAATTCAAGGTAAATCTGCCAGAGTTGAGCTATCCTATAACAAAAAGGAAGATATTATCAGATGTAGCAAAGCTGTTTGATCCGTTCGGATGGCTAGCACCAACTATCATCATAGCGAAGCTATTTATTCAAAAGTTGTGGTTATGCAACTCCGGGTGGGATGATTTACTACCAGAGAAACTTGTAGAAGACTGGATAGCATACCGTGGACAACTACAACAACTCCAAAAAATTGAAATTAACAGATGGTTACACACACATCCAACCAACATAAGAGTAGAAATTCACGGATTTGCCGATGCATCCAGTACAGCATATGCAGCAGTTTTATACACAAGGGTGGTAACAAAGGATGGTGTCTTTATTAACCTTTTAGAAAGCAAAACAAAAGTAGCACCACTTAAACAAATTTCAATACCCCGCTTGGAACTTTGTGGTGCAGTCCTTGTAGCAAGGCTACTCTCAGAAGCAAGAGAAGTTCTGAAAATACCACCAACACAGATTTTTGCTTATACAGACTCAATGGTAGTTCTATCATGGATACAATCACAACCAATTAGATGGCAAACATTTGTGGCCAACAGGGTAGCAGAAATCCAGACTAGGTTAGACACTGAGTGTTGGGCCCATGTTAAATCCGAAGCCAATCCCGCTGATTTGGCTTCCCGGGGGGTGGACCCATCAGAACTAATTAACCAAGTGCTGTGGTGGCAGGGACCTCACTGGTTAGGAAAAATAGAAGTAGAACGAGACAGGCCAACCACACTCCAAACCAATTTGGAAGAGAAGAAGCATAAAGCACAGGTGTTTCATCACCAAGTTCCAGAAGTAAACATATGGGATGGGTTCTCTTCTCTAAGTAGAATGGTCCGTGTGCTGACGTACTGCAGAAGATTTCTACGGTTAAAAACAAACAGAGAGGTTAGGGAGCAACAAACAACCTACCTCAATGCCACAGAATTAAAACAAACTCTAGACAAATTGATAGAAATTGCTCAAACAAAGCATTTTCAAGAGGAAATCACGGATTTGACACATATGGGAAAGGTAAAACAAAAAAGTAGCTTAAAAACTTTGTCACCTTATATGGAAGGAGGTCTACTGAGAGTTGGTGGTCGATTGAAGCATGCCAAGATACCTCAGGAAGTTAAACATCCAATCATTCTGCCCAAGAAATCACACCTGACATGGCTTGTAGTGAAAGATGCACACTTGAAGCTACTTCATGGAGGAAATGCAATGACAGCCAACTATCTACATTCGAAATACTGGATAATTGGATTAAAACCGTTAGTAAAGCGCTGCATTCGGGATTGTGTAGTTTGCGTCAGACACAGAGCTAAATCAACGCAACCACAAATGGGGGATTTACCGTCCCAGCGAGTACACCCGAAGAGACCTTTCTGGATTAGCGGCGTCGATTACGCTGGTCCCATACAAATTAGAGCTTCCAAGGGAAGAGGTCATAAAGCATACAAGGGTTATATAGTGCTATTCAAGTGTTTCTCGACAACATGTGTACACCTCGAAGCAGTTAGTGACCTGACTTCTCAAGGGTTTATAGCTGCATTCAGAAGATTTGTAGCCCGCCGAGGACATGTTTCAGAGCTGTGGAGTGACAATGGGACAAATTTCGTTGGAGCATCTAATGAATTAGATCTTTTATTCAGGGAAGGCCAAGGTAGTCTAGTCGAGGAAGTTGCGGAGTTAGTAGCCAATGATGGAACTACATGGCGCTTCATACCACCACGTGCTCCAAATTTCGGAGGTCTCTGGGAGTCAGGTATCAAGTCAGCCAAAACCAGTCTAGTGAAGGTCCTTGGCAACTCCACACTCACTTTTGAAGAAATCTCCACACTCCTGACTCAGATAGAAGCTTGTATGAACTCAAGGCCGTTATGCCCATTGAAAGATGATCCTACAGATTTCAGTGTGTTGACTCCAGCACATTTCTTAATTGGGGAACCTCTAGTCGCTGTTCCAGATGAAGTGGAACCTATTACCTCCATATCTCCCCTAGAAAGATGGAGACTTGTTCAAAGGATGACAAGACATTTTTGGCAAAGATGGTCAAAGGAATATCTACATACTCTACAACAACGCCATAAGTGGCAAAATGAGACTTCTGCACCCACACCAGGAGAGATAGTTCTTGTAAAGGAGGAATCTACTCCTCCAACAAAATGGATGATGGCAGAAGTTATAGACATACACCCTGGACAAGATGACCAGGTTAGAGTGGTCACTTTAAGAGGAAAGAATACTATTTTCAAGCGACCAGTATCCAAACTGGTTGCTCTACCAATCAACCACTAAACCCAGTCATCCACGGTGGGCGGTAGGCATTCAGTGGAATGCACCTAGTGCTCCCTAACCACTTGCATCTCACAAGGGAGATCACTGATGTGTATCTGGCCTGCCACACACAACAAAAACAGCTATCGAAGATACAGTCCACACAAATCAATGAACTAACAACAACCTCTAAATTCAATATATGACTACTCCCAATTCAAATTATGTATTAAGTAGGCAAATTCATTTCCGAGTCCGTTAGGGTGGGAGTAGGACGTCAAGGAGCAAGCCATCTGCTGGAAGCTCTACACCAAGAAGACAATATGAAGAACCAAGTTCTTGGTGGGCGGAATGTTCATGCACTTTCCTTCCCGCCGTTTACAGCACATGACAGCTGTCATGTGTCAACGACATGTATGACGTGTGAAGGTTTTCCCACGTCAAGGAGTTCGGATTTAAACGATTTACTGGTAAGCCGCACAAAATCAAAATTTATCAAAATTGTACAGGAAAACTATTCCCCGTAGTCACGGTACGAACCTCGGTTTAGGCCGTCACCAGAAGGGAAGTTTCCTAAGGACCTATCAATGGTTTGATCTGTTTGATTATTTGGAGAGAAACTAACCAATCTGAAGGATCTGAGAGATATTCCACCTATACTTAGTTAGTGTTGTGATTGTGTGAGCTGGTGGGTCTAGTATCCGGCACCAGTACCGAAAATGGAGCGACTGTTACTGATATTAGTAAGATTGGTTGAGCCAAGCGCCGCCGCTGTGATGACGGCGATAGAGTGGTCTGGGTCATCCAGGACTTTGCAAGGGCGTCTACGGAGGGGAGGAGTCCAGTTCAAACTATCGAGTAGTTCGAAACTTAGACTACGAGGGGATTTTTTAAGCGACGATGTGGTCCGGTGCTAATTTTTATGAAAATTAACGTTTATTCACATTCACATGCGACCGAATTATAATGTTGCAGTTACGTTGTCGTCGACGTTCGTGTGAATTGTCTCTCATTGTCATTTTAGTTCAAGAAAAACAAATAGATTTGTCAATAAAGCTACAATTGTACATATTATTATATAACTTGTTACCGGGTGCACTTATTCCAATCTTACCGAACTGTATGTATATCTTACATGTTACCTGTTAGGAAACTTACATGTTAGGAAAATATCTTTAGCTGTAAGTACGTTTGGTATTCAAGTCTCTGGTTTTCCACCTACATACTTTGCTTTAATCACTGTAAAATTCCTCTTCAAAGTCTAAATTTCCGCGACTTTCATATTCAACCCGGTCCGTGCTTTGATGTTTAACGAAGTGTAATGTTACTTTTATGTCTAGAAGTGTAATTTATATCATATTTTTACTACGTTTTGTGTAGGTGTGCATGTAATACATATTATAAAACCCTTTCATATTATTCCAATCCAATCATCTAGCGCGCCAATTCATTTCAGTGCAATGGATCATATCTTTCACCTTATTTCAACGAGTTAAAAAAAAAGAGTTCGAAAATTACGCTGGCGCTTATTTGGATTTATCTCCCTACCCTTATCCCACTTTAAGTGGGGTCGGTATAATATGTTTCCTCTGACACACTGGACGCAACACAAGAACATATTAAGAATAATAATTTGTTTTTGCTAATAACATAATATACGAGTACACAGAACACAGAACATTTTATATAAATTTTTGGCTTTGGTTTGGCTGACGTTTATTTGGATTGCTGGACTGTAATGCTCCTGGAATTATGTGAACTGGGCTTTTTATTATTATACTTGACGAATAGTAAAACATTTTTAAAGCTAGGTTCACTTGAGATGCAGGGATCCCCCTTTCAGATATCTATACTTATGTATATAGCTCGTTGACCACTACACTCATGTCGTGGTGACGGTGAACCTGGCTCACATACAAAACTTTAAAGTTACTTACTCGCAATAGTCCTCACAGTAGATACGTAAGTAGAGACGAGTATAATCAATGGTAATATAAACATGAATATCAACGATAATGTCGTATAAGCTTGCTCTTGCCATCTCTCGGTATAGAAACCGTGTGTCACACATTGGTAAAAGTCCTCTACAAACGGCCCTTTAGCCACACTGAATACAACTGTCTGAAACAAAAGGAAAAATAATAAATTGCTTTGATTGATTCTCTTGCACATAACATATACGCCTTTTTCCCGAAGGGGTAGGCAGAGGTGTACCCAGGACCTAGTCCCATAGTAGATACACCCACATTTCGCCAGTATGTTATTGGTCCCATGTAATAGGGGGCGAGCCTATTGCCATCTACCGGGCGCATAGGCAGAGGTGTACTCAGGACCTAGTCCCATAGTAGATACACCCACATTTCGCCAGTATGTTATTGGTCCCATGTAATCGGGGGCGAGCCTATTGCCATCTACCGGGCGCAGTTCATGTTGGATTCATAATGGAAAAATCCAATATTTAACACTGCCTGACCTGGGGATCGAACCCAGGACTGGCTCTTGATTGGTAGTCGAGCATGCGCCCTCTACGCCATCGAGGCAGTCCAACACAACATTTCATTTAATTTAAATAACGAATCCGTCTTTCAGCACTATTTTTGTTATAGGATGATAGAGCGCCGACGTTATAGAAATTGTTTCTATTCAATGCACTATTTTTTTACCATGATGCGTCCCTGAATCACAAAACCAGAGAAGTGTCCCTGAATAATGCTATAATGAAAATAGTATATTATTAAAGAGCTACTTCTATAACCTAAGGCTTCTTCTCAGTAGAAAGCGATTACAGGATCATTGCGCGAGTAAGCGACGCGACCGTCACTGGTCGCGACAAAATCTAAAGCGGTCGCGCGAATTAAGACACCTATTTGACGTCGTTATGGTTGATCGCGGATTTCAACAACTAAAGTTCGCGCAAACTTTCCAAGATCGCGGACAAAGCCTTATCCATTCGAATCATCAAATGATCATTCTATTTCGACTGTCATCAATGAAACAATATGAAAAATAGCCCCATTCGCTAGATTTAGTGAACGAAGACAAGAAAATGTCCATAATCAAGTGGAATTGTCCTCGGAGATTCTGAGATTACATTCCGTTCGTTCCAGCGAATATTTGTCAAAGGGTCGCTCGCGTCTCGTCGCCTTGAATGTTATTATAACGAAAGATCTGATGCTATTCTCACGTTTGTTCGTGTCCTCGGAATTGGAAGTGGAAACATATGTCTATTTTTCGAAGTATGAATGATTTTGTTAGGATATTTTTTATGAGTTTATTTACGAAGATGCTATAAAATAATAAAATTAAAACCCCTCGTGATCAGAAGGTCTAAGTAGCAAAAAACCATGTAACACATAAATAAACCATATATTTATGTATTATATATTATAAAAAAAAATTAAGCACTAAAAAAGACATACATATTGAAAAAAAATCTAATGGAAAATCCAATAGTAACTTGCCTACTACGCCACCGACAAAGTCAATAATATTATAATAATATGTATTTATCATATTATAATATAATTTGTGTGAGAGAAAATAAACTTAATTTTATTAATATGATAATTTATATATTAAAAACAAAAAGGTGTCAAACAGCAGACAGCTACTTAATACTGCAACTGAATTCTATAAGGACCTTTACCACAACGATGACACACCTCATAAAGTCACCAAATATGAAGTTTTTGAACCAGTGCCTTTATTTATAGAAGGATAAATAATACATGCTATACAACAGCTTAAAACAACAAAAAGCCCAGGTGATGATGGCAGTACAAAATATTCTTGAAAGCTATAATAGACCCACTTACACCAGTATTAACTGAACTATTTAATAATATATTGAAAAATAATAAATAATATAAACAGAGTTCCCGAGACGCCGAGAACCGCAGCAAATGGAGGCACATCGCGAGGGCTACTTTAGCCAATGAAAATGCAGAGTCATCAACCACGACCACTCTGTCAAGAGTAAACGACTAAGTAGGGATTGAAAAATAAGAAAACACCACAAGAGTGGGGAACATCAGATATATAACTCTACTATATAAAAAAGGAGACCCAATGAGCCTTGTAAACTATAGACCAATCAGTCTTCAACAAACCATATATAAAGTATTTGCATAAGTCATGTTGAAAAGAGTTACCAAAAAAGGGTGTACTAAATTATAATCAACCGCGAGAACAAGCTGACTTCAGACGCAACTACTCAACCATTTACCACATATTTACAATCACATAGACTACTCCAAGGAGTTTGACTATATCAAGCATGAACATTTGAGGCTGGCACTGAGAGAGCAAGGAGTAGAAAGCACATACATACAAATAATTCGAGACATATACAGGAATAATAATAATATTGGACAACTTCCACACCCAGTCATCTGATCCCAAACTAGGCTAGAAGCCTATGGTAACCAGATGACTGATATACATACTTATATAAGCTTATAATACCCAGACATAGATCAAACAGACATGTTCATGCACACAAATGTTTGACCTGGCCGGGGATCGAACCCGAGCCTGCAGCACAAAAAGCAGAGGTACTACCATATGAGCCATCGAGGCTGTCAAATATATATAGAATAGCAAAGCGATCATCAAACTAGGGAGCAAAGGAGAACCATAAAATTTGAAATACAAAGAGGCGTGAAACAAGGTGATCCTATCTCCTCTAAGTTGTTTACCACTCTCTTAGAAACAAATAGTAAAAAACTACAAATTAAAACAGAATCCCAAACTATAACTTACATGGACGAGTATGTATACCTAGAGGTAAAATATTTCATTTACTGATCCAACACTCGAAGAAGTCAAACAAAGAATAAAGAAAGCCTGGGGTAAGTATTGGTCACTGAGAGATATCTTCAAGTCTAAAATCCCCTTGAGACTAAAAAGAAAAGCAATGGACTCTATTATTCTCCCAACGTTACTTTATGGATGTCAAACTTCGATTCTGACCAAAGCCATAGTACAAAAAATAACCCTTTTCCAAAGAGCTACTAAAAAAGCCTGCTAAATATAAGAAAAAGAGAAAGAAGAAAAAACACAGATATGTAGCTTGTTTGAGGCTGAAATGGAGATGGACCGGACATGTGGAAAACGCATATTGATACCCTAACCTCCCGAACTCGGAAACTTATATTTATCGTAAAAAAACTTTGATCCTCAGCGAGTGTAGAGACCCTGAAAATGGTATACTTTGCTTTGTGCGAATCAATTTTAAGATATTGTATACCAGCATGGGGGGGAACTGTGAAAACAAGGATGCTATACCTGGAGCGAGCACAAAGAGCAGTTCTCAAGGTGATGATGCAAAAACCTTATCGGTATCCCACATCAGAACTCTATGCACTATGTCAGGTTTTATCTGTTCGGCGTCTCTTTGTGCTACAAACCATTCTGAGAAAACACTCCTACATGGCTTACAACCCAGATCATCTAGCTAACCGAAGATCGGATATAGTCTGTTTGGTTAAGACACACCGAACCGACTTCTGCAGTAACTTCTTCCCAATTATTGCCGATCAATTATATAATCGTATCAATAAGTATTTGAATATATTCTCATTGTCCAAGTACGAAGTAAAAACCAAAATCATTCGGTGGCTTATGGCTCTCAGCTATGAAGATACTGAGAAACTCGTTAAATTTTCAGAGTAAAAAGATCTTTTGCAATCAATCATAAGTAACTATAGAACTTCCCGAATATTAATTTACCATAGCATTGGCCCACATCTCACTAACACACACATACATACACACACAAACACACCCCATCACACAAATATAAAATATTCATACCAACCCTGATAGACAAAAGTTGGTTATAGTAGTAATGACGTACAAAATAATATTATGCTATAGTATCGTTAGTATTGTTACCTTCTGTCTACCTATTTTTTGTATATAATGTAAGAAACTGATCTAATTTGAATCATGTTTGTGTTAGAATAAAAGCACATATAGATTTTATAACAATATTAATATAGATCTGTAGCTTCATATCAAACTTACTTGTAACTCAAATTTTCTATGTAGTATAATATAACGTCACATTTATTATCATAGTCTGCTACTATAGCAGCAATAGTGTCAAATGCACGTATCTACCTTTTTTATGCATTTGAAATAAGTATAATTATACTTGATGTCCTCAACTCAGGTTCCAATACCTAGTAATGGGCACCAATAAGCCGTGCAGGAAATCAATCTTACTTAATTTAATTCATATTTTTGAAGTATAATAACAAGTAACAGTTGTAACGCAAGAAAAATATAATCATAGACGTGCTGCGGGCCGGGGATCCCGTGTCCCGAGATACAAGATAGAAATCTTAGTTCAGGTTCGGGATTTCTCCGGTGCTGCGGAGCGTATTGTGATAGGTACAATAACAAATAAGAATCGACAATAATTCGCTTGTTGTTATACTTTAATCATTAACTTTAACCCAAGTTCATAGTATAAGGGTAACTAGTATTAATATTTCCTGTACTATTTTTGTAAGTATTTATGTGAAATAAACAAACAAACAAAACATGTGGCAAGAGTCAAAGACAACCGATTGTAGGGTTATTATATAATGCGTGTATGGGGGCATACACGTTGTCAGGTTGGCCGAGTGTAGGGTTGATGTTATTTTGTGACGCGCATGCTACGGATTCTGTGAACGTTTTGGTGGTTTTATGGAAAGTATTAATAGCAACGTGTGATTTCACGGAGATCAATGGCATGTGCGAGGGCGCGATGGCAACACAGGGAGGTGGATGCCAGCGCAATAGATGATGGTAGAGCGAGATTGAAGATGGTGGGCTTGGAATAAATCATGTAAAATATGCTGAAGTGTTCGAGTATTATTTAATGGAAAAGGCACGCCTACACGATGGAGTGAAATAATACTGTACTGGAATCCAAGAGCCGCAAAGAGACCAAGGGAACGACCTCACCGTCGTTGAGCTGATGACATCAGTCAAGTAGCTGGATCCACTTGGACACGACTAACTAGAGTTAGGGACTATTGGTAGGGGTAGGAGGAGGACTACGCCCAAAAATTAAAAATGGGTACCCCACATAAATAAGTAAAAATTAAATTGAATTCTACTGTTAAATATACTTAGTATTTATTATATTGTAATAGACTTGTGAATAATTATAATTAAACATAGCGAAAAACTTCGATATTCCGATAGTCAATAAGCACCGCCTATGTCGCGATCGAATCGAAGGCCTTTTCATAGCCCACAAACGCTAAACATAATGGAAAATTATATCCTTCGGTCTTCTGTATAATTTGGCGTAGCATGTGGATGTGGTCTATGGTGCTGTAGCCTTTTCAATAACCTGCTTGCTCAGACGGCTGAAAGGCATCGAACCTGTGACTGAGACGATTCGTATTGATCCTCGAAAGAACTTCGAAACATGGCTCAGAAGCGATATGGGTCTGTAACCTACCTATCTGCGGCTTGGATTTTCTCCCCGAAAGGACCCCAACACCGTAGTAGCGTTGTGTTGTTTGTGAAGTATCCTGGGAAGATACAGTAACATGGAAAGATAGAGTAACAAATAAAGAGGTCCTTTTGAGAGTACAGCTGCCCAGCTTGACTGCTCTGCTTAAACGGGATCGAATGGCGTAAGCTCATAAAGGAAGGTATAGAGTTCTACCATAGAGCCTGATTCGACAAACTCTCTGAGAAAAGAGCAAAACAGTATAATCCCAACACAACTCCATCAGTTGCAACACACATCTTCAGGTGTACCCAACCTTGCCACTTCAGAATTCGCTTGATTAGTCATCAAAGGAAGTACCACGAACACTGTTGGAATCGTCTGTCATAGACGTTAACGCCGATGACGATTATTAGAAAAATTACTAAAGAAAGTAACAAAGAAACACACACCCCCACACTACCTCATCCTTCCAAACTTGCGTATTTATCATATTAATCGCTTAAAATTAATACATAATTATAGTACATGTAACACTCAGAATATAATAATCGAAGTAAAGGGTTCCATCCTATCAGTTAACTACTCATAAGTAAGGAATTATCCTGGTTAATCAATTGTTTGCAACTTTACAAAGTGGGCTCTTGAGTTCTCTTGTGAAACTCAATTGAGAGCCGAACTGTTATCATAACCTAAAACGCAAAATTAATGCTTGTATGTAATTACGAATTATCGGGAATTCCCGATAATTCGCGAAATATGTCTAAATCGCGTTTCTAATGCTTTCTCACTACGTAGAATAGTTTAATTAATCAAAATATCTATTTATTTGATCCAAAAAATAATAATTAACAGGATGATAGGTGACCTCTTACCAATTTCTCATAATCCTATGGAAAATTTAGCAAATCAATGTTTTGTTTTCCCCTATTTCCTCGTGTTAAACGTCACGCAGTAAAAACTGGGATTTTTTGAAGTTCACTAGCAAGTAACCGAGGGCTGAGAAGATAAACTATAATGATAGGAAAATAGCTTGAACGAATTAACCACTGGACGCGCCTTCATTCCGTTCTCGCCTAATACCCCGCAGGTTAATACCATGAAACATCGGACATCGTTGTAGTTTTACTGTCACAGTCGTTCGTACACCATCGGGAGAAAAACATATTTAAAAAAATGACGAAACGTGCAGTTAAATGGTGTAAAAGTTATAGTGGTCGAGCAACTAATGTTTCTTTTCACTTGTAAGTTTAATTTTTCTTTATTAATACAGCTATTTATACCAAAAATTAATATTAATTGAAAAAATATATCCAACTTAATCCGACTATATTTAATAAACGGTCATGAACGGTCATGTCATTATACACCACGAACAAAAAACACCTATCTAAATTACCTGGATTATTTACGTCAAAGTCAAATTTACTAGGGCTTGACAATGTTTTAAGTAGGTATAATAATATCGATAAAAATAAATGACATATATCGATAAAACTGTATTAATACACTTGAAGCAAATCGGGAAAGTAAAAAAAAATTAACGATGTGTACCTCATAAATTGAGCATAAATTGAGCTCAACCGACACAATAATGAAGGGATTTTAAATCGAATCATTACTTGTGATAAAAAGTGGATACTGTACGATAATCAGAAGCGCTTGTCGCAATGGCTGAACCCTGGAGTCCCAGCCGAATCTTCCCCTAAACGAAAATTGACTCAGAAAAAGATACTTGTGCGTGTTTGGTCGTTCACTACAGCTTTCTAAAATCTGGCCAAACGATTACGGCAGATATCTATTATCAGCAACTGCAAACCATGAAGGAAGAACTAGCTGCTAAACAACCGAGATTAGTCAAACGCTCTAGGCCACTGCTGCTTCACGACAACGCAAGACCACACACTGCACAACAAACAACCACTAAGTTAGATGAGCTACAATTGGAATGTCTGCGACATCCACCGTACTCTCCGGACCTCGCTACAACAGATTACCATTTTTTCCGGTATTTGTACAACTTCTTACAAGGAAAACAATTCAACTCCGATGTGGCAGTCCAAACCGCCTTCAAAGAGTTTATTGATACTCGCCCCCATGGTTTTTTTACTAAAGGGATTCATGAACTACCCATGAGATGGCCAAAATGCATAGATAACAACGGTGCATACTTTGATTAATTAAATATAATTTACAAAAAAAAAATTACTATAATATATTCCTCCCGTACAAAATGCCAATTTCCTATGTAAGGACCTAATATTAACTAAAAGGCAAAATCAAGCCTACTGAATGGCGGGGATAAGCTTATCAGCAACTTAATAGTAGCACTAAATAGTAATAGTATCCACGTCTGACAAGCTATCATCTGGTTTCATCAACAGCTCGGCCAACCCATATAAAAAAACCGTATTTTCAAAATCGTATTTGAATATTTATTGTCAGACTATCATAAACTCGTTGTTCTTTCATTCGTCCTCGATAGCAATTTATCGACTATGTCAAGCACTAGTGTAGGTGACATAATTTTACGGGTACTTCTCGCTGTCCACACCTTTTTGGTCAACACTGGGACTTTTTTCTAGGTCACTAATGGTGGCAAGTAGGACAAAATAAAAAAATATTTTTAGAATATGTTTCATAAATCACATAATATTATACGTTATAAATTCATAATATTATTATAACGTCATTAATTGCATCATTATAATATTTTGTCAAGTACGTATATATATGTATATATACGTATATATTACGGCTGGAAGCATATATTACGCAGCAAATTCCCAAGGAACAGGCAGGATTTGTCAGAGGTAGAGGCACAAGAGAACAAATCCTGAACATTAGACTACTGATCGAGAAGTGTAGGGAACATAACATCAGCGCTTCTTTATGTTTCATTGACTACGCCAAAGCATTCGATTGCATCAACTGGGAAAAGATGTTCAGCGTGATGAGTGAAATGGGTATACCGGACCACCTTACCTTTCTTGTGCAGAACTTGTACCTCACCAGCAAGTCTAGGGTCAGAGTAGAAGGCGACTTATCACACCCTTTTCATCCAGAAAGAGGAGTCCGTCAGGGATGTATTTTATCACCTCAACTGTTCAATCTTATCGGTGAACACATCATGCGAAGGGTCTTGGACAACTGGGAAGGAGGTATTCGCGTAGGGGGTCACTTGCTGAGTAATCTACGCTTTGCCGATGATACTACAATAATAGGCGCCTCGGAAGCGGAACTGGCTGAACTCCTGTCCAGAATCAGCACCATCAGTATTGAATATGGACTTCTCATTAACAGGTCCAAAACCAAACTAATGTTCGTAGATAGAGCGGGTACACTACAGCGAACCTACGAGTTGCGCGATCTAGAGGTGGTGCACAAACTAGTGTACTTAGGATCGCAGATTAGTGACGATGGTGACTGCGAGCAGGAGGTAGTAAGAAGAGCCCAAATGTCGAAGTCAGCGGTAAAAAGATTGGAAAGAATATGGCGAAACAGGGGCATTAGCCGCAACACCAAAAAGAAGCTAATGCAAACCCTTATTTTCTCCATTTTTATGTATGCGTCGGAAACCTGGACATTAAAAGCCCGCGTGTGCGAGAGGATTGACGCGTTCGAAATGTGGTGCTGGCGCAGAATGATGAGAATATCCTGGACGGAACGTCGCACAAACGAGTCAATCCTCAGACAATTACAGATAAAAGCACGGCTCTCAACAATCTGTAGGCAGAGGGTCCTAAAATTCTTTGGACACACAGTCAGGAGAGACCCAGATAGCCTGGAAAGGCTGATCATCACTGGCTGTGTTGAGGGTAAGAGAGGCAGAGGGCGCTCTCCTACAAGATGGACGCACACGACGCAGGACGCTACGGGGGCCACCCTGCAAGCATCTATACAGATGGCGCAGGATAGGAATGTCTGGAAGGAGATGGTGACAAGGGTGTTGACGAACCATAATCACGTCCCTCAGTCATGAGGTCACGACTAAGAAGAAGACGTATATATTATATGCTACGGTAAATGTGTTTTATTGAAAATAATTATTGATCGATAATTATTGATAATTTTCAGTTAATCACATCTACCGTAATATGTACATTACACATACTACCTATTATTATAATATCGTAATCAGAATGAATGGATGCACCAGCAGGCCCCGTCTAGTATTCTTTTCTATGGCTAGCGTAAATTACTTATAATTATTCTAACGGTAGCTGGAAGTTCAACATTTATATAAGGTGAGGGTTGAATTGAGGATGTAAGAATCAATATATGTATGATAGGCAATTCCCACATGTCACGAGTGGAATACATATTCTGAAATAAAAATTGCAGTTGTCACTAGTGGTGGGCAAGGAGATGGGGATCAAGTGGGAAGTACCCAATTTTTCTCTCTGTCATTTTAATCGCAATTGTCAGTTGTTTTGCTCTTAGACAGTGACAATGCTACATGCGAGAATAGTGCAACAATATAATACACAAAGGTAAATCTTTGTGTGCGCGCAATTATGGATACGAATATTACGGTAGTGTGTGTATATCTTCGTAAAAGTCAGCAATGTGTGAAATCCTCCTCCCCCCGCAAAAATCGGTTGAACGTGTTTTCATACTTCATTATGTACAATTCGCGTCCAGTGGTTAAATCGTCCTAGGAAAATAGTTTACCTTGCTATAAAATTATCAGGATATAAGTTTATAGAATGGGTTAATATTATTCGGAGGAAACAGGGGAATACCAAATATCGATTTAGTAAATTTTTTATATTATGATTGTTTCAAATTCATAAAAGGCCGTGTATATGCTCTTAAGTTTTAAAATGTGTAAGTTTGATCTGTAATTAATGCATTAAATAAATTTATTGATTCAACAATGACTCAAAGGATATTTATTTTTGCTAAACTTTTAATATTAAATATGATTTAGTCATACACAATATCTGATTTATTATCATATTCTATTAAATAATTGATAGGTACATACGAGTAGGTATTACAATAAAAAAATAAATAAGCATACAAATATGAAAATAACGTTACCAAGCCAAGGTTATTTCTTTGAATCAACTTTAAATAATTGTAGCTAGTAGAGTTACTAACGAAATAATTGATCATTGTTGTGTACGGCACATTGACATGACGTGAAGCAAATTGCTTTGTAATATCCTTTGTTAGGGGAATAACCTAACAGAACATCTCTTAAGCTATTTAATATGACTTCAGTGTGCCTGCCTGGTGGCGTAATGGTCGCAAATAAGAGTTACTGCCGATCATTAGATTTGATTCCATGGTCACACAATATCTCCATTAGGAATTTTCTTAGTAACGGCCTTGCCTAATAATAAAAATTAACAGCGACGTCTGGGTGTACCAACTATGGGATTGGGTACACCTCTATCTACTGTTTTCAGAAAAAGCCGTAGTTACGTAGTTAGTTTTGAACACTGTGAAATTAAAAAGAAATGAAATATTACAAAATTCTGTCATAGAATAAAATTAAATAGAATAATACATTATTTCATACCAAATTAAATACAATGTTACAAGAACAACCGGTGGTTATATTGCATTAAGCATTTTCGTAAAGACAACCTGGGGATGGAAAAGGAGAGTTAAACGAAAGAAGTGTGCAATAAGAAGATAATATACCTTTTTACAAACTTTATAATCTCCAGCGGGTACTCGTGATTCCCAACGGCCTGATAAAACTTTTAATTGCTTTAAAGTTAAGTAAGTAGCTGCCAACTTTGCATTCATCTATTTTAATTACTGGGTCCGAATCCGAGAGATAACCAAAGGTATAAAGGTAAAGCAAATAGAGTAAAGAAGACAAGCGTCTTTTTAAATACCAACCTGAGGTATGCTAAGTATAACGCTTAACACCCACGCCATAATGACTAGTCTACCACTCCGTGTCGCCGTTGCCATGCTTTTCATGGGATATTTCACAGCCAGCCATCTGTCCACGCCGATGAGCACAAGGACAAATGTACTCAAATAAAGCGCAAACATCTGCACAAACTTGAATAATTTACAAGTAATATTCCCCGCGTACCACTGCACAGTGAACGACCATGCCGCTTCACCGGCTATACAAAATATCGTCACCAACAAATCGGCTATACTCAGTTGGAAAATTAAACTATAAATCGCAGTCCAAGAGGGTCTGGCTCTTCCGCGTCCTCGTTTTCCTCTTTTTATGCTTATTATCGTCGCTACGTTACCGAAAAAGGACAATATTGCCATAGCACAGAGCACACTAGCTCTAATTACAGTGCTTTTAGTCAGAACTGGCGCATGTTCGAGGCACATGACTTGAGTACCATTGTATACGAATATGTGGTTTGTAATGTCATCAGTCTTCGTGATATTGACGAAGAATGCATTCAGGCATTTTTCTATGGGCCATGTGACGTAACTGCTCAAAGTGTTCTCTGTTGTGCTGAACTCTCTTTGAAGGGGGAATTCTCTCGCGTAAAGGATTTCATCATCATATAATGTGGTATTGTTGCCTTCGTTGTCCATGTTTCGTCATGCGTTTTCAACTGCGGTCCGACAGCCTATCTGTAACAAAACAACTTTGTCAATTTATTTGTTTCCTGTTCGCTTTCTGGACAATGGTTTTCAATAATAGAAGACCGTGACTCTGTTGAAAGGATTGATCATTGTTGTGTGAATGTGTCTTTGAGATGGATAAGTAGGAACAGGGTGCTCCCTGATAAATAAAAATTAATGAATGAATGAAAACTCTTTATTGGTACCACAATATAACAGAAAATAACAAAGAAAAAACTTAAAACTACAAAGAAGTAACAACTGGCGGCCTTATCGCTCAGAGCGATCATTTCCAAGTAACCATGCAGGAAAGGAAATACATATACTGAAGGGACGGTGTCACAAACACATTAAACTTAAATAAATAAAATACATATCAAATACTTAATAACATACATACCTAATAATACCTTAATATAAACCAATACATAATATACTAAGATTATATAAATACGTACTTAACACATAATATTATGTAAAAATATAAAATATATGTACACAATTTTATATAGGTACGAGTCGTACCGCTATAAAATATATATATAAATTAATTAATTACTTATAAAGAAATGTAGTGGTCTTTGAGACTTAGTTTTAAAGAGGCCAATGACGGTGCATATTTAATTTCCACGGGAAGATAGTTCCACAGACGAACTGCTTCGACAGTGAAAGATCTACCGTAGAAATCAGTGCCGTGCACTGGAAACCTTAACGTCAGGTTCTCCGATGATCTCAGTGAACGAGAATGAGATGCATGAAGAAATTCAAAACGTTCCCGAAGATAGCGCGGGCAGATGGATTGAACAGATCACTGTAGAGAAGGGACAAACTGGGACAAACAAAAGGGACAAACTTTGAACTTAAATAAGTCATCAATATTAGCTGATGAAGAAAAATGGGAGCTAAGAGAGTCAATATCTATGTTATTAGGTATTGTGTCTCTGGACTTGCCAACTCCTAGCGTCCTGAGGAACTTCCACACTTTTGCCGGATCCTCATCTTGCACAGAATAATGTATGTGTCGTCTTTGAGCATCCCTGCAAACTACGTTACAGTGATTGCGTATTTTAACATAACGAGCTTTATTCGCATCGCTTGGACACATCTTATACTTTGACTTGGCGAAAGCTTTTTTTTGTGTTTGAGCGATTTAATAATAATATCATCTGTGAGCCACGGTGCAGGTACATGTTTGATCTTAGTAGATCTGAATGGCGCATGAATATCAGATAGCTGTATAATAAGGGTACTGAAGATCGCTATTTGATCATATATTTTCTCAGCATTCGTGACAGATGACCAGTCAATGTTTCTACCTTCACTCAGGAACGCCTCTGGATTCATACCACTAAAATTACGCTGCAGAATTATGATCAGTTTAGGCTTGGGAGGACGGATCTTATAAGAGAGGAAAATCAAATCATGATAGGAAAAGACATCAGCTGAGCACTGATCATGCTTAGCAACATGTTGTAACGAGGATACTATCATTAGATCAAGAAGGGACGGCGTTGAATATGGGAAATGATGGGTGTCATCAAGAAAAAGGATAGACATATTGCTGGAATTAAGAATACTTTGCAATAAAGAAGAGCGGTATATTGCTTTTTGTTAGATGTATACCTAAGTGTTTTAATATTGAAGTACGATATTATTTATTTTGTTTTAATTTGACTTTATAACGATTTACATTATTGTACAACTCTTTTGCTGCTGCATTTCAAGATAAATAGATATACATTTTCCGTTTGAATGGAAGTCCTTATACAGGGTTACCTTAAAAACCCTAGCAACCTCTTAGGAGCAGGCAGCCAACATCATAAACAACAACATTTGTTCTACGAGTTTTGTTGATTTGTTAGATTTTACTTTCATACAAAAATAAATATTAATTTAATATTCCACTTGAATGTTCATAACTGTATACGCACCGTAACAAATATCGTTACGGTGCGGGTACTGCCACAAGTGCTATTCTTCAAAAAAGGTGATAACACCTTGTTGAAGAATTACAGACCCATCTCTTTTCTGAGCCATGTTTATAAGTTGTTTTCGAGGGTCATTATGAATCGTCTCAGTCGCAGGTTCGATGATTTCCAGCCGTCCGAGCAAGCAGTTTTCCGAAAAGACTACAGTACCATAACCACATTCACACGCTTCGCCAAATTATACAGATTTATTGAGTTATGCCAAAACTCGTAGAATAAATGTTATTTATGATGTTGGCTACTTGGTCCTTCGGGGTTGCTGATGTTATTAAGATAATAAGATAACCCTGTATTGTATGTAGTAAACAAATGATATTGTCAGTACAGTTCTAAGATTTCGCTTCAAATCTAGTTCAAGGAGTAAGTTCTGCGTTTGAGTTATCAACAGCAACTGTGATGTATGTTAGCTACAATTTCCTGTAAACAACAGCCAGAATAATTAATGAAAGCAGTTTGTCATTGCATATTCATGACTCAAGAAATTCAAATTACTTTGTCTTAGCAACCAAAATTTACTAACTATTTTAAACTTGTGAACAGACCTTCTAATAAGGACAGCAGGAACACGCTGGATGCAAGCCGCTTACCAACTAGATGAAAATCTATGGGGAGGCCTATGTCTAACAGTGACTTCCTGCGGCTAATAATGATGATTATAACGAGGAGGATTAAAATATATGTAATGATTATTTTTATATTCATAATGTTTACAATTTAACAACTTTAAGTAGAATGTAGTAGGTAGTATAATACGAATTTTGTAGCTGATATAAAAAAAAAACTGTTTAGGTAGGGTCTTACTTTTAAGGGAGCTTATCCTAACAATTAGGTACTAGGTCCAAGGGTAACCCTTGAACTTTGTAGGTACAAAAAAATTTGTAATATTACGAGGGCTACTCTGTTAATATAATATTAATATTTAATATTTACTTATCTATTTTCTGTAAACGTACACTGAACTAATAACTTATACATAGCTTTATCCTATAATAACCTTTTTGTAACTTTATACTAACAAAGTAAAAAAACAGTAATTTGTTGAGCATTATCAAATTTTTGTGTATTAAAAATACAATAACTTTGGTCTATAATGGGTTTTATAATCTAAAATAATATAAAAACTTGTTTCTACAATTATTGCAGGGGTAATCACTAATATTTTTTGTATTGCAAGCACAGTTTTGAGGTTCCTAATGTCTTTTTCTTATAATAAAAAAAATGTCTTTTTTTAATTATATTTTGTTACTCATGGCTTTAATAACCTCGGAGTGCATTAAGTAGTTATAGAGCACAACCAACTAAAACACCAGTGTATTTTTTTGAACATTACTATATTATTGATGTTCATAATAATGGGACCGTGGGGTCCGGGAGCTCACCGCATTTTCAAAAATCTATCTGAGAGCTTGGTCGAAGCGACGCGTGATCAAAATGCTGGCTTTATCTGGCTCAACGTATAAGCATTACTACTCAACGTGGCAATGCCGCCATTATCTTGGGTACGCTGCCATCTGACAGTGGTTTAGAGCACTTGGATTTTCTTAGGCCGACATGTCGGCCTGTGGATTTTCAAAGTGTTCTATGGTATAGTGTATTTAGTTAGGGTAGATAGTAAGTAGGTAGCTCTATTGTTTAGTCTTTTTCCAATAAAGGCACTATGCCAGCTTAATAATCACTATATATTATATAATTCTAAATGTCTCACTGACTGACATGCAACGCCGAGCCCAAACCACTGATCCTAGAAACTTGAAATTTGGAATATAGTTTTGTTTTGGTTTGTAGTGGTAGGCCTCTTTTGCAGGGGGCCTCCTGGGGAAGTACCACACCTTTGCCAGTTATTCATCCGCCAAGCAGTAATGTGCAAACATTACTGTGTTCCGGTTTGAAGGGCAATGTTACCAGCGAAATTACTGGGCATGAAGAGGTTCAACAACTAATATCTCAGGGTGACAGGCGCAGTGCAGTGCCGCGCAGAATTTTAAATTTTAAAACACATGGTGGCACTGTATCTGATATGGGCTATCATGATGCTTACCATCAGGCATCTGATTAGCTCGTCTTGTTACTCAATATCATAAAAAAAAGATGTGGACGTGTACTATGAAAGGATTTTTGAATGTTCCTAAAGGGGTCCAAAAAAGGGGTTACAGTTTTTCATGGCAAATACATCAGTTTGTCGACGACATTGCAGTCATGGCAGAGTCGATGGAAAATTTCGGTCTTAAAATGAACATGGAGAAGACGAAGGTGATGTGTAATGCCCATGTTTTGCCGACCCCATCGGTTGGGAACTCGATTCTAGAAGTTGTTGACTCATACGTCTACCTAGGACAAGCACTCCAACTCGGTAGGTCCAACTTCGAGAAAGAGGTCAATCGTCAAATCCAACTAGGCTGGGCAGCATTCGGAAACCTACGAAATGTCTTCTCGTCCAAAATACCTCAGTGCCTCAAGTCAAAGGTTTTTGACCAGTGTGTGTTACCAGTGATGATTTACGGATCTGAAACGTGGTCTTTGACTGTGAGCCTTATCAGCAGGCTCAAATACCGCAACGAGCTATGGAGAGGGCTATGCTCGAAATTTCTCTACGAGATCGAATCAGAAATGAGGAGATCCGTAGACGAACGAAAGTTTTCGACATAGCCCAGCGGATTAGTAAGTTCCCATTGGCAATGGGCGGGGCACATAGCACGTAGAACTGATGGCCGATTGGGCTGCAAGTTCTCCAATGGACCGTGGTCTCCATTGGAGAACTTTAAATTTTCAATATTAATTTAAACTTCGTTAAACGTAGAAAGTATTGTTTGTTTTATGAGCAAACGCGTTATGTATTAAGAATTATACTTTTTTTTTGTAGAATAATTAACTACACAGGGGCAATGTTTGTCTAATTTTAGACACACGCCGGCCTGTTCATTTTAAATTATACGCTCTTGCCTATACAATCGCACCTAGGAATCGCACAAGATCGTCACCCCGAAAATCATGTTAATTCATAATACAATGATCAATGATTAGTTATTAACATGACCATTTTACCCTCTAAATTCACAACAAGCTTTCTTAAATAGGTAGTATACCTACCTCAACAATGTCGAATTTCTCAATGCAACATAGTTGGTAGACATAATTTTGACTCTACCTTGCACAATTTCGTTATTACTTTTTCAATTTAAACGCAAGTTTAAATATAATAAATCTCATTAAAACTTAGAGTTATTTTTAAGATTGCCTTGCGGTTCTGGTTTTCTCAATACCATATCGTTTTAGTATCGTTTCAAGATCTCTAGTCCGAATCGGCGCCAAGCTCTGCATCACCCACGAGTGCGGTGGACAACCGATAGTCCATTAAGGATTTATTGCCAACAGATTGCTATCATTACGCCTCTCTGGATGATGTTGTTTGAATATGTTATTAGGTACGTTAGTGGTAGAAGCATAAAATTAGATGGTTTAGTATAGAATCCGTACCATTAATCTCTAATATAATGTTCTGCCTTCCTTGTTTTACTTGATCACAAAGAAGAGATCAGATTCATTAATTGAGAAGAAAGATTAATTAATTTGGCCTTTTCTGGATACAGGAAAATATACTCAGAAAGAGGAGTCCAGGAAGAACAAGAACATCTAGGCTTAAGAATCTGCGCCAATGGTATAACAAGAGCAGAAGATGGTACCCAAAGAAGGAGAAGAAGAGTTTTCTGACTAATTCTTCAATGTTATATAAATTAGCGCTACCGTGAACGCCGGCAAGCGCAGCGTAGGACGTCCACCCACAAATTGGACAGATGATGTGATAAAGACGGCAGGAACACGTTGGAGGCGGGCCGCTTACAACCGGACTGAATGGAAATCTATGGTGGAGGCCTATGTTCAGCAGTGGACGTCCTATGGCTGTGATAATGATGATGATGATATAAAGTGTTGTAGTTGTAGTGTATTGAGAATATAAAATGTGGGTAGATGTTTTACTATTTCCCAACTACCGTCATTCTATCAATAAATCAGTCTCGAATACCACTATGTTTCTGTTATTACGCTTCATCTCAATTGGCGACGATTATTGGGAATTACGACGCTACCGTTCCGGAAATTAACGGAATTCGATTTGGAAGAGGGGCGAAATTGGTCGTCTTATGTGCGTTTGATGAAACAATTCATTTAATGGAACGACGTAAAAAGTGAGTTACACGTGGCACATTGGTGACGCATCAGCGCCGCGACCTTCAATTGGATGTGCGACCTGTGTGCACCGGGTGGCGCAGGCGCCGACCGCACCGCGCCGCCACGCCTCGACCGCTTGCTGGCGTTGTGGGAAAGGAGCCAACACGCCGAATAAGTGTATATATAAGCATATGTTTGCGATAGATAGATAGATAGATTGTGATGATAGCACACTATGATAGATAGTGCAGTGTCGCGGGTCACTTGGCCGCGGCGTGCCCCAAGGGGAACAACGAGACGCGCGGTTCCAGGTACCAAAATTTTATTAACAATGAGTGTAGATCCGGTTCCGAATCGAATGACGAGTTATATTAAGTCGTTTTCGTGAAGAGTAACCCTATAGATGGACCGTATCGTTATATGATTTTAGTATAATATATAAAGGTATCCTTTGAGAAAGACACGGACAATATAATAACGGTGACATTGTAAATCATTTTATGATAGGTAAATACTTCTCACATCTAAGTAATTATATTAAGGACGAAATGTGTTATCTAGGGTGTAGGTTCAATAAGTACGGCTTGCATACGAATAAGAGTAAGGTCGGAATCGCCAGCGCCCCCAAGCCGCAAAGCATGTCGCAGCTCGGGGCAGCTCTGGGGTTAATCAGTTGATATGACGATTTTATAGATATAAACCACGCGTGATAACTATCACACGTGGTTTATATATATATATATATATATATATATAATCGTGTCAATAAAATTATTCCAAATATTAAGAATCTCATTCAACTGCCAAACCTTCTGATCATCATATGTAACATAACATCATAAGACAATATAACATTCCAAACTAGACTCGCAAAACCTAACATTATGAGTAAGTACATTATAGCCCAATTTAGAAGCTCTTACGGGCTCGGCGCCATGTACAACGCGGACGTAGCGAGCGCGTCGTGTGGCCTCGCGCACGGTGTCCTCCGCCGAGCGTAAGTACAGCCAGGTGGACAAGGAGGCGACGGCCTCCACTCTGAAGACGGACTACATGGCGCTCAGTCACTATATATTCGGACCTAAGAATGGAACCCCGCTGCAGGTCGAGCACGAGGAATCGGAACTGAGGTACGGCACTGTTTACTTACATCATGAGTGCAAAATATTGCGAAGTGGAAACCGATGACACAGAATGCACGGTAACGGTAACGTACTTATCGTTTAAACCAATAACTCAAAGAAGAATGAAGAAATATGGTATTATTCGCGAAGGTAATATAATACGTTATTAACGAGGGCATTGATGATGATACCGCCTACGAATGGGCGGATGACGAGCAGGATCCGTCTCGGGTGTCGGGACCAGTGAGCGCACGTGACGGGTCAGTCTCGTCGGCGCCGGCGAGCGCACGTGACGGGTCACTCTCGTCGGCGCCGGCGCCGCCCGCCCCGTGCCCCGGTACAACCGCCCCAACCACTTGAGTTCACATTGAGACGGTCGCAAGGTACTTTCATCCGCGCTGCGCCACAAACAAACCTAAATCGTAACAGCATAGGCCCTATCACTTATTCGTATGCAACCGATCTGAAATGGTATTACATTTTTTATGTAAGTATTCATCATCATCATCAGCTCAGCCACAGGACGTCCACTGCTGAACATAGGCCTCCCCCATAGATTTCCATTCAGTCCGGTTGTAAGCGGCCCGCCTCCATCGTGTTCCTGCCGTCTTTATCAGATCGTCTGTCCACCTTGTGGGTGGACGTCCTACACTGCGCTTGCTGGTCCGTGGTCTCCATTCGAGAACTCTGCAGCCATTCTCGAAATCTCTTCTGCAGAATCTCGGCCATTAGTTCTACGTGCTATGTGCCCTGCCCATTGCCACTTCAACTTACTAATCCGCTGAGCTATGTCTATAACTTTCGTTCGTCTACGGATCTCCTCATTTCTGATTCGATCTCGCAGAGAAATTCCGAGCATAGCCCTCTCCATAGCTCATTGCGCTATTTTGAGCCTGCTGATAAGGCCCACAGTCAGAGACCACGTTATGTAAGTACACGTACTTATATAAGTATTACAAGCATGAAATTATATTCAATGTTTGTAATCAAAATCGAAACTGAAAATGACAGATATGCTTCGTATTTTTTTGTATACCTTTATTTTTACATATTTTCTAAGATTGTGATGTTGTGTATTATAATAAACACAAACTACTTACTCAGAGCGAGCGGTAGTATTAAAACTATTATTTTTGTTGTTACGAACTTTTTTTTGTAAATATTTAGTAACCAATCTAAGAAAATAGGGCTTTAGTTTATAAGCACCTACTAAACTTAAAACTAGCATTTATTTCTGTTTATATACCTATATAATAAGTACCAATTAAGTAAGTATTACGCAGAATCAGTACCGGGGAATTAATTACATAATATGTTTAAAGTGGTAACTTAGTAGATACCTTAATGAATAGGCACCTGAGTATACCTTTCAATAAACTTACCAAAATAATCACAATACCTTCTAATTATAACAATAGTCAGTTTTCCCAAAACAATATAAACTGTATTATTTAAGAGGAGTAAATTGTAGTGTATTAAGAATATAAAATGTGGGTAGATGTTTTACTATTTCACCACTACCGTGATTCTAACAATAAATCAGTCTCGAATAACACTGTGTTTCTGTAATTACGCTCCATCTCAGTAGTAATACCACAGAACCTATACCAAAGGGACAGAAGAGACACTCTTCTAAATCATTTAAATAAATAGCGACTCTAGCAGCGACGCAGTAAAGTGCAATTCAGGTTGCCTTCCTAATTATCGTTATATTAATCTACAAGCTGCCTCTCTTTCGATTGCGTATCTCTCTATCTGTTTTTTCTGTCTAGCCCTATACATTTGTTCCAAGACGAACGCTCAAGCCACTTGTGGCTTCATACCTTTATTGAGGAGTGTCTTAGCCCTGGTAATACTTTATAAGAGAGTGTATCTATAAGTCAAACTGAACAAATTTCAAGACTAATGCCGAAATTCGAAAAAAAAATATCTCCTTCCCACATATATTTGCCGCTCAGCTGATCCATTTCTTAAGGGAAGCCGAATTTATTTTTTCCTCGTGATTATTTATTAAACATATACCATAACACATACGACATTTAATATTAATACAATAAAATATCGTATTGGACTCCCTCCAGAGAATCTTAGTTAAGGGGTAACTAACCTTTAACTAAGGTTCTCTACCTACATAATGCTAATAAAAATAAAAATGGTCCGAACGGTCAGTAGAAATGTTTAAATGTATTTTCGCATTCGCCCACATCAGGGCCGATTGGTGATAATAGCAATATCTGTATATCATACCCTTGACCCTACTTGTAACCGATATGATATTCCCTCTAAGCTCGTCACACACGGCGAATATAATATAAAATATATATTATCTTAGAGCATATTTCCGAATATCGCTCACCATAGAAATCCGAACGGCATCACACACGACGAAGATAATATATAATATTTCATCTTCAGTATTTTAACATACCGAGCGATACGAGAAATATAGAAATATATATTTCTAAGATATAAAATTTCATTAAATTTTTATATAATCCGTTGCTAAGATCAGGCATCGAACATTATATCGAATCAAAATGATATCGAATGCATCGAAAAGATATTACTATTTAGCCGTCGACCAATAATAACGTATAACGTATAAGGTAATAATAAATAATAATAATATGGGTGCTTTCCACACACGGTCATCTGGTCCCAAACTAGGCTAGAAGCCTGTACTATGGTTACAAGATGACTGATATACATACATACTTATAAGAGCTATATAAATACTTATATGAGCTCATTGTAGGTACACATTTAAAAGTATGTAAAAAAATATTTTACACCGAGAAAGGAAATTGAACAGCTTTTTTTAAATTATCGTATCTTAGCATAATTATGTGATACCATAAGATACTATAAAACTTTTTTTTTTATACTAGGGCATGTTGACATAAAATATTATAGTATCTTCGCCGTATGTGACGCCCTTAACCTTTCAATTTACGATTGTGATCGCAATATCCTCGATTCCCCATGGGAACAACTGATTGTCTAAAAACAGCCTGTTCAAATGGAGTGGTAACAATAAATTGTATGACGATCCCTCGTCATACAATTTATTACCAAAGAAGTATTTTAACGGCGAGAGCGCTACTTTGAACCACGAGCGAGGCGAAAGATTCTAAAGACATCGCCCGAGGGAAAAATAATTTGCTCTCGAGTCAAATATACTCTAATTTTCATCCCCTTTCTATAAAAAAATAAATAAGAGACGGTGTTATGTAATTGATGAATATATTTAATTTAAAATAAGATAAGTGAACATAAGTATAACACATTTTCCAAAAACGTTTTCGCTCCTTTTCTGTTTTTCCATAGAATGAAATTGTCATAGGCCCTTAAATATTTCTCCCGGGATGTGGGTTAGTAATAAGTTTTACATCTCTCATATTCGGTAAGTAGGTCCTTATTACCCCCAAATGGGGCTTGTAAGTGACCAATTAGCGCTCTAGGGTAATAATGTAGCTAGAAAAGCCCTAGGGCGGTAAGTAATTAAAAAAAAACTTCACTCTTTCAAAAAGTTTGCGTACATCTAACCATCATACTGGCATTAGACATCATGCATTCAGGCCAATGACAAAAGAGGTCGCTTCGCTATTCCTTGTCTTCGTATGAGTATAATAGTCATCAATTTTAAATATCGAACTACGAAGCTCAATTTCGTTCTTGAAAAAAATAATTTAAAAAAGAGATGAAAAAAGGCGGGAATAGAAAACTTTTACTTTAAAATGTTTTATTCTTGTAATGCCGGTGTTTTTCTACTTACCTCACAATCGAGATGTAAAGCAGAATAGTTAGCTCGGGTGTAAGCATCAATTGCACCCTCGAAGTATAGGCGCCCTCGCTGCGCTCGTGCGCCTAAATATCTCGGGCTGCAATTGATGCCTTACAGCCCTTGGCTACTAATCTACTATTGTACGACGTTGTTAGCTTCTAAAGTTTTTGTTTCAGGAGTTCATGCATTGTCATTTTCATAACTAGACGTAGAACTCATTATTTTTGCAAGTTTTGCAATATAGGTACCATAAAATTTTTACTGATTTACAAGAACAGAGACCAAATTCGCGCGCCTCTGTTTTTTTTTAGTTAGCGTGGGTCCCCACGCCGTGCTACCAACACGTACCAGCCAGTAATTCATACAATTTGCGTTCAATTTTTATGAATGATACATGTTCCAAATTCAAATATCATTTCCGCCCGCTAAAATGTACCTATTGGAAAAGAGCTATTTTGCTCCCGCATATAGAGGAACAAAGCGACACTTTTCGAATAGAGGATGAAAATTAATTTCCAAAGAGTTTTGTAGTAACGAAGCTACGAAGAAAACCTTCTTGATTACCGCTTTCATCTAAATGTCTTTGTATAAATAATAATGGACACCATTAACAGGAAAGAGAGGGGACACCTCTTAGCAGTTTGACTCAATTAGTATGATGCCTGTTTTTCAAATACTGTTTTAAAAAATATGCGGAAACAAATATTTATGACTAAGAATATGATATAATAAAATAATAGATAAATAGAAAAAAAAATAACATTTTAATTTTAGTTTCCAACATATAAAATATTATTGTTTTCCGCTCTGAAGGGCAATGTTACCAGCGAAATTACTGGGCATGACGAGTTTCAACAACTAATCTCTTAGGGTGACAGGCGCAGTGCCGTGCCGCGCAGAATTTTGAATTTTAAGACACTGGGTGGCACTGTGCCCAATATGGACAATCATGATGCTTACCATCAGGCACCTGATTTGCTTGTCTTGATACTCACTATTAAAAAAAAAAAACAAAGTGACGCCGCGGGCTGTGATTGGTCAATTGAGTGGACATAGAGCACTCAAGCTCGACGTCTCTTATGATGTAGGATTTAAAACAAACACTGGATAATATATCCATAAATTTTTTTTTATTACAGAGACGCTACAAATTTTCGCGTTATGATCATTATGCTAAAAAAAATATGCCATATGATAAATAAGCCTAACGATTTTATGCGAATAAATAGGGAACCGTCTGTCTTTACGTAAATTCTATTTTAAAACTAAGTTACGGATGGAAGAACGTGACAATTGGATGAATAAGATCGTCATTTCAGAGATCGAGAAGCATTTCAAAGTTTGATATATGATCTGATTTATTTTGGTTTTATCAATAGAACAAATCAGCCTTTGCAAAGAACAAGATTACATCTGCAAAACCGTACTTTACAGCAGAGCGATTTTAATGTTTGACTTGCACATATTAAGTCCTATTTTTTATATATTATTCTAGAGTATTGATACTTTTGCTATGGCAAAAGTGTATTATTATGCGTGATATGATGCTATAACTTTTAAAATTAAATTAATATTTTATGAGGATTTATGGGGTCTTATGTGCATATTTTTTATCGTGTTATTAAGGAAGGATCTGAGTCATATTATCATCATCATCTCAGCCTCCTATGGCTGAGATGATGATCAGCGTCCACTACTGAACATAGGCCTCTCTCATAGATTTCCATCTAGAGCGGTTGTATGCGGCCTGCATCCAGTGTGATCCTGTCGACCTTGTGGGTAGATGTCCTACGATGCGTTTGCCGGTCCGTGGTCTCCATTCGAGAACTTTACAGCCCCATCGGCCATCAGTTCTACGTGCTATGTGCCCTGTTCATTGTCACTTCAACTTGCTAATCCGCTGGGCTATGTCGGTAACATTCGTTTGACTACGGATCTCCTCATTTCTGATTCGATTTCGCAGAGAAATTTCAAACAAAGCCCTCTCCATAGCTCGTTGCGCTATTTAGAGCTTACTGATTTGGCCCATTGTAAGAGATCCCGATTTCCGAGCCATATGTACACATGTAACTTTATTCTTGGGAAACGTGATAATGTCTTATGTACATAATTACTTTGTTTTGTGTAAATACTGAGTGGTTATATAATAGACATTATTAAATCAACATCAACAATATGTATTAAGTATGTAATTACACATAGATCTATATATCTATGAAATTATTCGTACCTAAGTATTCACTTCTGCTACGGATGGCATTATTGTCATTTGTATTCCATGGAAGAGGTATAAAAAACCGCATATATTGGGAATGAATAATTCTGCACTTCAGGTAGGTAATTGCCCATCACATCCTGACATTGTTCTGAGACACCTTTGCCACAATTGTGTAAGAAACTAAGATCCTCCATTTCAAACATTTTTGTCAGTACAGTCCAGCAAGCTACCTACCTTATTGCCACCTATCCCCACACAATTGACACGTGGAAGTTGCACACTGCGCGATTTTCACGTTCTTTTATACCGTATACGCGCAAGCTGTGGAATCATCTCCCTGCTGCTTACTTCCCTGCGGTTGATCTACAACATGGAATTTTCCAAAAGGAGAGTGAATAGAGCCTTGAAGGGTCGGCAATATACTGGCAATACTGCTCGTGTTGCAGGTATCCATAGGCGACGCTAACCGCTCACCATTAGGCGTTCCGTCTGCTTGTTTGCAATCTATGGCGTAAAAATATCTCTGTCTAACCTTTTGGGAAAACAAGGAGTGATGTTGTCTTATGTCACTTTTTATCACACTGTATACTTTTAGTCCATCCTAGTAATGTTATAAATGTGAAAGTATGTGGGGATGGATGGGTTTTTATAATAGAGTGGGTGAAACCGCGGGGCACAGCTGGTGTTAATAAAAAAATGACACATAATATTCCAAAATGTACTCATAATTTACCAAAGTTAAGCTATATTACAACGACTGCGAAAAAATAAAGATATTAACAGAAAGGTCGCGACACACGAATAAAATTAATAAAATGAAACGTGGAGCAAACATGAAAGCTTTTGATTTTCTATACTTACCTCACATGAGATATGTGAAGATGTATTAAATACTTATTATATTGTAAGTGGGTTAGGTGGGGCAATTTTAAAATGGTGCTTAACGTAATAGGTGGCAACAATTTCTTATTCCGGAAATCACTACAGAGTGAGACTGTAGAGTTATTTATTCTTACAAAGATCACTTAAGTAAATGAATTCTTTACCAGAGAGAAATTCCAAAATAATAAATCATGGCCACCCATTACATTTACCATCATTCTCACCTGACTAGTCAATAAAAGTTTTATCACTAATCAATAAAGAAACTTGATGGTTCATATTCTTGTACCGAGATTAAATGTTTATTATTTTACTCATCCATCATCAGCTGGAAAACGTCCTTTGCTGAACATAGGTCTTCCTCATACATAGAAGGCCAATTATAATATAATTTATAACGCATTAGAAAAATATAACAGTTAAGCCCAACGCTGCGTGCTAACATCCGACTAAGTCGGCGCGCACTGCGCGCGCCAATCTACCGATTGCAATTGAATTTGCACTTGTTTGCTTAGTTGTTTTGGGGAGCTTTCATTTCACATGACGACGAGTGAAGCCGAAGGTTGCGATTGAAACTAGCTTACAAAAAGTGCTGAGATAGTCGAGTTTAGGTTCGTTTACTTTTTTGTTTTGGGGATCTTTTGGGGAATAGGAAGTTTCACTAAAAAACAAAAATAACTTTTTAAAAATTGTTTTTAAAAACAACCATTTATTTAAATGCTCCGCTCAACGGGTGTCTATCCTGCATCGGGTCAACTACTATTTATCAAAATTTTAACCTCATTGTACCCGTCCATGACGCACATTTTCAAAATCATGTCTTACACACATACATAGGTACATTGTTCCCGATAGGGTAGGCATTATTTCTTAGTGTATTATTATGCTAATATATCCTTATATAATATGATGGAACTTCAAATGAGGGCCTTTTGAAGTCTTTAGGTTAAGCGGCTCCAGTGGTTTATATTTTATCAATAAATATTTACTAATTATAATAACAAGATACATTTTATGAGTTAAAACAAATTTGAACAAAATATAACTATTATTTTTTAAGTAAATATATTACTGACTACTTTCAAAGTTTGCTCCATTTACCTCTAAACAAAAATTATAACTAAATTCATAAATACATAATATTCCCGCCTTGTTCCCAATGCTACTTGTGGGGTAGAACTATTTATCTCCACTTACTACGATCCTAACATACTTACAACTTTCGCTTCTCTTACACTTTTTATCACATTATGCTCTGTGTATGTTGATACTTTTGACCTTTCTTTAACTTAAATATTCTTTATTTTATATAATAAAATCCTTCTAAGTAATCACACACGACATATTGTACCAAATGCTACTAAGCCCTTTCCTCAGGGTAAACAGAAGCGAAGATGAAACGAAAAAGAAAATAAAGACAGAAACAAAGGCTAATGATCTACAGTATAACTATGCTATAAAATGTAATAAAACCGTACTTTCTTTATTATACCTCATGAAGCCCGTCACACACGTACGAGTAGCTATAATATACCTTTTGTAGACGTGCCTTTTCCATTAAATAATACTCGAACACTTCAACATATTTTAAAAGATTTATTCCAAGTCCACCATCTTCAATCTCGCTCTACAATCGTCTGTCGCGCTGGCATCCACCTCCCTGTGTTGCCATCGCGCCCTCGCACATGCCATAGATCTTCCTTAAATCACACGTTGCCATTAATACTTTCCATAAAACCACCAAAACGTTCACAGAATCCGTAGCATGCGCGTCACAAAATAACATCAACCCTACACTCGGCCAACCTGACAACGTGTATGCCCCCATACACGCATTATATGATAACCCTACACTTTATATTTATATAAACATAGCAAGGTATGTTTTGATATAATTTCTTTACAAATATTTGACTGACCGCACACGCAGCTATAATATGTATTTCTATGACGTCACCAACAAATATCGTAATTTATATTATTTTATATTATTGCATATTAATTTATACTACGGTATCAATGAAATGAAGGCTAAAACATATATTTATTATAGCATCGTCTCCGTGTGTGGTAGCTTCCTATAATATATTTTAAAGGACGGTATATTAATATATATGATAATAGCTACGTGTGTGACGAGCTTTATTCTCAGGATTTTGTGGCAGAGCTCATAAAGCTTCAATTCATATTTTTGATCATTTGTACAAGAGTGTAATACCAGTAAGGTATCTTTGATATTTTCATAAATTGCTTCAACAATATCAAGTATTTTATTGTAACTTTCCTTACCTGTAATAAATCTTTATGTATAATATTTAAAATTATATAAAAATATTATAATTATATATTAATGTAATAATAATAGGTGACTGCCTCGGTGGCGTAGAGGGCGCATGCTCGACTGCCAATCAAGAGGTCCCGGGTTCGATCCCCAGGTCAGGCAGTGTTAAATATTGGATTTTTCAATTAGGAATTATCTCAATAACTGCCTGGAGTCTGGAACTGTGCCCGGTAGATGGCAATAGGCTCGCCCCCTATTACATGGGTAATAGGTAAATAAAATAAATAAATATATTACGCTATGGACTCCCTCAAGATAGTCTAAGTTAGTCCAATAAAAACGCCTAATAACGCAATTAATTATGTAAAAAGGTCCAAACACTCTTGTTTGGAGATGTCTGATGTACAAATAAAAAAAAAAACGTTCCTTACTGTTTCATACAAAAGTTACCTTCAAAAGTGTCGTTATATAAAAGATGAAAGTTTCCATGCCTTATTATGAGATTCTCGTATTATGTGTGGGTTGTTTGTTAGATAAGACAATATTATGAGCAACGATATTAATGTACTAGGTACTTTCTAGATTTCGCGTTCCGAACACTCACTTTGCTCGACTAAAGTGACGAAACACTTCAATCCGTGCACCTTACTTTAGTGTAGCTTCAACATCCATGCAGTGTGAACGCGTACGGTGCTGTGCTAATATTACGGGAAAACAAATCGATTATTTATATTTCTTTTGATTTAATTACACACTATTATTTACGTATTTGATCTTAATAAATAAACTTAACTATAATAAACTAAGTATGTAACAGAATTTGAGCAAATATTTTTTAAGAACGTTCTTGTCTATCGTAGAATATAATTTATGTCAATGATTATGAGTATTATGGTTGCCGTGTGGGTTAAAGAGATTTTCATAATTTTTTAACACAATTACTTGTAACGTGACCGTTATCTCAACGTATTTAGGTTCATTATACTGCATATTACGCACTAGTGCTCCTTACTTTACTTTTTTTTTATAGCCATAAAGAATTGGTATTATATGACAAAATACAATATATATTTTTTGAATGAATTTATAATTCATTCATAAATATACTGATTAATAATAATTTTTATTACTATTTCATCTAATAATATATTTTTAACAACATAATAAGCTCAATTTATGTTTATAAAAGATTATTTTGTGTTTATTATATTTTAATACGTATTTGCTTGCGCAGATATTATTACTTCAAAAAAATAATATAACAGCGCGCCATTTTTATTAGTTAAGCCAAAATTTTCATTACGTGGTTTTTAATAAATATTACTTATTAAAAATGTCAACATCTATAGAAGAAGAGCAGTTACAAGATCTTATCGATCTTGTCCTATAATCTCATAAGAACCACGTGTGCTATGCACATTCTGCTACTCGATATCTTTTATTCACGCTCGCCTTTGGCTCGCGCGAACAATACTACCTCGTGCATAATGTTCAACTTTGCACACTTGTATCATTATGATACAATTTATTTATTTATTTATTTATTTATTTATTTAAATTCTTTGATGTGCTTACAGTAATACCAAAGCGCACAACAAACTAGTATAAAATTAAATTATAACCGACTACTAAATGCAAATATACTACTAAATGAAAAGAATAAAACTAATAATTACTCATAAATCGAATACAGTAACTCAAAAATAAATTGAGTGGCATATGGAATATATCCACTTCTGGCACTCGAGCAATAAATGTGTTGAGCAGTTCGATAGCTTGTGCTGTGGGAGCATAGTGCGATGTTTTAGTCAACGCAGGCGGACCCAACAGCAGTCGCCTCACATGTGCTCGCCGAGACCGGTCGGGAGCAATTAATGAGCAGCGCGATAAGGCACTGGGGTTGTCAATCCGATTGTTGAGCAACAGGTTATAGTACAACATAATTGCACATTAGCGCCTAAGCTCGAGCGTGTTGATGCCTACCATTCCTGCTATGAATAGGGACGGATAAGTATAATCCGGATAGTATCCATATAGTTTCCTATACAGATACCTATTAAATTTCTTTTGAACTTTTTCCACCATGAGCTTATATTTAGCTTCATGTGGATCCCAAATAATCATATTGTATTCCAATTTGCTCCTGAAGAATGAATAGTACCTCTGTACTATTCTCTCTATATCTGTAGAGTAACGACTGTGCTTCTCTCACGAAAACATGCCGCCTGCCTCATAACAAACCCCAGGGACTTATGAGCCCGGCCACAAATCTCTGCGATATGCACATTAAATGTTAGCTCTGTATCTATGTTCAGGCCTAGGTCTCGGATCTGCGTCACTCGCTCCAGAGGAGAACGTGATCGCGTAAATGTGATTGTATTACATTTAGATGTATTAAACTCTAGTTGGTTGCGTTTACTCCATTCTACGACACTGTCAATATCCCTCTGGAGGGTTTCGCAGTCTCTCTCACTTTCTATTCCCATGAATAGCTTGAGGTCATCGGCAAACATTAGGCACCTAGCTGATCTTACGACATTCGGCAAATCATTTATCATGATCAGAAATTGGGTTGGGCCGAGTGTGCTACCGTGACTGACTCCGGAGTTGGTCAAATATAAGTAAGAGCGATATCCTAGGACTTGCACGTATTGATATCTGTTGGAAAAATAGTTGGCGAATAATTTTAAAAGTTTTGGTGTGAACTTTTAAAAACTTTAAAAACTTTTTTGCTGTAAATTTTTTTAGTAGCACATCGTTATTGACGCGGTCGAAGGCCTTACGAAAGTCAAAGTATGCCGCGTCAACTTGCTTCTTACGATCCATTTCAGTAACGGTGTAATCCACAAAGTTGACGTGGTTAGTGGTGGTAGACCTACCTGTTCTAAACCCGTGCTGTGCATCACTGAGTTTCCTATTGATCTGGTAAGTGATATGCTGATTTAAAATTGATTCAAATACTTTGCCGAATGCCGAAAGAACAGCTATAGGCCTATAGTTTTCTATCTTAGATCTAGGGCCGTCCTTGGGTATAGGAGTAACCCTGGATATTTTCCACACGGATGGATATGTTGCCGTTCTAAGGGCTAAGTTAAAAATATACATTAAAGGTGGTTTAAAACAATCTAAGCAATCTTTAATTATAAATGGAGGTATACCGTCTGGTCCAGCCGAAGAATGCGCCCTGAGACGGCGTACCGCAAAGGTAACGTCACGTGAGCAAACACTATCTACTGCTACGCGTGTGGAACATAAAGCGCTGGCAGTCTCGCGCTCTGCGTCGGCAGCTGATAGTAATGACTTGCTATTTATGAAAACAGATTTGAAAAAATCAGCAAAAGCGTTAGTTGCATTTATACCCGACACGTTATTGCCATTATATTCAAATTCATTTATATAGTCTTTTGATGATTGCTGTTCCCTAATGAATTTCCAAAATGTTTTCGGATTATTTTTGATGTCGCATTCAGTTCGTTTTATATAGTCACTATAGGCTAAATCTATTAATTCTTTGACTCGAGATCTATAATATTTAAACATTTCTTTATTGTATTCTAATCCTAATTCTTTATACTTCTTTAAGTTATAATATTTAAGTTTTATATATTTAATTATACATGAATTGAACCAACTAGGGTAGTTATGGGTTGTGTTACATACATAGTTAGATCGTTTAAGAGGAACATGTCTATTAAAACACACGCTGAGTATTTCATAGAATGCAGAAACGGCACTATCCACATCATACGAATAAAATATTTCGTCCCATTCGATACAGGAAAGATTGGCATAAAGTGCATGAAAGTCGGCCTTTCGAATGTTCCATTCCTTATCATGGTTTAGTTGCGGTTCAGGAAACCTACTAGACTGACCGAATCGAAGCCGCACTGGTCGAGCACCTTTCACGCACACAGCCAACGGAGGATGGTAGGCATCAGCAGGCACGACAGGTTCTACATCGCCACTAACTTCGATCCGCTCATCACTAAAATTGCTCAGCACTAAGTCCAGCATAGTACCATATTTATTAATGACGTTGTTGTGTTGCTTTAATTTACAATAACTAATCATACTATTGTATTGCATAATCGTATTCTGATTACATGAATTTAAATTAAAATCACCTATAACTAATATGTCTAACTTTGGATATTTAGAGGTCAAATTTTCCAACACTGAAAAGATATTACAATACGTCTCTTCACTCGAATTTGGCGGGATATAAACTACACAGCAAATAAATTTCAAATACTTTAAAGTAATAATAGCTATCACTAGTTCCATATCTTCATATGGAACTAGTGATAGCTATATCCGTCGACGTCACATATTTGTTGTGTTTTAAATGTGTCTCGGACAGCTAACAAAACACCACCCCATCCTGAGTCGCCGGCTCTGTCCCGACGCACCACTCGGTATCCGGCCGGAAACACTTCCGCATTATTAAGGCCGCTCACAAGGAACGTCTCGGTAAACGCGTATAGATCAGCTGATTCCGCTATTATTGCTTTTTTGCAACAGTCAAGCTTAGATCGAAGTCCTCTGACGTTCTGATAAAAAAGTGTGTAAGATTTATATCTAATTTTTTTCCTCTGTTGCCTGTGACTTGCGAAATCCATTCCGCCAAGGCTTGATACAAACATCTTTAGCCCAATGTTCGGGAGACAAATATTGTTCGGCGTGCTTGGTAGGGACGGTTAGTTTGAAGGATAGTCACCGGCATAGTCACCCCTAGATTTTAGAGATTCTACAGAGCATTTATCCCCCGGGCAGATATAACGCAGGTGTGCCGCGACTTGGTCATTCGTAGTTCCGGATTCGACATAATATAAATGCAAATAAGTCTTCCGCTCAGATGCCGCCAGTGCACATGCCACTGCATGTGCACTGGCGGCATCTGCCAGGAGCAGCAGTTCCACGAGTAACATTTTTGGGCGCGAAACCATGAGGTTGTCTAGGTTTCACTTCTACCCATTCATTTGTATCTTTGTTTACTCGTTGGGTATGAGTCACAGGTTCAGCGCTCGGTAGTGCAATACGCTGCGGTGCAGCGGCGGTGGGGATCGGTGCGCTCGGAGTATAGGGAGGCATGTAGCTCGACGACGTTCGGGCAATTTCGGTGGTCGCTAATATCTCGGCCGGCTCAGTACGCAATACCGATAGCGCTAAAGATGCATTGCGCTCTTTCTTACTTTTCCGTGAAGCCACGGAGATTGCCGATATTGCACGGACACGGGCATCTCGGGTTGGCCGCTCCGACGCGATCGAGACACTTTTACCCTCCTCTGACTCGATATTAGCGTTTATGGCCGATAACTTGTCTAATTCTCTACCACTGACCAGAGCTTTGATGATTCCATTCTGGTCTAAAACTATCTTCTTCAACGACACAATTTCACCATGAAGGCTGGCCACAGTCTTAGTTAGGTCGCGAATAGAAGTTTCCATCGTTTTGGTCGACATTTCCAATTTTGGCGAATATAAATACGCGGAGCGTTTACGTATCACCTCCAGCCACGGCGGGTGCGGGGGGGGGGGGGGGGACAATTATGTTATATCAAATCCGATTTGAAAAATATACATAGGTAGTTGTAATTAAACGATAGATTAAAACGCGTTACATTCGCCTGAAGCAGGCTTAGCCTTTAAAATACATTAAGATATCCTGTTAGAGTTTCTATCTACATAACTCCGGGATTCAGTTAACGTGATGAATGAATGAATGAATGAAACCTCCTTATTGCTACCACAATATAATAGAAAATAAACAAAGAAGAAAAACTTAAGATTAGAAAGAAGTAACAAGTTCAAGTTCAAGTTTTTTGTTCATAACAATAATGTTACATGTCATATTTTCATTACACACTTATAAAGTTCGCATAATCAAAAACAATAATAAATAAATCTTAATTACATACTTTGTCTATTAATAATTGAAATATTATTTAGAGGAATAATTATTACAATAATCATAATTAAAATAAAATAAAACTGGTCAGAATTAGTCATAACATAATGTCATCAAAAGTGTAACAACTGGCGGCCTTATCGCTCAGAGCGATCTCTTCCAGGTAACCATGCAGGGAAAGGAAATACATATACTGTAGGGGCGGTGGTTTCAAACACATTATACATAAATAAATAAAATACATACCAAATATTTAATAATAATATATATACCTAGTAGTAATAGTACAATAATATATACCATTACATAATATACTTAGATTATATAAATACATACATAACACTATAATAATATTATACGAATATAATATATATTTTTTTATGATAATGAGTAATAATAATTATATAGATACACAACAATAGATACGTATGAGCATTAATATAACATGTTTGGGACCAGATGACCGTGTGTGGAAGTTGTCCCATATTATTATTATTATTATTATTATATATGTAAGTGTTTTTAATTCCGTATCTCGACATAAAATAAGGAATAACCTTTATCACTTACACCGTTTAGTACTCCACCCTCACTACCCGCGGTTGCCGTAAGAGCCGGCTAAGGGTTATCAAATTCAGAGGACGGACAGCAGTGTCCGCTGCGTAAAATCTATCAAACTGCACTTGCCAACCAGCAAGCTTGGTGAGTATTGGCAACCATTCCCACATTTTTTTTTATGATAGTGAGTAACAAGACGAGCCAATCAGGTGCCTGATAGTAAGCATCATGATTGTTCATATCAGACACAGTGCCACCCAGTGTTTTAAATTAAAAATTCTGCGCGGCACTGTTATGCGCTTGTCACTCTGAGATATGAGTTGTTGAATCTCATCATGCCCAGTATTTTAGCTGGTAACATTGCTCTTCATACTGGCACACAGTAATGTTTGCACATTACTGCTTGGCGGCAAAGGTGTGGTACTTCCCCAGGCGGCACCCTGCAAAAGAGGTCTACCACTACAAATAACACATAGCAGAGTCCTATGTCTAGCAGTGGACTTCCGGCGGCAGCTGCCGGTGATGAATGGATGATAGTATCACTTCGTTATCCGTCGGTGTATCTGTCTGTGTGTCTGTCCGTCTGTCAAGACATTTGCGCAACGGACCTAAAAACCTCTAGGGTAAGTACCCTTATACCTAAGTAGGTATGAAACTCTATACCAAGAATACTTCAAAGCATCCATCGATAAGGACAAAGAAAACAGGATAAACACGGGTCGGCTTAAATGGAGAGCTCTGTCAAGTGTTATTTGCAACCCAAGAATGCCAATAGAGATCAAAGGAAACGAATACAAAAGAGCAGTTAGACCTGCGCTGATCTACGGCTGCGAATGTCGGAAAATGCGCAAATCTGACGAGCAGAAGCTCCACTTTATTGAAATGAAGATGCTCAGTTGGTCCGGAGTAACGCAGAAAGATAAACGAGTACATCCATGGTACATTTGAAGTCGCGTAAATACAAGACAAAATAGCCGAAAGTCGCCTGCGTTGGTATGGTCACGTTATGAGCTGTGAGAAGAACCACATGACCAGAACTATCATAGATATGGAGGATCCTAAACGAGGTCGCGGTAGACCCCCAGCCACCTGGATGGGAACAGTAAATAAAAATAAGAAGACGGTGGATTTGCATCCAGACATGACACAACTACGCCCAGAATGGCGCATTAAGACTAGGAGGACCGACCCAAACTAAACGGGATTTAAGATTTCAGATGATTTCCATAAAAAATATAAATTATAACGTAAGTTTTTCTTCGATAAATGCCATTGAAATGTTCCAAATGTCGTGAATTAAATATTAATATGTCTTTAGGATTTACATTTTCCATTTTACCCTATTATTATGTTACTTCCGAGTGAGTGCTCTTATAATATGAACCCATAAAATATGAATGTTTCAGTTGAATAACCGTTTACGCGAGGAAATGAAGACCTTACAATTTTGTTACATTACGAATATTACTTATGTACGTCAGAAATCTCTACCTTTTTCCTTCTTTCGTTAATAGAGACAATTTTGTATGATGCTACAATAATAATATATTTATATATCAGTTTATCTAATTTTATGCTTCCAAAATACTCATAACATGACTTCCCAATACAAGTATCACCTTTACTTCTGGCTGCTCAGATCTTCTATCGTATGAATATAATAATATGTATAAATAAAATATCCCAACAAAAACATAAATTAAAAAATGCGTAGTATTATTATCTGTTCTATGGCTGTATCTATAACGAAGTCACAGGGGAGTCGAAAATGCCGCGAGTTGTTTAGAAAAGGTATAGGTATATGCTACAGCCATCTCGACTTGGCGGGTGCATTGCCGTGCACCCTATAAGGTAAATAACAGTATTATAATTAATATATTATAAAAATATTTATATCCTTTTTGAAAAACTAATTTAGAGAATGAAGTGCTGAAGCATCTAAGTATACATTATACATAATAAATTTCTTTGGGGGAAAATTGTTGAATTTCAATATCCCATTTATTATATATAGGTAGTAAAAGCGAAGGTTTGGACAACATGGACGCATTAACCAATGCGTCATTAAGTCGTTTTGTTACTTCTTCTCATTGAACTATTGTCAGCGAGTGATACTGTAGGCCACAACTAGTCCTACTAATATAATAAATATCAAATTTCAGTACAATGTAAAACACTTACGTTTTTGGACAGGTGAACAATACGCTTGCGAGTTCTAACTCAGCGCCATCTAGCGCGGTTTTGGTTAAATTGATCGAAGGATGAATGTTGGTTACGCTTCACGCCAAAAGTACTGAACAGATTGGGCTGAAATTTGGTATGCAGGTAGCTTAGACCTGGAATAACACATAGGGTACTTTTTACCCGATATTCCCACGGGAACGATGTCTACGCGGGTGAAACCGCGGGGCATAGCTTGGAAATAATAATATTATGAAACAGAAACTGTGAACTAATCGAATAGTAGGAATTATCTTACGAATGTCAATATTAATCGACATAATTTAGAGGTATATAAATGAATTGATATTCGTTAGTCTATACCAAAAGTCGAGAATCAGCTATTCTCGACTTTACAGAGACAGATTTGATTAATTCTAGTTTTGGAACATTTGTGGAAATCCAAGAACAGTTTATGATAATATCATTATTTCAAGCAATACAAGTCAGTTTATAATTGGCGAGAAATTATCAGGAACTAGGTTATACGATGTTTACCAGGTTGTCTAGTTTTTTAATAAAAACTGATCGAGGACGTCCTGATTGAGTAGAATGTAATAAACAATGATTTCATAATATGCTACCCATTATGAATGTTATTGAATAGATAATATTCCTTCACGCACGTTCGGTAAACTACACAACAATATCCTCAATTAAATAGATTGCTAACGGATTATCGGGCTCAAATCGTAAATTGGATGAAATCAATTACGCTCGTAGGTACAAACAAATTATCTGATTCAATTCTACGTTTGACAGATTTTTAGCCAATTTTCGTTTAGTATTGAAGGTAGCTCTGCGTAACAAATTAGAAATAAATTTAATAAAATACATACCTATAAATATTTGATTTTGATCTAAATATTTACTATCCAAATTACGCATGTAAAGACAAATTTTTCTAATTTGACTTTACTGTATTTATTTATAGGCAGTTTAAGTAAACTTACGATTTATTACGGATTTCAATATTATTCTATTTATTATACAACGCAATATCATTTTGGTTACTGGAAAAATGTGAGTTAGTGTGAGTGGAATAGACTAGCTTGGTTTAGGGGATAAAAGTCATTTGGCGAAAAGGGCAATGAAGATAAATGTAAGTCGTAATGTGAGGAGGGGACGTTCTGGATGAATTGTGTGTATTAGGATATGAGTGAAAAAAAGTGACAGATTCAATTCAATTCAAATTATTCATCAAAAAAAAAATAGATAGACTAGAATGGTGGAAAAAGACGTGCTTTGCCAACCCTGCTTAGTGTAAAATAAGGGCATGAGGCAGACGCTACGTCATTTTGGAATACAAATATTTGTAAAGTAGAGCATATTTTAATTTATTTTGTTTAAAATATTATAAACAAAAAAGCTCCTAACGGCTAAATTATTATTAATTTTTTTTTATTATAGTATGTGACAAGACGAGTAAATCAGGTGCCTGATGGTAAGCATCATGATTGCCCATATCAGACACAGTGACACCCAGTGTTTTAAAATTCAAAATTCTGCGTGGCACTGCACTGCGCCTGTCACCCTGAGATATAAGTTGTTGAATCTCGTCAAGCCCAGTAATTTCTTCTTCATACCGGAACACAGTAATGTTTGCACATTACTGCTTGGCGGATGAATAACTGGCAAAGGTGTGGTACTTCCCCAGGCGGCCCCCTGCAAAAGAGGCCTACCAAAGAGGCAATATATCAAAAATTTACTAGTTCACGAAAGAAAAACTTGCAACTAGAGAGAGGGACGTAACAAAATATCAATGTCCATTTGAATTTGTTACATTAGTGACAACTGAGAAACACTTTGTTCTTTCTTGTACGAGCAAGTTAAAGAAAACCGAGAAAGTTTTTTAATTTGGCGGTCAGAACGCACAATTACATAATAATAAGACTTATATTGTGTTTCGTCACGAAACTTGGACTCAGCTATCTCAGAAGACTATAATATATTAACTTTGATATTATTGGTGTTAGTATTTATTAATCTTCTCAAAAAAAATTATTAAGTTTTCATCAAGATATTTTGTTTCTGATGTGTTTCATACTACCTCGGTGGCGTAGAGGGCGCATGCTCGACTGCCAACCAAGCGGTCCCGGGTTCGACCCAGGTCAGGCAAAGTGTTAAATATTGGATTTTTCCATTAGGAATTATCTCAATAACTGCCTGGAGTCTGGAACTGTGCCCGGTAGATGGCAATAGCCTCGCCTCCTATTACATGGGACCAATAATATACTGGTGAAATGTGGGTGTATCTACTATGGGACTGAGTCCTGGGTACACCTCTACCTACCCCTTCGGGAAATAGGCGTGAATGTATGTTTTATGTATCATGTTTATGTGTTTTCATAACAAACCAGTTCGTCTCGAAGTTTTTGAGCACGTTCTTTAGCGTATACCCTTGAGGCATATATATTATACTATTATACTTCCTCAATTTGTTTGGTTTCAACATTTACAAGAAACGCAAGAGATTTGAAAATATTATTAGGTACACTTTCCATGAATTGAATCAATAAATTCAACCTAAGTTTTTCATTAATATTCCAAATAATGCGTATCTTTTTAACATTATAATACAAATGCTGGTGTTTAAAAAATTTAGGTCTCCACCAAAGTATAATAGTGAATAATCACGACATACACGAATACTGAAACTAGGTAACAAAATCCTTTTCTTTGATCAACTATTACGTTACATTATTTTGTATTAATAATGACGCAAGTTTTATGTGTAAGACAAATATAAAAACGTAGACATGAAGGAGTTGGGTTACTTCTCTGATAGTCGGAAGTAAAAATCGGAAAATTTCTACTTTGTTATTCTGTAATTTATTTATAAATCTACAACCACTGTATTCTGTAAAATCAATGACATCTTCAAGACACCTAGAGACACCATAATGTACTCATCATTATCTTCCAGAAATTTGACACAATCCTATTTTGTAATGGGTTAATTGTGTTTGGAGGGGAATACAAAACATTGATTTAGTAAATTTTCCATATGATTGTGTCAAACCAGTCAAATATAACCACGAAAAGTCAAATAGAGACGTATGAATCAATTTATTTGATCGCCAATAATTTTATAGTTATGTAAGTATTATAACTAAATCGTTTGGTAACTTTAAACAAAATTAAAATGAACGATGGTTTAAAAACTTTGAAGGCGTTAATTGAGACTTTTACTAAAGAATAAACAAGGAAGTAAACTTAGGCAACGTCGAGTTTTCTAAATAGGTTTGTTAATCCTTCGCTTAATCTTCAAAGGACCGATTAAAAAGTTAAAATTTAATCTGCAAACTTTCTATTCTAACCACAGTTATGAAAATAGGTTTTACTATTGATATTAAAATTACAGCGGTGTGAAAACTTGTGGGTGTTTGTACCATGGGACTGGGTCCTGGATATCTCTGCCTAACCTTTAGGGAAAAGGTGGGATATTATACAAAACATTTTAGAGAATAAAGAAATGAATGTGTAGTAGGTATATTATAAGGCCCTTTTGCTGTTCCGGTTTCTCCTAGTTCTTCTACTAGTTATAAGCACTAATGATCTAAATAAAACATCATAATGCTCCTATTGTGACGTCATCTCCTATATTACAAACAAGTCGTATAGCATTAAATATATTTTTTTACTTATAAAATAAATAGGACCCAGGGGGCCAACCATAATTACGAGAGGCGTTTAGGCAGGAGAGAGGACCAAGCTGAATCTCCCCAAATCTTACATGAGGGAGAGGGGGGTCTCGGCATATATCACGAATCTTTTCCGCAAAAAAAATAAAAAATATACATAAAACGGTATAAAATTGCGAGAAAGTTGGGTAAAATTAAGAAAATAATATTTATCCGCTATAATATGGCTAAATTATACTTATAATATGAAATAATATATATAATGAAGTTTTAATTGTTAACGCAATCGAGCACAGATTAACAGTTTACATCAAAAATATGCATCTTGTAGAATATCACGTGGGATTAGTGGAGGGGTCGGGCAAAATCTCACAACAACTTACCAAGGAGAGAGGGGCGGGTCCGAAGAATTGCCAAAATCACTTTGCGTAATTAATGGTATCTTAAGAATCATTGACTTCATTTTACAAACAAGAAAATATTTCCTTGCTTGATACCGTTGGATATTTGACGGCGCTCTAGAAAAATTCATTGCGAAACAATAATAGAGTTACCTACCGTTGTATTTCATTGCCACTTCCAGATGTTCAAGATACAATAGACCGTAGTAATGCGAGCCTAAACAAACATTATGGACTTCCATTAATGTTTCATTTGCTAGTCTCAAGGCAAATGGTATTGTTTTTCCACAAAAGAAAATTGTTACCATTTCTGAAAGGTACATGAAATGGTTGAAATTTTTGTTTAATTGTTTAAATCTTCACATTAAATAAATCCCTATTATTCAAATCAATTATTGATATTTTCATTGAGCAACGTGAATGCACTTCCTTAATTAGGCTCAGGTGATGCAGTGTACGTAGAGAGGTCACTTGAGGTTTCAGCCACGAGCACTAACGCTGCTTGAACCGTCTTTAGTGGATGTACAATGTGGATGGTGGATGTTTGGTGGATGTTCGACACAAAAGAGTAGAAAATAATGGGGGCGCCACTGTCTTTTACAAGAGTAAAAACAATTTAATCAACACATACACTTGAAATTCCGTTTCTACTCTTTTCTGTCGAGCTGTACAAGGGCAATAATAAATTGATATTGATCTATATCTATTATTGATTTATTAGTATTATTTTATAATTAATTATCAGACGTATGAAAAACGGTTAATGGTTAAACATCATCAAAAGCTCTCAGACACCATTGAAAATTAAATTACGAGCACATTACGGACACAAAAGATCGTCCGAACTTGACAGCTTCATTAATAATGAATCATGACGATCTTAGGCTCGACTCTGTGTCTAATTATCTATTTAATTTTAAGCGGCACTGTGATATAATTTATGTTTTGTTTAGAAGTGACATCAATTTCAAATATTTGCTCTAATTTAATTAGTATTTCAGTTAATATGGCTGACCGTAAAACTATATAAATATTTTCATTTAATACCTTAAATTAAAACTCAGCTTCCCCCGCTCGCATGTTTGTTTAAATAATAATAAAATAAACGAAAATATATGTTTTACCCTACGGAGACAATATAAATTTTAAAAATTTCTTTATTAAACCTCTATATAGTAATTGGAACACACGTCATGTTCATTAGAACATGAAGTTTACATAATATAATACGTACGATACAACATAAGGAAATTGAAGAGGTCAAGTTCACGCATTTGTTAACTTCAATAGGGGTACGAGGTTGGTGCATAATATCCTCGGCCCAAGAGTGCGTCGTTGAGTCGAGGATAAGGAAAGCCAACCATGAGTCCTTTCATGTGTGTCCCCGTCATCTGTGACACAATTGCGACCACAGGTGAGCCAACCCAGTTTCCGTACAGTGGGCCGCGTACCCTGGAAACACTGGTATCAGTAGATTGACGCACTACTTACCATCAACCCATCGATTGCAATGGCTAGACATGTCAGGACCCTACTCGGAACGAATATCCCATCGCCTGGGTAGTCCTTTTTGTTTTGTAACCCGATATCCTATGATCCAGTTATTCTCTCTTCCTTCCCTCTCATTCCTACCCAACATCCTGTAATCCAGACCGTTCCCCATCCTGGAGGAGTAAACCTCGTATCCATAAATCCCCAATCTAAGGTGTGACCAACCGTGCAGATGAATGCGTGGCTGAGGGGGTGCTCAGTCGTAAGCGGTGGACCCTCGATACCGGGCGACCTCGGGGGTTAACCTAGCCTTACTCCGGCAAGCGGGGCTCTGCTGGAGCGGACTTTTTATTTCCTCTGCTGCTCGTGGGACTAAAATGAAGCAACGAACAAGAATTTCAGAAAATAAAGCAACCGGTACCTTGGAGAATTTGATCCAGGAACTACTGCCCTTGACAATGGAGGAGGACAATTCCGCTTCGACCTCAGGGCAACCAATGGAGGTAACGACAAACCCCAAACCGGCGACAAGTGACGCTACTAGTAGCTGTTCTGACGCACCGCAGGGGGACGCCGCTACCCCACAAGCAAAACTTTTCCGTAGAAGACAGAAGAAAGGGGAAAGAAATCGCTACGAGGCCTTGGTGGAGATAGGCGTGGCACCAAATGAGGCGAAACGCCTTTCAACATTAAGATTTTCGGAGCTGAAAGGCATGGGCTACAAGTTCCCAAGCTCATGTAAACCAAATCTTCAAACGGCGCCGAATAAGCGGGACCGTTCAGAAGAGGCCTCGCCGCAGGGGCATATTGCCAAAGCAGCAAAAATGAGTGAAGGAAGCCTTGTCCCAAACGAACCTTCCGGTAGTGAGGCGCATGAATTAGCTGTGCCTCAGGGAAAAACCGGAGAGATATCAACACCCCGAGAATACAGTGCCGTCACGAACTCTGTCCGGGTTGGCATAAAACACGAACATCCTATGACGGATGCTCAGATGATCCTACTGCGCAGAACCATCACGCGCAAAATTGCCACCCTGGGCAGCGGTGAAGGCCCTCTATTCCAAGGATTTTCCATCAAGCCTGGCTGGGCCCTCATCATTTGTGAAAACCAGCGCTCCAAGACCTGGCTTGAAGAAAACGTACCGTCGCTAAAACCTTGGGAGGAGGCAAAGCTCGCTGTCATAAGTGAGAAGGACTTCCCCACGAGACACGTTGCGACGGTTTACGTACCAGACACCGATGGAGAAACGATACCGGTGATCTTGGACCTATTCCGTGTGCAGAATGAGGGACTGTACACTAACCTGTGGAAGGTTCTCAACAGTAAGGTTGAGGGGGGAGGTACCCTTTTGGTCCTCTCCCTAGACGACAGATCAGTGGAGAACCTTAAAAAAACAAAACTTAAGGCAAACATAGGCTTTAAGAAGGTGCAGTTCCAACTAAAAGACAAGCCATACCAGGCAGCAGGAACTGTAACTGCCCCACCACCACCACCGCAACCATCGACCTCCTCGAATCCCACTCCTGCATCGAGACAGGAGACATCAAAAATTCGCCCCACACAACCAGCGACGGCCACAGCACACATCGCGACGACGCGAGGGAGAGGGGATAGACAGCGGTTTCTCAGAGGCAGGGGGGACTACAGGGGTTTCAGTCGCCCCAGGGGTAGGGGAACAACGCGGGGTCGGGATAATCTCGGGCGAGGGGGCTCAGGCCCCAATGCCCAACCCCGATAACCTAAGACCATTGTCGCATAAGCGACACAAAGGAGTGACGATACTTCAGGCCAATATCCACCACGCAATAGCAGCCACCGCAGTCGTGGAGAAAATATTCAAAGAAAACTGCCTGGATATCGCACTCATTCAAGAACCATGGATTAACAGTAAATCCACGGTAGCAGGTCTGCAAAATGCAGGTAAAGTAGTATTATATGAAAAAGGCTTAAAACCACGAGCCTGCATAATTTTTAAGAAAGGCATTAATTTCTTACCTGTTACAGAACTTTGCAGTGAAGACACGGTGACCGCCTACGTAGAACCACAGAATACTAATAAGGGACAGAAGGGACACTCCTCAAAATCATTCAAATAAATAGCGACTCTAGCTCGACGCAATAAAGTGCAATTCAGGTCGCACGACGACCAACTAATTATCGTTCAAGCTGCCTCTCTTTCTATCGCGTATCTCTTATTCCTTCTTACGACGTTAGGGATGTAATCTTTTTAATTTGTCTATGAAACTATATTATTATCTTATGTTTTAGGTGTAAGCAGTGTAAGGTAATACGAGTGCCAGGTGACATGTTTGTAAGAATTAAGAATAGTTTATCATTTGGCAGTTGTAGGTATCTACTTATTTACTAATAGACATGCATTATTACCTTTCGATGGCCATTGGAATTATGATAATTCGTGGGGTTAAGACTTTTGTAATAATTTAACCATCTGAATGCAGTGAAGCCTCGTTGGCTCTGATGGTAGTAGCTCTACTTTCTGTGCCGCAGGTCCCGGGTTCGATCCCCGGCCAGGTCTAACATTTTTGTGCATGAACATATCTGTTTGATCTGTGTCTGGGTAGCTATTACTGAGCTATAGGGTAGTAATAAACATCCATCCATTCATCCATCCTTTCCTCACAAACTTTCGCATCTATAATATTAGAAGGATAGAAGGATGGATATAGGTAATATACATTTACACCCGTATTCAAGAATAAAACTTATGTAAGGTAGCAAGCAACACTGCAAATTAAGGGATTTCTCACTGCTTTCATCACGGCAGGCCATCTCATTCACCGTTTGCATAGCAATCTATGCGAAATGCGAACGCATTGCGTCGATTACAGATATAATACAATATTATGATTGGTCCGTTTTTGCCTGATTTGCGGATGAAATAAAAACGTCAGTTTTCACAAAGTAGCTGACCCTTTAAAATAAATAATATTCTAATGTAATAAATAAGAAATTAAAACACCGAAAAATGTGTACCGAGACAAAATATCAACATTGCCACAGAGAGGAACACAAAACAATTGACGTGCGACTGTGCCGGCGCGCGCCTGCGCGCGACAACCCACTGACTTTGTACTTTTAGACTACGCTCTCCGGGTACCTGTAGCTTCAAAGCAAAAACGTGGAGTGTCACAGGCCTGGTAGAACTCAAAGGTGGCAACCAGTCTAAAGTTCTGATTTGCTCCGCATACCTCCCAGGTGACGTACTACTCGTAGACCCCACTACAGAGCTTGCAAGGGTTGTTGCTTACGCTATCAACCAAGGCGTAGAGCTCATAGTGGGATGTGATGCCAACGCTCACCATACCACCTGGGGCAGCACCGGAATCAACAACAGAGGTAAGTTATTTTCTGACTTTATCTTAACTAACGGCCTTAGACTCCTTAACAGGGGCCACACTCCCACCTTTGTTACTAGAGTTAGGCAAGAAGTATTAGATATCACTTTCGCAACTGACAAAATAGCTAAACGAATCTCAAAATGGCACGTAAGTAGCGAAAACTCTATGTTTGATCACAGACATATACTATTTGATATAAATGAATCCTACACGGAGAATCCTATCAAAATTAGAAATCCTAAAAACACCGACTGGAAAACTTATAGAGAAACACTGGCGGGGTATCTTGAGAATATACCTAAACATATCAAAAACCCACATTCTCTTAATGAAGCCACAAGGGTGCTTACTGAAAGCATTATCTCAGCATATGAGAAAAATTGTCCATTAAGAGAACATAAACCGAGCAATCCTATCCCTTGGTGGAATAAAAAGTTGGAACTCCTTAGAGCATCAACACGCAAAATATTCAATTGGAGCACGACTCAGCAGGAATGTAAGCAATATGGTAAGGCTCTAACTGAATATAATAAAGAAATTATGAAAGCTCGGAGGGCATCTTGGCGAAAATTCCGTGCGGAAATTACCCAAACACATCAAGGTGCTAGGCTTCACAAAATTCTAGCTAAGACACCGGATAATTATCTCGGTCTTCTTAAAAGACCGGACAATACATACAAGACCACTGAAGCTGAAACACTGGAACTTCTAAATATGCCATCAGACGAAATCAGTCCAGAAATCAATTTTAATAAACTGTTTTCGATAAATATTCCCCGTAGGGACGAATGGTTGAACGGACAAATAAGTTTCCGTAAAGGAAGCCACATTTGGTTCAGCGATGGTTCAAAAAAAGGGAATAAAGTAGGATATGGGGTCTACGGAGAGAGGCCGAGACATAAATCCAGTATCAACCTGGGGTCTAGTGCCACCATCTTTCAAGCTGAGATATATGCCATAAATAGATGCGCAGAAATAAACCTTGAAAGAAAACTACGTAACCAACACATCTATATCAACTCAGATAGCCAAGCGGCAATTATGGCACTAGCTTCGTACGAATGTAACTCAAAGCTAGTCCAACTATGTTTAACCAATTTAAATGTTCTGAGTAGCACCAATAACGTAATAGTCCAATGGGTGCCGGGACATTGTGACATAGTTGGTAACGAATTAGCAGACAAGCTTGCAAATAAAGGAGCCGATACCCCTCAGGTCGGACCTGAATCCTTCTGTGGAACAACAAAACAACAAGCTTACAGTCTGCTAAATCAAAAATGCATTCAGGAGGCAAGGGTAATGTGGAAGTATGTAGAGGGACAAACACATTCCAAAGCCGTCATCAAGGGATACAACAATAAAATATCAGAGGAGCTTCTTCAGCTCAGTAGATATAAAACATGTGCAGTGACCAGAATTCTCACAGGCCGCTGTAAACTAAACAAACATATGATGAACATGGGGCTAGTCCAGGAAGCCGAGTGCAGATTCTGCCATGACGAAGAGGAAACGGCTTTGCACGTCCTCTGCGAATGCGGGACACTCATGTTCAATAGAAGTATCCATCTGGGACGACAAATAATTCGCCCAGATGAGATACAAGAAATCACTCCTCGGAAAATCTGGAAATTTCTAGATTCAGCGGACTTAAGTAGTGAATTATAATCCATAAGGGCTGCCACAATAGATCAGCAATGGTCGAAGCGGCCTCAGGTCCCTATGGATGACATCAATAATAATAATAATAATAACTTCAATAACGACGTATTAACTTAAGTTATTTAACTTATTAATAAGATATTGGTGCAAACTTTATAAAATAAAGGCTGATTATGCATAAGTATAATAAGGCAGAAAAGACATATTTGGGAGACGCCGGTAAAATTTAACAAATTTCTAATTCTAGTTTTACGGAGATGGATATGGAATAAAGTAGCTACTTGAAAGCAGTTGATAATAACGAACAATACATAAATGATAACATAATATAAATAATTATTTTATGTTTCATGGAGAAAACATTGAAATGGAGTTATAGCACAGAGTTTATTTACATTTCAAATTGGTGTACTAATTTACATAATTATTCATCGCAATATTACCTGTGTTTGAGGAGAGTCTAATTATGTTACCCATTACTGCACTGATTGCTTTTCTCTATTACCTTCGAGAAATTTATAAAGGAGTACTAAAGTAGCTGAGCAGACGAAAATTGTACCTATATAACTGAAGTTGATTTTTAGTGTTACAATTTCTCATACAGGGTTATGGGTAATCAGTTAATATTATGCTCTAAAGAAACCCTTGTACTATTTTATATACGAGTAGATTGAAAAAATATTTTGTTGGAAGTTTTTTGGAAATGACTGTAATAAAAACCAAACTACGAACTATTTAACCAATAAGAAAAGATTCTTATTGGTTTCATAGCAAAATATTTTCTAAAGGGTGAGTAAAATGATCACGACATGAAAGTTATTGCAATAACTTGTTATAAAAGTCATAACCCCGCTGATTGACACTTTTATTCATTAACGTTCAGTCTCCTAACCCTTAAGATTTATTATTAAGCCTTCGCCAAACGAAACGCGTAATTTACGCACGTAAAATAAACGGAAATAATTGCGTTAGCTTGACGTCACACTATTGCGCCGAATGTACTCGTATTATTCTTATGCCATACGTGCACTGTCAACAACAAACAGGGCGTTTACGCCACGCTCTATCGCGGCGCGGGTGTTCGCCCCAATAACTTAAAAAAATGGGGAGATAGGGTACGTTCTCCCAGCGCTTACTCAACAACTGACATGTACGATTTTTTCAGCGTGCTTTTTGCAACAAAGATAGAAAGACGTACCTAAGACCGAAGTGCGACCGAGAAAACAATTTAAGTCGCTAGTACAACGTACGTGGACCTAATGGGACCTATTTTGAATTTTCCATTTTCGAGAAGCCAGTGCCTCATCTTCCCTTTTCTTTAAATCAATGGTTCGCCCTGTTTTTTGTCAGGCTACCACTCTAACGGACGGATTTACGCGTTCTGTTTGACGAAGCCTTTAGCTAAAATTATGAAAATTGCTTTTATTTTATGTACACAAGGAATAAGAAATTAATTCTCATTAAAAATAACTTATTAATTAAATCATAACAATGCTTAGGTACATAAATTTTTTTGTATATTAGGTACATATATATTCATACCTAATATACAAAACATTTTTATTTACTCCCGCTCTCAATATTCGAATAACAAGGTTCGAGAACATTGTAAATGAAATTCCTTATAAGAGAACAGTACGGGCTTTTTAATATTTAGGTATATGTATTATGTCTTATATTTACATACATTATAGCGCGAATATTTATCCTTATTTTCATAGTTGGATACGTTTTATTAACTTGTTAATAATGCTTATAATATTATATTATTTGAAAAAAAATATTAACTATGTAATTTCAAGAGTAAATAATCAAACAGATCAAACCATTGATAGGGCCCTAGGACATTCCCCTTCAGGGGTGCCAGGGCAAGTCTGATCCCACGTATTCTGGCGACGGCCCAAGCCGTGGTCTAGGTGCTTTTGTGCTAGTCGCCCTTAAACTTTGGGTCGAGCACCTCCTGCGCTCACCACTGCCCGGTAAAGCTGTAGAAGCCATCTGAGGCCAACAGCTTAGGTCATAAAAAAAAAAAAAGAGTTTTATGCAAATCATATTGTTTGCATTGTTACTATATACAATAAAATGTATAATTTCTTTTGGTAAAATTTTCAACTCTTACTCAGACATTGTTTATTACCATAACAATTATTATATTATTGTATAAGAATTTTCTCTAAGTTCTTTATGTAAATTATACCAATATTGTCTAACTATTCGATATGAATAATTTGTGAGAAATGCTTTTAGGTATAGCATAAATAAACAAACATCCAATATTAAATTACAACGGACCATTTTGTGCCTGCCAGTACTTTTAATAAAAAATGCTTTGGATAAAATTGATCATACCTAAACCAAATTGGGGGAGAACGGACCGGGTAAAAACGGTACCGGTGAGAACGGTGTAGAGCCATAAGTTCTAGGCATTATTATTTATTTACAATTCAGTACAATGTTATGCTGAGTTATAAATAAAAAATATTAATAAGGATTGTCACGTATGAATATGTATCTTATACATTACTATATTAATGTAAACGAAATTATTGATTAGACTATTTTTCGTATTTCCTTGAATAACTTCTACAGAAATAATTCATATGAAATATTTATACTCGAGGTTCATACCTTTAACATTTTCTATGAGCACAGGGGAATATGGCAAGTAATAGGATTATTTATTGTCTATTTTCAAAACGTAACAATTCTACTAAGGTTGGAGGTACGACCACAACCCTCGTCAAGATAGCGAAACGAAAACAATAATGATAACGTATAGAGGCGAATAGCGGAAAATTGGAGCAGTCGGTCAGTCGGAGGATTATGAAGTAGATAGACTCTTCGACTCTTTACATTTATGGTATACTTACGCAGATCCGGATGAGGAAAACAAAGAAATTGGCTTTGGCCTCAGGCCATCAACGGGCTTATGCTGATGTTATAACGTAACACAATTTTGTATAGACAAAACAACGCGAATACGCCACTGATTGTGAAAGTATATATCGTGACAGCAATACGTATAGACGATTCTTACGATTCTTAAGAATGATGTATGAATATGTAAATAATTTTAAATTGTACTACCGCCTGAAGCGTAGCTTATCCAGTTGTAGTAGTTGAGTTCGCCAAGGTTATGAATTGACTAAGTACTTTAACATCGAATGAAAACGTAAAGGGGAGGGCCTTTACGTTTTTCATTCGTTTGCTCATAACTTGGCATGAACTAGTAATGACTTTTGTAATCAGTAATAATTATTGTTTTGTTTATAACCTCTATATTTTTGGAAGTTCACTTTGAAAATCCAAGAAGGGTTTATAATAAAAATTAAAATGACAGGGACAGGTTACTTCACTATAAAAATATAAGTATATAAGTTTATAGAATTGGTCAATTATTCATCTTAAGGAAACAAGGAAATACAAAACATCGATTTGGTAAATTTTTCATAGGATTGTGTCAAATTCCTAAAAGGCCATAATGTATGCTCTTAAACGTTCTTAAGCGTGTGATTAAATGTGATTAACTTGCTTATTCAGAGAATAGACGTACATTATTTTAAATAAAAGTTTTCACCCTTTTGCGTTCAAGTGATGTTGTATACCTTTTAAAGGTGAAAGCCACGTTTAAAGTGTTTAAGTGGCTGCCTTTGATGGTACTGTTCTTATGTATTTAAACTCTTGTAATTTACTCGTTTCAAGCAAAGTACTTAAAAGCTAAAACTTTATGTTATTATGTGTGTTTACAACTTATTTTAAATTGTGCAGTGTCTGTATAATCTACTAAAATAGAATTGTTTGACTGCCTCGAAGGCTCAGTTGGGTGAAGCTCGACTGTCGATGATGAGGTTCCGTGTTCGATCCCCATGTCAGGCAAGGTGTTAATGGATTTTTCTATTAGGAATTATCTGTAGGACAGCCTGGAGTCTGGAATTGTGCCTGGTAGATGACAATTGGCTCGCCTTCTATCGGCCTTCTATATCTATTATTCTATTATTACATGGGACTAACAACATAGTTTTTTTTATGATAGTGAGTGACAAGACGAGCAAATCAGATGCCTGATGGTAAGCATCATGATTCCCCATATCAGACACAGTGCCACCCAGTGTTTTAAAATACAAAATTCTGCGCGGCACTGCACTGAGCCTGTCACCCTGAGATATGAGTTGTTGAATCTCATCATGCCAAGTAATTTCGCTGGTAACATTGCCCTTATTACCTGAACACAGTAATGTTTGCACATTACTGCTTGGCGGATGAATAACTGGCAAATATAGTGGCATAATGTGGGTGTACCTACTATTATGAAGCTGAGGCCCGGGTTTTTAGAATTGGTATAGGCAAAGAGATTTGATATTATAGAGTCACTAACGAGAAAAAAAAAATGTCCACGCAAACCTTTGAATATACAGCGCCATGAAAATATCATCACGATAAGCCATCGGCCAAGAAGTTATCAAAATCTACATACGTAAGGTTTTATTTCAGCGGTTGCGCGTGAAAAAGTTTACAAAATTACGCTAACAAATGCAGTAAATCTATTGTGATTATGTAAATGTGTGGTGTTCCTGTTTATCTTACATCGCGCAAAAATTGACAGAAAAATAAGAATATAAGTAGCGTAGTTACCTACACACCATGCCACTTTTGATGGTTTTTATGGTGCCGTACCTCAAACGGAAAAAAGGAACCCTTATAGGATTACTTTGTTGTCTGTCTGTCTATCCGTCTGTAGACACTTTTTCATGGGAACGCGTGGAGGTATCAAGTTGAAATTAATAACAAATACTCAGGTCTACGTTCGTTGTGGTTGTAAAAAAATCATACTTCTAAGTTAAAGTAATCAAAAGTTATGGTAATTTTACTGCATAACTCCATACTTTACGCACGGGACTATAAACCTCTAGTTGTTAGCTGTGGTTTGCAACTAGATGGCGCTGTATGTTCTTAGCGAATGAAGCGGAAGCGTTATTTTTTCAAGTATCTAGGTATGGAATCTAACTATATAATATAATATAGTATAATTTTTTTTTTTATTTGTACATTAAACGTCTCCAAACAAGAGCGTTTGGATTTTTTTTACATAATTAATTGCATTTTTAGGCGTTTTTATTGGACTAACTTAGACTATCTTGAGGGAGTCCATAGCGTAATATTTTTATTTTATTTACCTATTATTATTTCATAAATATATAAATACATACATATATAATTATAATACTTATACATATATATCTATTACACCACAGAACACCTGGCACAGACCAACCCCCGCTCGCAGCACCCGTTCACGAGTTGACGCACGTACCAGCGCCGTCCTCCTCAACCATATTAGAGGGAGGAGGGCGGCCCACCACGCGACGCCGCCGCGAGCTTGAGCAGTTTAGTGAGCATGACTGTACCAAATGTTCCCCGGTGCATTACATCTAAAAATATATAATATTACTTATATTATATATATAACATAATATTACTATAATATAATATTGGACAACTTCCACACACGGTCATCACGGTCATCAATCACGGTCCCAAACTCATATCACCGAGCTCTCAGGGAAAATAAGCTCTGCAGCTTACGCGGTTTACAAAATTAGGCAACTAACAGATATAGCCACGGCGAGATTAGTCTACTTTGCGATAACGGGGCTCTCAGAGGGTAAATTCAAAACCTACATAAAATTTACTTTACTAAAGAAGGCTTATTATAATGTAAATCAGTACATAGAGGACAAAGATGCCTGGGAACTTCCGCATAGCCACCACGCGGCACCTTTTAAACAAACGCACCTTGTAACCAAACCAAATATTGTAAAATAATCAGTTGAAAAAATTAAGCCCTACAAGTTGCTTGTGCGTTCTTCTTGTAAAGGTATGTGTCCGAACGCACGGTAGACTCATTACTGTTTATTTTCATTGATGTACAACACCGTCTGATTGTGATCTATTTAAATAAATGTTTTTGACCTTGACTTTGACTTGAAACTAGGCTAAAACTATGTTAGTAATATGGTATGGTATGGTACTATGGTAACCTGATGACTGATATACATACTTATATAAGCTTATAACACCCAGACACAGATCAAACAGACATGTTCATGCACACAAATGTTCGACCTGGCCGGGGATCGAACCCGGGGCCTGCGGCACAGAGCAGAGTTACTAACATATGTGCGAACCAGGCTGTGATTATGCCTACATACGAGTACGTATGCCTCAACGATGTATTTAAGCTATATTAATTATAAAAGCATTAAAATAACTACGCTTAAACTCGTGAATGACATAGTGTGTCTAATAAATTTATCTGTCAGTTATCATGACACTTTTACCATAAGGTTTTTTCGTGACTAGGAGTCCAGAGTAAAATATAATGTAATTTTTTTTAGAACATGTGGTTTGATTATTTGGTTTACCTAATTTTATCAAACCAGTAATCATCACGTATAACTTATTATACGTGACCTCATCCAGCCGTACAGCTACGGTAATGATAGATAACATTACCGTGGTACATCTACATACAACATTATTATCGCAAATAATTTCTTTCTAGTCACGACACAGCTAATGTTCTTATTTGCTTGTGTTGGAAAGCCTTTAGAATACAAATGGGTATTCTCATAATTATATAGGAAAAGAGTCGTCTAAGAGCTACGAGCTACTATTTCCGTCCCTCTTTGTTAACGGTATGGTAGGTCTCAAGTAACTCGTTGGGATCCTTTTTAAAAAAAAATGTTGCAACGGGTAACAGTGTGACACGATGGGACAGAAAAATGTTGCAACGAGTAACACTGTTACTCGATGGGAACTCATTTTAAAAAAAATGTTGCAACGAGTAACAGTGTTACTCGATGGGAAAAAAAAGTCCCAACGTGTCACAGTGTGACTCGTTTGGTGTGACTGGATGGGAACCCACCGTCTCAACGCCCTCGAGCTTAAGCGTAAGTTTTTGGTCTGTATGCATTACTGCATGCTGTTACGGATTGAGGTGGACAGTTCGTCAGTACTGAGCAAAGAAGTTTACATAATACTGCACGTATTATGTTCTTTAGATTTTTTATGTTTTAATATCTGGTAATTTTATTGTAATAATATATGTAGAAAGTTTTCTGCAAGGCATGGATTGACAGTTTTTTTTTTTAATCAAAACGGTTTATTTACACCAATTACAATGATTAAAATTAAATTATGAAAGAAAAAAAAACAAATTATAAAACAAATTACACAGTAAATTATTATAAAAATATAAGGGTAAAAAAATAAATACTAGTCATACATCACGTTCGCAGTACCTCAGACACTCAATTAATATCTTCGACCATTCATCCGCAAACAAGTCGAAGTCGGGATTGTGTTCCAAGAGAGCGTTGAATGCTGCTAGAGTGCGTGGTATGGGCGCATTGGCACGTGTTGCAGTGCGACACCATGGAACGTCAAGCAGCTTATGCTTTCTGTTGCTACTGTAGCTATTTGGGGCATAGTATAAGTACCTAGTAAGTTATTAAGTAAGTCTGTATACTTTACAAAGGCGATGTGCTTTCGAAGCGCTTAGAGCCGATGCACATGGCGCGCTGCGTCACCGTTGCGTCGTCGCAGCGCTGTCGCTGCGTCGTTTTCATAGTGTACACACGGTGCGCTACGTCGACGCAAAAAATACACCAGAATGCGACAACGCAACGCGCCGTGGGGACCGGCTCAACAATGTGTACGTGCATTCATACACAATACACACATAATAAAGGCCAACCCACTGTTGTGAACATAGTGAAACAGAGATATAAATCATCTGTCAAACATTCACTAATTTAATTTTTTTGGAGTCGCATCTGGTTATAAAAGTTTATACGACTTTTCACAAACTCCGTTGTACGCTTTCGGTTTCTACTTTCCAACCGAGTCACGTACTGTGAAGGGTAATATAAACTTTTATCAACAAATTTCAAACCTAGGAAATGATGTCAAACTCCTTAATACAAGTAATTTGTTTATAAAAATAAGTACAAAACAAAATCTGTGATGATAACCAATGACAGTTTCATAGCGGGGAAGACTGATGACATTGTAATTAGGCTCGTGAAAAACTTGAATATATATTTTTTTGGATAATATTTTATGTCATTTTACCTATAAATTTGTTCTATTACTCAATTCTAATTTAATGATTTCGTAATACTTACGCCGAAGAAGTACTTATTTTTATTACCGGAGTGATTTAAATACATCATCAGGCTTGATGATTTTAAGAGCACATAACAAATCACGCGGATACACACTCACGGCGTATTTTCAGGCGTGACTTAAGTCAATTAATGTGAATGTTGGCGAGGTGTCATCGCTTTAATGTGTCAATTGTGTGTTACAGGAGGCACATTTGTCAAGATTTGATGAAAAAGTAATGTTTTGGATATTTGCCATTTTATTTTTAAATAGTTTTTTACTATAATAAGATTGTCAAAAAAAGAGGTCAAAGTTTTATAAGATTTTTATTTGTGTTAAAAATTCATAATTATGTCACTTCTTTTTCCACCTTTTGACCTCTACGGGTACCGAATCAAAAGTGCTCACATACACTTACATTGAGACAATGATGGGGTAAAATTAAGGTATTAATTTATTAATACCTTAATTCGATAAAATTTTTATCTAGCCATATGGTTTTTCTATACATAAAAATGTCAATTAATGAAATAATTGTCATCATGGGCATTAATATACTTTATTTAAGAAAAAAGGTCAAAAAGTGGTGTCGCCTATTAAATATGGTGGCATTGGCGGTCTGAACCCAAAAAATGATTTACGCCTCTTAGCGACGTTGGCGTTCAAAGGGTTAATAAAACGCCTATTTCTACTAAAGATAATGTTCTTTGATTTAAAAATCAATAAGTTTTCAATAAATTAATATTAAAGTTGAGTAGATAATAAGATTTGAAATAACATTTGAGCTAATAATATTACACGGATGGGTATAATATGTAATATTTTAGGGCATGCCTTCTCTCGGGTTAATAGTTAATAATCACACGTCTTCGTTGTGTCGATGGATGGTAACCACCGATCTTATTAACATCAATCGTGTACAGAACAAGCGAGGCAAGCATTTGCGAACTACGTACACAAAACAATTTAAAATAAATAGATATAATAGGTACAAGTGGTTTAATAAAAAAAAGTATGTACTAAAGTTATTCATTAACTAAGTGTGACATCAAGAGTATTCTTTTCAAAAGATACTTGAATGATATTATGAAAAGTAGTGGAAAAACACTTACGATTGCGATCATGGCGTAGCAGTTTATTAATAATATATATTATATTTATTTTATGCATGGGAGAACCCGCACCCGTGACACCCGCATTCTCCAGTCTTCTCATGACCACGGCTGATGCAACTCAGTCGAAACGTCGAGGTAAATAATAAATGCTTTTAGCGCGATTAAGTCCCGTCTTATTCATGAAACATGTATTCGAATCGCGAAAGTTTAAAAATGTATTATATTTATGTGGATATGTATTTATGTATGTAAATAAAACGGTGAATATAATATCTTCTCTTCTTCATCTTTTTTATTTATAAAAATCAGTCATGATTGACTGACACTCACTCATCAACGACCAGCCCCAATTCTTGTACTGAGATAACTGAAATTTTGCAAAAAGGTTTCCATTATGATGTAGATAGATAGATAATACTTTATTGTGCACAATGAAATAACATTACAGGACACTTAAACTAAAGTTATATGTATAAGCGCCGGTCTTATCAGACATTATTCCAGATAACCGATGGATGGAGAGGATTTATTTGCAATAGAGGACTTAGACCAAATTTTGTGAAATTCTCTCAAGTTTTAGGATAACTGGTAGAAAATGCTACTCTAGCATTAAGTTAGTCCCAGTAATGTGCTGAATTATAATTAAATAAATAGACAAGGAATAAGTAAAGAATTCCCGCGAGAACGGTGACTCCGCGGGTAAAACCGCGGGGCACAAAAAGTAATAATATATTTTATTGTTCATGTATAACCTATTAATATACGGAACAGCAATTCGGCCTGTCCAAATATTTGAACATTTGGAAATAAAATATATAGACACTGTTTTCGTACACATGCGAGTAGAGCCTGCCCACCGCATGTTTCCCGATTATGACCATCGTTTAGAGATCATGCCAAATTACCCAAAACATATTATAGTAAACAGTAAACAAACGTCATCACATAAATACTTAACCGCTTAACAGACACTGATACATTGCCAAGGTTGTTAAGATAACATTAACTGCCGATGAAGATGTTATTTAGGGAATCAGCAGTCAGATATGCCATTAATCGATGGTGTTTTCTGAAGTTAAATGGCGTAGCCGCGATTTCCTGTTGAGATTGCCACTAAGATTAAAATACCATTAGCTATTTCATATTTTATGAACCTATCGTCCAAGTTTTAAGTCTGTTTGTGCGGTTTGTGCTCTGCGTTATCTGTCGGTCAATCATTTAGCATTTTATAGAACTAGCTGAATCCCGCGCAATTTAGCACGCGCACGTGGGTTATGTAGGCAAGTTTTCCTTATTTTTAGGTACGAGAAACTGTTTAAAAAGTTCTACTAAAAGTTCTAGTTTAATGAAACATGCAAGTTGAAAAATATTTAAACCAATTTCAATGAGATACTAATCGCTACTGCTGCTAACGCTAATGCAGCAACAGTCCAAGGTTACTATGTCGTGGATATATTTTTATAGTGACAGAATACCAAATTTCGAAACAATCACACCACTGGAAGTTGCTCATATCGGTTCTGCTGCTAGAAAAAAAGCTGATAATTTTTAACTAACCGAACCGATTTTCATGAAACATGCCTTAAAACACTCCTGATTGTGTAACCTTTCAAGAAAAATACTTAAACATGCAGTGCATAGTTATACTGAAACAGAAGTACTATTTAAAGATTTGCCAATATTTCGACATCGATTACGGCCCTTTAAAATGTAAATTTTGTAAATAGCTGAAACACGTGTCCGATTAATATACCTTAGGTATTTATATGTCAAATTTGAACGTGTAGGGTTTCAGAATTAGGGGCATATTATCCCTTTTTTGGACCCCTTATAATAGGAATTTACAAAATCCTTTCTTAGTACACGTCCACATTACGAAACTATATTTTAAATTTCTAATTCCTAGGATCAGCGGTTTGGGCTCAGCGTTGCACGTCAGCCAGTGAGTCGTTTAGAGTTTTATAATGTATATTAAAAGTGATATGTAGGGGTTCCCTACGTGACATTTATAACGTTTGAAGAGGTGACCATTAACCTTGCATCCTGCTGCACTTTACTTATATCACATTTATACGAGTATGACGCAATGGACTTATTATGAACAAGGTCTTTCAAACAAATAGCAAAACATACATACATACATTCACGCCTTTTTTCCCGAAGGGGTAGGCAGAGGTGTACCCAGGACTCAGTCCCATAGTAGATACACCCATATTTCGCCAGTATGTTATTGGTCCCATGTAATAGGGGGCGAGCCTATTGCCATCTACCGGGCACAGTTCCAGACTCCATGCAGTTATTGAGATAATTCCATATGGAAAAATCCAATATTTAACACATTGCCTGACCTGGGGATCGAACCCGGAACCTCTTGATTGGCAGTCGAGTATGCGCCCACTACGCCACCGAGACAGTCAAACAACAAAACAACTCAACAAAAAAAATAGCAAAACAACTCTCAGCAAATCAGCATTCTTTAAAGTGGCACTTTTATTTACGGTTTGTGATAAATTATAGTGACAGCTTAGCAATTTAGCAATAATCTATCAATTTGTGAGGGTGACCCTAAACACAGAAACACCGCAACAAGAAAAAAAATACAATCGAATTAAAGATGTTTGTCCATTTCACATACTGTAGTAGCCTACTGTAGTAGTAGTACTGTAGTAGACTGTAGTAGCCTTCTGACTTTTTTTATAAAAAGTCAGAAGGCTACTTAGGCTTATGCTTATACTTTGGGACAGATATACGCCAGCATTTTGATCACCTCGACCGAGCGCTCAGATAGATTTTTGAAAATGCGGTGTTTATTTTTATTTAAATTGGTCATGATATTATATGAAACTTTTACAAGTCAATAAAGTTACGTTTGGAAAGATACCTCCACAAGAAGAACGCACAAGAAACTTGTAGGGCTTAATTTTTTAAACTCATAGTTTAACCATATCTGGTTTGGTTAAATTCGACTGTTTGGAAGGTACTGAAGGCAGTCTTGTAGCAGCATTATGAAGAAATCAAGCTCAAACTGTCTGCTAAAAAAAATTCACTCGTTAACACCACACTAAAGAAAAGCTGAAATTTTACGCGGACCATGTCTTAAATTATGAAGTATAATATAAAGAAATAAAATAGGAATTTCCGAAATTCCCATTAAAAAAAGTAGAGGTATTCCGATAATCTATTTACCTACTCATATTTATAAAGAATCTCAAAAATAATGTTAAATGTGTGCCAAATCGTTCAGGCGGCTTAATTCGCTCAATCATGGGCAAATAAATGTATAGAACAAACAAAACGAGGAATAATTCCTAACGAGTTCAGCAAAAGATATCTGAGTTTTCTTCGTCATTTCATAAGATTTTGCGATATCTGTCTAATTCTTACAGAATTGACTGCCTCGGTAGCGTAATGATTCGCAAGTCCTGCTGCAAATCATAAGGTCCCGGGTTCGATCTCCAGGTCAGGCAATAAGTGTTATTGGATTTTTCTATATAGCCTTGTCTGAAACTGTGTCTAGCAGAAAGCTCACCCCAAGTTTTTAATTCTCATGTAATAACATAAGAATTAAAAAACATAATGGGTTAAATGTGGGTGTACCTACTATGGGACTTAGTCGGAGATACGCCTCTGCCTACCCCTTCAGGAAAAAGGCTTGATGTTAGGTTACTTACGAAATATCATAATATTATAAAGACAGAAATCTGCTTATTGAATAAAAGTTTTTAACCCTCGACCAAAATAGACAGTTGTAAGTAGTTGTAGAGGCATCGTAGCTCCTAAAGGAATAGACATATTTTATGGCTAACGTGATTTATTAGTTTTATTTTAACTTTTTCAGTAGAATTTTCGTATAAACTTTGAAAACTCTGAACACAATTATTCATTCTTGTTTTATTTAGGTGCCTTTGTTTACAAACTTTAATATACTACGAGTACGAGTATCTATTATGTATATTCCTGATTATGTAAAATGCGTATACAAAGCATGAGACGAGAATAGATTAAAATACATCAAAGGAATATAATGTAGGTACGACTTAACAACGCAGAATTGTTTTGGCAGTAGAACATTAGTCTCACGTGAGAAAACAAGCCTATTATTGCCCATGGGTTTTTATAGCAAATGAAATGGCCGAAACTTGTCGTTAGCGTAAAACTATATGACTCCTAGAGCATATTGCGCAGCGATTTCATTCCCAGATTTTTCGGCCTTATTGTCTCGCATGATAGTTATTACGACAGGCTTTATTTCCAGTTAATTTTCTTATTTATTTTGGAGAACTTCTGAAGATTAGGCTATTTCTTGGTCTTTGTTTTTTTTTTAGATGACATAATATGCTGTTGGCCTCAGATGGCCTCCAGCTTTACCAGGTAGTGGTGACCCAAAGTTTAAGGGCGACTAGCACAAGGGCACCTAGACGGTACGGACCTCGGCTTGGGCCGTCGCCAGAATACGTGGGGTCAGACTTGCCCTGGCACCCCAGAAGGGGAGTGCCCTAGGGCCCTATCAATGTTTGATCTGTTTGATTATTTGGTGAGAAACTAACCGATCTAAAGGATCTGAGAGATCTTCGACCTCGCCGGCGAGGTCGGTGTTGTGATTGTGTTGAGTTCCGGCTCTGGTATCCGGCACCAGTACCGAAAATGGAGCGACTGTTGCATATATTAGTAGGATTGGGTGAACCTAGCACCGCCGATGTGACGGTGGCGATAGAATCGTCCGGGTCGTCCAGAACGTTGCGAGGGCGTCTACGGAGGGGAGAAATCTTTGGGTCGCTTTAATAGATTCTTATATATTTCTCAGTTTTTTGATGTTTACCATGTCGTGTTTAGATTAAAGATGCCATAAAGTGGACTGCAATTTACGACTGATTTGAACGTGTGTGTTTTTAATATAACGCACACATGTTAAAACATGGGAGGCTTGGTGAGCAGAACCGATAAAATCATTTTTACACACAGAGGAGAAGGTTCTGTTTTTCGAGTTCAAGAACCTCGACAATTTAAGGTGGTTGGCTGACATCATTTCCCACACAAACTTTGAGCAACCAATGACGATGATAATATAAGAGATATAATTCCTTCATATGTATTTTATTTTAAGTATCTACAAATTATAAAGTGGCGTTTATCCAGTATAACTATAAAAGATACGTTTTAAAACGGCCAGTAGGTATTTTATCGGAATTATGGAATTCTCAAGGAAAGACTTGAAATACCTATTTGCAGTTATAAACGGATTTTTGTAGTATGACTAAATGCTAGTTTACAATTAGATGTTACTTAAAATAAAGCACTAATAAAGGAATTATATCTCTATCATCGTGATTGGTTCCTCGAAGTTTATATAGGTTCTCGAACTCGAAAACTGAACCTTCTCCACAGTCGTGTAAAAACATTTTTATCGGTTCTGCTCACTAAGCATCCACGTGTATAACGCACACATTCAAATCAGTCGTAAATTGCAGTCCACCTAATGGCATTTTAAATCTAAATACGACATGGTAGACATGAGAAAATTGAGAAATAAATAAAAATATGTTAAAACCGACCTTTACTATTTTAAAACCCGTATTAAGAAAAACCTCCCCATTTTAGTCCGCTATTAATGCGAATACAAAACTTTCTAGTATCTTTACATCTTTACATAATAGTAAGAAAAATCTGTCTCGAGTTAAAAGCTTATTCTTTTTATATTTTTAACCAACAATGAGACTCCCTGTAAATATTAATTTTCAAAAATATCCTTAAATGCCCAGACGCGTTTTATTATTTATTTAGTTAAGGAATGTATCTTCCAACATTTGAAAATCTGAAATATTATAAATTATGATATTTTTGGAATCCTTCTTGGACCCCTTAGAATCGGAATTTTCATTTTATAAATTACATAATATTATAGTGATAGATATGTATGTTTTTAATAAAACTTAAAGAAATAATGCGGCAATACCGCATATCTTGGGTCTAAAAGTAGTTTAAAGCACTTGGATTTGCTATAATATGCTGACATGTTGGCCTATGGATTTTCGTATTGTTCTATAGCATAGTGTATTTAGTTAGGGAATACACACAGAAAACTGACGGGACAGAAGGGACACTCCACAAAATCATTTAAATAAATAATGACTCTAGCTCCGACAATTCAGGTCGCACAGCGTTTAACTAATTATCGTTCTATTAACATACAAGCTGCCTCTCTTTCTATCGCGTATCTCTCTATCTGTTCTCTCTGTGTAGCCCATACATTTTCCCGTCCAGACGGACGCCCCGGCTACTTGTAGCTACAGCGGAGTGTCCAAGCCCTCATTATCTACCCTAAGTAAATAATGAGTAGGTAGCAGTAGAATTGTTTACTATTTTTCCAATAAAGGCACTTTGCCCCGTTTATAAAAAAAGTACAAGTTAGTTTATTCATGCCTACAATAATAATTAAGAGTCTTAATAACCACATAAAATTGATAATGGTTTTGACCTATTACGTCGACAGTCGAAAGCCCACCTTCACATTATTTAAAGATCTTATACAGTACTAGTGCAAAAGCAGCGGCTTCGCCCGCTCACGATCTTGTTTCTGTAAGTTTTTTAACAAAACTTTGACACCCTTTTTGGACCCCTTAGAATGTGAATTTTCCGAATCCTTTCTTAGCATACTTTCTGATAACAAAACAACATAAAATATATTCCAAGTTTTAAGTCTCTACACTCAGTGGTTTGGGCTCAGCGTTGCATGTCAGTCAGTGAGTCATTTAGGATTTTATAATATACCTATATAGTGATTAAAATCTTTGAAACAAATTGCCCGCTAGTAAAGCAATTTTGTCGTTAATGTCTAGTTTTTATCCATACTATAAATGTTTGAAAGAGCAGTAATAATCATTTGTTTGTATAACGTGTCACGATGTTATATTTAACTTATAACAATGTTTTTGAAGACCGTACAAACCATACAAATACGGTGTTTTTTTTTTACTAATTTAAAAGATTGAGATGATTTTGCTGCAGGATGAGTCAAGAATGGGAATATAGGATACAAAGATATAGGATGAGTGGGAAAAAGTACTAAATGGGATGAGACGTCATAGGATAAATACGGAACAACCTTCGCGATCAATCATATTCAAAATACGTACATATACCAGTGTTATAAAAACGATTGTAATACTTAAGGAAGTACATCAATCCTTCAAACCTTTAAATATACAGCACTAAAGAATGGCCTGACGCTACTACCAGTACTCATTTTTTTTTCTGTAAATTTTCGGAAGGATTTGAAAAATGTGGGTACGTGTGAGCGAGAGGGCGAATTAGGTGTGCACTGCGCGTTAACACACATGCCAGCGGTTGCGCGTGGAATAGAGCTCATTATATGGCAGCAGAGGGAAAATCCTTGCTATTATTTAGACTTTTCCATAGTCCATATTTTATATGTTTAACATTAAAAGCTTCGAAGTGAACAACTCGTATATCAAAATATTGCAAGATTCGCGGAAAAAGTCTAAAGAATTCCGATATAAAATAGGTCAGCTCAGAAGCAGCTCATTGTTAAGTATTGTTAGGGAATTATTTAAAGAAATAAACATACTAACCCTACCATCCTTATTTATACATTTATGAGAACATCATGTATGTGCGTAAAAATTTACATAAATTCAAATTAAATAGTGACCTTCATAATTTTAATACTAGGAATAAAGACAAAATAGCTGTACCTAACTTTAGATTATCTAAAACAAATAAAAATACATTCTTAGGAAATAGTGTACGTTTCTATAATAAAATCCCCAAAGAGATAACTGGGCTCTCAGAAGGTAAATTCAAAATCTATATAAAATCTACTTTACTAAAGAAAGCTTATTATAAAGTCAACCAGTACATAGAGGACAAAGATGCTTGGAAACTTCTGCATAGCCGCCTCGCGGCACCTTCAAAGAAAACGAATGTAAGCAAACCAAATATTGTGAAACTATCTGTTGAAAAAATTAAGCCCTACAAGTTTCTTGTGCGTTCTTCTTGTAGAGGTATCTTTCCGAACGCACGGTAGACTCAGTACTGTTTATCTTCATTGACGTACAAAAGTGTCAGATTATGACCTATTTGAATAAAGCTGGTTTGAGTTTGAGTTTGAGTTACATCGAATTTTTTTCCATGTGACTACTTTCGTTTGAAAGTTGTTTAGTTTGAAAACTACTTCCTTTTTTTGTTAAGGTCTCAATATCACATCACCTTTTTAAAGCACCTTGTATGTAGTTTCTAAAAATTTATTCGATCTACCCGTTTATTATGCTACTTTACCATATTGGAATTTGATCGCCGTAAAATTTTACAAATTAGTCTGATCAATAAATAGTCATTTTACAATTTACCTTAATGAACGCTATAGACCTACTTTTACATAGGTTGTTGAACTGTGTGATACTAACTACTAAAATACGATTTTATATGACACCTACGGTTTATATAACATTAATGTCTAACAAAATTAATTGTTCCAGAACTTGTCTCACTTTTATACACTCAGATCAACTACAAATTGCAATTAAGTTGAAGTTGGCGACTAAAAGACGACTAATGACTCATTCAGAAGGGGTTAAAAGTCTCGACAAGTAGGAGTAGTAGCTACAAGAGTAATAAAAGGTTAGTAGCTGGGGTTAAGTAAAAGTCACCATTTAAGTTAATGGACGTATGTTTAGGATATCTGAAGTGAATTGTAAAACAATTAATATTTGTTTATTAGAAATTAGAAGTGGCGGGGATATCGAACATTTTCAGATTTGTCGCTCGCTTTTCTTTTTAAATTTAAAGTAAAATTGAATTCTTTCTTGGTATGGAACACCTGAATTTGTCCTGAGTCTTAGGTCTCGCGTAGTGTGGCCACCGCAAGCCTCCACCGTCGCATCTACCATAGGCTTCACCCTAGGCCTCCGTGCTAGGCTTTTATAGTGTATGGTATTGATTACATTTTTTTATGATTGTGCAGACGTGCCTTTTCCATTAAATAATACTCGAACACTTCAGCATATTTTAAATGATTTATTCCGAACCCACCATCTTCAATCTCGCTCTACAATCATCTGTCGCGCTGGCATTCACCTCCCTGTGTTGCCATCACGCCCTCGCACATGCTATAGATCTTCCTTAAACCACATGTTGCCATTAATACTTTCCATAAAATCACCAAAACGTACACAGAATCCGTAGCATGCGCGTCACAAAATAATATCAACCCTACAATCGGCCAAGCACGTGTATGCCCCCATACACGCATTATATACAATTACCCTACAATAACCCTACAATTGTGACTGACAAGACGAGCAAATCAGGTGCCTGATGTTATGCATCATGATTGCCCATATCAGACACAGTGCTTCCCAGTGTTTTAAAATTCTAAATTCTGCGCGGAACTGAACTGCGCCTGTCACCCCGAGATATTTAGTGGTTAAAAACTCGTCATGCACAGTAATTTGGCTGGTAACATTGCCCGTCTGACCGGAACACAGTAATGTTTGCACAGTACTGCTTGGCGGATGAATAGCTGTCAAAGGTGTGTTACTTCCCCAGGCAGCCCCCCTTGCAAAAGAGCTATTAATTATATATTTTCTAGAAAAACTAAACGTAGTAGACTCAATCTAATTAGATTTTCATACCTGTATAAAGGATTTAATGGAATCGCAATTAAAGTTTATCCATTTGATCTAATTTAAAAAGGCAAAAGAAAATAGCTTGTGATGAATAATTAACATTATTTAACCACACCCTCATGACATGAGGGTGTGGTTAGTTAACCAACACCCACTGAAACTTTTAGTTGCAGGTTGCAAGTCATTCTTATACAAATTTAAATTAACACGTAGGAGAGTAGGAGTATAATATAATAACGACTAGTCATGTTTCATGTCTTGTTAAAATTACGAATTTCCAGAAAATAGGGTAATATCACAAAATAAAGGTAATTTATTCGTAAAATTATTTTGTGATTGTAAGAGCCATAAAAATCAAAAAAAACGGCGCAACAAACGCAAAAAAACAAACGCCATTTAAATAAGTCATAAAAGATAAATATTTTATATGATACGGGGAAAAGAAATGAAAATGTTGAATGAATGAATGAAATGAATGAATGAATGAAATGAATGAATGAATGAAAACTCTTTATTGCTACCACAATATAACAGAAAATAACAAAGAAGAAAACCTTAAAAGTAGAAAGAAGTAACAACTGGCGGCCTTATCGCTCAGAGCGATCTCTTCACTTAGCTCACTAAATGTTCACTTAGCTTTTGCAGTCATTGCTGTTAGATTTTTTCTGAAACTAACACTTCATTAAAATTTAAGGAAATGAAACTCTCTTTAATTAAATAAGAGCTTCTTATAACATTAATATTAACTACAATGACAGTGTTTGCAAATGAATAAAGCAACAGAAAAAAAAATGTTTGAGAAAATGTTGCCTAAATTACTTCTATGAAGTTCTATAATATACCAAATATATTTTCAAATTCAAGAAAATGGCGTAGGCGTGCATTTCGGTCTTTATCAAAAAGTTTGGTGCTTTTAATAAAGTTGATAAGACGAAGATTAGATTACAATAAATATAGAGGTTGATAAACACAAAAATATTATTATGTTTGTATCTAAAATAACATTGATATAATGTGAGGCAATGTAGTGATATAGGTACATTATTGTAATAATGTACTCGTACAGAAAATATAACACTTATGCATTTTTATATTTTATATTATATGGTAGGCCTCTTTTGCAGGGGGCCGCCTGGGGAAGTACCACACCTTTGCCAGTTATTCATCCGCCAAGCAGTAATGTGCAAACATTGCTGTGTTCCGGTATGAAGGGCAATGTTACCAGCGAAATTACTGGGTATGATGAGATTCAACAACTCATATCTCAGGGTGACAGGCGCAGTGCAGTGACGCGCAGAATTTTGAATTTTAAAACACTGGGTGGCACTGTGTCTGATATGGGCAATCATGATACTTACCATCAGGCACCTGATTTGCTCGTCTTGTCACTCACTATCATAAAAAATATATATATAGTAGAGCTTCGATCGGAGAGAAGAACTAGTTCAGTTAGGAGAGAGTCAGTATGCTATTTTCATAAACTTATATATTCCGATAGCAACTATGCTCTAAAAGCTATATTTATATAAATTAAAAATAACTTATTAAGCACTAAGTCAAGAACGGCTGAAAATTTCATATAGCCAAAAAATAGGAAAAACTGTTTAGAAATATGTATAATTTATTAATTTCACTTTCAACAGCGCGCAGATTTATCGTTTTAGTGCCGAACCTTATTAGCTTTTGACATAATTACTAAAACGACGACAACTTACTTAAATTTCTAGAGTCGGAACAATGTTGAAAATCGACTTTAATCTGAATAGATTCAAGTCAAATTTCTCTGCATAGTTTGTTATTAATTTTGAGGCGGTAATAATATAATATTTAAATAAATAATCGATCAGATCATAATACCGACGGCCATGAACTTTTGCATACTGTTTGCGTTAAAGTCAGTATTCTAGATATTTTATATAACGTGAACAGTTATTGTATGTATGCAGAACTGTTTCTCAAGGATACAAGTATTATGAAAAACAAGTGACTCATCCATATTGTGAAAAAATATATTGAAAGAAGCAGCTATGTAATTATCATTATGATAGTCTAATTAACATAATATTATTAACTCTAAACTAATAAACTATAGGCTTAAAAATACAAACTCAGAATTTTGTGTGTGTGTGATTACTTATATTTTGGGTGTTGGTGATTACTTATATTTTTTTTTTTTTTTTTTTATGATAGCTAAGTGACAAGACGAGCGAATCAAGTGCCTGATGGTATCATGATTGCCCATATCAGACACAGTGCCACCCAGTGTTTTAAAGTTCAAAATTCTGCGCGGCACTGCACTGCGCCAGTCACCCTGAGATATGAGTTGTTAAATCTCGTCATGCCCAGTAATTTCGCTGGTAACAATGCAATTTAAAATTATATTGTAGCTGCTTATGTATATACCTACTTTATTAATGTCATAGTTAATTATATGGTGCCCAAGTCAATATAATATTCTGTTCTGTTATCTATAATCTATAATGTTCTGTTCCGTTCCGTTCCGTTTTGATACGTTCCGTTCTGTTCCGTTCCGTTCCGTACCGTACCGTTCCGTTCCGTTCCATTCCATTTCATTTCCATATAATTTAAAACCGGCACACAAAGTGGAATTACATTAAAGAACACGCGTTTGTGTACAGTGACATTTTAAAGGCGTATTCTAGCGAGAAATTGACACAATTTACCGCATTGATGTTTTGTAAACCCCTGTTTCCTCCGAATATACTTAACCTTCTATTCTATAAACTATAAACTCATATTCAGATATTTTATTTAGAGTGCAGTAAACTACGTTTTTGTCATTATAGTTTCTCTTATCACTTACTCACGGTATTTTCATGGTGTTTCCCTAAAAATTCTAGTGTTTCTCGCGTGATTAGGCGTTCAGTGCAGTATATATAAACAAATATAAAATGATAAGGACAAAGTTAAATGATACTTTATCTTCAAAATATCCGAATATAAATAATAATAATAATAATAATAAAGCCTCTTTATTTCCTATCCCCTAATTATTACATGTATTTCAACTTATAACTATTTAACGCTATGTTACAAGTTACATTACATTATTTATATGTAAAAAAAAGTTTAGATAGGAACCCCTATTTGGGTAAAGGCCTCCTCCAGTCCATTCCAGCTTTCTCTATCTTTAGCTCGCTCAGTCCACTTTTTTCCCGCTATGATTTCGTCACTCCATCGTTTCATAGGCCTTCCCTTCCGTCTTTTACCACTAGGTCCTTTCCATTTTGTTGCTTCTTCTGTCCATCGTTTGTCGCTGTATCGTGCTACGTGCCCAGCCCATCGCCATTTCGCCCGTAGACTGTACTGAAGGAATTGCTTTCTGGCAACTGACTAGCTTTGTTTTTATTTTTGTGTTGTAAGTCCTTGTCTGGCATCCATACGTAAGAGTTGGCAGAATGCATGTATCCATCACTGTTTTCTTCAGGTGTAGCGGATAATTGCCTTTCGTAATTTCTTTAAGAGACCAGTATTTTTTCCAGCCTATATTTATACGGCGTTCTATCTCTTTCTCTTCGCTTTTATCTTCAAATGATAGTTCTTTTCCTAGATATATGAAGTTATTTACGTATTCAAGTGTATTTCCTTCTAGTGTTATTGTACGTGTATAGCTGTTTGTCATAACTTTAGTTTTATCCTTATTCATCAAATATAAATCGAATATAAATATGTATATCAAATATGGAGAAAACAGGGGGATGCAAAACATCTTTTTGGTAAATTTTTTATTGGTTTATGTTTGACTGCTAAGAGGTCCCTTTTCCTGGGCGTCGAATATTTTGAAACCCAGAAAGCAAACGGGGTCTTATTTCTCAATGTAGAACAATATTAAGTTAAATACCCCCTTTATTGTATGCTTCACAAATTGCAACCAATTTAGAATCAAGGCAACATTCATCAAAGTAATGAAGGTGGGTAACCACCTACTTTTAACTCGAAATCATAATAATTATGATCTAAATATTTCTTCGTTCTTTAGATAAAGTTGTCTTTTGTAGCTAAAACAAAGACTTGAAGAGTAAAACAAGTATGGAAGTAAAACAAACGGTTAATTGAAATAATCAGCTTAAAGGGCATCTTAAAGGGAGTCTTTCTGGGTATTTTTAGAATAAAATTACGTATTTATGTTATGAAAATATATTTTCGTATTCCAAAAATAACCTTCTGCTACGCGTCCTTAGCAGATAAAAAATAGTTAATGAAATCGTGTTCTCTAAGGAAATTTATTGAGTTACTTGTACAGCAGCACTGAAGTTCAGTGAAGTAAATTACCTCCACTTGTGTTTCAAAGTTTAAGGTTATTTTTAAAAACAGTTTAAACTAATTTCTACGACAACAGAGGGTGGTACTAGTACTAGTGGTACTTCATCATCTAGTACTACGGTACTACATGTACTAGTGGTACTACATTACTTTATTCTATCAAAATATAAACCGCTTCTCTAGCAAAATTCATCATCATCATCATCAGCCACAGGGCGTCCACTGCTGAACATAGGCCTGCCACATAGGTTTCCATTCAGTCCGGTTGTAAGCGGCCCGCCTCCATCGTGTTCCTGCCGTCTTTATCAGATCGTCTGTCCACCTTGTGGGTGGACGTCCTACGCTGCGCTTGCCGGTCCGTGGTCTCCATTCGAGAACTTTGCAGCCCCATCGGCCATCAGTTCTACGTGCTATGTGCCCTGCCCATTGCCACTTCAACTTACTAATCCGCTGGGCTATGTCTGGGCTGGGCACTTTCGTTCGTCTACGGATCTCTCATTTCTGATTCGATCTTGTAGAGAAATTCCGAGCATAGCCCTCTCCGTTGCGCTATTTTGAGCCTGTTGATAAGGCCCACAGTCAGAGACCACGTTTCAGATCCTTAAGTCTTCACTGGTAACATACACTGGTCAAAGACCTTCGACTTGAGGCACTGAGGTATTTTAGACGAGAATACATTACGCAGGTTTCCGAACGCTGCCCAGCATAGTTGGATTCGACGATTGACCTCTTTCTCGAAGTTGGACCTACCGAGTTGGAGTGCTTGTCCTAGGTAGACGTATGAGTCAACAACTTCTAGAATCAAGTTCCCAACCGATACTGGGGTCGGCACAACATGGGCATTACACATCACCTTCGTCTTCTCCATGTTCATTTTAAGACCGACCCGTTGATAAACTTGATTGAGGTCTTCGAGCATCGTGCCGAGATCTTCCATCGACTCTGCCATGAATACAATGTCGTCGGCAAACCGAAGGTGAGTGATGTATTCGCCATTAATAATGATGCCGTATTTTTGCCATTTTTGCGAAAGTTATCGACATAGCCCAGCGGATTAGTAAGTTGAAGTGGCAATGGGCAGGGCACATAGCACGTAGAACTGATGGCCGATGGGGCTGCAAAGTTCTCGAATGGAGACCACGGACCGGCAAGCGCAGCGTAGGACGTCCACCCACAAGGTGGACAGACGATCTAATAAAGACGGCAGGAACACGATGGAGGCGGGCCGCTTACAACCGGACTGAATGGAAATCTATGGGGGAGGCCTATGTTCAGCAGTGGACGTCCTGTGGCTGAGATGATGATGATGATTTTTGCCATTCCAGAAGCTTGAAGGCGTCCTCCATTGCGGCAGTAAACAGTTTCGGAGATATGACGTCTCCCTGTCTATGCAATGAGATCGCCTTCGAACTCTGGTCCTGCACTCGAACTTAGTGGCGCTACTGTACAAGCACTTCAACACTTCGATATACCGATAATCAATATGGCATCGCTGGAGAGACTCGAACACCGCCCATGTCTCGATTGAATCAAAGGCCTTTTCATAGTCCACGAACGCTAAACAAAGTGGCAAGTTATAGTCTTCGGTCTTCTGTATAACTTGGCGTAGCATGTGAATGTGGTCTATGGTACTATATAGCCTATTCGGAAGCTCAGGCTCAGAAGCGAGATGGTTCTGTAATTCTTCAACAAGGTGTTTTCACCTTTTTTGAAGAATAGGACCACCACGCTTCTGTTCCATGCTTCTTGCGTCACACCTTCGAATATGACAGAGTTAAACAGCTTCTGGAGGACTTTAAGTACCGGTGTTCCACCCGCTCTCAGAAGCCCTGTCGTAATTTCGTCGTCACCCGGCGCCTTGTTGTTTTTAAGTTATTTCAGGGCCATCCTAATCTCGTACAGGCTGATGTCCGGGATATCTTCAGTATAGTGTCGGGTCAGCTTGGCTCTTGGGTCTTTGGCCGCGCTGCTAACAGGCTTTGCGACCGAAGCGTATAGCTGTTCATAGAACCATGGCAAAATTAATGACATTGAATTGCTTGTAGATAAATATAATTATGTAATTTTATGTTTCTGTGAAACTTGGCTAAAAAAGATAAAATGTCATTCAATGTAAATAATTTTCAGGTGGCCAGTACGTTCAACAGAACATCCTCTGAAGGAGGTAGTACAATTACGCTATTGAAAAATTCTAATAAATATAAAGAACGAAATGATATTGTCGGCTGTTCTGTTGAACGTGTTTGTGAAGTGGCTTGTATAGGTCTGGAAGGGCATATACTCATATGTGTATATATGCCGCCGGACTCGAATCTTTATATCTTTGGAAATTATTCTGAAAAAAATTTCAAACAGTAATAAACCAATTTGTATGCTGTGATTTTAATATTGATATCATAACAGTCTAAAAAATTTAATATTTAAAAATTTTGATAAATTCTAATTAAATAGCGATTCACATAATTTTAATTACAGGAAAAAAGATAAATTAGCTGTACCTAGCTATAGATTATCTAAAACAAATAAAAAGTCTTCCTGAGGGGAACTGCGTACGTTTCTATAATGAAATCCTAAAAGAGATAACTGGGCTCTCAGAGCGTAAATTTCTAAACCTGTATATAAAATCGAATTTGTTTGGAAAGGCTTATTATAGTACTAACGAAAACATAGAGGACAAAGATGCCTGGAAACTTCTTCATCCACCAACTGGTTACAATTCAACAAATGTAACCAAACCAAATATTGTAAAACTCGCAGTCGAAAAAATTAAACCTTGTGCGTTCTTTTTGTAGAGGTATATTTCCGAATACACGGTAGATTCTTAACTTACTTGATATTATTGTCAAGCAAAAATGTCTTTACAAGACTTATTTAAATACATTTTCTTTGAGTTTGAGTTTGAGCTTACTGATTTAAAAGAAATCTGAGTTGGTGAATCTATATTATAGTCCTTCAACTGAACAACCCTATGTACGAGTTCACTAATATTTTACAACTTCATAAAACAGCTTTGGCACGGGAATAACTACTATTCCCCGTCTTTCACTCCTTCACGCGTGGAAAAATCATATCTGCTATCTCGTTCTAACCCCTTGGGACTTCGTTTTCCCTGGTCACTGTGCTACCGAGGCAGGGTAAGCCAAAAAGATCATCTAATGTCTATAGTAAAGCAATTCAACGTAATTAAATGTCAAACCCATATAACGTTGATTCTAGAGCGCTCATTACAGGGCGAAAAACCCGACTATCCAGATCGCTTTCGGACTTCCGAAGGCTTAGGGTCACTCAAGGTTGCGTTCGCGGACATTTCCTAATAATGTAATAATAATTGGCTAAGAGTAAATTCATACATACTCCAGGCAGGCCTGTGATACTCCAAGATTTTGCTTTGAAGCTACAGGTACCCGGAGTGCGGCCTCTAGACGGGCTAATTCAGTGAGTTGGCGCGCGCAGGCGCGCGGCGGCTGATTCGCACGTTAGCACGTAGCGTTGCGTCGTCGATTGTTTTGTGTTCTGTGGTCCATTCGTCTATTACCCACTTACGAGTAACTATGTGAATGTAAATTATAAACTTAACAAGCTGTTACCCGCGATTTCGTCCGAGTGGAATTGAAGGGTTTACATTTTTATACGGAACCCTAAATCGTTACCTTTTTTTTACAAATCTAAAAAAAAAATTAAGTTTTATAATAAAATGTACAGAAAAAGTTCATAGAACTGTGATCTTTCAAATTAACAGGTAAAAATTAAGGCACCTGAGAAGAAATCGGTGATATATATACCCTTTACTTTTTAGTCCAAATACTTGCAGTTGACAATTTTTTTATTTCCTTAACGATAAGATATTATAATTTTTTTTTTAATACTGAGCTTTTAAGTAATATTTTAACAATGCACACTACTCGCACCTTGAGTAGCTAGTTGCGAACGCGACGAAAATTTTATGGAAATAATAATGACGGCGCGAGAAACTGGCTGCAAGCGCGTGAAAATTTTTATGGTTCTAATAATGAAGGCGCGAGCAGCATGCTATGAGCGCGAAGAAATTTTTTATGGTTGTAACAATAATAATAATAATAATAATAATAATATGGGACAACTTCCACACACGGTCACGTGGTCCCAAACTAGGCTAGAAGCCTGTACTATGGTAACCAGATGACTGATATACATACTTAAATACGATTATAACACCCAGACACAGATCAAACAGACATGTTCATGCACACAAATGTTTGACCTGGCCGGGGATCGAACCCGGGGCCTGCGGCACAGAAAGCAGAGTTACTACCGTCTGCACCAACGAGGCTGTCTCGAAATCCGGAATCCGGAAAAATTCCGGAAAATCGAAATCTCGGCTGTGTGACAATGAAAGTGTGAGCAGCTAGTTGAGAGCGCGATGACATTTTTTATGGTTCTAACAATGAAGTTGCTCGCAGCTAGCTGCGAGCGTAACGAAAATTTTTCGCAACGAAAGCTTTTGCTATCTTCATACCAAATTTCAGCTCAATCGGTTGAGCTTTTATGGATTCCCCATATAAAATTCCACCCTTCTTTTCATCCCCTTCACAGATGTTTTTTGGGATAAAAAATATGTCCTTTCCCAGGACTCAAATTATCTCTGTACCAAATTTCATCTAAATCGGATAAGCGGTTTAAACGTGAAGAGGTTACAGAGACAGCCAGACTGACACTTTGGCATTTATAATATATGGATAGTATGGAGTATGAATAGTATGGAGTATGGATAGTATGGAGTATGGATAGTATGGAGTATGGATAGTATGGAGTATGGATAGTATGGAGTATGGATAATTACAATAACAACAGATACGGCGAAATTTTTATAAATTTTTTACACAGAGGGGGTGGTTTGGGTGATGCGAGTCGACAAACTTTCTCTATCTACATACCAAATTTCAGCTCAATTGGTTCAAAGGTTATAGCTTCCACCTTTCCACCCCTTTAGCGCATGATTTCTGATGTATAACTATACTATGTCCTTTCCCAGGACAGACTATCTCTATGTAAACATTTTGAAACGATCTGAAACGAGTATTTGATTATTTTATATACCTAAGGAGTGTTCCTACAAAAACTGAAGTTTCAAACATGTGTAGTTTCGAAGATATTATAGTAATTTTAGCTATAGTAGATCTACCACCACCCATTTTGGACCCCTTAGAATGTGAATTTTCACAATTCCTGTCATTGTACAACCCCTACGTAGTAAGAGAAATACACCCACTAAATTTCAAGTATGTACGTCAAGTAGTTAAGGCTGTCGTCGTACGCTGTAATCAATGAGTTATGTAAATGCCATTTATTGACCCCTAAAAATGTAAATTTTGTAAAAACCTGAAACACGTGTTTAATTATTTTATGTAACGAAAACCGAAATACCGAAGTATCTAACCTGAATAGTTTCGAAGATATTATATAATAATTTTAGATGGAAACTTTGTAAAATAATTTATATTGTCCCCTGTGTAAAATAATGAATTTCAAGACAATTTCAGGACTAATTATTTTACACAATTGGTGGTCGATCTATGGAAAGAATTACGTGTATGTACTGGAGTACTCGTATCTTTACCAATCAAATTGTAAAAAAAATAATTTAACCATGATATTATTATATAAGGTAGAAAATTTTAATACATTCTTGACAGAGGTAAGCAGTAGTAGGTTTTATACTAAAAATTTATAATATTTCTCCTTGTCATGTTATTTTATTTAAATGGAACTTAAGCCAAGCCACCTTGCCTCGGTGGCGTAGTGTACGCAAGCTCTAGTGCCGATCATGAGGTCCAGGGTTTGATTCCTATGTCAGGCAAAGTGTAACTAGGAATTTTCTCTATAACAGTTTGAAGTCTGAGCTCGGTACATATAACATGGGACCTAAACACATAACCGGCGAAGTAAGGGTGTACCTACTATGGGACTGGACCCTGGGTACACCTTTGCCTACCCCTTTGTGGAAGAGGGGTGATGTTATGTTATGTAAACAAAGCCAAAGTAGTATTTTTCTGTACATAAGCCTAGACTTACATAGACATAGAACTAATAGAGCTGTCTGTTTATTTATGAAGCCTGTCAACATTACCTTTTGAACTTCAAAAGTATGATTCTATAAAAATGCTGATTTATTAGTAAAAGCTTTTCAAAACGGCGTAATATTTTCCTGATCGAGTTCTGTGTGAACTTTGGTAACCAGCTAGGGTGACTTTTAATATAATTTTACTCATGTTCGGTAGATCTAGAAAACACAATTTGTCGACTGTCAAAAGTAATATTTGTACAAAATACAGTAAGTGGTGGGTGGGAGATAGTAATAGTTATTACCGTCTACCACCACGTAAATGAAATAGTGGCAGGCGGTAATTTGGGGGCAGACGGTAATAGATGAGTTGAGACAGACGGTAATAACTATTACCACCTGCCATCACGTAAATGAAATGGTGGCAGGCGGTAATTAAAATTACCGTCTGACACCGTAGGGGTAGACAGTAATAAATGCGTGGTGGCAGACGGTAATAACTATTACTGTCTGCCGCCACGTTCATGAAATTATGGCCAACGCTAATTACATCCGCTCCCGTGGGGGCAGAATTCGTGGGACAGACGGAAGTACATGATTTATTTCATACAACAATACATTTAAGACTAACATACATGACATAATAATATTTATATGTACATAATAATTTTCTGTATCGCTCCCGGATAGCACCAGAAAACGATACCTTCGGACCAAAACGAAGGAGCCAGGAATATATCCCTATGCTTTGCTGGACACTGAAGCCCGTATGATGTATTTTATAACGAGCTGCTGTTATTGTTACTTCAAAAGAGCATTATTAAAGATTTGTTGTATCTATAATGGATAATGTATAGAAACAAATGCCGCAAATCACGATAGGCCCTCCAGTTTTTTCACTTGTGATATGATTCTTATGAAAAAATGTGCGCGGTCAAGCTATATTTCACCATGAAACCAAATTCAATTGTCACCAGCTGCTATGACTCACAAAAAATATATATACTATTTGGTAGACTGGCCATGCCCCGCAGTATTACCCGCGTAGTCTTCGTTCCCGTGGGAATACCGGAATAAAAAATACCCTATGTGTTATCCCAGGGTCTAAACTATCTACAAATAGAATTTGAGCCCAATCGATCTAGTAGTTTTGGCATTAAGGCGCTGTCCAAAGCAAATTCGCCCTCTCGCTCACACGTACCCACATTATGTTACATCTAAAAAATACTACATGTGATTACGTAAAATAAAGACAACTTGGGTTTAGAAAATAACAATACAAAGATTCAGTTAGAATCCAATTTAATCCAAACAAGTTTTCAGTGCTTTTTTAATTTTCTAAATTTTTTTTTCTTTGTGCAGGTTTTTATACATGAAAACTCGTTTGAATTAAATTATATTTTTTATTGAATCTTTGTATTGTTTTTTTCTAGAACCGAGTTGTCTTTATTTTACGTGATTACGTGCAGTATTTTTATATCTTCGAAAATGTAAGTACGTGTGAGCGAGAGGGCGAATTTGCTTTGGACAGCGCCATAAAGAGTAACAAACACCAATCCATCCATCACAAACTTTTGAATTAATAATATTAGTAGGTTTAATTTATAATAGGAAGTATTATTGGATATTATGATTATAGAATATTGGTTAATGTCACGTGCCATGGTGTTGAAGTGGTCGGAAGGTCTACTGCCGATGAAAGGTCCCAAGTTCGATACCCAGGTCAGGCAAAGTACTATTGGATTTTTCCTTTAGGAATCATCTCAATGACAGCCTATAGTGTGGAACTGTACCCAGTAGATGGCAATAGTGTCACCCCCTATTTAATTAGATGATACCAAAAAAATATCATCATTGCCAAAAATAATCATTGATTATTAATTGAAGTCTATGAAAACTATTGATGGTAGAATAAAATAATGTACTAGGGGTTTGTAGTAATTATCAATGAAAACAAAACATTTAGCGGACATTTTATACAACTATTTTGGTTTAGTCACAATGTTCGAAGTAGTCATTATTTTTTATGCGCTGTGAAAACAATTGGTGGTAGAATAAAGTAGTGTACTAAGGGTTTGTAGCACTTATATGTATCTACAAAATAATTCACGGAAATTATATCCATCTATTTTGGTTTAATCACAATAATCGAGGCAGTAATTATTTTTGTGTACATATGAATATCTAAAAAATAGTCCGCGGACTGTATATCCACCTATTAAGGTTTTGAATGTAACATATAATTTGCGTGTGCTGCGTCAACTATTAAGGTTATATTTATAAAAATACGATGTATCACGAATCTACATCTGCTAAAACGTTATCTATACCTATGCTTTCTGATACCCGTGCGAAGCCGGGACAGGCCAAGTAAATCCTAAAGTTCAAAAATATATCGTAAGGACATAAGTTATAAAACATTATTATTTGACTGGTTTATGGCTGCGAGCGCAAATAAGTCATTGCACCTTACCTTTTGGTGACCGTTATCGTGTTTTAAAACATAATTTTTCATGGTAGTAAATACTCCACTAGCCGGCGGTAATGTACCTATAATACATAAATGACAAAATATGCTTGGAAACTTCTGTCGCTGCATGGTATCTTTCAATCTATCAAATGTAACCAAACCAGCAAACCGTCTAACCATGCGACTAAAACTGAGATTATAACTTCTAAAAACTTAGAACTGAATACTAGGAAAAGAACGAGTAATTTATAAAATCATTAATATAAAATCATCAAATAAAAAGGGGCATGCATAGTTTACTTCATTTAAAAATATGAGGCTATATGCATGAATGAATGAAAACTCTTTATTGGAACCACAATATAACAGAAACTAACAAAGACTGCCTCGGTGGCGTAGAGGGCGCATGCTCGACTGCCAATCAAGAGGTCCCGGGTTCAATCCCTAGGTCAGGCAAAGTGATAAATATTAGATTTTTCCATTAGGAATTATCTCAATAACTGCCTGGAGTCTGGAACTTTGTCCGGTAGATGGCTATAGGCTCGCCCCCTATTACATGGGACCAATAACATACTGGCGAAATGTGGGTGTATCTACTATGGGACTGAGTCCTGTACACCTCTGCCTACGCCTTCGGGAAAAAGGCGTGAATGTATGTTATGTTATGTTATATAACAGAAAATAACAAAGAAGATAAACTTAAAAATAGATTCAAAGATTCAAAGATTCAAAAGATTCAAATACATCATAGTAGTGAGTTATTAGCTCTTGAGACGTACAAAAGAGGTTTTTTGAGACATTTTCGTATAAATTAATTTGAGTTTGTCTTTCGACTTTGAGTGGCTTATTTTCCCTTTTCCTGCTTGGAGACTTTTACCATATAAAATGATGACGCAGATGCCTTAAAAAAATTCGGTACAAACGCTGTTAAAAATTGGGTTTTGCATGAAGTATTGACTGGGGCGTGTTATAATGTAGATACTTTTTAGATATACAAAATTTGTTATTCCGCGGTTTTGAAAACGTGTTCTGATTCATGATTTGATACCCCACTCCCTTGATATTGACACGATGTATTATGTGAGCAGTGATTAGGAATATTTCACTTGGGAATTCGGCCGAAATCTTCAAGTTTTACTTGGGGCTATTCCAGGAAATAAATGAGGTAAGCTTCTGACACGACATTCTCTATAATTGGATAATGTTAAGGTATAGTTAATTTTTTTACAAAAGAATAAAACTACCTTAAAATTAATGGGTACTTAATCAAAATTACATGAGTAATACGATACTAATTATAATAAGGGATCCTTGGATGTTTAATGTACGAAAATAATTGTATTATAATTCTGTCAATTTTAATATGCGTGAAAAATAAATAAACTCCGCGTTACTGAGTACGTATCCCACAAACAATGCACTAAATAAAACCACAGAACGTCAATTTTTTGCAGTATAAAATTAAATTTTATTTATTCGTTAGTAAAATCTATAATCCATTTATTTTGTAGCAAATTTGGCTAAATTGCGAAAAGCCGCTCTTATATTGAATCTTATATTGCGTAGGAAGCTATCCTACGCAGTGGCCATGATATTGGATACAATTATTTCAAACCTAAGTCATTGGAATCGAAGTGTCTTTCGAAAGGGTTTCCTTTTTGGCTTCAACTGCGGAGCTAGTTTGCATTTAGCGTTTCTTGACATACATTGATCAACAATTCAATAAACTTGTATTTGATAAGGTTGAAAATTATTGAGTCTTTAATAAGTAAGTAGTACCACAGGTAGTACGTACATTCATAGGCAAGTATTTGTTTTAAAAACACTCGTGACATTACAAACAATAGCAAATACTTGATGTACCTACTCATTAAACACTGTATTAAAGTTGTTCAAACAAAAAAATATACCTATGTCTGCGAATGTATTAAGGAAAATTAAATTTTATAAATTCGTTATGTGTTTTGGTGTCACTGTAAATTCATTGAAAACAAGCTTATATTTGAACAAATTATTTATTACAAAGAATAAATAATACAAGTTGGTTCGATGTACCTATTTATGTAAATTTTACACGTTATTTATTATTTTTTTAATTCATTTAATGGGACTACGCACAATGCGTTAGCCTTTATTTTTCTACGTCTAATATTTATATTTATGCTACTGGACAGAAATGTCCAGTTACATTGTTAATTAGGGCGATCGTATAAAAATTCTACACAAGACGGTTCCTCGAAGGACAAAAACACACATTGATACTTTTTGTGGGTAACATCGCGCGGCACAGATAATCATTAAGATAATTACATTGTTGCAGCATCACGAATCATATTAATCCTCAATCTAAATTCATAAACATACTCCCTAAAAATTCAACACAACGAATTTCAAGGGATAAATGTTGAAATATAATTTGTACTTACTTGCATAGTACTTGCAATTTTCCTCTGATACTTGAATTTATTTTGATTAACTGAATTATTTTACAGATTTTTTAAATTCACTAAGTCAGTGTCGGGAAAAGAGTTTCTAACGCGCGCGTTTCGTTCAAGATGCGCACGACTACAGCTGTCGACGTCTAGGGTAAGACTGAATGCAATCTGTTGTTCATCACTGAAACTCTGGGTTTTCTTGCCATCCAGAGCGCTATCCGCCCATGAAGGGTTAACCAAAATAGCCTTCTTTTAGCCTAGGTTTATTAAATAATAACCATGATGTTTAAAGTACAAAACATATATATTACTATAAACTTTTCGTTTTCTTAATATGTTTCAGTAACGAGTAATAGTGTTGTAGTAGTTCAGTAGTAATAGTGTTCGGTGAGTTTCATAAACGTTCAATATGCAACAAAAAATACAAATTAATGATAAAGTTACATGATAAAGTTATTAACAAGTCTTAGGTTTTCGAAATCAGCTAGTAATGTGACTCTTGAAACTACGGTCTATCAAAAATTGTGTTTATTATTTAAATTATTATGGTTTCTATGTAATTAGTTTTACAAAAAAAAAAAAATTTTAGCATAGTATGGCTTAAAATTTTGCTTATTTTATCGATGGTCTAACTGTGGATGGACTAACTGTGTTTAAAAAAATCGTGTTAAAACCCATTTTTTTAATATTCTGGAAAATAATTTACGTTGTTTTGATACAATTATCATTTTATCTTATCCTTGTAAGGCCCAACCTAAATTAAGGTCGTTATAATATAACAACCCAATGTCCTAAAACTAGGTACAAGTAGTTTCGGCCTAGAGTGATTTTTTAAGGAAAATTTGTTGATGGCTTATTCTAATTCGTGGAATCGTTTAATTTTAAACTCATAAATACGTAAATATATCATATTATAATAATTTTAGGTCGATTGGTTGTAATGTAATGATTTCAAAAATTGTCTTGGGTCGGAGTGACAAAATATTTTTGTCATTATATTAGATTCGTTGGGCCTAACGAGGCTTACTTTCTTCAACAAGGTGTTATCACCTTTTTTGAAGAATAGTACCCCCACGCTTCTGTTCCATGCTTCTGGCGCCACACCTTCGAATATGACAGAGTAATACGAAACGAGTATAAAATAATACGAAAAGATAATATCAGACATTGTCTCTTGTGAAGATCTCGGAAATTCTCGAAGACCTCAATCGAGTTTCTCATCGGGTCGGCCTTAAAATGAACACGGAGTAGACGAAGGATGTCTAATGCCCATGTTGTACCAACCCCAGTATCGGTTGGGAACTCGACTCTAGAAGTTGTTGACTCATACGTCTACCTAGGACAAGCAGTCCAACTCGATAGGTCCAACTTCGAGAAAGAGGTCAATCGTCAAATCCCACTAGGCTGGGCAGCTTTCGGAAACCTACGCAATGTGTTCTCGTCCAAAATACCTCAGTGCCTGAAGTCGAAGGTCTTCGATCAGTGTGTGTTACCAGTGATGACGTACGGATCTGAAACGTGGTCTCTGACCGTGGGCCTTATCAGCAAGCTCAAAATAGTGCAACGAGCTATGGAGAGGGCTTTGCTCGGAATTTTTCTACGAGATCGAATCAGCAATGAAGGGATCCGTAGACGAACGAAAGTTATCAACATAGCCCAGCGGATTAGTAAGTTTAAGTGGCAATGGGCAGGGCACATAGCAAGTAGAACTGATGACCGATGAGGCTGCAAAGTTCTCGAATGGAGACCACGGACCGGTAAGCGCAGCGTAGGACGTCCACCCATAAGGTGGACAGACGATCTGATAAAGGCGGCAGGAACACGCTGGAGGCGGGCCATTGACAACTGGACTGGATGGAAATCTATGGGGGAGGCCTATGTTCAGCAGTGGACGTCCTGTGGCTGAGATCATGATGATGATTATTATTTTCTAAAGCTGTTATATAATTATTGGTATACTGTTACTTTGCAATGCTTATTATACACCTAGGTTGGAAATCGTTTCTACCCGGTAAAATCGATTGATATCTTGAGCGGAAATTAGTTTAATTTGACCTTATCAAAGGTGAAAACCTTCCACCAGTATGATTAAAGATAAACCATACGGGTAAAATATTTAGAAAGCAAGATATTTTGGGTATATTATCATTACATTTGATCATCCACCTCAATTTAATGTAAATTAGGGATTTCAAGGACCTCCCGACAATTCCTTCCTCACTCAAGTTTTTTGTTAGAAGAAAGAAAGTTTCTGGCAACGAAAGTTTCTTTATTTGAGTGTATGCAAGGGTGCTAATATTAAAGTTTGCTCTCTATCTCTATAGCAATAAGAACCTTCTATTTTCTTAATATAATTTAACACTAATTAAAGATTTTGTTTAGTAGATATTATCTAAACATCCTAAGCTTAAGGATGTGATGCACGACCGAGTAGATGCACCGAGTAAAGGCCTTAGATCTTCTAGATATTATGCGGCTTTTAACCAATAGATGTAGCATTGTATAAAACCTAATAAAATAGATCATCATAGTCATCATTAGCCGGAAAGCGTCCATTGCTGCACATAGGCCTCCTCCATAGAACGCCATAAACTATTCATATACGTGGATTTTGCCGTAATCATCACGCTTAGCAGGCGGCTTGGTGATTGCAAGTTGGAATACTTGGAAACGGAGAGCCCTGCTGCCCACTCACCGAATACGTCCCTCTGCCGGGTCTTACGGCTTCCACTGGATTAAAATGGGTGGCCTTAATTTATATAGCCGGGAACCACACGGCCACTTTTTATAATATAATTTGATACAATTAAAGATTTTTTTTAGTAGATATCAAAACATTCTCAAACTTAACACGACGGAGCAGATGCATCATAGTTTTACAAGTACACAGCTTACCTTAGATGTACTAGATATTATGCGTCTTTTAACCAATAGATGTAGCATTGTAAAAAACCGAGATAATAATATAGATTTAATGTTCAATAATTTAACACCACCCGCCTAGTACCTCTGATTCAATCCCCAAGTTCGACAGTTCGATACTTTTGTATCAGACATCAATCAATTAGGTGGAAGAAATGTAATAGATAATGATAACGGTCTAACCAAGACATATTAACTCCACAACAAACTACTAGTTTATAGTTTTTTTCTGGCGATACCGAGCCTATTGGGCGTTTCTATAGATTTTTGAGAAATAAGCAATATTTTGAATGGGCATGTATTGTAGTTGGTATCCGTCCAAGGCTGGTTGCCTGGAAAAGATCGTCTAAAGCAACAAGGCCGCACATTGCCGACCAATGATTCATTGTTTCTTAGACTTGCTTTAAAATAATAAGATAATCTGTAATCATAATCCTATTGCACACCATCGTCGTTTATTGTTTATTGAATGCCTCGGTGGCGTAGTGGGCGCATGCTCGACTGCCAATCAAGAGGTCCCGGGTTCGATCCCCAGGTCAGGCATAGTGTTAAATATTGGATTTTTCCATTAGGAATTATCTCAATAGCTGCCTGGAGTCTAGAACTGTGCCCGGTATATGGCAATAGGCTCGCCCCCTATTACATGAGATCAATAACATACTGGCGAAATGTGGGTGTATCTATTATGGGACTGAGTCCTGGGTACACCTCTGCCTACCCCTTCGGGAAAAAGGCGTGAATGTATGTTATGTTATGTTATGTTATGTCGTTTATTGTTTTAACTCTCCGTTTCCATCCCCAGGTTGTCTGTAAGATATTGCCTAACGCGATAAGACCGCCGGTTGTTTACTGTATTACCTGTTAATTTTTTTGTAACATTGTTTTTGTATTTTATTTTGTTATGCAATAAAGTATTATTCATTCTATTCTATTCTATTCTATTCATAATCGCAATAAAGAGTATTTTATCCTATGTATTATTTCTCTTTGCCTTTTCTAAGCTATTATAATATTATGGCGTATAATTTGCTTAAAACTTTTCTTGAGACATAAGGTTTCTGCATTTTGATATCGAAATCTTGCTATAATTATTATTCCTTCTACGTCGTTATGATATGAAAAGTTTTCATAAGTAAAGCTTTTATCAGATACTTGGATTGAGATGTCTTAAGTTTTGAGACATGCTCCTCTAAAGATTCCTTGTATGTGCGTTGTTTTTATTTTAGTAATAATTCATTTTAACACAATAACGTCGTGTACGTTATGAGTATGAGGTTTTAAAATGTACTTGAAAACAATAATTGCTATGGAGCGGTCATTCACCGGCGTTGATTTGTTTTTTGTTTTACGCGTTATAAGACAATGTACTCAGTTTAGGAGACATGCTTCATTGAAGTATTTGGCTATACTTAACTTATTATGTTCTCTGCCATGTTTAATTTTTAGTAACTAGTGTAAGAACAGCGGCTTTGCCCGCTCGCAATTATGACATATGGCAGTTTTATACCAAAACTTTGACGCCCTTTTTGGACCCCTTAGAATGTGAATTTTTTAAAATCCTTTTTTGCCCACGTCCAGACGACGAAAATAACCTAAATTCAAAGTTTCAAGTCTAGGATCAGTGGTTTAGGCTCTGCGTTGCATGTCAGTCAGTGAGTCATCTAGGATTTTATAATAAAATAATTAATTCAAATAAAATCAAAATATTAAACATAGGTACATATAGTAAATTATATCATGTTTGCGACAACTTCATAGACACGGTTTTCCATTCCCAAACTTGTCAGAGCCTGATATACATACTCATATTATACGTTTATAATACGCAGATACAGATCAAATAGATATATTCATTCGCACAAATGTTTGACTTGCCCGGGGATTGAACCCACCTGAGGCTCAGAGCTGTTACTGCCAACTAAGCTAATGGGTCAGTCCCTTATAATGAATACTAATAAATATGTTATATAGCTAGGTAAACTTATTATTCTATATATATATATATATATTATGATAGTGAGTGACAAGACGAGCAAATCACGTGCCTGATGGTAAGCATCATGATTACCCATAATAGACACAGTGCCACCCAGTGTTTTGAAATTCAAAATCCTGCGAGGCATTGCACTGCGCCTGTCACCCTGAGATATGAGTTGTTGAATCTCATCATGCCCAGTAATTTCGCTGGTAACAATGCCCTTCAGACCGGAACACTGTAATGTTTGCACATTACTGCTTGGCGGATGACTGATAACTGGCAAAGGTGTGGTACTTCCCCAGGCGGCCCCCTGCAAAGGAGGCCTACCACTACTATCTATAGAATATATATATAAAGATTTAATTTATATGGATTTTATATAGAATAATAAGTTTATATACCTATATAGAGGTAGGTAATAATTACTACATTATAAAGCTACAGAACAGGTTTTATAAGGAAACCACAGAAAACAAAATAAAACCCTCACTCTAGTTTAAATCCAACAAAACACTACCATGCTAACTGACGTTCACATACACACACACATCCATTTGCATGTACTTACTTTGTTACTAATATTAATAATATCTACAGTGCCATCTAGTTACAAACTACAGCAAACATATTAGTAACCAAATTTTTTTTGTAAAATTTTACGATTATGGGTTTCTTTTATATATAAAATTGTTTTATAAAAACCTATATTATGTATAAAATAAAATCCTAAAAGTGATCAAATACTGAGAGATTCTAACCTTGTCCTTACAGCGCGTGAACCTATGCCTCGATGCGATTTTGATATACATTTCATACGCTATACAGTATAGAAATATGCAGTAAAATGGCCATAACTTTTGATTGCGTTAACTTAGAAGTATATTTTTTTGCAAACACAAGGGACCGCAGACCTAAATATTTAATATGATTATTTCAACTTGATCCGGAGGTATCAAGGGAACACGTGAGAACACGGGAGACGCGTTCCCGTGAAAAGTGTCTTGACAGACGGACATACAAACACAGACAGACGGACAACAAAGTGATCCTATAAGCGTTCCTTTCTTCTTTTTGAGGTACGGAACCCTAAAAATTATTAATATTATTATTTTTGGATTTCAAATAAATAATGCATCTGGATAACAATATTATTTTGATAAAGAAATAACAATATAAGACACTTTTCATATTAAAGTGTTTCAAGTTTCAAAATATTTAGTACTAGCGACCCGCCCCGGCTTCGCACGGGTAGCAGAAGTAGGTATAGTGGACGTTTATCAGGAGTAAATTCGTGATACATTGTATTTTAATAAATATAACCCTAATGGTTTACGCAGCGCACGCAAATTAATGACTATTTCTGTTACAATGACCAAACCTTAACACATGTTATAATTTATCGTGGGCTATTTTGAAGATATTGATGAGTACTACAAACCCCTAGTACATTACTTTAATCTACCACCGATAGTTTTCACACCGCATGAAAAATAATCACTGCTTCGATTATTGTGACTAAACCAAAAAAGATGGATATAATCTATGTATACTGTTTTGTAGGTACTACAAACCCCTAGTACATTATTTTACTCTACCACCAATAGTTTTCACACCGCATGAAAAATAATCACTGCTTCAATTATTGTGACTAAACCAAAATAGATGGATATAATCTATGTATACTGTTTTGTAGGTATTGATAAGTACTACAAACCCCAAGTACATTACTTTACTCTACCACCAATAGTTTTCACACCGCATGAAAAATAATCATTTTTTCGATTATTGTGACTAAACCAAAAAAGATGGATATAATCTATGTATACTGTTTTGTAGGTATTGATAAGTACTACAAACCCCTAGTACATTACTTTACTCTACCACCAATAGTTTTCACACCGCATGAAAAATAATCACTTTTTCGATTATTGTGACTAAACCAAAAAAGATGGATATAATCTATGTATACTGTTTTGTAGGTATTGATAAGTACTACAAACCCCTAGTACATTACTTTACTCTACCACCAATAGTTTTCACACCGCATGAAAAATAATCATTTTTTCGATTATTGTGACTAAACCAAAAAAGATGGATATAATCTATGTATACTGTTTTGTAGGTATTGATAAGTACTACAAACCCCTAGTACATTACTTTACTCTACCACCAATAGTTTTCACACCGCATGAAAAATAATCACTTTTTCGATTATTGTGACTAAACCAAAAAAGATGGATATAATCTATGTATACTGTTTTGTAGGTATTGATAAGTACTACAAACCCCTAGTACATTACTTTACTCTACCACCAATAGTTTTCATACCGCATGAAAAATAATCACTTTTTCGATTATTGTGACTAAACCAAAAAAGATGGATATAATCTATGTATACTGTTTTGTAGGTATTGATAAGTACTACAAACCCCTAGTACATTACTTTACTCTACCACCAATAGTTTTCACACCGCATGAAAAATAATCATTTTTTCGATTATTGTGACTAAACCAAAAAAGATGGATATAATCTATGTATACTGTTTTGTAGGTATTGATAAGTACTACAAACCCCTAGTACATTACTTTACTCTACCACCAATAGTTTTCACACCGCATGAAAAATAATCACTTTTTCGATTATTGTGACTAAACCAAAAAAGATGGATATAATCTATGTATACTGTTTTGTAGGTATTGATAAGTACTACAAACCCCTAGTACATTACTTTACTCTACCTCCAATAGTTTTCACACCGCATGAAAATAATCACTTTTTCGATTATTGTGACTAAACCAAAAAAGATGGATATAATCTATGTATACTGTTTTGTAGGTATTGATAAGTACTACAAACCCCAAGTACATTACTTTACTCTACCACCAATAGTTTTTACACCGCATGAAAAATAATCATTTTTTCGATTATTGTGACTAAACCAAAAAAGATGGATATAATCTATGTATACTGTTTTGTAGGTATTGATAAGTACTACAAACCCCTAGTACATTACTTTACTCTACCTCCAATAGTTTTCACACCGCATGAAAATAATCACTTTTTCGATTATTGTGACTAAACCAAAAAAGATGGATATAATCTATGTATACTGTTTTGTAGGTATTGATAAGTACTACAAACCCCTAGTACATTATATTATTCTACCATCAATGCATTTCACAGCGCACGCAAATTTATGAATATGGTAATTATATTATGTAACACCTTGGTTCACAATATTGCAGTTTTCTTACGGATCCCCATTTTTTTTCAAAATCTCATATAGCCTATGGCACTCACACTGAATTAAGCTATCCATAAGTGAAAGAATTTTTAAAATCGGTCCAGTAGTTTCGGAGCCTATTCGTTACAAACAAAAAAACAAAAAAACAAAAAAACAAAAAAACAAAAAAACAAAGTTTCTCTCTTTATAATATTAGTATAGATATTACTAGCCCGTTTTATTAAAGCGTATCTTGCCATAGGACCATAACATCACGCCTTTTTACCAAAGGGGCAAGCAAAGGTGCTGTACCCAGAATTTAGTCCCTTAGTAGATTGCTCACATGGTATGTTTTTAGTTCCATGTAATAGGGAATCTATGGCAAACTAATTAAAAAAAAAACTACAAAAACAAACTAACAACAAATAAATGTGTAATATATATATAAATCAAAGATCAGGAAAAAAGGAGGAGAAGAAATAGCTATTCCTGCCAAGTAAAGCGATTTCAACATTTTTGTCCCAATCTTGATTAAGGACTCATTGAATAAATCAAGTCAGGAGAAAACTTGATAGGCCTAATACCGTTTGGTTGAAAACTTTCTGTGGACAAAATCCAGATTATTACAGCTCAGTGATTTCATAGAATTAATTACATTATTATGCCGAATATTTTAAGAGGGTATTTTTATGAATGAGGTACTTTTGAACATGGAGCAAAAGAGTACCTACCGATTGATAATAGCAGTGTCGATATACAATGTGTCTCAAAAAGGTGTAGTAATACTGTAAAGGATGCATCTATTTGTCAACTTAATCAAATTGCAAAGGAAAGAATAGCAAAAATCACAAAAAAAACGAGTTCACAAACAAATTTTTCGATCAGCTGAATCATTTTGTATGGAGAGTCGAAAATTTTAGGTCGAGAATTTCGTTCCTTTAAGAGTTATTCAGTTTGAGGGTGGATGAAACCTCTTAAGTATTAATTACTGCATCTTTTTCGACACTGTATAATATTTATACTCATAAAATTAAAATCAAAGAAATCACTATTAATCTACACTACCACTATATTCTGATCATAATTCACCAATAGGATTTCTTATTTAATTTTAAAGACACTGATATTATTGACGAGTTATTCATCGGCCAAGCAGTAATGTGCAAACATTACTGTGTTCCGGTATGAAGGGCAATGTTTCCAACGAAATTACTGGGCATGATGAGATTCACCAACTCATATCTCAGGGTGACAGGCGCAGTGCAGTGCCGCGCAGAATTTTAAATTTTAAAACACTGGGGGGCACTGTGTCTGATATGGGCAATCATGATATTTACCATCAGGCACCTGATTTGCTCGTCTTGTTACTCACTATCATAAAAAAAAAATTATACTCATTAAATTAAAACCAAAGAAATCACTATTAATCTACACTATCACTTTATTCTGATCATAATTCAGCAACAGGATTCCTTATTTAATTTTTAAGACACTGATATTTATACTCATTAAATTAAAACCAAAGAAATCACTATTAATCTACACTATCACTATATTCTGATCATAATTCAGCAACAGGATTCCTTATTTAATTTTTAAGACACTGATATTTATACTCATTAAATTAAAACCAAAGAAATCACTATTAATCTACACTATCACTATATTCTGATCATAATTCACCAACAGGATTCCTTGTTTAATTTTTAAGACACTGATATTTATACTCATTATATTAAAACCGAAGAAATCACTATTAATCTACACTATGACTATATTCTGATCATAATTCACCAAAAGGATTCCTTATTTAATTTTTAAGACACTGATATTTATTATTTATACTCATTATATTAACACCAAAGAAATCACTATTAATCTACACTATCACTATATTCTGATCATAATTCATCAACAGGATTCCTTATTTAATTTTTAAGACACTGATATTTATACTCATTAAATTAAAACCAAAGAAATCACTATTAATCTACACTATGACTATATTCTGATCATAATTCACCAATAGGATTCCTTATTTAATTTTTAAGACACTGATATTTATACTCATTACATTAAAACCAAAGAAATCACTATTAATCTACACTATGACTATATTCTGATCATAATTCACCAATAGGATTCCTTATTTAATTTTTAAGACACTGATATTTATACTCATTAAATTAAAACCAAAGAAATCACTATTAATCTACACTATGACTATATTCTGATCATAATTCACCAATTAGATTCCTTATTCATTCATAACTATTTATACCTAATTAATTTGGGACCAATAACTTAATGACAAAATATTTGTGTACCTACTTGGTACTGGTACTTGGTACTGAGTCCTGGGTACACTTTTGCCTTCTCCTTCGGGAAAAAGGTGGAATGAGTATTTACGTAATGTTATTTATATCCAATTCATTGCATATGGACAAAGTTATGTCGATAATATATTGAATCTAGGCCATAGTTATAGCCGAGTTGAACAAATGCCTTAACCGCAGGCATTGAGTCATCATCATCAACAGCTGGAAGGCGTCCACAGTGAACATAGGCCTCCCCCATACAATACCATATAAACTATTCATACAGGGTGATTGTGCAGTAACCACCACGCTTGGCAAGCGGCTTAGTGATCGCAGTAGTTGGAATACTTGGACTTAAACGGAGAGCGCTGCTGTCCACTCTCGCAATATGTCCTTCTGTTGGGTGTCATGGCTTCCACGGGATGAGAAAGAGTCGGCCTTATTATATAACCGGGAACCACATAATCATTGAGTAAGATACGAATATAATAATTATTTAATTTTCAGAGCAGTAAGCAGAGTGCGCGTATTTTAACTTTATAACAATGTGAATTATGAATGAAGGATTATGAATGACGCGACCAAAGTTATTAAAAGACTTAATTAAGTATGAGCATGATGTATGAGTAATAAAATATCATAACCAGTTTTCGTCATTACTAGCTTTTGTGATTAAAGTCATTTAAGAAATAGGATTTCCCGAAAACTGGTTCTAAATATAACAAAGCTATTGTTTTTATGTCAAAAGTAATGATAGTTATGATTGACGATAAACATTGTTTGTCAGTACGAGTATTCTCATAAAGTATTCGCACCGTTATTTTTTTTTATTTCATCGTCATAATATCAGCCTCGGAGGCGTAGTGGGCTCGACTGCCAATCAGGGGATCCTGGGTTCGATGGCCAGGTCAGGAAAAGTGTTATTTATTTGATTTTTTTTTATTAGATATTATCTCAATAACTGCCTGGAGTAAAGAACTATGCCCGGTAGATGGCAATAGGCTCGCCCCCTGTTACATGGGACCAATAACATACTGGCGAAATGTGGGTGTATCTACTTTTGGACTGAGTCCTGGGTACACCTCTGACTACCCCTTCGGGATAAAAGGCGTGAATGTATATATATTTATAAATATAGATGGCACCAAAAATCATTACTGAAGAAATGTGGGTGAACTTACGTTGGAACTGGGCCCTGGATCCACTTATATCTTATAAGCGTATATTATTATACGTAAGTATGTATTATATCAGTCTTCTGGTTACCATAGTACAGGTGCTGCCTAGTTTGGGACCAAATGACTGTGTGTGGAAATTATCCCATAATATTTATTCCATTTTAGTTTCTTAGATATCGAAGCGGTAAGTATGTGGATAATAGATGGATAAAAGTATGTGGAAATTCACCAAAATACTCATAGTAACGAGCAATTTTTTCCTTATTAATAAAGGATTTCACATTTCAGACCGAAAGTCTAATAACAACAGTAACTAAGGCGGCAGGTGCTAACTCCTCCAGACATGATTTAATTAAGATACCCACCTGCTATTTCAAGTTAAACGATAGCTAGAGAATCACTTATATTACTTGTGCAGAGGCCTCCAAATATATAGCAACAATATTAAAATTTTGAGGCTTAAAATTTGGAATCATCTCTGCATAGTATAAAACATTCCAGTCTTCTGTAAGCTTATCTGTAAAAGTGATCTTCAACATCCAACGATTTTAGGCGGTTTTCAATAATATATAGAGTAATTTATGAAGAAAGTTTATGATATGTGCATAGTGGTTTACAGAGTCAACATTGAAAGTAATGTGCCTATTTCGAGTATGGATTTTAGAGTTTAATCAAAAAAAATCCTCACATTTTTGGTCACCCTTTTCACTTTATGATGAATTTAAATTAACTTGTACTGAAATATATTAATCATATTATTTTGTGTTTGTAATTATAAAATTTATATTAGAAAAACTAAATTATTTAAACCTTTTTTCTGTTAAATCCGTTTAATTTTAAAAGCTAACTTTTTGCGCTTAATTTGATTTATTTTATGAAAAATAACATTAGTATTCATACAGAACAACATGTACTGAAAAGGACACATGTCACCAAAAACCCTGAAGGTTGTAGTATAATATTCACACGTTCGTGACGTAACTTGGTAATTTTGAGTTAACTTGGTACATATCATTATTAGAAGTACAAGTGACATATATTATATATAGGGAGTGTGAGAAGAGATGACGCATCTGGCGCCCTCTTTAACATTATGTAGTAGTTACATCCTATTGAAGTACCTATACGTACAAGTATCCTTACAAGTACTTAGTTAGCCGTTTTGAACTTACCCAAAAGCACAAAAAACATGTTTTTTTCCAGATAAGGATCTTGCTATAGATAACACTGTTCACACATGAACAAAACCTCATAATTATTCGAGCGACTAAACCACAACAAACGAGGGCACCGTCACTGCGCGTCAGCACGTCCACAGAGCAAAGGCCATCGTGAGATGATGCTGCCCAAGCCAAGATATAGATATTACGTACATGTAAATAAATAAATTCAATTCAAATTCATATATTCAAAATCAATAATTATATTAGTGTTGAGCAAATAATTTAGTATAATATATATAACTTATATAATTTTTTTTGTAAATAAATCAATCACTACCTGACCTGGGTTTTGATTCACTCCTCCTGCGGCCTAACAGCCGCCCATCAATAGCACCGCGACCTGACAGGCGCCCATCAGTATCACTGCGGCCTAACAGTCGTCCATCAGCAGCAGTACGAAAGGCTACAAGCAGCCTTGGCCTGGACTGGCAGCAAGAGTAATGGTCCATTGCCCCTTACTGGTGCGGTCGGCTGCCGCCCTACCTATCCGAGCACTCCCGTCCCCAAGGAGGCTCCACCAGACCACCTGCCGTGGTCCGGCCACCACGCCCTGTCTAGCATCTTTCCACTGGGCCGGCGATTTACCTCTCCTTCCTCCAACCAAGACTCCTTAGCCGTCACTAATCACTAGTAATTAGTGATCAGTCACGTGATCCTGCGTGATCGGCAGTTGGAAAACCGACCCACCTACTACCACATTTGTACGCACTATTTATATAAGTATAATATCTTATTGTATGGTTAGGGTTAGGGCGATAGGGATGGTAGGTAGGCATTAGAGACCTTACAGCTAGTAGGTTCTTAACTAACTTTGATCAGGCGCTCGCCTTTTCAAACACCCTAATAAATAATTAATGTCTTGTTGTTGTTGTCATCCGTCAAGCCTTCCGATGCCCTTAGTACAGACTTTAATATCCACGTAACTTCATGACAATTCCAACAAGTTTTTATAAAAGAAAGGTTTACTTTCAATGTCAGCAATTGAACATAATAATGTCCTTGAGTTGAATGAAGGACATGAAGGAAAATTTAAATAATCGAAACCAAACTCGGTCAGAAGTAATTACAACTTGTAAAGCGAAACGAAAATAGGAGTCCACTTTAATACTTTGTCGTTATACATTTTTCTATGCCATGCTCTAAAATTATATAAGTAGCATGAAGTGCACTGATAATGACAAGGTACGATTATAACACCGTTGCATTAATTTACGCCTAACTAAACAAAAATGTTTTATTGCCCAAGCCGTATTATCATACCTACTTTCTTTATTTGGTGGGATTTTGCCAAGGATGAATGTTTATCAAAGGAAAGCCAATCACGAGACCCGTATCCCGGTGGAGTATTTTCCTCTGCGTGTAAAATTAAGGGGGATTGGAGCACGTCAAAGGGTTTGGTCAATCATTGGAAAATGCGGAAAAAATCGTTAAATCTTTGTTTAGTGTGCGGAGTACATAAAAGCTCCATAAGACTACAACATTTTATAACAATTACCAGGTCAAAATTTCGTACACACTTAAATATAATATTATATTATTATTTTATCGAAAATGCATATAAAGTGCAAATTCAACAAGCAAAGTTTAAGGATGAAAATGATATAATTAATTGCTTCCAATATGATATACCTACGTCACAATTTTCTCACAAAGCCCAAACAGTAACTGACAGATTCACTTAAAGCCATCGCCTTATTAATGGAAGACCACTTAACGTTTGCAGTTGAATAATGTAACCTTTGAGTGACATTATTGCAACCGGCGGATGTAGGAACAACAAATAAACAATATGATAAATATCTTTAAGTACTTTATCCACGTAGGAAAAAAATTAAAAGCTGACGTGGTAGAATGTTCATGGAAGTTTGAACTGTCTGATTAAACGTAATTTGGAAATATAATGTGATTATAGTAATATAGGTGACCAAAAGGCTGGTTTACTACCTTAGCCAACGTATAAGTTTGGCCATACAGAGTGGTAATGTAGCTAGTTTTTTGGGGACCTTACCTGCAGGAGGCAACCTAAATGATATTTTTTATTCATAATTTAAGTTTCTTTATAATTTATGTTAAGTTTTTAGTTGAATTGTTTATTTAATTATGTTTTTTATTAATTAATGTAAGTAGGTAATTTTTTAATAAATATTAATAAGACAAAATTAAGAAAAGCGAGGCTGCTATGGTCAATAATACTAGTAATTATATTTACAACTTATCGTCCCCTTAACATGAACTCACATCTACACAGTCGACATAGATGTCTTTTTTTCTCATAATAATATATTTATTTGGTTGTCTACAATATTATGCCTGAAGCACACGAATAAATGTTATTTTATTCATTCATTTATTCATTTAAACTACAAGACTAGGTTACCGCGTACCTCGAGTTGCTCCACATTTTGCATCATGGGAATACAAGAACCCTTACAATCTTAAGCTTCATTAACACTCTCTATTTAAAGGTTGAGAATATAGCATGATTATAATATAATAATATATATATATATATATATATATATATATATATATATATATATATATATATAGATATCCCCACGGGCACTTAGTTGATCATGCGGGTCGTAGAAGTAGTTATTATTTGATCCGTTTTCATAAGTTGATCCGGGGCAGTATTACTTGATCCTTTGCCAGTTGTGTATGACTTTGTGGATCCAGCTGGAGCCACACGTGTCACACATGTGGCTCCATCTGAATCTACAGAGTAATAATAATAATTACGCTGTTTTTATACGAATCCACCTTTTTGGCATTCAAGCAGTTGTTGATCCAATTCAAATGGGCCAATGGAGGCGCACCGTTTTCACAAGCTTCTGTCATTGGTTGCCTTCGACAGAAACATAATAAGTACAATAGTATAGCTCTTCTAATCAATGTAAAAGTTAATTTTAAGAGAATTGTGAATGTTTCACCTTGAGAGATATTTCTATTTCGCATTTTCATTTAATTTGCAATGTATGTATGTACCTATATGTATGTCCGGTACAAATCTTGCAACTGAATTTTGAAGCACTCAACCGATTTAGCTCAAATTTTGCATAGTTATATAAGTCCGGTGACAATGCAATATTATGGTACTGTTGACCTGATCTGATGATGGAGCCATGATGTAGCGACTGGAACTCTGCGATGACAAATGATAAGACAGTTGAATTTGGGCTAGTATGTTAGGTTTTAATAAGTACTTTTCATTCCACATGATAACGAGGGTCTGATGATGAAGCCGAAAGATTGCCATTGGAACTGCCTTACGAAAACTGCAATGATAGTCGAGTTTAGGCTCGTTTACTTTGTTGTTTTAGGGCCTTTTCATTCCACATGATGACAAAGGTCTGATGATGAAGCCGAAACAGAACCATTGGAACTGCCTTACAAAATGTGCCAAAACAGTCGAGTTTGGACTCGTTTGCTTTGTTGTTATGGGGACTTCTCATTCCACTTGACGACGAGGGTCTGATGATGAAGCCGAAAACTTGCCATTGGAACTGCCTTACGAAAACTGCAATAATAGTCGAGTTAAGGCTCGTTTACTTTATTGTTTTAGAGACTTTTCATTCCACATGATGACGAGGGTCTGATGATGAAGCCGAAAGATTTTTATTGGAACTGCCTTACGAAAACTGCAATAATAATCGATTTTAGGCTCGTTTACTTGGTTGTTTTAGGGACTTTCCATTCCACATGATGACGAGGGTCTGATGATGGAGCCGAAAGATAACCATTGGAACTGCCTACAAAATGTGCCAAGACAGTCGGGTTTGGACTCGTTTGCTTTATTGTTATGGGGACTTTTTATTACACATATAGACGAGGGTCTGATGAACCATTGGAACTGCCTTACTAAATATGCCCAAGACAGTCGAGTTTGGACTCATTTGCTTTTCTGTTATGGGGACATTTCATTCCACATGATGACGAGGGTCTGATGATGGAGCCAACAGATAACTATTGGAACTACCTTATGAAATGTGCCAAATTAGTCGAGTTTGGACTCGTTTGCTTTTTTTTATGGGGACTTTTCATTCCACATGATAACAAGGGTCTGATGATGGAGCCGAAAAATAACCATTGGAACTGCCATACGAAAACTGCAATAATAGTCAAGTTTAGGCTCGTTTACTTTGATGTTTTAGGACTCGTTTGTTTTGTTGTTATGGGGACTTTTCATTCCACATGATGACGAGGGTCTGATGATGGAGCCGAAAGATAATCATTGGAACTGCCTTAGGAAATGTGCCAAGATAGTCCAGTTTGGACTTGTTTGCTTTATTGTTATGGGGACTTTTCATTCCACATAATGACGAGGGTCTGATGATGGAGCCAAAACAGAACCATTGGAACTGCCTTACGAGATGTGCCAAAACAGTTGAGTTTGGACTCGTTTGCTTTGTTTTTATGGGGACTTTTCATTCCACATGACGACCGATTTAGCTCAAATTTTGCATACATATAAAAGTCCGGTGACAATGCAATATTATGGTACTCTTGACCTGATCTGATGATGGAGCCATTATGAAGCGTCTAGAAATCCGCGATGACCATTGATAAGATAGTTGAATTTGGGCTCGAATGTTAGGTTTTAATAAGTTCTTTTCATTCCACATGATGACGTGGGTCTGATGATGGAGCCACAAGATAACCATTGGAACTGCCTTACGAAATGTGCCAAGACAGTCGAGTTTGGACTCGTTTGCTTTGTTGTAATGGGGACTTATCATTCCACATGATGACGAGGGTCTGATGATGGAGCCGAAAGATAACCATTGGAACTGCCTTACGAAATGTGCCAAGACAGTCGAGTTTGGACTCGTTTATTTTGTTGTAATGGGGACTTTCTATTTCACATGATGACGAGAGTCTGATGATGGAGCGGAAAGATAACCATTGAAACTGCCTTACAAAAACTGCAATAATAGTCAAGTTTAGGCTCGTTTACTTTGTTGTTGTTTAGGGACTTTGCATGCCACATGATGACGTGTGTCTAATGATGGACCTGAAAGATAACCATTAGAACTGCCTTACGAAATGTGCCAAGACATTCGACATACATACATACATTCACGCCTTTTTTCCCGAAGGGGTAGGCAGAGGTGTACCCAGGACTCAGTCCCATAGTAGATACACCCACATTTCGCCAGTATGTTATTGGTCCCATGTAATAGAGGGCGAGCCTATTGCCATCTACCGGGCACAGTTCCAGACTCCAGGCAGTTATTGAGATAATTCCTAATGGAAAAATCCAATATTTAACACTTTGCCTGACCTAGGGATCGAACCCGGGACCTCTTGATTGGCAGTCGAGCATGCGCCCTCTACGCCACCGAGGCAGTCTGACCGAGGCACCGAGGCAAGACATTCGAGTTTGGACTAATTTGCTTCTTTGCTATGGGAAGTCCTCATAGCAAAAAAAGTTTGCTTTTTTGTTATGGGGACTTTTTATTCTACATGATGACGAGGGTCTGATGATGGAGCCGAAAGATAACCATTGGAACTGCCTTACGAAATATGCCCAGACAGTCGAGTTTGGACTCGTTTATTTTGTTGTTATGGGGACTTTCCATTCTACATGATGACGAGGGTCTGATGATGGAGCCGAAAGATAACCATTGGAACTGCTTTACGAAATGTTCCAAGACAGTAGAATTTGGACTCATTTGCTGTGTTGTTATGAGGACTTTTCATTCCACATGATGACGAGGGTCTGATGATGGAGCCGAGTGATATCCATTGGAACTGCCTTACGAAATGTGCCAAGACAGTCGAATTTGGACTCGTTTGTTTTGTTGTTATGGGGACTTTTCATTCCACATGATGACGAGGGTCTGATGATGGAGCTGAAAGATAACCATTGCAATAATAGTCAAGTTTAGGCTCGTTTTGTCGACATTGGAACTACCTTATGATAAGTGCTAATATAGTCTAGTATGGGCTCGTTTACTTTGCCGTCTTTTAAAACTTACTTTACAAACATAAGATAAACTTGTATGCAATATGACCAAAATCAATACCAAAGTAAAACAGGTTTTTTTTTCTATTGACATTTTACACAATTTCTCATATTTATTTAATATTGCAATAAAGTAAAATTTAATGGATAATAAATTATAATATCTAAAACTTACAATTGAATAATGATCACTGACAAATAAACAATTAAAAAAAGAACCTCGAGTGTTAGAGTGAAGTATTGAGCTCAAAAAAATATTTAAAAACTTTACTACATAAAAAAACTGTTTTGACCAAAATCATACAAAAATAAAGAGAAAACTGTAATTCAATATCACTAGTAATCGATGCGGAATAAATCACGAAACGCACGGCGGCGCTCGGGCAGCGATAGGGGAGAGCGCGGGATTCGGGAGGCAGTCCTCCCTTTGCGAACCATTCCTACTTCAGATTGTTGTAAGAAGTGGATCAAACAATGTTGGGAGTGTTAAGAATATAAATTAAAATGGATCAAATAAGTACGAGTTTTTCCTAAAAATTATATATAAAACGGAACCACTAAGTGCCAATTATTAGTCTAATATAATCAAACACAGACAATAGTAGGTAGTAATAAAACCAGAGCGTCGAGTCGAATAAGTCATACGTCACAAATGGTCACATTATGTTTCCCACTAGTTTTTGACATTATTAGGTATGTCATTATGTGTGAAATGAAACATTGCAAAAGTAGTTCTAACCAACAAAAGAACCACAAAGGTTCTATTATTCACAAGTTACATTCATTATTTTGATTAAGTACCGTAATTTTACTTATAGGAACACAAAACCAGAACCAAATATAAAAACAGATCAGTGATGCAAGTGTGCATTGAAATTATTTTCAATATATTTTAAGAAGATAATATTATCATAACATCGACTGTCTCAGTGGTGTAGTGGGCGCAAGCTTGACTGCCAATCATGAAGTCCCGGGTTCGAACCACAGGCCAGGCAAAGTGTTATTTGGATTTTTCCATTAGGAATTATCTTAGTGACAGCCTGGAGTCTGGAACTGTGCCTGGTAGATAGCTCACCTCACCTGGGACCAGTAACATACTGGCAAAATGTGGGTGTACTTACTGTGAGACTGAGTCCTGGGTACACCTCTACCTATTCCTGGATGATTAGATTCACAATGAGAGTTTCATGAACTGCAATTATATGAATGTTGCAGCACTCAATTTGGGGACTCTCAATTTCTCAGATCTGTTAAGTATGCATCTTTATAATATAAATCCATAAAATAGATTTTATGGATTTTTATAATCCCATTTTATATCGATGGACCCACTTAGGTGTTCTTGAAACAAATTATAATTCGGTGCCAGAACGATCTCTTGGGTATAAAAAAGCTTGGCTGCTACGGACCCAGTTACGTTCAAAATTCAGTCACAAAAAGGATGGAGTATATACCGCTTTTAAATACGTAATTGGATGAAGTTATTACCCAATGCTAAGAATATAATCCTATTTTATATCGATGGAGCCAATAAGGTGTGCTAGGTATAAAGTATAATTCGGAGCCAGGAAGTTCTCTGGGGTTTAAAAATTTGGCCGTTACGGATGCAGTTCTGTTCAAAATTCGGGCACTAAAAGGATGGAGTATATACGGTTTTATATATGTAAATGGATCAAGTTATTACCCAATGCTAAGAATATAATCCCATTTTAAATCGATGGAGCCAATAATGTGTTCTAAGAAGAAAGTATATTTCGGAGCCAGAAAGTTCTCTTGAGTATAAAAAATTTGGCCGTTACGGATTCAGTTCCGTTCAAAATTCGGGCACTAAAAGGATGGAGTATATGCCGTTTTCAGCGAATATAAAGAGCAACATCGCGTGGCAGAGGGCGACGTTGCCACTCCGGTCGCAATAGGTACAAACGGAGTCGAGTTATTCGCGCCTAAAGGTGGAGTCTATAATGCATGGATTCGTGGCTGGATCAACTATGTGCCCAGGGAGGTGTTTATATATATATATATATATATATATATAGGTATAACCAGGTACGTAAAAAACTATGTGTTCCTATATAGTCGGTATAACTTATTCTTGTTGTCTATACGATTCGGAGCAGACACGCGCTGTTGTTAAACAAGTAAGAAGAATCAACAAAGTTCCTAAGAGTCCGAACACAAAGCATGTCACTCGTTGAGTTGATATTGTATCGCTATGGGGTATAAAGAAAATATTATTATGTTCTGCCATTCATTATGGCGATGTTCCTTTTGATATCTAGCGATAACATTATTATATTACACAGGACTCTAGTCTGGAACAGACATTACGGTAAAACTTTCACCTGGCATAATATAATAGGTATACACAATGAAATCAACGTGAGACATTTGTATATAAACTCTACGTAGCAATTTTAAAGTTTAATATTAATTAAATTATACTCACCAAAGCCAAAGACACTGTTCAGTATATCGTACAGTATGTTTTCTGTGGCAGTGTGAATAGTGAGCCAATATTTGGCATATACTTTTTTTATGACAGAGAGTGACCAGACGAGCAAATCTGGTGCCTGATGGTAAGCATCATGATTGCCAATATCAGACACAGTACCACCTAGTGTTTTAAAATTCAAAATTCTGCGCGGCACTGCACTGCGCCTTTTACCTTGAGATATTTGTTTTTGAAACCCGTCATGCCCAGTTATTTCACTGGTAACATTGCCCTTTAAACCGGAACACAGAAATGTTTGCACATTACTGCTTGGCGGATGGATAACAAGCAATGTTGTGGAACATCCCCAGGCGGCACCCAGCAAACGAGGCCAACCACTACATTTACATATATATTTACATAATATACGACATTTTATTTGCACGTTTGTGGCTCTATCGTCTATCTCTAAACTCATTGCTTGAATGCAATAAAACTAGAACATAATATAGCGCAATGTACTCAGTGACTTTGAACTTCGATAAGTTACATTAATAATACTAATTTGATATCCCATCTTGCAAGATCGATCTAATCGGGTCAATGAAATATGGTACCTCCCTCGGCGATTCACTAACTGATACCGCTGCTGATAATAATGCTATGATTAAAGCTTTATTGATATGACAGACGTAATAGATAAAGATACCCAATTCCTACGTCAGCATTCGATGGAAACGCGACGAGAAAGAAACTCCTAGGAGTTTAAATTTTTGCATTGAATTCGTGATTTCATTTAAAGAGATATGAAACTGATCTTGTGGTAAAATTTGCTACCTACAGAATTCAGAGAACTTATTTATTTGTAGAACTCTTTTATTTTATTTATTATATAGATATTAACGGTTCCATCAGTATACATTTTTGAAACTGCTATTTTTGTGAAGAATAACCCAAATCTCTTCCCACTTCAATCTCAGGTAGTCCAACGCAATAGACGAGACCAACACAAGGTTTTGAATAGAAGTGCCAAAACTTCAATGATGAGCAAAAGTATTTATTGCATGGCGGCCAAAATATATAATAAACTTCCAGGCGGACTTAGAGAGCTACCAACCAGTTTATTTCCGAGACAACTAAAAACAATATTAGTAGCAAAGTGGTATTACACCGTCAAGGAATTACTGGACGATAGAAACATTATTAAGTTAGACTCTACTTTACATACTTCATCAAATATATGACTAATTTTTTTTTATATTTATATTTTTAATTTTTTGTGACATTTTTTAAGATTTTAAATTGACCTGCTTCTTTATTTTATTTTATGTAACTAATTTGACAGATGATATGTTTGACAATGATTGTGGAACTATTTTAATCTTAATTATTATTATTATTGTAAAATTTGATATTATTGCATACTTGACGAGGCAGAGTACATTGAGACACATACTATAACTAACACCAGCGCTTGGTCGAGGTGACGCGTGATCAAAATGCTGACGTTTATCTGGCTCAACGTATAAGCATTGCTATTCAACGTGGCAATGCCGCCAGTATCTTGGGTACGCTGCCATCTGACAGTGGTTTAGAGCACTTGGATTTTCTATAGGCCGATATGTCGGCCTGTGGATTTTCAAAGTGTTCTATGGTATAGTGTATGTAGTTAGGGTACATAGTAAGTAGGTAGCTCTATTGTTTAGTTTTTTTTCAATAAAGGCACTATGCCAGTTAAAAAAAAAAAACACCAATATTGTACATGTATTTCAGGCAATAAATGATTTTGATTTGATTTGATTTGATTGATTTACATTAGCACGCTCCTCCACTGTATTTACCTTTAAGTATGCCTACGTTTGGGTGGATGGGTGCTCACATAAAGACTATGTATTATAACTAACTCGTTGGTGTAATGGTTGTAAAAGTGACTTCTGAGCAACTGGTTTGATTCCCAGGTCAGGCAAAATGTGTTTTCGGAGTTTTCATTAGGAATTTCCTCAATTACATAATAGAGTCTAGGTTTGGGCAAGGTTATTGGCAATAGGCTCGCCCACTGTAACTTAAAAAAACATAACTAGTAAAGTGTGAGTGTACCTACTATGGGTCTGAGTCCTGGGTTCTGGGACTGGTCCTGGTGGACCTCTAGGGAAATATGCGTGGTGATAATAATATTTAACATTATAATCAATGTTTTAATAGCACCAAATTAATCAAATTCAAAGATCACCTGCCACATCACACGTATTGTACAAAATTATAATTGTTTGCATTAATTTAAATAAATTAGACATAAATATAAAATAAATCTATTATTAATAATAAAATTTAATAACCAGATCAGTGGGTCAAATTAGTAAACAACTTAATATTTTTTTAGTGCTATTAATACGCAAAATTAACGGGATTCTTCAAATCGCAGATTGATTATTAATAAATATAAGAAACATAACATAACATACATTCACGCCTTTTTCTCGAAGGGTTAGGCAGAGGGGTACCCAGGACTCAGTCCCATAGTAGATACACCCACATTTCGCCAGTATGTTATTGGTCCCATGTAATAGGGGGCGAGCCTATTGCCATCTACCGGGCACAGTTCCAGACTCCAGGCAGTTATTGAGATAATTCCTAATGGAAAAACCAATATTTAACACTGCCTGACCTGGGGATCGAACCCGGGACCTCTTGATTTGCAGTCGAGCTTACGCCCTCTACGCCACCGAGGCAGTCAATATATATATAAGAAATAACATAATGCCAAGTTATTTATTTTACATACATACTTACAGTCACGCCTTGCTCCCGATGGGGTAGGCAGAGACTATTTCCCTTCCACTTGCTACGATCCTGACATACAAATGTTGCTTGGTTCACTCTAATGACATTTTTCATACATGCTCGTAGGTTGTAGGTAATTTTGAATTGGCCTTTCCTAAGAACAACGTCAACTTGTTCATGAAAAGTACGCCTAGGTCGACCGCTACCGACTTGACCATTCACACTAGCCTTATAAATCTCTTTTGATAATCTCCTTTCATCCATCCTCTCCACATGTCCGAACCACCATGTTACTATAAATACCAGTAGTAAGGTATTAAGAGACAACGACACATTACGTTAGGATTTTGATACCATCTCAGCCGTAGGAAGTCCACTGCTGGATATAGGCCTCCTCCATTGCGGGTGTTTTGCAAATACTTGCCACGCTCGGCAGGCGGGTTGGCGAGCGCAGTTAAGGCGCGGTGCAAAGCAAATTCGCCCTCTCGCTTTCACGTATCCACATTTATGAAGATATAAAAAATAAAACATGTAATGACGTAAAATTAAGAACACAATGATTCAGTAAAAAATCTCATTTAATTTGAACTACCTACCTATAATTTTCATGTATAAAAACCTACACAAAAAAATCTCAGAATAATAAAACTTGATTGGATTAAATTGGATTTTTTTATTGAAAATAATTAGCCTGTCGATAAATTAATTTCCTGATATTTTTAAAATGAAGTATAGTAAGCACACTATCTCCCCGTCATTGTACATTCTTAAATAAACTCCTGATGTTTCTCTAGTGAATATTATTACGCCACAAAACTATTAAAAAATAGAGTTTAATCAATAAAATGATAGGGGCATAGTTTACTTCTTTTATTCATCCTAAATATATTAGATTAGCTGACAGTGTATCATTAGCACAAATTAAAACCAATTATAATACATTGTAAGTACTTTTCATTAATACAGGATTAACTACCAAAGAATATAGTACAAAACTCACTAAATTGAGGTGAACTTGTGAGGCTTAATTGGCCAGTCAAACAAACCTTACACTTATAAAGGACCTTGTAGGGGGATTTTTCTAGTTGACAGCATTTTTTCTAAGGAATTGTTTTGTTTTCCTTTGTCCTTAATTAATTTTATTTCTTTAACGTTAGTATACATTTAGATTCTGACGAATTATTTAGTGTAATAGGTACAAACAAAACCATCAAGAAATTAATGGGTATTTTGATCGGCAATCATTGTAGCCAATTCATTTTAAAAACCGATTGTTAAGATGTTAAAAAACGTTTAATTTAATTGTTCTAAGATTAGGGACATATTTTTGTGTTGTTCTATGTTTTGATAACATACCATTATCGTTCAATCGCCATAAATTAATTATTAATATTATTTGACAGGCCGGTTGGCTCAGCCGGTAGTGCCCCTGCCTTCTGAGCCGCAGGTCCCGGGTTCGATTCCCGGCTAGGTCAAACATTTTGAGCGCATAAGCATGTCTGTTTGATCTATGTCTGGGTGTTATAAGCGTATATTTTATATGTATGAATATCAGTCTTCTGGTTAACATAGTACATGCTTTGCCTAGTTTAGGACCAGATGACCGTGTGTGGAAGTTGTCCCATATTATTGTTTTTATTATTTTTAATGCCTGCCGCTGTGACGTAGAGGGCGCATGCTCGACTGCCAATCAAGAGGTCCCGGGTTCGATCCCCAGGTCAGGCAGTGTTAAATATTGGATTATTCCATGAGGAATTATCTCAATAACTCAATAACGTCATCTGGTTACCGTGGTACATACAGGCTTCTAGCCTGACTGACCAAAAGGGACCAGAAGACCGTGTATGGAAGTTGTCCCATAATATATTGTTATTATTATTATTAACATTGATTCTTATCATTTTTTTTCAACATTACTGACCTTGAGTTTTTCAATGTATTCAAAGTACGATTCAATATCGAGATTATTGATTTCAATAAACAAAACAATAATAGTGAATTAAAATTAAAATAGCAATGCATACTTGCCTATCTAAATATTCGCAAACCTGTTTATCTGTATAAAAATAGCACTGAATGCGGTAGAAGCTAAAGGTGATTGGTGCAATATCACATTTATTTTTAAATCTTACTGTATATTTGTGACGAAAAATTGCCAAACTAGTTGTTTTTTTTATAACAATAAGAGATTTAAAAATAAGGACTTAGTTAATTCCATCGACGGCACTTTATTATTAAATTGTAGTATCTGCCTTTGTTTTAAATTAATTAATTATTCTAGTTAAGCTTCATGCTTACATAAGTGTAATCAAAAACATCAACAGTTATTGTAGCATTTAATGACAACATAAAATAACTTATCATACAATCACGCCTTTTTCCCGAAGGGGTAGGCAGAGGTGTACCCAAGACTCAGTCCCATAGTAGGTACACCCATATCGTTATTGGTCCCATGGAATAGGTGGGCAAGCCTATTGCCAGACTCCAGAGACTGAAACTGTGCTCGGTAGATGGTAATAGCTGCCTGAGCAGTTATTGAGATAATTCCTAATGGAAAAATCCAATATTTAACACTTTGCCTGACCTTGGGATTGAACGCGGGACCTCAAGATAGGAAGTCGAGGTTACGCCAACTACGCCACCGAGGCAGCCTTCACACTACACACACATAAAGTCGAGGCACTGGCTTCTAGCCTAGTTTCGGATCAGAAGATCGTGTGTTGAAGTTGTTTTAAACATATATCTATGGTCCCAACGTTATTAATGTACTACGTACTAGATTTGGCGATCCGAACACTCACTTTGCTCGAAAAGTGCACTTCAATCCATGCACCTTGCTTTAGTGTAGCTTCGACATCCATGCAGTGTGAACGCCTACGAAGCTGTGCTAATATTACGGGAAAACTAATCGAGTATTTATTTGTCGTTTGATTTGATTACAAACTATTTTTGAAGTATTTTACCTTATTAAATAAACGCAACTTTAATGAACTAAGTAACAGAATTTGAGCAATATTTTTATAGAACGTTCTTGTCTATCGTAGAATATACGTGGTGTACAATGTATGGTCCCATATTATTATTTCGTACGTGACATTTTGTCAACAACGAAAATCAATGTCACGTTCCCAAATAGCTTTTATCTAACGAACACATTCTTGGTACTTGGTATACCAAGAATGTAATTAATAATTTTGTGATGAATCATAATAATTTATCACAAAATGTATTAAATACAGCATAATCACTGACAAAATAAAGACTATTTATTATACCCATATTATACGCTATTTTGCAAATAGTATATTTAGTGTTCATTGACGGCCGTAGTAATTATTTTTACAATTGAAATTTTTGTTTCCAAGTAAAAAAAATTTCATATATTCAGGTATAACAATAAATAAAAATAAGTGTAATATTCAAGTGTATAATATTGTATGTTTCTTAACATAATATCTCAAAATTTAGCTACAAATTTTGTTCAGATTTACTGTGTGATTTAAATTGATCTGAAAACCATGTTATATATACCTATACATATAAGTGTATTCACTATAAGCGTAAGCGTCAAAGACCTAGTATGAGTTATATAGGGATAAAGCCCATTCCAATTCAGAATCATTTCATGAGTATGTTAAATGTTATTCAAAAATTTTTAAAGCTGTTTGCATCCAAGCAAAAGCCATAAATATTAGAGACAAAATTCGCAAATCAAGTAATAAAATTAAGACGGTTTGGAAAACAATAAACGTAGAAACAGGTAAAGATAAATGTAGAGATTCTGAATATAAACTATTAATTAATAATGAACACATTACAAATGTTGAGGAAGTCTCTAATATTTTTGTCGATTTCTTCTCTAACATAGCCCTGAACGCGACCAAGTCACTTGATTCATCCCCAGACTTGGCGGAGGCTTTTCTTAAAGAAAACTTCCAACGCACCATACCTGAATTTTCGTTTGAACACATCTCATTAATTGATATCAAAAAGACGTACAAGAGTTTAAATGTTAAAGCTACTGAAGATCTATGGGGTCTATCTGTAAAAATGCTAGATTCTATAATAAACACAATTGCTCCTTACTTAGCAGACTTATTTAACCTATGCATAGATAAAGGCACGTTTCCAGAACTAATGAAAATAAGTAAAATCACTCCTATCTTTAAATCGGGAAGTAAGACAGATCCCTCAAACTATAGGCCAATCTCTGTTTTGCCAGTATTAAGTAAAATCTTTGAGAAATTGATGCTAAACCAACTGCTGTCACATTTCAATAGAAATAGAATATTGCATTCAAACCAGTATGGTTTCACCAAATGCAGATCAACAACCGATGCAGGCTGTCATCTCATGACTCTTGTCTTGGAGGCTTGGGAGAGTTCACAGGATGCCATTGGAGTGTTTTGTGACCTTTCCAAAGCATTCGACTGTGTAGAACACTGCACGTTACTGCGCAAGTTAGAAGTATATGGAATTCATGGGAATGCCCTGAACCTGGTGGAATCATACTTGTCTAGTAGGCAGCAGAAGGTTAGCGTCAATGGTATCACATCTGCTAGTTCTCCTGTCAAGATGGGAGTCCCACAGGGATCAATTTTGGGTCCTTTCCTGTTTTTGGCATATATTAACGATTTGCCTTACATGGTCCACGGTCTAGCAGATATAGTTAGTTCTATTTGCCGATGATACGTCATTGATTTTTAAAGTTGATAGGAAGGATACTTCACTAGTACATGTTAATAATACTTTAGCAAGTATATCCAGATGGTTCACAGCAAACAATCTGTTATTGAATGCGAAAAAGACTAAATGTTTGAAATTTTCGTTGCCTAACGTCAGAAGTATAGAACCAATCGTAGTTCTTGACGGTGAAAGACTCAATATTGACAATGCAACTTTGTTCCTTGGCATGAATATAGACTCTAAACTGCAATGGAGCACTCATATCACCGAGCTCTCAGGGAAACTAAGCTCTGCAGCTTACGCGGTTTATAAAATTAGGCAACTAACAGATGTAGCCACGGCGAGATTAGTGTACTTTGCATATTTCCATAGCTTGATGTCTTATGGGATTCTGTTGTGGGGGTCAGCTGCAGATATAGAAACTATCTTTATACTACAAAAACGTGCGATTCGTGCCATCTATGAGATGCGTCCACGCGAATCCCTGAGGGAATTATTTAAAGAAATAAACATACTGACCCTACCATCCTTATACATTTATGAGAACATCATGTATGTGCGTAAAAATTTACATAAATTAAAATTAAATAGTGACCTTCATAATTTTAATACTAGAAATAAAGACAAAATAGCTGTACCTAGCTTTAGATTATCTAAAACAAATAAAAAGACATTCTTAGGAAATAGTGTACGTTTCTATAATAAAATCCCAAAAGAGATAACTGGGCTCTCAGAGGGTAAATTCAAAACCTATATAAAATCTACTTTACTAAAGAAGGCATACTATAAAGTCAACCAGTACATAGAGGACAAAGATGCCTGGAAACTTCTGCATAGTCGCCTCGCGGCACCTTCAAAGAAAATGAATGTAAGCAAACCAAATATTGTGAAACTATCTGTTGAAAAAATTAAGCCCTACAAGTTTCTTGTGCGTTCTTCTTGTAGAGGTATCTTTCCGAACGCACGGTAGACTCAGTACTGTATCTTCATTGACGTACAAAAGTGTCAGATTATGACCTATTTGAATAAAATCTGTTTGACCTACCAAGAATATACGCATTTTGGTAGGTTAAAGCACTAAAACAAGTACCTTAAGGTAGTAGTATTAGGGTAGTAGTAGGGTAGTATCCTTTTATAAATAATATATTGAATAATGTAAAAAGCTTACTGAAAATTAACACGTAATTTATTTTCTCTACCTACTCCTTTTCCCTTCCTTTAAAATTTTTAATGATTTATTTTTGACGAGTGAATTAATTACTCATTAAATAAAAAAATTGTTTCACTTATTTGTAAATAGAGTCAGGATTATTTGGATCCCTTTGAAGTTTATAGAAAAAAGAAGGATTTCTATCTGTTCTGGACTTTTCATTAGTCTCATTTTTAACTACCTATTTATTATATAACGTTTTCCTTCACAAAAGCAGAGTATTTTAATAGTTGTATCATAACTTAATAATACCTGTAGTAATAATTGGGTACTCCCACTTTTTCCACGCATATTGTTCTTTACTCAAAACTAGTATTTATTTATTTATTTATTTATTGGATCACCAACATGATGTACATCATTACATTTACCATAAAGCACAAAATCGGAAAAATACATGTTAAATGCCAACATAATTACAGGTGACGACAGCATGAAATGAGACTATTAAGCGAAAACAGAATAAAATGGACTTATAACAGTTAACATGAATATAACTCAATTCCAAACAATGTATTAATTTACAAATAAAAAATTCAAATCAGCTATTTAGACGAAACAAAACAGAATCAAAATATGTAAATTAGATAATAATAATTATTTCATGCGTACAAAACAGAATGGATTTACAATACAATAATACATTATACAAGTTAGGTAAATTAAATGTTGTTTAAAATAACAAATTAGACTAATAAATTACGAATACAATATTTTAAAATTAATTAGAAAATAAATATAAATATGTTTAAAATTACATAAAATATAAATTTTGTGCAATTTCATTAAGGGTCATCGAATAAAATAAGTTTCTTTAATTTTGCAATATTATCACAATATAAATCAAACTGCTTGCTCTTAGATAACGAATTATATTCTCTCACAATACGGTTAAGTGGTGCATTATGTCCAAGATTTGACTTGCTTTGAGAGCCTACGAACAATTTATAACTAGAAAATCTAGGCAACTTAAGTGGTACTGCAATCTTTAACACAGGTAACAGGTCAGGGGTATCCAGAATGCCGTTGGCTAACTTGTAGAGAAAAGTAATGTCAAGCATACTTCTACGATCTGATAAAGAGGACATCTTAAAATGAGACAGTCTCTCCCTGTAGTGCAAAAGACTTTTACCCATGTGGCAGGAATAAGTGAGGTGCCACAAGAATCTTTTTTGAACACTTTCTAGTCTTTTTATATAAATGTCATAGTGTGGATTCCACGCAACACTACCATATTCTAAAACGCTACGTACAAAAGAGTTATAGAGTAAAATTTTTGTATTAGGATTTTTAAAATCTTTGCAGTTACGTAATACAAATCCGAGGCTCTTGAATGCTTTAGAAGTAATATTATCTATATGTTTATTAAGCCGAAGTTTGCTATCGATCAAAACTCCAAGGTCTTTAATGCAGTCTACATCAGCTAAACATTCACAGCCAATTTTGTACCTGTAATAAATGAACCTGTAATAAAAAACCTGTATGAATATTTATATATATAATTATTTAATAATTTGTAATTATTATTATAACTCACCGTTTTACCGACTAGTTTAAACTGTCTCCTACCACACAACAAACCAGTGGAGATTTTTATATAGTTTGTATAACATTGCTAAAAAAACTCACGTAAACACGATCACAAATATTGTCTTTCACCTCACAAATCTGTCACCACCAATATAAAGACGTAAAATACCTTTATTTTTAAATTGAAACACATCTGCAGTCGATTATGTATGGAAGCGAACTAAAGTACTTCTGTTCACGAGATTACAGATTTTACGACTTCTTGAGCGCTAAAAATTAAGTGTTTATTAAATTCAACTGACTTGCTTCTCCATACCGACAGTCTTATTTTTGAGCTTTTCAACATATCTCCTGACACAACCATTAAGGTCACACGTGATTTATCTTTTTAAGAAAATAAAAGTGATGATTATTACGCGAAGATTCACTCCAGTGAAATGGCAGCCGGTTTATTAATAGGCTATGAAATTATTCTTAGTAGGTTGATAAACCTGTCAAACAACTTTAGATATTGTAAACGGATAGGTTCTTACAATTTAACATCCACTATCCACATAACATTTTGCAAATATTTTCACCGCAGTATCAAGGTGAGGTAGTGATTTGTAAGGTTACATTACCCTGTTACATCAAGCTACCATATCCACTGACGTCACGCTGGACTCACTCTTGGTAAAAACGTGTGACGTGACGTCATAAAGCGCCAACGCTACTGTTAGTTTTAGCCCTGTCTCCCCCGCCCCGATGCTTTCTCCTACAAATCAGTCACTTCGGTCCTAGCCTTAAACCGTTATCAGCTCATTTAGATATAGTAGCATAATAACATACATACATTCACGCCTTTTTCCCGAAGGGGTAGGCAGAGGTGTACCCAGGACTCAGTCTCATAGTAAATACACCCACATTTCGCCAGTATGTTATAGGTCCCATGTAATAGCGGGCGAGCCTATTGCCATCTATCGGGCACAGTTCCAGACTCCAGGCAGTTAATGAGATAATTCCTAATGGAAAAATCCAATACGCCACCGAGGCAGTCCGAGGTAGCACAGAAGCAGTAGTGAATTTAATTAAAGACCTTATATAGAAGAGTTTTTGGCTTCTTCTTCCTCTGGCATATAAAATTACTCTGTAATTATTGTTATTCTATAAAATCATATCATGTGGAAAGATTAAACCGGCCGGTTGGCTCAGCTGGTAGTACCCCTGCCTTCAGAGCCGCAGGTCCTGAGTTCGATCCCCGGCCAGGTCAAACATTTGTGCGCATGAGCATGTCTGTTTGATCTGGGTCTGAGTGTTATAAACGTGTATAAGTATGTATATATCAGTCCTCTGGTTACCATAGTAGAGGCTGCTAGCCTAGTTGCTAGCCTAGAACCAGATGACCGTGTGTGGAAATTGTGCCATCTCGTATTTAAAGTGCGAACAAACATTGTTATTTCCCAAATATTTGAGGGTTCGTCTGCTCTATCGAGAGTATTATTGGTAAATATCTTAAACGTTGATTCATTCACACACGAGTGGGCGCGGGTCGGACAGGGATCGGGTCTGGTGTCAGATACATAGAAATTCGTTCAACCCACGCACGCTGTTTGTATTAATTGTCTATCATTGAAAGACAAGGAATACAAAATGACCCCTCAAGCGCTAACCTGCTGCCACGTTAATATGTGCATTAACCTTGAATATCGTATTGTTAGTATCACAGTGTGGAGATACATTCATGCGTATAGTTATGACAAAGCGCAAATGGGCCACTGTCTACAATTATAATTGGTGTATAAACAACTTCGTGGCCGACTACTCCACTGAGTTCAACTCAACGTGGCCGCCACCAGCCTCACGTGTGCGACGAATCCATACAAAATCCGACAACCTACTTCCAACTAGTCCTATTTCCTACTAATATTATAAATCTAAAGGTTCAGTACAACGAATAAAACTTACGTTTTTAACTCACCTCCAGCGCCATCTAGTGCGGTTTTGGTTAGATTGATGGTCTTTCACGCAAAAACTACTGAACAGATCGGGCTGAAATTTGGTATGTAGGTAGCTTAGATCCTGGAATAACACATACTTACTACTTTTTTCCCAATATTCCCACGGGAACTATGTCTACGTGGGTGAAACCGCGGGGCAGAGCCAGTACGATAAAGGAGTGAATAGCATGGAGATGGGGGATAGTAGCAGAAACAAAGAGATGGCTATGCCCGGCAGTGGGCTATAGAAGGATGATAATGATGATGATGATGATGATGAATTATTTTAATTGACAGTAGAGGGCTATTTAATTTAATTTAAATTCATTTAATCAGTCACTTGACCTTATCAAAATGTCTTAATTCTAGTGCTAGTCAAAATGTGATTCAGTTTCTATATTTTTTTTTTTTATGATAATGAATGACAAGACGAGCATATCAGGTGCCTGATGGTAAGCATCATGATTGCCCATATCAGGCACAGAGCCATCCAGTGTTTTAAAATTCAAACTTCTGCGCGGCACTGCATTGCGCCTGTTACCCTGAGATATGAGTTGTTGAATCTCATCATGCCCAGTAATTTCGCTGGTAACATTGCCCTTCAGTCCGGAACACAGTAATGTTTGCACATTACTGCTTGGCGGATGAATAATATATTTAGTACAATACATTTGCTAGCAGGTCGATTACAACATTAATGTCAGAATAATAAAAATAAGATTGAAATTGAATTTTTGAACTATAAAAATACATCAATTTTATGTTTCGTCGATTCGTCCCAATGAGACGAACCTGTTGTGGGACGAAACGACGAAGGAGCCAAAATTGGAAAATGACAATGTGTGGGTCTAATTACTTGATTAATAAATAAAAATAATAAAGTTGATCAAATAAAAACTCAAATAAGTACATTTACATTTCATTTGATTAGGTACATTAAAAAAAAAGTTAGGTAATGGGTGCAATAGCACCCATTACCGCACTATTATAATAATAATAGAGAATTAATTTGATATATAACCCGCTGCATAAAAATCCTCCACAAAGGGGAAGTGTAGTTCTCAGCGATTGTCTTCAGAATGCTGTTGCTACTGTCTCTTACCCGACTCATTAGAGACGTAGTTTTCATGCGAATAACTGCATGAAAAACGTCTGTTCGCGCCTTAGTGAACATCTCCGAGGCATTGCAATAACGAGGCAGTCTCAAAAGCATCCTATAAATATTATCATACTGGATACGTAGAGCATCCAACGATCTTTTGGCATATGCAACCCACAGATTGATCGTGTACCTTAAACATGGTGATCTTGACCTGGTCCGTACAGCGACCACATTAACCGGGATTTTTAGCTGTGGTTCGTTTACACCGAGCCTTATTTATAACATGAAATTAATATCGTTCGGTCATATTGCGGAGATTCTTTAGAACTCGAAGACAGCCTATTAGATTTGCATAATAATGGCTATAAATCCGATCAAATTATTTCAATCAAAGTTCAATGTCAAAAGTGATTTATTGATAATAGGTTTATAAGGTGGGTAGTGAGATACGTCTAATATGCTGTTGCGTATTGTTTTGACAACTTTAATAAGCACTCATTCCCGTAATTAAATTATATAAATCAAACTACTAATAATATTTATTATTAAAATATTATGACTACTATCTGTCTCGTTGATATAGTGATCACAAGTATCACTGTTGATATGATGTTTGATTTGATTTTTCCAGGTCAGCTAATGTTGTTTTTTTATCATTAGGAATTTTCTCAATATAAGTAGAGTCTTAATTTGTGCCCGGTAAAAGGCAATAGGCTCGCTATATATTTTATGAGACTGAAAAACATGATTGACACAGTGTGGGTGTATATAGATAGGCGGTGTATGCTATTTATGTCTCATGTTTGAAAATTACCACGCTCTTTCGTCAGCTGATATAATCTTGCACCGGAAGGAGATAAAGCCGAACCTTATAGGGTTTATCTAGTGACGATAAGTGTGACTGTGGAACTGTTCAATAAATCATTGCACATCTGTTGCAGTTCCTTCATCATAATCATCAGCCAGAAGACATCCACTCCTGAACATAGACCTCCCCCATAGAACGCCATAAACTTTTCATATGGGGTTTTTGCCGTAATCACTAAGTTTGGCAGGCGCCTTGGTGATCACAGTAGTTGGAATACTCGGAAACGGAGAGTGCTGCTACCCACTCTCCGAAAATGTCTCGGGTCTCACGGCTCCCACGGAATGAGAAATGGTTGGCTTTGTTATATAGCTGGGAACTACACATTCAATTGCAGTTACTTATGTCGTGTCAGACTGGATGTACCTATACAATAAGTATTTTTTGAACCCAATGTCATAAGTAGCTCCAGTTCCTACTAAGACAGACAGTCTGTTTTCTGTTACAATTTATATGACACTGTTGACACGGAGACTAAGATTTGCAAAATAATCAGTCACTTAATAAAAACGGCCGTACCTAATTCGAATCAAGATAGGGAAGAAGAGCTGCCAAATTACTTTACCTAAATTTCTTAGAAGTTATTCAATAACATGAGCTATAGACAAATTATAAAAGGTAATTTTTCAAGGCAGAAAAACATTAGGTACCCATCAAATTAATTCCATGCCTTGTAGATGGGCTATTAAATATTTATCTACTTAATCAAAATAACTTTAGTCCTAAAGCTCAACATAATTAAGACCCGCAATTAATCAATGTTTAGAAAACACTCCAAACTTTCAATCTCTTACCCTAAATGTTTAGGGGATTGAAACGCTTCAAGAACTTGCAAGAAGAACAAGGGTCAATTGTACTTTACTAATTGTTCACATACCTAGATGGATTTCTAAGAAGCGCGCCTTACTCCGAAGGAAGATAGTTTAGAAATTTTGGAAAGTTAAGTACTCGTATAATTTAATAGTTAAAATAGTTATTGTTTTGAAACTTAAGTAGCTTGAAATATTTAACAATTTTAAAGGATAATTAGGAGGAAAACCGTTTCTTGACCAGACTATATAGTAATATAAGTAGAGTTTGAAATAAAAAAGTTGACGATGAATCATTAAAATACTTTTTACAAAAAGTGTATTGACACTGAAGGCGACCAGGCGCAGCCCTAGACTTAAACGTGAGATAGATATTAATGTTCGTAGCCCTCCATCAATGTCAGTATTAAGTTTTATCTCATGTCTACGAAATAGTCATTTTTACGACCATCTCAACGAGCGAGACCCGCTGGCTGCCATAAGATCAGAGTAACTGTCGAGGGATTCCATTAAGTCCGACTTTTTTGAAGGATCTTTAGTGTGTCGGCAGGCATTGGACATGTTAAGGTCATCTGCTGAAATGGATGGAGGGTTCCATTTAAAAGCAAGTACACTGTGATCCCGATATGCTTCTCATGTTAAAAAAAATTGTATCTTTGAACAAAATATTTCCTATAGATATTCCCTGTAGTAACTCTGCTTTCTGTGCCGCAAGCTCCGGGTTCGATCCCCGGCCAGGTCAAACATTTGTGTGCACAAACATGTCTGTTTGATCTGTGTCTGGGTGTTATAATCTTATATAAGTATGTATATCAGTCATTTGGTTACCATAGTACAGGCTTCTAGCCAAGTTTGGAACCAGATACCGTGTGTGGAAGTTGTCCTATATAATTATACCCAAACCTTCTGACGAATATGAACATATAAAAAACATTTTTTTTTTAAGGATGGCTTAATAACGGTATAATTTCGTAATAATATTCAAATTGTTTTATCCCTCAATACCAAATACGGGCCCTATCACAGTTACGTACAGTAATTGACTTACATAGTAGCGTTCAGTAGGATATCTACAAATCAATTCAGAAGTAGGATAATCCTGCCTCATCCTACTTATATTATAAATTATGTAAAAGTTTGTATAGATAGATGTATAGATGTTTTATACTCTTTCACGGCAATACACTGTACAATACAATTCGCCGTCGCCGGGATGCTCATATTCTCTCTCTTCTTAACAATATCTTGTAGAACACATCCTCCCCATGGTATCTTCAAGAGCGTATTTATTTCTATGCTACCCATTCTCGCACTTTGAGGTCTTCAGAGAATCTGGAATACATGTTTCCAGAACACAGTAGTGCATTCCATAAAAATCCTTTACAGTTTACAGTGAAGGCCATTCGCTTTATTAATACCCTACCCGTTGAAATAAGGCATGCCCCCTCACTAGACATTTTTAAATTGCGTGTGTTTGCTTACTACTTGTCGCTTTAGCTGTCTCTTCTCATTTTCTCTCTACTCACTACATTCTTCCTCGTCAGATCATATTATTCTGTACATGTTTCTATAGTATATTAAGATTCATATATATTATCTAAAGTATATATTAAATAGTAATATTAGGGTTTATGTTTATGTATGTATAAGGGTATATAGACCAAGTTTAAATTTTAGTCACCTTTATGATTCTATAATCATTTAGTCTCTGTCACACCACCGACCCAATGTTTATTACGGTTATCTCCTCTCCCTGCACGGTTGTCTGGAAGAGATCGCTCTTAGCGATAAGACCGCCCATTGTTACACTAGTTATTATGAATTGTTATTACTTTTAAGATCTTCTTGTTTGTGATGTACCAATAAAGTGTTTATCTATCTATCTTTTACTGTAACCATTGGGCTGGAATTCAGTATGTAGATACTTTAGACCCTGGAAAAACACATTGGGTATTAGTTATCCCAAAAAAGCACAGCTAGTTTTAAATAATTGGAATAGCTTTCATATTCAGCCTTGATATTAGTAGGATTTTTAGGAAATATTGCGAATCCAGGTCCTTTAATATTTTTCACCAGTCGAATAACCCTTGAGATTTTTCTTTCTTCATTGGATTTGGCAAAGATTTATCGGACACGGTAACTTTCCCACAAATCTATTTTGAGCATTTTATCCTTCCACATTCGTAACTACGAGTAGGATAGTAACGATTTTACCGTAAAGGACTTTCAACATACCCAACACTCGACTCAATTCCCATATAAAAGGCGCGCTATAACTACCTACTACACAGACAGCACACATGGAGTTTTGTACACATGCAAGAGTGTGCGTGAGGTGATTTCCCATACAAGCGGGGCTCGTGGAGGGCTCAATCTAGTTCGCAGGGGTGAGGAAGGCCGATGGTGGGCGGATGGCAGTGTCCATTACGTAGTATTATTATCTGTTCTGTGCTTTCAATACAAATATGAACTCAAAAAAAAATTTGTTCTCTCTGTTTATCCCATAGAAATTTTCCCGTCAAGACGGACGCCCCAGCTACTTGTAGTTTCATACCGTTATTTCGGAGTGTTATCTCCCCTCCGTAGACGTCTCCTCGCAACGTCCTGGACGACTCGGATGACTCTATCGCCACCGTCACATCGGCGGCGCTAGGTTTACCCAATCCTACCAATGTACGCAACAGACGCTCCGTTTTCGGTACTGGTGCCGGATACCAGATCCACCAACTCACACAATCACAACACTGACCTCGCCGGCGAGGTCGAAGATATCTCAGATCCTTCAGATCGGTTAGTTTCTCTCCAAATAATCAAACAGATCAAACCATTGATAGGGCCCTAAAATACTCTCCTTCTGGGGTGCCAGGGCAAGTCTGACCCCAAGTATTCTGGCGACGGCCCAAGCCGAGGTGTTCGTACCATCTAGGTGCCCTTGTGCTAGTCGCCCTTAAACTTTTGGGTCGAGCGCCTCCTGCGCTCACCACTGCCCGGTAAAGCTGTAGAGGCCATCTCAGGACATCTAAAAAAAAAAAAAAGCGGAGTGTCCTGGGCCTAACGCCGTACTTAAAATCATGATAATGTGTCAATTATTACCTAAATTAAATTGGGGGAAATGCTGACCCACTTATTCAACCTGTTACAAAATGCCAAGTCAATCCAAATTGCATAGGATAGAATTACGAAAAAAAAAAACAACTTTCTATTGTTAACTGATGTTATTTAATGACGGCCTGCCGCAGATTCTGTGATCGTTTTGGTGGTTTTATGAAAAGTGTTACTGGCAACGATTGGTTTCAGCAGAATCTATGGTATGTCCGAGGGCGCGATGGCAACACCGGGGAGGGGATGCCAGAGCGACAAATGATTGTAGAGCGCAAATCAAGATGTGGGCTTGGAATTAATGATGTTTATGCTGAAGCGTTCGAGTTTTAGAGAGTTCGGGTTTCATGGATAAGGAACGGTTACACTAAACAAATTTACCGATCAGCTGATCCATATTTTTTTTTTGAAAGTGTATCACTTTGATGGGTAGATGCACAGTCTATATAATATTACTACACTTTTTTATATAACACTTTTTATAGATAATACACAAAAATTTATGACAAGAATTTAAGCATTAAAAGAGAGAAAATTCAACTCTTATAAGTTGGTTCAATAAAGAAAAGAATTCAAAATGGCGGCGCTTATCATGTCCTTTGTGCTTGAATTAGTGTGCAAGCGAGATGACATGATTTTAGAGGCCATTTTAGATTCTTTTCTTTATTGAACTGGCTTCATACTAACATAATAAAAACAATAAATAGCAAAAGTTACTCGTATTTATCTAAATTAATAAATAAATAATTTATTTGCAAGAATTTAGGTTATTAATTTTTTATCCGTTACATTCTCCTTAAAAATCATTAAAAAACGTCAAAATAAAAGTCATGCAAAATTACATTAAAAAAAAATATCAGACAAAGTCCAAAATAATTCTGTTCTATAATATAAAAAGTAATTCACAGGGATATCACGTCAGTGTCTGTAGAAAAGTTATTGCTTTGACGAGTCATAATATCAAAAACGAATATCGGGAAAACAGACGCGAGAAGTTCGCGGAAACGAAAACAGAATTTGTGTAGTCAGAATATCAGATATTGGCTGAATTGATGTGACAGCTGCTATAAAGGTATGGAAAGCAATGCAAGTTTTGGGTACACAGTGTATTATCCTAGCAGGTATAGATAGATAGATAGATTAACACTTTATTGTACACCTTACAGCGAACATAATATTATGTAAATAAAGTAGGTACAGTTAGTCTTAGGCGAACTTAGTCTTAACCGAACGGAAAGGAAAGAAATTATAAATATTTCTGGTCGGCAGTGTACTCATTGTTGTTTAAAAAATAATAATAAGAAGAAAATAAATGTATAATATAATAATAAAACACATTATAAATACATACTTAATAATAGTAAGTACATAAATAATACTATTAAATACTATATTAATTAAATATATAATACTTTATACATACATAATACACATGACATATTATAAACATATAATATAGTTTTTTATGGTTTCCGTACCTCAAAAGGAAAGAAGCAATATCTCCCTTATAGGAGGATATTAATCATGATATAATCCCTTATAGAATCACTTCGTTGTCCGTTTGTCTGTCCTTCAGTCTATCTGTCTGTGTCTGTCCGTCTGTCAAGACCCTTTTTCTCAGGAACGCGTTGAGGTATCAAGTTGAAACTCATATCAAAAAACAAGTCTACGGTCCCTTGCTGCTGTAAAAAAAAATAAAGATTAATTTAATTCGCCCGTGGTTTACAAAACCCAGAACAAATATTGTGTGATCTGTGATCTGTGACCCAGAACGAAGGCTTTCGTCACGTGTCAGTGCGGCCACCGCACGGATCTGCTGCTACCGTGCTTGCCACGGGCTTTTGCCTTAGGACATCGTGCTAGACTTACATTATGGCCACGCACTGACTCTGCAATTTTTTTAATGAAGCTCGCTTACTTTTAAATCTGGCATTTACCAACTTATCAATTTGACTATAAATCTTTTGAACTGGAAACCTACGAACAATTTTTCTTGAAATCATATGGCATAATATATTATTTTGTTATAGAATAGGGACGAGCGACCGCACTAGCGGTCAGCCGAAATGCGGCTAGCCGTCGTCTCATTTTATTGTATTTATATTATAGACTGCCTCGGTGGCATAGAGGGCGCATGCTCGACTGCCAATCAAGAGGTCCCGGGTTCGATCCCCAGGTCAGGCAGTATTAAATATTGGATTTTTCCATTAGGAATTATCTCAATAATTGCCTGGAGTCTGGAACTGTGCCCGGTAGATGGCTATAGGGTTCGCCCCCTATTACATGGGACCAATAACATACTGGCGAAATGTGGGTGTACCTACTATGGGACTGAGTCCTGGGTACACCTCTGCCAACCCCTTCGGGAAAAAGGCGTGAATGTATGTTATGTTATGTTATTTATAATAAGCAACAAGCTGATCCGGTAAACGTCGTGTCACTTACATCTATAAGTGAACATCACCTCATGTTTATAAATAAGAACCTGATACTATATATAAAGATACGTTGTCTGTTGTCACTGCTATCCGCCATCTAGCCCGGTTTTGGTTAGATTAATAGATGGATGGATGTTTGTTACTCTTTCACGCCAAAACTCCAAAACAGATTGGGCTGAAATTTGGTATGTAGGTAGCTTAGACCGTGAAATAACACATACGATAATTTTTTCCCAATTATGTCTACGCGGGTGAAACCGCAGAGCACAGCTAGTTTTTATACATATAGATAGATGGATTACGATAACATGCGGTTTCGTTAGGTTTTCCATTATTTTATAATTTGAATACATAATAGTACAGTCGTGCAGGCCAGTGTTTAGCCAAATTCACGAGCCATAACTACTGTACGGGTACAAATAAAAAGCAGGAGTTAAAAAATACTACAGCTCATATAATCGAAGTTCCACTTTCATTTCATTTTAACAATGATCACAAAAGGTTCCTATTCTTTTGTTTACGCACCGCAAAGAACATTCTGTTGGCATACAACTCATAGTATCATTATACAATTGAACGAATTATTTAAAAACAACGTTAATGGAAACAATTTCCTATAATAATTAAAATAACCAATTTACATTAAAACCCGCAAAAACAACTTTTATTTACACTATTTTACATAATGTCTTACTGATTGTTTATTTACAAAACTCTAATTCTATCAATCTTAAACGAAGTTTTGGTCAATTCTTATCTAATAAATAAACAGTTTAACATTAAAAATTCAGCTTTACTAATCATGTTTTTGCAAAAGTATTTTTAGATAGTTTTAGAACCAACTGAATCGCAATATTATCGTTAATTTAGGTATTTTTTCTTTTACTTTTGCAAAAAAATATATTAGTAATAACAAAATATAAAGCAGTAATTGATTTTTAATGACTATAATATTATTTATTTAAATGGGGACATAGCTTTAGGCTGCAGTTCAGTAAAGACTGCGTTGAGTTCTCTAATTTTTCAAAACACTCTCTGTTATAAACTTATTGTGCGTTTTTGGGAACTTGATAATAAATACAAGGTGAAAAATAACATAATATATTGAGAAAATAAATATAGGTAGGTAATAAACAAACAGTCGATAAACCACTCAGGTATTTTACAGATTATAAGTGAACTTTATTTCTGTTATCTGATTAATAATTAGAATATTAACAGTACTAAAACTCTGCTCCTTTTTTTTCTTAAAAGGAAACGTAATACTTTCTTTGTTCATACCTAATATTTTATGAGAAGTGGCATTTTTTTTTTTGTAAAATTTCGAGGTAGTTACAAATACTAGAGGATATAATATTTAATTATATAGAAATATTACAAACTGTATTAAAATTTAATAAGATGGGCAAGATATAATAAATTTATAACGTTGTAGGTAATATAAAGTACTATTCTAATAATTTTATTCTAAGAGTAATCTAATTGGTGTTTTTGTATAAATTTCTAATCATTAAATAATAGGATATTATTTTATTCTAAATATGATAAAATTACAAATAAATAAATTTTATTCAGCTATTCACATAATAAGAGGTGCGATTAGTGAAACATAACTTTCTCTAAGAGGGAATAATAATAAATAATAATGAAAATTTTTTTTATCCACCGGCCACTGATATACAAAAACACAATTTTTAATAAAAAGAAGTTGATGCTTATAATATTACAAATAGTCATGTGTTAATTTATTAATGAAATTTTTGCTATGCAAAAATACTATTTAATGTAGGCATTAAAGCTACATGATAAAGCATCTACATACGTACGAATATATAAATAAACGCAAACAGTATCTTATTATTTACTTTATTTTTGGTCTTTGCTTTTAAAAAAGTTCTCAAGGAAATTGGTCTTCTCGTGTTGCATTAAGTGAATGACACAGATTTATTATTAAAAAGAAAACTTTAGGCGTTTATAAACAACACAGAAAGTTTTTTATAATCAAAATGAATTATAGAATATAAGTTTTATGATTTTTAAAAGACATTTAATAATATAATCATCATCATCATCATCATTATCTCAGCCATAGGACGTCCACTGCTGAACATAGGTCTCCCGCATAGATTTTCATCCAGTCCGGTTGTAAGCGGCCCGCCTCCAGCGTGTTCCTGCCGTCTTTATCAGATCGTCTGTCCACCTTGTGGGTGGACGTCCTACGCTGCTTTTGCCTGAATAATATAATGCTTGCTTGAAAAATATAATGTTTAGATTTAATTATGCCTGGCGGAATTCTGATGAAAAATTTAAACTTAGATAAGTGTAACGAAACAAGAAAGTGGAAATAAACTTGATCCCATCACGTGTTCTTCTATACCTATGTACCTAAATTTAAAATATAATTCTATTATTATACTCTCATATTCAAATCCTATTTACAAATTCATAAGTTACTACATAATAAAACCGAACTATCTAAATTTCGTAGTGTTTTAGGCACTATTTAAACAGCCATCAATCTTAATTCTTATAAAAAGCTTTGCTTAAATCTAGTCTTAGAAAAATCTTTACAATCTACATGTCAATAGGCAGGTAGTAACGATTTATTTCATCTAAAACCTAAAAAAATACTTTCAATGAACTAACTGATATTTGTAATAATATTATAATTCATTACTAAAAAAAGCTTTACAGATTTTTCTATTGCATTATTGTAAAGTTTTATTCACTATTAGGTATATACCTTACTTGTTCTAATCAAATATTGGCTTCTATGAGTGTTTAAATATTACATATTTTTATTAGTAGTGATAGTCAATACAAATTTAAATGGTTAGTGAATATTATTATAAATAAATTCAATATTAGGGGATTTGATAAACTGTAATTTATCTAGATGTGTTTTTTTTTCATTACATTGAATATTTATAATAATTCCAAATTTGCATAATTTTTTATTAAAATTATAGGATACGCACACACCAAAGCCACCAAAATGCCTCCAGCATCTCCCGTAAAGATAGCAATAAAGAAAAAGAGGAATAATGATGCAGCGGCTTTGGTTTGTAGAGACCGAAAAATCTACAATTTTTTTGTTTCAAAATAAAAAGTGTATGAAACAGTACATAAAACCAAGTTGATTTAAATAGTACGCGTCAGACAAATCAGTGATCGGCTCGCGTATTACGAACTCGCAATCATTGATCAACAACAGCAAAATTGCGCAATTACTGTAGTCAATTGTAACGTATTCACACAAAAAATGACGTTTGTCAGCTGTAAATACAAAATTTTACTGCTGTTGTTTCGCTATTAGAAGTACGTAATACGATTGTCAAACATACAGTCGTGAACGTGTTACGTGTTGTTGTGTAAACCTTATAATGTCGACAATGTTTTCAGTATTCAAAATACTGTCTCAATTATCAGCTAAAGCATCTATAGATAAAGCATTTTGTATAATCACAACGGCGAGTCCATTCACGTCAATTTATTAAACTATCTAAAGAATATCACTAGTCAACAGTCTGGCACTTCCGAAACTTGGGAACAGCGAGGGAAACTGCGGCTGACCTTGTCTCGCACCATTTGTGGTCCGCTGGCGTGCCGGAAAAATCGTTTTACTATATAACATTAAGAAGTTAAGAAGATAGTGGAATAATAACACTTGAAGACGAGAAGAGGTAATCGCAAAATGTATTTATAAGAACGTTCTTAAAGACAGTAATATTATATTATGTGAATAGTTAGGAAGAAGGAATTAAATTGGATTGATAGAAGTATGATGGAGTAACTCTATTTACATCTTTTCTAGTAAAATGTTGGAATTATGGAATTCTATATAATTTTTTTTTTATTGAATCATATTATTTCTTCATTAGATTAGTATTTTAAATATAATACAGTTCTTACATTGAATTGAATGAAAATTTGGATTTTTTACAATTTTTATTACTTAATTTTTATTACTAGAAAAATGTTTAGGAATCTATTTCATTAGGCATTACTATAATAATAATATAAGTGAAGCTGCAAGGGAAATCCTTGAAGTTTTTTCATGAACATTAAAAAAAATTATATCATTGGATTTTGAGTAACACATATAGTTGTGGAGTTTACAAAAATTATCAGCCTTCGTTAAAACTTTACTAACAATGTTTGATTCATTGATTCGTAATTTGGTAGATTTATACGAGCGCCTTACACTTAACGAACATTTTTATTAAAGCGCAATAATATGTAGGTCTGTTATTAAGCGCCACCTAGTTGATGGGTACGAACAAAAATATTTCAATTACCAAATTTTAAAAATGTCAACTGAAGTGAAGTACCTAAATAAACGATATCAACAGAAGGGCAGGTAAAACGATTTTCCCGATAACCAAATAGGTATGTAAGGGGGGGGTCAGAGTACGGGAGCCGAGTTTCGTCGAGTTCAGCACAGGAGTTCGGAGTTGGATGGCGGTACTCAGCTGGGCAGTGGCGGTCGTGCGTGAGGAGCTGGGCTCGATGGTTGAGGCTGAGGAGTCGGCGTGTGACCTGCCGTGCTTTCAGGAGCCGAGTGCGTCCGCCCACCGGACTGAAGCACTGGACTTGGCGGCCACGGAGGGGGCGCTGTTGCCATCGTTCTAAAACACATTTATTTCTTAAAATCTATCTGTGCGCTTGGTAGAGACACGTGATCAAAATGCTGACATTTATCTGGCCCAACGCCGTGGCATTGCAATCCAACGATGCAATGCTACCAGTATCTTGAGTATGCTGCAATCTGATAGTGGTTTGGAGCATTGGGATTTTCTGTAGGCTGGTATGTAAGCATGTGGATTTTAGAAGTGTTTGCTCTATAGCAGTGTATGTAGTTAAGGTTATTAAAGTATCTGTAGTACTGCTTTTTTCAATAAACGCACTCGGTCTGTAAAACAAACTCCCATATAAACGTGTTAGTGATTTCAGTATCAAATTGATTGTGAAATCCGTCTGGGTAAGGTGCCACGATATTACCCATCAATATTATCTCAAGATTAGTTCTAGTTAGAAGAGCCAATAGGAGTATGAACAATAAATATTATTTTTATAAAATCTAACCTAAATCTGCCGTAGAGTTACCGGCTTTAGAATAGTGCTCCACCCTCTCTAACCATGGGTTGCTAAGGGTTAACATATCCAGAAGACGGGCAGCAGCGTCCTCTGCAATAAACTATCGAACTGCGCTCGAGCGTGCTGCCTGTACTGGGAAAACCCGCCTTTATGGGAGATATGTTCAGTGGTGGATTACCAACGCCTGAGATGATGATGATGATGAACCTGAACGCTTTGTTAGATAGAAAGCCAAAGGTGAAGAACCAAATGATTTGTTAAATACGTCGGAGTAAGGTTTCACGACTTTGCCTAACAATATCTTCTTGAGATTCGTTCTGGTAACCAGGGTTAATAATAGTCCAAATCTATTGGATATTTGAGACTTTAAAAACGCATTTTGCATTAGCGTATTGAAATGACGATGTAATATCAAACCTGGCATACGGCGTTATAGTAGAAGGTGGTGTAGGCACAGCGGCGGTGTCTGGATGGAGGAAGTTCCTCCGCTGTTCTGCTCGCTCCCAACATTGTTGTAAACAACGAGCCACTACATCCGGAAGATTGTTTACTTGTTCCTTAAATGGTTATAAGATTCTATAAAAAGATTTTTGTGGTAGACATCAGTCATTACATTATTTGTTGGTCCAATAATTACTCAATTAGCATCTCTGAGGGCACGCTATCCAATTCAATGTTCTGTTCTTAATTTGCTTATGTTTCCAACACCCTCACGTAAACCATAATTCTATTAAGCCTTAGATCGTCCGCCATTATAATATTTGCGTTTGCATTATTTTTTAAATAAAATTTTCTGCTTCGTGATTCGTGGGATTCTTACTTACCTGTAATGAAGTTAGTTTTTCTTCTAAACTAGTCAGCCTCTCTTCGATGGTATCTTGTCTAGTACTCATGTCTGATACTATCTCGTACACTGTATTCTGGGTCTGCAACAAAAAGGGGTCCTAATATCAATCGCTTTGCAGTTCATCGTTCACTGTTGATTCGATATTATTAGTTTTTGTTAGTGTCATTTGAAATTTTTGTAGCCTGTTAATTTGCCCGATCACGTTTGTATGTATTTTTGTATGTACCTACGTGTGTGTAGTAAACTTTTGTTTATATAAAATGCCAGTATGTTGTAATTTTGTTGATTATCTTACCGAATATCTTAGAATCATTTTCATCTATTACAATCGACTAATTGACTACGATCTAACATGCATGGTTGAGAATTGATTGAAATGGAATTTTGGATTGCGTCATGCGCCAAGCAGATGAAAATGATATTTGGCAAAACCAATTTCTAGCGTTTGGGATTCTAAAAAAATTACTAGCATATCTTAGGTCCGGATAGATACTTCGGGGTTTAACGGGCTAGTGATATCTAATAACACATCTACGGCTAAATGGATTGTGTTAAATGAGAATGAGTGTAGCAATAGCTTCTATTGTTCACACAACTCTGCTTACCTTTGCCATATCTGTTATTGTGTTGGCGTTATCCATTAGTTTCCTTTGATCCATTTTTACTTTACGTAAGCTGTAAGAAATGTATTAAATAAATAAATATATATAAATAAATAATCTTATTGACATGAAAATGTTACATCCACTTAAATGTATCCATAGACTCCCGAACTAGTTAGAAACACAGTGAGTATTTACTTTGGTTATGCTTTATATGACTGCGTTTATGTATGACATGATACTTACGCATAAATAGCTAACAAAAACTTTCTTTGGTGTGTCCTCACGCGGCCAGGATGTACTCTCTTCACAAGCCTCGTGTGTTTGTATATTAACCACGTTTCCCGGAGCACGTTAGCTGCTGCATTTTTCAGCTGCAAACATTTCAATACCAAATAAGCATTCTATGAATCGGAGAACTTCTCTAGTACATATAAGTGTGAGTTGATCTAGCAGATACAAAATTATTAGAATTAGATAAATATTAAGTACAAACACATTTTAATTTTATTATTATTTTGTTCACTCGACACTACGTTTTAGTCAATTGTTAGTTACATGTTTATCTTTTACTTTTTATCAAGCTGTGTCAATACCACAGAGTTCATCCTGATCTGTGGTCAATACTATTGTGATTAGCTCCAACGGCATGGTTAGTTAAAACACATTTTATATTTACCTCTATGTTCCTAGCTTACAGTCTTACCTCTGTCGAGTTCTTCGGCTGTTACTAGTGTAACAGTCACCTTACCTTTTTGGTGAGTTGTGTCTCCATCATGAAGTTATGGACATGCTTCTCCGCTCTAGTTAACTCTAACTTTCTCGAGGCAACTGTCACTAACAATGCCGTACATCCCGCCCCCTGTTAATTAGATTAACAATAATTGTGATAAACTTATATCACATCGATACTTACTCTTTTAGTAAGTTGTGTGTCCATCATGAAGTTATGAACGTGCTTCTCGGCTCTAGTTAATTCTAATTTTCTTGAAACAACCGCGACTAATAACGCTGTGCATCCAGCTCCCTGTTAAGTGAATATCTTAATGTAAAACGCAAGCGAACGTGTACAAGCATTCAAGAGTTTCCATTCCAATAAGGCAATTTTGAAGGCTAGAAATTATAACAAAATGATAATCTTTCAGCTATGTGCTAACTTTTAAGAAGTATTATTTTAGTTTGAGGATAATAGACACAAAGGTTAATATTATAGAAGCAAACAAAGCGTTATTATTTATTATAAAAATTCATTGCCTCGATTACCCTCCATCAATATTACTGGTTAATTTTAATATAGTTTATGGAACTTATACTCGTATAAGTACATTTTTAAACTTTTTAATATTTTATTATTTAGTTATTTATTTTACAAAATTCGGTGCCAAAATACAATTCTAATATGAGCTGATAAAAGAAGGAATACAATAGATTATTTTGTTGAGAATTAGTGTTTTTTACAAGACTCATGTGAAATTCCTACTTCTAAGAGCTCAATCTATTTTGAAATTGATATAATGCGATTCATTAGGTACATGAAAAGTGAAATAATTTCTGTCCATTTAGTGCATTGTTATCTAATACGTAGTGCACAAACATTTTATTCTTTTTATATATTACTTTTATGAAAATCAACATCTATAGGTAGACTTTATGACTGTATTAACAAAAACACTATTATTTATCAGGTGCAATGAATTTTATTATATACTTCAGTTAGAAGTTACTTAAGGAAAAGTGAGCCATTTTAAAAACAAACTTATCTGTGCATTTCAGTGAAATATTGAAGTGAAAAGAGAACTAGAAATAGTAAGGAGAAATGAAGCATTCCATACTACAAAATATAATATAGTTCTAATAGCTGACTTTAACAGGGAAATGGACGTATGTTTATAAAATAAATAGTCAAATACCGTACTTGTTAAACTTGATAAAGATATTCCAATGCTTAATTGCCTGCAATACTACAAACAATAGGTTTATTATGGTTGAAAGAAACCCTATATCAGGACAAAGTGTACACTGAACGTGATTACAGTTATCGTGGCATACAAATCATATGTAGACAATAAATTTAATGCTGCATTCAAATAATAAACATCGATACAAAACAACGTTGTTAATACAGTTACTCTGTGAACATTCAGTTATTTATAACATCGAATACACCCAACTGTGAACATGGATTGTCCTCGTGTGAAGCATTTTTGTGTTGTGTGTGTACTGTTTTACATTTATGCATGAGTGTTGACTGACTTACATTTATTATTCACAATGAATTACTGTAAAGCGTCGTTAAGGTAAGGCGAAAGCATTCCAACTGTTTGTTGGCGTGTTTTTGCACATTTTCAAGAAATAGATAATAGAGTGCGAAAGATTGAACTCGTGTCAGTCAACACAAACATTAATAAAGTTTGTTTGTAGCAACTTACCATAATGCCCGTGCTAACGGCGATACCTCTGCCACAATATGTGTTTGGGACTATGTCACCAAAACCGACGGAGAGAAACGTTATCGCGATTAGCCACATCGCATTCAGAAGGTTAGCGTGTTCTTCATCGTGAAACCTGAATTGTCAATAAATTCCAACGCTTTACTTATTGACTTGTCAATGTCGGTACTACCTATGCTAGTCGTGAGTGTTTATTCACAAACCCGTAACGAACATAGCGCGCAAGCTGTCCTTAAACTTTGTATGGATGTTAAAATAAAAAAAGGAGAAATAGAGGATAAACCGTGTCATAAAGAGTTTGACTTTGATTTCAAATGTGAAATTGCTTCAAAGGTTCGTGAAAATGTTAACAACACATAAAATGGCTCACCTTTACCGACCTATCACTATTCGCTAGACAAAGCAAGTGTGAGTCAATATCTTGCGATGCCTAGAAAACTAACCTGGCAAAAAATATATAATGGGGAATGTTATAAAACTCTTAAAAGTCAGCCCAAATAACCTACTTTGTTAATACATACCACCATACCGCATGTGAGGGTAATGCCGCGGCCGCAGTAAGTGTTGGGAACAATATCACCGTAGCCGACACAGAGGAAGGTTATAGCTGTCAGCCACATTGAGTTTAGCAAATTGGCATGATCTTCATCGTGGAACCTGAGAGCCAAAATGCCCGACAAGACTCATAGATAATAACCGATCGAACTACTGATATAACGTTATAAACTAAATAATATGACGCAATAAAGGAAATCAATTATCTCTGACTATTAAAACCAAGTTGATATAATTTCACATCAAATTTATACTTCAGTTAAACAGAAGTAATGTATCACAACATACAATTTGCATGCCTTTAACGTTGATAAATAAACCGTCTCACTAAATATACGTAGATAATGTTACTGATATCGGATCAAGACTTTAAAATACAACGTGCATTCTACACATTTATCTGGACTCAATACCAAATAATGATACTTGTAATAGCCATGCGTGATTTGAAGATACCTCAATAAACTATGGTCAAGGTTGTAAAAACACTGATGTAACATTGAGAGAGAATTTGGCAAGAAGAAAGAAGGCGAAACACGTAAAGTGAGAAATATCACAAGCTTTCCGCTGAAAACGGGAGGAAGAGGTAACTTGTTTTGATGCATGATTGTGGTAAAGTGCAATGGTTTTGTGCGTGTATTTAGAAGCTTTTCTAAGTGTCGTTGTACCTAGAGCCATTTTGTGCGTATAACATTTATTTGTTACATATTTATGAGTGTAATTTGTGTCTGTATCATTTGAGTGAACGGTGCTGAACAGTGACTTCTAAATTAATGTTTTACTATAAGTTTTAAACAAACTGCAGCATTTTAATATACAGCTTAGATTTTTCTCACGTAATGTGTTGAATATGCTTAGAAATAACTACATAAATATACATTTATCACAACAAGCACCCTCTTTCTTAACATCGATTACCTTGTCTACATCTAATACATATAAATAATATTAAAGTATAAACTATAGCAAAATTTGTGTTTTGTTAACATTTGAAGCTACTTTTGCGAACATATTCAAAGTCAAACTCTTGTATTTTTTTGTGATGAATGAACCTAGCGTCGCTACTAAATTCATTGTTGAATTTAAGATAGAAAAAATATAGTGGGTTGAAATAAAAAGCAAAAACAACATTATATACAACGCCACAGTACAAAAGCGATAGCATGCCCACAAAGGCAACACTGGTGATCCGTAGAAACATTTAGGTATCGAGTGTAACATAGAATGGATTGAACAACATGGAAGCAAAAAACTGGTCAGTCGGACATGGATTATTGGATTATTAAAAATCTTCTCAAACTAGATATAGAGAACTGACCACATTTACTTAGGTATCAGGACCTTGATGTAATGTGTTTCTCTTCCAATGAAATAATTTATGCAAAATATGTAATACGTCCACTCACAACATTTAATAGCGATACTGACCTTTCACACTGTCTGAGGGTCCAGCTTGCGATTATCCAAAGGGATACCATAAAAACTAATAAAACGGTGCCTGGACAAATTGTCATAAGTGTCTTCAAGACAAACCTGGAACAGTTAAGATGAGAGATGTAAAGAAAGATTACTATGGAGGTTGGACCTCTTAGCAATTTGACACAATCCTATGGAAAATTTATTAAATCGATGTTTTTTATTCCCCTGTTTCCTCCTTTTTGATATATTTATATCCTGATATTTTAAAGATGTAAAGTATGTCCCTATCATTTTATTTTTATTCATAAACTATACATTTTTTTTGTATTTAACGTCCAATCACGCGATTAAAACTGGGATTTTTGGAAGTTCACCATGAAAAAACTAAGAGTTAAGAAGAGAAACTAAAATGACAGAGACATAGGTTACTTCACAATAAAAATATATAGATATAAATTTATTAGAATGGGTTAATTATATTCGGAGGAAACAGCGGCATACAAAACATTGATTTGGTACATTTTTCATAGGATTGGGTCAAATACTTAGAAGGCCGCGAACGCTCTTACATCAACCAGTGCCATTAGTTATACTAAGTGACGGACAACTTATTTATTTCTTTAATGACGTCAATTATTACATTAGACAATCGGGTAAGGTAGCTGGCCCGATTATATTTCCCATACAAACTTAGAGGAACCATCATCATCATCATCCAGCCGTTGGTAGTCCACTGCTGAACATAGGCCTCCCCCATCAGGGGGGTTGTTGCCAATACTCGCCACGCTTGGCAGGCAGGTTGGCGAGCGCAGTTTGATACATAGTTTACACAGAGGACGCTGCCGCCCGTCCTTTGGATCTCATAACCCTTAGCCGGCTCTTACGGCAACCACGGGTAGAGAGGGTGAGGTATTATTCTAAAGCCGGTGACCCCACGGCCCTGAAAAACTCTGGTTTCCCTTCATAACGCACAAATCTTTCGCCTTTTTTAGAGGAACCAATGACGATTATATAAAAGATATAATATCTTCATTAGAGTTAAAGGACAAAACTATTCAAGTGAGTATAATGAAAGTGCAAGTGAAATGTATTATTATGTAGTAAATAGTGTAGTGCTACTGAAAACGAACACATGCACATAGCATTTCGCCTTAATAAAAGAGACAGTAATAATTACGTATTAATGGACATAATGTTAGTTTTAAATGACATTACAGTTTAGGTTAGAAATTTATTACTGATTAGCCTTTTTTAGGCCAGATTTGTTTATGGTAATATCTTTATATGTATGACATACAAAAAAGGGTTTTATTTTAAGTAACAACTAATTATATATTGGCTTTTATCCAGCTATACTACAACTGGACTGAATAAAAGCCACATTACAATAATTAATAATTATAAAGTGGCTTTTATCCAGTTGGTATAATAATAATATTTTTATTTATAGTCTAACAGAAGCGGGCTGCTATTACGAACTTGCAATCGCGTGACAACAACAGTAAAATTTGCTGTCAAACGTCTTTTTTTGTATGCCTTTTGACAGCATTTGCAATTAAGCGCTTTCCACACTTTTACTGCTGTTTGTAATAAGGGGGCGGGTTACGCCATTTACACTGCTTGAGTCAATTTATATTGGTTTTGTGGACAACCCATATTGTCAGAGTTAGATCACAAAATTCCTATATCTTTGCAGTTTTGAAACGTTGAACGTAGTAAAACTGGATAAATGCCACTATTTAATTATTAGTCGATTCTTAAAATAAAATACTGATGATGAAGTTATATCTTTTCTTTCATCGTCATTGGTTCCTCAAAGTTTGTAGGGAAATTATATCAAACAATCCACCTTAACCATCTATCATAGCTGTGACTGTGACAAAACAGACACTAAACCTTTTGCGTAATGGACGACTTAAGAGTTGAAAAACATTCCATGTATCAAGCCTACCTAGTATTAAAATTAATTCTGTTTAAAGCTCCTATACTTCTTGATGAGGCATCCGTGAACAATTTACTGTGAAGTAACATGACCCTGCATATAAGATACAGTCGAAAGAACATCGGCAACGAGAGTGTGACGTCATAGGGAACCTGAAAGAATAGAAAAAAATATCAGTGAAGATACAAAGCAATAAGCAATTTGTTACATAAGCACAACTCATATTATTATGAATGAACGACAAGGTATGTAAACCTTAAGGCACGCAAATAATATTGAAAGCAAGTATCAGGACATTTTTTTTCTCGTCTAAAATACATTTCAAGTGATGTCAGTAACGCTTACCTACATTAAACCAATTCTAATGTTATTTTCCTAGTTATAAAATTTAGAATTAACAGCATTAAAACCAATGTGCTTTCGTGCTTTAGTGATTTTACCAAAAAATATGTCAAAGCATTGTTGATAAGTCTCTATAGACATGCATTTCCAATCTATTAAAAATAGATTGTTGAGGCATATGTATGCATAGTGTTTGATTCCATACCTAGATTCATGTATAAAACACTACCGCTTTCTGAGAACATACAGCGCCATCTAGTTTCAAACTACAGCTGACATGTAAACATTTTTTTGGAAAATTTTACGGTTTTTGGGATTTTTTCGTTTATTTATAAATTCATTTATTTCAGGTAAAATCATAAATATCAGAAGAGATCCATACACAAAGATAAAAATTCAAATTTTATAATTATTTGCGATACAAGATTTTTCTTCTCGCTAAATTTAATGATGCTAGGCCAACGGGCGATACCCTAGAGGTTTATCAGTCCCTGGCGCAAAGTATGGAAATATGCAGTAAAATAGCCATTTCGTTAATTTAGAATGATTTTTTTACAACACAAGCCACAAGGGACCGCAGACCTGTTTTATACGTATCAAGTTCAAAATGATACCACCACGCGTTCTTGTGAAAAGGTGTCTTGAACAGACGGACAGACACACAAACGGACAGACAGAAGGACAACAAAGTGATTTTATAAGGGTTCCTTTTTCCTTCTGAGGTACTTTTGAGTACCCTTAAAAACTGCTCATAAGTATACAAATTACCTTAGTTCTTAAATCAGCCGATGAATTTTTATTATTTAAAACTTCACAACAAATATCCTCAACAATAAATATAACTTATAAAATGACAATTCATAATCCAAAACAATGTTACATACATTTTCGATCACAAAATTCAAACAAATCACGGACACAAACAGTGGAGCCAAACGGAATGATCACAAAAATCATGCTTTAGACGAGGACTCTAACATCACTTAAAACTTTGAATTCAATTCGATGAATACAAACCTGGATTTGCTTATACATCGTGCCCTAAGGAGAAAAATTTAAAAACAATATCAGTTTCAAAATTAAGTATGATATAATCAATGACAGACAAACATGAACGAGTGACGCTAGAATATTGCAATTAAAACTTTGTCTTAAGTATAATATTTTGTAAGGTATATTTTCGTCATGTTTGCTCAAAAATAGTAAAAGACATTATTGTTCATTTTTTTCAATTAGAATTTGTTATGTATATATCCATACATCGATATATATCCCTAGGCATAAAGTTTACCTGAAGTCTGTGAGATTACAAACAACATACAACGACGCCTTTTTCTCGAAGAGGTAGTCAGAGGTGTCTAAGTACATCCCTGCCTACTCTGCCTACTAATTCAGTCCAAAAAAGTTAGAAATATGGTGCAAAAAAAATATATTACTGCAAATAGCTTAATAAAAAAAGTAGTAGTTGTTAAACATTGTGACGTCACAAGTGGTCTCGGGTTCGTTCGGGAACTGTTGGCGTGTTTTCGGTACTAGGTTTAAACTTGAATTTGATATAACTTTGTAATTATAGCGATAAAAAAAACGAAAAATATTTTAGCCATGAAACTAATATATTATGATATTTCCATTATTGACAAAAAAAATTGATTCATGAACTCTATTGACTTCAGCCTCGGTAGCACAGTGACCAGGGAAAACGAAGTCCCAGGGGGTTAGAATGTTAGAACGTTATTAACTGATATGAATTGTTAGGGCGCGAATGAGAGAAAAATGGGGGAAATCTAGTTATCCCCGTGCCATGCTAGGCGGGCAGTAGGTTCAACTTTCAAATCGCGTCACTCGTCTTTTGTTTTTGTACTGTCAATGAAAAATTGCTTTTGAGAATATAGCATTATTCAATTGTTAATGAAATATCAATTGAAAAATGTGTTAAAATAGAATTCTGCAAAACAGAAGAATGAGATAGCGCACAATCTTACATAGCATCTACAAGATAAAAATTCAACTAATTAAAATTCCCTACTCAACTATTTACAACACCACTATAGAAAGTTTTTAAAATGGAATACATAAATTATAAATACGAATCTCTTGTATTACGAGTAAATGTAAAAGCGCTTAATTCAAAAGAGAAAAAATAACAACCTTGCAAACGACATTTTTATGTATATATAAAAATCGTTGATACTTACAACTTCAACGCCTATGACGCCACCTTTGTTAGCCAATTTGGTGGTCCAAGTAAAGGTGTACTGGCCAGGGATTGGATGTACTGCGCAGATGGCTAACTCTAGACCGATCTGGGCAATTCTCTGCCAAGTCATTGCTATCCGCCAGTCGTCAGCGCAGTTGTCTATCATAAATAACTGGAATCAGATGAAATTACACAGTTAAACAACGTAATGTACCGCGCAATACTAGATAACAATAAAAGCATACTTCCATAATAATCCATTATTTAATTTTGTATTATAGATGATGAAATTGGACGTTTGTTTACAATTTTATTCAGTAATAATCTACCACCAATAGTTTTCACAGCGCATGCATATAGATAGATAGATAAATTCTTTATTATTACACCACATATTAAAAAACCTAAAACTAAAATGTAACAATAGGAATATGTATGTCTAGTGAAACAATTATAATAATGTCTATAATGTGTCATATAATGTCTGTTTTGATTATTGTGACTAAATCAAAATAGATGGATAGAATGTCCGTGGACTATTTTGTAGATATTGATAAGTACTACAAACCCTTAGGTACATTATTAAATTCTATTATTAATAGGGTCCGCCGCGCGCGCAAATTAATGAATATGGTAATTATATGACACCTTGGCTCACAATATTGCAGTTTTCTTACAGATCCCTAATATTTTTTAAAATCTTATATAATATCCTATGCCACTCACATTGAATTAAGCTTTCCATAAGTGAAATAATTTTTAAAATCGGTCCAGTAGTTTCGGAGCCTATTCGTTACAAACAAAAAAATAAAGTTTCTCTCTTTATAATATTAGTATAGATTATCTTCCTGCTCTTATCCCACACTATGTGGGGTTGGCACAGTCATCTTTCACCATTTCAGTCTATCATACATCATATCTTCACTCACTCCCTTATCATGCATATTATCCTCATTCACAAAATTCATGCAGATCTTTTTAAGATGCTCCCTCGCCTTCAAGATTTTCATCCCTTCGCATCACAAGCCCATACCAGATCAGTTTCCCATTCTTTAATTGATCAATCACGGGCGCTGCTTTTAAACCGTGGATCAGTGGTACTAATTATAAGTTAAAATACAATGAAGTATAAAAACACGCGTAGGAAACATATTTCATGTCATTACATCGAACGAGTCCGAAACCTAGAGTAAGACGTACATACCCCATACGTGGAACACACATCCACGATAGTAAATACAATGTAAATTCTATTGATTCTGGAATCCCAGCACACCAGTGATGGTTTAAATTATTTATATTGTACTGATTGGTGTCGCAAAATGCTTCATTATCATTCGTCGAATAATTATTAGTGTGCCAATTTGTGTGATTGTTTCAAATCCGAATGTGTTTGTACATAATTTATTTAATAGCAATCAGTCCATTATCAGTCAATGAAAACCTATTAAATATTACGTATATATTGATAGCTAAGATAAACTTACCTGTACTTCTAAAGCGTGATACGCGACGATTAGGCCAAGTAAAATCACAGTCGACATTGATATAAGCGTCTTCAACGCTTGTGAGTATATTGACGCCTGAAAATCAATAAAAAGATATTAATTTATTTTACTAGCTGTGCCCCGCGGGTTCACCCGCGTAGACATCGTTCCTGTGGGAATATCGAAAAAAAAAACAAATTTCAACCCAATCCATTCAGTAGTTTTTGAGTGAAAGATTCACACATCCACACTCTTTTTTTCTTTCATTGTTTTATTTAGGAAAAGAAAACAACTACACTATAAATTATATTAATGGAAAAGCAATACTTAAAACAAAATTAGGTAATAACGTAGCCCACAACATTTTTCACAGATTAGATAATATAATTAATTGTAAATTACCGCTACGAGCGGTTTATAGGTATATAAGATTATAAAAATAAATAAGGGTTTCAATACTTTAAAATAAATTTAAGAATATTATTAGTGAATAGGTTAGAGTTATGTGAATTATATATTATTAATATTACTTACATTACGAAAAACTGCTATTTTAAAGTGACTTCAGCTACAATAAAAAATGTCGATATCTATAAATATCTATACTCTATCGAGTACCATTCATTCATACTCTATGGAGTATAACTGGATGTATGGATGTACTATGTACGAGTATGCATAGTGTGATGTGATAACGAACGACTCTTACGAATACGTATTTTCCACCCGATTTTAATCTTTTGATATTTAACTATGCTATTTCGTATTAACTATGTTATTTCGTATTAATTTCACAAATTGTGTTGAATCATTGCTGTGTTTGGATTGTCTTAGATAATAATCCGTGGCGAGCCTATTGCCAAATATTTTACTGGGCATAGTTCCAGACTCCAGGCTGTAACTGAAAAAATGCCTAATGGAAAATTTCAATAACACTTTTTACCTGACCAGGGCTCAAACCCGGGACCTCATGATTGGTATTGGCACTTACGAACCACTAGAAACCGAGGAAGTCACGAGGCAACTTGTAAGGTAATATTTACAATGCTCCTGGTAAAGGATGACCTGAGACAAGACTTCAATAATCTCCAATTCGCAAATCAAATTCAAAAGATAATCGTGGTACCGCGTGATCAAAATCCTGTCGTTTATCTGGCACAACGTATAAGCATTGCTATTCAACGTGGCAATGCCGCCAGTATCTTAGGTACGCTGCCATCTGACAGTGGTTTAGAGCACTTGGATTTTCTATAGGCTGACATGTCGGCCTGTTGATTTTCAGTGTTCTATGTCCTACTGTATTTAGTTAGGGTAGATAATCAGTAGGTAGCTGCATTGTTTAGTCTTTTTTTCCATTAAGGCACTCTGAACTGTTAAAAAAATCATTAATTCTTACCTTAGTATAAACACCAGCACTTGAAAGTTCGTTCTCAATAACCATAATTACAATACCAAACATTCCCATAACTAGAGCGTAGTCGCTTATTCGTTTCCGTTTTTCAAATAATGCCTTTCTTCTACCTAACCTGAAATAGAAAATATATATATTTATTTTAGATAGATAGATAGATAGATAATACTTTATTGTACACCACACTTAAAGAACCAATACAAAGGATACAGAGAAACTATACTTAAATGTACAAGCGGCGGTCTTATCGCTAATAAGCGATTTCTTCCAGACAACCGATGGATATTTTAATATAGGACAACTTCCACACGCGGTTATCTAGTCCCAAACTAGGCTAGAAGCCTGTACTGTGGTAACCAGATGATTTATATACATACTTATATAAGCTTATAACACCCAGACACAGATCAAACAGACATGTCCATGCACACAAATGTTTGATCTGGCCGGGGATCGAACCCTGGGCCTGCGGCACAGAAAGCAGAGTTACTATCGTCTGAGCCAACGAGGCTGTCAATATTGTCTTACTTAGTTAACAAAACTAATTTAGTCTTTACTATTATATTATAGAGATAAAGTAATTCGCTGACTGATTCAATAACGCAGGGCCTTAGCTACAGAACCGATGGTGATGAAATTTGGATAGTAGATTAATTACATAGCCTAGGCAAGTAATGGTAACTAAAGTCATTTATCATCTTCGACATCAAATATCAATTTAAATTAAATCTACACACACACACATGCGATCAAGCCTTTTATCCTAAGATTATCTTTAGGTTATCTATCTTTAGGAAGAGGTGTACCCGGGTCTCAGTCCCATAGTAGGCACACCCACCTTTCGCCAGTATGTGATTAGTCTCATGTAAAAGGTAATAGGGGGCGAACCTATTGCCATCTACCGGGCTTAGTTCCAGACTCCAGGCAGTTAAAGAGATAATTCCTAGAGGACCAATCCAATATTTAACACTTTGCCTGACTTCGGGATCGAACCCGGGACCTCATGATTGGCAGTCAAGCATGCGCCCTCTACGCCACCGAGGCAGTTTTTTGTGTGTTAATCTATAAAGAATTACCGCAACTTCTATAATATATATAATTTTTATCCTAATCAGCCTATTGGATCAAACTTCAGGACAAGGGCCACTTCTCATTCCCTATGACACGATATTGGTTGCCATACAGTCGCATTAAAAATATAATCATTTCTTTATTAATATGTGACAATAGGTCAGTGCCGTGGGATGCCGGGCAAAAATTCGCATCCCCCCATCTCTTCCTGTGGGAGTCATAAGGGGCGACGAAAGGATAAGTCCAGCCAATGAGCAGCATACCACTTCTCACGTAGATATGAGTGGGGTGTTGCTGTACATTGGGAGTACAACAGGACATGGCTATTATCATCACGCCTTAATTACGCGAAAGATAGCGGGTATAGTACCAACACCAACAACAGCATTCCCAAAGAGGGCTAACCCTCTTTTTTTAGACACAAACGTCAGACAGGCGGCCGGTCGTTAAACCTAATCAAAAATTTTATATAAAATATTTTCTGTGCGCGTGTATGTTGTTACCGAAAACGTATTATTCTTAATATATTCTTGTGTTGCGTCCAGTTTGTTAGAGGAAACTTATTATGTCGACCCGACACAAAGTGAGATAAAGGTAAAGATGATGATGATGATTCAAATATTCAATGGCCACGTCAGAAGGTCACGCGACGAGAGCGTGATGGAGACTGTGCTCGAAACCTAGGTCGAGCGTTTTCGACTTAAATAATTTGAGTTCAGCTAAAATAATATAAAAGATTAACATAATTTTGTGTGTATCAAATAGTTGTTCATAAACATCAATTCCGTGGTAAATCAAATGGATATAATTATTGTTTAATCACTTAGTAATTACTTAAACATTTATTAACTATTCAAACAACAAATTAACCAATAACAACCCCACAATATATGTTTTAACACACTGCAGTTGCAAACAGAAGACGTACAAAATCGATGCGGCCCTGATGCTAGTTATTTCGGTTCGTTCAAGGCTGGTTTAATTATTAAAACCATTCTAAGAACGGTTTTTGTGTGAACATACGAGTATTTCATTAATGTATTTTATTAAAATTTCACGAGAAGGGCAGCTCTTATTATTGCGTTACTATGTAGAAAGAAAATAATTTTATTTTAGAACATAGCTAATGTTTATTATTAATAAATATAAAACTGAATTAATGTAACAAGCCTTACTTTATAAGATAATTAGATGGAGATCATCAAAATTAACATATATAATATCAATACTGATAAGTAGATAATAATATTTTATGACAATGAATAGTAGTCTACCAATTGAGCTACCGTGGATGCTTCCCTACCACGTACCCTACCACATGGTACCTACCACGCGGATTGATGTGGAAGGTGCGGGTTCAAATCCCGATAGTGGGTGAACTTTTAAATAATGAAAAAAAAAAAACTAAAAAATGATGACTGAGAATAAAATTATTGAGTTCATAAAGTAGATAATATTTAACAGACCCACGGGACGAGCAGCAACGTGCTCCCCTGCCAAAGTGTGGCGAGCATTGGCAAACCTCACTTATGGGGGGCTATATCCAGCAGCGCACGTCTGACGGCTAAAATGATGATGACGATTATCATATGATGGAAACGGGGATCAGTATTCACACAACCTAAAAGTTTGCCCAATATCGCTTTGCACACCATAATAACCTTTTGTACCGTAAAAATTACCTTCTAAATCGGGTGCAAAATAGAGAAGCGCGAAATGCGATAGGGGCACGCTTGGAACCCATAAACTACATATAATAATGTTGGGAGGAGCTTTAGGTGTCACCAAGGGATATAACTATTCGCACCTTGAAGGTAATAGGTGTAAATGTGTTGGCATTTGGTGATCTTATTTAGATTTAAGAAAGTTATCGTCGTGTTGTGTTGTGTTTATAATATATATTTTTACATTGTGAGGTGGCATCGTTATTTTTGTTGGTCGCTTCAAACAAAAAACTCCCAGGTCCGCACTGGTGGCCACGGCGGTTTTTTTATAATACTTTTCACCCCTGATGACATGCACTGACTGGTCACAACAGGCAGTTGTTTAAGAAAGTTTTTCACCAGTGGTAACGTCACCACTGACTGGAGTGGAATTTCCCACCTTTGCGGGGTCCAGTTCTCAGAAGTAGCGACATAATTAGAATATTTAAAACCGTTAAAGCAGCAATTTCTACATGAATGTCACCAGAAGACGTCACCAACAAGTTCTAAAAACTCAAGTGATAAAACACATTATTGGTTAGATCTTCAAAAATCTGTGTGTGATCTGTCTTTACAGACTTATACGAGTTACTAAGGTGAGCTTTTATAAGAAAAAAATTATTACTTAATTATGGTCATTAACAGTATAAACGCTCTCAAATTACTGTAGTAGTTTTTTTGAATTTTTTGATATAAGATTTCCATAAAAGAGAGCATAAATTAGTTTTAATAACTACTTCCATACTTCAACATGTCGCAGAGCTGAAGACATAAATTTACCGAAAGCTTATGAATTTCATTCCGTTTCCTTTTTACGGACTTAGTTGCGGGAATTTAATGCGATCGTAAAAAATGGAGAGAACCAAAACAAAGGCGTAGGATATTAAATGATATCTCGTACATCGACACAGATACCCCATCCGTCTTGTGGTTGGTTCATTCTGGAACAAACACTCAACATAGATGATACATCGTTTATGTATTCCGATCTCACGGGAATAAACTCTGCGGCTTTCGGCGAAGGATTGACCTCAACTTTATTACGTTGGTTATTGGTTTCAGATACCCCAAGAGGGTTAATGAAAATACTGAGACACAGGAAAAATAATGAACTAAGTTACAGGGAGCTTCATAAATTAAGTTTCTTATTAGGATAGGTATTCTAGTAGACATTTGCCTACCCCTTCGGGAAAAATGCGTAATTGTATATTATGTTGAGACTGTGTGGACAATCATGCTTACCATCAGACATAAATTGTCTGATTTGCTCGTCTTGTCACTCACTATCATTAAAAAATATATATGTTATGTTATCCCAAATATTATATTAATAGAGGTAATAAAAATATAGCAAATTTCTATCAAAGTGCTTTCCATGAAGGTACAAAATACAATTTAGAAGTACATTTTCACTTAACGAAAATTGAACCCCTATTTTATGCGCATGAATTATGATTTAGTTCTATTGTTAAATTTGTATAGAAAACCTTCATGACCATTTTATAGCCTTTTTGATAAATAACAGGAAGCTAAAACACGCTTATGATACACGAGCTATAATCTGAAACACCATTCGTTACCTTTAATATTTAGTTAACTGGATGGTTAGCTTATATCAGAGTCAGTGTAAAATGGAAATTTCATATTGAAATCCGACCAAAATGGTCTATAAATCGTTCCGGGTCTGCGGTATGAATGACGCCGTGTTTTATCACATAAAGCGAATGTTGGGTGAATGTAGAAACGCGTATTACTGTGTAAAGCCAAAACACTGCATCTACTTAAAATTACAGTATTTTGGCATCAATACCTAAGAACTAAGAACTAAGCATTTCAGACACTACAGTGTTTTGGTTAAGGTGGTTCCGTCGACGTCTTTTCCTATACAAACTTTGAGGAACCAATGACGATGATAGAAGAGTGTTTTCTTTAGTGTTTTATTTTAAGTAATAACTAATTATGAAGTGGCATTTATTCAGTTATCCTACAAAAGATACGCTTTAAAAGAGCAAATAGGTATTTATTAGAATTAAGGAATTCCTTAGGAAAGACTTTATATCCTTTACTTAAAAAAAACACCAACAAGAAAATAATATATTCTATCATAGTAATTAGTTCTTCGAAGTTTGTATGGAAAATGATGCCGGCGGAACCACCTTAAGCACGGTAGACAATAAGTGTGTAAGCTATGTACTAGAATTTTGTAGTTGTAGGCCTCTTTTGCAGGAAGCCGCCTGGGGAAGTACCACACCTTTGCCAGTTATTTATCCGCCAAGTAGTAATGTGCAAACATTACTGGGCATGACGACTTTCAACAACTAATATCTCAGGGTGACAGGCGCAATGCAGTGTCGCGCAGAATTTTGATTTTTAAAACACTGGGTGGCACTGTGTCTGATATGGGCAATCATGATGCTTACCATCAGGCACCTGATTTGCTCATCTTGTAACTCACTATCATAAAAAAATAAAAATAAGATGTATATAAAATACTTATTTCATTTGAACAGTTACTAGATATTTATTTACAAGGGACTCTTATTGACATAACATAGATTTTATATTATTAATTCAAGTATCGCTAAACCTACTCAAGAACTTGTCAGTAGTTTGTTCAGACAATGTTGGAGTAAATTTATCGACTTGTGTAGAAAAATTCGACCTTGTTCTAGATATAAAGTACCTAAGAGACATGTTTGCCTTTACATTGACGTGTCCGAAGCTGGAGAGTGACAATTAAACACCACGTAGGTACACGTTTGAGATGACCAAAAGTCGGGTAATAATTGTATGTATGTTGAGATAAGACAATTTAACCTAAAAAGTCCCGCTTTCATGAATTTTGGGATAAAATCTTGACTGCGATACATAACACCTAAACATGAAATACCAATACACTCTATCCTTAAACCAAGTGAACTCTAATCATTACATGTCTAAAACACGCCATCCCTAATAACAGTTACACGAACCTTGTTAAGGCGTAAAGAAGTAACAAACACACACACAGAGACAGACACACTGATACAGACACACAGATCGATGTAGGTGAGGTGCAGGGGAGCTCGACTGGTTTTTATTAGATTGTTTATAATAAGATATAGTAATATTTAAGGGGGTGCGTTTGACCCGTTAAACTCAACAACTTTCAAATTAAAGAATTTCGAAATTCCCAAAAAATATTCCGACTCCCCATACAAATTGGATCAGCGGATCGGCAAAGTAAGGGTAGTCGATTTTTTGCATTTTGCACAATTCTTTATTATAACACGTTGTAAAGGTATAATCCCTGCCTAACCACCCAAATTCACTAACATCTTGACTAGCCCCAGGATAACTGGTATAAAATGCTGTTTCAGCATTTAGTCCCAAGGTTGTTTTGAATTTTATAATAAACATCGACTCACAGCATGTTTTATAAATGGTACATTTATGAACGCAAGCCACAGAGAGTTTACATTGAAAAATATCATATGCACTTTTGTTACAGGACATTACGCTCGTTCTGTTTTGCATGTTATAGTCGTGTAAATGTTCAACGGTTTTATTCAAATTTCCCTCGTTTCTCTTATGTTATAGTTTTATATACAACAAGGTTATGGTTAGCATAAAAATTAATCACTATATTATAAAACCCTAAGTGACTCACTAGCTGACATAGAGGACATAAGATGCCTGCATAGCCAACCTTCCAAACAAACGAATGTAACCATACCAAATATTGTAAAACTATCTGTTGAAAAATTTAAGCCCTACAAGTTTCTCGTGCGTTCTTCTTGTAGAGGTATCTTTCCGAATGCATTGTACTGTTTATCTTTATTGACGTGCAAAAATGTGACATATTTGAATATATGTTTTGCAACGCCGAGACCAAACAGGTGATCCTAGAGACTTGAAAACTTGGATAGTATAAGTTATAAATTATAACATAATATAACATACATTCACGCCTTTTTCCCGAAGGGGTAGGCAGAGGTGTACCCAGGACTCAGTCCCATAGCAGATACACCCACATTTCGCCAGTATGTTATTGGTCCCATGTAATAGGGGTCGAGCATGCGCCCACTACGCCACCGAGGCAGCTAATAATAATAAATTATAAACATATCAATAAATGTATTTTGATTCATAAAATAAATTATTTGCAATTCACCCACTTGGTTAAAGCTTTACACATTTTTTTATTTAGTGTGAAGTAATTTTACAGTTCAAGATATATTATGAGTTTTTTACAATAACTTTCATTTTAACGTTCAGAAAAGGTTAACAAAGATCAGGGAAACGAGCCTTATTGTATTGTTAAAGTAACTGCATTCTAACTTCCACACGTTCACCTCCCGATGAAAGCCGGCACGGTCCTCCAATTATAGCAATAGGATTGGACATTGGAGACACAACCTATATCCGAGTTGTAGAATGTACTCGTACCTATTGGGAGCTTGGCCGTGGCCTTTATACGTGCCCTGTGAGTACTAAGATAGGATATGGCTCGCGGGAATCGTAACTATTTTCACTTCTTTTTATTCTCTGAACAACGTTGGACAAGGTAAAAATAAATTATAAGATAGTATATGACGATTGATATTTTAATGACCGATTATTAAATAAATAAAATAATGTATTGTTCAAAGTTCATAGTTCATCTAAGACTATTTACTGCAATAGTGCTAGAGAACAATTTTTGATTTGAGATTTGATTGAAGATAAAATAAAGTTCAGACACAGATAAGATTTATAAACGATCAGATGAGCAGGTCAAGTTTGGCAAAACCTTAGATGAAAGAAAGAGACACTCTAACTTCTAATCCTAAATCCTCACTGACTGATATGCAACGCAGAGCCCAAACCACTGATCCTATAAACTTGAAATATGAAATGTTGGTTGTTTTCGTTGTCTGGACGTGTGCTAAGAAGGAAGGAAGGATTTTTGAAAAAACACATTCTAAGGGGTCCAAAAGGGGCGTCAAAGTTTTTATATAAAACTCCCATATTTCATAATTGCAAGCGGGCAAAGTCGCTTTTCTTACACTAGTAATAAAATAATATTTACAACTTCGTCTTTGCCTTCGCATATTCTTCAGCAATATAATCATATTATAATTATAAAGTCAAGGACGACTGATGCGATATAAAGGTAGTACAGATTGATTGTACGTTGAGTGAGTGCCCTTTGGTGTTGGCCGGATATTAACTACCTAGGGCCTATTCATGAACCAAAACACTATTTGTCAAGTAGAACATTTTTCTTTGTTGTGCTAATTTACTATCGGATATTGCACAAAAGCTACGTTTTTCCAGCATTTACTATTCATCAAAGCTACCAGCTTTCACACAAGTCGGACTTAAGTGCACACTTTGTACCACGATGGAAATAAATTGGAATGAATTCCATAATGTACGTAGATAGTAGATCACTCAAAGAAGATTACTAAATTATAACGACAAAGATCTACGGTGAAAGCGTGCCTTTGTAGGCCACATCGAAAAATAATCCATAATATCATTAATTTATTCTGCTTCGTCGCATCATTTCACAGAGTAATAAGTTGTGATAATCAATAGTGAATAGTGGCGCTGCATTTTTAAATGGGTGATCCATTGCCGTGGGGTTACCGGCTTTAGAATAGTACCTCACCCTCTCTACCCGTGGTTGCCGTAAGAGCCGGCTAAGGATTATCCAGATCCAGAGAACGGGCAGCAGCGTCCTCTGTGTAAACCATCAAACTGCGCTCGCCAACCCACCTGCCAAGCGTGGCGAGTATTGGGAACAACCCCCCTTATGGGGGAGGCCTATGTTCAGCAGTGGACTTCCAACGGCTGCATGATGATGATGATGATGATGATCCATTTTACAACACGGCGCCACTATTCCCTAATTGCTGCCTTCTTCTCAGTTGCACAATTGTCACAAGTGTTCAACTGTGTAAAGAAGTAAACATGGTCTCTTCTTTATGCTTTTAAATATACTATTACTAACCTATATCCTATATTGGGTTTGTGTTTGGCCGCCGCTCCGCCTTTGTAGGTGCCGCCGCCGAGCGCCCGCTCTTCACCGAATCGTGGGTACTCGCTGTGGACGCCAACTAGTGCGACGCCCGCTTCTTCACCCGCCGCGTCCCGCCCGCCGCCCGAGTACGCTTTCATAGCGCCCGGGATCGAGAGCGTCGACACCGGCTTCCGTAGCTGAAATACCGAATGCTAACCGTGAGATTGTTTACATTAGTTTGAGATATAGTAATGATTTTTTAAAAATATTGGACATAATTATCTTCAATCGCAACTGTATGGACCACCGCTTTAAAAACTATTTTGCTATATTTTGTTTTTAAAGCGGTGAAGTATTTGGCGTTCTCAACAGATTAACTATGATTGTCTGGGACTGTTCATATTGTAACTGTTTCTTGACAATTACATTTTATCAATATCTATTTTGGAACAGAGATCATCTGAAACAGACCAGCCAGACCACAGACCAGAGATTTACACAAACTTGATGATTAGTAACAACTATAAATCCCGAATTAAACTCGTCAGCAAATTATTTTGCAAAAATGGAACGGGTCAAAAGTAACCACAACCGACTAGTGTGTATGAAGAATGTGATGATAATGGAAGAGACAAGATCAAAAGGCGTTTGTCATGATATTAAAGCAAGTGGATAGAAATAGTATCTGCCTACCTTAGAAGGAACAACGCGTGATTGTATAAATTTGTGAGTTCTTAATATAAAAAACAAAGTGTTACTGTAAGTAGCTGATGCAAACTTTTTCACAATTTCTGTGTAAGAAAAACTGAGGTTCCAGTGGACGGTGGAATGGAATGAGATCTTAATTAGATAAGGTTGGCGCATGGGACCGTTTGCAATTTTCCAGCTTCTAGTTTTTCCAGCGGACTTCTGAATTTTGTTTTTGCATTTGAAATTCAATCTATAGGGAATATTAAAAAGATCCATTACAAAAGTAGAGACTACCTTTTTATGAAAGACACAACGAATTCACGAGTAAATTCATTTCTGATTCCTTCACTGACTTTAGTCTTCTACCGTGAATTCTAATGAGGACTGATACTTTATTATTATTATCATTGAATCTGGTTTCTTGGCACGCGATCATATTTAGCTAAATGAATTTCGAAGCAAACTTCACAAATCCCACGTTGCAAGTAATCCTAGCCACTTAACCCATGAAATGTTGAACTTTGAAATGTCGCATGCTAATTCTTAATTAAAGTTACAGCAATTTAAAATAAAATGCATGCTATAGTTCATATTAATATAAATATTCTATGAAATGCTATAAATAATAATGAAATGCATTGCTATATTTTGTATGTATGTAGCACATTAATATTATGCACCATTATACCAAAGTGATTTCAATTTCAATTTTATAGCAGTGGGTAGACGAACGAAAGTTACCGACATAGCCCAGCGAATTAGCAAGTTGAAGTGGCAATGGGCGGCACATAGCACGTAGAACTGATGGTGGATGGGGTTGTAAAGTTGGAGTCGAATGGAGACAACAACCCGGCAAGTGCAGCCTAGGACGTTCACCCCAAGGTGGACAGACGATCTGAAAAGGATGGCAGGAACACGCTGGATGCAGCCTATTTGCAACCGGACTGGATGGAAATCTAGGCGGGAGGCCTATGTTCAGCAGTGGACGTCCTATGGCTGAGATGATGATGATGATGATTATGAATGGTAGGTATAATGTTAGCATGCAGCCCACTGCAACTCCTCTAATTTGAAAGGCTAAAACAATATGTTTAAACAGAGCACTTTATCAATTATAGCTGCCAAATAGTAATTGGCCAAAAAAGCAATCTGTCTTAAAAAAAATACCAGTTTAAATACAGTGTGGATATCCAGCAGCACCACCAGAATATTTTTTACACGGAATAGAATACATGTTTTTTATTAGTTTTAGTATTTTATTCTATAGTATTCTATTGCAAAATGTACTTTGTGCATATTATATGTAACTAATATTATTATGATCATTTTTATAGATCAAACAAGCGTAATTCCCGCTACTTCGTTCCCGTGAGAATTTCGGGAATCTCTTTCTTATTCCTTGTTAACATCATAATGGAAAACTACGTGCAAAACTCAATTCACTAGGTCAAGGGCTGGGTACGACGTCTGAAAGGACCAAATATAAAGAACTGCAGGCCATACGACCGTAAACAAAAATCAACTAAGTTCCAAAGGATCTGTAAAGTACAGGGATGGGCGTTGATGAGTATTTGTGATTTTTATTATATAGAGAAGAAGATAAGAAACCGAGTAGTACCTACCTATTTCTGAGTACAAACGTATATACATAAACGTACATACGTGTAATGAAATGAAATGAAATGAAATAGTTTTAATCCAGATTTCTACATCCATATTGTAAATAATTACATATCTTTTAAGTACCTAAATAACTAAGAAAATTTAAAACTAATAATAATCTAAAAAGAAAAAACTAGGTGATTGGTGAGTGTAGGTTTGTTGGAGTGTTGCGGTATGGAAAACTATAAAAACCGATTTTTCCGCGTTTTAGATCATGTTATGGTCTCCTGCATATTCTTCACATACAGCCAGTAGTTTGCGAATTGCAGATATCGAAGGAGCCAGGAGAACCATATCATCTGCATAGGCGATGGTTAATTACGGTGCCATTCATGGAACAGCCTACTCCTGTATTTATTGACTTATGGGATAACTGATCCATATATAAGTTAAAAAGGGCAGGAGACATACTTTCCTCTTGCCTCACGCCACATTTTAGCATAGAAGGAGAGGAAATAATTCATTCGAATAAATATTAAATAATAATAAATAAGAATAAATTATTTATGAAAGTCTACGATGGTAAAAAAGGATTTGCCCTAAATAAGTTGCTTCTCAAGCATGCACCAAAACCATTTCAGCAACGGTAAATATTAATATCATAATAATAACAATACTGCCAGTTTTGCCTGGCCAAATGTGCCAGACGACCAACTTATCTGTATTTTTTCATCTGCTATTTTCCACGTTGGAAAACTCATTAAATGCAGACGGTCAAGCTATGTGTCATGTTAGTGCGGAACTTTAGTAGCTTGATAAAAAGCTTGCTTTAAAAATGCGACAGTCTTTTAAAAATTGAGCAGTAGGTACTTGTATTTTTAGGACGTAGCATATAGAGAGGCACTGCGGCCTTCTAGGAATTTGTCACAATCGCTATGTAAAATTTACCGCATCGATGTTTTGTATTCCCCTGTTTCCTCAGAATGTTATAAACCCATTCTATAAAATTTATATCCTGATATTTTATAGTGAAATAACCTATGTCCCTGTCACTGTACTTTTTTTATAAACTCTTGGTTTTTTCCTAGTGAACTTCCAAAAATCCCAATTTTACTCGCGTTCACTACAAAAAATGTAGAGTTAATATATATATATATATATTTTATTAACTTACTGTATTCAGGAACAGGAAGGAATCAGGTAAGTAAACAGTAAACTGTAGGAAACAGGGGAATACAAAACATCGATTTAGTAAATTTTCCATAGGATTTTGTTAAACGCGCATCTATCTCTGCTAAGCCCGTATCTAGACATAGCATAACCAAGAGTGGATGTTCACTCTGCAAACGTAACCATTGTTACATGTTTATTGATAATGTTGGCATTGTGTATATGTATACACAAACCCAACTGGGTACCTACTTTGCGTTACGCTACTCTTTCAGGTCCTGTGCAAGTCTCAGTCAGCAATTTCCAACAAATCTGACCATCAGGCCGGTGCTTTGAGATCTTTGTCCTTTCTAACTGTCACAGCCTTGGTCCACCGGTTTCTATCCTGTCTGGCCAAATGACCTGCTTATCTCCACTTCAGCCTGGCTATTTGTATACCAACGTATTTTATCTAAGTGTGACATCGAATTTCTACGTTTAATACACGATCTATTACAGGTGTCTCAGTGTATCCCTAACATGGTTCGCTCCATATCTCGTTGAGCTACTCTGATCTTATACGCGTGCTCCATGATAAGTAGCCATGTTTCGTAACATTAAAATTTCAGTTTAATACAACAGTAGTATATCAAATAATATCATATCAGAGTTGGTCTGGGAAGTTCTATTAATTAATTTAGACTTCACCATACGTTACCATCCCCAACACCGTTTTAGAGGGAACCAATAATATCGAATAGGATAGCGGAGTCACGTAGACAATTCTGCTGAACTTTGGCGATCCGCAGCGTAATGGTGTCATTTGTATAAAGTATTGACTGAGAAAATGATTTTCAGATATTAGATGCTGCTTAATTTACTACTGTGTACAGTATTAATGCTCTCTTTGCTTTTAATTTTTTTTTTTTTTTCAGAAATGTTAAGGAAATCCAAACGTTAAAAGTTTTGATATCTTCAATCTTATCGTTCTTTGAGCTGAGGTTAACTTATAAAATTGATTATTAAGAACTAAGCCTTGTAAAAAGCCCTTTAACCAGTCCGTAAATTAGAATATGAAAAAGTGCTGAGTGGTTCCCAGCTATATAATAGCGCCACCCCTTGCTTATCCCGTGGGAACCGCGAGACCTTGCAGAGGGACATATTCGGAGAGTAGGTAGCACCAAGTATTACAATTACCGCGATCACCAAGCCGCCTGCCAAGCGTGGCGATTACGGTGAAATCCCTCTTATGAATAGTTTATGGCGTTCTATGGGGGAGGCTTATGTTCAGCAGGGACACTTTAAATATTACTGCGACAGGCGTCCTCCTGGTGTGGTTACAATTCATTCGTGGTTCATGTTTTCTATAGTTCCATTAACTCTATGATCCGCCGCAGACAGAGCAACTTTGAGTTTTGTGTAGTGGTTCCAGGCAACTTGCAACTAACTGCTTACATATATAAATAAACTGCGTAGACATACTAAGTTTATTTGCTAGTTTCGGTGATCGACAACAGTTTTCAGTTGCTGGATTCGGCCACTGAATTAGTTTCAAATTGTCGCAACGTCGCAAGTATTTTCCCAATCAGCAATGCATCGAACCATTTTACCTCCCCGTCTCCCGCAGCACCAGTCATGTTCAAGAATTGAAAAGTTTATTGAGAATCGCGGCAATCGTGAATTTTACATCTAACATTTTTTTCTACAACATTTCGAAAATTAATACCTAGTTTCTTAAACTGAAGTTGCCCTATATGCAGAGCGCTTTATATGTATAACATTAAAACTCCTGCAAGAATTAATATTATTACATTATTATTTTAATTTCCCATTTAATGTAACATTTTGCAGCTGTGGCATTCGTATTCGTCCTCGCGGTGCTGTACCCATCTTTTTGTTTTGTCTGTTTTTCCTGTTCGCTCTCCTTGTAGTAATTTTAAAAGCGCTGTCTTCATCTGAATGCTCATTATCCTAGAATTAATTCTCCTAGAAGTTGTTTGAGTTGAAACATAGTTACGCTCTACCCACTTTACCACTCACGAAATTGCACTATGCATAGCTTCTCCGTACACAACATGACTCGTACAAAGTAACTCGTATGTGTGGTTAGAATTTCATTCCATAAACCTATCCACGTGTATTGTAAAACAAAGATGTAAATGTAGTACGGTTGAGTATCTTAGAACAATAATAATAATAATTTGAATTTATACTCTAACAGAACGGTTTAGCCCAATTACACTGTTTGCGTCAATTGCATATAGGTTATGTTGACAACATATTATACTGCCAAGCCATTAAGGTGCCAAGATTCCACACCTCCTCCGACCAAATAACTGCCCCCTATATATCTTACACAAAACAGCCGAGACCTACAGTATTAACGTGCCATCCGAAACACCTCGTGAAAAGTCCACATGGTGAGATTCGATCCAGGAACTCCGAATTTTAAGCCAGGCATATTTCCGCTGGGCCACACTTAATATTGATATGATTAGTATATTTTTATGTATTTTAAGTACCTTATGTGCAACCTTGAAGTCTCGGGTTAGGTTTGTTTTTATAGGTCACATAATATGCATTGCTTTTTCTTCAAGATGTTTTATTTCTCGAGTCAGGTAACAAAACTACAGGCGCACATTTAAACGCATAGGACACCTTACCTTCCATCCCAAACTCGATGGATTTATGTAAATTACTCAGTACCCTTCGTAAATAGAGTTGCCCGAAAAAGGTAGAAAGTAAATATACACTGATATAGAATCCTTGCTGTTGAAAACTTTGGACGTGACAGATATAAGAATCTTTGTTTTCATAACATGTTCCGCATAAAGATGTATCTTTCTTGTAGATTGTATTATTTTGTACGTACAAAGCAAAAACTTTGTATTGTTATAATACAGGTTGTTTGTAAAGATCTCGAATAAAACTTTTAATGCAAATACATTTTATAGGCATGTAGTACATTGTTCGTGGTGAAACAATTTTGAACTGAACAATATTATCATAGTAATTTACACAAAAGTTTGTGTGTGTGTTTATCAGCTCAACAACTACGATAGGCACTAACATAACATACAATCATGCCTTTTTTCCGAATGGATAGGCAGAGGTGTACCCAGGACTCAGTCCCATTGGACACCTACATTTCGCCATTCCCATGTAATAGGGGGCGGACACAGTTCCAGACTTCAGATTGTCACTGAGATAATTCCTAATGGAAAAATCTAAATAATATATTACCTGACCTGGGGCTTGAACTCGGGACCATGAGGTCCCGAGTTCATCATTGCAGATCATGAGATCTGCAGTCAAACTTGCGCTCTAATTTATCGATATATAATAATTATCTAGATAGCTGAGGGTAATAGGGCTGCTGGATGCAAGATATCAAATAATATTATGGAAAAATTAGGGCAGTATGGAATAAGCACTCAAGGTAGCTTAATCTTTGTTTTTTTTTATTGCCTACTCCTTTTGAAAAAAGGTGTGATTTTATATAACGTTACATAGCGCAGTTATTTGAAATATTATCTGAAGAAAACCATTTGAAAATTGAGTTAACGAAACCTGTTAGAACCATCAAAAGCGTCATGATATTAAAATATTGTAGTCTTATCTAGGTCAGTGAAAGATCACAGCAACAAAAATATAGTGATCTTAATAGATTCGACCCGCGAACACCAGCTTGCCAGTTCTACTAATTATTGAATCTATTTTGAATAAATTCAAATCTCATAATGCAAATAATCCGATCAGCTGATGGTATTTTGTATGAGAAGTCGATTTTGTTTTTTCTAATTTCTCTACCGGGTGAGGATTTAGTTTCAAGATTTGTCCCGAACGTACATAAATAATAATTAAATACATAATATGATTATGTCGATTTCCCATTATAATAATAATATGGGAAACCTTCCTCACTCTGTCATCTGGTCCCAAACTAGGCTAGAGGCCTGTACTATGGTAACCAGATGACAGATATACATACTTATATAAGCTTATAAGACCCAGACCCGGATCAAACATGTTCATGCACACAGATGTTTTACCTGGCCGGGGATCAAACCCGGGGCTTGCGGCACAGAAAGCAGAGTTACTACCATCTGAGCCAACGAATATAATCAATAGACATATTAATTTAATAGGCGTGTATACATTATATAACCCCTAGAGATGTACTTCAGATAACTTTATTAGGCTTGTTGATACGTGCATCAATCACTTGTACCCTTCAAGCCTTTCATAGTCTACTCGTATATTCGCTTATAACCGACAAGGATGGATGATAAATAGTTGTCACAAAAGCTTACAGAGAGAAATCGCGGTAGCAATAATATATCATGTCGTTTTTTTATATTTATAACCATGGCAGGTGAAATTAAAATAATTCCTGATAGGTATATACGTGTTGAATAAGTTATAAATAATATTATGTGATATCGTAATATCTTTGCAACAAAATCATTTTACGTTAACATTGAATATCGATCTCTAAAGAGCATAATAATCTAAAAAGCTTCATCTGCACTACCGTTTTTAGGCAAAAGTCTTTAATGTAAGAAGTTGAAATTAAATTGGAATGTATAATGGAAAATAAAGTTATCAATCGCCAAACTCTTCCAAGTTTTCTTCTTGTATTGTCAGAGAAAAGTTGATTCGATTCGAGAGAAACATAATAATAAATGATCCAATTGTTCCGTATCCAAACAATTCATCTGTCACTGTCACTCCCACGATCGAACCATCTCTAATGAATGAAAATAAGGGATCTTTCGATTTCATTAGTAGAAATAACGTCTTTCTTCTAATTAAATACTTTATCTGTTACTCGTATGTCACCAATTAAATGTCCATCACTATTTTTATTAGTTTCCAAGTGTCTTGTAACGTAGGTAATGTTTTTTTGTTATAGTCTTTGCTTTGTTATTTAACTTAATTGTACCCGTGGCTTTACTCTTTGAAAACCTAAATAACCTTTGTCCTTTTCTATACCCCTGTCAACATAATTTAAGTGACATATAAGGATGATTAGTTGAGTAGTGTAGGTGTGAAGTGTAACAATCAAACAATCGTTTTCATATTATGTATTATACGATTTAACCGATTTTTTTGCCTGAGGGCTGATTTTTTTAAATAAAAAAATCATTACAGGTATTTCAATACTTACGGAAGAATAAATATACTTGTGGAATATATCAAATTACGTTGTTTAAATACAAAAAATATTACAATAAAAAGGAAATAACCATGTGCGGCCTCAAACCAAACACTAGTGATTAATATACATTCACGCCTTTTTCCCGAAGGGGTAGGCAGAGGTGTACCCAGGACTCAGTCCCATAGTAGATACACCCACATTTCGCTAGTATGTTATTGGTCCCATGTAATAGGGGGCGAGCCTATTGCCATCTACCGGGCACAGTTCCAGACTCCAGGCAGTTATTGAGATAATTCCTAATGGAAAAATCCAAAACACTTTGCCTGACCTGGGGATCGAACCCGGGACCTCTTGATTGGCAGTCGAGCATGTGCCCTCTCCGCCACCGAGGCAGTCCGAGCACTATAGTGATTAATAATGAGTTATTTTAAAAGTATCAACTATGCGTTTTTTAGGGTACCGTACCTCAAAAGGAATAAGTAACTCTTATAGGATCACTTTGTTGTCTGTCTGTCTGTAGGATTGTAGGCGGATTGTTTATCGGGATTGGAAGCGTTTTGTTCAGGTATCTAGGTATGGAACCCTACAAAACGCATACATAATAAGTATGCCATAACAATTAATTTATGATAGTGAGTAACAAGACGAGTGAATTAGTTGCCTGATGGTAAACATCATTATTGCCCATATCAGACACAGTGCCATCCAGTGTTTTTAAATTCAAAATTCTGCGCAGCACTGCACTGCGCCTGTCACCTTGAGATATTATTTGTTGAAACTCGTCATGCCCAGTAATTTTGCTGGTAACATTGTGCTTCAGACCGGAACACAGGAATGTTTGCACATTACTGCTCGGCGAATTAATAACAGGCAAACGTGTGGTACTTTCTCAGTCGGCTGCAAAAGAGGCCTACCACTACAACCAAAACCATAATATTTTTTTATTTTTTTTTTAATTTTGGACAATATTTTAATTCAAATAACAACAGTTCCATATAATCCATTTATAAAAAGGATTAACTGATGAAAGCCATAAGCTGGACTATGGATTATAGGTACTCTTTTACTTTAACTGCGGTTAAGTTTTGGTCCAAAATATCTTGTCAACTTTACAGATTCACAAAATGTGAGGTGATTATCGTCATCATCATCATCATCTCAGCCGCTGGAAATCCACATTATGACATTATGGAGATTATGGCCCACAAGGGGGGTTACGCCAATTGGTTGGCGAGCGCAGTTCAATGTTTTAATGTAGAAGAGACTGCTGAATATTCTCTGAATCTGATAACCCATAGTCGGCTCTTACGGTAGTCACGGGTAGAGTGAGTGGGGAACTATGCTGGTACTGCCAAAACAATGTGAGCTGATGTTGCCTCTTTATTATATGAGGATGACTGGCAAATAACATTGATACAGCCTTGTTTATGGGGAGTATTCTTTACAATCTATGATCCTTAATTAAAGGTGTACTATGGATTACCCGTCACGGGAGTCAAAAGAACAAAATCGTTTACGATTCCGCTGGAATTACTCTACTCCTACCATAAAATGACAGGGAAGTCGTTCGACTTATTTATGACAAGTCGTAACCTATGTTTCATGTAAAGCGAAAGGAATTTATACATACATTAAATATTATATAAAAGAAAGGAAGAATGAAATAAGCGCCCTTTGTGGGAATCATCTTCTGATAAAATTTAAATAGCATAACATAAAATCACTCCTTTTTCCTAAAGGGGTTGGCAGAGGTACATCCACTTCCCAGTCCAATAGTAGTACACTCAGACTTCGACAAAATATAAATAATATATCAAAAAAGTATGAACAAGAGCCCATTATTTTTAAACGGTTTTATTGAGCTTGATTAGTTATTATTTAATTCTTTGTTTGAGTTAAAATTAATTGACTTTTTATCCATTTGTTGTTGACAGATTGATTATATATTTAGATTTATTTTTTCTGATTTCTTTTTATTTCAATTATTAGGTACATTATAAAGTACGTTTAAATATTATGTTATTTATCCAATAACTAGGTTCAGCCAATCTCTTCTCTATGGTAAACTAAAATTACCACAGTGTAACCGCTTGTGTTGGAATCCTCGTAGCAAGTAATTTTTTTCCGTGGTTAACGAACCATAGCCCACATTTTTAGGCGGCTTTGGTGTTTTATTATTTTGAAAAAGTTACCATTTTTCGCTTAGCATTTGTGGTTTAAAGTTTTGTAGGTTTACCTTATCTTATTTAAAAACAAACATGTTGTGGCGATAAAACGTAGGATTTCATTTTAAAGTACTGACAGATATAACAAAACTTTTAATTTGAAAACTAGATAGGTCAGTTTATTTCGTTGACTTCAAAAGGCATCCAGTTTCAAATTATACAATTTAATAACTTGGTAGCATCATTTGAAAGGAAATTAAAAAGGCTTTGAATGGCAGGTTTCAGATAAGAATCCAATTAAATATTTCATAAAAACTTGGCTGTTGCTCCCTAATTGTCTTGTTTCATTTTTTTTGTCCAAACTTTGTTAATTACTGTCTTTTTTATGATAAAATCTAAATTTAGAGAGCTGTCTAAATTTTGATTAGAATAAATTGTAGATGCCAACTCTTTTATTAAATTAAACATAGAGCTGAGCTGCACCAGCTAACCTTAATATTAACTGAAGCTTAACCAACCCTCATCACAAACAAAAACGAGACAATCCTTAGAGAACTACATATAAAATCTATCTCTCAACAATCTGTAGGCAATAGGTCCTAAAATTCTTTGGAAACACAGTCAGGAGAGACCTAGATAGCCCGGAAAGGCTAATCATCACTGGCTGTGTTGAGGGTAAGAGGGAGAAAGGAAACTCCTACAAGATGGACACACATGACGCAGGACGCTACGGGGGCTACAGATGGCGCAGGCAGGCATGGATCTTGACGCACCATAATCACGTCTCTCAGACCTAAGGTCACGAATAAGAAGAAGAACTGACCCTTATATGACTAGATACATATACATAATAATATGTACAAACGTATGTATAATACGCGTTGCTCGCTAATGTTAACGTTATAATTGACGTCATTAACAAATGCTTAAATAGTGCCACGCGTAATATTGCTACTTATAGGAGGGTTGGTTAAGCTTTAGTTAATTTTAAAGTTACCTGGTGCAACTCAGCTTAAATGAAACGAAAGACAAGCAGCTCATTCACTTATGAAATCAAATTTTGCGTTCATAATTATTGGTATAGAAGATTATATGTCGGAATAACAAGTTAATGAAAAGATATATTTTCTTTTTACGGTATTAGGGAAAAAATTTACGAACACCTTTTAATATAATTAGAATATCATTAAATCACAGATTATTTCGCTCTGCCATTTTCACCTGCATTTAGGTCATTGGCACATTTAGCTCGGTAGACAAAAATAGATCTTACATTTATTAAAACATGGTCTATATCCGGAGTATTTATTTCATTACTGTGCGTGACCAGAAAACGCCCATGTCATTTGGCGAGGGTGCGGACCACTCGACCGATGAGCTCCTAAAGAATAAAATAAATTTTAATTTTTCATGGCCATAACTACAATTATTTTTCTGCGTAGTCTACAATAAGGTTTTTTACGAGTATATATAGAAAGGTTAATTTTTCAAAATTAAATTGGTGTCAGTATTCAGTATGTATGAATATCGTAAAAGTGTGTCAAGTGCTCTCAAGGACTGGGAGACTCTCATTCGTGAGGTTCTTTTGTGTATTCACTTTCTTTATTGTCTTCTACTAAAGCAGTGTTAATTATTATCAATTAGATAGATAAACTCTTTATTGGTTTAGGTACCAATAGTTTTGTAACCAAATTAAAAATATTATAATAACATATTATTATACTAGAATATTTAGTGTATATTTAGATTTTTAGTGTCAAAAACAACATGCACAGTGCACCGCCCTCCCGCCCGCAAAATTGCATGCAAAGAGGAAATGCTATAAGGTATTATTTTTGTTAGTGACACCATGGTTACCAGTGTTAGTGAGAAAAAAAACATAAGCGGGAGGGCGGTGCACTTTGCATGTTGTTAATGACACTAAAATCGGAATTAAAACGAAATATTCTTGTTCTAGGAGTTTACAATGGAGTTCCGAAAAGTAACGCCAAATTCAATCAAAAACATATTATTTTATTAACTTTATAATTTTATAAAAACAATCCGTTTTGTTACACCATGGTAGGTTTAAATTAACAAAGAATCAAAAAACTACTTTCCCGAGTGTAAAAATAATGAGTTTCATAACTCCGTTTTTTACCCTATTAGTGGTCCACAAACAAGAAACCTTAAAATTAAAATACAATACAAAACTGTTACATTACTGGTTTTTGGTACTTTACTAGTAAAATTCTTGTTAAAACATAACTTTTATTCATGGACAAGGTTACTTAGACGTACCTCAAGAAACCAATAGCTATTTAGAAAGGAATCCAAATTCATTAAACTCGTAAGAACAATGTGATTTTGTGGATTTGGTCTGTTTGTACTCTTAAAGAATAGTAACACAAGCAAAGCACTTAAAGTAATTTAAATAAATCATCTCACTACTGTACACAATGAGCTTAAGAATAATCCCACAGTGTCCTCTGATTCGCCGAGAAGATTTAGTGAATTGTGTACTGGAATCGTAATTTATAAGCAATTAAAAGTTTTACTGAGCTAAATTCTGTTAATTTAGTTCAGTGGTTTTACATGCCAGAAAAGTGTAGATAAATATAAGCATAAATAAGTATTAAAGAGTGTATAAAGCTGTAGAATGTGGAAGCTGTACTATGAATTAGCAACAACCACTGAATATATCATGAATCTACGAGAATCAATATTTCCTTACTTCGTCTTCCATCCCATAAGGTACTGCGGTCGTCAGTTTTCTTAAGAAGTTACTACACTACTCTTATTAATCGTCCGTAAAATAACCCGAACAGCTTTCTTCAGTATTATAATTTGTACTTTTTAGTAAACGTACATAATAATAAATACCACTTCCCACTATTACTTTCTAATTGGAATTTTAAATGGATATGGTGTAGCTAGCGACCATTTCATATTACCTAGCTAAGCTAAGCCAAAAGTAAAATGATTTTGAACTCTCGTCTGACAGAAAGCTTAACGTGTCTGTGCATTTGTCTCTGTCCGTGGCATCGTAGCTCTTAAATGAATGGACCTATTTCAGTGCAGTTATTTATAATGTTCAAAAACTGTTATGACGTGAGTTTTCCTAGCTATGTCTCGTGAAAATCTATTCTACAGTTTGAAAATTATCAGCTCTTTTCTAACACCTTAAATATATACCTTCCCAGCTACTTCCAGTGGTCTGATCGATTCCAAATTTGTTATACTGTCACTAAAACAATATTGCAACAATTTGGTAATCTTGATTTGAATCCGCAGCATCGATCTTGAAGGTCTTGAAGGTTCAGTTGGGTCGGTAGTCAAATATTGTGAGTGGGTTTGCACAGATGGATGGTGACCAAGGTTTGATTATGGCACAGGAAAAAAGAAAGGCCTATTATTGTTTCTATTGGATTGCCAGATAATGTTATTTTCCAGAAATGGGGTCTTATGAGATTAGAGTACACTTCAAATTACACAAAAAGCTAGGTGAGATTTTAAGCCAGCAGTATTTTTAATTTCCCTTTTTTTCCTACTGACGGCCTCGGTGGCGTAATGGGCGCAAGGTCGACTGCTTATCATGAGTTGCCGGATTTGATCCCCAGGATCCCAAAGTATTAAATATTGGATTTTTCCATTAGGAATTATCTCAATAACTGCTTGAAATCTGGAACAGTAGCTGTGGCTGGTAGATGGCAATAGGCTCGCCCCCTATTGCATGGGACCAATATCATACTGGCAAAATGTGGGTGTGCCTACTATGAGACTGAGTCACGGGTACACAAGACCTCTGCCTGCCCTTTAGGTGTGATTGTAATGTGTTTTTTTTCCTAGATTTTTTCTAGGATGTGAAATATTTGCTGTCCTCAAAATTATGTAAAATTATTCATGTGACTTTTAAAAAACCTTATCTACAATGAATTTGCAAACGGTGAACGAACAATGTCCCATTATGAAGGAAATTGAGTGCACCCAAACAGTTTGTCTTTTACAGGAGGGATTCAATATTTTTCAAGGGTTTCTAAATGAAAATGTCTAATAAGTAAATCTTCATATTTTATTATTACAATTATTTTGTTACATAGTATAAAACAAATTTTCTTTTCACATCTGTCTGACTCTATATCCGCTAAATTCATCTTAACCACTTAACTGGTTTTGATGCGGCTTTCACTAATGAATGGAGTGATTCAAGAGGAAAGTTTATATATGTATTAAATTAGGATTTGGATTTTGTGTAAATTGGTTAAAATTTGAGAGGTTGAAAAAATCTTGCTGACTGGGAGCTATGTAAACCAATATGAAAATACCAGTATGAAATGATTCCTCTTAAAAAGATGTACCAATTCGCGAATCGTTAGTCCTATATTAACAACAATAAATAATAACGAAAGTATGAAACAAAATTAAATTATTAATTATTATTATTATTCCTAAGTCATGCACGTAGATGCATCTTTTAATTTATTCCATACAAAAGGGTTCTGCATAGCTGAACTGAATTTATCCTCATGTCTTTGTCAGATGTGCGAAATAAAGTGACAGTAAAAGCAGTGACCGCATTTTAATTACAACCGTATTTTAACTTTAATGAGTACTCCACTGAAATTGACATGGAAGGGTCAAATTGAGTCCCTGGGCATGTTTTATAGGGCAAGATTATACTAACCGTCACCTATAAGGCGTTCTTATATGAACGGCAAACGCAGCAACGCTTTATCTGATAATATTGCATTAGTTTACGGTAATAGGTTTGTCCTAATTGCGATGCACTGCGACGCGATATGATATTTTATCGCGTCGCTTTTGTCGTTCACAAGTAACACAAAGTTCGATTAAAACAGTAGAAAACACATATTATTTCAAGGAGAAGTATAGATTCGTCACTTCATGCTCCCAAATTCTAATAAGATTAAACTCTCCTAATCCGTAAAAGTCAATAGCTAAGTCTAGTCCGACATTATAATTCAATTGGTTCTATCTAATCGCATCTGCCTCCGGCCCATCAATCTCGGCTATGAATAATAATCATCTCATTGACACTTAGCAATAACTAGAAGAAGCAGTCGATATGCATAATATTAAAATGTTTAACGTGCTCCTACATTACCGCCAGATAATGACTGCCATTTAACTGTCACTCACAAACGCAATAACCCCCGCCTGTTAATTTGTAAGCGGGGATGGAATAATTAATAAGTGCTGATGATATTTTCTCGCACAGTTTATTATGTTTTTGATGGGTTTGATGAGATTTGTGTAGGAGGCAGGTATTTAATATTTATTGCAAATTGAGTAAATTTATAATTTGCACTGTCATGGCTTTTAACAAAAACCTTAAGATTATTAATTATTATTCATTACACGTACTAATGTGTACAAACTCAAAAAGTTTTATTCAAATAGGTCATACATAATCTGACACTTTTGCACGTCAATGAAGATAACAGTACTGAGTCTACCGTGCGTTCGGAGAGATACATCTACAAGAAGAACGCACAAGAAACTTGTAGGGCTTAATTTTTTCAACAGATAGTTTCACAATATTTGGTTTGGTTACATTCGTTTTCTTTGAAGGTGCCGCGAGGCGGCTTTGCAGAAATTTCCAAGCAGAAAGAGATGTATACATTATATTTTATACTAGTGGCCCGCCCCGGCTTCGCACGGGTAGCAGAAGTAGGTATAGTGAACGTTTTAACAGGATACAGGACATCTTAGCAGATTGACACAATCCTATAGAAAATTTACGAAATCGATGTTTTGTATTCCCCTGTTTCCTCCGAGAATAATTGATTTTATCCATAAATTTATATCTTTAAAATTAGGAGATGAATTAGGCTATGCCCCTGTTATTTTATTTTTGTAACCTTCATTTATTTCTAGTGAACGTCTAATTACGCGAGTAAAACTGGAAGAGTTTTTCATGTTTTTAAAGAATCATACTTCATTTAACAATGAGTTTGTAGAAAAATTAAAATGACAGGGACATGCTCACCGAAGACCTAGATTTTATAAAAAAAAACCATTGCTCTGACGCAGTTATCTAGGGAGGAAACACGGGAATACGTTTGTAAGGAAAAATCACCCCTCATGTAACCTCTTAACAATGTGGAGTAAATTCGTGATACATTGTATTTTTATAGATATAACTCTAATGGTTTACGCAGCGCACGCAAATTAATGACTATTTCTGTTACAGTGACCAAACCATAACAGATGGAAACATTTTCCGAGGCCTATTTTGATGATATATAAGTACTACAAACCCCTAGTACATTATTTCTACCACCATTAATTTACATACCGCATGGTACTTACACGTAAAAATAATGACTTCTTCGATTATTGTGACTAAACCAAAACAGACGGATATAATGTCCGTGGACTATTTTTTGTAGATAGTGATAATTACTACAAACCCCTAGCCCTAGAACATTACTTTATCCTACCACGAATAGTTTTCACCGCATGCATATAATGACAGTTTCGATAATTGTGACTAAACCAAAATAGATGAATATACTAATGTACTAATGTTGTCTAGACTGTAAAAATAATCTATTGTCAAAATTTCATCATCATCGGTCCAGTAGTTTTGGCTCTGGGTTGATGAGTCAGTCAGTGAATCACTTTCTCTCTTTATATAATAGTATAGATACCAAACCTCATGATATGACTTTAAATTCAAAATAAACACAGTTCTATCTACGACAACCCGGACAAAATCACAGCTTTAAAAGCGAAAACATGGAGATAAAACTACTTAACACTTCAAGCACAGGTTTCACTCCAAATTTTTAACAGCTCCTAATTCCAGTTAAGTATACAAGAAGTCGTAAACGTGCGCTCCGTAACGCTGCGAGATTCTCACTTTTTCACTTAAGATCAAGTTGATAACGGTCGTTTAATATAGCCGCTTTGCTGCCTCTATAGAAAAGTTTTGACTAGACAAAGTAGGTTGGGGAAGTGCCACTCAGCTAGAATGCTAAGCGGGAATTTTCCCAGCTACCTCGCCACTTCACTTAGTAAAACTGAGCGGCATACGCTGACTGTGGCCACTTATATGCGAGTGCAGCTTTTGGTACGAAATGATTATATGCTGCAAATTGACGGTAAATATTATCTAGACTCTGGGTTAAAAAGCATAGGGCATAGAACATTTAAAAGCTTGATGTTGAATTAAACCATGTCAATGCAAGTTTAAAAAAGACGGGATAATTTATGTATTGTTCAATGAATGATGGTTTACTTTGATCATGTCACAGTTTTATCCTATGAAGTTTTTAGAAACCTACCTTAGAGAATACTAAAATATCTGCCTTATAAGATGAAACTACTCACCCCATTTCTTAAACATTTTGTAAATTATAGAGTTAGAGAATTTCTGAATAACGCTGTATATATCTCAATCTCAATATCAAAATGATCAAAGCAAGGAGAGCAAAGACGAGGTTGGAAACTCGTTGGCAAGTTATATTTGCACCGGGTGCCGGGTAAACATGGACAGCATCACAGCACTTTAATAAACTAGAGAACAGGCCTCATAAGTTTGCTAACTTCGTGCAACTACGACAAAGTTCGATGCTACGATTAAAGATGCATCCGGCTTAAGATACTTCGGAGCATTCGAAGTTCATTAGTGCTGATTAATAAAATACGGTGAGGTGGAAAACCGATATTCTTTGTTCAGCAAACTAACGTTTGGTAAAAGTTTTATAACATTTTTAATAATTCACCTTCAAGTCAAAGCGATTTAAAACTTTAACTTTGTTTTTTAAGCATATTTATTATATATACATATTTATTCTGGCTTATTCTCATTTCTCCATCATTTTTTTCTCATCACATCCAATGTTATAATTAGCTAGGCTCAAGTATAGTCAATATAAACAAGTGAAAAAAAAAATTACTATGTAGATGTGCTAGAAGAAACTATGGCGTTTCTTCCGATGAAAAAAGTCTTAGGCGTTTCTGGATACAAAATACCTACATGTTAATGTTAACCCGATTTTCTCTGATTGTACTTAGTAAACAAAACACTGTGACGTCCAACCACTACATCGGGAATCAGAGTCATGGGGAAACACGAAGGGTACCCATTGATTTGGTAATTATGACGCAAAGAGCAAAATCGATAATATTATAATTATAAACTGTCGTATATTTTTTTAACATTGAAATTACGGAACATGCGATAAGAACTAGTACTCTGCTCAGTACAAACACTTGAGTTACATAATAATATGGTTTAATCAAATAATCTCTAAAAAAAATTGATATGTTTGTGAAAATAATCACACCTTTGCCAGTGATTCATCCGCCAAGCAGTATTGTACAAACATTACTGTGTTCCGGTCTGAAGGGCAAATGTTACCAGCGAAATTACTGAGCATGCCGAGATTCAACTCAACACTCAACTGAATATCTCAGGGTGACAGGCGCAATGCAAACACTGGGTGGCACTGTGTCTGATATGGGCAATCATGATGCTTACCATCAAGCACCTGATTTGCTCGTCTTGTCACTCAATATCATAAAAAAAAGTAATAGTTACTTGCGGCCATGTCAAGTTTACTCTCAAAAAAATATATAAATTTCGGAGGTGGCGACTCGATTGCGTGGTCGAGTTGACTCGTATTATACGATTTTTAATGTCTATGTTCAGTGAAACTAGTTCCCTGAACTTTAATATTGCCTTCGATAGGCTCGTTATAATACCAAATTGCCATAATTGTAATACCAAAGCTCAATCGCCAATACTTAATCACGTCGATTTCCATTATATTATCATAATTGATTGTGCCATACTTCTTTGTGACATACTTCTGGATCTGCTCTAAGCACGAACGAAATACGTATAATAATGAACAATAATATAATATATGGAATAAGTGTTAAAAAATCCCAGGACCCAGTGCCATAGTAGATAGAATTAAACCAGTTATGTTTATATTCAGGCAGGAGCGAGCCAATTTCTTTCTACCGCGCACTGTTCCAGACTCCAGATTGTTCTACTTAATACAGAATAGAGGACCTCTTAGCAGTTTTATACATTAGAATAGGCTTGCATTAAATTCTTATTTCATGGTTAAAATCCTTAAAAACATTAATATCCTTATACCTACTTCACACATCAGCACTTCGTAGCAAAATAACATCAACAAGATAAACATAACATAACATACAATCAGGCCTTTTTCCGGAATTTGTAGGCAGAGGTGTAACCAGAACTCAGTCCTATAGTAGGTACACTCATATTTCGCCAGTATGTTATTGGTCCCATGTAATAGGGGTCGAGCTTATTGCCATCTTCTGGCAAAAACAGTTCCAGTCTCCAGGCATTGCAAGGATAAGTTATTCAAGTCTAGTTTAGCAACATGATAAACTTGCTGTAATTATGTTGACATTTTCTACAAAGCGAAGTTACACATCGGATGCAGTTTAGCTCTTTTATTACGTATTCTATTACTACTTTCTTGGTAGTGACCCACTTTACGTTGTGATGTAAACTGTTATTGTCTCACGAAGCTTAAAATATCGGTTTTGTTAGTTACAAACTGTAATGACAACTTTTATGGAAGCTAATTGGTTAATTTGGTATTTGTCTTTGTCTAACGGTCAGCAATGTTTGGTTGGAAAATGTAACATGAATTGGTTATTGATAAGTGAGCTAGCGCCCTGACCAGATACCGCAGTAACTAAAACAATAGTAATGTGCAAACATTACTGTGTTCCGGTCTGAAGGGCAATATTACCAGCGAAATTACTGGGCATAACGAGATTCAACAACTAATATCAGAATCTCATGGTGACAGGCGCAGTGCAGTGCCGCGCAGGATTTTGAATTCTAAAACACTGGGTGGCACTGTGTCTGATATGGGCAATCATGATGCTTACCATCAGGCACCTGATATGCTCGTCTTGTCACTCACTATCATAAAAAAAAGCGGTATCTACTCGTATCTAGTCGGAGCTTGCGCGGAGACCTACCAGTAATATAAGAATTGATGAATTAAAAGTAGTTATTATTTTAGTTTAACGTCTCATAGATATATTATAATAACATTATTGTACACCACACACAATAAAATTACATAACACGACACAGAAACTATAGTTAAATGAACAATGGAGAGGATTTATACATAGAAGATGACGGTTATGTACTGTAAATTTTTAAAAACGAAATAATTTACATCACTCAAGAGTCAGATGAAGTTGTAAAACAAAGACTTCGATAATTGACAGGCTCGTTGGCTCAGATGGTAGTTACTCTGCTTTCTATGCCGCAGGGCCCGAGTTCGATCCCCGGCCAGGTCAAACATTTGTGTGCATGAACAATGAACATGTCTGTTTGATCTGTGTCTGGGTGTTATAAGCTTATATAAGTATGTTTATCAGTCATCTGGTTACCATAGTACAGGCTTCTAGCCTAGTTTGAGAAATAAAATAAAAATGAATAAATAAAATTATTTTACCGCCCTCGTAAGACAATCAATGTGTTATTATCTCAAGTAGGATAATTACGTAAGTAATTGGTCAAGTTGTCAAGTTACCGAACTCGTTGCTACGTCATTTTAACCCCAAGCTGAGGACCAAAATAAGTGGGGTGTAATAATATCCTGTTACTTAAGTAACAGGAGGCTGACACAACTTGGATACGTAGCCAGGAGAGAAAAAGGATGTATATAATTTTTTATTAGCTTATTCTCATTAAAATAGTCTTCGTTCCCATGGGAATATCGGGATAAATAGTACCCTATGTGTTATTCCAGGGTTGACTAACTACACACGGAATTTCAGGTCAATCAATTCAGTAGCTTTGTCGTGAAAGTGTAATAAACATCTATCCATCCATCCTCACAAACTTTCATATCTTACTAATATTATAAATAAACAGTGTGCAGTTTGCAAAGTGCAATATCCTAATGAACAACAAAGATATAAAGACGTAACTAAGACCGAAGTGCGACCGAGACAACATTATTATTCGCTAGTACCACCTCACTTTACTGACGTACCTGGACCTAATGGGACCTAAATTGAGCTTTCCATTTTCGAGAAGCTAGTACCTCATCTCCCCTTTTCTTTAAATCAATGGGTAAAACATTGCAAATAAAGCTATTTATATTCAAAAGTAGGTTTAAGAAGAAATTTTGCATTAATTGCAGTAAGAAAACGTTGGGCGTTGGAAATAATTGGCCTAATAAAGCTCGTGTAAATCTCAGGTTGGATTAACAATTTCATTGCCTTCCTACTTTACTATTGGATAAGTTTGAATAATATTCTTAATTACGCGAGTACCGTCAACGTCGCTGTTATTGCTAAAGTTTATTTTTATAACTTTGAGCAATATAAGTTTATATTACTTGGAAAACCAATAAGTAACTTGCTATTTCCTTATTAGATACGTAGTTATTGAAAATCTGAAAATATTTCATAAACGAATATTAATGGTTATTTGAGTTCTACATAACATAACATCACGCCTTTTTCCCAAAGGGGTAGGTAGTAGTCAGGACTCAGTTCCACAGTGGCTACTCCCATAACATGTTATATTTTTGGTCCTAATATTGGTGAACCTTTTTTTTATGATATTGAGTGACAAGACGAGCAAATCAGGTGACTGATGGTAAGAATCATGATTGCCCATATCAGACACAGTGACACCCAGTGTTTTAAAATTCAAAATTCTGCGCGGCACTGCACTACGCCTGTCACCCTGAGAAATGAGTTGTTGAATCTCGTCATGCCCAGTAATTTCGCTGGTAACATTGCCCCCATACCGGAACACAGTAATGTTTGCACATTACTGCTTGGAGGATGAATAACTGACAAAGGTGTGGTACTTGCCCAGGCGGCCCCTGCAAAAGAAGCCTGCCACTACAAATTATTTAGTATATTTCTCTACCGAGCACAGTTACAGACTCCATGCTGTCATTGAGATAATTTGTGATTGAAATATAGAATACCACTTTTCCTTAGCTGGGAATCAAACCCGGGACCTCATGATTGGTAGTCAAGCATGCAAACACTACGCCACAGGGGCAGCTAGGCACCGAGGCATGTGAGAGGCACGTGCAAACTTCATTTTAGTATTATCGTATTAGCTGCGAGTTGCAGACCTGACCACCTGACCAGACATGACCGGACATTTCTATTTACAGTCCTGAGTTAAGTCTACCAATGTAGACTAAATATTAATTATAAATTAATTTGTACTCTAACAGAACGGGTCATCTCAATTACACTGCTTGAGTCAATTCATATGGGTTACATAACCCATATGAATATATAGGTTGTTCACATGGACAACCCATATTGTCAGAGTTTCAGGTCGCCGAGATTCCTACTAGGCGTGAGGCAAGACCTAACGACTGCCCCCTACATATAGGAAATTATAGGGACCTACAGTTTAACGTGCCATCCGAAACATGGTAAGATCTCTGAAGAACATTAAAATACCAATCTAAGGAGCTTGAACTGAACGAGCTGGCAAAACAATTACTATATAGGTATACCTGTATCTATTTCGATACCTACTCAAATGTCCGATAAACACAAAAAGACATGTCGATATACAAATTCGAGAAAATAACACAGTAAGGTTATGGCGATATCAAATAAAATCCTACTGTCTCTTATTCCCATTGTATCTTATAACCCCGAAAATTGGCTTCAACCCGACAGATGGGAATCAAATAACGAGGGACTATTCTAACCGCATTCGATTTCTTTTGTAGCTAATTCTGAACATGAGCGGTTGGATCAACTCAGAGGAACATTTTGTTTGCAAACGCTAGCTAGTAAGTTGTAAACAACCACAATCAAAACATCAGGAGGTCCCGGGTTTGGCAACGTGATAATATTGGATTTTTCCATTAATAATTATCCCGCCCGGTAGATGGCAGTAGGCTCGCCCCCTATTGAATGGAACCAATGACATACTGGCGAAATGTGGGTGTGCCTACTATGGGACTGAGTCATGGGTACACCTCTGTCTACCCCTTCCAGGAAAAGGCGTGATTGTATGTTGTGTAGGTATGATATGCTCTTTATTTCTTCTATCTTTGCTGTCGGAATACAATAAAAACAATACCTTTTATTTGAGTGTTAATTATATTGTGTGAACTTCGAAGCGATTGAATATCTTTTGATATTACATTATATTGATTTGTACGTCCGATTCAGTTAATTATTTAGTCAATTGCACGGTACAGTTTGTTTACAACTTCCGCCATGTTGGTAAAAACTATTTCAACTGTTCAGGGTCCGATGCGTATCAAAGTTTAAAATTAATGTAACTTGAGTCACTTTCTACTGATAATAATGACAAATAAGACGTAAAATACCTGTATATACCTAAAAAAAACCTTATATGGAGTTGAATTAAAATAGGTTTTGTAAATTACTTCACAATTTTTCTTTGGGTGAATCTTCACCCAAATGTATATTTACACTTGAGCATTTAAACATAGCCGTAATATTATTTATTTATTTAATCAAAACGGTTTAGTTACACCAATTACAATGATTAAAATAAAATTAAGAAAGAAAAAAAAACAATCATAAAAGAAATTACACAGCAAATTCTTATAAAAATTAAAAAAATAAATACCAGTCATACGCTCGCAGTACCTCAGATACTCAATTAATATCTTCGACCATTCATCCGCAAACAAGTCAAAGTCGGGATTGTGGTCTAAGAGAGCGTTGAATGCTGCTAGAGTAGTAGAGTGGTATGGGCGCATTGGCACGTGCTGTAGTGCGACACCATGGAACGTCAAGCAGCTTATGCTTTCTGTTCCTACTGTAGTTATTTGGGGCATACAATCGAAACAGCTCATAATGCAACTTTGGTGCGTTAATTCTTCCACGAAGTATTTTGGACATCACGATCATAATTTGTTGTGTGCCCCTTCTGACTTCTAGTGAGTTATAAGATAGACAACCTAAAAGAAATTTTGTTGGATATATAAAGGGATAGTATTTATATATCCGTTTGTACAGGTATCGCAGGAATGCCTTTTGAACTTTTTCAAGGAGTAGGGTATATGTGCTTTCATTCGGACTCCATACGCTAGAACTGCTCTCAAGTTTACTCCGTACTGATGTACTATAAATGGTTCTTATCATGTGTTGGTTGTGCAGGTCTCGTGAATTTCTGAGAATAAATCCTAACCGTCTGAATGATTCTTTGGCAAGTTCTACGATATGGTGATGAAATGTTAGCCTTCGGTCGAATGGTGTTCGTAGTTCATTTTTTGTTAGCGCTCGTGCCGTCAACATCTCTGCTGGATATTTGAAAATCATAATCTCCTTTTGTAGCATACAATATTTAGCAATTTTCTATTATTTAGAGACTGTAGCATATTGTGCGTCGGAATCAATGGATTTTAAACAAGAAAACAATTGCCCTTGTACGGAGCTTATTTTAGAAAATGATAATTGCTAACAAAAACATTTTCGGTGTCAAGTCGCTGTGGACGAGTTGTTATATAACACGTGTTATATAACACGGTTAGATAACAACGTTTTGTTACTAACATTTAGCTGTAGACCCGGCTTTATGTATAATTAATATTTAATGTAGTCAGACAGAGACATGGCAACAGATACAAACGCATAATAGCTTTAACTGAAACTGCAAGCTTAATTGATATCAATTTGTCCATTAAACAACGCGGTTATGCGGTTTCGCATAATATTCACTCACAATATCACGCTAATATAATACCTTCAGGTAATATTAGTAGTATTAAAATATTAGTTATTAGGTATTCTGTGGAGAAAATGAATGAAATGGGATTATCAGAAGATATTTATACGGCTAGCATGAATGGTCAAGTTGGTTGGGGTCAACCTAGGCGTACTTTTAGGTGTCATACATGCCTGGCGGGAATGGCCGAGCACTCGCAGTTATTCCTGGGTCCCTCCCCACATGGAGGGGCATGAAGGCCCCGCTGTATAGGCGGGCGGTCGTTAGCAGGGGACTGGATGCCGGCTCTGGCGGTTTCCCAGTCCTCCTCCATGCAGACGATGCGGTAGTGTCGCTGGGTCATTTTAGTGGGTATACCGGTAGCAACCGGGGAGTCCCACATAACCCTTCCATCACCCGTTGGGAGGGTATGCGTAATGTATTTGTTCCCAGCGTCAACAAAAAAAGGCGTACTTTTCATCTCTGCTGGTTTCCCAGTCGTCCTCCACACAAGCGATGCGGGAGTGTCGCTGGGTCATTGTAGTGGGTATACCGGGCAACCTGAGAGTATCACATAACTCCCCCATCCCCCGTTGGGAGGTACGTAACGCATTTTTCCCAGCGTCATAAAAAAGAGTACTTTCCATGAAAATATTTATGTTTTTCTAACGAAACAATTGATAAGCATGTCCGAAGAGTTATGAAAGTGGACAAAGCGAAAGCTGTGTGTCAGTATCGATGCAAGTGAAAGAAAATAGTCCCTGCCTACCCTATTGGCAACAAGGCGTGACCATATGTACGCATGTATTAGATATTCTCAAATATTGGTGACATTTTCGTTATGTCTCTTAACGTACCTTACCTATTTTAATAATATGACAGTAGCTCAGTGCCGTGGGGTGTCGGTAATAGAATAGTACTCTACCCTTTCTATCTGTGGTCGCAATAAGAGCCGGCTAAGGCTTTTAATATCCAGAGGTCTGGCAGCAGCGTCCTCTGCGTTAAATCATGAAACTGCGCTCGTCATCTCGTGGCGAGTATTGGCAAAACTTCCCAATGGGGGAGGCCCATGCCCGGATTTCCTACGGCTGAGATGATGATGATGATGATGATGATGATGATGATCTTTAAAATAACTGTGAGAGGTGATACTGTACTCTAAAATTAGTCTAATGTGGTCGTCAAGACTACGCCCAGTCGATGTAGGCTGCGTCATACAGAGGTTCAAAACAATCCATTTTACTTAGCAATCGTTCTCCAAATTCGATCGCATCGACATTTCATATGCGAGATCATAGTAAAAAATAACGAAACAATTTTACGGTTAAGAAAATAAATATTTTATTACCAGCAGCAGAAGTTTATAATATTTATTTCAGAATAATTCCGCCAACAATTCATACGTCGCGCTCTTTTAGGCCGAAAGAAAAAGCCATAAAAGGACTCGAGGTCTTCATGGATATGAATTATATATCTTGGCAAGCTATTGTTTGCTAACACTGAATAATGATGACGTCATAAATGTACGTTCGCTAGAAATGTAGGCGGAGTGAAGGCACGCTATGTCCTTTTTAATAAACCCTTTAATTCTATTTTTAGAATAATCCACGTCCCATATACACGCTGAATTGTAATTATTCAGCGTCACGACGAATTTTAATGAGTGCTTTAGCAAAAGTATTTATAAACAGGTCTCGATTGTGTTGTAGTTTGCAAGTGCTACTCTGCCCAGTTTCGATTCCCAGGTCAGAGAAGGAAGAGAATTTAACATTAGGAATTTTAGACAGATAGATATATACGTAGATAAACACTTTATTGTACACCTTACAGCGAACATAATATTATGAAAATAAAGTAGGTAGAGTTAGTCTTAGGCTAGTACAAGTGGCGGTCTTATCGCTTAAATCGATTTCTTCTTTAGAGTGGAAAAGGTTGATTGATTGATTGATGATTGAAAGATGTAATGTTATGTTATAAGAGAGTCTAAGTTAGTCCACTTGAAAACGCCTACGTAATGCAATTAATAATGTCTTGTTTTCTTGTCGGTCTTGTTTGGAGATGTCTATAGTACGAACAAAAAAAAAAAAATTATGTTATAAACAAGTAAAAAGTGTTTTAGCTTATCAAGTTAGAAATGATATAAGTTTGTCGAACTGTATAAGGGATATGCACGGACAAGTTAAAATTTGGCGTCAAAACCTAGCTTCGGCAAGAGACATTCTTTCGCATAAAGTGTAAGTAAATTATATGTTATGGCTTATAGGCTAGTAGTATCAGTTATTCTGTGCTAAGGGTAAACAAAATAACGTAACGTAATACAATATGTAATAAAAAAAAAGCAGAGGTGTACCCAGGACCCAATCTCACAGTAGGTACGCCTACACTTCGCCAGGTATGTCTTTGGATCCCATGTAATAAAGAGCGAGCCTAAATTAATAATTATGTGTATATCTATATCTATAATAGTATATTATGTATTGGTTTATAGTATAGTATTATAAGTAGGTATATATTATTTGTTATGACAATAATTATTATGTGACGTCATCATTATCATTATCATCTCAGCCGTTGGTAATCCACTGCTGAACATAGACCTCCCATAAACGGGGGTTTTGCCAATACTCGACACGCTTGGCAGGCGGGTTGTCAAGCGCTGTTCGATGGTTTTTGCAGAGGACGCTGCTGCACGTCCTCTGGATCTGTTAACCCTTAGCCGGCTCTTACGGCAACCACGGGTAGAGAGGATGGAGCACTATTCTAAAGCCGGTAACTCAACGGCGGATTATGTGACGTATTATCTTGTAATTCAATATTGAATAAATAAAATATTTATTGTTATGTATTTTATTTATTTAAGTATTTGTATTTGAAACCACCCTCCCTTCAGTATCTCTATTATTGTATGTTTGTCTGGAAGAGATCGCACTGAGCAATCAGGCCGTCAGTTGTTACTCTTTCTAGTTTTACGTTTTCTTCCTTGTTATTATCCGTATTATTGTAGTACCAATAAAGATGTATCATTCATTCGTTCAATAAATGGTATAAAATGGTTAAACTAATGTCATTGTGAGATATTAACGCAACTCGTATTTCAAAATACAGAATAGTTCTACAACTGTTCTCCACATGTGCCCACGCTATGAGAAACGACCACGTGAAACTTGTGCCAAAACCTATTTTCTGCTTGGACACACCCCACAGCTTTACAAAGCTCGGTGAAGGCTAAAACCCAATGCGAACAAGACGTGACCAATATAAACGACTAAAATGAACTTTCCGCAAAACATTTTATGAAATTGAATTTAAGACTACAAAAACAGTATGATAGGTACTAGTATAATAAATAATAATATATATCTATACTATTATATAAAGAGAGAAAGTGATTCACTGACTGACTGACTCATCAACCCAAAGCCAAAACTACTGGACCGTTTATGATGAAATTTTGACAATAGATTATTTTTACAGTCTAGACAAGTAATAAGAAAGGATTTTTCAGAATTTTACCCCTAAGTGTATTAAATAGGGGTTGAAAGTTTGTATGGAGTAGACTTTATTTTTCAGCCGATGAATTTCAAGTTTTGTAGAAACATTTTAAAATGAAAATAATTAAACACGTGTTTCAGCGTTTTCAAAAATTTCAGCCCTTTTGTGGAAAAATACAGTTTTAAAGTTTCTTATGAATATTTTAGTTCCAACAATGCTTACTAGATGGCACTACAGAAAAATTTCAATATTTTCTTGCAAGACATAACTACCCTAAAGCAACATTTGTAGGTAATTTAGTTCCAACATTGCATAATAGATGGCGTTCTGTAAATAATTAAAACGCGCTTATGACTTAAAAAAAAACATAACAAAAACATACATTCACGCCCTTTTTCCCGAAGGGGTAGGCAGAGGTGTACCCAGGACTCGGTCCCACAGTAGATACACCCACATTTCGCCAGTATGTTATTGGTCCCATGTAATAGGGGACGAGCCTATTGCCATCTACCGGGCACAGTTACAGACTCCAGGCAGTTATTGAGATAATTCCTAATGGAAAAATTCAATATTTATCACTTTGCCTGACCTGGGTTTCGAACCCGGGACCTCTTGATTGGCAATCGAGCTTGCGCCCTCTACGCCAAAGAGGCAGCCGCTTATGATTTCGCTTCTCTTTATCATAGCTCTATTAAACTGGGTTGCAACAACATCGAATTATGAATGCTCTTCTTACTGTTTTCACTGTTCTTCGATCCGTAATCCGTATATATGTCTCCAGATTATTCAATCTATTACCAATACCAATATCATAAGTATAAAGTGAGAAACTTTATTTTTTATTTGCAACGAATAGGTTCCGAAACTACTGGACCGATTTAAAAAAATCTTTTACTTATGGAGAGCTTAATTCAGTGTGAGTGGTATAACATAGGCTATATTACGAGGTTTTGAAAAATATTAGGGATCCGCAAGAAATCTGCAATATTGTGAACTAAGGTATCACATAATTACCAAATATATTCATTAACTTGCGTGCGCTGTGAAATCTATTAATGGTAGAATAATATAATGTACTAGGAGTTTGTAGTACTTACTAATATTTACAAAATAGTCCACGGACATTATATCCATCTATTTTGGTTTAGTCACAATAATCGAAACAGTCATTATATGCACGCGCTGTGAAAAGTATTGGTGGTAGAATAAAGTAATGTTCTAGGGGTTTGCAGTACTTACTAATATGTACAAAATAGTGAACAGACATTATATATCCATTTATTTTGGTTTAGTCACAATAATCGAAGCAGTCATTATTTTTCATGCAGTGTGAAAACTATTGGTGGTAGATTAAAGTAATGTACTAGGGGTTTGTAGGACTTATCAATATCTACAAAATAGTCTACGGAAATTATATCCATCCATTTTGGTTTAGTCACAATTATCGAACAGTCATTATATGCATGCGGTGAAAACTATTCATGGTAGAATAAAGTAATGTTCTAGGGCTAGGGGTTTGTAGTAATTATCACTATCTACAAAAAATAGTCCACGGACATTATATCAGTCTGTTTTGGTTTAGTCACAATAATCGAAGAAGTCATTATTTTTATGCGGTATGGAAATTAATGGTGGTAGAAATAATGTACTAGGGGTTTGTAGTACTTATATATCATCAAAATAGGCCTCGGAAATTGTTTCCATCTGTTAAGGTTTGGTCACTGTAACAGAAATAGTCATTAATTTGCGTGCGCTGCGTAAACCATTAGGGTTATACCTATAAAAATACAATGTATCACGAATTTACTCCTGTTAATACGTTCACTTCTACTTCTCCCGTGCGAAGCCGGGGCGGGCCACTAGTAAGTATAATATAGGCTTTGGCCATATTAACATGGACTTAATGTAATGTGCCATCGACTTAAAAGAAAAATAAAGAAGGCATATTATTATAAAGTCAATCAGTACATAGAGGAAAAATATGCTTGGAAACTTCTACATATTCACCACGTGGCACCTTCCAAACAAACGAATGTAACCAAACCAAATATTGTAAAACAATCAGTTGAAATAATTAAGCCCTAGAAGTTTCTTGTGCGTTCTTCTTGTAACTGTTTATCTTCATTGACGTACAAAAGTGTAAGATTGTGACCTATTTGAATAAATCTTTTCGACTTTGACTTTGAATATACGTCTGACATGCTTTGATCGGTCATAGTAAATGTTGACGCCTTGTCAACTTGCACTTCAATTGCCTTCAGCCACGCTTGAACATTTATGATGAGTGCATAATGTATCCGCGTGATTTATTTTGTTAACGAAAATGGTACAAAGAATTATAGAAGATTTTTCTCGGAAGTACCTACTTATATTTTATATTTCTAAAGACTAAGCGGTATATTAGCTTGAAACACAATATGAATATTATGGCAAGAAAACTATCAGCCACGAACGACACTTGAACTCACATCTTCCGAAACAATTATACCCTTTATACCCAACTAAATGTTTTAAGTGTGCGTAAATTATATGTCTACCACTGTATTTGCAGATATCACCGTACGATAGTTCCATCTTTGCCAATAAGTAATAGGAGAATAAACCGTTGCCCTATTCCTCTCTGCCACAGCTACACAGCTAGACGACAATATAACTATAATGCACCTAAACTTTATAACAAAATTGATCACAAGTATAAAGTGAAACGGACAACTTTATATAAATTAAAACCACTAATATTGAATTGGCTAAAACCCTTTGATTATGAAGACACCGAAAATCTACTTACTTAACTTGTCAAACAATATCAGTATATATAGTACATTACACTACATAAACACACCCCCACCCACACACCCCTACACCATACACACCTGCATGTCATAGTATTTAATATTAATATAGAATATAATTAATTATAAAAATATTTATATGTTATAATTCGTGAACTTATAAATTTAATTTCAAATTAAGAACTACAACATTGTATCTATCATAATTGTTATCTGGGGAGAACTGCCTCCTGGGCCACAGCTCAAGCTTCTCCAGGAGGTAGGGCACCAATTATATGTTTGTAAAACTTTTGTAGTTAACTAAATAAATAATTTTCATTTTTTCATTTCAATCCGCGAAGTGGGCACTCTGCCAATTGAGCGGCCGTGAGGGAATTGTCATTGGCGAAATTCTATCCCATCTACCTAACGCTTATAGGCGCATATGTTTATATATAAGTGTTGGATATTGCATTCTACCCACCGACAAGTCTAATGTTACAATTAGAATTCATATCGAAATTTATAAACACAACCTCTTTTTCGAGTTTAAGTCCCGCACGTGGGTGCAATTTCTCTTCCCATATAGTACCTACCTACCTACTTAATTCAAAAGATTTTATCTAGGCTAAGAGGAATATTTTTTATTATAAGTTGAGGGAACAACGATACTCGGATGTCACGAAGAGAAAAACAATTTTTTAATCTCCTGCCGCGGCTAAGCCACTAGTTGTAGGCAGGCGGTAGGCGGTTGGGAGGTCTAACTGGAATGTCAGGCAGTTTCACGTCAAACCCGTCAAGTGGTTTAAGGATAAAGCTGCTTTGAATGGAAACCTTTTTGCGGACGTTGGCATTCTGAGGAATTTAAATTATGCTATTGAAAAGAACGTGAATCTAGTTAGCGATTTCTATAAATAGTTTTTTTAATATTTAAGATGTGTTGGAACGCCGTAGAACATGCTACGAATATGCTACGAAAGTGCTACGCCGCTATGAGCATGTCGGCTTTGTTGTACTAAGTAGTATTAATACTTTCGTAGATTCACTTTCAAGTTGCTGTTATGTATATGTACATAATAGTAACTTAAGTGTACATTCGAGTATAATATATTCTGCTCGTTATACTTACGAGCTACAGATGTTCAAATAATTATTGTTTGTAAATATATTAATAACATTGGAATTTGGAAGAAAAACAATTTTGGAACAATTACATATTAATTACATAAGGAATCATAGACTATTAATCATAACCGTAATATACCTATAGATATTTATATAGATATATATAGATATAATTATTATATATTATTAAAAGAAATTACGTTAATTTCATCATTTTAGTCAAAGGACCGTCCACAGCTAGACATAGGCCTTCCAAATAGATTTGATATTTTCATTTTTAAGCGTTTTAATTAGTTGTTAGCGGCTTGCATACAGCGTGATCCTACAGTTTTTATCCTTGTCCTTGTTTAGTCCTTGTAGATGGACGTCCTACGCTGCGCTTGCTTTTATTAACATCAACTTCGCCTTCATTACAAAACACACAATCATGCCTTTTTCCCGAAGGGGTAGCAGAGGTGTACCCAGGACTCAGTTCCATAGTAGGTGCACCCACATTTCGCCAGTATGTTATTGTTCTCATGTTATAAGGGGGAAGCCTATTGCCATCTACCGGGCACAGTTCCAGACTCCAGGCAATTATGGAAATAATTCCTATTCGAAACATTGAATATGGTGTCCTATTGATTCGCATAATTTCTTTTGTCATAAAATTTTTCCGCATACATCATTTGTCATAACGTCCTCTAGTCATAATATTGGAAATACATATTTTTTTGTAGTAATACTGATAAATTGTCCTAAAATTTAATTGCTATAATATTTTTGTGTATAATAGTTTTTATTCCTATTGTTAGTTGTCATAATGGTTGTTATGTATAATTTTATAGTTAATAATGGTGTGTGTCCTAATTTTCATTGTTCATAATTGTTATTGTATATAAAGGTAGTGTACGTATTTTTGCAAGTGAGGAATATTGTAGTGTACGGCGAGATCCTACTCCTACCCATAAATGCAATACAGCATTTATGGGTAGGAGTAGGATCTCGCCGTAACTCACATACCCAATAATATTTTTTTATTTACTCGATTTTTTTCATATGTAAATCCACTGATATTTAATTTGTTGCTCCTCTTTCTGTTGTAAATATTTTGCACTCGTTTTCCATTATAATTATAATTTCAAAATTAGTTTAAGCACTTTGTTCCAAATATTAACACTAAAATTTGACTTAGTGTTATTTTTATAATAATAATGAAACTACCTCCTTTTTTATTCATAATCAGTAATAGCGCCTTACTATAATATTTTTTTATAGCGATGTGACATATCAACAGTTTGCTACATAGAAAAGATGTTTAACTACGTTAATGAGTTAAGAACATTCAAAATTCTATTGGTTAGGTTAGGTTTAATTTATATTATGACAAAGTTAACATTCGAACAATATATGATATGATTATGGCACATAATTTTAGTGATATCAATAGTTAGGACATGTTATGATTATGGCATAAAATAATATGGTTATCAATGGTTAGGACATATAATGTTATAGGTTTCAAATGTTAGGACAATTAAAATTATAACAAGTTATAATATGAGTATTGACGTTATGACTGGTGATCATTAGCTATTACATATATTATGGCTTAAATTTTTATGAGTTGTAAAATTATGGCTAAAAATAGTATGCGAATGAATAGGGAACCATTGAATATATAACATGTTGTTTGCCCTGAGGATCGAACCCGAGACCTCCTGATCGGCAGTCAAGTTGCACCCACTACGCCACCGAGTAGCCTTCATTACTGTAAAAAACCCTGACAAATAAAATATCCAATAATATGTCAACCCCAGCTAACCTCAGATAACGTTTATTACAAATCAGATATGAACGTGCTTCTACCTAATCGTTAAAAGGCCGCCGACTACTGAAAAATATGAAATTTCATTAGAACAATGAGCAGATGGCGGTTAGCGAGCGCCACCTTAATCTCACCTTTGTATTCATAATCTAATTTGAGTATCACTGAACTGTAACAGTATTATATTACTCGTATAAGACAAGGCCCACAATGAAAGTTTTTAAAGCCGGTAAGAATAGCAGCCGATGATACATTTCTGGTTTAAAATTGCTTTATTTTCTCAAAAGAACATAGTTCACTTACAGAGAAAACTTAAAATAAAAATAATAGATAATTTTAATTATACAGGTAATAGGTAAGCTAGTTTTATACACCTGCGACATATGTTTATTAATTACATAACTATGAACAGTTACTGAAACATTTCGTAGGTATTTAGGCAAGGAAAAGAGGTAGGTCTTAAATTAAGGAACCCTTTGGGAATCTGTAATGTGTTTTAAATCCTTATGTCATTTGTTTTTACAAACTGGCAGCAATTTAAAAAGTGTCTGTCAAGCGTCAATATGGATCATTTTCTCTAGTCAAATGCATGTAGACACTAGTCAGAAACTTTTTTTTGAATAGCTAACAAATTGTTAAAAGAAATGACATAAGAATTAATAACGGATTCATATAGATGTATATATTTAATAAAAGATTTATGGTACACTCACACACACACACACATCGTTCTCGTGAGAATATTGGGAATAAGTACTATTTGTCTTTCCAGGGTCTAAGTTACCTACATACCAAATAAACCAATCAATTAAGCAGTTTTTTGCGTGAAAGAGTAACAAACATCCACACATTCATACATCCATCCATACAAAATTTCGCGTTTATAATAGATGTATAGTGAGTTAAAGAAAATTTGGGATGTAATCTTTCAATAAGGTTTTCTAAATTCTACTTTGCTGTGTTTATTATCTAGGCAAGTACCTATAGGTACATGTTATATGAATTTATTATGATGCTTTTTACCATAGTATAAATAGGTATAAGGCTCTCATTTGAATGAAATTCTCGAGCATGCAAAATAATAATGTGATTTTAGTAAAAGTCTCGCTAAAATCTTATCCAGTGTATTTGCATAGATATAGTCTTCATAAAAGCATCAATGCGCCCGCATGTACAGAAAATGCTCGTACTAGAAATGTCACGAACGACTTTGGCCGGATAAAAAAATAATTTTTTAATAATATTTGCGCCAACCCACGAGTCACGTGGATTCGCCTCCTTTGTAAAAAAAATGGAGTCCCACGAGACGCGTGGGTTCGCCATACGAGAGGAAAGTTTATCCGACCAATTCGTATTAATAACAAGACAAAGTTTAGCTATTTGGTTTAAAATTAATAAGATTTTACCGCAACTGAGATCTCAAGACTAGTTTTATCTACGACTTCCTGAGATATTATCAAATATTTTCAACCTTTCTGACATACAAATAATGCTCATTTAATCGAATATAAGTTGACTGCCACGGTAACGTAGTAGGTGCAAGCTAGACTGCCGATCATGAGTTCCCGGGTTCAATCCACAGGTCAGGTAAAGTGTTAAATATTGGATTTTCTATTAGGAATTATCTCAATAACTGCCTGTATTCTGGAACTGTGCCCGGTAGATGGCAATATGCTCGCGCATATTACATGGGACCTATAACATACTAGCGAAATGCGGGTGTACCTACTATGGGACTGAGTCTTGGGTACCTCTGCCTATCCCTTTGGGAAAAAAACGTGATTGTATCTTATATTATGTTAAAGTTAACTCCTTAAAATTCGTAAGACGTGGTAGACAATTAATCTTCAGAAGTAAATTTTGTATATTTCTGTAACGTAGTTATTCTCCGGCATAAAGTTGGATGTTATAACCAGCGTCCGGCATAACCAGATTGGTTTGTTTCTTTTAGAAATTATCCAACGTAAGCCTCGTTTTATGGAACCGCTGCATTTGATGCACGGAGCTTATCTCTTTCGCTGAGTGAATTTTATTATGCAAAGGTGGAGATTTTAGTCATTGTGTGCCTGTCATTTATTGTAAGCTATTTTATATCAAATCGTTTGAAAATTTCTCTGACTAAAAATAAAAACGTAAAACACAAATATAATTATATGCTCGTACATTTCCTGGACTTATGAAATTTCGTACATATTATAATACTGTTAGTTTAGTTTAGTTAGATTAGTTGGGCTTAAATAAATATAGTCGCCATGTGTGATTCCCGGTTATATAACAAGGCCACCCCTTTCTCATCCCTAGGGAGCCGAGAGACCCGGGGCATATTCAGAGCGTGGTCACGCTCGCCCACTTGCCACTTATTTCTTCACATCCTCTCACTCTCGCGACTCCACTCTGTCTCACCGGTGAAGGCAAGCCAGAGGTGAGGGAATGTTCCTCGTCAGTATTCACTCCGGCCGGCCGGTAAATACAAACGACAAACAGAGCCCTCCCCCGGGAGCACTCATGTCCGTGGAGTCGCAAACAGCTTGCCATAAGATTCTCTACGGCCTAATTATAATAATATTTATTGTTATATAATTCCCGAATCCCCACAAGAACGAAGTTGAGGGATTACCTCGTGTTAAATATATTATGTATTTCCTATTTTAAACCTAACATCAAGCAGTATCATTAACTTGAAAGCGGTTTAATTTGTATTAATGTAAACAACGAAATTAAGCGCGAAATTTGATCTAGAGGAATATAAATTAATGATAAACTCACATGGAGATCACGTAATCCGTATTAGAGTAAGATTTAGTGTGAGTATTACAAACAATGCTTCAGCTATTTCTATACAAACTAATAAATGAACCGATTTCGGATTTCATGTAATAATAGTATAGGTATTTTATTTTAACCTAATCGAAATAAATATTAACAATATGTTAAAGAAACATTATTGGAAATATGGTTAATCTAGGAAACAAAAACTATTTAAGTCGATGCTATTAAAATATAAATATTATAACATCAGTCGAAAACACGTGCTACAAGAGAAGAGAAAAGCTACAAGGGGTCTTTTAATAGGCATACACGGCGACCTTCTTTTCTTAATAAGTTCTACGTACAGAGGCCCCTTTGAGCTTTTAATCTAAAGGTAATGGATAGCATCTATCGGGGTCCGTCTCTGAAACCATCTTCAGAAGATTAACTCAGAGACAGCACCCGCTAGGTGCAAGGACTATTGTAAATAGATGGAAACTACTTGCTTTGGCTATTATAGGTGTGATTTCTGGATGAATGGTAACCGGGCTACGAGACTTAGGCACCTGCTACTTCCCTGTCATGGTGAAATATTATGGCAAACAATGACTCGTCGTTCACTAAACGGGCCCCCTATAAAGGCCAACCTCCACACGGGAATAAAGGAATGAACGGATAAGGGTAGGTGTGACTTCAAACGGCGATCACTTGCGTTATACGAAGGTCGCATCACGCTCATCCAGTCGCCACTTATGCTTCACATCCTCCCTCGAGCACGAGGCTCTCGCTACTTCACTGTGGTCAAGGCAAGCCAGAGGTCCCCACCTCTGACTATTCCACGTCAGTGTTCACTCCGACCGCCCGGTAAATACAAACGACGAACAGAGCCCAACCCCCTCGGAACCACTCAGGACATTACTCCCAACAGCTAGCCATGGATAGTGATAGTGACTTCAAGTGCAGTCTGCAATATAATGTTGCAAGCGTAACTGCCGATTATGAGGTCCCGGATTTGATGCTCAGGTCAGGAAGAAAGTACTATATTCTCAATGACAGCATGGAGTCTAGAACTGTGCCCGGCAGAGATAGCAATAGGCTCGCCCCAGGCAAAGTGTGCGTGTATCTAATATGATGGGATCAGTCCCATCATACCTACCTAGACCTAGGTACGCTTGCCTACCCTTTTAGAGAAAATCATTACTACATACAAACATTGCTGTATTTTGTTTTTTAATAAAACTTTAAAATTTTTATTTACAGGTTTTTTTGATAGACAAGATTAATATATTATAATTTACTATAATATTATATTTAGTGCTCATATCTTAATGTCTGAGTTATGCTAATCGGCACAAAAACTGTTTTTTTGTGAAACTGTCAAAAGTTACTTCTACTTGCCAAGTGCCAACCAATAATCGGCGAGTAGTTAATCAACACTTTACTCGAGGATGGTGATTATAGTCTTAGTACTTATAGAAATACCAAAGTATTTCTATAGTAAACTAGCCCATTGATGTTTACCTTGGTGAGTGACCTCGACTATACCTACACTTCCTGTGATAAACAACACTATATATTTTCGCAGATATATGGCTGCCATATTATTATAGACTTGTTTTTGCCTTTATTTTGACATTGGCTTTCCCGCTTTTTGGTTAAATTAATTTGTTTCTACTGTATTGGTATTGAAAGATATGAATATGTGAAAATTTGTATCAAAACAACAATATCAAAGTTATTTTACTCACGTTTGAAGAAATTAAATGACTCGTTATCTTAAGTAAATCTACGAAATAATTGAGCATGTTCTTAAACAAAACCAATTACTTAAAAATCTTAATTTCGCAAGCTAAGAAAAACACAATTGCTTTTATTTGTCTACAGAAATTCATAATAAATATTGAGAAAGAAACAAATTAGTTCAACCCAATGATGTGACAGTTAAAATAACTTCATCAGTTCCGCTACAATATTTTAATAGAAACTATTATTCTAAATAATTATACCGTCACAATCGGAAACTATTCGGAAATCTGCGCTATGTCTTCTCGTCCAAAATACCTCAGTGCCTCAAGTCGAAGGTCTTCGACCAGTGTGTGTTACCAGTGATGACTTACGGATCTGAAACGTGGTCCCTGACTGTGGGCCTTATAAGTAAGCTCAAAATAGCGCAACGAGCTATGGAGAGGGCTATGCTCGGGATTTCTCTGCGAGATCGAGTCAGAAATGAAGAAATCCGTAGACGAACGAAAGTTACCGACATAGCCCAGCGGATTAGCAAGTTGAAGTGGCAATGGGCAGGGCACATAGCACGTAGAACTGATGGCCGATGGGGCCGTAAAGTTCTTGAATGGAGACCATGGATTGGTAAGCGCAGCGTAGGACGTCCTCCCACAAGGTGGACAGACGATCTGATAAGTACGGCAGGAGCACGCTGGATGCAGGCCGCTTACAACCGGACTGGATGGAAATCTAAGGGGGAGGCCTATGTTCAGCAGTGGACGTCCTATGGCTGAGATGATGATGATGAATCGGAAACTATAGCCATATCTTAGTAATTCTACAAAAGAAACAACATTTCTGTCATTAAACTTAAAAAAACGTGATTGCGCTTAAAAAGAAAACTTTCGACAACTAATTTATCCTTGTAGATATACCTTAATCCTTTGGATATATTTCACGGAAAAAGTTCGTGTTCGAAATTGCCGTTTTATCAGATGCTCCTGATAGGTTACCGGAATTGGTAAAAGTTGTTACCAAGATATATGTAAAGGTTGGTGATAACCGATGGTAGATAACAACTGAGGGTTTACTACCTACATTTATAAGAGAACTTATCTTTTTGTGTATCGGAGGCCAGAATTTAGATTAGGTCGCGGCACCAGTCTAAAGACTATTTCATTCATTATCATGATCATTTCAGCTGCGTAGGACTTCTTCTGTCGGACATCGTCTGCCCATCTTGTGGGTGGACGTCATACACTCCACCAGCCGGTCTGTGATCTCCATTCGAGAACTTTACAGGCCCTATCGTCTATCAGGGCGTCTAGCAGGGCTATGTGCTCTGCAATTTGCCACTTTAACTTAATAATCCTCTGCGCTATCTCGTAGAAAAATTTGTAGAGAAATAGAGACTTTTATATGTATGTACTAGCTGTTCCCCGCGGTTTTACCCGCGTGATCATCGTTTCCGTGCTAAAAAGTACCCTATGTGTTATTCCAGGGTCTAAAAAATTTACATAATTTCATCCCAATTTTGTCGTGAAAGAGCAGCAAACATCCATCCATCCATTCATCCATCTTTACAAACATTTACTTTTTTTGTATGCGATGAGTGGAAATCAAGCGGACGGCCTGCGTGTGTTTTCGTGTTTTCGGTGCGTTGCTGACCCTTAAAGAATTTATTAATACCCTTTTTGAAGGAGGTCATGTTGTATGACGGAAAGACCCATGGAGGAAGGTCGTTCCACATTTTGCAATTTAGGATTACTTGAATTATTTTATTAATAGGATTTTTACAGCCACACAAACTGTACACGTCTGCTTTTCTTATCATTATCATATGAAAAATATATGCTTCCATTACCTACCGATTTCAATTCCAAACTGTCTCTTCTCCCTATGTATTAACAAATTCCGGTTATGTCCTAAATACATACTTCAGCTTGTTAACATGTACCCGGTTGAAAGGTTGTTCATTCATTTCGATACAATTTTCAACCGACAAGGTTTTCCTCAACAATATACGAGTATCATTAAATTAAGACCATCGGACTACCGTCCACTCTCCGTCTAACCATTACGTTTCTTTCCGAAACATAAACTAACTTTGGACACGAAGAGGATAAACATCCGTGTCACGCTCAACCACCCCACCCTTTACTCTTTACGACATTTTGTAGAAAACAGTCATGAATAATTAATAATTAATTCCATTTAAAAACTTCAAACCGATTTATATAATATATCCTCGAGGAAATTAGACGCTACACCGTACTGATTAATTGAAGGCATTCCAAACGAACTTAGCGAATGCAAACTCGTTCTTGGGCTCGAGGCAGGGTTTTGAATATTCAAATCAACTGCGAACTCGGCTCTGTTTATTTGGAGTCATAATTGTCTTAGAAAACCTATTCGTGTTTCAGTATCGCTTCATTGTGTACCTACTTTCTTTTGTGTTTATTTCGCAGCAATCGAAATAGAGCTATTTAAGCGGTATTTTACATTCAGCAATTTATAAGCTTTTGTTTAATATAATTTATGAAGAAGGAGAATTTAAATGTGATTATTTACTGTACATGTATAAAGCTCTGATATGAAATAATAAATATGAATATCTTTCTTACACGATTCGGGTAATTTAAATTTGGTGAGATACCTACCGTCTTAGTAAACATACCTTGCTGACTGATGGTAAGGCTGAGATTACATAATTAGAATTACAGTTGCATGGGACACGCCACCATTCTTTATATATGTTATTCATACTAATCGAAACACTATCTGCAATACCCCTATCACCCAAGTCTTTATCAGCACCGAATGTGAAACTGCAAAAGGTTCCCAGCACTTGACCTCGAGTTCCCTTCGCCGCCTTAGAAGGGCCAGATAAAAGAAAGGCCCGAAGTTTTATTTATTTTTATGGCTAGCCATTTGTTTAGGTTCAACTGATTCCATGCCCTGCCCCTAGTACGTTCTATAACAGTGTGATGAATTTGAGCCACTTTAGCGAAAACAGAGATTTAAGATTTTGAGGTTGAGTGTCGCAATCAATACGGCAGCGCAGTTTTAGATAATATCAGGATATCAGTACTATCCGTAGGTTTGGAAATAAAAGTAGGTCATTTCCCATAACTTTAAAGAAGACATCGGTAAAATGGTCGCAATGCAACTAAATCGTATGATAATGTTCTGGCACGCTAGATAATATCCAAACTTTTTATAGCGTCGTTATTGTTGCAGAGAAGTTTGTGATAATAATGCAGATGTACATATAAGGCTTATAACAATAGCGACATGATTATCCAATATTGATACGTAATTATTATTCATAAAAATGTTATATTTTACAGTCTTAGTTATTTTGCTTTTTAATAACGAATATCGATCGCAGTTGAGACAAAATGCATTATTGGATTTTTCCATTTGGTATTATCTCAATGATGGCCTGAAGTCAGGAACCGTACCCGGTATATGGCAATTAGCTCGCTCCTAAAATCCTAAAAAACATAACTGGCGAAGTGTTGGAGTATGGTTATGGGTATAGAACGCCATCGCAATATTTCATTTAATTATTATTATTTATTTTAATTATTATTGATCATGATTGTAATGTAATTATAAGCGAAGACATAATTTTCAATTATAATATTAGTTAAGTTGCGAGTTTTCTGACATGATTATATAAAAAAATTAACATTAAGTATTACAATAAGCATTGATTTAAAGAAAAGGGGAGATGAAGTGCTGGCTTCTCGAAAATGGAAAGAACAAATTATATATTCACATTAGGTCCACGTACGTCAGTAAAGTTAATTGTTGTCTCGTTCACACTTCGCTCTTGGGTTCGTCTTTCTATCTTTGCTGTTTCAAATTGCTCCTGCCAGTTGTTGAGAAAGCGCTGAGACAGATCTCCCTTTTTCTTTAAATCAATGCATGTGAGCACGTTTTGCGACGCTTTTATAGATTTTAATATCTCTAAACAAGAATGCTAGTCTTGCTTTTAAATATCTAACGATGAAAATTCTGCCGGGTTATAAGTAGAGAGAACAATTTTATGTGAACTTGCGGTAGTTTCAAAGGATAGTTTAAAGCTTTAATAATTCCTTAAACAGTGTGTTCATAATGTTATACTCGTATAAAGCTTTTTAATTAGCTCGAAGTCAGCCTATTGGAAAAATCCTAGCTATTTTAAAATTTCCTAACAAAGAACTATCACAATATAATACACGTTGAGCAAATTTATGACGGTTTTTTTTGTTCACATTTATAAGTACAGTCAGGCCTGTGACACTCCACGTTTTTGCTTTGAACCTACAGGTACCCGGAGCGCGTGGTCTAGACGAGTTTATTCAAGGGGTTGACGCGCGCAGGCGCGCGCCGGCTGAGTCGCACGTTAGCGCATAGCGTTGCGTCGTCCATTGTTTTGTTTTTAAGTTTTTAGCAAATTAAATAGGTTACATTCCTAACGTCGTCAGAAGGAATAAGAGATACGCGATAGAAAGAGACGCAGCTTGAACGATAATTAGTTAGACGCCGAGCGACCTGAATTGCACTTTATTGCGTCGGAGCTAGAGTCGCTATTTATTTGAATGATTTTGAAGAGTGTCCCTTCTGTCCCTTATATGTATTCTGTGGTACAGTTTAGATTTTAGTTTATTTAATTTTAGTTTACAGTTTAGTTTATTTAAACTTGACTTTTCAGGCTTAAAATAATAATAACAATGCTAGAAATAAGACGCCAGAGACTTCTTTGAATTCTAAATTTAGAAAATAAAATGTCCTTTGTTACATAAAGGTACAAAATAATATTGAAATCAACCTTTAAAACTTGTGCCTTAAGTTTGTAATTCACTTAACAGCGGCTGTTGTTAACACAAACATCACTTTTCACGTGTTTGTACGCAAGTGTACCTACTCGAGTCAGTAATGTGTACTACATAATGCAGAGCAAAACGCCTTTTCCGTGTGACAACTGTAATTATTTTATGTAAAGCAACCTTGTGTGAAAACGTGCATGCGTAAAACCGTATATTATGTTATTCATCTTCAAGATCTTGAAAGTTGGGAGCGTTGTCTGGAATATATCACAAAAGGATGTTAATTTAATTAAAATTCATTAACATTTTTGTACACTAATGTCTGTGCCTGTGAGAATGTAATAAAAAAATAAAAAATGTAACATTACGTTATTTTTCAGGTTTGCTTACGATTTGAACCCGTTATTCTAGTAATTTAAATGTTTAATACGTTTTTAAGCAGCTTGTTATCATTTTTTATTAAAAATCATATAAATAATAAAAATATGGCACTGAATTCACACTCAATCCAAATTAGGTTCCAAGCTGGGTAGTTATAAATAAGGTTTTACCAGAAAGTCTGACGTACATTTATATACATTTTTTTAAATTCAGTATAGGGCAGCGCATCGCAGAATGGTAGACCGCAGCCTCACCTGATGGTAAGTGACTACACGGTCGACGATGGTGCGTGGCTTGCCTAGAAGATACCCTATTCACTTTTGATTTGAAGGCCTTCAGACTGTACTTTTCGGGAAACAATGACGCTGGCAAAGTGTTCCATTCCTTCGCAGTTCAAATAATGATAAATATGTTTAAAACTCCCATACACAAATCAAACAAACATACTTATATCCACAAAAGTTTGACCCTACCGGGAATAAACAGTAAGGGGTAATCAAAACGATTAAAGATCTTTTTAACAGAGATTTTAAATTCACACGGATTGAGTAAAAAAATAAAATTTCTCAGTACACCAAAGAAGGCAATAAAAGCAATTGAATTCACAAAACCACAGTGAATTCACATTCGCGTGCAACCAGTGTGAACTTAACTTGTATGGGCTGCATGACAGAAGTTATAACTATGGATTTGGATTGGTACCAACTTGGGTAACTTAACTGTGTCACTATCATTGGTTTTTATCGTTTTAGTACAATGTACACATACTTAAGTGGAACGAGCTTGATATGATGAACATAATATTGTTGGCCAAACATAGCTGGACGGAGAATTTACCAAAATTTTTTCTTATATAATATTATTATCATTCTTTGGGCGTAGGTAGTATATTAGTCTGCTTCAATTAAGTATTATTTTACTTTCTATTTGATGCTGTTTTTTTATTAATATAAGTACCTGGATGACCGAGCTTTGCTTGGTATTTTTTTTTAAATAAAATGACATTTTCTAAAAATGATTCCTAGCTAGTTCGATTTATCGCCCCCGAAACCCCCTATATACTAAATTTTATGAAAATCGTTGGAGCCGATTCCGAGATTCCAATTATATATATATATATATTTATATATATATATACAAGAATTGCTCATTTAAAGGTATAAAGATACACTTTTTATAAAATACTAGCTGTGCCCCGAGGTTCCACCCGCGTAGACGTCGTTCGCATGGGAGTATCGGGGAAAAAGTACCCCATGTGTTATTCCATGATCTAAGCTAATTACATCCCAAATTTCAGCTCAAGCGGTTCAGTAGTTTTGGCGTGAAAGCGTAACAAACATCCATCCATCCATCCATCCTCACAAACTTCCACATATATAATATTAGTAGGATACTGAGGAAAATATTTTATCATCGAAAAAAAAACATGATGTTTTATTCCAGTCATGCATTAGGTACCTATTTCTAGAATTGTCGAGTCTAGAATTGTTCAGGTCAAACTACTGGACTAGGTGTATCGTGCTACAGAGCAATTCTGTTGTGGTTTATCATTATTTTATATAAGTGATGTCTTTGGGACCAACCACGTTCTGTTCTTGAGTACACATTTCCAGGGTTTGTTAGAAATGCTGACCAAAAATAAACTGTAAATTTTTGGTGCTCAAATTTCGTATTAATCTAGCCGTGAACGAAATAAATATACAGTTTTGTTTTGTATTGGATATCGCCACTTGTGACGTGAACTTGACTTACACCTTTTGTGACGCCGGTCTCACGCACCGGGTTTTTCAACCTTAGTCCATTGAAATGTTACATTTTTTAGGCCTTACCTTGCGTTTTTTAGAGGACGCAATTTTATTTTTTTGATGTGTAGGGGGGGTCAGTGTAAAGCTAAAAACAAGTTTGTGGGGTCGCAACCCTTGTCCCACGGCCGCCATCTTGAAAATAGGGGTTGAAATGGTTTTTACGGTATATCTCTTAAACTATTTATTTGATAAAAAAAATTTGTTAACATTTTTTGTTGCAAATTAAATTCTCTACAACTTTGGTCCAGTAACTTTTGCTACAGTGTTTACATGTATATAACAAAGATTTAAATATTATACAGTCCAAAAAAACCCTTTCCGTCGAAAGACTGGTTGCATGGAAGCTTAAAGCGGCCGCCCATTGTTGATCAATGAGAATTATTTTTTAGTATAATAAGTGAATACCTATAAATATAATATAAATATATAAATATTATTACTTGCCAACGCGGAATGGAACGTAGCATGCTTAATATAAAAAAATGCAAAAGATACGCCATACAAAAATCAGGGAAATGACCAAAGCCAAAGATGCTCTAACCCAAGCTAAAAAACTAAAATGGAAGTGGGCAGGTCACGTAGCGAGGCTAGAGGACGAGAGGTGGACTAGCAGGGTAACAAAGTGGTCCATACGGCAAGCGTCCTAAAGGTAGACCTTACATGAGATGGGCAGACGAATTAATAAAAATAGCTGGCCCCTGCTGGCCGCAAATAGCTCAAGATAGAGACAAATGAATTTCTTTAGAGGAGGCCTTCATCTTCGCCTAGAGAGGGGTTCTTGCATAAAAATAATATATGTTTTAAAAAAGATTTTAAATTGCTTAAGTTAATAATTTAAAATACTACTTGTAATTTACCTATTGCAGGAAATAAAAGGCTTTTTATTTTTATTTTATTATTTATAATAAGTGAATCTGTGTAATGTGCTATTGTTTTGGTGATAATATAGAGTATTTTATTCTATTCTACAGTAACAACTTGATAATAATAATTACCCCAGTATTCAAGAACAATACTATCATGGCCCGAATGCATAGGGTAATATATCTTACTTAGCACAGTAGCTTAAATAATTATTGTTCTTGAATACGCGTGTTAGTATTTTATGCCTATCTGTACGATATTTAGTAGGTACCCATTATATTATATTACCTCTATAAGTAAGGTACCACTAATTGATATAAAAATATAAGTGTTTTATAGCGTTACATCGTCAGGAAAGTTTCACATATCATTGCATTATTTAAGTATTATTAAATAAAGTGTAATCTCTCTGTAATGATCTTTGGAAAAAGGTCATAAGAACTTTCGTTCTTTACGGTGATCGTAAAACACTGAGGAAAAATAAAAATGAGAAAGATTGAAAACGTCCCCTTGTCCTTGTGAAATCGAGGCTGAAGACGTTACGAATAGAATTCTAATGCCAAAACTCTGACTCGACCAGTTTTATTGAAAATAATACATCTAGTAGTATGCCCTTGCAATGCGATATACACTTCACCTAGATACCAATCACAAAAACGATATAACGAGCCAGAGCAGAGTTACGATTTATAGAAAAAAATGTAAGAGGTGTTCAAACATTTACCTCTAGCTCCATCATCCACTCTGAAAGCAGGTAGAGACTGTTAACGCATTTCAAGAGTACACTCGCTTTAATGAAGCAGGTAATGAGTCTCCGAGAGTCAACAGCAAACAAGTTGAGGACGCCTAGATGGGCTAGATGAGATGGCCTAAATGGGATATTTGTTTTTATTAAAAAAAGCAGGTTTTTTCATCACGCGTCGTTTGAGAACGTTATTAAACCCGACTGAATCTTTTCGAACTTCGTTTGATTGAAAACTGGATGAATTTCAACGGATAAAATCTGGGGGACATTGCAATCTGCGAATCATCGTCGACAATAATAAACATCATTACGTCTAAGTGCTATAAAACGGTTCCATCATAAATTATTATACCACATTTTTGAAGGTTTAATAAACCCGTCAAATTGTTGCCGCAGAATATTTGCATCTTAATTTTTAATACCATCTTTGTGACGTCGTTTAATTTATCATCTCTCAACAGCATGAATGACGTATTGCTTTTGAGGGATACCCTCGTTGAAATATTTAGAGCGCTTCCGTTATTTTGAACCAAATTGGGATAAGGATCGCATATTTCATCTGAGGGCATTCATATAACCGAATAATAAATCCTGTGACTTCCTGTGCTATAACTCAGCATCGTTTTGTAAATAACATACAAAAACTAACCTAACACTTCATCGAGCATTTCAACGAACCTACGTATGTAGTAGAAAAATTAATGCTTACTCACGCGATTTTGGTGTTTGTCATTGGTATACATAAAGAAACTCTTGGGATTTGGAAACAAAGGGGGTGGATGTCCTCGGTACTTCCTCCTTTATTAAATGTACGTTTTGTAGAGACGGAATGACATTTTGTACGCTCTGACGTCTTATTAGCAGAAATTAGTCGCAAGTTAGCTAAAGTTGTTCCTTCACCCCGACAGAAAGGGGTAATTAAACGCTTTAGTGCTCTGAAATATTTGCGGTTAATTTTTCTCTTTCGACCTCTCTCTCTTTCTTTCTTCTCCCAGCCGTAATCTAAGGACACACTAATGAAACTTTGAAACTTTTTAATGATTATTATAATTTGGTTTTAACCTCAAATATAACAGAAATAAGAGTATATTTTTTTTACCAAAACCTTTTTTTAAACGTATTAAATAACATATCGGTACAACACGAAAAGGAAACTTAACGAATCCTTTGTTCCTAACGTTAGCCGAAATTTCATCGAATTTTCTGACAGAGCTGCGACAAGTATACAACTCAATGCGAAACGCAGATCGTTACTGGTGTTGTGAAACTGCCTCGGATCCTTTTTCATGATATTATTCCCTCAAAGGCACTTTCTGCGCTATGAAGTGCAAAGCCCCGAGGACTACGCGATACGGAGGCCTTGAATTTACCCATACAAATTAAATATACACCGCTGTCTTAAAATATTCAAAATATAGTCACAAACACGCATGTTAGCTAGTAATTTGGACATGGGTAGGACGTTAACACGCGATGATGGTAAAAACTTTAATGAAACACTATTCTATCTCTGTTAAACACTATTACTGGAAAATGGTTATAGGGCGTTCCATAATACATAAGATGACGAAAGAAATAAATATTTTACGTGGGTTTTGTAGTTAAAAATTATTCATAATAAGAAAATAAATAAAACTGTGGTTAACACTGTTGTAATAAGCATTTGTGTCTTGTCCCCCATAACCGTTGCAGTTACTATTATTTTCATGTAAAAAGGTTATGTTAACAATAAAGCTGGAAGTAAATTGTAAAAATAATGTCACTTTGATATTATTTTATCAAAAATATAATTTACTAAAATACCTTTACAGAATACAGGAAAAGAAACCCGAGAGCATTTACTCTAGAAAACAAACTAATCTGAAGTAACTTGTACCAATGCCGAGAAAGACGTCAATATCTCTACGACGTTTTTTCTAGTTAGGTAGGTAGTTCCTTTTACAGATGTTATGAACTTTCTTTCGCTGCGTTGTGTCCATACTTCATCGCAGTAATAAATGGTTTACCTTCAACAAACTCCTGTTCATCTTTCTGTCACGATCCTGGAGGTATCTCTATTTCTACAAGTTGAGTAATGTGGGAAAATATCCACTTTATTGGTGTAAGGATTCCATCCCGGATGATTAACCTTTTATCACTGTTTTTCTTTATCGAGTTTCTCCCATTTATCCTTTCGTTTGTTAGTGCCGGAGAAAAGGCCGTGTCACTATTTTATTTTATGAGCAATCTTAAAAATATAGGTTAACCGAATTACTACAACAAAGTCCTCGTTTTTTTTTTCAAGATTTGTTTAATCAAAGTCCATGTAAATCATATTAAGAAACTTTTAGCGCAACATGAATACGACCCCACCTTCTCTTGTTTTACTTCATTGTCAAGCTCAATTCTAATTTTCATAATTCAAAAGGCAAAAAGTTTTCCCGTTACGAAGTCGTAAGAAAAGGCTTATAAATCACGACGAAAATACCGGTCCGTGAAGGTTTCTTTCCTAATGAAAAACAACGTCGTCACCATTCGACAAGTAACGTTGTGGAACAAGGAATTTCCAAGGCGGCCCTTTATGGTTCACTTGACCTAAGAACGAGAAAAGAGTATATTTCGATGATAAAAACGAAACAGCAATGCAGTAAAATTTCAAAGAATTGTGTTTCATATATCATTTGAATATTTAATGACTTTAGTAGCTTTTAAAACCCACATTTTGAATGACACAAAATTTAAATCCTATAAACAAAAAAGCATTTTGTATATTGTTGGTTACTCTTGAATTTTTTTTCAAATAATAACGTTGAAACATGTTATACTCACCGGATAAGCTACAGTTTTAAGGAAAATGAGTCTTTTTACCTTATAAAAATTTGAACTGCTGTGCCACAAAAGCTCGGCCCTCGTTTTTTATTCTTATCTTTCACACAGGATCGAGACTCTGGAGGTGAAACGGCCAGCCTATTATTTTGATGATGTGACAAAGCTTTGAATACGAATCGACTTTATAAAATTCCTTTTATTATGCGGTGTCATCGTGGAATCCATTGTTGCATTATGTACAGTAAACAACGCTTTTCTCTACAAATTAGGCCCTTATTGTAAATTTTTCTCGTAGAAAATTGCTGCTTTTTCGTTATACCTTGCAATATCACAAGTTAATGAAAAATCGATGTGTTTATTTATGCGTGGTTAAAAAATTGCAGATAAATATTCAGGAGTTAAAAAACTCGACAATGACAGTTGACGGAGGATTTGAAGGCTTTGTGAAGTTATTATGTAAGATTATATTGTTTTGTATGATAAAATTGCATGTTATATATCAATAAACGTAATCTTATCTTATTATATAGGTAGAGTTACATACGAGTAGTCTCGTATCAAATGTTCAAATTATTCAAATAGACGACCTCAGTATTGCCTGATGAAATACTGAACCAATTTGATTGTACGAATAGTTTTCCAACCGAGTGCAAAGGAACTAGATCGTTTTCTAACTAGATGGGTCAGTGTAGAACCAGTACCCAGCACGAATTCATTGTAATTATTTTACGTATAAAACGTATCGAATTCGTATCGTCGTTTTGTCAAATCGCATTCATTTTTGACTGATAACGCTCGAAGTGCAAAAACACTCGTGCTAGGCCTTCTGATCGCTAATTAACGAATACACTAGTTATTAGTAACGTACCTGAAACGACGAGAGTTCAGCGACAAAGCAGACTATCATCGACAGTGTTATATCGCCGCATCAGCTGAAGGTACAAATCGGCCGGCGCTGGCAGCTCATGTTCTGGCGTCACCTACGGTGCATCGATCTTGCGCACGTTCACCTCGCCCCCTTCATTATTCAAGACCATCGATATTGTCATCACACGTCACTTCACTTTTGAACGCAGTTTTATAGTCAGTCACTTTACGTGCTTGTTTATGGCGTCGCAGATTGGACCAAGTTTTTCTGGGTCAATATTTTGAACACAGTGCGTATTCCTAGTCCCTAGAGCTGTATCAGATTTTTTTTATAATATTATGATTATAACAAAAACAGTTTTCATTCATTATTGAAGAAAGTCCTTTTCCGCATCTATCTGTCTCTCTGTACGTGTACCTTCTAAACGGATTCTATTGCGTTTATCACGTATTGAGTGATTCAAGAAGAAGGTTCAAGAAAGAAAGAAAGTTCAAGAAGAAGCCATATATTTATTCTTTAATAGGCTGAAATAATGTGACGCTGAATTATGAAGTCGGAAAAAATACTCGTTTACTTATCGCACGCCAATAGAGTTATATGAAAACGGGATTAATTACCTTAACCGTCTATTAAACTATGCTTACTGTTATCCGTGGAAAGCCGGGGCGAGTAATGTAATTGAATTATCATATTTGATATCTCAAAATCAGAAGTCTCTGTTTTGAGACGAATTAACCTTGAAGTAGATTGTAGATACTAATGACGCATTGTTAATTTTAATACTACAAAGTCAGAAGTTATATAGTTTAACTATAAAATAATAATATTTGTTATCATACACAACAATATTGTACTCAGTTTATCGGTCGTTTACTTAGCTTTATTGCCTCTGTGCCACGTGTTATTTATATTGAGTGCTGAGCGATTTCTGCTTAGTAAGCGTTGGTTTGGGCAGGTGCTTCCAATTTTATACGGTTATAGCCTGAAAATTTAAACCGGATTGGTTTAGCTCTTTTATATTTATCTTTTGATGTCTTTTAATAGGTAATATCCTCTTGATTAAAAGTTTGATTACTGACTAACAAGCAATATATTGGTAGTGTATTCATATCTTGGACCAAATAATACACACATATCCTACACTAACAACATGTTTCTAAGCTAAATAGTTAAAGAGCTACTACGCACTAGGTATTAGAGCTACTAAATATTTTTAATATCTTAAAGAATTTGATAAATTCGTGAATTCTCATTTTATGAATATGATATAAATAAATAGAGAGTTTGATAAACTGATTTTTCTCAGAGAATTTATCAATCATAATTTACTTTACCAAGCTTCGTGTTAAATTCTAAGAATTTGAAATAGTCTTAGCTCGTTCATCCCTAAAACCTAGTTTGTATTGTAGGAAAAAATACTTTAAAAAACCTTGTTCGTGACTTAGTCGGCGCTAAGCTCAAGTTAACGTCGTTGGCGTTTGATCGATGCGTTGCATATACCAGCTGTCTACACCAGCCTTGCACTGCATGTCGGCAGTCTCCGTATAAACATACTACAGTGATTTACTACGGCATCAACATGAACTATGCTTAGCTTTGTTTACTTGGACAAGATATTGTTTATAAACATGATTATTTAGTCTAGACTAGACAGATATTTTACTAAAGTAATAGTGATGGGTAAGGATTATGAGAATACGAAAATATTATCATGTATATCCAGCGAAAAACTTCTTTATGTTAACATTTTTATATTCGTTTTAATTTTGAGGTATAAAATGCATTAAAAGATTATCCTAAACTTTGTAAGGTAAACCCGCATTGTAATAGCCTAACTCTTAAAAAGAGCTCTTCTAATACTTTAAAAGAGTTTCTCGATCTCGTAGTTCAACGCCCCAATGTAAGAGTACCTACCAAAATATACTTAGAAAAATAACTGGAACTTTAACAAAGGAAGAAGGAAGAAGCTTTATAACCACTTGTTATCGCATAAAAAAACTCTGCAGGTTTTTACAAAATTATTTTATTTCCTTGAGTCCCGAAAGTTTAAGTGTTGATATTCTTTATCATCTTAAAATATCTTTATTTGTACAAGATTTTATTTGTTTAAAGCTTAAATGTATAGTCCAGAATGTAAGTGGTCTATTATACAAAAAATCAAGAGATTTTTAGAGAAAAGTGAAAATAGATTACCATTTTTTTTTAGTTTTTATTGAATTTCACATCCACTAACTAAACTTAATTGACTTAACATCACACTTATAAGTATAAAGGTAATTCCCGAACATTAATATCGAGTATGGTGTAAATGTTAACTACAAAATGTAAAATGCTATAAAGCTCACAAAAATCACCTAAATAATGTGAGTCAACAAAAACGGTATCAAGTTAATTGGCATGTCATTCTGGCGACCCAATTTAATGCCAAAGGAGATGTGTTGCCTCGTAGCTCCACTTTATCTATGCTTTCAATTTGCTTACCCCAGCTTCGACAACTTCGACGGCGCCAAGTAGTCACAGAATAGGTAAACCAGCGGCGCAGATATTTTAGTTTATACAAAACTAGCTTAATTCTACTTTATTCGCGTCTTTATTGTAAACTCTGATACCCTCCTAATTCTAAATCAAGAATTTATTTATGTCTGAATTTCAAAATAGCTGAATTAAATTACCTGGCTTATTAAATTAGCACGCTTGAAATATTTAAGCCAGACTAAATCCAATTATATGAAAATTACCTATAAAAAATAAGCTTGATATTTCCAGTTTAAAATTACATTTTAAACACTAAGCTAACTTTTGCAACAACGCAACTTGGCCGTAGATTCAAATTAAACCTCGAAGAAAACCAATGAGCATAAAACGGTATTGCACGTCTGTAAGCGTTAATAGTCTATGTATTTATTGTGCCAATCCAAGATTGCGAGAGACTGGCCGGCGTCGACGATGGGTCGATGCACGCATCGCAAAATAAAACCATGAAGGTTCGTTCCCATTTTGCCGTGACGGCAAATAGTCATACAGTTGAAATTGTGTTTGAATATAGAAATAGAGTTGTTGCATATTATAATAAAAAATCATGCTTTTTCGCCTTAAAGGTGCCCATTCGCACAGGTTCACCTAAATTTAATCGTCAGTTATGTTTTAAGTCCCATAACGTAATAGGTGACTAGCCTATGCCTGTTGCCATCACCGTGGCACATTAGACTCCAGGCTGTGAGAACATAATATTATTGCCTTATATATTATATATTATCATACTTAGTTTTTGTCATATTCAAAATATATTATATTATGCACACAATTTCCTGTCGTTTAAGATGTTTTTATGACAATAACTGACATACAAAAGCGATATATGTAGAGCTATATATAGAAAGATATATATAGAAAGTCAGTTTTCCAATAATTTAAAAAGTCACGTTAAAAACTTGTGCAAAGAATGATCATGGAAATTACTAGAAAATTTTTAAGACAAAGCGACGACAGATATTCTGATAAAAACATGTGATGACACAGTGACGACCGATATTCTGATAATATATACAGAAATAACTAGATGACAGTAGTTAAACGGCAAAAAATCGTTACGACGTAATGTGGAAACGCACCCTGACGATTTCTCAGTTTCTCTCCCAAATGCCTTCTGACTCGGGAAGATATGACACTAGGTACTTATTCTGTTTTCGTGTCTTCTTTCGATTTACGGTAAATTGGTGTTCGTTAAGATGAATCGTGATATTTACATTTATAGAATTACAACGCTGAGTCATAAAATCTGAAGGAAAGAATTTTTGTGCGAATTGACATATTCATATTGAAAATTACTGCCTCGGTGGCGTAGTGGGCGCATGCTCGACTGCCAATCAAGAGGTTCGGGTTCGATCCCAAGGTCAGGCATAGTGTTAAATATTGGATTTTTCCATTAGGAATTATCTCAATAACTGCCTGGAGTCTGGAACTGTGCCCGGTAGATGGCAATAGGCTCGCCCCCTGTTACATGGGACCAATAACATACTGGCGAAATGTGGGTGTATCTACTATGGGACTGAGTCCTGGGTACACCTCTGCCTACCCCTTCGGGAAAAAGGCGTGAATGTATGTTATGTTATGTTATATTGAAAATTATTATAAACATAACATCAAACTTTTTTTCTAAGTGCAAGACTGAGATTTACCTAACATAATAGGCACCCCCAAACTTTGTCAGTTACATCTTTTAAGTTTCATGTTATAGGGGGGGCCTTTTGGCATCAATCGGGAAAAAATCGCCTGCAGGCTGTTATTGAGAAAATTTCCAATGGAAAAATCAAACAACACATTTTCCTCAACCTGAGAAACGAACCAAGGTCTTCCTGTTCGGCAGTAGTACATGCAACCACTAGACCACAAAAAAATAAGAGTGTGCCCATCATTATGTTAATGTCCAAAGACAAATAGAGCAGTTTGACATGAAATAATATATAGTATAGTATAGTGAGATATGAATATAGAAAATATTTTTATTCTCTTTCGCATCAGAATACAAGTACATCAGACATTAGAATCTGCAATTCTTTTCTCACACATTACTCGCAACGAGAAAATAATTCCCATGCTAGTTTTGCAGGCGTTGTTGGTTGTTATGAACTTATAATAGGTGCTCCAATGCTAATATTAATAGAAATATATTCAGTAAGTATTGCCCGCATAAGACATAGTTATTGTGACTCTAAATATTGTGAATATTAAGTAGTAGGTATGATTCAATACACAAAATGAAAGATGATGAGAACGGCGAGTATAGCCTGATATTGGCACACTTTTTTTCTCGTATTTTTTTTATTTACTACGCGTCCGAATATTTGACAACGGGCATCTTTTTTAATCTCTTCGCAGTTGTCAGTTACTGCTGTTGTTTTGACGTTATACTATCATCAACCTTGGTGGTGATCTAAAAATAATGCAAAGCTTTCATGTGCAATATCATCTAACACCTGCAGCCTTTTGATAATAAATAATTCCGGTAATAATACGTCAACAGAAATAATCGACTTCATTCCCAGTCCTATTGGTAAAACGATTTTGTCGTGGCATTTGCCTCACGTTGTTTGACTACGTATTGATTTTGTGATCAAGCTAGATGGTCATAACATCGCAAACCTCATCGGGTGTCCCTATCTTAATTCTATTCATCATAGCTTTAAGTTGTCTATGAGATACGATTGATACCGTTCTAGTAGGTAAAGCCCTTTTATATCCACGATTGAAAAATAGGTCAGTCAGTCTAGAGATTCTGTTGAAGTCGGATGCGGCAGGTCGACCAACTTCAGTTTATTTGCTGTAGTCAATATGACGATTATGCCAGTGAGTTATCGATGTGAAAGTAGCTCATCGATATTACCGAGCAAAGTATCACGTCTATTTTCTAATACTAATGTATACTTATCTATCTTTTTTAGCATCCAGAAGGTCTGCAACGTTTTGTGTATTTCTTAAGCGAGAAAAATGTTGATTGTTTATCGCTAAATTCGCTAGCGGTAGCACATCTGCATGCAGAGGTTAAATTATGTCATGTGTTCTGATTGATGAATTTGTGAGACAAAATAAAATAGAAATTATGATTCCAATTAACCCCGTTTTAACAAAAAACTGAGCGAAAATGTCATGTCTTGTAGTTGATAAAAAGAGTGTTGGAAATACATAAGTCTATTTGTACTGAATTTTGTTTCTGAAGTATGGATTATGAATACGGATAATTTAATATATTATAGTTAATATTGACAATGTTACAATGTTATGTTAACAATGTTATGTTGTCAATATTACATATGTTATGTAATATTGACAACATAACATTGTTTGCGTATTTATTAATGTTACGCAGAATAAACAATTATAATAAATACGTCCGATATGAATATTCCAAAATACCGCTGCGGCTATAACCATTTATTCAAAAGCAACTACCGCACTGCACAGAAGAATAATTGATATTTTAAAAGGATAATAATATTATGTTTGTTGTATTCAATGCAGATATGGAATCTCAAATTCGAAGCGACGTGCGCCTGTTTTACCGTTGGCTACAGGAGATTCAATAAAACCTTCACATTTGCAAGTATATTTTATTCTGTCATTATACTTTATACTTTTCCACATAACACGGGTTGGTTGGTGCCATAAAAATGTAGGACGCACAAGTAAAAGTGCGGAACTATTTTTACGGCCAGTAAAGTGGTCACAGCACTAATTGGTGTGTGATGACCCTATAAAATAATATTACGTTGTAGAAAATATTATGGGCTCGGTCTATTTGAAATTTTTATACCTATGTGAAAGTAATACTACGATGAAACTTTTATCTCTTACATTCTTGGTACGTTTTGCTGAATTTGTGAGAATATTAATATGACATGACTTTTTCCCGAAGGGGTGGGCATAGGTGGTAAGGATGAGTCCTGGGTATTAATATAATGACTAAATAGTATTTAAAAAGGGCAGGGTGCCTTTATTGAAAAATACTGAACAATGGAGCTACCCATATAATTTATTTAAATAAATAAAATTAAATTTTAAAAAATTCCAATAAATAAAGTAAATAGATATGTGGTTAATATTATGTGTTCTTAAAATTAAAAGAAAAAACTATATTTGGGTATGTAAAGGTACTTTTAGATTATGAATGTATTTTTTTTTAAATAAAAAGTGCATTTTTTAAACCGGAAATTACGTCATAAACCTCGCGTCTCAAATAGATATATATATCTTAATATCTATGTAGGTTTATATGGTACCTGATTATTAAATAACTGTAAAAAGTATTACAGATAATAAGTATGTACGTAGTAATCCAAATAATATTAAACATGTTAATATAATCATTAATTATATTTTTAAAAGATGTAAAAAGCGTAATAATCAAAATAATATATACCCAGCGCCAAAGAATTAGATCACAGCCATTGCAGTTACACCTTGGCATTAGAATTTATCCATTAAAAAAAGCACTTATTTGTATTAATCAAGTTATGAATATCGTAATAAGTCCTAAAATAAACACTATCATTATTTTTGAAGCGACACGTAAACGTTTCTACGTTTTGACAGCCGGCGCGGCGTTCGAAACGCGGCGCTCAAGATCGAACTAAAACATTTTCATGGATACTTTGATTGCACTGACGTTCTAAAATGCCCCTGCAGAAGGTTTTTCAAGGTATCATCGTGGGTTTTGATCAGTGAATATGTTTCAATAGAGGCTGACGCGATACGACCCCGTGCGCGCCGCGATACCAACTGAATCAACCCCAACTCGATGCCTCCGCCCAACAGAGAGCGCTTGCTCGTCTACTTCCCACACCTATTTCCAACCTTAAATCACACAATTGAAAGCTCAAATTACCTTGCATCTCTTATTGTGGTGAAGAAGATTTGTGCTTCAGATCGTATAGTGGCCAATACGCATGTCCACGACAATGTATAGCAAAATTGTATAGACGGCATAGTTTTCCTGTACATTTGGATTTTCTTGAGTTCAAGGACTTTACGTTATCTGTTTGAGTTTTAGGGCGTCAAATCTCTATCGAGTTACAAACATGAGGGATTGATATCTTGAACCCGGTCATAGATCTTTCTTTATATAAGAAGATTAATATTATTTTTATTCCAAACGTTGAAAGATTCATCAATGGTTAGGAAAGATTGATTGATGTATCAAACCCTATTCATACAATTGCTTGCCAACGTTCAGTGAAATATGAAATGGGATATGCTTAAGTTTTGTATAGATATTATGGAAAATAGATAAAAGATAAATATTTATTAAATAATATATTTTAATTAATCTGCCTTTTCACCTGTTATATATACTACAGTTTTATTTCGGAAACCTTTTTGATGCACTTTTTTCACACTAACAGATTGATGTTGTATTCTGTTCAATTTGTAGTTCAAAATTTTGTGTGAGAAATAATAGAATATTTTACTCTCATTCAAAGTTGATTGACATATCTGAAAACATATTATATATATAGTACGAAAAGTAAAAAAAAAACTAAATTCAATAATATCCTTCAAACAGAATAATCAGAGTAAGCCTGAGACAGATAAACAAGTTAACTCAAGCTCCTATTTCTACCTACAACTAAAAAAAATTTCATAGCATTACTTATCGCAAAAATATCAAGTAGGTAACCCCATTAATAAGAATCTCGTGAAAGCCGAGAACGATAAGCTGAGCTAAGTACCTTGACTTGGCTTACGAGTTAACCGCCATGTGGGACGTTGACTCTAAGATCATTGTACCGATAGTCGTTTTGGCCAACAGACTAATTGTGTAAAGGGATCCTTGTTTATCCTTCAATACAGAACTCGAATGAGTAAAAGTTGACAGCAAATGAAAAAATTCAGGTGGCCAGAATGAAACGAACTTGTAAAAAATATGCAACAAACTTATAGTCATCTATAATCAAAATCGGCAAAATTAACCTACTGAGGGTACGTATCAAAAATACATTTCCCTCTGAACAAATTTCTGTTACTGGTTAAGTTAACTATTACACAGGATTACAACTATTACAATGAATAAATTTGTTATAATGAAAAAATTCAATTGTGTGCATGTTTTCGACTATTTCACGGTTATGACGGGTTTCAATTCAAACCTCAATTGGAAGGGGATTACGTCTTTTCGTTACAGTTATTGTCTTATGACTACCTTGCAGCTCCATCTTCAAACAAGCGTAGAGAGTCGTCGTTACCATCAGATGAGCCTCCAGTCAAGTGCTGGCCTATTCAGTAATAATAAAATTAGATCATCATTGGCATCCCAATTGACATATTGTGTTTAAACTTCAATTAAACACCGGGAAGTGGGTCATAAACTTGGACAACATCACACGATTTTCTCAGAAAGATGTTCTCAGAGAGGTGTAATTGGAGCCCTAGACCTATAAGTAGATACCAAATTTGGTCATTTATGTTTCAAGACCCTAGTAAAATAGGGGGCCAGCTTATTGTCATCAACCGGGCACAAATCCAAATTCCAAGCTGTCCAAATGGAAATCAAATCAATTGGAATGATCTCCCTGCTGCGGTTTTTCCGTTAAGCTATAACATGGGGCTCTTCAAAAGAATAGTGAATAGTCTTGAAGGGTCGGCAGCCAAGTAGGCGGCAAGTTGTTGCAAGTAGGCGGCGGTAACCGCTCATCATCAAGCGGCCCGTCTGCTTGTTTGCAAACTATGTCATAAAAAATAAATTGTTTAGGCATACGTATGTATGCACAGTGTAGGGTTCCATACCTGGATATCAAGAACATGCAGCGCTATCTATTAGTTCCTTGCGCAAAGAATGGAAATATGTCATATCTTTTGATTGCGTTAACGTAGAAGTATGATTTTTTTACAGCCACAAAGGACCGCAGATCTGAGTAGTTGTTATAATTTCAACTTGATATCTTCACGCGTTTTAAGGTACGAAACCCTAAAATACAATAACACTTTTTCCTGCCCTGAGAATCGAACCGAGACTTCATACTCTACATAGCGCTTACGGCTACTAGACTAACGATACAACCAATAAAGACATAAAAAACAAAATGCCATCTAAAGTAATTTCTCTAACATTCAAAACTTTCATAGGCCAAACGATGTACACGCTATTAGTGTAAGCGTAAATTTTACTATCGTTTTATGTTCTCTATGCATGGTTATAGGCGTGGTTTTTATCAACACGCAACGTCCTTGTCTTTTCGCTAGATCACATAAAAGAACACAATCCCTCGAGTCCTCTTTTCTTGGAATAGTTAGGACCTTGTATTTTTATGTTTATCTTGGAAAAAAGCCATTGATGGCAATACCATTAACCCTATCTTAGGCAGTATAACTAACCAAAGGAACAATTATTGGTAGACATTATACCCACCAATCACGTGGGACTTTACAATAGATAATGTCTTATCTATCAGATTAAAGGAATGGCCGTGCGTAGAGGTGTGTTTTATTGAAAGGTGGAGCAGATAGTGGAAATTCTTTAATATATAGTTTAATATTTATATTATATACTTTAATATATAGTTTAATATTTATATAATTTATATATAGTTTAATATAGAGTTTTTGTGCGGATGAAGCGGCAATTCGGTTATTTTTCACTTGATTTTATACCTCAACTAATTAATCAAGTTGCTGTATTTTTCCTATATTACATCCCTGCGAGAGCTTTTTTCCACACTATGGCGGTGACCGTACTTAGACATCCGGAACCAGAACCGGAAGAGGAAGTTCGCCATTGGACGCCATAGCGCACTTCGGAGGTTTTTGGTAAAGATCACGTTAATTTTTGCCTAACAGTAACTGTTACTAACAATCAACAATAATTATAATTGCGACACGTGTCAAAATCTTATCGTATGCAGATGACGAAATTTTAATAAATAGTAACACTACTTCGAGTTTAACCAACTCAACCCACGTGTAGTGTTTTTCGTTGGCTGTTAGTTGGTGACATCGGGTATGTCACACAGATTCCCGCTTTATTATATTCGTTATTTGAGTCTCTAACTTTGCTCTAAGGTAACATAAGGCTAGAACCTTTTGAATCTCAGAAGACTTCGCAAATACAATCATAAAAGACGGTGTAACACTGTAACACTAGTAAAGTCATGGGCATTCAGCTAGAGTAATATAACACAAGGCCACCGTGATTCTTGGTTGATCAATATTAATGCACAATGTTCCCTGAATAAGCAGTATACGACGGGAACCTTTCTCCGTAATGAATATTTCCTAAGCTGTGAGAAACCGAGTTATTTTATTTCGGGAATTATTATGTGGAAGTGTATGGAGTAGGTTTTATGAGGGAAACCCATTCTCCTTTCTACGTTTCTTGTAACAAAATGTGTTATTGTAACTAAGATTTTTTTATTTTTAATTACGTGTGATAAAAACTCATTCATCTCAGCTGTCGGACGACCACTTCTGTACATAGGCCTCCCCCAAAAATTTACATATAGTCTGGTTGTAAGTGGCTTGCATCCAGCGTGTTTCCGCTACCTTTATTAGATATATGTCCACTTTATGAGTGGACGTCCTACGCTGCGTTTTTGGGTCCATGGTCTCCATTAGAGCACCTTACAGCCCCATCAGTTCTACGTGATATGGGTATTATATAAAAATCAAATATTTTACTAGATATTAATATAGCTTAGAGGCCTCGTTCTTTTTTTTCGTAATTTGTAGCAAATTAATGCTTAAAATTTTACCCAAGTGAATTTTACCCAAGTGAATTTTACCTTCTTGAAGTATTTCTAAATTATTAAATACTCCAATAACATTCCCATTCGGAATTTACGTGATTTTAATAATGGTAGTTCCATTATTCAAATAGGTAAGTAGGCATTTCATTTATTACCATTTTACGATTTACTTTCACGGTGATAGGTCTTATCACGCAATCTTAGGGTCTCTGTAAATGACGTTTCTATCATCCTAGACGACGCGCGTTTCACGAACGTGGGCTTACGGCGCCGTAGATTTTTTAAAAATATTACTGGACTGCGTAAAAAACTCGCTGGTATACATAAATAAATATATAAGAGATGGTAAGGTAGGTGAGATGTCCCTGTGAATTAATATTAGAGCCGGGGGGCAAGTTAGGATATTTCAGGTCATCAACACACGGTATGACGGTAAACGCTGCATCGGTGGTGTGATAGCTTGGTCAGCGCGCCACCTCATCCGTCTTATTTCCTAACAGTTTGATTTGCGTTTGCACGTATATGAGCTGCATCTGCACGTTGTTAGTGATGATAAAGAACGCCGTGTGCAGAGGTTCTTTGGTAATTATGTTATAAATATTAATTGCCTTCAATAGTAGGTAAGAGTGAGTCATCAGTATAATATTATTTTATATCATAAACACTTTTTTACGCTCATTCTGGATAAAAAATTTTGATAATAATATTTAGTTATGATTTTTCATAGTAATCGTACTATATGTTACTATTGAATTGTATATCAGACTTAACATAAAATATTTATGTAAGATATTAAAAACATACATAAATCTGAATTTGAAATCAAAATAGGTACTCGTATTTTTATATTGGCGTCACATCAAAACTTTAAACAAACCAAATACGAAAAGTCAGTTTATTTGCACAATGTTAAAAATTAAAAATGCTGGGATTGTTGTCAGCCTACAGCGGGAAACGTAACCAACCCACAAAAAAACTCCCCAAAACCGCGTAGCATCCTGATTACAACTCGGAGTTGCGGTCAGAAGTGAAAATCTGAATTTCCTGCACCGGAATTAAAAGAATGATTTTATTTTGCTTTGACAGGTTTTTTGGTTTAGAATATTATTATATTATTTGGCAGGGGTTTTCTGACCGGACCGGAATGTTCGTACGAATGAATTGTTTATAATTTTGAGCTTGTTTGTTTCACTAAAAAAATGTTAAAGAGTTAGTACAAAAACGTTTGCTTACTATAGAGAATTCGAACGATTATATTCGATATGAGGCAATTATCGAGAGTTAATAAATATTAAATATCAACGTATTGCTTTTAATAATTATTTGTAAAAAAGTTATTCTAATATTATAATTTTAATTTGAATTGCAGTTTTATTTCTCCAGTTTTTGTTGATACGTTTTGTTGATACCAACTTTCTAGGTTATTCCGAGTATTTATCCTTGTAACTTATTATCGGAATTCCAGTGTATTCAGTGGTTAAACGAATACTAGATACATTAACTGCAGTCAGACACAATATAACAACGAGCAAAAATGAGGCCACGAAATGGTGCGGCAGTGCAAAAAGTGCAAAAAGTTATGGCAGTTGAAAAAACCATTTCAGCCCATTCAGTGGAACAAATATATCTAACACAAAAATCCTTTTTACCGTTTGAATTTAAACGTCTTGTTATTTTATATTTCAATCGTTTGATTAAATACCTATTTTTCTCTGAATTTTTCTTCTGCTGATCACTGATTATTTTCTTAGACGTCGTGGTCCTCAGAGCTGTCTCTCAAATACCGCTTTGAAAACAATAAAAACAAAAATCACTTCCAAGTTTATTTTGTGAAACGGATTTTGAGAGATTTCACGGACACGTAAAAATTGGAAAGACTTTGATTTACGGTTCTCAGTCATTGGTAAAGACGCCTTTGAAAAAAGACGAACTTCCTTGCTAGTTTTATGTACGTTTTTTGTCTACGACATTAGTGAGCACACCTTTCATAATTATTAGCAAGGACATTGTCTACACCAAATTAGTTTTATACTTTAGCCAAATTATCAAACAACAGTATTATTTTAAATTCATATTGAAAAGTATGAAGAACTCACTTAAACTATTAACAAAAGAAAAATAATATTTTTTTTATGATAGTGAGTGACAAGACGAGCAAATCAGGTGCCTGATGGTAAGCAGCATAATTGCTCATAACAGACACAGTGCTACCTAGTGTTTTAAAATTCGCGGCACTGCACTGCGGCTGTCACCCTGAGATATGAGTTGTTGAATCTCATCATGCCCAGTAATTTCGCTGGTAACATTGCCCTTCATACCGGAACACAGTAATGTTAGGATATTACTGCTTGGCGGATGAATAACTGGCAAAGGTATGGTACTGCCCCAGGCGGCCCCCTGCAAAAGAGGCATACAACTACAAAAGATATGAATTAAATTTATTCTTTATTATAACCTCGAACCTATTAAAGTCAAAGTAATTTTTTTTATTTAATTTAGTCCTATATTTAATTTAGTCCTATATCCTTTTATGTTGCCGTGGGGTTACCGGCTTTAGAATAGTGCTCCACCCTCTCTCCCCGTGGTTGCCGTAAGAGCCGGCTAAGGGTTAACACAGCCAGAGGACGGGCAGCAGCGTCCTCTGCGTAAACCATCAAACTGCGCTCACCAACCCGCCTGCCAAGCGTAATGAGTATTGGCAACAACCCCCTTATGGGGGAGGCCAATGTTCAGCAGTGGACTTCCAATGGCTGGATGATGATGATGATGATGATGATGATGATGATGACGATACTTTTGCAATTCAGTGGAGTAAATAACAAATAAGTCTACCGTGTCTACCATCTTAATATTATGTCAGAGAAGTTCGTCCGATTGCAATGGATCCATTCTCAAGCATTTTGTTCGTTTCATCAAGGTCCGATCGTATAACTACTTAGTTACATTTCTATTGTGCCGGAACCGTCGTAGACGAAGCCGATCAAGTATTCTGGGAAAGCTTTTAGTCTGAAATATTTATAGACGAGTCACATGACTGACCCAGAAAGTATCGAATTGGCGGTTTTAAACTCTTGCCTGCAGGTATATCTATAATTAATATATAATTGTATAATAAATACATAACATGGCATCTTTTTCTCGAAGGGGTAGCCAGAGATGACCCAGGACTCAGTCTCATAATAGTTGGTATAACTCACACTTCGCCAGTTGTTTAAGGTTCATGTAATAGGGTGCAATTATCTCAATAACTGCCTGGAGTCTGGAACTGTGCCCGGTAGATGGCAATAAGCTCGCCCTCTATTACACGGAACCAATAACATACTGGCGAAATGTGGGTGTATCTACTATGGGACTAAGGCCTGGGTACACCTCTGCCTAGCTCTTCGGGAAAAAGGCGTGAATGTATGGGGTGTAATAGGGTGCGAGTCTATTGCCATCTACAGGGTATAGTTCCAGACTTCAGGCTGTCATTAAAATCCAATAACACTTACCTGACCTGGCAATCGAACCCGGGACCTCATAAAAGGCAATAGCGCTTGAGACTTGTGTGCATTACGCCACCGAGTTGGTATATTATGTTTAGCTCTTTTTATTATAAGTACATTTTATAATATTTTTACCCGCATCGGAGTAGAAATAATATTCTATGAAACGATATTCTACAAGGACATCGTTTACTTTTATGTCGAATAGTGACAATGTGATCTTTTATGCTACTGCTAGGGTAGTTACTTATACTGAAACGTGGAAAACACACTTAGTTTTGCCTTAAACACGCATTGCTATCGATATCCAGACACCGAAAGGCATTGGTTTTATTACACAAAAAGCCCTCACCAAGTTGAACGACGAACACGAAGGTTTATATTATTGGGAAAATGAACTTTATTGCTTGGTGATAAAGCGTTTATAGGTATGAGGTAATTACAGTGACTACGGCCGCTTATATTGGAGAACTACGGAGAGACAAAATGTAAATAAACGGTATGCATTAATTGCTAGGTTTTCACAGTTCGTTTATCGGCACTTCCTTTTTATTGTTTAATGAAGCTGACGGCTATAAAACGGCACTTGCAGCAAAATTCAAGCATTTATGCGAATAAGATTTGCATAATGATTTTAACATGAAAGCATTTTGTAAATAGTTACGTTAGAATTTACATACATACATACATACAGTCACGAATTGTTCCCGTTGGGGTAGGCAGAGACTATTTCTTTCCACTTGCTACGATCCTGACATACAACTTTCGCTTCTTCCACTTTCATCACATTCTTCATGCATGCTCGTCGGTTGGAATTTACATTTTTGAATATACTTTGTGCAATGTGTGTGTCGGGGAATCTTATCTGTCATCAGACTATATCAACGTCATCGTTGATATAACAATTAGTACAGACAAATAATAGTAATTAGTAAATGAATAGTTAGCATCAATCTATTTTTGCAAAACTTAACATGAAGACGACTCGCCTTTTTTCTGATGGGATAGGCAGAGGTGTACCCGAGACTCAGTCCTAGAGTAGGTACACCCACATTTAGCCGGTTATGTTTTTTTAAGTCCCATGTTATAGGGGGCAAACCTATAGTTATTGCCCATTTACAGGGCACAGTTCTAGAGTCTAGGCTGTTATTGAGAAAATTCCCAATGGAAAAATCCAAAGACACTTTTTTCAATTTCAATTCAATTTTTCATAATTTAATTTAATCGCATGTTTTTATAGTATTTTATTTATAATATCATTGAATAATTTAATCTAAGTTTTAATATTTTAATCTATAAATTGTATGACAGTATTTCACATATGGCCTTCTTGACTGAATTAAACGATTTTAGTTTAGTTTAATTTTTTTTCTTTGCCTGACCCGAAGTTCGGACCTCATGATGGGCAGTAGTGCTTATGAACCACGACGCCATCGAGGCAGTCAAAACTTGTTAAATTATTTCTTGAAATTATTTTGGTTTTGCTAGGTTTGGCACATCATGGCCTTTTAATAGGCGTAGGATCAGTATCGGTCATCGAAGTTGTTTCATTGATGGTACATAATATTAATAATTCTGAATTCTGCGCATAGATAGGTGATTATAGTTGTATTTACGCTTGATAACATTATAATTTTTCATTATAAAATTACAGTAAAACTAGGTTCTGATAAAACTAAGCACTAAAGAGATTATTCATTGAATTCAATCATTTAATCCCGACGATACGCGATCCCGACGGACATTCAATTCATTTCAGTGAATACGATTTAGAGCTCCGACAATTTCAAGATTCTTGAGGGACACAGTCTAAAGCCCGCTTTGATTACATAACTCTTAACTGCAAATAAAACTCATCTGGCCATGATTGGAAATGCATCAAATGCCATTGTTTTGATCCTACTTAAGTTCTCTTGAGAAAGCTTAGTTGTTAGACACGGTTGAAGGTTTATGCTGCTTTTAGCTGATAGACGCTTTTATAAAACGCTATTATAAAACTACGTCTCGTCCGTTACGTCATCTTGATGGCCTCTGGTGGTGTATAGGGGTTTGTAAGAGCTACTGCCGATGATGATATCCCGGGATTGATTCCCAGGTCAGGCAATAAATTTTATAGGATTTTTTACATATACGCTCGCACCCTATTACATGGGTCTTTTACCAGTATGGGTATACTTACTTCTTAGCGGAAAAAGCGTGATATATATTATGATGTAATGTAAATAAATATCTGCCATAGTATAGACATCCTTGTGGACAAAATTATCACACTGCTTAAATAAAGAGTAGACTTTCTAATTTTCTAATTGAATTAATATGTACTCTTTTTTATATATGGTAGTAATAATATATTATATAATATATCGCCATCATTATATATACTGGTTGTAGACTAGTGCAAAGAGCCGGTTAAGGGTTAACTGATCCAGAGGACGGGCAGCAGCGTCCTCTACAAAAAAACATCGAACTGCGCTCGACAACCTGCCTGCCAAGCGTGTCGAGTATTGGCAAACCCCCCTTTATGGGGGAGGCCTATGTTCAGTAGTGGATTACGAACGGCTGAGATGATGATGATGATGATGATAATGAATATATTATGTATTATGAAGTTCAATTTTGTATGTTTACCTACTTTTGATAAAAACTGAATTAACTGTTCATTTGTTCAATAACTTGGCACAATCACCTCATTTTTGTATGCATATCAAACAATAAAACTGCTTCAGAATTTGTTGCCAAAACGCGAAAAGTTTCGTTAGAATAAAACAATGTTTGGCGAAATTGATTTTAGATTTGGCACCGATAAGTTGCAAGAAACTTTACTTTTAGGTGAAGATTTGCTTAAAAAAACTTGTCGTTACTGTATTTGTAGTTTTGTACCTTGACACATCATCATCCAGCGTTTGGAAGTCCACTGCTGAACATAAGCTTCCCCCAATTATTCGCCACGCTTGGCAGACGGGCTGGCGAGCGCAGTTTGATGGCTTCACGCAGAGGACGCTGCGGCCCATCCTCTGGATCTCATAACCCTTAGTCGGCTCTTACGGCAACCTAGGTTAGAGAGGGTGGGGTACTATTCTAAAGCCGGTAACCCCACGGCTCTTGATACACATATTATTAAGATCTAATGACAGGAACATGGCGGTAACTGCTGTTTGGCAATACAGGCTTAATATAATCCTAGTGTCATATAATAATATTATATACCTATCCAATCTAAAATAATCATTCTTAAGGTAAAAACCGTATCATACTTGCTAACTTTTGTATTTTTCGTAGCTATAAGCTAAAAAAGGTTCTGTGTAATGTGTTTTTATAAATATTATAATTTGTTTTTCTAAGATAAGGCTATGATGGGACTGTCATTCCCATAAGGGTAAGAGCCCCAAATATAGAGAATAAAAAAAAGGTAAACACGAACATTGTACAGCTACAATTATTAAAGGTCCCCAATAAAGCATTTTTTTATTATTGTCACATATAGAAGATATTTCAATGAAAAGAACTTATGTAAACCTCAATGTAATAAATTAATCACGTCACTATAAAATTTAGTTTCTTATGTGCAATTACATACTATAGCAGGGTCACATATTAATATTTATTTCGATAAATTTTTAGGATGCATTCGAAGCTATTGAAAAATAAAGATACCCTACAGTGTGGAGAGAGAGGAGCTGTTCGTAGCTTATATATCATTAGAACTGATGGCCGGTGGGGCTATAAAGTTCTCCAATGGAAACCTCTAATCGACAAGCAAAGCGTAGGACGTCCAGCCACAAGGTGGACAGAAGATTTGATAAAGACAGCAGGAACACGGCGGATGCAGGCAGATTTTAATCGGGCTAGATAGAAATCTATGGAGGACACCTTTGTTCAGCAGTGGACGTCCAATGGCTGAGATGATGATAATGATGATGATAGTAAAAGTTAGGGATATTTCATACTCAACTTATCTTTAAAAGCACACTTCTATTATAAGAGACAAAATTAAGCGGTAAGTGAGTCTCTCCTATTTCAAGTCTTCTTTGAATTCTTTAATTAATCCTTCCTTTTTCAAAATTTATTTCTAAATGATGGACAAATGTGTCATATACAAAGTGAAGAAAAATGATTTATCAAAAACCTCCACGTTATGTTATTGTTTTTTCTCTTATCTTGTTTGTGAGGGCGTCAGGATTTCCTTAGTTTATGATCTTGTAAGGCTGCCAACTCTGTCTATGCATAATATATCAGCTTGCAGTGGGTATTGGGACATAACCGTAGATTCGACAAACTGATGTCGGATCGTGTCAATACGGCTTTAGTTTACGTGGTTTTCCGAGAATTGGTGTCACAGTTGATAATTATGTTAAAGAAGCAATGATTCTTCAAAAATATCAATGAACATATCGAAATAGCATCTTGGCAAGCGTAGTATGGGATCCCTGGGCTAGATAGAGCGACGATATCGCAATGTCGCTGGGAGTGATTGAAGAAGGAAAAAACAGCAGTGGACTATTATGGGCTGATGGTGATGATATCGAAATAGTCTGTTTTTTCAAAAAAAACTAAACTAAAACTAAAGAAAAACTAAAGAAACTAAACTAAACCAAAATCTACAATGTAATTTTTAATATGTATGATGTATAATGCTAAATAAATAAATAAAAGCAGTTCTTTGCACATTTTGGACTGTATTGATTTTGCGTGGACCATTAAACTAGCCATACATACATGTACCAGGATATACTTGACAGACTTATTTGTACAGTTAAACTTTACAGGTAAACCTGCCATGTGTATTCTCGTGTGTACTATTGTTTGACCTCAATTATTGACTTTTGACTATACTATCTCTCAAACAGTGGTTGGTACTAAGCGATGTTGTTATTTAAGTTTTTGTTAAATTCTTCAGCAGCGTTTCAACTGCTACCTGTAACATTAATTAATGCTTAATCGACTGTCATATGTCTGTTTGGATTAATATTTCGCGTTGCACAATTATTTTAATAACTTTTAATAACAGATTACTAAAAATAACGTTAACATTAACGTACAACGCGTAATTATTGTTCTAATGAAAAATTTAACAGACGATAAAGCATTGGTTATTATTTAAATTTGTTGGTGCAACTCAGCCTAACTTTTCCAAAGTATAAGTCAGACTTTTGCATGAAGCACATATTACTTCTCATATATTTATTTCTATTTTTAACCTTGCTCTTAGAGGTTCTACGTAACTGGTTAATTCGTTCAAGTACGCAACGTTCCAGAATCATCCATCGGCACAGTAATCTTTATTAAATGTGAGTGGTCACATGAGACGGGACCTGAAGAAATCGGAAACGATTCCTGTTTTTTTTGGTTGATTTGATTATTTAGACTTTCACATGAGACGGGACCTGAAGAAATCGGAAACGATTCCTGTTTTTATTGGTTGATTTGATTATTTAGACTTACCTTATTATTTTTGTCCAAACAGATTTTTTTAAGTATTTGGTATGTTTTTTTTTAATAAAATCTGGGGGCATGGCAGTGCCCCCGCCAAGTACAGTAAAAAAGCATCACGGCCGCACCATCACTGTTTCGAAGCAGTTCCAGCCATTTTCGACCCATTTTTGACATTTTCGAACTTGATTTTCTCCAAATAAATTATTTTCCCTACAGGTCTCTTTTCGTGTGACCACTCACATATTGTATTATAGCTCTGAGAAGTAAATAAAGCTTAATAGCACCAAACTTTACATACTATTCCTTACTTTACTTAACATTCCGTTTACACTATACCAAGGATACGTATCGTGCCAATGGCATGTCGTATATCTACTATCGCATTCGTACCGAATAATTAATTGATATCAGCCATCGTCGGTATTGGTGGTATGAAATTGGACTCATAACCTTTTTTTCTTTGTCTTTCAATGAATTAGAAACGTAATTGAACTTGGTCTATTTTTACACAGTCTTGATGATAGATAATATTATAAGGTTCTTTGATATTGATTGATTGATATATTATTAAATAAAAAAGAACCAAAATTAACATATTTATAAATACAAATTAGACTTTTGTTAAATTTATGAAAAGTTGTATTACTATCGAGATCAATATTTCCTAATATAACTATAAACAAAACGTTGACCGAACATGGCGTGCCTCAAGCAATCATAGTAATAGCTGCTATTTTTTCAGATAAACAGCGTGTTTTCCTGACTGACTGATGGCTCCTGCATTAGTTAATAGAAAGTTTTACATACCTTTATCAAGAAACCAACTCATAATTTCAAGACTATAGTACAATGTAACTATAGAAACAGACATAAAAAAACTTGAGTAAATAAACATCGAATTTCATGCGCTGAAATAAAAACGACGACAATCTACATTCAATTTTCATTTCTTGCCGTAAAGGTAATAGAGCAATACCTTAAGCTTTGTACGGTCAATTATCATAAGAATATTTAACACGTACCGGTATTTGTCAAGGTAATAATATTTTGATTTTTTCATTACGATTTATTTCAATATCAGTCTGGAGTCTGTAACTATGCCAGGTAGATGGCAACAGGCTCGTCCCCTATTACATAAGACCAATAACATACTGGCGAAATGTGCCTACCCTTCGGGAAAAGGCGTGATTGTATGTTATGTTTATGGCAATAATTAGTTTTGTAGAACAGTAAAACTCAATTGAAAGAAAACAGTAATCCAGTTTGTTATCTGGAACACGGTTGCCACCTCAGAAACCCTACGAATACAAGAGAAGGTATTATTTATGTAATAGCTATGAAATACGTATTTCCTGTGCACACTTAATTCTAGATTGGCTCAGTTTCTAAGCATATTGTTATCAATGAATAGATATGAAAGCCACATGTTTTTCTTCGTCTATTTCCATAAGAAATATGGAAATATAAGACGGTAAAACCTTTGTATGTAGGTGTAGAATGTATTCTCGCAAATATTGGGTTTGTTTGGAGGATGTGGCATACACAACAAATTAATACTGTTCGGGTTCAAGAATTCTAAAAAATATCGACCAGGGCACATATCTATGTATCTCTCATGGTCTTATTTTTTAAATTTATTTCATAAAGTTAGAGTTTGAGTCGCAATATTGTCATATTGTGTGTGAGAATAACACAATTTTTGGTAATAAATTTGAGGTGCAAATACCACACATTTATTACTTACGTGTACGTAAAAATAATATATTTTTATGGAAAATTTGTGGAGTAGCATAAATAATATTTATGCTACTCCACTCTACTATATTATAGTAATCTAAATTTTTCACAATTTTTTCACTAAGTAGACCTTTTTCATGTATTATAAATTTAAACTTGCTTGTGTTAAGACTTGTAGCTTAAAACTCAACACACCAGGGAAATTCCAGTCGCTAAGTTAACTTATGCATTGCATGCAAGGAGATCACATTAAGTTCAATCAATAAGTGCAGCACAGTGATTCATAAAAACTGAAAACCAATTCAAAAATCCACCTCAGAAAATCCATGTGTAAAATAAATAGAATCAGTTTAAATATGTCAACATAACACTAAGACAAAGTATGTTGATGAATCAACGTGGTATGGACATTAATAATATCATGATTTATGATTTCCTAAAAAAACATGCCTTTTAACACAGATAATCTATGCTTCTAGCAAATAAGGGCTCATTTACATTATTTGATTAGCATTCGGGAAACATTTTTATTCTAATGTAAGTAAGCGCTTTATTTCACAGGAACACGCAAATTGATTTTTTGTCAAAAGCTGTTAGTATCTCTAAGTAATATTAAAAGCATCAACTACACTGTGAAACTGTTTTTACCTGCGTCATCTGATCCCGAGGTCCTGAACAGGCCTAAAACAGAATTTAAAGATATTTTGTATAATGATATTGTAATCGATATTGAATTTCGTTTCCGCTCCAAGCGGAGATTTTACTAAATAAAAAACACTTCTAAAAATAAATGGTTTTAAAGTATAATGTAATGATACTTTGGTGATGTTCAAGTTAGTACTCGTAAAAGAGACAAGATGTTTTTTTTCGTAAATGTGAGATGCGTTAAAATATATGAATGACCTGTGTAGTGTGCATGAATGAAATAATGTAACACACAATATTTAGTCATCACTGTAACTCTAGCCTTAAACAAAAGAAGTAACTTTGGACTTGACTCCTAAGTGTTTCTGCGCCAATGCACCGGCTGGCAAATTGTCAACGTATCACAATTGCTGCACAGATTTCTCTCATGTCACTAAGCGTACGTTTGCATAGAATTGTTTATTATAGTATATCGCTCGTCGCCGTTCCTACGCTCACAAGCTTTGTACTTCTAACTTACGTCGTGCAAACGAAATTGTGCATCGTCTGATTTTGCGCGGAACAAGGGATTGCTATTTACATAACTATATAACGCCTTTTGACTTTGATAAACGCTGTATCTATGGGAAAGGACCTTTTACTTTGATGTGGATTTCCTTTAGAAAATATATAACTGAGCTCGCAAAGAAATTTAAAACTATTTTGTTTATATTCTATATAACAAGAGTCTAAAATGTAATATGTTAGGAATGTAATTATGAACATAATCCAGCCCTTCATTTTATTGAATACTCATAATCCCTTTAAGGAGGTCGACATTCCAGTTTATCGAGTATCACATCTGTGAACAATTGCGGTTTTATTAAACTCTTTCACAATAACATCGACATGAAACCTCTCGATACGAGCTCCGAACGCGCCTTTATATGTTCTTTGCCTCAGTATTTCATAAACAATTTATTAGACATCAAAAAGTATAGGTACTATTAATACGTAAAGATTAAGTTTGAGACAAAGGGCCGTAAAACAGATCTATATTATTTAAACAAAAAACTCATAATGGGTTGTACGTACATTGTACATGGGACAAAATTGTTTGGCTGCTTCAGATTATGCTTGTAAAAAGTGATGTTTTAAACAACTACCCTCTTATTAATAATATACGTTAACTAAATTTCATATGGAAATTAATTATTACCGATTTAATCCTTGGTCGATCTCCTAATTCATTTTAGTCAACGTTTATTAATAACAGGGCTGGAACTATATCATGAGTTTAGCTTATAGATGGAAAGATATATCTTTGTTGACACCTTCTACAATAAAGATTTTTTTAAAATTATAACGAGAAATCTTGTAGCGATTGGTGGTCTTATTACTTAGAGCGATCTCTTTCATATAACTATGTTGGGCCTAAAATTCAGGTACTGCAAGGACGATGGTTTCAAATTTCAAATATATAACTTATTTGGGTTTAAAAAAACAAAAATCAGTATGTTTTATTATTATTATCATTATTTCAATTTTTTTATAGGGGCAGAGAACTTTTGTTGACTTAAAATATCTACCCTATCTAAAGTCTTATTTGATTGAAATATCTGCCTTTAATAATAATTTTATTAAGAAGAAAATAAATGTTTATCAAAAATCTGTCAAAGAATGATAAATGCACAAAAACAATCCCCATTTTCCACTAATTCTTGTAAATAACAGTCGCAAACAACTGTAAACCATTCAGCTGAATGGTACGGATCGTCACTTTACCATCACAAAAGCTGGTAGCGAATGTACCAGAGGCTGCGCGTGTTGAATCCACGTACTACGCTAATGGGAGAGCATTCAATCTGCATTATTAAAAACTGGATGTTTTCTACTATGAACATTATTTGTATCAACAGTAGCTACATTAACGTTATTTGAATGTGCTTCATATAATCTTTGTTCTAACTTTAGAGTAAAGTGAGGCAATTAATTCAACGTCATTGGTTCTAACCAATTTTTTGTTAGACCGCAAACCAAACTTTAGAGTCAATTTGGTTGCGTGACAACATTACGTACTCAAATGCATTGTATGAACCGCTCGTTTAATGATAATATAATACAAGTCAGTCCCATTTATTCCCAAAACAATAGGTACTGAACAAAACATATATCTACGCGGGCAGACATTATGTGCACATATTTATTATAATTTTAAAGTTATTTATAAGACCGTAGTTAGACCTGTCGTATTGTATAGATCAGAGTATTGGGCTACGAAAGCGATGTATGAAAGAAAAATAAATGATGCTACTTCGCCTTTAAAGTCCTAGCTTATGCATGTTATGTCCTTTGCATAATGTACAATAAAATTTTGATTAATCTATCTATTTTTAAACTTCTCTAACCTAGAGCGTGTTTTATATGATGTAAGTCGAGCACCTCACATTCACTTGCATAGTTGGCTGAGTATATATCATAGAACACTGTGAACTCAACCTAATTTGTAGCCTGCACGTAGCTTTAATTATTTCTAAGAATGTACAACGTCGCTTGAAGTTTCTGTAGTAGCGGTATACTTTGTCTCGCGAAATGTCTCCTTGTCCTCACTAATTATCTTTATCTTAAAATAATTATTACGTGAAGTTTAAAGTATATGTTAGAATAGAATAGAATAGAATAGAATACTCTTTATTATGACCAAGGTACACTGAATACAATCAACTTACAAATTAAATTATATAATTAAATTATTGTTAGTGCAGCAATACAAATGATGATCAAAAGTATAACGAACCTTATTTCACCTTGATATTGTATTAAAACAACACATTGATACTTTTTTTTTCTTAGAGCCTCTGCACAAACGCTACTTAGGGCGTGCTAGATTTTCAACAATAAATAGTTGATTGTGTTGGGTTTCCGTTTGAATTATATATACGCACAGCATTAGCGCGTCGTCTGCGATGATGGATTAAAAGTTAATTATGCTTAGTGTAGGGTTCCACCTAGACACCTGAACAAAAAGCTACTGCGTTCTAAGAACATCGTCATTTAGTTCAAATCTATACTGCTAACATATTTATAATCACTTTTATTGTTAAATTTACAGTTACGGGATTTATTTCTTTCTTGTTATATAATATCTTGCGTTTTGCCAAATTTCATGATGCTAGGTCAACGGGAAGTAGAGATTTTCAGTCGCAAGGTATGGAAATATGTGGTGAAATGGCTTTTAACTTTTGATCGCGTTGATTTAGAAGTTTGATTTTTTTACAAGGGAACGTAAACCTGAGTGGTTGATATAAGTTTTAACTAGATTCCTCAACGCGTTCCCGAAAGGATCTTAATAGACGGATAGACAGACAAACAGACTGACAGATGGACAACGAAGTGATCCTATAAATATTCAATTTTTTTCCTTTTATAATACGGAACCCTAAAAACGCAATATAGAGGCTCTTATATTAGTTACTATTGCAATTAAATGTAACAAATTAACTCGTTAGACCTTGTTTTCACACAATCAGATGACAAATGGTGTTTTCGAAATTTATTTCCATAACCTTACATTGTTAAACAAATGTTTGTGAAAGATTTATGAGCTAAACAATCTGTCGTCGATATCTTAAACAAGATTTACAAACTTAACAAATGGGACAGCTCCATTCTAGTTATTGGATAATTCAACCTTTCAAGAATTGTTAAGAGTTACCCAATGACGTTGAATTCCTTTACTAGAGTTACCCTTACCTCTAAAGCTTGCAGGTCTCGTAAACCTTTGACTTCATTGAGACGGTCCCTCTCCGGAACTTAACAATTTCCAGTGTACAATATTATAGAGGTACAATGAACGAACATTTTATTACGTTTTCCGAGTTCTTGTTTATTTTTTACAATACATTATAAAGAATATATAAATTATACGAGTATTATATCAAATACAGGAAAATCTAGTTGTTTTTAAGCATCTTCACAAAAGGTATGAAATATTAGGATGAAAACAAACATTATGAAGAAAATAATATGACTATTTTAAGAATGTCATTATAAAACTTTTTATACAAATAGTATACGTATAGGTAGTTTACAATATAATAATCTTACAAACTACTTGATTCCCTACAGAAGATGTAAGGGTACTTAAGGAGTGATTAAAAATTGGATCACGTTAAGATCATCGAAGTAAAATCGAAAGGTGACCTCTACAGTGATTGCCCGATAAACAGTGCAAATGACACATAGTGATTGCCCAACTAATCTATTTATTTGTCTTCATCTTACCTTATCTTTAAAAAAATTGAAATTTTTTAACTATAATATATTTGTCTTAAGAAAGTCCCGAATATTATAATAATTTGAAGGATGATAATAATAAAATATCAGAAGTTAGTAACAGTAGTTGATTATTTTACATAACAAAGTTATCTGCTTAAATCCATCCACCCTTTAGCCTACTTTAAATCGGCTTTGTGAAATTCCGAGCCTCCTGTTACGTCACTAATAGTTCGTTAATGGTCCGCACGGGGGCTTTATGCAACTAACAATCTGACGGCTTTTGGTTCATTAAATTGAACTACTGCCTCGGTGGCGTAGAGGGTGCATGCTCGACTGCCAATCAAGAGGTCCCGGGTTCGATCCCCAAGTCAGGCAAGTGTTAAATATTGGATTTTTTCATTAGGAATTATCTCAATAACTGCCTGGAGTCTGGAACTGTGCCCGGTAGATGGCAATAGGCTCGCCCCCTATTACATGGGACCAATAACATACTGGCGAAATGTGGGTGTATCTACTATGGGGTCCTGAGTCCTGGGTACACCTCTGCCTACCTCTTCGGGAAAAAGGCGTGACTGTATGTTATGTTTATGTTATGTTGTAAATTGAACTATTTGTTTTGTTTTCTAACTAATGGTTAACTTTGTTTTGTTTAATTAACTGGTGATAACTCAACTCAACTCAAACAGATTTATTCAAATAGGTCATAATCTGACACTTTTGTACGTCAATGAAGATACAGTACTGAGTCTACCGTGCGTTCGGAGTAAGTAAGTAAGAGATAAGTTACTTATCAGGAGAAGATAATTGACCAAACGAAACGAGGCCTTTTTTGGATTTGCATTTGATTATACATTATTATATTATACTTACAAGTTTATTTGTCCGAAGATAGCTTAACAATTGTTAATCTGCGTTTCATGTTTTAAATTTTAAGTGGTTTACTCATATATTAACAGATTTTTCTGCAGTTGTTAATAATGCTACAGCTACCTTACAATGTATATTTACTAAATACTCTAGTAAATGTAGAACTCGAAAATCCACAGGATGACAGAACATCTAAATTATATGCTTCTCAGTCACATCATTTGTTTGCGTAAAATAATACGTATATTTGTGTTCTATCTATGTCTACTTATATAAAACTTCTGCAGGTAAGGTCGTGTTTGTGTCCCGATAATCGTGAATGGATGTTGTTATATATTTTGCATTATTTTTATATACTCGTATTTAAAATATACTACATTCTAATACAAAACTGGTAGGTATAGGGTCAGGTGAAACAATATTGTAGAATGGTGGTAAAAATAATAGATGACCAATTACTTTTACCAAAATAATAACTTTGGTCAATAGTAATTTTTTAATAGGTGGACATGGACATGATTCATTGAAATGGACATTACGTATTTAAAATAATGTGGTGGCTCATTTCACGTACTGCACATAATGCTCTGAAGCGCTTTTAGTCTGCAGCTCTAGTTTTAGATAATTCTTTTGTAATTTTTTGCAGTCTCATATAATATTTTAAACAAAAATATTACCCAATAAGTCGTATCTTGGATATTATTACTGCAGAATATACTTAGAGTATACTAAGTGACATGATTATTATAATACCATTTACTGTAATCCGAGTACGAACAAGTCTTCACTAATCAAACAACCGCCAACCAACGGTAGGTAAACAAGAGACAGAAACGTGAAACTTCAAAGGTTTATGAAACGCTCTATCTCCATAGTATCTAGTTAATATTAGCATCCACTTTGCCATAATCCGTCACAAGTCGTTACCACTAGCTAATGGTGTCGCGTGCTTCCAAACTGTGCGGATTATTGCATAATTTCTTCGTGCCGTCGATTGCAATGTTCATGATAAGTAAAGGTTATCACGAAATAGTGGACAAAGGAATGATACTAATTGCGCGTAGGACTTATAAGAAAGTTTTTTTTTTCAGGTTGGATCATCTGTGGCGTAAAAACCATCATGTTGCGCTCGCCTATCCACCTGCCAAACGTAGCGAGTATTGGCAAACTTTTCTCGTGAACGCGTTGCGGTATCAAGTTAAAACTCATATAAACAACTCAAGTCTATCGTACCTTTCTGCTGTAAAAAAATCTAACTTCTAAGTCAACGCAATCAAAAGATACGGCCATTTTACCGCACATTTCCATACTTTGCGTAGCGGGCTTTAAATCGCTTGGGTACTTCCCGTTGGCTCAGTATCATGACATTTGGCAATAAGCCAGATCTTATACTCATATCACAAGTAAAGGAAAAAATCCAAAACCATAAAATGTTACAAAAAATAAATTTGTATTTATTAATAATATGTTTGCGGTATCTAAGTAATAGAACGCTACACTTAGCATACTTAGTAAGGTAGGCTTTAACAATTTATTTAAAACAACTTTTTTGTCGTTTGAATGTTCTTTTGATTGCTGAATCAACCAAGTAACCAAAGTAAGTGACATCCAAACTAACCCCACTAATTACGGTTCAGCGATTGAGATTAGCATAAATATCCAATAAATGACATGTCGAATACCATTCGCATACGTCAGGCAGATAGACGTGGAGGTATTAGCAATGGTAATTCACCGTTCACATTAATTATTGCTTTATTACACCGATAGCGCGCTATTGATACCATGTGCAATTTCTGTTAAAATATAATTGATCCTTTATGAGAAGATAGTATTACTAGAATCTTTTCATAATACCTATCGTCACTTGTATCTAAATTCATACATAGAATCTTAGATTATAGACAGGTCGTCTCCATGCGCGCTCCGGTAGATACCGCTGTAATTCTTATCAAATGCGGCAATTAAAACTACGCCGGAATCAGCGTACTAAAGCCTGTCCAACACAATTTTTCACGCACACTATCACTCCCTGCAAAATGCGTGCTTGGAGACTAATAATAACGCAGCAAAAATGTTCATAAGCTTTGATTTGCAAAACAATTCTTAAAGTCAATGCCTGGTTTGAATGAAATCAAAACATAACATAACATACATTCACGCCTTTTTCCCGAAGGGGTAGGCAGAGGTGTACCCAGGACTCAATCCCATAGTAGATACACCCACATTTCGCCAGTATGTTATTGGTCCCATGTAATAGGTGGCGAGCCTATTGCCATCTACCGGACACAGTTCCAGACTCCAGGCAGTTATTAAGATAATTCCTAATGGAAAAATCCAATATATAACACTATGCCTGACCTGGGGATCGAACCCGGGACCTCTTGATTGGCAGTCGAGCATGCGCCCTCTACGCCAGCGAGGCAGTTGAATGAAATCATATCCCAGAAAGCAATCCGAATTGATATTTTACTCTCTATGAAAGCAAGTCTTTTATCATTTTTATTCTCAGAACTTCCCAGTAAATAAACCTTGAAAATATCAAGCATCAGACGTTAAATAAAAATAAACCCAGCTCACTGCATCAAGTTATGCACCAATGCACTCAGGGATCAGCCGACGGTTCTCACAACGCTAGACAATTACCATAGATAAAGATATTACAGAAAGGAAACAACGGTAAAATGATAAAGAATTTCAAAGTGAAATGTTTTATATGTGTTTTAGCATTTAATAGTTGTTGCATTAATTGCCATTAATGTAATTGCGTAAGTGACCTAGTTAGCCGAGCGAGCGAAGAGTTGTTTCCTCCGTGTTTTCTCAATTTCCCGGTACACCGGCGAAAAAGTTTCTCCTATAAAATCGCTGTGGCTCGCGAGGTTTACTGTTCTCACAGAAACACTAGTGGTAGTATGTTCGGCTTCAAATCTGGAGATCTGGGCTCAATGTGAACTTTTCGCTTGGGTCCCGGTTGCCGTCTATCAAATATGTAAAGACATTCTTTAGGTCATTTCGAAGGTCTTGTATTTGATTATATACCTATAAATTACAGATAACAAAATAATAAAATATCTTCGACTAATTTGTTTTGGTGTTTCCTTTTATTTTGATTTATTTCAACAGGAAGTCAAGCGGTACTCTACCATGATAAAGCCACTGCGAGGTAAAACGCAGATTTTTCCGCACTGTTGAATAATTGCACTGTGGCTATATTATCTGATACTGGCTCCGGGACAATCCAAATGATATCGTTTTTTCTCTTCAATTAGGCTCGAATAACAGATAAACAATAGACTTTGTAATATAGTGGACTGAAAAGGAGTGAAATAATTATAGGGTATTTTTATATTACATATTGTCAGTTTACTAAACACTTTTAAAGTAAACACAAGATGCATGCATCTTACTCCTCTATGAATTGGTCAATTTTATAATAAGCTTTTCCTAATAAATTCTATTTGATACATGTTTTGAATTTACCCTCTGAAAGCCCATTAATCTCTTTTGTAATTTAATTTAAGAAACGTACACATTTTCCTAAGAAAGACTCTTTATTGTTTTAGATAATGAAAGAATTGGACAAATCGTCATACGAAAAATACATTAATTTTAAGTGTCATCGATTCGTCCCAATGGGATGAACCTGTTTTGGGACGGAAAGACGAAGGAGCCAAAGCTAGGTTAGCTAATTTATTTTATTTCTAGTATTAAAGTTGTGAAAATCACTATTTAATGTGAATTTATCTATTATATTAACTATTATAATAACAGCGAATGTAACCAAACCAAATATTGTGAAACTATCTGTTAAAAAAACTAAGCCCTACAAGTTTCTTGTGCGTTCTTCTTGTAAAGGTATCTTTCCGAACGCACGGTAGACTCAGTACCTTAAGTTTATCTTCATTGACGTGCAAAAGTGTCAGATTGTGACCTATTTGAATAAATCTGTTTGAGTTTTAAGTTAGAGTTTGAGTTTTTAAAAAGGTATAGTTTTATTTAAAGGTGTCTTTAAAATTGAACGACTTGTATTATAAGATCATTAATATAAAAAATGACTATACAAACAATTTTTAGGTCAAATAATTTATTTTAAAATTTTGACATTGTTTTGCAAGGGGTTCAGTTTCACGGTACTCCTCAAGGTTCTACACCTCTTTGTACTCTTTGTAACATAATGCAAGTATAATCCAGAATTCAGAAAGTGTATGCAAAAGCATGATACCTTAAGCTCAAACAATGAAGAAGTAATCGCAGAATCGCAGGTGCGTCTCAGATATTTCTAATTTTCAACGCTGCATAATTTAAAGGGCTAATTTTCACGCGATGTTTTCCGGCCAGCAATTCTGCAAACCATTACATTCTGGATTATGGCACTCATAACGGGTAGAAAAAGGTATTTGGACCTCTCCCTTTTGCATTAAATGTTCCGTTTTCTGGCAGAACTGGCTGGATCCTTTATAATATTGTTTCCATCACAAGTGTCTGCGTGTGTTTTGAAAATGAATGACTGTCTAATATACCTATACATACATGGAATAAATTAAAATTGTATTGTAAACAAAAAAAATGAGACAAGAAAAATCATAATTCATCATCATAATCATAATCAAGTCAAGAGTGAATAGGTATCTTCTAGGCAAGCACGCACCATCGTCGACCGCGTCGTCACTTACCATCAGGTGAGACTGCGGTCAAGTGCTTGGCTATACAGTAATAAAAAAATAAAAAAAATAATAATACGGTAAACTACCGGCGGTCTTATCACACTAAGCAATTTCTTTCAGAAATCATCATTATCAACCTTAATAGTCTCACCATCCATATTCAATGGATTCTTGGTAGGAACTACTTTTAATCTAGTACTTTGAACTAGAGATCAGTTCCTTAGACCTTAAACACCACGGTTTTTCCAAAGATTATAGGAATATGATAATAGGTCAGAGTTGCTAGAATATGAATTACCCAAAAAGATACCTATGTTTATTTGATAATAATTATAATGTCTGTTTACGGCGTTCTGTTGGGAAGGCCTATGTTCAGCAGTGGACGTCTTCCAGCTGAGGATAATGGACAATGATGATGATAACGTCTGAAATGTGTTTGAAAAACATTTTAGACAAATGTTTTTAAGTATTGATCTACTTATTCTGAAAGCACCAATAATAAAAACGTATAGAAACTCGACTACATTTCTGAGGTAAATATATAGGTAGACCTTGAAGTTATGAAATTGAAGAAGCGAATGCACTACCCGAACGAACTACCTCATTGGTTTAGAGTTCATTCCACGAAAGGGAGCATCCTTTCGTGGAATGAACTCTAAACCTTGCTTCATATTACGCATAAAGTTACACCGACCTTCTACTTACGGGTTGAACCTTGACTCACTTTTACACGATACCATGTCGCGTTTTCCTATGTTTACTCTATAAACAGAACTAAACGCCCGACTTGAAAATTTCAGCACTTAAAATGGACGAACATGAACAAACAATTTAAATTCCCAACACAATGCCTTGAAACAAGCTCGCTCAGACGGATATTTACATTTTTAAGGCAGACAATTTGGTATAAATTGTATGGAAAGACTATTTTTTTGAATAGGTCATCTCTATCTGAGTTATTATTGCACTATAAATAACTAGCTGTGCCTCCCGGTTTCACCCGCGTAGACATCGTTACCGTGGGAATAAAAAAAAAATACTCTGTGTTATTCCAGGGTCTTAAGCTACCTACATACCAAATTTCAGCCCAATCCATTCAGTAGGTTGTGCGTGAAGGAGTAACAAACATCCATCCATCCATCATCATAAAATATTGCATTTATAATAATATTAGAAGGATTAATTATAAATTTAATAGAAACTCGATAAGCACGATAATATAACACGTGCCAATCACTTATGTTGTTAGTGGTCTCAAGTCGATACCGCACACTGAATTTATAGGTATTCTAAAATTCGAGTAAACTAACCATTACAATTTGATCTTTGAAGTCTATGTAATGAAGTGGATATTTCAATGCACAGTTTACTTTATTGAACACGATGTATCATACAAACGAGAGGACCCTGTCAATTTTCTAATTAGTGATTGGAATGGATTCTGTAGGTCGTGTAATAAAGCGATTTATTGAGCCATGAGTCTCTATCAAATAGTTATAAAGTTTTCTCTTCCCTAGCAGTCTACGTTCTTCAGAGTGGGGTTGAAAACCCAATTATAGTAGAAATTGACTTTTATACTTTGTGGTTTCTCCTAAACAACGGTCGTTGACTTTAAATCCTTTCCTTAGAACGGTTGTTTCGCTTTAGAAAACAAACAATAATCGAATGCCAAGACTTTTAGTAAGTTATAGGTATCTACAATAGTTCTGTCTGCGCTAGGGATTGCATGTTTAGTGATATACAACTATTTACAATATGGATAAAGCCTGAAGAAAACGTTTAAAATAGGTAACATTATTATAAAGTAAAGTCTATTTTTTTAAGTTGTATCTATCTATCTATTTAGTTGGTGTAGTGGTCGCAATTGCAACTGCTGAACATGAGGTCCTGGGTTCGATTTACAGGTCAGGCAAAAAGTGTTTTTGGATTTTTCCTTTATGGAAAGGAATGATTTTTTTAAGGTCGAGTCATGGAGTCAAGGGGTTAGACAAGGATGTCAATAGACTCACCTCCTATTACATGGGACTTAAAAACATAACTGGGAAGCGTGTGTGTACCTAAAATGGGACATAATCCAAGGTGCACCTCTGCCTACCTCTTTGGGAAAAAGGTGTGACGTTATGTTGTTATATCGTATAATATCAGACTCAATTTTTTCTCGCATTAGCTACAAAAAGCGAAGTGGGTTTATTTAAGAAAATTCCCTACCCCAACATTCTAATAAGGAAGCAAAATAGACGCATTTTTACGTAAAAGTTGAGACCGGCCCACAGTACAGCTACTGCTCCCGAAGCATAGGTAAGCAATTTGAAAATCCCAGGGAACGCAACCTTTTTTACAGTGATAAAGCTTACGACGAACCGTAAACCTAATAAATAAAAACTGCAATTTAAAATGAACAAAATATTCTTACTACGTTTTCCTAAAAAGTGATAAAAGAGAGTGAAACAAAATGTTTGAGCTTTCGGCCCCGTACGAACAGTTTTCAGACGTACTATGTCACTTGCAAATATGTACCCCAACTTCTACACCCGTGGTTGACGTAAGAGCCAGCTAAGGGTTGTCACATCCAAAGGATGGGCAGCAGCATCTTCTACGCAGAAATATCGAACGGCGCTCGCCAACCCGCCTGCCTAGCATGGCGTGTATTGGTAAAACCCTCTTGTGGGTGGGGCCTATGTCCAGCCCCGGTAGCACAGTGAGTAGGGAAAATGAAGTCTCAGGGGGTTACAACAAGACAGCAGATATGAATTGTTCGGGCACGAAAGAGAGAAAAAATAGGCTAACTAGTTATCCCGTGCCATGCTAGGCGGGCAGTGGACTTTCAACGGCTTAGATGATTATACATCACATCAGTTGATATTTTATTCTTAAATAATTTATGAGTTTATGTACTGTTTTGTACACTAAAACGGTTAAGCTTTTTGCATACATAATACCACAGACTTTGGCGTACCCATATCTGCACAAAATATTCGAGATTGTGCCTGAAATTTATTCCTATTATCGTGGTTAAATCCTTTTTGTAAATGTTCAAGTATGCGCTATCTGTTCCATATCATTAAAGAAATCCAATTTCCGTGAGTATTTATAACTTTAACGAGTATTTTTATTTATTTTACACAACCATTTAGTAACAGCTTATCGTGTTTTTCAAACCATGTGCGAGGGGAGATTTTGTACGTTTGCAAAGTTTGTCTTATTTAAATTTCTTTAGTTATATATTTTATACTAGTCGTGCCCCGCGGTTTCACCCGCTTAGTCATCAATCCCGTAGAAATATCGGGAAAAAAGTACCAAATGTGTTTGTTCAGGGTCTAAACTACCTACACACCAAATTTTAGCCCAAATGGTCAGTAGTTTTGGCGTAAAAGAGTAACAAACACCCATCCATCTTCGCAAATTTTCGCATTTATAATATTAGTGGGAAGTAGGATAGGATTAGTTACACAATTTTAATAACAAAAAGGCTCCTTTATTAATTTATTAATTACGGAATGTATGAAGAATATGATGAAATGGAAGAAGCGAAATTTCTATGTCAGGATCGTAGCAAGTGGAGAGTCTCTGTGATTTCCAAGGCGAAGACCGTGATTATGATAATAAAATGTGTGTATGTATTTTGCGTTTTTTAATGACCATTTCTCAAGTTTTTTTGTGAACATTTAAAGTTAACGTCAGAATTATTCTTCGAAGTATCTTATTGGCAATTAAAATGTCCATTACCTCGCAAACGAGGTCGAATCTCTTTGAAATCGAATTGGCATTACTCGCAAGAACACGGAAGGAGTGGCCAGGGGTTGTAAAATTTTACACTTTATTACGTACCTAATCTAAATGGATGGAGTCCCAGAGCCCAGAACGTTAAATTTATGGGTGGTCGCGTAAAGGTGAGCGTAAGTGTTCTGGCCTGGGTGTATCTGTGATGCTAAATTACTTTGAATTAGATATTACAAGTACGTTGTATTTTTTTATGTCACTCCAAAACACGAGCTGTAGCCGGTCTTGTGATAGGCGTACATGGAGACCATTTTTTACAAGTCCAACGTGGTGAGGCCCCTTTGAGCCTTTCATCTAAAAGTAATGGATAGCACCTATTGGGGTCCATCTTTGAAACCATCTGTAGAATATGAACTCACAGACAGCCCCCGCTAAGTGCAAGTGGAAACTACTTGATTGGGCTATAGGAGTGATTTCTAGATGGACTGGGCTATTATTAGAGACACCGGCACCTGCCACTTCCATCTCATGGTGAGTATTATATTCTAATTTTTTTATTATCAAGCAAGACGAAATAATGTTTTTTTGAAAAAGCGGAATGTATGACAATTTGCAATGTTCCGAAAGAATGGAACAAACAAAAGAATTTGTATATCTGAGTTTAAAATTTACAAGGGATGGAAATTATGACTATGGAAGAGGTGTGGCAGGAAATCAAATGAAGTTAAGAGAAGTCCACTTGGCAGACAAGGGAAGCAATCTGGTGACGGAGATATGGTTTAAGACATTTATTTCTCAAAATAGAATACAATATTCACGTACATATGATAAATATTATTAATTATAGTAACTGAACGGTAGGTACTACTTACTATCATAACTAAAGTTACATGTAAGTATGTTTACATTCATGAATTATGCTACATTCTAACCTCTAACAATAGATTAACTATTTGTAGTGCTTATTCGTACTGCTAGATACTAACAGCAGGTAGGTAGATATGGGCAATCATGATGCTAACCATCAGGCACCTGATTTGCTCGTTTTGTTACTCACTATTATAAAAAATCATAAAAAATGTTATCATCTATCTTCATCATGATGTAGTGACCGCATTGTCTATAGATTTCCATATAAAGAATATTAGCCGCACGAGGCGAGGCAGTGTGTACTGTGACCTATACGATGCAATTTAAAGGAGCACTTGACATAATATTTCATGCAATTTAAAACTTTTATTGCCATCTGTAAAAGATAAAACGTAAAATGTATTTTTAACAATAGTAACTTTACGGGCAGAATGTCAATGTAGGCTTCTGTTGCCGTCTGTAATAGATAAAATATACCTTTAATAACGGGAACTTTACGGACAGAATGTCGCAATTGCTAATTAAATTCACGAGAGCCGCAGTTGCCCACCATTTTTGCTTTATGCTTTGATAAACTTTATGAAACGCTGTGTTTATAGCAAAAGGAAATTCAAAAAGTTCTCGGCACCGTAAAATATTAAAGTCAATTTTAAAATATATTAACTGATAAAATACTTTGTTTGTAGCATCATGTGTACAGTTTGATTGGTTGAACAATGGAATGGCTATAATATTTTATGGATATAATATTATATGATATAATTATATTATGGTTATATTAATTACATTATATATACGTAATATCGCTAAGATCAGATTTAATATTTCGAACAAACTAAGTTAAAAAAGTTAAATTAAGTGGATGTTCTTGTATCATAATCACACCACATCGCATCGTAGCGACAACATGTGATCAGAAATGAAAAATAGCATCGTTGCAGCTTCGCAGTTGCATTGCAAAATGTACACGTAATAAATACTCGTATGTTGTTACAAATTTTAGATACTTCGCTTTGTGGTTGCTACGGAATAGACTAGAATAAAATAGAAAACATTTATTCATTACCACAACTAAGTACAATAATAGATTATATGCTTATGCTTTCTATGATTACAATATTGTTATGTACTAAATAGATAAGATTAGGTAAGGTTAGGCATAATACTTAAGTTTGATGTACTAGATGGTAACGAAAAGGATATAGCTCAGTATATATACGTTCCATGCTTGCATGAAGCGCGCGGTTTTTCAATTATGCCCCTTTTGGCCTGCGTATATTGGACTGCCTCGGTGGCGTAGAGGGCGCATGCTCGACTGCCAATCAAGAGGTCCCGGGTTCGATCCCCAGGTCAGGCAGTGTTAAATGTTGGATTTTTCCCTTAGAAATTATCTCAATAACTGCCTGGAGTCTGGAACTGTGCCCGGTAGATGGCAATAGGCTCGCCCCCTATTACATGGGACCAATAACATACTGGCGAAATGTGGGTGTATCTACTATGGGACTGAGTCCTGGGTACACCTCTGCCTACCCCTTCGGGAAAAAGGCGTGAATGTATATATATATTGGTCTGCGATGTGGTCGATTTCACCGCGGTTGATAATGACAGTAAAAATCTGGTCCATAATCAATAAGGGCTGACAACATATAACCATAGGAATTGACTCGAGCAGTGTAATTAGGGTAACCCGTTTTCATCGTCATCATCATCATCTCAGCCATAGGACGTCCACTGCTAAGCATAGGCCTCCCCCATAGATTTCCATTCAGTCCGGTTGTAAGCGGCCCGCCTCCATCGTGTTCCTACCATCTTTATCAGATCGTCTGTCCACCTTGTGGGTGGACATCGTACGCTGCGCTTGCCGCTCCGTGATCTCCATTCGAGAACTTTGCACCCCCATCGGCCATCAGTTCTACGTGCTATGTGCCCTGCCCATTGCCACTTAAACTTACTAATCCGCTGGGCTATGTCGGTAACTTTGGTTCGTCTACGGATCTCCTCATTTCTGATTCGATCTCGTAGAAAAATTCCGAGCCTAGTAACCCGGTAACCCGTTTTGTTAGAGTATAAATTCCAATTATTATTATTTCGCTCGAAAACACGGGCTATAACCGGTTTTTAATAGGCGTATACGGAGACGTTTCTTTCTAAATTATTATTATTTATAGATCTGGTCTCTCTGAAATTAACACTTCATTTTTATTTTATTCATTTGTACACAAATTCATTTGCGCCCATCGTGGTTGTTTTAAGGTGTTTGTGTGAAACTCAAAGTAAAAAGCGGTACCTTCCTTAATTAATCTTTCAAAATACATTAATCGATAAAGGCACCATTGTGTAACCCCAGTATCATAAATCAATAGTAGTTTTACAGTGACGGGTAACAGTAATTACGAGTATTACTTCATAATTCATAGCTTACGTGGCGCGACTACGATGTTTTAGTAATTGATTTTCACCTGACCTAGTGACTAATACTATTTTGGTAAAGGCGATATTATTTTTAAAGTTGTAATTTAGATATGAACAAACTATTCTTGGAAAATTCAGCTATGGCAAAAGGAACGAACGAGGAGAGAAACAAATAGAATTTGCTTTCGAAAATAAACTATCGGTTATGAATACAAATGGACGTGGATCTCACCAAATGAAAAAACAAGGAACGAAGAATATAAGGAAGATATAAATACTACATGGACTAGGATTCAGCTCAGACCACAGACTGGTTAGAGCCACCTATCTTTTACAAAATATTAAAAATGTAGAAACTCGTTTAATTCATACTCAAATACACTCAAGACATATGAAGAAAGAACACTATACACAGGAAGCCTAGAAAAAAATATAGACGAAATAGACAATTTTGAAAACAACGAGGATGTCCAGACTATATACAATAAAATAGAACACATAATAAAAAATAGCATGTCCATAAAGCAAAACGATGGAAAACAAGTACATACAAACAAAATTCTCACAGAACTTACAATAGATTTAATGTCCAGACGTTTAAAACTTATAATAACAAAAGATAAAACTAAGAAAATGAAGAAAGAGTTAAGTATGCTGTTTATATGAACAAACAAAGCCATCCAACAAGATTACAAAAACTATAGAAGAAAGATAATACAAACTAACTTAACACAATATAGAAGCACAAAAAAAAAAATTAAAGCACTAAGTACACATAAAAACTGGATAAAAAACTTAAAATCGAAAACAACGGAAACTAATACAAGAAAAGATATTATAGACTGTGCCACAGAGTTCTACAAAGAACTATACAAAAACCACAATAGAATTGGCACGAGTTGTCTTGAAAACTACAACAATAATGAAGATGAACCCGCAGAAGTAGACGTAACGGAGGTAGTAAGCACATTAAAAATCTCAAATCAGAAAAAAGTCCGGGCCTAGATGGAATACCGAATGAGGCTACAAAAATTGGGATTGCTCTATTATCACGTCCACTGGAAAACCTATTCACCAAAGTAATAAACACGGGACAAGTTCCTAAACAATGGATGAGATCAGATATCATTCTGCTATACAAAAAGGGTGACCCTCAAGATATAGGCATCTACCGTCCAATTAGCCTCCTCCCCAGGACTTACAAACTATTTACTTCCTTATTACTCACAAGAATTAGTAGCAAAATTGAAAATCTTCAACCAATAGAACAAGCTGGATTCCGGTCAGACTTCTCAACAATAGACCATATACTTGTAATGCAGCAGATACTATCCGCTCATCCACACATAATCGATACGTGGACGTCACACACTGTGCGATTTTTGCGTTCTTTTCTGCCGCATACATGCATACTGTGAAATGATCTCCCTGCTGCGGTCTTCCCATTGAGCTACAACATGGGGATCTTCAAAATGAGAGTGAATAAGGTCTTGAAGGGTCGGCAACATACTGGCAATAATTATACCCTGATGTTAGGTAACCATAGGCGACGGTAACCGCTCACCATAAAGCGGCACGTCTGCTTGTATGGCATTAAAAAAATACATTAGCTCTTCATTCAAAGTATACAACCAAAAAATATATCAAATTCCGAGTAGCTTTTACACTAAATTAGCTTAGTAACTCACCATAGCGGTAGATAAAGTGGAATCAGCTCATACATCCAAATTGTGTAATTTTATTATGACAAGGGGCCTATGCAGGTCCATTGTGTGGAATTGGAACTATGCCATAGTCCAGTTGATAACCGATAGAGCCGCACATGTACCCGACTGGTACAACCTCATAAAGTTACATGCGCAGTGGTGATAGATTAACTAGCAATAATATGTGGGCGGCTAACTGTATCATAGTTAGTTAATGTTACCTCGTATTAATCTCTCTTTTGGTACTTCTAATGGTAAGTTGCCGGCAAACATAATGTTGTGATTTTGATGACTCGCGTGATTAGAAGTTCAGTAGAAAAAAAATACAAGCGTTTATAAAAGATTGACTGAATGCCGACGGGGCTGTAAAGTTCTCGAATGGAGACCGCGGACCGGCAAGCGTATAGAGTCCACCTACAAGGTGAACAGACGATCTGATAAAGACGCCAGGATCGCTGGATGCGGGCCTCTTACAACCGGACTAGATGGAAATCTATAAGGGAGGATGTTCAGCAGTGGACGTCCTATGGCTGAGATGATGATGATAAAAGAAAATAAAATGGTAGAGACATATTATTTTACCTCCTTTTAAAAATATCCGGATATAAATTAATCGAATTGTATAAATTATATTTGGAGGAAGCAGGGGAGTGCGAAACATCGATTTGGTAAATTTTCCATAGCCAAATAAGTCAAATTCCTAAACGGTATCTTTACCTCTTTATTTGCTAATATTCTAGTATGTAGTCATTCTATTTTTCTCCTTTCGAATAAGGCCGAAGGGATAAAAAATAATTTTTTATTGCACTTCTAATGAAAATAGAATGCCAAGGTAAAAATATCATCATTAAAACTCACATTTCATTTATTTTGTTTAGTAATTCAGCATCCATATAATGCTTGTAAAACACCCGTGGTAATATAAACCGGGAATCGGTCTCTGGGGTGTGATTTCTGGCGCTCCGTTTTAGGGTATATTATAAAGCCAAGACCGTTTGGCAACCTTCTTGTGCAGTGGTTGCTTGCTCAGTGATGTTTTAACATTTAGTTTCAGACCCAGTGGTGACCCAGTAAAATGATAAAGGTATATTTTGCAAGCTAAGAGCAGTACGCATAATTTAGGAGGGAAATTAGGTCGCAGCGACTGGCAAAATAAATGGTTATCGAATACGATAATTTATGTAGGACTAGCAGCGCCTCGCGACTTCATTCCTAATTTTTTTTTATGATAGTGAGTGAGTGACAAGACGAGTAGATCAATAAGTAAGTAAGCATCATGATTGCCCATAACAGACATAGTGACACCCAGTGTTTTAAAATTCAAAATTCTGCGCGGCACTGCACTGTGCCTGTCACCCTGAGATATGAGTTGTTGAATCTCATCATGCCCAGTAATTTCGCTGGTAACATTGCCCTTCAGACCGGAACACAGTAATGTTTGCACATTACTGCTTGGCGGATGAATAGCTAGCAAAGGTGTGGTACTTCCCCAGGCGGCCCCCTGCAAAAGAGGCCTACCACTACACAAAATAAGCAACTTACAAAGTCACACACGTTTTAACTTCGTATTTATTTGGCGTTACTGCGATAAAAAGGTTTATATATACGAGTATACGTTGTTTTTAGAAGAATAAAGCGGAGGTATGACCCATTTCAACTCCCTCCCTTTGCCATCAACCGGGCATAAATCTAGTCACCCCTTTCTCATCCCGTGGGAGCAGTGAGAGCAAGCAGAGGGTCATTTTCGGAGAGTGGGCATAATCAGCGCTCTCCGATTCCAAGTTTTGTGATGATTACTGCAGTATCCCCTCATATGATTTTTGTAGTGGTAGGCCTATTTTGCAGGGAGCCGCCTGGGGAAGTACCACACCTTTGCCAGTTATTCATCCGCCAAACAGTAATGTGCAAACATTACTGTGTTCCGGTATGAAGGCAATGTTACCAGCGAAATTACTGGGCATGATGAGATACAACAACTCATATCTCAGGATGACAGGCGCCATGCAGCGCAGAATTTTGAATTTTAAAACACTGGGTGGCACTGTGTCTGTTATGGGCAATCATGGTGCTTACCATCAGGCACCTGATTTGCTCGTCTTGTTCAATTCAACTCATTTATCATAAATAAAAAATATGAATAGTTTATGGCATTCTATGGGAGAGGCCTATTATTATCAGCAGACATCTTCCGTCTGATGATGAAGATGATGAATAATTGAATAGTTGGTGTAGAGATTACCTAAACAATGTGTAGTCTGTTTAGTAGTAAGTAGCAGGTGTATTATATGTGTATACATAGATGTATGTTACATTATATGTATATTTTCTACCTAAAGCAGTTGCTAACTCTAAATGGATAAATGCAAGGAGAGGCAATGTTATCGAATTATCCGAAAATGAACCAAGTCAAATTGGCTAATCGGCTTAAAACAACGTTTCCTGAATCAGGCTAATTTCACAACCTAATTATCTGCTCGAGCCTTCCTAAGTAAGCATATAATGTATCTCATGTGTCCAATAAAGCAAAATGTTTTTGAAATACAAACAGGAAAATGTGGTTAAGAGAAAATACCTGATAATTGTTTTTTTACTAGACAGCATAGCGCTGAATGCACTTTGCAGTGAGTATCCATTTTGAGTTATATTTTGGTATGATGAAAGGCGCAAGGCATCTGAATTTTTTTCTCACAAAATCAAATTTTCTAATATAATAATAATAATAATATGGGACAACTTCCACGGTCATCTGGTCCCAAACTAGGCTAGAAGCCTGTACTATGGTAACCAGATGACTGATATACATACCTTTATACGCTTATAACACCAAGACACAGATCAAACAGACATGTTCATGCACACAAATGTTTGACCTGGCCGGGGATCGAACCCGGGGCCTGCGGCACAGAAAGCAGAGTTACTACCGTCTAAGTCAACGAGGCTGTCAAATTTGTGTTCTTTGTATAGAATAATAAATTTAAACTTATTACCTTTAATAGGAACATAAATTAAGTCTTCGTTATCGACATTTGGACGATCGTAATTTATATGGACTTAAACCTAGGTTCGGTCCTAGGAGGTTAAGGGCGTCGAGTCGTTTAGTAGTATTACCCTAGATTCGATCACCCTAGATTTGACTATTTATGTTGTAGTATTAAGTAAAGATAGTTTTAAGATTTAGGTATGTTAAGTATGTTATTCTTATCATAAAAGCATTAGAAAGTTAACTAGTAAAATGAAGTCACATTTCAATAGAAATAGAATATTGCATTCAAACCAGTATGGTTTCACCAAATGCAGATCAACAACCGATGCAGGCTGTCATCTCATGACTCGTGTCTTGGAGGCTTGGGAGAGTTCACAGGATGCCATTGGAGTGTTTTGTGATCTTTCCAAAGCATTCGACTGTGTAGAACACTGCACGTTACTGCGCAAGTTAGAAGTATATGGAATTTATGGGAATGCCCTAAACCTGGTGGAATCATACTTGTCTAGTAGGCAGCAGAAGGTTAGCGTCAATGGTATCACATCTGCTAGTTCTCCTGTCAAGATGGGAGTCCCACAGGGATCAATTTTGTGTCCTTTCCTGTTTTTGGCATATATTAACGATTTGCCTTACATGGTCCACGGTCTAGCAGATATAGTTCTATTTGCCGATGATACGTCATTGATTTTTAAAGTTGATAGGAAGGATACTTCACTAGTACATGTTAATAATACTTTAGCAAGTATATCCAGATGGTTCACAGCAAACAATCTGTTATTGAATGCGAAAAAGACTAAATGTTTGAAATTTTCGTTGCCTTACGTCAGAAGTATAGAACCAATCATAGTTCTTGACGATGAAAGACTCAATATTGACAATGCAACTTTGTTCCTTGGCATAAATATAGACTCTAAACTGCAATGGAGCACTCATATCACCGAGCTCTCAGGGAAACTAAGCTCTGCAGCTTACGCGGTTTATAAAATTAGGCAACTAACAGATGTAGCCACGGCGAGATTAGGGTACTTTGCATATTTCCATAGCTTGATGACTTATGGGATTCTGTTGTGGGGGTCAACCGCAGATATAGAAACTATCTATAAACTACAAAAACGTGCGATTCGTGCCATCTATGAGATGCGTCCACGCGTATCCCTGAGGGAATTATTTAAAGAAATAAACATACTAACCCTACCATCCCTATACATATATGAGAACATCATGTATGTGCGTAAAAATTTACATAATTTAAAATTAAATAGTGACCTTCATAATTTTAATACTAGGAATAAATACAAAATAGCTGTACCTAGCTTTAGATTATCTAAAGGATTAGGAAATAATGTACGTTTCTATAATAAAATCCCAAAAGAGATAACTGGGCTCTCAGAGGGTAAATTCAAAATCTATATAAAATCTACTTTACTAAAAAAGGCTTATTATAAAGTCAACCAGTACATAGAGGACAAAGATGCCTGGAAACTTCTGCATAGCCGCCTCGCGGCACCTTCAAAGAAAACGAATGTAACCAAACCAAATATTGTGAAAGTATCTGTTGAAAAAATTAAGCCCTACAAGTTTCTTGTACGTTCTTCTTGTAGAGGTATCTTTCCGAACGCACGGTAGACTCAGTACTGTTTATCTTCATTGACGTACAAAAGTGTCAGATTATGACCTATTTGAATAAATCTGTTTGAGTTTGAGTTTGAGTTTTGAAGCTGACAAAATCAATTTGGCCTGACCATGTGTGACACTAATATTGTAAAAGTCTCCCAAGTTTATTAATTTTGCTGCTTACAGTCCCACCCTCTTGTCTGACTAGTTAACAACAGTGGCTAGTGAAGAATTCGACTGCGACTTACTCAAAATGGCAGCTAACAGGTTTTACCAAAAAAAAGTAATAAAATAAAGTAATATAGTAAAGTAATGCAGCCATATCGAATGCCCAATGATCATGAAATTAGAAATTAATAAATTAAGTAAGTCATCATAAAATTATAAAAATATAAAATCCACCCTCTCTACCTGTGGATGCCGTAAGAGCCGGCTAATACGAGTAACAGATCCAGAGGACGGGCAGCAGCGGCCTCTGCAAAAAACCACGAACTGCGCTCGCCAAGCGTGTCGAGAATAGGCAAAACCCCCCTTTATGGAGGAGGCCTATGTTCAGTAGTGGATTACCAACGACTGAAATGATGATGATGATGATGATAATGATGATGATGATGATGATGATGATGAATAAAACAATTTCATGCATGTACTTATTACTAAACTTTCTTTTGATATTACATTATACATTTAAATGACATAGTCTTTTAAAAGAGACGGAGAAATGTACAAGTGTAGATTACTTGTATAATTTATTGGTAGGAGTGTTTCTTGAGGTAACTCACTGCCGAGATTGATTTAGAAGAGTTATTTGCTCCACTAGGAAGGCTATTCTCTAGCGAAATCAAGAACATAGCGCTCAAGTCGAAAGTGAAGTAGATTGCTTACCCGAACTAAATTTAAGGGTATTAGAGATCCATCAATATTAGATTAAAAGGTAATCAAATTTTTCTATAAAATTGGTATCAATTAGATTTTTTATAAAACACAGCCCTGTACACATATTATGCCAATGTATATTTTGATAATTTTGTAGGAAAATCATAGTGGTGGCTAAAACGTCAGCGCAATTTTAACTAAACAAAATATATAACACGATAAATAACGTTGTACCCACAACAGCTGGTCTTTTGCCAAATACAAGTGACATAACACTATAACAGTGTCTGAAACAAGGCAAATAGTAGGGTACACGATACAGGCTATCCCAGAAAGGAAATCGAGCAAAACACCGCATTAGCCTTGAACTTACTTGATGTTCTCATAAAAATTCTTGAGAATTATCTTTGCATAAAACATCGCGAAGAACGAAGTTCCTGACTATCAGTTGGGGTAGCTTTATCGTATGATGACAATAAAATTGATGGTGCGCCTTGGTGCAGATAATCTTCAATATCACGGTTGATAACTTGCATAAAAGTCACTCTCATGATATTTATTATACGTCATAAAGGCACTCGTATTTTAAAATGTCATCATAAAATAGGTTTGGCCAGTTCACAAAGTAAAGAAATACATATTATAGCTTCTAAGTTGAATTCTTTACCTCAAAATATTCCCATTATTAATGAGGAAGATTAAAATAAGCTTTTACAAGGGTATTTATAGGCTAATACATTAAGGGATAACCGCTGGTTCTAAATCTCTTTGTGCAAATTCGTTGCCAGAAAATCTCAGTAAGTGTTATGTTATGTTGTGTTCAAACAGCTTTATAATTCCGAAAGTAACGTTACCTATTTTATATATTGTATTTTTACGTGACCTGAGAATGAAAAATATAATTAGGTAGCTGTATTACTCGTTTCGCAGGAAGCGTTGTATTATCTCTATCTAGTATCTCGGTTTACATTTTCATTTGAGTTTAAATGTTATCTAACTCCTATTTTTAATTAATATTAGTATTCAGGTTACAATCATTTATTTACAAATGTGTATAGTCTTAACGGTAGAACATAAACCTTCTACTCGTACTTATAAATAAACAAACAGTGTAGTGCAAATCTATTCATCGATCTAAAGTGCATTGCGCTACCTTCATCCGAGTGAAAAGGTGGTTAGCTAATGATAATGTAGATGCTGTGTAGCTTGAGTGGGATCCCAAAGCGATGACAAAACGATTTTATTTTTCCCCTATCCTCTATAGATGAACCTTCTCAAAATGAAAAACTGAAAGTTACTCAATTCCATATTATCCTATTTGACATGTAAAAGCCAAAAAGATCATATCAAACGTGCTCAATGATCATGATGAAAGTTTTGCCGTGATATATAGAAAACGATTCGTTCGTGTCAAGCGTTTTTGGTGCCAGGGTAAAATGTCAGGGGGAGGCTAACGGTGGTCATTAAACGAAGCTATAGGGACGACACATTCGCCAACTAATATATTACTTTCGTGATGAGTCCAAGAGATACCAACTTGTCGACTGTACAACCTGATGTGGGTTGGGTGAGTGATATATCGGAATTCTATTTCTGCTAATCCTTCTATCTGCTACATCTATTGCTAATATGCTGTGCTACCGGTACAGTTGGTTGGGAGATTTTTTGTTTATGTACCATTGGATTTTGGTCGTAAGTGATTGTACAGTCGACGATGGTATTTGGCGGTGCATAATCCAATATTGAAGCCCACCGTTTTAACGTAGGTAACTGTATCCCCCGTGGCTTCAGTGAAAGCGCGTCTCAGCCGGGCTCGGCGCGTCTGCGACAGGGTTTGCGGACATAGGAGCAGGCCCTGAACAAAAACACAAATGAAATCAAATTTAGATCATAAAAGATCATTGAATTTGATTTCATTTCATTAGGCACCCATCTCAAGACGCCTACACAGCACTTACATTCCAATATCCCCAGAAGTTTGAATAGGTATATAAGTAGAGTTGGGGCAAGAGATGAGTTTATGAAATTAGTCACTAACGTCAATAATAACAAAGCTGCTGTACAGTAAACACTATAAATAAGTGTAATCGTGTAGAAAACACTACACTAGCAGTTGATAAATACACAAAATCAAAATGAAAGGTTTATAAAGCTTCTTAGCCAATTAAAGTGATACCTCGCTTTCAATTTTTTTGTCAATATTTATTCTAAATAATTTGCATATGCAATCTATTTTTCATAGTCTACAAAACACTAAGATTAAGCGAGTCTAATAAATATGTGCCCAACATTCATTTTTAATCACTTAGATTATTTACAAAATGTAATACTTTTTACAAATTATTAATTTTCTTTGTGTAAGCAAAGTGATATTATCCATGAGGCCAAATGTTTCTGTTTTTCCAGACACTCCCATTATGGCAATTATGAAACTGTTTTGGCAATTTACAAGCTTCTGTTATCAAAAGTAACCTTAGTAATCTTCTCAACTGTTAAGCAGACAATGTTATCTTCTGGTTATAATAAATAGTCTCATTTTCTTAGTATAATCATTTGTAGGGTTATGTTTTATTGGCCGATTTATTACACCCAAATTCGAGTTGGACTAGCTAATCATCATTATTTCGACTTTAAAAATTAATATAATATAAGTTAACATAACTTGAAGTTTTATGCCTACCTTCAGTGAAACTCTTCTCTGGATTGATTGAAATGTACAAATATATTTTAAAATTAAGACAAATAAAATAGAGAGGTGAAGTGAAAAATGTAAAGAAAAACAATGTATGGACTGGTGGTGCCACCTAACGGTGTGTGACTTACCTGTTTGAAGGGTCGCATCCCTCCGTTGATGCGCAGCGAGTCAGCGGCGATGCCAGCTATGCCGTCGCCTGGTTCTCTGAGTTGCCGTAGTGAGGCGCTAGGGTGATGATGGGCGTGGTGTGGGCAGTGCGTCGCGCATGCGCTAGACTCCGGCTGTGAACTCTGACGGATGATTCTCGAACTTGTAGTAGGTAGCAACAAGGCCGGTGGTTGGATGACAGGACACGTACTGACAGCGTGGAGTGAACTACTACAGCCGCAAGGGTAGTGCAAAGCAGATCGTACACTTTCCCGCGACACAGAGCGCGCTAGTTGGAGTGCCGACATTGGCGCCGTGGATTGCCTCCGTTCGCAGACACGACATCTGGAGTACGTGTGAGGAACTAGCTGGCAGGTGGTCACTGACCCTCGGTGGGAGCAGGTCGCTACGGGCGATACGAGCGTCTGAGGGCGGTCTGCCGGTTGGTCGCGGCATTGTAACTCTATATCGGGGACGCTTCTCGTGGCCGCCGCTGCCTCTTCGATTCTGATGGAGGCAGCACTCTCTTCACTCCCTGGCCCGCCTGAGAGTTGGGGTCTCAAATGTGTGGTGCAGTCTTGTCTTTGTAGAACGGGTTTTACTGATCTGTTCTCCGCTGGGACGATGACAGTAACGGCTGGGCCAGTCACTAATAGGCTAGCGGTCTCGTCACTGCTTCCGTAGCCGGAGTTAGTGATCGCCTCTGTACTATCGGTTGTTGGTGCTGACATCTTGATATGATAACTCTGAAACAAAACAGAGCAGTTACTTTAATTATTTATTGTCATCACAGTGTACGTGAAGATATACTACGGATAGAGAAAAAAAAAATTTGCATGGCGACACTCTCCCAGTTAAGCTATCGTGGAGGCGAAATTTCTATCCTATCTACCGCCTATAGGAGCGTATGTGTTATCTATATAACCAACCAAACTCGACTTTAGGAGAAACTAGTTTTTCCTAGGCCAAACCAGTTAATCCTTTATGCAATAGGAAAAACCGGTACATACTAAGGTAAACTGGTTCGCCCTATGGCCGATGGGAGAAACTGGTTTAACCTAGGCTGAACTAGTTAAGCCTAATATGAATAAGTACATATCAGGATAAACTGATTTGGCCTAGTTTATACTCATTTGCCTAGTCAAAAAGGTTCCCGAGCCCCCGGTCGTATTTCTCATGCCTATAGGTATCTTGGAAAGTGCGTTCAATGGAACCCTGACTTTGACTGTGCCTTGGTTTTCAATTTTAAGTTATGGCCATGTATGAGCAAGTTCACTAATCGCATTATTGGAAAATTCTCTACCATTTTCAAATTAAAGAATTCAAGACGCTCGAAAAAAATGTATCGTTCAGTTGATAGGCCACTTTTGTCGCTCTCTTAAATGTTAACGAACGCAGATGAACAAATTTTGCTGCATGGTCTTGGTAAACCATAACTAAAATTTAAATTGTTCATTTTGTTGTGTCTGAAAATCGATCAAATTCACTTGACATCTGCTATTTATTTCAGATTGAAGAATAATTTGAAACTAGTCCTCTCTTCTTTTGTGTCGACACTTCTCGCTTAATCCTTCTTGACTAAGCAGAATGAGTATAAACTATGCCCAATTAGTCTATCCTGAAGTGTACTTATTCATCTTAGGCTTAACCATTTCAGCCTAAGTTAAACTAATTTCTCCTATCAGCCATAAGACGAACTAGTTTACCCAAGTTTGTACAGGTTTATCCTCTCGAATAGAGAAGGTTTTCCTAGGAAAAACTAGTTTCTCCTAATATCAACCACTGACAAGTCTACAATTAGAATTCATATCGAAATTGATAACACAACCTTTTTTCATAATATGTTATTTTTTAAAGACTAAATGTCGCTGAATATTCTCCACGATGGATCAACTGGGAGAGTGCCACCACGTGGATCGGTATAGAAGGTTCAAGTCCCGCATGGGGGTAAATTTTTTCTGCTCATATTCATATTGTATAGAACAATATTTTGTGTTGCTCTGTTAGTTTGAGAACAATCTGTCTACTACAAATCTTTTTGTACGTTGGAACCAGACAAAACGCTAGTTCACACAGTTTCAAGATCAGATTATATGGGTACTAGGTACCTACAGAGGAACAACAAACATATTTTATTCGAAAACTTATAACATAAATGTCATTAACAGCATCACGTTAAAAAATTCACGATCCAATTAAAACGGAACGTGAATTGCGAACGAGGAACGTGAAGAGGTGTAATAATGTTGCAAAAACGACAGGGAAATACCAAGTTTATCTTGCTTCGTGTTGATCGTATTACATTTTCGTTTTTCACTTGTCCTTTGGGGCATCCGGGGGTTACATTTCTGGAACCAGAGGGATTTTCGGATCTCCGAACGTTATGTGCGGTGACGTGTGGATAAACTGAAATTTATTTCCCGCACCACTGAGGATAGATGAGCTTAACGTCCTTACTGTAATACAATACCAGCATGGTTTTAACAGGATATTCTCCAGAATATTGAATGTCTTTTATTCTACTAAAGAATAATGAGGAATTGGAAAAAAAAGTCATTAAACATTGAAGTGCTTTAAGCTACCATCACAGAACAGCGTACTCATGTTAAGACATTTTATTGTTAAATTATTGCAGCAATGCTCTGAGTAGATAACTTTGGTGGCATTTTGTTCACGCAATTTATCCAATAAATAAAATATTGGTTAATCTCCTTACTAGCAATTATCACAGCATTTTTCTTCCACTTCACTCAGTCTAGCTTTATTAAAAAGAAAGAATACAAAACACGAAATACAATAAATATTGTTGCCATCTTTTACAAGTGTGGTAAGTTTTTCGGACACTTGACCACATCACTCCAGACAAAACACTTTTGAAAACTAAAAACGTTTGAAATGTTGCCAGACTTCCACTCATAACAATATTAATTTCGTTGTTGTAACATAGGTTTATAACATTTATTTTATCATCACAATTATCTCAAGGAAACCTCAGCTGAATAAACAGACAAACCTATGAAAATATATTATATGTAGTATTTGTTCAATTTACGACGTGTAAACGACCACATAACTACAAGTAACTCTTTTTTTTCTGTTTTTCGTTTCTGTTGATAAAAAGAATATACAACAATACGGGGTGTATAAGGTGCCAAGAAATTAGTTCACTATAAGCATATTATATAATTTGTAGTGATGCACTTATTAACAAAATCAAATATTTTTATATGGTCATAGTATGGGGACAACAGGATTATCTGCCGTTAACGAAGTCTAGAAGACTACGTCCACATCTGCACATGACCTTACGTACAAATACATATACATTATGTTTAGTGAATTTAATTGTTGTCACATTGCAAATGCACAAACTGTGCAATTTTTTTTAGAATTTATAAGTACTATTACGGTCAAGTCTATATTATAATGGCACTTTTTTTCAATTCATAGTCGTTGTCAGCGCACTTACTTACCATATAGGTATATCATAAAATATACTCCTCTAGTCACTATATTAATATCTCTTGAGAAGTTAATTTCGCCTTTTTAAATAAAACAGATATCTTTCTCAATGCATGTGAGATTAATTAATGAATCATCAGCTTAAGTGTCATGCAAGACCGCTTTTATAAGACCTATTTTTAAATGAATTTCAGTTTGAGTTATAATTATAATTTGGTTATGACCCGTGACATTTAACGTAATTGAATGATCCAATTAATTAAGTTTTCTTCAAATTAAGGGTATAACGAACACCATAATCCCATTAAACTTAATATCGTTGAAGCATATCCAAGTGCTATAACCATCATAAACATTTGCAAATAAAAGGATAATGTCCCCGACTTTACGGGCGACACATAAAAATATAATAATTCATAAAAGCATGCACTGAGAATAGCGGGAAAATAAAGCGTGTAGACCAACGTTATGTGCCAATAACATGAACACTATGACATTATTTCCTCATTATAATGTTATGACCTTTCTATCTTATTAGAGCTCTTTGACAGTTGATTAAAGAAATGGGAGATTGAGGTTGGCGCGACGACATCAATCTCAAAATTCAAAAAATTCAAAAAAATACTATCATATTTTGGGGAATACATTTTTATTTCAACTTTAATCGATTTTTCGAGCTTTTATGCATAATGAAATCTATCTTATTAAGTGTTTTCGAAAATGTTTGTGTGTTATGTTGAAGAAGTGATGCTGTGAAATGTTAAGACGTCAACCCTCCGCACACTTTTACCAATGTTTTCACCGTTTTACTAAGGGTAGGTATATGACTTGACTTTGACCTGACTAGTTTGAATTGCAATAATTCTACTCTAACGAGAGAGTGGGTCCATCAAAATTATAAATAGGAAGATTATTGGCAGAGCTAAAAATGATTTTGACATTAATACCTAGTTGGCGTTTCACTATTGGTTTTTATGCTACTTATTTTCCCTTTCTACAAAACATAACATAACATATAATACAATCACGCCTTTTTCCCGAAGGGGTAGGCAGAGGTGTGTCCATGACTCAGTTCCATAGTAGGTACACCTTACCTTGTTATTGGTCCCATGTCATTGGCAGTCGAGCTTACGCCTAAATTACACCACCGAGGCAGTTGCCCTTTCGATTTATTATAATTTTGCTACCGAAGCTGGTTTAAACAACCTTAGACTGCCTCGTTCTCGTCACGTTTATGAGTCTTAAGCGCGACCGATGCGGAAGATTTCCTGGGTTTGTTGGAAATTGTCATTGGAATTTTTCCATTAAGAGTTTTCTATATTAACCGCCATATTTGTCAAGACTTCTGGAACAAGAATCTTTAATATTTGGTTCCGTTTGTAAAAAAACAAAATGCACAACAACATATGCAGGGTGGTGCACTGTGCATGTTATTTTTGACACTAAAAATCTTGTTTCAGAAGTCTACAATGGAGTTCCAAAAAGTAACGCCAAATTCAATCATTTATATTTGTCAAGGTAAAATATCGTTTCAAACATAATACTATGTTTTTATGTAACAGTTCTTTAGTACTTCTAACATGTATCCTTTCCAAGTGAAAAAACTCATTACATTATAAACACGGTATGACATAAAAGAAACACATAGATATTTTCAACTACCTACTCAGATGCTACTGTTAAACGAGTATATATTTTTCCGTGCCCTTTAAAAATAACACATAGGCGTAGCGTGTGGGTAGGTAGGTACATGATATATTATACAAAAGGTTTTAAGGGACCAGTGAGCACAGAGGTTTATGTTTTAAAGAGTTATTGTAATAAATTTATTTTATTATTATTTTTTTTTTATGATAGTGAGTGACAAGACGAGCTCATCAGATGCCTGATGGTAAGCATCATGATTGCCCATATCAGACACAGTGCCACCCAGTATTTTAAAATTCAAAATTCTGCGCGGCACTGCACTGCGCCTATCACCCTGAGATATGAGTAGTTGAATCTCATCATGCCCAGTAATTTCGCTGGTAACATTGCCCTTCATACCGGAACACAGTAATGTTTGGACATTACTGCTTGGCGGATGAATAACTGGCAAAGGTGTGGTACTTCCCCAGGCGGCCTCCTGCAAAAGAGGCCTACCACTACAAGCAAATAAACAACAGTAGACACAGAAAAAGTTATAATTTATAAATAACTCAAATTTATATTCTTACAGAACAGGTTACCCCAATTACACTACTCGAGTCAATTCATATGTGTTATATGGTCATACAAAACCTACGATATGACCTAACAACTGCCCCCTACATATCTTATAGGAAAAAACGGAGACCTACAGTTTAATATGCAATTTGAAACACGGTAGCCTTCAAGCGAAAAGTCCACATTATGGTGCGATTCGATCCAGGAACTCCGGATTGAAAGCCAGATTTTTGTAAAATATATTAAAAAAAATAATACTGTTAGAATTTAAATTATTGCACAGACAACAGACGGAGTAAATAATAAAGGCACAATCATATTACAGTGTTCTAATATCATCAGTAGCTACCTCGTAGCTATTGCTACGAGGATGCTACGTAGCACTAGCTACGAGATGCCTTTTTGTAGTAAACTAGCTGCTGCTGTGTATATGTTATTTCAGGGTATAAACTAGTTAATCTTGTTTTAAACATAACTAATTTCAACCCAATCGGTTCAGTAGTTTTTTCGTGAAAGAATAACATCCATCCATCGATCCATCCTCACAAACTTTCGCATTTATAATATTAATAGGATTATTATAAAAAATATCATCTCATATTATTTGGGGATATGTTTTATTTACATATATTTATTACAACTGACCACATTATCAGTTCGTTATGGACCCAATATAAACAGGTCTTTTATCGGAAATAAAAAAGATATTTATGCTAGCATCAAAATTATGAGTTTGTTGAGAATCACAAATTCGTCTGTCTACTTTAATATCGCTATAAATTCTAAAATTTACTTTTCCAGCGGTTCATCGAGGGTGTTTTATTTTTATTGCGCGTATTCTTTTAGGGGAGCTCGGTTCAACCGTTTGTGAAATGAAATTGAAACGTGTTTTAGACTAAGTACCTAGCAATAATAACATACGAGAGAAATCGTTCAAGTTTTCGCACGAGTGCTGCTTGTTTTTTATTTGTTCCTATTTTTGTGCCTTTCAACTTTGTTATTTTACTTTTTTTACAGTGCGCATCGATACATATATTAATTGAATGAGGTATTGCAGCAAGCAACTTGGGTACGCTATCTATCTGATAGTGGTTTTGAGCACTTGAATTTTCTAAGGGCTGGCATTCCGGCCTGTAATTTTCGAATCGAAAAATTTTTCTTATGACATAGTAAGTAGGTTTTATACCTTGTTCATGTTTTGTATATCAGTATACAATAGTGAAAGTTATTGATTACGATTGCATATTACTTAAAAAGCAAGCTTAATTTGGAAACACAAACTTTTAGCAATCTACCACAATCCTAAAAAAATACCAAAACGATGTTTTGTATAACTTACCCATAAATATCCCCTTTGATAAATTGATATCCTATTTTGAAGATATTACGATATCAATATAACTATATAATATAACTATATAGCTATCTGTTTTTAACATGATTAAAAGATTACCTTTAATCACGATTACGGTTTAATGAGAAGAAAACAACGAGCAGATTAAACTAATCCGCCGTTTAACTGTGGATTAATGAGAGGAAGCAATAAATGGCACTGAACGATCACAGAACATTCATACAGACAGTATCATAGATTGAAACATTTTTATTTTAGTTCTTTACAAACATGATGGATAAATTTGGCAATTTAATATGCATAAAAGTGATCTTTTGTTTCTTCTACGAAGAGTTTCAAATAAACATTATTTAAATTAAAAGTTTTTTTACCCATCAATCATCCTCCTGTTACACTTTAATTATGTGTTATAGATTATTGATATTATGTAAAGATTTTTATAAAAGTGTTTAAAGTTTGTGTGTTTTAATTAACGTCTTTGAATTTCGCTCAAATCCATTACTTGAGGCCACGATTAAGATAATACTTTATCTTAATCGTGGTTCAATGGTATCAAAATAGTTTTTCCTAATGTCAATTTCAAAGAATGCAAGAGCTATTGGTTTATTTACTCGTAACTTTACAAGAGGCATAATATTTAAGAATCGGCCAGTAAGAAAAGCAGGCGATGAAAATGGATGTAAATTTCTAACTAGAGATAGGTACCCAAAGAGTTTCTACTCTTTGGGTATCTGTAGTGTGTATTAAATTAATATTTGCAAAACAAATGACACAATGGCAGCTATTTAAAAAGGGTCTGTCAAGCGCCAAAATGGATCATTTTCTCCAGTCAAATGCAATTGGATGCTCGAGAGACCCTTCTTTGGCAAAGTTGTGGTGTTAAAAACACTTTCACAAGCCACAAAATAAGAATTGAATTTACCCTTCTTATTTTTAGTTTAATATTCAAAATTTAATGTAAAATTCAAAATGCTGCGCGGAACTGCACTGCGCCTGTCACCCTGAGATATTAGTTGTTGAAACTCGTTATGCCCAATAATTTTGCTGGAAACATTGCCCTTTAGACCGGAACACAGCAATGTTTACACATTTGTGGATGAATTGCTGCCAATTTGTAAAACAACATTACAGATTCCGAAATTGAAAGAGTTCTCAATTCGAAATTTACATAAATTTTCATCGGTTGCTTTTCTTACTTCTGGTCTATTCTAAAAACATTCAGAATTACCCACGTCTTGACACTGTTTTCAATATTTAACTACAACAATAAAATAAGTTTATATGCTGGAACTCACCACTGATTTGGTCTAATCATACTTACTCTGATTTAATTACTGTACGTGATGCGAATAGAGTTAGTTTGTTAGAAGTTAAAATACTGTCTTTTGCAGCGCCATAAAACTTCGTGAGACTTAATTACGTTGCTAAAATGGTAACAATGGAAAATAAACTTTGATACGATATTAAAGAGTTTCTAGAGTTTTGATTGAAATTGTTTATCTCTTACACTCTTTGTCTTACACTTTTAACTAGATCATTCGCCATTTTTTTCAATAAGTCACATTTTAAAATTACTTTGGAACTTTTTTTTGGTTAAGATGAATTGTTCAAAATTAGGTCCATAATATTATTTAAAATTGTTTATGCAATTTACTCCTTTTGTTCTCAACAAATTTTATTATGAACTAGATGGCCCGCTGAACTTTGTCTCACCATGTAAATCTTCCTTGGAATATTTTAAAGCCATTTACAATTAAGGTTTAAAACACAGATCTGATAAATTCGCTGGATAAGACGATCAAAATGAATGGATAAATTCAAATCGGAAGGAAGGTGCATGTAGAACAAATATTTTAAATCTTCCCTCACTTCTTTTTATAAAAGGGAAAAAATACTTGAAAAGGTTTACAAATTTTATTTCGCTGATAAATACCACATGATGCATTTAAAAGTTTAATTGTTAGTTCCCGGAAAGGATTTTTGATCAAGATATGAAGGTGCCTCGAGTTTTAAACGTAAATTTCGTCATAATATTATTATAGTCTCAATAGCATGTATAATATCATAAAGCCACAGAATCATGGCCATACATAGCACATTAATATTATATCACGGTGGTAACTGTTTCGACTCTTTTCAGAACAGATACAAAAGATTATAATTTAAAAACCAAATATAAAGTTAATTTCAATATTTTATAATTCTAAATATTTTCAAATATTTTTTTGATTACAATAAGTATCCTATTTATAAATATTGAGATGTTTCCTTACATATAAAAAATACCGTTAAAAACCATTTTTTCAAATTATGTCGTGAACGATCAGTTTGGTTTTGAAGATGGAATAAATAAATTGTTAAGGAATACGTACGTGTGCATACATAGTGTGTAATGCATACGGTTCCATACCTAGATACCAAAAACATACAGCACCTTCTATAAGTTCCTTGCGCCATCTATAAGTCCCATATATATATAATCTATAAGTATGGAAATATGCAGCAATATGGCCATAACTTTTGATTGCGTTAATTTAGAATTATGGTTTTTTGCAGCCACTAGAGACCGGAGATCTGAGTTGATATCAATTTCAATTTGATAATTCCACGCGTTCCCGATAAAAAGTGTCTTGACAGACGGACAGACAGACAGACAGACACGCACGCACAACAAAGTGATTCTATAAGGGTTCTTTATTTCCTTTTGAAGTACGGAACCCTAAAATTTGTATATTGGCGTTTTATTTAAAAAGCTAAGGTACGCACTGACAATCGTCCAATATAAAAAGTTAAGCTTCGTATTGAAAATTGTAGATTTTAATCTGAAACATTTTGAAACCATTAAAATAAAATCCAATTTGCATTCACAGCGGGAGTGTCCCTTTGCATAATAAACTTAACGCCCGGTTTCAATCTCAAAGCGACGCTATCTCAAAACAACTGCCATAAACCTTGCTTTACCACTGCATTTGTTAATGCACTGGAGTGGGATTAGCTTTTGAAATTGCACTGACACATTTTGCTTGATTACTTATCATATTAAGTCTTTCCTACAGTGTGTAGATAACATAAGGAGTAGTAAAGTAATATAAGGAGGGCCTTATCTATTACTATTTCTAAACGATTTGTGATAAGAATGAAACTGTTGAACGTCATGATGGTTACAAATTCTATGGGTATTTAGTCCATAACACTATTATCACAGCCATCTTTCTTACTCGGCGTTATTTCCAAAGCTACCATTGTCTTCATCCTTACCTCTATATCATATAATAGATAATCGAACAGAACAACAATAAAATATCATATTAAGTCTATTTGAGTGTATAATCGATGCGCTGGGTTAAGATTAATCCAGTAATAATCATAATTTGTGTCTATATCATTTTAATACAATACAAAACGTTAACTTTACAATGACTCATAACAACATTGCGTCATTCGACAGCATCGTTGGCTCAGATGATAGTAACTCTGCTTTCTAATCCGCAGGCCCCGGGTTCGATCGCCGGCCAGGTCAAACACTTGTGTGCATGAGCACTTCTGTTTGATTTTGAACTTCTGTTTGATCTGTGTCTCAAATTCAAATTATCTTTATTGGAACTTTTTTGTGTGGAGTGTTTGGGTGTTATATGCGTATATAAGTATGTATATCAGTCCTCTGGTTACCATAGTACGGGCTTCCAGCCTAGTGTGGGACCAGATTAATAACCATGTGTGGAAGTAGTCCCATATTAATATTATTATTATTTATAACTTTTAAATAGTCTTGCCTAAAAGTAAAGTGGTAAGCAAACTGACAGAATGAAAGCTGAACTAACGAGCTGTGAAAAATACAATGGATTTCTTCTAAAAGAAACATTCTTTTACAACAAATACTGTTGTTGCCTTTGTTTACCGTATACATTGTTACGGAGACGTTTCATCAGGAGATGTCGTAGGTCGCAAGATTGTGAAGAACTCTAGTGAAAGAATTGTTTGGCGCATCACTTTCAACTTTGTGCATAGCTTGTTTTCCTTTACGGATTTCTGTTTACTCTCAAACATGAGACGTTATTCGAGCAAGCTTTTCAAGTCATGAGTAAGTTTAACGAGCTAAGAAAACCCTTTAGATTTTTTAACAAAAGAAGTTTTCCCAAATGTGAGTAGATACACTTACTGAACGACTTTAAGGCTGAGTTGCACTAGCTAACTCTAACATTAACTTATGCTTAACAGATATTTATATCTTTGGTTAGATAAATATTACCCGTTGCAATATTTTATAAATTCTTAACGTTACTTTACTAATTATTATAATAAACAGCAGGGCAGCTTATGGCGAGCTGTTGGGGAGCGCACGGATCTGAGTGCTTCGGGCTCCGGCATGCTTTCACCGTCCCTCACCTCTGGCTTGTCTTCACCATCCGGCCAGAGTGGAGTCGCAAGCATCATGCTCGAGGAGAGATGTGGAGCTAAAGTCCAGGGACACCTCTTCCTCTCAGGGACCCTTAGCCACTCGCACCAACGTTGCCCCTGTCGTTGTCTTTATTCCTTTATAAAGGGTGACCTTTTGGGGGGCCCGTTTGGCGAGCGCTGAATCATTGCCTGCTGCGATTTTTCACTATGAGATGAAATTGACATAATGTGCCGAAGTCTCTATCCATAGCCTGGTGATCATTCATCTAGAAATCTCACCTATGATCCATACCAATTAAGTACATAGTTTCTATTATTCTCAACAGACCTTACACCTAGCGGGACTATCTTTGAGCTTACCTCCTTTAGATGGTTTCAGAGATTGACCCCTATTTTTGCGATCCATTCAGTACCTACCTTAGGAATAAGAGAAAGGTACATTGCACGTTGGACTAAAAAGTTTCTCATTCATCCCTATCAAAAGACCGGGTATAACCCATAATGGCACAATAATGTTAACATTAACGTGCAACGCGTAATATTGTTCTAGCCAGCACGATATGACATATCATACCATAGTCGGTTACGCATAAGTTTTTGTTAAAGTTAATTTGTGCAACTCAGCTTCACTTTTGTTAAAAAGTCCAAAGTAGTGTAATCACTTTCTAAAGGTTTAAAGAAATATACCTATTCTAACTATCTAAATACTGACACGCCCCTCATCATGTACGATACAAAGCTCTACAAAGCTGAGATTCTGAAACGGCTTACAACTTAACCCATAGTCCATACCTTCATATACATCGATCGACCCTGATAATATAAAACGATGGATTGGATTTACCCTTCAAATACAGACCAAAACTAAAGTAACAAGGGTTAACTCGACAAGAACACAGCACAGTAAACAATTCATTTGCCAGTATATTAAATGCAATTTTAATTGAGAATTACAATCAATTACGTACATAATTGTTTTTTTCTGTTTTGAAACCGATTTTTAAAGTCAGCTGTAAACTTTATCTTAATTCTGCTGTCTGTAGCTTATGTAGAGTATGTTGCGCCAAATTATGAACGCATACGTGAAAAAATGAAAAGTTGTTTGAATACTTTCATATCTTGCTAGATAGGAAAAAATATGTTTATCAAAAAAATCGTTTCGTATTTGTGTTATACGTAATATCTGTCTATAAGGGCTTCCATTGAACCTGTATGTAGGTGAGTGTATTACGCTAAAAAAATCCATTTACTGACTATGAAAGAAATCCAATTTTCCAACCCTTTGCTTTTCAATTCAAGTATAGTAAATTAATCCGAAACCTCGATCAATTTTGATCGGATCGTCAATCCGATCAAAATTGATCAAGGTTTCGGATTTAAGTGATCGTCAATCACTTAAAATTTGCTTTGAAAATTAAGCAAAGGTATTTGTTTAATGATGAAGGTTGAAATACAATACTCCATGGTGAGAATTTATTAATCAAAAAAGTTAAGTTAATAAATCACAGAAATATTTTGATACTGAAGCCACAAACAATCTTATAACAAATTATCTTCGATGTAGGCAATAGCAAAAGTATTTTATGACTTTGGAATTTATTCTGTTAGAATTTTATTTATATATATCTTATAAAATTTCTCATATTAAAGACCCACTCCCCTGGGTAAGAGGGAAATGCATTTTTACAAGAAGCCTTTTACAAGGTATACACAGGACCCAGTCCCATAGTAGGAACACCCATATTTCACCTGTCATGTTTTTGGTCCCATGTAATAGGGACCGCGCAGTATATTTCAATCTACTGGACACAGTTCTAGAGTCTAGGCATCATTGAGAAAATTCCTGATGGAAAATCCAATAACACGTTTATCTAACCTGGGGATTCCTGGGACCTAATGATCGATATGAGTGCTTGTGATCTAGGATTTTATACAGAGTTAACTTAAAATGAGTTAATTATTGTCAGTCGAAAACGGGTGAACTTATCGTTCAAACCGATCTCTTTGAGGCACTTTCCCGCCCTTCCGGATTCCGGATAGGGGTTACAGAAAGGATTTCATAAATTATTTTGAAATTTTGCAAACAACAATAGAAACTCAATAATACCCAAGGTAGATTCCTATCGAGACACAATATCGAGTCGTAACTGTCCAAGGACAATATCTATTTAAATATCTCGAGAACAAATTGCTCCTTTGCTATTGCAACCGTGAATGGTATGCGATTGTAGTGGATCCAAAATTGTACGAGTAGTACAATTTTGCACCGTACAGTATGCCGGAGCTTCTGTGAAGAACTATTTTGGAAATGGCAACAGATAAACTGCCATACACTATTACTGAGCATGATGAGTTTCAACAACTAATATCTCAGGGTGACATGCGCTGTGCAGTGCCGCGCAGAATTTTGAATTTTAAAACACTGGGTGGCACTGTGTCTCTGATATGGGCAATCATGATGCTTACCATCAGGCACCTGATTTGCTCGTCTTGTCACTTACTATCATAAAAAAAACGGAGAGCGCAGATGCCCACTCTCCGAATATGTCACTCTGCCGGCTCTCACGGGTCCCACGGAATGAGAAAGGGGTGGCCCTATTATACCTATATAGCCGGGAACCACACGGCCACGGAATTCGTTTAACCGATAAGAACTTAGATTTTAATATTTAGGAGTTGAATTATCCATTTAATTATTACTTCATGAATTATCTTCTTCTTTTAACGGTGTCACCATAGTATCTTGAGTCATTGCTCAAGAGAGAAGAGGCATAATATGTATAAAAACAGGAATGTCAGCCATTTGCCAATGACGGTTTTTAAAATATTCGCTATAAGCAGCGTTAGGGGGTAAAAATGTATTGAATTTTTATTACAATTTGGTTGCAATGTGAATGTAAATATCTTTTTTTTTTGTTTTTTATGATAGTGAGTGGACAAGACGAGCAAATGATTTCCGATATCAGATACAGTGCCACCCAGTGTTTTGAAATTCAAAATTCTGCGCGGCACTGCACTGTCACCCTGAGATATTAGTTGTTGAAACTCGTCATGCCCAGTAATTTCGCTGGTAAACATTGCCCTTCAGACCGGAACTCATTAATGTTTGCACATTACTGCTTGGCGGATGAATAACTGGCTAAAGGTGTGAACTTCCCCAGACGGCCCCCTGCAAAAGAGGCCTACCACTACAAAAAAACTTTTAAAACCTTTATATGAACATGGCTAATTGGGCGGATCATATCGGTTGGAGCTAAACGAGTAGAAGACTAGCCTGTTATGGACGTGCTATGCGGAGGGATGAAACTCATGTTACCAAAAGGACTATGAAGTTGAATGCAAGTCGTTATGTAAAGAGAGGACGTTCTAAAAGGACCTAGATGAACTGTGTGTATGAGGATATGCGTGAGTGAGTACCAAGATGACGGATGATAGACTAGAATGGTGTGAGAAAACGTGCTGTCAGACTCTACATAGTCATCATCATCAGCCGGAAGACGTCCACTGCTGAACATAGGCCTCCCCCATAGAACGCCACTTTGCGCGGTTGTTCGCCGTCCGCATTCACCGCGAGCCTGCGATCCTGACCAGGTCGTCGGTCCACCGCGTGAGGGGTCGGCCTACGCTTCATCTTCCAGTCCGTTGTCTCCACTCGAGAACCTTTCTTCCCCAACGGTTATCGGTTCTGCGAGCGATGTGGCCCCATTGCCACTTCAACATAGTATAGAAAGAATATTATGAAGATTTGGCGGCTCATAATATCTTCCTGCGATTTTAATGAAATCTTCGACGATAATATTATTATACTATTGAGCTACTAATGGATTTCTGCACCAATCTATTATGTTCCATTATGACTGCCTCGGTGGCGTAGTGGGCGAATGCTCGACTGCCAATCAAGAGGTCCCGGGTTCGATCCCAAGGTCAGGCAAAAGTTAAATATTGGATTTTTCCATTAGGCATTATTTCAATAACTGCCTGGAGTCTGGAACTGTGCCCGGTAGATTGCAATAGGCTCGCCTCCTACTACGTGGGACCAATAACATACTGGCGAAATGTGGGTGTATCTACTATGGGACGGAGTCCTGGGTACACCTCTGCCTACCCCTTCGGGAAAAAGGCGTGAGTGTATGTTATGTTATGCTTTGCGGCTATTTCTACTCCACTTTGCTCGGCCTTGTGCATCCTCAACGGAGAGTCCATTGTCAACCCAACGTCGCTTTGGCCTACTGCGAGGTCTTGAATGAATGAATGAATGAAATCAATGCATAAACGTTTATTCGTGTACAAAGATATTTCACACAATTATTTTAGACCACTTACATTACACATTACATGACATGACATTATTTTAGAATTATTTTAGGACTGCCTCGGTGGCGTAGAGGGCGCATGCTTGACTGCCAATCAAGAGGTCCCGGGTTCGATCCCCAAGTCAGGCATTATGTTAAATATTGGATTTTTCCATTAAGAATTATCTCAATATCTGCCTGGAGTCTGGAACTGTGCCCGGTAGATGGCAATAGGCTCGCCCCCTATTACATGGGACCAATAACATACTGGCGAAATGTGGGTGTATCTACTATGGGAATGAGTCCTGGGTACACCTCTGCCTACCCCTTCGGGAAAAAGGCGTGAATATATGAATGAATGAATTAGTGAATTAGTTGAATGAATTAGACCAAATGTACATATAATATTATAAGCAAAAAGAGATATCTGTGTAGCACGAAACGGTCGCAACTCAGCATGTTTCCGGCTATTCGACCGGCGCTAGTCTTCCTTTGCGGCCGCTTTAGTGACTTCACGGACAATAAAAATAATTAATATTTGCTTAATCCTGTGACAAAAGGTCTAGGCACCTGTTCCCTACATATTCGGCTGGTCTAAGCAATACATGGCCATACCATCTCAAGCGACTCACCTGGAGTTTATCCTGAATGAAACTCTCTCTCTCTCTCTCTTCCTGGCTATGCGTCCCACATGGTGGTGGGGTCAGCCTTCCTGATCTTACGCCTCCACTTCGCTCTATCCTCGACTTCATTCTCCGAAACTTCGCACTCTCTCATGTCCTTTTGCACTACATCTTTCCACCGTGCTTTTGGTCTGCCCCTGGATCTTCGACCTGGGATGGAAAGTTGTAGTGCCAAGTTGCCTACGTAGTCAGGTGACCTCCTCTTCACGTGTCCATACCATCGCAGCCTACTCTCCTGCATCTTGTCGGCGATGTCGCGTACGCCCAGGCTTCCTCGCACGTACTCGTTGCGGATTTTATCGAGCCTGGTAACGCCGCACATCCACCTCAACATCTTCATTTCAGCAACTTGGATGGTATGGACGTTCTTCTGAGTGACGGCCCACGTCTCACTCCCATACATCAGGACTGGTCTTATGATGGTCTTATATATCAAACCTTTAAGTTTGACAGGCATTCTCTTATCGCAGGTAACACCAGTTACTTCTCGCCACTTTAGCCACGCTGCGGCTATTTGGTGCTGAATGTTAGTTTCCACGTCCCCAGAACTGTTCATCATACTACCCAGATACTTATATTGATCACACAAGGTGACCAATTGTCCATCGATAGTAATCGGACTGTTGTTTGTGTCTGGGTCGTTGAAGGACATAAACTGGGTCTTTGCAACACTCAGCACTAGGCCACCGGCCTGTAACTGATGTTTCCACGATGAAAGTGCCTCTTGCAAGTCAGCGCGGTTCTCTGTGCAGATTGCTACATCGTCAGCGTATATAAATGTCCACTTTGCTGAATTTTGCGCTGCCTCAGTGAGCGAGTCCAGAACCAAACAGAACAGAAAAGGGCTCAATACAGAACCTTGGTGCACTCCCTCTGTGACCGCTATCGGTTTGGTCTCACCCACCACCGTCCGAACCATTGATCTCGCACCTCTGTACATGTCGGCGATGATGTTGACGTAATGTTCGGGGACATTTTTCTTACGAAGGCTCCACCAGATCGTGTCTCTTGGGACCCGGTCAAACGCCTTTTCCATGTCCAGAAATGCGACATACAATGGTCGGGTTTTCGCGCGATACTCTTCAGTAATCGTGTTAAGAGCGAACATCGGATCCGTGGTGGACAAGCCAGGCACAAAGCCATAGTGATTCTTAGACAGCGCGCACTCGGATCTTATGCGGCTGTCAATTACCCTCTCGTACAGCTTCATGGTGTGGCTAAGAAGCTTGATTCCGCGGTAGTTGTTGCACTCGTACTTACTACCTTTTCCCTTGTATATGGGAACTATAGTGCTCAATCTCCACGCCTCTGGCATTTTTGAAGAGAGCAACATACAGTTAAAGAAATTGGTTAGCAGTACGAGTCCGCGTGGGCCTAAACATTTCCAAGCTTCCACTGGTATACCGTCCGGGCCAATAGCTTTTTTTGTTGGACATTTTGTGTAGGGCTTTCTTTACCTCATCAGGTTGTATTGGAGGTATAAGTCCTAAATTCACCTCCATTCCAGGAAGTTGTATAGCAGCTAGATTGGGGTTCAGTAGCTGCTCGTAGTAATGATGCCAGGCTTTTATGACATCTTGGTCTTTATACAACAAGTCGCCATTTGGACCTTTGACAGTTTTACACCTGGCCGGATCCTTTGTGCTGTGACAACGCTGTTTTGCAAGCTTGTAAATACACTTTTGACCTTCTTTTGTGTCTAATTTATTGTAAAGAGTTTTCTGGGAGTTCGCTCGTTCTATGGCTATTACTTTCTTAGTATCTCTTTTTACTTGTTTGTAGGTTTCTCGATCTTCTGTGGTTTGAGTGGACTGCCAGGTCTTAAAGGCATCTTTCTTTTTCCATATTGCACTCTGCACCTCCTCTGTCCACCACCACGTTTCTCTATCAGATTTTTTACCACCTTTTGTACGACCAAGAATTCGGTTTGCAGTAGTTATGATGGACTTGCGTAAATGTTCCCATATGGTGTCAATGTCTGATTCAACATCAACCTTTAAATCGGCAAGATATTCACAGAACTCAGGAATTTTCTCACCTTTTAGGTTCCACCATTTGGTGAGTTCAGGAATTTGGGTGGGTTTTTCCTTGGATGTTTGTTTAAATAGCATGTCCATTACAACAATACGGTGTTGGGGGGTAACGCATTCTCCCGGAATAACTTTACAATTTGTTACACGGCCAATGTGAGCTCGGTTGATTAGTATGTAGTCAATCTGTGAAGATGTTTGGCCGCTTTTGTACGTGATCTGATGTTCGATCTTTTTAGCGAAAAAGGAATTGGCAATAGCAAGGTCGAAAGCTGCTGCTGTGGAGAGGATAACTTTGCCAGCATCGTTTAGTGTTCCGTATCCGTGACCTCCGTGCACTCTTTTAAAAGCGCCGTTTGATTCACCGATGTGGCCGTTCAAATCACCTCCCAACAAAGTTGTTTCTTTTGAAGGTATTAACTGAAGCATAGATTCTAGAGAAGCCCAAAAACTGTCTTTCTCTGCTTGGCTACAACCCGCTTGGGGAGCGTACGCAGCAACAATATTTATGACCTCTCCTTCCACTAGCACTTTTATTGACATGAGTCTGTCATTAATACGGTTGACTTCAAGGATGTTATCTAGGTGATCTTCTTTAACAGCAATTGCTACGCCATTCCTACCATGCTTTGCACCTATGTACAAAATTTTATAGCCCTCTCCGATATTACGGGCTTTAGATCCAGTCCACCGAGTCTCTTGTAGACATATGAAATCTACCATTCTACGTTTGAAAAGTGAGGCAAGTTCCTTAGTCTTCCCTGTTAATGTTCCTACATTTAAAGTAGCGAAGCGGACTTTTAAGTTACGATTTGGGACTAACGTCATTAGCCGAGCCCGTCCTTGACTCGGTTATCCTGAATGAAACATAATATATTAATTTTATTTAGTAATCCACCGGTTAATGCGGTATTTAGCAAGTAAAACAAATAAAAATCGCGTGTAGAAATTACTTTGTTCACCTACGTTGCAAAAAGTTATCCACTTTTATAGTAGTTAACAAATTACTATAGCTTAACTTTGAGCGTTGGTTAAAAGTTTTATTATTAAGAAAGTTTTTAATGCCTTCATAGCAGTAATTCACGCAAACAGGCGCGCCGTCACGAAAATGTATATGTTAGTAATATATTGGATTTCCACAATGCTTTTCGATATTATTATAATTTAGAATTAAGGGACGCGAAACCGAACAATACCTTTTTTTTAAATGACCTATGCTGCTAGCCTCAGATGGCCTTTACAGCTTTACCGGGCAGTTGTGAGCACAGGCGGCGCTCGACCCAAAGTTTAAGGGCGACTAGCACAAGGGCACCTAGACGGTACGAACCTAGGCTTGAGCCGTCGCCAGAATAATCGAACATTACCTTTTTTTTAAATGACCTATGCTGCTGGCCTCAGATAGCCTTTACAGCTTTACCGGGCAGTGGTGAGCACAGGGGGTGCTCGACCCAAAGTTTAAGGGCGACTAGCACAAGGGCACCTAGACGGTACGAACCTAGGCTTGAGCCGTCGCCAGAATAATCGAACATTACCTTTTTTTAAATGACCTATGCTGCTGGCCTCAGATAGCCTTTACAGCTTTACCGGGCAGTGGTGAGCACAGGGGGTGCTCGACCCAAAGTTTAAGGGCGACTAGCACAAGGGCACCTAGACGGTACGAACCTAGGCTTGAGCCGTCGCCAGAATAATCGAACATTACCTTTTTTTTTAAATGACCTATGCTGCTGGCCTCAGATAGCCTTTACAGCTTTACCGGGCAGTGGTGAGCACAGGGGGTGCTTGACCCAAAGTTTAAGGGCGACTAGCACAAGGGCACCTAGACGGTACGAACCTAGGCTTGAGCCGTCGCCAGAATAATCGAACATTACCTTTTTTTTTAAATGACCTATGCTGCTGGCCTCAGATAGCCTTTACAGCTTTACCGGGCAGTGGTGAGCACAGGGGGTGCTCGACCCAAAGTTTAAGGGCGACTAGCACAAGGGCACCTAGACGGTACGAACCTAGGCTTGAGCCCTCGCCAGAATAATCGAATAATACTATCCCGGAGCCATAATAATACAAGTGTTTTTAGGGTTCTGTGCCTCAAAAGCAAAAAAAGGAACATCTATAGTATCACTTTGTTGTCCGTCTATCTGTTTGTCTGTCTGTCTGTGTGTCCATCCATCAAGAAACTTTTTCGCGAGAGAACGCGTGGAGGTATAAAGTTGAAATTGATATCAACTACTCAGATCTGCGGTCCCTTGTGGCTGTAAAAAATCGTACTTGTTAAGTTAACGCAATCAAAAGTTTTACTGCATATTTTCATACTTTGCGCAGGGAACTAAAAGCTCTAGGGTACTTTCTCCATGTTTGCTATAGTTTGCAACTAGATGGCGCTGTATGTTCATAGTAGGCGGATTGTTTTTGGGATTGGAAGCGTCTTGTTCAGGTATCTAGGTATGAAACTTTACACTTTGCATACATACGTATAACTTAACAATTTATTTTTGATGTATTTTAGTCTGTAAGGTATTTTAGGTACAATTTATTATGGGCTTTTGATAAGTATAATTTATTATAAGTATTATAAGTAGCCCGTAATAAATATATTTTATTTTAACTTCAAGCGCTCCGCATACTGTGTAACTTTACAAACCCTGAACATATTCAAAAAAAATTCAACTAAAGTAAGAAGTTATCAATTTTTGATAGTAAACTATTAAATTTTCATTTATAGTTGCCAGTTGAAGCAAATGAAATTACCAGTATACGATTGTCGCAATTTAAATTAACTTTTTAAATATTGAGCGTGACTGGTGCCAACTTGTTAGTTGCAGCAAGTTGAAACTGATTCAGTCATCTATTGCAGCAACTGCAAACTGTTATTGTCACTCACATCCTAGAAGCATTCAATTAACTGGCTATTTTAACCAGATGGCTTCGACAGATATTACACTCCCTTAAGTAATTCCATACCTTTTGTATCGTGTTGTACAAACAAATAATAGGTAAATCTGTGGTTGTTTTCAATTGTGTTCTATGGTATAGTGTATTTAGCTAGGGTAGATAGTAAGTAGGTAGCTCTATTGTTTAGTCTTTTTTCAATAGAGACACAATGCCGTATAAAAAAAAAATTAGTTACGTACCTGATTTGGCAATTACAATATTAAAACGTAATTAACATTCAAAACCATCACCAATATCTTACCTATATAACCGCCTTTCTAATTCGTAAATAAAATAAATACGCTCAATTCGTATTAGTTCAATACGTAATTGCACAAAAAATATTTAAATTGTTTGAGTGAAAAACGTTCGCAAACAGAAATGAACGTTTATTTTATCATTTCCTCTGCAATTTGTTCTAACATTTAATTTTGTGACTAAGGTGTAAAAATTGTGTTCCTATATTTCGTATTTCCGACATCGAGCAAAGTGAGCGCGACACGCAAAATTATCATTACATTACAAAACGAACATTTTAGCACAAAAACGAAGGCACTATCTATTAAACTTAATGGATAACAAGTTTTTGTTTATTTTTTTCTTCTTCTGGATTCATGGGTACATCAGGAACCTATTAGGCTAATGTTATTTATTAGGTATATTAATATTGTATATTATATTATTATGTGTAGGTATATATTTATACTTATATTAAAAATTTAAGGTGTATTTATTATTTTATTTTATTTATGTATTATGTCTATATATTGTGTTTTATATTTAAGTACATGGTGTAAACTATTATTATTTATTTTTGGTTTTATGATTATTTGCTGTTTGTTTTATGGAGTAGTTTTAGTTATTTTAAAGTTTTCATGTTTTGCACTCCACCCAATTTCTGTAACATTTTCTCTAGATTTTGGATAACTGGTAGAAAATGCTACACTAGCATTAAGTTAGTCTTAGCGTTGTGCTGAATTATAAATAAATAATATAAAATGAAAATAAAGATGATTTTTATAAGAGATATATCACATATTAAATATTTATTATAACTTTGTTTAGCTAAGTGCTTTTATTAATAAAAGAAAGAAAAAAAAATACCATAGCTACCACCGTAGTATCTTACGTAAGGGGATTTCTCTACCATACAAAATAATGGATGGCTCTTAATCGGGCCATCATTTGCGCAAAAATATATTTGGTTTATATTAAACCGCATAGTTTTTTCCATATTTACAAAAAAACATAAAAATTACCTCAAAATATTATTATAACAATTTTTTTTTATGTGTAAAATGCCTTATAGTTGTCATCAACCAAATTTATTTTTGCGCAAATAATGGCCAGGTTAAGACCCAACCACAAACAATTGAGTGGAAAATTAGTCTCTTTTTCTCCATATAGAGATTTCATCATGATGGAGATTTCATCATGATGGAGATTTCATCATGATGGAGATTTCATTTTTTTATGGACGAGAAACAAAACTACGGCTTGCAAAGACTAAAACCGCAACAGGCCGCACCACATCGCAAATATCCGTCTACATTACTTACGTACATTTTATATGAACTATTGCACACTACAGACGGACAATGCAGCCCGGTGCGGCTCGCTGCTGTGTACGATAGTTCATTTATAATGTACAAAAGTGATGTAGGCGGTTTTTATTGCGATGCAGTGGCCTGGCCCGCCCTAGTGTACGCGAGCCATTAAAGAACAACATAACATAACAACATACATTCACGCCTTTTTTCCCGAAGTAGATAGAAGTCCCATAGTAGATACACCCACATTTCGCCAGTATGTTATTGGTCTCTTGTAATAGGGGGCGAGCCTATTGCCATCCAACGGGCACAGTTCCAGACTCCAGGCAGTTATTGAGATAATTCCTAATGGAAAAATCCAATATTTTTCACTTTGCCTGACCTGGGGATCGAACCCGGGACCTCTTGATTGGCAGTCGAGCATGCGCCCTCTACGCCACCGAGGCAGTCAAAAAAGGCAGTCTTTAAAGAACACTTAGAAGAAATCTACAAGCCAGCCTTTAGAAAATCCACGTGCCCCAAAATATTTCATTAGTTCATTATGTTCCTTCATAATATTAATCATTCTTTACATAATAGATATTTTATGAAGATAAAAACTGTAATTACATTTTATTGGTTAACATAATGCCTACACGTTCCGTAAATTAATTATTTACCTCAGCCAGCTCTATGTGCGCCAACCATGTGGCTTTCACCTGAAATATTAAATACAATGGGCTTAAATCACACTCGGCGTTTACGTACACTATACAATAATGTTACAGTACTTAATATTATGGATTCATATTAGGGAAAGTCGTTCAATTGTAATCACAGTTTTTTTTTTCTTTTTGTGTTGAATTATCTTTTGTTACGGTATTGATTTATTATGTTAATTTATTCCGAGGGCTACCTTTGATAGATCTACAAGTCCGTTTATATTAAAATAACCAAAACATTTATCGCTAGTAAAGTGGCATGATGAATGTGGCGTGTTCGGCTCTTTTCGGCTTTTATGGCAAAGTATGGTGAGTTCAAACTAACAAACAAACACAAAATGATAAATCAAAAGTTTAAGTATCTATTCTTAAAGTCTTTATAGAGAAACAACTGATCGTGTATATAAATAAACGATATTGTGTGCATTGGTAGACGATTCCACCGAACAGCCAGATTTACGTTAGTGAACATTTTGACGTCGTGCATATTCACGCCGAGCATAAAAGCAGTAAGCATGTCAGGACGTCGTACATCGTACAACCGTGAGTCAACTAGCGATGAGCTATGTTTCATAGAATTTTACTTTACCGAGCCTGCTTTCAAGTAGTTATACACTCTGAGGAAAAATTAACAAAAATTGATTAGGCAGGTACTGTTTTATATAATACTGTAACATTATCAGGCATAATATGATGGACGCTTTCATGGAGTAATTTCGGGAAGCATATTATAATAACCACACATAAATTGCCATAAGTGAGGAGCTGAGATGATAAAATGCAAGAAAACTCAAGGAAAATATTTCGCAAAAATATTTCGCAATGTAAATGTATGGGAAAATGTGCTAAGTGTTATCTCTGGGTGGATTCTGTTCACGTGCCAGATAAGGGCCAGAAACCCAGAGGCAAAGGATTCAAATGGTTGTTAAAGAGGAGGAAAAAATTGATAAGCACATAATAAGCACGTATTATACATACTTGTCTGTCGGTTAGTAGATAACGGCCGATACTTTCGGGCAAAGTCAAGACTAACAAACCACTGTTGGCCACAAATCGACACGATAAAAAAAAAATGTTAATGCATACCTTGGTAAATATACTAAGTAGGGTTCCATATCTAGATACCTGAACAAAACGCTACCGCGTTTTAAGAACATACAGCGTTATCTAGTTGCAAACATGTTAATATTAATATATAATCACAACTTTTTTTATGGTTTAGGAAATTGCTCCTTTATTTGTGATATAAGATCTTCCTTCTTGCCAAATTTCTTGATACTAAGCCAACGGTATTTGCTCTAGAGGTTTTCATTCCGTTGCGCAAAGTATACCTTAAAGGTGCGGTAATATGGCCGTATCTTTTGATTGCGTTGACAACTAAACAAACGGACAATGACAATGAAGTGTTCCTATGAGGTTCCTTTTTTACCTTTTAAGGTACGGAACCCTGAAAAGGACCTTATATTAATTAAATTATGCTATATGATTATCTACCAATCATCAGCAAAATGTGTGATTAGCTTCTTTTTCTTAGTGCTCGTCAAAAGAAACAAAAGTTTTGTCTCTATATGATGGAATTCAGACTCGGGGACGTTTATTTATGTCCCAATAATGCTCTGTTTGCAAGTTTACATAGGGGACCGTAACTGCTTTCTAAATGAAGGTGTTTTGATACCAAATATTAATTGTCCATGTTGTAAATTAATCTAGGTAACAAAGTCCTCTTCAATTTACCAGCAAAACAATCTAAACATACCCATGAATAATCATGTTACAGTTGAAACACAACTAGGGCTATTCTAGTGAAATTGAATATGAGTTGTTTGTGGTAACTTTGAAATGGTAGGTACCCTAATATGACTTGTTACTAGGTTTCAGTTTGCAAAATAAATATTCAATTTCTGATTAATATTATTTGACTCTAAACTATGCACAGTTACAATTTGGATAATAATCTTTATATTAAATCAAAATGTTACACAAGATGATGATATACCTATTAATTGTTCCTTTTTAATTATTTTTTTATGATAGTGAATGACAAGACGAGCAATTCAGATGCCTGATGGTAAGCATTATGATTGCTCATATTAGACACAGTGCCACTCAGTGTTTAAAATTCTAATTTCTGTTACTAACATTCCTGTTATGTAGTGTAATAATAAAGAGTTTATCTTTATATGTATATAATATGTATTATATGAATAATCACGAATACTTTTCTTCCTGACAGTCTTTTTCCTTTAGTTCCTTTAAATATTAGACAAAACCAAGGACGGGAACGAAAATACATTAATTTTAAGTTTCGTCGATTCGTCCCAAAGGACGAACCTGACGTGGTACGAAACGACGAAGGAACCTTTAAACGAAGGGGCAGGCAGAGAAAAGTGTAATAAATAATTAATTCTGTCTAACTCTGTCCCAGGTACACCGGGGAGTCTGGAGCTGTGGCATTAGGTTCGCTACCCTATTACAGGCGGAATATGGGTGTACCTACTATGGGACTGTGTCCTGTGTACAACTCCTACCCTTCGGGAAAAAGGCGTGATTATATTATATTGTTAAGTCGAGAAACTAATTATGTTGTTACATAACTGCGTAACATATTTAATTAGTTCGTTGAAAATATGGTTGAGAGCGTTTCTAAAGGAAGTTCCTCTACCCGAAGCCCAAGTTGCAAACATCCCGTCCGGGAACAAAGACCAAGTCTGTTTACCGGCAACTAGGATTGAATTAAGCACCTCCCAAGTTTTGGTTTACCTTTAATTTCTGGTAGAAATTGAGGTTAGTGCTCAATTCCAAAGTATACCTACTATTTTATTTCCTGATGGAAATATTTTGAGCAATAACTGTAATTCTCAGCTTTTTAAATATAAGTACTAGACATTTAAATTCCCAAATTTAATAAGAATTTTGCATTTTATCGTCCCATGAATAGACATAATTACAAAAATGTAAAATTTAATAGCGTTATTAGTCAAATGGTAACTTAAGTCAAAAGTAAGAATAAAAGTGAGCACAATCAGGTATTTACTATTATTGTCGTCATCATCTCATTATCTCAGCCGCCGGAAGTCTACTGAACATAGGCCTCCCACATTATAGGCGGGATTTGCCAATACTCACCACGCTTGGCAGGCGGGTTCGCGCAGTTTAATGATTTTATTCCCTGGATCTCATAAAATTCAGCCTGCTCTTACGGCAATCACGGGTAAAGAGGGTAAGCTACTTCTCTAAAGCTGACCCCACGGCAAATTATTGTCGTATTTAATCTATAGTCTACAGAATGAGATATTATGTTAACGTTGACAAGATTTTTGGCTGAGTTGAGCTTATGTTATCTCAAGGGTCTAATTAACCTACTTTTACGAAAGTTATTGGCTGTAGTTTTACATTTTACGAGTAATATGACCGACATGATTGTTACACCTGTCATTCATAAATTGTGAGTTCGATCCCCAGGTCAGGCAAGAAGCGATTCTTAATGAAAAAGTTATCCAGATTTTTCAGAAGAGTCTGGAACTGTGCCCGGTAGAAGACAATAGGCTCGCCCCCTATTACATGACAAATAAAACATAACTGGTGAAGTGTGTGTGTACCTACTATGGGACTACGCCATGGGTACACCTCTGCGTACTCCTTCGGTATAAAGATGTGATGTTATGCTATATTTGTTAGATATTCTCTCATCAAATAGAAAGCACGTGGGTCCATAAATCAATAAGCTTCGTGGTATATCAAGTACGGCACTCATGATGGTTAAACCACGAAAACTGTGCCGAGGCTGTCTGCCTGTCACGCGATGTTACATACCATCTGATATCTGATACCGTATTCTTTCTTGGTTTTATTTTTAATCCTTAGATACGTTTTGTTAGTTACGTTTACGAGATTGAATAATCCTTTAATTTTAGGTTTAGTGACTTTATGTTAATATAATTCATTCCTGGATTCATAGGTATCTTGGAGGACTATCAGGCTAATATTACATAAATAAGTATTTTCTATTTATTTATTTTATGAATAAATTAATATTTATTTATAATTATTTATATATATTTATATAGATTTATATTTATATGTATATATATATATTATTTATGTGTTATATATCCTTGGTTATATTATATTGTATTTCAATTTTGTCTATGTATGTTTAAATAGTGTTATAAGGTGTTTATTTTTCTATTATATAAGTAATTTTAGGTAGTTATTGTAACATAATTTGATATTTGCACTCCACCCAATTTCTGTAACATTTTCTCTAGTTTTGGGATATTTGGTAGAAAATCCTACACTAGCATTAAGTTAGTCCTAGCGTTGTGCTGAATTATAAATAAATAATTAATATAAATTATAATATAACCAATTTTGTCCTTACATGAATTTTTGCAAGCAATGTAGCTAATTTAAATTGTTTATAAATTTATTAAGTATACGCATAGTATTTTTTGTATTATTCATTACATACAATGGACATTGCTCCATACCATCATTTTTTTTGTTATCAAAGTTATTATTATATTTAAACTATTTGTAACAGTGTGCAATAGGATTGCCAAACCGCTCTGAAAAAATTTAATAATAGATAATATACTACCTACTCGTATATAAATGAAATAAAACTTATATTTCATTTTCATATATTCATCTTTATATAAATTTGTTATGCTTAAATAAAACTTTTACTTCATTTAAGCTTAACAAATTTATATAAAGAAATAAAATAATGAAAGGGTCGATAACGCTAGTAGGTCTTTAATGATGCCCAGCAGAGATGACACCACGGCTTTTTTTTTAAATGACCTATTATGGTATTGGTCTCAGGTGGCCAGTACAGCTTTACCGGGCAGTGGTGAGCGCAGGAGGCGCTCGACCCAAAGTTTAAGGGCGACTAGCACACGGACACCTAGACGGTACGGCTAGGGCCTTAGCGAGAATACGTAAGTTTATACGAAGGTAGATAGGTCAGACTTGCCCTGGCACCCCAGAAGGGAAGTGTCCCAGGGCCTTATCAATGGTTTATCTGTTTAATTATTTGGAGAGAAACTAACCGATCGCCGGCGAAGTCGGTGCTGTGATTGTTACGAAGTCGGTGTTGTGATTGTAGCGAAGTCGGTGTTGTGATTGTAGCGAAGTCGGTGTTGTGATTGTAGCGAAGTCGGTGCATGTCCGTGTGATATGTGTTCATATACCTTTATATTGCTCCCAGCATGTGCAACGCTATCAAACAACCTGATTTTCTTCCTGTTTCTTTTTATGATAATAACGAACGTATACTTTAGCCCCTGTGCCTTGTGGATGGTGAGAATACGTATAGTATTAGTATGTATGTATCTACTAAGCTTACATACATATGTACTTATTATTATACCTTTATGAAATGAATGTATTACTATGTTTATTAGTATATAAGCATCTAATATTTATTATTTAGATAAAGTTCTTATATTTTAAGTTTTTAATAAATATTTATTATTATTGTGGTTCATGTAGGTTTATTAATATTAATTAAATTTTGTCATTTTTATTTTTGTCACCCCACTGACCAAATGTGATTTACTCTTTACGTACGTTGTTAGGAAGAGATCGCTCTTAGCGATAAGACCGCCATTATTACCTATTTGTTATTATGTTTTAATATAAGTTTTATTGTTTGCGGTGTACCCATAAAGTGTTTATTTATCTATCTAATAAGTAATGAATCTACTGTGCATTTGGAAAGATACCTCGACCAGAATATAAGTATGAAAACATTACTGTTGTCTCTTCATTTTTTACAATGTGCACTTAATCGCTTTTAGTATACCTACTCATAGGTACATTTTATTTCACGGTACTTCTTCTAACAAAATACACACCCTTTTGTAGAAAGTGCCTTTTCATGTTTCGATGTACACTCATCTAACATTTGGGTTACATATTTTACCGGCAAAATAATTTAAAATGGAAATAGTGGTAAAAAAAACCTTAAAGCCCAATATTACATATAATCACGCCTTTTCCCGAAGGGGTGGGCAGAGGTGTACGCAGAGCTCAGTCCCATAGTAGATACACCCACATATTGCCAGTATGTTATTGGTTCCATGTAATATAGGAGGCGAGCCATTTGCCATATACCGGGCACAGTTCCAGACTCCAGGCAGTAGTGTTGTGTAGTAGGGTAGTGTAGTGGTAGGCCTCTTTTGCAGGGGGCTGCCTGGGGAAGTACCACACCTTTGCCAGTTATTTATCTGCCAAGCAGTTATGTGCAAACATTACTGTGTTCCAGTCCGAAGGGCAATGTTACCAGCGAAATAACTGAGCAAGACGAGTTTCAACAACGGATATCTCAGGGTGACAGACGCAGTGCAGTGCCACGCAGAATTCAGAATTGTAAAATACTGGGTGGCACTGTGTCTGATTTGGGCAACTATGACGCTTACCATCCCACCTGCACCTGATTTGCTCGTCTTGTCACTCACTATCATAAAAAAAGGTATTGAGATAATTTCTAATGTAAAATCCAATATTTAACACTGCCTGACTTTTGGATCGAATCCGGGACCTTATGATCGGCAGTCAAGCTTGCGCCCACTACACCACCGAGCCAATAGTTATTAGAGCCCAAAATTGGCCAAAAATTGTCTTAAAAGATAACGTAGGTATAATATAATATGTTTTTTCTCATTTCGGCTAAAATTACTTTGATGCGGATTTCTAATCAGCAAAGAAGTTCTTTGTGGTTAAATGAATGACGTACAGTCATCATTCAACATGCTCGCTGTGACCCAAAAACGGAATCTAAACAGACTCGCACTATAATAACATCAAAATGTTAGATTTTTTAGCAAAATTTAATAAATAAAAAAAAACAAAACCTTCATATTATACGCTAAAGTGATTATAAATTCCATTGCTGTAAATCTTTGCAAATTGCTAACAAGAGATAACGTCGCAAAACGAGCCAAAAATAACGTCAATAACGTGCTACGCGTATTTTTTTCTATTTATACTTTTATTCAAAGTCCCGACTGACTCACATGATGAAAACAAGGATAAAGAAAGGAATTCCCGATATTCCCACGGCAATAGTTGCGCAGGCAAAACCGCGGGATACAGCTGCTTGTATTGGTATGAAATTCAACGGTTGGTTAAGCATTGGTTATTGTAAAGTTAACTGATGAAACTTAGCCTTAGATATGTTTTTGAATTGCTAATAATACAAAAAGAAATCCACCCTCGTCGCTCAGTAGAGAAAAATGCGAGCTAAAAGCCTTAATTGCGTTACAATCTATCCTGAATAATACATTCCCCTCTGGGTCCACTATAGAATCAGATTAGGCATGGACTTCACGTAGACAATTACGTTCTGGTGGAAAACAGCAGTTGGTACTTGTATACCAAACTCGTTTTTAGCAGCACAACAAATATTAATTTCCTCAATGACTTTGTCTTTTACAAATCTTACTAATTAATAGATGTATCTTGAATCCCCCTATTTTTTAAATTTATACAGGTTGAATGTTTTAAAAGGGTCTTCAGGGCCATCTCCGAAATTATGACTGTTTTCGACAAACTCTGAAAAAACTTACGTGATCGATTTTGATGAAAACTAAAACTTTGAATGGTTATTTTAGTGTGTGTACATTTTCACGCTAATACTTACTGCATCTGCTGGGCTATATTGGGAAAGTCAGACCCTATGATTCATCATCATCATCATCATTGTCATCATCAGCCGGAAAAGGTCCACTGCTGAGCATAATAAACTATTCATATGGAGTGTTTTCGCCGTAATCACCACGCTTGGCAGACGGTTTGTGATCGCAGTAGTTGGAATACTTGAAAACGGAGAACGCTGCTGTTTACTCTCCGAATAGCCCTCTGCCGGGTCTCACGGCTCCCGTGGAATGAGAAAGGGGTGGCCCTATTAAATAGCCGCGAACCACACGTATGATTTAACTTTGGGTATTTTAAACTGGTGAAACTGCGAGAGAAAACTAGTGCAGAAATATAAAGTCTTATGTAGCCGTAAAAAATTATGTTAATTTACTACGGCTACATTAAAAACATCTTAATATTCTCAGCACCTTCACTAAATATAACATTACATAACATTAAATCATGCCTTTACCCGCAGGGGTAGGCAGAGGTGTACTCAGAACTGAGTCCCATAGTAGATACACTCATATTTCGCCAGTATGTTATTGGTCCCATGTAATAGGGGGCGAGCCTATTGTCATTTACCGGGCACAGTTTCAGTCTCCACGCAGTTATTAAGATAATTCCTAATGGAAATATCCGGACCTGAGGATCGAACCCTCATGATCGGCAGTCGAGCATGCACCCACTACGCCACCGAAGCACCACTACACATAATATTATGGTAGCAAGGGGGTTAACGTCACCTCTTAGCAATTTGACACAATCCTAGTGGAAATTTACCACATCAATGATATGTATTCCCCTGTTTCCTCAGAATATCATTATCTTATTTATATGACATTATGTTTATGATAAAGTATTATATCTATTATTTTATATTCTTTTATAAATTTGTAATTTTTTGTAGTGGAAAACGCGGGAATACAAACATCGATTTAGTGATTTTTTTATAGGATTGTGACAAATTCTCGTAGTCAGGATACGCTCATAACAAGTCCTTAATTTTAATAGTAGCATCAAAGAAAGCTTTCAAGTTTCTAACAGCTGTTATTGGTGGAAACTTAATAGACTATAAATTAGACATTAATGTTTGCTATCTTTCATTATTATTCATTCATTCATATTACGATGGTTGAATCTGATATTTTGGCACTATAATATTTGCATTTAAATGGGATAATCAAATATATTGAAATTGGGGTAAAATACGTTAAAACTTGGTACGAGTTGTTAGACCAAGATCCCCTACAGTGTTTCAATACAATACTTAATCAGAAGAAAGGTTGAACAATGAACAAGGCAAAATAGATATAGCTTTGGTTTACCCCCTAGGCAGTGCCCCCTACTGATAAGCTGCAGGCTCGCGTTGGAAGAAAACAGCTAGCAGCTCAATATTGCTTTTATAAGGGAAAATTAATTTCGACCGTGGACGAAATTTAGCTGATAATAATATATATTATACCTATAGTATATTTCGATTGTAACCCGTAATTTACACTTGTACAAAAAAAGGTACAGGTCGGACAAAAAGTGTTAGGAATTTCTCAGACAGTCTGGTGTCTGGAACTATGCCAATAAATGATAACATGCTCGCGTCCTATAACATGAAACTTAAAAATTATAATTGGTGAAGTGTGGGTGTACCTACAATGGGACTGAGTCCTGGGTACACCTCAGCCTCCCCTTTGGGAAAAAGACGTAATGTTATGTTATGTACGAAAAAATTACTATGCATAAAATGTAACATGGTAATACAGATAAATATAGGATTTCGCAAATAAAACAAACGGAAGCCTTCATAAATAAGGATCATTTCGTCCATAAGACTCACAGAACATTTCGCTAGATAGTGTTCAGTGCTTCAGATTTATCGTTATTTGGAAAAGTCTACATACTAAGAAGAAAAAATATTCTCCTATCTTGGCGGATATAAAGAAGACTTGTCAAATAATATAATGTTGGATCAGCTCTGATCTATTGCCTTAAGCAATATAATAAACTGATATATCCCTTGCCCTTTGCAGTAGCAAGATATTATACACTTTTGTGTTAGCTGGAAATCGTTTCATCTTTTTGACGTTATTATGAAACGTTGAAATTATAATTTGTTATAAATAACTGCATTAAATTTCCTTGAAAATGGATTTCAAGGAAATTTAATGGGTTATATGGTTATAAATATTTATCTTCATTTTCATTATCATTGCCTTTAAAACAAATTATTAAATTCAATTATATATCAAAGCTTATTACGGGGTTCTCAGGATGAACGAATCACAACAATTCATAGCGTTTACAACCATTTTTTACCACATTCATGAAACCTAACAAAAAGCTCGCTGTTCAATGGAATCGAATCCCAGTGCACATACTATCTAACCTATTGAAGCAGACTTCCTGTGACTTTGTAAATAAAACTAACAGCTCTTGAAACTCTACAGAGATTTACTAAAAATACTTCCACACTTCTAGAAACATTCCGAAAAATAAAAAAAATAGTACCTATCACTTAAATGTAATGTTCTTAAAAATTAAAAAATCTCCTATTTTCTGCTAGCTTTTATAGCAGGTCATTTGTAAAATTATAAGTCAAGAACTCGAGTTAACTTGCACTGTTATAGTTGATTACAGAGTGTTATGATTTACATTTCAAACGAGCGGGTGCAATAACATAACTGTAGTAGTAATGCAAATTTAAATGTAGTTAATGTAGGTAAATATTAAAGCAGATTCATAAAAAATATTTCAAGCAATAGATTAGAATAAGGGTTATATTTCTGTTACTAAATTGAGAAAAATGTTAAGATAAAAGTTAACAAATAATTTAACATTATATTTATATACCCTTTACTAATAAGGGGATTTGTTAGTCTTGACTTACCCTATAATATGTACGGGAATATATACGAGAACAATGTCGTATAAAAAAAGAAAAGTACGAGTGCAAGGAAGAGTTCAAAACATCAAATAAAAAGAGAATCTTATTCCCTGTATCCCCGAAGGTTCATGTTTAATTCATTGCAAGAAACGATATATTTTTAACTAAAGACGTGTTTAAAATGTTATTCTGTGTAAGATATTATGATCGTTCTACTGAGTTTGGCCACTATTGCAAGAGTGATTGTTATTGTTCGGATGGGTGGTCTTTACTTTGAATCTTTTTTTTGAGACGTTACTCCATATCTCTAAAGAGCGTTGTTAAAACACTGAACCTTATAGGTGCCTCCGCGGCTTTCTCAATAAGGTCGGCCCAGCTTCAACTGGTCCCTAGATGACCAGTTTTTATATAAAATGCTCTTTACTAGTTATAATTTTAGGAAGCGAATTACGAAATTAATGAATGCTTTCAAACGGCGGAAATGCTCCATAAAAATGCTAATAACGTGTGCAACTGTAGTGTAGTTCTGTTCCAAGAACAAAAGACTTAAATATGCTAATTTTATGAGTCCATTTCATGAAATATCAATATAATGTGGGATTTATAACCCAACATATTATGCATTACGTGTTTGAATGCCACAAACACGTTATTTCAAAATAAGTACAATAGGTACTGAAGATATATAATAATAATATAATATGGGACAACTTCCACACACGGTCATCTGGTCCCAAACTAGGCTAGAAGTCTGTACTAAGGTAACCAGATAACTGATATACATACTTATATACGCTTATAATACCCAGACACAGATCAAACAGACATGTTCATGCACACAAATGTTTGACCTGGCTGGGGATCGAACCCAGGCCCTGCGGCACAGAAAGCAGAGTTACTACCATCTGAGCCAACGAGGCTGTCAAACTTATAAAAAACAGATAAAGTTCTGAAATAATCACTAGTGCTCGTAAATATGTAATAACATATTAATGAGCACCTAACATAACATTGTATGTCAAATCTAACCCATATCTTCATAATAGTGTTAATAATAAATCCTAATCACATAAGGGTTCAGGTAGCAAACAGATAATATAATGCGTAATTTAGTTTTGTCTTAACGCAATAATCAATGAGATGGGGCCGTTACCACAGGTCTTATTTTGACAGGCTACTGTTATTGACTGAAATATTTTGTTCATTTAATCACTGAAGCTCATATTCGGTGCAATCACACTACGACTGTTCGTCAGAGTAATCTTGTCACGAAAGTGATTGGTTGTTTTGGCCAAATACTATGTTTATACGTCACATAGTACCTACCTTATATTTTATCAAACGTGCTACGATATACGGCCATTTCTTACACAACCTTATTAAGGATTAATCGAACTTGCAGTGCCAAAAATTCAGGAAGAGAACAAACTAGATACCTACTGTTACAAAACAGTGAAAATCAATCACGATTTATTGGCTCGTATTAACTTCGGAAGTAACGGTAGAACGTCTCCAAAATTCGCGGTATCTTCGTTAATTATTAACGGTGGTAAAAGGGTTGACATCTTGGTATCTCAGTCGAGATTGACTTCATCGTTTGGTATAGCGGATACGATGACAGGTGAAACCGCGGGTCATAGCTAGTTAATATATAAATCAATAAAGAACCTGAGATAAGATACAAATATTGTTCTGATAATAAAACTATTATAACAACAACATAACATACATTCACGCCTTTTTCCCGAAGGGGTAGGCAGAGGTGTACCCAGGACTCAATCCCATTGTAGATACACCCACATTTCGCCAGTATGTTATTGGTCCCATGTAATAGGAGGCGAGCCTATTGCCATCTACCGGGCACAGTTCCAGACTCCAGGCAGTTATTGAGATAATTCCTAATGGAAAAATCCAATATTTAACACTGCCTGACCTGGGGATCGAACCCGGGACCTCTTGATTGGCAGTGGAGCATGCGCCCTCTACGCCACCGAGGCAGTCAACTATTATCAATGTATACAAAATAAATTATTTATAATAAATTCCTCCTAGATAATTTTCTTACTTATCCTATTGTATTCCACTACTGCGAAAGTCTCTTCTATTTTATTCATTCTTGCCTATATTATTTAACAATTTTATTTATATACGAATGATGAAAATAAATTAAACTTTATTTCATCGCGTCAAGGTAAAAGAAACCAGCTTTTAGCGTGTCATATCCGTTTTAGAACCGTCAACCAAAATTAGATGCCACCGTCATGACTTAGCTATTCCTAGAAGGTGACAGTTCATCCGACAGTGAGTTATTTATAAAAGTACGATGCACTTTGAAAATAAATGATTATCATGTGCGTCACTTGCTAAAAATAATCGCAAGTTAGCTTTGCGGAAGTACTAAATTAAGATATTGGTGTTGAAAATAGCCGGTTTATTTTCTACGCAGTCTCAACTTTCATTTCGTTAAACTAATGAATTATAAAAAAATATTATGACTGAATTGATGGCGTAGTGGTCGCACGGTCTACTGCCGGTCATGAGGTCCTGGGTTCGATCCCTAGGTCAAGCAAAAAATGTTATTGGATTTTTTGATTAGGATATTGTTTTTGTAATGGCTGCACGGAGTCTGGAACTATGCCCGGTAAATGGCAATAAGCTCCCCCCTATTATACGGGACCTAAAACATAAACTGGCGAAATATGCATGTACCTACTATGGGACTGAGTCCTAGGGCCTTTGCCGGCCCCATTTAGAAAAGGACTTGATGTTATGTTATGTTAATGAAATCTCTTCATCATCATCATCTCTGCCATAGGACGTCCACTGATGAACATAAGCCTCCCCCATAGGTTTCCATCCAATCCGGTTGTAAGCGGCCCGCCTCCAGCGTGTTCCTGCCGTCCTTATCAGATCGTCTGTCCATCTTGTGGGTGGACGTCCTACGCTGTGCTTGCCGGTCCGTGGACTCCATTCGAGAACTTTACAGCCCCATCGGCCATTAATTAGTTCTACGTGCTATGTGCCCTTCCCATTGCCACTTCAACTTGCTAATAAATCCCCTGAAATATCTTGCAGATCATTAAAGCTCGATCAAAAACATGTGTGTAGTATATGTATAGCCTTAATGAGTAGGTATTTTTAGTAACATAGATGACATGCGTACACACAGCATACACACACACAACACAGTGGACACAACAGCGTATGACCATGATATAGAAATGGGGTTAGTTTAAAAGATTTGTTTTAAAATTCATTCATACTCGAAATTTCTATGCTCTTGCTTGAACTCCACAGTATTTATAAATAGGTGGTATTAAAACAGCGGATAACGATGATAAATTTAACAACAGAGTTTATTAAAATCTTGGCAATGATTAATATATTATGCTGGAAAATACTGGCAAACTGTAGAAGTATTTTTTTATTATTGTGTTAAGCTGAATAAAAATAGGACTGGTCTGGCAGTAGACATAATCGTAGCAGTTTATAATAACATCATGTAGTAAATGATAAACAATTATTTACCAACATAATGAAATAATGACACATAATGAAACATAACATAATGAAATATCCATGTATGAATGATTATAGGTAATAGTTATGTATATAATACTAATATATATATTATATGTTAAGATATTGATTTTATATCTATGTAGGTATATATTATTACGTAGTAAAGGTATTTTGTATATTATTTCATATATTATATTATATTTATTAAGACGCAATGGTGACGTCTGTATTTTGACTTTTTTTCCCGAATGGTGCCAGCGGAACTGTATTCAGTACTCTTTTTTAATGTAAATACCAAAGAAAATACCTATTCTATAAAATACAGATTTATACAATTTAAATAACAATTTATTAATATGTAGTTTATTATATATTATATTAAACAATATTATATTATTTACACTTGATATATTTAATTTATAAAGATACGCCACCGTCTTTTTGCTGCAAATGAATCCTCTCCATCCATCGGTTGTCTGGAAGAAATCGCTTATTAGCGATAAGACCGCCGCTTGCACATTTAAGTATAGTTTCTCTGTATCCTTTGTATTGGTTCTTTAAGTGTGGTGTACAATAAAGTATTATCTATCTATCTATCTATCTAATGATTACATTCATCAATAAGTAAAAACAATGGGAAAGTATGGTATCTACCACTGTAATACTTGTCCAATGCAACAACTAAGATTACGCTGAAATCGGTGTGCCCAAGCCTATATAATTTTTTCACGCAAACTAGCACTCCTCACAAACTGTTTTTCTCGCTAATAATCTAGGGTGTGCTATAAAATCTTTATAGCTTGAAGAATAATTTGACCTTTCCAAACACTATACTTTAACTACACATATCCTTACTTGCTTCCGTTTTGAATACAAACACAGCTGATTGCTTCAGAGAAAGGATTGAGGGCCCTCGTAAAAACTTTTTCGATCTTACACTGTCTATAAAACTACACTGTGGACTGAAGAAGAGAAATAGATAGGGTTTTCAATTTGAAATAAATTGTTTGACCTTTCATATAAAACAGCTTTCTTGCATAAATTATGTGCGTCGTCCTTGTTATTTGGTTACGATAATATTTATTGAAAATTATGGCTCAATTATTTATTATTCCAAGTAAATAAACCATGGTCACATTGCAAACGTTTTCTAATTTGTTTGTATAACGTTCTGAGCATTAATTTTTGCGTGCAGTATAGGTATCTCAGGGGAAATAAGTTCGGATGGCGTTTAACAACCCGGCATATTCGTACTTATTATATCCATTATCATAAAAGTGAATGTTTTGGTAAATTTTATAACTCCGATATAATACTTTGTGGTAACATTATCATAAAAGATATTGTTAGACTTTTATTATTTATGGTGAAAATAGTGAACCTACCTGGGTATATAGTTATAAAACATTTTATATATTGGTCACACACGAGTAAATTCTATGTATCGAGTTATTTATCTTAATCAACAGTTGAAAATCTGAAATTTTGCAAAATGTACCAGATATTTAATGTTTAGATGAAACTTCTGCATAGTCACCACGCGGCACCTTATAAGGAAACGAATTTTTCCAAACCAAACATTGTAAAACTATCAGTTGAAAAAATTACGCCCTACAAGTTTCTTGTTTTTATCGGTTTCTTCTAATTTTTATCGGTTCTCAAGACCATTACTTAAGACACGCCGATTAAACTTAGTTACTAAATGATAATTACGCTACTTTCAGTTGGTGCGCTTTTACAGACATACAATATAATATCGAATATCCCATAAGAAGTACCTTATCCCGGCTCGGCATATTATTTTTCTAAAAATAAGAAGCAGTTTTAGTCAAAATTGTCTTTTAAGGTTCCATAGTTCTTTCAAGGGAACGCGTAAAGGTTTCAAGTTGAAGCTGATATCAACAACTCAGGTCCATGGTCCTTTGTAAAAAAATTAACTACTTCGTAAACGTTATCAAAATATTCGGCCATTTTTCCGCATCTTTTCCATACTTTGCGTAAGGGACTGAAAATCTCTAGGATAATTCCCGTTCTTGGCCAACGGGAAGTATCCTACAGGTTTTCATCATGAAATTTTTTCTTTTTGTCTTTATCATGTTTTTTTTATGTATACCAATAGGTACGCCAATCAAGAGGTCCTGGGTTCGATCCCCAGGTCAGGCAGAGTTAAACATTGGATTTTTCCATTAGGAATTATCTCAATAACTGCGTGGAGTCTGGAACTGTGTACCGGTAGATGGCAATAGGCTCGCCCCCTATTCCATGGGACCAATAACATACTGGTGAAATGTGGGTGTATCTACTGTGGGACTGAGTCTTGGGTGCACCTCTGCCTACCCCTTCGGGAAAAAGGCGTGAATGTATGTTATGTATCTAGGTACGGAGCTACACTACACTAAGCATATATATCAAGGTATGCCATAACAAATTATTTTATATTCGCAGTAGTTCCGGAGGCCATCACCGAACCTGAACAGTATAAAGCACCACTTAAATCACCCTATAGCTAAGAAAACATCACATAAAAAGCGAATTATCCTAATCCAGCCCAACCCGAGGAGATTTGACATTCATGGCGTGAAATCTCGTGGTAGATCCACTCTACTAAAGCGAACTAATTTTATCCGTAAAGGTAATAAAATGCGCAAACAAGGCATCCAATTACTAAAGCAAACCGCTCACAAATACGACCGAATTAGTGTCTTAAAATAGGTTTAATCTAAACAGTCTGTAATGTTTTATTAAGTAGGCCTACATTTTATAAGAAAGTACGAGGTAAAAAGAGACAAGTAATTTTAGAATCAAAAATATTTTTATGTTGCACGAAAATAAGTTTAAAATGTAATGCCGATATAATTGTTTTAGAATCTAATTTTTCACATGGAATTTCAGATGGTGCTAGAAGTACATAATATTAAACTTTTAAGATTTTTAGGCTTAAAAGCTTTTAATCTATCGATGTTTTATATTCCCCCGTTTTCTCCGAATATAATAAACCCATTCTATAAATTAATATCCTGATATTTTTATAGTGAAGTAACTTACGTCCCTGTCATTTAAAATTTTTTATAGACCCTTGGTTTTTTCATAGTAAACTTCCAAAAATCGCAATTTTACTCGCGTGATTGGACGTTCACTACAAAAAAAATTAGAGTTCGTAAACAAAAACAAAATGATAGGGACATACTTTTCTTCAACTTTAAAATATCCGCATGTAAATATATGAAATAGATTTACTATACAGGGGAATACTAAACATCAATTTAGTAAGCTTTTCATAGGATTGTGTCAAACTGATAAGAGGTCCTGTATCATGTTAAGGTTTGGTACCATTAAAGTACTAGCAAAATATGGGAGTAGAGATCGTCTATTCTAAAACTGAACGCCCCTCCACTAATTGTTTTTTTTTTGTTGACATGCTGACCGTACTTCTTAGCTACAAATGACGTGTTCTCACTTTCGTGTCCAGCCGTAAACTGAGGAGCAAATGAAATAGGCCGTATGCGCGTGTTGTGTCTGTGTACAAGTTTGCATGTGAGGGTAAAGACGTTGGAGGGGCGTTCAGTTTTAGAATGGTTTTACTCTACCTACTATGGGAATGAGTATTGGTGTCTTAACCTCTGCCTACCCCCTCGGGAAAAAGTCATGATGGTATGTTATGTTTATTTTTCTAGTAAGTATAGATTAAAGTTTAAATAATACCTTTTTTTATGTACGCATGCATAAAATGTATTATGGTTTGTTATTATGGACAAGTTAGGCACACGAAAATATAAAACCAGAAGCGCTTTTATTCAAATAAATCCCTGTTAAATTCCCAAAAACATATTGCTCAACATTCGCCAAAACCATTATAAATATTCATAATGTAGATAGACGTACAATTTAATATTCTGCCCTGGCAGACGCCTATGATGAGCTCGTAAAGCTTCACATGTGTGTTATGAATTAACTTTTGTTTTATTAATTTTATACTAACCGAGTCGAAATAATTATTATAGGTACTCGTCATTTATGACACCGTTTGATGTTACGAGTAATATCTATTGTCATTGTTATTATTATTATGATATTTAACTTAATAAAGTAATTAAAAACCCTAAATAACCCTATTAGGAATTACCTCAATAACTGCCTGGAGTTTGGAACTGTGCCCGGTAGATGGCAATAGGCTCGCCCCCTATTACATAGGACCAATAACATACTGGCGAAATGTGGGTGTACGTATCTCTCGTACTATGGGACTGAGTCCTGGGTACACCTCTACCTACCCCTTCGGGAAAAAGGCGTGAATGTATGTTATGTTAAAAACCCTAATGACAAAAAATTATCAATATTCGAAAATAGAAAAAAAATTGTAACGAAATTTTAGGGCTGTTACAAGGCTAACTGGTTCAATAAGCTAACAATATTTTGTTTAAAACAACGTTTCCTCATCGATTTGAAGTCGTTAGTAATTTCGGATACCATAAAAATGAAAATATGATCCGCATTTTAAATCATAAAAGCGTGTAAAATTAAAACTTTATTTATCCGGCGATGTGTGTTGTGTGACCCACTATTAAACCTCAGACTACCCATTTGGGGAAAAAGCGTCATGTTAATAAATAAAACTTGTTCATCTATTAAGGGAGTTGCTAACCCGTTATGTTTGCTAACAGTGTAACTTCGCACCCTTATCATAATATTAAACATGTGTAGGTCGGTATTGACGTTTTAGCTTTTTAATTTACTTAGCATACGCGCCACCGGAGTAATTTAATTAAAGTTACGACCATACGACAAGTTGACGCTCGTACTCGAGCCTGGTTAGTAACAATGTAGTCAGTTTAAACTCTGTTAAATATTCATATTGTTGTTAAAAATACTATGAATTTGCAGCGGTTGGTTTTATATTGATAAAGTTGGTTCATGACAGCACTGGCGTACCTAACTGAAAAATAAATTAATTGGATTATTAAATAGATATTTCGCGAGAATTTAAATGAAAATACGCCTTAGCGTTATTGAATGACATTTAATAAGTCAGTATCTAAAACCAAACAATAAGTTGGTTAATATTTTATACTTTATATTTTTCTTTACAATTTTGAAAAAACATCTTCTAAATATTAGCACTAATTTTGTATAAAACTCGTTAGACTTCTTTGTAAGTTAGTATCATTTAGATTCTACATATGAATTCACAAATTCAAAGTTCCAAAAGTTCTCAAATGGTCTGAAAATTGTCCAACAATAAACTTTTGCATCACGGGTACATTATTTAAATTCATTCGATTCCATCTCCAAGTTACTGATTAAATATATCGAAGATCTTCGGAAATTGGCTATCAGGAGAGAATTCGCCTCGCTGAATAATTGACAGGTTGGTAAATGGAAAGCTTAGGCGTTATAAATTGCCTTTTTATCTATTGATTCAGCTGACAAGTCTCTGTAATGAGATCACACCTTGTACCTTAAGGTCCAAGTACCTTTTTAGGTACCTTAAGTTTTATAATATGCAAATACTTCTCTCGACCACGGCTCTAAAATTATGTAGTGTAGATGAGATGGAGCTACTATATACACTAGGAGTGGTTGGAGAAGGAAGTGGCGTGATATTATACTCGTTTATGAGAGATATTTGCCCTGCAATGAACAAACAAAGATCGATAATCATGTTAATAGGATGATGGTTATATTTTGAATAAAGATACCAACATACAATAACGCCTTCTTCTTGAATTGGTATGCAAAGATGTACCCAAGTAGTCAGGTCTCAGTCCCATAGTAGGTCCACCCACATTTCGTCAGTATGTAATTGGTCCCATGTAATAGGGGCGAGCCTTTTGTCATCTACCAGGCGCAGTATCAGACTCCAGACAGTTATTGATAAAATTCCTAATGGAAAAATCGAACATTTAACTATATAGATAGAAGCATTATGTTGATGTGTGGTACAACCACGATAACTTAGTTGGTAACAAAACAGTCATGCGGAGGGCGAGCGAGGCGAGTTCAAGTCCCGCTCGTGGTTAAAAAAATCCCTTCTATATTCACTTTATTTAGAGAAGAAGTTAAGTACGTAAACTTACATAAATATAATACAAGTCCTGGCTTACTGAAAGATTTACACATTTATTCATCAACGCCCAGCTCTCTACCCTGGTATCTAGAAAGTTAGATTTGGACATATTATTTCTTCATTATGTCGAAGTCGTGGAATAATTGTTCTAGTAAAATATTACAACGTATCTTCAAGCAGCTAAGTTTTCCTCAGCCTGCTTCAAGGAAACTGCACTAAAACGTCCATCTTTCATCCATTTTTTATATGTTACGGCTGGAAAAATTCAGAAGCCGCTAGATAGAGATTCTAGATAGAGACGAGTCCCACTGCTCCAGTCATCGAATAAATATATGCCGGATATCCGACCACAGTCAACCGTTTCGTAAATACAGGAATAAACAATGCGCATTATTGCTTTGATCCTCACCATGCCCGCGCTATGTGAGGTTCAAAAATGTTGAAAATTGGTAGTTTATGAAGTTTGAATAGTATTTTGTTATATACGTAGCAGATACTGAACTATATTGAATGACGTTGAATTGATTCCCCTAAATTGGCGAAATGAGCTCTTGTTCTTGTGACACAAACACTTTAAATTTTAGTAGTATCATCATCATCATCATCATCTCAGCCGTAAGAAGTCTATTGTTGGATATAGGCCAGTCCTATAAGGGAGGTATTGTTGCCAATACTCGGCAGGCGGGTCGCCGGGCGCAGTCTGATGGTTTTTACACAGAGAAACGCTGCTGCCCGTCTTCTGGATCTTAAAACTGTAGCCGACTCTTGCAGCAACCGCGACTATGATCTATTCTTATTCTAATTAATTTCTTATACCTTAAACTGTATATATGGCGGATTTTGTCGTAATCACCACGCTTGGCAGGTGGCTTAGTGATTGCATTATTTGGAATACTTGGAAACGGAAAGCGCTGCTGCACACAATCTCATGTCCCTCTGTCTCACGGCTCCCACGGGATGAGAAAAGGGGTGGTGGCCCTTTGCCCGGGACCACATGGCTACGGATTATCTACGGTATCGTAATGTAATCCTGTGCTTATTTTTTTTTTATGGTAGAGTGTGACAAGACGAGCAAATCAGGTGCCTGATGGTAAGCAACATCATGATTGCCCATATCAGACACAATGCTACCCAGTGTTTTAAAATTCAAAATTCTGCGCGGCACTGCACTGCGCCTGTCACTCTTAGTTGTTGTTGAAACTCGTCATGCCCAGTAATTTCCCTGGTAACATTGCTCTTCAGACCGGAACATAGTAATGTTTGCACATTACTGCTTGGCTGATGAATAACTGGCAAAGTGAAGTACCACACGTACTTCACTAGGCGGGCGTAATCTTAACTGTTATTTGACCATCATTTTACCTCTATTGTGTACCGGGAAAATAAATTACAAACTTAAAGTATGCTCTAGGACTCTCCTGAACAATTTATTTCAAGAAAACTTTACCCGTATCGGAAAATATCGGATAGAAAAGTTCGTGAAAACATCGCATGTTTCGCTGGTGTTTGGACAAATTGTATGGCTTTCTTGTATGTCTCAAATGCTTAACGATTCAATGGAAAATCATGTTAAAATTGTGGTGACTTTTAGGCAGAGTCCGATTGTTTTCATACATGCCATGTAGGTTATTTATATATGGATATAGTCGTCCTCATTATCATCTCAGCCTTAAGACGTCCACTACTGGATATTGGCCTCCCCTATAGATTTCCATCTAATGCTGTTAAATACGGTTGCTTTCATTATGAAAAGATCATTGTTACATAGTATTCTTCATTCTCAAAATATCAGGATTTAAATTTACGATTGGGTAATTTTATTCGAAAGAAATCGAAGAATACAAAACACCGATTTAGTAATATTTCTTAGGATTGTAACAAAATCTGAAAAGGTATCCCCTTTCATATATTATATACAAGTAATTAATCATCATCATCATCATCTCAGCCGCAGAACGTCCACTGCTCCCCCATATTTCCATCTAGTGCGGTTATAAGCGGTGTACATCCAGCGTGTTCCTGCTGTCATTATTTGATCGTCTGTCGATCTTGTGGATGGGCGTCCTACCGCTTGCTGCCGCTGCGCTTGCCGGTCCGTGGTCCCCATTCGAGAATTTATTTATTTATTATTATTTATTTATATCATCCATACGAACCTGAGGCCGCTTCTACCATTGCTGATCTATTGTGGCAGTCCATACAGATTATAATTCACTGCCTAAGCCCGCTGAATCTAGAAATTTCCAGATTTTTCGAGAAGTGATGTGTTGTATCTCATCTGGGCGAATTATTTCTCGTCCCAGGTTGATACTTCTATTGAACATAAGTGGCCCGCATTCACCGAAGACGTGCATAGCCGTTTCTTCTTCTTCATGGCAGATTCTATACTCGGCTTCCTGGACTAGCCTCATTTTTAATCATATGTTTATTTAGTTTACAGTGTCCTGTGAGAATTCTCGTCACTGGTTTTACACAGTCACAGGTTTTATATCTGCTGAAGCTGAGCTGAAGGAGCTCCATTCGAGAATAGCCCCATGGGTTATCATTTATGTGCTATGTGCCTTTACAAATTATTGATAATCCGCTGGGCTATGTCGGTAGATTTCGTTCGTCTGTGGATCTCCTCATTTCTGATTCCTCTGACAACAACATAGAACCTAGACCTCTCCATAGCTCGTTGTGCTATTTTAAGTTTATTAAAATAAGGCCCATTATAAGAGGCCACGTTTCATAATGAATATAGTAAATAGATATAAACACATAATAACAATATAATAATATTCCTTCTACAGTATTATATTATAACGTTTACATACTCACACCCTTGCACTCGAATAGGATTCCCTGTGTCGCAGACGGCATGGACACATACGATGTTTGCGGATGGATGGAAGGTGTTTTTAATTAGGTAATTGGCAATAGCCGTCTAATTGATTGAATAAATAAATAAATACAATTATAATAAGTAGTAGTAAGGCGTACTTTTCATGAACAAATTGATGTTGTTTTTAGGAATGGCCAAGTTAAAAGTACCTACAACCGACGAACATGTATGAAAAATGTCATGAAAGTGAACGAAGCAAAAGTTGTATGGATCCAAGCAAGTGGAGGGAAATTTTATAGTCTCTGCCTACCCCACCAGGAACAAGGCGTGACTGTATGTATGTATGTATGTATGTTTAATAATAACACAACTCACACATCCAAACCCGTGAACAAACATTTGAGTTCATCGCACAAATACTTGCCCCGGCTGGGATTCCGAACGCAGGACTAATTACTTCACAGGCAGAGTTACTAACGACTTAGCCGTAAAGCCATCAAAAGTAAATTTAAGTATATAAAGTGTTCCTTTTACATTTATTATTTTATAAAGCCATTACTAAAATTGCATTAAAACGAATATTCAGTTTTTTTCAGTCCGAATCTTTCACGTACCGTTTCAATGCTTCTGTTATCGCTCTACGTTCAGCGAGTAATAATGGAAATGAAGTCTTTTCGACGCAATAATATTTCATGGATACAACACAACCTAAATTGACCTTATAACTTATGTGATAAGGTTCACAATCGCAATATCTACATAATAAATGCATAATTCAAAGACAGCTATTATGCCTACTCAAACCACAATGTATGGTCAGACAAAGCGTTTTATTGATTGAATCCACGGCAAAAAGGAAATGAAAACGAGATAAATCTTTTGAAATTAAATTAATATACGTTATCCGATAGTAAAAATCTGTTCATGCAATAATAATTTTCAAACATTTGCGATTTAATCAAAATTTTTGTCTTAAAATTATTTATTCACTTCGACGTGATGGTTAAGCTACATAAGCCATGGTCACGTAGAAACCCATTTACAATAGAAACATTCATCGAATTGTATTAAATATTATCACCGACAAATAATAAATAAATAATTCAAGTATTTAGAGCTGGTAAATAATTAATCACGAATGAGAATTGGACCTCTCTGAATAATTCTAATATAAGCATTAAGGTCTGTATTTAGCGTTGAATGTCGTGTGACATGAGGTTTTACCACGAATTTCGTCCATTAAGAAGACCTCTGTCCTTTCCAATTTTCCGTTTCGTTGGACTTAAAATGGGGGTTATCGCGTTACGCCTTTGCATCGGATAGTATCCGCAAATAATGCCATCGGACATCTAACAACCCTATTAAAAACTTATCCTCCTCCGGTATCAAATTGCAGAAAAATAAAACCCAAAAAGAATGAAACCAATGTTTTACGGAGTGGATTTTCCGATTGTCCGATTGACATAATAAAGATTTCAGTGGTAAAATTAATTTCAAACACAAAACTACGATATATTATTACAAAATTGTACCTATTTAATAAATATTATATATAAAAATTAATATCTCGACTGCCTCGGTGGCGTAGAGGGCGCATGCTAGACTGCCAATCAAGAAAGAGGTCCCGGGTTCGATCCCCAGGTCAGGCAAGTGTTTTAAATATTGGATTTTTCCATTAGGAATTATCTCAATAACTGGCTGGAGTCTGGAACTGTGCCCGGTAGATGGTAATTGGCTCGCTCCCAATTACATGGGACCAATAACATACTGGCGAAATGTGGGTGTATCTACTATGGGACTGAGTCCTGGGCACACCTCTGCCTACCCCTTCGGAAAAGAGGCGGTGAATGTATGTTATGTTAAAAATTAATATTGGTATACTATATAGTTAAAATAGTAAATAAAGTATTTCAGTAAGCAACATTCTACTTAATAATAAGTCAGTATTTTTTTGTTAGGGTAAAGGCAGATAACCTTTATAACCTACAATAATACTTCTTTTTAATTCTATCATAGTTATTATATGAATTATTTATTTTAAATATTAAATTAAACAAAATAGAAATTAAAATAAAGTTCAACAAACATAAAATTTAACGAGAAAACTAATTTTAAGCCAATTTCCTGTTTACAGCTTTCTGTGAAACATAAAATTCGTTGGACTAATTACAAATTAGTTGCGCCGTAAAATTTATTGAAAGATTTAGTGATTATTAACGGTACAAAATCAGATAATTTGGGTCAGGTTCCAAAATGTTCGTATCAACTAGGCATTTCATTTTGAGGTCAGCTTAAATACTACAATTCGGTTTTTTTTAAATGGGCTAAGTGCCTCTATTGAAGAGAGACTTAATGATTCTACAGCTAACTACTTACTATGCACCCCTAAACTAAATACACCATGCTTTATATGTCGTGCCAAATATAATTTTTTCTTGCTTTAATAACATAGCTAGCTGAGGTGACTAAAACGTTCCAGTAAGAGAAGATGTGAAAATATAAATTCTTTCCAACGACTCTTCACAACTTCACTGAAAGGTACTTGGTCGCTTGCCATTATTTCTTTTAAATATTACTCTTTACAGTGGAGTTTTATATAAGAAAAATTTGGAAAATTAGTAGCGGAATGATCTATTTCCTTCGAAAAGTTTGGTCATTGATTATTCTCTAGGGTGTCAAAAGTTTTGAAAGGTTCGGTACGGAAACTTTATTCAATACTTTCTCGGTGGGAATTTTTACAGGCCACTATCGCATTTCTTATGACATGTCTACCCTCATAAAATATGTCAAAAAGGAATTAAATTTACAATGTTTTGTTTCAGCTGTTTTACTGGTGACTCATAGTTTTCTTAAGCTTAAGAAATACAATTGACATTTTCCAATAAAACAGACAATAACACATTTCCAGAAATATGAAGTAAAAGTAAATTCACATAAAAATTACGATCCATTAAAGACATGAATAGATCACACACTACTGAAGTCACGACATAAAAGTTGCATTTTGAACGCGACGCAAATGAGAGAATATTTGCATCTGGCATCTGTAATATGAATTCCTACTAACTGCACTAAGCATTACTGCTGGGAAACTGACTGCCACTACCAAAACATCCCATCGGAAACATCAATCATAATTGGAATCGCATAAACATCGCGTTTGCTTAATTGCCCATCCGAAATGTTTGCAGTGGAATAGTTCTTATATCAAATCTACTGGCCAGTTTGAATTTTGCTGAAGGATGTAATATTGAGCCATGAAATAATTCCAATAATTATTTGAATTTATACTCAAACAAAACGGGTTTTCCTAGGGTTTTCCCAATTAAACTGTTAGAGTCAATTCATATGAGTTATGTGGACCAATAGGTATATTGTCAGAGTATCAGGTCACCAAGATTTGAGTAATGCCTAAAGACTGGTCTATAAGATAATATACTTCTTAAAAGATAATTCTCGCCAGGTCAAATATTTGAGCGCATGAGCACGTCTGTTTGATCTGTGTCTGGGTGTTATAAACGTATATAATTATGTATATTAGTCTTCTGGTTACCATAGTACAGAGTGGGAAAAAAAAATAGGATATTATCTTATAGGAAACAGTTACCCACAGTTTAAAGTGTGTCATACGAAACATGGTAGCTAACGGTAAAATGTCCACATGTGAGATTCGATCTAGGGACTCCGGATTTAAAGCCGGGCATATTTCCGCTGGGCCAAGGACGCTACAATTATTTGCATGGATTAAAGTTCACTTCAACTGGACCTTTTTCCATTACTTATTCTGAAGTAAAACCCATTATAGTGTGAGAATGAAAACATCTGCGTCTACTGTCCAGTCAGCACAATTGGGATCCGACCAATTTAGATCCTTTTGTGTCTCTATAGATTTGAATACATATTCAGGCTATTTTGTAAGAGGGGTCTTATATACTTTTCATACATGTTCGAAAGCCAATTTTCCCTTCCTTATTCCGATCAAGGGTATACTATTATAATAATATACGAATCCAATTATGTGAAGAAACCCTGTGAAGACATCCTATGAAGAAACATTTAACAATACAACATTAAAGGTACGCGATTGTTATTCTTTGAAAAATTTTTAATAGTAACTTATAGAAAAAATTATCTTACACAAAAAAAGTAAGCAGTTTAACTAATAAAAATACAAATACATTAAAACTGTCTAACAGTATTATCCAAATAATGAAAGAATACTAAAATCTTCACTTCATTTCATTCAGCTTAATCATTCAGCTTAATCGCTCTCAAAAAACAGCAACTTATCCCGTAACATTATATAAATCATGAGCCTCACAGGCGGGACCGTTACCTTATTTAACACTCCATTTAGTAACCTCGTTTCTCATTTTGACGTAAAAAATATTCAGGTGAAGAAAACACTGTAAATCAGGGCTTTGCCGAGTGCTCCTGAGTAACAAGTGTCATAAGACATAAAACACAGTTACTACACCGCGGAGGGCCAGAATTTTGCTAACTTATGAATAATTTTGTCAATTTCGTATGATATATTCACCTCTGTGAAGAAAAAGAGCCCTCAAGGAGTTTTCGCCGTAAATCCTCGAATATTGTTTGAGAAATAAATAAATGAACGCGTCCGAAATCGCGCTACAGCTTAATTACTAGATGACAGAGACATACATTTCTGTCGGAGTGAGACCTAATAAGGAAACTGGTTAAAAAAAGGTAAGGTACTCCAATATTTTAAAAGGGACAGAAAGGAAAACGAGTTATGGAGAGGGCTATGCTCGGAATTTCTCTGCGAGATCGAATCAGAAATGAGGAGATCCGTGGACAAACGCAAGTTATCGACATAGCCCAGCAGATTAGTGAGTTGAAGTGGCAATGGGCAGGGCACATAGCACGTCCGATGGCCGATAGGGCTGTAAAGTTCTCGAATGGGGACCACGGACCGGCAAGCGTAGCGTAGGACGTCTACCCTTACGGTGGACAGAAGATCTGATAAAGACGGCAGGAATATGCTGGAGGCGGGCCGCTTACAAACGGACTGGATGGAAATCTATGGGGGAGGCCTATGTTCAGCAGTGGACGTCCTGTGGCTGAGATGATGATGATGAAAGGACAAGCGAGGGTGGTAAATGTTTCAATTACCGAAAGATGTTGTAAAACATGTCTTTGGGACGCACATTTATTGCCATCCTGTTTTATTTGAAAATAACAAGAGTGTGCATTTGATAGCAGCGTACAAATGAAAAACGAGTACGAATTTTTCAACATTTTCTTACTCACGTGCCGAATTCATATTGTTGTTTTGTCAAATGCCATAAATTTATTGGCAGATAACGCCCAAATTCGATACAATTGCGATGATAAAAAAAACTCGTACTTCGGTGCCTCTGAAACGTAAAGGCCTTAATATGACCTAAATCTGAGAGTGTTTGTTATATATCCCGCGAGTGTATGTATTTCGAGTGCGATATTATAAAAGTGTTTCTCTAATAAAGTTTACGTGTACCAATACGTAAACGAATTCTTATGAAATCCAATAAAGGTAGAGATATAACCTCAGGCGTCAGCTGAACCGGATATAATGCTGTTGTTACCCAGAAACACGATTTGAAAGGAAAATTGTTCTTTTTTACATGCGATTATCCTGCATATGGAGCTTTGAAAAGTTATCGGAATAATGTAGGAGCTTTTTTATTAAGGCTTATTGAATATAACATTCTGTTGAACTAAACAGCAATATTTAGTACAATTAAACCCCTTTCTTATCATAAGTTAAAACTATTATACCATTGTATCTCCTTAATTTACTATATTATGTATATTTATTACGTATCATATTTTCAATAATCCAAATATTAAAGCCGACATGCCTCCGCCATATGGCACATAACTCTCATACATTAATTCTCAAGTTGCTGTCTTAGAATAGAAACGTTAATTATTCCTTGATTATTATTAAACAAAAGAGGCTAGAAATCTATTTGAACAGCTCTTATTTAATTTAATAATATTGTTATTGGGATTTTGGGTTAATGTATGACAGAGCTTGACAATAATAACAAATAATAGATTTCTTTTTTTTAGATTTGTCTGACCTACTTTTTGTGGTGGTAGGCCTCTTTTGCAGAGGGCCGCCTGAGGAAGTACCACACCTCTGCCAAGCAGTAATGTGCAAATATTACTGTGTTCTAGTCTGAAGGGCAATGTTACAAGCGAAATTACTGGGCATGATGATTTTCAACAACTAATATCTTAGGGTGACAGGCCCAGTGCAGTGCCGCGCAGAATTTTTAATTTAAAACACTGGGTGGCACTGTGTCTGATATGGGCAATCATGATGCTTGCCATCAAGCATCTGATTTGCTCGTTTTATACACTCCCTATCATAAAAAAATACCCTACCATGGGACTGAGTCCTGGGTACCTCTGCCTACTGCCTACCCCTTAGGGAAAAAGGTGTGATTGAATGTGATGTTATGTACTCGTATTATGATTTGACTGGTGTCGGTTTTTAATGAAATGTTAGAAATTTTTGGGTCATTTTCACTTTCCGAAGGACAGTTCAATTGAATTTAACAAAGTATTAGTACATACGATCTTCATTCCATTGGATGACATTGTAATAAAATAAATTATAACCATCATAGGTGGATGAAACTGTAACAGGGATGAGTTTGGCTCATTGGATTTGTCTTCAGTAGTAGTTTTTGCTCCTAAATAGCGTTATTTAAGTAATTTAATAGCTATTTTTGTAATAATAAGCTTGTTTTTATGATTAGATAAGTAATGCAATATAATAATAAGTAGTTACTCTTATAGAAATTGTAATTTAAGTTATAATTATAATAAAAAGGGTCGTTTTTAAAAACAGTTCAAAGTGGACAAGCCAATTCATATTTCGCTTCAGAAAATTGTTAGATTGGGTAGTTAGGAATAAGGGAAAATATCCACCGTTTAGGGAAGCCATCAGTCATTCCTGACAGGGTGCGTCTGAAGCAGGTTGGGACTTCAGATGAAGGATGACATTTTATCTGGCTAGCTTTAACGCACGCATGGGGGCCCATGATAAAGTTTAGCTTTGATATTTTAATAATTGAAAGCTGGAAAATTAATTACAGGCAACTTTTTAAAAATATTTTACAAAACATCGTGAAAATTAGGTAAACCAGAAGATAGATCAACTCTTGGAAAATTTACTAAAATAGAGGGATTATTTAAATGATACATAATTTTAAAGAAGACAGAAAGATAAATATTTTACTGTACATATTACAGGAACCTTAACAAAAAGGAAGTACAGTGGAAGAGGTCGCTCTAAGCAATATGACCGCCAATTGTTACACTTATCACCATCGGCCTTAACGTCTATGGTAGACGGTTGCTGGGTTGTATTGAGCACTTCCTTTGATGACTACACGAGCCAATTCTGGAGTGACAAGGTTATGCACACCTGGAGCAGATGTGTATATTGGAGCTGCAGACGCGGACCGATACCGCATGATACGCTCATACTGTTCAAGCCACCTCCTTGCTCAACGGACTAATTCCTTGGGAACCGGACGTTGATACGAGTATAATTCTAATTTTATTTCTTACATAATATTGTATTAGTTTTTTTTTAATTACTAGTGATGATACCACGTTTGTTATAATATATAGGTAGGTATATAAGTATGTATGTATAATATTCTATTTAAGCATAATGTAAACTGGCTTGTTGTGCGATCTGGATTCGCTGTAAGCACCTATACCTCACTTTAAGTTAGATTAAGTAAAGAATAACAAAAACTAATGGAGTTGTGTTGCGGTTGTCCGTTTTGCATTTTTCTCAGAGAGATTTGATACATTAGATATAGATATATGATATTAGTTTTATTAAGGCTTATTTTATTTTATGGTGTCTCAATATAAACTTTATCTATAATAATAATAATAATAATAATTTGAAATTATGTTAAGACCGGGTCACCGCAATTACGCTACAACTTGAGTCAATTCATATGGGTTATATGGACAACCCATGTTATGACTATAAGGCTTCCAACATGACCCAACGACTGCCCCCTACATATCTCATAGGAAACAGCCGGGACCTATAGAGCGCTCAGGCGAAAAATCCACATAGTGAGGTTTGATCCAGGGACATATCTATCTATCTAAAGTACAGACTTATTAAGATATAAGTATTAGAGGCGGTCTTATCGCTCTAAACGATTTATCAGATCAAGAGAGCTTGTTTAATACACGTTTATATTACCATTATTAGTTGTATATATAGTAGGTACTTACGTGATAAAACAAAGCCGCAACATTAAAACCAAGGCTTTTTTTTGGTAAGAACCGCCGTTTTATTTAATATCGCTTATCTTTATGGATAAGCCGTTACTGGTGAATCGATGTTTTCATTTTATTGCTCCTCTTTAGGCTGTAATTCGGTCCATTTAATCTATTTTATATCTTTTGCAAAATTTAAATGAATAGGTATAATAAAAATGTCGAATTATTGTTGACCTCGTTTTTTATATAATGTGCTACCAAAAGACTGACTTTTCACTCATAAGAAATCTTGACATAATAAAACGCGTTAAAAAAGCTTTTGTGTAACAAAAAGAGTGTAAAACCCTGATATAAGGACCATCGACCTTAGACCATTGTCTTGAAAGGTCATGGTAAATATCAAACTAAAAAGAAAGCCGCATGAATGCCTGGTTCTTATGCTACTCGCTGAAAAGCTTTATAGGTAGTTCCGCTTTATATCGCTCATGAAACTTTACCATTTTTTTACTGACACTAACTCAGATTGATTTTTGGTAAGTACGACGAACTTTTATATAATATTTTACAAAAAAAGTGTAGTTTTGCCCGCGAGATTAGACAATTACGCGAGCAAAACGAATGTCATTTCATTGTGAAAAGATCATAGAGACATAGTTCACTTCAACCTCAAAATAATATTAGGATATGATAAATTTTGCATATTATGGCATTGTTCTCTCAGCGCTTACTCAACAACTGGCATGTGCAATTTGAAACAACAAAGATAGGAAAACGTACCTAAGACCGAAGTGCGAACGAGACAAAAATTTACTATACTGACGTACGTGGACCTAATGGGACCTAATTTGCTAAATCTTTCCATTTTCGAAAAGCCAGTACCTCATCTCCCCTTTTTATATATCTTTTTTTTTATGATAGTGAGTGACAAGACGAGCAAATCAGTTGCCTGATAGTAAGCATCATGATTGCCCATATCAGACACAGTGCCACCCAGTGTTTTAAAATTAAAAATTCTGCGCGGCACTGCACTGCGCCCGTTACCCTGAGATATTAGTTGTTGAATCTCGTCATGCCCAGTAATTTCGCTGGTAACATTGCCCTTCAGACCGGAACACAGTAATGTTTGCTCAATACTGATTGGCGGATGAATAACTGGCAAAGGTACTTCCCCAGGCGGCCCCCTGCATAAGAGGCCTACCACTACAAAAATAATAGTCAATGTATTATGGGTAAGAAATCAGAGAATACAAAATATTTTTAAAATCTTTATATTTATTCTTCTTGCAATATTATTTAGATACGACTACGTATTCTAGTTAAGTAAGTGCATTTGGTAAGCTTCTTAAATCCTCAATCACAAAAGTGCAAGTTCAATTCAGATCTGTAGAGTTGAATGAAATAAAAAGAGATTAAGTTCTATTCAAAAGAGGCAAAACTCATTTCAGCAATTGCTTTAAAAAGTAAGTTATGGTTTATTTGTTTTTCTTTGTGCTTTTAGACTAAAATGCAAATAAAGTTCAAATGTATTCTGTATTTTATTGAACTTTTCTTATTGACAGTCTGCTGTTTCAATCAAAGACTTCATCAGATTACGTTTGAATATACTCGTAGTGGGAGTATAACTTTTCTTTAAGCTTTATGAGCTCTAGGATTCATCATTATGGCACTGCGCAGCCACAAATATTATAGGTGTCGTAAGTAATAATGAATCATCATCATCATCATCATCATCATCTCAGCCATAGGACGTCCACTGCTGAACATAGGCCTCCCCCATAGATTTCCATTCAGTCCGGTTGCAAGCGGCCTGCCTCCATCGTGTTCCTGCCGTCTTTATCAGATCGTCTGTCCACCTTGCGGGTGGACGTCCTACGCTGCGCTTGCCGGTCCGTGGTCTCCATTCGAGAACTTTGCAGCCAGTTGGGCGGACGACGTAATTAGTAAAAGTGGCGGTTCGCATCGGCAGGACACAGGACATGACTGTGTAGTGGCTTGCACAGGACAGAGTCATATGACATGATATGAAGGAGTCGTATGCCCAGCAGTGGGATTTAGTGAGTTGTGGATGATGATGATGATGAAGCAATGCGCAGCCCGAACAGATAACTTCCGAGAGGTCATAAAGTTCGTAAAGCTCGCAAAATACCGAATCGTTTTTAATTATTATTATGTAATTCTACGTCAATTTTGTGTAAGAAAAAGGCAGCACTGTTTTATTAATATTTATTTTATATAATTCTACTTTACGATAGCACAATATCCATTCAACGTATGACAACAATTTATAATACTTTTATGTGAAAAACACATCCTTCGTTTCACATTGTCAATTTATTAAATACTAAATACTACATGTAATTACGTAAAATAAAGACTTGACTATTCATAAATGTGTTTCATCTTTAGAACAATAAATAGTCTCTGTTACTCGTTGCCTTTTAACAATTAACTCGTGTACCGTGCACTACTGACTTCGTGGTTTCTCTTACAAAGTTGCTTTTAATTGAGCGGTGAGCAGTTTTGGAAAATTCTTCGTTTGTAAAACGTTTGGTTTTCAGGTGAAGGTGAAAAGTTCAAATAATCCGTAATATTTCTGCATTGCATTTAATAAGATTGTGCGGGTTTTGAAAAATAAATACGTAAACAAGATCTGGATTCTGTTTTATTGCTCTTTTCTCAGAGAGTTAGTTTGTCCTCCCCATAGAACGCCATAAACTATTCTTATGGGGGGATTTTCTCATAATCAACACATGTCTTAGATGGCTTGGTGATAAAGATCAAGTCGGAAAACTTGGAAACGGAGAGCGCTGCTGCCCTCTGTTCGAATATGTCCCTCCCTCGGATCTCACGGGATGAGAAAGGGGGTGGCCCTATTATATAGCCGAGAACCACACGGCCAAGCTAGATTTTTATGTAATATGTAAGTATAATAAACGAGGTGATATCCTACTTCCTAGTTCCTACCCTATTAATATTACATATCTCAAAACTCAGTACAATGTAAAAAGTTACCTTTGTAACAGGTCAACACAACGATTGCGAGTTCTAACTGGACTTCAGCGTCATCTAGCACGGTTTTGGTTAGATGAATGGATGAATAGATGTTAGCTTATATCCTGGATAGCTTAGACCCTGGAATGACACAAAGAGTACTTTTTATCCCAATATTCCCACGGGAACGAAGACTACATGGGTAAAACCGTGGAGCACTAGCAAACACTAGCAATGACATTTTCTTAGTGCTTGATTATTATATTTAAAAAAATGAATTTTTCCTTATTCCAACATGAAACTGTAGAGTCAATCTGTCTGACTTTCCATTTAGACAGCGAAACATCATAAATCTAGTTTATCTCGTGCGAGTGACGTATTTAACGAGCTACGGCCACTACCTTGCCCAGATTTTTAAGAACGTATGGAAATTATGTTCGAAAAAACAAACATTGCCGTATATTTTGCGTGTAAACTAACGAGAGTGCGGTCTTCGCGGCTTTGTTTGAAAACCATTGAAAGCTTTCGTGTTTATCGTTAAATACTATGTAAATTTCATTGCGAATTTATTAATTAATAAACTACTTATAAAAACAAGCGTTTAAAATATGGATAGATAGATACATACTTTATTGTACACCATACATAGGACACAAACATAAAGGAGTAACATTTAAATTAAACTTAGGCTAGTACAAGTGGCGGTCTTATCGCTTAAAGCGATTTCTTCCAGACAACCGGAAGGAATGGAATACTTTCTCATGAGTACCTACGCTAATTTCCAATAGGAATTTTCTCAATGACAGCCTGGTGGTTGAAACTGTGCTTTGAAGATGGCAATTAACTCGTCCCCATATAACTTAAAAATATAACTGGCGAAGTGTGAGTGGACTTAGTCCTGGGTACAGCGCTGTCTCCTTCTTTGGGAAGAGGAGTACAAGTCGCGTCACGGTTTAATAGCGCTCGGCAAAAGTGGAGGGGGGCTTTGCGCAGGTATATTGGTCTATAAAGTCCTAACAGATCTAAAAATCGATTACTGCGCATTCAAGGTCAGCGCTATTAAACCGTGACGCGACCTGTAATTATTGTTATGTTATGTTATATTATGAATATTCTTTCAAGATCAGCAGAATCAGAGAGATCAGAGAGAATCCTTTCCGTCAACTCTAGGTTGACCTTTCCAAACAAATGTACGAGCTGGCTTACTATCATGGTGCTTCCCTTTTTATTTTAGGAGACTCCATTCGCACCAACATTCAAACCAAATATTGTGAAACTATCTGTTGACAAAATTAAGCCCTACTAAGTTTCTTGTGCGTTCTTCTTGTAGAGGTATCTTTCCGAACGCACGGTAAACTCAGTACTGTTTATCTTCATTGACGTGCAAAAGTGTCAGATTATGACCTATATGAATAAATCTGTTTGAGTTTTAGTTTTGAGTTCATGATATCATATGTAATATATTCATGTTATTCTTACTGCTGGCTAGTACCAAGCTGGGACGCCAAAAGCAATTGACTAATTATAGCCACCCTTCGCCATGGCATGTTAATTTGGACGTTCACCTTGAACTGATTTATTTAAATCTGGAAATCTAAATATTCCGGAAAAGTTTTACGAGCTGCGATAAAAACTCTACGCTTATGAGTTACGACAAATTGCGTGGTAAGGAAAAGTGTTTAATATAACAGTGGAAGAAAGGAAATGGTTCCCCGAAATATGTAGGTGTCTCGAAAATTTTACTATAGGTATAACATAACATCACGCCTTTTACGGAAGGGGTAGGAAGAGGTGTACCCAGGACTGACTCCCGTGGTAGTATAAGGTACTCACACTTCTACAGTTTTGTTTTTAAGTGTTATTGTTTTTTCTCAATAGGAATTATCTCAATAGCTGCCTGGAGTCTGGAACTGTGCCCGGTATATGGCAATAGGCTCGCCCCCTATTACATGGGACCAATAACATACTGGCGAAATGTGGGTGTATCTACTATGGGACTGAGTCCTGGGTACACCTCTGCCTACCCCTTCGGGAAAAAGGCGTGAATGTATGTTATGTTATGTTTGTTTTTTCCTTTTAAGAGTTTTCTTAATAAAAGCCTGGTGTCCGGAAATGTGTCCGGTAGAAGACAAGAGACTCGTTCCCTATTACATGTGAATATCGACAGCCTCGTTGGTGCAGACGGTAGTAACTCTGCTTTCTGTGCCGCGGGCCCCGGGTTCGATCCCCGGCCAGGTCAAACATTTGTGTGCATGAACATGTCTGTTTGATCTGTGTCTGGGTGTTATAATCGTATTTAAGTATGTATATCAGTCATCTGGTTACCATAGTACAGGCTTCTAGCCTAGTTTGGGACCACGTGACCGTGTGTGGAAGTTGTCCCATATATTGTCCCATATATAATATTGTACAGTTACTGAATGAATGATACCTAACTCTTTATTGGTACCATAATAATACAGAAAATAACTAGTAAGAAAACTTAAAACTATAGAGAGTAACAACCGGCGGCCTTATCGCTCAGAGCAATGTCTTCCAGACTACCATACAGAGAAAGGAAATACAAATACATAAGGGACGAACGTTTCAAAACAAATACTTTAAAAAATAAATAAAATACAGAACAATATAAAACACCTACTAGTAATAACATATTATAAGCCAATACACAATATACCAACATTACAGACATATAATATATACATACATATCAACACAATTTTACTACACAACTACACAATTTTATATTAATACGTTTTATGTGAATACGTTGTAAAAACATCCACTAAATATTATAGGTATCACATTTTCATAATCAAATTAATCAATATCAATATCAAGATATAATATTTATTATTATAATATTTTGGTTTGTGGCTTACATTTGTATTTAAAATTAACTTACATAAGTTTGGCTTTAACGAACTTGACGAGCTTATAATGCTAAAAGAGCAATAAAAAATAATGAACAAACTTGTTCAATATTGCTAATGGGCATCGTTTTGTTTGCCGTATAGCATTCAATAATTGAGTTTAGAGAACAAAATGAGGTCGTCATAAAACTATATGAAAATTACTGCTCATAATATGTACAATAGGTCCCTTCTGACAGCGTCAAATAGGGATAATAAGATAAATATTATTTATTATTGTAAATAGCTTGTTGCATTTCGGCGCAGGATGCAGCGTGCCGATAATGCAGTCGCTACAGTGTCGCAGGAGGGGCTCGTGCTGTGCCAGGAGTGTCCCCAGGCGCGCTATTTTAAGGGCCAGAAAGGTCTGAAAATTCACCGCACAAAATGTCATGTCCCTAAATTTCCCCTTTCGGCCCCGGTTCCAAATCAAGAAATTGGTTTTACGAGCACTCCTATTACTTCCCAACCGTTTTGGGAATTAATAAGCTCATACAAAAATAATGTCCCGGTTCTAAAACGCATCCCGCGTGGTGCTCGCCTTTCTGTGGCACAATCACTTTCATTCGCAATCAGACACGTAGTGTCTCAAAATTCTATCCAGGCCTGGGAACACTTGTTATTGTTTCCTTACCATGTACTTCACGTACCTTTTGATCCGAACAACAACGTTTCACTCACCCGTAGAGTGAAGCAAAATTGTGTGAAGTACAAAGATCAGACGCATTTTCAAAATTATAATATTATTGCTCCGCTTAATAATAGGCGAAACAATAAACAAAATTCTAATCAACAACACATTGATTCGGCAATATTGAAACATGTGGAAAACAAAATTAGTGATGGTGACATAAGAGGAGCAGCTCGAGTCCTGTTCTCCAGTGACTCTGTAGCGCCAAACACTCGTGAAATTTTTCAATCATTACAGGACAAGCATCCACCTGCAGCTGGTAACCTTATCATACCTGATCCACCTCACGGTGAGGTCGCTGTTGAGGCGACTCCCAGTGAGGTCTCTGGAGCCGCCATGTCCTTTCAAAGCGGCTCCGCCGGTGGCCTTGACGGCTTAACACCTCAACATCTCAAAGACCTATTATGTGGTATCTCTGGTGAGGTTGGCGAAGCCCTTTTGAAGGATTTGACGGATCTAGTGAACTTGATGCTGGCAGGCCGGGTCAACGGTGATATCACTGATATTTTATATGGCGCAAATTTGTGCGCTCTTATAAAAAAAGATGGTGGCATCAGACCCATTGCGGTCGGCATGACTTACCGCCGCCTTGCGGCCAAAGTCTGTTGTGGTAAAAAGTTCGCTACCTTAAGCGATCTTTTTCAACCGGTACAGCTGGGCTTTGGCTCGCGGGGTGGTTGTGAGGCAGCTGTTCATTCACTTCGCACTTTTTTGGCTCAAAATTGTGGTGAGGTCTTGCTTAAGGTGGATGTGAAGAATGCTTTTAATTCAGTGGACAGAGGGGCCCTGTTGACCGAAGTAAAAGATAAAGTTCCAGATATCGCTAACTTTCTTTGGCAATGTTATGGGAATCCCACTAAATTAGTTTTCAAAAATAACCTACTGTTATCTTCTGTGGGTTGTCAACAGGGTGATCCACTGGGCCCCGCCATTTTTAGTCTTGCCATCCATCCAATCATTCGGCGTCTTAAGTCCAAACTTAATGTTTGGTACTTAGACGACGGGACTTTAGGAGGTGATGTGGACACTGTTCTTGATGACTTAAAAACACTTATTGACGAATTCCGTCAAATTGGTTTGGAACTAAATTTCTCAAAATGCGAACTTTTTGTTTCGAATACCTGTTTGGATAGAGATTTGACACATGCAAAATTCAACCGTTTGGCACCTAACATTAAAGTTGTTGATAAGTGCTCCCTTCGCCTCCTTGGTTCCCCGATTCTCGACGAATCATTCCCATCTTTCGTAGATGAAAAAATTCAAAATTTCAGCTCAGCTTCGGACAGATTACTGAAAATTAATGCCCATATGGCATTCACCATTATCAGATTCTGCTTATTTGTGCCAAAATTTACGTATGCTTTACGATGTTGTCCGTTGTGGAAACACAATGAACTTCTCGTAAGCTTAGACAATGTCATAAAGAATACCCTAATGTCTGTATTAAATTTAAACTTGGATGACAGGGCTTGGTCTCAAGCCTCCTTACCCGTCAGGTTTGGAGGCTTAGGGGTCCGCAAAATTTCAAGTGTCGCTCTCCCGGCTTTTTTGTCCTCAGTGCACAGTTCGGACAACCTAATTCAAAAAATCCTCGCTCCCTCGCGAGTCCCCTCTTTAGGAGCTTTCGATGTTTCTAATTTGGCTGAGGCAAAGAGTGCTTGGGTTGCGGCTTGCCCCAATACCGATTTACCTAAACTACCATCTTCACAGAGACTGTGGGATGGGCCCCTCTGTGCGTTGGTACGGAATTGTCTCATACAAACGTGCGCCAACTCCACAGACAAGGCCCGACTCCTGGCAGTCTCTGTTAGGGAATCTGGTTTTTGGTTGCAAGCAATCCCATCTTTCAATACTGGCAATCTATTAGATCCATCTGCTTTTCGTGTAGCTGTCAGCTTGCGTTTGGGTGCACCTTGCTATGTAGGTCACCGTTGCCAGTGTGGTACTGCCGTCGACGAACGCGGTCACCACGGTCTCTCATGTTCTCGAAGTGCTGGCCGGATCTCCCGCCACGCTAGCCTTAACGACATCATCCGCCGGGCTTTTACCAGCGCCAATGTACCAGCCGTTCTCGAACCGAACGGTTTGATGCGTGACGATGGTAAAAGACCTGACGGTATGACCCTCGTTCCTTGGAAGCTGGGACGGCCGCTGGTGTGGGACGCTACTTGCGTTGACACACTAGCGCCGTCACATGTACCAGAGACCCAAGGTACGGCTGGTGCGGCGGCGGGTTCTGCCGAGCAACGCAAGCGGGGCAAGTATGCAAACCTCGGTAGCGGTTACATATTTGAACCGTTTGGAGTCGAGACTCTGGGACCGTGGGGGCCGGGAGCTCATCGCATTTTCAAAAATCTATCTGAGCGCTTGGTCGAGGCGACGCGTGATCAAAATGCTGGCGTTTATCTGGCTCAACGTATAAGCATTGCTATTCAACGTGGCAATGCCGCCAGTATCTTGGGTACGCTGCCATCTGACAGTGGTTTAGAGCACTTGGATTTTCTATAGGCTGGCATGTCGGCCTGTGGATTTTCGAAGCGTTCTATGGTATAGTGTATTTAGTTAGGGTAGGTAGTAAGTAGGTAGCTCTATTGTTTAGTCTTTTTTCAATAAAGGCACTCTGCCATTAAGAAAAATATGTACATATGTACATATATGTGTTGACAGCCTCGTTGGTGCAGACGGTAGTAACTCTGCTTTCTGTGCCGCAGGCCCCGGGTTCGATCCCCGGCCAGGTCAAACATTTGTGTGCATGAACATGTCTGTTTGATCTGTGTCTGGGTGTTATAATGGTATTTAAGTATGTATATCAGTCATCTGGTTACCATAGTACAGGCTTCTAGCCTAGTTTGGGACCACGTGACCGTGTGTGGAAATTGTCCCATATTATACATACATACATACCTACATACATTCACGCCTTTTTCCCGAAGGGGTAGGCAGAGGTGTACCCAGGACTCAGTCCCATAGTAGATACACCCACATTTCGCCAGTATGTTATTGGTCCCATGTAATAGGGGGCGAGCCTATTGCCATCTACCGGGCACAGTTCCAGACTCCAGGCAGTTATTGAGATAATTCCTAATGGAAAAATCCAATATTAAACACTATGCCTGACCTGGGGATCGAACCCGGGACCACTTGATTGGCAGTCGAGCATGCGCCCACTACGCCACAGAGGCAGTCCATATTATTATTATATTATTATTATATATACTATTGTTTCTTAATCAATGTAATAGGTTCAAACAGTCTTAACATAACATAACATACATTCACGCCTTTTTCCCGAAGGGGTAGGCAGAGGTGTACCCAGGACTCAGTCCCATAGTAGATACACACACATTTCGCCAGTATTTTATTGGTCCCATGTAATAGGGGGCGAGCCTATTGCCATCTACCGGGCACAGTTCCAGACTCCAGGCAGTTATTGAGATAATTCCTAATGGAAAAATCCAATATTTAACACTATGCCTGACCTGGGGATCGAACCCGGGACCTCTTGATTGGCAGTCGAGCATGCGCCCACTATGCCACCGAGGCAGTCTTCTTATTTTTTATTTTAAACAATTTACAATCTGTAATTTTTAATAGCTTTTTTGATTCCATGGACCTTTGTATAATCAAATTGGAGAACAAAGCTTTTTCAGTTATTGAACCCAAAACTTTTTTGAATGAAAAGCACCAAGTTCTTTTTCTTCTATTGTATTAAAAGTAAAAGAAAAGATAAGCAACGAGTTTATGAAACTAATTTATACCTTGGTTAGATTTTATATAAAGAGCGAATTCCACTTGACACACAAACTGCATTAAGAAAAGTTTCATCTCAGTGTCAAATAACACACAAAAGCAGATAATTATGAAGGAAAAGGCCTCTGTAAGGGTTCCCCTGTATTCAGTTACAGCAGTAATAAATCTCTTTCCGCGTAACCTAGCTTCCACTCCACTCCAGATGTTCATTAGAACGCTCGGCTAGTGAATCAGTTAAATAACTAACAGTAGCAAATGTCATGCTATTTTGAATAAAGGTATTATGGTGTATCATATGGAGGTGAACTTAAAAAATTATTTTCAAATCATTATTTTATTAATATTTACATAACGTTGCATTTCTCAATCACGCCTTTTTCCCGAAGGGATAGGCAGAGGAATACCCAGTGGTAACCTGGTCAATAGTAGATACACCCACATTACGTGAGTTATTTTTTTTTTATCCCATGTAATAGGGGGTGATAAGAGAGTCTAGAACTATTGACTGTTATTCCTGAATCCAGCCTGCTCCAAGTTATGCTTTTTTATTATTGAATAATCCAATAACACTTTGCCTACCTTGGGGATCGAACCCAGGCCCTCATGATCGGCAGGAGAGTTTACGTGACTACGCCATCGACGCTGTCTATTACTCTGGTCTATTCTGAAATTATTCTACGATGAAGAACAACGAAAAAAGTATTACTACTGCAAAGTTGTTTATAAGAAACAGTATTGATAGCTCCGGATAGCAGAACATTAATTAATACTGTGGCATGAGTTCAAAGCAAGGTACGGTGCAAAATGTTGTAATAAATTTTTTTTTTTTTTTAATATTTTTAATAAAATATTTAATATAGATAGAAATCAAATTTGGACGTGGGATTTTAGTAGAAGTCTTTCAAACTTAATCCTTTTTCACTTGTTTGAGTCAAAATAGCTACGGTGTTATTTTATAATATTTTATTTTAATATATTGACAGGTGTGGGGTACCTGGAAAGACCTTCCCTGAGTGACGTATCAATAAGCCCCTATACGTCTGGTGCACACTAAATAATCTACCGGCTAGTTTAGTTGGTAACGCAGATTAACTGATCATAATTTAACACAAAATGGCTTTTACCCACAAAAATAATAATTATCCGGCATCTAAGTCCAACGCATTAACTGTTATTTGTAGTTCATTATGCGTAACCTTTTCGGCTTCTTCTTCTATAATACGCGTATTATTGGAAACCCACCCACTGATGACAAAATATAAACAACACAGTATAACAAACAACCTATATATTATAGTAGTTACCCTAAATTATTTCACTTTGAGCATGAAACATAAAGAACAGGAATATTAATATTTAAAGGTCGATGTTTCATAAATACATCGTTAGTACTTATCCACACCTTCAAGATCAAAGACATAATCGTTTAATGATAACTGTATATGTAATTTTAGGAGCGATATTAAATTATTTCTACGAATTCTCGTGATTTATTTGAGAATTTGTTTCGATTTCTAATGGTAGGAAATTTTCTCGCCTGTTATCTTAAAACAGTAAATAATATTACTAGCATAATATAATAATATTATGTCACTTAAAAACACGGGCTTATACCCGGTCTTTTATAAGGCTTACACGGAGACAATTTTGCAGTTAAGCACTACTACCACTTTAAGATGTGAGTTTGAAGCTTCCGTTTTTCTAATAATACATTATAACAAAATGACTGTTATATTGCACAATATTATGACACTCAAAAATACGGGCTTCACCTGGTCTCTTAATAGTCGTATAAGATCATTTTTTAAGTCCAACGTACAGAGGCCCCTTTGAGATTTTATTCTAAAGGTTATGGATAGCACCTATCGGGGTCCATCTCTGAAACCATCCACAGAAGATGAGCTCAAAGACAGCCCCCGCTAGGTGCAAAGATTTTTGTGAATGAATGGGTATAGGTGATTTGGCTATAGGTGTGATTTCTAGATGGATGGTAGCCGGGCTATTAATGCTAGCATTAAGACTCCGGCACCTGCCACTTCTGTGAAATATTAATACAAATCACATTGCAAGAAATTGTTTTTTTTTACGAAACTTTTGTAGAGAATAACGATAAGTAGCTTTTATAATACGCGGAGTACGACCAAAAAACATGAATTTATCACATAATCAATCACACTTTAAAACTCGAGTTTAAATAAAAGGATTCATGCGAAATGATTTCGTTGATTAATTCATAAAAACTCTTCCCTGGCCAAGTATTCCTTTCAGTCAAATGGGAGTATATTTTTTAAGTTAAATCATTTTAAAGAGCTCACTTACAAAGTGAAGAAACAATTTAAGATGTTTATTTTTTATATCTTTTTAAATGACAGCCTTAATTTTTAAATGAAAAGATTTCGTTTTGAAAACTTCATTTAATTTTTTACAGTCAAGACAAGACTACAGAAAAGGATGACAATTGTTGTTATTAATTCTCACAGATTTTAATTATTTTGGACGATCTCTTACCATTGAATATTCATTAATATTAAAAGCTGACCTTTCCTTAATGAAAGGCTCGCAAGGGCTTTTCAAATTTGTTATTATAAAGTAATTTCGAGATAATGACTTTAACTGCGTTTTAAGTTTATGGAATAACATTATGATTTAAAGCTTTATTACAAATTGCAATAACAATATAAGTAATGCAAGGTAAAAAGTTGCATTGCAATATTTACGTATGGTTATTTAATGAGCGCTTTTACCCTTCTATTTTTGCAATACCTAGGTGGAAAAATAAGTATTTTCTATTCAAATTGAATTGTTTTCTAAACCTTACAACTTATACGATGAAATTCAACCTCTATTGACCTTTGAAGTTGTCTTCTTCAAGGTGACTCGTTTAATCAATATGTAGTAGACAGACAGTTTACCTATGACCTAAAATTGGCCTTTTACTTTGTACACACATTCGCCTTTACCTCAACACTAGTACATGTGTAATGTGTACTAGCGTACGAAAAAGTTTAATATAAATAATTTGGTCTACTTGGTTTAGGAACTTGAGTCGCGATATTTTTTAGCTGGGATTTGATAGGGTAGCGGCCGTGGCATAGTGGAAGTATGTTCGATTTCAAATCAGAAACCGTATTCGAATCGAATGTCATAACATGTGGTTAAGGGGCCGGCGACCGACGAATTCTCCATACAAACTTAATACTTAAATTACATAAAATAAAAATAAACATAAAATTAGAACATATTTCCAACATACAATGATATTATTCTCAATAAGACACTAGTTATCTAGGTTCCTAATTATTTTTTAATTCAAAATGTTGAACTAGTCGCCCTTTTAAGCCTAAACTCTCACAGCCACTGCCCGGTAAAGCTGTAGAGGCCACATGAAGCCAACACCATAGGTCATATAAAAAAAAAACCTCTACATATGAGTCCAAACACTTTCTATACTGCCCCATCTATACCTGGTAGGTAGGTCGTCAAACTTTGAATACTCCTTCCTCTTTGGTTGGGGTTAAAATACTTTTGACTGAAACAATAAACCCATTATTTAATTTAAGCACCAACTTAATACTTTACTTGATAACAAGATTAGCAAGACTTAAACGAAGCCGTACAAAATGTTTCTAACGTTACGCTGCGACTGTTTCTGAAATTAAATTAAAATATTTTCTTCGATTTTAAATTTAATAATTTATTAAATTTAAAATGATAAACTTCAAGAGAATCAGTAGACTGTAAACCTTTCAGTATCATCATCATCATCATCATCTCAGCCATAGGACGTCCACTGCTGAACATAGGCCTCCCCCATAGATTTCCATCCAGTCCGGTTGTAAGCGGCCCGCCTCCAGCGTGTTCCTGCCGTCTTTATCAGATCTTCTGTCCACCATGAACGTCCTACGCTGCGCTTAGCGGTCCGTGGTCTCCATTCGAGAACTTTGCAGCCCCATCGGCCGTCAGTTCTACGTGCTATGTGTCCTGCCCATTGCCATTTCAACTTACTAATCCGCTGGGCTATGTCGGTAATTTCCGTTCGTCTACAGATATTCTCATTTCTGTAGGAAGTACAATATTATACAAATTTTCGTACGTATAATATATTATACGTTATTATTGGTTATAACCAATAACCATAGGACATCTTTTAATGGAAGCTATTGGTTAAAAAGCTTACATATTGGGTCAAGGCACGCTATTTATATCCCAAATATTACCCTCGCTGTATAATATTAATCAATATCCGACCCAGTTTAATTCTGGCTGAACACAGTATTAATATTTTGTTTCAAAAAAAGTGATAATCCTTTGGACTATTGTAATAAAATATCGTTGAACGTTTTAATCCGCTCACGTGGAGGTAAATTTGAATTGAAAAAATACCGTATTTGTCGGATCGCGCAAACTGCTAACATATCGATCAAACGGTATATTGGTAATTAATTTTAACCCGTTCAATGTACGCTGTGACACATTTAATTCGTGATGACCCCATAACACGTGAAAGTAAGATGAAAGTGGTTTCATTTATGCTTTCTAGTCTTTGTTATGTGTATAACAAAGTACTTTTAATATAATAAAGATGTTGTCAATAATATATATAATAAAAGGATAATATTCCGCAATCGGCCATTTTATCTGAAAAAACGAAGTTATGACACTATCATATCATACAATAAGCTCGTTTTACTATGAAATCTTGTGTTATGTTGTTTCTTGCAAACAAATGTTCATTATATTTAATTTCATATCATTATATAGCGTTTTCGAGGCTATTTCACAGGTGATTAAAAAATACAACAATTAGCACTAAAACGAGTGAATTTACATTTTTTTGTACAATAGTAGACGTGTACATTGTACGTAACATATAGAAGGGATTCTCAAAATAAGTCCACTTCCTAGCCCCGGCTGTATCCTATAGGATAGAATAGAACAGAATACTCTTTATTATATAAAGTACACAGAAACTTACAAATTAAATTATTGTTATTGGCCGGCAATGGGCGTATTTATCACTTTAAGCGATCTCTTCCTGACAACCAGCCTTTGGAGGGATAGGGCAAGATAGGAAAAGAAGGGGGTGGGAAAGGGTAACATTATATTCATCTTAATATTAGATCTTATTATGACTAAACTATATTATATAAAAAAAACACAATATAATAATATATTATATATATAAACCATAAGTAGGTACAGGCACTAGCCAAGTGATGTCAAGGGTCTTTTTGGAATCTTGGTGAGGCACTAGCCAAGTGATGTCAAGGGTCTCTACGGAATCTTGGTGCCCTGAAACCTTGGTAGATTACTGGAGCCCACTGCTCCAATCTACAAATGTGTGTTGATTTCAGTGGATTTTATGAGAAATCTTATTAGTATTTCTATTTCAAGCCAATTTCACTGCAAATGCTTATGTAGTCAGTCATGAAATATGGTTTGTGACTTGCGAAAATTTTACGATACGACCAGCAAAATTGCGAATGGTCCGGGCATTTGCCAAAGATATTATGATGTTTTATACACGTAGTTACGACCTCAAAATTGGATTTTATTATATTGGAAGCAATGAAGCAAAATTAACGATGCTCTATTCAAAATAAAGGTGATGGAAACAAGATGGATGTTGTCAAATTATGAACATAACGTACGAGTACAGCTATAGATAATAGGTATCATCATCAACATCTCAGCCATAGGACGTCCACTGCTGAACATGGGCCTCTTCCATAGATTTCCATTCAGTCCAGTTGTAAGCGGCCCGCCTACAGCGGGTTCCTGCCGTCTTTATCAGATCGTCTGTCCACCTTGTCGGTGGACATCCTACGCTGCGCTTACCGGCCCGTGGTCTCCATGCGAGAACTTTGCAGCACCATCCCGAAGGCCCAGGAAGGCCCGATTGGAGGGCGGATGACAGTGTCCGTTCTATACGTAGTGTTCTGTGCTTATGGGCTCTAATCAAAAACTTTACTTGTATAAAATTCAGAAAGAGAATTGGCGTTCAAACTGGTACGCTCAGTTCTAGCGTCTAATGACACTGTCTGAAAAGCCCTGGTTCGATTCCCTGAAAGGTCAAACATTTAGGTATTTGTATAGAATTTGACGACTGCGGAGGTATAGCTATGTTCAGTTGTCTAGTTTTACCTAGTTTTTGGCTAGATTACCGTGTATAACGATGTTAGGAAGAAAGTGGTTGACAAAATATTAAACTTACACGTTGGTTCTTCAGACACAGAAAAATAATAATAGGTACTAATCAAAACTGACTTCGATGTTTATTCTAATCATCCACAAACGTGGTTATAATAACTGCTCAAAGGCTTTGAGTATATCGGTCGAACGTAATTAGATTTGTTGTATCTGGGTCAGAGGGGACAAATGAAAGGAACTGATTCATTGCTACGTTATGTAGAAATAACACAATGATGTCATAGGCCGGACACGTGTAACGACGAAGGGGAAGATCATTATTTAAGAAAATATTACATTTTTAGTAATTGATGAAGTAGTTGATGCGGATGATAAGTTTACCATCAGTCATAGCCGTGACTGTGGCAAAACTGACAGCAAAACCAATCGTGTCATGAACGCCTAATATTTTGTGTCGTGTTTCAAACCATACCAAAGAGACACACAAAGCAAAGCCTTTTGTGTCTCTTCTCTCCCCTGTGAGTGGTTTCAAGTTCGTTATATCATTGCCGCTTTTCGTTTGAGCAAGCATTTCATCAAATTCAGTTGAATTTACCCTGGATGGATGAGAGTAACCTCGTACTTTAAAAGCATGGCTTTGACTATATAAACTTTACTTCAATGTAATCTAAAGTTGTAGGTAATTTTTTTTGCCTATGTTTTTTGAGCATCTGGCGTTTTTTTCTTGTGCAAGTTGTGCATTTTGACAGGTGGATACACCTCCTTATGTATTTTTACACATTTTATAATACCGTTTTTTATGACATTGAGTGACAGGACGAGCAAATCAGGTGCCTGATGGTAAGCATCATGATTGCCTATATCACCAGTGCCACCCAGTGTTTTAAAATTTAAAAAATCTGCGTGACACTGCACTGCGCCTGTCACCCTGAGATATAAGTTGTTGAAACTCGTCATGCTCAGTAATTTTGCTGGTAACATGCCCGTCAGACCGGAACGCAGTAATGTTTGCACATAACTGCTTGGCGGATGAATAGCTGGCAAAGGTGTGGTACTTCCCCAAAAGAGGCTGCAAAAGAGGCCTACCACCACAAACTTGTTATATATTATGTATTATATACTAGATGCGTCTTTCGCTTTTACCCGCTAACAAGTACTCTATGCCTTATTCCTTATCTAGCTACCTATCAAACAACCCAATTGTTTATTTAATTATCGCGTATAAAGGTAAAAATAACCATAGGTCCGCTGCTGAACATAGGCCTCCCCTTTAGATTTTCATTCAGTCTGGATGTAATACGTATAAATACGTAATTTATCTATCACATTTCCTTTGGTCCAGGCCTACAAATGTAATTCGCTCGTCACATTAATTCGGTGGACTATTTTATTATGAAGGTTCTATGAATATAAATGTGAAGATACAGACACCCACAGTATCGTTGTTGAGGTGTGAGCGAGTCAACAAAGCGGTCAAGAGTCCGTGACCCCCTCGTTACAACTCTGGCGGCTGAATGATAATCTAGGGCCACAAGGGCTTAGTGTAGAGTAGCGTCAATCTAATAATACCTAGTGCATAAAAGCTGGAAACGAATATATTTTAGTGTTTTTCTACATTGATTTTGTATTTAATGTTGAGATAGAAACTATACCTATTTTTATCCAATGCACATGCGCTGTTAGCCAGATATGCTGCTGGCCGCACTTTTTTATATTATTATGAAACTCAAATTGAACCGCATGATATCGTACGCATTGACATGCGACTAGTCGACAAACGAAATTGAATGGTGCGGCGCGCCCTACGCTATATACCCATATTCTAAATATACAATAGGAATGAGGCTAACCATCGCGGCAGACCGCATTTTCAGCCGCATGCGGCTAGCATGCGTGCAGCAATCCAGGTAGCCAATCAAGTGCGTACACTGGCTATGTATTTATAAATAAGTATAGCTTAGCTTAGTTGGATTACTTACGTATCATAACAATCATCATCTCAGCCGTTGAAAGTCCTCTGCTGGACATAGCCCTATCCCATAACGTGGGTTTTGCTAATACTCGCCACGCTTAAAAGGCGGGTTGGAGAGCGCAGTTTGCTGGTTCTTACACAGAGGATGCTGCTGCTCGTTCCTTATATCTGATCCTTAGCTGTCTCTTACTGCTACCACGGGTCTATCCGTGATTGCAGTATAAGACAGCTAAGGGTGGGGTACTTTTCTAAAGTCAGGACCACCACAGCTTATTTAAGCTATCATAATGTACACTAAAAATCTAGAAAAAACTGTAATCGTATAAAAAGGCCTGCCTCGGTGGCGTAGAGGGCGCATGCTCGACTGCCAATCAAGAGGTCCCGGGTTCGATCCCCAGGTCAGGCAAAGTGTTAAATATTGGATTTTTCCATTAGGAATTATCTCAATAAATGCCTGGAGTCTGGAACTGTGCCCGGTAGATGGCAATAGGCTCGCCCCCTATTACATGGGACCAATAACATACTGGCGAAATGTGGGTGTATCTACTATGGGACTGAGTCCTGGCTACACCTCTGCCTACCCCTTCGGGAAAAAGGCGTGAATGTATATGTAATGTATGTATAAAAAGGCATCTCATCGCTAGGAGACTCACGGTTGTGTGAATCCGTCCGACACTCGTCGGCTTTATGCTCAACGTAAATAGACCACTACGTAAAAATATTAACTAACAAAAGCCTCGCTTTTTGGTGATGTTCTATTTCCGTTTCAGTGCACATATCGCTGACTTAGGGTTCCGTACCTTAAAAGGAAAAAAACAGAACCATTACAAGCTCACTTTATTATTCATATGTCTGTCACTCCGTCTGTCGAGACCCCTTTTCTTAGGAACGCGCGGAGGTTGTGGTAAGTAGAAATTAATATCGCAACAATAACTAATATTATCTGATTAGTTACTTACATCACCTATCTATTTTCCGTGTGACAAAACTACGTTTAGGAAATCGATCACGTAGTGACATTGCCAGATATTACTTTGTTTTACCTTGGATTCTTAAGGAACTGCAATTTTACATGGAAATGACGTTCGTTCATTGTTCCTTTGCCATTTCCATAACAATAAATGGAAATCGCTGTTCAGGAAATAGTCTCGGAAACAAAAGGATGAATGATGCAGTAGTCAACTCAATGCGTGTATTCTCGTGGTTGTCTACAAACCCACTTTCATATTAATGTTGAAACCTTTTTTGTTTGTAGTATGTCATACCCAAAAAGATATAACATTTTATTACAAACTTACTTACAGCCCCTTAACATAATATTGTATTAAAAGAAACGGCCGGGTCCTACAAGTATTTAACGTGCCATCGTAAACACGGTGTCGCCCAGTGAAAAGACATGTGAGATTTGAACTAGGGCCTCTAGATTTGAAATGTGCATATTGACGCTACATAATTAAATGTATTATTAAATGAAACCATAATGAAACTAAAGGTAAAAGTTTTAATATTTGTGTGTGGTCTCTTGAGGTTAAGATTACAAAACAGAAACAATACTGTTTGTGAAGCAATTCCAGTCTGCGATATAAATGTACTTACATAACATTTTAGTTCCTTATAGGAGATACTTACTCGTAATACATAACAATTTCTTTTACTAATGGCGCTTAATGTTTACTACAACATTAGTAGCGCTACCTTAATGTAAGTTGGTCTTATATGGCAAAATAGACTCGGATCGTAATTAAGGGGCCTTTTATAGCACATTTCATTAATAAATTATGTTTTTTATAATGGTAGTATACATCCCATTCGACTATCCCACTAATATTATATTATAATATGGAAAAGTACGTATGTTTAGTTTGCTTGTATTTTTTTCTACTTTGATTTTTTTTTCTTATTATTTTTACTTTGTGTTTTGTGCTTTTGGGCTGTAATGAATTAAACATAGATAGCTTAGACCCAGAATAAATTGACTTTTCGTTTTACAGTAGGTACATAAAATCAGGTATTATTCAAATATACCACAAGGTGTGCAACGATGCGGAAGTTTTTTTTGTCCCTTTAAATACCTTATAATATTATCAATCTTCCTTTATGTAATTGATCATACTTATAAGATTTTTAGCATTCTGTAGGGCCTCTTTCACCATTCTCGAGTACAATGTTGATTAACTACTTGCCGATTGTCCCAGGTAACTTTTGGCAGTTTCACAAAAAGGGCCAGTTTATGTGCCGATTTGCATAACTCTGACATTATGAAATTAGCACTGTGCCTTACTCCTCACTTTTATAGACGAGTAGTTTACTCGACACTCTAAGATGGTGAAAGAGGCCCTTATATTATGATGTGAAACCTCTAGGTAGATTGTACCTCTCGGTCAATGACGTTGAATCGCTTCCTTCTACAGACACACAATCCCTGAACAAGCTTCACAAAAAGGTGTCCATCACTGACAATTACGCGCTTTGACATCTACTGAATTTCTATTAATTGAATTTAAACTCTATTTACCTGATTGTTATAAAGCCTAATTTAGATTGAACGATTTTTCACCCTATGAAGTTCAATGTTACATTTGACACTAAGCGACGCGGCCGAACATAGGAGCATTGGAGTAGACTTATATGCACTAAAATATTTAGTGATTTAAATATTTAAATTTTTAAATAAATTAATCACACTTTACTTTTTAACTTTTATAAATATATATTACAAGAAATAAAATTTAAAAGGGTCAAAAAGTTTTAAAATTAAAATGTATTTATGTTTGTAAATATAATTAAGTTACATGATAGAATAACTGTAAATAGTCTCGGTTTAATAATAGTGAGTATAGGTTCGTGGGCCTGATTCTAGCACGTAGAAAGGGTCTTAGACGATATTATTCTAAATTGTTACGTGATATGATTACTTTTATACTCTTAATAAATAGTCGAAAGTCACAAAAATATTAAAATGTTAACATAAATTATAAAATTAACGAGGACTATGCAATGTAAACCAATTAGAAACAAAAAGTATAATATTATAATGCAGTGCGTTATTGAGATAAAAAAAACAAATATTTAATTCAATGTTTAAAATGTTTTCAATCCTAGTGGATTGAATGTGGATTGTAATTAATGCCAAACCTATATTTATTTAAAAAAAAATATATTTATGTTCGGATAATATTAAGCAAAAATATTTAAAATATAATCGACTTCATAGTTTTCCATTCGAACAAAGCGCTGTTGTCCATTTTATTGTGTTTAAAAAATTAAAATAAAATAGAAACACGCAATGTGGATACATAAATTCCTAAAATTATTGTAAATATATGCCTAAATTATGAAAAGCTATCGCTTTCACGCACGTATCTGTTGTTATTCGGTTAGCTTTTTACCTAACACTGGCATCACGCGGTCGGCCTACGGTTGCCATGCAACTAACCACATAGTACCAGACTATATTGTGGCGGTACCAGACTCGCGGCTTGGAACAGATTTTTGCACGACTGGTTCTCTTTGGTATCCTTACTCTGAGCTCTCGGTAGAAATACACGAGAAACTTATTCAAAGTCAAAGGGCAATTTTGTTTTTCACAGACTTGTTAAGGATAACATATTCCTTGGTAAAATCTAACAAAGTGTTTGAACCTACCTAGACGAGACGGTTCTATCTAATATTATCTCGTTTCTAGACCAACCGTCTGGAATGGATGCATTTGACTTAAAGTCCTTTTGAAACATAGAATGTCTTTGATTTTTATTACATATTTTAATCATAATTCCACAATATGTTTTTAACAAGATAAGTGGTAGTCAGAGACTCTTCAGGACGTTGACACGCGTATCATTCTTCAGACTTATCGTTACCACAACTAAAAAGCTCGCTAATTGGTGGAATTGACTGCCAGCAGACATTATTATTATCAATGCAACTTGGCGTCGAAGTAATGTTGATGATAATTTAAGATTTCGTTCCGTTTTAGTCGCAAAATAAGTACAAAACGAGCAGGTCGTGCAGCTTCAATAATTATTATTTTGGGCGTTTATCACATGAAATGAAATCAAAGTGCTGACAGGCTGACACACTCTCATTTCTCTTTAATTAACCTTTATTGAGGCTAGACGAAATATATCGTGTAGTTTTTCATTATGCTAAAGAGATGACTTCTTAGGCTTTCGCGATTGATACTTTGTATATAAAACAACTTTTAACCTGGCTCTTTCTTTTCGTTACGTCGCAGAATGTCCCTTTCACAGTATGTCCTTCTCTAAATGTATATATACTTTGCTATTAAAGGGACATTCTGCGAAAATGTCCCTCTAATAGCAAAGTATAATTTGAACTTGAAACTAGCTTCAAGACCTTTGCGAAAAAATTTCTGACTCAACAATGGTTAGCCGAAACCGCTAGACCAATAAATATATAGTATGTGAATAAATTTTAAAATATGCGCTATAATCCCTTAAAAGTAATTTAATATATGGAATAATAAAGTAATTTTTGCCAATGAAACAAAGTTACGAGATTATTCAAGTTAATTTTCGTAGCTGTCGGTTCGTGCATAAATAGTGACTACTTTTAACTTGCACGTGTAGACGTGTACGTGTAGACTACACGACTACACATTATAAGAAGAAATTCCAAACACAAATCCGCATAGCATAATATTTATGCAATAGATGATAATGCATGGTCGATTTCCCTTTGTAAACACATAAACACAGAATCACGCCATTTTCCCAAAAGCGTAGGCCGAGGTTGTACCTGGGAGTCAGTCCCATACGAAGGTACAGAAGGTACACCCACATTTTGCCAGTATGTTAATTAGAGCCTATTGCCATCTACCGGGCACAGTTTCTGACTCCAGGCTGTTTTCGAGATAATTCCTAATGTAGCAATTTATTATAACTTTTCCTGACCTGGGGATCTTAATGCACGAAATGTGATTAATAAAAGCGAATTGTAAATAATTTTTTTCCAAGATACATTGTACATATTACGTCGTATACATGTTTTCTCGCGCACGAGCTATAATATGATACAAGCCTTATGCTATTTTATTTGTTTTATGACTTCTAATTATGTACTATTTTTGTTATAAATTGGTTCTATTTTGCTATAAAATGGGATTTCTTTGCGAGATCGAATCAGAAATGAGGAGATCCGTAGACGAACGAAAGTTACCGACATATCCAAGCGGATTAGCAAGTTGAAGTGGCAATGAGCAGGGCACATATCAATGGAGACCATGGACCGGTAAGCGTAGCGTAGGACGTCCAACCATAAGGTGGACAGACGATCTGATAAAGACGGCAGGAACACGCTGGAAGCGGGCTTACAACCGGATTGAATTCAAATCTATGGGGGAGGCCTATGTACAGCAGTGGACATCCTATGGCTGAGATGATGATGATGATGATGAAATTGGTTCTGTTTATTTACTTATATACTGTTTCATTTCTGTTTAAAATTAAATTGATCATTATATTATATTGCGTATTACAGAAACGCTAGTCTTCTATAATACTTACGCAATATTGCAATACGCAAAATCCCGCGGGAATATCGGAGTAAAAACCTTATGTACCCTATGTGTTATTCCAGGGTCTAAGCTCTCAACATAACAAATTTCGTTTCGCTTTAGCGTGAAAAAAAAAACAAAGATACACATTCAAAAAACAGTGCTAAACGGCGCTGGAAATCGAGGTAGAACTCGCTAGCGTTTTGTTTACCTGTTACAAAGGTTACTTTTTTTAAAGGTTACTGAGATTTGAGATTACAAAATAGCAGAGAAAACAAAATAGCACAACGCCGATGTCACATAACCCGCGCGTGGACTACCTATATACTCGTAAGTATAAAAGTTTTATTCCAATGTGTGTAAGGATATATAATAAAATACCAGATAACATTAAAGCACTTCGTATGAATCTGTTTAAGAAAAATTTACATGCATGGTTATTAAGCACTAATATTTATGACATTGAGAAATAATTTTTAGGCAAACAATTTTAAATAAAATAATATTCACTTTTTATTATGACATAATACTTTTTTGACATTATGTTATAATATATATTTAATATACTATATTGACATTCATTATTTTAATGATTGACATAGCATAATAATTATTTTTAAACAGATTATAGATGGACATTGCGTAATATTATATTTTAATTTTATTTATAATTTTTGTTGAATTGTTAATTAGTTTTACATTACAATTAAATACAATTTTGCATGCTATAATATATAATTGGCTCAACATGTCTTACGTGCTAAAATACCTATGTAACATCTTAAATACCATGTTTGAATGCAAATAAATGATTATGAATTATGAATTATGAATATTCTTCTGAATATTATCTATGTACCCAGTCCAATTATGTATATTTAATTTTAAAAACGGGAAAAGATTATCATCAGAGTATAAAATAAATCGTGTCCATAAATAATTAATTAAAAGCTTTGTTGAGAATGTATAATACATATGAATGTATAATAAATATGAATCGTTACGTTTAACTACTTACGAATGTGGCCCGTGAAAAATGTCGATTAATATTTTCCTCGAGTCACGATATCAAAATGTCATAAGTTTTTTTTTCTGAAAAAATACTTAATATTTATTGCAGGGACTTTTTTCGCATTATAAGAACAGTTTTAACTCTACTGTATTTTCAATGATTATTAAAGTAAATCATTGTTACCGACATTGAAAATATACACGTTAATAAATGACATTCTCAGTTCTTGCGTTGGAGTTAAAAAAATACATTCTTAGATTTTCAGTCAGAATTTTTAGTTGAACGTTGTACTGAAAATTTAGGAGCGACTTGTTAACTCAGAAACTGACCGACGCTCACGCATCAAGAGATATTTTAAGACACAAACAGATTTACTCCACTACTTTCGCCGTAATCTTACAAAAGTGTAAATATAACGTCCTATTAAAAATAAGTTTATTTTCCAGTAGGCCGACGCGACGACGTGCTGCGTGATCGATATGTTTGCATTTGGTAGTATGGGGTCAGGGTTGCGTGTATACATCTTTCAAATAACAAGGAATCGTGAATACCAAAAGACAATAGGTCAACACTTTGGTCAAACAAGATTGAAGAAATCCGTCGTTTAGTTGATTTATAAAGAAACTTTTAAGCTTCTGTAGAATATTATTTATTTGCCTGTTAAGGAATGAACAGAAAAAACTTTACTAGGTGTTTTTGTGCCTAGTTCGTGTTTAGTATAATATTGCTGTTGCTAGGTAGGTACATACAAAATTAATGGCCTATGAATGATCATAATATAAAAAAGGTTTATATCTAGTTACTGGTATTATAATCTATGTTAAGGGCAAAATTATATTATGAGAAAAATAAAATCAATGGGTCATTATGTTAGGACAGACACCTTTTAATATCAGGTGTACTTGTTCAACTTGGAATTGTCAAAATGGGAAGGCCTTCATTTGATGCCAGGTTGCGTCCGAAATCAAACCAAAATTGGACCAATCGCCGTAATTACGAAGGTTGTTACACATAATAAATATTCTACATTTTCCTTGAATGTGAAGAACGTAGACCTCTATTAACCTAATCAATAATACGTACCAAAATTAACCGTCGTCTGGTACAAGCCTTACTCATAGCTTCTGGGACATTTTCGTTTTATGTAATTATATAAAATTAAATTAAATTTGTAAACAAAAGCAGCACCTTTTCTATTTATTTTAATGTAAAAAATACCGATATATTACTACTACTGATATATTTAATTATGTTACGCAGATACCTTATATTAGGCAGTTAAATTGGCAGCATACTCGTTTTTATGATAGTAAGTAACAAAACGAGCAAATAAGGTGCCCAATGGTAAGCATCATGATTGCCCATATCAGACACGGTGCCACCCAGCGTTTTAAAATCTGCGCGGCACTTCACTGCGCCTGTCACCCTGAGATATTAGTTGTTGAAACTCGTCTTTCAGTCGAGTTCGTCTATTATAAGAGTATCAAAATATATTAATATGCTCCTAAGAGCTAAAAACCCAGAAAAAAGTTATTTATTATGTTTCGGTACCTACAGCTGACTCGCTAAGATAATAAATATCTTAGTTCCTACCGTGAGACGTGAAACGTGTTCCAGCGTTTTCATGCACGATTTATCTCCATCTAGGTATTAAAACGGTTGAAATGTTGTATTTCGTTGTCCAGATTATTATAAACCGTCGACCTCTACGGTCGAGCTCCACCATCTTGGCCCGCACTCCGAACCTACACCGGGTGCGGCGGCTACCTTACAACCACGCCGACGGCTACACCGGCGGCGGCGGCTTCTCTACGGCCTCCCTTGCTTACCACCACGCCGACGGCTACACCGGCGGCGGCGGCTTCACTCCGGGTCCAGCCATCCTACCCTACCAGGCCAGTGACCGTGACCTTAGTGCCAGTGTGCGGCGGTGCAATTGTTAACTTTGGCAATATACTCACTCACATTTTTTGTTTCCCTGCCTAGCCGGCGATAGATCTAATTACTACCTACCTACCTATCTGCGGCTTTGGACCTTTGGCCCCCCCAAAGGAACAACGCCGCAGTGGCAGTAGTGGTTGTAGTGGTAGGCCTCTTTTGCAGGAGGCCGCCTGGGGAAGTACCACACCTTTGCCAGTTATTCATCCGCCAAGCAGTAATGTCCAAACATTACTGTGTTCCGGTATGAAGGGCAATGTTACCAGCGAAATTACTGGGCATGATGAGATTCAACAACTCATATCTCAGGGTGATAGGCGCAGTGCAGTGCCGCGAAGAATTTTGAATTTTAAAATACTGGGTGGCACTGTGTCTGATATGGGCAATCATGATGCTTACCATCAGGCATCTGATGAGCTCGTCTTGTCACTCACTATCATAAAAAAAAAAAAAAAAAAAAAAAAAAACCTCCGAGAAACCTGATAAATCATCATTGTTTTTATTTAACATTATATTTTACTGGCACTGCTGTGTCTCAACTCTCAACATTATATCTGCTGAACGTAACCTAATTGTTATTCCAGCATCTAAGCTACGTTACTAAATTTCAGTTTTATTGATAATAAAAATATTTACTTAATATTTACATGGGACCAATAACATACTGGCGAAATGTGGGTGTATCTACTATGGGACTGAGTCCTGGGTACACCTCTGCCTACCCCTTCGGGAAAAAGGCGTGAATGTATGTATGTATGTAAAAATATTTACTAAAGGTATGAGAGGAATAGGTAGGTGTGTGTGAAGTGGGATTTCACATCGAAGCTTGTGCTTCAATGATGATGAAGATATTGATACCGTTAACCTTTTGAGCAGCGTACCGCGAACGCGAACCGTGCAAAACTATAACGGCTAACTTCAGAGAGCTCGTAAAGTTTGGCGAATCTTGAACCGCGTAAAGCCATAAAAGCTATCATTCGAGAGCTCATAAAGTTTTCCAAACGGAATGTGAACCGCGCAAAGCCATAACAGCTAACTTCCGAGAGCTCATAAAGTTTGGCGAACGGAACACGAACCGCGCAAAGCCATAACGGCCACCTTTCGAGTGCTCAAAAGATTTGGCGAACGGAACGCGAACCGCGCAAAAGCTTCCTTTCAATGATACCGTAATCTATAATCAACATCATCATCATCATCAGCAACATAGGCCTCCCATAAAGAACGGCATAAATTATTCATATGGGGGATTTAACCGTAATTACAACGCTTGGCAGGCGGCTTGGTGATCCCAGTAGTTGGCATACCTGGTACCGGAGAGCGCTGCTGCCCACTCTCCGAATATGTCCCTCTGACGGGTCTCACGGTTCCCACGGTATGTGAAAGGATAGGTCCTATTATATAGCCAGGAACCACATGGCCATTATAATCCATCATAATTATATCCCATCTTAAAAATAGGTTTAATAATAATCTATTAAAAATAACCTCAGAAAACCTTGTTTTCACTCCAATAAAACAAATCCTACCATCCACTAACATTATCAACGCAAAAAATTTTATGTTTTAAAAAAAAAAAATCTTTACACCAAAACTACAAAACCAACTAAGTGATTTGTTATTTAGATATCTTATACCCTAGAATACCACACAAAGGGTTCAGTTCGTAAAAGTAAAACTGTGGGGCACAGCTAGTGGAATACAAAGCAGCTGCTGATAATAAAATAAACCGCTAAACCAAAAAGAAATCCATTAAATACTTTACCAGCCCAGCGATGTACACGATTTGAATTCATAATTACTTAGGTTACTGCGATTATTGAAATAGATAGCAATTTGATTACGCAAATATTTGGAAGGTGAAATTGTAACTAGCGGAAAAGTCTGATAGTATTTGCTTCAACTGAAATCATGTATACATTTTTTCTTGCTTATTGTTTGAAAAAAAAAATTTTTTTTTGTGAACGTAAAAGTAAAGCTGAAAAAGGTTTTCGGTGATTGGTCACAAATTCAGTACAAATGATGCAGTCACTTGAAGAAAAATACATTATGACCGTTAATCTTGCGACATTCAGAAAGTTTATTTACTGCCAAATTTCGCCTTCCAATTTATATTTTTAAATCCTATATGGTAGATAGACGATGACGGCAAAAGCCCTTGGCATTTGCGCGTAACATTTAGACCCTTCGTGTTATTCGAATATGTTTCTTAAAACGGAACTGAACGGATGAATAAAAAAACTCGAAGGAATGCAAGAGCCTTGGACCAAACATTGAAGCAGTTGTTATAATATTACCATAGAATACTGCTGTAGGACGAAACATAGGCAGGTATAAAATCGACTCTTAATGACTCACATGCAACGCCGAGCCCATACCACTGATCCAAGAGACTTGAAACCTGGAATGGTCTTTTCGTTATCTAAACGTGTACTAAGAAGGATTTTTGAATATTCACATTCTAAGGGGTCCAAAAAGGGCGTCAAACTTGTGGTATAAAACTCTCATACTTCGAAATTGCGAACGGGTGAAGCCGCTGGGTTTAGGTTGAATGATCTTAGCTCCGTGATTTCATCCGCAAAAAACTACCCTATATTTATATACCCAGGGTTTAAGCTTTTCAGCCTAATACGGTTTTTTAAGCCTAATAGAGTTCAATGGTTTAAGCGTGAAGAGATAACTAAAATGATACACATACAAACATTTGCATATCTTTGTAATATTAGTGGGAAGTGTGATAGTGGAATGGGATTGGTAGGAAGTAGAATCTCTTATAAACTACTGTAGTTATAGGTTTCCTATAAGGCCACAGCGACACAAAGTAGTTAGTCATAAAAGTTCGGACCATAACGCCCCGCCGCGCCGCTTAACTTAATAGTTCACCCATTTATTAACTTAAATGTATTCTTCTCTACATCATTATAATAGAGGTAGGGATCTATTAGGTATACACTTACCTTGAATGTGTGAAAAATCAATACCAATTAGTCTTCGTTGTAGTTAACGTTGGTTAACGTGAAATGTATTTGTTTGTCAGTTATACTTTAAAGTTTGTTTGAACTAATATATACAGTTAGCACTAACACTATCTTCTAAAAACTTTACACTAACACTGAGAAGCTAAGAACATCCGAAAACTTGGTCCTCGCACCTCAAACACGCCACGTACAAAATATTTGAAGTTTTATTGGATATGAAGATTGATATCAAGGGTTGCTTAAGTCACTAAATTGGACCGAAAGGTTAACTATTTATAAGTTGGTCTAGATTTTAACAAGGGAGAGTTCACGAAAATAAAGCCGAAAATAACCATTTTTCAATCCATCACAAACGCATTCACTCATCGATACAGGTAAAGTCATTTTAGTTGTAATGTTCAGCCATCGCATCGAATGGAAAATGGCGTCCATCAGTATCCAAATCACAATCGCCAAATTAAGCAAAGCAAACGTGATACTTTCGAAGGATTCGCTATTTCAATTATCGCGGCAAGTTATTGATGGCGGAGCGACACCACCACTCGCCTTGCCGCCTCGACGCGGACTGAAGGATTTCCCGACACTTCTCGCACCGCTGAAGCATGATTGAAAAAGCTCGCGATATATTTCCATTTTAGCCCACGAGAGAGATAAAGACCAACGTATGTTATGTGGTTCGTCTGTGTCAGGAAGAAGTACAAAAGTGTTAGTATTAAAATAAACACGTGCCTTTCTTAGTTTCGTTTAATGCACTTTGGTTTTAGACAAGTTTCTTGTATGTTAGCAGCTGTGCTCATGCGTCATTTGCGTACATATTTTATGCCAACACTCATGGTGCTATAATGATGTAATGGTGGATCTAATCGCATTACTGTCATAATCCCTGTTTGTATTCAAGTATGTTATTGGATTATCTATAAATAAACTGCCTCTATGTAGGTTAAACTAGATTGGAATGAAATTAGGGTGGTTTGAGTTCTTAGTTATTGTTAGTGTTCCTACAGTAAGATGTAATTACTCATCGTTCCCGTGGGAATATCGGAATAACATATACTGTTTATGTTATTCCAGGGGCTAAAGTCTAAACCATCGAATTACCGAATTTCAGCCCAATCGGTTCAATATTTTTGCCGTGAAAGAGTAACAAATATCTATCCATCCATCCAACCTCACAAACTTTCGCATTAGTAATATTACTAGCTGTGTTCTGCGATTTCACCCGCGTTGTCATCGTTCCCGGGGGAATATCGGGGAAAAAACCCCAGGGTCTAAGCTATCAACATACCAAATTTCAGCCCAATCGGTTCAGTAGTTTTGGCGTGAAAGAGTAACAAACATCCATCCATCCATCCATAGATCCATCCATCTATCCTCACAAACTTTCTCATTTATCATATAGTAGGAAGTAGGAAGTAGAATAAGTAGGACAGTAGGATTTGTAAGTATAAATATTTTATGATACTAGATATATAACTATCCTATCCTACATGTACCTATTTTAAATGCTAAAGTTTGTGTGTGTGAATGTTAGTAAGTTAGTAATTCCGTCATATCAAAGAAGTATAGTAAAATAATGAATAATAATAATATTATGTTCCCAATCATATACTAAAAAAATCTATACGACGCGTTACAAACAGGTATGATTATACTCAAGTAATCAAAACGGATCAGCTGATCGGGAAATTTGTATCGGAAGTCAAGGCTACCTATGTAGATATATATTTTCTTATAATCTCTTTTTTAGTGAAAACAATAATATATACGAACGCAATACTATCGAGGTTAGTGATTGTATTCCTCTACTTGTATTTAACAAAAATAAAAAGAAGTGTTTGGATTTTTACCTCTTCACCCTTTTTTCTACATAAAATGCAGGTTTCAATCACCATTCGACGCGCGTGCTCGTGATTTTTCCAGCTCTACAATGTCGTCAATGGATCTCCATTGAGATTGATTTTCCGGATTTCGCAGCACCTACTAAAATTGCCGTTTGACAAGAAAAAATATATCTCTCTCTGAGACATTCATACATTATAAACGTCACGCCTATTTCCCAAAGGGTTACACAGAGGTGTACCCAGGACTTAGTCCCATAGTATGTACATCCACACTTCGCCATTTTAAGTCCCATATAATGGGATCGAGCTTATCGCCATCTACCGCAAACAGTTACAGACTCCGAGCTCTCATTGAAAAAAATCCTAATGGAAAATCCAATATCTATTTTTGCAGCAATTTTTTTCATGATCGGCAGTAGTGCTTGTAATCTAACCACTACGCCAATATGTAATGTAATACGTGCCATTTTAGTTGTTACCTATAATAAAAATAGTTCCTATATTTTTATGATCTAATTTGTGTGACAAGAACCTTTTAAAATGAGGGCTGTGACATGGACAAGTTTGTAAGTTCCTGAGCACTCCAACTCAACTTCTTAATTATGGTGAACGCACACTGATTCGGGCCGAACGCGATGAATGGGTCGAACCAAACGAAATTTATAATTCTTTATATGAAATTCTTTGAAACATCGCACCACTTGCCCGCGTCAAATCGTCCAAAACAGTGGTGTGCGAGGTGTCATAAAAGAATTGCATGAGCTAATTTCACCATTGCCCTTCTCCTACCGAACCACTAGACAAATGATAAAGCGTCACCACTATTTGGTGGATTTACTAACAGCTCGCATGAAGTGATTTGCCTCATCATTTGTCACGAGAACGGTAAAGCAATGCAACTCGCTACCTACCTTCGTCCGTTTTCCCTAAAAACTATAACATGGGTTTGTTCAAGTAAAAGTGAATAGATTTTTACTAAACAAGCGTGCATCAACATAGGCCGCATCATCTGGTAAGTGATGATTGCAGTCAAACGCCGGTTTAGTTGTATACAAAAAAAAATCTTAAATTCGTTTCGCTCAACTAGTTTATCGCGTTCGGCTCGTTTAAGTGTGAGTTCACCTTTAAAGGTAAAACAAGCGCGCACAGCTTTTAAATTATTTGGAAGGTCGCTTATAAGTTATATTTTAACTTTGTAGCGTTAAAAGTCTGCACAAACTTTGAAACGTGAATGGACGTAGAAATATTGTGGTCCTTTTTTGTTTGTGATACAAAATAACTGTGAAAGAAACCTCCGCTTATTTCACATTCGTTTTAAATTTGTTAATAAAATTTAGAGTGATTCAATTAGGCATAAGTAATATACTTCTTATTAATTCAAAATAGCTAAAATATAAGTCTTAAAATATATTGAAAATCATATAGGTCATGAATTAACATTATCATTTAACAAATTGATTCTCGATGGTTTTTATCCTGATTCCCTAAAAGTGGCTAAGGTTACTCCGATTTACAAATCTGGTCCTATGACAGATCCGGAAAACTATCGACCTATATCGGTACTACCTGATATTTATATGAATTTAAAAAAGGCATTCGACACTGTGAGTCATAAATTGCTGATCAGAAAATTGGAAAGTATTGGTGTCACTGATCGAACTGTAGATATATTCCAATGATTTATATATAAGTCACAAGTTGTTAAGATCGATAACTGCCAAAGTGAGACATTACCCTTCGCGCGTGGAGAGTGGAGTACCACAAGGATCAATTTTAGGTCCACTACTATTTTTAATATACATCAATAATATTTAGGTTATAGGACTGCAAGGCCATAACTGTTATTATGCAGAAGATACCTACGTGTTTATTTGACTATGGATCATCTATACAAACTCTCATGATACAAGCACAAGAGGACCTGGATCTACTGTATGTCTGGCTGCAATATAACCTATTAACAATGAAAAATTACACCATAATTTTTAAGGATAAAAAATATATACCACCTCACGATTCTCTTAAGATTAATGATGAACTCTAGAACAAAAAGCTTATGAAAAATGTCTTGGCCTAAGACTAGATAATAAATTAACATGGCAAATGCAGAACTGAACATAATATAAAAAGTAAAATATCATCACCAATTGGCTCTACTCGTAATATAGTTCGTTGCATCCCGCGCACACTACTTCATAATAAATACAATGTTAATACCCTGTTAAACCACACTTAATTGTATATAATTTAAGTGTGGCGTAGTGGCAATAGGCTCGCCCCCTATTACATGGGACCAATAACATACTGGCGAAATGTGGGTGTATCTACTATGGGACTGAGTCCTGGGTACACCTCTGCCTACCCTTTCGGGAAAAAAGGCGTGAATGTATGTTTTTATGTGGGGTAGTGCCACTAAGACAAGACTAGCAAATCTCCAAATAGCTCATAATAAAATCACCAAAACACTTTCTCGATACCCATATTTTACTTCAACATCTAAATTCTACAGTGACATCAAAAAAATTAATATTAACCAAATTTATATCTACTTGTATACTTGTATCAATAAAATAATCACAAAGGCTTTAAATTTAACATTACCTTTTCTACATGAATGCGTTTGCTGAAATACTGACATATTTCAGCAAACGCAATAACCGGCGTGGTAGTTTTCTGGTGCTGCCTAAAGTCAGAACCAATTATTATGGCAAAAAAATGTTCACAAGCGAGGGAGCACGGTTATATAATAATTTACCTATTTAAAAATATTAACACTTTTAATGCATTTAAAAGGAAATTAGAAAGTTATTTAATTGGAGATAGTGTCTAATACTATTATATAATTTTAGAGTTTAGCTATTGTAAAATAAGATTTAATTCTATTTGTACACGAAGTACATGTAATTTTTCCATTAGTCACGTTCACACGTAAGCGTAAGCATATTATGTCTTAATTGTGAATAAATCTATAAACCTATTTGTTAAAATAATTATCCAATAATTTTCAACCTGATATAATTAATTTTATAGCACAATTTAAAGCTGAATAACTAAACGTTTACCCAAAATATAGATTGAAATCACGTACAGATTGTTTGCTTGGCAATTTCGAACGAATTGATTTATTCGATGTTTAATTAAAAGTTTTTGCCAACACTCTCGAGTTAGAAGTTGGAAATCTGGAAAAATAATCAATGGGGAGGGTAAAAGGAGAAAAAACCTTTTATAAAATTCTACTGACTGACGGAACTAATATTCTAATTTTAACTTGGCGATGCGTCGTCTTCTGAAAAATAAAATATGCTAAGAGGATACGCCACATAATATATTATTTTTTATGAAATCGATTTGCTAAAAAAAATATGGATAATCGATTTGCATAATTTTTTCATAGCATTGTTTTGTATCTCCTCTGAGTATAATGAACTAATTCGATAAATTTATATCGTGATATTTATAGGACAAGACGGTACACGTCACATTATGCTGTTTTGTATTATGTATGCCAAATATTAATAAATTAATGTATTATCATCGATCAAATTATACCACATCACCCTGATGTTATACAACTCATCCGTCACTATTTGTTTCGATCTCATAATCGATCACTTGTCAGAGAAGTTTTGGGAATATGATTATAACATACCTACGCTACTGTATTGTGTAGATCTCTATTTTTTTTTTATTAAATAAGCATAAAAATTGAAAAGACTTTTACTTAATGACACGTCCATAGTTATAATACTCGTAATTTGAATTTTAACCGAACGGGATTACCCAATTACACTGTTCAAGTCAAATCATACAGGTTATGTTGACAACCGTTAATATTGTCAGTGTTTAAGGTCGCTAAGATTGTATTGTGTAACAAGGCCTCCGATATGACCTAACAACTGCCCCTTACAGAAATAGCTGCGGCCTACAGTAGAACGTGCCATCCGGAAAAGAGGTATCTTTCCGAACGCACGGTAGACTCAGTACTGTTTATCTTTATTGACGTGCAAAAGTGTCAGATTATGACCTATTTGAATAAATCTGTTTGAGTTTGAGTTTTGAGTTTGAGTTTGAAAAACACGATCCAAAAGTCCACATGTGAAATTCGAACCAGACGCTGCATTTGAAGCCGAGAATATTTCCGTATTAAGTAAGTCTAGCCCTAGAAAGGTTTTAATTTGAGTTTGAACTAACTACCAGTGTACCAGGTACACAAGAAATAAATTCCCAAAATTCTCGGAACGAAGTTGAAGAATTACTCTAGTAAGCCATACTCAACCAAAATTTCGTACGTAACATACAAAAAGTACTTACTTTATTGAGACGAAAACGATTTGTTACCTTGCTTTTATTGCTCACCCAGAAATACTTACTTCAAGTACATTTTAGCACAAACCCTTACAGAAAGAGTTTTGGATGAAAATAATTCATAATGGCTTACTGAAGAGGTTCAAGAAAAGTTCCGATTTTGTGATTTGAGACTTGAGACTTTCGTCATAATCATCATCATCATAGCCTCAGGAAGCTCACAGCTGGACATACGCTTCCCCCAATAGTGGGGGTTCCAACACTCGCCAGGCTTGGCAGGTGGGTTGGCGAGCGCAGTTTGACGCAGAGGATGCCGCTGCCCGTCTTCTGGATCTAATAACCCTTACCCGGCCCTAACCATGGATGGAGAGGGTGGGTTACTATTCTCAAATATGTCCAATGATAATATTATTGATTATAAAATGTAAATGTGTAGGTCTTAAGGTCTATACGCTGGGAATTTTGATAGCTTTAATAATTATGGCTAAATGTCCCATTTATGAACACATTCGTTTGACAGCCTCGTTGGCACAGACGGTAGTAACTCTGCTTTCTGTGCCGCAGGCCCCGGGTTCGATCCCCGGCCAGGTCAAACATTTGTGTGCATGAACATAACTGTTTGATCTGTGTCTTGGTGTTATAAGCATATATAAGTATGTATATCAGTCCTCTGGTTACCATAATAAGCTTCTAGCCTAGTTTGGGACCAGGTGACCGTGTGTGGAAGTTGTCCCATATTATTATTATTATTATTAGACTGAATTCACTGCACACATACCATTTCATAGGTAGATACTATTAATTATACAATTGACTGGAAATTATTCCACTTCTTACATTATTAACGATCTAATTAAACGACGTCGTCTAAACTCGCTTCGGACGCCGAAATTCAAAAGGGGTGCTATGCTATCCAATTATTTATACTTTAATGTATAATAATATCTTACCCGAGAAATTATATATACGACAGTTGAAACGGATGACGAGGCTTACGAGTACACGACCAATCTTGTATAAACTATGAAAATATGATATGATAAAAGTATAATATAAGAGTTGAATAATTTTAATGCGGGGGGTTACATTCGTAAGGTACAGGGGGGCTTACCACACCACAGTACCCACTGGCCCACCTTATTACAAATTGAAATAAAACCTATATTTTAACTCCTAAAAGTAATAAAATTTGTAATAAAAGTTAACAACGACGGCTATGTTCATCTTAAAATCTAAAATAATCAATGACGTTGAATTGCTTCTTCCTAAAAATAATGTAGTTTTTAAAGCTATAACAGTATGTAAATATAAAATATTTTTTAAAAACCTCTATTTTGGGCTTTACCTGCCTTTTTAATATCGTTTGGCACAAAAGTCAGCAATACCTCAAAGATATATTTAATATGAAGATTATTATATTCATTAAGTTTGATAGCATCAAGCAGTAACTGCTATCATCAATATTTTTATCAAAAAATACACGGTTTTCTGCGCTTGGGCCTTACAAAACGGTAGGCATCATCACCCCACTTTATCTTATTTTTAATGTTGCATACACAACGTGATACAAAAAGGTCTAGTAATACTTAAAGGGGCCCATCAAATTAAACAAATTTCCCATACAAATTGGATCAGCTGATCGGTAAATTTGTATGAGGAGCCCAAAAAACTTTTTTCACGAATTTTACAATTCTTTTTTTTGAGTCCACCTCCTTAATTATTACTACAGTTTTTTGAAGCACGTTATATAATGTGTCCTTCCTTGAGTGACGTCTAGACCCAGAGCCTAAATTAACCACAGAGTCTACGAAATGTGTGTTAAAGAAATCGACCCCAAATAATACCTAATATGCCCACTTACATAACTCTAGCTGAACCTCAGATCAAAGTAAGAGATTAATTTATTCATCTGTTAGCTGAACAGCTAATTATTTAAGCTGTGACTTAAGCAGCAGTTAACAAGGCTATGAATTATGCGACTATAAAGGCGACAATTTCTCTGAAGCGGAAACTTTGCTTCCCACTAAAGTTCTTTGACTTTGAACAGACTTGAATAAATCAGCTCGTACCTACTATAAAATGATAACCATGGCGTAGTCTACTTTCTGTTTAGGCTTAATTCTAATTGTACTTTCTTGGTTTTAAAATTGAAAGAATTCTATTTAAAAAACTATCATTTGAGGAGCCTATTAGCCCATTCTTGTCCTTACTCTGCACAATATAAAATTTAGGATATCACAATAATGTTACAACCATAGATTATTTACAGTTCCACAACAATTTTTCACGCACACTAGCATATTGTTACTCAGAAGTTGCCGCATTTTCGAAGCTTTTGTGTTTCGGTAGTTCGGTAGTTCGGTATTTGTGTTAAGGCGGTCGGAGCGCACCGCGCGGATAAGTATAATCCTACGATAAATAACTAATGGATAAACTACAGTCATAATCTAAAATAATAATAATATCATTACTCCCTAAATACATACGACACCAACAGCACTCATACTAACTACTATAGCCCAACGGAAAGACCGCAGCAGGGAGATCATTTCTCAATTTGCATGTGTGCAGCAAAATAGTACAGGAAAATCGTACAGTGTACGATGTCCACGTGGATGAGCTCTCAGACGATGGCGGCTAGTACGGTGATAGAACCGTGACTCTGGTACCAGGTTGAAAGATATTCATCAAAACACGGATAGTATTTTGATTGTAAGCGGTCAAAAACACTAAGATAGTAAATAGTTTATTTCTCAAAAAGAAACCGGTCGACCGGCTCGTCACTTACCATCAAGTGAGACTGTGGTCAAGTGCTGGCATATTCAGTAATAAAAAATAACTGTGTAAGTCGTCCCAACTATATTCCATAATAATAACAATTCAAAGCTCTAGAACACTCCTCTTCTGTGGTGCCAAGGCAAGTCTGACCCCACGTATTCTGACGACGGCCCAAGCCGAGCTTCGTACTGTCGAGGTGCCCTTGAGCCCTTAAACTTTGAGTCGAACACCTTCTGGGCTCACTACTGCCCGGTAAAGCTGTAGAGGCCATCTGAAGCCAACAGCATAGGTCATTAAAAAAAGTATGGCTAGCAGAAGGGAAAATCGTTGCATTGACTTGCTTGGTATATAAAGGTTTGGATAGCTCACTGTTTGTGCGGTATTTTTTTATTAACATCATTATCGAATTCGGTAATGATGTTAAAGATTATCGAATTACAAGCAAATTTAATCAAGTTGACATTATTGCAACGAGAATGCTAACAAAATGTCAAATTATGATATCGTTGCTTCGTTATATAGTTTCTAGAACGTTTCCTCGCTAAAATATTAAGGCAATTTTTTATTAGAAAATTGCTTTATCAGTAATTAGTCGACCTAGTCGTCGTTAATTAATTGGATGGATACTTCTCTTGAAAATTAAGTACTTATTGAGAATCAAGTAAATTGAATCAACCTTCGTTATGCAGTTAAATATTATAATGATGAGAAAAACAAAACTTGTGCATAAAGTAACATATTAATCTATAAGATAATATAGTACGTTTGAATCGCAGTCATTGTTACGTTTAAGCTAAACTTAAAGTTTCGTCAGCTTTAGCACCTAATTCTTATTGATTTTTAATATCTCTACATACTATCTTGTTTGATGTAAAATAAAAAATAATAAGTAAGTACCCAATCAATTGCATATAAATTAATATTACAATATTTTATACAACATTTAAAATGAGATGAGAAGGGGAAAGAAAACTTCAATATTGTGCAGAAACTTGATATATTTGTTCAACATAACACTAACTATACAACGTGTTCAAAAGGTGTAATAATACTTAAGGCAGATGCACCCCCTTTACACCTACACCTATTTTAACACGTTGTATAGGTACCATGGCTAGCACAAAATTTAATCATTTTACTGCCAACTACCTAATGATGCAGAAGTGAAAGAACTTTAGATCAAGGTTTATTTCATTAGAAATTGATGAATTCATTTTAAATTGAGTTTGAATTCAATTCTCCTCTGCAATAGTGGTACGTATTAACATAAAATATGAGAGTGACTTTTTCAGCACCTGAAAAACCATATTTTAAATTTAACGAGTGATTTTTAGAACACGCGTTGGTTATTAGGTGGACTAAGAGTGATGCCACACGGGCGTAGCGGCTACGCTGTGTTGTTGCAACGCAATTATTTTAACGCAGTCAATGCCACACGAACACTGCGTCGGCGCTGCGTCAACCCAGCTATATTCTATATAATACTGCGCTGCCGCTCCGTCGTTTCAACGCATCTCCCTTCGCCCCTCGTGTCCTAATATCCTTGTGCGTTGCGCGTGCGTTGCGTCGCCGCCCGTCATTTTAACGCATCGTGAGGCATGTCGTCCATGTTTATGTGTAGAACGATGGAGCGTCACCGCTTAGTCGACGCAGCGCCAACTCAACGCTCAGACAACGTCCGTGTGGCATAGCCTTAAGGCTCGGCGCAAACAATCCAACGACCACAGCCACCGCACCGGTAACCAGCGACATACTATATACAATAAAAGCGGAGCCTCCACCCTCCACACGTGTATGGTGTGATCGTAGTCCGTGTGAAACAAGCCTCAGTCGCTATCTGTTTTTCAATATTCGAAAACTTACAGATGCCATAGTTTGAACACCAATAGGCAGTATACCCAAAGCTTTCAATTCCAAAGGTTTTTGGACGTTGCATAAGTATATCAATACTATCTTCCTGTTGCTTGTACACATACATTCCCATGGCACTGCATATACTGCATTTTTTACTTTACTACTCTGGAATAAAAAAAATATCTATCGGTACTTGAGAAAAATATTGTGAAGATTTCCACATATTATTCAACAGTTGATTGGACTACAGAGGAAAGCAAGCATCTTTGGAATACCACTTGGTTTTGGGCTTAAAACTTATTTGACAGCCTCGATAGCTCAGATGGTAGTAACTCTCCTTTCTGTGCCGCAGGCCCCGGGTTCAAATCCCGGCCAGGTCAAACATTTGTGTGCATGAACATGTCTGTTTGATCTGTGTCTGGGTGTTATAAGCTTATAATAAGTATGTATATCAGCCATTTAGTTACCATAGTACAGCCTTCTAGCCTAGTTTGGGACCAGATGACCGTGTGTGGAAGTTGTTCCATATTATATTATTATAATTTATTATTATTTTATAAATTCAGTCGTGATAAACACAGACCATGAAATCTGAAATTTTGCACATGATTTTTACTCTAATGTAGACAAGAAATAAAGAAGGAATTCCCGAAATTCCCCCGGGAACGAAGTCGTGAGAATTACGCTAGTTGATATTCATATTTGTGAAAGTTAAAGTTTTCGCTTACATGTGGAGAAACAAGGAGTCGTATAAAAATTCTACACAAACATTAAGGTGATAACCCTGGTGGGGCAAAATCAACCAGGCCTTTCAAGTCATGGAATCCGCCCCAGCAGGTCAATTTAGTGTGGCATATTCCGTACATAATTTGTAGCATTGCAATATGCCCCACCAGTAGGGCGGTTTGGTGGGGCAGGGTGAAACAATTCAATATAAGACCTTATAACATAACATACATTCACGCCTTTTTCCCGAAGGGGTAGGCAGAGGTGTACCCAGGACTCAGTCCCATAGTAGATACACCCACAAGACCTTATAATTTATATTAATTGAAATATTAATGTTATCAACCTCAGAAGCAATGAGTTCAAACACAATCGAAGTCTGTATTTGTTGTTGGAGCGAGGTGAGAGTCAATATTCCAAACATTCCGACGGCTTCTGCTGTCTAAAATACAAAAAGTAAATTAAGTTTGGTATTAATTTTTATAACAATATATTTATGATTTTGTATGAAATTTAAACAAGCTTACTAATTGGCTGAGTTCGACGAGCATCACACATTCGCTGACGAGATGATAGAGGTAATATAAACATAATGAAGTTTCAAACAGCTTAGAAATTTCCATCATAAAACTTTAAAAGAAAAATAAATTATTTATTACAGAAACAAGCATTTTGGTCCCTTACTTGTATTATTGAATAGTAATTACTATAAATCGGATAATCGGACGGGATGGAAATCCATGGGGAAGGTCTATGTGCAGCAGTAGACGTCCTATGGCTGATATGATGATGATAATGAATAAATAGTGTAATAATAATTGACAGCCTCGTTGGCTCAGATGGTTGCAACTCTGCTTTCTAGCTGCAGTCCCAGGGTTCGATCGCCGGCTAGGTCAAACATTTGAGTGCATATGAACATGTCTGTTTGATCTGTGTCTGGGTGTTATATAAACCATAAATAAATATGTATATCAGTCTTCTGGTTACCATAGTACAGGCTTCTAGCCTGGTTTGGGACCAGATAACTGTGTGTGGAAAAAAAAAGTTGGAAGTTCTATCCCCGGGCAGGTGAAACATTAGTGCGTATGAGCATGTCTGTTTGATGACTGGGTGCTATAATAGCTATAAAAGAATGTATATCCTTCTGGTTACTATTATTTGTACGCTGTGGAAGTAATAGCACAGCTATAGAATAGTACCCCACTTCTCTAACCGTGGTTGCCGTAAGAATCGGCTAAGGGTTGTCAGATCCAAAGAACGTGCAGCAACGCCTTCTGTGTAAAAACCATCAAACTATGTTTGCCAACACTTCTACCAAGCGTAGCGAGTATTGGCAAAACCTCCCGTTATGAGGGAGGCCTATGTCCATAAATTTTCCGTAGGATTGTGTCAAATTGCTAAGAGGTCGCGTTTCCTGTTAACAACGCAAGTGCACGTTTCTTTTTTATCTGCCGATTTATTTGGTTACCCTAGTTCGAGGGCGTGTGATTCCCAGAAACAGCGGTTTATTCCACTTTGTTCACCTGGGTGATGGTTAGTAAATAAAGTGTTTTTGAATAGAAGTCGGCGTGTATGAAGGTAAAGACAATACTTCATCATCATCATCTCAGCCGTTGGTAATCCACTACTGAACATAGGCCTCCCATTTGCCAATGGCCAAACCCCCCTTCATGGGACAACCCGCCTGCCGTGTCGAGTATTGACTCGACACGGCAGGCGGGTTGTCGAGCGCAGTTTGTTGGTTTGTTGCAGAAGACGCTGCTCTGGATCTGTTAACCCTTAGCCGGCTCTTACGGCAATCACGGGTAGAGAAGGTGGAGCACCATTCTAAAGCCGGTAACTCCACGGCCAAAAAACAATACCAAAGACAATACTTATACTCGGCTAAATTATATAGAAGTACAGCATATCGCACTGCAGCTACGTAATTTTAATATTTTTTAGTCAGAGAGTGTTAAGGATTCCTAGAAAAATAACTTACTTTTTGATTATTTTGTAATGTTCGATACTGTCCAACATTAATTGTTTGATTCTTTGGGATTCATCTTTATTATACAAATATGAATTTGACGGTCGTGGAAACGACATCAAGTATTGGTTAAGTATTTTCAAGTGTCCCCATAAGTTAAACCCAATAATAAATATGTAACAATCAAATATACAGAAACAAGCCGCAACGTCATGAACTATAATCCAATTGCATAAATATACTATTAAATAACCAATGAAATTTGTCGTGTAGTCAAAAGGCAGGTCGTAATAGAAAGCATGTTCGTAAGATCCATTACTTGGTTTGATTGAACTCAACATGCCGTTACGATAATTGTTAAACATTGGCGTCAAATTAAATATCACTACACCGATATATAATTGCAATTGTGTCAATTTAATCATAAAAGTTGCTACTTTATCCACGTCCTTATAAATCTGTAATAACAAAACATAATTAAAACTAAGTAAACCCATCCTTAGATTGACCCGCTAGATGCTTAATAGCGTAAAACTGTCAGAATTTTCGACGACCACAAGCTCACCGAACACCTAGAACCAGTCAGTATGCGCAGAAACATCGGGTCTAAGAGACCCTATGTCTCCCAGTGTTTTTACCGCATTTATAACGGGGAGTATTCTGATAAACCTTTCAACTTGATACTAGGGTCACGGTTCTATCACCGCACTATCCGCAATCGCTTGAGCTCATCCGCACATTATTGATACGTGGACGTCGCACACTGTGCGGTTTTCCCTTTCTTTTCTGCTGCATACGTGCAAATTGTGGAATGATCTACCTGACTCCCTTTGCTGTGGTCTTCCCGTTGGGAGCTCTTCAAAAGGAGAGTGAATGGAGTCTTGAAGGGTCGGCAACATACTGGTAATACCCCTGATGTTGCAGGTATGATATAGGCGGTGGTAACGATGGTAATCGACCATCAGGCGGCCCGTCTGCTTAATTGCCACCTATGGCATAAATAAAATCTATCAGAACTAAAATTATTAGTATAAACTTCAGTTTACCTTCATAGCAAAATCATTTTTGTCTTTGTGGTGAAACAAATGGACCCTTTCTGTGAAATTCCTCGTTACATTTTTATACAACTTCGACCAAGTCATTGCAAGCCTTTGCTATAAATTAAATTAAATTTCTCAGCTAATTTATTCTGAACTAAGTATAATTAGTGATTCGTTTTGTTAAACATACCGGTATTACAATACACGTACTCATGCATATTATATACGTCGGTCCTAACTTAATGAAACTCTGTTCATTATAATTCTTTCTTAGATAACTGACCACAATCACCATACAAGTTACCATTATAATGAATAGAAATTTGGAGCTTCTATAATTTCTATTTTTTCCACCCAAGATTTCATATGGCCAGGATCCAATAGTGCTTAAAGAAAATATTAACTTTTTCATATACGGTATGTCCAAAGGAGATGATTGTTCACTGAAATAATTAAATAGATTTTATTCACAAATATATCTGCCCCAGATGTGGACGTGCATGCCGTTCCCGAATCGGTTTATATAGTCATAAGAAAAAATGTTCTATACAGAATTGAAATGTTTAAATCGTCTGCTAGAGACGCTTAGGCCAATATATATTCACAAACCATCTGCTAGGTCTAACTTTTCTGCACAGTTCTTCTTTATGACAAACCAACGACCCGCACCAGCTTTGCTCAGGGTATTATTATAATATTATAACATAATATGAATTTTCCTCTGGAATCACTCTGTATATTAATGAACAGTCTATTTTTGAAATTGATTTAAAAGTTTTAAGCGTAGAGTAAGCGGCAAGCGACTTTGTTTTATACTATGTATGAAAGAAACCAGATCAGAATGATATAAGAAAATAACTAAGCTGTTCTCTGTTTTTTGACAATTTGATTCTTCTTCTTCTGTTTGTTCTCAAGTCGGTCTACGGTCAATCGTGGTTTCAGAGTTTTCAGGCAATTTTACTAACCTTGACTGTATTTTCCTAGATGACATTGTGGCAATGGTAATGATAACAATGTGATAATCTTTTTTTTTTGCTGCATTTTATAGGTCTTTTAATTGATCTATAATTAGAAGAGTACCTACTTCTTTAATCATTACTGAACAGGTATTAGAGTGTTGGCCCAGACGAGCTAGATTTTCATAAGAATATTTTCAATTTTTTTTTTTTCAATTATTACAGTTTAGGCCTGTAGGTAGATAGGTGCATATACATAGAAGAAATAAAAAAATCCACAGAGTTTTATGGCTCTTTATTAAATTTTGACTTAACACAAGTCTTTTTTTAATAAGCTTTTGAAATAAAAATATTAATTATCTGTTATTATGCGATTAATAAATTTATATTGTGAAATATTTTATAATTTTTGTTGAATACCGAAGATACTCGGTGAGAAATGAGTCTTGTCTTACTAGCGATCAACAGAAGTGCGAAGTAGCATAAAATACGATACCGATGTTTTCAAAATCTGAAATACGGATTGACTTCTGAGAATGAGGTCTTGGGTTCTATTTCTAGTCATGAAAAAAGTGATAGTGGATTTTTCCAGTAGAGATTTTCTCAGTAATAGAATGGGGTCCTGATGGTCAGGGTTTTGTCCGCCAGGTGGTGGCCATAGGCTTGCCCTCTATTAAATGAGACTTGAAAACGTAACTGGCAAAGTGTAAGTGTACGTACCTACTATGGGACTACTATGGGTACACCCCTTGTTTATTTACAATTAAGTACAACCCTAGAACTAACTTGATCTAAAAGAGCATTTTCGACTAGTTATCCTGGAAACTGGAGAAAAATTTACATAAATCGGGTGGGGTGCAGACAAACTTCTTAGCACACGTCCAGACTACGAAAATAACCTACATTCCAAGTTTTAAGTCTCTATGCCTCTAGGATCAGTGGTTTGAGCTCTGCGTTGCATGTCGGTCAGTGAGGATTTTATAATATATAGTGATATACTTTGTTTAAAAAAACTCTTTCGGGAAAAGGGCGTGATGGTATCTTATGTTTTTGTAGATGCTAATTACTAAAATCCAAATTCGTCCAAAAAAGACAATGAATAATCTTACAGAGGCCATAGTTTTAACGCCAACTGGTAGCACACCCAATGCTTTTAATGCCATTGGTTCTTGAACGTTACAAAGATATATCAAAACAATTTTCCTGTTCTTTGTGTCCATACACTCCCAGGGCACCTCATAAACGGCATCTTTTATTGTTTCACTCTGGAAACGATAATAATATATGAATTTAGTAATTATGTACAAAACATCGGCCTTGGTAAGCTTATACTAACACAACGAGCTATGGAGGCTATGCTCGGAAATTCTCTGGAAAACCGAATTAGAAATAAGGAGATTCGTAGACGAACGAAAGTTACCAACATTGCCCAGTGGTTAAACAAGTTGAAGTGGTAATAAGCTGGGCGGATAGGTCGTAGAACTGATAGCCGATGGGGCTAATAGGTTCTTGAATGGAGCCCACGGACCGGTAAGCATAGCGTAGGACATCGATAGGTATAGATAGGCAGACGATCTAATAAAAACAGCGGGAACGCGCTGAATGCAAGCCGTTTAAAACCGATCTAAACTACTTTGACAGCCTCGATGGCTCAGATGGAAGTAACTTTGCTTTCTGTGCCATAGGCCCTGGGTTCGATCCCCGGCCAGGTCAAATATTTGTGTGCACAAACATGTCTGTTTGATCTGTGTCTAGGTGTTATAAGCTTATATAAGTATGTATATCAGTCATCTGGTTACCATAGTACAGGCTTCTACCTAGTTTGGGACCAGATGACCGTGTGTGGAAGTTGGTCCCATAAAAAAAAACTAGATGAAAATCTATGGCGAGGAATATGTTCAGCAGTAGAATTCTCTCGGTTGACATGATGATGAAAAAACTTTGACAAACAATGCTTCCTGTACCTGAGATCCTATAAGCTCAAATACGATGGACATTTGAATAAGTTGCTGGAAAGCACAGAATGTCAACATTCCATAAGTTCCAAAAGCTTCTGGTTTCTGTAAAAAAAATATAAAATTATGTCGCATGTAGATAGATATCATATAGTGTTTTCTAAGCGTAGATGTTGAATACCATTTGCGCAAGCTCGAGAAGTAAAATACATCCAGAAATCTGATGAAAAACATGGTACATACAAATAGTCAAACCAAACGCCATAGATGTCTCGTCCATAAAACTGAAACAAGTTAAGATAAGTTTAGTAAGTGCCCCTTTTTAGAGTTCCGTACCTCAAAAGGAAAAAAGGCACCCTTATACGATTGCTATGTTGTCTTTCTGTCCGTCATACATACAGACACAGTCTGTTAGCATACTTAAAAAGGTATGCCTTAACTATTTATTTGTTTATATAAATAAGCAATTTATTCACTCACTCTTTAATCATCTTGTAATGTTTAATGCTGTCAATCAACAAAGCTTTAATTCCGTTTGATTCTTCTTCATGGTACCAAGGAGGATTTGTCAGATAGTTTGATCTACCACCTCTCATTGCTGGCCTTGGAAAATGTCTCAAGTTATATTTTAGTACTTTTATGTGACCCCAAAGATGAAACACAATCACAGATATGAATAAATCTATAGTAAGAAAACCGCTTGCAACATCAAAAGTAACGAAGCAATTTATGATATAAACAAAAATAAAGCCTTTCAAATCAGTAACGTAGTTGAAGGGAACGTCATAATCGCAAGCTTGGTCGAAAGTAGCGTTCACAGGTCTAACCGATCTGAACATTCCACGATGATAACTATTATATAAAGGTGTTAAATTGTATAGAAGTATTCCACAATATAGTTCGAAATGTATCACTTTTGAGAAAAGCGTCGATATTTTATGGACTTCTTCAAATATCTGAAATTAAAGATGAAATTGTTGTTTCTTTAAAGTAGTACTTTTACCTTTAAATCACAATTTAGGTAGAATAATTATTTATTCATTTAAATAATATATTATATAAATTTTTATGATTATTAATTATATATATTTGGGACTAGATGAACCGTGTTTTTTTTTTTGTTTTATGATAGCGAGTAACAAGACGAGCAAATCAGGTGCCTGATGGTAAGCATCATGATTGCCCATATCAGACACAGTGCCACCCAGTGTTTTTAAGTTCAAAATTCTGCGCGGCACTGCACTGCGCCTGTCACCCTGAGATATGAGTTGTTAAATCTCGTCATGCCCAGTAATTTCGCTGGTAACATTGCCCTTCAGACCGGAACACAGTAATGATTGCACATTACTGCTTGGCGGATGAATAACTGGCAAAGGTGTGGTACTTCCCCAGGCGGCTCCCTGCTAAAGAGGCCTACCACTACTGTGTGTGGTAATTGTCCCATATTATTATTATTATTATTCAATATCAAAATGATTAAATAGGTAATCAAAATTACCTTACCTTCATGGAATACTCATTTTGGTTTTTGTGATATAATAAATGAATTTTGGTCATGAAATTTTTGCATGTATCCTTATACAGTTGGGTCCGAGTTGAACATATTCTTTGCTGAAAAAAAAAATAAGTACCAAATTTTAACCACTAAACAGTGATGCAAATACTCTTGAAACGAGAAGTATGAAATGCGTGCAATTTGTTCGTAGGAAGCTTGATAACACATTTTACTATCGATCAATTTATCTACCAATAGTACAATCGGTTGGCCTATTGGTAAACGTATATGTACCCGTGGTATAACCAGTTGGAACATAGGTACAGTTTCGTCCCATTGGTTCAACTAGTTGAAAATAACAGTTGTACAACAGGTTGGTAGAGAATATAATCGATCGAAAAGTTCTTCTAAATTATTATAGCAATTATTTTATTAAATTATTATTATCATACATACCAACACACAAGAGCACAAAAGTACATTAATATAAGTACGCCCCAAATCCATGAAATTCATGACGCCAATATTCTTCAGTAAATACTTCGCGCATAGTGAATTAAGAACGAGCCAAAAACAAAAAAGGAATTTAGCGTTTCTGATATCGGAGAACCATAGTTTCTGCCCTAATACATCGTGGGGCCAAACTCCGATCGTATTCAAGGAAAATATTATTTTTTGTATGTAGGGTATATCGAATGGGGACTTGTATTCGCTGAAACATAACGGATATTATTAAAACTATTTATGTTTTGTATTGATTGTATGGTTTTTACTTTATACTCGATCGTGTTAGTATATTTATCAAGCTTGTACAATTTACATAATAATTCATCTCATTATATTATAATATAAATCTCCGTAGATGCCCAACGTCTTGGACGACCCCAGACGACGCTATCACAGTTGTAAAATTGGTGACGCTAGGCTCACTCTAAGCTCACAAAACCGACCTCGCCGGCGAAGTCAAACATTTCTTAAGTCTTACGTTCTGGCGACGAACCAAACCGAAGTTCATACGGACTAGGTGCCCTTAAGCTAGTCTCCCTTATACTATATGGGTCGAACGCCTCCTGTACCCATCACTTCCAGAAAAAGCTATAGAGGCTTACAGTTTGTGTGATAAAAATATTGGGTAATGGATAAAAATAATACTTTAGATTTCGGACTAATATATATTAAGTATACGTCCGAGCGTCTCTTAACACTGCTGTTTTAATTTTATAAATTTCTAAACGTAAAATATTTATTATAATATAATTATAACATAGGAATAAACAAAACAAAATATAATTATAATAAAATATGAATTTATCCTTCCTTATTAATATATAACCCACAATAACAGAAAATCAGCGCTTAGTGTTCCTACACTCAGCATAACGCTGAGTCAGAGCCTTTTCGGCGATTTTATGGTGACACTGGCACACACAAATATTGTGTTAAAATAATTATGTATATATATGTATGTAATGTGTATATGCAGGGGTGTATGTATTGTACCTTGTTGATGACGTTAACTGTTTGTACCTATGTGTCACCTATGAGCGTCGAATAAATGTTTTTTCTTTCTTTCTTCTTTCAATGCACCCCCTTCAGTATTACTACACCTTTTTGTAACACGTTGTATATAGTATTTTATATGGCTGAAATTTGATATGTAAGTAGCTAAGATCCATAACCCATAACCTTCCATAAACCAATGTGAATAACAAACACATTGGATTATTTTTCAGCCGGTGTTACAGGCCGCCGCGGGCGTAGCTATTTTTCTAAAAATGTATTAAGATTTATAATTATTTTAATAATTATTTACGTACTTTGGATTAAGCTTTTCTTTATTATGCTTTGCCATAGTGAAGGAAATGTAAATGCTTTATGTACCGAATTTCCATATTTTTTTATATTTATACCCTTGTAAATTACTTGTAATATTATCTAATTGCTTACGAGAAATGTAATAATTAGGTTAGGTTATTTCTGCGTGCGTTATAATTAAATACCTGTGCAATAAATATAGCGTCTGTTTTATAATAATGGAGCGTTGTAGGTAATATAATTATTTCTGTGGTAGAGAGATATGGATGGCGATCTATACCACAGATCACTATATTAGTTGATCTATACACGGTAATATACCTACGAAAAATGTTCATCAATATGTGTTAAATTATCTATTAGGGAAGTGCAGTAGAAGCAATAGGGTAAATGTGGCCAATGTCCAGTGAACTGTCATGTCGCCTGCGGGATACAGGGGCGCGGGGGGCGCGGAGGTATACGACGTGAACCGGGAGAGGTGCGGGCGGCAAGTAAAACGTGCGCCTGCCGCCCGCACCTCTCGCGGTCCCTGTTTACGTCGTAACTCCGCGCCCCTGTGCCCCCGCAGACGAGGACTCAATTAAACACATCCCTTTGCCGATGCTAGTGCTACTGTGGAGGATATTGTAACTATTATTAGTTGTTTTCAGATGGATACTTTTGCCCATAGGATATCGCTATCCTTTCTTCAGCTATCTTATTATGACTTTACTGGCGAAGTGTAGGTAGACTCATGGCTACATACACCTCTGCATGATGTTATGTTTTATTTTTCTTCTCGATGCTATTGCTATTCTCATTAATTTTATTTTCTCTTATAAGCTTACTCTATAGTTTGCACTGTTAAAGTTAATTGAGTTAACCTTGCCTGCATGCATAATATAGGTCCTAGTGTCTTAATCATGAGAAAACGAAGGAATGCCTGTGCCAGTTAATTTTAATTACTCAAACTTATAACTTTTATAATTATAAAACGAACTTTACTATACTAGCCAATTAAGTTGGTAGGAGTATTTTATGCTAAAGTTATCAAAGAACATACAAATATAATATTTTATTAACTAGGTACTCAAAGTAAACAATAACCATAAAATCTTTTATTATTTTTTAATTGATAACACAAAATTAGGAAATTACATAGTATTGGTAGTAAATTGGTAGTACATTGATGACAGATTAATTATTATTTAATAAATAGATATCTAGCATAATAATATGATACATTGTTGTGTCACTAGTTATCGCGGTAGGATTCCCTGTGTTACGATAACTAGTTCTCTGATGTAAAGTCAGTGTTCTGTATGGCGTGCAGGAGTAGATTATGGGTGTGTGTGTGTGGTGTGTATGTGCGGGTCCGGCCGTTATGTGTTGTTATTTTCTAGATTCTAGAAGTCTTAATTTTACGTAATAACATGTAGTAATTTTTATATCTTCAAAAATGTGAGTACGTGTGAGTGAGAGGGCGAATTTGCTTTGGACAGCGCCTTAACAAATTTTTCAGAGTGGGTGCGTCCCGGCAGGGGCGTACCGGAATGGGACCCCAACGGTCTGACCCGTATGTGCGCGAGGGTGGGTATCAATGTAGCTTTCACACACTCACGCTCGGCGCTCAGCCGATATACTCGACGTATTATTAAATACTGATGCTTTCGAAATTTGAAACTACTAAAACAATCGACCAACAATCGAATAAAACAATTATTGTTATAAGATTGGAATCAAAAGGATAGAAGAATCGAATAATTCTATGTTTGTAGTTACTACTTACAACCCAGCGCTAGTTTAAATAAAATATCTTCTAGAGTTTAAAGTAAATGTTTATTAACAGGAATAACTGTGTCTGTTGTTTAATTACTCGATTGTCTATTTGCTAAATTACTCGACTGCTTAAAGGATTAATAGGACTCTACACACCAACAAATGTTGGCGACTTGTGGTGGATTAAAAATCATATTAGCGACATTCATACAAATCCACGTCAACAACAAAAAAGCCGCTGGGTTTTATCTACGGGGCGGCAGTTGCATATCTGTCGTATGTCCTTTATTTAAACGCGACGTACGACTTCTTCAGTAATCATCGGCATTACGCATTTGAAACCTTCCTTTTGAATAACCCAATCCATTGTTACAAACCATGAACCATGTGAAAATCCATTCAGTATACCTATATTATACAATTTACCACGAATAGACACACACACTTTTCTATGTTTAAATAAGCCCCGCCAGCGACAAGGCAGTCGGCAGAGCTTTACTTTAATAATAATTAGTAGTGATATTTATTGTATTTATTTTATTTTAAAATTCAATTATTAAAGTGTGTCAGAAACGAGTCTAGGTTAAGAAGGTGAAATAAAGAGAAAACTAATTAATAAATTTACGTCATTTAGCGATTAACAGTAGTGCGGAGTAGCATATAATAGGATATCGTTGTTTTTAAAATCTGAAATGAAGAGTAGAGTTTAATGATGACAAACAATTATTATTACAATATTTATACAAAATGTGTAATAATACAAATGTAATAATACTAAAGGGTAACGCTAAGGGCTCCGCCGTGGAGTTACTCGCTTTAGAATAGTGTTCCACCCTCTCTATCTGTGGTTGCCGAAAGAGCCGGCTAAGGGTTAACAGATCCAGAGGACCGGCAGCAGCGTCCTCTTCAAAAAACCATTGAACTGCGCACGACAACCCGCCTGCCCGCTTGTCGAGTATTGGCAAAACCCCTCCTTTATGGGGGAGGCCTATGATCAGTAGTGGATTACCAACGGCTGAGATTATGATGATGAAAGGGTTAGGCAGAGTACCTTCCCATTTTCACCTATGCCATGCTACTTTCAAGTTTGAAACTGATCAGTTCAGGGGTTGTCTAGTTATAGAAGACTAGCCCCGCAGTTTCACCCGCTTAGTCTTCGTTCCCGTACTTTTTATCCCGGAATATCGGGATATGAAGTTACCCTTTGTGTTCAGGGTCTAAACTATCTACATACCAAATTTCAGCTCTATCGGTTCAGTAGTTTTAGCGTGAAAACGGAACTAACATACACACAAAAACAGCACTAGAGTGCGCTGGGATCGAGTTAGAACACGAGAAGTAGCGTTTTGTTTACCTGTTAAAAAGGTAATTTATTACATTATACTGAGATTTAAGACTTATAACATTTATGACGAGGACAGCCTCGTTAGCTCAGTTGGTAGTTCAATTCCCGGCCGCCGGCCAGGCCAAACATTCTGTGTGCATGAACATGTCTGTTTCATCTGTGTCTGGGTGGTATAAGCTTAAATAAGTATGTATTTTAGTCACGACAACCTCGGTGGTGTAGAGGGCGCATGCTCGACTGCCAATCAAGAGGTCCCGGGTTCGATCCCCAGGTCAGGCAGCGTTAAATATTGGATTTTTCCATTAGGAATTATCTCAATAACTGCCTGAGTCTGGAACTGTGCCCGGCAATAGGCTCACCCCCTATTACATGGGACCAATAACATACTGGCGTAATGTGGGTGTATCTACTATGGGACTGAGTCTTGGGTACACCTCTGCCTACCCCTTCTGGAAAAAGACGTGAATGTATGTTTTTTATATCAGTCATCTGGTTACCATAGTACAGGCTTCTAGCCTAGTTTGGGATAAGATGACCGTGTGTGGAAGTTGTCCCATATTATTATTATAAGTAGGATGCCACAATTTTATTCTCAAAGGATAAAAATCCTGTCTCAGCTTAAATCTTGGATGGATGGGATGGATGTTTGTAACTCTTTCAAGCCAAAACTACTGAACCGATTGGGCTGAAATTCAGTATATAGATAGTTTACACCCTGAAATAACATAAAAAGTACTTTTTATCCCAATATTCCCACGGGAACGATGACCACGCGGGTGAAACCGCGATCACAGCTAGTTAACTTTAAGTGTGAAGAGATCTTACAGATGCCATAGTTCTTACTCCAACCGGTACCATGCCCATTGCTTTGAAAGCCATATTTTTTTGCACGTTACAAAGATATATCAGAACAATCTTCCTGTTCTTTATACCCATACACTCCCAGGGCACTTCATAAACAGCATCTTTTAATGTTTCACTCTGAAACATAAGAAAATTAAAATAAGAGCAAGATTATCAGGACAGGGGTCTTAGCAGTTTGACACAATCCTTTGGAAAATTTATAAAATCGATGTTTTGTATTCCCCTGTTTCGTCCAAAATCAGAATTCTCGTTCTCGTAACGTAGTTTCATGCAAACGCCAAGCAATCGCTGTAGCGTTTTAGGCGCTCCGTTTACAAGGGAACTTTAAGTTTCGTATTGCGACAACAGGCAACTAGTGTTCAGTTGCTGCAATGGACAACCGAATCAGTTTCAAATTGCCAAAGCTTGCAACTGCCCAATTTATACTATAGTTGTGTCACAGTTTCTAGTATCTCTAATTGGCAATCGCAATCAGTCGAACGATTTCAAAAGTTTATTAAGAATCATATACTCAGAATTTTATTTGCTACATCTGGCAACTTTTTACGAAAACTTTCAAAAAGTTGATAGTTTCATAAATAACATGATGATTTCTTCAACTTAAATTGCCCTGCATGTGGTGCTTTAATTTTAATGCCTTAAGGGAAAGCCTGTTTTAAGCTGAGGATAGCAGTTGACACAAAATATGAATAACAGCAAGTGATTATACTTGCTGTTTTTTTAGATATAAAAATACCTAAAAATAATACTCGCAATTAGCCGTCGCATCGACTTGTATGTAGTGTGCGCATTTATTTTTTTATTAATAATAGGCACAGGAGCCTATCCAACTGAGTCAGGAATCGCTATCGCGCTTTCATCCTATTTCATTCATCTTCATCTTTCCCGCACTCCTTCATTCAACATCTGGCGCTATCACGCATTCGTCCCATTCCTTTGTGGGTGTGTTTTTTATGCAGTATACATCTGCCGAGTGATAATGAAAGTAAGGCCTACTTGCACGCAAATTAGGGTTACTAAATAAATGTTGAGTTTTTATCACTGGGTTAGATGGTTTGAATGTTTTAAGAGTTTTCTCCTACATGCTGATGGCGCAAGATAAATTATTTATTTGACCCTATGTTATTTGTTAACATTGGCTCAATTACGGTAACCTTCATAGGCTTAAGGGCTCGTCCAGATCTGGCGAATGTACCGCTCGCGCGCTGTAGCTGCAATCCTTCGTGCATTTGATGTTCGCATGCGGCGCGCGCTTGGGGTTAAAGTAGCAGTGAAATGAGATGCACGCGCCCTCGCCAGATCTGGACGAGCCCTAAGAATATTGTTTTATTCTACCTGAGTTCCTATGAGTTCAAATACAATTGACAATACCATGAGTTGTTGAAAGCAAAATAAAGTCAACATCCCAAATGCTCCAAAAGCTTGTAGATCCTGAAATTACAAAAAAAAAATTAACTTGAATTTTGAATTTGAACTAGTTATGTGAAAAAAAATCACATATTAGAACAAGTTACCAATTCTGAAAGTTCCAGAAGTAAAATACATCCGACAATCTGATGATAAAACAGATAAACACAAATAGTTAACCCAAACGCTTCAGACATCCCGTCCACGAAACTAAAACAAAAAGCTATTATAAGTACCTACTCAATATTGTCCCCGTTTCTCATATAATAAGCTTGTTTTTTTCTTTTCAGTTAATATTTTTGAAAAGTTTTATATTTTTTTAATAATATATTTTCTGTCGTACAGAATTACACTCAATCTATCAAAACTATAATAACTTTGAAGAAAGGTATCTCACTCTTTAATCATTTTGTGATGTTCTATGCTGTTAACCAACAAAGCTTTAATCTCGTTTGATTCTTTGTCATCATACCAAGGAGGATTCGTCACAGGATTTGACCGAACACCTCTCATTGCTGGCCGTGGGAAGCTTCTCAAGTTATGTTGTAGTATTTTCAAGTGACCACATACGTGAAACCCAATCACGGAGATATATGTATCAATGATACAAGCATAGCTTGCAACGTCATAAGAAGTTATACAATTAATGATATAGACGAAGATAAAGCCTTTGAAATCGGTGTAATAGTCAAAAGGAACGTCATAATTGACAGCTTGATCATAAGTAGCATTAATTGGTTTAACAGTTTTGAACATTCCACGTTGATAACTGTTGTACAGTGGCGTTAAATTGTAAAAACATACTCCAAAATATAGTTCAAAGTGTAGTAAGTATGTGAAGTTTGCTGACAATTTCTCAATGTCTTTATAAATCTGAAAAAAAAAATGAATCAGTAAGTCAAAATCTATTAAACTTAATTTAAAATGAAATTATTTTTAAACAAAGGAATATTATGATCTATTTACACACATATATGCCCAGCCCGTTTTTCCTTTTCTTTTCCATTTTTGTATCACATTGTAGAATTTTTTTCCCATTTTTTTTCTGTTCCGTTTTTGGCTCCGTGGGCATATAGGGGTTAAAATTAATGTTTAATTAATTGGATTTATATTCAAATACAAACATTAACCTTCATATAATAGTCGTTTTTGTCTTTGTGATAAAATAAATGAAATTTTTGTATAAACGCTTTGCACGTCTCTTTATATTTGTTAGACCAAGTTGAACATATCCTTTGCTGAAAAAACAATTCATATGTTTCACATACACTTTATATTAATATGAATAGAATGCATCCTATTAATGAATTTACGCAATCAATGGCTTTCCCCATCATTCAGTTCCAATCACGTAGTCACTGGAAACTCATCGGCTGAAAATTTGGTTGATCGCGATTATTGTGTGCAGAAATTACAAATCCAGTTTATAACCATTTTACTCCTCACATTATAACGTCGTAACTTTCACTATTTTTATTGCCTCTACATTAAATAAATAAACTTGTAAATTTTTCATTCATTTTAATTTTATTTAGTAATAATATAATATGGGACAACTTCCACACACGGCCATCTAGTTCCAAACTAGGCTAGAAGCCTGTGCTATAGTAACCAGATGACTTATATAAAAAACATACATTCACGCCTTTTTCCAGAAGGGGTAGGCAGAGGTGTACCCAAGACTCAGTCCCATAGTAGATACACCCACATTCGCCAGTATGTTATTGGTCCCATGTAATAGGGGGCACACAAATGTTTGACCTGGCCGGGGATCGAACACGGGGCCTGCGGCACAAAAAGCAGAGTTACTACCATCTGAGCCAATGAGGCTGTCCTTTGTTTCATTTGATATAAAATCCCAATCCCATCCCAGTTTCCACTAATATCGTTAAATATGCGAAATTTTATTTATATATATATATATATAATATATATATATATATATATATATATATATATATATATATATATATATATATATACATTTTAAACCCTTGAAGAAAATATAACTTTCAATGGGTATAACCGGGGGCCTCAATAAGTCATAATACATAGGTATATAGAATCCAACTCGGCTGGGCAGCATTCGGAAATGTACGCAACGTCTTCTCAACAAAAATGCAGGTTCGGAGGTCATCGAAAGTTCTCGTTTATGTTACCAGTTATAACTTATGGCTCTGAAACGTGGTCTTTGGGGGGTCTTCGGCTATGTGCCTTATAAGTAAGCTCAAAGCAGCATAACAAGCCCGGGATTTCTCTAAAATATCGAATTAGAAATGATGAGATCCGTAGACGAAAGAAAATTACCGACATAGCCCAGCGGATAAGCCAGTTTAGGTGGCAATGGGCAGGGCACATAGCACTTTGAACTGATGGCCGATGGGACTGTAAGGTTCTCGAATGGAGACCAATTTCATATTATACAGAATAGGTCCTGACCGCGCAAGGCGGTGCCGTGATATTGTGACCGTGATATAGACATCTCCAGAAACTAAGTGTATTCAGAAATGTTGAATATCAGCTATAATATTGTGAATAATACTAGTAAATTAAATATTTTGAACATACAAGTTTTATTAATGTCTGAGTTTGGATCCTTGGTGGACAGAATTATCCTACTAATATTATAAATCTCAAATTTCAGTATAATGTAAAAAACTTAAGTTTTTAACATGTAAACAAAACGTTTGTGAGTTCTAACTTTTCTCCAGCGTCATCTAGTGCGGTTTTGGTACGATTGATTGATGGATGAATGTTTGTTACCCTTTTACGCCAAAACTACTGTACAGATTCAACTCAAACTCAAACTCAAACAGATTTATTCAAATAGGTCATAATCTGACACTTTTGCACGTCAACAAAGATAAACAGTACTGAGTCTACCATGCGTTCGGAAAGATACCTCTACAAGAAGAACGCACAAGAAACTTGTAGGGCTTAATTTTTTCAACAGATAGTTTTACATTATTTGGTTTGGTTACATTCGTTTTCTTTAAAGGTGCCGCGAGGCGGCTATGCAGAAGTTTCCAGGCATCTTTGTCCTCAATTTGGTTGATTGGGCTGAAATTTTGTATGTAGGTAGCTTAGACCCTGGAATAATACATAGAGTACTTTTTTCCCCGATATTCCCACGGGAACGATGTCTACGCGGGTGAAACCGCGGGGCACAGCTAGTAAATAATACGAGTAGGTACTGCTCTATAGATATTATATAGATAGATAGATAGATAGATAAACTCTTTATGTCACCTGGTTGTGCTGCATTGGGTTTATAAAACTACTGATAAATAGGTGTGCCCCGCAGTTGTTTCCGCGTAGTCATTGTTCCCGAAGAAATGTCGACATAATAATGACACCATAGTTATTCCAGGGTCTAAGCTACCTACATACCAAAGTTCTCAATCCGTTAAGTAGTTTTGGTGGGAAGACGGAACGAACATACACACACACCTATACACACGCACCGAAAAACTTTCGCAGTTATAGTATTAAAAGTGCGATATTATATTACTTTCCCGAATATAAAAATAATTAATTTCAAAACTCATTGTTTTTACACAATTAGTGGTCAACCTATGACCACGTCAAATTGGGCGTATCCGAGTCTCTGTAAAGCAATTCTTCACCACAAAAGCATTTCTGATTTACATGCACACTAGTATTGCGCTACGCACACTACAATTTGAAAGGGCCGCATATTCAAAGCTGTTGTTTTATTAATGCGGTATCTGATCAAATCGATAATAACAATAATATAGAATCACAAACCATCATAACACCGGCTAACATAATATTTGTAAAAGATAGCCCAAATTCTACGAATTTCATAGAGTGAAAATTCCTAATCAAATGCATAACACACATTGTTAAAGCTATGCAATAATAACTAAACATCATTTTCGTGTTTCTGAAGTCGGAGAACCATTGTTTTTGTCCTAAAATCTCGTGCGGCCATACTCCAATTGTATTCAAAGAAAATATTAGTTTTTGTATGTATGGAATATCACATGGCGATGTATATGCCCTGAAAAAGAGAAAGGATATACCAACTAGTTATAATATAGGTGCTCAAAAATAATATCGAATTATTGTAAAATGCCTCTGTCAATAACTTTTTTTTATATATATTTATTTATTTAATTAAACTTAAAATGACATCCCAAAGGGTGCGTATTTAACAGGATACAGGACCTCTTAGCAGTTTGACACAACCCTATGGAAAATTTACGAAATCGATATTTGGTATTCACGTGTTTCCTCCGAGAATAATTGATAATTGATTTTATCCATAAATTTATATCTTGAAAATTAGAAGATGAATTAGGCTATGTCCCTGTTATTGTATTATTGTTCCTTAACTCTTCATTTATTTCTATTGAACGTCTAATTACGCGAGTACAGGTTTTCATGTTTTTAAAGGGTCATACTTCATTTAACAATGAGTATGTAGAAAAATGAAAATAATAAAGTCCAGGGACACCTCTCCTACCCTTAGCCGCTCACACCAACGTTGCCCCTCTCGTCGCCCTTTTTCCCATGTGGTGGGCGGCCTTTATGGGGGGTCCTTTTAGTGAGTGGCGAGTCATCGCTTGCCGTCATATTTCACCATGAGACGGAAGTGGCAGGTGCCGGAGTCTCTAGCAATAGCCCGGTTCCCATCCATCTAGAAATCACACCTATAGACCAATCAAGTAGTATCCATCCATTCACAATAGACCTTGTACCTAGCGGGGGCTGTCTTTGAGGTCACCTTAAAAAAAAACTGTAGATGGTTTCAGAGATGGACCCCGATAGGTGCTATACATTACCTTTAGATTAAAAGCTCAAAGGGGCCTCTGCACGTTGGACTTAAAACAAAAATGGTCTCCGTGCACGCCTATCAAAAGACCGGGTATATCCCGTGTTTTCGAGCGACATAATAATAATAATATGGGACAACTTCCACACACGGTCATCTGGTCCCAAACTAGGCTAGAAGCCTGTACTATGGTAACCAGATGACTGATATACATACTTATATAAGCTTATTACACCCAGACACAGATCAAACAGATATGTTCATGCACATAAATGTTTGACCTGGCCGGGGATCGAACCCGGGCCCTGCGGCACAGAAAGCAGAGTTTCTACCATCTGTGCCAACGAGGCTGTCAAATGACAGGGACATGGTCACTGAAGACCTAGATTTTATTAAAAAACCATTGCTCTGACGCAGTTATCTAGGGAGGAAACACGGGAATACGTTTGTATGGAAAAATCACCCCTCATGTAACCTCTTAAGTCGTAAATATAGGCCTACCTACCTACTCATATTTCGTGGCAAAACGGGCCGTACAAACGTTTATTATTTTATTTATTAACCTCGGCCTTTTGGTTGTGTTGAGAATAAGACGACGAATTTTCTCGTTAACCACATATATAAATAAAATATTAGCACATTTAAGCCCCTTTTTGCCATAAACCATCATTATGTTCTATTACTAAAGTCCAAAAATTATTAAATACATACCCTGGCATTTTCTTTACTTTATTCTTCACCATGATGGAATAGAATTTAACGCAACAGTTACAGTTCTCATTATATTATATCTAAGATCTAATAACAAATTCATGATTTAATTAAATAAATAATCTATAATCACCCATTTTATATTATTACTACTATTATTTTAAATATAATTAAATGTCTCCTATTAAAGAAAGGTTTCCTTGTTTTCTAAATGTGTTCAATAAAGCAGTAAGAGATGTTTTAAACTTTTTATTATCAGCGGCGTGATTCACGATAAAGTTTGAGTTTAAAATAAGCCTGCCGGCCGCTGGATGGGAATTTATTTGCATGCGCAAAGGAAAGCAACTAACTAGGTGTGCTTGAGTACCTAGTACAGTAGATTACCTGACCACCGCATAGTTCTTCCAATGAGATCACTGGAGATTTCACTGGAATCACCTTTAGGTCTTTATTCTGTTGTGGAAGGTAAACAAGGACAAAATTACATTGAACCGATGAATGGAATATGTGGTATTATGCGATTATACCAATTAAATATTTTTTCAGTAATAAATCGTGCATTCTGGAGTTAATTTTGTGACAAGCAGTGTGGACCAATTATTATGGACGCGATCTATCTTCATAATGACATACCTACCCTACCTACTAAAGACCACTTTTACTAATAAAACCGCCACTACATAATGATGTATTTAAATTTCCTATGTATTTTTCATTTTATACAGTCTCAATTTCTTTAATATAAATTTTCAGTGATTTCCAGATTGTGAATAAAATTTTTCTATCTGCAATAGATACCTAGTTAGCTAAGTAACCTTGCATAAGAAATTAAACATTTATAGGCACAATAATATTCTTTTATTATTATAAAAGTTAATTGAGACAACCTTTTCCATTGCGTTAATTAAAATAATTTTATTTTAATTACTTAAGCTTAGATGAATTATTAATTATTGGCATATTATAAAGATCAATTATTTCAATGATCTACTTTTTGACTATGAAAACCATTTTTTTGTAACAAATTAAATTGTTCCGTTTCATAAAACGCAAACTGTAACTGTCTGACTTGGACAAAGTAGTAAATTCGTCCAAGCTGTCTATTATCTATATGGACGTAGGCATCTACTAAGAAAACATTTTCTAAAATTCAATCCCTCAAATTTCCTTCAAATTATATAGGGAAAATCAAACTTGCCGTTTGCGAAGCCACGGGCCATAAGTTAGTAAATTATTAACCTTTTAAACTAGGTTCACAGGTCAAAACATTTTTTTGTGAATGTAAAATGTATTTGCCTGCAGAGGCAGGTGAAATTCAGCACAACTCGTACATTTTGTAGCACGCCAAGTGAATTATTGTTATATTCCGCAAGGACGTTCTTTAGAGCCAGTTTGGATTTTAGAATAGAAAACAAGTGGTAACTTTATTGCTTCACTTTAAAGCATTACCTACAAAACTGTTTTTTCTAGAGATTTAGGCACACGAGAAATTAGTATTATTGAAAGCACACATCATAGTTATGATTGAAGTATATCAATGTCTATGCAATGTATAATATCTTAGTACGTGTTTGTACCTCTTACTTACCAGATTCTTTACAATAGTTAAAGGCCGAGTTTCACCAGAAAACTTTAACATTAACTTAAACTTAACCGACCCTCATTATCTGCGGTTATACCAGTATTACACATTGCCCGTTAATTTTAACTCTATTTTTGACATAATTTTAACAGTTTCTTACTAAATGTACGTAATGTTACATAATATTGATCTAACCAGAAATATATGGTGTAAATCAGCGTAAGTAGCTGCATCCTATCCCTTTTTGCTTACTTGTAATTACCTCTAAATAAATGCTGAGTCATTAAGCAATAGTTTATAATATTTAACTATTTTTATTAGATAACAATTATTTGTAACATTATTTGGTGACGGAATTACCGTCAGCTCGCACAAAGCTAATTTCCCCATCATTTGTCATGAAAATGGCGAAACAATGGACTCACTTCCATCTTTCGTTTTCAAGTCAAGTAAAGAGTAAGAATAGGTTTTTACTGAACAAGCTTGCTCTAACTTAGGACACATCATCTTACCAGCAGGTGAGATTGCAGTCAAACGCCTATTTAATCTAACATATTATAAAAAAAAATAAACATAATATTATTTTGAGCGATTTATTGTTAATTTATTGTTATTGAACTGAACTGACAATATGAGTTGTCCACATAACCCGTATGAATGTACTCGAGCAGTGTATACTCTTTCTGTGGAGAAACCTGTTATGTTAGTAATAAATTAAAAAAAGTGAACTTTAACATTATGACTACTCATTAACATGAATTATAATCCCATAACAAAGCTAGGTTTCTAGTTTTTGTAGAGACTCCAGATAGAAATCTGTGGGAAATGCGCCTTTTACGCGATATTATCCTGAATAATTAGATTATCTGCAATCGACGACTCTTCAGGGAAATCACAGACATTATCCTACCTTGGACTTGTAGCACAGAATCTTGTAGTCCACTCTCGCAATTGATTCAGTTCTTTAATAACATTAACCGATGATTAAACACTAGGGGATTCACTGATTAAACACTGAAGTATTCTTTAGTAGTATTCGTATTAATTAGGAACAACCTATCGAGCAACGGTGCTAGATGCCCTTCACAGATAAGTATCCTAACTCAAACTCAAATTAAAAAATATTTATTAAAATGGATCAAAATCTGACATTTACACGTCAATGAAGATAAACAGTAATGAGTCTACCGTATATTCGGAAAGAAACCTCTACAAGAAGAACGCTCAAGAAACTTATAGGGCTTAATTTTTCATCTGATAGTTTTACAATATTTTGAGTTTGGTTACATTCTTTTTTTGGATGGTGCCGTGTGATGGCTATGCAGGAGTTTCCAGGGATATTTGTTCTCTATGTACTGTTTGTCTTTATAATATGCCTTCTCTAGTGAAGTAGATTTTAATATATTTTAGTATTTTAAATACTCGTATTGGATTATTCCATTAGGAATTATCTCAATAACTGCCTGGAGTCTGGAACTGTGCCCGGTAGATGGCAATAGGCTCGCCCCCTATTACATGGGACCAATAACATACTGGCGAAATGTGGGTGTATCTACTATGGGACTGAGTTCTTGGGTACACCTCTGCCTACCCCTTCGGGAAAAAGGCATGAATGTATGTTACATTCACTCATCAACGCCTTCAACCCTCAACACATAGACATAGAGAACTGACATTTTGCACAAGGGTTTCCACAATGATGTAGACAAGAAACTCCTGAAATTCCGAAGGTAACAAATTCGCGGGAATAACGCTAGTTTACAATATAGATTTACTGCTAATTAGACGACATCCTTTTAAAAGGTCATTGAAGCCATCATATTGAACAACTAAATACTCTGAAATTCCTGCGGTAAATGTAAAGTAGACTCTTTTTACGCACTTAGACCCTTATGTAGTGTATTTAGTAAATAGTGTAAGAATTGGCGGTCTTATCGTTAAAAACGATCCCTTTCAGACAACCGTGCAGGGAGAGGAGAGTACCGTAAATCACATTTTGGTCAGTGGGGTAACAAAAAATAATAAATATGACTGATATTTAATTAGTGCGTTGTACGTGAATTCCTGACCAATCTAGCTAGCCTAACTCCGCCTAGAAGCTCAGAAGCTTCCAGGGAACTTCGCAGGTTTCGCGAAGTGACCTCACTTTTCCGAGGATTTGTTCACGTTGAAGGGCTACTGCCTCGCATTCCAGGACTACGTGGGCAACCGTTTCTTCCGCCACGAAACAGCCTCTGCATAAAGGACTGTCTGTGGCGTTTATTACGAATAAGTGTTTGTTCAAGAAACAGTGACCTGTTATAGCCTCTTATCATTATTTTAAAGTTCTTTCTGTTTAGACTTAACAGAGGCTTCTTGAGCCGCGTGTTTAAAGCGGCTTACGGTCCTTGCGGTATTGACAAGGTTTATAATAATGTATGGAACAACTGATTTTCTCAGCAATTTTAAACATACATTCACGCCTTTTTCCCGAAGGCAAGGAAGGGGTAGGCAGAGGTGTACCCAGGACTCAGTCCCATAGTACATACAGTTAATCATTAATTATAATGCAGAATTATGTTTATACCTTCAGAGTAGCGAAGCAATTGGAATGTAAGTACGGACTATTTTGACTGTTAATTCCTTCCATCAACTCATTATAATGTCTATTGTGTTTGAACTTATAGGCTCTCAGGTAATTATTAATATTTTTTTAGGTTTATTTTCTAAATTGTAACAAGATGTTTAGGAAATAAAATTACACCACACTTACGTAAATTAAGTTTTTGGGAAGTTTCCTTAAAAGGAAAAAAAAGGAACACTTATAGGTTCTCATTATTGTCCGTCTGTCTGTCTGTCAGTCTGTTTATCTGTCTGTCTGTGTGTCTGTCAAGACTCTTTTTCCCGGTAGCTCACTGAGGTATCAAATTGAAACTGACATCAACAACTCTAGTCTATAGTCCCTTGCTGATTTGAAACATCAAAAGTCTACATTAACAATATTAAAAGATACGGCCATTTTACCGCACATTTGCATACTTTGCGCAACGGGCTGAAAATCTCTAGGGCACTTCCCGTTGGTCTAGCATCATGAGCATGATCATGGGTAAATCAGGGATCTATTAGAGCTAATGTTATTTATCTAGGTATATTAATATTGTATATATTATTATGTATGTATATATTTATACTCATGTTAAACATTAAAGTAGGTGTATTTATTATTTTAATTTATTTATGTATTATGCCTATATATTGTAAATTCCTAGAACAAGAATATTTAGTTTTTAGTTCCAATTTTTCCGTTTTTTTTTTTTTTTGAAAAAATTGAAACTAAAAACTAAATATTCTTGTTCTAGGAGTTTGTAATGGAGTTCCGAAAAGTAACGCCAAATTCAATCAATTAACCTATATATTGTGTTTTATATATAAGTACATGGTGTAGACTATTATTATATATTTTTGGTTTTATGATTATTTGCTGTTTGTTTTATGTTTTGTTTAATTAAGTAGTTTTAGTTATTTTAAAGTTTTCATGTTTTGCGCTCCACCCAATTTCTGTAACATTTTTTCTAGTTTTTGGGTTAACTAGTAGAAAATGCTACACTAGCATTAAGTTAGTCCTAGCGTTGTGCTGAATTATAAATAAATAAATAAATAAATGAGCAAGATCATTAAGGCAATAAGCAAGATCTTATATCACAAGTAAAAAAGGAATAAATCCCAAAACCGTAAACAAAAAATGATATTATTAACTTAGCAGTAAATTTGAACTAGATGACGATGTTCATAGAATGCCTTGACAATTGATTTATGTCAATACATACATGTATTTTCAGTATCATTTCAGTCATTCTTGAATGCATGAATGAAAACTCTTTATTGGTACCATAATATTACAGAAGTACTTAATATTTTTTTTTGTAGTGGTAGGCCTCTTTTGCAGAGGCCGCCTGGGGAAGTACCTCACCTTTGCCAGTAATCCGCCAAGCAGTAATGTGCAAACATTACTGTGTTCCGGTCTGAAGGCCAAAAATACCAGCGAAATTGCGGGGCATGACGTGTTTCAACAACTAATATCTCAGGGTGACAGGCGCAGTATACAGTGCCGCGCAGAATTTTGAATTTTAAAACACTGGGTGGCACTGTGTCTGTTATTGGCAATGATGCTTATCATCAGGTACTTGATTTGCTCGTCTTGTTACTTCACTATCATAAAAAAAAAAAACTGGCGGCCTTATCGCGATCTCTTTCAGACAACTATGGTGGGAAAGAAAATATATAATATACAGAAGGGACGGTGGTGTCAAACACAAATACTTAACTAAAATAATATTATTTTTAAACTATGAGGTTCTATAGTTAGCTTTTAATATATGCAGTACAAGCTTACACGGCAAATTTAAATGTTCTGCCACATAGATATTGTCAAAAAAAATTTATGGAAACACCTTAGCGCTATGAAATATACTTTGCGACCTATTCTCATACCTACCAAATATACACAAAAAATTTCATAAATATCGGTCAAGCCGTTTCGGAGGAGTTTGGTTACAAACACTGTGACACGAGAATGCAACACGCATTTGACATATTTATTGTAGTATAGAGATAGTTTCTAATCTGCGGCTGACCCCTAAATAAAACGAGGCTTCAAAATTTACATAGGTACAAAATAATAAAACGAATATTTTAATAGAACATAATATATTATTTAATAAGTAAAATTTGTGAATTTTAATCGCTATCATACAAAACTCTAAGAAATAAGATTATAATAGGATTAAAAGGTATAATGTAATATAATATAATATATAATATAATGTCACAGCATAAAGCTCTTAGTATTTTTATGTAAAATTCTGTGCATATTTTACCGTCTACAAAGTGCTTAGTTTACGACCTTATCATCTCTCGAGACTCGAGAGTATTGGAAACACGCGGTGCGGGGTACCTATTATTTTGTTTGAAATAAAGCGAATACACACGGTGCCTTTTTAATGTACTGAAAGGTGATTTCATTGCTGTTTAGCCGCTAAAGTGCGTAGTAACATGAAGTAGGAGATTGAAGATTTCAAGATCTGCAAACAAGATAGCGTTAGTTCTAAAACTCAACTACTAAATACCGGCTCAATCATTGAAATCAGCTAAATAAATAGTATAAGGAGCTTCAGTGTGGGTGGATGGATAATTGTTACTATATCACGTCAAAACTATAGAACCGATTGGGCTGAAATTCGGTGTGTACTAGATAGTTTAGACCATGGAATAACACATAGGGTATTTTTTATATTACACACGGTGCTGCTCGCCAGTTCTGTTAGCTTGAACTTGGCTTGACACGCTACTGCGTATGTCGATCCCGATATTCCCACGGAAAACAATACTACGCGGGTGAAACCGCGGGGCACATCTAGTAGTCAATTTATCTATCTATACCCTGTCTAGTTTAGCCTGAACAATGACAGCTGAACAAAAATCAATTTTTTTCTGGTCATATTTCTATAAATTTGTTCCATAAATGCTGTCTGATCGGGTAAATTAATATTATAATAAACTAAGAACCCTCTTAGAACTTAATTTACTGGAATTATAGCCAAAAAATTGATTTTTGTTTAGCTGTCATTGTTCAAGCTATATCTGACAAAGCGTAACATCGCGAAGGGTTCCCATTCTCTTAAAAGATACAACACATTTTACGGGTTATTTTATTAGTTCCATCGGTTCCATGTTATATGAGGCGAGCTTGTTGCCACCAACCTGACATAAATCTAGACTTTAGGCTGCTATTGAAAAAATACTTAATGGAAAATCCAGTAACACTGCTCGATCTGTGAATGGAACACACTAAACCAATGAATGAGGAATTTGATAGTAAATGTTATATATACTTACATTGACTACTTACTTATATTATATAACTTTTGGTTTATTGTGTTACATTATCCCGTCTTTTAAAACAGTCTAATGATGAACATGTCTCTATCACGGAGTAAAATTAAGAACCATACATATTCTTACCGATGCCATCGTTTTGACACCAACGGGCAATAAGCCCAAAGCTTTTAAATCCATTGGTGTTTGAACGTCACACAGAAACATCAGTACTATTTTCCTGTTTTCTATACCCATACATTCCCATGGCACATCGTATACTGCATCTTTGATTGTTTCACTCTGCAAGTGTAAGTACAAAATCTATATTAAGTATATAAAATTCTTGTGTCACAGTGTTTGTAACCAAACTCCTCCGAAACGGTTTGACCGATTTTTATGAAAATTTTTGTGTGTATTTGGTAGGTATGAGAATAGGTCGTAAAGTATATTTCATAGCGCTAAGGTGTCCCTAAAAATTTTTTTTGACAAAATTTATGTGGCAGAACAATTACATTTGCCGGGTAAGCTTGTACTGCATATATTAATAAATGCTAATTATAGGACCTCATACTTTAAAAATAATATAATTTTAGCTCAGTATTTGTGTTTGATACCACCGTCCCTTCTTTAAATTATGTATTTTCTTTCCCTCCATGGTTATCTGAAAGAGATCGCGATAAGGCCGCCAGTTTCTTTTTTTTATGATAGTGAAGTAACAAGACGAGCAAATCAAGTACCTGATGGTAAGCATCATTGCCAATAACAGACACCACCATAACAGTGCCACCCAGTGTTTTAATTCAAAATTCTGCGCGGCACTGTACTGCGCCTGTCACCCTGAGATATTAGTTGTTGAAACTCGTCATGCCCCGTAATTTCGCTGGTATTATTGGCCGACCGAAACACAGTAATGTTAGCACATTACTGCTTGGCGGATGAATAACTGGCAAAGGTGAGGTACTTCCCCAGGTGGCCCCCTGCAAAAGAGGCCTACCACTACAAAAAAGTTGTTACTTCTGTTATATTGTGTTACCAATAAAGAATTTTTTAATTCATTCATTCAAGAATGACTGAAATGATACTGAAAATACATGTATGTATTGACATAAATCAATTGTTATGGCATGCTATGAACATCGTCATCTAGTTAAAATTTACTGCTAAGTTAATAATATCATTTTTTGTTTACGGTTTTGGGATTTATTCCTTTTTTACTTGTGATATAAGATCTTGCTTATCGCCATAATGATCTTGCTCATGATGCTAGACCAACGGGAAGTGCCCTAGAGGTTTTCAGCCCGTTGCGCAAAGTATGCAAATGTGCGGCAAAATGGGTTTGATTGTGTTGATGTAGACTTATGATGTTTCAAATCAGAATAGAATAGAATAATACTTTATTGCATACCAAAAACAGTTTTACAAGACACAATACAAAAGATGTGGTAAACAACAGGCGGTCTTATCGCGTAAAGCAATTCTTATAGACAACCTGGAGATGGAAAAGGACAGTAATCATTTAACGACGACGGCGGCAGGGGACTATATATAGACTTGAGTTGTTGATGTCAGTTTCAATTTGATACCTCAGTGAGTTACCGAGAAAAAGAGTCTTGACAGACACACAGACAGACAGATAAACAGACCGACAGACAGACGGACAATAATGAGAACCTATAATGATACATTTTTTTCCTATGGTATAATTTTATTTCCTAAACATCTTGGTACAATTTAGAAAATCAAAACCTAAAAAAATATTAAAAATTACCTGAGAGCCTAAAAGTTCAAACACAATAGACATTATAATGAGTTCATGGAAGGAATTAACAGCCAATAGTCCGTACATCCCAATTGCTTCGATACTCTGAAGGTATAAACATAATTCTGCATTATAATTAATGATTAAACCAACTTACCCTGTACGTGAAGTTCTATCATAATTATTGGAAGGCTTCGTCCTCGGGATTAACATATACATGTAGTGGCGCCTAGTGGTGCACCGTTTACACACTTTATTTGAGGGTAGATAATACTGCGAAAGAAAAACCTTAGCCTAACGCTGACTTACCTGCTCGTGTCATATAGTTTAGAGGTGAATACAAGTACCATATATTTCACAACACTTGGGGTTACATGTTTAAAGGGTTGGGAGTGTTGTTAATCCCTTCGGACGAAGCCTTCCAATAATTATGATAGAACTTCACGTGCAGGGTAAGTTCGTTTAATCATTAATTATTATTGAGGCTTCGTCCTCGGGATTAAAATAATAAAACTTGTAGACTAGAGATTTTGTGAAATATAAACATTTATTCATAATTATCTTAAAATAATCTTAGTTCTAATCAAACTTGATTAAAGGCATCATTTACTATTGGTCTGGCAAAATAATCATTTTCATCAGATTGATGTACATAACTTGGGGTTCTATTATACAACTTATAGAATGTATTTGAAGAGCCACTCCATCCAGCAGTTCTTCTAATCTGATCTTATTATCACCAAGCCTATGAGCAGCAGACGTAGCTCCGTGCCTTGTACTGTGCGCAGTAAACCTACCGACGTCGATTCCACTATTACTGAGTGTTTTCTTGATCCATCGACTTAATGTTTGTGGACCTACAGCCTTATAAGGTTTTCACAGGCTTATAAAAATGGAATCAATGTCGTTTTGCAAAAACGTGTTTTATCAAGATATGTTTCCAGCGCACGTTCTGAGGTGCTATTGGCGTTCTTCATAATCACCAGTCGCTATCAGGCTTAAGTCTTTGTGTTCTGTGGTTTGAGTTAGTTACAAAGACGTTTTACCTTTCTAACAAGACTGTGCACTGTCAAATTTGGACGAGAGAAAAGGAAAAAGATAGACACTGCGAGTGGTTCTCACTCGGGACCGACACAGTGCACAGTCTACTTAGTAAGTATAACCTAATGTCTTTGGTTATGTAACCGGACTTGACATTTGTAGTTAATGTAAGATAATAGTCACTAAAGTGATAGTCACCGAGAACGCCAATAGCCTCACTGGACAAATTTCAGGCTTTTCATAAAAAAGGGTAAGACCAAAAACGGCTGTAAAGACCCTTGCCGAGTAGTTTTTAAAAACTCAGAAATTATAATTGTAATTTTAGATTGTAATACGTCGATATTATTTATGTTAATGTTTGATAAGGTTTGCACTCTGTGAGCTGTCAATAGGGCAATAATCGTTATAACTTTTTTCGAAAGCTTTTCCAAATTAAGACTGTAATTTCGATACAGTAAACTTAAACTATTTAATACTAATGAAGGATCACATGTTATCGAATAATTATTGGGCAAAGGAGGTCGCTGGCGAAATATTCCTTTGAAAAACCTTTTAATTCTGCAATATTGTTACCAATCAAATGAGATAACGCTGATCTGCACGTATTCAAAGTGCCATATTGAGATCCCCTTCATATAATTTATTATGAAAATAAATAATCTGTGGAACCGATGCATTATATAAATCAAGATTATTTTCATTGCAAAAATAATACCATATTTCTTAAGGTAAACGTTATATTGTTTGATAGAATTATCTGATACAGAACACGTCATAATATTTATGGCTGACGGTGGGACACTTCTCCGTAACCACGCTGTACGCATAAGACTCCTGCCACCAGGGTAAGCTTGAAATGTATGTTCTTGTGACGATTCGAGTATTGTAATTACTCCAGACTCGCACATCATAATGTCTGAGGACTTATCGGACGACACTTCTATCCTCCCTGAACAGCAAATATCCAGGAGTATAGACTTCACATTCACAGATTCAGATAACACTTACGCTTTAAATGAAAAAATTGAAATGCTCAGTGGTGAACTCGCAAGCGTACAAAATGAATAAGAAAACACAATATTGGAAAATAATGAACTCAAACGTCGAGTAAATAAATTGGAAAATGAAAATTCTCTGTTAAAATCGTTATGTAATGTACCCGTACCAGATAATCACACTAATAATAATAAAAAACGCTCTTAAATTGATCATTTTAAGTTTTTATAGAACTCCATCGTCTAACCCAAATATTTTTTTAAATAAACTTGACTTATTGTTGCACGAATAAGGTTAAAAAAAATTATAACATTATTATTGCTGGTGATTCTAATATTAATTTAAATTATTTTAAATTTAGGTAATTCGATTTTACCGGAAGGTTTTTATATCCTCAGTTGCGATTAGAGAAATAAAATATTGCGGTACAAAGTTCGCCGGGTCAGCTAGTTCTATATAGTTATCTTAGTTAAGATATTAGCTTCACAAATAGAACTACGTTCTGATTGAGAATATTCTTTCGTCGGGGGATTGACGACAAAACAACGGGGCCTGTATACGGTATTTTACAACCTTTGATGTATGACAGTAATATCGTTACTAGTAATTAAAGACCATTGATTATAAAATAAGTCTGCCTGCATATTTTCCCCCATCTAGCGGTGGCTGTGACTGGACGGATGCTGCGACTGTTTCGATGAGCTCGACGGCCGCTTCTTGTTCTGATCCTGTCCTTCGTCATCTTCGGATAATTTGGCTTCCGGGGAGGATAGGGGCCCTTCCAGTTTAAATTCTTCGATGTTCCAGGAGCAGTAGTCGAGAGAAGATTTCCTATTGTACTGCTGAGGCTTCGGCGACGCAGTCTTCAATTCTGCACCTGATTTATTTATAGCCTTTGCTGTCTTAACAGTTTCAGAGAGATTTCGGCCCAACAAAAATTCTTCAGGCCTTGTATTCTGAAGCTGGTCCTTCATATCTTTCTTTAAAGATGACAGTACAAGATTTCTTCTTATTATAGAATCACCGTACTTTACATAATATACGCCGAGCGTACATTAAGTTCTTTAAAAGGTTTGGATCAGAATTGCCATTAGCAATCTAGGCTAATTGCCTATCCTAGATAAGTAATGGCGGTGAGAAAAACGCAAACCGGTCAAATGTTTATTTATTAATTAAATACATGTAAAGTTATGAAACATATCCTAGTACTGTTCGCAAAACTACAAAAGGGGTAGTAAAAACTCCAAAGAAAATTACGCAAACCCGTTCAATAACATAATATAACAAAACTTTAACAATAAAACTTTGTTTTATTCTGTAGTTACACTGCATGCCACGCATGATACATGAATATTGTATATAGTTATTGCATACAATTTGCACAAAAAATACTTAATTTACGAATAAAAGTACTGACCTTGATCGTCCGACTTGATAAGAACTATCAGACTTGTGTCGACTTGAAGATCGACTTCTGCTTCGGGAACTTTGTAACTTTTTTCTATTTTCCTCAATTTATCATATTTTTCTTCACGTTTACGTTTAGGCATTTTAATCACTCCTATATCACGGCAAAATACATATATTAACAGTGAAAAGACACGAACTGTGCGTATTTGGCGAGCACTAAAAAGCGAATGACATGAGCGGGTAGGTCAGCGTTAGGCTAACGTTTTTCTTTCACAGTTATTATCTACCCTCAAATAAAGTGTTTAAACGGTGCACTACTAGGCGCTACTACAAGTATTATTATGTTAATCCCGAGGACGAAGCCTGAATAATAATTGTGGCGATAGTGAGCGTACAGTAAAAACATACATAGGTTCAGTAAAAACAACAGTATTGAGAAATTGCTTGGCGGGATAATCCTAAAGGGAATGCCGGTGGGGATTCTTAGACGCATAGTCTTGCACATCCCGTACTGTTGAGCGTCCAACGAGTAAAGTGTATTTTGTGCGACTAATAAAAATAATCAATTTATAATAATATTTACACAATTGTATTTTGTATGTTTCTGATACAACGGAGGAGCGTGAGCCTGTGTGTGTGAGCGTGTTGTGGAGACAATTATAATATAAAAAAAAAACAGTTTAAATATAATTTCAACACGACGCCTTTTCCACGTTTATGGGCACTCACCATTTCACTGATCTCAACAAGAAAAACACATCCCATAACTTGATGATATAATAAGTACACACATAGCATAGAACCGTAACCCATTGACACCTCAATCATAGAACTGAAAATTTAATTCCACATTAGAACAAAAACATTGCAAGTTAAATAAATGCTTGTAATAAATATAATACTTTTTAATTCCAATTAGTGTAGCATTTTCTAAAACAAGAGTAAATGTTATAGAAATTGGGTGGAGTGCAAATATGAAATGTTACAATAACTAAAAGTACTTAAATTATTTAACACAAAAATTAAACTAAACTATGTATAGGTACTTATATCAATTACAGTATAATAATATAACCGCGGACATATAACACAAATAAAAATAGATATAAATATAGATATAGATATATATTTAAAGATACTACGTACAGGAGGAGGATTATTTTCAACGTATAATCCTCAACCTTTCAACTACTGTGGGAGCCAGTGGATAATGTTGGATGCAGAAATGAAAGTACTCTTAGACTCAAACCTTTTTTTATTTAGACTGACGTCCTGAAAAATGACGTTTGACATCAAAATTTACTGCTGTTATTACGCGATTCCATGTTCGTAATACTACCCCAGTAGTCTCTTCACAGAAGTGATAGATCTCAAGATCTTTGTTTTAGATGACAAATGTCAAATTTTAAAATAATTTTATCTCTAGGATCACTTACTTACCATGATATGCCGTTTTTCGTTTTAAATCATATTATATTGACTTTATCTCGCTAACTATTCATCCTAGACTAGGAGTTTCTTCACAGATGTGAAAGATCTCATCAAGATCTTAGTTTCGGATGACAGCTATCAAACGAAAAAAGGCGTTATCTCGGTAACTAATCATCCAAGACCAGGAGTTTCAAACAAGGCATAACCAAAACTGTCAAACTGTACTTCAGATGGACCATAGTCACCCGCAGGCTTTTACGAATATTAAAGTTAAAGTTGTCATAAATTTTTTATTATTAAAGTCTCAGTAGCGAGGTCTCAGTTCGCGGCGAACTACTAGTTATTGTAATGTAAACAATCCCGGCCGGCGCGGTGCCTGTGTGCGTAGGTACATATCATACGTGAGCTAGTGTGAATTCATGACATCACAACCAACGTCATATTCCGTGACCCCCACTACATCCTTTTGCTGTATACGATAGCAATATTGACCGTTCAAAATTTGTGATAAATTTGGATGTGTTCCGTGATGTTATTATTTTTACCAATGTAAATATATACTTATTTAACTTATAAACTCCATGGAGTTTTGAGGTCGTGCGTAGTAAATAAATACTTATAACCTTCCAACAATATCCAACGAATGCCTTCTACATATTAAAACACCCGTATAGCTGAAAAATGGTGGACACCATGTTGATTCGCATAATGTCTTTTGTCATAAAAATTTTCCGCATATATTATTTGTCATAACCTCCTCTAGTCATAATATTGGAAATACATATTTTTTTAAAGTAATACTGATAAATTGTCCCAAAATTTAATTGCTATAATATTTTTGTGTCTAATAGTTTTTATTCCTATTGTTAGTTGTCATAATGGTTGTTATGTATAATTTTATAGTTAATAATGGTGTATGTCCTAATTATCATTGTTCATTATTGTTATTGTATAAAATCGATATTGTACGTATTTTTGCAGGTGAGGTATATTGTAGTGTTGTCTTGAATATTGCTTATTAAGTACTCGTATGTTTACAAATTCTACAAATTTTATTCCAATTACTTTATCTAGAAGAGTATTTTTGGTACAGTGTTATGAATAATTTAGTGTTATGTATTATATATCGTAACATAGTAACACTTTTGTATTGCGTTTATGGGTAGGATCTCGCCGTAACTCACATAACGATCGATTTTTTTAATATGTAAATCCACTGATATTTAATTTGTTGGCTCCTCTTTTTGTTGAAAATATTTTGCACTCGTTTTCCATTGTAATTATAATTTCAAAATTTGTTTAAGCACTTTGTTCCAAATGTTAACACTAAAATTTGACTTTGTGTTATTTTTATAATAATAATAAAACTACCTTCATTTTTATTCATAATCAGTAATAGCGCCTTATATTTATATTTTATATTTATATTTTATTTATAGCAATGTGATTTATCAACAATTTGCTACATAGAAAAGATGTTTACTACGTTAATGAGTTAAGAACATTCAAAATTCTATATTATGGCATATAATTTTAGTGATATCAATAGTTAGGACATGTTAGGATTATGGCATAAAATAAAATGGTTATCAATGGTTAGGACATAGAATATTATAGGTTTCAAATGTTAGGACAATTAAAACTATAACAAGTTATAATAGGAGTATTGACGTTATTACTGGTGATCATTAGCTATTACATAATATATTATGGCTTAAAATTTAATGAGTTGTAAAATTATGGCTAATAATAGTATGCGAATGAAGAAACCCTGAAAAATTATACTCACTCTTTGATAATTCTATAATGGTTCATGCTCTCCAATAATAACTGTCGAACATTACGTGACTCCTCTTCATTGTACCACGCAGGCATATATAGACTAGAAGAATCACCATTTACATTTGTTGGTCTAGGACACGACCTCAAGTTGTGCTTAAGAATTTTTATATGTCCCCATAAGTGAAACACTATTATAAAAATGTACAAGTCTACAATACAGAAGCAAATTCCTAGGATGAAAGTCAAAAACCAATTAAAGATGCTGATGATAAGATAGTTATTAAAGTTGTTAGTGTAGTCGAAAGGCAAGTCGTAGTAGCCAGCCAGTTCGTAAGTTCCATTTACTGGTTTTAAAGAATTAAACATTCCGCTCCGATAGTTGAAGAATAGTGGTGTCATGTTGAATAGAAAATTGCCGCTGTACAGTTCAATATGAAGAAACTTTGACATTATTGACGATAGTTTTTCCACATCTTGAAATATCTGCAAAGAAAAGATAATTTAGATTAATTTATGTTATGACTCTGTCACTACTACTTATCAAGAAAATCAATCAGCCCGTTTAACCTAGAAAGTTGCAATTATGCACGTAGTTTTAGACATATTTTGAACTATGATGTAAACAACGAACAAGAAAGGATTTGCCGAAATACCAACGGTAAAGAAGTCGCGGGATTACTCTAGTAATAATATTCAAGTAGTTATTGTTTACCTTCAAAGCAAAGTCGTTTTTATCTTTGTAATGAAAAAGATGTATTTTATTGACAAAATTGTGTGTAATGGTTTTGTATAATTTGGTCCAAGCCATACTGACTCGTTGCTGAAATTATAGCCTTTTATTAATACTTATAAACAAGAAAGTGAAATCGGAACTTCGGAAGAGAACAGGAATGAATACGTACCATACAGACAAAACACATAATGATATTCATATAAATACGACCTAGTTGAATAAAAGTTAAATTTTTGAAATTCTTATTCAAGTAACTTATTCCTAAGACGAAGCAGGCTGTTAACAATATGAACATTATTATAGAATTCCTGTTATTTGCAAACCATTTCTTTCCTCCCATCGGTTTATAAGTCCAAGATCCGATAATGTTTAGAGTAAATGCCAACAATTTCATGTAAGGTATATCCATTATAGACATATTCGCTTGTTCACTAAAATAGAATTAATTATTTCACAAGTTAATTAAAAACGCAGACATTAAAAAAAATCTCTTTGTTTAGCAAAAACTTGTTTAAAAAATATCAATCATGGCACTAACTTGATGGAATATTCTATAGTAGACATATTTGCAATGATGACAATAACAAAATGTAAAATTACTTCTTTGTTTTTACTTTTATAGGGCATTTACCACTTAACTTAACTTATACTTAACTTAACTTATACTTTATTAAGTATAAGTTAAGTTATTACCCAGGCTAATTGATTGGATATTACCTGTAAACATTATGCAAACAACGTTACTTTTTTATCGACCGAGCGAAGCGAGGTCTTACATTTGACATGTGGGAAACACCTGCGCTTGTACCAGCTTAAGCGTTGACCTCTGGTATGTAAGTTTGATCGACGATAAATTGAGAACTGTTCATCCGAGCTCGTTGAAACTTTGCAGACATGTAGTTCAGAGTGATAGATTTTTTCGCTTTACATAATAAGCAAAATCCCCTGAGGGGTTCCGGATATTAATACGACGATTAATACGAGTTACGAGTTATAAATGAGAGGTATGACGATAATTTCGAAACCGATGGTCCGATTTTTTTTTTTTCAAATATAAACTCGTTGTTTACGACTTGTATAAAAAAATTTAAGCCTAAGTTTGTATGTATGTATGTATGTTTGTTCGACAATAACACGAAAGCCGATGAAAAATGAATTTTCAAGTTCGAAAATGAGCTAAATCGGTCATGGGGTTTTAGAGATATAGGGATTACAAGATTTCAATCTTTTTTTTAATCATTACTTAAGAATCAGGAGAGAAGACCGCTCAGTACTAATATTCGAGGCGAGTGCAAAACTTGGGCCGAATATTGCTATCTCTTTTTGACTAAAGTAGGAGCGCGAAAGGCGTAGTACACACCTGCGATGTAACTATTATCTAATCTGTGTTTGCCTGCGGGTGACTATAGTCCATCTTAGATTTGATGGACTATAGTTTTATAGCTTTATGAGTAAGTATCTACTATTGATTGACTCCATTCATTTGGATCCACAGCTCGAATACTCATCCTAGACTAGGAGTTTCTTCACAGAAGTGATAGATCTAATCAAGATCTTTATTTCAGATGACAGTTGCCAAACTAAAAATGGCATAACCTCGGAAACTATTAATCTTAGACCAGTAGTCTCTTCACAGAAGTGATAGATCTCAAGATCTTTGTTTCAGATGACAAATGTCAAATTTTAAAATAATTATATCTCTAGGATCACTTATTTACCATGATATGCCGTTTTGTGTTTTAAATCATATATTGACTTTATCTCGCTAACTATTCATCCAAGACTAAGAGTTTCTTCACAGATGTGAAAGATCTCATCAAGATCTTTATTTTAGATGAAAGGTTTTATCTCGGAAACTAGTCATTTTAGAGCAGTACTTTTTTTACAGAAGTGATAGATCTCATCAAGCTGTCATCCGAAACTAAGTTTCGGAGCTATCAAACGAAAAAAGGCGATATCTCGGTAACTAATCATCCTAGACCAGGAGTTTCAAACAAGGCATAACCAAAACTGTCAAACTGTACTTCATAGATTAGATGGACTATAGTCACCCGCAGGCTTTTACGAATATTAAAGTTAAAGTTGTCATAATGATTTTATTATTAAAGTCTCAGTAGCGAGGTCTCAGTTCGCGGCGAACTACTAGTTTTATGGTTCTTTCTGTTTACACTTAACAGACGCTGTGTATGCCGCGTGTTTAAAGCGGCTTACGGTCCCTGCCGTAATGACAAGGTTTTTTAATGTATGGAACAACAGTAACTGATTTTCTCAGCAAATTTTATTGTGGAAAAAAATCATTTTCGGGAGCGTTGGTTTCATATTGAAGGATGTTCTAAAAATTAGCATGCCTATTAAGTTTTGTTAATTAAGACGGACTTGATTAGATAGAAGTATGAAAGAAAGAAAGAAAGAAAGAAAGAAAAATTTGTTTATTACCCAACCTTAATACGATATCCCTTCAACGGCCAAGTCACACAACATTAACTATAATATTAAAGAAATCGCAGTAAGGAACCTTAGACTTGGCACGACTTTGTCTAGATTTCATTACTTTTTAGAGATAAACAAGCAGCTCCATCGAGACTTGGCTAGTTTTTTACAGAATGTTTTTGGTGGGATACATATGTCCGAGACCCACTTCACTGTTGTTATGGGGGACTTTAACGCAAAGCTAGGCAAGAAAAGCGATGACGAGCTGAGAGTCGGGCAATATGGATATGGGCAACGGAACCCTAGGGGAAAAAGGCTGGCCGATTTCCTGGAGAAAGTGGGACTCTTTATGATGAACTCTTTCTTTCAGAAGCTGCCTCATAGGAAATGGACCTGTTTGAGCCCCGATGGTTCCACGAGAAACGAGATAGACTCATCATGACCAACAAGAGACATATATTATTCAATGATGTTTCCGTGATCCACATGGTGAAAACCGGGAGTGATCACAGACTAGTTAGAGGCACATTGAATATTGACGTCAAACTTGACAGGTCGCGCCTGATGAAGTCCACGCTCTGACCTACTCGCGCACATATACGAAACCCCGAAAGCTTTCAACTCGAACTATCCAATAGCTTCGCTTGCCTGGAGAATATCGATGCATCGGTGGATGACATTAATAACAGGCTCGTAGAAACTGTCCAAACGGTGGGATCTAAGTTCTATAAACCCCGCCGTACAAATAGACCTCAGAAATTGTCCGACCACACCCTAAACCTCATGGCTGAGCGACGCTCGCTACGACTGCAGTCTTCCAGTGATGCTAAGTCCTATAGGCAGCTCAATAGACGAATTTCTAAATCCTTGCGGCATGACATCCGTATCTTTAATACAAATAATATTAAAGAGACGATAGAGCGGAAAAAATTCTCCAAAGTGTTTGCAAGAGATATGTCTATTGGGCAAAGCCGGTTGACAAAGCTGAAGAGAGAAGATGGCAGTATGGCGTCGACAAAAGCGGAGGTGTTAGAGGAGTTCGAGAGGTTCTATGGACAGCTATACGCTTCGGTCGCAAAGCCTGTTAGCAGCGCGGCCAAAGACCCAAGAGCCAAGCTGATCCACCACTATACCGAAGATATCCCGGACATCAGCCTGTACGAGATTAGAATGGCCCTGTAACAACTCAAAAACAACAAGGCGCCGGGTGATGACGGAATTACATCAGAGCTTCTGAAAGCGGGTGGAACACCGGTACTTAAAGTCCTCCAGAGGCTCTTTAACTCTGTTATAATCGAAGGCGTGTCGCCAGAAGCATGGAACAGAAGCGTGGTGGTGCTATTCTTCAAAAAAGGTAATGACACCTTGTTGAAGAATTACAGACCCATCTCGCTTCTGGGCCATGTTTATAAGTTGTTTCGAGGGTCATTACAAATCGTCTCAGTCACAGGTTCGATGACTTCCAGCCGTCCGAGCAAGCAGGTTTCCGAAAAGGCTACAGTGCCATAGACCACATCCACACGCTTCGCCAAATTATACAGAAGACCGAAGAGTATAATTTGCCATTATGTTTAGCATCTGTGGACTATGAAAAGGCCTTTGATTCGATCGAGACATGGGCGGTGCTCGAGTCTCTCCAGCGATGCCATATTGATTATCGGTATATCGAAGTTTTGAAGTGCTTGTATAGTAACGCCACTATGTCGGTTTGAGTACAGGACCAGAGTTCGAAGGCGATCCCGTTGGATAGAGGCGTAAGACAGGGAAACGTCATATCTCTGAAACTGTTTACTGCCGCAATGGAAGACGCCTTCAAGCTTCTGGAATGGCAAAAACACGGCATCAATATTAATGGCGAATACATCTCTCACCTTCGGTTTGCCGACGACATTGTAGTCATGGCAGAATCGATGGAAGACCTCAATCGAGTTTTTCAACAGGTTGGCCTTAAAATGAACATGGACAAGACGAAGGTGATGTCTAATGCCCATGTTGCGCCGAGCCCAGTACCGGTTGGGAACGCGATTCTAGAAGTTGTTGACTCATACGTCTACCTAGGACAAATAGTCCAACTCGGTAGGTCCAATTTCGAGAAAGAGGTCAATCGTCGAATCCAACTAGACTGGGCAGCGTTCGGAAACCTACGCAATGTCTTCTCGTCCAAAATACCTCAGTGTCTCAAGTCGAAGGTCTTCGACCAGTGAGTGTTACCAGTGATGACTTACGGATCTGAAACGTGGTCCCTGAATATGGCCCTTATCAGTAAGCTCAAAATAGCGCAACGAGCTATGGAGAGGGCTATGCTCGAGATTTCTCTGCGAGATCGAGTCTGAAATGAGGAGATCCGTAGACGAACGAAAGTTACCGACATAGCCCAGCGGATTAGCAAGTTGAAGTGGCAATGGGCAGAGCACATAGCACGTAAAACTGATGGCCGATGGGGCCGTAAAGTTCTCGAATGGAGACCACGGACTGGTAAGAGCAGCGTAGGACGTCCTCCCACAAGGTGGACAGACGATCTGATAAGGACGGCAGGAGCACGCTGGATGCAGGCCGTTTGCAAACGGACTGGATGGAAATCTAAGGGGGAGGCCTATGTTCAGCAGTGGACGTCCATTGGCTATATGATGATAATGATGATGATGATGAATGATGTTATCTTCAGTGAAGGCGGATTTTGGGCGTCCTTCACGAGATTTGTCACTAACACTAGTATGTCCACGCTGGAATTCTAAATACCAGCGTTCGACAGTCCGCAGACACGGGGCTTCATCACTGAACACAGATGTTAGCTCTTCAAAACACTAAAGCCGTGTCAGGCCTCTTCTAAAGTTGAAGAAAATTATTGCATGAACATTTTCCTTAGAAAGATTCATTTTCGTACGTAACCTGACAGATTCCAATCGACGCTGTGACTAAACAGTAGCATTAATCCTAATACTTTTAACTGTTTTGAGAATCAAAATTGCCGGGAAATATGGAAACGACAGAACTTAAAAGGCATGCCTAGTATACCAATAACTCTATAGTTGAATTATATGTGATTACCAGTAATCATTTAGGTATAACTTATGACACCTATCCAAAACCGCATTAAGTAGGTAAATGCATAGTGAAATATCTAAATATATTATGTCCTCAATTAGCTACGGTTCACTGGACCTTAATTAAACGTAATGGCTTGATATTTAATCTGTGGAAGCTAAATTGCTCGTTTTATCGAAGATAAACAGGACAGTGTAAAGTGGTACATAAAGTCAGTATTTGTAGGTACAAGACCAATGCCTGCAAAAATTTTGGCACATTTCAGGTGTTACTGTTTTATTCATGAACAATAAATTAATAAACACAAAATACAAGAGGACGAGGGCAGAATGATGATAATAACATAACAAAACATACAATCACGCCTTTTTTTCTGAAGGCGTAGGCAGAGGTCCTATAGTTAGACTCCCATTCATAGTTAGGTTATGGGTAGACTCAGTCCTGGTTCACCCACATTTCGCCAGGATGTTATTGGTACCATGTAATAGGGGGCGAGCCTATTGTCATCTACCGGGCATAGTTCCAGACTCCAGGCATTTATTTATTGAGATAATTCCTAATGGAACAATCCAATATTTATAACACTTTGCCTGACCTGGGGATCGATCCCGGGAGATCATGATCGGCAGTCGAGCTTGCGCCCACTATAATGACAATGATTTTAGAATTAAGAAAATATTTACAATAACAGCTTTGTCAGTTCTAAGTATGTATGTATGTAGTTAGAAGGCAAATAGTAGCTAGAAAGCTATAGGTAGACCGCTTAATTGAGTCCTCGCCTACGGGTAAAGGTGCGTAGGACTTCTCTCCCGGGCCCCGTTCACGTCTATCTCCGCAAGCTCCGCCGCCCCGATGCCCCCCGGGCCCCGCAGGCGAAGACTCAATTAAGCGGTCAAATTAAGCGGTCTAGCTATAGAAAGCAACGATTTCTTCTCTATTTTACGCGCACCGCTGACATAAGGTTTACTGCGTTTGTTTTTATGATAATAATGAATGCTGTACCTGTTTACCTCACCCCCCGCAAAAATTTACAGATAAAAATTGACAAATAAAGATTAGGGCCATTCCATAGTGCTGCATATTCCAATCCTAGAAAGTCATCTATTTGAGTCACTGCGGGCGATTTACATGTCTATGTGCATCGTCACGTAACACTAAGCACCAAAGCAAGCGTGGCGTTTATCAATAGACGATCAGATATTTCGCAGACCTTTAAGTACTTACTTATATAGATAAGCTTACAGTTACTGTTTGCGTTATCAAGGGCGAAGCCATTGAAGGCACATATTGATTTTTGCTTGTGTACCTATTCTTTTTGAATATTAGTTATAGACATTAGTACGTTCCGTCTGCTTTCAGGGAAATGAGCCTACGAATAATTGTAGATGTAATATGAACATGTTAGGAATTTGATTTTAAACCTACCTACATCATCAGTACATGTTTTCACAATCGTGATACGACATAATTTGAAATAGTGTTTTATTGTATTTTCATTAACGTGAAACTAAACCCTATTGTTTTTACTCGGATTAGAATGTAAAATTTAAGCTAAATATAAAGATATTACCAAAAAATATTTAATGCAGTGTAAAAATTTGTTCAGTTTCACAATTAGGCCATGACTTGGAAACCTTTAGGTTTACATTAAATTTTCGTACAAACAATTTATCTAAGAGAAGTTTATGATTATTTATACCGCGTTACTTTCAAGTTTATAACAACTCTCTAAATATAATAATATTATTTTTGTTTTTTATATCAACTTATACAATATATTACTAGAAAAAAAAAGAAGAAAGAAAATATATTGATTGAGAGAACCATTTCTAGACTTCCACATTATTGAAATAATAGTAATTATAATGCAAAATAGGTTTGCAAACACATGAAGAAAAAGAAACAGATACACTATATTATATTTAAAGAAAAGAGGCGATGAGACACTGGCTTTTCGAAAATGGAAAGCTCAAATTAGGTCCAATTACGAGTAGGTTCGTCGCTAAATTGTTGTCTCGGTCGCACTTTGGTCTTCTTTCTTTGTTGATTTTTGTTATCTTTGTTGTTTCAAATTGCACGGCCAGTTGTTGAGTAAGCGCTGGGAGAACGTACCCTATTTCTTTAAATCTATGCCTATAGGGTTTTTTAAAACACTTAATAATAATCAGTCATCTGATTACCATAGTACAGGCTTCTGGCCTAGTTTGGGACCAGATGACCATGTGTGGAGGTTGTCCCATATTATTATTATTTATACTTAATTTTTAATATAAGTACTTATATCTACTAAACTGCCTGCCAAGCATGGCGAGTATCTACTGGCAAAACTCCCTGCAGCGGTCCTCCTACGACTAGTGATGATGATGATGATCTACTAAGCAATAGCTTAAAAAGTATACAATATTGTGTATTGTGTGTCAAACACACTATATTCAAATTATTAAATCATAATGCGTATCCTCGTTAAAATTTCAAATGCTTACCAAAGACGTTTTAAGTTTTAATAGATAAACGAATCGACGTAAGGCCTAACAGCGCAATCCGAAGGTTACCTAAAGTTTCCGGATACATATTTTACAGGGCGCCATGATACGTGACCTAAAAACCCTCTGAAAGGAAATGTCTTCAATTAAATATTGATGGTCGTCAGCCATCGTAGTGAGTCGGCGTTTTGATCTTAGATCTATGAAAAACAAAGTAAATATAGATAACCTTTCTATTGGCAACAAAAAAATAACACAATGTATAATAGTTTTTCAATATTTAAATAGAACGAGAAAAAAGATTAATTTTGAATGAATGATAACGCTTTATTGGTACCACAATAATACAGAAAATGATAAAAAAGAAAACTTAAAACTAGAAATAGTAACAACTGGCGGCCTTATCGCTCAGAGCGATCTCTTCCAGACAACCATGCAGGGAAAGGAAAAAAAGATGCTGAAGGGACGGTGGTATCAAAAACAAATACTTAAATGATAAATAAATAAATAAAATACATAAAAATAATTTAAAATACATACTTAATTTTATTGTTTTATAGGTAGATAATTTGATTTATATTATTCATAGCTGACTATTTTAAATAAAGATTTTTAACAGCACATTTAACATAACATAACATACATTCACGCCTTTTTCCCGAAGGGGTAGGCAGAGGTGTACCCAGGACTCAGTCCCATAGTAGATACTCCCACATTTCGCCAGTATGTTATTGGTCCCATGTAATATGGGGCTAGACTCCAGGCAGTTATTGAGATAATTCCTAATGGAAAAATCCAATATTTATCACTTTGCCTGACCTGGGGATCGAACCCGGGACCTCTTGATTGGCAGTCGAGCATGCGCACTCTACGCCACCGAGGCAGTCACAATCATCTTGTATCTCGATCAAAGTAGATCACGGTGACAGACTGACAAAACCAGTTCATTTAGGTTATTTTGATTTAAAGTATGATTATAATAAGGACTTACTAGAGATTGATCCCAAAACCAGGCTGTGGCCTGTACGATATTAAGTACCAATTTTATTCTTTCAACATAATTTTACAGTGCCACCTTAATAGCAAATCAGGTGGGCAAAAAAACAGACAAGTTGGTGGGACTGTATTACGAGTAAATAATGCCATATCCAAAACATTGTCTATCAAAGCATGCTTTCCCCTTTTAAACACGTTGGCATTTCCCACAAATTTATTTTTATCGGAATTTTAAATGTATCACAAATAAAAAACTCCGTTTCAAGTAACAAAATATTGGTATCTAAGGTCTAACCTAGCCACGTTTACCTTGTAAAATATAGCTTGATACGTAACAGCTGAAGAAAAATCTATTCTTTGGTCATATTTCTTTAAATTAGTTACATAAATGGTATCATATCACATAAAATATAATTCAAATGATTAATCAAATACACACTTAGATTCCTTACTTAGCACAGTACCTCACATAAATAAGCAACGATAATAATGTACTACGTACTAGATTTCGCGTTCTGAACACTCACTTTGTTTGAATAAAATGCACTTCAATCCATGCACCTTACTTTAGTGTAGCTTCGACATCTATGCAGTGTGAACGTGTACGGAGCTGTACTGATATTACGGGAAAACAAATCGAGTATTTATTTTTCGTTTGATTTGATTACAAATTTTAACTATTTATACGTATTTGAGCTTAATAAATATACGCAACTCTAATGAACTAAAGAATTTGAGCAAACTTGTCTATCTATGTACGTCAATGTAAATCAGTATTGTTTTTGAATAAGGGTGTTATTATAAGAGACAGACAGTTTTTGTAGCAAAAGTTAACATAAATAGGTTGTTTAAGCCAACGCTATTTCTACTTTCGATAGATTTGTAGTGGTAGGCGTCTTTTGCAGGGGGCCGCCTGGGGAAGTACCACACCTTTGCCAGTTATTCATCCGCCGAAAAGTAATGTGCAAACATTACTGTGTTCCGGTATGAACAGCATTGTTGCCTGCGAAATTACTGGGCATGATGAGACTCAACTACTCATATCGCGCGCAGTGCAGTGCCGCGCAGAATTTTGAATTTTAAAACACTGGATGGCACTGTGTTTGATATTATGGGCAATCATGATGCTTACCATCAGGCACCTGATTTGATCGTCTTGTCACTCACTATCATAAAAAAAAGACCAGCTCCCGAAAAGTCACTATTGTAAAATCAATGCACGTAAGTAGGTTATAATTGGGCATTCTAGCACACATTTACAATCAACGTTCAACTACACTCCATTCGCGGCGCTCACTACGTTCAGTCGAACGTTGCTTGTAAATGTGTGCTAGAATGCCCAATTGGTTTTCGGGATGTAAATCTTTTTCTGTTCCGTTGATACGTTTACAATCAATTTACAATGCACCTTTCTATATCTGTATACATATATATATTACAAAATATAGAATTGGTTCATTTCATCGGAAGCATCTGCAAATCCAACATGTTGTTTGTGAAACAACCTCAAACATTGATGTTTGATGAAGTTTGTGTGACATTACATAATAAGGACAAGAGACGACATGGAAATCTTTTACCTAACACTATTCGGTGTATAATTTGTGGTCCATCTAATTGTGGCAAAACAAATCTAGTGGTTGGTCTTCTCTTACATGAAGATGGTGTACGATTTTTTAATGTGTACATATATTCCAAAACATTGTACCAACCTAAATATATATTTCTAGAGCAAGTATTAAAACAGGTACCTGGAGCACAATTTTTAAAGTTTCATGAACATGAAAATGTTTTGAGTCCAAAAGAAGCCAAACCAAATTCAGTTATAGTTTTTGACGATGTAGCCTGTGAGAAACAAAATCATATACGTGACTATTTTGCAATGGGTAGACACAAAAACATAGACTGTTTTTACTTGAACCAAACTTATAGCAAAATTCCAAAGCAACTTGTTAGAGATAATGCTAATCTTCTTGTTCTCTTTAAACAAGATGATATTAATCTCAGACACGTTTACGATGAACATGTCAATACAGATATGTCGTGGAATCAGTTTCGTGAAATGTGTGCAAAAATTTGGAGTGAGCCTTATAACTTTTTAGTTATAAACAAAGATTGTGAAAAAAATCAGGGTTGCTATAGAAAAAACTTCGACACATTTGTTATATTAGATTAAACAATCACATATATTTCGTTTGTGAAAAATATTGGTTCAGTACTTATTTTGTCTTCCTATAGTTAAGTCACTTTGAACATGAATTCAGAAAAAGCTATAAAAAAACAAATCGTAAAATCAGCTGACGCTGTTAAGAAGAAGATAAAAATAATGCGAGGTCTCAAAACAGATTCGGATAACGCGTTAGAAGCTATACTAAGACCAATAACAGATCCCCTCAAGAAAATGACTAAAATGAATAATTCAATTGATAATAATAAACAAGAGATTTTTTCATCAGAATCTACTGAACATAACAAAATTGAGAAAAGAGATTTTCAACCCATGGATACTCAATATGAAGACACTCAAAATAAACAGTTATTAACAGAATCTGAAGAAGAAGAGGATAATTTAGATAGTGGAAGCGAGTGCACAGATCAAAATGCTAGTTCATTATCATTTAAATCGTTAGAACCTTGCGATGATCCGACTTGGTCTTTTTCTTCTGAAGTATATAATATTGATGTTCCTTTTGGCATAAAATCAGACCGAGGCAAACTTAAAATAGGTACCGCACGAGTGATTTTATCAGATGATTCATTAACAATAGGAGCTGAAACATACAAAAGAACGCCAGGGTTAAATGAGTTGTTATTTAAAAAAACACCTGATATGAAAGTGTTGACCGAGACTGATTTAATGACTTACAAGAAAATATTATTGGACACCAATGTACATCGACGTGATTATGATCCAAAAAAACCAATCAAGAGCAATAAAGGTTCAAAATATTTGAATATAATCAAACCACTTTTCAAATTTACTAAACATTGCTCTAGTACTGAGAGCCTTCCGGTTGGTTCAGGATTACCACTCCTAAAAAAAGTCAATCAAAATACAGATTACGTATTTTGGGATGATCCTAATGAACTGGTTGAAAGATTAAAGTTACTGTTTGCCTCTCGTGATGCTGGTAATACTGGTCTAGATAATGAAATAATATCCATAATTGAGGAACTGCGCGAATGTGGTATTATCAAATAAATATTTTGTTTATAATAACCATAGTTTTATTTTTTGAGGTCATTTTAGTTTGATAGTTGGCTAGAAGCACTTCTTGAAAATGAATATAGACAAATTTGGACACCATGTTCATAAAAGATTGTTACAAGCACGGGATAGTTTCAATGTAATAGATAATACCTTACATAAATCTGAAACTGGTGATTTTGATTTGAGGTCGACAAGGCTAAAAGGAGTAATTTTGCCTGTATCCTCTGATGATGCAGTTAATAAGCAATACGTTGATTTAGAACTTCAAAAGTTTTATACTAAAACAGAAATAGATTCTGAGCTAAAAAATATAAAAAATCATATTCAATCGTTAATTAATCAGTTTCAACCAAAACTTCAAACCACAAATGAGAGGAAAAAGTTGAAAAATGAGCAAAAAGGAAATAATTGACGAAATTCATAAGCAAGCAAGAAAAAATTTCATGCGGCGTTCTGTTATATTAAAAGGTATCGATGACTTATGGCAAGCCGATTTGATTGACATACAGAATCTTTATAAATATAACAGGGGTTATAAATATATATTGGTAATAATTGACGCTTTTTCCAAATTATCATGGACCTTTGGTATTAAATCAAAATCAAAACAAGAAGTGGCAAATGCATTTGAACGTTTGCTGAAATTGGGACGAAAACCTTTTAACTTACAGACTGACTTAGGTAAAGAATTTTATAACGACATGTTTAAAAACTTAATGCTGAAATACAAAATAAATCATTACTCTTCATATTCTGTTAAGAAAGCATCAATTGTAGAAAGATTAATAAGAACTCTGAAACATAAGTTATATAAACATTTCCATATGGTGGGTAACTATAAATGGGTTGGTAAACCATTGCAAACGATTACTGATGATTATAACAACACAGTGCATAGTACCACTAAATTAAAACCTGTAGATATTAATCCTTTGAATGAAATATTAGTCAGAAATAACATAAATACATCACGAAGAATCTCTAAAAAGAAGAAACCTAAATTTAAATGTGGTGATTATGTTCGCATCAGTAAATATAAAGGAACATTTCAAAAAGGATACACTCCTAATTGGTCGACTGAATTATTTTCTATTACAAAAGTGAATAAAACCAATCCAGTAACTTATTTTATAGTTGATCAACAAAATCAACCTATTTTAGGCACATTTTACGAGCAAGAACTTCAAAAAACTAAGCATCCCAATGCATACTTAATTGAAAAGGTGTTGAAAAAGACAGGAAACAAGCTTTTTGTTAAATGGTTAGGTCTCAACAAAAGTCATAATTCTTGGATACACAGAAATAAACTTTTATAAATCAAAGTATAACAAAGATTTTTTCATTATCACGATATCAATGGAAGGAGGTGGGCTTGTAAATAATTTAATAAATAATTTACCTTGGGAATTGCATTTGCCTGGATACAATTATTGTGGACCGGGTACCAGGCTACAAGAACGATTATTAAGAGGTGACACAGGTGTTAATGAGTTAGACGAAGCTTGTAAACAACACGATATAGCTTACGCAAATAGTCCTAAACTAGAAGATCGACATAAAGCTGATTTAAGACTTATGAATATGGCAAAACAAAGGCTAAAATCAAAAAACTCTGGCAAAGGAGAAAAAATTGCCTCCTGGTTAGTAAATAAAGTTATGAAAGCTAAAGTAAAAGTAGGCGCTGGAGGTAAACCAAAAACGTTTAAGAAGATCGTTTCATCAATTGGATCACGACTCAAAAAACTGAGACCAAAAACTAATAAAGCAGCTATAAAACATGCATACGCATTAGCAAAAAAGTTATTTGCTAAAACGAACACGTGTTTACCTCGTGTTATACCGATTCCAAAAACAGGAGGAATTCTACCTTTGATACCTATATTCGCGGGGCTATCTGCATTGGGTGCATTAGCTGGAGGTTCTGCAAGTATTGCAAAAGCTGTTAATGACTATAAATCAGCTCAAAAAAATTTGCAAGAATCGGAACGCCACAATAAGACGATGGAAGCAATAGCATTGGGGAAAGGCCTGTACATAAAACCTTACAAAAAAGGCTCTGGAATATTTTTCACTAATTCAAAAAACTTTTAAAAAGGCTACCCAGTCATGCCTTGAGCAACTTGGACATTTTAGAACATGCAAAAAATATACCATATTTTAGAGGAGTTTTTATGAGAAATAGATTACCTAAAAAACCTAAACGAATCGAGTCTGGTGTAATAAATTTGGATGACTATAAAAACCAAGGAACCCACTGGGTAGCATATGTAAAAGATAGAGATTATTGTGAATATTTTGATAGTTTTGGTGACTTAAAACCCCCAATGGAGTTGATAAAGTATTTAAATAATGACAGAATTTTTTATAATTATTCTAAATATCAAAGTTATAATACTGTGAATTGTGGTCATTTATGTTTAAAGTACTTGAGTACCTATTGGGAAAATCATATAAATTAAGACATTTTATGAGCAATAATGTTAGTTGCATCATGTCTTTCGCGATTTCAATAACAAGCAATTCTTCAATTTCAACCACAAATTATTCACCTGCCCTTCAACTTGACGGTGACTATGAATGTGGTTTACTTTACTTTTCAACTTTCAACTCCATTCCAAATATAGATAGTGATAATAATAAGTTTTACTATGGTGAGAATGAAGTTATTGAAATACCTGAAGGTTCATATGAACTTCATGATATCGGAGACTATTTAAAAGAAAACATTAAAGATTGTTCATTTAAACTGCTTTGTAATAATAACACGTTAAAAACATCAATATTTTGTTCTAAGGATATTCATTTTGAAAAAGATTGTTCTCTAGGAAAGCTTTTAGGCTTTGGTAATGAATTGTTGAGAGCAAATATATTACATGAATCTCAATTTCCTGTCAGCATTCTGTCGACAACAGTGGTACGGATCGAATGTGATATTATCAGTGGTTCATATGTGAATGGAGATCCTGGTCATATTGTTCACGAATTTTCAATGAGCGTAGCTCCAGGTTACAAAATTATTGAAATACCTAAAAATATAATATATTTTCCTGTTAATCAGAATAGTATCACTTCTATTACCATTAGAATAGTTGATGCAAATAATAATTTGATAAATTTACGAGGCGAAGATATTCAATTATATTTGCATATTAAGAAAAAATGATCGATTTCAATAAAAACACCACATCACCAGTAAAAACTACCACTTCTAAACATACCACCATCAAAAAAGGACCTAAAATAAGGTTAACAAAAGAGAATAAGAAATTTCTCAAGCTAATCGGTCTGCTAAAATGAGTATCCTTAACGTGGCAGATCCTATTATACACGACAATTCCATCGAAAGTGTTGAGTTTCATTCTTACAAGCCTTATGTGACCAGTTTTAAAGAAAATGATGAGATACGTATACCAATTAATCAACAGGATTTATATGTGTTGCCTTCAGCTAGTACTCTGTACTTGGAAGGTTATGTTAACGTGCACAAGAGCGATAAAACAAAAGTAAGTCATGTTAGTTTCACAAATAATCCAGGCCTCTACTTCTTTCAAGATATCCGATATGAACTGAACGGAGTAGAAATTGATAAAATTAAAAATGCCGGCATAACTACAACTATGAAATCTCTTATATCCATGAACGAAAACGAATCGATGATTTCAAAATCTTGGGGATGGGATATTAATGGTACAACAAGTACTTTTTCTGGAAATTTTTCACTATCCATACCTTTAAACAAAATTTTAGGGTTTGCAGAGGATTATAATAAAGTCATAATTAATTGTAAACATGAATTAATATTACTTAGAAATAATACAAATGTAAATTCTGTAATGGTTAATACTGGCGAAGCTGTTCATGACATTGATATTAAAAAAATTATATGGCGTGTCCCCCATATTAAAGTATCAGATCGAGAAAGAATCAAACTACTCAAATATTTAGAAAAAGATCATGCAATCAATATGGTATTTAGAAATTGGGATCTGTACGAGTATTCTGTCCTTCCACAAACTACAAAACATACGTGGTCGATCAAAACATCTTCCCAAATAGAAAAACCTCGGTATGTCATTATAGGTTTACAAACGGACAGAAATCGGCAAGCCTTGAAAGATATGTCACAGTTTGACCACTGTGGATTACGTGATGTTAAAATATTTCTAAATTCGTGTTATTTTCCTTATGAAAGTTTAAATACAAACTTTGATTACGACCAGTATAGTCTTATTTACGAGCAGTATGTGAGATTTCAACAGTCATACTACGGACGTCGCTCGGAACCCATGCTCAGTTTCACGGATTTTAAAAATAAGGCTCCATTATTTGTTATCGATTGTTCACGTCAAAACGAAACACTGAAAAGTGGACCAATAGACGTACGCGTCGATCTTGAAACCTATAAAGAATTTCCTCAAAACACCACCGCATATTGCCTTATATTGAACGATTGTATTGTTGAGTATAGACCTTTGAGCAACATAGTGAAAAAGATATCATGAATTCTGATACAATAATTGTAGATCTACAAGGATTTAAAAATTCAAAAAACGAATTTATTATTAAAGAGTTAGCTGTATTATATCAAAGTCATACGCAATCATTTTTGGTAAAGCCACCGTACTCCTATAAGTGCTTGTCAAGTGAAGAAAAAAGGCATGTTAACTGGATAGAACAAAATCGTGGCATACTGTGGAGTGAGGGCTATATTGATTACAGAGAATTTAGACGCATAATCAAACCATATTTAAAAAATAAAAAGGTTTTGACTAAAGGCTTAGAGAAAATAAAATGGATTTATGAAATATGCAGTGAATGTGAAATAGTCGATTTAGGAGAAAAAGGGTGCCCTAATTTTTTAAAATTATATACAGATTATAAACAAAATATTTCTAACTGTGTTCACCATAATAAGATTTGTGCGTTGAAAAATGTTATGTGTATAAGAGAATGGTGTATTGATAATAACATATTTCAGTTTTCTATGTTTAATAAATTATAATATATTTTAAATTTTCTAGTAGATGTTTATAATTCGGTAATTAAGATAATATTGTATGTTCTTAATAAATGATTTTTTAGTAAATTTTAGTTTTTATTTTATTTCAAATGATGGTTTATTATGAAAATCATAATTATTAGATCGTATGTATACACATACATAATATTAGCAACCTCATTAATCATTTATCATCTCTTATGAATTTAATAATGAAACATTATTTGAAAAATTTAACCTATTCTAAAATAAAAGACAAAAATTATTACACTCATACAGTATTTATTTTAAAAGATCATATAATATAATACATTACATATTTATACATAATATTTATACTGTATTATTTTAACTATTCAAGCTCTCGCTTAATTTTTTAGAAATTTTGCCTACTATATTTTCAGCAAGGTCCATTATCTCGTCGCACATATCTATTGAAGAATATTGCACTCGCACACTTTCACAATTAGCGTCTAGTCTCTCGTTATACTCATAAATTTGAATTTTAATAACACGTCGTCCCCTTTGAGGCATTTTACTTATTACATAAGATAACGTTTCCTTGTTCTTGCGCTTTTTGATTTTTGATTCTTTCTTCTTGACAGCAGCCTCAGCAGTAAGCTGTTTCTTCATTCTCTCGTTGTGTTCATCCCAGTCAGCCAATGGATCTTGCCCGCATGGCAACATCCAATAATCTTGTGACTGTGTCTCTTTCTGTAACAAACAATCAATACAATTTTTAGAAATAAATTTAAAAATATATGTTTAGTATAATAATAAAATAATTAAATTATATTAATACTTACAGTTAAATCCATTTTGTCCGTGACAAATTTTAAAACGTACAAACAAGTGTCACCGACAATCTGTGATAATTAAATGAGTAATTAAATAAAATCTACACAGTGCACGTGTGCAATATCATATTTCGTAATATAATCTGAACTAAGTACGTGTTACTGTCATCACAGGAATTTGTTCGGAAGCTTTGTTACCTCAATCAATGCAAAATATTCAAATCAGCAGTAAAATGATGACTGACAAACATGTTATGTCCTGTTTAATATGAGTGGTAATCTATAGGTTTGTTCAAATAAAAGACATTGTTTTTTTACTGTTATATATATTTTAAATTAAAAAAATTAAGTCAATTTTAGTTACAATTTATCTTAAACCTAGTGTTAGCTTAAAATTAAAACTTCGATACAAGAATCCACTTATCTAAAGAGACAAATTAGTTTTCAAAAGATATAAACACTCTTAAACATTGAATATATTTACATGTGCAAAGCCACAGAAATAAAAACACATTTTCTTTGAAATATAATATTCATGGATCATAAATAGGCAATAGTCACAAGACAAGTAAACAACTAGAAGAAAGCATCCCAATGACCATAAGATAAAGTGGTAATTTTGTCACTTAAAATGATACGTTTATCATCTCTTGCTGAGAGCGCACTTTTGTTTTGAGCTTGTGTAAAAATTCTATGTTTCAACGATTTAAATATAACATTTTTTCTTCTAATCAATTTATTGTCTAATAATACCTTATGGTAGTCTTTAAAATGTACATTTTTTATGGCAGACTTTTGCACACCTTTTGCCTTTTTTATTTCATCTTGTGTTGTTTTAATACAATATAATTTAGACCTTAAACCAACAAATTCAGAGATGACTTTTCCTCCTAGTTCATCTTTAAATAAACCTGGTACCTTTTTGTTTATGATTGGAATATCATAAACGTTATTTTGTGGATAATTACTCGTGTCAAAGTAAGAAAGAAATGCTTCTTTAAGATCCTTATAAAAATCTTTGGTCTCTATCGAATAAAGAAAGCTGTCTGTGTCCGTATAACACAATTTTATGTTTTCACCATAATAAGGTTTCATAACAGAGTAGTGAAAATCATACATATGTGTTTTAGATATTTCTAACACCGCGAACCCAATGTATATAGGTTTGTTCAAAGTGATCGATTCTGGTTTCATCTGTACAGCTACAAAATTTTCGGTAAAAACAGTTGCATTATGAAAGTTGGGTCTGGCTATCAATCGCTCTGCTGTGATAGTTTTATTCGTCTTGTTTTTATTATCTGTCCATTGGTTAACTAATTTTACATCGACATACTTCTCAGTATTCTCCAATGTTTTCCCAAATATACTATTGTTTAAAAGTTTGAAGAAATCTTGTTCGAATGTAGATTTAGCCTTTTTACGCAATTCAGTGTTCATATCTATATACTGTTTTAAATATGGACTTTGTTTGAATTCGATTACTCGATGGATTTTTTTTAGCTTAAGACCATGATTTAAGCACACTTTAAGATGTGCATAATGAATTACATACTCGAATTTATCATGTAAATTTGGAATTAGTTTTGAATTTTTGGATCCAGGGGGTGTATACTTTTGGGCCAAGAATGGAATATCATTTTGGAGAACATGGAGAGCCTCTGGATACTCGATATCAACCTCTAGAATATAACCATATTCTGCATCGAGGGGTATACTTTCAAAATCGATTGCATTAATTTCTGATTCACATAATAATTTAAAGTTTGAATGAGGTAAACAAGAACACATTGCAAAACCATAAAGATTATTGCAGTCAATGTAAACTATGAAATTGTCCTTATTTAACGGATTATAGTCTTGTAAATATTTATTATTAGCCCTAGAATGTCTATGAGAACACAAACATATACCACCGCGTATACCTTTTTGTATCATTCTCACAATCTCCAAATCTGCAATCAGCTCCAATTTTACTCCTGTCTTTAACATCATTGCATCAAAACTCAAACTTGGTGCAGTTATGTAAAAAGCAGGGTCTAATTTATAAGTTCTTTTACAAGTAGACCGAAAATTTTCGAATACATCAGCAAGTAATAATACGTCTGACTTGAGATATAAGTCGGTGTATTCACCTAAATTGTTTATTTTAAAAGATTTCCAAATTTTTTTAGCGTGTGCGTAGTCTGAATCAGTAATTGTACTGTTAGTTAATGTACTAAAAAACGACTCTATCGGAGGGAGTTTATCTTCTTCATATACATTCCAAGCTGACATGTATTCGTACGGGTATACCCCTTTACGCATCATTAAGGCGACATGTTTTTCAGAACTAAAAAAACGAGGTAGATGTACGAAGTCATCCTTGTTTAGATTTGCAACTAGCTTTTCCAGACTCGTCCCTAAAAATTTAAACGAATCCACAAAACGGACTGGCATAAAATCCTGATTATTCATTTCAAAAAATTTTGTGAATGATATGTAATTTTCCTTAGTTTTTGCAATAACCTTTATTCTACCGGAAAGATTTCCTAATTCTCGAATAAACAGATGACTGTCATAACCTGCTAAATTATGAAAAAATACAGGCACAAATTTTGGGAGCTTATACTGAATGTTGCAATAAGAATGAGCTGCTCCACGATAAAGTCCTGTAAGATGACAGTGATCTCTAACTTTATCGTCAAATAGTAAAGTATTGCAAAGAAAACAAAGTGAGGACTGATCAAAGTCAGTTTGATCTTTATTCGTAAAATCCATGGTCACTGGGGATTGAAAAATATTGTGAATAATAGTTACGTCACGTGTCAAGTATTTTATAAATTTTTCAACACAGTCAGCACCACGATAGGATACGTATTTATTAAGTGAACTGTCATATGCACATACGACATAATAAGCAAACGCGGCTGGCACGTGTTGATGTAAAGATGTTGTGCCACTCTCGCTAGTAGAACCATTGTTTACAGACTTTAATAAAGATTCAAAATCAGCATATATCACGAAGGGCATATCTTGCATTCTTTCATAATGTTTGAACTGAACTACAGTCCCTTCATTTGGAAGAATAGTCGACACACCACTGCATATATGAGAGTTTAGCTTTTCCTTTTTATCAAAAAATATCATGCATTCCTCGCAGAGAAATAATTTTGCATGATGTTTGGTTATTTGGTTACGAATTAACTTTTCTAAATTTTTTATAAGACAATAATGAGTGCGCAACCCATTTTCAAGATATAATAAATTAACATGATGTTCTTTACGATATTCGGTCTTATACAGAGGTCCAACAACTACTGATTTATTTTTGAGTCCATAAATGTTAACACTTATATTAGGGTTGTTCTTTTCAAAAATTTTTATGTCAGAGAAACCAACAGGAAAAGTCATATTTTCAGTGTTGAGAATAGTATCGAAATGTGGATAGGCCGATGTTCGCTGAGAATTATTTTTTGCGGGGTATAAAGATGCCATCACACACCATAAGAAACAAAAAGGGTCTCTATTCTGAATATTAATGCAAGCGCGTTTTGACTTGATACTTTGAGGCAAATCAATGTAGCTTGAGGCACGCAAGGGGTTATATTTGTTTAAGTTTACTTCGAGATACAAGTTACGGATGAATGCCCAGCCACTGTCCCTATCTTCGAATTCTTCAACCTTTTTACTAATTGTTTGAATCAAGTTCGAAAAAATATCATCAAATTTAAAATTTTGATGCAGAACTATGTTCTCTGTTGCAAAAGATTTGATTGAACTTGAGTCATCTTTATGCAAGTAGAATTCAGAAAATAACTCGAAATTAACTTTGAGACTAGAATGAGTTTGCATTCGTGCTGCAAGTAAATCCTTTACTCTGCGACGCAAGAGAGCCAAGTACTCGGGAGGAGGGCGTGCGCGCTGCTCGTCTGCCGAGGCGGCGCTAGACGACTCGCTATGCGATCGTATGCGGTATGATGATATACGACTGCGAAAAGCGCTACTAATTTTTTCAATACTATTACTCTCATTAACTGAACTATTGTTTTTATGTATAATACTCTTTAAATGACCAGAAAATGCTTTACTTTTGACTTGTATGTCGCAAACAGTACAAAAAATTGTTCTAGGCATTATTTCTTAATTTAGTTAGTGTTTATACTAAATGAAACTAAACCAACGTTTTAACTAAACGAAATTTATAAAAATAAATGAGAGACTGTAGTTATAGAAATATTAATTGGTAAATGGTAAAATTAATAAAAAAATATTAAAAGTACATAATAACAATTATATTAGAAATTATAAAAGTTAAAAAATACAACAATAAAAAATTTAATTTACACACTAAATGCTAAACTCTAGAGGGAAAGTTTTCTTTTAAATTATTTTTTTATTTTCAGCAAAAAACTTGCCCTCCTTCTCACTAAATTTATTTTTACATTTACATAAGAAATGTTTGAGGAGCCCGAACTCCTCATCGCTCGGCTCCCCCTGAAGCCGGAGGTATACGACCGCTTTCTCGCACCGCGCGATGCCCGATAGGTTTCTTACATCTACCGCGTTGTAGAGCCGGACCTCTGCCACCAGTTCTCCCGCGAGCCGAGTGGTGCGCCGCAGGGTACCCCCGGGGACGCGGCGCGAGATGAAGCTTGTGATCGCTGGCTCCTTCTTATGACAAGTATCCTCCTCCTCGTCGTCGCTAAAAAGCCACTCGAGAGCGACCGACGAAGACTTCGGGCCCGCTTTCGGCCCTCCCTTTTTTGTTTTCTTAACTCTAAAAAATAAAAAACAAAGTTTAGATAAAATGAAAACATACTATGCAATAAGTCTTAAAATTAACAATTGTATGTAATTTCTAATAGAAAAATCCAACAAAACTTTGCATGAACTAGGGATTGAACCCAGGACCTCTCATGATCGGTAGTCGAACTTACGCTCACTATGCCACCGAGACAGTCTTGAAATTTAAAACATTCAATTTAAAAGGCTTTTTCTATACCTAATACCTACACACACTACTTAACTGGAAATTATGTATTACAATAACAAGTCGTGCTATATTACAAGTATTACGTTGCAAATAAATTATTATTATTATTCAAAGTACATATTTTAACAGAATTATTAATAAATTTATGTACTTATTGTTAAAAACAAAAAATGGAACATAACATACAATCACGCCTTTTCTCAAAGGTGTTATCGGAGATGAATCCATAACTCAGTACCATAGTAGGTACATTTACGCCTATCGTTATTGTTCCTATGTATGACCCATGCAATAAACAAAAGCCGAGTCCATTGTTATCTACAGGCCACAGTTCTAAACTACAGGCTGTCATTTAGATAATTCCTAATGGACAAATCCAAATAACACTTTGCATGACCAGGGGATCGAACCCGTGACCGAAAAATTTAAAATGACTTAATATTACTTGAATAACACTTGGAAAAAATTACCTGGGCTGTTCTTCGGAATCCGAGTCGGAGTGTTGTTTCCTTGCCCGGGCCTGCTTGCGTGGCTTTTCAGCGTTCTTCTTATTTCTGGAATAAAAAATATTTTATTAGTAATATAATATATATTATATTTTTTTTTTCTTTTTTTTTTTTTTTTCAATTAAGACAAAAACACAACCAACCTTGGAGGTTCTTCGTCAGAGAGGAAAGATGCAGCTTCCTGCTTCTTAAGATTTTTGTAGTCTGCTTCCGACCTGTAAAAAGTATAATTGTGGTTATTAAAATAGAAATAAATTGATGGAACGGAGAGTCGGAGAAAAACATACAATTACGCCTTTTTTCCCTAAGCGGTATGCAGAGGTGTACCCAGGACTCAGTCCCATAATAGATACACCAGCATTTCACCAGTATGTTATTGGTCTCATGTAATAGGGGGCGAGCCTATTGTCATCTACCGAGCACAGTTCTACGTACGTACGAGGGTACGGGGAGTCGAAAACGTTAAATAAATATATACTCACGCACATTATTTCTCTTGCGATATGCTTCAGCTTGATAGGTAACTTGTACAGCACCACTGAAGTTCACTGAAGTCGTGATAATAATAATAATGATTAATTGCCGAAGTTTTTATAATCGATAAAATCAGTGATGCTAAACCTTTTCTTGAAACCAAATTTCTATGATTAGAAAATCATCAATTTTAATGATCGATAATTTAATTAAAAGTGTAGGCCTGTGGTCCACTTGTAGGCATAGAGCGTTGTTTTCCACTTCATTGATGTAGGTATGCGAGTAATAAGCCTCCCTGAGATAGATCAAATAGACATAATTTATGCACACAAAGTTAAACTTTGTCAGGACACCTGCAGAAGGCATAGTTACTACCGACTGAATCAAAGGGTCAGTCGTAAATTTAATTTATTAAATACACACATATTTATTATATATTCATTACATATATTGAAGCTTTCCTATAAAATCAAATTATTTCAGTAAGTATTTATTATATTGTAATTATATAGTTATTATTTATCTACCTTATAAGTGGTTTAAATAAAAAAAGGTTTGCATTACTGATTATTATGAGTTTCAAAATCAGCAAATTAAATTAATTTCCATTTAACAAATTGCAAATTGTGCAAACTGCGAAACACGAAACAACAAGTAGTAACAAGTAACCGACAAAGGCACCGCATTTAATTTAAAGAACCTTACACATGTACTTATTGTTTATACATGCACTTCTTTGTACATGATTATAACCGCATAATCTTAATCTAATGCGGTAACCCACATCTGTATTAATCTTAAGTGATACCTAAGCTGTATCTGTATTAGGTCCTTAATTGTTGAATTGTAGATATGACATTTAAAAATGTTATGGAAGGAGGGCTGTTATGCTTTGTTCCCTATGAAATCATACATTTAACTAAAACTATGACTAGATGATCGCCAAGATAATCTTTAAGAGTATAATGACAAAATACTATTATTATTGTTATTTTTTTAATCAATAACATAACAATCATGCCTATTCCCAAAAGGGAGGCACAGTTGTACCAAGTACTCAGCCCCATAGTCTGTACATCCACATTTCGCTTGTACATTATTGATCTTGTGTAATAGGAGAGGAGCAGTCGTCTATCCAAAATAACACTGGCTGACCTGGGGTTCGAACCTGGGTCCTCAAGATCGGCAGTCGAGATTACACCCAAAACACCACCGAGGTGTAATGTAAAAGGTGCTTTGTAACTTGTGAACAAACATTTTGTTTCTAAGGAAATTATTTGCCGTTTCCAATAATATTATAAGGCCAGAGCACACTATAAGCAACATTATGCAACTCCCTACATAATATTATGGGTTGACCATGAAAGTAATTATAGATTGACTCTAGCAGTGTAATTAAAGCATACTGTTCTATCTAGAGTTATAAACTCTAAAAATATATTCGTTTGCTTCAACAATAATTATATTATAGGCATACTAATTAATATTTACTTATTATTAATTATAAAATTTATAAACCTATAACACGCAAATAATATTTAAGTAATATTACTTGTGAATTATATGTGGTTAACTCATATGATGAAGTCGTTAAAACTTCTTATGTGTACAGGACCTAATTCTACATAATTCCAACACTCAGCAGGTGTCCGATGTAGGTACGGTTCCGACGCGGGTTCTGATAATCTTTGTGACAAACATTGCATCAGCATTATCCATAGCAATGTAACTGTGTGTGTGTGTGTACATTATTTATAGAGTCATGTGGGGAAAATGCAAATATAGGGTTAATTTGTTGTGTACTTTTTGTAACTAAAAGATTATTTTAAAAATATAATTATATTTTGATTTATATAATGTGATAATTATCATGATTTCAGAACTTTAGTGAAGTCTGCAAGGAAAAGATCCTAGCTCAATTAGGTTTTATCAATCTTTATGAATTTAATTCCAAAAAATATTTTTGGCATGATTAGTTTCATTCCTATTACCATGGATTTTTAAACCTTCATAAAAAATTCATTCATGTAATACCTAACCCTACGCACATAATAAAAGTATCTAACTTGCGACATACAAAAATTAATTGATACTTTTCCAGTTGATTTAATATATAACATATAATTACTTAGAACAAAGGTTCGTTATTACATCTGTTAGTACATAAATTTAGACAGTGGTTTTGGTAATCGGCTTGTGCTAATTTTTTACTTTTAACGTTTTTTACTATTAACTTTACTTTTTAAAGTAAATATAATTATGAAATAAATGTAACTAACTGTTACTAAAAATTATATAAGATATCATGTGTACATTTACCCCACCTGACCCCATATTTCTTTAGCATAAGACTTTCTCAGTCTACTCATACGTTCTAGATGTTTAGACGCTCTAACAATACAGTATTTTTATATGTGTAATAAATTATGTTATCACTAACTATAAGGTGTGGATAAATCTTTACCTACTGTGGAAGAAGACTTTCAGAGTAGCGACAGATATTTTATTCGGGGATACAGTCCAGGACAATGCCAGGAAGCCCCATACAGTTTAAGTTGATGTCGCTCGAAATAAATTCTAACTCAGTAACTAAGATTTTATCCACTCGCTTATATCATGATCGTGATCCTGTTTTGTGAAATGTAACTAAAACGGCGCGGTGCTGATATCTTATTCGGGGATACAGTCCTGAAAACTTTCAGGAAGCCCCATACAGTTTAAGTTGATGTCACCGAAAGCCTAATTCTAAGATCTAATGAAGAAGTGGTTATTATTTGAGAGAGAACACGTTTCATAATGACAAAGAATATCTTATTCGGGGATACAGTCTTGGACACTACCAGGAAGCCCCATACAGTTTAAGATGATGTCACAGGAAACCTCATTTCAACTCAATATAGTTCCACTTTAATTTTTATAAAGACAGGAACGCTTTCAAATGTTAGTATAATATGTTTTATTGCACATTGTGTGTGTGTGTGTGTGATGTAACTTTTAAAAAGTGTATTGTGTGTGTGTTTTGGAGCAATGTAATGTCAACATAAGTTGAGTAAGTTTTTTACATCATATTTTACGTCCCGAAAACCAATTGGGCATTCTAACACAGTTTTTACATACATATCGTTTCACGGAACGTAGTGAGGGCAGCGAACGGAGTGCAGTGAAACGATTTGTATGTAAAAACTGTGTTAGAATGCCCAATTATAACCTACTCACGTACCTATCTAGTCAGTCGATGCTATCTCGATTGGTTATTCCAGCCATGGCGCAGCTATGCCAGATTACAGACACTGATTCGGTAACGAAGAATGTAAAGTAATTTTACTCCAACAATCACGGCAGGGGGAATTTAAATTGATTCAATATAAGTGAACGCCTAAAATACCTACTTCTCTACGCTCGTTGCTTTGCTACATATAAATTGTTCAATCCCTTATGAAGTTACTAAATACCCTGGACACTGTCTTACAAGCTGGAGCGAATCATAATAATCTATAAAGTGTTTACATAGTCCCTGGAATGGAAATCCGGTCTATGACTCCGGTCTATGGTCTGGTCACTGAGCCTGGCACTGCTCTTGTTGACTGACTGACTTTTTTCCTCAGGAACACTATCCTTTTTTAAATAGTTGGGCTTTTAACTAAGAAATAAATTGTTAAGGCATACCTTTGTAAGTTTGCTTAATGTAGAGCCCCATACCTAGATACCGCAAAAATGTTAATAATCACAATATTTTTTTCTAAAATTTTACGGTTATGAGATTTTTTCATGTACTTGTGATATAAGATTCATTCTTGCCAAATTTCATGATGCTAGGCCAACAGGAAGTACCCTAGATGATTTAGCCCGTAGTGTAGTGCAAGTATGGAAATATAAAAAACTAAATTAAGGTAATTTAGTTAAATAACCGTATATTTTTAGTGCGTTGACTTAGAAGTTTTATTTATTTACAGCAGCAAGAGACCGTAAAGTTGAGTTATTGATATGAGTTTTAATTTGATACCTCAACGCGCTCCCGATAAAAAGGATGACACACAGATGGACACGGACAGACAAACAAACGGACAACGAAATGATCGTATAAGGGTTCCTTTTTCTTTTGTGGTACGAAGCCCTTTAGGGAATGTGAACAGTATATATTTATATATACTGTTCACCTTCCCATAGTTGATAGAGACGGGGACTATTTGGTCGCACAACATTATGCTTCAGTTCAATTCCATTTATTGGCGATTTCCTATCGCTCAAGTGAAATGGACTCGTAAACATTTTAACGATAAATATTGCGGTTAACGACAAGTATAAATTGATCGCGGAGTTCTAATGTTCCATTAGCCGTATCAATTTAGGATTGAGAGAACCTATAAATGTATGTTGAGTATAATATAAAGGTAAGGCAAGATTATATCCTTAAATAAATTAAAAGTCTTCGCTCGCGCTCTGACCAGATCAAATCTGTTCAAAGTTCAATTCAAAACTGTTGTTTTAAGGTAGTGCTATTACTGCACTACCTAAAAAGAAAAGCCTAAAAATGCGTATTGTAAACTGTAACAGTGTGCGTAAAAATCAATTTTCAAGGTGGCTAGTGTGAGTGAAAAATTGTGTTGAACAGGCGCGGGAACATGAATTTTGGTGTAATTTTAGTTGCCGCATATGTTGATATATATATGACAGAGGTATCTGGTCAGGGTGCGCCGAGACCTGTATATATATATTTATGATTATTACGAATGAATACTTGACGAATACTCAACAACAGAAGCTGCATAATTGTGATAGCATTTTGTTTTATATCTTTTATTCATTATCAGAAAAAAACAGTCCCTTAGAACAGTAAAACTTTAAACTTCGTGTATCTATAATAATATAATAACGATGCACGGCTTACAATCAAATGGAATAATCGATACTCTGACCCACATGTCGAATGCACCAGTTATCGAATGCCCACCGTATAATCGATGTTTTTAGACGTCAGCCCTAATGAGCGTTTGTATTAATAATGATTCAGCTGTTTGCTCAGAATATAAACAGTCATGGAAATACAATATTGCGGGCAGTACGTCGTGGGTTTGAGTTAAAACATTAAATGGCTTTTTATTTATAAAGGTCATGACAACAATTATTGTTTGCAGAGGATCGTACAATTTTATATAAAATTCATTTTAAAACACATGCCTTATTATAAGATAAATCTGTCAGATCGTATTTAGAATTTTGAGCATGTCAAAGAGATAGGCGTCATCTATTATTTGAATACCTATTTTTTTCTACTCAAAGAGTGAGGTTATATAGAAGTACCACACCCTTGATAGTTATTCATCCGCCAAGCAGTAATGTGCAAACATTACTGTGATACGGTCTGAAGGGCAATGTTACCAGCGAAATTACTGGGCATGACGAGTTTCAACAACTAATTTCTCAGGGTGACAGGCGCACTGCAGTGCCGCGCATAATTTTGAATTTTAAAACACTGGGTGGCACTGTGTCTGATATGGGCAATCATGATGCTTACCATCAGGCACCTGATTTGCTCATATTGTCACTCATTAGCATATATAAAAAAAGCTATATGTCAGGGTCAGAGGTGTTAAATAAATAAAGGGGCGATATCTAAAATAATAAGGACCCATAATACAACTTTCGACAAGACAAACTAAATTAGCGTAGAAAGGCTTGGTGAGATTTTAGTTTTGTTTTCCTTGTTTTACCTCCTTCCCGATGGACTAAGTGTAGTAATTCTAATATTTGTCGTAATTTATGAACGCAGTCACAACTACGATAAGTAAGGTGCAGACTGTAGAAATTACACAAGTAACTATCGTTGTTTCAAGCTACAATGTATAATAGAGTAACAATTTTTTTTTTTATGATAGTGAGTGACAAGACGAGCTAATCAGGTGCCTGATGGTAAGCATCATGATTGCCCATATCAGACACAGTGCCACCCAGTGTTTTAAAATTCAAAATTCTGCGCGGCACTGCACTGCGCCTGTCACCCTGAGATATGAGTTGTCGAATCTCATCATGCCCAGTAATTTCGCTGGTAACATTGCCCTTCATACCGAAACACAGTAATGTTTGCACATTACTGCTTGGCGGATGAATAACTGGCAAAGGTGTGGTACTTGCCCAGGCGGCCCCCTGCTAAAGAGGCCTACCACTACAACAAGCTAAGAAATACAAAAGTGTGTGTGTGACTGTGATAAGATCAACAAATAGTTATTAAAATTAATCTGCATAGTTCTTTCATATCGTTTTTTTATTGAAGACTGGAGAGTAGAACAATACCCGCAATATTAAGGGACAGTATCAGTATTTTTAACTAGAATCTATACCTACTCGTAATAAATACGAACATCGTATAGAATAAGTCGAATTAAAAATATCTGATGACGAACCTCACATACGCTAGCCACTCCCACAACATAACCCTAGTGCCCAGGTTAACGATGGCAAGAATATGATATCCAAAAATTTCTTACTTATTTATAACATTAAACTCGGCTCCCACTCGGTTGAAGTGGGACGTCCAACAACTGGGACAAGTGCCTACCGTTGACGATCTCACTGGCGAAAGTTCTTTTTGTTCGTCGAGAAAGACGTCTTATTTGCATAGCGTTTGTTATTTATAGATTTTCGAATAACAAGTCATGAATATTAATGCTTTGGTTTAGAATAACAATACGCTTTTATTTGATCCGTGATATCCATAATAAATGTCCTTCAAAATGATTTTTTTTCCTTTTAAATGTAACATAACTGAAAATATGGTCTAGGATTATAAAGAAATTATTTGAAGTAGATGATATCAGTGGCGTAGTGGGCGCAAGCTTGACTGCCGATCAGGAGGTCGGGGTTTGATCCCCAGGTCAGGCAAAGTGTAAAATATTGTTTTTTTTTTTTAATTTAGGAATTATCTCCATAACTGCCTGGAGTCTGCAACTGTGCCCGGTAGATGGCAATAAGCTCGCCCCCTATTACGTGGGACCAATAACATAATGGCTAAATGTGAGTGTGCCTACTATGGGACAGAGTCCTGGGTACACCTCTGCCTACCCCTTCGGGAAAAAGGTGTGATTGTATGGTATGTTTTGTGCCAACTAAGTTCTTGAATATATTATAATATGGAATAATATTATATCAAGACAAAAATAGGTTCAAATGATAATTGATTTATAAATTACCTACTAAAAAAAAATTAACTAAAATAAACTGCTGGCGTAGTAGTTCGCAAGCGCTACTGCCGATCACAAGGTTTCGGGTTCGATCCCTAGGTCATGCCAAACGCGTTGTTGAATTACTTACCATGTGACTGAGTCCTGGGTACACCTCTGCATACCCCTTCGGGAAAAAAGCGCGTCGTTATGCTATGAAAAAAATTACAATTAATAAGTATTAATTGTATTTACTGAAGTACGTAGATATTTTACTAGATGAACATTATCGTAGTCATTCAAAAAATGATTATAATAATTGCTTTCGCAGCTTCGTTAGCGTTGTTTTCATGTTTACGTTTCTCAATCAACCAAAATTGGCAAGCTTAAAATGAAACCCACTCCTTTCAATCATTCTGCCGAGTGATTACGGCTGTCAATTTTCAAACCGCAACTCTCAAATAACACGAGAACGATAAATTGGTACATCTCGAGTAACTGACCGCATTAGCTAATGAGAGCCATCGATTTAAATAATTATAGCCAGACGTTGAACGGCCTAGGTCATTTCAAACCTGAAATTGGCTTGGAAGTTGAAAGCATTTATTAACGAACTAACATAGAGCAGACAGGTACCTACATATAACTAACTTTTTTGGCAAACGAATGTAGAATAGGTGCATTACAAAAGAGTGAAAACTTTATATTTTTTATACCAATTAAGGGAAAAACCCCCTTTTAATCGAATTAAGCATTTTTTCCTTAGTCAACCTGACGATGGTTTAAGACAAAAATTAATTGGCCTAGATATTATCTTATTACTTCCTTGTGAAGACAATTTCCTAAGTTTTTCTCAAATGTTTTGTACTCCAATTATTTTATTACACGACCGTACAATACGTGTAGGAATCCAGATCGAGGTAACAAACATCGTCAACCAACGATCGAGGTAACAAAAAAGGTGACAAACGTCAATAAAGATAAACAGTACTGAGTCTACCGTGCGTATTGTGCGTATTGTTATTATAACCACTTGCGTATTCTAATACAAGATAGATAGATAATACTTTATTGTACACCACACTTAAAGAACCAACACAAAGGATACAGAGAAACTATACTTAAATGTACAAGCGGCGGTCTTATCACTAATAAGCGATTTCTTCCAGACAACCGATGGATGGAGAGGATTCATTTGCAGCAAAAAGACGGTGGCGCATCTTTATAAATTAAATATTTCAAGTGTAAATAATATAATATTGTTTAATATAATATATAATAAACTAAATATAATATAATATATAAAATAATATACAAAATATATTTACTACGTAATAATATATACCTACATAGATATAAAATCAATATCATAACATATAATATATACTAGTATTATATACATAACTATTACCTATAATCTTTCATACATTGATAGATATGAGTAAGTACTACAATCAATAATCAAAATATTATGGTAGTGACAGACCGACAGACTGTTGAGTCAGATAATGATTCTATACGCGAGACTTGAATACGGATGATGAGGTCTATCTTTAAAGATTAACTCTGATAATTTTTAATATTGCAATATCTTTAAAAATTCAATAATATTTACATTTAAGTATATTAAAAATGTTTTATACCCGATAAATGTATATGAAAAGCTCATAATAAGTATATAATCACGCATTATTGCTTTTAAAGTGTGACAATCAGTATTACAATATTGATTTTCACAATGCCTTTATATTGGAATGAGCTACGTATAAAACATAATACGTATAACAATAACATTTTATTTAATTTTTCAATTTTTATTTATTCGTTGCTTAACAAGATGCAGAGTTACTTAACATGGACTGCATTTTACTAGTCAAGCCTTTTTACTTAAAACCCTCATTGAAGAGGTTGTGAAAAAATATGTACCCGCCATTTTGAGGTGACGGCCATCTTGTATTTACAATGATACTAAATAATAATATTATATTTATCTAGAAACCGGTTACACCTATAGAGGCAAATCAAGTAGTTTCATCCATTTACAATAGTTTTTTACACCCAGCGGGGGCTGTCTTTGAGCTCGTTTTCTGTCGATGGTTTCAGAGATAAGCCCCGATAGATGCTATCTATTACCTTTATACTTAAAGTTCTTATGAGACTGCACGTCAAAATAATGGTCTCCGTGTATCAAAAAAATACACGGATTCCTATCAAAAGACAGCGAGCCACATAATATTCAATAGTATTCTCAACGGAACGACGTGTATACCTATACCTAATATCAAATCAATCTGTCAACAGGAAAGGGAACACAAACAAAAACAACAAACAGAAAAAGTTTAATAAAACCGTTATTCATTAAAGAAATGTCAGGTCTTCGTTTTTGTATAAACCTATATTAAAGCCTATTCCATAAAATCACGCTTCGTTATGCTTTAAATCCGAGCTAAATCCACTATTTCGAGTTTCTCAATGGCGCGGTAGCTATCCAGGAAACATGCAATGTGTCCGGGGTACACATAAATCACTTTACATTCGGCACAACGGTGACCCGAGTCGATAAGTGACATCCGAAGCCTGAACTATGTAACGTTAAACAGTGATCGATTTTCATACACGAGTACAAGGTTTGTATATAGCAAGCATAACAAGAATTCTTTCTACTCGTTTATATTTGATTTTCGAAAGCGGAATCTCCAATTGGCTGATGGATTTCAATTAGACAGTGCTTTATGTCAAAAAGGTTTCGGAACCTGGCTAGAGGGACCCGAGCTATGCGTAGCAAGAACTCAAAGTTTATAAGAATAGTTTCGTTTATTCACAAATTCAACAAAAATCATCATCATCGTTATCAGCCTTTTATAGCCCACAGCTGGGCATAGGTTTTGTTTCTGATATCATCTCTTACCATTCTCATCTTATGCTGGACAAGATGAAAACAATTTTAACTTCAAACAAATATAGGCAAAGTCATAGTTATTTGTGTGAACTTAGTTAAGAACATCCTATACTAAGATAAAGTCTTTTCAATAAAGAATCTCTTCAGAAATATATAAACGACATAACATTATGTACTTTTTATGTTTTACATACTGTTCACGAATATAGGCATGAATTATTTATGACATCAAACCCACCTAAGTATCGGAAAACCGAAAAAACCTGAGCGATAACACGAAATGTAGGTGTTACTGCTTTATTGATAGTTATACATTGGGACCTTTGTATTTGATTCAAAGTTTTTTATGCTCTTTGTAAGTGGCGACACACGTGCTATGTAACAAAGAAACATAACATAACCTTACGCCTTTTTCCTAAAGGGATAGGCCGAGGGTACCCTAGACCCGCCCACATAGAATATGTACATGCACGCTTTGCCAATTAAAACTTTTTTGACATTAATCTTTTATCTCTAGTAAATCACATAAAAATGCTTTAATAACGAAGCTTTGGCGATTATGCGCAAAAGAGATTCTTGTACGACGTTAACTTAGCCACTCACGCGATGCAAGATTCTACAACTTTACTTACAGAAATGCATGCGTAAAATGCGGGTTTAGGTCGAAGAGTGCTATAAATGTAATTAGTTCTCATGGTTTGTTCAAGCTTGAAATAATGAGTCAGCATACATACTAATAATATTATCATATTAATTTCTGCAAAGCGAAATGTTTGTACAAATCAGTAAAGCGTGATTGTTTACGTTATCTGTATGCATATGAGTGCACTAATGTTTATTCATAGCTATGAATGCGGTATTTAACCACGTAGGGGAATGTTGATTTTCATAGATTGTATAATATTATTGAGGTGAATTTTTAATAAGGGTCTTCAGGAAAATCTCCGAAACAACAACAAAATTACATTTTCACTGGTTTGCCGCATAATGTTACTTTCCAGAAATTTATACTTATTAATGACACTAATAAATGATACAATAATACAAGGTATGCTTTTATTTTCGAAATGAACTTGTTCGATTCCCAGTGAAAGGACTTAATTAAATTAAATATATGACTTAATTATACAAAATTTAATTACATCATAAATTTTATGCAGATGATGCAGATTTAGGTTTACACATCAGAATTTGTAACACCGGTTTTTTTTTATTTTTCGAAATTCGCCGTAGTTTTGCAAATTGCTCTAAAGACGTTTTTAAAAAACAGGGCCGTCTTTACCAGGGGGTGCAAGGGGTGCGGTGCACCCGGGGGCGCCTGTCGAGCGCTGAATTTTTGGATATTTCATTGAACTTAACGCTATTGCACAGTTTTATATACTTGTTACTTACGACAAATATGTATGCGCAAGCAAAAAAAAATAGTCATCAAGAATAATATTTTTTTTACTTTTATTACGCGTTCGGCGCTTATCATACCGCATTACTACACTATACAAATAACAATTTTATTTAATACAACACGCGCGCAGCAAAATCTCTAATCCAAAGAGAGTGTATGTATGTACGTTTGACACGTTGCAACCCGGTCGCCCGCGCTTGAAGCAAAATGATCTCTAAGTCAATAGAGTGTAAGTTCATTTGAAATGGGCGCGCGGCGCGGCACCTGTGCGTCTGTCATAGGCGAGTAATTGCGCCCTTTGACATTGCCGCCCGGTCGCCCGCACTTGAAGCAAAATGATCTCTAAGTCAATAAAGTGTAAGTACATTTATTTGAAATGGGAAAAAAAAAATTACGTGTATTGTGTTTTCTTGGTTGACTAGGACCCCTTTCATACTGCAGTGTGTCGTCGGTCGCGTGCCACGCTGCAGTGTAAACAAAACGAGGGCGCAGGCTGAGTCCCGCACCCCGGCGCAGATTAGACTTAAGACGGCCCTGTTAAAAAATATACCCGGTATACCTATATATGTAATAATTAATGTTAGTCTTATCCCACAGATTATCAATGCATAAGTTTGTTACTAACTGTGTACATTTTTTCTACCTTTTCGCGTTATCGCTATCTATGGTTGTTTGTTTTGCTTGTATGCCTAAATCGAATTGGACTGAAATTTATTAATTATGATTTATATATAATAGACCATGAGAAAATTCATTTAATGCTTCTTATATGAGAATAATATCTACCCAGCCAAAACTGCAGGAAACAGATAGTTAAACCATAAACAATTAAGTACCAAGTGTCAACCTCCACTTTATTTAAAACATTAACACAATCATTAAACAATTCAGATGTCACACTAACCGCTATTTATGATACAATAAAACAAAACGCAACGTTCACCTAAATTAAGGCAGCTGCGGTTCGCGTGTCGTTTTAATAATGCAGATTGTATCGCATTTCGTAGGCAGTATAGATCACCGTAGCCTCGTAGCACGTAGGCCGGTGTAGCACATCGTTGCCCACTCGCAGGTTTTTATAATAATTTTTGTTTATGAAGCCGTATACGAAATCTAAACGATACTTGGAAATCTCACGCACATATGTGAGAGTACACGGTCGCTGATATCTGTGAGTCCGGAGTAGTCGATGGCCATAATATATGTGTGTATCTTGTACGCTTGTGATATAATTTGAAATATAAGGTTTTTTAAAAAGACTTAATCATCAATTTTTTTCAAATATTTCAATAAAATTTTCAGGAAATCCAATATTTTTAAACGAAAGTTTTTTTTTTTCGTTTAATTTAAATGAGCATTTAATTCTACGTAGCCGAAACAAAAAGCAATTTTTACCTGTTTTCACTAAAGTTTGAAATTAAATATTTTTTTACTCAGAAGTTTTACATGAAACTGGTAAAAAGTGATGCATACATATATATAAAACTTTCACAACAATGCATTATAATTTTTTATACCGGTGAAACGTCAAAACGATTAAGAAATATGTAATATCACATATTATTAATATTCAAAACCTCTCATAGCAAAATTTTCGGTGGTTTGAATTCGATTGCATACTAGATCATATTTGAAATGATCTTTCATATTATGCATTAAAACTTCTATATTTTCAGTATTTTAACTATAAAATCATATCTGTAAATCATATATAAGTATGAACACTGTTAGGAGTCTATTATATGACAGGTTTTTATGTCAGTTTTGCCACAGACACGGCTATGATTGATGTTTAACCTAATCGTGTAATGTAATTAAATTTCTCTTTACATTAGCGTGTAGTGAAAAAAATGAGTGTTACTCATGAATGATGTTTTTTTATTGACGCTTAACCTATCGTGTAATGTTTGCCTTATTTATTCGTTTTAGTATTGCGTGAGTAAACGATGCAAACACCTCTTCATTAAAACAATACAAAGCTACAAGTTGACATTCCATTATTTCACCACACTTTTTATTAACATTGAATTACTTTGAATGTATTTTTAATTGAATCTGACTACCGAAATTTTAATTTTTGAATAACAAAATTGTGTATTTCTTAATTTATAACAGACTGAGTTCTATATAAAATTGCATGTCGGTGTATCTACCGGCGAAGTATGTGAATTTTTACTACTTTATAACTTATTTTACTACCATACTTCTGGCAAATAAATATACTTTATTTCATTCATTTCACAGTATATGCTATCTTTCATATATTAAGTCGTTTAAACAGAAAGAAACTTGACTTTCTTATTTATTAAGAGAGTCTCAAAGTTGTGTGGTGAAAAGTCCCGTACTGCCAGAAAGCCTAACTCTTTCATTACGAACTTTCATTCAGTTTGATTAAATCTTCTAGTCGACCCCGCATGTACAGAAAATCAGCAATGTGGAAAAATTATGTGATGTAATTTTGTTAGAAAAATGCTTAGATCTTTCAAAAAGAACATCATTTACGTGAAGGAATGTTTTGTTTATGTTCTATCCTATATAACTCAATAAATCAGAAAAACAGCATCATTGTCATCTTTTTAGCCGTTTGAAGTCCACTGCTGGATATATACCTCCCCCATGGATTTCCAAATAGTCCGATTGTAACCAGCTTGCATCCAGCATCTTATTTCTGTCTTTATTAGATCGTCTTTCCACCTCCTACGCTGCACTTGCTGATCTGTGTCTCCTTTCAAGAAAATCAGTATAATAATGACATATAATACTATATAATAACAATCTTTCACTAACATAAATTGAAAGGTAATATTTTTATTAAATTCTTTTCCACTTTGTAAGTCTTCAACTCTATATTAGTTCCTAGTTAAGAAATCATTTCATAATGTTTCTCCTACAGCAATTAAGCGAGCGTAAATCAAAGAACTGAAAAAAATAACGCTTTCGTTTTTCTACAGAAAATTCTAAGGTTTTACTTAATTTGTTGCTTGTTCGGTGTCGCTTATGAAATCTTAAAAATTATAATTTAATGTTTTTTTTATTTTCAATTAGGTACTTAAAAACACTTTTGGACTACTCATTAAAGGAATGAATCTACCGTGCGTTGGGAAAGATACCTTTAAAAAAAGAACCCACAAGAAAGTTGTAGGGCTTGATTTTTTTTAATTCTCGTTTTACAATATTTGGTGAAGTCAAATTGCTGGGCAGTTTGACACAATGGAATCCATACCTATCGGATGTTTTAGGTTTCCCTGTTTCCTCCAAATAGTATATATAATTGATATAATATTTATAGTCTCATATTTGGAAGATAAAGTAAACTATGTCACTGTCATTTTATTTTAGTTTAAAAACTCTTCAATTTTTATATGGAACGTCTAATTATACGAATGAAACTAAATTTTTAGAAGTTCTCTATGAAAAATCCGATAGTTTATGAGAAAAGTTAAAATGACAGGGACTTCACTATAAAACATCAAGATATAAATTTAAAATGGTTTAATTATGTTCCGAGGAAACAGGGGAATACAAAACATCTATTTGCTAATTTTTTTTATAGGATTGTGTCCAATTTCTCTTAACTAGGATGCGCTTTTAAAAAAACTGGATTATGGGTATTATGGTTCTTAAGTAGTGGTCTCACCGAAAGCTATTAATTAATTATAAACATAAATTTATTCATAAACAATCAATAAAGTCAATAAAAGGTATACAAGAAATCACATACATGTCAAATTAATCAAATAACCCGCCCCTGACTGTTCCCTGAGCAAAGGTGCCCCATCACACTCGCAGCATTACCGTGCTGAATGGCAATGGCTAACCTTTGCACCAGGAACGAACCGGAGCGGGAGTCACCGGTCACTTGACCTATTAATTAATAAATAATATGCGACATCACACACACACGGTTCTGGTTACAAACTAGGCAGAGCCTGTACTATGGTAACTAGAAGCCTCATACACGCACTTATAACACATAGACACAGATCAAACAGACATGCTGAATGATAGAGGGATTTTAAGAAACGTCGTTTAATTATTTTGTAATTATAAGACTGCCTCGGTGGCGTAGAGGGCGCATGCTCGACTGCCAATCAAGAGGTCCCGGTTTCGATCCCCAGGTCAGGCAACACATATACATTGGATTTTTCCATTAGGAATTATCTCAATAACTGCCTGGAGTCTGGAACTGTGCCCGGTAGATGGCAATAGGCTCACCCCCTATTACATGGGACCAATAACATTCTAGCGAAATGTGGGCGTATCTACTATGGGACTGAGTCCTGGGTACACAATCTGCCTACCCCTTCGGAAAAAAAGGCGTGAATGTATGTATGTATTTTTAACATCTTTATTCAGTTGATTAATTTAGACTCTAGAGGGAGCACAGAGCAAAACTGGAGAGGAGGCGGCCTAAGCAACTGTACACTGTGATTTCAACTAGGGCCTGACGTCATCACAGTGGGCATGGCCTGAGTCAGTGTACTGTCAACATCTCTAAAAAATATTCTACTTGACCATAAATGGCAACTTTGTATCACGGGAACTAAAAATATAGTATAGGTACGCAGAGCTCAGTATATTGTCACAGAGCAGTTAAATAATACTACGTATAGAATGGCCACTATCATCCGCCCACCAATTGGGCCTACCTCACCCTGCCAGCGAGATTGAGCTCTCCAGGAGCCGCGCTTCTATGGGAAATCACCTCACGCACACTCTGGCGCGTGTACAAAACTCCATGTGTGCAGTATCTGTGTAGTAGGTAGTTATAGCGCGGCTTTTGTATGGGATGGAGTAGAGTGTCCGGAGTGTATTGTAATAACCATAATAATATTATGTACTAAAAGTTGCTCTAAAATCATTCATTAAAACTTTTTACGATTATCTTTGTTTACTCACATACAATCTGCATCTTATTTAAGAAAGAAAGAAAGATAATTTTTTATTCACAACACATAAAAAAATATTAGCTAATAATACTTATATTACGTGTGCTGGAACCGTTGGTACGAGCACACGCAACGGTTCCAAACCAATATAATTAACTCAGCATAAGAACAACCTGCGCTGGTCTTCCATTGGTACATATTCCGGTGACTTCTTATTTTTAATAATGTTTCTCAGTCAAGAAAGTCCATCGCTCATCGCTAATGGTAGAAAAGCCTCCTAAGTGGCAAGGATACCCTCATGAAACTGTTACTGCATATTGGGTTATTGGGTAACCTCTACACATCGTTAGTGGTTCAAATATCTGTCGTAATCACCCTAATGAAGTCTACCGCGGGTCGAGCTCGATCCCTAGTTGTGATGGAATTATAGGATTTACCATCTGATGTAACTTAGATTAATATGTTTGCGCAAGTACTTTTGCATAACATAACATCAGCCTTTTTGCTGAAGTGGTAGCTGTACTTATCCTATGGGATTACATTCCCATAAAGTAAATTTGATTATTAATTTTTTGATTAGGTATCTAATCTGGGGATCGAACCTAGGACCTCATAATCAACAGCATCGCATGCGAACCACTACGCCTCCGAGTCATTAGCAAATATTTATTTTTTTAAGAATAAATTTTATGGTAAAGTAAAAGTAGCGGCAATATAATAATAAATAATAAATATGTTCTACGATTTCATAATGTAAGGCACTTCTCTCGATATTTTTACCAACTTTAAATAATCCAAGCTGGCAACCCTATTTTTTCATCGTTTACGGGGAATCCTACTGGTCAAAATATTGATCGACGGGTAAACGATATATTTTAAGGCATACCCTCGTGTCCAAAAACTTACCAGAACAACGAAATTATGCTGTCTAAAGGGATAACAAATAACAGAATGATACCATCACCAGCTCAGTCGCCGTCGACAGCTGTGCTGTTGGCTGCACGTCAAACTAGGTGAGTGAACATTAGACATTTTAATTATTTCTTTGTTTGGTAGATTTCATGTCTTTGATTGTGAATTTCAAAGGTTGGAGTCGTTGACTTCTGCAACTCGAATAATTAGGATAGAGGGATTGCATTTAAACTGCAATCTTACTGCATGTCCGTCTATATAGACCCTTAGTATGGGATCATACGGGGATAACGATAGCATCCACTTTAAGGGTCATTGTACTCATCAATCAGTTGCGAGGCGGTAGGTACCTATATTTTAACAATTTTGTAAACAACTCAGTCCTCAGTCCACAAATTCCTTTCCGTCAGTTCTATAAAATAACAGGGTTATATTTACATAAACTAACGAGCTATTGGGAATTGCCTTGCGAGACTATTTCTCGGAACAAGATACAACTTTAGTGTTTCAAAGGCACTCTGTGTCACCAACACGCGGTTATAAACCGAGTCAGGACAGAAATCCTTCAAGCTTACTATGAAAATTTGCAATTCTGCTTGAAGATTCAAGAATAATCAGTTTTCTTTTGAGGGCCCAACACTGAGCAATCTTTAGTGTTTATTACTTGTATATTTTGAAGGTATACATATATAATATGCTCAGATAGTACCATAATCAGATAACATGTCCCGTTCCTTATACGAAGAATGATAGGGACCGCTTATGGGGGCACTACAATCACTACAATCTACATTGCTGATACTTAATAAAATCACTCGCCGCTGTGGAGTTACCGGCTTTAGAATAGTGCAGCAATAATACAGCAGCGTCCTCTGCAAAAAACTGAACTGCACTCGACAACCCGCCTGCCAAGCGTGAGCATTGGCAAAACCCCCCGTTATGCAGAAGACCTATGTTCAGTATGTATGGCACTGAACATAGGTATGGCAATCCACTAGGATTGATGATGATAAAAGCACTTTTTTTTTTCGAAGGATTAGGCAGATGTGTACCCAGGACACAGTCCCAAAGCAGTATGTATGCCTACACTTCGCTAGTTATGTTTTTTAATTCCTATATAATAGGAAACGAGCCAATCCTATCAACCGAGCACAAACCCGGACTCCAGGTTGTTCTCGTAGTTATTGAGAAAATTCGTAATGGAAAAATCCAACTTTTTGCACTACCGACACTAATGACTTTTATTTTTCATTAAGTAACTCGCTGCTGAATTTCCGTGGTTCCCGTGAGAACTCTTTACTTAATTCACCCCTAGAGATCTACTCTAATTAGAAATAAAACTAATTTATTTTAGACCTTAGACTTCACTCAAACAAGGCTATTGACAGAAGATTTATTTTAAAGCTCTAACGTTTTATCTGTTGGATATTAGACGCCGTAGCAATTGAAGTGCAATTTATTGCATCGTTCCAATGTTCGTCTGGCGTCTATGAATTTTATGTGGTCAGTGATCTAAGAAAATAAAATCAAATTCGATATTAGTATTCAGGGTAAGGATTTTATGAACATTTTTGAATTCAACCTTTTAAAGAAATCAATATTATGAGATTCAAACTACATATTCTGAACCTGCCCCGGTAGCACAGTGACTAGGGAAAACGAAGTCCCTGGGGGTTAGAACAAGATAGCAGATATGAATTGTTTTGGCGCGAAAGAGAGAAAAAACGGGGAAAACTAATTATCCCCGTGCCATGCTAGGCAGGTAGAGAGTATTTAAGAGAATAGATGAAACTCGCAACAATAAAAGTTAATCTATTACAAGATACTATAGACATGTTATTATATTAATTAAAACTATGAAAAATGTACTAAATGGGTGTTTTGTATTTACCTGTTTCCTCCAAATACAGTAAACCTATTTGATACATTTATATCCTGATATTTAAAAATAAAGTAAAGTATGTCCCTATCATTGTATAAATTTATAGAAGTGTTTCCTTCGAAGATAATAGACCCACTGATATATTCGAAGGAAATACGGGAATACAAAACATCGATTTGGTAAATTTTCCATAGGACTGTGTCAAACTTTTGTGGTGTAATACTTATAGAGTTTCTCTATCTATCTATAACTGGCGAAGTGTAGATATGTACATACTTGGACTTAGTTCTGAGTGTACCTCTACCTACTCCTTCGGGAATACTAATCTTTACTAATATTATAAAGAGAGACCCTTTTTTTTGTTTGTAACGAATAGGCTCCGAAACTACTGGACTGTTTTAAATAATTCTTTAATTTATGGAAAGCTTAATTCAGTGTGAGTGACATAAGAAAACTGCAATATTGTGAGCCAAGGTGTCACATAATTACCAAATATATTCATTAATTTGCGTGCGATGTGAAAAGTATTGGTGGTAGAATAAATTAACGTACTAGAGGTTTCTACAAAACGGTCCGCGGATATTATGTCCATCTATTTTGGTTTAGTCACAAAAATAGAAGAAGTCATTATTTTTATGCGGTATGAAAACTAATGGTGGTAGGAATAATATTACTAGGGGTTTGTAGTACTTATATAATATTTACAAAATAGTCCGTAAAAATTTTATAGAACTGTTAAGGTTTGGTCACTGTAACAGAAATAGTCATTAATTTGCGTGTGCTGCGTAAACCATTAGGCTCTAATGATTTACGCAGCGCACGCAAATTAATTTTATTCATATAACCCTAATGATTAGGGGATATCTATAAAAATACAGTTTATTACGAATTTACTCCTGTTAAAAACGTTCACTATAACTACTTTTGCTACCCGTGCATAGTATTATATGTTTTAAGAACCATCATGTACACTGATTTTCAAAATGGTGTCAGTTTTGTCAGCTACACAAGTATAGCAAGCTTTGAACAACGTATCGACAAAATACAGTTTTTAATCTCGATAGTAATTCCCAGAGCTGAAATATAATGCCTAAAATTGAATCACAAAATTGAATAGGTATACAGAAAATCAACAATATACGGCCAGAACACTGGGACGATAAAACCACTCCAATTTTTTTGGGTTACGTTTAATACCCCCAGAGAGTTGTATTTGGTGGATCTTTAGATTCTTTTTTCTATTGTAGTAAATCCGTCCCGTCTAGGCTTTTCATAATAAAAATTGTATTTTTATTTAATACCTATTGAAGCTATTCAAGTTTAAATATCATTACATACTGCCTCGCTGTTACACCCTTGGTGGTATTGCTCTCGTGGAAATATTACGATAAAAAGTACCTTATATCCCTTCCTCTCTCGCCACAGTGGCGTAGTGGGCGCAAGCTCGACTGCCGATCATGAGGTCACGGGTTCGATCCCCAGGTCAGGTAAAGTGTTAAATATTGGATTTTTTCATAAGGAATTATAGTAATACCTGTCTGAAGCCTGGAACTGTGCCCAGTAGATGGCAATAGGCTCGCTACCAATTGCATGGGACCAATAACATATGTGCGAAATGTGGGTGTGCCTACTATGAGATTGAGTCCTGGGAACACCTCTGCCTACCCCCCTGTTAACAAGGCGTGGTTGTATGTGATGATGATATTCTTTCTCAAGATCCTATCTCTATCTACTTGAAAAGTATAGATACTTGTCAAAATCCATCAAAATTGGTCCAGCTGTCACATTCGTATTTATTTATGATATTAGTGTAGATTTTCTAGAGAAATTTAATGAGAGAAATACTTCAAAGTCGCTATCTTAAATATGCCTTTTTAGATCTGTGAAACCGCAAAGTGCAATCAACAAAAAGCCACGGAACGAGGAACTGCAGCAGTAGACATGCAAGCCTGAAATAGCGCGGTGCATTCACCTGAAGGCATCGAAAACGCCCTAAATGGAGCACGCTGTATAATGACTTAGATTGGTTTTGTTTGCACGGGTCAGGGGTGAATGAACTCTCGCGTGATCAACCTGTATTGCGAGCTACACTGCAACGCCAACGATGTATGAAGCAAAACTGCTGTAAGGGATAGAAAGCCTTTTAAAAGTTTACAGGTACGTGTACCTACGAGTATATGTTCCATTAAAGCGAAGTGAATTTTTGAGCAAATTCAACTGTGATTCACTAAATCAGATCATATTTATAAGCACTTTCGCGCTACGATTCTCTTTAATATTTATAGAGAAGCCGACAACGACCTTCAAAAGAACTTGGTAAATCAAAATAATAGCAGTTTTGCTCCGGCATTGTTTTCGTCTCTCGCTTTACGCAGCACGTACAAGTCTGGTTTATATAATTAACCTGACATTTATTCTGTCTATTAACAGCCTTTTGTCGTTGTTATTGACTGGTCACATTGATTGTTAACAACAAAATATAGATCACAAGTAGTTTTAATGTCGACATTGTAGTAAATCAGAGATTTTGCGTTACAAGTCTTGGAATTTCACGTTAAACTGTAGAGCCCAGCTTGTTTCCTATAAGATATTATGTAAGGGGCCATGTCGTTGTCGTTGGGTCATGTCGGAAGCCTTGTAGGAATCCTAGTGAATCCTGAAACTCTAATAATATGGCGTGTCCACATTTTTTTATGATATTGAGTGACAAGACGAGTAAATCAGGTGCCTGATGGTAACACAATGCCACGCAGTGTTTTAAAATTCAAAATTCTGCGCGGCACTTCTGCCAGGCACAGTGGTGCCTGGCACCCTGAGATATTAGTTGTTGAAACTCGTCATGCCCAGTAATTTCGCTGGTAACATCCTTCAGACCGGAACACAGTAATGTTTGCTGCTTGGCGGATGAATAACTGGTAAAGGTGGTACTTCCCCAGGCGGACTCCTGCAAAAGAGGCCTACCACTACAAATGATATGAATTGAATCGAGCAGTGTACTTAACTGGGTAAATCCGTTCTGTTACAGTATAAATTTAAATTATTACTTTAATAATTCTAAGGAGAGCTGTTAAACACAGCTAACAAATAGCCTGGTCTTACCAAACAATACCCTAGAATATGAATTGTTTTACTAACACAATTCCAATAATTAACAATTCCACTGCAGTGTATTCTAAATGGAGCAGACATAAATTCATGCCTCCACGAGACCCACATACTTTAGTGTTGGTTAATTTATAGACTACGGATATCCTTTAGATATAGCCTCGAGCCTCTACGACATAGGGATCGTAACGAACATTGTTACAAAACGAATGACTTTTAGTGAGCTCTCAGACGAACGTCGGCGTAACGTCAAGTTCAACGCGACGCTAACGCGGCGGGGCGCAGTCTGGTGCTAATTTGTATAAAAAATAACAGTCGAATACACACTTCGGCGACTCTCGCCTCAAAGCTCGCCCAGACCTAATTTCCACTAAGAGGCTCTGTATAGCACTTATGTCGCTTCTAATAATGTCATGAAATTCTTCATTGTACATTGTATCATGATGATGATGATGATGATAATGATGATAGTATATTGTTGACTGGCTCGGTGGTGTAGTAGACGCAAGCTCCTGGGTCGATTCCCTGGTCAGGCAAAGTATTATTTAGATTTTTAATGCTGATTTTTTGTGAATGTTTGTTCTGTTTTCACACTAAAACAACTGAACCGATTGAGCTGAACTTTGTTATGTAGATAGCTTAGACCCGGGAAAAATACATAGAGTACTTCTTCTTCATCCGGATATTTCCACGGGAAGAAAGACTACGCGGTTGAAACCGCGAGGCACAGCTAGTATTTAGATAAATTCTAATAAACAATGCATAGAGAATGCTTTAGACAATTTCATAAGTCTTGGAAGACTTTAGATTTGTATTCTATATTGTTAGCTTTTCGACCTAATCTGTTTACGACAGGCTTTGTATGAGCTTTAATCTAAATAAATATATCAATCAAACTGGAAAGCCAAAAGTTTCTTCAATATTTGAAATACTAATAATACATTTAAGCTTCAAAACATTGAAACTCAGTTAAAACGTCTTCCATAAAGTTCTGTTTTGAAAGGTATTGTCAAGATAAACAATTATTTAATGGATTGGAAAACCCTAGTTCAATCTTGAAATGACTGTAATGTCTTTGCTTAAGTTAAACATCTGGGTTGTAATAGATTTCAGCATAGGCTATTTATAATAACTTACCTAATTCATCATCGTCATCATAACATCCGAAGGCAGTCCACTGCTGGATGTCCTGCAGTGTAGGCCTCCTCCATAAGCGGGGGCTTTGCCATTACTTGCCACTCTTGGCAGTCCGGATGGCGTTCGCAGTTCGATCTTGTCTCACAGGAGACGCTGTTGCCCATCCTTCTGAATGAGATACACTTTAGCCAGCTCTCACGGCACGTCAAAAAGAAAACCATTGACGTTCGTTCGCTCTAGTCGCTTATCTTTGTAGTTGTGTCTGCCAGGACTTGTGTTTGATAGTAAAATGACAGATCACTGCTATTTTCATTATGTAAAAGATCCTGATTGGTGGATATTAAATCTTCTATTTACAAGACATTTTTAACAAGTCTCCGCGCGTGCTCAGATCAGATGCGGCACTACGTCAAAACAACAGCTCGAAACTGAGGCAACTATCAAGTTGAGTATGAGTAACAAAATGCGAAATGCAAAAGTGAAATATTGTATTGCACAGGCTCGGGTAAACCGATTTCGGCGGAGAATTAGTTGTGGCATTTGACAAGTATGTCGTGGTATATCATGATCGGAGTGCGAAGACCTGTCCATAATTAAGCAGTAGTAGTTATTTTCTCAACCCGTGAATGTATTTTTGGTGAAGTAATATCACTTTTTTTCTTAAAATTTTCTGTACTTTAAATTTTTAATCTCTATACCTAAATTTTCTAATTCCAAACCGATTACGTTATATTGAGCCATCTCTCCATATTATAATGAATGTAATCCCAAATTATGAAATCTTTAAGCTTTGTAAAATTAATGAAAATCATCGTAACCCTCTTTCCGCAATTCGCGTCGCAATAAACTAATGAAGGGTGGAGACTTATCATTTTGGTTAATGAGGTAAGACACATCTGGTTTACGTAGAATCATAATTATAAACTCGTGTTATTTTGTAATTGGAAATAAATTTTTGACTATAGTTGCATTATTTTCCCGCGTCCCAGATAACATTATGTTGCTGTTTGGTCGTTAAATATTTTAATAATTATGTCACTACCGCAGTGGTAATCACGCGAAATATTGCATACATTTTATGAGCCCCAAACGTATAATGGGCCAATTATAAACTTGTTATTATATCTAATTATATTTATGTTATGATATATTATCAATATAAGGGGAAAACTGAAAGTTTTAGAATAAGATAGTAAGAAAAGCAGCCAATGAAAAATGTATCTAAATTTTTAATCAGGAATTTGAGAATTTGTAATGAGTATTAAATTCATATGTCATTTGTTTTTAAAAATTGGCAGTGATTTAATAAGCGTCTGTCGAGCTTCGAAACTTCGAAACAGACATGTTCATGCACACAAATGTTTGACCTGGCCCGTAGGCTCCGGGTTCGATCCTCGGATCGAACCCGGAGCCTACGGGACAGAAAGCAGAGTTACTACCAGCATAGCCAACAAGGCTGTCATAACAGGCTGTCATTGAGAAATCTAATAAAACTTTTGCCTGACTTGAGTATCGAACCCAGAACTTCATGATCAGCAGTAAAGTTTTCAACTACTACGCCACTGAGGCAGAATTAATACAAGAATATATTATTAAACCTTCAATGCCAAATACACTACAGAGATGTTGTCCCATTAAAAATAATATCGTAGGCTCAAAGCTTCCATCTTGTCACTCCAGCGAGATTATCCACTTAACATTTTTGTATGGATATTAAATTGAAAATCGGATTTTCTCCAACCGTGCAAGAAATCTGCTGAATTGAGAAGAGGGGTTAGCAAACTGAGATGCCCCTTGGGGGTGATTAAAGGGAGCAAACATTGGTTGTTTATGGAATAAAAATCGTATTTTGTCTTAAACAATGTGTCAAAAAAGGTGTTATAATACTTAAAGGGGGATCTACCCGTCAGATTGAAAACTTTTAGCAAAAGAGGTATTTTGACTTTCCATACAAACTTGCCGTTTTGTATGGGAAGCTGGAAAAATTTCGCAATTCTACCGCTTGCATATTGTTAAGATTGGCTGGAAGATGCACTCCATTTTATATAGTGCATTTTATAATGAATTGTACTTTGTGATAGTTTATTTAACTTGCTAATAAAGTGTTTGTTACATCTTCTATAATTCAAAATACCTAACTTGATGTTTCCCTTGCCAGAATTTGTAAGAAATATAATCTAATAGAAGTGACTAGCCCTCTACGGCATTCATAAAATCTGGGGCAATTTTTAACTTGGGTCACAGAAAGCTATGTTAGCCTTCTCTAATGAAATATTCAGGTACTTCAGTAGCACAGTTTGTTTTCTTTTATTTAAAAGTACATGCAAGTTAAGAATTGCTTATGAAAAATTCTAGATATGGAACAAAGCGGAATGGGATTTTTTTCAGCCTTATAATAAGTATACATAATTACAATTTTAAAACCGCTAAAAATATAATAAAGGTGCTATTTTGTAATATATTTCTTACGAAATAACTAGGTACTTTGTGGAGATGAGACATGTTAATAATTTTTTTTTTACGTTAAACACATACTTATTTGTAATGTATGTGAATAAAAAATGTAAACACTTGATCAACTTATTCAAAATGTTTATTTGAGAAAACTCAGATTTTCAGTAAGAAAACTAAAACTTTAACAACTTGAGCGACGAACCGTTAAATTGAAATAGACTTTTATAATATTAGAAATAGATCTTTTAAAATAGACACTAAACAATATCTCAATATTTTGCTTTGTAAGTTTTACAACATTTTCAACTGTTTTGTTATTATTTATTCTAATACTATGTAAGTTAACGTAATCGGTTCTATTTATAAAAAACGCTCTGTGGCGTAGTGGGCGCCAGCTCGACTGCCGATCATGAGGTCCCGGGTTCGATCCCAGGTCAGGTCAGGCAGTGTCAGATACAGGATTTTTCCAGTAGGAATATCTCTATGACAGCCTGGAGTCTGGAACTGCGCCCGGTAGAAGGCAATAGGCTCGCCCCCTATAACATGGGACCAATAACATACTGGTGAAATGTGGGTGTACCTACTACGGGACTGAGTCCTGAGTACACCTCTGACTACCCCTTCGGGAAAAAGGCGTGATTGTATGTTATGTTACTGAGCCATTATCTGCATAAATTTATTACAGACTGATATAGTTTTAATTTTAATATAATATACTAAGGAGTTTAATGCTACAAGTCAAAAGAACCGTGGGCATGGCAAAACCACTAATGGGCCAAGATCACCAAACTAAAAATGACATCATGGCAGACTCAGAATGAAATTGAGAGACAAGTTTTGCCTATAACATGGAAAAACAGAAGGTAAACTTTGCCCAGTGAGTCAGTCTAAGTTAAATTGTAACAATTAGAAGCTTGACCGGTTTTATAAACAAATATTCGTATCCGTTAGCAGTCTTGTTAAAAGTCAGTGCCTAACGAAGTTGTCAAGTTGTTAAAACCTTAGGTCGGGAGTACAATGGCCGCAATCCACCCAGCGTAATGAAGACACGCTCCTGCCTCGACGGGGAAATTACGCTCTACATGAAAACACTGCTTAGTTCAGTGGTTTTACAACGTTCATTTTGTTCGTTTTTCTCTCGAATAGAAAACTAATAATGGCGTTAGAAAAGCTCTCCTAATGCTACAGATTTTTTATCTTTATTTATTAATATTGGTACAAAATAAATTCGAATATAATGATAATTCGAAAATTCCAAATTCTATAATTAAGAATTCGAAATTAAGATTGCTATTCTACAGTGAAGTGACAATTAAAAAAAGGCATTTTAGGACGCTGTGAGTGCAGAATTACATACATACTTACCTAATTCCATAGGGAAAAATGCCTTTATTTTAAGGAATAGAAAAAACTTGCCGCTTATCTATCTACCTTATCTTCATGCCTAAATAATACTAGATTGTTACAAAAGGGAATAAAGATACCTATTGTATACGAGGTGGTTTACTCCCGAAAATTAGGGAGGGAGTAAATAGAAACCAAGTTATAACAGTATAACACACGGCCCAAAAACCTGGGTTTTATACTTTGCTTCACTACGATTGCAAGAAAATAAAATTATTAATTTCTTCAAAACATTTTGACCTTACCTTTATACCTTTACCTGATACCTTTTTTCCTATACCTGCGACTCCATAAAAAATATAATCTCGTTGGTAACAGAAATAAATAAAAATGAGGTTTACTACTTTATCCCCTAGAAGTTCAAAAATTATTTTGCCCCGCTCAGGTACGCAACAATGACGGACTTTTTGATCAGGAGGAATGAAAATAACGTTATTTGCCTTATTTTCAATCATAATACGTAATGTATCTTATATGACAAATCGCAGTCCCGTTCTGTCGCACTAGCGTTATTCGCACATCAAGTTGTAGCGGGTGCATTGGGGGCACTCAATATTTTTTGGTTGGAGTTTTACAAAGAAACAAACTTTAGTTCGAAGCATGAAAGAGAATTTCTGCCCATCCACCACAATCTGACCATCGCATCCCATCGCCCAGGGCATCCGCAGTTTTCCCCGAGGAAATAAATTACTTATACAGGTAAGTTGATACTTAAGTTGGGTCATGGTAATACCAAGAGAGGAAGTCACTTCTCGGAAGAACAAAGCTAGGTTAATATAATAAATTATGCTTCATCATTAGCGAACCCGGCTTCTTTAGGCGGTGTCGCTTTAACCCACATAGGAACTGAGCTACATAGTCGAATTACTTATTCATTTCACACCCGCAAGTCTTGGTAGAGATAGTTTATGAATAATAAGCACGAAAAGTGTACATATTATCGTACGTACGTAAGTGTACATAGTGTATCTATACATATAGGTATATTGATCTTGGCGTTTTTGACGGACTATTTAAACTGCCTGACCTGGGGATCGAACCCGGGACCTCTTGATTGGCAGTCGAGCATGCGCCCTCTACGCCACCGAGGCAATCAGTTTTTGAAGTAACCTATAATATAATCAAGTATTTTTATGGAAGTTGACTCTCGACCGATTAGAATGTATATTTAGAATGTAGTACATCAATTATCATCATCATGTCAGCCATAGGACATCCACTGCTGAACAACCCTACCCCATAGATTTCCATCCAGTCAGGTTGAAAGCGGCCTGCATCCAGCGTAGAAGTTAATAAATTCTATGAAAGAAAATTGCAAGATTTTAAGCTTTAAGACTTCTCAAATTTATACCATGAGAAGGAAATGTGAAATGTGTAATGTGCAGAGGTAGGGAGAAGTGTACCCAGGACCCATTCCCATAGCAGATACACCCAAATTTCCCAGTTATGTTTTTGGTCCCTTGTTATCCGTGTTGTGCCATCTACCGGGCACAGTTCCAGACTCGAGGCGGTCACCGAGATAATTCCTAATGGGAAAATCGAATAAAACTTTTTGTGTTCCAGAGATCGAACCCGGCACCTCATGAGCTACAATAGAGATTGCGATCACTACGCCAGCCACTGAGATAGTCTATATTCTCACATTTTATCTAGTAAAATATTATAGGTATTATGATAATAAAATTACATAAGCTTTACTCCTCTGGCCCTTATCCAAATCCAAAGCTCTTTTGTTAAAAAAACAATTCATCTTGTTGCTCCATTGAAAATGAAGTGACCTAAGCTTATTCCTTTTAAGCTGAAATTGAAGAGAAGTGAATTGAAATTGTGTTTAATAAGTAAAGTCTATTTTAATAAAGGCTTTTGTAGAAGATTTGCGTGAGTTGAAATTTATAACTTAAGAGATACCTAATGGTAAGTATATAAGACACGAACTTGGTTTCCAAGGAGGCTCAGCCCGAGTAACCTCACACTGTATTTTTTATGCCATTAGGTAGCAAACAAGCAGACGGGCCGCCTGATGGTGAGCGGTTACCGCCGCCAAAAGATACCTAAAACACCAGGGGTATTTCTAGTATGTTGCCGACCCTTTAAGACTCTATACACTCTCCTTTTGAAGATCTATCCTATGTTGCCATAGAATAGTGCAGTAGAAAATATTGTTCGCATGATATTTCCAAAAATAGTAGCCCTCTAATTACCGTGACTATGCGTGAACACATTGACATGTTACCATGCATGATTTTTTATTGGCTTAATGAATTCTACGCGTAAGGTATTTTTCGTAAATGGTCATTGATATTATGTTATATCATCCTTTATTATTTACCAAAATAACATTCTATAAACTGATATTTCATTTTATGGAGACAGAAACATTTTTATTTTAAAATTTTAAGTTTTAAACCAGCCGACGTCTGTTGATGAATCATGATAAATTGAGATGGCAAGGTGAATAAGTTGATAACTCATTAAAGACTGATTTGATAAGTCTATTACTATACCAACTATGAGGAATGGCTAAGATGATGATGATGATGATCATGAGTAAAAGGTATAAAATAGGAGGGCATATGAGTAGGAGTTATCGTATTCTCCTAATAGCAGTGTGAAACTTGTAAGCTGTAAAGCTAACTATTACCGATCGGATGCGCTCCACTAGTTATCGAGTTCACACCACTACCGCAAATAGGTGGAGTTGTGGAATATTTAGAACACAATCATAAACTCTTTTACACGGCTTGAACTAGTGTAACCATTTTAATATTCACTGTCAACAATTCACGCATATTATTCAAAAACTGATCTTAAAATATAATCTGATTTTGTATACCTATAATACTATTATTATCCAAATACTGTTATGCCGATTTGGTTTTAGTATGGCTTCACGATGATACAGACACATGCTAGATATGTAGATATGTATGTAGATATGTAGATGTAATTATTCTTAAAGTATTTACTTTTTTACACTTATCAGTAGAAGTTGTCGTTAAAGTATCATTTATTACTAATCCATTATATATTTTCTAAGGTAATGCCATTACGAGTACTTTTCGTAGAAATTATTTTACCAACGTGAAAATATAATATATAAAATTCAGCAATTGTGATCATAGTCAAAAATCTCATCCAATTCTAAGATAAGTTATTAAGCTTATATAAACACGAATTATCATCGTGGACACGTAAGAGGCACAGAGATCTCCTGTTACCTAAACAGGAGATCTCAGTGCCTCTGTAATTGGAAAAAATAATACGATCAGGTAATATTAGAAGCCCCTGATGGATGTGTGATTGCCTGTAATTTAATAACAATGATTCAATCACAGAAGTCTGCTGATGATACGCCGTATTGCGTATCACCACAGTATATTAAAGGGACAGAAGGGACACTCCTCAAAATTTAAATACATATCGACTCTAGCTCTGACGCAATAAAGTGCAATTCAGGTCGCACAACGCCTAACTTATTATGGTTATGTTGATATACAAGCAGCTGCCTCTCTTTCTATCGCGTACATCTCTATCTGTACTTTCTGTTGAACCCGTAGAAATTGTACCGTCAAGACGTACGCCACAGCTACTTGTAGCTTCAGCAATATCATAAGTTAAGAAGCTAGATTTTCTGCAAGTTTAAAGGCTCTAACCCACCGCTGCGCATTTTAGCCGCGTGGGTTCATTTGTTTGACAACTTGGGTCTACGTTTCTGCTGCAGGACACGCTACATATAACGCGTGCATAGCGTTAACGGCGTTAAGCTACGCGAGCACGATATTCGATCAAGCCACGCGTGTACCGCGTACACAGCGTGCATGGTGTTGACAGCGTTGAGCTACGTGAACGCATATTCGAGTAAGACATGCGTGTACCAATGACGTCAATTCATGTGTAGTGTCAGGCCTGTGACACTCCACGTTTTTGCTTTGAAGCTACAGGTACCTGGAACGCGTAGTCTAAAAGTACAAATTTAGGGGGTTGTCGCGCGCAGGCGCGTGCCGGGACAGTCGCACGTCAATTGTTTTATGTTCTGTGGTGCATTCGTCTGTGTTCCTTTCCATCACCCATATATAAGAACTATATCTACTATGTGGTCTCACAGTACGCCCGAATGCATAGGTTCGGTAAATCCAATGCTTAAACAATAGGAACTTGAGTGAGATCTAACGCTATGCGTTCATTCGGGACGGCCTTTACGAAAAGAGCCCTATTTTAAACGCACGCATAGTGGGAGCCTACAAAATAAATGTTTCTATATTCTGTGGTAATGTTGAGATTTTGTCTCGGTACATATTTTTCGGTGTTTTAATTTCTTATTTAATATATTTGAATATTATTTATTTTAATGGATCAGCTAGTTCGTGAAAACTGACGTTTTTATTTCATCCGCAAAGAGGCAAAAACGGACCAATCATAATATTGTATTATATCTGTAATCGACACTGTGCGTTCGCATTTTGCATAGATTACTATGCGAACGGTGAATGAGATGGCCTGTGTTTAAGGAATAAAGTGTATGCCTTTATTACTACCCTATAGCTCAGTAATAGCTACCCAGGCACAGATAAAACAGATATGTTCATGTACAAAAATGTTTGACCTGGCCGGGGATCGAACCCGGGACCTGCGGCACAGAAACTAGAGCTACTACCATCAAAGCCAATGAGGCTTCATCGCATTCGGATGGTAAAATTATTACAAGAGTCTGAACATCAAGAATTTTCTTACTTCCAATGGCCATCGAAAGGTAATAATGCATGTCTATTAGTAAATAAGTAGATACCTACAACTCCCAAATGTTAAACTATTCTTAATTCTTACAAACATGTCACCTGGCACTCGTATTACCTTACACTGCTTACACCTAAAACCTAAGATAATTATATAGTTTCATAGACAAATTAAAAAGATAACATCCCTAACGTCGTAAGCAGGAATAAGAGATACGTGATAGAAAGAGATGCAGCTTGAACGATAATTAGTTGGGCGCCGTGCGACCTGAATTGCACTTTATTGCGTCGAGCTAGAGTCGCTATTTATTTGAATGATTTTGAGGAGTGTCCCTTCTGTCCCTTATTAGTATTCTGTGGTAGTGTGTCTATGGGTTGCAGTGGACACAATTACATAAATTTGCAAAGCGAAGCTTGACGCACGTACGTAGTTTCTCCGTACGCCACAGTGAGTTTGAGCCTTAATCCTTTAAGGCTACATATAAAAGCCACGGAAAAATAGTACCTATCATGCCACCGCATCAAAACTACTAATCTAATGCACCAAAGAACTCATATTTTAAAATGTAAAAGCTCGCTTATTTTAAAACATTGCTTCGATTATCTGGGCCAGTCAATTCTAGGCACTAACTAGACAGGTAACGTGCTTGTGGAAGCTCAAGTAACATTATTACCTCGACTGAAACGATGAATTCAACATGAGGTTGGGCAACTGGGATTTTTACAATTTAAAAGTGAGCTTTATGAATTGGTAATGAGGTGGTTAATGTTGGGTCGTTTTCAAATGATTTTATATGTACATAGCGGAATCATAAAAACAATATTTTAGTAGGTGGTACCTTAATTAAGAGATTAGTTTTTTAAATTCCTGCAGATATTATTGTTACGAGCATATTTTCGTTATTTTATTGTGTTTCTTGATGGTGCAATTGGCGCTACCGTTACTTCTGAGTACGGCCAAGCAAAAAGTTGGATTTCTCTATTAGGATTTTTCACAGCCTGGAATTAGAATCGATGCCCGGTTGATGACAATAGGCTCGCCCACTATTACATGGGACTTAAAAAGATTGGTCAAATGCAAATAAAACTCGCATCTGATCTGTTTATATCCACTATGTAGCTACCCACTTATTTATAATAGGTGTCACCTCTGCACACCTACCAAAAAAAATTAGTATTATTCTAATTAGTATAAGATTTATAAAACACGTTGGTTGCATCGAGAGCACCTTTGATGATTTATTATATGTTGTTATTGCGGCAATTGGAATACATACATATATTGTGAAAATAATACGTTACGGTTTATATGATAGAGTCCTGTGACAGACGGTCGGACAGCGGAGGCTTAGTAATTAGGTAAGGAACACTAAAAACGACGAATTAGCGACGTGTATGTGCACCTATAGGAATGGGTATACTTCTACTTAATCCTTCGGGAGAAAAGACGGGATATTATATTATGTTATTTATGACCATAACATTAAACTACACAATAATTATATTAGGTATTCTATTTATGAGCTCAGAAAAGTTACAGAAGCTGAAGTACGAGTATTATTAAAAGTACGCATAATACAACAAGAATGTCGGTCAAACACATTATTGAGATTAGACATCAATCATGTATTATATTCCTTACTCAGGTTCCAATAAGGGACCTTTCAGCAAGATTAATAGTAATGGAGTGTCCATTACATGCCATTTTGTAGGATCAATTTACCTGCAAGACGTAGGTTAGTAAGCAATGAAATACTTTACTAACTTAACATAAAATTATTATATACTTTTATTACTACTTATTAAATTTAATCAATACATTATAATAGAGGTCAGGGATACCTTAAAACTTCTGCATAGCCACCACTCGACACCTTACAAGCAAACAAATGTAACTAAACCAAATATTGTAAAACTTGTAAATGAAAAAATTTTAAAGTTTATTGTGCGTTCTCTTGTAAAGGTATATTTCCGAACGCGCGATAGATTTATTAGTTATAGTCATTGATATCAATCATTGATGTTTAAAGATGTCACACACTGCGATTTTCCCGTTATTTTCTGCCGCATACGTGCAAACTGTTTTTATTATTTTATTTGGCCCCAACAAATAACATAAAGATTACAATTTTATCCGTTTTAAAATGGATGTTGGTAATAATCATCTATTGCTATAATTGTATAACTCCGTTGTGACTCAAATCTCAATTATATTGTAATATTAAATATAGTATCATAACTTCATGAAACTAATTTAAAGCCGTGCGTTTTCCAACGAGTCCAACATGAACTTCATTATACACACGGGACAAGTGTTCATCTAACTCAGAACTAGCACTAAATAAATAAAATGGAACTGTTCATTTACGTCTCGAACTTTGTAAATTAGATATTTGATAATTTTTTTTTATTTTATGTTAGTGAGTAACAAGACGAGCAAATCAGGTGCCTGATGGTAAGCATCATGATTGCCCATATCATACACAGTGCCACCCAGTGTTTTAAAATTCTTCGCGGCACTGCACTGCGCCTGTCACTCTGAGATATGAGTTGTTGAATCTCATCATGCCCTGTAATTTCGCTGGTAACATTGCCCTTCAGACCGGAACACAGTAATGTTTGCACATTACTGCTTGCCGGATGAATAACTGGCACAGGTGTGGTACTTCCCCAGGCAGTCCCCTGCAAAAGAGGCCTATCACTACAAAATAATAATACAAGATAATTCTTTTTTTTTTGTTGGTCAATTTCCATACCAAAATGGAAAAGAAAGATTTTCCACTTAATTGTTGGTGTTTGGCTCTTGATGTGACCTTTATTAACGCCAAAACATAATAATATTTGGTTAAAGAAAACCATATTTAAAGTACTAACGAATAATAGGTAATAAGGAATTTGTAACCATTTGCATAAATATGAAAATACCATAAGTACGGTTTTTTAACCGAATATGTTTTGGCGGAAATAAAGGCCAGTTTAGCAGCCAACCACATTGACTGGAAAATTATTATCTCCTTCAAAATTATGGAATTTTGAAATTCCTTATTGTCCAGACTATCTAATATTCAAGTAAGATATAAGTAAGCAATGGAAATCAAATAATTACTCATATTAAAATATATTTACTTTTTCTTTAAGCAAGCTACCACTGAGTTCTGATTTCTGATAAAATCTCTTTAAGGTAAGGTAAGTAGTTCGAATAGAATAGAATAGAATAGAAAAAAATACTCATTCTAAATACTCAATTACTCATATTGCGACTATGATTACATATAATTTAATCCAGACTATCTAATATTAAAGTAAGGTATAAGTAACTATTTGATTTCCATTACTTACATCTGAACTTTTTGATTTGCCTCCACGGAAAAATATTCACGGAGAGTCGTTCTCAAATACCGTTATTTTTATTTTTCGGCAAACTCAGAGCTTAAAAACTTAGCAGTGCGTATACCGATATAACTTTATTATGCATTGATTCTTAGAAAGGATAGGCATAACGATACCTGCCCGGCAGTGTGACAAAATAAATAGTTAAAATCCTATTACAAGTCAACACTTCAGGTTAAATGGGTTACCCAAAAGTTTTAATAATTAATGCTAGACTGGTGTTAAAAATTTTTACCCGACTGCGAAAAAGGAGGGTAATGTTTTTCGAGTATATACTATTATGTGTGTATTAGGTTGCTACAGCTTAAACAGTTCAATCGATTTATACATATGAAATCTCATTCGATTCGTCTTAATAGTGCAAGAACAAAATATAGAAAGTTCTTTCTTGAAAAAATAAATAGAGGGAATATTAAAAAGTTAAGTATATCAAATAGGACAACATTACTATCGTTAGCGAGTTTATAAAACGGATTCCAAAAATAAATCATGCTGCTATGAAATATTTCGTAGTTTACTAGGTAGAGCTCTTTTTATCACACACTAACACCTACTTACTAGGTACTACTAGGGTATTAATGTAATATCTATACTAATTATAGGTAGACCGCTTAATTGAGTCTTCGCCTGCGGGGTAAAGGTACGTAGGACCAGAGAGGTGCGGGCGGCAGGCACAGCCCGGTCGCACCTCTCCCGGCCCCCGTCCACTTCTGCCTCCGCGCCCCCCTGCCGCTCCTGTACCCCACAGGCGAGGACTCAATTAAAGCGTCTAGCTATAGTTCAATGTTAACTTATTTCGTTTCTAGGCTCATACTCGTAGCCATAAACATAACTTATTGCAAACTAAACTGATATCTCCGCTTTCCAGAAAATAATAATATGCCATTTCCTCAATATCTTCAGGCAAATATAATATTATGTCATTTAGTACATATTTAGGATACCGGAAATAATTATACAAGTAGACATGCACGAGTACCTACTACACAGTTGATTTGCTTCTATAAAAGGACATATTATTACGGGTTCAAGCAATATTTTCCTTGTTATTGTATACAACGTATTCATGATATAGGGTTTTTTTTCAGTTATAGATACTATCTACGCTATATGTTTGTATATAACATCTAGTAGATAGTAAGTAGGCAGCTCTATTGTTTAGTAATTTTTCAATAAAGACACTCTGCCTGTTAAAAATAAAACATATAAATTACTTTGTGAAAATTAACTTTAAATGCAAACATTATTACATAATGTATTGATACATACATACATAGTCGAAATAACTGTAGGTTTTTTATTGTGGTAATTAGATTTTTTTTGCATTTTCGCAACAAAGTGGTTTCTTTGAAGGATAATTAGTGCCTGAACAAGTATTTCACTCAAACTAATTTTAGGGAGACCCTTACAAAGAGTTCCGTATTACGTGTCAATCTGAAGCCGCTAAGATAATTAACTTTCCCGAAGAAAGCTATTAGCCTTCTGCAGTACCAGTAAAAAGATCGATGACCAATACAATCTAATCTTAGTCAGAGCTATCTATCACTTTGTTGTGTCGTCGATAATAATAATGCTGCTTGTTGCTAGCTAGTTTTATATGGTACGCCTAGAACATTTATGCTTTGCATTATTGCACGCGCGCGTGTGGAACTATCTATATTCAAGTTCATCTATCTATTTTAAGACTAACCCTAAACTAAACTTGAATTAATTCAGTGACCTTTCACACTTCATCAACTTAGCCTTGTTTTCGGATATAATATCTCACCTTTATCCAATTTTAAACTATATCATATTTGAGGTTAGGGTTAGCTTTTATCCCATTGTTTTTTTTTTATTATTATTTTGTCCTGAGTTGAGCTACTGAGGTGAGAGTAGGTAACTTGAAAATTTTGTATCGTATAGTATATTAGTAAGTTATTAATCATGAAACTTGACCGGACGCTAGTTCAGAAATCCAGGTAGAAGTTGCCAAACCTCGACCAACTTTTGTTTTAGTAACATGTAGAATTCTAAGTAGACTTATCGTATAAACTTTCCTAATCTCAATCCTAATCCTCCTAATCATTAAAAGATTGATTGCAAAGCTAGATCACTTTGGAATTCGAGAAAAACTACTCCAATGGATAGCATCCTTACAAACAGACAATTCAAGGTTAGAGTGGGAAACACTATCTGAAGCCCACAATGTTCACAGCGGTCCCACAAGGCTCGGTGCTCGGACCAATTCTGTTTGGAATCTTTATAACAGACCTGAAAAGTGCCATTAAATCAGACCTGTCTGTATTTGCAGATGATACCAAAATTATAAGAAATCCACTGGTTGCCAACAATATTATTCAGCAAGACTTAGATCGGATTGTGCAATGGACACAGGAATGGCTGATCTCACTTAATGCTACAAAGTGCACAGTTCTACACATAGGTAACAACAATCCAACCATTCAGTACCGAATAGGGTCTGTGCCACTGCAACCTGTGAAAACACAAAAAGATCTTGGTGTTACCATTACACATAACCTCAAGTGGGATGTTCACATCACAAATATAACCAAGAAGGCCAACTCTATGCTGTATATAATAAGAAAAGCTTTTAATATTATTACCAAAGATCTGTTTACCAAGATATATAAGACATACATCCGGCCTTTACTAGAGTATGCATTCCAAATATGGAATCCATATTTCAAGAAGGATATAATTTTGTTAGAAAGGGTACAACGGAGAGCTACGAAAATGGTTATTTTCCTAAAAGACAAAACTTATGAGGAACGAATAATTGAGTTGAAGTTGACAACACTGGAAGAACGTAGACAGAGGGGTGATCTCATTGAAACATACAAAATACTAAATGGACACTATGATGTGAAGGGCATTGAAAACTTGTTCCTGAGGAATACAAACACACACCTGAGAGGACACTCACACCAACTCATCAAGCTTCCAAGTGCGAGTAACCCAAGAAACCACTTCTTGCCAAACCGTGTACCAAAACTGTGGAACAAATTGCCAGAGAATGTTATTAGTGCTACTTCAGTGAACAGTTTTAAAAACAGACTGGATAAACATTTAGAAACTAATATACTTTTTAATACACAAGTGCAGTGATATGCACGCATCAGCTTATGCTGCTAGTGCATTATTAAATAATAATAATAATAATCTATGGCGAAGAATTCCTTATAAGCACAAACTTTTCTCGCCTTCTCTTCTTTTTGCATACTCAGCAGAGTGCTCAATTCGTGTGAACATCTTACCGATGTATTTTTACAAACCATATGAACTCGGCTGTGCAACTGTCTCGCCCATTGCACATTGCACGTGAGAACAGGCTAATGTTTAGCGCCAATACCTACAGGGTCGCACTTTCTGTATCAAATCTTACAAACCCCATGTTGGGTGCCAATTCTAACAGGACCCATGTTTATGTGCCATTTCTAACAGAGTTAATTTTGGGCGCCAATTCTAAGATTCTCTAACTTGGGTACCAATACTAAAAGACTGAAAGGCTGCTAATTAAATATCTGTCCCCTCGGCGCCAACATACAGAATCCACGTTAGGCGCCTATGTTCAAGGCCCTATGTTGGGTACCAATTTTAACAGCATATATGTTGGCCTTATCGTTTTATGCAGGCCTTTATTGTTAGGTGCTATCAGACTCCAATCTGGACTCCAATTCTAAAAGGCCCTATTTAGGCTCTAATTCTATCAGCACACATGTTGAGCGCCAATTTTAGTTAACCGCTATAATGTTGAGCGCCAGTTATTATAAATGGATTTAAGCGCCGAGCGAAGAGGATCATAGGCAATGACTCACTCGTGGAGGCAAATTTTTTGAGCTTCGAACACCGTAGACGAGTGGCCTGCCTCTCGGTTTTTTATCGGCTACATTTCGGTAAGTGTGCGGAGGTTTCGCATAACCTGATACTCCCTTCCCCTTTCCATCACCGAACGACTAGGCGCGGCGAGCAGTTTCATCCTTATGTTGTAGACATTCCACCATTACGCACGAAGCGGTTTGCCTCTTCGTTCATTATGCGGACGGCTAAGGAGTGGAACTCTCTGCCGAGGTCGGTTTTTCCGGAAAGCTATAATCTGGACATCTTTAAGGCCAAAGTGAACAGACACCTTCTAGGCAAACGTGTACCATCTTAGGCCTCATCTTCGCCTTCCATCAAGCGAGATTGAGGTCAAACGTAAGCCTATAGTATGATAAAAAAAAAAAGTAAGGAAAGATTAAAAACACGATGTAAACCATCACGCCATCTGTCAACGTTGAATAAACTCAATATAATGGTACAATAAAATATAGGCTATAGAAAGTTTATAGAGAGTTGAGAGGACCAAAACTGGACAAACGAAAGCTTCGTAAACAATCCGCTTTGGGATAATGTTTGTCTGTGCGAGCAAATTTGCACACAACGCTTAATAAAGGACGTTTGGTTGACGACCCTACAAACCTATATGTTATATTTAGTTACGTAACGTTTGTAGGGTCATCTACAATGATCAATCATTGTAGATCAAACATCAAAAGTAATTTACAACTGATTCCAAAAAACACAAGTAATATTTGTTAAATTTAATGTAAAATAAAAGCATACACAATAAAAATTATTAAATTATTATTTTATTGTTATATCCGAGGTAGCACAGCCTAATTAATGATTTAAAACTGAGCCGAGGGAAGGACCAGATTGTTTAAATAATTCAGTGTTTCACCGCATTTCAGAGTAACGTGTCACATGTGGATAGGAAATGTAATTCCACCTGAGGATAGAAACTTACCACGTAAAAGTTGTATGAGTTTTTTGCTTGTTTTAAAATTGTAACATGTTACATTTATTTATTTATTAAGGTGAAAAATTTGTCTAAAAAAAAAGAATATCCTTTAAAATCACTGTATAGAGTAAAAATTGTATGGGATAAAGGTTATTATTTTTTTCCGTAATAAGATCACATCGTGAGGAATGTAAGCCCTGAATACTTACTTCTATCAACACATAGTACGTACTAGTTATAAGTTTGAAGTCGAGACAAAACCTGTTTTCTTAGAGTATTTTAAATAATAATTTTTATTTAAAATACTGCCATCTATCGAAATTATACTCAACTAGCTAGCTGGAAGGAAGAATGTAAGTCTATAGAAACTGGTGTAAAGAATCATATTGTCGTGAGAGCTTTCCACTTGTTCAAGTATGACCAATGCTCAATAGATGGCGCTATATACAAAGTTATTATAGCACTTTTGTGACAACATAATAATTATTATGTTTTACTAACGTTATTTGCTCGACTTCACTCCTTTAAGAATATTAGGATTCTTTTATCATTCCTTTTGTACATCTTAATAACCTATGTACAAAATTCATCTTTTTAGGTCCAAGTGCATTAGACTTTCCGGACAGCTCTCACTTTGGGCCTATAAAATTGTTTGAAGATCATGTGGATGATTGATTTACTAGCTGTTCATGGATGCGGACCAACTTTAATGCGGTTTTTTGTTTGAAAGCTGACGTGATTGAATATATTTTTAGTTATGCTACATGAAAATCGGTTCAGCCATTTAAATATTATCTATCAGCTCTTTATTACCAGCTTAAGAGAATATGAGCCGCTTGCAGTGAACTGATCGATTGGAAATTTAGTATCCTGTTACTACTTCATCAAAATTCACCTGATGCTGCAGCATCAGGATGAGATAGGCCGGTAGTATATCGTGTTTGGGATCACTAGAATCGTCTCAATATTGTTCGACAGATATGTATAGACCAGGGTCTGATCATGGAACTGGAAGAAGTTGGAAAGGAGTTTTTTCAATTTTTTTTTATTCTTATCGTCATTGCCTTTCGTAGCATTGTAGAGGGATCTTAAACATAGAGTATACACCTGTATTCAAGAACAATACATTTAAGTTACTGTGCTAAGTGAGGAACGAACCGCGTTTGTCACGGCAGGCAATTGTTTTAAAATAATTATTCTAATAAATATATATTTTTACTCACATTTCTAGATCATATTTAAACTCATTAAGTTACTGTTTAATTTTAGAAATAATTATGTATTTTGTTAATTTGATGTTTACTTGATAATATTAAAATGTTTAAAAGAGAAATAACTATAGCGAGGGGCTCTTGTGTCTGTGGCTCAGTTTAAATGTGTGTTTCGGATGGCACGTTTATTATTATTATTTCGCTCGAAACAGGGGATATACCCGGTCTTTTGATAGGCGTGCACGGAGACCATTTTTTTTTTAAGTCCAACGTGCAGAGGCCCCTTTGAGCTTTTAATCTAAAGGTAATGTATAGCACCTATCGGGGTCTATCTCTGAAACCATCTACAGTTTTTTTTTTAAGATGAGCTCAAAGACAGCCTCCGCTAGGTACAAGGACTATTGTGAATGGATGGAAACTACCTACTTGATTTGTCTTTAAGTGTGATTTCTAGATGGATGGTAACCGGGTTATTGCTAGAGACTCCGGCATATGCCACTTCCGTCTTATGGTGAAATACGACGACTCGCCGCTCACTAAACGGACCCCCCATAAAGGCCGCCCACAACATGGGAATTATTATTATTTATTATTATCATTATTAACTAGTACGGCTTCATGGCCAATTACACTAATTAATTAAATACAATTACAATGTCTTACTACTAGTGTCGTAACTGTAGGTCCCGGCTGTTTGCTATAAGATACGTAGGGGGCAGTCGTTAGGTTATTTCGGAGGCCTTGTAGGAATCTTGGCGACCCGAAACTGGCAATATGGGTTGTCCACATAACCCATATTATGAATTGACTCGAGCAGCGTAATTGGGGTAATCCGTTCTGTTAGAAATTATTATTATTAAATACTAAATATTAGGTACAGAAACCAACGGTCCGCATATGAAACCTCTTCCTACTCCATTATTTGTTTAAGCAAGTTTAAAACGAAAATTGGATTTTCATAGTATTGTTCTTGAATACGGGTGTTAGTCAAGTATGTACGTTCTTACGTACAAAATTATCTCTACAGTTGTTTCGTTATGTCAACTGATGTTTGATGTCCTTGCTAGGTAACCTACCTTAATGAACTTTTACATCTCTCATATTCGGTAAGTAGGTCCTTATTACCCCCAAATGGGGCTTGTAAGTGACCAATTAGCGCTCTAGGGTAATAATGTAGCTAGAAAAGCCCTAGGGCGGTAAGTAATTAAAAAAAAACTTCACTCTTTCAAAAAGTTTGCGTACATCTAACCATCATACTGGCAATAGCGAAGCGACCTCTTTTGTCATTGGCCTGAATGCATGATGTCTGCATTCAGGCCAATGACAAAAGAGGTCGCTTCGCTATTCCTTGTCTTCGTATGAGTATAATAGTCATCAATTTTAAATATCGAACTACGAAGCTCAATTTCGTTCTTGAAAAAAATAATTTAAAAAAGAGATGAAAAAAGGCGGGAATAGAAAACTTTTACTTTAAAATGTTTTATTTTTGTAATGCCGGTGTTTTTCTACTTACCTCACAATCGAGATGTAAAGCAGAGTAGTTAGCTCGGGTGTAAGCATCAATTGCACCCTCGAAGTATAGGCGCCCTCGCTGCGCTCGTGCGCCTTGTTGGAGATATTTTATTGTCTATGGTACTGAACTGAATAAATTCTCTCTGGTCCGTGGCGCATGGCGCAACACGCAATGTAAGTTCGTTGTTTTATTTCAATGGATAATCTAAAGAAGATTATTCAACAGCAGAGCGTAGTTATCAAGTCATTAAGTGCCAACAAATAATTTGGAATTAGTAGCAGTAAAAAGTAATAAGTGTAGAAGAATAATCGAAACAAAAGTTTGTGAAAAAAGTTGGACAAGATGGCTACGGCAACAGTAACAAATAAATTCATTCTCGATGAAAAGACGAACTTTAGTCACTGGAAGTTTAGAATAGGAATTATGCTAGAAGAAAAAGGTCTGACAATGAAAGGAGATGATGCAAAAGCGAAAAGTATTATAGTAAACAACATGAGCGACAAATACTTAGAAATTATAAAGAAATGTACGTCGGCAGAGGATATGATGAAACAATTGGAAAATATTTTTGAAAGGAAAAGCGTGTGTAACAAACTATATCTAAGGAAAAAGCTGTTAACCCTTAAAAAGAAAAAAGAAGACGACATGGATCAACATTTTTTAAAATTTGACATGTTGGTAGCGGAACTAATAGGGGCTGGATGCAACATAGAAGAGAGTGATAAGGTTGCACATCTACTCCTTACATTGCCCGAGGAATATGAAACGGTAATAACAACTTTGGAAACAATGATGGACAATGATCTAAATCTGGAATTTATAAAATCTAGACTCCTCGATGCTGAATTAAAAATAAAAAGCAAAATACATCAGCCAAGTGTAGATACATGTATGCTGACATGTTTTAAATGTGGTAAAGAAGGACACAAAGCCGTAGAATGCAAGACAAATACAGTTTTCAGAGGGAGAAACATGAGGCGATCAAGAGGTGCACGGTCATTCCGATCTGGCCGAGGTCGTTCAACATCAGCAAATACAGCACAAAGTCAGTCATTATTTGTTGCACTATCCACAAACGCTGATATAAATGAGGATGAAAATATCACATTCATCATAGACTCTGGAGCCACTCACCATTTTATACAAGAACAATATGAGAGATACATGACAGACATTGAAATTCTAAACACAGAAGTAAGAATAAAAATAGCAAATGGGCAAACACTAATAGCTAAAAAGAAAGGCTATCTTCAAGTTCTTTATAAAAATGAACTTATAACTATAGAAGGTTTACTTGTGAATGGACTGACACACAACCTCATGTCAGTGCACAGACTCATGGAAAGAAACTATACAGTAGTATTTGGAAAAGGTAAAATAAAAATCCACACAAATTTAAAGACATATCATGGAAAAAAGCAAGGAAAATTATACATATTTAAATTAAAATTACCAGCTATTGAAGAAAGTTGTGAATATACTTGTACCAGTGAGACAGATCTGTGGCATAAAAGATTGGGACATCTTAACAGAAAAGGATTAGCAACATTAAAACTACCATATAGCAAGAAAATTTGTGACCCGTGTATGAAAAATAAAAGCAGTAGACTGCCATTCTATACTATAACAAAGAGACAGTCAAAATCAGTTGGAGAATTAATACATTCCGATATCGCAGGCCCAACTCGAGTGCCCACCAAAGAAGGTCACAGATATTTCCAAACAATAATAGATGATTACTCCCATTTTACTCAAACTTACCTGTTGACGCATAAATCAGAGGCTGCAGAAAATTTGATAAATTACATAAATGCCATAGAAACAGAAAAGGAAACTAGAGTGAAGAGAATTCGAGCGGATAATGGTGGAGAATACACCTCAAAAACTTTAAAAAACTTCTGCCTAAAGAAAGGAATATCTCTTGAGTACACATTACCGTATAGTCCACAAATGAATGGTAAAAGTGAGAGAATGAACAGGACTATATATGACAAAGCAAGGACTATGCTTGATGAATCAAAATTACCCAGACATTTATGGGGACAAGCAGTGCTCACAGCTACCTTCTTGATAAATAGATGCCCATCGAGAGGTATTAATAACCAGATTCCAGCTAAATTATTTGGTAGAGATACAATGATGAATAAACTGAGAATATTCGGCAGCAAAGCATGGGCCGTTATTCTACCAAAAGGAGACAAATTAGATAACAGAGCATTACCTATGAGAATGGTAGGCTATGCTAAAACTGGATACAAATTATGGAATCCTGTTACAGATAATATAATAATTTCCCGAGATGTAAGATTTGATGAGACAGATATCTCCTATGAAGAAATAATAAACAATGACTGTACCTACAATGAACAAGAATATGAATATGAAGAGGAAGAAGAAGACTATAAAAAGGAAGAGGAAAAAGTAATAGAATCTGTACAAAGCCCGGAAAGTAACATTGAAAATGAGGAAAGTACAACTACCAGAAGTGGAAGAATAGTAAAGAAACCAGAAGCATTGAAAGACTATGTAACATTAACATATCAAGATTACTGCTTGATAAGCTCAGACAATGATCCGGAAGAAATTATGATAACCTATGGAGAAGCTATGAAAAATAATTGGAAAGAGGCTATAGAAAAAGAACTACAAGCACACATAAAAATGGAAACATGGAAAGAGACTGAGTTACCAGATAACGTAAAAGCTATAGATGCAAAATGGGTTTTTAAAATGAAAAATGATGGAACTAAAAAGGCAAGACTAGTCGCACGAGGATTTCAACAAGAAACAGAAGATCTGGTATATTCACCTGTGGCAAACATGACCACTATTCGAATGGGACTTTCAGAAGCTCTAAATAATGATTGGGACATAATACAATTAGACATACCGACAGCATTCTTAAATGGAAAACTTGAAACAGATATATACATTAAAGTTCCAGAGGGAGTTAATGTCAAGAATAAGAATGGAAAAACAGTCCTAAACTACAAAAATCACTTTATGGACTCAAAGAATCACCTAAATGTTGGAACAAACGATTCGATGACTTCTGCAAGAAAGTTAATATGAAAAGATCAGAACATGATATATGTCTATACATCGGAAAAGAATTATGGCTAATATTATTTGTTGATGACATACTATTGATGGGAAATAGAACAGAAATAAATAAAATAGTGAAGTTATTGCAAAAGGAGTTTGAAGCAAAGAATATGGGTAGAATAAATAATTTTCTTGGAATTGAAATTGAAAGAAATGAAAACACAATGAAACTCTCACAAAAACAATATATAAAAAATTTATTAAAGAAGTATAACATGAGTGATTGCAAAGAAATGAAGACGCCGATGGAAAACAATTTTCAAGTACCTGAAAAAGAAGAAATCATTAATAATGTACCTTACAGAGAATTAATGGGAAGTCTGAATTACCTGTCAACAATCAGTAGACCTGATATCACATTTGCAACATCTTTCCTGAGCCGATATCTAGATAAACCTACGAAGACATTGTGGAGCGCAGCAAAAAGAATCCTACATTACTTGAAAGGAACAATTAACAGGGAATTAACATATTATAAGAAGAAAGAAGAGCACACTAATACTCTATTTATTTCAGCATTTTCAGATGCAGACTGGGCCGGTGATAAAACAGATAGAAAGAGTGTCAGTGGCATGGTCATATATCACCAATCCAATCCTATATCATTGGCCTCCAAAAAGCAAAACATTGTGGCACTGTCCACAGCAGAAACAGAATATGTAGCAGCAGCTGTGTGTGTGAGTGAATTATTATACGTAAAAGGACTAGTGGAAGACTTTAAACATAATAAGTGTAATATAGTGCTTCATGTAGACAACCAAAGTGCAATTAAGATGATAAGAAACAGCAAAAACACTCGACACTCAAAGCACATTGATATAAAGTATCATTTTGTGAAAGACATTTTGTGTAAAGACATTTTCAGTTTAAAGTATATTAATACTAGTGAAAACGTTTCCGATATTTTTACCAAGCCTTTGTGTAATGTTAAATTCAGTTATTTTCGGGAACATTTGTCGATTGTGTAATGATAACTTTGTTTTTTATGCAACACTGTTAAATGTAAGCAATTTTTTTTTTTAGGTTATTTTGTTAATTAGTGTCATTATGTAAGGGCAAATAATTGTCAACGTCAGAATTGTTTTAGTTGTCAAAATAGTATTGCCATTTATAGTTTATTAGAAACTACTATTATTCTAAATGTTACCAGTACCATAAATTTAAGTAAGTTTATTAATTATGTGAATTTTGTAATTTCCAATTTGTAAGTTTAGAAACTTAAAATTGAGAGGGAGTGTTGGAGATATTTTATTGTCTATGGTACTGAACTGAATAAATTCTCTCTGGTCCGTGGCGCATGGCGCAACACGCAATGTAAGTTCGTTGTTTTATTTCAATGGATAATCTAAAGAAGATTATTCAACACGCCTAAATATCTCGGGCTGCAATTGATGCCTTACAGCCCTTGGCTACTAATCTACTATTACATCTCTCATATTCGGTAAGTAGGTCCTTATTACCCCCAAATGGGGCTTGTAAGTGACCAATTAGCGCTCTAGGGTAATAATGTAGCTAGAAAAGCCCTAGGGCGGTAAGTAATTAAAAAAAAACTTCACTCTTTCAAAAAGTTTGCGTACATCTAACCATCATACTGGCAATAGACATCATGCATTCAGGCCAATGACAAAAGAGGTCGCTTCGCTATTCCTTGTCTTCGTATGAGTATAATAGTCATCAATTTTAAATATCGAACTACGAAGCTCAATTTCGTTCTTGAAATAAATAATTTAAAAAAGAGATGAAAAAAGGCGGGAATAGAAAACTTTTACTTTAAAATGTTTTATTCTTGTAATGCCGGTGTTTTTCTACTTACCTCACAATCGAGATGTAAAGCAGAGTAGTTAGCTCGGGTGTAAGCATCAATTGCACCCTCGAAGTATAGGCGCCCTCGCTGCGCTCGTGCGCCTAAATATCTCGGGCTGCAATTGATGCCTTACAGCCCTTGGCTACTAATCTACTATTATTAAATGGTGACAAATAATGAAAGAGAATATTTTAGTTTATGGAATTTATTTCATCATCAATTTCAAACTACACCTTCGAATTACACTTGATTATAACTACTTTAAGCTATAATTTTACCTACATCCCAGTCTGGACCTAAAAAAGTATCCAAAAAAATTTTGACACGTTTTTGAAACTTCCAAATATCGGATAACCTATTACACTCTACTTTCCATTATGCGTTTAAACTATACTTTTGCTTAGATTCTTATACATTAGTGATCGACAGTTAACTTCTGAAGAAGATGTAACGTCAATTTGACTTAAGTCTGGCTAGAGTCGCTGTTAAAGATCACTAATGTATCAAACCTTAAAATACGTTAAATCTAATGTAAAAAAAACGTTGCATGCTTGCAAAAGCTGCTTCTGCGGTGGTTATTACGTACATTGATTACTATTAAAAAATTGTTTCTCATACAAATTCGCTCATCACATACATATTAAAACTACAGTATCTAAATTAGGTACGATAACACAATAAATCTGTTAAAACGTAATTTTAAGTCTCAAACAACGTTCAAAAATCAGGTACAAATCAATCAAAATTAAGTCTAGGGTAACTGAACCATACGCAGGAAGCTACAAATTGAGATCTTGTTGTTAAACCAACTTATTAGTATATTACATAAATGTATTATGAAATTTTACACAATTTTAAATTTATAGCTATCATAATAAATACATAAGTAACATAGAGTAAACACAACATTTTTGGCGTATATCATGAAAATGAAAATCACAGAAGTTAAATTAAAAATATGTGTCTGTATGTTATATAACAATGCATGAATTATTTGCTGTCCTCCTTTTTTTTCGTAAAATTGCGATGTCACAGTTTTGCTTGATGCTTGTAATAAAATAATAACATGAAACTCTGTGTGCTGTAGGATGGTGTCTGTGTAAGTTCTGAATATTACGCGTGACTTTACTAATAACTTCATATTCTATCCTATACCCATTACGTTATGTTGGAACAGAAATATTACACGATTTTGACAGGAACAATCATTTATTGTGAAAGTTAGTCAGATGTCACAGGAACTATCTCACAGCGACCAGAGTAAATATTTTTTTAAAACGTGCAATGTTACACTTACAGTCATAGCTGCTCTATCATCTATAGATGAACAATGATCAAAATAATCATTTATTGACGATATCCTTTTCGTTCCTTATCGTTGTTTTGAATACATAATAATTTAAATGTATCTGTCATGGATATACTATAATAATGTATTATAATCTATGTATATAGTTAAGGGCCCCAAAGTCCTACCTTAAGTCTAATATAACGAAAAATATAAATAATGTGAATGTTAACACGTGCATTTTTCCTCATTATTCTTAATCATACGTGCTATATTGGGGTTAACTTTAAAACACTAAATGTATGAAAAGATATAAAATCTAAGTAAATATTGGATGTTATAGAAGTACTTGGACTCAGTATCGAGTGTTATGATATTATATATATTTTTGTGGTTAAGACGTAGTTTACTGTATGTAGATAGTATATTAAGCGATTGGTTTCGTGACCGGTCTGCCCACGGAGATAGTGAGTCACTCTTCAATTTCTACCGTTGAATTCAACTCTATTACAACGCAGTTAAGGTTTCCACTCACCATGCATAGTAATCTTGACAACTATTTGATATAATATATCTACACAAGTGTCTGATATAAATAAACAACTATAGGTATAGGTATATAATGCCAGTATGTTTCCATCCTCACGGCAAATTACAAAATAAAAATCCGAATAAACACGCTATTTTCATTCGGATTGTTTGGAAATGAGTTATATTAGCGTTATTAGAGAATTAATGTAGTGTATTGAACTCTAATTCTATAATGCTTGATTGCTGGTCTTATTTTAGTTAAATTCTAAAATCGTTTACAGTGTCACAAAGTTCAGGCAATGAATTTTTCTAAACGTACATGGCCTTCTAGGAATATGAAAAATTTACCAAATTGATGTTTTGTATTCCCCTGTTTCCTCCGAATATAATAAACTCATTCTATAAATTTATATCCCGATATTTTTATAGCGAAGTATCTTATGTCCCTGTTATTTTATTTTTTCTTAGAAACTCTTGGTTTTTTCATAGTGAACTTCCAAAAATCCTAGTTTTACTCGCGTGATTGGACGTTCGCTACAAAAAAATGTAGTTTATAAAAAAGAATAAAATATAGGGACATAATATACTTAATTTTTAAAATATCAGGATATAAATATATCCAATAGGTTTACTGTATTCGGAGGAAACAGGGGAATACAAAACATCGATTAAGTAAATTTTCCATAGGATTGTGTCAAACTGCTAAGCTCTTTCCTGTTAATAATGTAGGTAGCCTATTGTGTAATTAGGATCTAAATAGAGCATAAATTATTCTACAGAGTCAGCTGCGACGTCAACTATAATATCTGTAACTTAGGCCAAGATATTGCAAAAACAATATTTACATTACTTGAGGTCAAAGCGATCAATGATTCTGCATGAATCATAATAAAACTAGCCAGTCGGACTGGTATCGCATATAATTTATAGTTATTACTTCTGGTTATCTTTCCTCAAGATAATTATATCATTATCATAACTTATTTGCGTCAATAGATTTAAACATACCATACTATAATAAGGTTATACATGATAACACTGACTTATCGAACTTTTATATCATTCTACAATAAACAATGAGTAATATCAAGCCTTCACTAAAAAGAACTATATCAATTCAATACACACAATATTAATATGAAATTATTATATGCGAATAAATAAACAACTACAATAATTGGCTGCGATAATGGGACTAGCATAAATACAGTGCTGCTTTGACACGGTTAAGTAACAAATAACCTAATTCTTTGGTATTATTCACTGGTTTATCTAAAATCTATTTTATATATTCATTAAATAATTGTGCTTCAAAGCGATCAATGACTGCGTTCTTCTAAACGGCTCGACTTGTCTTGCTAACCACGGCGCGGCGTGGCGTTTTATGAAACCAAAAATGAATCCCACTGAACATACCAAATGTCCAGTGTTGTTATTCAGTTTAGTTCAGAGTAGCACAGCAGGTAGAGGTGTGGAGAGGACCATGTGCTCGGCTCCGCGAACTGGTAGCCTCTGAGCAGTAACATAGTGCCGCATGAGCGCTGGCACCGAACTAAATGCTGTAGCTGCACCACCCAGCGTGTAGCCTTCTACTCCTCGACAGATACGCATGTGCATGAAACCGCGGGTTGATCTGAAAATAACAATGTAACTTAGAATTTTGTTTATGAAAAAAAAAAATCACGACTCAGAGGTTTACCGAGCCCCCTAAAATGTAGGTTTTTCATCAGTAGCAAGGGACTTAAACATATTAAGTCCCATGCTACAGAGTCGGACTTTTTGCCATCAACCGGGCACAAATTCGGAATCAACGCTTCTAATGACAAATTCATAATGAATAAATCCAACAACACTTTTCCAGGAATCGAGCTCAGGACCACATTCTCAGCAGATAATGCAAAAAATAGATTTGAAACAATAAATAAAAATATTATGAACATCCTCTACCTTGTACGTAAGTAAATAGGGTCTTATGCGTTAAATGAATTGAATATAATATTAGAGATATAGGTAGAGTTAACCAATTAGTACATACTTCAGACTAAGCGAGTAGTCATGTTTCGCTGATTCACTGTTCCTGACCAAAAATGCGCCTTCCTTGGCATCCCTCAACAAGCTCTCAGCTTCAACGCGTGAAAGGGTCCCGTGGTACCACCTGAAAATAAACCATTCAAAAAATTACTCAAAGAATAATTGGCAGATATTTATGCAGACTCATTTTTCTTGTTATAATTTATGTCATAGGTATAGAGTTAGCAATCTTACCCTTGTCGGTCAAGTGGGAGAGCGGAATCAACGAGATCACGTGGCGGAGCTATCGGTCCCAAATTCAAATGCAATCCCTTGGAACTTCCAGAACCACCGCTGCCACTCTCGAAATTCAGTTTCAAATTGGGCTTGTGTTTATTTCCTAAAAAAAGACAATATTATAAATTCATACTCACAATATCAGACAACTTAATGGAGACAAAGTAAAAGTTTTAATGAAAAAAGATCAAGTCGTTACCAATAAAACTCAAACCGCATGCAATCCTACAAATTGCAAACTCCTAACTCAACATAACGGATACAAATTGCTCAGAACATAGAGGAAAAAGTTTCCCTCAAAAAGCACTCAAGCAAATTAAATATTGGGCGTTGGACCGGAGAATTTCGTGTGGAGTAATCCCAAGTCATACGTCTTAATCGGCATAATGCGGTGGTGGTCGCTTCGAATTATGTGGATACAAAGAATTGACGCGACAGACCCTTCCAGTACTTCTTTCTCAAGATTGACGAGTAAATCCTACTGACATAAAGGGACTTTGAATAAACCTCTTATTGACAAAATACTCTAGGGTGTATAATTTGACGTTTATAATATGATGGATTTGCAATGAAGGGAATAATAAATACACGAGTAGGAGTAGGTACAAACCTTGATTTAAATCCTGCACGCTTTGACTGGAAGAAGCATTAGAGATGGCTCCTCCAAAGTCATTATTGAGTTGCAGGGATTGACCTCGCAACTTTCTACGTAGTTTCGGCATATCAAATGGCAAGGACCTCATGTCGGCTTCGGCTTCAGCACGTCGCCTCCTTAGTTTTGGCATATCAAATGGAAGATCCGATAGATCAACGTCGTCAATTTTCCTTTCATCTTCATTGTTACTATTCTTGAAATTAATAAATGCATTCCGAGAGTCAACTCCCTCTCGAGAATGAATAGAAATGCCACTATCAGAGCCTTGAATTTCCGCATCACCGCCCGTCGAGTGTCTAAACGTAAGGTTCAATAAGTTTCTGTTTTGTAATGCTCGTCTTTTGGGTTTGGCAACAATTTCAACCGTTGTTTGTATTGTAGTATTACCGGTTTCACCTTCCTCTGGGGAGACCTTCTGAGAATTATTATTCTTGTTGTTATCGGACGTTTCCGATGCTGGTTCTTGAGAAGATTTATCCGATATAGGACTCAAAATGTGCAACTTAGCTGGATGGTACCCAAACCCCGATAGCTGCATGTGGTGTGACTTCGTAAACGGAACGTTGCCCGAATCCGAACTATGGGAACTTAGAGAAGACGAATGACGGCTTTCTGAACTACTGCTACTCCTATCTCCTTCACTATTGCTGCTGCGCAGTGACTCCATACTGCCACCACTACTGCTGGTTGCCATGCTTTCAGTACTGGAGTACTTGCGCCTCGGGCGAGCTATGTTAGGCCTACCCTTAAATTCCATTATAGGGCCGACCCCCTTGGGCCCAGTGTACCGATTCAATTCAGGTGTGTCAGAATCGGAAGTGGGCCGGCCCTTAATCTCTAAAAAAATACCGTCCTTTGATTGCCCTCTTTCATCATCACCATCGCGAGACTCACGACTGGAATCTCTAAGTCGTTGTCCTATATCAAGCTCAGTCGAAGCCGAGCCCTTCACGTCTCCCATGCTGGCTTCACTGCTAGTTGGTGTGTCACGAGCACGCAGTGACTTGACGGGTAGCCTAAGGTCCTTCAAACGAGGATGAGCCGGTTGTGACTGAGGCAAATTAGGAGCACTTTTAATGCTATTCATGGCAGATCCGTCTTTCTGTTGAAATTTTGTTGGCAGTGGAGCAGTTGATGGTGGCGATGGAGTGTATCCACGTAGTGGCAATTGAGAGGTTGAAGCATTACGTTCTTCTTCTTCAATGTGCACTTTTTCCAATTCCTCTGATAGAGCACACGCATTATTCTCATTTTCTCTCTTTTGACGGATAGTTGGAATCTTTGAACGCCTGACACTGTCCGTCTTCATAGTAACTTTACGACGACCCTTATAGTCTGGCTCGCTACGTTCGACAGCTTCAAAAGCAGATGACGCGGAGGAAATAGCTTTACGCTCTTCAGCTTGAAGCAGCGCAGGATGGTTGCTGACTCGGTCGAAGTCGTCCAAGTCATCGTCCGAACGAGTAATTTTGCAATCGAATGCAGTTTCATATATCTGTCTGGTGGTCATCTCTTGCGGCCAGCGGGGCAGAGGCGCCGGCACGTAAAAGACGCTTCGAGAAGAACGATGCTCCTCTACATCTTCGGGCGCGGCGCACGCGCAGCCGGCCGCGTCGCGCCCGCGGCGCCTCGGCGGCATCCACGCGCTCTCACCGGACGAAGAAGACGATCGCTCTAGTTCACGGAAGCCATCTTCGGCGACTGAGAATCTCTTTGGCAGATTGGGCCGCGGGGCAACGTGAGGAGCGTCAAGACTTGCTGATTTTCTGTAGCGCGGACCTCGAGACGATGACGTCGAAGCAGTTGGAGCTGATGGTGCCGGCGGGGGTGGAGCTGTCTTAAACAGATCTCCGTAGTAATATGGGCTGGGATTACGACGCGGCGCGTTAGCGTATCGCGGGTCCGAGCGACCGCTGTCTGGAGAATGTAGAGAGGGTGCTGTCGCAAATGGATCGAATTCACCGAACTCGTCTTCGTCTTCTTCTGACGTTGAAGATCGATCTTCTGATGATGACTCTGTAACAAGCAAAGACATATCTATAGGTATATTAATTTTAATATATTTCGATGAAATTTTTTGCATATTGAAGAGCGTCAAAAGATTTTATAATGGTAACGAATTAGACGCAACTTCACCACTCTTCACGTCTAAAGTCGCCTCAGCATGTCTCAAGTGGTCGTTTAAATGAGCATCCAGGCATACATATTCACTCGAGAAAGCAATCGATTGTTAAGAATTGGAGAGGATTTTCCTTTATGTATTTGAAAATATTTGTATCTACTCGTATTACGGGCTGTTGAACAATGTACTTCTATACTGATACATAACAACAATATGGTACTTGAGATCGTGCATCTTTATCCGTTGAATCAAACCAATATTACACAATGTCAAAGGGTAGTTTTCGAAAAACTGCATATTTATCATCTCAAGGTTTTCTAAAACTTTTATATATATACTCGTACTCGTATAACTAGTATTTTCTTAATTCTTTAGAAATTCAAACATAACATTTTTTTTTTTTTTTAGCCCTGTTAGGGCATAGATCAGGGAAAACGATGTCGTAGGGGGCTAGAACGAGACAGCAAATATGCGTTTAAATCACATTTACATTTCAATCAAACTCGAGGACCATTAAGGCAGTTAACGAATACATTACAGCCCTCACACACAGTAGAAGGCACGAAGGTAATATTATTTCAAAGGCATGAAATACCCTAATGAAAATCCTTGCTTGGAACAACAAAGGACGCCTTCTGAATGCGTCAGGAACGAAAAAAACTTGGATTTTAGCCCTCCAGTCTTCAGCTGCGACGATAGGAAAGGACTAACGAATCGTAGTCTATGGCATGCCATTTTATAAGTTTTTTAAATTCCTTTTATACAAATCCTATGTTAGAACAGCTATTGTTTTTATTCCGCATTTTCTGTTTCGTTTAGTACCTAGGGAATGCTGTATGCAGTATTGTTTGCTGTTAACAAAGCTTTAATTATTCAGTTCCTTTGGTATAGTCGCAATAGCTTTGTACGATTTATATAAATCCTGTTTTCATTCTGTATAGTCTTATTTATGCAAACTAATACGATTATATATTTTATTGCTGTTTTTATTTAAAATGCGAAAATGTTTAATGACTTCGTTTGCGTACATATCGAATATTAATAATATTAATTTAGGTGTTTTACGTAACATGTATGAGAATCCCCACTGCGTTTGACCTTATTTAAAATTATATTAATACTAATTTTATTTATTCACATAATATTACTATTCTGAATAGCATTGATAGTGAAACCACAAAACTGATAGGTGTTATAATACAATGAGTCAATGAAAAAGGTGTTTAATACTAAGGGGATACATCTACCAACCAAACTGAACTACTTTTCGAAAGTCGAAATTTATTTTTCCAATTTCGCAATGCTTTCTTTTGCAAGGTGCTTGGGTTGACGAGCAGATGTATTTCTACACCTTTTTATAACACGTCGAGTTTCAATAATTCTTGCTTATACGAGTACCTACTATAATATTATATAATTCATTATAATTTATAACTACTATTGAAACAAACTTTGCCACTCAAATGTCAGTTCAGAAGACCTTAGGGTCCCCTTCGTAAAGCTGTATGGAAAAAACCTGCAAATTGTCTATTAGCACGTTACCGAGGGGGGTAAGTGACGTCATTACGTGACGTAATTACTTTTCCGCGTGGATGACCAGGCGCCGAGAGTCGAAATTTGTTAAATTACCGCGATTAACGTGTTAAATGTCTTTCTGAAACGTGTTCGATGGAAAGGTTAGAGGTAATGTGGCTCCACACGTATGTGTCACTCGATTTTTTACTTTATACCTGATGCATAAAATCCAGATTAGACTGTTAAATTTATGACGGTTGTGTTCCATTGATTTACCATTCTAAAAATTGGCACTTAGATTGGAATCGTTTTATTATAGAAAAAAATAGCTATAATAATATTTATTCTTTCATAAAGTCCCGTATATATCAGAACTTATTGAAACCTCTCTGTTAGATACCTTTACAGATACATTTTCCTACAGACAAACGACAAAAAAGGACTGATTAAAAGTAGCCATTGTTACAGTCTGGTACCGGCTAGATTAAACTGGTAAGTAATCTCTTGATAATAAAAAAGATCCTCATTCAATGATTGCCTATCAGATTGATAGGCACGATTTAGTATATTTTTACTAGATAATTGAACATGTTTAGCGAAACAAAGTTCTAAAAATCTCTCCTATAACACTAATCATCAGTCGGAAGTCGTACACTGCTGAGCATAGGCTTCCCCCATAGATCGCCATCTGTTCATATGGGGGGATTTTGCCGTAATCACCACGCTTGTGCGGCTTGGTGATCGCAGTAGTGGAATACTTAGGAAAGGAGAGCGCTGCTGCCCACTCTTCGAATATTATATCCTTCTGCCGGGTCTCACAGTGGAATGAGAATCGTAATATTATATAGTTATTTCTTGGCATTTTGGCATAACACATGCTTGGGAAATACGTATTAGAGAAATACGTACTATAAATACGTGCTATACATGATGTTCTATTGCTGTCATACCTAATAGGCTAATCTAACTTTCGCCATAGCTTTTGCATTAGTTACCTACAAAAAATATGATAACCTCAAGAAAACCATTAATATGCAGTTACAAAAGTAAGAATGTACGAGTATTCCAGCTACTAGAACAATAGACAAACTAGGCTCCGCGTTATTGTTCAGCCGAAAGAAAAGACTTTTGTACTGCAAGCCTCAGGAGATGAGCTAAAACGCCTCGGTTTGTAGATTTTAAACAGTGTAACTACAAAATCCAGAAGACCTTAGGTAAATTAAGGTTAAAGACTGCAAATCAAAGCTAGAATAACAAACCATTTGATTTTAATTATCTACTTATAATGTAATCGAGGCTGATTGCGTTTTGCCAGGATGTTTTGCTAATCAATAATATTATGATACCGATGCTTGTTAAAACAAATTGCGGAAATCGGGTTTTGTATTACAGCCGAAGAATTTTCATTGTTATAACGCATACTCACCTACTTCGATCGTATAATTTATTCCTAAATTAATTTGATAAACTTTTTTATCGATCCTAACCTTGTGATAACGAATCAGTGCAAGTTCGGTGTAAATTATATCAACGCTTATATTAACATTGATATTAATATGCATAACACTCTACTTAGACCAAACACTAAATCATAATATTATTCTATGAATGGTAGTCATACTACTAATCACTGAATAGGGAATTCCCTATTCAGTGCTACTAATGATTTTGAAAACAACTCAATTATTATAAAAATATATGTAACAACTATATATTATCAAGAATCACTGGATATATGCGAAGAGCCAATAAATATTATAATAGGATGCGATATAAACTACAAATTGTGACGACACCCACGATATAAACAAACCTATTGCATAATCGTACACCAGCAACTCGTATATTATATAATATGTACGCTACTGCCAGGTTTTAGGTAGGTATTATTGCGTAATAAATCATGAAATGTTCGTCATACAGACTGCTGTATTACGAACAACTACTAAGTTACGAGTATTTATTAATCGAAATCACTATCAGTTGTTGTTTTAGTGAGCTATGAATCAAAATGTTCAACTTACCAGACTCGTAATATGGCTGCGAGCGGTGTCGAGAAGGCCTTTCTTGTCTCAAAGGTGCAGCAGAAGGCGCCGGCTCTGGCGGTGAATCAACTGACCCTTCTGGGGCACTTTCAGGGCTGCGTCTAGACCCACCAGGGGCCGACAAGTCAAAATCAGTCCGTCTGGCTGACTCGTAGTCAGCTCGACGCCGCGCCGACTCCGCGTCGAAGTCAGGTCGTCTTCCCGAATCTCCGTCGAACTCTCTGTATCTGCGACCTTCGTAGTCGTAAGGACGCCGAGTGGAGTCACAGTCGTAGTTGGTGCGGCGGGAGTCGTAGCGCCATCTGGTGGCTTCGGGGGAACGCCGGGGCTCACGGGAGCGCCGGCTGCGTTGTGGGGACCGACGGGCTGTATCCCGTGGAGTGCAGTAGGATTCTATGAATTCAACCTGTAACAATCACAAACAGATTTTTAAAGTTAAGGTACTTAAGTTAGTTGAGATCAAAACTAATTCCACAAGAAGTAGGTACACCTATTATATTATACACACTACCTCTTTAGACCTCTTCAAAGTTTTACATTCGCAAAGATTCTTAAAAGGCAATTTGCAATTATATGTAGTATCAATGACATGATGGCTAAAAAGAGAATTCTCTTTGACACATGGAAAGGAGCCCTTCATCACAAAGGTCGATTATGTGGCAGAGTAAAGTGGTAATAAAATGCAGCGGTCACATATTCGGTGACCGTAACGGCCGGTTAGACGTCCTCTCCCCTCGAGAGGCGTCATTACCACGACCCGTTTGTGTTTATGGGGACGGATATAAAGAATATTATGAGATATTGTCCCAGCATCAGCCATACCATGAGGTGATAACACTTTGAGAGACGCCTTCAAATTTAGTCCAGAATGACAAATTATTATGAGTTTGTTTGCGGGATATTTTTTTTTCACCACAACATAACTAGATTTTTCGTCGTTGCTCCACATTAATTCAACGACGCGACGGTCTTTATTAATTTAGAACCCTTTAATACTGAAACAAAGTGCAATCCATTCGCTTCGACCCCTCTTAATTGTTCGGTGTCTCGAACTGAAAATAATGAGTCGACGAGAGTTCGCATGTTTTATTGCGAATCTGTTTATAAATAAGATGATATCTGTTTAACCCGAGGGTGGTTTCAGGCCATTAGAGTTGGTGATGAGTCTCCGCTTCCGCGCCTCCGGACATGGGAGGGTCTTTCGAACTGAGAGTCCTCATTAAGGGTTAAATTAGTATTGGCTCAGATGGATTTCACTTTTAAGAGCTGTTTATGTAAATTATTTTGATTACGAATGCTTATGTCAATCGAATCGATGTCATAACTGTTGGATAATGAGATAACTTGTTATGTTTCATGAATAATGTAACCACAACACAAATTTTTATTTTTAATATGTCTTTAAGATACATAAGATGAAGGTTTCTAGATCTCGACTAATTCTACTCTTCTATAAACGTCACACGCGTAAAAAGATAACCAAATAGCAGACTCGGTTTTTACCAGAGTTCGTTATAAGCTTTTACTTAGGGCAGAGTAGAATCGCCTCACCTGACGTTTTGTTTGAGATTTCTTGCATTTTATTTACATAATTAAATATTATAGGGGGTGCGACCCTTTCGCTTTTGATTTGTGATGAATTTGTTCCTAAATTTACTCGTTAATTTCATATTTTAACGGTTAATTAGGCTTTCAAACCAATTTTTAATTATTTATGTATTTTGCTAAAAACTTGAAATAATCCTTTTCGCTTATTATACCTATATACTGTAAATAATATTTCTGTTAAAACGTTCGTCAATCAAAATCATCATCATCATCTCAGCGCTAGGAAGTTTACGATATGCTTCTCCCATAGATAAAATTCGGTGTGAACGGCTTGCATCTAGCGGTGCTGCGGTCGTCTGACCACCTTGGCCGATAGGGCTGTAACCCTTGTTTGTATGATCTGAGGCTGTAACGTTTTCAAATGGAGACCACGGACCAGCAAGCACAGCGTGAAACGTTTTATCATTCTACGATAAATTTACCACACAGTGGTGGATAAAACCGAGAAAAAAATGTTTAAAATTTTTGTATCACATATCCACATTCAAACACAGAAGTTCGTTTTATTTACCGATTCAAATCAATGTCGGCATTGAAGCGTAAGGGTTAACTCTGAAAGGGATCAAATTGAATTCTGCTCAAGCACACATGTTCGCGTCTGGCCATTCATCAATTGTATCGTATAATGGGGGAATAGTAGTCAACAGTTCACTTCCTGTGTGCACACTACGGTCAGATTTATATGTATAAGATTTATATAGGTATTTACAATACTACGTACTCGATATTACCACTATTAATTGACTTCCTGCTAGTATGTGCAACAGGAATTAAAACCCGCATAATAACTTATGAACGCATTTATAACTTCATTATCTAGGCGTAATTTTAAAAATGGCAGCACCAATTTTATATAACTTGGAGATAAATTATCAAAACACTGACTACAAGGTCAGGGAATAATTCTTAAACAGCAATAAAAATCAAAGCGAGAAATAATTATTTAAATTAATTCTACGATTACGTTTACAGTTTTATTGTCTTCTAAGAAGCGATCGGATAAGCGAAACGGAATTATTTAGGATCTAAATCAAGAAACATAAGATTTCCAGGCACGTGCGTTCTGACATCCTTATATATGAGTCACTTTATCTATGTTGATAGTTAATAAAATATAATATCTACTTGTTCATCTACTGTACTCGTAACTACAGTGGGTAAATAATAAAATTCTCCATTAGATAAGATGAATTGTATACCCTATGTTGCTATCTTGAGGATTGGAATATTGCGTTGTATTGTTTTGGCAGGTACTGCCTTTGAAATATGAACTAGAAACCTCTGTGCGGTAAATGAATGTTATCAGGTGAGAAATCTACACAGTTCTCAGCTATTACGATAATCTTCTACTCTTAATGAGTTTACATATCTTCCCATTAGGTACTGATTATAATCTCGACCAAGACAATGCCTCATTGTCTCCGGATTCATTAAAGCGAGTCTCATGAAACGAAATGTCATCTGTATAATAAACAATTCCGGGTTCACCCTGTGTGAGTAATACGAGTAGTATGAAGGATGTGGGGCAAGACGAAAGTTTCAGACGGCTAGATGAGTCACAGGCGCGGCGTGGCCGGGCCCGATGTATAAATACCGGAGACACGCCTCCTGGGATGGCTAAAATAGCACGCTGTCGCGTGACTGCGATATGGTAATACGCGTTCCTTAACTCTATGGAAATTTCCCATGTTAGATTTGCCCATAAACTGGGTAAGTCGATCGATATACGAATAAGTACGAGTTTGACATGAAACATAAAATAGATTTAGATTTTTATGTTGCCCAACAGATTCGTGAACTGGATTCTTATATCATGACTCAGCTCTATCCAAGGGTAATTCGTTCTAAAAAGAGCGTATAATAAAATTCATTCATGAGGCACAAGGCGAATCGTTTGTCTAATGCAAAGTGAAACTAAAAACAGAACTAGATGACTAAGTGACCAGATATGTGAGAGAAGTTGTTCAGGTCCAGACAAAGATATTGTAGACGGTCATCTTTAATTAGTTAAGCGAAACATTGCAGATTCAAGGCAAGTTAATGAGTCACTATTTGTAGTTTGGAGATACCCGCGTACCCGTCTTGTTTACAATAACAATGATGACGTAAATATATATGCATCCTACGGATTCTTTACGCGAAATAATAATGTTGATGCTACGTCTGTGGGTTCTAATCTCGGCAATTTTATTTGAAACAATGCTTAGACAGTATCTCGCTATATAAAATAGAATAAAATAAGCACCTACAACGGTAGGAAATTGCATTTGCCAGCCGCTAATTGGCATGGCCATGCCTACAACACCGCCAAACACTGTCTGGTCACGTTCAACAAACCAAAGACTGCAAACAGGTCTCGTACTGCTGAATTATACCGATTGCCTTTTATTATTTTCACTTTCATAGGCTTCTGGGACGTAATAATTCTAAATTATATAACTGTTTTTGGCTCTAAGCCCTGAATCGATGTCTGTCATACGTCTAGTCAGGCGACAATTCTAAACGTAATGGTTGTTTTGGATATGTCATAAAATACCTATTGTATACCAGCCTTGAAATTTGAAGGGAATCTTTTGTAGAATTTATTAAAAACGTTTATCTAATCACCAATAAAATTACATCCACTATTACACTATAATAATTAATTTAACAAGAATTGAAATTGACAAAACAAGAGAAAATAAGCTTAATTAATTAAATTACTCAAAATCTTACAAGGGACACGGCTCTCTTGAGTAGACCCTTACGAATGTTTCAATGTGGATCTCGCAATTATTATGGAAGATTATCAACAACACCTCTCCGTAAAGGTCCATTCCTCTCGAATCAAGTTCTATTTAGTAAATGAAATTTACATATTCCGTCCTCTGTAAATTACTGAGAGATTTTATCAATAACATTTTTTCCGAAGCAACAATGAATAGAACTTTTATGGCTGGCATTGTGAATAGGTGTACAAAAAAGAGTAACAAATCAAATCCCTTTCTTCTCTATCTATTCATCCTGGCTAAGCTTTGAGTTTTTGTCACTTGTAAGGCGTCAGAATTTGAAGATGACAAAACGGTGGATGAATGACTTATCATCATTCATAATTTTATTGTTTCTATTAGAGATTGGGGATGAGAGGAAAGATTCTTTCGTGTAGAGGCTAACTTTGCGCTCTGAACTTGTAACTAAGTTAAGTCAACCCCTGAGATCGTTGTGGACTTCTGATCAATATTTACTTACTCTTGTCTCTATTTAGGTTTTTGCAACCATTGAACCCTTCAAAGATATCAAAGATATTATGCTCCGAAGTAATAAAATTATGGAGGTAGTGTAGACAATAATAAATGGGTTATTATCGATTTGTCACGAAGTAAATTTATATTATCTATGTATTTTTATATTATCTTGTTCCAGAAGTCTATTATGTAAACGCTGTGTAGGTTCTACTGAAACATTGCTTGGTGCTCTTTACTTTATCTTCCGTTGCTTGATGCTTATCTATTAGGTACTACATAGGTATACACAAGTAGTTAGTATAAAGTCAGTCATTATCGTTAAATATTATATTATCACGTAGGTACTACCTAAGTAGTAGGTAAGTAGACACATTGCAGATACATAACTACATAAAAATTTACATCTCCTTAAAGAAAATGCTCTGTCTCGTTTGTTATGTATACCTAGGCGTTGGTGCATTTAAAGAATTGCAGTTGTTTTACACGTATAATAAATCCATGAATGCGGTTAGAAACTGGCAACTCACCACATGCACGACCAGTATCCATTGCGCGATCTGGCGCATTTTCGATATCAATTTCTTGTTTGAAGGCATTGTTAATCAGTCATAAACCAAAAACGTCACAAACAAATCCAATAGTATATAGGGAATTCATAAAATAGTACAGAACGATCACCAATTATATCGATCGTTTCACTGTAGTACACTGCTGACACGCACACACATAATACAAACTAGACCTACACTTTCTCACAAACTTGTTCCTGTACACTTAATGTTTATTAACAGTACTTTATCTCGTCAATGGTTTGTAATAGCCAAGCGTTTTGCAGTTAAAACTGCGATATAAACGCTTAGGACCACTAAACTTGCTTGTATACTTGACGAGTCCAACAGTAGACTGACAACACTACTCAAACGCTATACGCGAATGTGTAAAACGGTGACTCATCGCCCCGCATACTGTTTACCGAGGCTTGAGTCATCGCCGTGGAAATATACTCGGCAGCAATGTAGCGCTGCGGGGAATGTACGGTGTCAACCGAGCCGTCCTACCTCTACAGATTATTAAAGCGCTGAAGCGCTTTGTTGCGTTCCGCCGTCTCCATTAATACCTCGATTCCGCACGTGTCCTACTCCACGCTGAGCAATTGTGAACTCTATTTTCCAGAAATAAACTTCAAAGTTTGGCCCTTCGCTATTGGGTAACGAAACGTAAACTTTCGCGTTTGGATTTCGATTCGACTTGAAGTTATGTTAGATTACGGCCGACCGGTTTGACTAGGTCGAATGCCGATTTGAGGTCGTTTGCGCGATACGTTGAACTGTCCAGGAGGGGAGACCAACTGGAATGTGGGCTTAGGTACTGAGAATCTAGAATGTAATCAAAATAGATTCGAACTAGATCACAAATAGTTGCAAACTGCTTTCGAAACATCCCCGTACAGTGATAGGGACGGTGCAATGACAGTGCCAACATAAATTATGTTGGTGACCAATGGTTCTCTTGGTCGGGCGGTTAAATACAGGTGCACTGGTTGGCAAGCAACTGATAATGAAGCTAGCTATGTAGTAGAAGTTGATACAAAATACCGTGGGCTAAGTTTGTCCGTTTGGTATTTACCACGCGACCTTTTATGGTCATCGGGTTTTTGCGTAACTTTATGTGAGAACCGTGAAACAGCAATAAAATTTTTCCATGTTTGAGAACTTTTAGTGTTATATCTATGTTGTAAATAGAAGCTAAACATCGGCGTTTATATACTCGTACCTTGTTCCATTTGATTTATATGATTTTACGAAAAATACGCCGGATTTTTAAATAAAATCACTATTTATTAAAAAGGTAGGTTCTTTTTTGAGTAAAATATATAATTATTATACTACTACGTAAGCATACTACTATTATAAATTAAATCTCAAATATCAGAACAATTTAAAAAATGTTACGTATAATGTGTTCACTGGAACAAATACTCTTTCACGCCAAAATTATTGATTGATTGGGCTGAAATTTAGTATGTAGGTAGCTTAGAACCTGGAATAACACACGGGGTAATAACACACTTTTTTCCTTATATTCCCACGGGAACGAAGACTACGCGGGTGAAACTGCGGAGCACAGCTATAGTTACCTACTTATAAAAAAACTCTACAACTTATCAGCCGTATGCATATATGTTACATCATAATAATGTTTATTTTTCCATGAGATGCAATAATATTATGGTGGTCAATATTTACAATGAGATTACTACAGTAAATTGTATGCTTAACTAAGAGTATTAACGTGGGTAAGGAGTGGATGTACATATAACACAGTCTGTCAGTCAATGAATGAGCTGTAATTTTTTTTAGAGAACTTCTAAAAACCAAAAAAATTTAACACTAACAACTAGGTTGGCGCGTGAACCCTAACTGAGTTTTAGCCTCAGACAACAAGAGCTTCCACCTTGGCCTGTCCTGTGCCACCTCCTTCCAGACTCGCAGTGCGCACACATCCTTTAACACCTCATCTATTCAGCGGTACCTAGGACGGCCAACCGGTCGTCGATCACTAAGCCGTCCTAGGTACGCTCTCTTCACACCGCGATCCTCTCCCATTCTTTCTAGGAAAAACTTTAACACACGTGTTAAATTTTCACCAGTAAAAATTAAGTGTTTGTAAAAGAAAATAAAATGATATGAACACATTGCCGATTTAACTTCGTCTTAAAAATATCGGGATATAAAATAATCTAAGGAGTTAATTATATTTGGAAGTAATAGCGGAATACAAATCATGGATTTGCTAAATTATTCAGGATTGTGTCAAAAAATGCTGCCGTTTCGTTTGAAGTTCTATCTAAAAGGAAAGAGGACCTCTTAGCAGTTTGACACAATGCTATGGAAAATTGACTAAATCGATGTTTTGTATTCCCCTGTTTCATCCGAATACACTAAACCGACTTGATATATTTATATCCTGATATTTTAAAGTTGAAGTAAAGTATGTCCCTATCATTTTATTTTTATTTATAAACTACATTTTTTGTAGTGAACGTCCAATCACGCAAGTATAACTGAGTTTTTTGGAAATTCACTATAATAAAAAACTAAGGGTATATAAGAAAAATTAAAATGACAGAGATATAGGTCACTTCACTATAAAAATATCAGGATATAAATTTATAGAACGGGTTTATATTTATTATATTCGGAGGGAACAGGGGAATACAAAACATCGATTTGGTAAATTTTTCATAGCATTGTGTCAAATTCCTAGAAGGCTATGTACGGTCTTAATTATAAATCTTATTACACTAACATATTGCTGTAAGTCTCACATACTTCTCTGGGAGACTCACAGACATGCAAATTTTTAAAGTATTGGCATGTCAAAAATATCCAGTCTTCTCTTACATTAATGAATTATGCAATTAGTTAATCAATTTCAATTTTATGTGTGAGTCATCCTAGAATTAAAAAAAAAACTTTTCAAGCGTTTCTCAGTTCTCTTTTAACCTACGCATTAATGTTCAAAGTGTTAAAATCTCAATCAACAACAGTTGCGATGATCTAAGCTTCAAGGTGAATGCACCCTGATCTTGGATCTCCAATAGATTCTGATGATCTCACTCGTGACAGCTTGACGTAAAGACTGACGCTTGTCGCTGAGAGAATTATTTATTGTTATTTGTTAGATCTATTGTTATCAGGGTTAGTTACTGTTATTTGATTACCTATTATAAGTATTTGTATGACATGATGATGCGTATGTCTTGAAGGATGGATCGTCATCGTCATTTTCTGGTGCTAAAGCATCAGTTTTTATTTATATGAACTCTGAAGCAGTAAGTACACATAGATCAGGATGAAAGCATCTCCTCTGTGAGTAAGTACAACATACTTAAATTGTGTTGGTATTTTAAATTTATTTGCAGACAAAACTTCGAAAAGTGCTTAACCAACTCACAGGGTTGATTTTATTAAACTTATACCATAGGTTATATAGGTTTTGTTGTTTTATTTTTACTATAGATAGGTATATAAACACTTAATTGGTACACCACAAACAAGAAGATCTTGAAACTAATAACAATTCATAATAACTAGTGTATAAATGCCTCGGTGGCGTAGGACTGCCTCGGTGGCGTAGTGGGCGCATGCTTGACTGCCAATCAAGAGGTCCCGGGTTCGATCCCCAGGTCAGGCATAGTGTTAAATATTGGATTTTTCCATTAGGAATTATCTCAATAGCTGCCTGGAGTCTGGAACTGTGCCCGGTATATGGCAATAGGCTCGCCCCCTATTACATGGGACCAATAACATACTGGCGAAATGTGGGTGTATCTACTATGGGACTGAGTCCTGGGTACACCTCTGCCTACCCCTTCGGGAAAAAGGCGTGAATGTATGTTATGTTATGTAGTGTATAAATGGGCGGTATTATCTCTAAGAGCGATCTCTTTCAGATAACCGTGCAGGGAGAGGAGAGAACCGTAACTGCTACGTACTATCAGATTGTAGAACATCATTAACCACATATTAGCAAACAAAGCATCTATACATTAAACAAATCTATCCAATCAAAAGTAATTTTTCAGCAGTTGTTTTTCTTGAACAATAACGTTTAGGTTTAATGCTAATTTGATAGAGATTTTGATAAATTAAATTGTTCGGTGTGCATAGTCACTTAATTGAGTACCTAATAAAATATTAATTCGCTATCTACCTATCTACTTGTATCAGACTAATATTTATGGACACGATGATCTAAATGGTAACGGTTTTATCGGATAGCTGACGCACTATTATTTTATCTAGATATTAAAGCGATATGTAGACAGCAATAGGCTCGCCCCCTATTACATGGGACCAATAACATACTGGCGAAATGTGGGTGTATCTACTATGGGACTGAGTCCTGGGTACACCTCTGCCTACCCCTTCGGGAAAAAGGCGTGAATGTATGTTATGTTATGTTATGTAGACAGTGACTATACATTTTGATACAGTGACTATGCATTGTAAAATTGCAATAATAATTAATGACGACATGGATATTAATATTTCCAAGGATAATATTATGAAGACTTTAGAGTTTTGACTGCCTCAGTGGCGTAGTAAGGCCAAGCTCGACTGCCGACTGCTCGACTCATGAGGCCCCGGATTCAGTCCCCAGGCTAGGCAGTGTTAAATATTAGATTTTTTGACTAGGATTTATTTAAATAACTGCCTGGAGTCTGGAACTGTGCCCGGTAGGTGGCAATAGGCTCAACCCCTATTACATGGGATCAATATCATACTGGCAAATAAATTCGATTTTGTAGAGAAATTTCGAGCATAGCTCTTCATAGCTCGTTAACTCGTAGTCGTCGTCGATACGGGTTAGTACCCTTATTATCTGTGCCTCGCGGTTTCTCCCGCGTAGTCGTCGTTACCGTCGTCGTGACATTTTACATACCGAATTTCAGCCCAATCCGTTCAGTAGTTTTGGCGTGAAATAGTAATAAACATCCATCCATCCTCACAAACTTTCTCATTTATAATATTACTATGATAAGGTATATCTTTGTAGCATCTATATCAGTAAAATATTTACACACGAACGGTCACAGTATTTGCCTATAAACAAATTTCCTGTCGGCAATCGGTCATAATGTATAACTAGCGCTAACCTTATCGGTGAGTCACACAGATGTTCCCAAAATGTCGGCTGCATATGGATTTGTAGTTCACGTATGAGTGACTCATACGCAGGTGCTCGTTACACGTCTGTTAATTACTACTGAGGGTACAAATTATAAGGGGCAAGACGATAATTTAACTCAAGCTAAAACTTTAAGTTTTTTTTTTTTTTTTTTTTTTTTTTTTTTTAATGATAGTGAGTGACAAGACGAGCTCATCAGATGCCTGATGGTAAGCATCATGATTGCCCATATCAGACACAGTGCCACCCAGTATTTTAAAATTCAAAATTCTGCGCGACACTGCACTGCGCCTATCACCCTGAGATATGAGTTGTTGAATCTCATCATGCCCAGTAATTTCGCTGGTAACATTGCCCTTCATACCGGAACACAAGTAGAGTACAGACGTATAAGACTTTTTCCTGAAAGGTAGGTTTTTAAATAGCAGTAGGTACTACTTCTTCTCGTACGTATTATAGGCATCAGGGCAACAGACCCACTGAGGCTCGACTTGGTTACTTTGCTTTACTAATAGTTTTTCATAGAATTGTGTAAAATTCATCGGCTCTAATATGAGAAATGTTACTTAGAGAGATAAAGAGAGAGATCCTTTTAAAAGATTTACTAGTAACATTTCAATGTAATCGGTGTAAAGGTTATATTAATGAATAATGATAATTAATTATACCCTAACAGAATTCTTATGCCTTCCGAAACACGGCAGTGCCTAGGTGAAAAGTCCACATGATTTGATCCCAAGACTCTGGATTTGAACCGGCCGTATTTTCGCTGGCCCACGAAAGCTTTTGTTTAGAACCTATAGAATTTAATGTAAGAATAACTTAATACTTACACACTTATAAGAAATACAATTTGAAATATGAAGAAAAATTTCACCCACAGGCGGGCACCATTCCGCGTGATGGGCACTCTACCACTTGAGCTACCATGGAGACACTATTCATCGACTTTTTTTTTCTATCCCATCCACCTAACACCTATAGGGGCGTGTGTGTTTAACTATAGGTGACCTTTCTTGTCGGTTGGTAGAATGCGACATGCATCACGTGGGTAAATTTTTCCTTATCCTTTCAGATTGTATTTCAAGTGTTTAGACCGCTTAATTTTAAAAAAATATAAAATATCACTCATAAGAAATCTCATCAACAGAAATAACAAAAGGGTTACTTGTCCTTTCCCTTATGACTTACACCAAACTTTTAACCATAACCATAGACAACGGCCGTCAGATGTTACGGGGCATATGTCACCATTCTTGCCCCTATATTGTATCGTATTTTACCATAACGAACAGTCAAGTGTTTAATGCGTCACCAGTTACAACTCAACCTGAACACGACGCTTAGAGAGGGTATGCTTTTGGGCAGCTTATGCAGTGTTACTGCATAACAATCGCCCCCTTTTCATTTTTCATTTTAACCGTAGGATATTTAAACAAGCGTCAATGAAGATAAACAGTACTGCCTTCTTTAGTAAAGGAGATTTTATATAGGTATTGCATTTACCCTCTGAGAGCCCTGTTATCTCTTTTGATTTATTTATAAAAACATACACTATTTCCTAAGAATGACTTTTACGTGATAATGTTTGCACATGACATGATATTAATGAACTATGACATCTTTAAACTCTGAACGATCCACTTAAGATCTTCCCACGCACCCCGCCATAATTGAAGATATTATTTTCATACTAAAATTGAGTAAGATTTAAGATTATAATAGTAAAAAATGTGTTAGATACCTATTATTGTCAACATATTTCATTTTTAAGCGAATCTTTTCTATGAGAGTAACATAATTTCGTCCGCATTTTTTTAAGTTCTTAAAACTGCAAAAGACAAGTTAATTCTTGAAATTGCGATAGGTGAAATTGCAGTAGCTATTAAGCAGATTTGTAGTCATCTGAAAGGCACGTTTATGAAGTCACAGTGACGTAATTAAGTTAAGAAATACCACTAAGACAATTAGTAATACTACGATGTTTGTTTACTCATTACTCGACGTCTTGTTGATAAAAGCAAATGGTAAATGTAATAGGTACAAAAACATTTTTAATGAAAAATAAGTGAATACAATGCAACTCATAACCGCGGTGTTTGTTACCTATTTGTTAAGTCTCGTAACGTATACCCAGTAATTCGGTTATTTTGGTCTTTGAAACATAGCATAAAAGTATAATAAGTAAACAATTGTGTTGAATTTTTTTCAATATATCCTGAACGTGGTGAAGGGTTTGTTATGGCAGAGTACTTATCCATACAAAAGTATTATAATATGTAGCCAGTTTCGGTAGCGATTTCATGAAGGGATGGATAACATGTCACCAATGGTAACACCAATTTTTAACATAATGCCCAGTTGTCACCAGCGCTGATGAAGGAAGTGGAGACCAGCGGTGAGCACCCATAGTTAAAGAGGCGAAAACTTACTTGTAGTGTGTGTAATGTATAACGCTCTTTATCTTGTGGCTTTAAGCCTTTAGAGAAACTGACGATTGCGATTGTACCATGAAGCTTAAGGAAACAGGAAGCTCAAGCTTTGTATACGAGTAAGGTATACAAATCGTAGCCAAAAATAAAATTGTTACTCATCAAGGCACAGGATCCTACAGCACACGTCTGCATACATTTACGTCATTATGACATCACAAAAGCTCGAAGAAGCTTTTTATGATGCATAAACTCTACACGACCTGAATGGTAAGGTGTACGAAACACTAAAACTTAAATACCTGTTGAGCGGAGTCTTAAAATGGAATTATGACGCATCGGTGCCTGTGAAGGGAATGCTGAGAAAGTTAAGGCTTATAAAGTGTTCACGTGGTTTCCAGTATGGTAAGCTCTGAATATGGTAAACGTTAGGTAGGTACTTTACTTGAACTTTCTGGTACATATTAATTATGTACTTGATTAGAAGTAGATGGATTAATCTGAATTCTAAGAAATATGAAGAGGAGAGTGGCGGAAACCAAAGTAACTGGTGGAAAGCAAAAGTAGAGAAACTGTCTAGTTCCCAGAAATTTGTTGCGAAGATTTTATATTGCTTTTGAGGTATGCCTGCAATTTAACTTACAACTGTTTAGTCATGTACTAGTGCGCAGGACAGGAATATTTGGAGGGAGAAGGTGGTAAGTGCTTTGACGCACCATAATCTCGTTTGACAGCCTCGTTGGCTCAGTTGGCAGTAACTCTGCTTTCTGTGCCGCAGGCCCCGGGTTCGATCCCTGGCCAGATCAAACATTTATGTGCATGAACATATCTTTTTGATCTGTGACTGGGTGTTATAGGCTTATATAAGTATGTATATCAGTCATCTGATAAACATAGTAGTTCTAGCCTCGTTTGGGACCAGATGACCGTGTGTGGAAGTTGTCCCATATTATTATTATTATAATCACGTTCCTTAGTTATGAGGTTATAAAAAAAAAATTATAAATAACTTTATTTTCAAGATGTCCAAAAATATTTAAGTAAAGTCAACATCATCATCTTCATTTCAGCCGTAGGATATGCATTTACCGGACACAGGCTCGCCCATTACAATTCCATCTGATTTCAGCGTATTCCTGTGGTACAGTCAACATAAACAGTCGAATTACCTATCTTGGTTTGAAGTGCATCAACTTTGAACTATAGTTCTTCGAAAAGACCATGACTCTTCTTAAACGGTCCTAATATGTATCAAACATTGAGTCAGTCAAGCACACGCAATGTTGCAACTTGGACTAAGCAATGACACACCCTTTACAATGACGTGTAAAAATAGGGATGTACCGATTGACTCACTTCCTGAGTCACGGGAACAATCGGTCTGTTTTATAATTACGATGAATAATACGAGTGATTTATAATGCGAATCATTGACCAGCAATTAGCATAGTTATGAATGATCCTATTGTGATAATTAACATTCTACAGATGTGATTCGATGCAGCATTGCCAGTATTATGAGTATTTCGATAGCTTTTATGTATTGTATTAAGTAGTTTCTTAGCTGTGGTTTTAGTCTCAGTGGTTTTATGTAATATTAGTGGTATTTGATCGACCCGATTTCAACTTAGTTTGTTTTGAAGATTTAGTTTAAATAGATAGCAAGCACACCAACACGACAAATTCACATATATAATATATACTAGCTGTATCTCACGAGTTCACCCTGTGAACAGTATCATGTCGTGTTATACCAGTAGGTACAATGTGTCATTCCAGGGTTCAACCTATCAGTTTAGTAGTTGGCGTGAAAAAGTTAACTAGCATACCCATAAATTTTCGCATTTATCACATTAGTGGGGATATGTTTTAATCAGTTGCTAGGTCTTCTAGATAAAGATATAACTATTCCGCCATCTTGGATGGTCCTCCATATTGGATTTAGAATGATGTCACACACCATATCGTGCATTGTCATCCAAACTAAACGTGTATACAAAATTTCAGCTCAATCGGTTGAAGATATTATCTACTTCAAAATTGAGTTCAAAGATTTCACCCGAACAAACATACTTACTTATATTGCAAGTTAAATAAAAGCTTTTAATAATAAATTTATTATTATTTATATATATGTTACATCCAGCGAATCTTATATCCCCGCTGACGTCACACCCAGCTTACTCTTGGCCTCGAACCGACGTCACAAAGGGCCGATGCTGCATTTTAGGCTGTTTTCGCCTGCCCGATGCCTGCACCTCAAAGACCCATCACTTCGGTCCTAACATCGGACCGTTGTCGCCGCATTTAGATATAAGATAGATTTAACACATTATAGCAATGTGAATTTTATTAAAGACCTAGTACATAGAAGAAGTTTTTGGATTCTCCTGCGCCCTCCGGCCCCGGCATATATAATTGGCGCAGTCGACGGTAGGATGCTCGATAAATAGGTTATCTTACCTATCCGAGTATCCAGGACCTACTTCATCAGCTACGGACCGCGAGGCGTATCCGAAAATCGATACAGCAGCAGCGAGGACCCAAAGACACAGTGAGTACCTTAGATGAATACTATGGTTGCTCTCCCCTATGTAATAAGTCTATTTTACACTTTCAATGTGTAAGATAATTCCGAGATTTATTTCCAATCAAGGCAATCGAGGAACCCCTAGGTTTTAAGACTATTTTACACTTTCAATGTGTAAGATAAATTCCGAGATTTATTTCCAATCAAGGGAATCGAGGAACCCCCTAGGTATTAAGACTATTTTACACTTTCAATGTGTAGAATACATTCCGAGATTTATTTCCAATCAAGGGAATCGAGGAACCCCCTAGGTATTAAGACTATTTTACACTTTCAATGTGTAGGATAAATTCCGAGATTTATTTCCAATCTAGGAAATCGAGGAACCCCCTAGTTTAGATAGGTTAAAAATAACGTAGAGATATAGGTAATTTATTTTGTATTGAGTAGAATAAAATTATATAGTTAAATAGATCATAGTTTACTTAGACTTATTCCTTTACACAGTTTCATAATCCACATTTTTAATATCGTTCATAGGCAGTTTTATAGGAAATAGTAAAATCAGTATGGAATTAATGAATAAGATCACGATGTGTTGAAATAATCATTCTACCTTGCCATCTTTCTCAGAATTTTGTGCCAAGTCAGAATTGCTTCAACTGTCTCATTAGGTATTGCGACATTGGTCCACACCTGCATAGCACATACTTGATAAGTGTATGCAATTCAGAGAATTGGTTAAATTATCTGCTGCTTTAACTATCACAACCTATTTTTAGGATAGGATTTAGATAGTTTTAGTTCATATAATATTAGATTGCTCTTACAAAAATTTTCGAAAGCCTTGTCCTTCTTTATTACAATTTTTATATTGTCAAATAATTCTCTTAAAATTTCCTATTTTTTTTTTTTTTTTTTTTTTTTTTTTTTTAAACGTGTGGAAATTCATTTACGCATACTCGCCCGCCAGGGGGAGGTGGGCGAGTTATGTCGGGCTCGACGAGAAGCGCCCATACCGACAAAAACCACACGATGAGCAGTCCCTCGCCATGTGAGGCGGGATAGGGTCGCGCTAGCATTCACTATCCCGCCTCGGCAAAATTTCCTATCCAATATTACCCATCCTATTCTCCTATAGTATGTGCAACCTGGTATAAAATCTAAGTACATAGAGACAGAATGTCCGAAGGAAACTACAAGAAGACCACATCTACTCTCACTACATACCATCCATGATGATCACCAACTGAAGACTCAAGATAAGCACTTCTTCTTCACACAACACTCTAATTACGCTATGGAATTATTGCCTGCTGATGACCATCACCTTCCAGAGCTTCTGCATTATGTAACCACAATCAAGTCCATACCTATATCACTTTACGACCTACGACATCAAGTTCTGCCACCGTGTCGTCCATCTGCAGAATCTACGGATTTTTCTTCATACATCACCCATGAAATATGCTACCAAACCTAGATAATTCTTCATGCACAGAAAGCGCAAAATTAAATCGCTCATGCCGCACCGATCCAGCATCGTTCCAGCAACTTTGTCGGTCAAGACACTCCATAGTTGCTGATCTTCGGGAGGGAGATGTTACATCCAGCGACTCTTATATCCCCGCTGACGTCACACCCAGCTTACTCTTGGCCTCGAACCGACGTCACAAAGGGCCGATGCTGCATTTTAGGCTGTTTTCGCCTGCCCGATGCCTGCACCTCAAAGACCCATCACTTCGGTCCTAACATCGGACCGTTGTCGCCGCATTTAGATATAAGATAGATTTAACACATTATCGCAATGTGAATTTTATTAAAGACCTAGTACATAGAAGAAGTTTTTGGATTCTCCTGCGCCCTCCGGCCCCGGCATATATAATTTATATATATAGATTTATATTTATCTATGTATGTATACATTATTTATGTGTTATATATCCTTGGTTATATTATATTGTATTTTATTTTTGTCTATGTATGTTTAAATAGTGTTATAAGGTGTTTTAGTAGGTTATTTTTCTGTTATATAAGTAATTTTAGGTAGTTATTGTAACATTTGATATTTGCACTCCACCCAATTTCTGTAACATTTTCTCTAGTTTTGGGATAACTGATAGAAAATGCTACACTAGCATTAAGTTAGTCCTAGCGTTGTGCTGAATTATAAATAAATAAAAGGGGGAAACACATAATTATTGTGGTATCGAAGTGTTATAGGTACATAAGAGCGTAGCTTAGCTTCGATAAATTTAATAAAATCCTTTGAAAAATTACTCAATCGGTGTTTTCTATTCTCCTATTTCCTCCGAAGGATTGTGACAAACTGCTAAGAGTGACAAACTGCTTTACAATAGTAGTAATTACCAATGTCTTGGTAAATTATACAGTCGTAAGGTATTCATGATATAATATATAACATGATAACCATGATAATAACGTACAGTTTACCAGGCAGGCTTTGGGCGGCCTAAAACGTTGACATCACAGTTGCCCACACACCATAACATTACATCATCAGCAGTAATGTGCAAACATTACTGTGTTCCGGTCTGAAGGGCAATGTTGCCAGCGAAATAACTGGGCATGATGAGATTCAACAACTCATATATCAGGGTGACAGGCGCAGTGCAGTGCCGCGCAGAATTTTGAATTTTAAAACACTGGGTGTCACTGTGTCTGATATGGGCAACCATGATGCTTTCCATCAGGCACCTGATTTGCTCGTCTTGTCACTCAATAACATAAAAAAAAAAATTATGCCTTTTTCCCGAAAGGGTCGGCAGAGGGGTAGGAGGAAGGGGTAGGACCCAGGACCTAGTCCAATAGTAGGTACATCAACACTTGTGTTTTTTATCCCAGGTAATAGGGGACGAACCTATTGCCATCTGCCGGGCACAGTTCCAGGCTCCAGGCTATTGAGAAAATTCCTAATGGAACACTTTGCTTATCTTTTCCGAATCACACATACCAGCTCGATAAAAAGATAAACTCTTTTTTAACAACCATTTAATTAATTCAAACAGTCCACTTAAAAATGCAATCGCAACATTTACTCAGCACTTTAGCAAACATTCCGCGTAAAGAGACACTGAGTCATGAAACTTAAAAAGGACACATAAGTCGACCATGCGATCAAGTGACCGAGTAACGAACTTAAAGATACCATCAGCGGGTGAACGACTCGAGAGCTGTGAGTCATTCTTTCACAACACTACGTTCTTGAAAGGTCACAAGATGTTTGTTCATCGATTTTTAATAACGTGGGTGTGACTGGTGAAATTGCTAAGAATGTAACTTATGCATACTTTCGCTGAGTGAAACGAGCGTACTTGATGTTTATTGTTTGTGAAGACGAATTGTCTGTGAAATGTTTGTAAAGGTAATTGACATTGACTTAATTGATTACAGCAAACAGTTCTTTAGATAGTATTACCACATCAATCGATCGATCGCCGATCAATGCTATCGAGTGGCGCAGATCAAAGTGGTTCAACGTCCGCTTATCCATTCTACCAGCTACCATGACATAGAATCAATCGACATGTGTAGAAACCATCGATCGATACCGACTAAATCATTCAAATTTCGATCGACGTGGATCTAAGTCGTGGAGCTAATCAGAATGGAATAGCGGACATCGATAAAATAAGATCCACAGGATAGAATCCATCGATCTGTGTGGTAGAAACTATCGATCGAAGTTGACTCATCCATTTTGCCATAGATCAATGCTGTCACGATCGAGTCTAGTAGTCTAGATAGGTCTAGTAAAACACCCTTATTTTCCTCTAAAGAAACCTCGCCAACTCGCTTTTAGATAAAAAAAAAGATAGTATAATATATTTTAGAAAAATAATCAGATATACAGAAATACCCAGTTACTGCATAATACATGAAAGACCTGTGTAAAGTTTATGCAAAACGATCTATTATTATAGCAATACCATCTACGTATATCTATTGCAATTTGCTATCGTTTTAGATAACTGATAAAATAAGATAGTTTCAATCGAGAGTTTGATAAGAGATAACCAACTGTGTAAGTACCTATGATACACTATTGACTCAATCTAAATAAAATAATAATAAATATGAGAATATTATGGACTAAAAGTATGTATAGCATATTCCATCAGTTAGGAATCCACCTGATAATCAATCTTAAACTCCAGGCAATACTTTTGATTGATACTATCGGCTTGATACTAAGAAAATTCTTAATGGAAAAATCCATTAACACTCCTTTAGGAATCACACCAAGAATTTCATGCTGAACAATCACAAGAACTACATCAGGAGGAATTCGAGATTAAGCTTAATATCTAATTGTATTGATAATTTAGGATAATTTACATTTATACCTAATAAGCAATCGAACGTCAAGTTTCATAATACTCGTAAAAGTATTTTGTGCTCAATATGTCACATCTGCAGTGAGTAAGTTCAATTTTAAAATGACTGTAACTACAGCGCTGCTGGAAATTTTATTCTATTTATATAGCTCAGGCGTCGATACGTCTGGTTGGCTCACACTTTATTTTTATGAACATGTAACATACGCATAATTGAAGTTTTAAGTTTTAAAATAATGTATTTGGAGAATGGGAATCGATTGCAATTAGTAGTTCCAAACCGATGATCAGCTAGATATTGCGCAAGGCAGTTGCAAGACAGCGCGGCTAGGGCTGTTAGCCTACAAAAAAGCTTTAGCTATTAGTAAAAGTGCGATTTCTGACCTTCGGTGCAGAGATCTCATGGAAGGAGCTGGGCCTCGGCGCTGGTCCCGCTGACACACAGTCTACTGGAACACTGTAGTCTGCGCAGAGGGCAGCCTGAAACCAACATAATCACTATATATAATCATTCATGTTGTCTTTATAATCCTAAATGACTAACTAACTGACATGCAACGCAGAGCCCAAACCACTCATCCTAGAGACTTGAAACTTGGAATGTAGGTTCTTTTCGTTGTCTGGACGTGTACTCAGAAAGGATTTTTAAAAATTCCCATTATAAGGGGTCCAAAAAGAGCGTCAAAATTTTGGCATAAAACTCCCATATTATATAATTGCGAGCGGGCAAAGCCTCTGTTCATAAACTAGTCTAATTGTAATTATAATATATCTTATATGCTTACTTATCCATTACTTATGCACTACGTATACTATGTATTATTCTGGCACTACAAAGGAAAATTACTTGAAAACAAAACTGATTAAAAAATTTGATAGGTTTAATAAATGTTTTCAATAGCTGCTCCAATAAGAAGCGCCATTCACTTGCAAATGCAAACCAAACAAATCGGACAATCTTTCGCCCGAAACCAATAAAAGCGTCGAAGGGACGTTAAGGGAATCCGCCCTCATTTGCAAGGAGACAAAATTAATTGGGCGCAATTATCTTTTTGTTTTGCCCCCTGAAACCGTCTCTGGCCATTCATTATAACGTTGCAAAACTCTGGCAAGTTTAGCTGTTAAATTATTATCCTCTACAATACATTTGTTAAAAGTTTTTAATAAAACAAAATTAATTTAGTTATGAGAGGAAATTTCGTGACAACAGTTTCAAAGCGACTGCTATTTTGTGAACTATGGAAACTTTGCCATTTTCTGAGACCGCATAACTTAAAAAATATTTATTCCAAAAACAAACCTAGACTTTAAAATAACTGAAGGGACTGTAAAGCCATTTTCAGACGTCGCCATTATGCAAGCGGCGGGTAAACTGCTGTTCAATTTCACCGAGCATTAAAATTAAATTTCTCATCGCAAACTTGGCTCTTACTTTCAGTTTTCATATAAGATAACGACAGGGTCGTTAAGCTGTCTGTACCTCTACACTACAGCTTGCATGCTGCAGCTTTATACATGGGGCGAATAGTTTTGATATTGAGTTATGCAGACAGATCCCCATCACTGGGGTGATATTGGAGCCATCGGTATTCCGGGCGTGTATTGTGTTAGTGTCTGCAGGGTGATCGGAGAACAAACTATGAACGTACTTGTAGATACGAGTAACTGTTTCAAAATTGAATACCAAACTTAGGTATATCTACTAAGATACAAGTGTGAAATATCAATACACTAATACTCAAATGAAACGCAATAAAATCGGAGTTTTCCGAGTTAAAATTAGTAATAAGAAAGTATTCGATATTAAAATATATATATCTATATATCGAAAAACATCGATCCTGCGACCCGACATTTTATATGAAATGTAATATCAATAAGTAATAGTAAATATACTTTTAAGTGGACATAATATATATACATACCTATATAACCCTATCGACGTCTGAATAGTCGTTTAATCTTGTTTTAGTAGGTTTTCATGTTGATATTAATAAGCAAGAATAGTTAAACTTTATAACAAACAATTTTAAACATAAAATCTTATTATTTTTATCAATATCTGTCCGGAGAACTTTTCCTCCTACTTTTCCTCACAAGTCAAACGTGGAGGTCCCACTAAGGGTCCGCCCCTACAATCAGATTATCATAAGGCACGGCCCAGTGGTCCGAATAGATAAAATGGCCGTCCACAAAGGGAAGGTAATTTAGCCTTTTGTCGTAGTTAATGATTTTAAACTGCTCATGGATCCGTGACGCGAGACAAAACTGATTACGAGAGAGTATGATCTCATGTGAGATGTCTGAAAAAAGAAACGGCGTCATGTAGTCTTACATACCTACCTATATTTAATTTAAAAACGAGCAATTCTTTTAATACTGTTACTGTTTAGAGAATAAATTTTAAGCAGACTTTATTTGATGACCGCAATCCTACTCCTACTGCTTAATCATATAAAGTTTGTGAGAACGGAAGGATGGGTTGATGGATGGATGTTTGTTACTATTTCACGCCAAAACTAATGAAACGATTGGGCTGAAGTTCGGTATGTATATAGTACACATAACGTACTTTTTATCTCGATATTCCCACGGGAACGCGAAGACTACGCGGGTGAAACTGCGGGGCACAGCTAGTGTATTAATAATTTCAAAATAACACAACGCAACATGGCATGGGATAGAGGGAATTATTGGAATTTTGTCTATTATCACGGGAACTATGAAACTAAAATTGCGAGCGAGCGAGCGGCGAGAATTACTGTAGCACGTATTTGTAATAATAATGCTATTTTTTAAGGTTAATGTGACATGACGCTTGGAAAGTGCAGCTGCTGTCATGGAGCAGCTGGCTGGTTGGTTATGGTCGTTTAAAGTAAGTCAATAATAAATGAGTCAGTGATATAGTTATAAGGTGATTAAAGTCATAAAAGATAATAAGTAGGTACTTATCATTATCGCCAATGTTATCTCAAGCTATTTTAGAAAGTAATCAATCAATTGACCTAATCTGTTAATGAAACTTACCTAACTATTTTTAACCAATTAATTTTGTCTATTAAGTTGTCATCATCATAATCTCAGCTCTAGGACGTCCACTGCTGAACACAGGCCTCCCCCTTAGATTTCCATTCAGTCCGGTTGTAAGCGGTCTACATCCAGCGTGTTTCTGCCGACCCTAACAGATCGTCTGTCCAGCTTTTGGGTGGACGTCCTACGCTGCGCTTGCCAGTCCATTCGGTCTCCATTCGAGAACTTTACAGCCCCATACTAATCTGCTGGCCTAATTCGGTAACTTTCGTTCGTCTACGGATCTCCTTATTTCTTTCTGATTCTTTCTCGCAGAAAAATCCCGAGCATAGCCCTCTTCTGTCTCCATAGCTCTTTGCGCTATTAAAAGTAAATACTTTAAAAGACAAGCCGATTAACCTCTCATAATACAGATTTCAGAGACAAAAAGAAATCGCGTGAGTAGAAATAAAGATATTGTGGTAGTTTCACGCATTCGTCTTCAACCTTTTGAGGGCGTCTAAATAATTTATATTGAAAATTTAAACATCATTCGTCTATCGTCTTTCACAAAGGATACGTATATTCACGTATATTCACGTATATTCACGTATATTCTAGAAATCAGTATCCCAACTCCCAACCACAGTGCTTGATTTATTAACCTCTGTGTTTGAGCGTTAAATGGTGTGAAATGGACGATAAAGATTAATATTCATGAATATTAATTCAGTCGAGCACCGATCGGGATTGACTTCGGCTGATAATGGGAACTCGATCGGTCGGAGAGTCGGAGCCCTTTCATGGGGTGCTGGAGTGAATATAAAAATGAATTTGCTTATATATTATGCTATTATATTGCATTTTGATTATGAAGAAGAAGATTTACAAAATCATCAAACATTTATGTCAACATTCACTGAAATGAAATTGACAGATTGTAAAATATGCTTGTCTGCAACTCGTCGTAAACCAAACAAATTAAAGTTTTTATTCAAACATAGTGGATAAAATAACATATATTCACGCCTTTTTCCCGAAGGGGTAGGCAGAGGTGTACCCAGGACTCAGTCCCATGGTAGATACACCCACATTTCGCCAGTATGTTATTGGTCCCATGTAATAGGGGGCGAGCCTATTGCCATCTACCGGGCACAGTTCCAGACTCCAGGCAGTTATTGAGATAATTCCTAATGGAAAAATCCAATATTCAACACTGCCTGACCTGGAGATAGAACCCGGGACCTCTTGATTGGCAGTCGAGTATGCGCCCTCTACGCCACCGAGGCAATGGATAAAATGTACTATAAAATGTAAATTAAATCATTATTTCTATATTCACATCCTCAAACATTCGAAGTAAAACTAAAGCATACCCTAGAGGCCCTAGATCGCCCTAGACTACCACTAGATTTACATAGGTACACTAAGCTTTAGTTACGCTATGATGACACTACAGTCTACACCTCTACACATCAGCTCTGTAATCCGAGATAGCGTCCACGCGTCGCCGCTTTGGTCTCGTAACAAAGGATTTGTCATAGTGACCGAGGCTAGACCGACGGGTAGTTTACTAAAATCTAGACGTAGATTATGTCGTGATTAATAAATTGTATAGGTGATTTAACACTCATATATAGGAAGAACGAGTTTATTTTTAAATTACAGGTAAGTAACTATCATGAAAATATTATCTCTTATCGAAGCATCGTTATATAATTTTTATGATCAGTAGGTATAAAATTACGAAGTTTTAGTAATTTTTCAGAAAACAGCTTATTTATTCAATTAATACCCACTTACCAGTACAGTAGTATTATATAGTAAGTAGAATTTATATACTCCTATAAGTATACAGCTGACTAGAAATACTCATGAGTAAGTATTCCTTTCCTTCAGGTTGTCTGAATGAAATCGCTATAAGCGATAAAACCGCTACTTGTAGTAGCCTAATATTAATTGAAATATTATTCCTTTATGTTTGTGTGATATGTATGGTGTACAATAAAGTGTGTATCTAACTATCTGCTGATATTGATTTACAAATGATGTAATTTTTTACTTGTTTTGTTTCACTTCACACAATGTTTGTGAGAAGGATATAGCCATAAATAATAACAACTTATGTCATAAGACACTGCTACCACTAAACAATTAACGATTCAATCAATGAATTGAACCTTAATTGTCAATGTTCAATCAACATAAACCGCCTAACGCAATACATCGTAAATACACACCTGCTCACAAACACCTACACGATTACCATATACAAGATACTCGTGTCATCATCATTATCAGTCGGAAGACGTCCACTGCTGAACATAGGCCTTCCCCATTAAACGCCATAATCTATTCATAATATGGGGGGATTTTGCCGTCATCACCACGCTTGGCAGGCGGCTTGGTGTGATCGCAGTATTTAGAATACTTATGGAGAGCGCTGCTATTACTCGTATATAGGATAATTTTTAAAGGGTCTTCAGAACCATCTCCCAAACTACCCCGAATTTCAGATAATGTTGAAATAGGTAACACATTATGTGATCGATTTTTTTAAACTATAACTGCTTCATTATATTTGAAATAATAATTTCTCTCGCCGGCAATCGATTGAGTTGATTTTGAAAAAAAAAATCACATACTGTTTTATTGCACCATCTGCTAATGTCACTTAAAATAAATGTATGTAAAGCAAGATATTAAACGTAGCGTATTAATATTAAAAGTATAATTAGTTTCTGAGATGGCCCTTAATACCTTTATAAAAAAAATCACCCTGTATGCCTATATGTACATTAATATTATGTACGATCACATAGCTCAAATACTGGACAGTTAGAAATTTAATTAACTGGCTCTGTATAGATTACACTCACGAAGCCCGCCAACAGAATAGCTAGCTGCTGGGGTGATAACGTAACCGATGTGATCGGAATAACCAAATCTAAATCGCATAACGACATATCAGATTGATTTAATCTACGCTGATACAGAGCTTTTGATCCTTGGTTGACCAATAATTATGTAGACAGTAAACGACGAGGAAGGGAAATCAAAAGGTCTACTCTTACTCGAAACTTCATACCCCTTCATACCCCTATTCGTCCAAAGGTTGGTTGCCTGGACGAGATCGCTTAAAGCGATAAGTCCACAAATTTTCGACCGATGACTGAAATCCTAAATTAAAAAATAATTTGTTAAAGAAAATATATATTATGCTAATACTAATATATTATAGACATAGCATCACGCCTTTTTCCCGAATGGGTAGGCAGAGCATCCTGGGTACACCCTCATTTCGCCAGTATGTTATAGGTCTCCTGTAATAGGGGGCGAGCCTAGTGCCATCTACCGGGCACTTCTAGACTTCAGGCTGTCATAGCGGTAATTCCTAATGGAGAAATCCAATAACACTTTGCCTGACCTGGGGATCGAAGCCGGGACCTCATGATCGGCGGTCGAGCTTGCGCCCACTGCACCACCGAGGCAGTCAGTGATAATTAATAATTAAAGATAATATGTTATATTTCGTTTAGATTATTGGCCTCAATAGCGAGTATTTTATTGTATACTATTCTCCAAAATTCACATTATGCAAAATAATTAAATTTCATCAAACACCACAAGAACCAAGACCAATAATCCGCAGCGAAATTAATTCAGAGAGCCACCTTCGTTCAGATTAAAACACTAGGCATCTTAGTTTGGTAAGTATAATCAATTAAGGGCACATGTTGCCACGATGTTACTCAGCCAACCAAAACCAGACTATGAGGGGGCGCTCTGGAAACTGCATTAGTTACACATCTATGACGTTTAATTTAGTCTGGTGCAAAGCTAATGAAGTTTAACACTGATTTAACGTCATTATTAAGGTTATTCTTATATCTACATTATTCCTATATCTTACTTATTACTAGACCAAAAATGAAAACAAAGATATTGTGCAAATTATCACAGTTTCAAAATACATTTGAAAGACATTGACAATAGCTTTTTTTGATAGGTTCCCTTTTCAAATACTTTTTTACGTTACATAACAGGAAAATCCGAGCATAGCGACATCTTTTGGTATGTATTTTTCGAGCAGTGCGAATCGGGAGTAGTGTGAAACGGGCCTAATCCGAATCGTTTTTTTTTTATATAGGTATATGTAATCATATAAGGTCTTTCGGGTATTAGATATTAGTTTACCACAAATTATGAAATTGTTTTCGGCTTTATATCGGCCCTAGTTCATTTAAATTGTAGAACCTTGTTACGGATCTATAATAAAATACGTTTTCTGTAAATTCTGTAATATACCACATATAACGCGAAAGTTAAGCGCTTGTACAACTTACAGCAAAGTATGTATGTAATATCTACTTCAAGTTTAGAAACTCATTTGGCCAAAACGGAACTTCGTCATTTAGACGAAGCCTAATGGATGGCTGTAAGCAGTATGTAGCCATATGCCACAGCGCGAATGTGTACTTCATTATGCATAATCCATCCAACCATAATCACTTTTTGGTTGGAAATCGAGAGAGATCTTACTAAATACTTGATTTATTTAGCTTTTAAGAATGCAACGGTGGCTTAGTGGTCAGGCAAAAGTGTCACTGTATTTTCTATTGTTACGTATTTATAAAATGAAGGGTTAATTTATGAAGTCTCATATTAATAATAATTAGAATTTATAATCCAACAGAACGGGTTACGCCAACTACACTGCTCGAGTCAATTCATACGGGTTATGTGGACATAGAGGTCCCGGGTTCGATCCCCAGGTCAGGCAAGGTGTTAAAAATTGGATTTTTCCATTAGGAATTATCTCAATAACTGCCTGGAGTCTGGAAGTGTGCCCGGTAGATGGCAATAGGCTCGCCCCCTATTACATGGGACCAATACCATACTGGCGAAATGTGGGTGTATCTACTATGTAACTGAGTCCTGGGTACACCTCTGCCTACCCCTTCGGGAAAAAGGCGTGAATGTATGTTATGTTATGTTTTATGTGGACAACCCATATTGATTTGAAGCCGAGCATATTTCCACTGGTTCACAGAGGCTACAGCTTAGTTTGTTTTTATGCCATAGGTGGCAAAAAGCAGACGGTGTACATGATGGTGAGCGGTTACCGCCGCCTATGGATACCTGCAACACCAGGGGTATTGCCAGTATGTTGCCGACCCTTTAAGAATCTATTCACTCCCCTTTTGAAGAGCCCCATGTTGTAGCTCAACGAGAAGACTGCTGCAGGGAGTAATTTTAATGTAATTAATTTGTAGAGTCAAATTCATAAATCAATCAAATGATCGTCCTAAGACTCATGACATCGGAAGTATGAATCCAAGTAATTAAATGAAGATCCAAGTAATTAAAATCAAAGTCGTAAATTAAAAGTTCGAATGCAAAAAATGCGAAAAACGTACGAAACGGAATAAAATCCACATAGTTTATTCATGAATACTCAAGGATATAAAGTAAAAGAGTCATGTCCAAAGGGTAACAAGTTGAAACAACTTTAATTTCCGGTGAATTAACATTTCGACAGTGTGGAGACAGGAAACGCGCGCCCTTTGAGTTAATGCGGACCCTTTTTCGATTGGAATACTTGAATCTTTTGGTAAAGAGATGTACATTTTCACAGAATTATTGCTAGAAACTCAACTTTATTTGCTAGTATTATTAATGCATAAAATAGCGTGGTTTTAGCAATGATCTGTTCAAACAAAAACTCTAGAAGTGACGTTTTTACTCTCAGCAGAAGTAATTTCCACGGCTTCGCTTATCATTTCTTTTTCCAGAAGATTTGGTTCTTAGTTCATCCCTACCCAGTTAAATAAAGCATCTTCTATTTTACATCAGTTTATTATACCGTTGGTTATAAAATATTCGTCAATAATATTTTAATGATTTTATAAGACAAATAAATCTCGTAGAATATTCTACTTAATTAAGTTGCTTAGTATGCCGTCAAAAAGCTATCTGTATAATAACATACAGATACCTTATAGAGATATTAAAGTAAACCCTATTTATAAACAACTCGGTTCAAAAAATGCCCAGTTCAAAAGTGCTCATAATAACAATTCTAAACTTTCAACCTATTCATTGATTAAAACTCTCCTGATCAAGTATCATCTCTGTATTATTCAACGGAACGGTTCGTATGCGGTGCACCGATGGGTCATTCCCACTGGCTCCACCTCGCAGGTAAGATTGGCGATTTCTACATGTCAGCAATGAACGTTACGAGTGGTGATATGACACAATGAGTGATATGACATATGATTGATATGACAACTTCTGACACTCCTTAAAAATAATCCCACGAAGAAACCAAAGACGATCAACGCTCCTATACCTACAAGGGCTCGTTGCCTGGAATAGATTGATGAATGCGATAAGGCAGTCCAATGTTAAATTAGAACGATCAGCTGTAATATTAAGTAAGTGCATCATGTGTTCAAATTGAATTGGTCTAAATGGAAAGAAAGAAAGAAAATGCGTTTATTGCTAAAGCTTAATAACAACACGTTATTACGAGTATATCTAGTACATAATATATTGAAACAGTAGTTGTAGTAATTGGCTTGTGTTCAGCATGTGCTGCGCTCAGCTAAACTAGCGCAGAAAAAAATCATAAACAAAATATCTATTACAATCTGAAATGAGAAGAAAAATTTCATTCACGGGCGGGATTCGAACCACGCATTCTCCGCACCATTCCGCGTGATGGGCACTCCACCACGTGAGCTGCCGTGGAGGCACCAGTCAGCCTATAAGGCCGATAACTGGTGCCTCCACCACGCGGAATGGTGCGGAGGGTGCGTGGATCGTATCCCGCCCGTGGGTGAATATTTCTTCCCATTTCAGCTTGTATTAGCTCAGTTTATGCTTGCAGCTTAGTCTAAATATCTATTATATAAATCGTTCTCTCCCAGTTGTCATCAATGGGACCTAGGAGGTGAACAAATCGGAATGACTCGCACCGACAGAGCGGAGAGACAATAGTTCCCATCTGCGGTGCAGCGGCCGGTGGCACGTTGCAATTAATTGAAAACAGGCTGATTAAAGAAAAAGCTGTACCTGCAGACCACGCTTCTCCCTACTGTTTTTTTAAAATACATCATGTTGATAGGTATAAAGTGACATTGGTAGACATTTTAACAGAATTAAGACTCAGGGATTTTTACTGACGAAGACATTCCCCTTTTTTCATAAGGACAAAGTGTCTTTTATGCCCGGGTTCGATCCCCAAGTCAGGCAAAAAGTTGGGCCGGAGTCCGGTTGGGAGTGGAGCCTGGAACTGTGCCCGGTAGATAGCAATAGGCTCGCACCCTATTAAATAGGACTAATAACATACTGGCAAAATGTGGGGGACTGTGGGACTGAGTCTTGGGTATACCCCTGCCTCTACCCCTTCGGAAAAAGGCGTGATTGGATGTTATGTTATATGTCTTTTATTTTTGGTTTACTTTGTAGATTAGTCTTACATCAAATTGTGTTCAGGGGTTCTTGTTCAAACGAAGGTATTATAAAAACCCTAAAGATTCGAAATCTTTAAAAAATTCGTAAGTCTGTAGTGTAAAGGCTAAACTATCACAGTTTTAATATTTATACAAAAAAACGTTATTTTCTTATCAGTTAATGTAATTACTTTATAATAACTTCTATGTAATTTTTGATGTTAATTTTTAATTTTTACTTTTTGAATTTTCATCTTAAATCAAACCTAGATATAATCCGTTTTTACTTCGTTAATACGCAGATATAATATGTATTGATGTAATGTGTATATGTGTATGAATAATATGTAGTTATTATATAAGATAGCTATATAATAAAATAGGTCAATTCGAAGTATTCAAGGCTTTATCGAATTCCAGTTATTCGTTATTCAGTATTCATTGCAATACTCGATTCGGAAGCTCGCCAGGGAATTCAAAGTATTGGCCGAAGAGAACTCCAAGATTTCCATCAGGACTTCTGTCTGAAATAACTAACTTAACGGACATTTATTAGAATATTGTAGATCTCTATCTTAAATATGCTGCTCATATAATTTTTTAAAGATTTTATTATATGAATTAGAATTTAAAAGAAAAATATTTAAACTAATATTGATCTTTTTGTTTTCAGTTTTCACCCGCTTTTATAAGTGTTATCCCAGGGTCGAAGATTATAGTAGTTTTGACGTGAAGAATAAAGTAACAAACACACACACACACACACCCCCACACCCCACACACAAACTTTCGCATGTATGATATAAGTGGGCAGTGGGATTATTTCAGAAAAAAATGTATAATAAATGCATTTTTATATTACAATTACGATTTTTTTTAATTGCAGATTTTTTTTATGATAATGAGTGACAAGACGAGCAAATCAGGTGGTAAGCATTATGATTGCCCATATTAACACAGTGCCACCTAGTGTTTTACAATTCAAAAATCTGCGCGGCACTGCACTGCGCCTGTCTCCCTGAGGTATGATATTGTTGAATCTCATCATGCCCAGTAATTTCGCTGGTAACATTGCCCTTCAGACTGGAACACAGTAATATTTGCACATTACTGTGGAATGGCGGATGAATAACAGGCAAAGGAGTGGTACTTCCCCAGGCGGCTCCCTGCAAAGGAGGCCTACCACTACAAAATAATAATTAATAAATGCATTTTCATAATACAAATATGTTTTTTTTATAAATTTATCTATTATGTGCTTAATTACCGCCTGTAAATATGCAGATAATATATTCAGATTTCACCTAACCAATTTACCTATCACTCAGCTTCCTAAAGCTGTATTCAAATCTCTACACAATAATTTGCTTCGTAAAATATGAATAATCTTTTCATCCATCCCCTTCTCAACTGACCATTCATTGGTTACCCTTCATTCGGCCAACAAAAGAGGTTCATTCTTATTTCAGTACATTGTGCATGTGCAATATACCGTTGGAATTAAACTGAATGCTTGGGAATCCTTCACGTCCTGAGGTTAGGGCATAGATACGTAGATTGGATGCGGTGAGAGGGGTCGCGGGATACATAGGTACATTTGTACATTATACTACAATACAGGGTATATGCTAGGTCTGTACATATCTATTATCTAGATATTTACGTACCTAAATTATAAATCAAGTGTTAATATAGACTTGATATTGGGTATATAATGTTAAGGAGGCGGCGACCGGAGAATTCCCCATACAAACGTAATACTTAAATCATTTGAAATCAGAACATATTTCCAACATTTGATGACGTTACTCATAATGAGATACTAGTTATATCTAGGTTCCTAATTATATTTCAATCCAAAATAGCTGCGAGTGTGATGGGCACCTTTTCTCAGGGAACAATCAGGTGCGGGTTATTTGATTAATTTGACGTGTATGATCTGAAATATTTATGTTTGGTTAATTTATTAATTTATTCTTATGTACCTATAAATAAAAATTCATCCAAAATAGAAGTACTTTGGACTATGAATATGATAAAAATTCAAAATCTAGGTATTTTCAAATATAACTCCAAATTTATATATTTATTAATATAAGTATTTTAGATTAAAATATAATTATTAAATATAATTAAAATAAAATATTAATTAATTAATTATAATAATATAATTAATTAAATATAATTAAAATAATTATAATTAATGACTAGTGTCTCATTCCGAATAACGTCATTAAATGTTGGAAATATGCTCAGATATCAAATGATTTAACTATTACGTTTGTATGGGAAATGCTCTGGTCGCCGCCCCGTTAAATTACTGCCCTATGGATTATTGAAGTTTGCTGTAGCGTGGTGTATTTAGTTAAGGCGCGGTGCAAACCTAATTTGCCCTCTCGCTCACATGAACCCACATTTTTGAAGATTTAAAAAATACTACATATAATTACGTAAAATAAAGTCTACTAGGAACAAGAAAATAACAATACAAACTTTTAGAAAAAAATCCAATTTAATCCAAACAAGTCTTCAGTGTCTTTTTTTCTGAGATTTATTTCTGTGTGCATGTTTGTATACATGAAAACTAGGTTCGATTAAATTGGCGAATTAGATTTGCATTTAGTTTTGTGATCATTTTTGCATCACGTACAACGGACCAGATAGTACATTAGTTTTGCGAATTAGGTCGCCTTAAGGGAGCTGTAGAATTGTTTAGTATTTTTTCAGTACAAGCTCTTTGCCCGAACGAAAATGGCTTTATGTATGAATTTATTATTTATAAATGGTCATATTCATTTTTAGTCGTTATAATAAGTAACATAAATTAACGATTTTAGCTAACTTTTTTACACTAAAAAAATACGTATATTGGCTAAATAAAATTGACACTATTTTGCTTGCAACTAACTAAAAACTATACTATAAGTATTTTATGTAATTGAGAGTAATTCGTTTCGGATACACTCAGAGATTCAGCTTGAAAAATCATTTGTTTATTATGTGGACATATTTATATAACTTAATGGAAAGATATCATTTAGCTAATAGAAAAAACCGATAAATCATTTGATATACCTATATATAGCTTTGTAAGTTGACCTCTACAATGTAATTTATCAACACTCCGCTCTCAACCCACCCCTAACGTAAACCTTATGAGTCTTTAGATAAAATAAGATAAATTATGCTCATAATAGCTCTATAAAGTGTGCGAAATATAAATATCACAATAGGATGGTAGATATTTTATCAGTCGCCGGGATATATACTAAATATAATACAACAATATATCCTTAGGCGAGCAAATAAATGGATCGATGATGTTAATGACTGTACAAAATATGTAGACGAGTGACGCACTTTGAAAGTTGGTCCTACTACACTGTTTCGGCCGGACGCACTTTGACTTCAGGCGTCCTTGAGAACAAGTCGTGAGAGAGTGTTCCAACCATGCATCATCAACCATTACGCTTAGTTAGGTGTTTGATAAGAATATAATTAATCAATCCCGGAAGAAATATACGTCTCACAGGAATACTTTAAATATTTATTTGTTATTTAAAAATATAATAATACAATAGGAACTGCTTCACCATTTTTAAGTATGACAAATAGGCATGAAAAGTAATGTATTTTCATTGCAATGACATTTATACGAATTTCTTAATCTACGTAGTACATAAAGTAATACCGGTATAAACTAATAGCAAACTAATTGTGATGCAATTAAAATGCGCTCATTTTACATCAGCTTTCACGCCGATTTTTCATGCTCAAAAATGCTTGAGTAATTTGTACTCGTTGAGTTTGTTTATTATCATTCAACGATTTAATAAACGTACGAATCATAAAACTTACATACATAATATAATGTATATTCCTCCAAAATCATATTTAGATTAATACACCGAAACCTGCCAAAAGTTTCCGCTAACAAATTGACTGGTGATCCAACCCATGTCAGAAACACAAAACGGTTCAAACAAGCGCGTTGGTATTTTTTTATTTATTTCATCGACACCCTACTCTACGCAGCAGACTGTTAACCCTTCATGTTTGTCAGCAAAGGGCGCAAAAATACTAGTACGTTCACGTTGGCTAAAAGAGTATGTGTCACATTTGTATTTTTTATCAGCTGATCTAAAAGGTAGGCCTTTCTCCAATCGTTGTTGGTGCCCTCGAATAAAGGGTTAATGTATTTTCGTCTATTTTATTGTGAACACAAACTAAACGTTCGTAAAGAGTATGAAATGACGGGACGATGAAAAGCTAGTTAATATTTATGAGCTAGATTTGCATATAAAAGCTTTACGTGTGGGAAACTGCGTTATTTTTGTAAATATGTGTTTTGAGTCTCATGACTGTCTCTGTGGTATCTGCATTGTGTCAGGTGGCAGTTCGCAAGTGCTACTACCGATCATGAGGTCCTGAGTTCGATCCCCAGGTCATGCGTATTGGACTTTTCCAGTAGCAATTTTCTCAATGATACCGTGAAATCTCAAACTGTGCCCGGTTGAATGCAATAATAATATTTGGAGAAAAGTGGGTGAACCTACTATAGTGCTACATGGATCAGCTTTTGAAAAAGGGCGTCATAAAATACAACATACTCGCAATACCTGCAATTATTACTTACTTTTTAACTCTTTCAAATTTCTAAATAATTTTATTTAATTACTGTCGATTTGTCACAAAGTACCTAAATTCGTCTCGAAAAAAGTATCTATATTAAGTATTTGAGTAACTGTAGGTACTACTTAGAAGTTTCAATTAAACCAATAACTAAACATAACAAGCAGGAGGATGTAACTACGGTGAAGCTATTCTGTGAAACATAAGTTTTAGGCGTAATTAGCATCACCATTCACACATCTGTCATCGTGTTCTCAGAATAATATAACAAAATTAAGCAATCACATGATTGCGGTTTATGGTTTTCCTCTAACATATCAATGTAGTTTAAGATATTAGGTACTTAAATACCTACCAATAGGTAGAAGAATACTTCTACTATACAAACCACACTATCTCTATAATCAATCAAAGAGCTATTTAACCACAAGCTGTCAAAAGTTGTAATAAAGCAATTTCCTTCTCTCATCACAATGTTAGGCAGTTTACTCCTTTTACATAACTCGCTTTTACATATTATTTATATTTAAAACATAAACAGCACTCTGAATCTGACATTCAAGCAAAATTAAGTCAAGCGTTGTTCAAAGATTACAAAATTGAATAACAGAAGTGAACGTCATCAACACGCCTGCATTGTGCTGATTTAGAGAAGCCCGAATGATAGCGAGAGCAGAAAACTGTCTGACGACAAAAGAGTCTGGTGTTTGAGCGCACTTCGACAAAAAGCTCGAGCTGCGGAGTACCGTCACATCTGCGGGCTCGTAGCTTTGTTCTTTGACAATGTTTTTGATGAATGTTACGCCAAGTTCTGTGACAGATTCTCGAATGAAAATTTACTTTTTAGAAGTATGAGTGGCTGTTAAAACGAGGGCACGAGATTATTCTTTTGCAAGAGATTCAGTGGTTCTATTATAATAACATTAGAGACCTAATTTAAGTAGCTGCTACCTTAAAAGTGTATTCTAGCTACGAGATGTTTGACACAATCCTATGAATATTTTTCCAAACCGATGTTTTTTATTCCCCTGTTTCCTCTGAATATAGATAATGTAAACAACGTAAAAACAATATAAACTCTGAATGTATTAATGTAATAAAAATAATTAACCAATTCTATAAATTTTTATCCCGATATTTCTATGTAGAAGTAAACTATGTTCTCTCATATTGGTTTCTCTTATATGCTCTCGATTTTTTTCATAGCGAACTTAAAAATGGTAGGGACATAGTTCTAACTTCAAAATATCAGGATGTAAATATCTCAAATAGGTTTATATAGGGATATAAGAAATTCCAATACGGTGCCCAGGTTTACTTGACTATATTCTCTTAGCATTATGGGGGGCATATAATAAGACCACTAAATATAAATTCGCACTTTAATATACTCGTACTCTTAGTTGGAACTCTAACGCTCATTTCCAAACTACAGCACCACAAGAAGAAATGAGCAAGAAACTTATAGCGACCATTCTTTTCAACTTTGTTACAACATAGTGCTCACAACTGTACATTTAACTGAATATAATATATCGATTTAACATTAATCATTATTATTACAATTTCCATATCAATCAATCAATATTATTTATATCAGCAAGATTTACATACCTCAATAATTACTGCAGCGACAGCGTGCTATGCGACCAACACTGACAACGGCTATGACAAGACATAATATTCGGGAACAGGGGAATACAGAACATCGATTTGGTAAATTTTCCATAGGATTATGTGTCAAACTACCAAGCGGTCCCCTTTCCTGAATAGAAAATAGAAAGTTCGCTTTTTAATTCAATACGTAACGGTGGCAAAATATTATTTCAAGTTTTGATATAAAACTTTATTACCTATTCCTAACGTAACTTTCAGGCCTCAGGTAAAATAATACGAGCCCAAGCTATTAACTCGATATCCCTTGAGTGAACTCGAGGAGTTTTATTAAAGCAGACCATAATAAAATCATACACGCGAATAATTTCAATATTATCCCAAAATTGTTCTGCATGAGTTGTTTGAAGTGGCCTTAATAAAGCTTTATTATTTCGTTTTGTAGGAAAATGTTTTCCTCGTTTCAGATGTTTTCCGAATTTTATAATGATGACTTAATTTCTCATCCGCAAATTGAAGCACGTTTCTGTGAAATTTAGGTTAAGATTCTGTTATAGGTTAAGATATCATAACAAACGTAATCAGCCAATGATATAAATAAGGAGGGTTTGAGAATAACTTGAAAATGTAAACCTTAGGCACTCTATAAATATGAACAAAAATTAAGAATTCTAAGATTTTTTTGTCAATACATTTAAGACTCTAAGCAGGCTCACTTGGGTCTTTTCCTAAGTATTTTTACCGTATTTCAATAAATAATGGAACGTATAGATATAAACTAATGAAATTGTAAGCTTTTCTACCTATAAGTAACGATCGATCGTCGTTTCGATTAACCCGAACACGGTTGGATTAGGAAAAATACCATTTTCAATTAACACTGCCCTGTTCCATACGAGTGCCACTGAATTGGCTGGCGACACACTTCGACACGATCAAACCGTTACTATTCAGTATGAAATCTTACACAGAAATGATTTATCCATCATGAACAAAATATAACGTTCTTAAATTGCTATAATTACGAAAGTGTTATCTTTTTTGATGAAAATTTTCCTATCATTTTTAGCTACCAAATCTAAAAATATATTTATATTAGCTGTGCCTCGCGGTTTCACCTAAGCAGATATCATTCTCTTCAGAATATCGAAATAAAAGTACCCTGTGTATCATTCCAGAGTCTAAGCTGAATACCAAATTTCAATCAAATCGGTTCAGAAGTTTTGGCGTGAAAGAGCAACTAACATCCATCTGTACTCACATACTATTTTTTTTAAATGCTGTTGTCCTCAGACGGCCTCTAAATCTTTACCTAGCTTTATGGTGAGCGCAGGAGGCGCTCGACCCAAAGTTAAGGTTTAAGAGCGGCTAACTCAAGGGTACCTAGACGGAACGAACCTCGGCTTGGGCCGTCGCCAGAATAAGTGGGGTCAGACTTGCCCTGGCGCCCCAAAAGGGGAGTGAGACTTTTTTTTCGCAGTCATAATATTAGTAGGATGCAATAAACCGCTGTGTCCTGTTTGGGCGATTTTACAATTTACACTGGCTAAAAATAACTCGTGTAAAAACATAATATAAGCTAAAAACATGTATATCAAGCATCAGCGAATGGGTTATATAGTTTATAACCAACATGTAGGAGGAAATTATAAAAGACAAATTTTATAGTAATTTTATGACTTCCATCAATAAACTTAGTCCTACTTTGAATCATTTTAGAACTAGGTCAGTAACTGGTTGTATTTACAGAGGGCGACGAATTTCACTCAACTTGCCGACTATATTTCAGTGTGATCCAGTCCAGCTAACTACTGCACACTCAGCCTTTTTTCGTACACAGAGAAACCTTAATTGCGAGAATTGTTTTTATTTTCTCTGTGCTGGTCGTTTGGCGGCTGATTGTGAGTTTCGTCCTCACCTCACGTCGTGGACACTGTTTGGTTAATTTACGCTACGCTTAACTTTTTGGGTATAACCGTTTTTAAATTGAATTGTCTGGTTTTTTAACTTTATAGGAGCTACATCTTTAAATTTGATATGCCAATATAAAAACTATAAATAAATAGTAATAAACTTCATATAAAATACTAGCTGGGCCACGTAGTTCCCGTGGAAATATTATCTTCATATGAAATAAAGGCTTAACTTCTTCCTAAGGCTTTAGTCCTTCCCAAGGTCCCGTATCAATACCTATATCTCTGTTCCAATGATTAAAATTGGTGCAGCGGTTTAGGCGTGAAAGAATAAAAGAGACACAGATACTAGACAGAGCATTGCTTTTGCATTTAGGTATAATAATATTAATATCGTGTAACTATTGTTTAAAAAACTGTTGTGTCAGCATTATACTTAAGTTCAATCATTAGTTATGATACTTTATCTCAAAATGAATATATTCAATAAAAATAAATTTAAAAATCATGATTTAGCAAGTTTATCCCTCATACACACGTGTGTATAGGTCTTTCAATCTCTCCTTTCAAAGAAAAAGGACGACACCAAAAGAGCATTATCGCCATACTTCGAAGCAAAAAGGCGAATCGAAATGCTCAGGGAACCAGCATGTGTACAATTGGCACTATAAGTGTTTTTCCCGCTTTTGAAGGGAGAATAATCGTTTTCCTGCATAACGTTTTAGATAAGTACCGTCGAGAGAAAAAAGGTTTGGTAGCTTAAGTGCCTACCTAGAATAATTTCGTAACTATATTTGTATCAGTTCCTATTTGATATTCATACCCAATAACCTGGAATAGCACTAAGTTTCAAGGTAATTCGTTTGGTAGTCTAATGTAATCTCTAGAATGTACACTGAATCTAAAGGATTGGTACAAATTTCTTCATGTAATTGAATCTAAGAGTAACCTAGGTTCAACTTCCAATCGTAGATCCAATTTCCAATCGGTGCGATGAATAGTAACAGCTTTTGTTAAATATTTTATGTACCTATACTGAAAACCACTAAGAAATGTAAGTACTTACCTAACCGAATTGAGCAAGTATTTGATAAAATAAATCAAATATTAAGACAAAATAACTTTGACTTCCCATACAAACCGACTGATCAGCTGAACCATTTTTAATTTTAAATAAAAATGACTTGTTCCTTACAAGTCATTTTTAAAAATCTTATTTTTTTAATAAGTTGTTTAGTTTTAAAAGTAGATGGTAGTGCATTATGTATTAGTTTATAAACAGATTGCTATACTCATTTATTCTTTGAAATGAATAACAACATACTTAAGTTAAGTAACAGCAGTGGAAATAATATGAGCTTATAACGTGCCGTTTCCCCTACTCGTTTTAAATATGGCCGTAGACGCAAAAAGTTTCAATTGCTTTAGCTCAACAGGCACTCGCTTGTAATTGTCGCCGCATATACGATAAAATGTTGATGTTAGCACAGATGCGCCGTAGACGGTGTTTACGAATCGTGATTGTAACATTAAAAGTAGCATTTTATTTCAAAACCATATAATTCACTTATTATGTTTAAAAATAAAATTAATAAAAAAAATTGATGTTTTTCTATAAAAAGGTCAACTCAATAATACCTAATGAAGAATGACATGAAAGTGGAAGAAGCGAAAGCAGTATGTTAGGATCGTATAAAATTACTTTACGATAAAATACTAAAACAAGAAAAAATGCTACTACAATATCAATAGTAATCCCACTAATGTTATAAATCTCAAATTTCAGTACCATGTAAAAAACTAGTGCGGTTTTGGTAAGATTGATAGATGGATGGATGTTTGTTACTCTTTCACGCTAAAACTACTGAATCGATTGGTCTGAAATTTGGCATGTAGGTTAGACCCTTTTTTTTTTTTTTTTTTTTTTTTTTTTGGTGCCCGGGGAAAAATGCGTGACGCATACCACCCGCACCCGGGGGAGCGCAGGGTGGTTATGTGGGACTCCCCGCCGGCACAGCACCGTACGTCGGTACGTTGCTGTGCCGGCGGGTATACCCACTAAAAAACCCCGGGGTGTTCCTTCGCGCCGCCATGTGTCGGGGCTGCGGGCACGCCGAAGCACTCATCCGCGGCCCCGACGGCGTTTGGTCCTCCATGGAGGACCCCGCCATGGTGGGGCCCCAAGGGCCCCAAGGGGCGCGCGGAAACACGCGCGCGCCTCCTCGCGGGCCCTTTAGGTGGGCAACGGATACCCCCGCATCCGTTGCCCGGGCCCCACATTTTGGGCTTGGAAGGGTGTTCCGTGCCCTCTCGAACGCCTACCGAACGTGCGAGAGAACACGGAAGACCCATTCCCACCCACCACCACCGCAGGGCTCAAGTGAGCCCCACCTGCGCCATCCACTGTGCCCTATGCTGACTTCATAGGGACACGCGGAGGCGCAACCCACACCGCGGCAAGCCGTCGGCTTTCCGCCCCAATTCGGTCGCAGAGGATAGGGAGAGCGGCGCATCGTAATACCGACACTCCTCTTCCCCTGCGACCCCACCGCCTTCGCCATCTAACGGTGGCGACCCCGTTTGGGCCGCGGAAGGCAGGAAGAGCGGCGCACCGCAATACCGGCACTTCTCTCCTGCCGCGGCCCCACCATTCGGCCGCGATGCGTCCCATACCGCATCGCGGTCCGCCTCAGTTGCGGTTCGTCCCACACCGAACCGCAACCTACTCGGCTACTCACACTCAGCCTGGAGTACTAAGTGGAGCAGCCGACCACCTCGGGCTCCTCTTCGCTTCACCGTGGGCCCCTACCACGGTTACTGACCCCCACCGCCGCGAGAAGGCGGGAACCCATCGGGGGGGGTAGGTTAGACCCTGGAATAACACATGCGATACTTTTTTTTTCGATATTCCCACGGGAACGACGACAACGCGGGTGAAACCGCGGGGCACAACTAGTCATAAATACAATTTGAAACTCTTACTATGAAAACTAGGTTGTAAAAGATTTTTCAAGAATTTAGTCACAAAAAGAGAATAACTACCACATTGTTATAGAGTTCTACATTCATCAGCTTACATGACGTCCGTATCTACTTAAATTTAAATGTATCAATAAATATAAAACAGTTTTCCAAAACGGATTCAGACTAAATTATTAAAATGCGTAAGCACGAACGAGAGGCTCACAAATATTTACATACAAACATAAAAGCCTAAGAAGAACACCCGAGAATATCGTTGAAATCCATTCCGTTCGAATCAAGGACAACCTGATCGTGATTCAAGAAAAGAAACCTTTCTATGGAGTTGAGGTACCTCGCTATGAAAGGAATAGATAAAGCGTTAAAGTTACGTCACAGGGAGGTACTCAAAGAATTTTCTTATGTACCAGTGTATGAAAATAATACTAATGACTTATTTAAGCTAGTATTTTTTTATGTGTGAAACTAAACAGGCGTTTGACCGCAAATATCTCACCTGCTGGTAAGTGATGATGCGCGAAGTTGGAGCACTCTTGTTCAGTAAATAATCTATTCACTCCTGCTTTGAACCTAGGACTCATATTCATAGTAGGTACATAAATACTTCGCTAGTTACAGTTTTAAAGTCTCGTATAAGGGGCGAGCCTATTGCCATCCACCAGACACAGTTCCAGATTCCAAACTGTTATTGAGAAAATTCCTAATGAAAAAATCCAATAATATATTCAGTCTGCCTGACCTGAGGATTGATCATGTGATCCCGGATCTCATGATCGACTGTAGCGCTTGCGCTTCATTACACCACCGCGGCTGTAATAAGACATTCTTTTAATATATCATAAATTCTTGGCAGAATTTGCGAGCTTAGTAGTGTGCAGATAAACAGAAACTGCTTTCTCTATCATAATAAATGTAAACAGAGAAATGACCATGTTTACGTAACGCGTGCCAAGACTGTTTGCTGAGATGATTGGTCTCCCCACATACCGCTTAAATCCGACATAAACAAAGCCGCTTCATATAATCAGGAATTAGATAAACATAAATGTTCCAACATGACTCATTGGCAACTGAAATTAAATTTTACCTACTGAAACCGCCTAAATGATTCATAATAAAAAATACATTGCCAAAAATTCCTTTCAAAAATAAAGCTCGCACCAGACAGTTATTCAACTTACCTTTATAAAAATACATAATGATTCAGACGCAAATAAAGGTAGCGTTCTCGACACGCGATAAAATATCAATTGAATGTTTTTGAGCTTCAAAAGAGTTGCTAAATAAAAATGTTTTATTTGGAAGGAAAGAAAAGCTCACATCAGTTAAGTGTTTCTAGTCGTACCTACGTTCCAGACGCAGTCGGCAGAAAATTGATATAAACCTGTTGTGGGTCCGCGCTCCGTTTGTTCAGGTGACGACGGTGACTTATTTATTTCACTTACTTCGATGGAATTTAGACTTAAAGTGCAAGGGGCAAAAAGTCTCATTTCAAATGCATTCGTAAACAAGAGAAGTCAGAGAAATGCACAACAAACTTCGTATAATAAATGTTGTTTGCAAGAACAACGAGCATGAAATAAATAAGTTACTTATTCTATACAATATTTTTTCAAGCGCTTTGTTGTCTTTGATACTCATTGAGAACATATTTTCTCAATGAGTATCAAAGACAACGTATACGAATTATGTTTTTCCAAATTTTTCAAATTAATTCTTTGCATCGGTTGTATGTGGGTCTCTTAGGACGTTTTGATGAACTTTTCAACCTGATACCGGCGTCATGGTTCTATCACCGTACTAGCCGCCATCGTCTGTGAGCTCATCCGCACATAATCGATTCGTGGACGTCGCACACTGTACGATTTAACCGTTCTTTTCTGCCGCATACGTGCAAACTGTGGAATGATCTCCCTGCTATGGTTTTCCCGTTAAGCTACAACATGGGGCTCTTCAAAAATAGAGTAAATAGAGTCTTGAAGGGTCGGCAACATACTGGCAATACGCCTGGTGTTGCAGGTATCCATAGGAGGCGGTAACCGCTCACCATCAGGCGGCCCGTCTGCTTGTTTGCCACCTATGGCATAAAAAAAAAACGAAAGCTCACTATAGTCATATATATCATGGTATCACTATAATAGTATATCCATGGTTGTCTGGAAGAGATCGCCAATTGTTTTTTATGTATTTTAATTTTAAGATTTCATGTTTGTGGTTAGCAATAAAGAGTTTATCTATCTATCTATAGTTGCTATAGTCAAAGCGAAACATAATACGTGACATCGGCCTTGTGCTGTTTTGTTTAATATTTTCATATGAAATAAAATAGCACAAGGCAATAATAATATCATATATAATCAATTTAATTTTAATCTACAATGATACTTTTTCAAGTACTTATACAACGTGTTAAAAAAGCTGTAGAAATACTTAAGGGTGTACATCTACCTATCAAACTGAACAACGTTGAAAAGAAAGAATAAAGAAATTGGCGTAATGAAAATTCCACTTCCCATACGAAATGAATCAGCTGACCGGTAAATTTGTATAGGAAGTCAAAATTTATTTTTGTGAATTTCGCAATTCTTTTTTTGCAATTTGTTTTGGTTGACGGGTAGACTTAAGTATTAATACACCTTTTTTAACACGTTTTATTAACAAAACCAAATTGTATCAAAACTAAAACCAAGAAATAAAATAGCATAAGGCGGATGTCACGTCTCGTCGATTATAGTTTTTTTTTTTCGTTTTTATTATAGTGAGAGACAAGACGAGCAAATCAGGTGCCTGATGGTAAGCATCATGATTGCCCATGTAAGACACAGTGCCAACCAGTGTTTTATATAATTCAAAATTCTGCGCGGCACTGCACTGCGCCTGTCACCCTGAGATATCAGTTTTTGAATCTCATCATACCCAGTAATTGCGCTGGTAACATTGCCCTTCATACTGGAACACAGTAATGTTTGCACATTACTGCTTGGCGGATGAATAACTGGCAAAGGTGTGGTACTTCCCCAGGCGGCCCCCTGCAAATGAGGCCTACCACTACTAAACACACATAGTATAACAAATTAAATATCAAGCTTTAGCATTACACAGTACACGCACGACGCAGCATGTCCAAGTAACGAAGACAAATCAAACCCTGGTGACCTGAGTGGCATGTTTCAGATGGACACCCTCTTAAAACGTGAGACAGAAACCCATTAACTCGAGATAGTGGTATTTATCTTTTGTATCCCCCTGTCTACCTCGCAAGGTGACTTGGACACTTCGATTAGGGAAGCAGAAAATAAATATTCCACTGAACCTCGGTGGCGTAGAGGGCGCTTGCTCGACTGCCAATCAAGAGGTCCCGGGTTCGATCCCCAGGTCAGGCAGTGTTAAATATTGGATTTTTCCATTAGAAATTAGCTCAATAACTGCCTGGAGTCTGGAACTGTGCCCGGTAGATGGCAATAGGCTCGCCCCCTATTACATGGGACAAATAACATACTGGTGAAATGTGGGTGTATCTACTATGAGACTGAGTCCTGGGTACACCTCTGCCTACCCCATCGGTAAAAAGGCGTGAATGTATGTTTTATGAACCTCTGGTTACAGAGGTCATAATATTGATTGAATATCTAAAAATAAAGATATTTAAAAATAAACTTTATCGGGTTATTTTTGACAATAATCAACATAATTAATGCTTGAACTTGCAGTCAATAGTTTATTTCATTGTATGCGTAATTAACAATGAATATTAATTATATTGAATATTCATGAATATTGAGGCTGTCTAGATTGATTTGAGCAATTTTCCCAAAAATGTCGTTGATCTTGAAATCCATTTGTTTTCCTTTCCTCGATTCGGCGTGTGATCAATTACTGTGATGTCGGAGTTTTCAGGTCACCCGAAGGCCTCTGACATGACTTAACAGGAAAGATGCCCTATTAAAAATTTGACACAATTCTATGGAAAATTTACCAAATCGATGTTTTGATGATTCCCCTGTTTCCTCAAAATATAGTAAACCTATTTGATTCATTTACATTATTTGATATTTTGAAGATGAAGTAAACATTTTGTAGTGGACGTCTAACCACGCAAGTAAAACTGGGATTTTTAGAAATTCACTAGAAAGAAACCGAGAATTTATAAGAGAAACTAAAATGACAGGGACATAGTTTAATTCACTGAAAAATATCAGGATATAAATTTATAGAATGGCTTAATAATATTCTGAGGAAACAGGGGAATACAAAAACATCTATTTGGTAAATTTTACATAGGATTGTGTCAAATTCCTAAATGGCCGCTAAATTCCTTAACGACTGCCGTCTATGACGACAGCCAGGACCTTTACGGCTTTATGCATGGATTTTTAAACTTTTTAATATTATATAGCACTATGTCATCGCAAGGATTTTACGTCAGATGGCCATATCATGGGCAGCAAGCCATATACGTTATCCAAACTACCTTATAATATTTCACATGCAACCGCGGACATAAGGCTGCATTTTGCGTGATCATGTGTATGTGTGCTGTACCTGTTTACTTCACTTCCTGCTAAAAATGACAGAAAACAATGAGTACTGATACTGTAGCGTAGAGCCATTCTTTAGTACTGCTTTATATGGGTACTTGCTGCTTTATATGGGTACGACCCGCGTAGTCATCGTTCCTGTGGTAATTCCAGGGTCTAAGCTATCTATATACCAAATTTCAGCCCAATCGGTTCAGTAGTTTTGGCGTGTAATAGTAACAAACATCCATCCATCCATCCACACAAACTTTCGCATTTATAATGTTAGTAGGATTTTAAAAGCTCCGAAGAACGGTAACGTCGATATGTAATAAGTATATGGTTATGTTACACCGCCTCCGGATATTTTACCTATAACACACTACCTATACCAGGGATGGCGAACCTTTACGTATCAACGTGCCATTTTTCTGAAGAAATGTTTAACGAAGTCATAGACGTGCCATTCAATAATTTTGAGTTTGTGATTATTGGTCAACTCAAAACTCTGTATTTACTACAAAATTATACGCGTAATTTAAATTAAAGTTAAACTAGTGTGACTTCTGTTAGTCCAGATTAGATGAAAAATAACATATTATGGGTTGTAAGATGTTACTTTATATTCATCTCTGAAAATGATGACTCGCGGGCATAGGTATTGACAGGAAAATATTGTTAAAATAGCATGAGCCAGCTACTTCAAACAATTAAATGTGTCTGATAAAGCATTCCATCTTTCCAAAATTTTGTAGCGTAGAGATACTCGCGTTCGCTCGTCATATAAACCTACGTACTTCACACTTTTTTTTGTAGTGCATAATGAATTCTGTGACCAGTGACGTGCCTAAAATATTATGTCGCGTGTCATTAATGGCACGGATGCCATTGGTTCGCCATTCCTGACCTATACATTTTACAACGTAGTCACTGCATCACCTCTCGATCTTGTCGTCAAACATTTGCATTGAACTGTCGCTTTTCTGGCTAACATTTTGCCTGACTTGCACAAGTCAGTGCAACTACTTCAAAACCCTATTTACATAACCAAACATTCGCAGAATAGATTTTCAGTAAAGCCTTAGTATAAGAATCTCATTAGTATGTTAATTCTTCTTCACACGCAATAAAAAAAGAAATTCTGTTTGAAATAAAACGGAAAATGGTTGCGGCAGCTATTACTGTAATTTTCTCTTTAGGGGTGTAGAAAATTGTACTTTTTATGTACTTTACTTTACTTTACTGTTATTCAAGGTATAAAATCTAGGTATGATGTAACTGGGACGTTTTCTACGTTGCTGGTTTATACGATTTATTCACTAGTAAAAATATCGTACCCTCCTTGTAGTATTTTTAAACCTATTGTTTTCCTACTTTGGTAGGTATGCGTGTTTGAACAACATGTACGTCGAGGCAAACCTGTTTTTCTATGTAAATGGAGCTTAGCCTTCAGTAGGTATTCCTAAAAAATTGCATAATTATTCACGTACAGAATTTTTTCATATATAGCGTGATTAATAAGTTTAAGATACTCGTATATTTCAAAATACTATTATAAATATACTTCGATGAAAAAATTATTAATATTATCATAATCATTCTATTTTCACAATGGTCATGGAGTTGCAAATAGTCACTTTTGCAGGTGTTCCCATTTGCAAAACGTCCTATTTGCATAACATAGCCCTAGTTTCAGAGCGGTCGTTTCATTTGCAGGTCGTCCCACACACACATACAGTGTCCCTTACAGTGCACATGGTCCCATTTGAAGAAACTATAACCATTGGCATTATTAATTCAAATTAAATACGATTTTATTTTCCTCCTAAAGTAGCAATCTTTTCAATCCATTAAAAAACAAACTTAGTTATTATGAACTACGCCACGACACACGACCTCACTTCTACGCCTCAAATTATCCCTTCGGCCATTCCACATACACAAAGTATCCATTAGTAGTATGACTCACTTCAACTATGAAGGGTCAAGGTTCCTCAATTTTCCAACTTCAAACACAATGCAAAATTAGCACGATACTAATATTACAGCTATTAGTCATAGGCACACGAACAGTCTAGGCATTCGTTTAATTTAGAAACACGATATTTCATGACTTAGGCCTATATTTAGGGCTTTTTTTACTTTGGCTAGCTTGACGTCAGCAGACGTATTATAATCTAATAAAAAATAATATCAAAGTGATATCAGTAAGAATCTAACCAAATAGATGCCTGGAGAAGGAGGGCGCGGCGTCGGCAGTCTACCAGCTCGATAGGTCGAAGACATGAGGACTCGGAACGATCGCAGAAAAACTTGGATGCGATCCGCGTCAACATACAGAGAAATATCACATGAGGAAGGAGTGCTATGCCCAGCAGTGGGTTGACGTTGATGATGAAAACCATAAGGAAGACGCAATCAACAAAAGGCTCAAGGAAGGAAGTAAAGATTAACCTAAGATCTAAGCCGAGACTTGCTAAGTGACAGCACTTATTGTGGTAGGAATGGCTTATTGTGTTGGATGCTAATTCACACTTTGCATCCATTTGGGTGCTATTTAGTTACGAGTAAATGATAAAAGCCAAAATTAAAATATTGTAAAAAATCTGCCGGAAGAACATGATAAGCATTTGTGTGACTCGTATGTCAATGAATCCTAAATCGTCACCTTGAGAGTTTATCTTTACATCGGTCGGCAGTTAAAAACACTATTGATCGATGATACTTCAACCGCACAAACGAAATGCCCCAATTTCGGCATGACTCACCTCCACAGCTCGAAGCGACCTTCGACGGTTATAAATGATGTCCTTTGCATAATATAGACCGAACCAGGAACATTTATAACGAAGGTATATAAACACATATAATATTATTGAGGTGTATGTTTTACCATCATCCTAAGACCGCGAGCCAACCTCACCTGCGTAGTAGGTACACTCTGCATACTAGGCTCTGCCAAAACCCACCTTACATCCTCTAATGATGAGGAATGATTTAATTACCTATCTTATAGGCCTGCAACCGACCCGGTACTTGACGATTTGACCAGTCATTCTTGTGGTTTCTGCCGGTTAGGTCTAGAGAGTAGTATACTTTCTCACTTCCTATAAATTATCATGCATACTTTCTTAATTACGTCCAGGCGATGCACCTTACGTGGATAGGTTACTTGACTCTTTAACCACGGTTGAAAATCTTGGAGGAAGGAATAAAAAGAGACGGCACATACTAATTAACCTAGTGACAGTTGTAGATAAGTGACGAACGCACGGTAGACTCAGTACTTTTTATCTTCATTGACGTGCAAAAGTGTCAGATTATGACCTATTTGAATAAATCTGTTTGTTTGAGTTTAGTGTCAAACCCTAGCCAAGGCAGCCAATTTATGCGACATTATTAGTTGTAGTATGCACCCGTTCTTTGTAGGTATTTCGGGTCCATATATCTAAGTATATAATGAAAATGCCGTGACCTGCGTTAACGCTGCTTGAATCATATTTGACACAAGGTCAATGATCACACAATATTTTTACAAAGCACATAATATAATTATTATGTTATTTATAGTTTGTTCCACCATTAAACTGAGTATTTCCTTATTTCTACGTATGGTTTAAATATAAACATTGTGGTTTTCTCATTTCTTGAGTCTAAAGACCAATCCATTTCCGAATATGTTTGAAGTCAAAGGTGCAGATGTTATTCTTAAAAAGATTGTAGTCATCTTCCCTGACTAATTTTCGTAGAACCTTATTTACACTTTACTTAAGAAATAAAATACCCGGTACAGTCAGAAAATTTGTTGAACGGACGTTTTGAAAAAAAGTAAGATATTATATTTTTTATTATAGGTATTATAGGTTTTATATTATTAGTATAGGAATAATAGTTAAGGAAATCAAAAGATACCGTCCATAAAAATCAAGCATAACAACGGGCATCGACTTCGAAGAGGTAGTAAAACTACAGTATACCATTTGAAATACAACAGTAAATATTTATTAACAAAACCAACGAATCTTTTATATGCTAACCATACATACGAGAACTTCCCTTGCTAATTTCTCACGATTGATCCGTTTATGATTCAATGAATTTACATATAAATAAGAATCATTGAAGAAAAATCTGTGTCCATCCGTCAATGCGTCATAGCCACTTCCAAGTACATGGCAGTAACCATAAGGTCTATTTCCCCAGAGTCATTATGAAATTATGACCAAAGTTATAAATAATGGTGCAATCATTTTATGGCAAATATTACTTATGGGATTACCGCATTGTCTTTGATGGTTTGTGTTAATATTTTGAATGCTGTAGGATAATATATTATTATGCACATAAAAATAAGGCATAGATGATTTCAACGAATAAATATTGTTTAATGATAGTATAATATAAGTACGGGATATAATATCAATAGATTACAATGTTGTTGCATAATTAGTAATATCATTTATTAATATACTTCGCGCAACATAATTTGTTTACAACCAAATTCTTAGTTTAACAAATAATATAGATTAGATTAGATAACACTTTTATTGATACCACAATACAGAAAATAAACAAAATGAAACTTAAAAAACTAAAACGTGACTAACAATAATTGGCGGCCTTATCGCTCAGAGCGATCTCTTCCAGACAACCATATATAATATACACTTAGTATATAAATTAAAACAAAGAATAAATATTAACATTTAATCTGTATCAATAACATAAATTATGTGAATGTAGCTGTCTATCTTTTACCTACCCTTTCACGATTTTGATGATTTTTTTGTATGAGAATAGGTCTCTCGATATATCCACGGGAATGACTTCTACACGGGTAAAACCGCGGGGCACAGCTGCTAGTAATATGATATTTTGAAAATATTATATAAAAAGATTTTGAACATCAAACAGTGAAGAACGCATAGAAAGCTTCATCAAGAAGGGTAAAGAGTGCACCAAATCGATATGAATATTATAAAAACAGACATTCATCATCCGAACCCTGCCAAGTGTGATCTCTAGCTTGGATCAGTGAGATTTATAATGCTGTATGGTGGATCTGATAGGTGCACGGCGCCCTTCCATTCAAGTAAGCGTTTTGTTGTGAATATTGTTTTAGCGCCGCGTTTTTTGATTTATCTACGCTTAGTGGTGAATTATTGGGGAACTTTGCGTGCTCATAGTGGAGAAAAACATACCTATTTAAAGAAATGATTGGAACCATAAAAAAATACTATATTTAATGAAATATTAATCGCAAGATCAGTGTGTTGATGAGAGGTGATTTAAAATGTCCTACTAATATTATAAATGCGAAAGTTTGTGAGGATGAATAGATATTTGTTACTATTTCATGCCAAAACAACTGAACCAATTGCCCTGCCTTGTGGCCTTGTGCCTGCAGTGTGGCCGTACGTTGAAACAATAATAATAATAATATAATTAATAAAGTCTATTGCATAACATTGATATATACAATCTGAAATGAGAGGAAAAATTTCATCCACGGGCGGCTTTCGAACCACGCACCCTCCGCACCGTTCCGCGTGGTGGGTACTCTACCACTTGAGCTACCGAAGAGGCACTAGTCATCGGCGAATTTATTCTATCCCATCTACCTAACGCCTTCATCCCACCCATAGGCTGGATGAGCAATCCACTTTGGCAGTAGTTCTATTTCATTCTCATAGTATATTATAATATACCTATAGAGGTACATCATATAAGGTTGGTAATACTCGTAGAAACGACAACAAGATTCTCGTACTTACATTTCTAAGGCTTCTTATCACGAAGGTTCATTCAATTTACAAATGGCACGTGACCGTGTTTACAAATACCTATTTAAATGATGTCGTAAAATAGAACCCACGTCGATATGGGTCAAGTAAACGTGTTATCGTTAATATCGACTAATGAGTAGATTGACAATTATTCGGTTTAGATAGCAGTAAGGAATGTTCGAGTACTCATTTTTTTCTGTCAATTTTTGTGAGAAGTGAGGTGAACAGGTACAGCACATATTTACATCATCATCATCTCAGTCATAGGACGTCCACTGTTTAACATAGGCCTCTAAGAGCTCCCATAGATTTCCATCCAGTCCGGCTGTAAGCGGCCCGCCTTCAGCGTGTTCCTGCCGTCCTTACTTATTTACATAACGCAAAGAAATGCAGTAAAGTAAACCCAGCAAAAACATTTTTATCCATTTTCAGCAAAAATATTTTTTCAACAGTCTTGGCAACATTTAATGTTGCCAAGACGAGACCGTTTAGCTCGTACTGTGAAAATGTTATCAAATCTCATGTAGAGCCAAGCTTCTAACTCTACACCCCCTAACTCTACAAGTCCTAACTTCACAAACTCTACACCTTAATCAAAATACTATGTGGCTTGGCCGTTAACTTCTAAAGGGTACGTATGCAAATAAAGCTCAGAATGGAATCATTTTGTAGTAGATGTAAGACGTCAACGCTGTGACCCGAAAGAGAACTTAATAACTCGGGAAGTTAAGATTATGCTAAACAAGTAATCGTTAAACTGCCCAAGTAGACGAACTTTTTTAGGTCAGCTGGATAAAAAGAGTGGAAATTATGTAGAAAATCATTCTTTATGAAGAGTTTAATCCATAAAATTATACTTAAACAAAACCTATGTAGACGATTACAAAAACGGCAGTGTTAAAAAGGAAGGTAGGGGGAGGGGGTGAGCGGCAATACGTAGAGGTTGTGCCTTAAAAATACTTATATGAAATGCTTAAAAGAGGATCCAAATAAAGAGTGTTTTTAAAATTAGTGAAGAGATGAAGAATGGGAGACTAGAATAAAATAAGAAGACGTAAATAAAAAAGTTTTTTTTGTAGTGGTAGGCCTCTTTTGCAGGAGGCCGCCTGGGGAATTACCTTTGCCAATTATTCATCCGCCAAGCAGTAATGTGCAAACATTACCGTGTTCCGGTCTGAAGGGCAATTTTACCAGCGAAATTACTGGCCATGATGAGTTTCAACAACTAATATCTCAGGGTGACAGGCGCAGTGCAGTGCCGCGCAGAATTTTGAATTTTAAAACACTGGGTGGTAGGTACTGTATCTGAAATGGGCAATCATGATGCTTACCAACAGGCACCCCATTTGCTCGTCTTATCATTCACTATCATAATAAAAGAAAGATTATTACTGACGGTATAGACCAGACAATGAATTTCTTTTATATAAATGTTTTTCAATGGTCACGCAAATGAATATGCTGTATTACGTCAATGCACAATGCATAAACTTATGTAAATACTGTCAGTGTATTTAAATGGACATTTTATTAATACACGTAGGTATGACTATACTTTTGCGTCATTCAGATATGCCATATATTTACCTGCAGGAGGCGACCTAAATGATATTTTTTTTTATAATTTATGTTTAATTATTAGTTGAATTGTTTTATTTAATTATGTTATTTGTTAATAATAAATTTTATCGTAATAAACTATATACAAACAAAAAAATATAAACTTATCAATAAATAATTAAATTTAAGTTACAATCAGTAACTTTTCATAACATTTTCAATTGAAAAAATGTTACAAAATTTATATTTATAATTTATTGTTTGTCAGACCTTCAATACAAATAAATAACAGCTTTCCGATAGCATGAAAACATCTCGAAACACCCACTTCCTACCACATTGAAAACTATACCTGTATATTTTGCTATCCATTGTTACAATTCCCATTTTTTTAAATTCCCACGGCTTCCACAGTCCACAATAGTCATTATAGTAAGAGAGGCATACGAATAGCGCATCATGAGCCAGAGTAATTTTAAAATGGCGGTCTAAAAGGAGCTTCGACGGTGATCATTACCACCCAACGCATTTTAACTACCGCCTGGATTGAAGCCGTTTATGGGTGGAAAAATTAAAATGAGAACTCGGTTTAAGAATTCAGAAAACGTACCGCCCAATCGTAAAATTAAAGTTGACTTCACACGTCGGGGATTTGGAATGAACCATTCGTTTATTATGTAGAGCTGGATCGTGTCTGGCTAGCCTAGAATAATATATCTTTTGTAGCCAGGCTGATAAGTAATACCTTTGAGGATTACGCTAAAAGTTTTTAATATTATAAGCACTAAACAGCATAAGGTCGGGGACACACAATAAAAAATATTTTTAGTCTGTTTAGTTGATTTTTAAGGTTCCGTACCTCAAAAGGAAATAGGCACCATTATAGGATCGCCATCGTCATTGTCCGTCTGTCTGTCTGTCCATCTGTCCGTCTGTCAGGACCCTTTTTCTCGGGAACGCGTTGAGGTATCAATAGGTTGAAACTCATATCAACAACTCTGGTCTACGGTCCCTTGTTGCTGTTAAAAATACGGCCATTTTACCGCACATTTTCATACTTTGCGCAACGGACTAAAAACCTCTTGGGTACTTTCCGTTGGCCTAGCATCATGAAATTTGGCAAGAAGGAAGATAAATCATAAGTAAAGTAAAAATCCTAAAACCGTCAAATAATTATAATTTATTTTTTATTATTAATATGATTGCGGTATCTAAGTATGGAACCCTACACTAAGCCTTTACAATTTATTTTATTAAAATATATCAGTTGAAAATAATTCTCATTTTGCCAGAACTTAATCTTGCAAAAAATAACTTTTGTGTCCCCCTAAGTCTATAAGGCACCGTTTAAAAAGTAAAGTGCCAAGTTCACTCCATTTCACTGGGAGGCAAATTACGTCAGCCACTGTAGAAAATCTCTATATCGCTAATTGAAAACAGTGCGTGCACTGTAAAACAAACAAAAAGTTTGAACAGCTAGTGCGGGTGTGGTTATTTGAAACTGAATTTTTGTTTTTGGCTACGAAACCTACATACTAAATACGCCCAGTGCCCAGTACCCAGCAAGCCCCCATTACATTCAGGGTTGTGTCCTGTTTGAAATTAAATTATATCTTAACAACATCCCAATAAGTAAGCTACTATTATTTAATATATAATAAGAAATTTAAATAATATACATATAATATATAATGAGAAGAATTATATAATAAGACCGCCACTTCTTCTTATTTTCATAATATGTTTTCTGTAAGGTGTACAATAAGATATTTTTGTCTGTCTACTTCGAGAGTCTTACTTTGTATGTTATGTTATTTTTTCTTATGATGTTAATTATTAGAGTTCTGGGTTGCCTAGTTACTTTCGGTTAGCTATAGGCGTTCTGGTTAAATCGTCCTAGGCTATAGGGCATAACTGCGAGTTGGCAGTTCAATGAGAAAGTCCTCTTATTTCTTTATAATGTATTGACACGATTTTAGGCAAAGTACAAACGGGGATTTGGGAAGCGACTGACGATACCCGGAACTTTGCAGCCGAAACTGCAAACATCCGCACATTTGGTGTCATGTCGCCTAGCCACTACACTCTATATATCTATTACCAAAATCGCTTAATCTTCGTAAAATACGATCGCGTGAGATAAAACAGTTTTAATCTTTGCAGCCGAGGGTCATCTCCGAAGCTGCAAGCTAATTGCTATATAGATATATAACATACAATCCACTCTACGTCATTAGGGACACCCTATTTGAGGGAAAACGCAGATTTCTCTTGCTTTACGTAAAAATGATATGTGTTATTATCATAATTCTAATATCTCAGATCTCCTATATATGTATCATGTCCCACTTTCTATTAATATTAAAAATGCGAAATTTTGTGAGGATGGATGGATGTTTGTTACTCTTTCACGACAAAACTACTAAACCGATTGGGCTGAAATTTGCTATGTAGGTAGCTTAGACCCTAGCTACTTTTTCCTCGATACGCCCATGGGAATGATGTCCTCGCGAGTGACCGTGGGGCATATCTAGTAAATAGATCACAAAATAACCTGGATTTTTATGAAGCTAAAATTAATTTTTAAGGCTCGCTCCCTTCGGTTAATAATCACGTAATCTACCTTCTAGAATTCTAATATTACATTTTGTAAAGATATTTTTATTTTAAAATCTAAGAATGTTTTAGTACCTGTTTATATTGACCTACATACAAAAAACCATAGAACAAAATCAAAAGTTATTTACTGGAACATGGAATGTCGTGGAATAAAATGAAAGTAGGTAATTTTATTATTTTTACATAACATGGATCTAAGATTTCTTTGTTAGCGCTATTTTAATACTTTACAAGTAGGCCTCGATGGCGTAGAAGGCGCATGCTCGACTGCCAATCAAGAGGTCCCGGGTTCGATTCCCAGGTCAGGCAAAGTGTTAAATATTGGATTTTTCCATTAGGAATTATGTCAATGGAAATCAGTCTGGAACTGTGCCCGGTAGATGGCAATAGGCTCGCCCCCTATTACATGGGACCAATAGCATACTGGCGAAATGTGGGTGTATCTACTATGCGACTGAGTCCTGTACACCTCTGCCTACCCCTTCGGGAAAAAGGCGTGAATGTATGCTATGTTATGTTATGTTACAAGTAGGCACATCGTAAATCTATCCAAGAATAGTTGAACCTCTTAATTTACCTGAAATACGGTCGCGTGCTATACACCCATTATTCTTATCCTTGCACTTTCCTCAGTACTTAGTAGGGGCATCTCGGTGCAAGTTAATCGCCATACATTAGAGACATATATCATTAGGGGAGGTGTCCGTGTTGCCAGCAACGCCGTATCATCGGTAAATCATTCGGTGAAATGTTTATGAAGCTGTATTGTGGTAATATCATAATTATGGGTACACTTCCTAATTCGTTAGTTATCGATTTATGGTATATGAAGCGCCCATAGCTTAGCTTGTTCAGCCGTCAATATTATGTCTTCGATTGGTAAAGCCGCAACGTAGTAACGATCCCTAATAATATTGGTGACCATTTGTGTTTGTTATAAATACTTCATGAGTTACACGTTACTGCGCTTTGAATTGCTCGTATCGTATTGTTTCCATATTCCTATATTATATAAAATATCATCATATGCAGAGGGCAGTTGTTAGGTCATTATGGACTCAGAATTTTTTTCACGTCATAGGACCTTGGCTTAACTTAGCTTGGCACATAGGATCTTGGCGACCTGAAACTTTAACAATAGGGATGTTTATATAGAGAATTAATGAATATGATATGGTCTTAGCATAAAATCTATTCCGTATTATTAACTATAAAATTTTTAAGATTTTAATAAGATAAAAGCTTTGGAATGATAGTATTAATATTTACATAAATATAGGTAAAGTTAACTGAGTTGATTATTACTTGCAAGTGGGTGGTGTACCTACTATGGGACAGAGTCCTGGATACACCTCTGCAACTTTGGGAAAAAGACGTTCTTGTTCTGTTATAAATTAAAATTGTATAGTTAACTATATTTAAGAGTATATATTTTAACATTTAATCTCATCAATTATCGAGTATTTATAATGACAAATACTTGTGTATGAAGAGAACCAAGTTTAGTTGCTAGACCGGTCTAGGCGTTTGCATCTATTTTCAACTTTCCCACGTGACAATTATAAATATTATTCATCAGTCTACTAAACGGAATCCAAAGCAAATAGTTTTAAAATTTAAAAGCAGTAGGTGTGCCAAAAGGCAACGATCTATGACTAATCTTTAAAAAATCTATACTGAACATTATTATTGTTCTAGACGAAATTGTGATAAAATATACTTTTTCCGTTCATACATACCGTCAAGCATTGTTCCCGATTCTACGGTCCTGACATACGACTTTCGCTTCATCAACTTTCATCACATTCTTCATACATGCTCATCTTTCCGTTCATATAATTATTAAAATTACGTCCGTTATAATGATAACAAAGGTAAAAAAATATTGGAATAAAAAATATGTTTCTAATATAATTTTAAGTTATTTATTTATAAGTTAAAGTAAAATGACGAAATGCTTAGTATCTTATACAAGTTAGATACTGTAATCGAACACAAATAGATTTTTAAATCGATATAGATTATATAAACACTATATTGTATACCTTACAGTGAACATAATATAATGAAAATAAAGTAGTCTTAGTTACGGTTAGTCTAAGGCTTGTACAAGTGGCGGTCTTATCGCTTAAAGGTATTTCTAGACTTATGAATATTTCTGGTCGTATTAATTAATCGATTTAAGGCGCTGTGTAAAGCAAATTTGCCCTCTCGCTCACACGTACTCGCATTTTGGAATATCTAATATCTAATTAGGTAAAATTCAGTAAAAAATCAAACTAGTTTTCAGTGCCTTTTTATTTTTCAAAATTTTTTTTCTTTGTGCAAGTTTTTATACATGAAAACTCATTTGGATTAAATTAGATTTTTTGCCGAATCTTTGTATTGTTATTTTCAAGAACCTAGTTGTCTTTATTTTATGTAATTAATTACATGTAGTATTTTTTATATCTTCAAAAATGTGGGTACGTGTGAGCGAGAGGGCGAATTTGCTTTGGACAGCGCCTTAAAGATAAGGAGCCTATTACAATTCCTATTAATATTATAAATACGGATGGAACTAATTGTGCCAAAATTTTGTATAAGGGTAGGTTTGACCCTATCAAAGGAATAACATATAAGGTAATTTAGCAGTAGAAACAGCAGGGCACATCATCTAGTAACTCATTATTTATATTAAGCTTGATTAGAATGCATGCAATAATTTCATGACATTAAACTCGGCCTTAATAAATAATTGATTGGTTATTTGCATACAAACGCAAGGCTCGTTCTCCTACTTATTGAACGCTTGTGACACGTTGATAGCATGTCACTATCAGCTGGTAGTCACGTGAGAGTGAAGAGTTTTCCAATGGCACGCCGCGCCGGCGCGTGGCCTATGTTGGTGACTCATCCGTGGTGTGTGGTCTAAGCTATTAGTTACTAGCGAGGTCACTCGCATTCATAAAGTTGCTGATTTATTTCTGTCTGCTTTACTTTCAGTCCAAAGAAGGAGGAAAAGTGGGCAAGGGTGTCCTTTCCCACTTCCCTGCTTATCACTTTGCTGTATACACGTGTATTTTTTATGAGAAATGATTTATTTTACATACTTTTACTATGAACTTCGATACCCACTTCCCTGCTCACTTGGGTTGAATGTAAATTATAAAGTAAACTTGATGGAGTGAGCGACTATGCCCCTTACGTACCTAATTTCTATCCAAAAAAAATAATAGCATTACTCGTTTTGAAATATGCTTTTTTCTCATGAATTAGACGCCAAACCAAAAACAATACAGTGTCAGCCTTGAAATCAGTACAACCACGTTTTTACTGTTTACCACCGGTTTTACTGGAGCTCGGGTAAAACAGGGTGCCGGTGATAATTTGTTTTTATATTAAATTTTTTGTATTGTTTTTTGTTTTCTATTTTTTTGCATTGTTTTTATATTAAAATAAGTACCCAAACATATATTTATATATATCATTTTAAACACATAACATACAATCACGTCCTCACTGTTTCGCGAAGGGGTAGGCAGAGCTTGTACCCAGGACTCAGTCCCATAGTAGGTACACCCACATTTTGCCAGCATGTCCCATGTAATAGGGGGCGAGCCTATTGCCATCTAACTGGCACAGTTCCAGACTCCTGGCAGTTTTAAGATAATTCCTAACGGAAAAATCAAATTTTAACACTTTGCCTGACCGATCCCGGGACCTCATAATCGGCAGTCGATTTTACGCTCACAACGCCATCGAGGCAGTCCATTATTTTAAAAGTTAATATTTTAACTTTTAAAATGTAAAAAGTAAGCGTCGCCATATTTTTTATGACCATATTCTCTTCCACTTTGTTTTGTAATTCAGCACATCATTAATTAAAATTGTAATAGCATATTCTACAAGTTATCTTTGGAATCTCATTTCAAAGAAAATAATTATATTTCACTCGTCTCTTATAAACCAAGCACCAACCATTGGATATTACAGTAAGCAGATGCCGACAGTTACAACCACTCATTATAAAATCATCCCTCAACCAACATCAAATTACAACAACCACGTTTACGCCTAAATTATTACGTCACAGACCTTGAGATAATTTATCTTACACAATCCACCCAGAGGTATGACAAAAGGTTCCAAACGCTGAACATTTTAATCTATCCACTGAGCTCGTAATGTCTCTATATACTTAACTAAATTACTTGCATAAATCATATTTAAACGTGACGAACGGTAGCGCTTGCCCTAGCATGATAACCGAACTTACGATTATCCTCTTTATTCTAAGCAAGATAAGAACTATTTTCAGTTCTAACACAGATCTGAGGAAAAACTGAAACTTGATACAGCAGAAATAGAGTTCAAATTCTTTATTTATTGTTTATCCCGGAGGGTAAGCGTTATCTAAGCGAGAGTTTTTTGAAAATAATTTCGTTTAGGACGACGCGACATCTGAACCGTTTTGATTCCCGAAATTGTGTTCATCTATATATTATGAAGTTGTCCGTGTTTTTATTTATTGTAATCATACTTTTAACTGAAAGTTTATTACAAAGGTGCTATTGAAATCTTGCTGAGTGGTTAAAACTGTTATGCGACGAGATTAACTTAATTCTAGCCTCACTTTGGGTGCGGTGTGATATAATATTTGGCTTTTAATATTAATTAGATCTGATCAGCAGTTTAAAGGATAATTATTACAGTTGCAAGTGATAACTGCATTATCATTCCAACAAAATATGTGTACACACATGCAAGCGTGTAAATAATGAATTAACATGACGCGCACTCAACGCCTCCAATGTGAAAAGAGCTTTAATCTGGGTGGAAATATAATGCTTCTAAATAACTTAATGCTTCGAAAAAACGTAGAGACGTCAAGTAATTCTCAATAATATAAACCTACTTTATAAACTACCATGATTTCTTCCCAAGGCAAGATCTTCCATCAAACTTCGGCTCTTCGTTTCTGGAAGCAATAAAACAAAAGACGCTTGCTCACAATCTGTTTCTTCCCACCGGGAACTTAGTAAAACATTCACTGGATGATTTATTCGGGCCCTTATCTGTGGGTGCGTACTACGTGTACCTACTCCATTAAGATTAGGTATTCATGGTGCACACCTGATACTTTGAGAGCCTCTGACAATGTGTTAAGGAGAGAGGATATAGTACGAATACGTAGGGGTTTGTATGTGTGTGTTGTGGATTAATATTGGTGTAGATTTACGGATAGTGCTTAATTTTTGGATGTTATTAGTTAAATCGATATTCAAATAATAATGTATACTCTGACTTTCTAACAGAACGGTTTACCCCAATTACACTTCTCAACTGATATTATAGAAAAATCCACATGTGAGATTCGATCCAGGCACTCCAGATTTAAAAGGCTTATTATTATCGCTGAGCCATAGGCATTACAAAAAATCATTTCATTATTTATATTATTTTATACGACTTAATTATTTATTAAGTCGTATAAATATTTGACTGCCTCGGTGGCGTAGAGAGCGCATGCTCGACTGCCAATCAAGAGGTCCCGGGTTCGATCCCCAGGTCAGGCAAAGTGTTAAATATTGGATTTTTCCTTTAGTAATTAACTCAATAACTGCCTGGAGTCTGGAACTGTGCCCTGTAGATGGCAATAGGCTCGCCCCCTATTACATGGGACCAATAACATACTGGCGAAATGTGGGTGTTATCTACTATGGGACTGAGTCCTGGGTACACCTCTGCCTACCCCTTCGGGATAAAAGGCGTGAATGTATGTATGTAATTATTTATTTATTATATTTAATTTTTTTTTATTATGTTTGATTTTATTGAGTAAATGTTTTTTTAATAAAGACACTTCTTCAGTGGACAGATGTCAGCAGTCAAGAATACCTTTGTATTAAAATGTCAGTGCTTGTGTAATATATTATTTAATATTGAACCAACAAATAAAATATCCCATTAATATATATACAAAATTAAATCAAACTAGAATAAAACCTGCATAAATAAAAACTATTTAAAAATCTAGTTCTGCTAAACCCCTGGTAGAGGGGAGAGTAGGCGGCATTGAATGCAGATGCTAATCCTCTGTACAAAATACAAGACAGCATTCCGGTCACCTGACGCCTCCACCAAGCACTAGTTTTTTGTACAGCTGCCTTAATATTATTTTGCGGCAATATTATACTCGTAGACGCTTCTCATAACATAACATACAATCACGCCTTTTTCCCGAAGGGGTAGGCAGAGATGGATCTCCTGATTGGCAGTCGAGCCTACATCTACAACACCGAGGCAGTCTCATGTCTATTTTATAATGGTGAGAATAAATAAATAAATAATCTTTATTGACATAAAAATGTTCCATCCACTTAAATGTATCCATAGACTCCCGAACTAGTTAGAAACTGTGTGTCAGGAGCCATGGCTTCTCCATTACATCTTACTAACTATTTATGTCAACAGAATATGACTAATATTAACGAGAATAAGAAGAAATTCGTCCTATTTTCAAGTTCAGTAGGTACTACATACTTTTGACTTTTAAAAGTTTCTTTCGTTACACCCTAAAGGAAGGTCCGATTGCTCCCTTTCTTGAAAACTTTTTAAAGGGTTTTCCATGTTGAACATCTTTTTAACTTTGAGACAGTTAATAAATAAATGGATTTTTGTGTTTCATTTAATTGTATTTGATTTATCTTCTGATGTGCCTCTGTTATTTTGGCTCGGTGTCGTAGTGGCTCGGTTGCCGATAAGGTTCCGGGTTCGATCCCTAGCTCAGGCAGTGTTAAATATTGGATTTTACCATAAGGAATTATTTGAATAACTGCCTGGAGTCTGGAACTGTGCCCGGTAGATGGCAATAGGCTCGCCCCCTTTAACACGGGATCAATAACATATTGGCAAAATGTAGGTGTATAAGAGGCCTACCCTTCGGGAAAAAGGCGTGATGTTATGTTATCAATTTAATTAAATTATGATTCAGAATAATGAATTATAGTTTAATAGAAAGAAGTCACGAAATTATTGTAGTTAATCTGATAATTTTTATAAAGATTGTAACCAAAATGGTATTGATAACAGAAAGAACTATTAAACTTCATCGAGACTTATTCACCTTCTAATTTTACTAATATTTTATTTCGCTTTTTCAATTTTCTCCCCATATTTTATTGCCTCACTTTTAAATACTGCTACGTGCTCCGAAACCTATGCTCTACGGCGTGACGTCACTGATTTACCGCTACGAACACTGCTACAGAGCTACGAGGGTTTATTGACCTATGGCGTAGCAAACACTGAAATATTTCCTGTTATTGTTCATGTTTGCGGTATTAAAGCATAGTTGTGGTATGAAGAACATAGGATTGTGTTATTTATCGGATTTCGAACTATATTGTAACGGATCAAAGTTTCGTTTGGTTTGTATGAAGTGGTAAAGTTCTCTTTGCGGTACAGAGCTTTGTTTGCGATGTAATTAGCCGATTTGTTATGAAAATATGGAACAATAGAATATATTTTAATCTAGGCAAGGAATAAGATGTAAGTGTACAATATAAAGTATATATATACCACAATAATGTATTTATTTAATAAAACGTGCCCTAAACTGACCCCACGTTCATAAAATACCTTGTTACTAGTTTACAGGGGCAAAAAATCAGTCGATGTTTTTTGCCCCAAAGTTTTGCAATCAGGATGGTGAAACCAATATTGATATTGGAGCAGTCGGGGCTGTTTTTATGCTCGTTAACTCGTGATATAGTTTGGCGATTAAGTGTTATTTATTTATGTAACGCGTATTTTTTCTATGCATACTTCTACTTATTAATTTTGAATCAACACTGATTTTGACATATAATATACCTGATAGGTCTATATGTACCTACTTTTTGACATTTTAATTCCATCACTCTTGCTCATGTTACGTAACATAACATAACCTAACATACATTCACGGCTTTTTCCCGAAGGGGTAGGCAGAGGTGTACCCAAGACTCAGTCCCATAGTAGATACACCCACATTTCGCCAGTATGTTATTGGTCCCATGTAATAGGGGGCGAGCCTATTGCCATCTACCGGGCACAGTTCCAGACTCCAGGCAGTTATTGAGATAATTCCTACGTACAGTTACGTAACAGACTATAAAAATCACTATAACTCCAAAAATTACTATAATCAGGATATCAGGATCACTATATCAGGATATAAATATATCAAATAGGTTTACTGTACGCGGAGGAACCAGGGGAATACAAAACATCGATTTAGTAAATTTTCCATAGGATTGTGTCAAACTGCTAAGAGGTCCTGTATCCTGTTAATGGAGCACCTTTAAAACCGCGGTCTTGTAGGTGCTCCATTAATGGTTGACATTCCAACGGTTTTACTCGCCAGTGGATCACCCCGTTAAGGCCAGTGATGGCATTATACTTGTAAAATATTTTTGGTTCAAAATATTTTAGTTTTTATATTTTTTGTTAGGTTTAGTTTAAAAATAATGTTGTAAGTTTCTTGAATTATACATATTTAAAAAACTACAACAAAATCGATTCATCTGTTTGGGAGCTACGATGCCAAAAGGGGACTAATATACTACTGAACATCGATGTTTATAATATGACTTTATTCGTTTAAAAGTGCTCCTTTTGTGAGTTAAAAGTACGCTATGACGAATCACTAGACATAAAGATACGATATTACAAAATATATAAGTTTGATACTTATATATTTTATTCAGGGGTGAAAAAAGTAACCCGACAACTATCCATAGGTTTTCAGCTACACAAAAGTCCTCTAGACTTTAGAAATAATGTAATTCACTTAAAACTCCCCGTGAAATCACAGTCTCTACAGGAGTCCATCTCAAGGTGGCATTAGACAAAGAATGGGGAGCCATAATGTGATTTAAGGCTGAGGACAGACGGGCAACGTTAATCTTTACGTCCAGTCCCCTGGGCCTCATTCCCCTGGCCACTGACACGGGACGGAACGTGACTTCTGAACGTCTTGAAAACTCTCCATTGATTTGTACAGGTATGAGAGAAACTTGAGGAGATTGTAAGATTAGTTAGTGGTTTCACAAACCGTACTTGGAACTACGTGAATCATTAGCAGACTTAAATAAGGCAAGGGGATACACCTATATATTACACTACTATTTCACATTTGATTTAATCTTTTTGCAGTCTCTTAATAAATTTTAATTTTTGTAGTACTTGTTTTCTTACTCCTATGATGGGTTAAAATATTGATGTACAAAGATACCTAAAGGTTTTTTTTTATGATAGTGAGTAATATTTAAAACATTTTAATACGAGGCTATTATATAATAGATATTTATGTTATTTTATATGTGATTACAGACAGTACTCATAGGTAACATATTTCTTTAGGTGATTCGTCTACCATACAAAATGAAAATACACAAATACGAAGAAATAGAGAACCATCTTCAACTCAATTGGCTCTTAATCTGGCCTTTATTTGCGCGAAAACATATTTTGTTAAAGAAAACCGTATGGTTATTTTGATATTTAAAGAAACATTAACGTAACCCAAAAACTACATTTTTACTATTTTCATAAATACGAAGAAACTGTAAGGTTTTCATTAACCAAATATGTTTTCGCACAAATAAAGGCCAGATTAAGAGCCAACCACAAACAATTGAGTGGAAATTGATTCCCTATTTCTTCATATTTGTGTATTTATTTATTTTGTATGAGAGACGAATCACCTTAACAATGATCAGTATGAATTATATATTATATATACATATTATATATTATATATGAATTATATATACATTATATTATTTGTTAAGTAAAAGTGTATTACAGTACTTCACTATTTTCAGTACTGGGTGGCAATGGGCAGGGCACATAGCACGTAGAACTGATGGTCGATGGGGCTGCAAAGTTCTCGAATGGAGACTACGGACCGGCAAGTAATGATATTATTTATTTTTTTATTTTAATTAATGAATAATTTTTAAATTACCTATAACAATTTGACGTGTAATTTTTTTTTATCAATAAATGAGTTTGAGTTTGAGTTTGCGCAGCGAGGCGGGCCGCTTACAACCGGACTGAATGGAAATCTATGGGGGAGGCCTATGTTCAGCAGTGGAAGTCCTATGGCTGAGATGACGATGATGATGATGACAGTACATCATAGTGAACATTCATCGAGGCGATTTTATAAACATTTTATTTCATCAACCTGTACAAAATGTTTTAACGTGTAAAAAGTGTCCTGTTAACGCTCATCCTAACGTAAAACCTATTTATAATCTGATTTATGAATAGTAGCGCCGATTATAAGCTCATACCTTATGATAATCCGTCCCTAAAAGTCCCTAAGTCAATTAAACCGACTGCCCATATAACTAAGTAGGTAATACACAGACTAATACATAGTATAGGTCCGACAGTTTACCCGACCCGCCTGACTCATCTTACCATAACACAGCATAATTTGCAAAATGCCGCATAATGGGGTCACAGGTTAATAGGATAAAGGCCTACTTCGGACACCAGGTGGCAGTTTTCCAACTCACAAAATACACAATTTGTTAGCCTGTGACGCACACTTTGCGACATTGTGTGCTACTTATGTCGCATAAAGATTATTTCGAGAGGGTTGACTTACGGGCTTCATCACTCTGTGCAAGCTGTTTTTAAAAATACTGTGCATTTGCAGTAGCGACAGTTGATACAAATGCCTATAAAATTGTGATTTATATCAATTATCTAATACCTATGAAATAGAGTTGAAGATTTGTTTTTTAATATCAGCTTTACGTAGGACGTATGAATAAATTATATGAGGTGTGGTTAACCTTTACTTGTTTAATATTCGGTGTCAAGGTTTATTTGATTTTTTTTACTTGCTAGAGGATTTAAGACATACCTTGCATAAACACATAAACACTACATCAAGCCCGAAGGGATAGGCAGAGTTGTACCCAAGATCCAGTCCCATAATAGGTAGTTAAGGGCCAAATCTATACGAAATATATAGCTTTAAATTCACAATAAATTCTCTACTATCATAGTAAACGTATACATCCGTGAATAGTCGATAAAGCTTATGTACTGTTTCCTTAGTTATTGGAAAGCCTAAATAATTTATAAGCAGGTCTAAAATTACGCAGCCAGGAGAGGAGTAAATGAGTTTTATGTTGTACCAACAGCGCTGATCCACGAGCCTCGTCTGCCGTCCATCAACGAACGGTGATTAAGGGAAATACGAGATGGGTTAATAGCTACATTAGAGAATTTAATGTTGAGTACGTACGTGAGACTTTATGGTGGTTTCGTTCTAGTTCTAAAACACGTACCTAAGCTAGTTATTTATGCTTATGGACAAAAGATCTATCCTAGTGAGCTTTATGTGGTAATTTCTTAATGTACCAGAGCAGTCTATCTTATGACACTCTGCTTTAAGAAAACTGTGAGAAATCTCGGATGAAATTAAATATTCTTACGTTGACATCTTTAGAAGTCCATTTTTTGTATTTTTGCAAGTTGAAACGAAACATAAGGACTACCCTAAACAATGTTTCTATTTCCACAATAGTATCATATAGTATCAAAAAAACCTGATCTGCGTGACTGTATATTGGCATCAAATTATAAAGTGTTGACATTAACATTAAAATGGGTTATTTTGAGTTTCACTATCTAAACTCATATCAAAAGCGTGTCCAGGTAACGAAATAGATAGTGACATGATCATAAAAAAAAGGAAGATGTATAAGACAAAAAAATTAAGCCCCATGGTAAGCCAGCTCGTGCACACATTCACACCGCTGCGCCAATCGCCCGCCATCACGCTCAGAACGTGTGCGTATCGTCATGTTTGTATTACCGAGCTGGTTTACTATAGTGCGTCACTTTTTATTTTAGTAAGACTCCATTCTTTTGTTCTAGGCACATGGATAGTGATTATAAACATATTAATTAATCTAACCAACGCGGCATACGTAATGTCAAGCGCCCAATGTCTAGTTTGTGATATACCCGTCAATGTCTCACAGTTCCAAATCTGGTTAAAATACTTTATATTTTACAAAGACGATACAGACTAAGACTTTCAAACATAAGACTTCAAATACTTTATCGGTAATTTTGTTACCAAAAACCAAGTGGTTCTCATTAATAGTCCACGCATTCAATTAGAAATCGGACTGTCTCAACTCAGTCTGGCAAGTTTAATTTTAAGTAAGTTTTACCTGTAAAAAGTAGATTCACCGCAGCCAATTGAGAGTACCCACCTGAAAGGAAGAGACAGTTCATGAATATTCTGAAATGCTTTTAACTCAAGTTTATTGAAAGAAATGGGGAGACATCGGAGTTGCGAAGTGATAAAAGACGGCACTGTTACTTATGTTCGAATCAATTGAACAGTTTTTCGGTCTTGGTTCTTTTTACATTACATAATTAATGTTTTAAGCTTATTGATAAGTCCCCGCACGCCCTCTGACCAGATAGAATACTACCTAAACAGCGTCAACTTTCAAATTGTAGAGTACGTAACACAATGCTTGTGTGCGTAACAAACTGTTTGCAAGGAGTGCTAGCGAACGTGAAAAATCGTGTTGGACAGGCTTGGATACGCTGATTTCGGCGTAGTTTTAGTTGCTGCATTCGACAAGTGTAAGCAGCGGTATCTAGTTGAAGCACAAGATGGTACCTGTCAATAATCCAGGGTATTAAGTATTATTCTTAACTTTCGGTTGTCCTTTAAAAAATCTTAAAATGTTACTTTATTCTTAGTGATACACTGCGCCGCTGCCCTCTCAGTAATAAAAGGTCAGAATGAAAGGTTTCAAAGGTTAAATATTAGTTGATCGTCTAAATCCCTGATTTGTTTTGGGTTGCGAAGGCTTAAAAAGGACGAACAGTATTAATTTATGCGACCTAAATAAATATTTTAAGGGGTGCAAATCGAACGGCCGCACCTATACCTATTGAATACAAAGGTATCTACTGGTTTTATTCTTAGACTATATGTTAGTATTATTAGTATACTTTGTAAGGCTAGTTTCACTTAATAAAATCTATACCAATACAGTCAATTGTTGACAGAAAGGACCAAAAGCTCAGCGTAGACAAATCCTTTTATCTTTCTTTTTCTTCGCGTTCGTTTGGACCTAATCGTGCTATAATGAACTTTCGGAGATTAATTATCTTCTTTTGGGCTCGGTCAGCTTGGTTCTGCGTGACTTGCTAAAATAGATATAACCCTGATATAATTATTATTAATAAGACAAAATCGTTCCCTATTTTCAACGTTTAGATAGGACCTCCTATGTGACTTGGGTCTTGGGTACTCCTCCGCCTACCCCTTTGGAAAAAAAGCGAGATGTTATGTTATAGGACAATTTTTTTTTTAAATCGAGTAGTAGTAGTTAATTGTTAAGAATTTCAAACAAACAGAATTTTGTCAAACAAAAATTTTAAATAACCATTTGTGCACTGTAAATCAAAAATATTTCTACCTTTGAGAAATAGAGGAAATAATTCTATCATTGCACTACAAAATTTAGGATGTCCCTAATTGAAACTTCATACCCACTTCTGTTAAATGAATGAATGACTAATACCTCTCCACCGACCCTAACGACTGGGGCCATCTGTTAGTAATTACGTAGCTACGTGTTTTGGGAAAAAATTGCGCTCCTAATTGTTTTTATAGCAATTTCACATTCCGTGGCGGACCGCCTTTTATTATATGACCGCAATATCGCTTTGGGCCCAATAATGTGAGTTTTATTGATGTTACGAGTACACATACGTTTATGTGGCCTCTACGGTTTTGTTGTTGCGATTTTCGTCAAGTTATATACTTGTATACTTGTATTGTGTTTGATATACGTATATCAATATGTTGTTCTTAATATTTTTGGCGTTATATTCAAACTGCGCTCGCCAACTCGCCTGCCGCGAGTATTAGAAAAACCCCCTAATGGAGGAGGCCTATGACCAGCAGTGGACTTTCAACGGCTAAAAGGATAAAATGATGATGATGATGATTATGATTTTAAGTGCAGTGTAGGAGTCCACCAACAAGATGGACAGAGGATCTAAAGACAACAGGGACATCCTGGATGCAAGCCGCTTACAATCGAACTAGATAGGAATCTATGGGAGAGCCCTATGTCCAGCAGTCTGTCTTACGACTGAGATGATGATGATGAAGTAAATTACAAATGATATATGAAATATTTTAGTGCGATCTACCTTATAAAACTAATATTCGACTGCCTCATATTACCCATTCATGAGGATTCCGCACAAAGCTCCAGAAAGCCACATTAATATCAAAAAAGAGGGTAATCTAGCTTTATGTACGAAAATTTTATTTCTTTGTAACGCATATCACAAAGGACGGGTGTCCGCAACAAAGCGAGAGATTTACCCGAAACTGTCCTCTACGGTCTCTCGGTCGCATGATATGCGCATTTTTATAAGCATTGTTGAGGTATGGCAACAATGTTAGCGTTTGGCATAAGTTTGTGGAAATTGTGGCGTTGATCTGTGTATTTGCGTAGTCAGATTACCAACATAAGATTAGCAAATAAGCTTATTTAAACAGACGGAGAGGTGGACCAGTGGACAACAAAGTGATCCTATCCTACAGTGATCCATACAATATTGACAACCTTGCCTACACACGATGAATTAACCGTAGATTTACACGGCGAAAAAACGTGTGTGTATAAGAGGCCTTTCCTTTTCGTCTTTTAATGTACGGAACCCAACAAATTATAGCAGAGACGAGGCAGTTTAGACTTCAAAAGCAGCTTATATCAGCCTTAAATAGACAGATAGATATTTTCACAAAAAAAACGTTACTACCCAACTATTTACTATTATCAAATACCTATAATAAAAAAAAACTTATATTTTAAGTACTAATGCATCTTTTTTTTATACCCAAGTACATTTTTTCGCCTAATTTAAGATAATTTTTTATTTCCCTGACAGTACTCGCTCAATGTTTGACTACACCTCACAGATGATAATATTGTACGGCAAAAAACGACACATTTCTAAATCCGGATTATTTTCTCATCTCGGGGCTATATTTATTATCATTGGTGGCTGAATATTTTTTTAAATGACCCCAGTAAATACATTACAGATACCGGACATATAGGGTTCCCACAATGGGGGGTTTTTCCAATACTCGCCACGCTTCGCAAGCGGGTTGGCGAGCGTAGTTTGATAATAATTTTACACAGAAGACGCTGCTGCCCGTTCTCTGGATCTGACAACCCTTAGCCGATTAACTACTGTTATACCACGTAACCACATAACTTATGTCAAAGTTTTGTTTTGGGTCAAATCGCATAGGCAGTGTTACATCGACAGTAGGCCTAAATGATTTACCTGGTTGTATAATATAAGTCAATTACATAATCACTTTATACCTTGTCCCATGTGACTGCGATGTTGACCGATTTCTAACGAAATCGCCTTTGTTATCACTCAATGAGATTTTATTCAATGGTTGTAGGTACCTCATGTGTGTATGTAGAGCACAATAAACATTGATTTCGAATTAAACAAGCAATTGGACCGTGGAAATCGATGTCCACCGGATGCATGCAACGGATGCGGTCGCCGATATCAGGTGTCTGCGACTCTCTTCCGGTCGGGAACATAAAACCATCGATGCAATTCCATTTGCATTTTATTTTGCACATAGAAATGATAAAAGAGATAGGGGCATTTGATAAGAAGGAAATGGTTGATATGATTATGCCGTATTCGTCCCGAAAAAGTACGTCATAAACTAAAAAAATTTCTTTCGTCCCAAATTGTATATCATAATCGGTAATATATTTGTATCGATCATACGTCCAATAAATAAATTTTACTATTAACTTTAGGTAATTTTGAGTAGCAAAATGATTTTAGCAAAATGACGCTAGCTGAGCTGCTGAGATGGTGATTTGAAAGAAGTCTGTGCTGAGCGGTGGGAGCGGCGGATCATATACAATATTATTATTATAGAATTTTATGACGAGCAAAATTAATTTGTAAACGTAGGTATTATTAATTTTTGAATGCCGTTATTTTTTTTTTTTTGATCTTTGCTTGATTCTAATAAAAATGAGGAAAAATGTTTTTTACCTGTATAACTACCTTAACACTAAGATAAATAATTTCAAAAACCCACTAACCGACATGCTAGCCTATATCCATCCAGTCAAAATTCAGTCCAAAAATCCAGTGCTTCGTAAGTACTATCACATGGCAGCGTTTACTTACCCGGCATTATCTCGTTGAATTGCAACGATACAAATAAGTACATACATAACAAAGACATAGCAGACTTACCCAGAATTATACTAAAGTTAGTAAATAGTCTGGTTCATTTGGCAGTGATGATTTTTGGAACAGTCTCGGCATCAAAATTTGATAAGTCGTAAACTAACGTAATAAAGTAAATTGAAGTTGGCTCAGAGCCACGTTATTAATAATCCGCTTGAATCCTTGATGGACCATTGCACTGCAGTTTCCCACTATTTATACATTATCATCGACTTGCCCACTGGAGCCAAAAATGGGGATTTGGGTTCCTTGAGTACCTTGGGACAAACCTAACTATGCCGTTGGAAAGCTGTTGCCCCCATACATTGAAAGAAGTCGTAGAGGTCGTAAAAAATCACTGGTAGGTATTTTCTTACATAATAAATTAAATTTGCGTTGAATTAAAGAGTTGGCTAATTGAGAAAAGCTTCTATACCATTAAAGACATGAACTTTGTTTATAGAAATAAACAAAGTTCATGTCGATACATTGGTTATAGAAACGTTATTTAAATATTGGCTAGATTGTAATTAATAATTATTGTAAATGGAGACATACTAGTGGAAATACTGTTATTATTTTAAGTAAATCCTATATATAAGATTTGCACACCAGATAGTTCTGGTAGAATGTATCAGCTCACTTTACTGATAGTACAACATCTTTTATAACATACATTTTGTTAATAAATATATTTTGTTAATAATAATAATAAATTGAAAAATGAAAAGTTGATAAAGATAATTTATTGCTTTCCTACAGAACTTGCCGATCAGCTTAGCCACGGCTTTTAAACATGGGAAGTCAATGTTTATTTACGACAATCTTAATTATTGTTAGTGAACTTATATAGCAAACTTCATTTTGACTAATAACTAGTAGCTAGTAGCGCCTATCTACAGATATATATTCACTTGAATGAAGGAAAATTTACCTCAATATTACCTACCTACGTTATACCTACGTTATTTTTGTAGTGGTAGGCCTCTTTTGCAGGGGGCCGCGTGGGGAAGTACCACACCTTTGCCAGTTATTCATCCGCCAAGCAGTAATGTGCAAACATTACTGTGTTCCGGTCTGAAGGGCAATGTTACCAGCGAAATTACTGGGCATGGCGAGATTCAACAACTAATATCTCAGGGTGACAGTCGCAGTACAGTGCCGCGCAGAATTTTTAATTTTAAAACACTGGGTGGCACTGTGTCTGATATGGGCAATCATGATGCTTCCCATCAGGCACATGATTTGCTCGTCTTGTCTATCATAAAAAAAAAAAAAACTTTTTACTATTTCTACTATTTTTGACCTTTCTGTTACACGTCGTAAGTAGGTTTTGTAGGCAAGTAAACAACATCTCCAACATCACTATTTCTTAACACAACTTTTGCTAAGACAAGACACCCTACACTTGAAACCAAATAAGCGCCAAAGTCGCCTCACAGCAGGGAACATAATAAATAAAAAATAATAAGAAAACTTTCCCCATCGTGCTGTGCAAGACTCACTTGAGATGGCAATTCTACAATATCGCTCATCATCATTATTAAATAGCAAATCTCTACCTTACAATTACAGTAATACAGTCTATTCTCCTTCGAAACTGTTTGGGGGCATATCATAAGGTGCAGTATTCACTTACGAACATTGCCACAAAAGTTTAAGAATAGCAATCACTCAGTGCGTAATCTCCGAGGATTTTCTGTGCTTCTAGCGATAGTGTGAACCCTGCCTTTTGTGTTTTAAAAAGACTGCGGCTCGAAGATAAGATGTGGATTTTTCTTGTCTGGGTGAGGTTTAAAGGGGAGCTTTGATTGACATTGATGCCATTATGGTAAGAATTACATATCTATACACCAAAATATTTGTATAATTATTTATCATCACCATCATCATAATCTCGGCCATAGGACGTCCACTGCTGAACATAGGCCTCCCCCTTAGATTTCCACCCAGTCTGGTTGTAAGCGGCCTGCATCCAGTGTGTTCCTACTGTCCTTATTAGATCGTCTGTCCATCTTGTGGGTGGATAAAATACCATAATATTCATAGTTCGCTTAATTACTCAGATTATAATGCTTATTTTCATTAACTATCTAATTTTAAGACCTTAAGGGAATCAAAAACCGTGAAATTGCTAAATATTATGCATAATATGTAAAAAGCTCTATGTAAAGAACATTTTTTTAACATTGATATTGTGTCTTATTTTTACAGATAATTATGATCCCGAAATCCAATCTTTCTGAACGTATTTATTATTTACTTTCTTCATCTAACAGCAAACTTTTCCACTTTCAAAGCGCCCATAAAAGATTATAAAGTCACTTGAAATTTAACGCCAGACAAAAACAAAGAAGAACTGCCTTCAACGTTCAGCGTTCACTATCGACACCCCGTCAAAGCCATAACCTTCCCGCATTTTAAAGCGCCGCAAAAATGACGTCACCCCTTGGGGTGTTATACTTTATACCCCCAGATCCAGCTGCTATACCTATACATAGCACGTATATCCGCTGTGTTACCATTTTGTTTTCGACACTTCACTTTAATCACTGTGTGAAAACATAAACACTCGCGTTTTCATTCCGAAAAGAGCAACTCTTCAGCTGCTAGGTAAATGTAAGGTGTAAAACACGAACCCTTTGTGTGAACGGAGAAAATTGCTTTTCCGACCTCTTCAGGGGTCTTATCATTTAGGTACGACGTATGTGTTCAAAGTTTTCTAAACACATCTCATAAGTGCAAAGTTTTATAATAACACTCTTGAAAAATATTGCAACAAATGCAATAACAAATATTTTAACATGGCCCTGAGTTTTCTTTCTTATAATATTAGATTTAATTTTACCCTACAAAACAAGTCACAAAGCTTTTAAATCAGACTAAGATTTGTTTCAATGCAATCTAGTTTAATCGAGAAACCACGATTTACACGAACTGGCTACCTTGACATATCGAGACGTAGACCTTTTTTTTTTGGGACTCAGGGAAATCTGCATACATATACCCACCCAGGCCGGGGGGCGGGGCCGGGTTATGTCAAGACGGGAAGTCCCTGAAGGGAATCTTCCCGACTGACTAAAACCCTGGGGGTTATCTTGCGGGACGCCATGTGTCAGAGCTGCGGGCACGCCAAAGCACTCATCCACAGCCCGGACGGCGTTTGATCCTCCCGGGAGGACCCCACCGCGGTCGAGACGTAGACCTAACCTAACCCTTTATGACCAAGAGCGCAAAATTTTATAATAACATACTCTTGAAAGAATACTGCAACAAATGCAATAAATGCCATCCCTACAAAAACACGTGATTTATTACAAATGTGCCCATAGATTTGTTTGCAGATTATTTACTCTTTGCATACGAGTACAGTCACATTCAATAATAAAATGGCAAAACCAATTGTATCTCCCATATGCAGACGTAATAAATCTGTAAAAATGACGTCACACAGAGTATTGAATATCGGATCGTGAATTGCAGTGGTCCTATTCGATTATCAGTTTTCGATTTCAATTATCGAGTACGTGATTCAATAACACAAATGAGTGAAATGAATACGCTCACAAAGCGCTGTTGTTTCGATTATGACACATATCGAGTATTGTCGCACGATTTCCGGACCAGCCGGCCGCGTTGATTATCTATTTAACAAGCGCATATATTTTACGGTTTGCTGGATATGACTCTACTAGAAAGGGACAATTAGACTCCCCTATCGGCAATTAGTGAAATTGTCTATGTGCGGTTAATGTTTGGTGTAAACTTATATTGTCCTTTTCATAACGCATTATTATGAACTGCAACATTATTTTTAATGGACGCTGATGATTGCCTCTTACTTATTAGCAGCTACAAAAATAACTAAAACATAACATAACTTCACGCCTTTTTTCCGAAGGGGTAGGCAGAACCAGGACTCAGTCCCATAGTAGGTGGTACACCCACACTTTACCAGTTATGTTTTTTTAAATCCCACGTAAAAGGGGGCCAGCCTATTGCCATCTACCTGGCACAGTTCAGACTTCAGGCTGACATTGAGAAAATTCCTACTGGAAAAATTCAATAACACTTTTTGCCTGACCTAGGGATCGTACCCGGGACCTTATGATGATACATCTAAAATAACTTATTAATTATAATTAATATAACAGAAAGCCATATTGAACATTATTTATTTATTATAATTTAGGTACTTTAATGAATGCGAATATTGTTTTATTTTATTTATAAATTAGTTTCCCTTAAAACGAACAAGCAGACTTACAAACCATGGAATTAATAATTTGGCCGCATCTTAGAGGGCCAATCCCGGGATCTTTACAAGATAAATAGCTATTAGTTAATCCAAGGGCGGACCGGCTATATTTCACTCTGGCAATATAGCTTATAGTAACAGCTTTAATGAAATAAAATTTGCATATAATCAAGATTTATGCGGTCGGCCCCAGAAATAGAAAACAATGATGTTTCGAATTAAGTCAGGAAGTTGTATGTAATTAGCAAACAGGTGGCGCATAATGAGCTTGTTTGTTTTTGTTAAAAATAAGTAAATACTCGTACATCTAACGCTTCGGTGACGTAGTGTAAGCAAGCTCTGCTGTCGATCATGAGGTCCCGTTGTTGATCCCCGGGTAAGGGAATGTGTTATTGGATTTGGCCATTAAGAATTATCTCAATGACAGCCTTTAAGTTTAAAACTGTGCCCTGTAGTTGGCAATAGGCTTGCCCGCATATTATATGGCACCAAAAAAATATAACAGGCGACAGAGTGGGTATACCTATTGCTACAGAGTAGACTTTCATCCTGATCTGTGCCTATTGCTATGGGACTAGATCCTAGGTACACGTTTACCTAACCTTCGGGAAAAAAGACATGATATCAAATGAACAACATAGAGCAATAACTAATTTTAAATAGATCGGAAGATTCTACCGTAAAAATATTTCTCATGTAGCTTAGTAATCAGAGTTACAGTTTTCTGCCATTTTAAACGTTTGAGTACGTAATAATAGCTCGGTCAAGAATTTATTAAGTCGATTGGGCAAAGAACAAAAACTAAGGCAGTCTTCTCAACAATCAGCTCCAGACTTCAAAGATTTCATTTCGCATTAAAATGAGCCAATTTAAAGTCGCAGACAAAAGGAAGGATTAAAAGCCTTAAATCTGGAATACTCTAAACAAATGGACAAAACAAGGCGATGTTTAACTTCGTAAGGAGCGCTCGTCTGAATTCTAAAGTCTCGCATACCACTCATTACGTGGCGCAAACGAAACCGCCATGGTGACAGTCACTATTCACGGTGTCTGCTAAGTAACTGTATCGGTTCTGATTTGAGACAGCTTGCACAAATAATTTAAATAATTAGAAACAATCTTAATCTTGGTGCTCGCCACGGAAAGGGTTGCCTTATAAGGCAAAGGGGGTAATGCGTTCTGATTAATTAGCGCACAATATGACAGCCGGGCACAATTTCAGACTCGAGGCTGTCATTGTGCTAATTCTAAATAGAAAACCCAATAATACCCTTTGCCTGACCTGGGGACTGAACCCGGGACCTCATGATCGGCAGTAGAACTTGTGAACCACTACGCCAACGAGGCAGTAAAAAAAAACATATATAATAATATATATTATAGAAAAGCAAAACTGTATTCTTAAGGCGGATGCTCTTCCTTACAAAGTTATGATGATAGTGAGTGACAAGACGAGCAAATCAGGTACCTGATGGTAAGCATCATGATTGCCTATAACAGAAACAGTGCCACTCAAAGTTTTAAAGTTAAAAATTCTGCGCGGCACTGCACTGCGCCCTGTCAGCCTGAGACTGTCACCCTCGCTGGTAACATTGCCCTTCATACCGGAACACAGTAATGTTTGCACATTACTGCTTGGCGGATGAATAACTGGCAAAGGTGTGGTACTTCCCCAGGCGGCCTCCTGCAAAAGAGGCCTACAACTCCAAAAATAACGTAGGTATAACGTAGGTAGGTAATATTGAGGTAAATTTTCCTTCATTCAAGTGAATATATATCTGTAGATAGGCGCTCGTAACTCATTAACGTAAGTGGTTTATAGTTGGCAACACAGCCTAATCGCATTAGAGTATGTGGTTGTAAACAATTTAAATATAATTAGTACACAAGGGCTTAATCTCGTGATGAGGGTTTTACTATAGAATATTATAATATAATATTATATTGCCACTATACAGTTAATTCGGGGAGTAGTTTTGGAGGTCAGCTGAATGATTATGCTTCGGATAGTGTAGTTTTATAAATTGTTAATTTTCTAAAAGGTTTAAGATTTTTTATTACTTGTAAAAGTCTTTACCTTTAATGATATATTTGAAAGACAACAATGCCACGAATCAGTGTTCTGAACGGCGTATAATATGACGACAGTCGAGACCAACGTCTCTACGTACCTTCTGAATCACGGTAGCATCCAGATGTAGAAAAGAAGAAGAAGCTTAATCATTTATTTATTTCAATAATAATTATAGGTGTATCTATGCTCTAGTTTTGTAACTACCTCTTACGAAATGGGGCATAACTGAAAAATAGCGCGCCCCATGTAAGCATAAACAGCATATAAATATGCTGAGTTATATACATCTTACTTAAATGTAAGTCTAAATGCCGTGCTTTATCTATTTAGTCCATATATAATATCTTTTACTATAGAATATTATAATATAATATTATATTGCCACTATACAGTTAATTCGGGGAGTAGTTTTGGAGGTCAGCTGAATGATTATGCTTCGGATAGTGTAGTTTTATAAATTGTTAATTTTCTAAAAGGTTTAAGATTTTTTATTACTTGTAAAAGTCTTTACCTTTAATGATATATTTGAAAGACAACAATGCCACGAATCAGTGTTCTGAACGGCGTATAATATGACGACAGTCGAGACCAACGTCTCTACGTACCTTCCGAATCACGGTAGCGTCCAGATGTAGATAAGAAGAAGAAGCATTATCATTTATTTATTTCAATTATAGGTGTATCTATGCTCTAGTTTTGTAACTATCTCTTACGAAATGGGGCATAACTGAAAAATAGCGCCCCATGTAAGCATAAACCGCATATAAAGATGCAGAGTTTTTTTTTTTTTTTTTTTTACATTATGTAGGACTGCGTTTGACCCCAATCTCACCTGATGGAAAGTGAAGATGAGGCCTAAGATGGAGCACGCTTTCCTAGAAGATAATTATTCACTCTTCTCTTGAAGACCCCAAGATCATATTCAAGTGGGAAAACGTACGCCGGTAGAGAATTCCACTCCTTAGCGGTCCTCGGGATGAAAGTACATCGTACTTAAATATAAGTCTAAATGCCGTGCTTTATCTTTTTAGTCCATATAATATAATAACTATTGCCTTAGAAATAGCTATATTTTTTGCACTAAGCTGTGCTGATGAACACATTATAAACATAACATAACATACATTCACGCCTTTTTTCCCGAAGGGGTAGGCAGAGGTGTACCCAGGACACAGTCCCATAGTAGATACACCCACATTTCGCCAGTATGTTATTGGTCCCATGTAATAGGGGGCGAGCCTATTGCCATCTACCGGGCACAGTTCCAGACTCCAGGCAGTTATTGAGATAATTCCTAATGGAAAAATCCAACATTTAATACTTTGCCTGACCTGGGGATCGAACCTGGGACCTCTTGATTGGCAGTCGAGCATGCACCCTCTACGCCACCGAGGCAGTCAACGCATTATATCTACGAGTATTCTATTTAAAGCAGTAATCTAAGTTAGGTTGATTGGAAACTATGTTCCGTTTACACGACGTAATTACTCTATCTAGTAGGTTTCACCGTCTCAAGTAGAAACAATAAATACTTGCTCTTCCACGGGTACATCTGTATTCTAAATCCGCGTCTAAATGTTTGCCAAAATTCAATTCCTCAGTAATTTACACTTTATCCCTGATTCCAAGCAGTTCCGGTTTTCGTGCCAATGTTCCATGAGGTTTTCCAAACCATTCGTATTCAAGTCTTGGAGGAAACCACGTAATCTGGCGACCTATTTGTCAGTTGGATGAAGTGCGACCAGAATTTTGGAGCTAAAAACCTTTGGTTTGTATAAACGCCGGCCGTGTTTTATGATGCAATGCGTTTGGGACTGTTAGGTACCACATAAAGATTTATGTAGTGGAACGGTGGTATCACATCGAATGCCTTGCCTATTCATACTGATATAAACGTGTTTCTTACAAAATGTTCCTGATGGTAACTATATTGATGTTAAAAGATAAGCAAAAATGAAGTAGGTAATTGTGTCTTTTCTATACTACAAATTATTAGGAATGAAACTACCTTTTGCAGCATGGTAAAGAAATTTAAATAAAAGTAAGGTAAACATTCAAATATTACTTTAAATGCCCAAAATTTTCAAAAAATATTTGCTCATTGAGCTATATCGTTGAGTCTAGTCCTGTAGTGGAGTCAGTCCAGTCAGAAAATATTAAAAATGGGTGTTTTTTTATTTTTTTTTTGTAAATATACTCAAAAATACTTAAAAGAAATATCCCTTCAGTCCTTAATTCAAGTTCCATAATATTTATTATCACCCTTCTGAACCATATGAATGCACCGAATAGCTTCAAAGGTGCTGATCTGTTCAATTGTACGGAAAATCGAAAATTATGACCGATTCAAACCATAGCGTCCGAAATAAAACCGAAGAGAATTTACGGCGTTTCAGTGTGAACGCTTTAGACTGTAAATGCATCTGTAATATTATATATCTGTTAATATATATATTTGCTACTGCAATTTTCACTTCTTTTATTAGATAAAGACGACAGGAACTGATAAAGACGGCAGGAACACGCTGGATGCAGACGGCTTACAACCAGACTGGAGGGATGCCTATGTTCAGTGTGGCCGTCCTATGGCTGAGATGATGATGAATTTTCCCTCCCTAATAAAGTAGTGTGTATAATATTTTAAACACTAACAATAAAACAATTAAGTAATAAAACAATTAAGTAATAAAACAATGAAGACATACAAATGTCTGTAATAAGTGCCAAGTTTGGTTATACGGACATAGGTACATACTTTCTTGCAGATAATGAGAAAATAAAATTAAGATATTTTTACAAAATATAAGAAATAATAATAGCAAGTTACACCTTCATCTCTGCTACAACAAATACCTCAAAGACTCCGCGCCATAGAGGCGAGTATTTTTATCTGCGCTCACATTCTCTAAAGCGTCTGACAGGCGTCTTAAACTCATACAAACACTTAATTGGACTATTACACTATTGTTCCTAACCCTCCTTGAAGAGCCAAAGGGATCTTAGAAAGGAATATAATTCATAGAAGATCCCCTTTAACTCACGGCGAGATCGGCTTTCATTCAGAATTTAATTTCATTTTCACCCTCTGGTTTAGGTCGTCGCAAAGAGAACCAACATAAAGACGTAAAGTTAGTTCCTGTTCTGCAAGTAGATATTTGCCTTTTTAATGCCATAGTTTTGACAGTTTGACTACTTAATTTAATTATTGTCTATACAACGTGTTATTTAACATAACATAACATACATTCACGCCTTTTTCCCGAAGGGGTAGGCAGAGGTGTACCCAAGACTCAGTCCCATGTAGATACACCCACATTTCGCCAGTATGTTATTGGTCCCATGTAATAGGGGGCGAGCCTATTGCCATCTACCGGGCACAATTCCAGACTCCAGGCAGTTATTGAGATAATTCCTGATGGAAAAATCCAATATTTAACACTGCCTGACCTGGGGATCGAACCCGGGACCTCTTGATTGGCAGTCAAACATGCGCCCCCTACGCCACCGAGGCAGTTAGAGAGTGTTATTTAAAGTTGTAGTTATACCACTGAATAGTAAAGGGACAGAAGGACACTCCTCAAAATCATTTAAATAAATAGCGACTCTAGATCCGAAGTAATAAATATTCGCATGCCAGGTGTGGCAAAATATGTTGAAACATCAACTTACCAAGATCGTACATATGTACACAAATTTTTGGCGAATAAATAAATTTCATGTAATGAAATGAGAATGGAAGGAAGAGAGAAAGAGAAACTGTGACGTCACAGAGTTGCAACCAATCTCAGAGCGTTTGCATCATCACAATTAAAAAAAATATAGGTTTTATATCGTGAATTTTGCTAAAATTATTCATTTTTTAGTTTAAAATAAAATGAAATACGCTTTTTTACGCTATTATCTGATAAGATGACCACCATTTGAAGTATATTTTTAATTATGCAAGTAGCCCATTCAGGTCGCACTTATTTTTGTTGGTTATTGTTCTATCAACATACAAGCTGCCTCTCTTTCTATCGCGTATCTCTACATGTTCTCTCTGTCTAGCCCATGGACATTTTTCCGTCAAGAGGGACGCTCCAGCTACGTGTAGCTTCAGCGGAGTGTCCCAGGCTTGGTTATACTTAAGGGTGCATCCACCCCTCAACCTAAAGAACTTGCAAAGGAAAGAATAAAACTATTCTCAAAACATTCGACTTGGCATACAAATTTGCCGATCAGCTGATTCATTTTGTATGAGAAATCGATTTTTTTCGCGAAATTTGCAATTTTTTTTTAAAGATGTTTAGATTTATGGGTAGATGTACCCCCTTAAGTGTTACTACACCTTTTATAATACGTTGTATAGTTCAACAAGAATCTGAAAGCGGTTCTCAATTTTATTCATTCGGCACAAGTTCTTTGTCGCAACGCCTACACATAATCAAAACAGCCATCTAAAAGAATATTGACGTATATCTATGGTGCTCGCAGAGGCCCTAGATAACGATTCAATTTTCCGACGTTTAAGTTCTTACAAAAATGACCAGCTTAAGATTTAGGGAAAGTTTTGGGATTGAAAAGGGTCGAATCGAATGGCTTTTTACTGATTTCTACAGCAGTTATTACAATCCAGCGGATTATAGCGACATAAAACGGAAGTAAAGTGATTTTTATTATCACATAAACCAAGTATCAATCAAGTACTACATCTAATATTTCTTATAGTATTTTTTTTTAATTCTTTAGCTTTCTAAAAATAAGAGATAAATTGATATAAAAGAAAGAAATAAATGATAGGGCGAGGTAATGGTTCCATTCTAATAAATTTCAATTGCAAAAACGAATAGAACACATCAAATTTAATTCTAACTATGAAAATATTTCAATCAAAATTGTTATCAAGAGCATATTCAGTTTATGAGTTTTTGTCGCCTGAATCTCTTACAATCATGCTTTTTTGGTAGATGAAAAATTCACCTTCACAACACTTGACACAAATATATATTTTTTTAAATTTCTGTTTGACAATGCGACCAAACCTAATTGAGTGTGAAATAATAAAAAAAATTAAGCACGGAATGAACCCATTTTTCATTTTCTTTAAAAGACAATTCCGTAACCCAAGAATAGCAGCAAGATTTGAACTTAAGCGAAAGAATGACCTTTATTTAAATTTTTATCGTCAATCTCTTCCATTTCACTTTTGAAATGAAAGAGGGTAGACAATAGTAATGTTCGCATTGAACGAGGTTGGTTCCTTTATTAAAATCTTTATCTGAATTTAGTTTATACATACATCTACTTACTTACCTATATACAGGAGTCGATGAATATATTTATAGATAGGATATTATTATAAATGCTTCAGTTGCGTATAGGTTTGCAAGCTCTACTGCCGATCATGAGGGAGGAGTTCGTTCCCCAGGTAAGGCAAATTTTATTAAATTTTTCCAACTGGCGCAGTGTGGGTGTACCTACTAAGAGATCAGTCTCTCCTCAATCAGTCCTGGGTACACCTACGCCTATTCTTACTGCCTACCCCTTCGGGAAAAGACGTTATGTTATTATGAATAGCAAATCGATTCCTTCTGTTTTCTATATTTATTTTAGTAGATAATATACACAATCTCGTTACTCTGTCAGGAACAAATTGCTACTCCGATATTGTTTCGGCCTTTGTATTTTATTGGTGGATGCCTTTACTCTTATTTTACCTCAGTATAAATCGTTTCTAATACATCATCGAGAATACATGATTAAATACGATTTGATCTGAAAAACAACTGTGTATCTAAGGACGCCTTTAGATACATAATTGTTTTTATCACAATGTGCGCACTTCTGTGACGCTCCATACTTCACAGAATATGCTTGCGGTTAACGCGCAACGCAGCGCAGGGTAATGCGCGCTAGGCGTTATAATAATGGTAAGGATACTTATTATAATAAGACATCTACATGCTTACCTTAAAAAAAAAAAGTTGCTACGGCTTATTATGTGTGTATTAGGTAAAGAAAAGTTCAAATCGAAACATTCACATTTACTGCTTACAATCAGTATCGCACTTCTTTAACGTATTTTACGTAACGTATTCAATCCTGAGATAGCACGGACCAATCTTCGCTACGACTAATCCGATGGAACGAACAATAAGACGAAATATCTCCTCGCTAACACCGTACGTTATTGCCTCTAAATCTTTCACTCTCCCAGAATAGACCCCGAGAATTGATCCTTCCCGCAGGCGATTGCACTAGGCCTTTAGTGTTACTTGTAGCGATCGATTCTACGGCCTTTACGGGTTTTTCGGTTCGCTTGTTCCGAACAAATATTTATCTTATTCGGGCCTTCCTTCGATACTCTTATTGCGGTGTTAACAAATAGCAGTTAGAAGTTGTTGGCTTTGTATACGTGTTTTAGGATCAGATTATTATGTAATACGTTTTCAAATTTAGTGTTTTCTTTTTAATTTCATCTTGTTAATTTTAAGTCACTTAGACTTGGATGTAGCTCTATTTGTTTTCAAGACCAATAATTATATTAATTAGTAAAGCAAAAATAATAATTCTTAAGGCATACGTATGTATGCATAGTGCAGGGTTCGATACTTAGAACATACAGCGCCATCTATTAGTTCGTTGCGTAAAGTATGGAAATATGGAGTAAAATGGCCATAACTTTTGATAGCGTTAACTTAGAAGTATGATTTTTTACAGCCACAAGGATCCGCAGATCTGAGTAGTTGATATCAATTTCAACTTGATACCTCCACGCGTTCCCGTGAAAAAGTATTTTGACAGACGGACATGCAGACAGACAGACAGACGGACAACAAAGTGATCCTATAAAGGTTCCTTTTTTCCTAGGTACGGAACCCTACAAAGTTTGAAATGAGTAGTAACCAAATTTTAATGGAATTATTCAACGTATTCCCCATAAAAGAATGCTTTCTGATTTGACATTTACCCACATTTTACAATATCTTATCTGAAATTCATCTATTCATCCATCCGTAACACGACCCAGGTGTCACGGCATTCAGTGCTACAGTGCAAAAATAAATTCCTCCTCCACATTCATTCCAATCACGTTCTTCCGAATTTGTCATATTGGATTTTCGAAGAGACCGCCCATCATACGTCCCCTCGAGCTGTCACTACGCGAAAATGAAAACATGCATCATACAAAATTCTCACTCCAATCCCGCCTTTAACGTCTACGGCATAAACACGAAAACAACTTCTTGGCCGTAACAAAAAAGCTTCCTGAAAATACCTTAAAATATTATTTTAAATGAAGTTTGCTTTGCCGGATGAAAAGTTTGTCGACGTGCTACGAACTCGTTTGTATTTCACAAATTAGTTACATTGGAATTTGAGTAAAATAAATACGGCATCGGCATACATAATGCTATATGTCCTAGTGAAGCAGTAAATGAAACTGAACTTATATAATATGAGCATTTAATTCCTTATATAATCCTACTTTCTACTAATATTATAATTTCAAATTTCAGTACAATGATAAAAACTTAAATTTTTAACAGGTGAACAAAACGCTTGCGAGTTCTAAATCAGCTCCAGCACCATATAGTGCGGTTTTGGTTAGATTGACGGATGGATGGATGTTTGTTACTCTTTCACGCCAAAACTACTAAAAAGATTAAGCTGAAATTTTGTATGCAGGTAGCTTAGTCTCTGGAATAACACATAGGGAACTTTTTTCCCGATATTGCCACGAGAACGATGTATACGCGGGTGAAACCGCGGGGCACAGCTAGTAATACAATAATTGTATCCATATCCCAAAAAGGTAGGTACATAATATTGTTACATTAAAGCTTATAAGTAAATAAATCCGCTATAATATATGAAACTCGCCGTGGAGTTACAGGCTTTAAAATAGTGCTCCACCCGCTCAACCCGTGGTTGCCGTAAGAGCCGACTAAGGGTTAACAGATCCAGAGGACGGGCAGCAGCGTCCTCTGTAAAAAACCATCAAACTGCGCTCGACAACCCGCCTGCCAAGCGTGTTGAGTATAGGCGAAACCACCCTATATGGGGATGCCTATATTCAGTAGTGGATTACGAACGGCTGAGATGATGATGAATATATGAACCTAAACTCACACATTTTAACATATAATAATATTATAAACGTGAAAGTTACTTAGTATAAAGTATAATACATATTATGCAGACCAATCCCCAGGCCATGATGGAGTCCCTACCCCCACAATAAAACCTGTGTCGTAGGCGCTAGTCTTTTCACTCTTCCCTGGGGTCTAAAATAATCCTTAGGTCGCTACGAGTAGACAACTATGCAATAATGAACTAGTTCTTAATTATTAAAACTATAAAAATATTGTAGTGATGTACTTCTAAACAAAAATAATAACAATACATATGCTATTATTACATTGGTAGGAAGTATATTTGAGAAAAAGCAAAATAATGCTTACAGTTCCTTCATAATTCATTCTTATAATGTAAATTATATTATGAAGGAATTGTAACGAAAACGAAATCCCGAAATAATCCTTATATAGTTCCAAATTCTTATGCATTGCTATCAATATCCGTATCATAGAGACACATAGAGGGTCCGAGCAAGCTTCCATTTTGTTGTGGGCTTTATCGACATAGCGGGAGGGCATTTTAAACTCAATTAAGGGTTGGGACTCTGTTGAAACTTATCGATGTTTGACATCGATAGTGAAGACTTCTCACTGTTATAACTTATTTTAACTTTAATATCTATAATATATATATTTATAACACTATTCTAGCCACTGACACACATTATTTGTTAAATTGGATATTTTATACCTATATGTACATGTACATTGAAAAAAAAAACTACCCAATTACTTACTGATAACATAACATACATTCACGCCTTTTCCCGAAGGGGTAGGCAGAGGTGTACCCAGGACTCAGTCCCATAGTAGATACACCCACATTTCGCCAGTATGTTATTGGTCCCATGTAATAGGGGGCGAGCCTATTGCCATCTAGCGGGCACAGTCCCAGACTCCAGGCAGTTATTGAGATAATTCCTAATGGAAAAATCCAATATTTAACACTGCCTGACCTACTGATATACCTGCTTCAATTAATATGTTACTGTGTGGTATCGTAGCGTTAATATGAAATTAATTGTTTTTTATAAATATATTTACTTTTCGATATAATATTGTTGCACCCCTAATCAACGTAAAATCAAAACGCGGAAAATGGCGTGGGGTCTCTAACGGAGGGTTAAATTCATGTTATCGATTTGTTTTTATGACTTTTGCTGACGTTTCGAATTTATAACCGAGATACGAGCTTCGATACGACGCCAAGTCGTCAAGGTTATTGGTGTTATACAAACATTATAAAGGAATTGGTGAAGATTTATGGCAAAAGGCTTGCAGCTCACTTAGCCCTAATATTATATTTATAGTTGAATGTTTTTCACACTTTGCACTAATATTGTATATACGAAAGTTTAGATGCCTTTTTGTGTGTTGATTTATCTTTCATGCTTTTAAGCTACCGAACCGAGATGCAACGAGTACTAACCACAATAAAATATAAATGAAAATTATTTGTACGATAACAATGTACTTTGGATCGATGGGATCGATGAGAATTAGTTATAGGGATTAAACAAATTTATTTTCTTTTTTCACATATCCACACAAGCCCCATTATGTGGATTGCCAGCCAGTAACAGCACCTATTTCATTACCAAAATAAAAAAAAAACGTATGACCAAGATGTTGTGTATGACCAAGATACATAAGAGAGAATGTATTTACTTATGTAGGTACAATAAATGAGTCCGACCAACAAACCTAACCGAATTACTCACTCGCATTTTCATAGTCTAAGAGCAGGGAAATCAAATGATAGAGTTTGTAAGGGCAAAACTTTAAAGTCAACATAATTTTATTCGCTCTGCTCTAAATAAAAAAAAACTCATTCAACTCAAGCTCAACCCACAATGATTTATTTTAATAGGTAGAAATCTGACACTTTAGCACGTCGATAAATACAAATCTCTATAATACAAATGGACTCTCGAGACAAGGCCTTCAATTTTTCTTCGTCATTGTTAAGTCAATACTGAGAGGATCGCAATCACATTATGTGATGTTCTTCTATTGAGGTCGGTCCAGGCTTGCATGGACCGCGTAGTACTATAAAAAGCTACCACAAAGCCCTATCTGTCCAGGCCATATTCGTTATCTGTCATTACTCATTACACAAGCATTTTGCACGCAGAGATGGACGAATTTAAATTAATAAATTTTGGTATTAAAGTACCCTAAAATATCTGGACGTAGGCTCTAAGTGTACTTAGCATTATCCCTGTGCTCATTATTACGCATTTTTTCGCATGCTCACCCCCAGATAAATTCCTGTCGTAGAGGGGAGATATATGGAAGATAAAGGGGACATTATCGAAATACCGATGTCCTCGTATTAAAGCGGGAAAACTGAGAGTTAAATACCGATTTATTATGGTAGGGTACGATTCCTCGTACGAATGTCAGCTTCTACGATCCTTAGTAGTTTACTTTGAATAATTTAAAAATGAGTTGCATATTTTATAAGTGAATTGTCCATAATTCATCATCATCATCTCAGTCATAGGACGTCCACTGCTGAACATAGGGCTCCCTCATAGATTTTCATTCAGTCCGGTTGTAAACGGCCCATATCCAGCGTGTTCCTGCCGCCCTTATCAGATACATTATTTCCTACTAAAAATTATTTATTATTTAAAACTAAAAAACTAGTACTGAGTAGAAAGACTTCTATGTTTTAAAACGTATAACTAACTACATTTCGTCGATCTTAGTTACTAAGATCAGTGCTTAGGCACTTATTATTAAGTAAGCACTGTTAAGGACTAAGTTTTACAGCGTTATTTTTGAGAGTAATGCTAAAAAAAAATTGTTAACTCCCGTTTAAAAAGACAAACCTATAACAATATCAAAATTTTAAGGATTTTTAAGGACAACCGTTGATAGAGCACATCATTTTAGATCGAACTGTATATTTAACTAATTTTCGGTTAAATTTCCCTTACCTTATTTGATATTTTCTGTAACACGCATAACGCTGGATAAACTCCAAGGAAATAAACTGACAATTCATCATCATACTAGCCGCAGTTTTTCCAATACTCGCCACGATTGGCAGGCGTAGTTTGATGGATTTCACTTAGAGGACGCTTCTGCCCGTCCTCTGAATTTGATAACCCTTAGCCGGCTCTTACGGCAACCACGGGTAGAGAGGGCAGGGTACTATTCTAACCCTACGGCGCCCAGACAGTTGATCCAAACTTATTGCATAAATAAAACAGCTTATATAATTAATAATCACGTATAACACATTGTAGAAGTAGTTACATAACTGTAAATGCACCAACTAATCAAAGCTAATGAATGATTAACACGTCTTTAGAGGGATATAACATCGATTGATGAACTCCCATTAATTATACAGAGTAGCGTAATTCCATCAGAAGAGGAATCACGTCCTGAGTTACGATGGCATTAAATAAACATACCGCGTGCCGCAAATTCGTCATAAAGACGATATGGTTATTGCAACATAACCTTACGACTTGTATTTTGAACTACGGTTTAATTATGCCATAAGCAGTTCCCAAAAAATTTATATGCAAGGTATATTTGGGTACTGCTGACTGTTCATTTCCGTTATATCTGTAATGTTTTATAATTTATTCATTTAAGGGCGACCAGCAAATAAGCAACTAATACATATTATATAGGTACAATAGTGTAAGCACAGCGGCTTTGTCCGCTCGCAATATTATAGATAAAGATAAAGATAAAGAATTTTATTTGATCAAAACATGGGTACATACACAATACAGTTAAGCATGCATAAAATATGTTAAAAATTATTTCGAGCAACCAACATGTTTTGCCTACTGAGGCGCGCAAATGAACAGATTGGCAACTGATGCTCTAAACATAATAATTTGTAATTTTATTTATAATGTTAAATTCATTTTAATTAAATATTGAAATAATATGGTATGTAAAATATAAGAATGTCAAATAGTTATTAGTTTAATTTAATTCATTATTAGTTCAATTTAATTCATTATAGAATAGATAGAATATATAGAATAGATAGAATTATTAATTTATCATTCAAATCTTATCAATTAAAAATTCATTAACATTTAAATATGCGAGTTTTATACCAAAACTTTGACGCCCTTTTTGGACCCCTTAGAATATGCATTTTCAAAAATTCTTTCTTAGCACACCTCCAGACAACAAATAGGACCTACATTCCAAGTTTCAAGTCTCTAGGATCAGTGGTTTGGGCTCTACGTTGCATGTCAGTAAGTAATTTAAGATTAATATATAGAGATAAATAGGTACTACAATAATAAGACATAGACCCGTAGGTAAGCATGTAATTTATTGAAAAAAAGTTAGTTTAGTTATTTCTCTTTATTTTAGCTTTTGATCGAATTACGATTATTTTTCTATGTTCAATTAGAGTCAGTGGTGATTTTTATGCAATGGATATTGAACTATAGAAACGGGTTTAGTATTGGTTATGAGCGATATGTCCCGTACTACCTTCATGATGATGCTACGGCAAGGGTACGGAACACCCCAATACCAATATTTCTTATCGAGACTTTATTGAAATTCTGCGCAAACTTCGAAGAATTCCGAAAAGTTACATTGATTCCCGTTTTCTTTCAATCTGGGTCTCGAGTGTGAGGAATAAGTTGATCGAATGTTTGCTTAACTTTATACCAGTATTGTTTTGTCTTTGGGATTGTTTCTGGCTTGTTTCATTGATAGGCTGATAAAATTGTTAAGAGTATAATAAACCGAGACTTTTTCGTACGTATTTTTCGAGTCGAGCATAGCGGGAATAACCGAAAGATTTTCTTTTACGAGTCTTATTTGAACTGAACTCATAATTCCTTGTTTCCACTTCCTTCTACAATAAAGGACCACATGATGAAGTAAACCGTTACCTGAATAAAATATAAATATTATGTTAAAACATATTTTATTTCGTAGAATAAGATCTTACGAAAAATGTTCAAGAATCAAATAAAAATATGAACAAGGACAAGGAGAATAGACTTTACTTCGAACGAATCCCTTGAGGTGCCAATACACGATGTATTTCCTTCGGGTCGTGCTGAAAAGGTGTGATCCCGTCTACCTACTGAATACATATGAATTTTTAAACCTTTGTATTATGTAATAAAGAGAGGTTTGAATAAAACTAACTATTGACAACTATTGTCAATGTATAAAGACATAATAATAATTATATCATTATTAATTGGGACAATCAATTTTGCACACAAGGCTACCCAAATTCATCCTATTGAACCATCTTATTGTTTTATATTTATGCAGAATTTTCATATTCTATATGCAGAAAAGTTCATTGACTGCTTGTCAATAGTTATGCTTTTATTGCTTGGAGGCTCAAGAGCCTGAGCAGGCATTGTCAAGAGCCCACCTAGACGCGCTTGAAGAGGTCTTCAAGTACTCGGCCCTTCGCCCTTTAGCCATTACAAATGTTTGCAGCGTCATTTGGAGAGCATTATCGATAAGCGTCCAATTTTATTTCCTTAGAGGAAAATTATTATTTTTGGTCTTTTTGGAAATAATTTATTAAGCAAATTTCGCTGTATTTATAATCACAATATCGGATATTAAGATACATTCATGAAAATGTTTCAAATCTTCTCTTTAATAATTTGTAGACATTCTTCGATACTATCCATTTCCTGGAACAAACTTTGAGCTGCACTTTGGCTCACTTTATTGTTTCAATTCTATGATAGCAAGTATCGAATATCACAAGTCACTATCACAAAGGCTCGGAGATGTGACGGCATTATTCGTTAGCGAACAATGAAACCATTCTGTGTTTTACGAGAATCTCGTAAAAGCTGTTCGCTCAACAATGTCTAAGAAAAATGTAAGGAGTGTGGGCGATTGCGAGATGTGTCAAGTGACGAATGGGAAACGCGCATCTTCAAATTGGAATTCTTCTGCAGAGCGCTGAGATTCTGAAAATGAGATTCTACTGGGAAATTAATGTGTTAGAGGTGTTAAGTTTTTAGATTGCTTTATTTGTTAGGCTTTTTAATTTGTTTAAGTGAACGAGACGAGTGAACGAGACGAGTGAACGATATAGGCGTGTAACATGGAAATCCTATCCAAAGTCCCATACAACACTGCGTTCGTCACCCATCGCGTTGATAGGCTACATTTTTTCAAAGTGTTACTCACTTTTTTTCTTTTTCTGACAAAGATTCAACAAAACTTTGAATTCAAAAGTAGCATCACCCTCATCACCATTGAGTTAAAACTAATTAAAAGTGAAAACATTCGACATCGCCCCTTAAAGAATCCGAGTCGAATACGACTATAAGAGAAAAGTTATTAATTGAAGTTATAATTTGAAGCTTCTCGAATTATCGAAGTTGTGAAACGGTCCCGATGCAGCGCCGCGGGTCACTGGTTCTTTCACACGAGTGCACAAAGCTCTAGAGCTGTTAAAACCTATGTTAAACATGTACCTATATCCGTGTATAGAATTAGTTTCGTGATAGGTCAATGTTTTTGTGAATTTAAAAACCGTATTGACTAAACGTATTAAAATCACAAGATAATTAAATATTCAAAGAAGTTGTCAAAAAGAGGAACAATTTTTTACTTTTCGTTCTTCATATATTTTTTTACGAAAACTGGACATTTATTTCAAATTTATTATCGTACTACTCGTATTAAAAAATGCAAAAAACATATGTTTTATAATGACCAAATACTCACCTCATATATAATATTACTATCTTTGGCCCGCGGTTTCACCCGCGTAGTCTTCGTTCCCGTGGGAATATCAAGATAAAAAGTACCCTATGTGTGTTATTCCAGGGTCTAAACTATCTTCATACTGAATTTCAGCTCAATCGGTTCTGTAGTTTTGGCGTGAAAGAGTTACAAACATCCATCCATCCATCCTCACAAACTTTCAGATTTAATATTATTATTAGTAAGGTTATATATATTTTATGTTAAAGTAGTCAACAGAAATATTATTTTATCAATCTCTCGTGATCGTACATAAATGGTTCGGACACAATCAAAACTATTACAAGTTGCGAGATAAATTCCAGTGCAAGTTCTTATCTTCAACAAACCAACCCACCCCTATTCTTGCTAGTTAGTCTAGCATAGGGTTAACCGAGAATGCTGGGGTCTGACCGTGACGACCAAACTTGCTCGTACTTCTTGTAAAATTTCCGTTTCGAGGGAAATGTGAACTAAGTTTCAAGTCCGCTGTATAATAACGAACCTTGCATGCGACTATGTAGAGGTAGCGATAAAAGTGTTAAAAATTGATAATTATTATCCAGCAAAAATATAAGCAAGCGGATTAGCAAGTTGAAGTGGCATAAGTTGCAAGTGGCATAATGGGCAGGGCACAATAGTATGTACAAATACATACAACTGGTGGCCGATGGGGCTGTTAGTTTTTCGAATGAAAACCACGGACCAGCAAGCGCAGAATTGGACCACACACAAGGTGAATAGACAATCTAATAAAAACAGCAGGAATAAGCTGGATCCAAGCCGCTTACAACTGGACTAGATGGGAATCTATGGAGGAGGCCTATGTCCAACAGTGGACATCCTACGGCCTAAGGCTGGCATATTGACGAAAAGAATAACTGACAGAAATTCTATACTTACTAGTATTAAATTTTAATTAGTCCTAGCGTGGTACCGAAATAATTAAATATATACAGTTATCGATATGTTTAGTACAATAAATATACCTCTCAAAAAAAACGTGTGAATACACTATAGGTACACTTAATATCGGAGGTTGGTTAAAATGGAATATTTGAAGTAATAAAATCAAAAACAATGTCGCCAGGATAAACAATTCTGAATGATTGTAAAACAACTCTAAGATCAAATCAAATCAGTTCCGGCCGTGACTGTACTTCTAACTTTTTAGTGGTCATTTGCTTAGAGGAACTTGATACAAAGTTAGTAACAGTCTCGGGTTCAAAATAACAAGGATTTTGAGGGGTGAATCTTGTAAACAACCAGAAATGGGAACTTTTGTACGTGATCTTTGGCTAGTGATGTTTTAGTCGCCCGTTATCACTTTATCATATAGGACTGTCTATGTTGCGACCACACCCGCTGAAAAGAATATGATCTGTGTTATTAAAATAACACAGATCACATTTCTACGATATACGATCTATATCTATACGATCTGCATGTTATTCAATTTCATCCCATTCGGTTCAGGAGCTGTGGTTATCATGTCAGTGGTAAGGAGTGGTTTTTTTACGTAATTCTCCATTGACGACGCATTTAAAAACGGCGGCTATGTTAACCTAGACTCTCCAAGCGATGGGCTATGAGTAGTCGAGCCTTGTTATATCGAAACCTATTTTTTAACATTAGTGTCAGGCACACAGGTAATTTATTGCATCAAATAGGGTGTGGTATTACGAACATGTAATCGCGTAACAACAGCAGTAAATTTTGCTGTCATACGTCATTTATTGTATGCAGTTTGACAGCTGACATTAAGCAATTAAACGCTTTCCACACTTCCACTGCTGTCCGTAATAAGGGGGCCGTATTATTAAAAAACAAAAGACAGCTACAAATCAAATCAGACAGCACCATCCTGTGGTTAGCTGCGAGTCCCGACCACACAACCGCCGGGACTGCACCGTCGAAGCAGAGAGTAGGGAGCAAACTTTTGCGTAGAGCCTAACGAACCAGGGGCCTGATGCCCGGATACAAAGTTTGTGGAGACAACTTTAATGGGTACGGTTGTAGGGAGCCTGAAAGGCTAACAAATAGAAACGATACAACGTACTACAAGTAGATTATTGGAACATTGCATTGAAATCAGTGTGTTTGCATTTAGTTATTAATAATAATATGGGACAACATCCACACACGGTCATCTGGTTCCAAACTAGGCTAGAAGCCTGTACTATGGTAACTAGATGACTGATATACATACTTAAATACGCTTATAACAAACAGACACAGATCAAACAGACATGTTCATGCACACAAATGTTTGACCTTGCCGGGGATCGAACCCGACCGAGCCAACGGCACAGAAAGCAGAGTTACTACGAGTACCATCTGTGCCAACCAGGCTGTCAATTGATGTAATTTTTATCAAATTGGTCACAATATGACACTTTTGCAAGTTAATTAAGCTAATGAATAACGAATCTACCGTGCGTAGGTAAAAGGTACCTCTACAGAAGAACACACGGGAAAATGATTATAATTTTCCCGTGTGTTAATAGGGCTTAATTGTTTCAACTGATCGTTTTACAATAATAAATGTTACATTCGTTTTTTTTTAAGGTGCCGCGTAATGTCTATTCAGAAGTTTCTTAGCATCTTTCCCCTCTATTTAATAATTGTCTTTATAATAATGTTCTTTAATAAAGTAGATGTCATATAATAGAATTTGAATTTACCTTGAGTCGTACTTACTGGCTCCTTTTTTGTAGAACTACTTGCGGTGTCTTTCTTACCTGAAAAAAAAGAGGAGCTTTCTAACATTCTATTACCATGTATAAATAAAATTATAAATTAGATATTATAAATAATCACCAAGTTCAAATTATGTTATAGTTAGTATCTAATATTAATTATTTAAAATATCTAAGACAAAAGACAAGACCCGCCAAATTGTTCATGAAAATAAATATTAATTTTCATGAACAATTAATTTTGAAATCTTAAAACTTGTTAAATTTCAGGGTCAAAACAATTTGGAACAGCTCTTCGTTCTTAAGTCTTAAGAGAAGACCGACAGTAGGAATTAGAGCTGCCATTCATACCCTTAAAGTGCTATCCTGGATTGTACCCCGGGGAAATTATGGACTTAACACCTGACAACGTTCAAATTTTAATGCCACCATCACGCCCGTCCCCTTTTGGTCTCGAATAAATTAACGCGTTTTTGTTATTTTGCCATTTGTAATTGTGCAGGCGTTTTGCATGTTTTGGTGTATTACATTTGCTGCGCTGAAAACCTACTAATGTTTTACACGTGTCACAAACAAGTAAATATTTGTTCAGGCAAATTTCAGCAAAATCACTCGTTCCCGGAATTATATATCTGTTTTAATCTAAAGTACCAAGTTTTATTCGCCTCCCCGCCCGAACATTTGGTCCTTCGAGCCGGATGTTATCCATATTCCTTTTTTCGTTTTTGTTTTATTGCATTTATACGTGATCATTGTTACATAGCTATTTTTGGGCTTAGCTATTTTTTTTGTTTTAAGAATTAGCAGTAGCAGATTTGTTAGGTACCTACCTGCTACTTATCTACCTGTCGAAGAGAAGGTTTACTAAATATTAAGTAGGTAAATGAACATCTTGAGCTACAAATTGCTTGATCAAGGTTAGTGTAAGTACCAAAAGCCTTTAAACCAACCTCTTACAAAACAAGGCCCAAATCAAAGAAAATACCTACCGTTTTGTGCTCGAATTATCGTATTATAGATACCCTTAGGTCTGTTATAACAAAGACTATGAAGTGCCTCTGTCTTGTTTTTTATTGATATTCCATTGATATTCGCATTTGAAGTTAGTATTTGGAAGAGCAACAAGACATAGTACTGTATGATTTTCAATAACTATTTTTACAGTAGCTAACAAAACCCTTTAACCATAAATCTGGTTACAGCTTCATAAACTTCCCAGTAAACTATTAAAACCAGAGAGCTCAATGTGACCTAACGAATCTTTTCGCATATTCAGTCCCTGTAAATGTGCTATACTCGTAAATGTACGAGCATTTTCGTTTACATCGTCGTATCCGTGCCGGAGACGTGACGAGCCGGACGTGCTGTAATTTGTGACGGCTGCTTCACCCAGATAAGGGTTTCAAGTGCCTTTCGCGTGTACTTACATAATTTTCATGAAGAAGTTCGACTTTTTATATTATGCTAATGCTGAAAAAAAATCGGTAGGCATTATGTGAGATCGTAAAATAAAGGCTCGATAAAAAAGAGTGAATATTAAGTTTAGACTGCTGATTATACAGTACTGAACTGTAGAGCATCTTTTTAAAAAAAGAACATTTTTTTTGACTGCCTGTGCCGTAGGTTCCGGGTTCAATCCCCGGCGAAGTCAAACATTTGGATGCAGGAACATATATGTTTGATCTGTGTTTGGGTGATATAAGCTTATATATAAGTATGTTATCTTTATTTGTTTTGTTTTTATTTAAAGAAGGATATTAATTTAATTCAATTTTAAGACTAAAATTACATATTTTATTGCTGTAAAAGTTACCTTTGATGTAAACCTCGCCTGATTGAGATAATATATATATATATAAACATAACATAAACATACATTCACGCCTTTTTCCCGAAGGGGTAGGCAGAGGTGTACCCAAGACTCAGTCCCATAGTAGATACCTACAACCACATTTCGCCGGTATGTTATTGGTCCCATGTAATAGGGGGCGAGCCTATTGCCATCTACAGGGCACAGTTCCAGACTCCAGGTCGTATAGCTGTTTATAGAGCTCTTCATAGAAAAGCAAGATCCAAATGCATTTGAAATAATAATATGATGGCTTTAACACCCCCAACGAACACTTGCCGGAGAATAGTGTGTCGTGGAGAGGCGATATTGCTATGCATAAACGTGCAGGCTCTTGTTATACGAACACTTTTACGGTCATGAGACATGTTATCGGGCGATAAAACAATTCGTTATTTTTATTTTACTCATAAAAATATTAAATAGGTTAGGACAGCACCTCTGACTATAATTTTATAATCCATTATCTAGACTACGGTAGTGTTTTAGATGAGTTCTACAAAGAAAAACGGTGAGAGATAATATTTATTTTAAACAATGTGTTCAAAAAGGAATAAATAGTATTTATTACTCAAGGAGATGAATCTACCTACCCATCAAACAGCAACTTTTTAAGAGTGTCAAAATTTAAAACAAAAAATGTCGACATCTCGTACAAAATATTATATTAGCTGGCCGGTTGGTTTATATGGTTAGTCGAAATTATTTTACTCGAATTTCGAAGATATTTTTTCTGCAAGTTCGGTGGGTAATTAACCGATATAAGTATCACTGCACCTTTTGTATCTTTTTGTAACAACTTGTACAAAGTCTTTGAATAGGGCCATTGAAATGAAATGAAATGAAATAATTTATTTGCTAAAAATGTGGTAGGTGTACAGTTGTTGGGTTATTTTATATTTAGTTCAACACATTTTGCCAGTATGATCTCTAGCATGCAAAAATTTCTTAAGTAACTTATAAATAAATAATGTCATAATTAGTTTAGGATTAAAAATTAATACATTAAATTGAAAATTTTGTAGTGAAATAATAACATTCATGTCAATAAAAAATTTTCAGCCATTTGTAATGATCATCTACTTAGGTATTAATTTCTTCATTGGTACAAAGTGGATCCATGTACTGCACGACAAGGGTTGGCGAAAACTTTAATATTGGCGGTTCAAGAAACCGCAGAACTTCACCCCACTAAGCCTTTCATTAACTCTGCAGACTTGATACGTAGTGGAACTGCGATGAAGTACCTTCTTGCTGCAGATATTCAATAAGTACCTACTCAGTTGTATTGAAGTTAGTTTATGTAACCTAGTGGTCTAGTTTGTTCATGTCTGTGAAAGTTTTCACCGTGTAGAGACAGAATATTTTTACTTAAGGAAGAGGTAATTGAGAGGATTATGACGATGAAAGCTCCGACAAATTATGATGAGATGGACAACCAATACAGGTGATTCTAAGCCTTTGCAACAGAGATATTGAGCTGAGCTGTGTAGCAAAGATTGATAAGTATTTACCAATCATTTTCGTTCATTTTCTTAGTCATCAAGCTGATTTGGTGAATATCAAACATCAGCTCTATCTACGTAGGCAATTAAATCAAATTTTTGGTGGAAAAGCATTCTAAATTACAATCATATTTTTATATTAAGTGTTAAAAATATTTTAATGCTTTTAGAATTAAATTTCCTTCTAAAGTTTGAAGCAATCGAGTCACTGATCGCTGCATGAGCGCAGCCTGCAGTAATAAAATATACGCTCACGTGTCAAAATGCTCCAGATTTGTATGAAACATACATAACATACATTCACGCCTTTTTCCCGAAGGGATAGGCAGAGGTGTACCCAGGACTCAGTCCCATAGTAGATACATCGATACGTAGATAGATTTGTATGAGGTGATATTATTATGTCGTAAGATAATCGAAAACCCGAATCATTGCAAAACAGCTATTTTTAGAATCTTTGCGAAAATCTAATGGACACTATGATAATCGCGAATTACACTCTATGAGCATTGATTGGCTGATAAACATGACGAATGCTCTGATTGTTGAAAATCGATATCAGAAGTGTTACTCGGTTAGGATAGGTTTGGTAGTTTATATTAGCCAATCAGTATTCAAGTTTGCAATTATCCTAGGGTCCATTGGATTTTCGCAAAAATCATAAACGATGATCGAGAAATTTTTTCCTAGTTTCCAATTATCTGGTTTTTCGCAATCGTCCCAGGTTTTTCGTAAATATCAGCTTTTTCCCATTATCCTGCTACACATACATGAGAATGAACTGCGTAACTTTGTAATGAAGGTATCGTTTGAAGTGAGTACGGCAAGTAGGTATATAAGACATGTTTATAATACGTTAGCAAACCTCGTGTAAAAACCACTGTTATTGTTTTAAGCATCTGGTTAAGGCAGTTCAATTATATCACATCAATTGCCTACCCACTAACCATGTCCAAATAGAATATGCTTTTGGAAATCAAAATAAAATCTCAACTCCGTTTAAACAGATTTACATGAAATCGTTTTCGTTATTTCGGTAAACAAAAGACTTAATTACAAATCGCGTAAACAATCAAACGACGTTGGTAAACGTACCTACGATCTATAGGTACAATAATAATTAAATACTGTCGTTCGCTGAACACAAATCTAAGCTCAAAGCAATTTTCATGTAATTTATGTGGATTGTTGCGACTCTCACAAACAATAGCCGTAAATAACACCCTTCCATTGAACATAGAAAAGTACCCATCCATCCCCCTTTCGCGTAGTGAAACTAAACGGTCATAAAAACTAAAGCATCGTCCGTTGCGGAGTGTAATCCACTTAAACACAGTACCCATTGAACAAACAATGGCATGTATGATGAAAACCGTGTAATGATACGCGAACAAACAATGTTCAACGTTGATGCATTGTTTGCATTAGTAGAGTGACTAGACTACGCTAGACGGTCGACATTATTTATTTTTACACTACACAGAGATTATGACCTCAAGGGATTTTCCATAATTTTATGGCAAATATTCCTATTGAACCTCTCCTTATGGGAGAGGCCTATGTTCAGCAGTGGACTTCCTGCGTCTGAGATGATGATGATAATGATTCGTATAGAAATGGATTAATTATTTTTGGTCTGAACATCAATCATCATCATCATGAGCCGGAAGACGTCCACTGTTAAACATAGGCCTCTCCCATAGAACGCCATAAAATATTCATATCAATTTCACCCCGGACACTCGACTCAATTCCATACAAAAATCGCGATATAACTACCTACTACACAGACACTGCACACATGGATTTCTCAGCGAAGCGGGGCTCGTGGAGAGCTCAATCTCGCTCGCAGGGTGAGGAACGCCCGATTGGTGGGCGGATGACAGTGTCCATTCTATACGTAGTGTTATTATCTGTTCCGTGGTATGGTTCTTAATATATTGTGGAGCTAAAATATATATACATACTGTAGGTTACGTATGTGAATACCTACATGGAGCTCTCACATTCTAACATCTTTTTATGTGGTTGGATGTTGGAAAATATAAAAAAACAATGTGTTACAAAAAGGTGCAATTAAGGACTACATTTACTCGTTAAACGAAATAACGCATGAGAAACAATTGCGAAATTCGCAAAAAAACAAATTTATCGTTCAGCTGATCAATGTTTTATGAGAAGTCAATAAATTTGTCACGCAGTGTTCCAGCTACTCGCATGAATCAAACGCTCACTTCAAATGCCGGATTTGTGCATTACGCTCGGCATTAAGTATATTAATGTGGGATGTGCTAAAATCACGTGGACACTGGACATGCCATTACTGACGTTACAATTAATTAAAGTTGGGCAGTCAAGAACATCCTTATGTATGAGTCATTGAGAGTGCATTGTTAAGTAATTTAACTTTAAAACTCTGTGTTAAGAAATATCCGGAGGAATAATTAATCAAAAAGGCTTATAAGGGATTTAGTATTATAAAAGTACTCGCAGAAATAAATGCGAGACATGCCTTTGATGAGTTTAATACGTATATATGTAGGTATGTAACTTCAATTTTACCTTTATTTTTACTCTAAAAAAGGTCAATACTCCTTTTAAAGCATTTATTGGATTGGATTTTAAAGCAAACAAATAAAGTAACCTCATACAGGATGGCATTCGTAGCTTCAATGTATTTTTAATTAAACAGATTACTGTACAGTTACAGGGAGCCCCACACTCGTGTTTAGTATAAGTCATGTCTAAGCTGTAGATATAAGTAGGTATGTTCTATCTGTTATAGTTGAAGACGTCTGGTCATTTTGATTAAGATCGCCTAAAAGTGACTTGCTTAAAGAACTGAAGAAATCAATAATAGTACCACTAACGTGTTCATAGTCTCAAGTTTTAAGAGTATTATTATTATTGAACCTATTTAAGGTAACATAACTTATTCATGTCTATTTAATGTTTCGGTAAGCTTATACTCATAGCTCATGACCGTTGAAAATTATGTATAAGGTGATTATGTAAGGTTTAAGAAACTTTACATAAAGCCAATACACGAGTTACCTCTGCGAGTAGTTATAGAGTTAACGACTGGGTCGAAAATATCTCTTGAAAATACATAATACAAACATCGGTAATGCGCCGCGTTGTTTCGTTGTTTCCTAAACTTGGCTGACACATTGCCGTATGTCTTAATCCAATGTTAAAAAATATTTTGATTTATAACTTGCAAAACAAGTTGTTATAGGTAGAAATAATGAAAGAAATAAAAATAATGTTAGTAATTCAGCATTATACTCCCAAAAAGAATTCTCCCAAATGAACTTAGCAAACCCGACCGGCAGCTCTCTTGTGCAAGTAGTCAGTAGGTACCAGAGAACCGAGGGTGACTGCATTCTGTTTAATATTGCATGCAAGCTACGTGAACTGTTTAAACTAGAGTACCGCACGTGGGGTATGTACCTTGATCTCGTTTAATGTACTAACATTTTTTTATTTGTACTTTTTTCTGTAAGGTTTGAGGGCTTTTACTTCTATCAAATAGCTTTACCCCGCGGTCATCATCAATGTAGCTATTTACTATAATTATAACGTGTGGTATTCTAGGATATTATTTCCTAATGTATCTACTAAACACCTCTTTTGGCTTAAGCTAGGAACACATTTGTATATAACTCATAATATATTAATTATATTTAGATCTAAAATAATACACGTCGCTTATTTTATCCTCGATGAACCTGCCTGTATATATAAAAATCTGTCTCAAAAAAAAATATTGCAGGGCTGTGTTTAGAGTCCTTAACATCTACCTGTCAGATATTTTCATATACAAAATAGCCTAGATACTCGTAATTTTAGTGGAATGTCAGTATTGTAGGCGTCAGTTGGCGTAGGCGGTTTGCTCCGCTGCATAACTTGGTCAGGTCAGAAATTATGTGTGTTTCAGTGCGTCGTTAATTTTCACTTCATACCTCCCCCAAACGATGACCTTTCTATGAACTTGTCTATATTTTCGTGTTAAAAAATATTTATAGTACAACCGTTACATAATGTTGATTAAAATCTAATACCAAATCACCCTCTGTTTCCGTCTACCATACACCTACCTATTTAAAAGCACGGTGAGTCATGCCTCCCTTTATAAAATTGTGATAGGTCATGGACTACTTAAGGTTATTTTATGACTTATCAATCAACCTCATAATAGAATGACGTAGGCCATAAAATTTTTGACGCATTATTTTGTTTCGTAACTTGTATTCTATTTGATATTTTTAGATGCCTGATACTTTACTAAACGGAGAGTATTCCGAATAAATCCAAGCTTGAGTGCCTTCCCTTCTCTTCACATGAGATTGTGCATGACAAGAGCACTCCACAGTCAAATATAACTGGAAATGCACTCTCGCACCAAATATTCTTAGTACAAATACTTTCCTCATTAGAATGTCTGAGAGCTTCTTGGCCGAAAATGTATTTCTTTGGCAACCCTCTGTGAGACCTATGTAAATGCATAAATATGTGTGCATTCTCTTCCCCCGGGATAACCACTGGTAACATGTGTTCTCTTTGTACGTTTTAGAATAATTTGTGGCTCTCTCTTTAAATATATAAGATGGATTTTAATGGCATCTTGAAGAGTATGTTTAATGTTAGTAATTGGAGTGCTATATTAAAGAATATTTATAGCTTTCTTAACATCTTTTGTAAAGTATTACAATGATGTGCTCTCTATACAGAACCTTAATTTGAGCAGTATTCAAACTTGTCTGAATCTGTCAATAGTCTTTCGATTTAATGATGGAAAAAATCATGACCATTTTTCAATCATCAAACCTACGCTCGTATGAATCAGTATTGGAAAGCATTATTCAAACACAGTGCAGTTTGTTTAAATTTTCCATTGGCCAAAGCTCCCCTCATAAAGGGGTAGAAGCGTCAAAGCCAGTGGGCATCAGACGTAAAACAAAGCACCGTTTCAGGCTTCTATATCAAACATCATGTAACATGGTGAAGAGTTAATCCGATTAATTTACAGTGTACCTATAGGAAAATTAAGTCACATAAAGTGTAAGAAATATCTAGAAATATATGGTAATAATATCTTGTTTAATGTACACCAGACACAAATACAATGTTAGAGTAAAAAATATGCAAGGCTAGTGATGAATTATGGCTCTGAAACGTGGTCTCTCACTGTGGGCCTTATCAGTAAGCTCAAAATAGCGGAACGAGCTATGGAGGCTATGCGCGGGATTTCTCTGCGAGATCGAGTCAGAAATAAGGAGATCTGTGGACGAACGAAAGTAACTGACATAGCCCAGCGGATTAGCAAGTTGAAGTGGCAATGGGCAGGGCACATAGCACGTAGGACGATAGCTGTAAAGTTCTCAAATGGAGACCACAGTCCAGCAAGCGCCACCCACAAGGTGGACAGATGATCTGATAAAGACAGCAGGAACCCGCTGGATGCATGCCACTTACAACTGGGCTTGATTGAAATCTATGGTAGAGGCCTGTGTCCAGAAGTGGACGTCCTATGGCTGAAATAATGTTTTCGTTTTTTTTTTTTTTCAGTTTTTTCCATACACCGGGTATAGAAACAATTAATGATAAATCATCAAGTTAACATTTTTATTTACATCCGAGAGCTGACGTTTGAATAAAATAAAAAAAGACAATTTCCTCGCGGTATTTCTGCGCCATCAAGATAAGATCAGCTTAAAATATTTCGGTACAGTCGATATTCCTATCAGGTTGAGAGAATAGTGAGTAAAACCGGTCCCGTGTCCCTGCGCGCCCCGGGGCGAGGCAGGGTTGAAATTACGTAAGCCCCACCGATCGCAACTTGCTACAATTTTTCAATCGCACACCGCTCCGAGCATAAACGCTCGCTCGCTCAAATTGAGGATGCTTACTCATAATTTAAGATGCCATAAATGGGTTAAACTTACTGCCTTTATAGTATAGGTATGTACGATATTCAAAGCGTATCATAGCTATGACAGATTTGACACAATCCTATGGAAAATTTTCAAAATCGATGTTTTGTATATATTATATAGTAAGGATATAAATGTATATATAAATTTATATCCTGATATTTTTATAGTGAAGTAAACTATGTTTCTGTTATTTAAGCTTATCTTATAAACTGACGGTTTTTTCATTGTGACCTTCAAAAAAATCCCAGTTTTCCTCGAGTGATTAGACGTTCACTACAAAAAAAAATTAAACAAAAATATAATGATAGGGTTTATTTAGATTATTTCATCTTTAAAATATCAGGATATAATAACATCAAATAAGTTTACTATATTCGGAGGAAACAGGAGAATAAAAATATCGATTTGGTAAATTTTTATAGGATTTTGTCAAACTGCTAAGAGGTCCCCATTTCTGGCTCATGCGTTTCGATGGGTAGGTATTACCTGTTTATTAAAGATATCAAATTGTAAATAAATTGATTTAAAGACTATAGCTATATTTTGCTTCCTAGCAAAATACCTATATAAGACATAAAACAGTATTTAGGAGTATACATAACATCTGACAGCTATGTGAAATAGTAACTTGGATGTTTAATAAATTAAAATAAAAGGCAAGACATTCAAAAACAATGTTAAAATTTCAACACTAAAATTCGTTGCTAAAATGCACCGTTTTATTTACAAACAAATAATAATTTTCATAATGGCCACCCCATTTTTCAAGCGCTTAATTTCCCTCCTCAGTCACGGCTTGAGACAAAAGATTGATATATTCTTCCTTTTTCATTAACTTAAATGATTAATTCTCGCTCACCCTGTTTTATTCACCTTAAGCTAGAAAACTGTGATGATTTTTTGTAAATAAACTTTTTTTTTCAGGCTTAGATAGCGTCACAATTTCGTAACTATCTTACTAATATAATAAATGCGAAAGTTTGTCGGTCTAAAATTGTGAGTTAGTGGGAGTGTGGGGGTGTGTGTGGGTGCGTTTGTTACTTCTTCACGTCAAAAGTACTGAACCGATTGGACTAAACTTTGATATGTAGATAGAAAACTTAGACCCTGAAATAACACATTACTGTCTCATTCCCAGCGGGTGAAACCCATATATTTAAAACTAGCTGTGCCTGCGGCACTAGTTTTAAATAATATTTTTTTTAAATAATATTATTTTAATGAAGTGATTTTCATAATAACGGCCAAAATGACGCGGTCAAATAATGCGCTGCAGCAAAATGAATAGGGTTATGTATTTAACTAATAAAACAACTTCATCACAAACATAGATAACCAAATCGTCAATAAATATTTGAATATTTACACCACACAAGCAAACATCGAATCATACCCCTTAATATCATTCGATAGAATTCGATGGCAAAATATAACGTAATTGGTAAAATCACTGCTACGACAGGTACACCTCATGGGACGCTACCCCATCGAGAAGTACTTATAGCATGTGAGTATGTTTCCTATACGCGAGTTTCATGTTTGCAAATACAGTTTACGGTAATGTTCCTTTTACATGTAGGGCGTACCTACATGTAAATAGGTTTAGGGTCATATGAGTAATAAATGTCATAAAATCTCCTGAATGACGCTCTGTTTAAGACCATATCACAGTGTTGGCTTTTTCAATTCAAGTGACTTTTCATTAAACCCTCTAATAATAATTTATTTATTTCAGGCAATACTTACAATAAATTATAAGCACCGCAGAGGCCCACATCTGCTCGTATTGACTTGTCTATAAGTCAATACGAGCAGATGTGGGCCTCAGACCTAAAGACTTATAAACCTTATAGACTACACACATAAAGTTACATTCTATTATACTAAACTAGCAAAAAATGTATCTATCAATAAATTGTTTTATTTAATTAAATAGTTTATTTTTTTCCTTTGTTTTTTATATTTCACTATGAAAAAACAAAGGGTTTATAAGAAAATTAAAATGACAGGGACATAGGGTACTTCACTACAAAAATATCAGGATATAAATTTATAGAATGGGTTAATTATATTCAGAGGAAACAAGGGAATACAGAACATCTATTTGGTAAAATTTTCACAGGATTATCAAATTAAATCAAAACTCAATGTCATTCGTACAAAAAAGTGATTCATCGTACGCCAAATCATTGATTTCCTTTCCCGATTAATTGCGGACAATTATTTTTGTATTCCATAATAAATGAGGGAAGTGGTTTAACGTGTTTACTTAGAGGGAAACATTTGATTTTCTTTGTGATCTAATTGATTCGATGATATTGACAGTTGTAATATAATTGCACAGGAGTTAGGCATGTAAAACTCTACATAATAAATCTAATAATAATAAACATACTGACACATATAGTAAGAAGAGTCACAAACGAACAAATGTCCACGCCAAATCTCGGTTCAAGAAAATACTGCACCGACTTTTGAGAATAATTCTTTCAATCTAAATTATGCCTTAATTTTTTTACATCTGGATGTTCGTTTTTTTTTTAAAGCGCACAGTGCCTTTATTGAAAAAAAAAAACAAAACAATACAGCTACCTACTTACTATTTACAGTAATTAAATACACTATGCCATAAACACTTTGAAAATCGACAGGCCGACATGTCAGTCTATAGAAAATCCTTAGCACTTGGATTTTCTATGTCAGTCTATTGAAAATCCTTAGCACTTGGATTTTCTATGACATGTAGATGGCAGCATACTCCAGATGCTGGTGGCATTGCCACGTTAAAAACTAATTTAAATATTTATATAATTTTTTACTTTCATAGATTTTTTTTTACTTATCTCCTGTCAACTCAGAACACTCTTATCCTGAAGTTTGTTTCCCATTTCTATTCGACTTTGTTTCTAATACTATTATATTCTACCTATACCTGTAACCAACCGCTTGTATCTACCTAGACTTCAAGTCCTTGATGTTTTTTTTCTTTATGAAGCATATGAAAGTAATTTTATACTCCCTAACGTGTTTACTCGTATAGTCTAAAAAGTATACTCTATAAAAGATAGTGATGTAGACCCATATACTCATTAAAATTCTCACACTTAATTATGCTAATTTTATGTAATAAATCAATCGGCGCTCTTATCGGTTGTAAAGTTGACCTAATGTATTAACATCAAAATAATCAAAATAAATCAGCCACTCTGGCGGTATAGATTTATATTATTATAGATTTATTTAATATCCATTCAAATACTGGAGAGATAACTGTGTAGGCCCGTTAGCCCGTTAGCTTACTACTTTGGTAATTAATGGCGTCTAAGCTCTCTTTGTTTTGATAATATTTTTCAATTGCTAAATGACCCAAATAAGTTTAGATGTGCGTAGGCGTTTAGTTTCAAGATAAACTAGATTGTATGATTGTATGATTATGATTGATCGTAAAATAGATTGGTTCATTGTTTTCTTGTTTTTTTGAATAACCTAAATTTTAGCGCATGAACCTAGAAAAAAAGGCGGACAGAGTCTTCTTCAAACAAAAAGTAATGCCCCATAGTAATCCAGCTCACACACTTGTTTGAGGAGGGTCTACCTTGGGACGGTAAGGACTTTTGTACTAAAAGCTCGATCAGTAACCACTAAGGCTGACCCCTAGCTGCTTGTGCGCACTGTGTGCGTGCGTACTTTTTTCTCTAAGTTCATGGGTGTAATGAGTGCATGCCGTTATGTTTGTATTAGCAGGGTGGCATACCATAGTGCTTCACTTCTTGTTTTAGAAGACTCCGTCCGCCTTTTTTCTAGGTTCCTGTATTAGCGCGAATGTATTTAAATCTCATGTGCTGCTAAGATTTCAAAGATAGGTTTTGCATAGTTTTATGTAGATCTACGTTCCGGCATCCTAAGGGTTAAATAACTAACTGATCACCATCGACAAAGATATAAAAACGGCCTTCGACTGCCAAACTGAAGTTAAGAAGGCTAATCAATACCCCTAACGGTGGGTAGAATCCTGACGGGTTCTAATAGAGTTTTCTCCTCGTTGGCAGCTGCTCTAGTGCCAATCAAATTAGCCGATTGAGATAGGACTGGAGCGTTTAAACGAGGCACGGTGAAACGAAGCTCAATTCCGCGGCTAATCTCTGGATTAAATTCTTTCGTTCAATCGAGCGCTGGATTGCGAGTTGCGAGGCTGACGAATGATTTACAGGGTAAACGGTCTTCTTTCTGGCTAATGAAAGTTTTTTACAGATTGAGCTGCTATCTGGTTTTGATTTGTCATGTTCTATGTGCATCCTGTTAGATTTATCAATTCTGTGATAAAATAGGTTAAGCAAATTATGACACAAAATATGTTGAATATTGAAAACAAAATTAAAATATTTGGTCACTTTTGGACTCGCGCCATGGTTCCCAGAAGTACCAACAATAAATCGTGTTATGAAATTCTTTATTCGTATATTACGTGCTTTATAGAAAATAAGTATATCACATAATTATTACATAATGTAAAAGTAACCGAAGAATTGAAACAATACATATTAGATCGTTTGGTAGGACGGCTCAGTTCCGGTGATTACTTCCAATTATTGGCATTCAGCGCACATGCGACCACCATCCCTGTAATTGGCTTTATCGGAAGAAAGTATCCGTTTTATTGTGTAAAATTGGGTTTTAGTTCTAAGACTGGCCGATAATTAGAACTGTCTACGTTATTTATTAGAGTGAATACGTACGTGCAGAAAAAGTCTCGTATTGGATCGTTATTTTCGAGTCCCCTGATAATCTGAGATGTACGTAATTGTCTAGAAGCCCTAGTTTTTATTAAGTTCCATTCAAAAGGTTTTAAAGGGCTTTGAAAGTAATCGCCAATCGGCCTTCCTGCGGCTGTAATGAAAGAAATATCGCTACTAACTTACTAGAAGTTACTGTGATCACATTGTTAGTAACAAACTAGTAGACTTTGCTTATTTTTTAAAAACTGACGTAGACAAGAAAATGTTGAACAATATTTTCCAGGCAACGTCCGGTAGATAACCAAGCAAGCATTAAAATGTAGTTGTAGAGGCGTGAAGAGATTCAACAGTAGATATCGTAGATACCTGACGTCGTAAACGGCTAGAAAACGTAGTGGATAATACACGTTTATACAACCTCACGTCCTGAAGGTACTCTACTTGTAAACTTGGAAGTTATAAAATGTGAAAAGTTTCCGCATGAAGGTGACATGGGCAGGGGAGATGACGACGTTGGTAATGAGAAGACTTTTCTAACAACTAGGAGATTATTTGCTGAGTATGTGCAAGAGGAACATGTCCTTGAGGTTGTGTTGGTTACAGCCGTTTTAGCGACTTTCGTTAATTAGAAACATTTACGAAAGTCGCCAAATCGGCGCGTCATTATGCAAAAATGTCGTTCCTACATAAACTCTTTTTCCTAATTAAAAATTGTATTTTTTTTTTTATGATAGTGAGTGACAAGACGAGCAAATCCGGTGCCTGATGGTAAGCATCATGATTGCCCATATCAGACACAGTGCCACCCAGTGTTTTAAAGTTCAAAATTCTGCGCGGCACTGCACTGCGCCTGTCACCCTGAGATATAGAGTTGTTGAATCTCGGCATGCCCAGTAATTTCGCTGGTAACATTGCCCTTCATACCGGAACACAGTAATGTTTGCACATTACTGCTTGGCGGATGAATAACTGGCAAAGGTGTGGTACTTCCCCAGGCGACCCCCTGCAAGAGAGGCCTACCACTACAGATATTTTAATATTGGATTTTTCCATTAGGAATTATCTCAATAACTGTCTGGAGTCTGGAATTGTGCCCGGTAGATGGCAATAGGCTCGCCCCCTATTACATGGGACCAATAACATACTGGCGAAATGTGGGTGTGCCTACTATGGGACACTGAGTCCTGGGTACAACTCTGCCTACCCCTTCGGGAAAAAGGCGTGAATGTATGTATGTATGTATATTTTAAGGCTTTTATAATTTGTAAGAACAATTTTCGACCAAGACATGAAACTTTATCTCACTGAAACTCACACGCCACCGAGTCAGGTCCTCCAAGAGAGCCTTCGACCGTAGGCAGTAAATTTAATTTGCCTAAACTAATTTTGCGCCGAGGCAATGCTTTTTGGCAGCTTTAAACGAAGCTGTTCTGAAACATTTTGGAAAAGTCTCGTTAATTTATAATTAACAACTCAATAGTGAGATACATCGTAAAAATTTAAAGTTATCTTAGTTCTCTACCCATAGTCATACTATTTATTAACTTAAGTTTAAAAATTGTTGTAGTGGTAGGCCTCTTTAGTAGGAGGCCGCCTGGGGAAGTACCACACCTTTGCCAGTTATTCATCTGCCAAGCATTAATGTGTAAACATTACTGTGTTCCGGTCTGAAGGGCAATGTTACCAGCGAAATTACTGGGCATAACTATTAACTCAAGGTGACAGGCGCAGTGCTGTGCCGCGCAGAATTTTTAATTTTAAAACAGTGGGTGGCACTGTGTCTGATATAAGCAATCATGATGCTTACCATCAGGCACCTGACAGATTTGCTCGTCTTGTCACTCAAAAAAAGAAAAAAAATCATCATTTATTTTACCCTACGAATGGAGATTATAATAGGAATAGAATAAATCGGCGACTTAACCTGTTATTATCGGTCTCTCTGACTGAGTTGCATCCTCTCTTCACCCCCACTTCAGTTTTAATTACGTGACGAAAATAAGCGAATATATTATCCGTTTGCAAGGATTATTAGTGTATATCTCCATGCCAAAATTCATCAAAACTGATTCAGAGCTTTAGAGCCAGGCCGCACTACGGTTAACCACGCTCGGTTTTTAGCCGCGTCATTTTGTGATTCAAAGAAGTCAATCTCAAGGAAGTAAGCGCACGGATTTTCCCGCAACTGACTTGCGAGTAAAAAAAATAACTGCGCGCTACCTAAAACTGTAGTGCGACTTAGGGGTAAAACGAACAGACTGATAGAAAGAGTAACTTGGATTAATAATGAATTTAATAATTTATTCCTTATTTAAAAATGAACTAATTATTATGATAAAAATATGAGACTCGGCTTATATTTTTATGATAAAGTGAGGGGTGAAGAGGGGATTTGCATCCCCTTAATTAGAGAGACCAATAATAACAGGTGAAGTCGCCGATTTATTCTATTCCTATTATAATCTCCATTCACAGTAGGGTAAAATATATAATCTATTACCCCAAACACTAGCTTTTGAAATGCTTTCTTAAATCTAATTTCTCCTACCGCTGTTACCACCGCGTGTTTTGTTCCTTTTAAATATTCAAATGGGAGATTGGTAAGAGCCTGTAATGGTTGGTTAGGTGAGTGATGGATTCGGCGAGTTGCATTAATTTATGTAAAGTATCGGGTTACCGAGCACTCTCTATAAAACGTGATACCACTGGTGATACAAATTGTAAACGACTTTCTTATTGACACATAACGAGTTGGAATCTAATAGATCTCATTTATTAACGGTCATAGAATATAGTAATAAATAATTATCATATAACATGCCTAGTGTATTTTTCTGTGGGTTCAGTTAGAATTTTAAAAATTTGGATGGATTTAACATGTCTATTTTTTTACAGCTTTCTCAAAATACTAAGCGTATCTCACGCATGTATTTTTGCCAGTAATATTATAGGATATAATATAAGTCATATTTTCGCAAAATATAATTTACTAAAAGTTTCTAGTGAAAGTAGTAAACTTAAAAAAAAGCATAGAATAACAACAAAATCAGAATAAGGTGTCAACGATTCATGAAACACGAACACCACACATCAGCTTCATTTCTCGAAAGCATGCACGAGCTAGCATCATTGAGATCACTGACATACGCTGAAATTGTAAACAAGAAACATACCTTACCGTCGAACTGCAGTGCTTTAACCTGGCGCCTGAATTATTCAACTGTTCATTAACAAATCACGCCATCACTGTCTGTGCAAAATATTCGAAACGTTTGTTTTTGTATGAAGCTACACAATTGTTGGTGGTTCAGGGGAGACGCGAGGGTTCCCTGCGACCGCTCAGGGGTGACTGTTACTGTCACTGAGACGGAATTCACCCCGATGACGTCATTCTAGACCAATGGGGTGGGACTTTTCGCGCGTGCGCGTCCCTCTAGCTGTCGCGGCGCCTGTTCCCGATCTGTAGAAGCTGTATCGTAGCGTGTCGCTTTCATTGCTGCGTGAATTGTTTGTGCTCGGAAATAGCGCGTACTTACTCATCGACGTACATGCACATGAATTTCGGGAGATGTTTACGCTCTTAGTGAAGTACGCTTCTGGGGGTGACAGCTTTGAGAGCACCCCCGATGGGCCTTTCAAAGGACCAGCGGCACCATTCTTTTTGTAGGTTTTAGCGAGTACCGCGCTTTTTGTATAATTGAGATGCTCAGTATATGATTTAATTTTCCTTCTTTTGTGTCGGATATGCTTGTGATACAAAATTGGGAGTCTTTTGTTTTTTTTTTGCACAAAAATATTTCTTGACAAAAAGAAATATCTCTATCTACGTGTAATATGGGACCAAATCTAAAACTCATTACAGTATATTTTCCAATAATCAAGAGTATATTGCAATCGTCAATCCCCGACGCCTTGATGGATACGATCCGATCGGCGCCTAATCTTTCTCCAGCAGTTTTTCATACTCGATCACTTCACACGAAGGTGTTTAATTTGCCATCCGTCTTGTACCCTTGCACTCGGACTAGGCACAGATTGTATCGATGGCGTGATAGCTTAGGGTCAGATAATATATTAGTTCGGTGTATGTATCAAATGAACATTCATTTGATTAATTCCTTACCCTGGGTGTTAGGAAAAGCGGGTGAGGAAAACTGTTTTGGAACTACTTTAAAAAAGCTTAGTACGTGACCGTTCGATTATATTAAATCCAAAGACACATTCTTATCTTGTTTTTATGAAAACGCTTTACAGAAAAGATGGTATATCGATATTATATAGGATGGTACCTAGGTAGATTGTTGAGTACCTATTACAAAAAAAAATACTAGTATAAGTTCTATATTTATTACGTTTAATAACGACTTAGATGTTTCGGACAACTCCGAAACCTAGTTTCTCTGTCCGTCGCGAGTTGCGAGTCCTGCTCCTGATGTAGGACACCGTAGTTGCCTGAAACCTAGATTGAGCGTTTTCGACTTAAAAACGTGAGTCGATTAAATTTGTTATATGCATATAACATTCAAACTCAAACTCAAAACAGCTTTATTCAAATAGGTCATAATCTGACACTTTTGTACGTCAATGAAGATAAACAGTACTGAGTCTACCGTGCGTTCGGAAAGATACCTCTACAAGAAGAACGCGCAAGAAACTTGTAGGGCTTAATTTTTTCAACAGATAGTTTCACAATATTTGGTTTGCTTACATTCGTTTTCTTTGAAGGTGCCGCGAGGCGGCTATGCAGAAGTTTCCAGGCATCTTTGTCCTCTATGTACTGGTTGACTTTATAATAAGCCTTCTTTAGTAAAGTAGATTTTATATAGGTTTTGAATTTACCCTCTGAGAGCCCAGTTATCTCTTTGGGGATTTTATTATAGAATCGTACACTATTTCCTAAGAATGTCTTTTTATTTGTTTTAGATAATCTAAAGCTAGGTACAGCTATTTTCTCTTTATTCCTAGTATTAAAATTATAAAGGTCATTATAAGTATGAATAACACTCACAGTAGTTTTCAAATCGAACAGTAAGTACCGTCAACATTTATTTTTCTTTTATTTACAATTTACTACCTACTACCTCATAAAACGTAAGTAGATCCCAGTATAATTATTTATTATGCGTTAAAAGGGACACCTTGTAAAATATGCATAGTACATAATGTAGCACTAGTTGCCAGCTATATGAAGATACTTTATTTTATGTATTTAATAGTAAAGGGACGCTAAATGTTGTGGCTTCGGATGCTTAGGGTAGTGAATAATTAACGGTGGGATTTTGCAAATGTTCTCCTATTTAGGCACGATATATAGTGGTTTTTCACATACACATATACAATTTGGGTGGCTGTGTGGCCTAGATTTCATGAAAATGTAATTAACTCCCCGAAACAGCCTGCTAGAGACGAGCTGCAGATAAATTAATTATATTAACGTTTCCCGACTAAGCCCGAATTTTCATTTTAGAACGAATTCCAGATTTAATTAGGTATATTTATGTGCTATTTTTATCTGCCTCGTGCGTGTGCGACTGCCTCGGTGGCGTAGAGGGCGCATGCTCGACTGCCAATCAAGAGGTCCCGGGTTCGATCCCCAGGTCATGCAAAGTGTTTAATATTGGATTTTTCCATTAGGAATTATCTCAATAACTGCCTGGAGTCTGGAACTGTGCCCGGTAGATGGCAATAGGCTCGCCCCCTATTACATGGGACCAATAACATACTGGCGAAATGTGGGTGTATCTACTATGGGTTTGAGTCCTGGGTACACCTCTGCCTACCCCTTCGGGAAAAAAGGCGTGAATGTATGTTATGTTATCTTATTTTTATTATGGAAATTAAAACCGATCTATACAGTGATTTAAAATACTTTTTATCGCATATATTTTTATAAGTATTATTGTTTACTTCCAAGTTAATTTAAGGTCTTTCCTGTGACCACGAACTCTGCAAAGTTTTTGAAATGGCATTAATATGTAAATATGCTCAACAAAATCCGTGTTTCACAAGAGCTAAAGAGACCCTTTGTATACCAGGTAATTTTACTCCCGAGCTTTAGGAGGGAATAAATAGAAACCAAGTTATTATGGATTTTACACGTGACATGACGTTTTTTTTTTTAATTTCATGTTTGATTAATGTGATTATTTTATGGATTGATTTTATTGTAACTTTATTTTTTTTTATTTTATGCTTAACTAGTAGGTTTAAGTGTATTTTTTAATTTCAAACACAATTGTACTGATTGTTATTGAATAAATAAATGAATGACAAATGAACATACCTAAAAACAAAGGAAATGTATCGTGATACACTTCACTAAAAATGTGAGAAAATAAAAATTTTAATTTCATCAAAAAATCTTGGCTAACATCCTATACGTGCGACATCCAAAAAAATATGAACTCGTTGGTAACAGACAAAAGTTAAAAAAAAAAAATTACTTTATCCCCCAGAGCTTGAAAAGTTATTTTAGCCCCGCTCTGGTACGCAACAATGACGAACTTTTTAAGCCAAAAGAGTGAATAAGACGATTACTTCAATGAGTAACAATCACAACCTAAGAAATCATGATATATGCAGTGGGAAAGTGACAATAAAAACTTGCAAGTGGCTCTTCTGTACTAGTCTTTATTTCTCATGAGGAGACATTTCCACTCGCTTGCCATATGGCATATTATTATGGAAACTCTTCGTAACATAAGTTTCCCGCAAGGACGTCGTTATCTATAATGTTCGGTAGCTCGAGATCGGTGTAGACTGCCAGATAGCACGGGAAACGAGGCTCATGTTCCATATGGAACTTTAGTCCTCTATATTTGTATTACTTTTATGAGTAAATGAATATTATAAGTAAATGTTGAAGGTCTTTCGACTATAAGATTGACAGCCTCGTTGGCTCAGATGGCAGTAACTCTGCTTTCTGTGCCGCAGGGCCCGGGTTCGATCCCCGGCCAGGTGAAACATTTGTGTGCATGAACATGTCTGTTTGATCTGTATCTGGGTGTTATAAGCTTATATAAGTATGTATATCAGTCATTTGGTTACCATAGTACAGGCTTCTAGCCTAGTTTGGGACCAGATGACCGTGTGTGGAAGTTGTCCCATATTATTTATTTTTTTTTTTTATTAAGATAACCACACAAAAAAACAATGTCTATGAGGATAACTTATAAACTACTGTTAGATATGAGTGATCACGCATTCCTATTCTGTTATCCCCATTTACATCTATACTAATATTATAAAGAGAGAAACTTTGTTTTTTTGTTTGTAACGAATAGGCTCCGAAACTACTAGACCGATTTTAAAAATTCTTTCACTTATGGATAGCTTAATTCAGTGTGAGTGCCATAGGCTGTATGAGATTTTGAAAAAAAATAGGGATCCGTAAGAAAACTGCAATATTGTGAACCAAGGTGTTACATAATATAATTACCATATTCATAAATTTGCGTGCGCTGTGAAATGCATTGATGGTAGAATAATATAATGTACTAGGGGTTTGTAGTACTTATCAATATCTACAAAATAGTCCACGGAAATTTTATCCATCTATTTTGGTTTAGTCACAATAATCGAAACAGACATTATATGCATGCGCTGTGAAAAGTATTGGTGGTAGAGTAAAGTCATGTACTAGGGGTTTGTAGTACGAGTACTTATCAATCAATACCTACAAAACAGTATACATAGATTATATCCATCTTTTTTGGTTTAGTCACAATAATCGAAGCAGTGATTATTTTTCATGCGGTGTGAAAACTATCGGTGGTAGATTAAAGTAATGTACTAGGGGATTGTATTAATTATCAATATCTACAAAACAGTATACATAGATTATATCCATCTTTTCTGGTTTAGTCGCAATAATCGAAGCAGTGATTATTTTTCATGCGGTGTGAAAAGTATTGGTGGTAGAATAAAGTAATGTACTAGGGGTTTGTAGTACTCATCAATATCTTCAAAATAACCCACGATATATTATAACATGTGTTAAGGTTTGGTCATTGTAACAGAAATAGTCATTAATTTGCGTGCGCTGCGTAAACCATTAGGGTTATATCTATTAAAATACAATGTATCACGAATTTACTCCTGTTAATCGTCCACTATACCTACTTCTGCTACCCGTGCGAAGCCGGGGCGGGTCGCTAGTAATTAATAAAGAACTTAATGAAACTATGCTTCCGGAACCAAGTCGGAATGAGTACAACCCGGATGTTTTTTTGAACCCAGATTGATTGTTGATTTAAATCCAGGAGGGTTAAGTTTTTTGACGCAGGGATTCAAATGCAATCCCACATGAAGTGAAATTGCATCTGGACGCTACCGTGATTCGAAATACATGTAAAGCCATGTAAAAACATAATATTAAGTTGATGCCGGCTGTCTAAACGATAGTCTTGTCATGTCTGAGGCCGTTGGGCTATCTAAAAGCTTTGCATGCAAGAATGCAAGTATAGTATTTCCAGCACACCTTTGCCAGTTATTCATCCGCCAAGCAGTAATGTCCAAACATTACTGTGTTCCGGTATGAAGGGCAATGTTACCAGCGAAATTACTGGGCATGATGAGATTCAACCACTCATATCTCAGGGTGATAGGCGCAGTGCAGTGCCGCGCAGAATTTTGAATTTTAAAATACACATGGCACTGTGTCTGATATGGGCAATCATGATGCTTACCATCAGGCATCTGATGAGCTCGTCTTGTCACTCACTATCATAAAAAAAAAAAAAAAAAAAAAAAAAAAGCATCGAAGTATAATTCCTGTCACTGCATGGTTGCCTGGAAGAGATTGCACAGAGAAATAAGTCCGCCGATTGTTACACATTTTCTAGTTTTAATTTTTTATAAACATAAAAACATACATTCACGCCTTTTTCCAGAAGGGGCAGGCAGAGATGTACCCAGGACTCAGTCCCATAGTAGATACACCCACATTTCGCCAGTATGTTATTGGTCCCATGTAATAGGGGGCGAGCATATTGCCATCTACCGGGCACAGTTCCAGACTCCACTGTTATTGAGATAATTCTTAATGGAAAAATCCAATATTTAACACTTTGCCTGACCTGGGGATCGAACCCGGGACCTCCTGATTGACAGTCGAGCATGCGCCCTCTATGCCACCGAGGCACCGAGTAATTCTTTATTTTTGTTTTTTTTCTGTATTGTGATACCAAAGAGATATTCTATTCTATTCCATTCTTTGAAAGCACTGTTGACTACAGACCAAAGCTCAAACTATCGAATCTTCTAAACTAAAATACTAAGATAAATAAGGTAAATACTAAGCTTATAAACTAAGATGTCAGCTCGGTATATGAGTTAAACCGTCGCACGAGATTTATCGCTAAGATAGCTGATGTCGATGTAATAACTCACATAAGGAGCTGGACAAAAACTTGGCGAGACTTCATGCGAAAATGAGACGTATAATTTTTGTGACTTTTTCGTTTATGATTGTGAGTGACAAGACGAGCAAATCAGATGCCTGATGGTAAGCATCATGATTGCCCACATAAGATACAGCGCCACCCAGTGTTTTAAAATTAAAAATTCTGCGCGGCACTGCACTGCGCCTGTCACCCTGAGATATTGGTTGTTGAATCTCATGCCCAGAAATTTCGCTGGTAACATTACCCTTTAGACCGGAACACAGTAATGGTTTCACATTACTGCTTGGCGGATGAATAACTGGCAAAGGTGTGATACTTCCCCAGGTGGCCCCCTGCAAAAGAGGCCTACCACTACAACTTCCAAGAAGTGTTAGAGCCCCGAGTGGAAAATTCACGTAGGTATAGGGTATACCTAATGTTATTCGAGCAGTAATTTTACATTTCACTTATCAATTATAATAACAGTATGGAACACACTTTAAACACGTTCAAAATAAAATATATGGAATTAGCCCTTGAATATAGATTAAAATGTATGTATCAACTTTTTTCGCAATCTCAGAAGTCAACCAGAGTTGACTTTTCAGTATAAGTGGTTCAAAATGGTAAGTTCAATGATCTTTAAAGAGTATGCTAACATATAAGTCCTAACTCTATATTTCTCAACGGGCGTCGTAAAAATATCAATCATATACCTGAACGTTGAAACGTGCTTCCTACTAACAGTCTAACGAAAAATGTCGCAATTAGGATACTAAATAAGCATATTCGTAATAACTTATCTTAAGTAACACAAAACAAGCAATTGCGACATCCGCCCAATCAATATAACAACACGATACAGGGTCCATTGTTCAAAAACAAATTAATCAAATGATCAAATACAAATAAAAAGGTACAAGTGGAGGGTGACGAGTTGTTTGTCACAGTAAATATAATCAGTAAAGAAACTTACCATACAACATGAGACAAGTTACTATTATTAACCGCTAGCCGTTATTTCTGAAACGTGATCTCATGTCCTCAAGTATTTATTAAATCTGGCGTAATTGAGATATGTTTTTATTTTGGCGGGCTACTTAAATTATTTCATTTAAATCACGAGTCAAACTCATTTAACATAAAATACAATCACGCCTTTTTCCCGAAGGGGTAGGCAGAGACAAGGACTCAGTCCTATAGTAGGTACGTACACTCACATTTCGCCAGTAAGTTACTGTTCCCAGGTAATAGGGGACGAGCCTATTACCATCTACCGGGCACACCATTTACTGGGCACAGTTCCAGACTCCAGGCTGTCATTAAGATAATATCTAATGGAAAAATGTAAATAATACTTTTGCCTGACCTGGGGATCGAACCCGGGAACTCATGTTTGGCAGTCGTGATTGTATCCACTATGCCACCGAGGTAATCAATGTATATAATATTTGTTTGAAAATGTCATAGTTGCAGATGTGTCTACTTAAACAGTGTCCTTACTGTGTGTAGAATGTACCGCTGATTCGTCGCGCGGGGGTCCTAATCCAGACAGGTAAGCTGGTTTATCATCCCAAAACAAAAGGGGGCTGAGCACATAGGCCTATGTGTTCAATACGAACTAAGGTTTAATGAACAATGCGTGAATTATTTGACAGATATTTATTATGCAAATATAGCGAATTTGTGACACAATGTTATGAAGAATATATATAACACAGTCTTTAAATATATAACGTACACATAACATAATACAATCACGCGTTGTTCCCCTTTTTTGGTAGCCAGAGCTGTACCCAGTCCATTAGTAGGTACACCCACATTTCGCCAGTATGCTCACTTTTATACGGTTATTAGTTATTGGCACACCAGACCAAACCAGACTCCAGGCAATTATTGGAACAATTCCTAACGAAAAAACCTAATATACTTAGTCTGACCTAGGGATCGAACCCGGGACCTCATGATCGGCAGTCGAGCTTGTCAATTTAGACTGCCTCGGTTGCTTAGATGGTAGGAACTCTGCTTTCTGTGCCGCAGGCCCCGGTTTGACTGCCTCGGTGGCGTAGAGGGCGCATGCTCGACTGCCAATCAAGAGGTCCCGAGTTCAATCCCCAGGTCAGGCAGTGTTAAATATTGGATTTTTCCATTAGGGATTATCTCAATAACTGAGACTCAATAACTATTACCTATTACATAGGACCAATAACATACTGGTGAAATGTGGGTGTACCTACTGTGGGACTGAGTCCTGGGTACACCTCTGCTCACCTCTTCGGGAAAAAGGCGTGAATGTATGTTATGTTAAATTACATTAAATCATATTAAATCAAATCATTAAAATTATTCAAATAAATAATAATTACAATATTATAAAACAAACTGATTAAAATCTTCATATATTATATGGATGGATGAATGTTTGTTACTCTTTCACGCCAAAACTACAGAACCGATTAGTCTGAAATTTGGTATGTAGGTAGCATAGACCCTGGAATAACACATGGGGTACTTTTTTCCCCGATATTCCCACGGGAACAATGACTACGCGGGTGAAACCGCGGGGCACAGCTAGTAAAATTATAAATATTATTTATAGTTCCCATATACCGTAACTATAATATATCATATTATACAGACATTTTTATTGCGGTTTTAATTAAATGCCATATAATTTTACAACTTCTCAGAAACATCACAGACAATACAAGCATCTAACTGTTTATCTTTACTAGAGTGTGTTAAATATTTCTACAATAGCACACAGAAATAGCATACAGAAGAAATTGTTAAAAAAACTAAAACTATTTTTAAAACCAGAATGATTAGGTCCTTTACTAGATGTGTCTTTCGGTTATAAAGTAATAGGGTTTTAGACCTCTACATACAACATTTTAGTCCATCCAATCAGAGTCTTAAAAATGTAACAAATACCTATACAATATAATATACAATCACACACAACAACGTTTACATTCATTAGTGATAATTGTCTAATGTCCATTTCTGTACGTTTTATTAATTACGGGCAGGTAGACATATTATGTCGGTAATAAAAAATAGCGTTTCAGGTTTCAATTAGTGTACTACAAATCCCTCTTTTCATGCAGGATTTCAGGCTTCCGAAACGATGACCATCCATTTGGGTATTAATAAAATGAATCTCCATTCAGACGGCAACTTCATTTGGTGTCATCGAAAATGTAAATGAAAATAGTCTGCTCATTTCGGTGTATAATTAATGATTATTATTGATTCCGTGAGCCCTTAAGAGTGTACATGGCTCTCTAGAAATTTGAAACAATCCTATGAAAAATTTACCAAATCGATGTTTTGTATTCCCTTGTTTCCTCCGAATATAATTAAGCCATTCTATAAATTTATATCCTGATATTTTTATAGTGAAGTAACCTATGACCCTGTTACTTTAATTATTCTTATAAACCCTTGGTTTTTTCAAAGTGAACTTCCAAAAATCCCAGTTTTACTCGCGTGATTGGACGTTTACTACAAAAAAATGTAGAATTTTTAAACAAAAGAAAACTAAACATACTTTACTTCAACTTTAAAATATCAGGATATAAATCATCAAAAAGACAGGGGAATACAAAACATCGATTTAGTAAATTTTCCATAGGATTGAGTCAAACTGCTAAGAGCTCCTGTATCCTGTTAAGTAAATATATACCTACATACATACCACTTGGAATTGGCGATTATGGAGTTTGTTGAATCATACAATATTTTAAAATCGTTTTGATTTAGTTCGCTTTTCGCTTGCGATGAAAATAGAGACACCGTTACTTTAAAAGTATATGAATAAAAATTTGTAACTCTGGCTTATTTACGTTACAAAGTTAGGTTGATTTTGGGTTTGGACTTTCCCAAACTGCATTTCTGAGGTAAAGTGTCGTGAATCGCATAAAAAATAAAAGCCGAAGTCGATAATAAGTTATGGATTAAATTAAAATTTTTGCTAAATGCTTACTTTTATACGTTTTTTACTACTTTTATAGAGTTAATGAACCTTCTGGTTTTTTTTTATTCATCATCTTTAACGGATTTTGTCGTGAATCACTTATTTTTTATGTGTATATACGTATAGTTATGTATATACTATATATTATACTTATTATTTATAGCTTGCATTTGAAACATTGCAGTGTTCGTGGTTTAATGCAATGTAATAAGTAACAATCGTATGAACCTAAGACATCACTATTATTTTGTTTGGTTTTAAAACTTTACCTAAGATATTGGTTCTATATTCTACAGTAATAGATATCGAACATTGTAAGATATGAACAATATTATTTACCAAACTCAAAAGGCAAGACAATCTTGATGATACAGTCCAGGAATCCCATATTTATGCTAACCTTTCCCAAATTTAGGATCGTTTTAGGTGTGCCGGCTTACTTTATGAGACAGGGATCGGCTGCTTTCAATATAATATATTGAGATAAAGATAATATAATTTTTTCGGGAATACCAGTCATAAGATGTGTAGCTATATTTTTGGAATGGTCAAATAGCCGTTGTGGGAAGTGATAACCGTTGCGTAGGAACACCTTTTCCTGTCTATTTACTTCATTGCGGTCTCATAAGTCAATCTTAACAGCTTCGCTGTCTAAATTTAATACTTTATTTAGATTTTCATCTCTTCTGAGGTAAAGTATATTTGAACAAAAATATAACAATTTTAGTGAGTTTACACATTAGTAATGACTCCATTGAGCATGTTTTATTGTACTATTTATTCTACGTGAATTCTGCGAAAAACAAATAAATAATACGACAGCATCATAATATTTCAAGGCAATTTTATGATTATGGAAGTTTTTGTACATAATCTTGTACAAATACATAATTTTAAAGTTATTCGTCAATTAATCAAATATTAAATAGGAATACGAGATTTGAAATGATTATATGATTTTATCAGACTTGTTAATTGCTGGAATGAATGTGATAATCGAAATATTATGCTAAATTATTCGTTTTGGGCAGTATCTATTACAAAATTAATTTAAACGATGATTGTTTTCTCATTAGGGAGAAATCAAAGAGGGATCTATTTAAAATTAAAAAGCATCACCCGTCACCTATTTTTACAATCTATTTTAATTTCGAAGTCCTTATATATAGATACCATATTATTAAACATAGCTTTATATTACTCACAGATAATTAAACATAAGTGAAAGAATTTTTAAAGGCATTTCATAAGTTTTCAAGTTTATTCGTTACAAACAGACACGCCCAAAACAAATGTTCTCTGACTATCAATATTAATATGAGTTTACGTATATAATTTGGATATAATAAAAAATTAAGAGTTATATAAACTCGTAACAAAAACATAACTTATTACAATTAGAACATAAATAAACCACTACCTAAAGCAGAGACAAACAAAAAATACGGACATGATGAATAGACATGGAGATACTCTAAAACTGATATGAATCCAATCCACATTTGACAGAACACAGGGCAAATAAATGTAAAGAACGGGAACGATATTGATCGAAGCCTTGTCGTGCAAATATGAACTACCAGAGGTGGTAAAGATAGAATCGATAGAATGGTCAATGGTCCCATAACATTGGTATACAAAATAATAGCCATAGTAGTCAAAACTCCACCTACGTTCTTTTTTGCCGCGCCTGTTACTAAAGTCCGCTTCATAATCCTAAATCTTTGAAAATGATGTCACTCTCAATTTAAAATTAACCATTTCTAATTTTCTTTATCAGTTTCATTAATAAAATTAGACAAATGATTTGGTTTTTAATTAGACCCAACATTCGTTGATTCAAATACAAAAATATCTGATTCATTTATAATTATTATAATGAGAATTAACAAAGAGTTATCTGGACATTAATCCAGGAAAAGGAAAAGATAATGACCGTATTAAATCAGAACACAAATCTTTAGTAGCATGATGTGATTGCAGTCACTTACGGCATTATGACGAATCCTTTGAATCTTTTTTATCTCAGTCGACCGTTTTAACTTAAGCTTTACGTGTGAAGATCAAGATCGAGATGAATAAGTATAGGTTTGATGAATAAGTATATTTAAGTTTTATACTAAGTGCAACACCTGTTATAAATCCTAAATTACAATTTCAAAAGGTACCAAAACTAAATCTTGAAAAAACTAACTATATCTTGAACGAAGATAGTAGACTAGTTTAAAGTGTAAGTGTAAATTTAACATACATTCATAACATACATTCACGCCTTTTTCTCGAAGAGGTAGGCAGAGGTGTACCCAGGACTCAGTCCCATAGTAGATACACCCACATTTCGCCAGTATGTTATTGGTCCCATGTAATAGGGGGCGAGCCTATTGCCATCTACCGGGCACAGTTCCAGACTCTAGGCAGTTATTGAGATAATTCCTAACGGAAAAAATCCAATATTTAACACTATGCCTGACCTGGGGATCGAACCCAGGACCTCTTGATTGGCAGTCGAGCATGCGCCCTCTACGCCACCGAGTGTAAATTTAATAGCCTTTTATGTGTATACAGTGTTTTCTGGTAAGCTATACAATTTATTTGGATAAAAATAGTAAGAGTAAGACTAGGCCATGGCGTGAGACCCGGACATATTCGGAGAATGGGCAGCAGCACTCTCCGTTTCCAAGTATCCCAACTACTGCGATCACCAACCCGCCTGCCAAGCGTGGTGATTACGGTAAAATCTCCCCATATGAATAGTTTATGGCATTCCATGGGGGAGGTCTATGTTTAGCGGTGGACTTGTCTCCGGCTGATGATGATGATGAAGACTAACCAAAATAAGAAAGCTTAAACGAAACGATGAAGCTGATTGATGACCTATGATTTACTGATGGTGTAAATCATAATAATGTAGTGGTAGGCCGCTTTTGCAGGGGCCCGCCTGGGGAAGTACCACACCTTTGTCAGTTATTCATCCGCCAAGCAGTAATGTGCAAACATTACTATTTCTGTCTGAAGGAAAATCTTGGTAACATTTGGCGAAATTACTGGGCATGACGAGTTTCAACAACTAATATCTCAGGGTGACAGGCGCAGTGCAGGGCCGCGCAGAACTTTGAATTTTAAAACCCTGCGGTGTCACTGTCTGATATGGGCAATCATGATGCTTACCATCAGGCACCTGATTTGCTCATCACTCACTATAAAAGATTGTCATCAACAAAGCATAGTGTGGAAAATATGATACACCGAGCTGAAAATATATAGGTATTTACCTAACAAGTCAAAATATTAATCGCATCTTGATATGCAGACTTTTAAATTTTAGGTCCTCAATTCTAATCCTATTGTTAGCTCTATAAGCACATTAATGCAGATATCGTCAGGATCGAAGCGTAAGATCGATGACAATGAAACCGATATGATTACAAAGCCATTGTGAATTGTGAGGCTTACAAGGTCATGCCTCCGTCGAGCATATCGACCCTTCATCAGAGCTTCAGGTTTGAGAAATGAAAGACAGGTGTGTAGTGCGTGTATTGATATCATATTTCTCGCTGGATAAGTACATATAAGGGTTAGAAGGGACGTACGGAAGTGTCGTGATTTGCTTCTTTTTGATGAGGGCGTTCAATTGATTCCCAGTAGATATAATTAAGAAGTTGTATTAATCTCTCATTAAAATATTAACACCTCTGAAATACTTTCCCTTTTTACATAAGATGTCTTGTGCTAATTATAAAAATTCTGAAAATTGTAACCTATTAGAACGGACCTAAATTAGGTTATAACTATAGGTAATGTACATGGAGTTATAAAAAGTGTAAATAGTGGTAGTGCATAACTTAATAATGAAAAACTTAGCACAGCTTTATCAGTAACTGGTTTAACATAACATACAATCACGCCTTTTTCCTGAAGGGGTAGGCAGAGGTATAACAAGGCCTCAGTCCCCTAGTAGGTACACCCCCATTCCGCCAGTATGTTATTGGTCCCATGTTATAGGGTGCTAGCCTATTGCCCGAGCACCGGGCACAGTACAAGACTCCAGGCAGTTATTGAGATAATTCCAAATGGAAAAATCCAATATTTAACACTTTGCCAGACTGGGGGATCGAACCCGGGACATGATCGGCAGTAGAGCGTACGGCCACTACGCCACTGATATGCAGTCTTTACGGTTTTAAAGTGTTAACTGGTTTAATAAAAACTAAATATTGCTACTTTCATACAAAAGCATTCCTGCGCATCGATAAAACATCCCAAACCACTACCTCTGAGAAATCTATACTATTATATAAAGAGAGAAAGTGATTCACTGACTGACTGACTCATCAACCCAGAGCCAAAACTACTGGACCGATGGTGATGAAATTTTGACAATAGATTATTTTTACAGTCTAGACAAGTAATAAGAAAGGATTTTTCAAAATTTTACCCCTAAGTGTATTAAATAGGGGTTGAAAGTTTGTATGGAGTAGACTTAATTTTTCAGCCGATTAATTTCAAAAATTTTAGAAACATTCTAAAATGAAAATAATTAAACACGTGTTTCAGCGTTTTCAAAAATTTCAGCCCTTTTGTGGATAAATACAGTTTTAAAGTTTCTTATGAATATTTTAGTTCCAACAATGCTTACTAGATGGCGCTACAGAAAAATTTCAATATTTTCTTGCAAGACATAACTACCCTAAAGCAACATTTTTAGGTAATTTAGTTCCAACATTGCATAATAGATGGCATTCTGTAAATAATTAAAACGCGCTTATGACTTTAAAAAAAACATAACAAAAACATACATTCACGCCCTTTTTCCCGAAGGGGTAGGCAGAGGGGTACCCAGGACTCAGTCCCAGAGTAGATACACCCACATTCGCCAGTATGTTATTGGTCCCATGTAATAGGGGACGAGCCTATTGCCATCTACCGGGCACAATTCCAGACTCCAGGCAGTTATTGAGATAATTCCTAATGGAAAAATTCAATATTTATTTATCACTTTGCCTGACCTGGGTTTCGAACCCGGGACCTGATTGGTCGAGCAACCTGGCAATCGAGCTTGCGCCTTCTACGCCATAGAGACAGTCGCTTATGATTTCGCTTCTCTTTATCATTCGCAGCTCTATTAAACTGGGTTGCAACAACATCGAATTATGAATGCTCTTCTTACTGTTTTCACTGTTTCGGTAATCCGTATATGTCTCCAGATTATTCAATCTATTACCAATACCAATATCATGGTATAAAGTTAGAAACTTTGTTTTTTATTTGCAACGAATAGGTTCCGAAACTACTGGACCGATTTAAAAAAATCTTTTACTTATGGAGAGCTTAATTCAGTGTGAGTGACATAGGCTATTATACGAGGTTTTGAAAAATATTAGGGATCCGCAAGAAATCTGCAATATTGTGAACTAAGGTGTCACATAATTACCAAATATATTCATAAACTTGCGTGCGCTGTGAAATCTATTAATGGTAGAATAATATAATGTACTAGGGGTTTGTAGTACTTACTAATATATACAAAATAGTCCACGGACATTATAACCATCACATTATTATACATATAGGACATAATATAGGACATTATATTCATCTATTTTGGTTTAGTCACAATTATCGAACAGTCATTATATGCATGCGGTGAAAACTAATCATGGTAGAATAAAGTAATGTTCTAGGGCTAGGGGTTTGTAGTAATTATCACTATCTACAAAAAATAGTTCACGGACATTATATCAGTCTGTTTTGGTTTAGTCACAATAATCGAAGAAGTCATTATTTTTATGCGGTATGAAAATTAATGGTGGTAAAAATAATGTACTAGGGGTTTGTAGTATTTATATATCATCAAAATAGGCCTCGGAAATTGTTTCCATCTGTTAAGGATTGGTAACTGTATCAGAAATAGTCATTAATTTGCGTGCGCTGCGTAAACCATTAGGGTTATACCTATAAAAATACAATGTATCACGAATTTACTTCTGTTGAAACGTTCACTTCTACTTCTCCCGTGCGAAGCCGGGGCGGGCCACTAGTTTATTATAAAATCGAAAACGTTTCTTGAGATTGTAGTTCTTTCGAGTCATTGCACTTGAGAACATAATGCAGAACAACTAAACAAGTGTAAAGAGGTTGTGCTGAACACCTACGTTTGATTTGTGACTTGCAAAAGCTTTTACATGTTGATTTGATGTTGTCGGCCAACCCTATGAGTGTTATTTGTAGATACTAAAATATATTTTTGTATATGTACAAAATAATATATTTTTAGAAGAATCTAATGAGATTCTTCTTCTTTCCGAGTCAAAATGGCTAGTGTTCTACTTATAATATTTTGGGGCAGTATTTTGCAAGAAGTACGGAGTTTTGGATTCCTTCGAGAAGGTCTTTCATCGTAGCTATCGTGGGACAGTTAGGGCACTGCAGGAGGTGACCCATTGACTGGACAGCACCACAATCACACTTGTCGCTGGAGAAACCACACCTAACCCGCCCCCTTATTACGAACAGCAGTAGAAGTGTGGAAAGCGTTTAATTGCTTAATGTCTGCTGTCAAACGGCATACAAAAAATTACGTTTGACAAAAAAAATTACTGCTGTTTTACGCGATTGCAAGTTCGTAATTGCACCCTGGGGATGGCTGCCAGTCAACCAGCTTGGCTTCTACCGACACTAGTTCGAAGTTAGATTAGACATTAGATTGATAGATATTTATTTCCGTTAACTGATTTAGGATGACTTGGTATATACATACATATCTAGTAATGCATACCTACCTACTATACATCCCATATATTTTCATAGGTATGTCTATGCGAAAACAAAGCACTAAGTTTTTTGCCTATTTGCAATTACACAAACACCTAAGTCAATGAACCTTTTTAATTCGTAATCATGTAGATACCTCCTTGAACAGGGATAATACATTAACATTGTAAAAGTAAACGCACATTTAACCGAGCCGAACGCGTCGTACTAGCCGAACAATACGAATTAGAAAATTCTTTATATTATGAATTCCTATGAAACCTCGCACATCTGCCCGCGTCGAATCGTCCAAATCGGTTGTGTGGAGGTTTCATAGGAATCCATTATAAAGAATTTTAAAATTCGTTTCTACGCGTTCGGCTGGGATAAATGTGCATTCACCTTTAGTAGGTACGAGTAGATAATAATATGATATGATACTAATTTGATCAGGATTTCGATATCATTCGTAACTGTATTGTATTTTACATACATACCATACCTGAGGCACAATTATATCGATGATCTATTGAGTATCGTTAAGGTGGTTGGGTCGACATCATTTCGCATACAAACTTTGAGCAACCAATGACAAGGATAGAAGAGGTATAATTTCTTCATTATTATTTTATTTTAAGTAACAAATAATTATAAAGTGGCATTTATCCAGTTATACTACAAAAAATACCAAATTGCAGTTTTAAAACGTATCTTTTGTAGTAAAACTGGATAAATACCACTTTATAGGTAGCTGAGACTTGAATTAAAACATTAATGAAGACGTTAAATCACTTGTATCATCGTCATTGGTTCCTCAAGTTTGTATGGGAAATGATTTCGGCCCAACCACCTTAAGCTTGTAAAGCTTAGTTTTCAAATTTAACAAGCTTGGGTCCTAGCGCCTGAACTCTACAATTTTCATTGCTTAAAACTCCACTGGTATCATACTGATACATCGTATCTGTTTTCGGGAAGACATAGCTCTTACTAATAAGACCGGCAACTGTTACACAAATATGTTTTAAGGTTAATTTTTTGTGGAATACCCATGAAGAGTACATTTCTTTCTATCTTAGATAAAGTTACAGAATGCAGCCCCTGAATTGTACTAGTTACTAACAATAACAGCTTTATCGCTAAGGCCATTAGGAACAAGGCGCACTATCAGTCCGCCCACGTTTCCACTACTTACAGAATAAACCCTGTAAATACATTTTAGTTCATCATTCCTTACTCGGAATTTAATAATATAGAGATAGCTCAGCGTTCTCGAGAGCCACCAAACTTTTACAATTTCTCGGACAATGTTCCTGAACTTTTATATTTTCTTTTTAAAATTCCATGAATAAGAATTCATGGATGTTGATCTCTTTGTTGTTTATATCAAAAAAGTGTAACTAAGTTAAGCTTATATGATCTGAATCTTTTGGTTAATATTTAAAAAAAAATATGCCACATTACATTTGCGTTTATATACATACATACATACATACAGTCACGCCTTGTTCCCGTTGGGGTAGGCAGAGACTATTTCTTTCCACTTGCTACGATCCTGACATACAACTTTCGCTTCTTTCACTTTCATCATATTCTTCATGCATGCTCGTCGGTTGTTGGTACTTTTGACCTGGCCTTTCCTTAAGATAACATCAACTTGTTCATGAAAGGTACGCCTAGGTCGACCCCTACCGACTTGACCATTCACACTAGCCTTATAAATCTCCTTTGTCAATCTCTTTTCGTCCATCCTCTCCACATGTCGTTTATATAAAGAAAAAATATTTGAAAATGTGCCGACAAAAAGAAACACTTATGAGCAATTACATCTTGAATTAAAATAACCTGTCACCTGAGCTACTCGTATATATAACGAATCGATTGACTACCATTCCTCAATGGATGCGTAGTTTAGGCGCAATGGTTGCGCAAACAGAAAATGCATATAAACATAAACTGCTAAATATATAACTCCTCCTTTTTAATAACGTTTTGCCATAAACTATGAGTATTCAAAATTTCTGGAGCACGAAGCTGTTACTTCAAAATTTATATCATAAAAATCCGAATATAATATCACCAGTTTTCGGTTTCATGGTGACCGTAGAATAAGTCATCCTTCAAGGGCATCACACAACTAAAGGACCATCTACCGTCATTCATAAATCTTACGCCGATCGTAATCTAGACTTGGACGTGTCTAGAAACGCTAGAATTCGCTGCCTCATTCCAGTACATTCTAAAAGGATTATAGGAAAAAGGATTCTGGCTTCTGAGAACAAAAATATGAGCATAAATAGGTCTCATATGAGACTAAGAATCGAAGTTAATGAAAAAACCAGTGACGAAGATATCGAGGACGTCGAAAAATTTATGATATTTTCTGTCAATAATCAAGTTATGGCTTTTTATATACTCGTACAATACATCGTTTTTGTATCTAAATATGTGAAGAAAGCTAATTATAATATTAAATAGACGTCATGTAGAGATCAAAATGGGGCTTTTAATCCCGGCAACGGTAGAATATCTTGCTATTTAGTCGCGGATTCGTACTGTGTGTAGACTAGTTAGATTAGAATAGGATAGAAAAATATTTATTGCCTTGTTACCTTTTCATACAAAATTACAATATACATACAAATTATAAATGGATTAAACAATTATTAGGCAATAAGAGCAGCCCAGCTTGTCAACACCGAGTTGACGCAGTTGCTGATTTTCAGGCTAATAATTGAACGAGATGTGAACTGGACTAATAATTACAAGGCAAGTTGGCAGCGCAATACCTAGTGCCTACATAATATTACAAGATGTTTAAAAATGTTTACTAATAATTAATGAGGTTTAATCAACCCGTTACTGAACAAATATACGGAACGAGCGCGAAGCGTCTCTGTTTCAAATTGGGCAAAAATTCTTTCGTATGTGTGTCCGGCTGTTCTCCTCTCCAGGTCGCATTACTCAACCGATTCTCGTGAAATTTTGTGAACAGATTCGATATTTATATAGAAATTTTTAAAGATTCAGTTTATGGTAATTAAAAAAAATGACAGGGTTAAAAACTTAAAAAATGCCAAATGGTCTCACATAAACCCTGATTGATACTCACGAGTTCTAAAGCTCACGGAGCCACTAGTATATTTTGTGACAGTACACTTAACCCTCAAATTGCTTACGAACTGAATGTAGCTGCTCAAATAATGTCACGTCAAAGACACCCCGACACCGGTTGTAATCTGGTATGTTGATCCGAGTTCAAATTGCTTTCTGATCGATAATTGCGTTCCAGATTACATTCTCGATTCTTGTCATCGACTACAATTTGCATAGCTGACGCGCTTCGAATATTGATGGATATTAGTCACTAATTTCTATGTTATCTATACCTACATTTACTTAGACTGAGTTGCACCAATTTAATAATAACTAATTTCATTTATCATAGAAAGTGTAGGATTAATTTGTTAAGCTATAATGCAACTTGTACTTATTATTTTTGAGAAAAAAACTATTATAATTTTTTTTAATGCTAGACCGTCAAACCTCTGGTTAAACCAATATATCGCGTTGCACCATTTGATAGAAAAGACGTTAAAAATAGATTTATGCCATATTCGTCCCAAACTTTCGACAGACGCCATTATTAAGTATTTATTCGTCCTGCATTAAAGTCAATATTCATCCCGCATAACATAATTATTGTAAGTACAGTTAGCAACAAAAGAAATTGACGTCAACATTAAGGTAAACGCACATATATCCGAGCCGAACGAAATGAATTTTGGAATTCTTTATATTAAATCCTATGACACCTTGCACACCCCACCGATTCGGACGATTCAACGTGGGCAGGTGTGTGACGTTTTATTGGATATCAAATAAATAATTTCTAAATTAGTTTCGTTCGGCGCGTTCGGATCGAATAAGTGTTCGTTCACTTTTAACATGCATCGCGTAATATTAATCTAAATATAGATGACGGACAGCTAAGTATTGGTTATTGTTAAAGTTAGCTGGTCCAACTCAGCTTTAATTTGTAAATTATAATATATTATGATCATAAATAACTTTACTGTGACATTCATTGAGATATATTAATGAATTATGCTTATTAGAATGCAGAAATTGGACTATCAGTTATATCTCATTTTTATAATTTGCTTAATTTGTTATTGTGGCACGACCCTGATAGCATCAAATTTAATTTTAAATTTTTTTCTTAATTATGAAAATATTTAGAGTTCTGGCACAGAATAACTATAAATAACTATAATATTAATGATAATACTAGCTGTTCTGAAGAAATATTGCAGATACCATAAAAATCTATAGAAATCAGTAATTTGAGTAAAATTTCGTAATTTGCTGTTAGTTATTTATAAGACAATTTAAAATTATTCACCATCATCTCTAGGAGCTACAGGACGTCCACTGCTGAACATAGGCCTCCCCCATGGATTTCCATCCAGTCCAGTTTGTAAGCTAAGCGGCCAACATCCAGCATATTCCTGCAGCCCTTATCAGATCGTCTGCTCACCTAGGGGGGGAAGTCTTACGCATCGCTATCGGTGTCTGGGTGTTATAAGCTTATATAAGTATGTATATCAGTCATCTGGTTACCATAGTACAGGCTTCTAGCCTAGTTTGGGACCTGGTGACCGTGTGTGGAAGTTGTCCCATATTATATTATATATATATTATATCGCTTGCCGGTCCATGAACTCCATTCCAATTAAAATTAAAATTATTATGACGCGCAAAAAAGACGGGCTACTAAATAATTTAGCCACCATGAGTCATAACCATCATAACACCCCATTAATTTAAGCAGGATGTTTCAAATGTTCATAAAACTACATAATTTTTTAAAATAACCTACCTACTTAACCATTATCCACCTACATAAACTAAGGCACTATGACATCTAGCTGTTTATTTATATTATATTTATTTAAATTAGACTATTCGTGAGAATTAGTGGTCGTTGACCTAAAAGTTAAACAGTAATGACCTTGTGTTTTAGTTAATCGAAAGGATTTTTTTTACAGAATTTGCTTTCTTTTTCCCCCTCCCATCATAATCATCATCATCAGCCGGAAGACGTTCACTGCTGAACATAGACCTCCCCCATAGAACGCCATATATTCATATGGGGGGATTTCGCCGTAATCACCGCGCTTCGCAGGCGGCTTGGTGATCGCAGTAGATGGAATACTTGGAAACGCAGAGCGCTACTGCCCACTCTCCGAATATGTCCCTGTACTGGGTCTCACGGCTCCCACGGGATAAGAAGAGGTGACCCTATTATATAGCCGGAAACCACACGATCAACCCTCTTATATGTACCTACCAACTAAATTTTCTTTTAATTTAAAACCCTCTAAGGCATTTTTTTGTTATTAAAATTAAAATGGTGTATGATATACCTATTGTTTTTTGTAGACATTATTGTAAAAAAAAAAACCCAAATTCGACATTAATAATAATAATAAAATTCTATTAAATTTTAATTTAAGGTACTTACTGGTCATTCATTTTGTGATCTAAATTAAGATTATCCGAAATATAATATCTTATTCATTTTATATATTATGAAGGTAAATAATAACATATGTATAAAGCATAGGAGCTAAAAGTAAGTTTAGTAACGAAAAGATAAAACATTAGGACAAGTTAACAAACTCATACATTGAAAGTTGAACACTTGTCACTAATACGTTAGAAACACGCAATTATCACATAACTTCATATTACTGTTGAAAAGTGGCGTTATCATCAATGTTTTAATCTCAAGTAACAATTTATTACTCGGGCTAAAGTTAACGATGAGCAGTCGTACTTTAATTTCGCCAACATGTTCCGCTAACTTTGTGTAGGTGCTGACTAAATACATATACTAAAAGAAATGTAAATGTTCTGTGGGACAGATTTTTTACCTTATATTAAAAATATAGGTTCTATTATTTACAAAAATAAAATAAAAAATTTGCATTTTTTAGTCATTTTTTCAACCTGTCTTTGTGATTGAATACTAAAGCGGCAAATAGTCCAAGACACATAATTGAATAGTCCATTTATCAACCAATGTTGACAAGTGGGACAAAATCTTTAAAAAAATCGCAGTTTTTACCAGTGGTGATCAAAGAATTCGGGACCGGCGGGAAGTACCCTTAATTTTGAATTAAATAGACCGAATTTTACCCAACTAGTTTTCTAACTTGTTCGTCAGTCTGTCACAGTTTAAAGTCTCGCAAAGTAAAGTAAACAGCTTTCCGATGATTCACTCTGGGGTCACTAACTTGCAAGTCACACAAAACCTGTTACAAAAATATGCCATAATTTTCAAACGTGAGGATGGTTTTGGAGAAGTTAGTCAAAATATATGACAGTTCTCTGAACTTACCGTGGAGAGTTCAAAATGTATAAATGTATCGGAGTGAACTGCTTTGTAGGTAGGAAAACCAACCGCAAAACGCACAGGAAGTTAATTAAAATATCAGAATTTATTGTTTCAGCTGAATTTTTTACTGTAAAATACGAGTATATATAGGCCTATGTTCAGCAGTGGAAGTTTTCCGGCTGATGATGAATATAAATAATAGTGTCAAGTTACTAACAACCAGACCCCCATAGATGGAATTCTATGGGGGGGGTCTTATGTCTAGCTGCGGGACTGAAATAATGATGATTATATATACATATTTACCTGCATCGTTTGTGTTTCGTTATGCACACGCATGATAAACGATTAACATAATATGATATCTTTATTTAAAATAAAAGACAGAAAGCCTTTTATTTTTCAAAATAATTCTACTTATTATACATTCTCGGTTCAATGAATTAAATTATTATGGTATTGAATGCATTAGTGATGCAAACATATTGTTCAAATATGTAAAACAGACCAAAAAAACGCTTAACGAGAGCATTTCTCACGAATACTCATTTAATCGAACCTTGATTAGGCCCAAAAGTATGTTTTATTTATTATATCGACTCCAAAGAAAGGGCATTTTTTAACTGGTTGATTTACCGACTGCTGTGTTTTTATCGTTACGAATACATCATCGCTTTTGGGTAGATATTGCTAATGAAATTTAAATCCGCAGGAGAAAAGTTTCTCGAATTCCAGCGAGAGTGTTGAAATTCATTATTCATTCAGATCATTTTATTGAGCGCACGGAATAAACTTTTATTATCATGCGTGTGTTCGTAGACTTAGAGATGTTGGTTCTTTAAACTGTTGTTTTCATCAAGTCAATGTATTTGCAGTTGTTGACTTATTGCACAACTTAAGAACTATTTTGTCGTCATGAAAAATCGACAATATATTTTTAACACCATATTATTGGTTATATTGGAAACAAACTATATTTTTAGCGAGAATGATTGCACTCTTATTGCCCTGAAACCACAGTGGCGAAGTACGGAGACGAGGATATCAAAACTATACAGTAAAAAAATCGGACACGTCATAATTTACAATAACATACCAACACGCCATGTGCCATATTATTATTTATTATTAAAATATTCCGTAAGAAAAAAAATCTCATTAGCCGTGGGCAGTAAGGTCTGTTATTTCACGCTATCGACATGAAAATTCTAATCAGTGTCTCTATTTAGCTTAACAACGTCTACTATTTTCATTCGTAGAGTAAAAGTTCCCATTTACCCGTAGACCTGTAACTAAAGCTTAAAAAAACAGGTGTAGGGTTATCGAGGTCGGCAATAAATGCGACTTTGTTTGTATAGTGAACCCTTTTAGAGAACTTTTTGCTTTCCATAACGTTGATTACGCTCGGGCCGAGGAAAAGCTTCCCTACTGACCTCTGAAAACTATAGAGGTAACTGCGATTTGGGAAACGTGAATAAAATTAAACTTGTCTATGTTATATTCCAATTATTGTATTATTGTGATTGCCGTAAGGGCCGGCTAAGGGTTAAGAGATCCAGAGGACGGGCAGCAGCGTCTTTTGCGTGAAAACAACGAACTGCACTCGCTAACTACTCGTCAAGCGTGGCATATATTGGCAAAGCCCCTCCAATGGGCTATGACCAGCAGTGTCCTTCCTACGGCTAAGATGGTGATAGTAATGATATTATTATATTCAGCATTAGCCCTTTTTGTTCACTCATATCATCGTCACCCACTGCTAAGCATAGGCCTCTGTTTGGTTCAGCAACTCTCCTCACTGGTCCATCTCCTGTTGCCAACAATAACAATGTCGATATAGTGATGAAGACAGGTCGTCCCATGGCCTGATGCACAGACGACATCAAAGAGTGTAGATGAAGCTAAATTAAAAGGCTCATTCGTCGTTTCGTCCCACAATAGGTTTGTTACTTTGGGACGAATCGACGAAACTTAAAATTAATGTATTTTTTGTTCTACGATTCGTCCCATTCTTGTTTTTGTTAAATATTTAAAGGAACTAAAGGTAAAAAGGTAAGGTAGCTAAAGGTACTAAAGTACGTGATTAATAATTTAAAAAAGATGTTATAAGTACTTGTTCCACAACATAAAATAAGTTATTATTAAAAAAGTCGTAGTGAATTAACTCTCAAGTGAAAAGTCCCTAGATAAGACTTCATAGAAGTACTTTTTAACAGACTCATAATTCATCTGAAGTTGTACTTCGAAACTCGTAAATCTTCCTATATTCTCACAAACACTGGGACTCTCTGGATTTATGGAGTTTAAAGAGCTATTATATTTTATTTCATGATATCAGTTTGATGTGATATTTGAAATGACTACCGCTAAAAATTTTAAGACTCCCTGTTCTATTTCATAATATTCGTACTCATACTTATTTTATTCATAAAATGTGTGTTACAGGTCTGTTACATTACAATAAATACGACTTTCAATTAAAAATAATTATTGAAAATGTACCGTATTACCAATTAATTTATAAAACGTCTATTGACAATAATAGATAAAAAAAATAGATCGGATAAAAATTCAAACAATCATATTAAATATCAATTATTATCAATATAAAGTCAAAAATTTTAGTTCGAATTATTGTAAACATAATCAGTCAGTGTAAAAATTTGAAATTCATAAAAAAATAAAATGTTAAATACAATAAAAATATTGAATATAACAAAACATAATAAATAATAAATTGAATATAACAACAATAATATAACAAAACAATAAAACATATTAATTTAAACATAGTTGTGAAGCAGTTTTAAATTATAGTTTTGAAGAAGTATTCGTACAATTAATGTCCTATCCAAATAAGCCTCTAGCTGTTTGCCCATTATATCGGTGCGTATATAGGATCGTTATAGGAACGTATCCGGCCAGGCGACGGATACGGAACGGTGCACCTTGCCTACTATAACAAATTAACACCGTTCCCGTATAAATTGTTGATTGAGAGCTAACGCGCCGTGCACAGAACGCGACGGCTAATAGAGGTAGGCGTTGATTCAATCAACTTTTTTTTTTCCTAAAAGAAAATTATACTCCAACAATAGGTGAGTGCCATTGTGACGTAGGTGAAATTAAATTCGATAAAAATATTAATTCCACTTAGCACCCGCCAAAAAATATTGGGTGCTTTTCGCGCAGATGCTCTCGAGATGGGTGCTCAAAGTGGAATACCTCGTATTTTTAACAGCTTTGTATTCGTCAATACATAAATATTTTTGTAATATGAAAACCAGTTGAAACCTAAAACCCGTTAATTCTTTTCAACGCTCAATGTCTCTAATTCAACGCTTTGAAAGAATTGTAACAGTTATGAAGAAATTACAGATTAAACTAATCCGCAATCGCTACCCGTCAATAGCCTTGTCAGTCCTACGCCTGAAAACTTATAAAGGGAGGGCAATTAAATTAAAAAAAAAACGTTTACCTATTTTGTTTGCAACTAATAATTTGATAATGTTATAGTTACGTTAACGTGATGGATCCATAACGTAAAATAAATTAAACTTATAGAAAAAGCTAATAATTAACTGTTTTTTCAACCTGTTGACCATTGACGAGAAATCATTACATTGACGGTGACCCTCGTCCTAGGACGATTTATCCACACCTCTTACGGTTACAAAAAAAGTCTAGTGGGCAAGGTGTCATACATTTCAATACAAATAATATGTTTTTGCCAGTAGTGGGCAGAGTGCTTAACAATAAATTATGTAAAATTCGCAAGATCACTGTTAAAAGTTATCGAGGCGTGACCGCAAATGGCGCACTTGATTATTTTATATCTCTTAAAGCAAAGGCTCGAGTATTTATTGATATGAACAAAGTACGGGACTGAGAGATGTCTGGTGACGTCATGTGAAGTAATGAAAGGGCTTAATGAATACGATTCTGTTTGCGGTTTTATAAAGTAAAATTTGAGGATAACTGTCACTTCTTATTACATGTTTAGTTATTAATCTAAGGTGTGTCATCAAGATTTAAAAGATGTATTGTATTCCTAATTATTTTGTGCAATTTTACGGACTTAGGCTACGTTTGTGACCGACATAAATATTAACACCTCAAACAAAACGGTAAAATAAGTTAAAAGCCAAACGGAAGCTTTTGTCGAAACATAAAGAATACAAACAATTTGCGGTTGTAAGTCAACAGTCATCGCCAAATTTTTAGTGAAATCATGTCACAATAAAGGTTAAAACACACATTCGTTAGTGAGGTCGGGCGCGGGACGGGTCAGATACAAGGAAACGCAACCGACCGACGTACGCGTATAATATTATGTGTTGTCTTCTAAACAAAGAATGCAACTTGACCTGCGTCGCTTTCGTCCTGCAAACGACCCGCCGCCACCATGATGTGTATATTAACCTTAAGACAATTTTATCATAATTATTAAATTGTAACTGCTGTTATTTTTTTTTATGATAATTACAACAAGACGAGCAAATCAGGTGCCTGATGATAAGCATCAGAATTGCCCATATATATATAGATAGACACAGTGCCACCTAATGTTGTATAAAATTAATGCGTCTGTCTAGATAATTGTTGTAGATTTTCAAGAAATAGACACATTTTATTTACTTAGTAACCTATTACCCGGAGTCCTTGGATCGAATCTCACCATGTGGACTTTGCACCTGGGCGTTACCGTATTTCGGATGCCACGGTTTCCTATAAGATATGTACGAGGCAGTCGTTAGGTCATATCGGAGGCCTTGTAGGAATCTTGGCGACCTGAAACTTGACAAAATAGGGGATGTCCACATAACCCATATGAATTGACTCGAGAAGTGTAATTGGGATAACCCGTTCTGTTAGAGTATAATTTCAAATTATTATTATTATAATAATTAGGTACCTATACTCGGTCCTTGCGTACTCTATCGCTGCAAATATCACGTATCGTTGCAAATATAAATTTTCTTTACTTATTTAGACAAACTAAATCAAGATTGACTTACATACATAGTGTATCCCAAAAATCTCGTCGGGGTCAAAAATAATTTTAGGCTTTATTAATGGTAATATCTGCATTAAAATTTATTATTGTGATCAAAGATTATAACTATTTATACCAGCACCAAAGTCTTCTAAGGATCCGTCTCCACGAACAAATGTATAACTATGTGTCTCTTCAAATATCACAGCGATAGTGTCGCTGTCACGTAAATGTTTTATGAAATTAATGTTATCTATTGTAAAATTTACGTTAATGATTAGAACGAACTACTTGCTCGTGGATAACGCTTCTCGGACTATTTTCCTGTGGCTATCTATAACTGCTAGCCTTGCTGACCCATCTCATATTTCTATTCCACCAGATACCAGTTCCGAAAATAGATGGTACACAATCTCATCTATTACCAGTGTAACCTCGACAATTTACTTGAATTATTACACAACTATTATATAACTGATTATTTGTTTTAATTCCGACCATAAACCTCGGTTGTAAAGGCAGTAATTGGCGCCTAGTTATAAATTTCACATTGCTGCCGTTCTCTGGGTCTTCACGAATCCACAACCCTGAGTTACTACTTTTGGTCCTCGAGTAGCTCGAGGTGCTGTTTTTTTTTTAATCTTTCCTTCTAGACGCACATGGGAAACCTTACAACGTAAGATGCCACATTATAAATATTCCATAACTGTCTCGTACCCTTGTAACAATGGAGTAATGATTCTCAAAGATTCAATACAAAATCCTTAAAAATACCTTACCAAGATAAAACATCTCGTCATCACATTATGGGCCCGAAAATTTATAAAATTCAATCACATTTTTGGAACCCCACGAATCTTAATATCTCGCATCCTTTATTATCCGTTATAAAAATATGTGCAGATAAAAATGAACGTCATAACAGGATAATATTATAATGTAAAAAATATTGGGGTCGTAAGGGTTGTTGGAAACCTCACGTATCAGCATAAAACAGAAGCATACAATTTATCAACGATTTTGAAAAACAAGTGACTGTAAGTCAAAATTTAATTAAAATAAAAACAATATAAAATCAAAATCATAACTGACTGACATACGCACTTTTCAACGTCCAGCCCTAACCCCGAGACTCAAAAAGCTGATGAAATTTTGTATCGAAGTATAGGTACTTTAGTTTTTCATTCTAGCGTAGATAAGGAATGACAAAAGAATTCTCTAAATTCCCATGGGGACGAAGTTGCAGGATCATTTTAGTATTACATAACACGATTAGTATAAATATAACTTCTTCCGTTCCGTTCTTTTCTGCCGTAAACGTGCGAACTGTGGAATTAACTACCTGCTGCGGTCTTCGCGTTGAGTAAAAGATGGGGCTCTTTGGCGAGCTCTTTAAAGAGGCCAGTCTGATTGTTTGCCCACAGTGGCATAAAAAAAAATCATGTCATATATAGTTAGTTATAACGGAATAGGAAGTCATGTTAAAATAGTTTAGTTTAAATACATGTTTGAGTTTCTAAAGCGATAACTTATATTCAGAGCATAAAATTTGCACATTCATCGTACGAGCTTTAACTAACTGTATTTTCATCATGACATTAAAAAACGTGAATAAAAATATTACAAACAAGAATTTTAATCCCCTTTCATTGAAACATCCCTTTGTGAACACAAAAACCGCGTACGAAACTAAATTATTGATATATTCATTCGCGATATTGGCCCTTGTTTTATTATGCCGATACAAACCCACTTAAGGTGACGATAAACCCAAAATCAAATTATGTGTTTAAGTACCGCACTTTGTGTGAAGGCGATGACAAAAAGCTACACTTTTATATTTATTGAGGTCTTATTATATTATGGTTCATCATTATTAGCAACGTCCCGTCATTATCATCTCCGCCGTTGGAAATCCACTGCCGGGCAAAGGCCCACATGGGGGTTTTGCCAGTATTCGCAGATCATTAGGACTACTTACTTTCTATGTGTCTCAGATACTGTGAGTTATGTGATCGATGAATTTAATTACCTCTTACTTTTTTGTTTTTTTTTATATAATATGGAACAACTTCCACACAAGGTCATCTGGTCCAAAACTACGCTAAAAGGCTGTACTATGATAACCAGATGACTGATATACATACTTATATAAACTTATAACACCCAGACACAGATCAAACAAACATGTTCATGCACACAAATGTTTGACCTGGCCGGGGATCGAACCCGGGTCCGCGTCACAGAAAGCAGAGTTACTAACAACCGACTAAGCCATCGAGGCTGTCATTTTTGTGTCATGTTATTTTGTACTTACTTAGTTTTAATGTAGCATAATAATACTTATTATAATATATACAATGTCAATTATTGTAATTGGTTCAGACCGTTTTAAAAAACATACATTCACGCCTTTTTCCCGAAGGGGTAGGCAGAGGTGTACCCAGGACTCAGTAGTCCCACAGTGGATACACCCACATTTCGCCAGTATGTTATTGGTCCCATGTAATAGGGGGCGAGCCTATTGCCATCTACCGGGCACAGTTCCAAACTCCAGGCAGTTATTGAAATAATTCCTCATAGAAAAATCCAATATTTAACACTGCCTGACCTAGGGATCGAACCCGGGACCTCTTGATTAGCAGTTTTAATTGAAATAAATTAAATGAATTAGTTTTACGCAGAGGATGCTGTTGCTCGTCTTCTGAATCTGATGACCCTGAGCCAGTTCTTACGGTAATCACAGGTAGAGAAGGTTGGGGTACTATTCTATAGCCGCTGCCAGTAACCCCATGACAAATTCCTAATTGGGATTTTTTCCAGTCACATTCTATTCAGAGAACTTCAATAAGCATTTTGTAGATCTCCAAGGGGAGAGTCAAGAAACCAGGAGAATAGCGTTCACGGCAAAACGTTCGGCTTAAAATCTGCCCCAAATACGTTAAAAAATAATCTTGTTTTTCTTTCGGAGCTTTCAAGTGCTTCTTTGTGAAAACTCACTACGCGCTCCGCTGAGTTTTCTTAATAAAATATTTCCCTTACGCAACGTATTTCTTTATTATATTGTATGAGCAAACGTAAGAGGATATTATCATTATATTCGTACCCATACCTGAAAATACTGTGTCGTAATTCTCATCGCTATCATCACTGGCTTTTACTGCGAAATAACAGGCCATATTTTTATCTTGAGAGTTGCATAAAAATTGTTTAGGCAGGGAAGAATATCTCGTATATGACTGCTGTGATTGAAGAAACATCTTCAGGCGATCAACATTTTTTATTTATATTATCTTTTTTTTATTTTGTTTGATGTCATGCATCCTTTGAATTTGAATAATAGCACAATAGACATTATATGGGCTCACCATATAGAGCACTTGAGTTCCACGCTAAACTTAAAATAACTCTACAGATTTCTTTAGCCATAAGTTTCTTATAACAAACAGTACCAATAAAGGCGTCGTTCAGAGCACACTGCTCTTTCATTTTTAAACTAAGCGTCCCGGGTCCCGCACCCGTACTCAACAACTAACAAATAATTAATAATTAATTCTTCAATTCAATTTAATTCAATTTATTCAATAACAATATTTACATTGTGTCTGAATTATATAACATTGGTAAATTACATAACAGTCAATATTAAAGCAAAAATAATATTCAAAGTCTTATTTATAACTTAACGATAAAATCAATGTATGCAGAGTCTCCAAACAGTCGAGACTCTACAGACATATCATCGCAAGGATTTCCTTCTGCTGGCCTATTAGATGCGCAGTAGTTTGTACGGGTACCTATCGGAATGACCTTTTAGCTGAAAGACTTTAGTTAGATAAAAGCAGATTGCTTAAATAGTCAAAAGTTCATTTAGCTAGAAATGACATGAAAGCAGAAGGCCAAGTTACCAGATAGTCATCCTAGCTGGACGACATAAAGCAGAATTGTACGTATCAAAAACTATTTCACTCCCAACCGCTGACATAAGGTTAAATGCGTGACATAAGGTTTAAGGTTTAAACAGGTATAGCGTACCTGTTTACCTCACCCGCCCCCCGCAAAAATTGACAGAAAAAATTAGTACTGGAAGAAGCGTATTAAAGCTCTTCTTTAGTGCTATGTATTCAAAGCATGCATTACTTCATATCTCAATCTTGAAGGTTTCATGAATTTAGCAAAACGGTGATATAACTGACATCCTCATAAAGCTTTGTTGGTTTACAATACTGTTAAACAAACATTCTTTGAAACCGTTATCAGTGCTAAAGTCGTATGATTCAAGCAAGTCGCGTAGCTTCCGTAAACTGGTAAAGACCCAACATTCAAATAAAAGGAGTAAGAAAACTTTTGAAATTATTAAGACCGTTATGGATTGGTCCCAATAAAAATCGATATCGAATGAGGAAATATCTTTTGTTTAGGCTTTAGGTATGTGAATCATGCAGAAGGTGAGGAATCAGGAACCAATGACAAATATTAATTCTTAACGAAGATTACCCCATCGAATCGATTCTTCGCGTTTATGATTATTTTTATAATTAAATACGACATAATTTGACTGACTCGGTGGGTAGTGGCGTAAGCTCGATAGCCAATCATGCTAGGTCCCGAGTTCGATCCCCAGGCCAGGCAAAGTGTTATTTGAAATTTTTCATAAGGAATTATCTCTATGACATCCTGAAGTCTGAAACTGTGCCCGGTAGATGGCAATAGGCTCGCCCCCCCTATTACATAGGACCAATATGTAAACATGGCCAAATTTTCACTTGACTAGGTACACCTTATCTTAGGTTTTACATATTATGATAGGTAGCCTATTTATTTATTTATATTTAGCCATGTGAAAATTTGGCCATGTTTACATATCATTACACGCAACTATACCTACTATGGGACTGAGTTCTGGCTACACCTCTGCCTTCGGGAAAAAGGCATGATTGTATGTTATGTTATAATTTGATAGCTCATCTAAATACCTACAATAACAGAAACAGTACACCAGAGGTCATAAAACCAAGGATTTTCCAAATCATAAACAAGACTGATGCGCCTATAAACGTACGCTAAGCCATGAATTTAGCCTTGTTAATATATTTTGTATGAATCTCACGTATAATAAACATGCTACATTCTTAAAAGCTAATAATTTATATCTAAATTCCGCCCGCGAGCTCTAGGCGGTGATCATACAAGAGAACCGTAACGTAGGCATGTACTTAGATACTTCGTTGACATGAAGCAAAGAAAGTAGGGGCGGAATATAATTATAGAGGTCCTAATTCCAAATAAATGTTGTCATAATGAGCTATATATAATATTTGAAAGCTTTGAGCCCATTTATACAATAATAGAAACGTATATTTCTTAGGGACGTTGGTATAATATTTTAGTTTAGGATTAAAGATTAAAAACGGAACAGCTAACAAATTAAGCTGTAAATTCAGTCAAAGTAGCATTCAATTAACACGCGCATGACAAAAAATTTAAAAACTTTATTAAGGCGCATCAATATTGAATAAGGACTTGTGATTTTTATACAACCTCAATCGTCCCGAAGAATTATTACTTACAATATTTAATCTTCTTAATTGTCATATACCTATAGAAGGTGAACTTTAATGTATCAAGGTATTAGAACTGATTCAAATTGACTTTACGAAACTTAATTGAGAGCCAAATTACAAACTGTCGTATATTTAGTAGAAACGAGATGTAGCATGCGTTATCCCACACTCTAATATAACAAAGAATAGAACCGTGGAAGTGACCTTTGTTTTCTTCAATTCTTTAAAATATTTAGTAATGGTGACATCACGTAATTCCGGAGAATGATTCATATATTACATTCAAGTCCTCTAAAGACAATTAGACTTATTTGCATGGCGTAGGTATGGTCAAGCGCTAAACATTACAAGTAAACGCCGCCCACGATCGTTCTTTATGGGCGTCAATACTAGAATAAATGACCATCGGATATAAATTCTGGTTTAAATTAAACGATACAGTAATTATTACTTTTGTATAGTGTAATAAACCTATTACGATAAGTAGTTACTGGTTTTTTATTAGCCTTTTTGTGCTTGTCCAAATAACGATTTTTTTGCTTTAATATTCAGGTTGAAATAAGTCAATCAAAATTAACTAAGATAACAATACCAGTATGCAGTCATGCATAATTGATATGGGTAATACGAGTACACGTATCTATTTGGTATATAGAACATCATCAGGAATCATAACATAACGATTTTTTCCAAGGCAGTGGGCAGAGGTGTACCGAGGACCCATTCCAGTAGTTGGTACTCTCACACTTCCCCAGTTATCTTTTTTAGGCCCATGTAATAGGGGGCGAGCCTATTGCCATCTACCGGGCATAATTCCAGACTGTCATTGAGAAAATTCCTAATGCAAAACCTAGGGATCAAACCTGGAACCTCATGATCGGCAGTAGTACTTGCAATCACTACACCAACAAGGCAGTAATTTATAGATACGTAATTAATTATCTATATTAAATGTATAAAATTTCTCCGATAAATCCCCACATTTTAATTCAGTAGTGTAAGCTACCGTTCATATTCATAAATTCATAAATTTAAATTGACGAAATTACCTATATTTAGAAGCTATGAATATGTTTAAGCACAAGCCCTAATAGTCCCTAAATATTTTTGTTAATTGTATGATTAAACTGCAAGGTCATTGTATCGGTGTTCGGATACGCAGGCTGCGCGGGCGCATCGAGAGGACGCAGGCGCAGGATGTTTCGCTATAAAAATTGTTGGGCGGTGGTATGTGGCCACAGTGCCAAACGAACCACGGACACAGAAGGACATCATGAGGCTGGTGAGTCCTTGAAATTATTTTGTGACTGTAAAGTGAAAAGATATCTGAAAGAGAATGTGAACAAAACCAAAATTTTGAAATTCAGATTTTTTCCATGATTTTTAAGAGTAAATTTTAATCGAAGCAACAACAAAATTCTTGTAGAATTTGTTATAAATACTTTAACATAATAAAATCAAAACCATTTATTTTTAAATAAGAGAGTAAAATTTTAAGATTCTGAAATCGTTTTTTCAATTTCCCCTAAATATCTCACAAATATGAGGTAAAATGCTCAGCCATAATTTAATGAAAGCTCTGGCAATTTCTATTTCATAACTACACAGTCCTAATTAAGCAGAAATATCAATTTAATTTCGTAAACATTTTACAGGTTTACATATTCGCTGCCATTTTGGCTCTCTCGGTCGTCGAAAGTAGCGACGAAAATAAAATTTACGATGACTTAGAAGCGATGGAAACGATGGAGCTCAAGAAAGAAAAGAGGGAGTTAATGAAAGAAGCGAGCTCTTACAGTTATGTGCCGCAGAAGCCTTGGACCCAGAACTATCCGCAGAACCAGAATTACGTGCCTAATAACAATTATGTCACTACTGGTCCATATGTTCCCCCTGTGACGTCAAGCCCTCCTTATGTGCCCCCTGTGACATCAAGCCCTGCGTACGTACCCCCGGTACAGAACGACTACATTCCTCCCCAACACTACCCGCCTCATCACAACACTTACTACCCACCTACCTGGACCACCCCTAACTACCATGTCCCTACGACGACCACGCCCATCCCAGTGATCAAGAACGAGCAGTATTTTGGTGAGAACGGAAGCTACAGATACGAGTAAGTTTTCAAATCATATTATCCTTATTTATCGCTGTTAGCGCTATTTCATCCATATCTTGGCAATTTTTGTTTTTATCGTAGCTAAAGTCTGTCGTCTAGCTTCATTTGAGCTCATTCATCAACTTCATTAGACAAGTAATTAATTAATTTAGGATCCCAGTTTGCCGCCGTTTAAAATTAGTAAATGCTAAAAGTAAAAGCTTTCTACATAATTAATATGTAAATAATAATTAAATTTTATATATAAAAAAATTAAAGTTAGAAATCAAAATTAACATCATTGGAAAAATAATTTCAACACATTATGTAAAAGGAGCAATTTGTGGATCAGACAAACTAAGAGACCCCTAACGGTCAACAAAACTGTCCCAAATATTATGTCGTTTCAAAGTGACCGGTATTTTACTGCCAATAATAACAGTATTTGAACATTTGTACCTCTAAAATGTCCTAAGTTTGCATAATTTATGTGCAGATCGGGCGGCTATTTCGTTTAGTCATCACACAGTAATGATAAGGAAAAAAAACCAATTTGCAAGTTTTACCGTTTCCAATTCCGCTTTTATTGATCAAAAAAATATTGTTGACAAATTCAAATCAAATATCGTAGGTAGCTCAATAATAGTCGGATTAGTGGTAATAAAGTAGACTAATAAACTTTATTAGCATAATAGAAACGTGAAAGTATATCTATAATGTGATTCTGTTATAGATATTTAAACTTTGGCAATGAATTTTAAGTAAGAAAACCAGAACTGTTAGCGAAATTTAAAGCTTTGATTATGCTTTGATACCAATTACAATACATCAAAAATTTGTAATTAGTACTTATGTATATCCACTTTCCGTTAATATAATTTGGACAAGTATACACTATATACAGTTCGGTATACAGTAGACAACCACATGCACGTATATCCAATGCACGTGTACCAATATAAGATTTGAAAATATCATGGTTGTAAATAATAGTCAACAAACGACGAACCATGATAATTATCCCTTAAAACTGATAATTACCATGTTGTGATACTATTTAATTAAAACCAGTAGCAAAACTTAGTCCATTTATTCACACAAAGGACGATAAAGACACGATAGTTATCTTAACTGCTAACCTTGAAAAAGATTTGGCATAAAACGAAGTTATGTTTAATTTTTGTAATGGAAGGCGGTATCACATGAAAGAAGACAAGTCTACGGTAATTTATGAAGTGTTTGGACAAAATATATTATGTTTAAGTGTGTTTGCCACTTTATTTGCTATGACTATGTCAACATCTAGGAAGTTGAATCTTTCGTAACTTATTATTTTAAAAAAGTATTCGATTTTTTTCTAACTAGCCAACTCACATGAACAAAAGGATCTCCTGAAATTTTCACGGAAATGAAGCCGCATTCGAGTAGTCATTGGAATCCCTCTAGTGTAAAAAAAATTATTATACTCGTAAAATATTATGTAGGTAAATTTTTTTTCGTGGATTGTCGTATTAAGTATTTTCAGACTGCAATTATTAGTAGGACATTATTATACGTATAAATACGACTTTAAATCGTTGGCATTATTGTTTCTAAATTAAGCAACACTTGTTACTTTTGTCCCAGATACCAAATTGGTGATGGCACCCATGTCTCAGAGGAAGGTTACTCCACTGACCTTAAAGCGCCCGAAGAGAGTCTTGTGAAGAAGGGATGGTACTCATACGTAGGCGGCGATGGCGTAACGTACACCGTCACCTGGTGGGCGGACAAGACCGGCTACCACGCGTACGGCTCACACCTGCCCACTCCACCACCGGTCCCGGCAGCGATTCAGGCGTAAGGACATTTTCTTATCATTACAAAAAACCAGCTGCGTACCACGTTTATACTGGCTTAAAGAACCCTATAGGACATAGAGTACTTTCAGTAGAAAACGACATAGGAATAGGAAATTGTTGTTTTTCATAAGCGGTTGAGTAGTTTAATTTAAATCGGACAAACTTGACAAACTCACATTCAATTATTCTGGATTTTGAAAAGTGTTATTACCTATACTGGGTTACTATATCTTTTATCTAAAACCACAGTCAAGAACCCGCCGAAATGATTCACTACACGCCTTAAATTTTACTTATTATACCTTGTAAAAAATTGCTTGGTATCTTGTTATTTATGCCGTGGGGATACCGGCTATAGAATAGTACCTCACCCTCTCTACTCGTGGTTACCGTAAGAGCCAGCTAAGGGTTACGAGATCCAGAGGACGGGCAGCAGCGTCCTCTGCACAAAACTATCAAACTGCGCTTGAGCGAGTATTGGCAACAACCCCCCTTATGGGGGAAGCCTATTTTCAGAAGTGGACTTCCAACGGCTGGATGATGATGGATGATGAAGCTATTTGTGACAGTGACAACTGAAGAAAAATCTATTTTTTGGCTATATTTCCGTAAATTAATTTCTAAGACGGTATTTGATTAATCATTTTAATTATAAATTACATGATATGACATAATTTTATGTACCTATTTTATGGAAATATGTATGAGCCCAAAACTGATTTTTGTTTAGCTCTCACGTATCAAGCTATATTTTACAAGGTATCCTTGGCCAAAATCTAAAGCCTTACTGCGGAATACAGCCACACAGTAACGAATCTATTTACTGCTGATTCTTAAAAAAATGCCCGTCCTTTTGGTAGTCTTTTGTTTTATAAATGCTGTCTACATAATATATCTAAAATGACTTCCGCACTGATTTATTGTGGCGATGGGATATCTATCAACTGGTTAGTCATTAGTTTTGCCCGTTTTTTTGTCGCTAACGGTTCAAGTCTCACGAAGTTGTTTATAGCCTTAACTTAATTAAACGTTCACAGTCGTAAACATATTTCAAACTATTCTAATCTTAGAAAAAAATTGGCACTAATGAAAGAGGCGTAAATCATAAACGCGAACGGGCGAAGCCAACAACGGTACCTGCTATAGGCGCCACGCCTATCTGTCAAATCGAGATCTAATTAACATAAATATAATGGACTGCGGGGGGGTCAACAATGACAATCATTTGCATAAACACTCATTAGACATTCTAAAATAAGAAAATTGATGATAATAATATTCATTTAGGTTTAGTTACATGTAGCTGCAAATATCAGCAAAACTTTTCAAACACGTGTCGGAATATTTTTTTGTTAATTTTTTGTTATTTGTTATTTTTTTTCTTTTACAGAGCTCTTGACAAAGCAGAAGCCGAGAAGAACAAGCCTACATACAGCCCTCCTACCCAGAACTACCCTCAGCCGCAGCCAACTAACCCACCCCAGCAGATTTACTACCCACCTCAACAAACTTACTACCCCCCTCAACAAACTTACTACCCCCCTCAACAAACCTACTACCCACCGCAACCACAACCCAGCAACCCAGGTTACGGCAAATAACTAATTTACCTCTAGGTAGCGTATTCAAACGTACGAAATATTTTCGAACAACGAAATTGAGATTACCAATGGTTACAAATTAAGAATATGATTTCTTAGACATTTATTATTAAGAAATTTGTAATTACTTTAGGTATACGAATAGGTTTAATATCTGGGCGTGTTATTGGACCAGTAATCACGGTCACGATGAGAGATGAGTGATTGTGAACTTGATTACTGATAGATGAATAGATAGTTTGGTTTTGATTGGTTGTGATAATTAAGATATGTTCAAAGCCAAGTGATAGGTGATGTACCTATTCGTAAAATAAATAAATAATTTTCATAGATCTGCTTTTTCATTACCTACCACCTTTAAGATCCTATAGTAACAGCATAATGTATAAGGTTCTTATAAGTCATCTATTTAATAAACAAAGACCTAAGGACAAAAATATCGAATAAAAATGGGCATAATTTTTCAGAGCAAAATTGTGAGCATATTTATAAATAATAATTATGCATTTTATTTGTTTACGCAAGTCAGTAACACATTATGTATGTATTTTACCTTCGTGAAACACAATAATTTCACGGACGAAAAGAAAGAACAATCCATTTAATGTGGAGTGTGAAAAACCAGCCCACGTAATGATAAGGTATGAATGTTAATTTACGTAATAAAAGCCGAAAGCGAAGAGGAAGTACCAATCTTCGCATTGAACTTCATTAAAAACAAAAATCGATCACCAAAAATGCTACGTCGAAATTGGTAGTAAATGAACCCTTTTAATTTTCTAACTGAAATATCTTTTAAGATGGACTCTATATAACAGAAAAATGTAGACACATTTATAAATCCATTATTACCACGGCCGTAGTTAAACGACTTAAAAAAAATAAAGCTGACCATTTTAAAAGCGTTGAAAAAATAAACTTATTAAATCGACAGACAGTATTGGCAATTCCAAATCCCGAAGGGGTACGAAATTCCCGAAAACCGGTCGCCGAGGTCATCGACATGACTTTGAGAATATTATCAACCTTGCATCACTTTACGAAACTCGAATTTGGGATGACCGCACAAACTGTTCCTACATTTTATCTGGTCATTTATCGAGCAGTGCCCTTCGAGTGAATTCCAGTTTTGCCGAACCTTTTAATTAATTATCCGCAGTGATTTATTGCCTTGCCGTTTATCTTCATTAAAATATTATTATTTTAAATGCAATTGGTCTCGAAAATTGATAAAAACCAAAACAGACTTAAGCACATAAAAATTCAATGGTACAAATTGGGACGGAGGCAAAATTATGTTTGGAAAACTATAACTGGATCTTCATTATATCTTTACCCATCGCCAACATCGTCGTATATTCCATTAAGAAGAATTTAAACCATAATTCAGGCCATCAGCAGAAAGTAAGCAACATAATATTACTCTAATAAAGGTAAATGATGACTCAATTATCTCAAGCAGCTAGTAAAATGTGAACTAAACACAACAAGACCAAAGAGAAATTTGGTTCAAGATCAAGCGATATCTTTCACGAATGCCTGGACACGATCAGCTCGCGTGCGTATAAATATATGCGGAATTCATTTTCATTATCAGTCTATTTTCTACTAGGACATAAGTGTGACGTGAAAATTCAGAGTTATCAAAATAAATAAAACAGCTTCAGGAAAAATGAAGCTGGTAAGTGAAAAGTGATTGTGCTATCCCAAATTGGATTAACCTCTGGATTTTAAAGAAGTGTAAGTTTAACCCGTTTTGTACTTTCAGATACCATTAATATTATTTATAAGTATAGCAGTGGATGTAAAATCTACGGAACATTACACTTTTCCACCGAAATTTCATCCACATAATTCGGGAGTAATGTCAACATCAGATAGCTCAATATACTTACCTCCAGAATCTCACACGCCTATGCAATATTTTCCAATAAAGAATGAGAACAATCTTCAATATTCATATTTACCAATGACTGGTACGAAAGCTCCAGCAATGTTTCCAACGCCATTCCCGTTGATGATTTCATCAACATTACGACCAAATCATGACGATGACGAAGATGATAAAGATGATAAACCACGACCGCAATTTATTAGAAACAATCGAACTGTTCGAAGTCACCATGAAAATTTGGAGATAAATAGTTACAGACCTCCACCCAACCATCAACCTATTGATAGAATTGATAAAAAGATACCGTATGGGTTTGTTAGTAATCCTTCTGTGCACCCAAATGCTCCAGTACAAAAAGCAGCATCACGCAGTATGATAATATCAGAACAACAAAGAAATGATGTATTCGATCAGTTCAAAGCTGCTGCAGCTTTTGCTGGGCCTAACTACTTACCAGCTCCTGGAACGCCTGGTGTTTACGTTTCATCTACTACAGAAACTGCAGTACCTATCATTCGACTCTCAAACGAAATGGATCTAGATGGAAGCTTTAGCTATGAGTAAGTATACAAAAATCATAACCAGTTACAGATGTGACTTAAAATCTCCTTACCTTCTATTTTTAAGTAAACACAAAATGTAATTTTCAATTTGCGTTTTAGAGCTCTCGGGGCAGATCAGACCCATTATGTTCAACACAGTCGCATGGAAAACTCGGGTACTGACAAAGAAGAGCAAGTAGTGGAGGGATCTTATTCATACGTTGGTGACAACGGACAAACTTATACAGTACACTACATTGCCGACTCCAAAGGATTCAGAGCTAGTGGAGATCATTTACCTGTAGCTCCACCAGTACCCGAAATTATTCAAAGGTACGTTTTCTTTAGTCTAACAATATGTATAATTTCAGTATTTAGTAGTTTTTCTGTTTGACTTACCTTAACAACATTTAAATGTATACAAATATTTTAGGGCAGTGCAGTATAATTTAGCTGAGGAAGCAAAGAAGCCACCTAATCTTAAGTCTTGGCAAAACGATGAAAAAGAAAATGAATTGAGTGAAAGTGAAAAATATCAACGCTTCATTACACCTCCATCACGACCACTATTTACTGGAAAAACTCCACAATCATTCTCATTTGGATTTGGTCAAGTAGCAAATAATCCTCAAGCAAATAATTTAATATCATCAGCTAGCACACAGAACACAGTTAACATGAATAATGAATTTACAACGGATCAAATGAAAGCTTCTACTACCAACATAGTCAACAACGGTGGACCAATATCCCCACAAATTACTTTTCTAGCATCCCAAGGTGCGCATAACCCCTCAGTTAATCCACAACAATCAATATCTAGGGCATTTACAACGGAAAGATCAATGTTACCTCAATTAGTCAATTATGAAGCTAAAGAATCTGATCAGGAAAGTAACAAAGCACTGTGGAGATGGCAGTATGGACTTAACGCCAATATGAACCAAACGCCTGAAAAAAACTCTATTTCGAGATCCTCTGGTGAAGGAGACAATGTTATAATAAATTTTAGTGATATGACACCGGAACAGTACACAAAAATGATTAGATCGGAGTTAGATCCTAAAAATCAAAACAGTCAGGTTGATGGAGTTACAGAAAGCAGTAGCGTAATGAATAATTATCAAACCCCCAACGATAATCATATTAAAATCCCTAATGAAGCTGCAAATCAAATGTTGATGTCCACTGAAAGTAGCCTTGTATCTACACAAATGTATGATACGATTAAATACGACACTCGCAACCAGAATACCCTGGTCAACCAAGTTAATGAAAACAATTTGCTAAAAAAAAGTAATAACATCAATTCCGATTCTCGATCAAAAATTTTGACACATAATGACTTTTTACCGCATAGTCAAACAGTGACACAGTCTTATGACTACGAGGAAAGCTCTTATGAGCCAAAAAGAATAGTTAAACCTTCAACATTAGCACCGGGAAATTTACCTTTTAGTAATAACATTAAAATGAATAACTTTGACAGTGGAATGTCTAATGAACCAAATCGCATTATCAGATCTTCAACTATGGAACCACCAACATATTCCACATCGAATTATGTTAATGTCAATAACTATGAAAGTGGTACGCAAAATACTGCATCGGCTAACATGGGCGAGTATGCTAATCAAATGGAAAATATACACATAATTTCCACTACAGACGCTCCGAAAACGACCACTGAAAGAATAATAAACTTTAACATTTTTGGAGATAATGAATATAATAGTGAATTTAGACCAATAAAGCCTACACCTGCAGAAGAAAAACGTGCAGAAATAATTGCTCATACGGAAGCTAACTTTGAAGAAATTATTAACGACAATATTTTCTTAAAAAACTTATTTAGTAGTAAAAAGAATGATCAATATGACGGCAATAGAATACGGGAGGAAAATAAGGCCTATCAACAAAAAATTAACACACAGAACATAGAACGTATACCTGAAAAGGTTCCAAAATTCATACAGCAAGCTAATGCTCACAATGACATCAACGGAAAAAAAATGCCAGTGGACATAATGGAAATTATGAATTACCTATCAGCGAAGAATCATTTCGAATCGAATAAAGTAAAACCTAAATCAAAATTAACCCCTAATATTTACAACCAGAGAAGCGAAGTACATTACATACCCATGCATCATGAACATTTACATAATAATGAAAACGATAATGAGGAAGAACATAATAATATGGAGTTTAACGTGAATTACCACCGAACAAATTATTACCACCCAAAAGAGTTGCAGGGAATCATAAAGAATTACAAAGTACTTCAGAGAAATAACAGTGCATTTAATAACGGACAAGACGTTGAACAGTTGAGACGGAACCTGTCGCCACCACCTGTCAAAAAATCGAATTTGCCTCCGTTGGGCCGAGCAGGACCTTCTATGAAATCTTATCTTCCGCCAATTTACGTTTAAAAACTCTGTGATTACTATATTGTAAATATTGTTTTTCAGTATTGCATTTATAGCATAGGTAATTAAATCGTCGTTTTTAAAAGAGTTGTCTTATTTCGTAAACAAATTATGGCAATGATGTTGAAAGCATAAGTAGATCGCGTGCATGTTATTAGTGTTTCATCTCGCTGTCTGCACTGAAAGCGTAACGAGAAAACGAATAACTGGCGTTCATCTTTAATCGGTGTTGGCGGCTCTGATGAAGAATTTACGATCACATAGGAGATTAATACTGTAAATTAAAACAGAGAAACGGATATAGATACTGAATATATCACATTTAAGAAATATATCAGTATAAGTACTTTTTACCTATTAGGTACCTAAATAAGTATTAGAGTATTGCTTTTAGGATACGTGTACAGTATAAACAAGATATCCATGAAATGACAATGGAATTTAAGGATAATAAAACTGCAATAGCGTATAATCGATTTATTCGCTTCATATATTCCGACTCCGGTTGACAGACGCCCACACAGTGAGTTTAGTTTTTAACTAAATTTGTCTGAATTATTTATACATGCAAATTTTGTCAAAGCCCTGTTGAAAATTTAACTGGGTTTGTACTGAATATTGGCTAAAAATGTGAACACGCAAATGTAAATATATTTTAAATTTTATAATGTAGATTTCTTGATTAGTAGTATTTACCTTCATGGAAGCTTCCCTTGAAAGCTTTATGGACCTTGAATACTTTAGATTTCACTTCAATCTTCATAATCATTCATCAATAGAACTCCCGGAATAAAAAAAGCTTTATTATGAAGGAAATTTCGTATATCATAATGTATGTATGTATAAGGTAAATTATCTCATATTCATTATACTCGTATCTATAACAACGTTGCTTATCTAAATTTGGAATTAATCCGTACATTAGCAGTCAATTTTAGATTTTAAATTTCGGCAAACCACAGAAGAAAATTTCGATAAGTTTTACCAGACCACCTCTGTAGCATACCAAAAAATCATAAAAATCGGTTCATAATTATTATTACACAGTAATATTTCTTCTGTGCGGCAAACTACTTAATTCGTGAATAATAAAAGTTATTTCAAATTGCGAATATCCTTTTCGATAAGCATTTTCATAGAGAACCTATAGAGAATACTTAGAATTGTATTTAAGTTTTCTTCTATTAGATTTTTTCAATTAGGAACAAGTGACTTTTCCAAAGATAATTCAATATATTAAAATGTATTACCTACTAGTGTTTTTATGAATCATCAATAAACTTTATTTAAATTATGTATTGAACTTACTATAGTAACCACAGACATAGCTAACATAACCGAATAAAACAATTATGATATGTAACGTAAAGAAAATTGAAGACACATGCGATAAAAGGTATATAATACTGGTAGAATATTCACGTCACGTCACTCTATATTTTCTCGCGTTAGGCCACATGGAGCTTCTTTGCACGTCTTTATATTTATTGTAAGCACATGCGAAACGTAAGTTTGTGTTTTTATAATAATCTATATTATAAGCTACTTGTTAGGTTACCAATAAATAGGACTCTATTTATTACTACGAGAAAGGTTTAATCCTTCGGGTAATATGTAAAACTATTTAACTAGTCCACCGTGGAGTTACCGGCTCTAGAATAGTGCTCCACCCTCTCTACCCGTGGTTGCCGTAAGAACCGGCTAAGGGTTAACAGATCCAGAGGACGGGCAGCAGCGTCCTCTGCAACAAACCATCGAACTGCGAACCCGCCTGCCAAGCGTGTCGAGTATTGGCAAAACCCCCCTTTATGAGGAAGGGCTATGTTCAGTAGTGGATTACCAACGGCTGAGATGATGATGATGATGATGATTTAACTGGTAATAAGTAAGCACCCGCTTAAGGGTGTATAAACTTCACTCATTTTCTTAAAGGGTAATTGTAATCCTGAAATCGCCAAAAAGCAACTGATTGTTTTTTAGCTGAATGTTTCATAGAAAAGGTTCCATGATAATATAATAAAATTATGGAATATCTGTTATTTCACGATTTCTTATTTAGGTCCATAGTGAAATGGATACAATTTCCTTTTCAGTAGATGCTAAAATGTGGAGATACGTAAGATAGAGGATATTCCTAGTGTACATGCCGGTCATTACCGGCATGTAAGAACCTATCATTATACTTAAGTATTTCTGTTCGAAACCACCATCCCTTCAGTATTTGTATTTCCTTTCCCTGCATGGTTGTAATAAGGCCGCCAGCCGCCAGTTGTTACTTCTTTCTAGTTTTCAGTATTTTTCTTTGTTATTTTCTGTTATATTAAGGTAGGCAATAAAGAGATATCATTTATTCATTCATCATACATTCTTACAGAATTACGAGTATAAAGTATCTGTCTATATACTCATATCCCAGAATCCACAATAGCTTGAGCTGATTGCGTCGCGACAGTAAAATTACATCCTCGTGAAACCTAGTTTGTCTCCTAATCATACACGCTCCCTACGAGCCAGACAGAGGAGAATTCAATACAAAATATTCTTCAGTCGTTGACGCATATGGGACTTTTCTGACAAGGACTTCAATTGTTGACGATATAAGGGAAACTTTTCTGAGTATTCTGATTTAATCTCTATTCAGACAAACATATATTTAAAAGCAAATTTTGTCTAGGCATCTCTTATTTTATTTATTAAGGGGTCGTATACGAAATTTTGCTGATTATGTGATTTTGCAAACGTGATTTTACAGTTAAAATACTGTATTTTTATAAGTTTTAATGCATAACATGAAAAATTATTTCAATTATGATCTAATAAGTGAGCTACTTTTTTAATATAATTTAAATTCGATTAATCGAATTCAAACCACCGACTGATTTATTTTGCTGTGAGAGGTTTAGAATATCATATATTTATTAATTGTTTTGACGTTTTATCGGTTTGAAAAAATTACAATGCATTGTAGTGAAAGCCTTATATAATAATAAGTGGATAATTTTTTACCATTTTCATATAAAATTTCTCTTAAAAAAAATATTTATGACTCAAATTTATGTGAAAAAAGGGAAAGAATTGCTTTTGATTTCGGCTACCCAAAATTCAAAACACATCAAATTTAAACCACAGAAATAAACTTTAGTTCAAAGTCAAAGCATTCTCCAAATTTAAATTCAAATAAAAAAAAAAAGGCGATTAAAAAATCTTTTTAAAAACTAACTTTTAAAACCTTTTTAAAATAGTTGAATAGCCGTACTGGCCATCGACTACTCCAAACTCACACACACCAGCGACCGTGCGCTCCCGCATGTGTGCGTGAGATTTTCGAAAATCGTCTTGATTTCATATAAGGTCTCTTAATTATATACACAGAATACTTACTTACAGTATGCACTAAACGCAAACTATATTAGGTACTACGGTTTAGAAATAGCCTTAAATTTGTAATTAAAGTAAGTACTTTAGCTATCATGAAATAATATGTCGATATGTTGAGTAGTTGAGTTGAGTATGAGTCTATAAAGATACGGCTCGGCGTGTCGGCGTGACGCGTCCTGTGACCAGCAATCAGTGAATCCTATGTCCTGAACGTAAATACCGCGTAAATTATTATACCGTGGACCACACATCTATAAAAATTACAATATGAGACATAATTTAATTGTAATCACTTTAAGTAGCTTGTTAAAAAAGATTAGGATAAATTTCTCGCAAGGCGAACTTTGCCAAACTGATTTGATTACACAAAATAAGATTTCTCGGTGGTCACACTAAGTTATACGAAAATTGGCCAGCAAATCTCTATTTGATGTCTTTTCGGTGGTCCAACTGGGTCATCTAATTAGGTTTTACTTATATTTTGAAGTAGGCAAAATTGTTGAAAGCTACTGTAAAATGTCCCCACAACAAACCACTATTTATGTAAACAAGATATCGAAATCAGATCGATTCCCCACGAACCGCATTGAGAACATCAAAGTGCAAACGCAAATAGTGGTATCGGAGAAAATATATTATGTAAATTATAATACCACTGCGAGATCAAAGGCTGCATATACACTGAAAGGGCGTTGCATGAATACCATAATGTGTAAAATGGAAATATTCTATAAAAAATTTGGTTTATATTTGCAGTAGGTACCCTACCTAATAATGCTTAGTACTATTTTTTTCTCAGAATCAGAATATAAAATTTGTAGACCTCTTTGATTTCACTTATATATATAACATATCAGTAATGCGAATGTTTAGATGTGTATGACCGTATTTATTATCGTTACTTCTTCACACCGAAGTTATGACTACCACCAAAGTTAAGTAGATATTAGTACTTAGGTAGCTTAAACCCTGGAATAACACAAAGAATACTTTTCAGGACGGCAGAGGAAATGGGTCCGTCGTGTTTGCCAGTGGTTCCGTTTGCCGGTGTAGCGATTGGACAGGAACAGGTTTTTTTTTTAGTTTTGATTGTCTTGTCAGCAAAAAAGACGTGATTTTCGTAAAAGTTTAGATTACCTACGTAATGTAGTAAATTGATCAATTAAAAGATGATAAAATAGTGAATAACTAAATGGCAGATAAGGTGGAATATATAAAAATATCAGTTTTTTTCAGCTGTCGCCTGTCGGCCTATAAATCCGAGGCGAGTGATTTCGCCTTCGGTGTTTTTATTCCACGTTTCGATTCCTATTGTGAATGTAAGAGCTCTTTCATTTGGCTGTGCTTTTAAAGCTTCAACAGTTGCAATGATAGTAGAGATAGAGATACTAGAGCTGTCTTCTAAACTTTTCTTTTTTATATCTGTCTGTTTGAAGAAAGCAGTAAAATAAACGAGTATAAATAAAAAATCAAATGCTGGAAATGAGCTAAGATAGATTAGATAGATAGATTAACTCTTTATTATTACACTACAAACATGAAACCTTAAATTTAAATATACAATTATAACAAATAATGTAACAATTGGCGGTCTTATCGCTTAGAGCGATCTCTTCCAGACAACCGTGTATCTAGATTATTGTGTAGATATAATATGTAAGTATTTTAAGAGTGTACGGTAGATTCAGTAAATTATCATAAATGATTTAAAAAGAGATTATTAAGGCCTATTTGATTAATGAATTTTATTTCAGGTATAGCCTTTAGAGTTGGAGTACAAATACATATTATATAAACTTATATAAAATACATATTATTTAAAAATACATATTTCGAGTACAAATACATATCTCACGGTAATGATAATATTACTGTAATTTTATAGGTAATATATTAGGTAGGAATACCACAAAATATTTGCAATGGAAATTTGGTCATCTTATATCTTACCTACAAAATATGATCTAAAACATCCATCCATAAAATTTTACTAAACTTGTACCTAGTACCTACCTACCTTACAAGTTATTCTAATTACATAAGTAGGTACTTTACCGCTTACAAAATAGCTTGCTGCGTTATTACAAAACTAATACAATAACTATTAACAATAGCCAAATAGCCGGTTAATATTTGGCGAACGGCATCCCTTTTAATACCTTCAGACACGACACAACCGCATTCACCTAATCTTTGTTGTTATAACGATAATGGGCAAAGTTTCATCGGTTTGCCCTAAAAGGACCCTCAATGGTTATATTGATTAACAGTCTATAAAATTGAATAGCTATCTATGATGAGCAGAACCTATCGGCCTTGTAAGTTTGTTATCGTGTTTTTGTTTAGTCGTTTAACAAGAGCATCGTCGTTCCGAGTTTAGGTTTTTTATTCATCTTGATTTGCTAAAATTCAACTTCAACTGCACTGCAAATTAGTGACTCACTAAGATGGATTTCTATATATTTTCTTGATTTTAATGCGCAGCTTCATTATATAGCTATATTTTAGGACATTTAGGTTAAGTCATTTATTATTGGCCTCTATGACTCTCGGTGGCGTTGTTGGCGCAAGCTTGACTATCATGAATGCCGATTATGAAGTCCCGGGTTATTGAACCCAGGAAACACTTTGCCTAACCTGGGGATCGCCCCAGGTTAGGCAAAGTGTTAAATGTTGACTTTTTCCAGCAAGAATTATTTTAATATCTGCCTGGAGTCTGAAACTGTGCCCGGTAGGCAATAGGCTCGCCCCCTATTATATGAGGCCAATAACCTACTGGCGAAATATGGGTGTACTTACTATGGGACCGAGTTCTGGGTACACTTGAGCCTACCCCTTCAGAAAAAACCCTTCGGTAAAAATGTACACACAATATACCATATAAATATACCTATAACCTAGAAAAAGGCGTGTTGTTATGTTATATGTTATGTCATTTATTATTGGACCCAATATTGACATTGATGCATACATTGCAAAGATACAGTCGCGGATTTGTTTCATTAATTGTGACTTTCAGCTACTACACGCAATTTACCTTATAGACTATTGAAGTCAAATATATTGACGAGATTGATTTTAATAATTTATGTGATATTGTTATTAGGCCTACCTAATAACAGGTATAATAAGATTATCTGTTTACCTAAGATCATCTTATTTCAAACTCAAACTCAAAAAGATTTATTCAAAATGGTCATAATCTGACACTTTTGCACGTCAATGAACACAGCAATGAGTCTAAAAAGAAAGATATTAATAAAATAATATTACTCACGTCAATATTTTTTACTACGAAAAGCTCTATTCGGTGGTGTATTTTAAAAGTTTCAAATTCATATACTTAATTTTAGCCATTATTACTATAATACAAGTAAGCTAACTAAAAATAAGTCCCTGAAAGTTTTCAAAGGTGACCCAAACTCCAACATTACTTAGAAACGAATTCCAAAACATGTCGTGATTTATAATAAAGTGCACGAGAACAAATATATGAGTACACGGAGAATGTTGGGCCTTCCCCTACAGAAGGGTTCTTTAAGGGATTTGTCGAAACAAAGTTTACCAATATCGAAGGAATCAATTTACACGAGACGTTCAAACGAGACCGTGTTTGTCCTATTTGCGAGACTTTAGAACTGACAAGTGAAGGAATATAAACTAAGATTACTCGTATATAATATTATATCCGTTGAAAAGCTATAAGCCCTACAAGTTTCTTATGCGTATACTTCTTGTAGAGGTATCTTTCCGAACTCACGGTAGATATCTTACTTTAGATTCATAGTTTGAAAAAGTGTTATATTGTGAACAATTTTGAAAAAAGTGTTTGAATTTGAATCATTGGAAACCAAAAGTAAAAGTTAACCTTATCAAATAGCTCTTTTCTGATTATATAATAACATCACTCCTTGTTTCCCCGATACGGTAGGCAGAGGTGTACCGATTCCCATAGCAGGGTACACCCACGGTGTCCTGTTGCTTCGCATAACATTATTTGTCATAATATTTTCTGCATACATCATTTGTCATAACATTCCGTAGTCATAATATTAGATACGCATATTTTTCTGTAGACATATTAAGAATTTGCCTTAAAATTTAATTGTTATAATATTATTGAGTATAACGGTTTCAATTCCTATTTTACTTGTCATAATGTTTATAACATAAAAATAACACATACATATATAATGTAGTAAGTTATAATGTTTTATGCCTATACCCCTTCTTTAGTTGTTTTCATACGTTTTTTATGCTATGACAAGCAGGCTGCAGGTGGCAAACAAGCAGACGGACCGCCTGATGGTGAGCGGTTACCGCCGCCTATGGATACCTTCATCACCAGAAGTATTGCCAGTAACAGCTGGCACTTCAAGATTCTATTCACTCTCCTTTTGAAGAGCCCCATGTTTTAGCTCAACGGGAAGACCGCAGAAGGGAATTGATTCTACAGCTTGCACGTATGCGGCATAATAGAACGTCAAAATCGCGAAGTGTGAATCGTGCACGTGTCAATTATGTGCGGATGAGATCACAGGCGGACAGAAGAAGTCACAAATTATTAATCTACTGATTTGTAGACATCACGAGCGAGAGGGCGAATTAGTTTTGCACCGCGCCTTAACATCAAATAGCAGCTATTAAGTGTATAGATAAACAACTTAATTGTACAAACACTATCTTCTCACACAATCACTCTACTTAGCGGTTGTAAAAAATGTCATTTTCGCATGGTTAGACGTATTAATTTACATCGTACAAGCGGTATAAGAAGTGGGTAATGTATTAAGAGCGTTATTACTTTTAATTAAGGCAGATTTTCGTACGTCACGTACGTTTACTGAAACTGTATAGAATTTTTATTTGTATCCACCTAAAAGTTTTTAGTCACATGTTTATGCCTTTATATCAGTGTGTTAAGGTTGAATATAGACCGTTTAATCTGCACTTTGTCAGTTTTGTGATTGTATCTCCCTTGAGTTAAGAGTTTTGCGAAGTTGCAGTGTAACCAGTTTTAGGCTACCAACGGATTGAGTTAAATTAAGTGAAGGATGATAATTTACCTTAAATGAGTCAACGACAGGCTTTTGTGTTTTTGGGAAACAGTTTAATGGCGTCTTGACGTACTTTTTGTCGATTAATTAATGGTAGAACAAAACACTTCAACGCGGTATAAGCTTCTATGAGAATAATTTAAAATATAAGCTACTAGCTGTGCCCAGCGGTTTGTCCCGCGTTGTCATCGTTCTCGTGGGAATATCGATAAAAAAAGTAGAATTAAACCTACTAATAAAATTAGGGGGTGACAGGAATCGTTTTTTGGAGGAAACGGAATAAGCCGGTCCGTCCAACCATCCTCACAAACTTTTGCATATATAATATTATAGTAGGATTATGATATTAGTAGGAAATAGGATTCTCAAGTTACACTGAAGCTACAAAACCTGCTTTAATTAATTTCTACAGTCTCTATTCAAAATAGAATAATTAATATTGCGGGCGCATTACAGACTTCATTTTCATTGTATTCATCATCATCATCATCATCATCTCAGCCACAGGACGTCCACTGCTGAACATAGGCTTCCCCCATAGATTTCCATTCAGTCCGGTTGTAAGCGGCCCGCCTCCATCGTGTTCCTACCGTCTAACTAATGTACTGGGCTATGTCGCTAAGTTTCGTTCATTGTAATAAATAATTATAATACCTAATATATCGTTATATATATAAACGACAGCTTTCTGTGGCGATATAGAGGTTCGCAAGCGCTCATGATTCTCGGGTTAGATCTCCGAGGTCAGGTAAAGACAGCCTGGAATCTGGAACTGTTCCGGGATCTCAATAGCCACGAGGGAAACCACAAGGCACACCCAGCGCCTATTGCCTTAGTAAAACTTTACATACATACAGTCACACCTTGATCCCGTTGGAGTAAGCAGAGACTATTTCTCTATATTCTGATTCTGAGATACTACTTTACCACATTCGCTTTTTACACGAACATCACATTTTTCACATTCACGTTGTGGATACTTCTGACCTGACCTTTCCTTTGAGACAAATTCAACTAAAGTACAATGGGGTGATAAGGCCCACCGTTTTGTAAGGCCCAAGCGAAGAAAGCGGATTTAAATATATTTTATACGCGTAAATTAGCATGCATGTTATAGAACAATAGGAATGCAGGAGAGCAGCAGCGGGGTCCGCTGCCGAGCGGAGGCCGCTCGCGGATGGTAGCCGTACCATCTTGCCAGTGATCCCCGGTTCGCTGACCTCAGCCACGGTCACTCTTTTTGCTAATTTTTGCTGCCAATAATCGTAACTTTTTACTTATTTATACCGCAATTTGTAGGTAGATTTTTGTAGCGTCTGTGGTCCAGCGGGAATATGCCCGACTTTAAATCCGGAGGCTATGGATCCAATCTCACCATGTGGACTTTTACCTGGGCGATACCGTGTTTCGAATGGCACGTTAAATTGTAAGTCCCGGCTGTTTCCTATAAGATATGTTGGGGGCAGTCGTTACGTCATGTCGGAGGCATTGTAGGAATTTTGGCGACCTGACAATATGGGTTGTCCACATAACCCGTATGAATTGACTCGAGCATTGTAGAGTATAAATTCAAATTATTAAATCGTTTATTTATTTATTTGTTAAGTGTGTTTATTTAATCATTATTAAAATATTTAATAAGTGTGTTAGAATTAGTGCGTAAGAAACCAAAGTAGTATAGTAGTATCTCAGAATCGTTCAATTAGTTCATGAAATACTTGCGTCTTGATTGAATCCAGACATGACCTTATAAATCTCTTTTTTAACCACTAACTTCAGCCCCCACTTTTAACCAGATTATACGTAACAGTTCCCAGTTCCCACCGGAGCGACAGTGTGACTTCACTCAGTATTTACTCGTAGTGTACGCTGTAATTGAAAATGTTGCCGTGCGATGTTCATTTTCCAGTAATTAATCGCGCTGATGACGTCGTCCTGCGTCCCTCGATAGGCATTGTGGTGGGTACGATTGAAGGGTGCCGAGATTTATCATTTACCACTCTCATGTACCCTAGAGGTAGTGTTCAATTATTTTAATTATTGAGAAGGGGTGTACACATTACGCTCTTACCGTTTATATTAGTCCAGTTTCCAAGATATTTAACCAATCGGTAGTTTTTGCGTCAAGAGGTACACAGTGTGTGTTTTTAGTGCACACTGAATGTACTTACTCGTAGTCCAACGACGCTTCATTGTAAAACAACATTAAGGCAACAAAGAATGACCAACTGTTTACAGAAATTGTAGACAAACTTACAAAGTCCAATAAAACTTTCAACTGTTCGTTTGTATGAATACGTTTGTTGAAAATATTCAAGCGAAAATTTTCGTACTAAAGCCTAGAAACATTTTTCAAGTTTTCTCATATGTAAATGGCACAAGCTCAGCGCATGTTTCATATTTACTACCAAAGTGAGGTATTTTGTTTTTTCAAAATTTCGTGTTAAAAATTCTTTTATAGCGAGCCAGTTTTATGCTGATTCAGTAAACTAGGTTCGAGCAAACATTCTATTCGTACATATAGCTACTACATAGCTATTCGTGGAAATCCTGTTCCTTTATAAACGTGAAAATAGCATAATGTTCTGAATCACTAGTGTATGGGTACAGGTACTATCATGTTAAGAAAATTTGTAAGATTGTCTTCAAATTATATGTTCATATAATTATCACTATATATAATAAAATCCTAAATGATTCACTGACTGACATGCAACGCAGAGCCCAAACCACTGATCCTAGAGACTTGAAACTTGGAATGTAGGTTCTTTTCGTTGTCTGGACATGTGCTAAGAAAAGGATATTTAAAAATTCACATTCTAAGGTGGAGCCCTTAGATTACATATATAAATATAATATAAGGCCGAGGGCTCACCGCATTTTCAAAAATCTATCAGATCGCTTGGTCGAGGTGACGCTCAATCAAATTTCTTTTTTTTTTATGATAGAGAGTAACAAGACGAGCAAATCAGGTGCCTGATGGTAAGCATCATGATTGCCCATATCAGACACAGTGCCACCCGGTGTTTTAAAATTCAAAATTCTGCGCGGCACTGCACTGCGCCTGTCACCCTGAGATATGAGTTGTTGACTCTCATCATGCCCAGTAATTTCTCTGGTAAATTGCTGGCGTTTATCTGGCCCAACGTAAGCAAATAAGCATTGCTATTCAAAGTGGCAATGCCGCCAGCATCTTAGGTACGCTGCAATCTGACATTGGTTTAGAGCACTTGGATATTCTATAGGCTGACATGTCGGCCTGTGGATTTGCGAAGTGTTCTATAGCATAGTGTATTTAGTTAGGGTAGATAGTAAGTAGGTAGCTCTATTGCATAGTCTGTTTTCAATGAGGCGCTCTGCCCGTTAAAAAAATATATACAAAGTGTTACAAAAGAGTCATCTTCAACAAGATGGATCCGCTGATCGGTAAACTTGTACGTATAGCATGTGGAAATATTTTTGCTAAATTCGCAATTCTTTCTTAAAAATCATCCGGATGATTTTTAAGAAAAACAAAATGTATCCTGTCAAGTATTACTATATACAATTTTGTAACACCTTGTATAATAAATATAAAATAATATTCCCTGCAAAAATCAATCACAAACTTTGACCAAATATAAGAAACTTGATAAATAAAAGCTACATTTTTCCCACTAGTTTCAGAAGTGGCGTGAGCAGCTGGCGGCTGGCGGCGCATTAGTATGTTGATGAGGCAATCACGCACAGAGTACACGGAAAATGTGATTTATATTGCCCTTTAGGGCTAGTTTGGGTATCGATCAGAAGGGTGCTAAAGGTGCAGTATCTAAAGGAGCTTCAATGAAATTTTGTACAAGAACATGGTTGAGAAACGTAATGTTTTGTAACAAAAAGCGTAGCACGTATAGCACTGGATATCAAAGTCGATAAATTAAATATAATGATTATAATTAGGTAGGTTTAATTAGGTATTACCAATATTTAATGATTTTAATCATAAATAGGTCTCTATTTATAGTCATTATAGGTAAACGCCTACAACAATAATATTTAGTTTTTAGTTCCGATTTTTAGTGTCAAAACCAACATGCACAGTGCACCGCCCTCCCGCTCGCAAAATTGCATGCAAAGAGGAAATACTATTAGGTATTATTTTGTTAGTGACACAATTCATATATCGACACGTGTTTCGCGTCTACACGACGCATCATCAGGAAATAGACTCTGACTCCGCTGTAAGGGCGACAAATGTTAGTACGACGCCGCTCCTCGACATGTTACCTCGCTGAAGAGTCCAGCGTTCAGCGAGGTAACATCTCGAGGAGCGCCGTCGTCTTATTCTAGGAGTTTGCAATGGAGATCCGAAAAGTAACGCCAAATTCAATCAATTGTCATTATAGGTATATACTTACCTTAAATTCTCAGGAATCCACAACAGGACCCAGAACTGTTATGTCAAATACTACGCCGCGTCGGAGCTAACTCTAAGAGTAATCGATATAGGTAGGTAGTAGGTGCCTAATCTACGCATGCCATTCCTTGGGACTTGATCAATGACAGCTGAACAGTATTCTGTGGCTGAACAAAAATCAATGTTTTGTCATAATTTCTTGTACATAAATGGTATCTTATCGGGTAATATAATATTTTAAACTAAGAACCTCCTTAAAACTTAATACACGGAAATATGGGCAAAAATAGAATAGAATAGTAGGTAACCTAATAGAATAGGTACGACCAAGATACACAGAATATACATTAACTTAAATAATCTTAATTAAACTTATTGGTCGATAATGGGCGACCTCATCGCTTTAAGCGATCTCTTCGAGGCAACCATCCTTTGGACGGATAGGGGCATGCTAGGACTAGTAGGGGGATTTTGTACGTACAGCTGTCATTGATATTTGACAAAGCGCAATTTAATTTTGTATGGAAGTCGAACGCCCTTAATGTTCCTTTTTTTACAGGCACTAGAGGCAGAGATTCAGTATCCTTTCACTCCCAAAACAAAAGCAATCCGTCTTCAAGGATCGTCCGTCAACCCGAATATTCGATGACTTTAGGCTGACCACGTAATTGATAGGAGAGACATATTAATGCCCACCCTAGCAACCGGCCACGGGTGCACAATTTATGGTGTAATACGACCGGTGGGCCACAGGGTACATGCCCACCCTTGGTGTAGACAGGACATTCAACATTGCAATTTTCATACCAAGGTTTAATAAATGGGCGGAGGGATAAGTTGTAGCCTGCCCCCACATTATAGTTTCAATTTTGTTAAACTTTATGAGTATAATATAGGTACCTACCTAATCTGTTGGTATAGGTAAAGTTTTTTTTTTCTTCTTTTATGGACCCTCACGAATGTATTTCCAGTGTCAAGTTATATAAATTTTCAAGTTAATATGGTCAATTAGTCAATTCAAAGTCAGGGCAAGCCCAGTCAAGTCACAGCTCTGGAATTTTGGTGGGAACACGTAAAATCACATTTCAACTCTCGCATCACTTGCCAAGAGACTTGTATCTTTGAAAACACTCAATACGTAATATTCCACCATTATTGCACGTTAAATAATTGATAAAGATACGGGAGCCAAACTGTACTCTTCGGTTTCCCGCCAAAACTCCAACGTCTAAGTTAATAGTGGAAGTTCATTCGCAAGTAATATAATACCTATTGCCAATTATTTATTGTTGGGTAAGAGAAGAGAATTTACTTATTTATAACAATCTACTTACGTAGGTATGTAATATATTACCCATATAAATTGATATGGTAATTAGATACTACCCATAAGTAAGTAGGTAAGTTAGGCACCTAAATCTATATGATATAGTTTAAATTATATTATTATACCTAATAGGTAGGTACATACCTAAATAATATTATATTTATCATAGGTAACATTGATGAGATATAGCATAGCAGTTGATATGAATAATCGTCATTATTTTATGCCTACCTACTCTTTTCAAAGAGTCTTTTCACAAAATAAGAAACCCATAAAACTAACAAAGACCATATATATTATACCTTACCGAGTAATATTACCTATCTGTTCTATGACCTAACTTGAAAACTACAGCCATTGAGCATTTGACAAAGTGACATCTATTGAGGTTTGTGTAAAACTTATGAAGCAGCGCCATCTATAATTTTTACCTAATATTATATTAAATTTATTATCATAAATCATAGGTAATATTTATAAATAAAAACATAAATTATTTATAAATGTACATAACTAATATTAATTATTCCATGCCTTTACATAAAACACGAAACCCTAAGACTACAGCCATTGAGCATTTGGCAAGAGTGACACCTTTTGGGATTTGCGTAAAACTTATAAACAGCGCTGTCTCTAACTTCTGATGTGAACTTCTTAAGATTTAGATACTTACCAAACTTAAAGGGATGTTAGTGTTGTTAAAAATTACTAGATGGCGCTATTTTATAAAAGTTTTGATTGTATTCAGAATTAGCAACTAGATGGCGTTCTTTAAAAATATGCCAAAAATGACCCTTATTCGGTTTTAGGGTTCCGTAGGTGTACCCAAAGAGTGCCAACGAGACCATATAATATATAGCTCCGACTAAAACACTACAGCATTTATGGAATTTATAATGTATGGAATATGAATAGGTACCTAGCTATTATACCTATTACAACCTAGATACAAAGAGTACCTACCTAGGTACTCTTTGACTCTTTGTATACATATATTAAGGAGGCGGCGACCGGAGAATTCCCCATACAAACGTAATACTTAAATCATTTGAAATCAGAACATATTTCCATCATTTAATAACGTTATTCGAAACGTGACACTAGTTATCTAGGTTCCTAATTATATTTCAATTCAAAATAGAAGTTGTACTTTGGACTAATATATGGTAAAAATCCAAAATATAGGTATTTTGATAAAATACAGGTATTTTCAAATACCAAATTAAAAGTATTTTAACTACAATACAATTAGGAACCTAGATAACTAGTGTCTCATTCCGAATAACGTCATTAAATGTTGGAACTATGCTCTGATTTCAAATGATTTAACTATTACGTTTGTATGGGAAATTCTCCGGTCGCCGGCCCGTTAAAATATTATTATTATATTTTATCATAGTTGTAGGGTGGTAGCACAGCATAGTGGTAGGTTCAAAAACAATTTTCAATATAATAGCGAAAGTGCATCTGCACTGAAAGCTATTTTACAAAATCCCATCGTAGGCTGACTGGAGAGTAGGTGCCTAGGTGCCGCCGAATAGGTATAGGTACCTACCCAGTTACCAGTACATATTCAATACAACACGTTTGCCGGGAATCCTTTCAGAGTTTGAAAGGCAGGCTTTGTAGGGAAGATGGCTCATCTAGATAAGTGGGTATAACCTTTCATCGCCAACCCTGCGCTGTCAGGTCCTTGCAAGTTAAGTGAGAGAGAGCTTAAAAGATCTAGATAGGTATAGACCACCGCCGGTATTATAATATTAGAGTATCTAACGAACGGGCGAACGGGACTCGATCCCGCGACACTCCATTGCGCGTCACGGTGGTCTCCCAATTACGCTATTGTGACTGTAATCTAGTAAGTAATTGCCGATGACTGTTACTCGAATCAGCATCAAGGGTTCTAGTTCCGCTCGTGAGACAAATTTTTTGTACCACCCCCGGTAGCTCAGTGACTAGTGACCGGAGAAAAAGAAGTCCAAGGGGGTTAGAATGAGACAGCAGATATGAATTGCTCAAGCGAATGAGAGCAAAAACGGGGAAAACTAGTTATCCCCGTGCCACACTAAGCGGGCAGATTCACATTATATTATTATTGAAGCAGGTCAAGGTAAAATGACATAAAATGATGATATAAAATTATCAGGATATGAATGTACCTATGGAATGGGTTTATTATATTCGGAGGAAACAGCTATATTATATATTTATTATTTATACTTTATTCGGAGGGGGAATACAAAACATCGACTTGGTAAATTTTCCATAGGATTGTGTCAAACTGCTAAGCTACCTTTCCTGGTAAGAAAAAAATCAATTTATTAAAATCCTCATGGTAATAAAGAGGCTACATACCTGAGAGCCAACGGAAAGCTCATCAGCCGGCGGCTCGCGTGCGAACCTCTCGAACTTGAAACTGTTCGAGCGGTAGAGCTCGTTATCTTCGCGGGAACGTCTGCCGCGACAGAAACGACGGGTGATCGACGTGTGCCTGCAATATTTTGATAATGGTAATTCAAATTCAAATAGTTAATTGTTAGATAACGGTGGTCGATATGTGTTAATAATTTGATTATATTGACTAAGGGTTAGTAAAAAAACAATTATTAAATTAAATTAGTAAAATAAATTTTAATAGATCATGTACCTGTAATATTAAAGGATTACGAGGATACAGGTTCTTAACTAAAAGTTTATTTTTTTTAATGATAGTGAGTGACAAGACGAGCTAATCAGGTGCTTGATGGTAAGCATCGTGATTGCCCATATCAGACACAGTGCCACCCAGTGTTTTAAAATTCAAACTTCTGCGCGGCACTGCACTACGCCTGCCACCCTGAGATATAAGTTGTTGAATCTCATCATGCCCAGTAATTTCGCTGGTAACATTGGCCTTCATACCGGAACACAGTAATGTTTGCACATTACTGCTTGGCGGATGAATAACTGACAAAGGTGTAGTACTTCCCCAGGCGGCCCCCAGCAAAAGAGGCCTACCACTACAAAAGTGATTTAATAAGACCTACCCCGGCTCCACACGGGTAGCAGCAAAACCTAAATAGTACCTATACGTTATAACATACAACAGTATAAACATACAGATGCAGAAAGCGACTTTGTTAAGTATTATTTATAGGTACTATTATTTATTCTGTGGTATCAGGTGGAGTACTAGCTGTGCTCGCGGTTTCACCCGCATAGTCTTCGTTCCCGTGGCAATCTCGGGATAAAAACCCTATGTGTTATTCCAGGGTCTAAACTGGCTACATAGGTACTATTGTCGCTGAGCCACAGTCCTAAATAAATAAATAAAAAAATCCACATATTTATATTTCAGCTTCAGCGCAATCGGTTCAGTAGTTTTGGCGTGAAAGAGTAACAAACATCCATCCATGCATCCTCAAAATTTCGCATTTTTATAATATTATAAATTAAAAAATAAATATAGTATGTAAAGTAAGTAGTTAGTATTCAGTGGGTAAATTAACAGGATCATAATATTATCGAATGGGCACGAAATTTCATGCGCTCATAGGCGGTGCTCAACGCATTGCAATTTATAGCATTTTAGTACCTAGTTGAAATTACGTTTCATTAAAGTTTAAGTTTTAAATACTTATTTACCAAAATTAATAAAAAAAAAATCGATTTCTTTATGAACTGACGTAACTTTAGGGTAGGTACTTAATGTATAACATTTTCGTAATAATAATGTAGTAAGGAGAAATTCACATCTATTTCGGAGTATTTTTCGTATTTGTACGCTGTTGAAGATGATTTTTTTTTTCTGGGTATTCCATAAATATATCAATATTTTGTTGCCGTTGTGTACTAGATCACTATAATATGAGATATATAATTATTTTTTTATTTAATCTAAGTACCTACTTTGTGCTATAAAAGTTCAAACTAAGAGCTCAAAACATTGCCGTCGTACACTTTAAGAAAAACTAGCTTCGGAATTTTGCTATGGTCAATACTAATAGGTAAGTAGTAAGTACCTAATCTCCATTTTTCATAAAATAAAAATATCGTAGTCTTTTCTAGTTTGTTAGATTAATAAGAACGCCAAAGTTGACCGTTTAATTAAAAAAATAGGTACGTTTGAAATGTGATATGTAGGGCTCTAATTATTTCGAGACGAAACAGATTATGATACATGTTTTTTAGGAATAGGATGGTGTGAAATTCCATGAAGTTACTCGTAGTAATTTCCTCTAAAACATGACAAACATAACCTATGTATATTATACTTACTCGTACCTACTCGTATTTATTTACCTCCTTATAAGTCGAGTTAAAATTTACTGGACCTACGCGATATAATAAGCTATTCTGTAGATATATAGGGCAGTCTCGTTAGGCAAACTAATTTAACTACTGCCGTTGTTTATCTAAGTAGGTAAGAGTAGGTACCTACCTGTTACGGTAGAAACTCAAGTGAAGGAAAGAGGTTAATGTTATGCTGAGGTGGAACAAAGGTTTAATTAAGTATACCTAAGCACACTGAGCTAGTCTAATGTAACTCTGGTACGAAATAGAAATAGATAGGTAGGAACGAAGCGGGTAGGAACCTCTCTAGTAAGTAATTGAGAACTAGGTAGGTACCTACATATTAGGAATAGCAAAATAGATCTTACCTAGGAAGTAGAGCAGCAAAAGCACCTAGTTACGAGCGCCGCGGTAGGTATGAATCCAGATCTTGGTAAAATCGGTTCTAATAAAATTTGATTAGAGATTCGATCACTCACCTAGAATCACTGGAGTGCAACGGCCATTGAATGCCGAATAGCTTAAGACGAGCTGGGGGCCTGCGTTTCTGTTCCGTGCGAGTGGTTTCCTCTAAGGGAGGCGTGTGGTGCCTGCTGCCAGAAGAAGCTCTGGTCCCACTCCTACGGCGCCGTCTACGCCTTCTCTCCACCAATATGAAATTATCACCGTTCCTGATAATATAGGATGAGCGGAGCGTCGATTTCTCCTCGCCCTGCCTCTGTCTTATCAAGTCAGCTGTTCTCAGCGTGTGTATATTCTGGTACTCGGCTTCCTGTGGCGGCGCGCTGGTGGATGTCGTCGTTTGCTCCCGGCTAGTTCCGCTTCCATCCCTCTTCTTGCGGGAGGAATGGAGACCGACCCGACGCCAAACCTTTTCCATCTGTGTTCGATGTCATCCCATTGTTATTCTCACACTTTCATGTTTTTCGCTAAACGTATGATTCACATGTTGCAGTCAATAGTCGTGGTGTTTAGTGTTTATATTCCGAATACCGGGCTCATATTATCATTAAAACACAGTCGTTAATAGTTGGCGTGTTAATTGTAACAGCGGTTTACTCAAGATATAAATAACGTAGTTAAACGGTAAGATGTCCGAAGACGGCACTAATAAATATAGCACTAATGAATCACTGCGATCAGCCGATCCCTGTCATTGTTCGCGCGATGTACTTTCGACTGTACAAGTCCTTGATATAAATTTGGTCTGTAAGTGATCGTTTACAGAAAGCAGGGTGTGTATCGTTTATCCCGTTTATTAAGACGTACTGGGTTAGTAGAATAAGGGGAGAGAATAACGTGTTTTTTGACATACACTTGCGGAGGTCCCGGCCCTAACAGGGTGCGGGTTTGTGATCTACGCATGCGTGCTCCCCCTTGCCCGTTGCTGAGGCACCAAAATGGCGGACCTACGACCCCCTTCCTGTTATTGAATATCTAATTTTATCGGTGTGCATTCATTGTTGTACTTCAGCTGCTATATTGCGCACGGCTTGCTTTATTATTCATTCAGTTCACTAACTAATACCCCGATATTGTGAAATTTGTCTTTTGGTTCAAGTCCGTAATGAATGAAAATGGAAAAAAGACGGACAAAGACGGAAGCAAAGATTGCTGTGTAATAGGCACTTAAAATATAAAATCAAATAATAATAAGCAACGTTTACTCAAGCTCGCTATTGGATGGGTGGTCGCTAGTCACGTAGTAGCGAGTAGTAGCGAGCCATGTAGCAATCACTATATCCTCGACTACTTCATTGTTCCTCATTTTCATAAACGGAAATACTCTATTAGGTACTAATTTTTAACTATTTATACTATGATGGGACGGAGGCGAATAATTTTATTTTTTTTAATGCGACTAACAACAAACGTTAATTACCTATACAAGATAGGTAGTTTACAGAGATCTTGGCGACGCCCTTGCTCTCGGCTATCTCTATAGTTCGTGATATTTTGAGCTTACTAATAATGTCCTTAGTGAAAGACCACATTTCAGAGCCATAAGTCATCACTGGTAACACACAGTAGTCGAAGACCATCGACTTGAAGCACTGTGGCTTTTGAACGAAAGACACTGCATAGATTTTCGAACTCTCTTTCTCAAAGTTGGACCTTCTGAGTAGGACTGCTTGAGAATCCCTTCGCCATATTTTTACCCAGTAGTCCACTGCCTCCTTACGGGTATATATTATAATATTAACCTCCATTAATGGTCCTCATGCCATGGAGTTACCGGCTTTAGAATAGTGCTCCACCCTCTCTACCCGTGGTTGCCGTAAGAGCCGGCTAAGGGTTAACAGATCCAGAGGACGGGCAGCAGCATCCTCTGCAAAAAAAAACCATCGAACTGCGCTCGACAACCCGCCTGCCAAGCGTGTCGAGTATTGGCAAAACCCCTCTTTATGGGGGAGGCCTATGTTCAGTAATCAGTAGTGAATAACCAATGGCTGAGATGATGATGAATGGTCCTCATAGTAATAAATAAAAGCGCCATCTGTTTAAATCAAAAGCAATAACGTCTTTTTGTGTAAGTTTACCTGCACATAATGAGGAATCGTAATTGAAACGCCAAAAGTGTTCGATAGATGGCACTAGACGTTTTTAATGCAATATAATGCCAGCTATTATTGCTAGCCATCGCTAATGGCTTTTACTCATACGTAACAATTATGATAAAAAAAACATAAACGAAAAATAAAACAAGACCAGAAAATAGAATTTATATTTATTATTTCAGCGTTCATTTACACATCTTGGGTTGTGGCCCTAACAGATTATAAATGGTAATGTGTTAAAAATAATATTCTTAGGCTCTAAGAAAACATAATAAATTAATTGATGATTATATATATATGCCTATATAAAAATGCTCTGCAAAAGAATGTTGATTTAAACAATAATGTAATTTTGGTGCAAATACAATAATATGTATTTTCAACTATTGGTATTAATTAATAATACCTTTGCATAGTAGTGGCTCTAGGCTCTTTATTTAATAGGAGCGTTTTTCATAGATTTAGTTTTTACAGGGGAGCCATTAATTTTGCTTATCAGTTTATTACCCTGCCAAACAGCAAAAAGATCATCATTTGTTTTCAAGTCAACTTGTAGTTTGTCCCAAACTTTCTTCTTTGGGTTAAGTACTTCATCAGGCTCCCCAGACTCATATCCTTCTACCACAATCCTGTCGCCAGGTTTACTCCCAGTTGGAGGTATCAAAGTTTCAACTTGTTTAGGCTCATCTACAGATGCACATAATACCATGCCCTTGGATTCTACGCCACGCATCTTAGCCGGTTTAAGGTTACACAAAACCACTACATCTCTATTTTGCATCTCTTCTATAGGTATAAAATTTACTAATCCCGAAACAATAGTTCTTGGCTCTTCCTCACCTAAGTCTATCTTCTCAACATAGAGAGCATCAGCGTCTGGATGTCTTGACACTTCCACTATCTTTCCAACTCTTATATCCAGTTTGGATGGTGTAATTTCGTCAGCAGGTGCATTGGCATTGCCTTTTGATTTAGTTGGTGGTGGATAAGCTTTCTTAGTTAACTCTTGCAGTTTAGGTTCACTAAATATTTTTTGAACAGGAGCCAGAAGTCTGTTAATACCTTGTTCTACAGACGTTTTTAAATCTCCAGGGTGAATCTCTTGCTTAGCAAATGCGCTCTCCAAGTCTTCAAAATTTGAGAATTCAATCTCACCTCCATATTCTGCTGGTCTCACAATTTTGAAGGTTTCTCCTGCCTTATGCAATGGGAAAATGACATGTTTGGTAAATGACAAAACTCCATTTTCAGTTATATTACCGGGTTCACAGAAAGCCTTTTTAAGTTTCTTTTTAACATTGGCTGGGTTGTCTAAAAGATCAATTTTGCTGTCTTCTTCAGAAGCAGACATTTTACTTCCCGTGAGGCCTGGTACCATTGGGTTCATTAAGTGCACCCTCTTAGCATAGCCCAGCGATGGCAAATATTTTTCAGCCATGGTAAATATTTTCCTTTGATCAACACCACCAAATTGAGCATCCACTTTTAAATACTCTTCGTCCAAAGCTTGTAAACCAGGGTACAGTAAACCACTCAACAGAGGGTGTTCAACTTGTTTCACAACCTCAGCACCGGCTTTCTTTGCATCATGTTCAGTGATAACAGATGACATACGGTAAACATCCAATGTATATTCCTTACTGAGCTGATACTCAGTTCCCCTAACAAACTTAAGTTTTTCTAATGGCACACCAATTGACTCAAACATTGCTTTAATGGCAGCTTCATAATATTGCGTTCGAAGTGCCAAAAGTTCCCATGGTGCTTTCATATTGTCTAAATAAGCATGTAAATCTGCAAAAAGGATTGTTACCTCACAACCAGCTTTCAGAAAGTCAGCAATCTTGGACATGGGCACAAAATATGCTATATGTGGACGTCCAGTTGTGGCAGTACCCCAGTAGATTTTTAGATCTCTTTGTTTCAAGATTTCTATAAGTTTCTCCTCGCCCAGCACCTCTTGTAGGTTGCGGCTGATCAAATGTTTCTTCTCTTCCCATGTTGCCATTATAATTTGTAAGCCTGAAAATGAAATAACCAAAGTGGGTTAAGATTTTATTTAGAGGTGACTGACATTGTTAGTAATTTTCACTTGCACTTGGATATTTTTGCTTATTAGTACATAACCTATTTAAAACATAACTTTTATCTTAATATTCACTTACCTATACACTTATACAATATACACTTATGGGTTCAAAATGAAAAGGAACACTGTGTGAAAAACGAAAAATGAGAAATGAATAAAATGAACACGTCGTATAAGTGGCTTACGAAACTAAGCGAAATATCGAAAGTTGAAAGATAACCTCTTTAATATATTTATTTCAATACTACAGATAAGAAACCAACTGTGCATAAAGTAAAACTTTACACAGATAGATTACTTAGTTATTTATTTTTTTCAGACTATGAATAAGGATTTTCTGTAATTTTCGGCGAATAAAAATAAAAAAATACTGAATTTTAGTTCAATACGAAGTTAGCCACAAATCAAATTACTTGTTGCCAACTGCAACTGCCAACTGCTTAATGGCGCTAGTGTAGCAGTGAATGCTTGTGTTTCCTGTCAAAAGCGCCATTGCGCATGACAGTCAGTGCGGCCTTGCAGACTGAAGAGCGCTGCCAACAAAGGCCGAGTCGATGGGGTTACAAAAAGATTGTTAATTTGGACATAATATAAACCCTTTTGTTGTTGTAATTATAATTTTATATAGGTTGTGAATCTGTGATTACGGTTAAGAAATGTGTGAATGATATGAATTGTGACGACTAGCAAAGGAGTCAGCTGGTCCACAGTGCGAATAGTGAATAAGCAATGGCGGCCTTGCCTGCAGGTGTTCAGTATGGGTTATCATCGGAGTCTAGTTATAAAGAAAACAAGGAACTAGTGTTTGTGAAATTAACGGATTCAGCGCTAAAAGCTATACAAGACTTCCTAAGAAATAACAAGGTAAGTGAAATCGCCATATTGATACATCAAAATAAAGATAAGCCAACAATGTCAGTCGCCATACTTATTACACTAATTGAAATGAAACTGCAAATTTTGCTGTTTTACAGTAACAAATCACATTTTTATATGTGTTAATTGGTTTCTTTTCGAGTTTAGGAAGGCAGGGTAATAAAAGGCAATCCTCAACAATGTCACGCCACGTCAACATGTAGAAAATTTGCTCTGATAATTTCACTGATTTACATTTCATATGGCTATATTTAGAGAATTCGATATAATATGTTGCGGAATTCGAAGATTTCTGGGGAGTTAAGTTACAGTCATTGCCATCACCTCAATCATCAGGTACAGGATACAGAATAAAGAGTTGGTAACATGTAACTTTAAAACTGTGAAGCAACACAGTCAAGATCAACAACTTTCTATCGTTATATTCTGGAAGAATCAACATTAATAATAGCTTAATTTCTTAATAATAATGTTCAATAACTGAAATAAAACTTAATGTATGTAATATATATGTGTGTAACTTAATATATATATATATTATTACACAAATATAAATACTTGATATCTAGTATCTATGATATTATTCATCTCATTTTATAATGAATACGCAAAAATTTCATACTCAAGTCTCATGCTTATTTGCTCATTATAATAAATAATAGAACTACTTATTTAAAGTCACATTAAATAAAACTTAAATTCATTTACTAATAAAAATATATTATATGCCTACATACCTAACTATAAGATTTTTAAAACTATTCAAATGTAAATTATAAGTGTGCTTAAATGGTAATAATTTTAAATAGTGTGAGATGTTGGAGATGTAATCTCCAACTACAACCATCCAAAACTTATTTTCTGTTACATTGTTGCTATCTCTATCAAAACGTGAAAATATATATTTAATAACAATTTTATATATACTAAAGTGTCACATAATCAGTCAGTAACAACTATCAAAAGCCAAGAAGGTCAGACAAATAATATTCTGAAGACACGAGAAGAGAGAAAGTTGGTATCCTTGTAGCTCCACCCACATTTATGTGACCTTACATCACAACTTAAGCCTTTATAATAATAATATTCCATGTGAAACTACCTTTAAGTATCGTCCTTGTAAAAGTTTATTGTTGTGAAGGAAACAAAATTAATTTCTCATGATTATAAATACCCTGAAAATAACAAAACCTTTTTCATTATGGCACACTCTGGACACTGGACTCAATTCCCATACAAATGTCACGATATAACTATGTACTACGCAGACACTGCACACATGGAGTTTTGTACACATCAGAGTGTGAGTGTGGTGATTTCTCAGCGAAGTGTGGCTCGTCGAGAGCTCAATCCCTCAGATGAGGTAGGCCTGATTGGTGGGTGGATGGTTCTGGTTAAATTCTATGCCAATGAAGTAGAGGGTAAAAGCTAGTACAATAATAAACTACTCTTTCAAGGAGACATAAATTACATAAAATTGAAAGTGTTTTGGTTGGCAATAATAGGCAACCTTATTGTTTTAAATCTTTGACAGGCTGTGTTAGGTCTTGTAACATTATGTTAGTATAAAATTTTAAATGTTTTTTTATGGAATTTCTTGAACAACTGGCCTCTTAAATTTTATAATAGTACATAAGCAATTTCCTATAACCAAAAGATTAAGTTTCAAGGTTAAAGCAAATTTTTTGCTGGCACTTGGTAAACAACTTTGTAGTGTTTTATTGTACTGCAAGATGGCGCTGGCAGTTTTTAAATTAAAAAAAAAATATAACATATAATACTATGTTAATTAACATCACAACTATTTCTCCGGAAGGAAAAGGCGGAGATGTGGCGGAGGCGGGGATTCCCATAGTAGGTACCTCACACACACTTCACTAGTTATGTGTATTAAAGTCCCAAGTAATAGGGGACAGTATTCTTAATAATGGGCAACTTCAGACTCCAGGCTGGGATGAGTGAGTCTGAAGAATGGGACTGAGTCCTGGGTACACCTCTGCCTACCCCTTCGGGAAAAAAGCGTGAATGTATATGTTTTTTTACAGACTCCAGGCTAATAAGGTGGTTGGGGTTGTCATTTCCCATACAAACTTTGAGTGAGCAATGACGATGATAGAAAAGATATACTAAAAATGTTAACAGCTAATTATAACCTCTTAAGGCCCAATGGACCTAATTAAATGATGAAAATATTTTGTCACTCCGACCCAATACAATTTTTGAAATCATTAAAATACAACCCAGCGACCTAAAATTATGACATGATAATATTATATATTTACGTATTTTTGGGTTTATATAATCCTGCCAATTTAAATAAGCCATCAACAAATTGTTCGTAAAAAATCACACTGGGCCACAACTACTTGTACCTATTTTAGGACATTGGGTCGTAATATATACCTATCGACCCTATTTTAGGTTTGGCTTTACGAGGATAAAGTGGAATTTGCCTAGTTATACTACAAAAAATATGTTTTATTATTAATTATGGAATTCTTTAAGAGAGACCTACCTACCTATTTGCAGTTTTAAACAAATTATAAACGCCCTTTTATAATGAGTTGTGACATTAAATAAAAATGAAGAATTTATATTTTTTCTATAATCGTCATTGGTTCCCCAAAGTTTTTATTTGTAATGATGTCGGCCCAAACTTAATGAGAATATTTGTGTAATGGAAAAATTCTAAATCACCATTTACCCTGACCTGGGAATCAAACCCAAAACAATAGACCAACTAGGCAGGCAATAAAATATTAATTACCTATAATTTGTAATTACTTATAATTACCCTAAAATGTCATCCATATAAAAATCAAAGTCCTGACTGACTCACTCACCAACGCCAATTTTTTTTTGTTGCCTGTGGAAAAATGCATGACGCAGACAACCCGCACCCGGAGGAGCGCAGGGTGGTTATGTGGGACTCCCCGCCGGCACAGCACCGGTATGTTGTTGTGTCGGCGGGTATGCCCACTAAAAAGCCCCGGAGTGTTCCTTCCATGTGTCGGGGCTGCAAGCACAACGAAGTACTCATCCGTGGCCCCGACGGCGTTTGGTCCTCCATGGAGGACTCCGCCACGATGGGGTGAGGGTAATCCTTCAACCCAACCCTCCCAAGGGGCGCGCGCGCCTCCTCCTCGCATTTCATTTCATTAGGTGGGCAACGGATACCCCCGCATCCGTTGCCCGGGCCCCACGTCTCGATCATCGAAGGCCGTTCAGTGCCCTATCGAACGTGCGAGAGGACACGGAAGGCCCACTCTCGCCCACCACCACGCGCAAATAGTGCAGGAGCCCCGGTGCAGGGGTAGATCTGCACAGGGGAAAGCAGAGAGCCCTCTTCATTCTAAGGGCTTGGAAAGGTGTCCCGTGCCCTCTCGAACGCCTACCGAACGTGCGAGAAGACACGGAAGACCCATTCCCGCCCACCACCACCGCAGGGCTCAAGTGAGCCCTGCCTGCGCCATCCACTGTGCCGTATGCTGCCTTCATAGGGACACGCGGAGGCGCAACCCACACTGCGGCAAGCCGTTGGCTTTCCGCCCCGATTCAGTCGCAGAGGATAGGGAGAGCGGCGCATCGTAATACCGACACTCCTCTTCCGCTGCGACCCCACCGCCTTCGCCATCTAACGGTGGCGACCCCGTTTGGGCCGCGGAAGACAGGAAGAGCGGCGCTTCGCAATACCGGCACTTCTCTCCCGCCGCGGCCCAACCATTCAGCTGCGATGCGCTACGTTACGCATCGCGGCCCGCCTCAGTTGCGTTGCGTCCTGTGGGACGCACTGCCTGGAGGAAATTGAAGTGGCCGACCACCTCGGGCTCCTCTTCGCTTAACCGTGGGCCCCTACCACGGTTACTGACCCCCTCCGCCGCGAGAAGGCGGAACCCATCGGGGGGCACTCACCAACGCCCAGCCCCAACTCTTGGACCTAGAAAGCTAAAATTTTGCACATAGAGTACCATTATGATGTAGACAAACAATAAGAAAGGAAACTCCGATATTTCTCCGGGAAAGGTGAAACTGTGGGACACAGTTAGTTAATGATAATTTTGGAGAGATGATGGGACAGAATGGGAATAGGTCCATACTCTAATTATTATCTTAATTCCTACTATTATTATATATGCGAAAGTTTGTGAGGATGGATGGATGTATGTTTGTTATCTTTCACGCCAAAACAACTGAACCGATTGACCTGAAATTCGGTGTGTATGTAGGTTAGACCCTGGAATAACACATGGGGTACTTTTTTCCCCGATATTCCCACGGGAGCGATGTCTACGCGGGTGAAACCGCGGGGCGCAGCTAGTCCTTTCATGCAAGTGTGCCAGCTGCAAGTTTAGATATTTGCACTAGTCACTCATATTGTACTCTATGAGCTTAGCTTAAGTATCTAAAATAGTAGTATACGGGTTTCAAAAGTCCCCTTATCACAGATAACTAAATAATACTTCTGGATCCCTGATGGCTTAAATCATATTTATGTAGCAAGCAACTTTTTGCTTGGCCGCTACCAGGTTTTGGAAGTCATGTTAAAAGGAGAGTGACTAGAGTCATGAAGGGTCTACAACACACTGGCAATAACCCTGGTGTTGCAGGTATCCATAGGCAGCGGTAATCGCTCACCATCAAGCACACCGTCTGCTTGTTTGCCCCGTAAGGCGTACCCATTATCCACTACATCATTTTCATAATATGGACCCAATAAACAGCGCCATGCTCATCACGTGACGATCAGTAAACAGTGTAGTGGGCAAGGCATCATACATTTCCATTAGGACATAAATATTTTTTGACACTCATGGTCCTATACTTAGACAAAGCATTTTATACTACATTACATTGGAGTAGGTAGTAAGTACAGTAAGTACCTTCCTACCTACTAAGAAACAAAAATATTATAATAACTTTCAACAATAATTTGAATAATGTAGGTTGTTACTGTACTGGTCTGTTTTAATGGAGCCTTGAATTATTGCAATAATATTTGCACTTATTTCTATTCATTGCAATGCTGCAAATGTGGTGTTAATAATTTGCATCGGAGATAAGATCAAATTGTTTATTATTTTTATTGTTTATTACCTACCTACCTATGTTACTAAAAAATCTATCAAAATCATTTTTTTTTTTAATGTAGGTATTTCTCCATCAGTATTTTTTTGTTTATTCATACAAAAATATCAACATACACATTTGATTTAAAATGTTGCTGTTATAAAAGTTTGGCTCAAATTACTAATTCGAAATCATGTAAAAAACTTTGTAAAAAACTAACACTCACAAGCCACAAAATAAGAATTGAATTGAATTAATTTTAAAAAACTTTTAAGGTTCATAAGAAGTACCTATTTACCTATTATATATACTTAATACCTAAGTATGTATCTCATGATTACTTATCAACACAATAATATTACCTATATTATTATAATATTATATAATATAATATTATTGTTGTAAACAGACACTCAATAATTAAGTAAAAATAACTTATTAAGATGTTTACTATATAGGTAGCCAAGGACAGGTAAATGCAGTGTCTGTGAAAATCAGAATATTGATTACAATCATATAAAATTAAGATATATTAACCTACAGTATAAAAACATTTTTCAAATTGCCACTTTTGTAATGCAAGTTTGACCTTGAAGCCCTTTAACACCTTTATGTCGTATGTATCTAGAAGTAAGTGTAAAATATATAGCTTGATCAATGTCAGCTGAACAAAAATCAATTTTTTGCCCATATTTCTGTAAATTAAGCTCTAAGTGGGTTATTAATTTATCAATTTAATATTGAGTTACCCGATAAGAGACCATTTAAATAAACGTAATATAAGGAAATATGACCAAAAACTTGATTTTTGTTCAGCCTTCATTTATCAAGCTAAATTAGACAAGGTTGGCAACAAGCAAAAGAGTTATTTTCATTCTAAACATAACACTCTTTTCAATCCTAACATGAAATTGTTTTGTAGATTAATAAAATGTGACTATTGAATTGAATGTCAAAAATTTCCTAGCATAGTTCATAATTTCCTTGCCACGGAGCCTTGGATTCCCTTCCTCATTCTTTCTATTGTTGTCAACACTGGAATTTTTCTATTAAAATTACACATATTGCTGTCCTCTTGCTGAAGTAATTTGTGAATTGCCATAATGATCAAATTGTCTTCACCTCCCATGATATGTTCAGTGTCTAGGTCTTCACATTTAAAATATAAAATCATTAATACCTTATATGCATGTCTTGGCTTGATTTCTGCTGTGTAACTGGGGTAACCCATTCAGAGAGTATAAATTCAATATTATTATTATTATTATGTCACTAATTGGGGTAACCCAGAACGGGTTACCCCAATATGTGTGTATTAAGTTACATGTGAGTAGTTACAAATTCTAAATGATTATTATAAGCAACTGCTCTAGACCATAAGCCATGAAGTGCAGCTATATAGGTACGTTATTTTATAATGTAACATACAATCACGCCTTTTCCCTAAGGGGTAGGCAGAGGTGTACCCAGGACTCAGCCCCATAGTAGGTACACCCACATTTCGCCTGTATGTTATTAGTCCCATGTAATAGGGGGCGAGCCTATTGCCATCTACCAGGCACAGTTCCGGACTCCAGGCTGTCACTGAGATAATTCCATATGAAAAAATCCAAATTACCCTTCCAGACGTGGGGATCGAACCCGGGATATCATGATCGGCAGTCGAGCTTGGGCCCACTACGTCACTGAGGCATAATAATATAATTTTTGATATACTCTTATATGAAGGTTTATTATACTAATAATAAATTTGTTTGTCAAATAGATGCAGAAATAGCAAATACGTGTTTAATATGCTTTAAATAACTTCCATAGAATTGTTTTTCTTAGGTAGGTACCTACTACCTACCTACAGTAATTATCTAGTGGATTGCTGATGGGATCTAAGTATGATTACTTATCCGTATTCTTCTAATTACTAATTACCTTTCTCAAAAACTTATTTTTAACTGTAAACAAACAAATAATTGTTAGGTCTTAATCACTGTTGTTTCCTTGTATACTTACCAACTGGCTTTATCATTTAGCAATCCGTATCGGTGTCGCTTGTATTGCTATTGCAGATTATTTTAAAGTGGAATAATTCTATCATAAACTATTTGCGTCATATATCGAGGTAGTTTCGTTACTACAAGAACTATTGTATAACAGAAAAGTAACGAGCAGTGAATACATTTTTCACATTATATTACTCCCATGTGACGGTAGCGAAACGTCAAAATATAACACAATAGTAAAAATTTGTGGGTTTGACCATATAATATTTTGACTAAGGTGTAAGTTTTGTGAAATTAGGGCTTGTACACAGAGTTAGAAGCTTGGCTCTACATGAGATCTGATAACTTTTTGATAGTACTATGGTCTCGTCTTGGCTACATTTAACATAAAAAAAATGTTTTTGCTGGGATTAATATTTCGCAGGACAATCGAAAAAAGGCGGACAATAGCATTTTCGCGAATTACAATCGCTTTATGAGCATAAATTGATTGGCTGATGAACTTGACGAATGCTCTGATAGGTGATATCGCTCTCAGAAGTCCTACTCAGTTGGTTAGGTTCGGGGATAGGTTTAGAATAGCCCTCCATCACATAGAACATGCGAGAAAGCCGCTGGGTCATTTTAGTGAGTATCGGTTTAAAACCGAGTAGTCCTACATAACCCTGCTATCCCCCGATGAGAGGATATGCGTAATGCATATTTCCCAGCGTCAACAAAAAAATGTTTAGAATAGCCAATCAACATTCAAGTTATCAATTATCCCAGGGTCTATTGGATTTTCGCATTACCTATATATCGCGTCAGACAGATAGATATATGACAGATAGAAGGTAAAGTCCCCTCGCCGCGTCTTCAATGTGTAATAACGTAAAGCAGATCTACAATAATTAATAGCAGATTGAACATTATAACAATTAACTTTTGTATCAATTTACCCTTAATTACGTAGTTAACATAATAACTAAGAAAGTAACTTCTCATTTCAAGCAGGTAGTGCAGTTATGAGTTATATACTTTATACCTACTTATTTGCAATTAAATTGGTTGCTAAATAATTATAATATACCTACCCAGTCGTTAAAGTTGCGTAATGAGTTGTTGATTCTTTAAGTTTTGGCATATATACATATAAATAAATTGTGAAGGTATACGTATGTATGCATAGTGTAGGGTTCCATACCTAAATACCAGAACATACAGCGCGATCTATTAGTTCCTTGCGCAAAGTATGGAAATATGCAGTAAAATGGCCATAACTTTTGATTGCATTAACTTAGAAGTATGATATTTTTACAGCCATAGGCCATAAGGGACCGCAGATCTGTTTAGTTGATATCAATTTCAACTTGATACCTCCATGCGTTCCCGTTAAGTGTCTAGACAGACGGACAGACAGACAGACTGACAACAAAGTTATCCTATTAAAAAAGAAAATGAGGGTTCCCTTTTTTCCTTTTGAGCTATAGAACCCTAAATATAACATTTTAGGTAACCTATGTAGGTATAATGTTACCTTTAGCACAGAATAGATAATAATACCCTATAGTCTTAAGCTTGGTACACTGTTCTCATGCTATATTATTAAAAATATAACAACATTGAGCCTTTCTTCCCAAAGAGTGTGCCCAATCCAGTAACAGGTTGGGTGTACCTCTTTGCCAATTATGTTTGTAAGACCCTGTAATAGGTATGAGCTTACTGCCATCAACCAGGCCCCAATTTATTGAGAAAATTACGACAAATCCAATAACAGTTTTTGCCTTCGCTACAGACCTTAAGGTACAGAAGAGGCGCAACGCTTATAATCTACAGATAGGGCTATTCAGTTTCCTCCAAATTGTTTTCGAAGTATACATTGTCATACATTGATTCCTGTTTCCTCCACGACATATTTACATACAAATATTAAAAATGTATTATTATCCTTCCATCGCATATCTCTCTTTCTAGCTAACTCATTGAAATTGTACTGTCTCTCTACATCGACGATAGCGATATAGTCTATATCCATTAAATTATAATGTTTATAATAATCTATTGGAGATAACCTTTTATTTACAAAACACTTTATCAATCTGAGGTCACTAAGAGTAATGGTCTACTGATCATGCCACTTTCACGGTCAATTTCTTTTATTTTCTGGGGCATGATTTCTGTATTTTGGGACACTGTCATTTTATATTCTTTGATAGCAAATTAGGTAAGTATAATGATCATATTAAATGCTCATGTCCCATGCTGTAAGTGTATTTTATTATGGTTTATTTAGTAAACTTTAAAACCATTACATTTAACTTCTAAGACAATTTCTGTTCTGACTGTATACTAATTTGCTCTAATAGTCGAGTTCACTTCCACAAAAAAAATTAAAGGTGACTCGATCGCGTGGTCGAGTTTATTGCAGTCGAGCTGACTCCCAACTCTACCACATTTATTAAAGTAATACTGTCGTGCGTTGTAGTAGGTTTTTAGCGAACTGTAGGTAATTCTGTTTTTAGTAGGTATACGTACTGTTATCATTGCCTTATCATTGACAACCCCAACCCCCAAAAGAGGAAGTGTAGAAAATAATGTGTTCACACAAAAATTTGCGAGGTCAAGTCGCGTAGCGTCGAACGGTTGTTACAAATTCAACATAAGATTGCTCCTATTTCTAAACGTAGGCATTCGGCGTGTTTGTGCCCAGTTTCGCAAACTCAGTACATTAGGTAAGCGAATCGGGCGCACAGCCGCAATGACAATGTTCGGCCTGCGCCGGCGCAGGTGAAAGTACCAACCAGCTGCCGGATAACTTGCCGAATAAAAATATTTGGAATTAGCATTATTCCGTATGTTCTAAAACTTGAAGGTAAAATGACTGTCTATTAAATGTGACGTGGGTGAGATAATTAAACTAGGAAATTGTAGAACAAAATGTTGTTTTGGTTAAATCATATTTAGGTATCCAGTGTAACAGTATAATATTTTAAACAATTTACTATATTATTATGTAGGCGGAACTAGGACATAATAATCTATGATATTATCATAGATTGTATAAATATTATTTTCTTGCTGATCCAAAAGTACAAAGTCCCATTCACCACTTATATCCCACTTATTAGGTAAGAATAGATTGTATAATGTAGGTAAATATATTAATTATAACGCTATACTACCTTATAGCTTCACCCCGAGGTTTCACTCGCTCGGGCGAGAGGGCGGTGCACTGTGACTGTGCATGTTGTTTTTGACACTAAATATCGGAACTAAAAACTAAAGATTCTTGTTCCAGTAGTCTACGTACATAATATCTAAGTCTTATCGGGTCAGTATTTTTGCTGGAAGAGTAAACAAACACGTGACATTTATTACACATTATAATGTAATAGTATAAAGCGTTATAGACATTAAATATTAAGTAAATAGCAGTTAGTAGTACCTACATGGATCACAGACAACTTAATCTAAAGACGAGGCTTGTTGGGACCCCCCAAAAACCAAACATACCCATGTTTCAAGTCTGAATGATCCAATAAAATCTTGCTGACCTCTCCCGCACCCAACTACGAACTTTCGATTTGGTTTTCATACTAAAATTCATGAATGTGGGGTCTTTTATGTTGAATTCTCTGTGACCTGGATATAATGTTTTTCAACTATTTATTATATTTACGAGTAAGATTGTTAATTCGCATTTGATGCTAATCATGTGACATTTATTATTCAAGAACTGGTACAGAACTACCTTGATCACTAAATATTGTAGCCTGTTTTCCAAAGTATAGTCAATGCTACCTACATTATTTAAAAAATTAAGTACCTAGATTTTAAGTCTTGTCAAACTCGAAACTTAAAGAAAATATATTTACCAATAAGTCTTAAAAAGTCTTAAAAAATGTTTAGTCAATATTGTATAATAATATTAATAACTACGTATAAAATATGTATCTACTATCGAAAATGTACCAACTAGGTATGTCGAATTCTAGCATTTTTTGGGCGTAATTTTGTTCCGCCGTGGGGTGCTAGCTATAGAATAGTTTCATCCTCTCTAACCATAATTGCCGTAAGAGTCGGCTAAGGGTTGTCAGATCCAGAGGATGGGCAGCAGCGTCCTCTGCGTAAAATTCACCAAGCTGCGCTCGCCAACCCGCCGGCCAAGCGTGGCGAGTATTGGCAAAACTCCCCTTTATGGGGGAGGCCTATGTTCAGCAGTGGACTTGTTACGGCTGAAAAGAAGAAGAAGAATTTTAGTTGATATAGTATATAGTATACCCACGTATTTGATACACCTATATTATCAGTGGCGTATGTACACAAAAATACTAGTCTACCATCTTGGGCCGTCCAACATATTGGATTTTAAGTGACTTCACTATGCTTTTTGCTTTGCTGCATTGTCATCCGTATGCAATTTCATCACAATCTATTTTGGAGACCAAACTGCTTTATAATTCAGTTGCAAGATTTAACCCGAACTTACATAAGTCTTAAGGTAAAAATGGTATAAATTCAAAGGCCATAGGCGGAAATCGCAGGATTTTTTACACCATACCTGGCAGAGCAGCTGTTATCCACCCCCCCTAAACAGTAACTCACAACTTTGCCAATATATTATAAACAATTGGTCTGAAACGCAACGCGAAGCTGATCGACAGTTGCCCACCTGATTGTGCACGTGTTTGACAACGATGTATGGTACCTAATATCTTTCGAAGCTGCCTAAGATCATGGATCTATTCTACTAATCTGCCACGCGAATATAAGCACTCTCTTATGTTCCTTAAATCGAAACTCCCTCGACACTCAACAATTGACCTGCACGACGGCAGGTTTGGCAACCTCTTTTTTCACGCCGCTTTGTAAGCGTGCCACCTGGCCTTTTTTCCTGGCCATAGAATCCATTCAAGGGAATGAATCACTTTTGTTAGGCTCCCGACTGAGTGTCCAGTGTATCGGCTTAGTATAGTAGAATTCCAATTTGCTTTATTGGATGAATCACGAAACAGAAAATTACTTTATGTTCTCACTGTGTATTATTTCATACACAAAGTAGAAAAATGTTGAAGATTTAGTAGGTGCTCATTCTGATACTTATCTATATTATAAATTCGAAAGTTTGTGAGGATGGATGGATGTTCGGTACTTTTTCACGCTGAAACTACTGAACCGATTGGGCTGAAATTTGGTATGCATGTAGCTTAGACCCTGGAAAAAGTACCTTATGTGTTATACATAAGGTACTTTTTCTCGATATTCTCACGGGAACGATGTCTACACGGGTGAAACCGCAAGGCACAGCTAGTACACTTATAATTTAATTGGACGTTGCACATAGTACCCCTCATATTGGTTAAAACGTATACAATATGTAGATGGCTATCATCATAGGCATAAGTTTTCTGTAGCTTTTCCAAAAAAAAAATTCTTTATACTTAAGAGGATGTGATAATATAAGAAATACAATAAAACTAAAGTAGCCTTTAAGTGTAAAGAACACAAGCCAAAATTAAAAACATCTTTGTTAGCACTAAAGACCATAATAATAATAATACTATTGTAATATGTGGTTGAACTGATCCCGTAGGTATCCAATAGTTTTATAGACAAATGCTTGTTGGTGTGTACGACCGATAGTGTCCGGGGCAGGGGTCGACGCTCCCTTCGTCCCCCAAGCCTTGGCACCTGGTCGTCCGTCGTCCCTAGTCAAGCACGAACTTGCGAACAGATGGTTTACACTAAAGAAATCTTACGGTCCCTTTATACCTATTCTATTTTCGTAACTGCGCGCCAGTTTGAGTTTGAACTTCCTTTGCATTGATATGAACTGTAAATTTTTATCGTAATATATTATAATAAACAAGCATATTTAACCTTCTGAAAATAATAGACCTACATACCTGTCTTAAGGAAATGGGCTTGGAATCCAAGGAAGCTGGGCTCAAAAACCTTTACACTGTATATCCTGTATAATGCCGGGTACAGAATGTTATTCGCAATAATATTCCCTAACATAGTAGCCCTCTATTAATTTTTAATTTGAATAAAGTGAGGTTAAGTACTAAGTACGAATCTCGTATCAGTAGACCATTTGCTCAATTTATAATGAGTAATGGCGATACTAAAAATATTACATATGAATATTATATAGAAAATCTTATTATTAAGCCTATGAAATAAAATCAAAATTATAATGTAAGGTCAACGTGGCCCTAAAACCAACAAGTCCTTTGCTGATTGAAAGATGGAAGGAAAGGTTTACGTTTAGTACCTACTATTAGACGTGTGCGCCGCGCCGACCCGCCGCCGCCGCCGACAAATTTTTCACGCCGCCGCCGCCGATCGGCCAATCGGCGTGAATTCGGCGTGAAACGTTATTTTTTAGTCGCTTTGAAATTCGGTCATTTAATTGATTATTACATTATCTGACACTAGGGCAGAGCACCACCCTGCTACGACAGCTAAAAACTTCATCGACGCCATTTTTCAATGTTTCCCTTCCTGGAAAATTGGTCTAGGACCAGTCTACAAAAACCCAAAAACAATGGATTCTCGCAAGGAATTTTGTATAGTTTTGTCGATCTTTTATGCCGTTTTATATTTCTTAAAAAATATGACGTCATTTGTAAGAAAGAAGATTTGCCACCACGAACTACCGAATCGTGTAAATGTAAATGGAAAGTGGACTCCTTTTCCGCACTTAGACATACACACTTAAACACTTAGGTCCGTTGTGCGTGAAGTCTTGGCTAATCTAGCCAGCCCAGAAGCTCAGAAGCTTCCTGGGAACTTCGCAGGCTTCGCGGAGTGACCTCACTGTTCCGAGGATTTGTTCACGTTGAAGGGCTACTGCCTTGCATTCCAGGACTGCGTGGGAAACCGTTTCTTCCGCCATGAAACAGCCTCTGCATAGAGGACTGTCTGTGGCGTTTATAGTGAATGAATGTTTGTTCAAGGGACAGTGACCTGTTATAGTCCCTATCATTATTTTAATGTTCTTTCTATTAAGACTTAACAGACGCTTAGTAAGCCGCATGTTTAAAGCGGGTAAAGCTGATTTTGATTGTCTGCAGTCTATTGTTTGTACCCTTGTTTGTTTCTTTGGTTATGAAGCTCAACGGATCTCTGGCGGATCCACGTACGAAACTGTGAGAAGGGTATCAGAAAAAGTGGGTACGGGCCGTTCACTGTCATCCCAGATCCTCTCCTCGCCAGTTCATCCGCAGCATCGTTTCCAAGTGATCCGCTGTGTCCTTTTATCTACTGGAGAATAATTCGATTAGTCGAAGATATTTCTTCCAGGGCCTAATGGCATTCGATATTCGATGATTTGTTAGTGGTATGTCTATTTGAAAGAGACATCAGCACAGACGCACTGTCGGATAGAAATTTAACGATAAAATTGTTCAACTTCCGTCTGTGGACGGCTCTTGCAGCCTTGGTTAATGCTACACATTCAAATTGGAAGATGGAGTTATATGCACCTAATGATTCCATTAGGTGCATATAACTCCATGTTTATGTTGAGATAGGAGGAGTATACTCCTGCTCTTGAACCATTCGTCATTTTGGACCCGTCAGTGAATATGCGTACTTCGCGACATGACACGAGTGGTCTCGCTCCTCTTCCCCTTAGTTGTACCTCATATTTCTTGTTGAATATATATTGTTTATAGGTTCTGTCACTTGAGTCGGCTATTAGCGGCTGTAACTACCGTATCTCGTGAAGGCTTGAATGATATATATGAATTATACTTAAATTCAAAAATGTGGTAGAAACTTTAAGATACCGATTGCCAGACGTAGAAGAGGAAGCTGATAATAAACAATGAACAGCATCATATATTAACCGAAATTGACAATGTGCATGACCACTTGGAGGATGATGAAAGCTTTCCACTTATTCAGCCTCGGAGTCAGAGGATTACTGGTACCATCTATCAAGTCTGCGATACCCACTCGCTGGCATAGTACTTTATTAATATTGCAAAGCTTGGGCAGTAAGTTTAACCAAAAGAAAACGTTATTAAATACTGGAGAGACAGACGAGCAGCATTTCCTTGGATATATAAATTAGCAAAGGCTATTCTTTCAGCACTAGTGTCTAATGGACCTATGCTATGAGTACACCCAGCGAGAGTGTTTTCTGTTGCCGGTCTAACAGTTACAGCAAAACGCTCAAGACTGAATTCGGCACGGCTTGACAAAATTATATTTGTTTTGATAATTATACTTTCTCTAAAGATGTATTTCATTCATAAGTAATTTTTCTTGTAACTTGTTTTTTTTTAAATAAATTAAACATTTTTTAATTAATAATAACACATCTTAAACAAATACTATACACGCGCCGATTTCACGCCATAATCACGCCGCCGCCGCCGATTTCAGGCCGGCGCCGATTATTTTAACGTCGGCGCACATGTCTACCTACTATCACACAATTGAGATGATATTCTGCTCCAGGAATCCTTTAAATGTTCTAAGATACGTATACTTCTCGCCCTCGTGATCAATATTTACAATCACGGTTTGTGTGAACCTTAGAACATTATTCACAGAACTCGGGGGTTCCAACCCTTTGATATACATATATACCACCATATGGAATTTGATTTGGGTCTACCTATTATGAGTTTTTTTTCTGTGTTGTTAATATTTTGTGTTGGATGGTGAAGAAATCCCGGAATCACTTACGTCTTACAATCTGTTATATTTATTGTCGTTGTGATAACGATCGTGTAAACTGCCATAGATACTCGTAGATGCGTTAATTCCAATATCTAATCCAATAAGCTCATACTTCTTACTGCACATTATCGATCATAACTATTACCTACCTACTTTTAAGGCGCGGTGCACACCTAATTCGCACTCTCGCTCACCCACACGTACCCACATAAAAAATACTTAATTACGTAAAATAAAGTCTACTAAGAACTAGAAAATAACAATACAAACTTAGTAAAACTCCACTTTAATCCAAACAAGTCTACTGGCTTTTTTTTTTCTGAGATTTTTTTCTCTGTGTAGGTTTTTATATACATGAAAACTTGTTTGGATTAAATTGAATTTTTTATACTGAAAGTTTGCAGTATTATTTTCTAGTTCCTAGTAAGTAGACTTTATTTTACTTAATTACATGTAGTATCTTTTATATCTTCAAAAATGTGGGTACGTGTGAGCGAGAGGCCGAATAAGGTTTGCACCGCGCCTTAATATTAAATCAAATTATAGAGCACTACAATGGAATACGCAGAACTTTTACTGATAACTGATAGGTGTTTTTACGACTAAGGGAAGCCGCCCTAAAGAAAAGGTTCTGCGTATTAAAAATTATAATATGAGGTTGAAGACGTCCGCGCAGGGTACGTGACTGAGCCAAACGTTAACGTTAAGAAGAGCTACATAGTTACTGTAATTTATAAATTCCTAATATCTTTTTCCTGCAAACCTACTTACCTACAAATAAGGTTCAAAATATTCTAGCAATTAGTACAATATAAAAAAAGTGATCGTTTTAATTAAAGTTTTGTAGTGTTCATCTTCCTGCCCTTATCGCCCACTAGGTGGGATCGGCACAGCATAATATCATCACCTTTCGCCATTCCAGTCTATCATCCGTCATCTCTAAACTCACTCCCTCTTCACACATAGCCTCATTCACACAGTTCATCCTGGTCATTTAAGGACGTCCCCTCCTCACATGACCCCTTACATTCATCTGCATAATATCCTTTTGCCTTCATGACTTCCATCCCTTTGGCTAATAATCCATTACATGTTTAAAAGTCAGTACCAAGTTTGTCTTCCACTCTTCAATTTCTTATTTTGCCCATCATGTGGCCCTAGCACAGTGACCCTCAGGGGGTTGAAACATGATATAATATGAATTGTTCGGGCGCGAAAAAATAAACTAAAAGAGGAAAAACATAATTTTATCTCCGTGGCTGTATCTGGTTGCTCTACACATCCATCTCAACATTCGCATCTCTTAGTACATGCTCCTTTCAAGATTTTTATGTATTACTTATCAATAATATTAAATTTTAAATATGCTTTAATTTTGTCCTAAAAATACGTCTGTTCGAACGTTTTGTTAGATAACGTTAAAAACTTGACAAGAACAACTTTCATTTTATTACTGTCTTAAAATTCCGTTTCTCAGGTAGTTGAGTCGTATACCACCTCATATAAAAATGAATTAGTAACGGACCTTTTTGTCACTTGGCATAGTTCCTTCGAAGATATTATGTCTAATCTCACAAGTAGGAGTTAACTATTTTGGACTCCTTTCCAAAGAAAAATTAAATTGTGAAGGAGTTTATTAATGAACTAGCGGCCCGCCCCGGCTTCGCACGGTAGCAGAAGTAGGTATAGTGAACGTTTAACAGGAGTAAATTCGTGATACATTGTATTTTAATAGATATAACCCTAATGGTTTACGCAGCGCACGCAAATTAATTACTATTTATGTTACAATGACCAAACCTTAACACATGTATAAATTTATCGTGTGCTATTTTGAAGATATTGATAAGTACTACAAACCCCTAGTACATTACTTTACTCTAACACCAATAGTTTTCACACCGCATGAAAAATAATCACTGCTTCGATTATTGTGACTAAACCAAAAAAGATGGATATAATCCATGTATAACTGTTTTGTAGATATTGATAATTACTACAAACCTCTAAGTGCATTACTTTTATCTACCACCGATAGTTTTCACACCGCATGAAAAATAATCATTGCTTAGATTATTGTGACTAAACCAAAAAAGATGGATATAATCTATGTATACTGTTTTGTAGGTATTGATAAGTTCTACAAACCCCTAGTAAATTTCTTTACTCTACCACCAATAGTTTTCACACCGCATGAAAATTAATCACTGCTTCGATTATTTTTACTAAACCAAAAAAGATGGATATAATCTATGTACACTGTTTTGTAGGCATTGATAATTACCTACAAACCCCTAGTACATTACTTTATTCTACCACCAATACTTTTCACAGCGCATGCATATAATGTCTGTTTCGATTATTGTGACTAAACCAAAATAGATGGATAAAATTTCCGTGGACTATTTTGTAGATATTGATAAGTACTACAAACCCCTAGTACATTATATTATTCTACCATCAATGGATTTCACAGCGCACGCAAATTTATGAATATGGTAATTATATTATGTGACACCTTGGTTCACAATATTGCAGTTCTTACGGATCCCTATTTTTTTTCAAAATCTCATATAGCCTATGTCACTCACACTGAATTAAGCTATCCATAAGTGAAAGAATTTTTAAAATCGGTCCAGTAGTTTCGGAGCCTATTCGTTACAAACAAAAAAACAAAAAAAACAAAGTTTCTCTCTTTATAATATTAGTATAGATTACTAGCTGTGCCCCGCGGTCTTACCCGCGTAGACGTCGTTCCCGCGGGAATATCGGGAAAAAAAGTACCGTATGTGTTATTCCAGGGTCTAAGCTACCTGCATACCAAATTTCAGCCCAATCTGTTCAGTAGTTTTGGCATGAATGAGTAACAAACATCCATTAATCAATCTAACCAAAACCGCGCTAGATGGCGCTGGAGTTAGAACTCACAAGCGTTTTGTTCATCTGTTAAATCGAAGTTTTTTACATTGTACTGAAATTAGGGATTTATAATATTAGTAGGATTGAACATAATTTGCATAGTTATCTAAGAATGTGTGTCACCATGTCACCTTAACGCAGTTTTCTAAATATTCTAGTACTACTGTTGTGAATGTTGGTTACTGCAGTCAGCTCTAGATGCAATTTGACGCTTTCTCATCTCGTCAGATCGCTCGGTACCTTGAACTGACCTCTACTACGAAAAAACTGTGAAGGTCCCATTAAGTTTTCTTTCATCTACATAATAATGTTCTTGCCAATCTTTTCATATGGAATCTTCATATCATATCTCGTTATAATGGTAAATCTCTATTTTTAACAATCCCAAATAAAAGTGGGATGAATCAGGATAAAAAAATGCTGCTGTACCGTGTACCTAAGGAAATGAAATTAGTTGAGTGAGAAAACAATCTGAATCAGATGAGACGTCATAGTATCAATACGTAACATTACAATGTATGTAAAATGAAATTATTGCTTTTCTATTTCCTTTCATCTAAAACAAACTTTTACAAAAGCTCAATTTTTTGCTTCGCTAAAGGTCACCGCCATATACCGCTAAGGTCACTTTGTGCAGGTATTTTATTGCCTCACTGTACAACAAGCAATTCAACGCAAGGCCGAAATTGCTTTTGTATATTTTTATACTCTACAATTTGATACTCATTATGTACTTAGTTACCTACCTACTCCACATCTAGTTTGAAGAATAAATTATTTGAACTGTATAATTTTACTGGTATGTTTACATGATTTGAGTAATGTAACTGGTTTTATCAAAATTGATATATAAAAGACACATCGTAACTTATATCTGCATTGTTCGTTTTTTCGGTATCGTTTCGGCATCATTCGGAAAAAAAGGATAGTCAAACAGCACTGACTACTGAATTAAAGTGATAGGGCGTCAAATTTCAGACAGTATGGGTATGAACAGGCGGTGAAAAATTTTCATTTCGGTACATTATATAATGTTAACATTCCAACATTTTATGGAATCAACATCTCATTATATTGGTGATCTTCTACGTGTGTTCTAAATTAGAATTGTAATGATTTATTCACAAGTTTCGACCTTGCTTTATGAAACAGGTTTGACATTCACAACTTATATCCAACTCTATCTATGAAGACAATTTTATCATGGATAAATTTTTATATTAAAGTATTCAAAGCAATAAAAGGTTTTACGATAATGATAAGTGTGTGACGTGAAATACGACAATTTTCTGCTTTAATCTCAAACACGCTTGTTAATAGTTTTCCTAAAGGAACTAAAGGAATCGGCGATAGAGCGCATTCCATATATTTTATTTCGTCTTTGTCTCACGGTCATGGATGCTTTCAGTTCCGGGTTACGGGTTATTCCCAGTCCCCACTCTTTGCTCAGTCTCTAATGCAACTTGAATTTCACATTTAGTTGAGCGGTTAAGTAAGTAACTAAAGCAATTTTTAAGTTTACATCATCAGCAATGCCGCTGCCGCCCAGCCTAGTTATGTTTCTCGCGTTCGACCATCGCTGGTTGTGCAATGCCCAACTTGCCACTTGCTTATTGTAGCCAGCTAGACTCGTTGCCCAACTAGTTTGGTTTCGTGTCGTCTAATTACTATACTTCATTAGGTTACGCCTTGTAATTTTGTAGAATTTTTATGTGGAAAATTATGCCTTAAATCACTTGGCTGACACAATTATTGGCAAAATAATATTCAGCAGCAGATGTTATACATTATATAGTCCTTGCCACTTGCGTTACCGTGTTTTCTTACATACCAAACTAATGGGTAATTTTATATATTTTTGCCGATCTCTACACAATTTTTACACCTACCTACCACATAAAAAACCATACCATTTTTAATAATTGACTAATTCGTTATTATAAAATCATACCATTGTTGAATGTTAAAACTAAACTGTTGAACTGGATTCTGACGATGGGTCAAAACGGTAGTAGCTAAAACTACTGCAGATCAGTCAAATAGCGTCCAGTACAATGAAAATGTATCCCCAATGGATAAAACTGTATTAAGAACCTACATATTTTTATAATCATTCTTTTATCATTCTTACTGCTGAAAAAAAAGAAACTCTGTTTTGACAGAATTTGTGTATTGAAAGCTAGAGTTTCAATAGAAATTAAACGGAGTGCAGGCTGCAATAATATAATATATTTTAAGGCATAATAAATTCACACGTGTATTTCTTTGTTTCAGGATAGATTGGCCAAACCTAAAATACAGTTCCTACCCGGAAATGAGGGGGTAAGTAATATGGAATCTTTGTTCTTTACAATAGAAATTATAACTATAGACAAGGTCTGATCAACTGAAGATAAAATACCGCTGGCTTAACCAACTGTTGGTGTAATGTAGGTCAGAATCAGTATTTTGAATTAAATTAGCATTTCTTCGTTTATCTCTGTTACAGTCATTACGGTACTTGTCCAAATGGTCATATTGATGTAATGTTTACTAACTATGTGTATCCAATATTCGTACAGTACTTTTTGCGATGGTTTTTAACTCAAGATTTCTTAATACTTAATACCGATGATATAACAATTCACTCTAATGCACGTACTTACTTGATATAATGCGGTTTACATAATTCCTGCGACCTTATCATTTAGACATGTGAAATGAGCGTTGAGAAATTCTTCATGTGAGTAATTATATTTCCAAGATTTTTCCTTGTTGCGTTTGTAAACATTGAACTGTTAACTTACCTTTTCAAAGTCAAGTATAACTATTAAATTAATTCTTACGTCCCCTCTTATGCTATTATCCGCAATTTCTGCTCTTGTAGAGCGCCTCTTCCCAGAACGTCTCTTCTACAGCTCGCTATATCATCCGCGCAGTATTTTGGCAATATGGTTTTCATTTCGACACATACAATTATCTAGCTACATAAAATAAATATAGTTATAATGTTTCTTCTAACAAATGCTGCCCTTCTGATCCAACCTATACCTGAGTTTTCCGTTAATGATGATACATAATACCTATTATCATCACTGCAAACGTCAACTGCTACGTAAATTAACTTAAAGGAAAAACGCTATAAAATTAACAGTGTTATCGTCATTACGCAAATATTTTACCGTTTACTGACATTTAAATTATTCATATTGAGAATTAGGCTTTCTCTAACAATTGTGCTGTACATTAGGGTATTTTATTGACAAAGCAATTTAAATAGGACCTTGCGCCTTGATTGAACCAAGTATTAGGTACGTGGTAATAATTGCTTGCAGCACTTGATCCCTTGCGAAATTGAATAATGACCTAAATAGGGAAATTCTATTCTTTAATGCGATTCTACACACAATCAACCTACTAAAGTTTTACCCCGATTCGCCTATTTCGAAAAACAAGTCACCGTCGCGAGGCGCCTTCATGCACTCGCAGTGACCTCGCCATTTAGGCTTCAACTCTGGTGGAGGTTTTGTGTCGATCGTTCGACAATCCGTGTCATTCATTGTTTTTAATTGCGACATGTCGTGGTACATACTAATTAATTTTTATATGTAAAAATTACTCCTCTCTAAAACCTCTATATAGTTCGCTAAATTATTCGATAACTGCGTTGTCTACAGTTCAGTTTCATGATGCATTTCTCCCTCTTTTAGGTTTTATTAATGTTCCATGATTTAATTTGCAAAAAAAGCATATTTTATTTAGCCTAATGCAATTTTGTTTCCAACTTGACTTTTTTCGATCCCCGCGCCTCGGGCGGACGGGCGGGCGGCGCCGCCGACCGGTTCCTCGTTTGCCACCGCGCGCCTTGCCTGCCGGTTTGACGTGATCTCTTCTCGCACTGCTTGTCGAGACTCACTTGCCCGTATTGTATGTAAACGACCCCGACAATCTTATTCAAAACCTAAAATTTCAAGTGTAACTCTTTTTAATTCTTAATTTTTAGCTTTTTAACCATCGTCGTACCACTAAACTTATTATTTTCCAACGTCTGATGGCCGACGTTACAACATTTAACAAATCACATTTATTGAGTCAATAAAATTATAACCTTGGCTTTGTATATTTATATAAAAAAAATATAGCGAGTTAACAGTTCTCTGAAAACGCTTCGCCATCATTTCTTGAATATCTTCGTATAGGTGCGTTAGGTCCCAGAGTCTGGCATATATCCAACTTGCACATAATAACCACAATTCAATGAGTCGCAGACCAGAATAGTAAATAAGATAGAGTGGACTGTGTATAAATAGATACGACTCTCCAGTCGTTAGTGGTCGCATGTGGATTGCACCTTCCAGGTGTACGGCCGTTGTCCTCTTTGCGAAACTGTTCATAACTAGCGCTCGCGCTGTTATTCAATAAAACTTCCCCATGCACATAATCTTATCTTTAACAATCGCCGATAATTTGATTTGTAATCGCCGATAATGTTCCATTTGTTGCGAATTTCAAGCTGAAATCAAGTAACTATCAACTGTTATCTATGTTGTCGGCTGATCCAACGATCAGTCACATCGTGATATGCCCGGGCACATCGTGATACGCCGGCACATCATGATCTAGCCATCTTACACCAGCCATATCGTTCAACGCTTAAAGTTTGATGATTTGGCCAGCGACACTTGGGCATATCGTTTGTGTAGGGTGTCAAAGGTTTTAGCAAATAAAAATAAGATGTTCTGAACTTTATAATATGACAGAGTCGCATCTGGCGCTTCACCAGACGCTGCCGCGGCCAAAAACGAACTAAAAACATCTTTAGAAATAACACAACCATCACTTAGAAAAAAGCGTCAGAAGTTTCCATGACATCATATTTTGAAATCCAATAAAAGTCCGAAGAGTCCCGCTGCAAATATAACATAATATATACCTATATGCACCCTACTTCTATTGAAGACAGAGCCACCATCGGCGCGAAATGGAACAACTTCACGATCGGCCCAGCGTTTAGCTGGGAATACCGACAAACACGTTGTTCTCGTTGATTCGACCGACTTTTTACTGGGCACATTGCGATATGGCCGGCCAAATCACGAAGTGCCGGCGTTTCAAGAAGTGCCCAGCCATATCGTGATCTGGCCAACCCAACGATCAGCCCACGACATATATACAACAAATGAATCACCCATTGCTGTAGTGTATTGTACCAGTACAGTGTACAATGAACTCAATGTTCTGCATTATAAAATTAAATGTTCATCACACTGCAACTTGGAATACAATTTGACTCGGTCAGGTCGTTGTCCTCCCAATTTTATTACACCTTCACCAACGGTTTACCGAACATTATCAGTCCTTGAGAACAGGATTCGTTATTATGAAAAATAAATTTATGCTTAATTACGTTAGGTATACATGTTTGTGATTACTTGTAATCTTCTTCGTACGTACAATGCTGCTGTTGATGATATAGAGAAATTGAATTTTATTCAGATATGTTTGGTACCGTTCTGTCATTGTCTCCTTCTAAATACGTTGTCAGAAAAGTAACAATGTATTGGTACCGTTGTGTTTTGATCATTGGATGATAATATTACTAGTGTCTTGGTCACAAAGGCTTGCAATAAGTATAATAGGATACCATAGGTATATGAGTAATATTAAAGGTGCAAAGGTAATTCTTGTCTGTAGGTCACATAATCACGCCTAAACTACTGAGCCAATTTAGAATTATATTAGTTTAGATATTGAAGGGAATGAAATAGGGGATAAATGATTGTATGAAAGATTAATTTTACGCAGACCAAGTAGCCGGCACCCAGCTATTATAGTACCTTAAAGATAAACCAACGTTCCAAATGATAAAAGCAAACATGCCATTATAAAACTCTTGTATTTTGTACTGCCTTTTACCATAACATCTATCGGTAATAACTAATGCTGCGTACCGAAAAACAGTTGTCTTCTTCATATACCCTACTTGTTTTGTGAATCAATTGCAATAATTAAGGCAGTGAAGGTTGTTGCTGGGAAGGGTGTAATTTTAATTCATACAATCATTAAAAATGTAGATCTATTCTTTTATACTAATTATATTGTATTGTGTGTATTATTTTGTAGTGGTAGGCCTCTTTTGCAAGGGGCCGCCTGGGGAAGTACCACACCTTTGCCAGTTATTCATCCGCCAAGCAGTAATGTGCAAACATTACTGTGTTCCGGTATGAAGGGCAATGTTACCAGCGAAATTACTGGGCATGATGAGATTCATCAACTCATATCTCAGGGTGACAGGCACAGTGCAGTGCCGCGCAGAATTTTGAATTTCAAAACACTGGGTGGCACTGTGTCTGATATGGGCAATCATGATGCTTACCATCAGGCACCTGATTAGCTCGTCTTGTCACTCACTATCATAAAAATAAAAAAAAATACTAATATCACAAATGCGGAAGTTTGTGAGGATGGATGGATGTCTGTTACTCTTTCACGCCAAAACCACTGAACCGATTGGGCTGAAATTCAGTATGTAGATAGTTTAGTCCCTGGAATAACACAGAGTACTTTTTATCACGATATCCCACGGGAACGATGACTACGCGGGTGAAACTGCGGGGTCACACCTAGTTAATAAATAAATCGTTGCCTAAGTGACTCGCACAGAGGTGTGTTGGCGTGAACCTCTTTATCAGATCATAATGGGTGCAGCCGCTGCCACGTGATCAAACAATAGTGTTTACACTGGTCACAAGGACGACGACGTGCTGTGCCTTGTCCAATGCCTAGAACTCAAACACTCTAGAGAGAGCATTGTTTAAAAACCGTCACCTAACACACGCTTATATTGAAATTGGAGTTTATACCTAAGAAACGTGTTTCCCCAATTACAATACTCATTGTAATTGGGGTTGTAGTAGGTCGGAGTTTTCAGGTCACCAAGATAAAGGCCTCCAACATGATCATACCAATACGACATATAAAATAATAATATATATTAAGGAATATGATACAGAGGAATATGTCCTATCTACTCGTATCTCGCAAAGTCGAGCACGGCCGTAGCATGCTTTTCTCGAAGCAACTCGCGGCAATTTCGACCCCCTGTAAATTTTATGTGACGAGAACATTACCATTGCATAGTTAGCTATATTCATAAATTAATTTGCGAATTCCGAATTGCTAACCGAAGTTAGAGATTGTTATAGTAATGTATCATTAATAATTATAGATACTTCTAGCAGACCGAACAACCTGAAATTTTGTATGTAGATTGTGTCAAGCCAGTCCAGTAAAGATAGGCTTTTGGGGTTGTAGTAGGTCGGAGTTTTCAGGTCACCAAGATAAAGGCCTCCAACATGACCATACCAATACGACATATAAAATAATAATATATATTAAGGAATATGATACAGAGGAATATGTCCTATCTACTCGTATCTCGCAAAGTCGAGCACGGCCGTAGCATGCTTTTCTCGAAGCAACTCGCGGCAATTTCGACCCCCTGTGAATTTTATGTGACGAGAACATTACCATTGCATAGTTAGCTATATTCATAAATTAATTTACGAATTCCGAAGTGCTAACCGAAGTTAGAGATTGCTATAATAATATAGTAATGTATCATTAATAATTATAGATACTTCTAGCAGACCGATCAACCTGAAATTTTGTATGTAGATTGTGTCCAGCCAGTCCAGTAAAGATAGGCTTAAATAAACTTAAATTTCAGTCCCTTTATTATTTGCGGTTGGTAGCCATACACATTGTAATAATATGACTAACTGCTAACTTGTGCTATAAAAGTGTATTATATGTACATATCCATGAAATAATAATATATCTGGAGCTGTCGTTATGTCATGTTGGAGGCGTTTTATCTTGGCGACCATTTTGATTGGAGCGGAGTATAGGTAATTAGGAAAACCCGTTTTGTAAGTAATTAAAATTCAAGTAAATATCCTAAAGGAAAGAACTGTTGTGGAAACAATTCTATAATATTAGTTTAACAGTGAACATAAACAACAAAGTCATTCTAATTAATTAAACCGCAACGAAGGCACTAAATTGTAGTCTATTTAGAATAATCATCACAAGGAAGAGAGTAGTTTTATGAAATCCAGATGAATTTTAATAGTATCGGCGGTGCTAAAATATAGTTTTATAATGCAAAAAGAATCAATGTGCTACAACCTACTTCACAACGATGCTAAACGGAACTTAACTAACCTTACGTAACTCAAAGAACATGCCAAATTTCGCCTCTTTAATTTTCATAAATAACAAACTTATTGTGTAATTCTATCACTAGACTGGTATAGTTCAGAAAAATCATACATATGATTATTTTCTGACTGTGCCTCGCGGTTTACCGCGGTGGGAATATTGAGAAAAATAGTGCCTATCCCATGTACCTCTACTCTTCTTAAAAGTACCTTCACAAAAGACCCGTCCGAAAATTACGAAGTTCGCGATTCAGAAGTGTGATAATTCATTAAAATCGGTATAGGCGTGATAAGTAATAGGCAGACTGATAAACACCTTTCGTAATTCGATTAGTAATATTTTGCCACAATTCGTAATGATTTTTCCGCTAGATTCTATCCATATCGTGCAAACAAACGGAATGCAGTTTTAAAACAAAAATAATTTAATTGATTTCGTAAAACAAAAATTGCTACGACCAATCTATCGGTACCAATTGGAGACCGGAACAAACGTAGAAAACCTTAGAACCAATACTAAGGCCGATTGGTTTCTTACATGTGTATCTGATCTGGCCATGGTGTCAGGGTTGGATGCAGTACGCACTCATTTGATATCTCTTAATATGCTATTAGATGTTTGTCTAGGTCAACTCGTTTTGGCACAAGAAACTTAGCAAATCTTTAATAGTTAGATCCACGATGACGAGCTCCATACGTTTACACTGTGACGAGAATAATTTAACCCAAGGAAGAATGGAAATGGGCCTATCATCGTATATGATAGATAATTCTTTTAGCCATTACATGTATCATTCGTCAGGAAATAACATACAACTCTGGGCCAGTTTCTGGAGTCATAATATAGACCTTAAAGCAGGGTGACGGGAGCGAACCGGCGGAACGGTGCTCGATTTCCTCATGGTAATTGCTGAAGTATGCGGACGACGGTGTCGTCTTATTGGGGCTTCGAGCCCGCCGCGCCGTACGTGCGCACTATTCACTTTCACTTCACAGCGCGTGCTTCAACTATTATTGGTGACTGAGAAGACGTCATTTAAGCATATCTACAGGTGCTATTGAGGACGTGCTCTTAATTTTATTGGCACAGAGGGTTGGCGCAAAAAAATAACATCTTAACATCGTTGTAGATATTTTAAATTTCTCCAAGTACATTTACTTCGGGTTTGCTCTTAGCTGAGCTGCTCGAAGAAATTGGTCTGTTTACATGTTACCTCTCACAGAGTAATCTTAACGTTTATTTTCGTTTTAACTCATAAACCTAAAATAGTTTATAATTAAAATAGAAGATGTGATTATATTGTTACATTTAGTATTGTGCATATTGTTTAAAATTTAAAATATTGAATAAACATTATGTAAACTTGACAATGATTCCACATATTTTCCCTAAAAACAAACATAAAATCAAAATTCGATTCAAGTTATTCAAAAACACCTGTGTACTGTGTACATTATCAAATATTTGTATAAGCGCGCGGTAACGGGTTAAATCTATGTGGTGCTCTTGTCTACATAAACCAATCCATTGACAAAAAAAACTGATAATTGGAAATTGTAGTCCATTCTCAAGCTTTCACTTTTTCACTTCTTATTTTAATGATACATCCGATAGCCTCTCCTTATACGGCAAATATCATTACTGTTGAGATTACTTTGACAAGCACAACTAAATTACTTATAGTTTTGTATTATTTCGTTTTATTACTTTAAGTTGAATAAAAGCAGTTTTGAGAAACGACCTTTACGCAAGCTCTATTCGAGCATTAAGGACACTGCAGCAACCGCTACATTACAACAGAAGTATGCTTCGATCGGTTCTGATTTTGCTTTGAGTCGTGGCCGTCTAGTGAATACTAATATTATTTAGCGCTGGCTACAGTACCGAGCAGCGCTTGATTCGCAGAAATAATCACTGAGTTTGGCGTGATCGATTCTAATGCAATTATGCTAATACAATACCAAAATTCGTGATGGTGCATATCGTAACTTTGAGACTCGACTATATTGTAAATTTTATTTACATTTGGTATTTATGTCTAAATACTTGTACGTAGCACTTACATTATATTGCTCAAAAAGTATCTGAATCGTGTCCTATCAGCTTTGTTTCTTATAGATTATATTTAACACCTGAAGTGAGATGCCTTAAACTGGTGGGTAGTCAAGCCGGTATCTCACGCGTGGTGCTAGTGCCTTTCAAGTTTTATCCGTAAGGTGGTCGCTTTAGTGCTGTTTTTCCATTAAAGAAGGGAAAGTTGTCGTGTGTGTTGATGCCTGGTGTCCATCATACATAGCTAATACCGCTTTCGATACCTAACGAGGAAGTACATGAAAATTGTTCTGCTGCCGAGTTCTATCTGCATTCGAGTATTACATGCTGACGATTCTCAACTAACAAGATAACGGTACTAGGATATCAACATATTTTACTTATTAGGATATCAAAACTCGGAACAGAAAATGATCTCACTGAGAATTTCTTTTAAACAATAACATTACTTCTAAAACACATAATTGTACCAGTACGTTGATCTGATTATATCATGTATATCACTCAGATTAATGTTTTTATCAACCACCAGGGACTGTTGTTTTATGCGCATTTTGTAATTTCTCCTTATGCGTGTTAGTTACGTTGTTAGCTGTGACGTTTTCCGTCATTAGTATGATGAACGTTTCGAAAAGACTTACGAATTCCTTCATTCCTAAGTCTTCATTTCTGAGTCCTATCCAGGGGGTGTCAGCTTAGTTCCCGGCCAATGCCAACACGGCGAAGGAAATGTTAAAAAGAAACGGAGCTCTAAAAACGACAGAGAAAGCACTATTTACTGACCCTACTAAGGAAAATATAACATTTTAGTAGAATTCAAAATTATGGGAATTATTCAATTAATTAGGAAGATAGAAATAATAAAGAATAAATACTTTTGAAATAAGTAATGAAATTTATTAATAATTTTATTACATATATTGTTCAAATTAGTTAAATCTAGACCTCAGATTCTTATGATTACTTGAATCAGCGTTAGAAGAATTTCTTTTTTGCCATCTGGCAACCGGATAATAGAAATGGCTGTTTTTTGTTTACGATTTTCACTTTTTCATTGATTTGCACTTTGTGCACATCTTTAGTGGAAATAAGTTTTGTAAAGTTTCTCGTATTTGTTATATTGTGCTATAGAAAGTTTTGTTCTTGTGCTAACGAGATCATAGACTCTATTATTGCGATTGTGCGAAAAAACGCCTAGGTTAGGCAAAGTGTTAAATATCGGATTTTTCCGTGAGGGATTATCTCAATAACAACCTGGAGTCTAGAACTGTGCCCAGTAAATGGCAATAGTCTCGTCTTCTTTACATAGGACCAATAACATACTGGCGAAATGTGGGAGTATACTTCCTATGAGACTGAGTTCTGGGTACACCTCGGCCAACCCCTTCTAGAAAGATGTTGTGTAATATAAGATTTACCTTATTTTCATCTGAATAAAGACTACTTCTAATACCTGCTCTTATTTTTTACCCTTTGCGTATGTCATGAATAGATATAGAAGTAAATATAGAAATATAATATTGGTAGGTACCTACCTATAGCTAATGTTAGAAATATTAAATCTCCCGCGCTACTGAATAGTTCCAGTGCGAAGCGTTGGTAGTGCTAGCGTCGCTTCGTGTACGCAAATCTGAAGTACGTAGTGGGCCTTCTTCTTGTATATGTGTTCTGTGGTCCTATCATTCTAATCTTAGCTTCGGGTGTCGTGCATTTATTGGTAAACACTATTAAAACCGCCACGATTAATATCGCAATTTCATAAACGTTCAACCCATTCCCCTCAGTATCTAAATATGCTCTTACGGTGTCGAACTCAATTTATATAAGAAAAAAAAAACAGAAAACATCATCTGATTAGCAACAAAACCGCTTTCACCTAAGTTCTCTTTTGTAGTTTTTTTTTGTTTCTAATTGAATTTACCGTGAAAACTTCCGCTTTTTAAGCAGACATGCGTTTTGCTCTGATTTCATGTAATTTAAGTGAGTGGGTACTCAGATGGGTTAATTATAACAATATTTTTGTAAACAAAGAATGGTGCATAAGCAGCTCTGGCTATATCACGAAAGCTCGCAATGGAGCCGATAATAAATTGGTACCTGACAGTGTTACGTAAACCCGGTAAAAGTTACCGCTGTACCTACCACAGCACTATTCTGAACTTCAGCTAACAGCTAAAGACAGACTTATTATATTGATATTCTCTCCATAGGGGCTAAAACCGCGTCAAATATTGCTGATCTATTATCGCAGCCAGTATGGTTTAGACTTCAATGGTTAGGCCCGCTGAATCTAGAAATTTCCAAATTTTTCAGGGCTAGATGTTTAAGACAGAGGTTTAAAGGATCTTACCGATGGAAACCGTCTAACCAATTTGACCGTATATTTATTGTGTGTGTGTGTGTGAATGATGTGTGGTATTGGATTGCTGCCGTGCTTCAAAAGGGACGAATAAGAACTAGTCGTAGCTGTCGTCAGAAATGATGGTCGTAGGTTATGAGATAGAATGGCTAATGTTGCAAACTCGTTTCTGAACTCCAACATAGCAACTGCCCTCGTAATATTTATATATATATCTATACTAATATTATAAAGAGAGAAACTTTGTTTTTTTGTTTTTTTGTTTTTTTTGTTTGTAACGAATAGGCTCCGAAACTACTGGACCGATTTTAAAAATTCTTTCACTTATGGATAGCTTAATTCAGTGTGAGTGCCATAGGCTATATGAGATTTTGAAAAAAAATGGGGATCCGTAAGAAAACTGCAATATTGTGAACCAAGGTGTTACATAATATAATTACCATATTCATAAATTTGCGTGCGCTGTGAAATGCATTGATGGTAGAATAATATAATGTACTAGGGGTTTGTAGTACTTATCAATACCTACAAAACAGTATACATAGATTATATCCATCTTTTTTGGTTTAGTCACAATAATCGAAAAAGTGATTATTTTCATGCGGTGTGAAAACTATTGGAGGTAGAGTAAAGTAATGTACTAGGGGTTTGTAGTACTTATCAATACCTACAAAACAGTATACATAGATTATATCCATCTTTTTTGGTTTAGTCACAATAATCGAAAAAGTGATTATTTTTCATGCGGTGTGAAAACTATTGGTGGTAGAGTAAAGTAATGTACTAGGGGTTTGTAGTACTTATCAATACCTACAAAACAGTATACATAGATTATATCCATCTTTTTTGGTTTAGTCACAATAATCGAAAAAGTGATTATTTTTCATGCGGTGTGAAAACTATTGGTGGTAGAGTAAAGTAATGTACTAGGGGTTTGTAGTACTTATCAATACCTACAAAACAGTATACATAGATTATATCCATCTTTTTTGGTTTAGTCACAATAATCGAAAAAGTGATTATTTTTCATGCGGTGTGAAAACTATTGGTGGTAGAGTAAAGTAATGTACTAGGGGTTTGTAGTACTTATCAATACCTACAAAACAGTATACATAGATTATATCCATCTTTTTTGGTTTAGTCACAATAATCGAAAAAATGATTATTTTTCATGCGGTGTGAAAACTATTGGTGGTAGAGTAAAGTAGTGTACTTGAGGTTTGTAGTACTTATCAATACCTACAAAACAGTATACATAGATTATATCCATCTTTTTTGGTTTAGTCACAATAATTGAAAAAGTGATTATTTTTCATGCGGTGTGAAAACTATTGGTGGTAGAGTAAAGTAATGTACTAGGGGTTTGTAGTACTTATCAATACCTACAAAAAAGTATACATAGATTATATCCATCTTTTTTGGTTTAGTCACAATAATCGAAAAAGTGATTATTTTTCATGCGGTGTGAAAACTATTGGTGGTAGAGTAAAGTAATGTACTAGGGGTTTGTAGTACTTATCAATACCTACAAAACAGTATACATAGATTATATCCATCTTTTTTGGTTTAGTCACAATAATAGAAAAAATAATTATTTTTCATGCGGTGTGAAAACTATTGGTGGTAGAGTAAAGTAATGTACTAGGGGTTTGTAGTACTTATCAATACCTACAAAACAGTATACATAGATTATATCCATCTATTTTGGTTTAGTCACAATAATTGAAGCAGTGATTATTTTTCATGCGGTGTGAAAACTATTGGTGGTAGAGTAAAATAATGTACTAGGGGTTTGTAGTACTTATTAATACCTACAAAACAGTATACATAGATTATATCCATCTTTTTTGGTTTAGTCACAATAATCGAAGCAGTGATTATTTTTCATGCGGTGTGAAAACTATCGGTGGTAGATTAAAGTAATGTACTAGGGGATTGTATTAATTATCAATACCTACAAAACAGTATACATAGATTATATCCATCTTTTCTGGTTTAGTCACAATAATCGAAGCAGTGATTATTTTTCATGTGGTGTGAAAAGTATTGGTGGTAGAATAAAGTAATGTACTAGGGGTTTGTAGTACTCATCAATATCTTCAAAATAGCCCACGATAAATTATAACATGTGTTAAGGTTTGGTCATTGTAACAGAAATAGTCATTAATTTGCGTGCGCTGCGTAAACCATTAGGGTAATATATTTATTAAAATACAATGTATCACGAATTTACTCCTGATAAACGTCCACTATACCTACTTCTGCTACCCGTGCGAAGCCGGGGCGGGTCGCTAGTTATTTATAATGAACCATCTTGGTAAGTTCAGATCGGTAAATGCAACAAACAAGCATTTGTTAAGTGGCCTTCACCCCGAAACCCATTTCTGATTTCAAAGAGACACGTCCAACGAATGTGACTAAACCAATTGTTGCTTAAGCCCCTTTTAATGATACGGCCTATTTATTCAGTTTTATTAAATATTTTGCTTATTAAATGCTACGCACGTGCTTTATCTGTACTATATTTTTAACTTTGAAGGTTTTGGAATTAAGTCTTATATATATATATATTATATATACTCTTTATAAAATTAGTCATAAACATTTAAAAACTTTATGATGGGTATGTTTCAAAACTTTGTTTACATAAATATAGTAATTCGTAAAAATCTTTAAAGTAGATTCTTGTCGCTCTGAATCCGCCCAACTAATATTTTATTTCAATACAAATTATGAAACTGATTTCGACATATTCAATTCGCTATGACATTAAATTCACAGCCACACTAAGAAATTTTAAAGGAACAAATATCTGTAAAGTACTGTAATTATTAAACTCAAGGAAAGTAAGTAAACCAAAAATCCAGTGGAATTCCGCGTTACTCTAGCATGATTAGCTCCGTGTACAAAACTTGATAAGTGGCGTAGACTATAAATGAAATGTTTAAAATATTATCAAGCAGAGTCAATAAAACATTAAGAATATCCGTGAACAGAACACGGAATATATAGGTAGAATGAACCGGTTTCCTTCACAATAGTTTTCGCCCTGCTTGCCGCCCGCTTCGTAATGTCCGTTATACAACAAATCTTATTAGCTCAATTACAGTCTAACAGTTACGTAGGTATCGCCTATCTATGCTGGATATACGGCGGCCGTTGCGTCGTGGTCAATTTCCTGCACATCATGGCTAATCATTATGTACACAAGGGGCGTCAACACTTTTTACTCTCTGCTAACCGTATGAGAAGAAAGCTGGCACATATTCATGGTTTTTAGTCCATATTGTCCTACTTCTAGGTTAGAAGTATCGTTCACGTAACAGTATCAGCTGCCGCTCAGGTTTCAGTGGTTACATTCGGATATAGCCCACTTGGAAACAATACGCGGCACACCCACACGCTTAGATATACATAATATTATTGAATCTGAACTCCCGTCGTGATTTCGCAGGCAATTTGTCTGCTTTATTGTGTGTGTTGTATCATTGTGTGCCTCTATGTTTGAAACTTCAACAGTCAACTATTATTAGAATACTGTTTAAACTTATCTATCAATTTTGTGTTAATACCATCGTCGATAATGGTTGTGTTAATTGCTATCTGCTGCTGTAAAATATCACCATTATGACCGAGTTCTTTAAAACCGGTCTATTAACGTCAGTAATCAGTACTTCTTCGTACAATAATTAGTACCTAATTAATTAGTTTGAATTTAAAACACTTATTGGATTTCCTTTTGTGCTAGATACATAAATTGGCAATCTAAGAACTTTAGATTTATATCCCTACCGTGTTCATTTGATATTATAATCTATATACATAGTAATATTTATTCACTCCGTATTCAGTATCAATTTACTGCCAGATGAAGACATAATTCTGCTCTCTTTCACCTTCTTTCATCTTCTTACTTTATCACTTACACTTTTCCTAAGTAGGTAAAGTTGTTATCATATTTCATCTATCACCCCTTTCTAATTAAGTAGGTAAGTGTGAAGTGTAAATAATAACTTCATTGATAAAGTAAAAGTGTGCCTAGTAATGAGTGATGTCATTTGTTGAATTTTGATGGCGTTTGTGTGTATTTCGTCTTCCCCATATATCAAGTAATTGCGTAGGAACCCAGACGTAATAATGTAGCTTCTAGAGTTGGAGGCGTGGCTGGCGTCACGTCACACCGGCGCCGCGTCGTGTCTCAGCTCCTTGATTGTTCTGGATTATCTTGTACTTATTCGCAAATTTATCCCTATACAGTAGGCTGACTCTATGTGACTGACAACCTACTAAACCCGTAAAACCAGATAAATGTGGATCAACTTTTAACATGTGGATTGTTTGGCTTTGACGTCTTAATAGGAATGTTTTCTTTATTCAGAATTTAGACTCATTATAAAAGGATGGCAGTCGAAATCAAAGATATGATCTAGAAGACCAGTCCTGATGTTATGCCATTGACCGCTGCTCAGAAAAATGTCGCCGAGTTGCCGAGATGAAAATGGTTAAATGAAAATATGGGCAGACCCAAGATGCCGTCGGACTTCGGAAACCTCGCATTCGAATGTCCGAAGGTTGGAAGTCCACATCCGAAGTCTGAAGACTATGTCAATGATAGGGTGAAATGGAGGAGAAAGTTAAGGAAGGCTGATACCATCACCATGTGGTATTTATAGCCGAGATGAAAAAGAGAGATAGAAAGAGAGCTGTATACATGAGATCATATCTGTTGGCTAACTTTCATCCTTAAATCCTCAACCTTGCCGCAGGCCGATTATAATTCTCCCTCGGCTATTTCCCGGTTGCAGTTTCTTTATGTTGAATAGCAGTTTCACTGTTCTATTTATTCATGTGTATAAGTTTCTTTGTGTATTCCGCTTTGGTTTGATAATAAATTTATGCGCTTCTTCAACATTAGCGTGATCTTCAACAAAAATTCCTAGGATCCAATTTCCACTCTCGAACGCGTGTGCAACGCCTTGATCTAAATACCTGCGACATTATCATCTAGTCTCTTCGTTACAATGTGCGTAATGCTTCGACAGCTTTAATACATTGCTTTTAAACGAGAATTAGTAATAATTGACTTTTTGAATAATGGTAATATATTACTATCTAATATCCGTCAACATATACCATTTTTTGTATGTTTTACGTGCCCTGAAATCATTTGGTGCGTAAAACGTAGGATCAAAAATCCCTTTTAAACTTTCTTGTCCTCAGCTTAGCCCCAAGGGAAATAACTGCGGTCAATACCCTTTCATAACACCATGTCATCTTTCAGCGAAGATGTTGGGTATCCTTTAGGTACCTTTATATCCTTGAATACTCTTCATAGAGTAGTAAACAATATGAAGATACTGTAATTTAATTCATTCGACTAGCTAGATTAATGATACATACTACATACACAATGGTTAATTTGTTTAAGAGTCTAAGCTGGTGACTGGATAGTAAAAGTACAGATAGACAATAATAACGCCGTAGATCTTCACCGCAGTGGGAACATCCAGTCGCATTTTACTCACAATTGTTTTTAAAATAACAATTTGCTACAAAACATTCTCATACAATACATACTTATACCAGTTAATTAGCATTATATTCATCTGACATGGAAGTTTTCATCAGTTCTTATAGGTTGTTTATATTAATTTCCTAATCTCTAGATGTGCGAATGTGCTAACAGCCAACGCTTGATTAGTTTAAATTTTCGCAAGTTTAAGTTTCACAATTTGTGTCTCAATAATGAAAGATTTCTATGTATTTCACGTTGTATCAAAAGGAGTGCCAGCAATATTTGATTACGCAAGGTAATCACGTGATCTAGTGGTGGTTATATGCCGAAGCGAGTAGTATGCTATGTATCGACGGAACTATCGGGCGTTGGGTAACCAGCGCGTTGGAAAGAGCTTCGTTACGTAGAGGTTTCGATACAGCCTCGCGACGTAAGGCCGTGGTTGCAATCACGTCGGCGGTGAGAGGTGCCCCTCCTCTGGTGGAAGGTCGCGAGCGCTAAGGAGAACGGCACCGAAATGAATCCTTACAGACACGCCCGACGCGATACTACAATCACAATCCAATACAAAACATAATACAAAAAAAAAATTCTACATACATGGTTCTTATACAAAAAAAAACATATTGTATACGAAATATTACGCCCTATCAAACTATTATCATTTGTTATCTATAGGAAGTCTCGATAAGAAAACACGCGTCTAAGTCACTTCGACTAGTAAGTAATCTAATCGCTAAACACGCGCAAAATAGTAATTAACATGTATGGTTCATTCACCGGAATAGAAACAACACAGTATGAAACCAATATTGTCGACTGTCGACAAAGCATTTATTAGAGACGAATGCCGCAAAATTTTAGCTTCAGTATTATTGCTAACTGCTATAATGCTAACTGATGGAAAATTAGATTGCTCATGGGCAGCGGCTCGATTCGCTACCGTTTTACTTGGTTTGCTTAGTTTACTGAAATCGTAATCAATTTAATGATAGTGAATTGCTAGGTATTCAGGCTGAGCGCGACTTTTTAATAGGTCTAGCATTGATCAATCATCGAACAGTGGGCGATGCGAAAAAACTACACCTGGTTCGGCGCGCACATGAGAGAACTCAATGGCAACATTCTTTTCAACATTGTAGGTAGGCTGGTATATAATAATTAAATAAATCGGTGTTACCTCACCGCTGCCGACGATTGCAACAAGAACGGCCGCATCGTCCATTAGAAAGTCGGCGAATATGCAAATAGTATCGTAGAAACCTCACGAATAACTGGCCACTCACTTCGCCTTTAAATATGTCTGCGATGAAAGTGACTATTACCGTTAGCAAATTGTGTTAAAAAGTTAAAAATCTTCCAAAGACGAGTCACTTTATAACTTTTACTACAGGGCTGCAGCAAGCAGCGCAGCACATCTTTCTGTTTTCAATTTTCCCTTTTCATAAGACAGTGTATCTTGTTATAACAGCTAATTGGAAAACATTTTGTTTAAACAGAGATCAGTGTTTATCAACTCGTCTGCTACTTCTACGGATACTTGTGTTATGTTTATTTATTTATAAATATAAATGCCCCACTACATACATACTTCTGACGATTTCTTATTTATGATGATATTATTGGTCTTGAATTTGGTAACTACTTTCAGTATGAGGTATTTACAGTCTCTGCTTACCCCACCGGGAACAAGGCGTGACTGTATGTATGTATAATTAGGTACCTACCTAAATTTTTTTATGGGATAACCATGTTTTATGATTTCCCTGATGTTGTTATTGCATATTTTTAAACGAATTTTTACCTAAGCCTCTCTGTAGGTTTCCTGATGTTTCCTTGTTGACTACTTACCTGTTGTTAGATAATCAATGTGTACATTTGATCAAATAGTGCAGATTCGCAGTTGAAACTGTAAACAATATTATTAGTATTATAATACAAAATGTCAATTATAATACAAAATATATTGATTAATACAATAACAAAAAGACCAAGGCAATTAACTTGGAGGTGATCACAACTCAGTCGCGTGGATTTCCCGCTATATGATTCGCATCGAAGTGAACCATTTATTATCGTGTTATATAGGTACTATTTTGACGTATATTGATACAACAGCAACTAACTTTAAATTGTAAACATACAAAGACATAAGGTTCACTTTACAATGAATAACAAGTTGCTACCTCTGCGATGTTACGTCAATAAGATACAACACGTTAACTCGAGGCTGGGGAGCACGACCGCTTGTTTTGCGTCCGGGTTTGTCCCTACGAATCACATTATCATTATTATTTGAAATCGGCTTTGCGAGTTCTTTTAAGAAATGGAAGCGGATCTCGTTGAGTTACAATTTCGAAACTCTAAGATTGAAATAGAACTTGTGAGTTGACAACAAGCCTGCGACGGCGTTGTATTCGTGGCTTGTATATCTACCTATCTCTCGGTCGAGTGAACCGAACGGACCGGTTGTGACGGCCTCTCACTTCGCAACTCCGTATACCGCTCGCCGCTTGCTGTGAAATTAGGTAACCAACAAAAGACACAGTTGCTGCGCACGACGGCAATACACAATAAAGAAATCCCTTACCGCGATCGCAAATTCCTAAACGAAAACAGCTGAAAATAAACGATTACACGTTAGAATGACGAAAGAGCATGATTTACAAACGCTGTCATAATTTAGTCTCAGATAAGATATACCTTTGCAAATTGACTAGACGGCATTCGAATAATGCCTTGAAAAACGGATGACGGATTTCCTCGAACCTACCCATTTTCCGGCCTACCCGAACGCTGCTCCGACCTTCACTAGACACAATGAAAATACAACGACCTTGACATGATCATCTGAAGATTTAGTGAACTAATTACCTATACATAATCTAAAATACATTGTGTTATTGTATTAGTGACAACAGTAGAACGAAATCGGTCAATAAAGCAGCAAACCAGAGAATTGAAAGGCCATGAAGGAACGGCTGATGCGGGCGAGACGGCTGTCCACCGAATGCCGAAGTGTTCCATCGCGAGGCGCTCTTTATATCAGCCGGTTGTACTGCAGAGAAAGCCGCGTCCCGCGCGCCCTCGCACAAAGTGCGCGCCTCCGCTCCGCTCGGCTCGTAGCGGGTTTTTTCCTCATTAGCTCCATAATTCTATATAATGTTCTATGCCTTACATTATGTTTATCAGTGTCGCCTCGTGCATTAACGTCACAACCTTATTGACTTAGCCTTTTAAATGACAAGTAAGAACTACATTAAGTGTATAATATGGACTCGAAACTGGTGAAAACCTTGGTCAAAACCTCTGAAGTCACCTTGAATACAAGGAAGGAAACAGTACTCTTTAATAATTTCATATTAAGAAGCTGCAAATTTTTTTTGGGTAAAACATGATGGTGGACAGCAGGACATGAATCCTAGTTACAGCAAACCTATTTGTGGCTGGATACTGGATATGGTCGGGTTATTGCTCCATCAGTCTGCGCTTCGCGCTATCTTTAATAGGTTAATTGTCTGGCATTGTGGTGCTGGCACACATCGGCAGCCACGACCTTAAAGCGGCTCGCGGCCACGCCACGCATGTAGGTGTGCGCGTCACCTAATGAGGCACACCTCGATATCACTGGTAATTGAAAACATCGGCAATGCATTCACCATAACCTGCACACCTTCGTACCCAGCATCTCTACTACAATATACACTCAACAATCATACAATAATATTGATATAATTACAAAATAGAAACTAGAATAAGCGTTCTCACCTATATTTTCATATACCGAATGAGAGGAAGTAAAACGAACCACTTTGTTTTTTCTGGCAGTTGTATAGCGTAGCGAACCATGAAAAACTGGTAGCGACCTCAATAAACACATTTATTAAGTCATAGTCATGCCCGTCTCCGTTAATGAAATCGAGAAATATAATATGGGAGTCCTGTGACTCAATGAAAAATAAGGCCCATCTTCCAAGCCATGGTTTCATGCTCCATAATATAAAAAAAAAAACATAAAAAAGGAAAACATAAAATATAAAAAAGGAGATCTTAATCGAGTAGACATTAGTCATGAGAGTCAAGACTCAAGACATAGCCAATTCAGGCAATAAAAGTAATTATCCACATGTGGACATAATTATATGTCTAAGTAATGTGAACGGTAGCAAAAGCATAAAGCCTAGTCGCCCAAGATGCCCTTATTGGGAGCAATCACAAGATGATAAGTCGTTGATTTCTCGTGGGATTATACTCTGTTCTTACTCTGTTCTTTTGTCACTGACATTCAATTGAGCTGGCAGCAAAGGTGTGTGGAGTTAATAATAATAAACTGTGCACGTTGATATTTTTAAACTATGTATTCCCAGATCTGAACGACTTTTTACTCATCATGTGTCTGAACTGAATCTACATCACATTCGCCATGTTATTTGTATGATTCACGCCGATATCTCGTGCCAGGTTACCCACGTTCAAACTTCTAATATGTTACATACACGCTATAGACGAATTCTTTTTAAATTATTCACATGTCTTGACAAAATTTCAATGCAGGTCATTGGGACTCTCCTGTATTCATAGTTTAAATGATGTCGTTGCCTCTGAAGCTCTATTATCTGTCTCCAGTGTTAGTTACATGTTCCCAGTTACTCGTTCATTTCCAACAAAATATTTTTTTAGTCGCTTACCTACGTCAAATCGCGCGACTGACGACCGTTTAAACTATTCACACACGATCTGTGCAGATACTATTTTGGTTCTACAAAAAGAAAACATCGGATACTTACAGTTTTATTACTCCAGCGTTCTACAGATAAACCTCAAGGGCATATTTTACTTTTTAAATGATAATATCTTGAACGGGGAGAAAACTGGATCATAGAAGTCTATGGAATTGATTGACAGGCTTTGCTTATATATTTTATGCTTTTTCTTTACTTACAGTATAAACATTATCTTTATCAAAAGTACTCTGTACTAATTTCTCAGGTTTTTTAACGTGATTTCTAAATATATATTTTTAGGTGCACGTATGTCTTCACGAAGCCGTATTGATAAACCTTATCACCTATTTGACTAATCTCAATTTACAATGTTTTTGTCCTTCCTTTTAGTCCTTCGTTGTGTAATTTCTTTTTATGTATATTATTAATTATATTTTTTCTTTATTCCAGAAAATCTCGATTCCGGCACCAACCAATGGCCCATCGGGCGAGGCTACATTTCGCTTCAGCATTAATAGCAATGCAGAAATGGAGGGCCAGGTAAGCTAATTAGATTATTTTATAATATAGGTATCATTGATCTTTGCTGATGGAGTGTATGGGGTCCTTCCGCCATCCAAAAGACCCTAATCAACCCTATCTGTCTGTCTGAGAGGTACGTGCAGGTTCTGGGCATGCTGCACTACATAAATTACGCCCAGGCGAGAGAGTACGTGGAGAGGTCACTTGACTCTTCAGCTACGAGCGCAAACTGCTTGAACTATCTTATATAGAAGAGCAAAGCTTATGATAATCCTTCATCATTGTTCATGTAGTCAGTGTACCGTAACACTAAATATTAAAATAATTTTATTTACCAAGATAAATATTATGACTGCCTCCGTGGCGTAGAGGGCGCATGCTCGACTGCCAATCAAGAGGTCCCGGGTTCGATCCCCAGGTCAGGCATAGTGCTAAATATTGGATTTTTCCATTAGGAATTATCTCAATAACTGCCTGGAGTCTGGAACTGTGCCCGGTATATGGCAATAGGCTCGCCCCCTATTACATGGGACCAATAACATACTGGCGAAATGTGGGTGTATCTACTATGGGACTGAGTCCTGGGTACACCTCTGCCTACCCCTTCGGGAAAAAGGCGTGAATGTATGTTATGTTTTTTTTTTAATATTATGAGAATGCCAGTGAATGTCTTCATTATCTATTTAATTTGGCATGTTATTTCACCTTCATAATGAATGTATTGGTATGCCTTTTGCGTCATGCGGGCATTATCAACCATCGATGTTCGACTATTATTTGTTCTGACAAACTTATCACTACCTGCATTGAAACAAGTGCAAAACATTGTTAAACATATAGATACAGTAAAGGAGAACAATTCATATACAATGCAACGTTTAATATTAAAAAATTATTTCATGGAATCAGTCGTGGTAGGCCTCTTGCAGGAGACCACCTGGGGAAGTACTACACCTTTGCCAGTTATACATCTGCCAAGCAGTAATGTGCAAGTATTACTGTGTTCCGGTCTGAAGGGCAATGGTACCAGCGAAATTACTGGCTATGACGAGCTTCAACACCTTATAATATCTTAGGGTGACAGGCACAGTGCAAAGCCGTACGAATTTTGAATTTTAGAACACTGGGTGGCACTGTGTCTGATATGTGCAATCATGATGCTTACCATAAGGCACCTGATTTGCTCGTCTTGTCATTCACTATCATAAAAAAATAAAAAATCATATATCCCTACAGATCAAAGCCAACTCATATTGATGAGAAAAATAAATCCACAATCCACAATCATAAATCCACAATCGGAGGCATCTTTATTGAAAGATGCCTCCGATTGTGGATTTATTCTCAGTGACTTCCCCAGTAGCAACATGTTTGGTTTTGTAGGTCGCGAAACGGTGGCATCCGATAAAGCTATATCCCACAAAAGAGAACAAACTTACGGCATGGCTGAGTCCATTCGGACCAAGCCCTGTATATTTTTACCGACTTTATTAAAAACATTCATTTGAACTATTAGGACCTTTGCATTTTGTCGTCGTTTGTACAATATTAGTAAGTACGAATATTGTGAGAAATGCCAATTATGTGTTACGGACTAGGTTGTCCGTTTCTCGAAAAGGTCGAAAAGGTAGAGGAGGTATGTGAATGTAAATAAAAAATTTTCTAGATATTTTTTTTTCGCATTACTACAATACACTGAGTTTTGTTAAATCTCTCTCAAATGAATGAGTCTTTAGGGACGTCGTTCTACCGGCGATGTTACACTAATGGAAAGCGCAATTTCAGTTACTGCGAGCATTTATTGTTTTGCATCAACTGTCTATTTAACTTCCTTAAAACTCATTACGCCTAAAGCATTGGTTATTACCGTTGTCATCAGTCTTAATTTAAACGAACCTAATAAATTGGACGTTAGTGGTATGTATCTACTAACTTTCCTGTTAATTCCTTTAATTCTCTTTCTGGAATCCTCTGTAACGATGAACCTAGATTCAAACTTTTATGGATACACCACTATAAAATGTATAAATGGTATACTTTATCTCCAAGGTTTGATTATCAATGGTCAGTTAGAACAAATTTTACATTCCTGACATGAGATATTCCTATCATTTTGGATTTTGGATTTTGGATTTTGGATTCAAAGAATGATAATTTTATTACTGAGCAATATATATAATTTTATTTTGGTTATATTATGAGGACATGTCATTTGCATACAAGAATCTTAGTTACTGAGCCAGACACCTGCCCCCTTATTACGGACGCAAAAGAAGTGTGGAAAGCGTTTAATTGCTTAATGCCTGCTGTCAAAAGGTATACAAAAAATGATGTTTGACAGCAGACATTTAGCAATTTAAACGCTTTCCACACTTCTGGTGCGTCCGTAATAAGGGGACGGGTTTAGAGCAGTCAGAGGACTGGCACTGTGACAGAAGAATCTGTTCAGTGACAATGCCAGTCTTGGTTTCGATCAAGACTGGCATTGTTGGCATAAACTATGAGCTCTATAAATATAGGCTCTCGTTTGTTGGTTCTTCGTGGCTAATCTACCTCTAATGACAATCTAATAAGACGAAACTAGAGCTTTAATAACCTGTTACAGGGTTCGTTTGAGTGCGTTCGGAGTGATGGTGCGAGACGGCTGGATTCATGCGGACCACTACCGAGAAGGATGCGAGTTCAGGCCAATGACGACTCGTATGAGGCGACGAAGAATCGGATGGCACGAACTGTCGCCGCGGAGCAGAGTAAATGGTAAAACCTTAAACCACACTAGTATATTGTTCAGAAGTATATTATCATCGAAGGGTTAAGCAGAGGTGTATACAGGACTCAGTCTCATAGTAAGTACACCCACACAGCGCCAGTTATATTTTTAAGTCCCATGTAATAGGGGGCCATGCCTATGGCCATCAACTGGACACAGGCCCAGACTAAGGCTGTTAAACCTGTCTATTGTTACTGAGAAAATTCCTTATTTAAAATCCATTTACACCTTTGTCTGACCCGGGAATTGGCCCTCATGCTCAGAAATCGCGCTTGCGTATGTTACACCAACGAAACAGTTGGGAGGCGATGGTGTTAATGATGGTTTCTGAACTCAGTGACAATTTGATAAAAGTTTTATGTCTATTATGTTATGAATCTATACCACTATATCCCACATCTATACAACCTGTACCAATACAGGCAGGTTGGGAAGGAGGACAATAAAGCAATAGAGCCGCTCAAAAAACAATAACAGTTGTGCTGCTTTTAATACACCTACAAAAAAAGCAATAACCGAATAATATGCCAATGTTTTCTAATACAATATTATGGTTCAATCCTCAAAATCCTCAAATCTTCAATCTGTTTAGAAATTTTCAATCGCTTTTAAGGATTTTTGTGTACCTATAAAAATATTTCGGATTTGGGACCTATTATGAACTGGTTTAATGAACGCTTACTACCTATATCATTGGTTGACATTTTTATGCCTCACTTGACATTTCAAAGCATTATTAAATGTGGGTGTATAGCGTGTAGTAACAAGAATGTAATATCAACCTATGTTTGTGTGGTACACAACTAGTTCTGCGATACAAAGTCATCGCCAATATGACTGTTCTAAAATATAATGTTTTTTCCAGTACCCGCGTGATAAAACCTAACCAGACGGATATCGGTCGAAGAGTGAAGGTTCGTCCGACACATCCGTACCCTACCACGCCCGCTGCGGCGCAGATCGCTGAGCGACTGGAGCGAGCTGACCGACCTGACCGACCGGACAGGCCGGAAAGATCGGATAGGCCCGACAGGCCTGAAAGATCGGACAGGCCCGACAGGTTTGACAGGCCTGATAGACCTGACAGGCCTGATAGACCTGACAGGCCTGATAGGCCTGACAGACCTGTAGCCATAGTCCCTGGGTCCCGGCCGGTCCCCGCCCAGCCTGTGAATCAAGCGCCACAGCCTCTGCCGCAACCCAACCCTCCTCACCAAGCCCAACGGCCGCCGCCCAATCCGGATCTCACTAGGCGGTCTATGAAGTAAGTATTCGGTTCATTCGAGTTTTCTCAAGAATGGATGAAAGGAGATTCAAGGCGTGTAGATGAATGGACAAGTGGGTAAAGGTCGACCTAGGCGTACTTTATGAACTAATTTTTTTTTTTTTTAATAATGGGACAATTTCCACACACGTCCCAAACTAGGCTAGAAACCTGTACTATGGTAACCAGATGACTGATGATATACATACTTATATAAGCTTATAACACCCAGACATAGATCAAACAGACATGTTCATGCACACAAATGTTTGACCAGGCCGGGGATCGAACCCGGAGCCTATGGCACAGAAAGCAGAGTTACTACCATCTGTGCCAACCAGGCTGTCAATTGATATTGCCTTAAGGATAGGCCATAAGTCAAAGTACCAACAACCTATGAGCATGTATAAAGAATGTGATGAAAGTGGTAGAAGCAAAAGTCTTATGTCAGGATCGCAACAAGTGGAGAGAAATAGTCACTGCCAACCCCAAAGCACACCCCGGACACTCGTCTCAATTTCATACAAAAAATCGAGCTATAACTACCTACTACACAGACACAGCACACATGGAGTTTTGTACACGCGCAAGAGTGTGCGGTGAGCGTGTGTGGTGATTTCCCTGCGAAGACGGGCTCGTGCAGAGCTAAATCTCACTGGCGGAGCGAGGAAGGCTCGATTGGTGGGCGAATGACAGTGTTCATTCTATACGTAGTATTATTATCTGTTCTGTGTCCAAAAGGGACCATGTAAGTTTTCTCTATGTATTTTAACACCTTAATTCTTGAGAATAAAGTTGGACGTCCTCAAATTGATATCACCAACAAACAACGAACAAAGTTGCAAAACAAACGTAATTCAATATCGTATATCCAGTTATGTAATAAATGGGTATTAGGTACCTAAAGTACCTACCTATAAAACATTATAAAATTAGCATTTATTTGTATGGAGTGAATGCGAACTATTTGCTTAAAGTTTAATGTACGGGTTAGCACTAGTAGGTATACCGATTGGTTAAAACGTCGACCTCGAACGATCTTCGCGTGAATGTAATTTTAAACGACTCGTTAACTCAGAAACATTTACACTACGGTTAAGTAGGTACATCAATACACAAATTGACGCCCGCGACTTGTTAAAAAAAATTCTTTTTCATTCTAAACTCTTAGGGATCCTACTTACCTCACTTTCTTATATCTAATCCTAGAAAACCTTGCCAGCATTGCTGTGTAAGGCCTCTAAGAAAGTTACAAAGGAGTTGTTGGTTTTTGGGCTACGTTGACATTACATTATAATAGGCCTAATATGCAATAAGATTTTCAAATGTGCATAAATAATATTTTTAGTATCGCCATTAATAATATGAAATAACCAAATATTCTACTAAAATTAGAACGCGCGTTGCCATTAAAAATACTTAGTTCTGAACCTCACTTAATTCAAATAAAATAAACGAACATAGTAAGATGGCTACTGTGTTTTGAATATTATTGCGAAAAACATTCTCTACCCGGCTATATATAGGATAGACAGTGTATAAAGGTTTTCTGGGCCCAGCTTCAATGGTTTCCAAGCCCATTTCCTTTTCATTTATTCGGTTAGTAACAAGCCCCTTCATTGTAGAGATAATTGTAACATATGAGTCAATAAAGAATGATCTCCGCTAGTCATTTTGTGTTATATACTAGGTTAAGGTTAAAGAACCGATAACCCTTAATGGTATGAAGGTGTAGTGTAAGGCTGAGTCGCATCTAGGTAAACACGAACGAGCTCAAGTAAACAGGCTGGTTTCGTACTCTATTCTAACTAGAACGTCACCATTTCAATTATTAGAAAGTTATTCTGTGGTCTCTAGATTTTTTAAGCGAGGCTAGGGCGCTAGCATAAAATGACTTTTATTTATAAAACTGTTAAGATTGATATTATACAATTTACATGTATATCTTACTAGTAGTGCCCCACGGTTTCACCCGCGTTGTCTTCGTTCCCATGGAAATCGGGATAAAACGTATTAAAAGTACTTTTTATGTTATTCCAGGTCTAAGCTATCTATATTATACAGAATTTCAGCCCAATCGGTTCAGTAGTTCGGGCGTGAAAGAGTAACAAACATCCATCCACCCATCCTCACAAACTTTCGCATTTATAATTTTAGTAGGATTCAAATTGATTTATGTTATTATATCTACTTTAAAAACCAGACCATGATGTTACAGATCAAAAACATAAAAAAATACCAGTTTCTAATTATAATATTCTTTATTATCTATAATATTTTTTTTTTGTTAAGAAACAAAGAGTTTTAAAATTTCATGCTTACGTATAACACTTATAGGAAAATAACTTATTATCACGTACAAATACTTATTTCAGTATTGTTTCGTACTCGTATTATGATAATTTCGTCATATTGTTATCAGTGTGAAAACCGATGTGATAATGATATAGATACATGCTACCGTGGACATTGTGACTTCCTCTCGAACATCTGTACTATTATAGCAATTTTGCTTGCTATTTTACACGACACACATCTCACTATGAATGGCAACCTAACCTAGTTTTAAGCTTAGGTTCATACTTCACGTGGTAGAAGCGAGTACGTTTTTATTTGCATTTGCTACATGCTAATATTTACTTCATAGGGTGCCCAAAAGGAATTTCTAGAAGTTACGGTTACTTTTGACGATTAATGAGACTTTAATATAAAAAGTAAGGGTTATTATTTTATGATAGGTGCCTGATGGTAAGCATCATGATTGCCCATATCAGGCACAGAGCCACCCAGTGTTTTAAAATTCTAAATTCTTCTCGGCACTGCACTGCGCCTGTCACCCTGAGATATTAGTTGTTGAAAACTCGTCACGCCCAGTAATTTCGCTGGTAACATTGCCCTTCAGTCGGAACACAGTAATGTTCGCACATTACTGCTTGGCAGATGAATAACTGGCAAAGGTGTGGTACTTCCCCAGCCGGCCCCCTGCAAAATGAGCTGAAACGGCTGAAATTTGGTATGTAGGCAGCTTAGACCCTGGAATGACACAAAGGATACTTTGTTTCCTGATATTCCCACGGGAACGATTTCTACGCGGGTAAACCGCGGGGCACAGCTGACTCTATTAAATAACACTTTATATCGTATTTATGAATTACGTATGATGATGACAGCAATACAGAATACAGAGTAGATCTGAAAACAAGGCTGTGTAACAATTTTATTCTAGTTTTCCTACAATTCATATTGTTTTGAAATAATTACCACAATTTGGAAATATCTATGACTCACAAAGTAATGTTTTCCCAGAAAGTTTGCATGTTGTGCAATAATTTCGATGGCATTGACCACTGATTGATAATAGGTAGTAGATTGCTTGTGCGTGAAAATATGCCGCAATTCAGTATATTACAGTTTGTCTACAATGATTTAATTTGTTCTCCAACCAGGTCTCTCCAGCCAGGCTAAGCGCCACAGGGCCTTTTGCCAGCTACTCATTTGGAGTGTAAAAAAGCCTTTGCACACGACGTTTTTTATCATCGACGATGCGCGTTTCATGAACGCTCCCTTACGGCGTTTCAAAATTTTAACAGGACTAAGTTAGATTAGAATCGCGTACACCTGCATCTACGCGTCGCGTCGTCGGAAATAAGAAACGTCATGTGTGCAAAGGCTGTATAAATTGGCAAATAGACGTGATATAAAATTATAACTAAATACGATATTTATAGTACACATGATAATATGGTTATCAACATGAATAATATTTGATTTTATAACTGTTGATTACGTAAGAGATAACATTATTGAAAACAGCCCAATTTATTTTTCATCGATTACAAACTACAAACAAATTGAAATTATGTTATTGACATTGATCATTGAACTCCATGTAATACTGATCACAGTCTAATCAATTTTATAATGACACGTAAACAAGATTACTTTACCTACTAGGAGTAACTACGGTTCACCCGAGTACTCGCGCAAAAACACTATATATATTGCTTATTTGACACGGCAAGTGGAATTTAGAGGAACTATATAGTATATTTAGCAGAAATTATAGTCCATAAAATGTCAGAAGCACCGTCTGAGTTCTTATTTTGCCTTGTTTGAAGGATTCTAATATGAAGCTCATTATCCACCCCTGGCCACAAATGAGCAGTATGCTGGCAAAAAGACAATTACACCAAAAAATCTGCCTTTTCAACAAGCTAATTAAATATTTTTGTAGCCAGCCAAAAGATAAAAAAGTGATAATATAAAAATTATTTTTAGTATGTCTGCTTTTCCGTTTAGTAAAGTTTTTATTTCTCAATAGCACCTATGGAGTTTGATGAAAAAAGGTTGGTCATAAACACTCAATTAAAAATTAGCTAAATAAAACTTTTTTGTTGAAGTGAAGTATTTTGGAATGTCGGAATATTTTCAAATATTAACTCTAATAATGTCGTTTAAGAAGTAAAATTTCACCCACGGGCGGGATTCGAACCACGCACCCTCCGCACCATCCCGCATGGTGGGTACCATATAGCCGATGAATACTGCCTCCACGGTAGCACTTGAGCTACCGTGGGTGGTAGAATGCTTACCACGCGGAACTTTGTCCGTTCTAAAAATAATTCACAGTTTTCCTTTTGCCTTTGTTCGTAATTCCTCTGGCCTCACTGATCTAATGACATGTCTCTCTTTTAATTCCAGAGAAAGACTTATACAATTATTAGCGTTGAAACCCTTCAAGAAGCCTGAATTGTATGCGAGATTACATGGTGGTAAGCATTAGTAATTTGACCTACTAATGACAGTCATAATGGGCTCAAGATCAATGCTACTATAAAACTTAACAATTGCAGAAGGGATGAAGGAAAAAGAGAAGCTGGTCGTGAGCAAGATTCTGCCGCAAATCAGTACGTTGAAGGACAACTGTTACCATTTACGTAGACACATTTGGAATGATGTCAATGAAGATTGGCCTTTCTATTCGGAGGAGGAGAAGCGTATGCTCAAGAGGTTTGTTTTATTATACTTTGTAACTATACAAAACTCAACTAGAAAGTGCTATTAGATTTTTACATTAGAACAGCCTGAAGAGTGGAATGAAATGAATGATCGGTAGATGGCAATAGGCTCGCCCCCTATTACATGGGACCTAAAGTGTGGGTACACCTACTATCGAACCGGGTCCTCGGTACACTTCTTTGGGAAAAGGCGTGGTGTTATGTCAAATAATACTAACTGCTACGTAATGAAGCGAGACTCACCTCCCCCTTCCAATTTTTACGCACACATTAGACGCGTGTACAGATATTATGTTATCTAAGACGTAGGCTATTGCGCGCGACCGATTGTACGGAGTCACGGGGTCTTGTTATGTTATATAACCATAGAAAACTCAACCAAGTGACTTTTAGTATGAAATTTAGCTTTCACAATTTTTAATACTACATCGCTGTGTTATAACTAGTGCTATTCAAAGATTTGAGTAAACTGTATAAAGTCCATTGGGATATAGGCTTCCCCAATAAGATTTCCATCTAGTCCGGTTATAAGCGGCTTGCATCCAGCGTGTTCCGATTCTGATACGTAATTTGTGTAGTAAAGGTGTATCTGTTATTAAAATACCTAGTATTATTGAATTTCATGAGTAATAAAATTCGTCTGATATTATCACTTGCATGAACTGTATTTAAATGCTTATCAGCGTGACATTGTAAGTGGAAAAAACTAACATTAAATTTCACTCTTGCCTCCGAATTTCAACGGTAGGTAAGTACCGTTTTTTTGAATTGAATTTATTTTTAGTTATTTCGAATTGACATGTAAACAAAGTTTTATGAATAAATTACTATGAACTATGTACATTAATAAATTAAGTCAAATCATAGTCCGATCCGATCTTTATGGAAGTGGACTAGGATTTTGCACTAGAGCATTTGACGGGCCCCGGCCAGATTCAAACACGAGATGTGTTTGAATCTGGCCGGGGCCCGTCTCTACGAATTTGAATAATCATCGAATTTAATTTTTTTATACGAGCTGGATATTGCCGACTTTAATTTTATTTGATTGAAATGATAAACGAGAAAAGGCGGACCTGGCAGTTTTTTTTTTATGATAGTGAGTGACATCATGATTGCCCATATCAGACACAGTGCCACCCAGTGTTATAAAATTCAAAATTCACCCTGAGTCACCCTGAGTCACCCTGAGATATTAGTTGTTGAAACTCGTCATGCCCAGTAATTTCGCTGGTAACATTGCTCTTCAGACCGGAACACAGTAATGCTTGCACATTACTGCTTGGCGGATGAATAACTGGCAAAGGTGTGGTGGTACTTCCCCAGGCGGCCCCCTGCAATAGAGGCCTACCGCTACAAAACACAACACAGTGCCACTGCATAACTTTGGCGAGAATGAACAACCCTAAAGCATCGTATTTACAATATTACGGTTCTGCGTGTAACCATGTAACCATTTAAAATGACCAATGAGCCGTGGTATTCCACTTTACATGCTGATTTTTTTAAAGCATGATAACATAACATGCTTCCTCAGGTGGGCACATTCACTTGGTTTTTTCTGACAATTACAAATTATTCTCAAATTAGGAATGACTTAGGCGTAGTGGGCGCAAGCTCGACTGCCGATTATGAGGTCCCGGGTTCGATCCCCAGGTCAGGCAAAGTGTTAAATATTCTATTACATGGGATCAAAACATACTGGTGAAATGTGGGTGTGCCTACTATGGGACTGAGTCCTGGGTACACATCTGCCTACCCCTTGGGGAAAAAGGCGAGATTGTATGTATGTGTCTATCTACAAATTAGCATTGTTCGTAATATTGAGCCGTAGGACGCCCGGGTATAGGTATCTCCCCTCATAGATTTTCATCTGGTCTGGTTGTAGGCTTGCATCCAACGTGTTCTTGCGGTCTTTAATATATTATTATAAGTATATGAGCTTACGTCAGTTTTATCAATATATTTTTATAAAACCATCATACGATATTAAGATAATAGATTACAGGTATTCAAGTCATTATTAATATTATAATCACCACTTAGACTTCACGTTCGAATAATAAATAATTATTATGTAATCATTTCGTTTGAACAAGCAGTGTAATCGGGTTTTTATTGGAAAGGCCTAAACGGTAGAAATAGGTGGATAATTTAATTTATCAGCGCATTCTCATAAAGGAAAATATTGGTTTTATACTTGAGTCATTGTCATAATTGTGAATGTAGAGATAAATAAATGTTGAATAATCTTACTCGTTCTTTTTATTGATGTTTGTAAATTTCTGTTATTATTGTGTAAAATCATGGTTTTTAATCAGAGAATTGATAATGACGCTGAATTGCTCACAGGCGTTGAACTGATCAATCATGTTCAAAGGCAATTTTCGGAGCAGAAAATAGAGGACGCTTTTATGATAGGGTACATTTAACATAGAGGAAGTGGTCTTAATGATAATATGCGCCACACAAATAACCACAACATACAGACATAACGATAGAGAACTGACACTCCTTAAATTCGTGTTTATTATTGTAAATAAATAGCGACCGGCTGCGACGCTATAAAATGCAAATTTTGTCGCAAGAGGTTCCACGCCAAAGGGTTTTAAGATGTACTTCCAAAGTTTCGATCTACCCTTGTATTTGGACGTTTATAGTTTTGCTTCTTCTATCGTTTATGTTGAAATAGAAGCTGTTCAAATCGATTAATAGTTATCATTAAACCACCAGGCGGAAACCTCAAAATCTAACGCCACCGCTGAGCAGCGATTCGGCGAACTCGTTATCGCCGCGTGCGTCGCCCAGTGCGAGCAAACGTGCGGGTCTCGTGCCGGCCGAAGAAGCGCCCGCGGCCAAGAAGCAACGCATCTCCCACTATAGGCGACCCTCCCCGCCCTCCTCCGGGTACGCGACCACCTCCTCCGGCGAACGGCACGCGAGTGACAACGAGGATGATCGCACTACAGGTATTATCATCTGTTGTAGAACATTTATAATCTGTTCGCTGAGTCCAACTAATACCGGGATACATTCCTCGCGTTTGATTCGTAGCAGATAACAATGTTGCTGTTTACCCCGACAACGCACTCCTAGCTCGACTTGGCGAACAGACTATAGTGTAATTTTAGCGCATTATCTTGGATGAAATAGAATGGATTAAATTATTTATCATTATCTAGCCACTGCCGCGCTTCGAGAGGATAGACGTTATACCTATGTAAACCAAACCAAAATTCATCACCATTAGTTCTGCGGTTTAGGCGTAAAAGCATAACATACATAAAAATAAAAAAACAAGGTACTAGAAGTCACATAACCTTGTCGCTGCAACATGTGACTCGTTAGTCACCTGTACCATTTGTGTGTGAACAAATGACATACAAATGGCGGTTTGGTTCTGGGTTTGAATATGTAGTAGTGACAGGAAAGATACAAGCGTTTTGTATATATGTAGTTAGTGACTTTTGACATTTCTATCACCTCGTAATTAAGATTTCTATTGTAACATAATTACTTTCGCATATCAAATATTTATATGGATAATCCGTTGCACTACTGAGGCATAAGCTCAAACTCAAGCTAAAAGAAAATTTGTTTAAATAAATCTTAAAAATACTTAAAAATATTTAAACGTCAATCAATACTAACGCTAATCATAGAAAAAGATCACAATATGGATAAAATAATACGCTATCTTGTGATCAATAACATGTGGCTACGACCTCAAAACAACTGATGTTTTATTTAAAAGGGAAGTCACGCACGAGTAATGAACTCTTGACCTTTTGGGATTATGCTAGGCTAACATATTATAATATCACTTAATCATTCGATGGTATACCATTATACAGAGTTCTGTGGAAAAGAAACGAATTGACTTTTATTTTATTCTCTTATGCAGCTGGACAATTTAGTACAGGTAAACCCATTCCTCATCAATCCGTTACGTCATTAAATAGTCGTTAAACTTGTAACAGAAGTGTACTGAATAATTAACTAATAATAGAATAGTTCCTTGTATTTATTTCCTTGAAACGATAAAGCGTTAATTTTATGTTATCTTATTGGGACATGTTCGAACTATGTTTCATAATGTTAGACGGTGACGGGTTTTTTTTTGTAGGACATGTCCTTTTGGATGTTCTTTTATACAAATAATATAAGAGTAGCTTCAAGGCAACCATGGATTAGTTCAAATTAGTTATCTACGAAATTTCATGAGGGTAATATCACTAGTTCTCAAGTTATCATCAGACAAACATACAAACATCGGACAAACATATAAAATAATGATATTAAATCCAATCTCAATTTTTATATCTTGACGTAATATTATTGTATTTCTTATATTTTGTACGCCAGAGAAACTGGCAAAACATGCTGTACATATTATATATTGAAGTTTTAACAAGCTCTATCTACCATGTTTTACGCAAATAAATCATTTCATTTCATTTCAACAAATGCAATTTCAGCTGATTTGTATTTCTGTAGTTAAGCTGTTCGCCCATTGTACCGGTACGTTTATGAACGTATCCGTCCTCTTCCGAACTTTGTTCACATTAAAGTGTCAACTCCATAAGTTACATAGACAATGTTGACATGGATAGATAACGCGCCGTGTACGGTACGCGATGATTACGAAACAATACGTGCGTACGTGCAAACTGTCGTATGATCTCCCTGCAGCGGTCTTTCCGTTGAGCTACAACATGGGGCTCCTCAAAACGAGAGTGAATAGTCTTGGGTCGGCAACATACAGGCTATTGCCCTTTATAATAACTTTTTAAGTGCTAGGATATAGAGTAAATTTTCTATAATTTTTTTATCTATTACCAAATTGATAATATTTTTTTGGTGACGGACGTAGGATATTTGCCAAAATGTTTTTATTTACTCACTCAATCGTAGTGAAAAGTATCGTTTAACACAACGGCGCTAAAACCCAGTAAAACTCGGTTTCTATTTACTCCCTCCCTAAACTACCTCGTATACAATGGGTCACTTTAGCCCCTCGTGTTACAATCTACTATTGTTTTCTCACGGCCTTAAAACTTTCTGGTATACCTATAGTGTATATATCTGAAATCTTCGGTTGGTTGGTCAATAAATTTAATAGTGATTACATATAATTGTATAACGAACACTATTAAACATTTATGGCTAGTTAAAATTAATATTGTAATTTTAATTGAACCATCATTTTCGCAATCTATAGACTAATAATGTAATAAACTAAAATCGTTAAATCTTAAGCCAAATCAGATCAGATTAGATTAGCTATATATAAATTGATCTTGGCATTGTACAATTATTATAATAAGGAGTTTATTTAAACTTTGTTAACTTTAACAATAGAAAAATCGTCGGGTTAATGAAATAACTTCTCGGAAACTTTATTGTTAATAGGTTCGCAGGATTATAATAATATTCTAACTTATTTCAGTCTTAAAGCATTTTTGTTGTTTATGTGTATAATTCTGTTTAAGTTAAAATTTATTAATTGTAAATTTACCCCATTCCTGTTGATTGATCTGATATTTGGTACACATCTATAGTTATTTTGACAAAACAATAAAACCGTTTAAAGAAATATATTTTTATTTGTTTTTTTTTTTTGTTTTTCAGTAAATAAAAAAGATAACGGCTACACCCTCAATTTCACGACCGTTAAAGAACTGTGTCCAAGTCCTGTCAAAAACGGAGTCACGAATGGTTACAGGAATAGTCCCCCAGTAGAGCAAAATATCACAGGTAAAACAGAATCGTGTATTTACTCTATAATTTTACATATAAAATTATTTTAGCCTACTGTTCTTTACCACCTCTGATAAATGTTTTATGTTTCTTATCAAAAAATATTATTAATGCAATCTCCATGACGAATAAAAAACGGTTAAGCGTAAGTATTAACTTAATAATCTTTTTAATTGCAGATATTAGGCGTAACTAATGAATATGTTTTTTGTTTTCTTTTTCAGAAAAAGACATCACAAATACACAACCCTTAGAAAGTACAGAATTAACGTCAGTGCCTGATGAAACTATTAATGAAGCTGAAGAGATTGAAAGGTACACACATCATTTAATTACTACATACTTAAAAATATAATAATATACTGGGGAGGTGGTGGTCATGGTCCACGGTCTAGCAGATATAGTTATATTTGCCGATGATACGTCATTGATTTTTAAAGTTGATAGGAAGGATACTTCACTAGTACATGTTAATAATACTTTAGCAAGTATATCCAGATGGTTCACAGCAAACAATCTGTTATTGAATGCGAAAAAGACTAAATGTTTGAAATTTTCGTTGCCTAACGTCAGAAGTATAGAACCAATCATAGTTCTTGACGGTGAAAGACTCAATATTGACAATGCAACTTTGTTCCTTGGCATAAATATAGACTCTAAACTGCAATGGAGCACTCATATCACCGAGCTCTCAGGGAAACTAAGCTCTGCAGCTTACGCGGTTTATAAAATTAGGCAACTAACAGATGTAGCCACGGCGAGATTAGTGTACTTTGCATATTTCCATAGCTTGATGTCTTATGGGATTCTGTTGTGGGGGTCAGCTGCAGATATAGAAACTATCTTTATACTACAAAAACGTGCGATTCGTGCCATCTATGAGATGCGTCCACGCGAATCCCTGAGGGAATTATTTAAAGAAATAAACATACTGACCGTACCATCCTTATACATTTATGAGAACATCATGTATGTGCGTAAAAATTTACATAAATTAAAATTAAATAGTGACCTTCATAATTTTAATACTAGGAATAAAGACAAAATAGCTGTACCTAGCTTTAGATTATCTAAAACAAATAAAAAGACATTCTTAGGAAATAGTGTACGTTTCTATAATAAAATCCCAAAAGAGATAACTGGGCTCTCAGAGGGTAAATTCAAAACCTATATAAAATCTACTTTACTAAAGAAGGCATACTATAAAGTCAACCAGTACATAGAGGACAAAGATGCCTGGAAACTTCTGCATAGTCGCCTCGCGGCACCTTCAAAGAAAATGAATGTAAGCAAACCAAATATTGTGAAACTATCTGTTGAAAAAATTAAGCCCTACAAGTTTCTTGTGCGTTCTTCTTGTAGAGGTGTCTTTCCGAACGCACGGTAGACTCAGTACTGTATCTTCATTGACGTACAAAAGTGTCAGATTATGACCTATTTGAATAAATCTGTTTGAGTTTGAGTTTTGAGTTTGAGATAATGGCCAAAAGGAGATTTAGAAGGCGAAGTGAAGGAAGGTAGGAGTTTCTTCGTGAACCAAATTAATGTTGTCTTAGGAAAGGCTAGGTTAAAAGTACCCGCAACCGAACATAACGAAGATTGTGATAAAAGTAGAAAAAGCAAAAGTCATGTCATATCAGGATCGTAGCAAGTGGAGTGATAAGCTCTGCCTACCCTAACGGAAACAGAGCGTCATTATTTAAAAAGTATTTTCCTTACAAAATCTAGTACAATTGCGACTAAAAGCACTCTATTAGATTCTTGTTAGCATGCCAAGCAGTGTTACATCTACGAATTTGGTATTAAATAGCGCTGATGGCTGCCCTGAAACATGGATGATGGCTTTACCAATCATAACGCGTAATAAGCGCGCGTAGTACAACATAATCTGGCGATGTAGCGCGGCGCGGCATCAGGCTAGTTCGGATTCGGGATAAATATTAAATATCTTTATTAAGTATCAACAAAGCCAATTTGCCACTTGCGTAATAAAATAGTTATTTATAGTACAATATTTATTGTTCATTGCGTTGTCGTAATATAACATTAGTTCAATATAAATCATATCATATAGGATAGGTAAAAAAGTTTGCATAAGAATACTGGCTCATTCTGCGCGCATTTTCTTAAAGATTTGTGTGCAATAAAAGTAATATTGGTATAAAAGTTAAAGCGCTAAGTACGTGTTCTGTGTGTCGAAGCATTTAGGGCCCGTTCCCACCCAGACGGACTGATTCTATATATTGTACTGCCACTATTGGCATATCCGTCTCTTTAGACTTTAGACAGATCGAGAAACAGACGATCCGTCTTGGTGGGTACGGGCCCTTGGAGACGATCGAACATGGTACGGCCGTACCACTTTACGACTTAATCTCTGAACCGTACCGATCGGTACGATGTTCACGTCACACGATGGAACCGCTTTGATGTGCAAGCGACCTTACCACCGTACCAAGTCTGTACCAAGTAGGTAATAATAATGATGTTTGTCGGACAATGCGCCAGAACATGGTATGGTGGCGAACCAAGTTTGTAGTACGCCGTACCATTTTCGATCTCTATTCGTAGTATTGGTGTTGTTATAAAATAATGTGTATGTTTCAGGTTATATCCGCCCATAACGAGTTCGAACATGCGGCGCGCGTACAAGAACGAGTTTGCGGATTTGTACACGGAGTATATGGACGTGTACGCTCGGGTCGAACAAGTCGCCGGATTGTTCACTCATCTGGAGAACGAACTGAGACACGCACCGCCCCTCTCGCCTAAACATCAGGTCAATACACCACCTGAACTACTCTTACATAAGTTTCATAAGTACCACATCGCAGCGAAAGGTAATCGAGCTGTTAAGTGTCGCTGCAGCTTATTGCAGTTGCGATCCCAATAAAATGGTTATAGTTATAAAATGGTGGAATTCTACTATTAATTTTCATATAAATGACCGTCGCACACTGTTCGATTTCCTGTTCTTTTCTGGCGCATATGTGCAAACTGTGGTATGATCTCCATGCTGCGGTCTTCCCGTTGAGCTACAACATGGGGCTCTTCAAAAGGAGAGTGAATAGTGTTGAAGTGTCTGCAACATACTGGCAACCCTGTTGCAGGTATCCATAGGCGGCGGTAACCCATCAGGAACAACGTCTGCTTTTGCCACCTATGGCATAAATAAAAAAAAAATATAAATTACCGTTGCGTTGTGATTGTGATAAGAGTCAAGCAAGCCCTACCTTTTCTCATCTTTAAATTCATCAAAGTGCCTTTTAAACACCTTGTATTAAGTTTTACAACAAATGAGCAGGCTCGGGACTGTATTGTTTTGTATTCCATACACATACAAGAAATGCAACTTGACCTTTAATGTGTCTTACCCGCCGCCGTTATGATATTTATACGCCAACCTTTAAACGTTAAGAGCATATCATTGGTACGAGAAGTTTGACACAATCCTATGATAAATTTAACCAAATCGATGTTTTGTGTTCCCCTGTTCCTCAAAATATAATTAACCCATTTTATAAATTTATACCCTGATACTTTTAATAGTGAAGTAAACATGTCCCTGTCATTTTAGTTTCTCATATAAACTCTCGGTTTTTTCAAAGTGAACTTCTAAAAATCCCGGTTTTTCTCGCGTGATTAGACGTCCACTAAATTTGACCAAACATTTGGTCAAACATTGAATCAAACATTTGTGTGCATGAACATGTCTGTTTGAACTGTGTCTGGGTGTTATAAGCGTATATAAGTATGTATATCAGTCATCTGGTTACCATAGTACAGGCTTCTAGCCTAGTTTGGGACTAGATGACCGTGTGTGGAAGATGTCCCACAAAAATAAAACTTTTAGGGACATAGTTCACTTCATCTTTAAAATATCAGGATACAATAAATATATCAAATAGATTTACTATATTCAGAGGAAACAGGGGAATACAAAACGTCGATTTGGTAAACGTTCCCTAGGATTGCCAAGGGGCCACCTTTCCTGTTAATAAACGTTTATTACTAAGAGTGTAATATGTAAATGTGCAGAGCATAGAGCAGCGCATAGTAGAAGAGTACCGTCGCGTGAACAACGACGCGGAGTACCAGCGCGCGAGACAACGCGTCAACTTCCTGCATCGCAAGCTCACTCATATCAAACGTATGGTGCATCAGTACGATGACTTGGTGAGTGATTACAATCATTACATTTTTTTTTTATGATAGGAATAAGACGAGCAAATCAGGTGCCTGATGATAAGCATCATGATTGCCCATATCAGACATGGTGCCACCCAGTGTTTTATTATTCATTAATATTCATAATTCTGCGCGGCACTGCACTGCGCCTGTCACCCTTAGATGTTAGTTGTTGAAACACGTCATGCCCAGTAATTTCGCTGGTAACATTGCCCTTCAGACCGGAACACAGTAATGTTTGCAAGTTACTGATTGGCGGATGAATAACCGGCAAAGGTGTGGTTCTTCCCAAGTCGGCCCCCTGCAAAAGAGGCCTATCATTACAACTTTGTTAACGCGTCTCGTTGCGATATTTATAACAAAAAAAGGATAAAGATTTCGTTCATAAATTTAGTAAGTCGTAGGTGTTGTTCAAATATCTGCGATATTTATTCGCAACGATTGAAATCTGTAGTACGCGCATAGCGTATAATACGAGAGCCTGAGAGCAAGGCAAAAAGCTTTCCTAGCCTTTTTTTACCTGAGAAGATTGTTAATTGCGATCTTTTATTGGTCTAATTTGGTGTTACCGTTTTGCTTTGCCCCATTGGATTATTACTACCCGCAAGGGTTTGGCTGATATGTCGATTTGGCTGGCATGTGCCGCCCAGTCCTATTTAATGACAACTTTATTACTACAATTTCATGATACTGACGGTATCTCTGCCGTGAATTCTGCCGTGATACGCTCCTATTCGAAGGGCAAATGGCCCCACGAATAACTCTATAGAATAGTCTATAAGGTGACTATCACACCGCGATGTTTCGTTAGATATCGTTTTAATATCCCAGGTACAACTGTGATTTGGCTGACGGGTCGTTTCACGTCATGCGAACATTGATATTGTCTCATTCTAGCACGTACGCACTTTGACAATATTCTATCTATCTAGGAATTCGATGATTGGGATTTGATTGACTGAAGAAACAGCGCTGCCTTGGTCTTGTAAAACTACGCAAGAGTTTAACCGAGTTAGTAATTAAAGGCTAACACTATTAACTAGCTAATAACCATGCAAACATTATTACTTTATCTTTAACCAAATTGTAGGACTAGTATTATTTCGTCTCTATTTCGTTTCAAGTCTGGAAAGCATTTAAAAGACCTCGGAACTCTACCTCCAGTAAGTTGATGTAGTTTGCAATAGATGTAGAATTCACTGCACTATTTTATTATTTAAATTATTGCATTTCACGACGAGTTTGTGTGTGTGTGATGTAAGTACACATTGCCACTGTGTGTGTAGAAATAGTAACAAATGTGCTCAGGTGTTACGCACACGAATAAAGCTAATCCACATTCATGAAATGCAACAATTATAATACATGTACACTATAAAATTTTGTATGTATGCATGTGTTAGATTTTTTTTACTTTACTAGTGCACCATTCACTTATCTCCACGTTTTTTTTTGTTCATTCATCACTGATAATTTTATGTTAATAAGTGATGATAATGTTTCTTATGATTAATAAGCATGTACCTAACTGACAGACCGGCAGACGTTCATCTTATCGTTTTTAAATGTTGTCATTTATAGGAATTTAACTGGGTTTTCCACATATAGATTGAAAATTAATTAATTATTCGACTCTGTATTAGTATAATACTATACAATCCTTGGCCACAAATTGCCGGACTCCGTTCCGCCTCGATTTGATCGAAAATTTTCCAAAGCGATGTTTTGTCTTCCCCTATTTCCTCTGAATATAATTAACCCGTACTATAAATTTATGTCCTGATATTTTTATAGTACAGTAAACCATGTCCCTGTCATTTTAGTTTATCTTATAAACTCTCTATATGTATTTTCATAGTAAACTTCTAATAATGTAAGTTTTACTCGCGTGATTTGACGTTCACTAAAAAATAATGTAGAGTTTATAAAAAAATAAGATGATAGGGGACACAGTTTACTTCATCTTCAAAATATCAGGGTATAAATATATCAAATAGGTTTCCCAAAATATAAAATAGGTTCAGGGAGGAAATAGGGTAATACAAAACATCGATAAGGGATATTTTTTCGGAGTGTCCCTGTAAAAGCAGGTCTGGGACACTCCGAAAAAATGTCCCTTATCGATGTTTTGTATTCCCCTATTTCCTCGACGTAACGAACCATCGAACTGCGCTCGACAACTTGCCTGCCAAGCGTGTCGAGTATTGGCAAATCCCTCTTTATGGGGGGAGGCCTGTTCAGTAGTGGATTACCACCGGCTGAGATGATGATTAAGGGCCGGTTTTTTGATCGCTGGTTAAGTCGACCAATGGTTAAATTTTTGGACAAGTAGTTAAAATTCGACAAAATTAGTTTTTTTCATCCCTGATTAACTATTTTCTTTTCACACGATTTAACCATTGGTTTGAAATTTAAATATAGTTAGTTTGACAAATGGTTAACTTAACCGTAACTAACGATCAAAAAACCGGCCCTAAGTGTTATGTTTGTCCACAGCGCAACCTGAAGTCGGACCGCGTGCCGGCGGCCAGCACCACTCCGGCGTACTGACGGCCGCCCGGCGCCGGCGCGGCGACTGTCCACACACTGTGCCTGTCTCTACACTCTCACACCTTATATACATACACTACCTTAGCTCTAGTGAGGCTCGCCGCTCGCCGCACACTGCACCGGGCCGCTGGGGCGCTGGGGGACCTTCCTTGCGTCTCATGTGTTTGATTGGCTGTTGTTCTTAAAGTTCTTGTACTCGTTTGCAAGCTGTTGGCGTTGATTTGCCATTGTTAATTGTGTGAAACTTTACGAGTCCTCGGAAGTTGGCGTTTATGGCTGCGCAGTGTGTGCGACGTTACAACGTGCGTGCTGCGCAGCAATATGTCGCTAACTGTAGAGGGCTTCTAAAGTTTTGCCAATGATGGACTGAGGTCGAATTTTTCCACAGTCCTTTTGTATCGTCGTTATGTCAGATGCCATACATTTTTGTCGTAACGCTCGAGTTCGAAACGATCGCGTCTATCAAAAAAACCCACGTGCTGTGGGGCATATCATGAGTTTTTTCGACTCCTTTAAAGTAATAAAAAGCCAACTGATCGCGAATGTGTACAGGAACCTTTGGGGCCACCGCTGTCAGTATCGATTCGCTTCTCTTTATTGAAACTTGCCTTATGTGTCGAAATACGTGCGTATCAAAACGTAACGTATACGCACTTTCATGCGAAAAAGTTTTTCCAAATGAATAGACACTGACAGTGATTTCTGACTGATAATAATTGCGTTTAGCTCGGCACCGATAGCGTTTCCATTGTGACCGATCGACAAAAAGCAAATTTAATTGCGTGAAACGCTATTATTCTCTTTCGGGAACAACCCGAACAACTGATAAATGCGACCAAGAATATAATATTGTAAATGTGACCAAATTAACCGCACGCGGTTTCCTTGTGAATGATACTGAAAAGACGCGTTGTTTTGCGGTTGTTATTACTTTGACGCATGTAGGTTGGTATACTTCTTTGATAAAAACACTATAATGTTAAAACAACGTAATAACCTAACCTAAAAAGGTTGAAAAGGAATTGCGAAATTCGTAAAAAAATAACATAACATACAATCACGCCTTTTTCCCGAAGGGGTAGGCAGAGGTGTACCCAGGACTCAATTTCATATTAGGTACACCCACATTTCGCCAGTATGTTATTCCCATGTCCCATGTAATAGGGGGCGAGCCTATTGCCATCTAACCGGCACAGTTCCAGACTCCAGGCAGTTATTGAGATAATTCCTAATGGAAAAATCCAAATCTAATATTAAACAGTTTTGCTGACCCGGGGATCGAACCCGGGGCCTCACGTCCAACAGCCGAGCTTGCGCCCACTACCCCACCACAAACAGTCTAAAACATTAAAAAATATAGTTATTATTTTGCTTTGTTAGATGCAGTTCCTTAAGTATAATAACACATTTTTTTTAGTTAAACAAATATGTCTGAAATAGAAATGGACTTACAGACAGATCTATGCTTTGACTCGGTTTCAACTGAATATTTCAACTTACAACATTGTCAATAGCTTTTTTTAGAAGAAATATACCAATCTGGGTTAAGAGTTTTAGTTTCTAAGTGTCCGCAAAAACACGCGTCGTATTTTGTATGCAGCTCGAGTCGATTGGCAGGATTGCAAATACGACCGCAATATATTATTCAAGGACAAGATATATTGACACACCAGCTTTATCTAGGTTTCCATATGTATTCTGTCTGTCCTACTTTATACACTTCGATTTCTATCATTGATCCTATTTAATCTTAACTACTCTGGTTGGTATAATAACGATCGAATATTATTAAATCTGATGTTGCAAGATGTATCGACACATAAAGGATTTTATTACTAGCTGTGTCCCGCGGTTTCACCCGCGTCGTCATCGTTCCCGTGGGAATATCGGGATAGAAAGTACCCTATGTGTTATTCCAGAAATAAGCCAGAGCGATAATTCGATCCATTTTATGTGGGGAGTTGATCTTTTTATTGTGATTTTTAATCTGTTAAGGTGTCAATTACACGATAGGTTTTGGTGTCAGTTTGGCCACAGTCATCCTGTAATGTCTTCTTAACTAGTTCAGTTTCATGATTAGATCCTAGGTCGTATCACTACATCTTTGTGTTTAAAATTTTCTGATCATTATTATAGCAACTTAAAGGCTCGCGCACATCACGGCGGGCCGGGCTGCACCGCATCGCATAACAAAAATCCGTCTACATCACTTTCTTACATTCTATATGAACTATCGTACACTAGAGGCAGACGATGCGGCCCGTTGCGGCCCGGTGCGACCCGCTGTAGTGTACGACAGTTCATATAAAATGTAAGAAAGCGATGTAGACGGATTTTTGTTATGCGATGCGGTGCGGCCCGTTGAGGATGTAGTCCACGCTAGCCTTAACCTAACCAACCTTACTAACAAATTCATCCAACACATCGTGTCACTTGAACGACGTAATAACGTCACACTCGTCTAATAACAATAAAGAACATGTTAATGAACTTGAAAAATATATTTATACACCGATAATAGTGATAGCTCACAGGCAATCTGCCAATTTGGCTAACGAGCAACGTCTTGTATATTATGAGAATTAAGCGTGGTTAAGGTACGTTCTCGGTTAGTCATTTCTACGTAGGTAAGCAGATACAAAATATTGAATGAATGAAATGAAATATTATTTTACATAAGAGGTATGTTTAGTTTTGATGTTCTTCCATTCGCCTCTAACCGTTTGGTTAAATATATCTTAAACCGGATATGAGGGCCCATATTGAATACTGTAACTTTTTATACGCTAGAGTTTCTTTTTCGTGCTTCCGATGAGTGAAATTATATCTCCTTATGATCATTGAAAGAAGCAAGAAAGGTCATAAATATTATACCATAAAAGTTGTATGCAATTGTTATTAGGTATATATAGAACAATCCATACTTGTGACAATTGCATGCAGCATTCCGTCGTCAAGACAGGTAAACCAATGTCTATCCATTTTAGTCAGATTGATTTTCAAATAATGTAAATAATATATTATTATGTATAAAAATTAAATTATCATTATATAATAGTCCAATGATAGATATATGTTCGTCCACATTTAATTCCATTTGAAAATTATTGCCGTCTATGTGTATTGTGTCCATATGAATTTTTGCTTATACTGAATTAATTTGTACTATCTAATTGAAAGGTCATTCTGAAACTAATTATCGATAAAGCCAATTAAAACTTTGTGGTCAATTTTAATAAATTGTCGAATGTCGATTAGATGTTGAATAACGGCACACCGAGTCAATTGATGTGACTATTGGCCTTTATAATGACGCCCTTCCAATTATATATAGCTGAAATATCGTCCCTTTCGCTTCTAAACGATCCATCCATGTGTGAATGTCGGACGTACATTATTATTTATTCGTCTTGCCCAGCTTGCATGTTGTATATAGTAGCATCGTATAAAAAGATTTATTATCGTGTTCTTGTTAAAAATTTTGTTATGGGTAGTGTAATATTTTTCAAAGTTATTTTTATTATTATCATACCTATTGAAATTTGGTGTTCACGTCCGATCGTGTCGTGCCGTCGCCGCGTTTTAGAGATGTGTCGCGACTGATTAAAAAAATAATAATAACTCATTTTTGTCACAAACGTACTCTTCCATGGAGATTGATGATCGATATCATAGTTTTAGTATTATAAAAGCAAAGATAGCACGATACGAGACGGCGGTGCGCGAACAGTGGTCATACGATTTGCCAAAATATTATTTTTATTGTGAAATTTGCCAAAATGAAACGTCTCGAAAGTTAGCGACAACCGGCCAGTGTTGAACATCCACTAGGAAATAAGATTTCTGGTCCTCTTTGGTGAAACCCTCCAAGCACACAATAAAATTCTTAGTAATTTTAGTATACATTCGGGCCAGTAGATATTTCCACGAAACTTAGTTTTTTAAAACGCTTATGAATAGCAATGTCCCTCTCTGGCCCGAGTGTGTGGTCCGTCTTGCGTATTTTGTCCTGAAACTAACGTCCAATATTGAAATGATTTAGCACTAAGTGGTTCTGATTTTTATTTATTATCATAGTGAAAAATATTTTTTGCAAAACCGATTATTATTTGTTAAGATAGATCGATAATTTCAAAATGGCACGAGCGTCCCAAACGTGTCGTTTATCTCACATCTGATGTTACTTACACAAAAATCATTTGTTAATTAATTCGTATACTATTTAATGTAAAATTGAATCATAAACGCGTAGGTTTATTGGAAATCTTGTTAATGGATTAAAAAAATCTTTAGTTATTTTTGTCAATTATCATGTAGAACGGCGTTGCTATAAATAAATATTTAGTTTTCTCATTACGATCGTCAATTGTTTTATGTGTATATAAAATGCAGTAAGTTTTGTCATAATAATGTCAAGTTATTTGGTCAATTCAAAACGTAAGTGCCCTTTTGTTGCTCATTGAGTACCTACATTTTGTGGTTTTAATGCTTTTTTACTCATTATAATGCTCAATATTATATCGTCATGATGATATTAGATGATTAAATTCGCTTTTGGTTTAATAATTTATTTCTCTTATTTATTTCTCTTATTTATTTATTAATCACCCAAAAACTGGTAACATAAGTGTAGTGAAAACGAGTCATTTGTTGGAAAATTGAGTTGCTTAGATAATATAATATTATTACATCGATCTTTAAATTATCTAAACTTACGTTGACTTCCCGTTATCATAGGAAATACTAGAAACCAGTAGAATGATAAATGTGTAAATATAACTGAATGTTTCGTTACACGTGTTCAATCGTTATCTAATGTTTCACCATTCTTATATCCCTAAGGATTTTTTCTGAAGCATTTTAGCAATATACATATTTGCAATCGGTTAAACATTTTTTCATAAAAGTAAATGTGTTATGGGTTTCTAATTGAAATATCTCCAATTACACTTCGACTCTTAAGTTTTTCTTGACAATGAAAAAAAGATCTTTTAAATTGAGACAGTTTAAAAATGTTATTGTTACCACTAGTCTAAGCTATCAGTTGTTTTTAACGTATAACATAATAAAATTGCTTAAAATATATAATGAATGAGTCGTTTATCACGAGGAGATACTAATATCATATTATGGGGTTATATTATCGGGGTTTGTTAATTATATAAAGTTGGATACTGTAAAAGATGCATTCCATTCGTCGAATCCGTTGATCCTAGCACTGTTCATCAATGCACCTTTATACTTGGATAGTGTATACAAATATTATAAAAAAATAAAACTATATTTTTACAGGCGTTGAGTATCCGTAGGAAAGAAACGTCAAACTTGTGAACTTTCCATGCTATGAAAAAAGTATTCATATCATAGAGGGAACACAGTTTGACAAATATATACAAGTACCAGACCACTTACGAATAAGAAATCCCTTTGAAAACGTAATTCTAAAGTAATATCTAATGTGTAATTGTCACAAAGGGAGTAATTGTCAAAATGTTGCTCGATCGTTACCGAATAAGTTATTTAGTAAATTGGACGGAAATATTTGTATTTTGTCATGTTTATACGAAGGAAAAAAATATCTCAATATAATATCATAGTCCATGTGTACAGTGTAGGCGATATATTATTATTATAATAGTTTCTAGTGACTTCATCATTTTTTCTTATATCCTAGTTAGTAATACATTAGAAATACTAATTCCCAAGATATGTATCGTTGTTTGCGGCATGACAAACAGGCCACAGTGGTTGTTTTTGATGTTACGTTTGCCAGTTTAATTGTATATTTTAATTATTAATATATATTACTGTAATGTATCGGTCTGATTGATTTAACCCCATGTGTGCACACCGTAACAATGAATTTGGGCCTATTTTATTTACAGATGATATATATTGATTATATAGAGTGGCATTTTTGTCATGAGCAAAACTTAACACGTTATTACTTAACATAGCTGATATTATAGCGGCTTAAGGCGGGCGTTACTATGATCCTTACTACATTATATTTTAGATGTAGAATAATTGAGTTTGCGTATTGAGATGAAACGTTATTGTAAATTAGTTGTACAGTAATGTGTTGGATGGCCGCCGCGCGCCCGACTCGCGTCTTTATCAAGACTGTCGACTCACAGAACAATATTAACGTCATTGTAAATAGGGGACGAATTAGACATTTAGACGATATAAGAGGTAATAGGCGTTAGTGATTTATTTTTTAATTTTTGCATATAAAATGTATATGAAGGGAAATGTAATTTTTGATAATATAAAAGTAGATGTTGAGGCGTTTTGGCGAGCGCGCGACGGGTGTCTCGCGATGGAACAATGCTGCGATATTCCTTGTGCCCCTCGAAATATCAGTGCATTAAATATTGAGTCAAGATGTATAGACTATGTGGTAGTGTTAAAAGTGTATAGATGCGTTATACGAGGCCCGCGCACCGAGGACGATAGTTGCCGCGAGGTGCGGGTCAACGACGACTAGCTATGAATACTGACATCGGCTCACGTTAATTAGCTTTTAATATTTCATCAAAATATAAAATACACAAAAAAAAAATGGATATAAATTTCTCGACCAAGTACTGGTTGTTTTTAAATTATTAAAATGTAAAAAAAAAATTAGATTATAAACAAAGTATAGGTACAATTTTATTAAATATACTTTTCTTTTCGGCATATGTATGTAACAGTGGAAGGTAATTACTCCATTAGTGAATGTCCATCGACGTTCGCGGAGCACACTATTCGAGTCCACTTTTCACATAATGTCGAATGTTTTCTATATATTTTGTGATTTCTTTTGCTCATGTCCTCTTCCATTGCTTTTTTGTTTATCAAACTGTCTGTAAGTGTATAGTATGATTTTGTTATGGCAGGGTAATGCAGAAATGTGAAGAGGTACTTTTTAATTTGATGATGATAATATGTTTGAATGTTTTAAATTGATTGATTTTATCCATTCAATGGAATTTGTATTGTTATGAAAGGAGCCAGAGTTTGTTGTTTTTTTTTTTAATTAAGTCAATATGAATTTCGATTTTAATGAGGCAGCAGATTAGTTAATTAACTGTCAAGTTACCACAGAAACAATAGTCAGATGTAGGCTCTCTTTGGCGTTGCCCTTTTATCGTTTCGGAAGCTTTGGCAGTACACGGTCGCGTCACGAGTCGCGTCGTGGCCTACGTACGAGTGAGACACATTAGGTATAGTCAGTATTAGATCATGCAATACACACATGAGCTGAAGAGAGGTTGTGAACAGTAGTATCGTTATAAAAAGGTACCTATTCAAAATCTGGATAAACAGACTAACTTATCTGAAAGAGGACAGATCCATAGTGTTGCTGCAATATGCATTTATGACATCTCCACGTTATAATTTGAATTATATGAGATCAGTGCCAAACTTTCTCCTTCTTGTTTAGCTCAAAACGATGCAATTGTTAGCATGCTTGATGAAACAGCTAAGTAATTGTTTAGTTAGTCTGCCATTTGTGAATATTTTGTTTTGATAGTATAATATGTAAATCTTTTATAATATATTTGTTTACAATAAATGACAACATTATAAATAAATGAAATTGTATTTTCCATTTAAACTGATGAAAAAAAAATATAAAAAAGAATAATATGCAAAGAATTTGATGTTTTATTTAAGTAAGCCTTAGTATAATAATAGTAGGGTTCTACTGCGATTAAAGAGGTATTAGGTACCTAAATATTACCTTTGAGTATATAGCCAAATGGTTTATTGATCTGAGCTAAATACCCACTTTGTAGGCAGGATCCAGCTTAGTTAATACTATTACCACAGACTGCGTCGGTGGCGTAGAGGGCGTATGCTCGACTGCCAATCAAGAGGTCCCGGGTTCGATCCCCAGGTCAGGCCAAGTGTTAAATATTGGATTTTTCCATTAGAAATTATCTCAATAATGGAGTGCCTGGAGTCTGGAACTGTGCCCGGTAGATGGCAATAGGCTGGCCCCCTATTACATGGGACCAATAACATACTGGCGAAATGTGGGTGTATCTACTATGGGACTGAGTCCTGGGTACACTCCTGCCTACCCCTTCGGGAAAAAAGGCGTAAATGTTTGTATGTATGTATGTATTACCACAGAACAGATAATAATACTATATATAGAATGGACACTCATCCGCCCACCAATCGGGCCTTCCTCATCCCGCGAGCGAGATTGAGCTCTCGACGTGCCCGAACGCACCTTACGCACACTTGCGCGTGCACAAAACTCCATGTGTGCAGTGTCTGTGTAGTAGGTTATATCACGACTATGTTTATTCTCAGTCCTTGAGATCCTGTTGAGTTTTCTTCGCGGGTAAGTCTTGAAAAAGCTGCAATCGCCTCATTTAGTCTGAAAACGGACATGAGCGCACTGCAGACTGCATTACACTTACGCTTACATTACAAATCTTATCTAATAATTTATCGATAAAAAAATAATATATCTAAAAACCGCTACGTTTTCATAGAAGTCGGAAGTTTTTTTTGTAATATCTTTCTATGTTCATCTTATTTGAACTTCATTGGCAATACAATCTTGTGGGACCAAAAAAAACAGTGCAACAAGGATCCATTCCTTAACCTTGTTTTGTTCTGTGAATGCGTTAAGCCGGGACTACAGCTACGTGTTAGCGTGTTAAATAACAATATTATTTTGATAAATAACACCAAAGCCACGCCCACTTTCCATGGTAAGCCGGGTCCGCAGCGGCATGTTTTTGTGTTACCTAACACAATAACATGAAAAGTGGGCGTGGCTTTGGTGTTATTTGAGCGTTTTCACAAAAAAGTGTACCTCCCACTTTTCGGTTGTCCCTTGTGTTTGAAGTATTACTAACAAGTAATATAATGATCTGGTGAATATTTTAATGACTGTAAGCATTAAACATATTTTAAACTAGTAAATGAAGTGCCACAAATATGAAAACATTGAGAGCAATTAAAATAATGACTAATTTTAATCAGCAAGAAGTCAGTTTTCGACGTGTCCCCCACTCGAACTTCTCGATGTTAAAAGCTATTCTGAAAACTTTTTCTACGCGATATAATGAGTTTTTGGTACGGTTTGAACGTACTCTGACTCGTCTATCGTGTCCGGTACTTTTTAATTTAAACCTAAAATAAACAGAAACACAATTGAATTTCCAACAAACATGTAAAAAGTGATACCGACCGGACATGACAGGTTTGTCACGGCTAATAGTGCTATTTAAAATAATAACTAAGGATTTTTAATTTCTGTACTGGCAACATTAACCTTACAGTCCTCTGTTCGAAATAAAAAAAATACTAGTTGTGACCACGAAACCGAGTAAGCAATACTTTTTCTTGCTGTGCCACGAACGTCAAGATTTCTTGTGTCAGATTTGAGACACAATAACTGCTGATTCCGCTAAGTTTACAACATTTCACGATATTTAAAAGATTAACAATTTTATAATGTAGTTGTAATGTAGTTTTAATAACAAATGTAGTGTAAATATTTTCGTTAATACAGTTCAGAATATAATAAGGGAAGACAGCGTCACGTCAGTTTTGCGACATTTTATCCCGTGACCTACCAGGCTGACTAGCAAAGTCGCAAAACCGACACCATAAAGCAAGGTTTACACTAGGATTTACAGTTCTTTTTATTTACTTTTTTGTATTACGTCTGTCGGTCTGTTTGAATAGTGGGTTATTTTTTAAAACATGTATATTATTAATAATTATATATTATTATTATATCATGTATATTATTAATATGTACATTTATAATAAATTTATCTCAAAAATTTATTCATGTAAGCCCAGCCTAAAAAATGGACTGTCGGTTTTGCGATTGTCCTGTGTTTTGCGACGAGGGAATTCTTAGTATTTGTAATTTTTTAATATGAAAGGGTACACATTATTTAATTTCAATATTTAAAATAGTAATATGTTTCGAAAGCAATAATGTAGTTTCCCAGTGAAACTACATAACCATTACATAATATAGAAAAAGTAACGGTTACTAACATCAGTTGTGACAAAACCGAACTTAAAATTAGCATATAATTCACATGTTATTAGTTTTTTCACTATTATGCCCTGGTTTTAAAAAATATATATTATTAACTTCAAAATAAATTTAAAATAATTTCTGTGTTTCTTCAAATTTGTAAGATAGTTAGCTTTTAAGATAGTCGCAAAACTGACATTTTTTTCCACCGAGCCAGTTTAATTTTGTGATTTCTCGTAAAATAGCTTACTATTGAAGGAAATAAATATAGTTTCATAAATTTCAATACATCTAACTTATATTCTAATCAAAAAACCATCGAAAACATCACATTCAAAATCTGACAATAAATTTGGACATGGTACACTTTATTTTAAAAACGCTCACCTCCCACTTTTCGGTTGTCCCTTGTGTTTGAAGTATTACTAACAAGTAATATTATGATCTGGTGAATATTTTAATGACTGTAAGCATTAAACATATTTTAAACTAGTAAATGAAGTGCCACAAATATGAAAACATTGAGAGCAATTAAAATAATGACTAATTTTAATCAGCAAGAAGTCAGTTTTCGACGTGTCCCCCACTCGAACTTCTCGATGTTAAAAGCTATTCTGAAAACTTTTTCTACGCGATATATGAGTTTTTGGTACGGTTTGAACGTACTCTGACTCGTCTATCGTGTCCGGTACTTTTTAATTTAAACCTAAAATACACAGAAACACAATTGAATTTCCAACAAACATGTAAAAAGTGATACCGACCGGACATGACAGGTTTGTCACGGCTAATAGTGCTATTTAAAATAATAACTAAGGATTTTTAATTTCTGTACTGGCAACATTAACCTTACAGTCCTCTGTTCGAAATAAAAAAAATACTAGTTGTGACCACGAAACCGAGTAAGCAATACTTTTTCTTGCTGTGCCACGAACGTCAAGATTTCTTGTGTCAGATTTGAGACACAATAACTGCTGATTCCGCTAAGTTTACAACATTTCACGATATTTAAAAGATTAACAATTTTATAATGTAGTTGTAATGTAGTTTTAATAACAAATTTAGTGTAAATATTTTCGTTAGAATACAGTTCAGAATATAATAAGGGAAGACAGCGTCACGTCAGTTTTGCGACATTTTATCCCGTGACCTACCAGGCTGACTAGCAAAGTCGCAAAACCGACACCATAAAGCAAGGTTTACACTAGGATTTACAGTTCTTTTTATTTACTTTTTTGTATTACGTCTGTCGGTCTGTTTGAATAGTGGGTTATTTTTTAAAACATGTATATTATTAATAATTACATATTATTATTATATCATGTATATTATTAATATGTACATTTATAATAAATTTATCTCAAAAATTTATTCATGTAAGCCCAGCCTAAAAAATGGACTGTCGGTTTTGCGATTGTCCTGTGTTTTACGACGAGGGAATTCTTAGTATTTGTAATTTTTTAATATGAAAGGGTACACATTATTTAATTTCAATATTTAAAATAGTAATATGTTTCGAAAGCAATAATGTAGTTTCCCAGTGAAACTACATAACCATTACATAATATAGAAAAAGTAACGGTTACTAACATCAGTTGTGACAAAACCGAACTTAAAATTAGCATATAATTCACATGTTATTAGTTTTTTCACTATTATGCCCTGGTTTTAAAAAATATATATTATTAACTTCAAAATAAATTTAAAATAATTTCTGTTTCTTCAAATTTGTAAGATAGTTAGCTTTTAAGATAGTCGCAAAACTGACATTTTTTTCCACCGAGCCAGTTTAATTTTGTGATTTCTCGTAAAATAGCTTACTATTGAAGGAAATAAATATAGTTTCATAAATTTCAATACATCTAACTTATATTCTAATCAAAAAACCATCGAAAACATCACATTCAAAATCTGACAATAAATTTGGACATGGTACACTTTATTTTAAAAACGCTCGTCTACGTAATTCTAATACTGTGAAGTGACTGGCAACAATTATAGTGATCTGTGGACTGGCAACTGGCAACACTGGTGACGATCATAGATAATACATTTAAACTGGGTGACGATTTTACGATTGTGTGATTTTGGATTATCAAAAAATAAACTTATCTGCTAATAAAAAGTGCTCTCACAGAACAAAGACGAACAGTGCTCTCACTATTTTTATTACGTAATTATTCCAAAGTGTTATTCCTAGTGTTATTATTCCAAAATGATTCACTTTAAAGACAACAAAAATAAATCACCATTGAACACAAGATGGGCTCAAATGACCAAGCAGGAACAAATCATCGAGAGGAAAAAGATGGAGATCCAAGCCAAGTTAGATGCTCAGAAGCAGGCGGCTGCTTTGGCCGCGCAAGCAAAACTTGCAAAGTTAGTATTAAGACAATATCTACTGAACAATATGTCAGAAAGTTACGTATAGGTTTGGCTGAGTCTATTAATACGGTTACCGTACGAACAATTTATAATTATTAATACGGGTACTGGACGAACAATTTATTATTATTCGTACAGAAGTCGGACGAAAAATTTACAATTAGGTACATTAGTTTAATATTTTTTTAACGTCCCGCTAAAAAAATTGAAAATTTTAAAAAATCGGGAAGTTGGGAAGTTATTGGTTTTACCGCGTTTTTCGAAAACTGAGTTCTCATCAGATCTCGACGTTTTGAGGTCCTATAGGAAGCTTCCCTGAATGTTTTCGCGATGATGTCCGTATGTCTGTATGTATGTATGTGTGTATGTATGTATGTACGTGACCCTCTTATAACTTTTGAACGGCTTGACCGATTTCTTCGTAGTTGGCGCTATTCGAAAGGGCTTGACCAAACTTAGATTTTGAATATACTTTGGACCGATTCGAACCAGTAGATTTTGAGAAATATCAAAACTACAAAAAAAAATTTTTTAAATGTGTTTTTTTTTAATAACTTAAACGGCTCTACCGATCGATTTTAGAAACTAAGCTCTTAACATCAAAAAATGACGTCGATCGCCACCAGCCCATTCGAAATCGATTGATTCGTTCGTGAGTTATCGTTGTCAAAAGAAAACCGAAGAAAGTATTTTTCTGAATTACTTCGAAATTCCTCGATCGATCATTTTAAACTTAGAGATTTTTAATGAGGTTTAAAAAACTACGACAAATGCTGCCAACCGCGTGGAAATCGGTTCATTCATTCAAGAGTTATTGCTCTTGATTATATCAAGATAAATCATTAAATAATTTAAACACTTATTTAAATTTAATTTACTTATTTTTAGTCAAGTTTAATTCTATAAAACTAAATTATTCTTACATTTTCATAAAATTAAAATTAATTTAATTATACTAATTTTTTTCACATTTTTTACACATCCAATAAGTTTTACGTGGACAACGCTTTAATCCCGTACATTTCAAATGATACCATTCACAACAATAATCACATCCTATACTTGTTATCACTTTTTCTTCATCATCTACTGTCGAATCTAAATTTTCTTTACACGAAGGACATTCCCATTTGTTTATTATTTTTTTTGTCTCGTAAACTTGTTCCACTATTTTCCAAGCATCAGCCGTAAAATATTTTTTCATTAAATTAATGTTCACTTGCTTATCTAAAACTGCAGATGATACATTATCAGAAATTGTTTCCACTTCATCTTCTTGAATTACATGATTAGTTTTTAATACTTTAGTCATAGTTTCATTATTTACAAACCAATTTAGCATGATTGATAATTTATCATATAGTGTTTTCTTGACAAACGGTTGAATTGATTTTTTCTTCTTTGGTAAACCAATCGCTGTTTGCGTTGCTCCTTTCGGTCGTCCTCGTTGTCTCATAGCCGGTTGGACAATTATATTCTCCAATATTTTAATTTTTTTATCAACATTAACGCTATTTGATAATGATGTAGAAGGCCCAGGAGATGGTGATTTCTTCCTTTTTTTAATAGAATCAATATTATCTACATTTATATTACTTACATCGTCAGCGTCATCGCTGGAGTTAATGACGTCTCCGATATTATTACTGTCTACTAATTTGTTATTATTATTATTATTATTACTAACTCGAACAATCATTATCTCTTCACCATTTCGAAACGCATCGACTACATCACTCAAATTTTTCATCCGTTGTAAGTACAAATCGTTACTTTTTTCTGTAACTAAGCCTGGAAGATCTTTTATTAAAAGTGAAGCCTTCTTAAACTTTTCGTGCTGAGAAAGAATTTTTCTTTGATATTGATGGGATGAAATAATACATTCTGGTATCTCAGCTTGAACATCTTTTTTTTTAAAAACTCGTTGAGTTTTATAGTAATATTTTTTTGTCCAACGTTCCAAGCAAATCTTTTCTTCGTAAAGATCAATATTTTTCAGTTTTCTAACAGCAAATATATGCCTGAAAACACCAATAAAATGATAAGTATTTGTGTAAGTTTTTTGACAATCGTTTTGAAAACATATTCTAAGCTTAAAAATGTAAAAAAATAATTCCCAATGCCCAATAGCCGTGTAAATTTTTTGTCCCATCTCATTTTGCATTAAGGGGCACAACCAATGTGAAAGCTTAAAAAAAGGCGATTCTTAGGAATTAAAATAAAAAAACTCCAGTATAAATTGTTTTAAAATTTTAAAGGTATATTGATACATATTTTATGAATATAAAGTAAAATTTTTAAGGAAAAAAATTAAATATTTTCCGAGTTACACGCAATCTCCGACGACGCTAAAAAAAAGTCCTCCACTGCTGGAGTGATTCCGGCTTTCTCCGTGGATAAAACAAAAAAAAAAAAATTCTCGTTAAACTAGAAGATATGGTATACGATGACCCACGGTCGAAAAAACAAAATCAAAAATTCACAAAATGTTGGCGTTTTTAAAAAAATAGTTGAATTTTACCCAAATGTTTGGTCGTTTTTGGCCTGCCAAAATTCGATTTTTGATCAGATCAAAAAACTGGAGGGAGGAAATAGTTTTTCATACGATAATCGTATGAAAAACTATTTCCAGAACATGCAAAAAAAAATTTGGTAGTGATCGGATCATTTGTCTTCGAGTAATCACTAGCAAATTCGAAAAATTCTGTTTCGAAAAAAACGCGAAAACTATTTGAGATATCGATTTAAACTTTGAGTATGTTATTTTTATAAAGGTATAATCTATCAAAACATGAAAAAAAAAATGGATTTTTTTGAAAATTTCACACTGTTTGTGCCTCTTAATCTGTTGTGTACCTTCTCTCTAGTTTATTTTCATATCCTTCAGTATTATTTTTATTTAATTTTTTGTAGAGCTTTTTGTCTACGTTTTTGACTAAAAATTTTATTGTTTTTATGGCATTTTGGATGCGATATTTATAAATAGTATTAGTATAAGTGTTATATGCATAGTTGTTACCTGCAAGGTAAAGTCATGCTTCTAAATTTTGTACAATCACATGAATCAACAGATGTTTCGATTCGACTTAGACCATCATAACTGATAATTAATTCTTGTGATTCTGGCGTATCAATATCAATATTGACGAATTTCTTTAAATCGTATTCTTCTTGCACGAATTTAAATGCATAAGGTGTCAGAAGTCAGTCATGATATTGTTTTAATGGGGAACTTTCTTCAAACTTTATCAGTTCCTTTTTCTGGTATGCATAAGCTGCTTTGTGGTCCCGTTCGGAGTTCCGACAGCAGAAAAACGTAATCAATTTTTCGACAAACTCTTCCAAGGAGTTATTATAGTTGCATGCCTGTCTAATTTTGCTGTTAAGTGACTCTAGTCTGTTATTTGTATTATTTAGAAAATTTCCATGCATGAAGGTATTATTTAGTGACCATTCATTTCTAATAGAATGCCAGTTCTCATTAAAGTAATCAACGACAGATTGTGGCATTTCTTTCAACTCTTCATATAATAAATCATATTCTTCTTCTGTTTCAGAAAATACCATTTTCTGAAGAATTGATTTTGCTGCATCTCTTTGATCGCGTGTGATATTTCTTTTATCGGTTGTAATTTCTCGATTGAATATTCTGAGAGTGTGAAAGGCACAAATAATAAGGTTTGCTGATGGCAGAGCTTCTCTAATGGCATCTCTTTCATTGATGTCTTTATCCGTCATTACACATTTTATTTGGTCCCATTTAGGGTGAGCTGTTTTGAAGGAATTCATCATCCAGTTAATTGATTCCCTATCTTCAGAGACCAAAATGCAAACGCCAGCGACTTCAGAACAACCGTTTGGGTCCTCAACCACCATTAAATAGACTGGAGCGCGTATATTTAAAAGTTTAAAGGTAGCATCGATTCCCATAAACTCAGGATATGAATCCATCGCTGACTTCATGGATTCTGTTGCAAAAAACAGCCCAGCAAACGTATTTTCTTTTTCATACAATAACCATTGTGCTTTAAATTTATTTTCTAGCTTCTGAAGGGTGGGAATTAACAAATTTTGTTTATTTTTTTTTAATTTGCAGTTATCAAGGTCTTTTAGCAATATTATTTTATCAGTTTGACTTTCCATCATATCTTTAACCTTCACTCGGTTAGCTTCGAGATCTAATAACTCCGCAATTTTTTCCTTTTGCTCCTTAGTTAATCTTCTGCTCCGTGGATAGTGTCGAAAAAGATTTTCACTTCTATCGTGATTGTGATTCATGTTAATTGATTTGATGACAAGATAGTGGCCAGTATCATCCACTCCGACGCTGAAAGCTGCTGGACAGTTTTTCTGAAACGAGAACGCTTTTCTTGCTCCTTTCGACGTAGATATAAAATTTTTCCCTCCATGAATACAATAGTATTGGATGCTGTAATATATCAGTGACGCTTCAACATGCCTCTTGATTCCTTTTGTGCGACATCGTTCAATTGTCATAGCATCTCGATGATAAAAAAACGCGTACTCTTTTTCTTCGAAATCTTTTACTTTTTTCTCTAACTTTTCAAAAGAATCAAATTTGTCACCTTCCTTCAATAAATTTTCATCCATGACTTTGTCATTCTCATCAGCAGCTTCATCTGAATTAACAACTTCATTCGCGTCTTCTCCGTTTTGGTCTTCCTCTTTGCCTTCATCGTTTTCATATTCTTCTTCGGAATCTGAAGAATATATCATCAGTATTAAAATTAAAAAACAATTCTATGTTAAGAAATAAATATATATTTTTTATTAATTGAATAATTACCCATTTTGTAAGATATTTTATACAAGCTAAATAAATTCAAATTGAATAACTTTAATAAAAATACTTTATGATAGAATGACAGAAATATAAACAAATGAAACTAGAAAAGTAATTATTTTTAAATGAAAAAAGAGGAATTAATAGCTTACCTTTTCCATATGGAAATTTATTTCATTGATTTATTTTAACATAATTTACAATATCGATTATTAAAATAAAAATTGAGTATTTAAATTATAATTACCTCCTTTTGTTCACCAATCACAATACACATTCCACCAATCACATAATAATTCCATAGGGTGCGTTTCACTAAGAACACACAACAATCATACTCACGTTTATTTATAATAAATTTATTAGTAAAAAAAAATTCTTAGTAATAAATTTAATAATAACATAACATACATTCACGCCTTTTTCCCGAAGGGGTAGGCAGAGGTGTACCCAGGACTCAGTCCCATAGTAGATACACCCACATTTCGCCAGTATGTTATTGGTCCCATGTAATAGGGGGCGAGCCTCTACCGGGCACAGTTCCAGACTCCAGGCAGCTATTGAGATAATTCCTAATGGAAAAATCCAATATTTGACACTTTGCCTGACCTGGGGATCGAACCCGGGACCTCTTGATTGGCAGTCGAGCATGCGCCCACTACGCCACCGAGGCAGTCAATTAATAATAAAAAAATAATAATATCCGTATGCCGTATGAATATACTCATTCTTAAAAAACAAGCTAATTGTCCAGTACCCGTACAAATAAATATAATTTATTCGTCCAGTACCCGTACAAATAGTCACTTCGTATAGGTTATGTAGTAACGTACCTAACAATAATTCATTGCGGAACTTATTGAACCAATATTGACCACATTAATTTAATAAGTTTATTAGTAGGTATTATTAGCTGTGCCCCGCGGTTTTCGCCGCGTAGTTTTCGTTTCCGGTGGGAATATCGTGATAAAAGTGCCCAATGTGTTATTCCAGGGTCTAAATCTACATACCGAATCTCAGCGGTTCATTAGTTCGGGGTGAAAGAGTTACAAACGTTCATACATACATCCAATGATCTTTTTTAAAAACTGAGGGACCAAGATGTGTTTACCCTGCTTTGAACCCTTTGGCAAACTCAATTCAAGCTAATTGGCTTGAGTCAAGTCAGTCACCCCTTGTTTTGCGCCAATGTTACACATATAAGGCTGACATAGCTGTGAACCTGTGTATCTCTTTCTGAAAACCCATCTATATATTTAAATCTCTGCTATCTTTTACTTTTGAGTGTAAGAAACAAAGCTGCATCTACAAAGTAGGTACAACAACAATTTCGCCACATTTAAGGGCTGTTTTAATGAGAATAATGTCTCTATATGTAAGAAAGCCTAAAACATCCATCCATACAAACTTGTACCTTTATCATCATCATCACTATCTCAGCCAAAGGACGTTCACTGCTGAACATAGGTCTCCCTCTTAGATTTCCATCCAGTCCGGTTGTAAACGGCCTACATCTAGCATGCTCCTGCCCTACTTATCAGATTATCTGTCCACCTTGTGGGGCGCCCTATCCTGCACTTGCCAGTCTGTGGTCTCCATTCAAGATATATATGGCTCCATCAGCCATCAGTTCTACCTGCTATGTGCCCTGCCCATTGCTACTTCAACTTTCTAATCCGCTGGGCTGTGTCAGTAACTTTCATTTGTCTACGGATCTGATTGGATCTCACAGAAAAATCCCGAGCATAGCCCTCTCCATAGCTTGGTGCGCTACTTTGAGCTTACTGATAAGGCCCACAGTCAGAGACCACGTTTCAGATTTATGTGTCATCACTGGTACCACACACTGGTTGAAGACCTTCGACTTGGTATTTTGGAGGAAAAGACATTGCGTAGGTTTCTGAACAAACCTTTACCTTTATAATAAATAATATTATTAGTAGGAAGTAGGATTAACTCATATTATGACAGTTTAATCTTATGATTGTTCTCTATATTGTTTCTATTGGTGCATAAATGTCCCCTACTTACTAATTATTCCACTTTGATTGAAGCCCTACTACACGCGATGAACAAAATATATTCTCCAACGATGGTAGTTTCATGAGCCAGTTCAAAGCACTGTTAGAAAAACAGAAGAAAGAAAAGCAGGAAAAGGAAGAAATTGAGAGACAGAATCACCCTGAAGAGAATGAGGATCAAAATGATGAGGAATCAAATGAACCGGGGGATGAATGTGAATATGAACCTGAATATGATAATGAGAGAAAAAGGTCTGGTGATAGAGGTTCCAGGTAATTATCTCTAAACATTTTTCCTTCTTTTAGGTAAGCCATCTGCTAAGAGTTATATTTTCTAAAAATTCCTTGTATTGAAATGTTTGAATACCATGCCACATGCCCACTTTACTGTTTTGTGACAGTTGCATGTCATACAAAGAGTTTTAACATCACCATTCACTATCAATAATTTTCTATGACATAACATACATACATACATACATACATACATACATACATACTTACTTACATTCACGCCTTTTTCCCGAAGGGGTAGGCAGAGGTGCACCCAGGACTCAGTCCCACAGTTAATACACCCACATTTCGCCAGTATCTTATTGTATGTTATTTTCTATGACAATGGTGTTTATAATATTATGTTTTGTTTGTGGGCAGTGAGCAGTATCCATATCGGTGTTGATTATACTCCTATTACGTTCCGGGGTGGTATTACGAACATGCAATCGCGTAACAACAGCAGTAAATTTTGCTGTCAAACGTCATTTTTTGTATGCCGTTTGACAGCAGACATTTAGCAATTTAAACGCTTTCCACACTTCTGTTGCGTCCGTAATAAGGGGGCAGATCTAGTAGTTTTAATAAAAAAATTATGTAATCATTATTTTCAGAGATAAACATCGCCGGTGGAATGACAGAGGCAGAACCCGACCTCACAGTCCCATTACTCCCGTCATTGAAGATAGAAAGAAACTCCAAGAAAATAAAAACCAGTCTGACATTCTACCCCTCATGCAAATCCCTGTGAGGCCTCCAGAGGAAAATGATTCTGAGCAATGGAGGGCAGGCCTCTCTGATTCTAATTCTAATCCAGATTCTAACGATCAATTCATGTGCCCTAATCAAATGGGTCCTGGCCCTGGTCCAATGCCACCAGCCTCAATGGGTCCAAGAATGATGGGTCCAGGGATGATGGGGCCCGGGCCTCCCATGGGGCCTAATGGACCAGGCCCAAACCCTATGATGGGTGGACCTAACATGCCACCAATGCCGCCTTTTATGGGCGGTCCTCCTAATTTCCCAATGCCACCAAATTTCATGGGCCCTAATGGCCCTAGACCTTGTGGGCCCATGCCGCCAATGTGCGGCCCTAATGGTCCAATGCCACCTTTCTGCGGACCTCCATTCCCTAATCCTGGAATGATGGGACCCAATGGTCCTAATTCAATGGGACCTAATGGCCCTCCAAATATGATGGGTCCAAATCGCCCTCCCATGATGGGGCCAAATGGACCAATTAACCCAATGATGGGTGGGCCAAATGGGCCGCCTAATCCAATGATGAGACCACCACTTATGGGTGGGCCCAATGGTCCTCCTGGTATGATGGGTCCCAATGGGCCTCCAAATTCTATGAATAGTAATATGCCTTTTATGGGTCCTCGTCCTTTAGGCGGGCCTCCTAACTTTGGTAATGGGAATGGTCCCCCTAATATGCCGCCTAATATGCCACCATTTATGCCGATGCCTCCTAATCCCATGCAGTGTATGCCGGAATCGCAACCCTTGGAGCCTCCATGCCCCGGTCCCAACAATATGAAACATCAAAACATCCCTATGCCCTTAATGAGTCAAAATATACCTATGCCTAAAGAGGAACCAGGAAACGCAGCTCCACCGCAAAAATCTCAAGGTAATTTGAAAACAACTTCATTGTATAAGAATCAACTGATTTTCGAGGAAGTAAATGTTCTGTGATTTCATTTCCTAAATGTTTTATTGCAAGGCTACAAAAAATCTAGTCATTATGGTGGACAAAACCAATTTTATGTTAAAACCAATTTCATAATGATATCAATTATCAATAACAAATTTCATCTTATTCTAAAACCCAGATAGTTTTCTGTCCAAATGTTCTCCTCTATATTATCATTTAAAATGTTTACTTTCTGATACTATATTAAGAGGAATAGAAAAAAGAAAGAAAGCACCTGTCACAGAATAAAAAAAGTGATAAACAGTGCCCGCATCTTAGATCATAAATGCATTTGATTTTGGCGAAACTTCGTAAGATTTTCCATCTCATTACAAGCCTAAGGTTAAAGAGTAATGAAATTCTTAATTTGCTACGTAAATTTTGTAAATGCATGCAAAATTGCAAGCAGTTTCGTTGCTGAGTCCACCCGACATATATGTTGACTCGCGTTGCGCAGTTCTCTCTACAGATGAGTTCCCGCCGACGGTCCGCGCCGCCGCCTCTGAGGTCGCCAACAACGGCGATCATTGGGAAAATGTGCTGAAACACATACACACACAAGACAATTTCATGTGGTAATGCCACTGTAGATACCGATACCGCCCCGGAGGATACGTGTTGTATTCCCTTTTTTATTATTATCATGTCTTGAAGGGTTCATAAACACTGGTAAAAAAGTATAAATTAGTAAACTTTGTTACAAAAGAGAAAAAATAACATTATGGCATAATAATTACAATCTTCTGTACATTGTAATTATAGTAGATTTAATAGAGGTTGACACTCTCAGCAGGCCTCCATCACTCCATACAAACGCTCGCTCTTAATAACCTACCACTACTACATAGTCAAAAGTGCGCGTGAAATATGTAGTGCTGGTCGTGTCAGCGTCCGCTAATGTTATTTGTATTGTATCGACCAGATGGCGTACGCGTCGCAAAGTTACATTGCAAGGACGTTCATATTCATCTACAAGTATATTTATATGCCATCAAAAACAGAGCTTGTAAAAAAACCAAGTCTCGCAACTCGGTTCTTCTACCGTAAAATGTTGTGAGATCCATGTAATACCAAGTCGGTTACTTTATTAAGTCCCTACTTAAGGGACCTTCTGTCTTAGTTATTACGTAATTAGCTAACCTAAGAACATCTTAGTGACCATATCAATATTAAAAATCTTTTATGTTTTAAATAGCAGTGTTTTACCTGAAATAAAACACATATTAAATACTTACCTTATTTGAAGCTTACTAAATTGAGAGAGGCACTCGTCGTTTTCCGCTATTTTCCCTCTCTTTCGCTCTTTAGCTACCCTTCTCTCTCGCACACTCGTTTCCCCCACCAGGTAGCCGACCGAGTTGTGTTCGTGTTCGGTCGCGCTATACTGATCATTGTGTCTCAATTCACCAGGCAGGATTGAAAATGTAAGCTTCAAATAAGGTAAGTATTTAATATGTGTTTTATTTCAGGTAAAACACTGCTATTAAACACTTGACCGTTATTTGAAGCTTACTAAATTGAGACGTGTTTGTTATCGCCTGGTGGGAAACGACGCCAATGTGAAAGACAATAGTAGGTAGTTGGTACTTATTTAAGTACCTAGCTCGGTAATAGAAAAGTTTTTCTACACACACAGTTTTAGTACAGTTGTACTACAATTATTATAAAACAATAAGTTACGAGAGAGATGTTCGATATAATATATTATATAAAGAAATAGGATTTCAATAATAGCGTTAAGGGCGCCCATTGTGGACCAATAACTATAGCTTTGATTTTAAGATGAATCTGGTCTGAATAAAAAGTATTTTAATCTTAATCTACACACACCATTTTTGGAAGTAATGATGTAAAAAAGTGAAAATAATTGTTATTATTGAGGTAATAATTCTATAAGACATTCCTTACTTATTGCAATTTAGTCAATCTTTATAGTCTAGGATTAACAGTATCAAGAAATAGGACTAATCCATTCATTTACATTCAAATATAGACGTTGGTATTTTAATATTAGCTGGTATCGCTTCACTATGAAATTTCTGATTTCTAATTATTTATTCATGTTACGGATTACTGTACAAGATGAAAAAATGCCAAAATTAAATTAATTAATTTAATCGAAATCGTGGCTCTAAAATAGCCCTGATTGCGAAAAGCAGGATCTCGAAAAAATTCTCTACACTTGGTTCTAAAATAAGAATTTTACCCATATCTGTAACTGTGCGAGACGCACCAATGACAAATTATATAACAAGACCCTAACCGACGCCTGTCCTCTAGTGGCAGTCTAGTGCCATTTACCTAGTAAAATGGATCCACGAAATATCCTAGTAAAATGGGTCACGTTTCACAGTTATTTTTCGACCCAACTGTCTGTAATTGGCAGTATCTGTTTTTGTATCTGTATAAAGGCCAAAGGATCATGCCATTTTACTATCAGATTGTCACCAACGAATAAGTTTAGATCATTAACTTCCGGAACAGAAGATGTTGCATATAGCAAGTGTTATTTTCATTTGCAGAATAATTTTAGACTAAAGACAGCTTTTCGATATTCCATACTTCTGTGCCTCGAAAACACATCTTCACAAGATTGAAATTAGGACATGAATTACTGAAGTATGATGCATGTATGACTGAACGTGAACTTAATTTACCGGTATAGGCGCAGTGGCGCAGGGCTCTAGCCCATACATAGCGCGCCCGTGTGCAAACAGCAAAAAATAATAATAATAATAACTAGCGCCCTTTAGTAGGCGCGCGGTCAAATCTTAAGCTTATTTATCTGCTTATTAGAACGAAATTTAATAGGAACGTATTCGGCGCAGAGGCTGATATGAAATTATTGCCGACTGCACTGTTATAACATTCTTCTCATAAAAAAAGTTAAAGAAACGTTACTAGACGTAACAGCCTAGATGCCATAGACTATGTATGGCGGCCATAGTCTTAGCACTTGCTGCGAGTGTAACGAAAAATTGTATGGGTATGACAATTATGAATGCGCAACCAGCATGCTTAGAGCACGGCGAACATTTTTATGACTGAAACACTGAATGCATGAGCAGCTTGCAGCGAGCGTGGAGAAAAAAAAAAAAAAAATATAATATATTATAGAATATATTGAATAATATATTGAAACAGAACTTCACTTTGTAAAAAATCAGGGAGCCTCGCCTTTGAACGCAACACCGTGGGCGATGAGCGGTTTCATCCGCCCTAGCGTCACTGGTAATTGTCTAGATATAGCAAGGGAGCCGCTCGTGACGCGTCTTGAGTCTTAACATGCTATCGCGCCGGGCGTAACACAGGCGCAGTCTTTGGGAGCACCAGCGCTGCGAGCGACGCATGCTCTTGGAGATATCATGAGTGGCGCTCGGCGCCCGTATGCGCCGCACATCTTGCAATACCAATAGGTAAAGCGGGCCTGTACACTGTAGCGTAGATACCACAGACGTACATATGGCGATATTGTTCTATAACAAGCCAAACAAACCTATAACGAGAAGGTTTTCTATGAGATGCAAATCCTCTGAAAAACGGGCTAATATCTTCCCTTTTGACTTACCATTCAACAGGGTACAGTACAGTACAGTACGGTACAGTAATATATTTTATGTTCCGTCTCAGCCATCTTTTCCACGCTATCTTATAACAAGTGCTAAGAGTAGACAAGATCCAAATTATATTTAATAATCATGTCTAAAAACGTGAGTGTTTCTCGAAAATGCAGTCTACCCCTAGGTAGGTACAACAGAGCTGGCCGCATATTTACTGTAGCATTTGCGAGAGTGCGAGGACACCCGGTGGCAACAGTCTTTGTGAATTAATCACATTTTTAATTCAAGTCTTCAAGTATAAGCTCAGTCAAGCAACTTTGCAAGGCCTCTTGTTGTTTGAGTATACGTAAGTTGTTTAATTCAAGGCCCGTAAAATATTATGTCTTATCGACCTTGTCTTTGAGTACTGTTTGACCTCCTGCATGTCGTCTCGTTCCGGAAATGCCGGCAAATAATTTAATATTTTGTGCACTGCGGAGTGCCTTACTTCAACTTGGTCCAGATGTACCCATGACCATAAGATATCGTATATTCATAAAAACCTTTTGGAATAGTGTGTTCCTTGAGTATTAAGACTTGATCATCGAATAAAAATTCCGGCAATTCTTTAGATCTATCTTCTTTTACAAGATCTAACATATCCACGAGAACTTGTAAAATAATAGTCTCTGCCTACCCCACCGGGAACAAGGCGTGACTGTATGTATGTATGTACGAGACTTTGTAGGGCGTCCAACGTCGTAGAGTCGTAGTGTCTTTACTCTGTGTGTCTTGTATTTGGTTTGTTAAATTAGTATGTATTGCTTGTGGTAGTGCTAGTAGTTTAGTAGCCAGTGGCTTCAGTTCACCCACGGATCACAAGATCCCCAGAAATACAAGACTTTTGAAGATTTACCCGCCATTATAAATAATAGGTTATAGGCTTTGTGGACCATCTATTACAATCTTAATGTGGGCCTCTAGCGTAAAATAATTTTGATTGATTATCAAAAAAAATCTGCTAGATAGTCGAGTTGCGCAGACAAACGTTTTGTCATAATACCTACTCAACCCAATTCGAGAATATGGCAACCGCTCGGGGCGCTTTTCTGAGGCCGAAGAGAATGAGACAAGTCATTAGTAATAATCTCTCTTCGTAGCTTAGGCGTAGTTATCTTCGGTGTGTACACTAGCACATTGAAATAGGCTTAGGATAGGTCCACTTTGCAAATCCAGCCTCCGTATTGTAGCAAGTCCGGAACACGAAAGATATTTACAAGTTCCGACTGGTACCGACTTGACCGAACATTCCGATGTTCTGTAAGTACCAACTAGGACTCTCACTAGGATTCTCAAATTACAAATAGACCGGTTGTTACCATTGCTTTTGAACCAGGAACATAGTCGATATAAAGTTCGGAAAACGTGGTGCACGTTCTAGAACCTTTGACTCATAATTTGTGAAATTATGACTGATGTCGCTTCGGACTTCTTTGTATCGAACAGTATACGATAATCGTTTATAATACAAATCATGCTTCCGATGCTCTGACCTGCCGCCAGCGATTGACGTGATGTATTATTAGCTGGCCCGGTCTGAATCACTGAGCAACGCCCTCTTATTATAACACTTGTGTGGTATTTTTGGGTTGATAACCGCTGTCTATCTAACTGGCTCTTGTCTCCGGATCTCATTGATACAGAATGTATCAGGATCTCGCCCCCGGCGAGGACGAGACGTTCCACGCGTGCTATTGGCCACACCAGCATTGTGATATACAGTTCCCTGCGAGGGACGGATAAAATGATTGCAAGCCTGCGAGGCTTGATTATGTGCACAGCCCTGCGAGGGCAGAACAGAAGGTTGCACGTGGCAACAAGATTGCGAAGCACCCTGCGAGGGTGCAGCAATGTTATTAGCTTGTCCCTGCGAGGGATAGCGTGGGGTCTTAAAGAATGCAAGCCTGTGAGGCTTCATTATGTCCACAGCCCTGCGAGGGCAGAACAAAAGGTTGCACGTGGCAACAAGCTTGTGGAGCACCCTGCGAGGCAGCAACATTTTTAGCTTGTCCCTGCGAGGGATAGTCTTAATTCGAGCTATGGACTACGAACGGCGTTAAAGCCTTCTTTACCCCTCCAGTCTATTCCAAGACTGAATTTAATTATTTAGGATTAAAGAGGCGCTGATTCCCGCACATTGCTGCTTATAGCGCCCCTTCTCATCAGAATGGTCTTTGTATGTCACCGTCAATCAATCATCTGTACAACACGTGCCGCCACTGAAGCGTTCTTGCAATCCACTTACCTCGCAAGATCATTTGTGTATCAACTTATCTTTATGAATTGGTTTGCTTTAATGATGGCGCCAACGTCGACGCCATAATTTTTATATCCGGACAAAGACGAACTGGAACTTGCATTAAAACTGGACGATAAACTGTCCCGACACCATGCGCGGTTTTTTCATTGTTTAGCCTCCTTTGAAGGTCACGGCACGTTTGGAAAACATTATCGTTTTTATCATACACTGATCAACCTAATAAAAAGATTGGTTAATAATTATTGCAAAAATAAATATAAAAATCTAAAAGGAGGGTAGACACAAGATAATATTAAAGCGAAAAACCATTACTATAGTGTAATAGCATGGAAAAGAGGGTATTAATCACATAATACTAAAAGTATAATAACGAACGGTAAAACCGTTAACACTTTTTTAAAAATATCACTGTACTTACTGCGTTTCCGATGGAAAACTTCAACTGTACAGAAATAAACGGATAATATATAAAATTCTAGGTAGGTAATGCCTACTTAGATATTCGGTCAGAATTTCAGCAGCGAGTCTTGTAGACGACCGTTCAAGGCGGAAAACTTGACGCCAATGATCAGTATAGCGCGACCGAACACGAACACAACTTGGTCGGCTACCTGGTGGGGGAAACGAGTGTGCGAGAGAGAAGGGTAGCTAAAGAGCGAAAGAGAGGGAAAATAGCGGAAAACGACGAGTGCCTCTCTCAATTTAGTAAGCTTCAAATAACGGTCAAGTGTTTAATAAAATAGATTGACTTGGCTATCGCACCAAACAATCTTATTTAATATATAAGTATTACTTGTGAGATACATTGTGTATTCATGTGAAAATTCCTTCTGTACCTAAATAATCAGGATATTTGTCATGTTATCTACAAGAAAAAACTTATTTGTTTTATAAAGTGTTTATTAACTCTTATCAAGACTACACAAGCAATGACGCTGGGATATTACTGTGTTAGTTGATAAATTACTAATGAATTATTGAGATAAATAAGCACGAAATCAAGCTTTATTTCCTTAGCAAGAAGGTTCAATTTCAATAGTATCCCAGCCTTTAATTACAGGTAAAGTTAAACCTTTGATTTTTTTTCTGGTGGTACATATGAGTATACTCAATATATCATTACAGGTTTTTGCATGAACCAAACTCGAGTGAGTACAAGAAGTTCAGGGAGTTAGTGAACAAACTTAGGAGTGAAAAGAAACCTGAGATCAAGGACGAAGATAAATATGAACCTGAGTTCTCTTTAGAAGATGATGATAGTTGTGATGCCAAACCTAATGTGAAGGAGGAAAACTTTAATAGGTAAGGGGGACTTGAGCACAGATGAACAGTATTTTGGTCTCATATTAATTAAGCTAAGTGATTGCCATAGCTAATGGTCTTGACAGATAGACGGACAACAAAGTGGTCCTATAAGGGCTTTTTTCCTTTTGAGGTATCGAACCCTAAAATAGGGACTTAATATGAGAAGGCATCAGAATCTTATAATAGTTCATTCCTTTCTGGTGACTAGCGAATTTTCGACTTGAAAAGCAGATCAGATCTTTAAAGGTGTGTGCTTTGCTCCTGCACATTGTGATGTCACAATGAAGAATGTGCAATGTGCAATTGAAATAAATCAAGCCCTATAATTATATTGTACATTTGTCTTGAAGATAATACATTCCCAACGCGCAGTAGATTCATTAGTTATCATTGTTGACGTTAAAAACGACTTCATGATACTTGAATAAACGTCTTTACGTTCGAGTTTGATGATTACTGCCATTGAGTTCTCACAGTAAGAGAACATTTTTACCCTACAGCAATCAAGGCAAATTCAACTGGAGCCAAACAAAACGCGAGCACACAAGCTCTCAAAGCGACGATGACGGCGATAGCAAGAAAGATAGACGCAAACGTAAGAAGAAGTCACGCTGGGGCGCCGATCCTCCGGTCGCCGACATCAAGCCGCCAGGAGTGGTCACATTCCCGCCACCTATGCCTGGCATGATGCCGCCTATGCCTGGGGTTATGCCACCTATGCCTGGAATGTTGCCACCTATGCCTGGAATTATGCCACCTTTGCCCGGGATGATGGGTATGTTCATTTGCCTTTAACATTAATGAAAGATAATAATAAATTAAATTTATACTCTAACAGAAGGGGTTACCCTAATTACACTGCTCGAGTCAATTCATATGGGTTATGTGGACAACCCACATTGTCAGAGTTTCAGGTCGCCAAGATTCCTACAAGGCCTCCGACATGACCTATCAACTGCCCCCTACATATCTTATAGGAAACAGCAGGGAGTTTCAGTTTAAAGTGACATCCGAAAGTCCACATGGTGAGATTCGATCCAGGGACTCCAGAATTTGAGCCGGGCATATATCCGTATGTTTTTGTCTTGATATTTTAAAAATGAAGACTGTGTCTTGTAATAATAAAAACAATATAATCAATGCTTGTATGGACGTCTGTGAATCACAAAAAGACACGGTTAAAAACTCCGCGCGGTTAACCGTAGTGCGGCCCCGCCTTACACAGTAAATTAGTTTCGAGTTTGTGAGGTTTTTCTGTCAAGCGAGTTCTTATAATTTTATTTCCTTTTTTAAACTTTTCATATTTTTAGTGGCAAGATATTCAGGAGGCGAGAGAACATTGAGTACTAATCGACTGAGTGCCTTCGCCTTCGACACACCATCATTATTTTAACAGCTCGAATAAACCACATCCGTCATTGATAGAGTTTTCTCGAGCGATGTGTTATACAAACTAGGGCAAACACTTGTAAAAGAAAAAGAGCGCGTACAAACAAACCGACTGTTTTCTGCCGTCATACGACCGATGATGGATTTGGTGAATTCAAGCCCTAGGAATGAAAAAAAAGTGCACTTATTTGTGTGTGTAAAATAAAGTGATATAGAATGTTCATTTTATGTTCTAATTATGTAGATTTAGTTATTATAAACCTTTAAATGTGTGCACTCCAAGCAATTTCGTTTACGTTTCTCCAGTTTCAGGATAACTGGTAGATAATATTACCCTAGCATTAAGTTAGTCCAACCGTTGTGCTGAATTATAAATAAATGTTAAAGGTGCAGGTCCGCAACTGGCTAAGATACAGGAGAGCGGGATCAAACTGAGCAATGTGAATAGAAACAATCAAGCATTAATGCAGTATGCTATGACCAACTACGGCACCACTAACTTAAGCCCAGAAGACTGGAAGAAGTGCGAGGATAATTTCAAACTGAACCTACTCTATCAGGTATATTATATTTTTTATTATATTATGTAGCCTGCCTTTTTTAAATTGGGGTAGGGAGAGATTATTTCTACCCACTTGCTGCTATCCAAAGCAATATAACATATAATCACGCCATTTTCCCGAAGGGGTAGGCAGAGGTGTGCCCAGGACTCAATCCCATAGTAGGTACACCCAAATTTCGCCCAGTATTTTATTGGTGTCATGTAATAAGGGGGCAAGCCTATTGCCATCTACCGGGCACAATTCCTAATGGAAAAATCCAATATATTACACTTTGCCTGATCTGGGGATCGAACCCAGGACCTCATGATCGGCAGTCGAGCGTTAGCTCACTACGCCACCGATGCAGTCCAAAGCAAACCTAAAAAAATATTTACAGGACATGTTAAAAAAACGACAAGAGGTAGAACGTCTGAACGCTGCCGGCAAAAACAAATATGAATATGACAGTGACGAAGATACTTCAGAAGGTACTTGGGAACACAAGTAAGTAAATCAGTTTTTTCTTCTAAATATCCTATTCTTTAGACAGATTCGTGAAGATTATTATCTTGTTTTTAGATTGCGTGCACGCGAAATGTATGCGACAGAGAAATGGGCTGACGAGTTGACGAAGCAAGCTGCCGGCAAACATCATATCGGGGACTTTTTACCGCCAGAGGAACTGAAAAAGTATGTCAAATAATTATCGTTTCCACTTCACTTTGAGGTTTTTCGATTTCCATTCAAAATAGAATAACACATGTTATGGAGAAAGAGAAAACACGTACATAAACATAAACATACATTCATGCCTTTTTCCCGAAGGGGTAGGCAGAGGTGTACCCAGGACTCAGTCCCATAGTAGATACACCCACATATCGCCAGTATGTTATTGGTCCCATGTAATAGGGGGCGAGCCTATTGCCATCTACCGGGCAAAGTTCCAGACTCCAGGCAGTTATTGAGATAATTCCTAACGGAAATATCCAATATTTATCCACTTTGCCTGACTTGGGGATCGAACCTGGGACCTCTTGATTGACCGTCGAGCATGCGCCCTCTACGCCACCGAGGCAGTCAAAAAAACAAAGTCAAAGAGAAAACTATTTTCTTAATTCACCCAATTGTTTGTGGTTGGATCTTGAACTGGCCTTTAATTGCGCCAAAAATATTATTAAAGAAAACAGTTCTTAAATATGAAAAATTTAAGAAAATTTTTATATATTTTAACTTTTCGTTATTAAAAAAATCTAAATATAAAAAAAAAACCATACGGGTTTCTTTGACCAAATATGTTTTGGCGCAAATGAAGGCCAAACACAAATAATTGAGTGGAAAATTATTATCTCCTCCATAATTATGAAATTCCATTGTTTATGGAAACAGAACCCGGTAATAAGCATTAATAATAGTAGACCAGTGTTCCAAAAAAACAGCATTCAACTTTGATTTATACTGAGAGCATAGGTTAAATATAAACGATAAATATTATTATGATACATGTTAAATGAGTAATCGCAAACATTACAGATTCATGGAAAAGTATTCGGCTGTGAAATGTGGCAAGGAGCCAGATTTCAGTGACTACAAAGAGTTCAAACTGAAGGAGGATAATGTTGGTATGTAAACTTATAATAATTATTTAAAGTGTTTGTTACATAAATAATTTAGCCCATGTTATTGAGATTTGACTGATGTAAAAATATATTCACATTTTCTGTAGTACTATATGGCAAAAAGGTTTTATAACTTAGTCGAAATCTCGAAGTAAATAAATAATTAATTAATGTTTTAATATGTCAAGCCTTGTTTTTGTCATATTTTATGTGTTCAAATCAATGATGTTGAATTGCTTGTTCAAATTGTGAAAGTTTACACATTTCCATCGTTTCGATAGCAGAGAGAAAAATGGCTGTAATATATTCTTATAGGTAGGTACGTTAAAGTACCGGAAACGATACGTAACGTATCGCTTTTTAGGGTTTCGCAACTCAAAAGGAAAATATGAACCCATATAGGATCACTTTGATGTCCGTCTGTCTGTCAAGACCTTTTTTCTCTGAAACGCGCGAAGGTATAAAGTTGAAAATATCAATCACTCAGGTCTACAGTCCCTTGCTGCTGTAAAAAAAATCAAACTTCTATGTTAAATGTTAACTCAGTCATAAGATACGGTTATTTTTTCCGCATATTTTCATACTTTGCGTAACGAACTGAAAACCTCTAGGGTACTTTCCGTTGGCCTAGCTGCTAGGCCTTAGCATCATGAAATTTGGCTATAGGCAAGATCTTATACCACAAATAAAAAAATAAAAAAAATCCCAAAACACAAGGTTCTCTGAGAGATCCCTCTGAGCGTGATTTTTGTTACTCTTTGTAGTTTTAAGTTTTCTTTCTTGTTATTGTCTGAATTATTGCGGTACCAATAAAGAGCTATCATTCATTCATTTATTCAGTGAAAACCGAAAAATTTTACAAAAAAAAAAGTGATAACTAACATAGTGTTTGTAGTAGTTCAACTAGATGACGCTGTATATTCTTAGAAGGCGGTAGCGTTTTGTTCAGGTACCTAGACAAGGAACCTAGGCATTACACTAAGTACACTAAAGATACTTGCCAAGGTGTGCCTTAATAATTTATTTGTCGTCCGTTTACTTTATTTCGTGGTACAGGATAGAGTGCGAGGTGCGTCAGGCGCTCTGAATTTAGACTTCAAATCACAAAATGCTTTCAGGCTTCAAGATGCTGCAGAAACTCGGTTGGAGCGAAGGTCAAGGATTGGGCATTGAAGGGTCGGGAATAGTCGATCCAATCAATAAGTAAGTAGGAATTTTAAGCTTTCTTAACATAATATAATACCACGCCTTTTCCCCGAAGGGTAACGCTGAGGTGTGGCACACACATCGCCAGTTATGTCTTGTAGGTCTCGTGTAATAGGGAGCGAGCCTAGGGACATCAACCCGGCCCAAATCTAGACTCCAGACTGTTTACGGGGCGGCGCCCACGAATTTCCCACACAAACATAATACCTAAATTATGGAAACTAGTTATCTAGGTTCCTATATATTTTGGTTGAAGTGTGGAAATGGAGGAACTTTTTTTTACTAGTTCAGAGTGTCTTTATTGAAAAAAGACAACAATAGAGCTACCTACTTACTATCTACCCTAACTAAATACACTACACCATAGAACACTTCGGAAATCCACAGGACGACTTGTCAGCCTATAGAAAATCCAAGTGCTCTAAACCACCGTCAGATGGCAGCGTATCCAAGATGCTGGCGGCATTGCCACGTTAAATAGAAATGCTTATAGGGTAACCGGTAGTATTGTTAGCACCCCCCCAATCATTGGCACTTTCAACTTTTAATCGTAATATTATAACACAACACGACTGTAGCCATTACTAATATTTTTTCCTAAATAGTATTTTAAATTTAGCGTCTGGCAAAATCAAATTGTAAGTGACTTTGACAGTTAAATTGGCGGGATTTATTTTTTTCAAAAATTTGCGCGCCATTGCTGCTGATGATTTAAAAAAAGTTAGAGAAGTAGAAAAGAAAACTGCGTTAAAATAATTATATTTATGTAAGTTTTGTTTAATGTTTGTAATTTTCACGTAAGAGAAAGTGCATAATTTGGGATATTTGTGTAAGATTTGCAATTCAATGATTACTTTGCCAGTTTTTGATATGCCAATAATTGCACTATGAACTCTATGACGGTGTAGTCATTGGCACCAATGCCAATCATTGTACTTTTTAAATGTTTTTTAAAATGCGACTTATTTTGTGTTGAAATTCATTTACATTGTAATGGAATTTATATCGCACGGATTTAACATATATTATCGATCAAATCCAATCATTGGCAGTGCCAATGATTATACCGTGGCATGTGCCAATGATTGTACCTTGGCATAATATTGGCCATTTTTGTGTATTTCTTTCGTTGGAATAGGATTAACTGATAACCAATGTAAAGTATTATAGGTAAAAAAAACCGCAAATGCATACGTAAATAATAAATTAATAATTATCTGGGTGGCATGCCTACCTATTTCTGATTAATGTAGGGTTCAATACCGAGCTGAAATAATAAGTTATGATTAAATTTAGCTAAGGATCGAAGAACCCACATCCTACTTTACACGGCAGCAATTGCAGACAACCTAGGTATTAGATATTAATTGACACTTCATACCCTTTACCATACCCCATACCCATACCCCGTTTTGCTTTGAGGTATGGAACCTTATAGGTAATAAAATGAAAAGGAGCCAGGATCTAAGGTGATTTTTAAAAGGGTCAACACGGTCGAAGCTAAGCGAAGCCTTACGGTCAAATTTTAATTATACCGTTCGAAAACGGTTGACCCCATACAATGAAATAGGTCGTGGTCAGTTTATCAACTGCAAGCTTACCGTAAAAAAGTTTTTGTTTTGGATACGGTGTTTTTCTAGTCAATGCCTTTCATTTAATACCCGCATTTTGGGGACTTTAAAATACGTAAGTAATCCGCCATTTTGTGGCGGCCGCCATCTTGAATATGTAATGACACCAAATATATTCAATTGTATTCTAATTAGAACTAAATATGTGTACTTAATATCAGATAAATAAGTCAACAGTAAAAAGAGGTAAAATTGAATTATTAAGAAACAAACAAAAAAGCCACAACAAACAGATCAAGTTTATTAAAACCGTTTAAAATTTTGATTATGATGTTTTAGTTACTATTGAAATCGGTCACGTAAGTTGTTTTTTCGAAATTCCCGGTAGTTTCGAAGAACGCCCTAAATACCCATTTAAAAAAATCATCCTGAATACCATAATAATTGACAAATTCTTAAATCTGCAGACATAAATCCAATCAGAGACGAGGAAATAATCAGAACAAAGCAAAAAAAAAAATTTTTTTAGTGCCAATGATTGTACTTTTTTTGAGTGCCAATGATTGTACTTGAGTGCCAATGATTGTACTTTTTGAACACTGCTGCTAAAAATGTCGATTTTGAATACATATTAATAATATTCGAACTGGAATTATTTATTTAATTTATCACCAATAATCAACAAATCAAATGACATGAGTGTATTTAACACTAATAACGCATTATTGAAAATATTCCATTTTGAATGACATCTGTCACGATTAGGTGCCAATGATTGTATAGGTTACCCTACGTTAGGCCAGATAAACGCCAGCATTTTGATCGTTTTTTTTTTTTTAATGATAGTAATGACAAGACGAGCTAATCAGGTGCCTAATGGTAAGCATCATGATTGCCCATATCAGACACGGTACCACCCAGTGTTTTAAAATTAAAAATTCTGCACGGCGCTGCACTGCGCCTGTCACCCTGAGATATGAGTTGGTGAATCTCATCAAGCCCAGTAATTTCGCTGGTAACATTGCCCTTCATACCGGAACACAGCAATGTTTGCATATTACTGTTTGGCCGATGAATAACTGGCAAAGGTGTGGTACTTCCCCAGGCGGCCCGCTGCAAAAGAGGCCTACCACTACAAAATTCAATTAGACTGATAGTGGAATCATATTGAACCAAAAATCTACTACAAATAGAAATAAACCTAACTCAAAACTGTTTTTCCAGAGCAAATCAGCCAGTAGCGAACCTAGGTTTAGGAGCGGCGACGTCGGACAACGTTTCTCCTGACGACGACGAGTTCGATGCTTACAGGAAACGGATGATGCTTGCTTATAGATTCCGACCCAACCCACTGGTATGTACAATTTAATAACACTCCTCTTGTTCAAGAAATTCGTCGTTGCGTACTAAAATGAATTAGGTGGTGTGCAGTATTTAATGTATTTAATAATTAAAACAACTTTAACACACATTGGCATTTTTAACCAATAATATGATTGATATTACTGCCTCGGTGGCGTAGTGGGCGCAAGCTCTACTGCCGATCAGGATGACCTGGGTTCGATCCACAGGTCAGGCAGTGTTAAATATTGGTCTGGAACTGTGCCCGGATGGCAGTAGGCTCGCCCTCTATTACATGGGACCAATTACATACTGGCGATATGTGACTGAGTCCTGGTACACCTATGCCTACCCCTTCGGGAAAAAGGCGTGATTGTATGTAATGTTTTAATTTCTGATGTCTAATATCTGTGTGTGTTTGTTACGTCTTGACGCCAAAATTACTGAACCGAGTTTAAAATATGTAGAAATTAGCCCCTTAAATAACCCAGCCAAGATGAAACGTTTTTAGAATTTCGATTGAATATAACTGTGGAAGGTGTACTCGCGACTAGCTGCGAAACTGCATAATTAATATTATTATAAATTTTCGCTTGACTATGAAACCGCGTTCTGTATCGGTCTAATTTGCGGCACGATTATAGGAAGGCGAGAGCTTGATTTCGACGTGAAAAATTTAGTCTCAATTTTTATTTGGATTAATTTTCATGTTGATGAACTTTTTTAATTTCCCTTTCAGAACAATCCTCGGCGACCGTATTACTAAGAGGACTTCAATTCTAGACTTTAGGCATAACACGGTGGTTGGTATTTTGAACAAAACATACTAGGTATTATGTCGTGTGTATGCTGTTAACTGTAAACTATAGGGCTTTACACTACTTAAATACCAAATTTAAGTAGTTTTTTTAAACGGTTTAAATGTATCTTGAACCCATAGTCGTCTACAGGAAGTTTTTTAAAAGGGATGTTTGTTTGTTTATCAAAATTAACTCGTTCTATTCCCGGTCGCAGTTTTTTTTTTTTGCTGTTTTATCAAATTCACAATTTGATAAAACAGCAAAATTTAAAAAAAAATTGTTACATGAATCTTTAACCCTTTTAAAAAATCCGCCCAGCTTACCATCTTAATGATAAAATAGAATTTAATTTCTTCAGCTTTGGCTAGGCTAGAATGTGCCAAACTTCAGAATGAATGAGAATCTAATTTTGTATGATAATTCTATTACATTATGTTCGTTGCTATTCACATATTATGCAATTTTGGCTCACATTTATATTTTGTAATATTCATTATGTAAATGCACTTCATCACAAAACTTGTAAATGTATATTTGAATTATGTATTTGTTGTAAGGATTGTTTTTAGGGAAATTTACCATTATGAAGTGAAGTTAGCAATTACTACAACAAACTTCGATTAACTTCGATAATTCTCCGCGCACACTCCGTCACATTTGCACTACCTATAAAATGTCCCATATAACAACACTAGTGACATGTGGGTTAACTTTTAAAAAATCTCAATCGTGTCACCAGTCGGGACCATTTATGATAAACAACAGCTGGGCAAACAAGTTCCGCTAGGCGACAAAAAGTCTAGGAAAACATGTCCCCAGTGGTGACAACTTAAAAAAAAAGTCAGTTGTCCTCAGTGGGACGTAGGAGTGGGTACCAGCGGGAATGACCCCGCGCGGATACCTGTCTAAGACAACACAACTAGTAGGAATAGGAATAAAGGTTATGTGTGTTTTTTATTATTATGTAAACTCTATTATATTTAGATATATTTGTTTTTACTATGTAGCTACTATAAATTATTTGGTTTTTAAAATTATAGGGGATTAGTGTATGTGCATAATATAATTATTTTTATCTTTTAATTATTGCAAATGTGTACTGATCACAATATTTTGAACACCAATATTTATAATTACGATGATTTCCATTTTATTCTAGTTTTAACTGTAGTTATAAGTCACCTTTTTGTCAATAAAGGTAAATTTAAAACTTTAATCGGGTCTTTTTTTCTAGAACTTTTATTGTTGTTTTGAAAGGAAGTTAGGAAGTTAGGAATTGGAAGCGTTGAATGAAATTAAATTTATTAAAAATTGATTCTAGAAAACCACGAATAGGTTATTTAAGTATAACTTTATTGTTAAGACCTTCATAAGCCATGTTTCTTTATTTCACCGAGTCTAGTAGATAATCCTTGTTATTTGACAAGGTCAAGTTAACGCAGTAAGGACATTTTGGCTGTTAAGAAAACAAGCTCACATTAAAGAACCGGTAGGGTGAAGTATAATATTATGTAAGTAACACTACAGTCCATCAATCTAAGAGCACCTTTGACAATTCTTATTTGCCTAGTTTGAAGGATTTGAATTTAATTTAAGGCGCCTATAGGAGCTAAACTTCTATCTCCCTCGCGTAATTGACAGTAATGATTGTCATCAAAAATGTGAATTTCCAAAATCGCTCTTTCCATTTGTTTATCTTTAGATTAATGCATGTTTTAAGTATGTATATCGTTTCTTTTTTCTTTTTATTTGATGGAGTAGATCAAAAAAAGGAGAGAACAGTTCTTTTCTATCTCTTCTGTTATTTTAAAAGATAATATCAAAACTAAATTTTCTTGAATATTTTATAAACGGTATGATTGAGAAACACAACTTATGATTATTCGAAATTCAATACCTACTCGTATGTACCATAACTTGCAATGTGCAGGTCGATCATCGCTCAAGAATGCGATGACCTATAAAGTTTACGAAACGGAATTCCTCGAAACATATAAACAATCATTTTTTCTATCTGATGTAATTGTTTGAGTCGATTTGCTTCCACGCTGAAGGCGGCGCGTGCGCAAGTCTACAGACAAGTTTATATTTAGAATGCTAGTGACAAAATCACGCTCTGTTATTACATCCAAAATCTTGGGAAAATCCCCAGTTTCGATACGGATTTTGGACTAAAAGTTTGTTTTCTAATCGAGTATCCCTTTTCGTTTCGTTAAAGTTGTATTGTGTTGTTATTGTGATGATGGAGATCGGGAAGACGTTACGTAGTGCAACCTTTCAAGTGTATCCTTCATGTAGTAGTGATACTTCGACAAATTCTTCGTCGGAAAACTCGGATTCGCCGTTGAAAATGTAAGTAAGCTTTTAACATTGACATTTTATTGAAGGCCTTGACTTCTGTGCTTCTTGACTGGATATTATAATATAATATATGAATTAGCATACATTATTCGGGTAGGTAGGTAGGTATGGATAATTTGACGTAAACAGTCATGGCACTTCTCTTGATCGCGTTCCAGATACTATGATGTTTACGGAGTACCAAATTGTTTGTTCTTTGGCTCGAGGCTGAATTTATGTATTTACGTAGTTAACTGTTATTTTTGTCTCGTCAAGTCTTCCTTGACTACATATATTATCGACATAGATATTAGTCAATTAATAAACCACGTGTGTTACTATAATAAGGAGCTTATAGTACATATTATAGATCATATAATATCTACAGAATATTACAAAAAGGGATGTTACTCGTGAAACTGAAGGAATTGCAACGTAGAACAAATTCTGATTACCCACTCAAAATGGATCTTTTTTTTACCCGAGATGGTAGATACGTTCGCCCTCTATTACATGCGACTAATAACATACTGGCGAAATGTACCACTTCGGGAAACCTTTGCCAATTATTCATCCGCCAAGCAGTAATGTGCAAACATTACTGTGTGAAATTACTGGGCATGACGAGTTTCAACAACTAATATCTCAGGGTGACAGGCGCAGTGCAGTGCCTCGCAGAATTTTGAATTTTAAACACCGGGTGGCACTGTGTCTGATATGGGCAATTATGATGGATTTGCTCGTCTTGTCGCTCACTATCTTATAAAAAAGATAGGATGTTAGGTAAATAAGTGCTCAAGTTCGGAAGCTTACTAACCAAATTAGCATTTAGGTATAAGTATTATAATAATTATTTACTATTAATTGCTCTTACTGAGATCTCAACTCAACTCAAAAATCTTTATTTAGGTAAGTCTAAAGAAAAAATTTTAAACGTCAATAAAGGTAATAATGACTCTTCTATACGTTCGGAAATATACAGAATGATTTTTTTTAAAAAAGGTCTTTAGGGTTATCTCCAAAACTACGGCGAATTTTAAGAAATGCAGAACACATGACGCCTGTGACCGATTTTGATAAAATTAAAACGGCATTTAAAAAAATCAACCTGTATACCATGAAGTAGTAGGTATGTAGGCATTATATTATGTTTTTATTTATTATTTATTTATAATTCAGCACAACGCTAGGACTAACTTAAAGTTAGTGTAGCATTTTCTACCAGTTATCCCAAAACTAGAGAAAATGTTACAGAAATTCGGTGGAGTGCAAATATCAAATGTTACAATAACTACCTAAAATTACTTATATAACAGAAAAATAAACACCTTATAACACTAAGACAGCCTCGTTGGTTCAGATGGTAGTAACTCTGCTTTCTGTGCCGCAGGCTCCGGGTTCAATCCCCGGCCAGGTCAAACATTTGTGTGCATGAACATGTCTGTTTGATCTGTGTCTGGGTGTTATAAGCTTATATAAGTACGTATATCAGTCATCTGGTTACCATAGTACAGACTTCTAGCCTAGTTTGGGACCAGATGACCGTGTGTGGAATTTGTCCCATTAATATATTTAAACATACATAGACAAAATTAAAATACAATATAATATAACCAAGGATATATAACACATAAATAATATATACATACATATATAAATATAAATCAATATATATATAAATAATAATAAATAAATAGAAAATGTTATCATCGGCATTTAAAAAAAATCTCCTGTATGGTATACAGGGTGATTTTTTTTAGTGGTAAGTGGACATTATATGTTTTCATACTCATTCCAGATTCAATCGTATCCTTCGATCATCAGTGGCGCGCCACTGGGCTTACTTCAAGAAAGACAGACCCTCGCTCAGGGATTACAGAGGAAGATCCGTCTCTGATGCTGGACTTTGTACCATAGTTGATCATGGTCAGTAGCTTTGTGTTGCCTTTGAATAGCGGCAGAACATTTTAACATAACGTACAATCACGCCTTTTTCCCGAAGGGGTAGGCAGAGGTGTACCCTGGACTCAGTCCCATAGTAGGTACACCCATGTTTCGCCAGTATGTTATTGATCCCATGTAATAGGGGACGAGCCTATTGCCATCTACCGGGCACAGTTCTAAACTTAATGCTGCCATAGAGATAATTCCTAATGGAAAAAAATACTGCCTGACCTGAGGATGGAATCCGAGAACTAAGATCGATATAACTTTTTAAGTTCTGTAAAAATCTATATAGGTAGGCTTAGTTATCGAGGTCCTGATTGGCTGACGCTGACACACATTCATCAACACCTAGCACCTAGCGTAGAGAGCTGAACTTTTCCACAGATTTTTACTAGGATGTAGGCTAAGAATAAGAAAGGAACTCCCGATAAGCACACGAGAACGCAGTCGTGGAATTACCTTACGAGTAATAAGTCAGAGTCGGCTCTAGGCCATGTAGCGCCCGTGTGTCAACAATCAACAATACCCTGACGCCCTTAAAATAGAGGCGCGCGGAATCAAAATGGAATACTTAAGTTTTTTAGGAAAGATTTATTTAATAGTGCAAAAGGTGTAACATTAAATAATTATGTCAGTGTAGCGAATCATTTAATGGTTACAACTAATGTGTGAGCTTGCCACGAGCGCTGCGAAAAATTTTAGAATATTGAAACGATCCTTCGCTATGCCGGGCGTAAACCATAGCACAGGGTTTCATGGAGCGCCGAGTCCGACTCTGAAGGTGTCGCTGGCGGCGGTGGGCGTCCCCTGATACTCGACGACCGTGTGCGCTGCACACTCTGCACTATTATTGTTAGGCTACTTCTCGGGCCCAGGCTTAGGGGTATAGAATTAGCTATACTTATTTTGAACATAATGAAGGTGAAAGTTCACTTGGGGTATATATGCCTGTTCGTTATCTGAATAACTAAATTTTTGCTTAGTGGGCGTGACCGTTTGGTCAAAAATTAAAAGTCGAGTTCACATTGGACAAATATCAACAAAGTCTTATCTCTGACGAACCAAGAGCAAAGAATTTATATCAGTAGGTTTTTGATGAACGACTCATGATGCTATCAGAAGCAATATGTAGGTACTTACTCAAACTTTAATATTTTTATTCAAAGTTATCCTAAGATTACACTTTTGAAGTCAATAGAGATATTAGGCACCTAAGTACTTAATACTTATGAATCTAATCTACCGTGCGTTTACAAAGATAACTCTAAGTAGGTACAAGAACATATCAGATCTAGAGAATAGGCAGCAACGTCCTTTACTTAAAACGATCAAACTGCGTTCACTAACCCGCCTGCCAAGCCTGCCGTGGTGATTATTGGCAAACCCCCCTCATAGGGGAGGCATACGTTCAGCAGTGGACTTCCAACGGCTGAGATGATGATAATGATTGTTAGTTTATCATTCGTATAGATTTATCCTATGGCGCGATGACGACATCAAAAGAGTGGCACGAAGCAGCTGGATGTGAATAGCAAGAGATATGGGAGAGTGGGAGAATCAAAGGAAGGCCTATGCCCAGCAGTGGGCTGATAATGATGATAGATTACTCATGAAGAGCGCGGTTTAGATCCAGAACTGGTGTACTTGGACCCCAGCGGGCCGCAGGTGCTCACCGGTACACAGGAGCTGCGCGTGCGACGCGAGTTCGGCTCCTGCGGGAATGTACCCCGATTCTCTATCACGTAAGTTGCAAAGCAAATTCGCCCTCTCGCTCACACGTACCTCACACGTACGAGTTTCCATGTTTAAAAACCTGATCAAAGAAAAACAATCTCAGAAAAATTAAAAGCCACTGAGAACTTGTTTGGATTAAATTGGATTTTTTTTTCTGAATCTTTGTATTGTTATTTTCTAGAACTTAGATGTCGTCTTTATTTTACGTAATTACATGTAGTATTTTTAATATCTTCAAAAATGCTGGTATGTGTGAGCGATAAGGCGAATTAGCTTTGGACCGCGCCTTAACAGTGTTCAGTATATATTTAAAGTTACCTCGTGACAGACTTGACCATGAAATGCTCACGGTGAGTACTTACCGTGAGCATTTCTCGGCGGAGAAATCGAGCATTCGCAAGAACGTTACATTAGATAGGAATGCTCTTGGACACTAAGCTTTTCCGTATTGTACCATTTGTAAGTGTTACATTACTAATGCTTAAGTCTGTCACCACCTTAATGGCTAACCTGACTTTAGCTTTGCAAAATATGTTGATGCTGAAACTAATTTAAACGTGATTGGGATTTTGAGCAATTAGTACCTACCTACCTACGTAATTGATAGCGGCCCTTTTCGTGACCAATATGACATCAATAGAGGTCATAATCATAATCATAATCATTTTATTTGCAGGAATATATGTACAAACAGGTCTTAACTTAATTTTAATTAGCCCAATACATTCTGCCTTCTTGAGGCGTGCAAATTACAATTAAAAATAAAATATAACTAGATTAATTAGGTAATAATACAAATGTCCAAAATAATAAAAATCTAAATGTGTGTGAGGTGTGTACCTACGTACCTTCCAACGTAATAAAACGTAGAATAGCAGCATCACGCCAACAACATAGCGTAGGTATTTACGAGCAGGAAGTAGGAATCGCGTTGGTATTGAGATTATTTTACTACTACTAAATTTGTGGTAGAGTTCTTTTCGGTAGAGCTAGTACAATACAAAACAAAACACTACCTACAACACACTGAACAGTGTTTACGCTTTCAAGTTTAAGCTCTACCTAATTTAAGGGTTTTTATTACAATCTTAGAATTGTAGAGTTCTGCCAAATATTGCATTCTTGAGAAACTTCTAGCTACCAACTGTTCTGATAGCAGAAAGTAGAAGTATAATATTACAATTATAATTACTATAACGTGTAATAACCATTATACTTAAAAATGTATAATTAAAACACTGTACAGTGTGTAGGTAGTGTTTTGTTTTTGTATTCTAGAGTAGGTATTTTGGAGTTTTGTATTGTAGCACTTAGCTCTACCATAAAGTGCTCTATCAAATTCTGTCTTATTTTAGGATTCGTTGTAATAAACAGCAAAAAAACGATATAAAATCAAATATTTCCGCCTTTTCTACCACACTCATTTTAATCGATAGTATGCGCAATGGTGCATTGCGCATGTTTCCTTTAAGATCCCTGGTTTTTATAGCTTTGAACCTAAATAACACGTAGTTCTAGATTCACATTTGGATATAAAAAGAAAGAAATTAAGGCCAGATGACAGCTCGGTATTGTCAGAGTGTGCATGTGATTTGAATTGTGAACGCGAAATTCCAAAAACTCCAAATATAATCCAAATATTTTATCTTTATCAATCAGTGAGTGTTAGTTGAACACAACTCGTCGTATACCGAAACTCTAAATCCAAAATGACTTTGCTAAAATTAAAAGAACAATAATCCTGTGTCATTCATAAAGTGTTAATTCAATAAAGTTGCTCAAAGGTTGTCCACAAAAAGTTCGTAATTATTTTCACGCTTTATTTCATTTATGTGCCAGTGTGTGGAAGCATAATTAATTAGCCCGAATACCGACATAGTTCATTACAATACAATTAGGTACACACATATTACAAGGGACCGGTGTGAGCACAGTTCGAACATGCGCACAAATTCTCTTTAATTTATTTTAAATATAATGTTGATTCATATTTTTTTCTTAATATAAATATGTCAGCGTGTATATAAATATGGCAACTTTTGTGTCTTTAATTGCGTAGATTAAAAATCACTTCCTTATTGATCATTATTTATTTTCCATTGATCTTATCTTCCCTATCATAAATTATTTATTTATCTATTCTTTTAATTCGGCTCTACAAAAAACAAACACAATTTCAAAGTTTGCGCTCTACCTATACATTTATTACTAAGTAATCAGAATGTATTAAAGGTGTGTAACCTTACTTTTCTTAATAAAAATAAAGTTTCCGAAACTCCTGAGTAACCTACATTCAGGAACATAATATAATAAATTTCTCTATCGTCTTTTAGGTATAAAATTACATGTCTATCTTGTATACTACAGATTAAACGTAACAAATTGTGTCACTTCAACTCGGTAATCCCTTGACTTGCACTTATAGGATATCGCACATAAATACATAAGTAGGTATAAATTACCAACATCTGTGTAATACCTATATAATACTTACTACGTTTTATAAAATTATAATATACCTATTATAGGTTCATAATAACCATAATTTTATAATGTGTTTGTGATGCGTATAGGATACAGTCAAACTTATAGATATCTACTTACCTACTAATACTATAAAGAGAAAGCTGTTTGACATTATCAGGCAGTCATGTTCCGATTGTTCCATGTTTTTCGGATTCATTATAAAGATGGTCTTGGGTGCATTCAAGACCATCTTGTACAGTTATAATTAAATTTTTACATTATATAAATTATAGAATGTAGAATGATCACGTCTGGTGTCCAGCACCAATCCTTGTTGTTATATGCAAAAAGTATTTGTTTTAATTTAAATACCGATGTGTGCAGATATGAGTAATTTATAATGCTCTGTTTTTTTTATATACCCAGAAACGGTTTTACAGTCTACCTATAGATACCACACCATATCATTATCCTATGTGATAGTATTTATCTCTGCTCATAATTCTGATCTAGTCTAGACACACGGCAGTGAGTCTGACAAGTTCACAAAACACCGGCAGTGGGTTATTATAATATAATGAGCATATTTTCACGATGTTAATATTGCATTGGGTACAAAACCTATCCATTAATCAACCATAATAGCTTATTATTTACTCAACAATATAACTAATAATATAACAAACTAAGATTACTTACATCACTTTCAGAACCTATAATATATAATTTATTGCTTACGACAAGTTCAGCTACTTCTCCCTGCAAAGTCAGTTCAAGAATGTTTACTACTAACAAAAGTTATAAACGGAAACTTTCAGTTATAAAGTGTACATAAATACCACGTCATTAGTCGACTGAAGAGAATATTTCGGTAAGTTTGATCGCTATTTGTGTGATTTGAACTAAAATTAGTAGGCAGTTAAAATTAGATTGTAGTTGAATTTAAAAATTTTTAGGTACCTACTTAGTTTCCTAAAAATAAAGTTGAAACCATTCAAAACAGATTTGCCTATTTTAGAGAGGTTTCATTGTTTGTTTGCAGAACATTTGTTATATAACGAGTTTTTGTTCGAAAGTAGCTTTCAGACTGATATATTATGTTTTTAAATACAAAAAAAACGTTATAGGTACTTACTTACATAATATTTTTATTGAGTATAAGAACTAGATAAGTAGAGGCTTTACGTAGTGATCTTATTTCTAGGTACAGCATGGCGCGTGATGAATGTACACATTATAAAACCGAAGCTTAGAACCCCGCTTCTGGCTTAGCAGAGCTTAAAATGCGAAGGTATAATATCTACTAACAACAGAATTTTTTATATCTTACATGCATGGTTTACTAATTCGGCTTATTAAACAGGAAACGAATAAAATGCTTAGATAAGTTATAGATATGGTATAATTTTCACATAGTTTTTCCTCAAATGATAAACACCTGCATGCTTATCATATTTATCAGCACTAACGTTGATATATTTAATCTAATCTATCTCTGTAGTATTTTTTTTTGAAAAGTTTATATTTGTGGCAGCTTTCGGTACCTATACGTTAGAACCATAATTTATCAAGTTGGCAAAAGTGTTTAGGGCTCATATACACGAGCTGCCGCTGATGCCTCAATCAAAGAACTATTACTACGTATCTCAGTCAATTGGCTGTAGTTGGCTCCATCGACGATTGCAGTTGCCTCTGCCGTTAGCAAAATGGCGTTCGTGTATGTGTGCCCTTATTAGCTATAATTTTGCATTGTTGACTAGAGTCAACAATGCAACATACATATATAGATAGATAGATAGATAGATAAACACTTTATTGGTACACCACAAAAACAGTAAATCTTAAAAATTAAAGTAAACAGTATATAGTGCAACAATTGGCGGTCTTATCGCTAAGAGCGATCTCTTCCAGACAACCGTGCAGGGAGAGGAGAGCACCGTAAATCACATTTGGTCAGTGGTGTGACAGAAATAATAAATATGACTTAAATTTACTAAATTAATACTAATAAACACAAACTAAAATAATAACTATTAATAATAATAATATAATAAATATTATATACTAATAAACATAATGATACATACTGATATAATAACTAATACATACATACATACTTATTATAAGCGTATAGGTACTTAATAAAACGATACGTGACTTAAATTTGAGAATAGAAAGGGAAGAAAGACAGCTATAGCGATAGGTAATAGTTAAAAATACGAGATTTAAAGATGTCTAGTGAGGTGGAGCGCCTAATTTCGATAGGTAAGGCATTCCATAGACGAATGGCCTTCACTGTAAACGACTTGTCGTAAAACGCGCTGCTGTGTTCTGGAAACCTTAACAGCATATTCTCTGACGACCTTAACGGGCGAGAATGGGAAGCATGGAGAAATAGGAAGCGTTCCTGAAGATAATGCGGGGAAGATGAGTTAAACAAGAAGTTGTACAAAAGAAATAGAATATGAGCATCCCGGCGACGGCGAATAGGAAGCCACTTGAGTTTGGAGCGAAATTCGGAAATATGATCATATTTGCGAAGACCAAATATGAATCTTATGCATAGATTTTGAAGTCTCTCAAGTTTATTCAGCTGGTCCTCGGTAATATCAGGGTAGCTGGCGTCAGCATAGTCGAGAATCGGGAGCATGAGAGATTGAGCGAGCGCAATTTTAGTGGCAGTTGGCAAGAAGTTCCTTAGCCTACGCAAAGAACCTGCGGTGGCAAACATCTTGCGGCTAGTAATCGCTAACTGAAGGTCCCATGACAAGGTACGATCAATAGTGACACCTAAGTTCTTGACATTGTCACTATAGGGAATGGTTACTCCATCCAGCATGATTCGTGGTAGCAGATTCCAGTCAATTCTATTTACCCTGTGAGAACTACCAACAACAATAGCTTGCGTTTTGAGTGGGTTTAGCTTCAGACCGTGTGCTTTACTCCATTCGGAAATACGTTGCAAGTTACTATTTAAATTGTCAACAGCGCCAGACAACTGATCATATGAAGATTGAAAATATAATTGAAGGTCATCAGCATAGAGATGATAGGAACAAGAAAGGTTATGAGAAATAGAGTTAATGAATATAGCGAAAAGGAGAGGAGAAAGAACACCACCTTGAGGTACACCAGCAGTTGTGTCACACCAAGAAGAAGAGATATCTTCAAGACGGACACGTTGTCGGCGACCATAAAGGTAGCTATGAAACCAGCCAATTACCTCTTGAGATATGTTAAGAGAGCGAAGAGTGGCAAGAAGAATATCGAAATCAACGGTATTAAACGCGTTGCTGAAGTCTAGCAGCGTCATCACGGTTAACTGACCATTCTCCATTCCCAATCGGAGATCGTCAGTGACCTTAATGAGCGCAGTAACCGTGCTGTGTCCGGGACGAAAACCAGACTGGAATGGATTAAGGAGATTGTTTTTGTTAAGGAACGCATTGATCTGGTTATGTACCAGCCGCTCAAGGACTTTTGATAAGAAAGGAAGAATGGAGATGGGACGATACTCAGAGAAAAGCTTAGGATTGGACTTTTTAGGTAATGGAAGAATTTGAGCTTCTTTCCAGAGGGAAGGAAACACTCCATTGGAGATGGAAAAGTTTAACATATTACAGAGGACAGGAAGAATGTGGTCTAGGATAGGAAAAAGCATGTTGCGACTGATGCCATCAATACCAACAGCATTAGAAGTAATAGAGAGAAAGCTCTTCTTAACCTCATCAGCGGTAAATTGGCGAAAAACAAAAGGTGGATAGTCAGGAAGAGTGAAGTTGGTTAGCGCAGAAATAGTAACGGCTTTATCAGAGTCAACAATAGAGGAAGAAGAGGAAAAGTACTTGTTAAGGGCATTGATATCCAGATTTTGGGGGATAGTCTCTTGACGAGATTTGCCAATCCCTAAAGTCCTAAGGAATCGCCAGACTTTAGCTGGATCCTCATTCTGCACGGAGTCATAAATATGACGTCTCTGGGCGTCCCTGCATGCCACGTTGCAGCGGTTTCGCAGCTTCGTGTAGCGAGCCTTGTTAGAGTCGGTTGGGCGTATCTTGTACTTACTCTTAGCTACAGCTTTTCGATGCTTAAGACATTTAAGGTCGTCAGTCAGCCAAGGAGCTGGCACGTGTTTAATTTTGATTGACCTTAGCGGAGCATGTACGTCGTATAGTTGGGTTATTATAGAGTTAAAAAGCGCTATTTGGTCATCAAGAGTATCGGCATTTAAGACTGGTGTCCAATCAATGTTTTCAGCGTCCTTCAAAAAGCTTTCTTTATCCATGCCACCAAAATTACGCTGAAGAATAACTGTAGGTCTAGGTTTAGGAGGACGAATTTTATAGGATAAGAAAATAAGGTCATGATAAGAAAAACTATCAGCCGAACATTGGCCGTGGTTAGTAACATGGTCCAAAGACGACACCATTATCAAGTCGAGAAGGGAAGGTGTTGAATTGGGGAAGTGATGCGTAGCACCAAGAGGGAGAATATGCAAGTTACTTGATTTAACGGTGTTATCCAATAGTGCCGCTCGATGATCTTGTTTTAGGAGGCAGGTGTTGAAATCGCCCATGATAATGGTGTGACTATAAGACGGAGTGAGATCTTCTAAGATCTTTTCGAAGGATGAGAAGAAATTATTGTGAGAAGAATTACTATAATAGACTCCGAGAAGAATTTTAGAGTGTGAGAGAAGAACTTCAACAAAGAGATGTTCACCGGCATTTGTAGGCAGTGGCTGGGCGGAAGTGCTAATTACTGTGTAGGGAAAATAAGAACGAAGGTAAATAGCTACCCCTCCACCACCACCCCTTGCCCTATCGTTGCGTATAAGATTGAAGCCAGGCAAAGTGTAAGAGACTGAAGGAAGAGATGGTTTAAGCCAGGATTCGGAGACTAATATAGCATGAATATTCTTATTGTCAAATGACGCCAGCATATCAGAGAAATGAGCCGGGATACTTTGGGCATTAATATGAATAATGTTAAAGTTTTTAGGTACGCCAGAGAAATGATGATCCAAGGTTTCAGAGAGAGAAGGGACACTCGTAAAACTGTCTTCACTGCTGCTGTTTTCTGAAGGAGAACTTACTGCAGATATAAAGCTATCACAGCTATCGTTAAATATATTATTAAGCATTATAATATAATAAATAATATAATATAAAAATAAATATATATTTATATATAAATATATTTAAATATAATATGTAATTCTAATAATTATATATACTATAAAGCTTTTTTGAGCGAGTGATTTTTCACTTGCCCTGCCGGTTTCTGTGCAAGGAAGTACAGATTTACAAAATTACACACTGGATACTAACTGCTTATAAAAAAACAAAATACAAATTATCATACTCCTTAACTTAGTTCCTATTTAAAATTATATTATTATTAACTGACCTGACACCATTATTTAACCCAACCCGAAAATAATTCTTAAAACTTGACTTTAGCTAATACACTAAACCATGCGAGTCCATAAAAACCGAAAATAAATTATGATAACGCCAGTTTGACAGCGAGTACAGCTGTCAATCCGTCAACTGTCAAGTCAATTAACAAATTAGCAACAAAACAAAATCAAATTAAATGTGCCGGTAGGCAGGCAGGAATTTACAAAACACTTAGTTGAAAAAGTTACAAGTTATTCATTTACCTCTGTACTATAAAATAAGGCTATTAACCAAGAATCAATCAAGAAGTTAACCAAGATAATATAAGCAGCAAGACAGGAAAGTTACACAACAATAAGAAGTATTACACAACAAGAACAGAACAACAGAGAGAACAATAATTAAACAGAAGATTAGATTATTATTAATAATTATAATTAATAAATAATAGAAGTTACTTTTTGTTTGCCACCGGACGCTTGGACCTGGCTGCCGCAGGCTCTCTGATGACCGCTGCGGTAGGCTTAGGAGGTGCCACCGCCACAGGTTGCGACGCGAGCTTATCCAGCTCTGCAATGGTGCTCACCCGATGTCGCACACCACCCGCATCCAGCACGTACACGTAGCCATCCCGAGTCCAGCATTTGGTAACGCCAAATCGTTGACGTGCCGACATGAATACATCGTGCCTAGCCTTCGTTAGAAACTCTGACATCGTAATGCCAGAGCCTTTGAGACAGGTCTTAGCCGCCCATATTTTGGCACGTAAAGTACTGTCACGTACCTTAAAGAGAATTGGCCTCGGTCGGTCTGAGGTTGTCCGTCTGCCCATTCTTTGACACCGACTGATGTCTCCAGATTTGAAGTTGGACAATTTGAGGTTGCCAACCATCGTCCTTACGATCACCTCGGCAGTGTCTTCATCTTTGGTGTCGGGAATGCCGTGCAATAGCAAAATCTTTCGACGACTTAGCACTTCCAGACCGTCCACCGTCCGCGCAATGACCTCGACCTGTGCTTGAAGAGCCCGAAGAGCTTTCAAAGTGAAGGCCTTAAAAGAAAAAAAGTCTTCCTCCAGAGTTGATGCAGCTGAAGATGTTGGGACAAGTTGTTTCTGCCGTTCTTCGAATTCAGCCAGCTTCAGTTGGAACATTTCAGTCATTTGGGCCACTGAGTCCTTGATGGCGTCCATAACGTGCTGTGTCAGTGACTAAAACGTGTTGTGTAAAAACTGGATACTGAATTGCGTGTTTGGAAGGAAAACACTCCCCGGCAGGTATTTAACCTTGTGCTTTAATAATACATAAGTTATATGTTAATATTACGTCAGAATCTATTTATTTCCAAAAACAATGTCACAGTACAATTTTTAGTTGTTTATTTCACGACTACTGCCAAAAAAAAAAAAAAAAATGTATATATGTATATATGTTTCATTGTGAACTCTAGCTGACTAGCTGACCACGCATGAGCCTTATCAAAAGTAGCCTAGTTCCCCATGCCGAAGCTTGATGCGAGTGTGCATGTGCATAACATGGAATTCATTGCATGACGAGAAAGCTGCTTGTCTGAAATTTGAAATATGAATATGAAACATTATGTATCAAAGTGGACTGTCCCAAACTTATTAAATCCACTAAGAACAATAGGTACCGATATAAGTGGGCATTAAGTGGGAAAAGCTAGAAGGTAGGTAACCCATATCTTTGATCGAGATAATACCTACTACTTGCGATTGACCGTCAAGCCGAATAACTTGTTATAGAAAAAAAATTAAGATTCGCAAAACGCAAAACCCGTCTTTCGACTTCCCATAGGTACTAATTTCACCGATCAGAGCTCTATTTTGAAATTTTTTTCGTCAATCTTGCTATATATTAATTATGACAACTCATGATCAAGATGTAATCTCAACAGATTACTACAATTTTTTTTTAACACCTTGTAGAAGTACTTACCTAAAACTAGAATATTTTCAGATCTGCCGGCGGAGGAAGCCACGTTGGTATAGAGGAAGCCAGCGACGGCAGCGACGTAGAGAAACACCGCAAGTCGCACCATCTACGGGTGCCCACACCGAGCTTCGTGGGGCAGTGAGTTATAATATTACATTTAATTCTTCTTCACTGATGCTTGGACTTTATTATTAATTATTATTGTTTTCCATCCAAAGGGGCGCTGAGCCGCTTCGACCATTTCTGTTCTATTGTGGCAGCCCGTATGGATTACCTATAGTTCACTGCTTAAGCCAAACAATTTCCAGATTTTTCGGGAGTGATGTTCTATCTCATCTGGGCGTTTTATTTGTCGCACCAAATCTATATTTCTTTTGAGTATGATATTCTCAAAGAACGTGGATAGCCGTGTAATGCTTGTACTTACAAGAAAAACTAATTGAAAGGAGAAAAATAAATTGAAGTTTTTCCAAGAATATAAAAGAGTTGGAGTAAATATACCACTATAAGTACTTACCTAGGAGTATCAGGAGTATAAGCGTAGGCGGACTCCTCACGCCGTGTCAAAGTCCCAGATAGCATTTAATACAAACGGTGAGCAATTGAACTGCGTGAGTGAATTATAATGGAGAGGCTTATCCAGCAGTGCGAACTCCCGAAGGATGTGTCACCTCACTAAGTAGGGGAGAAAAATTAGGAAGGCTGAACCCATGTGGGACATGTAAAGATCGTGTCAAGACAGATATGAGTGAGACATTTGTTATTATGAATCTATTTGCTTTATAGTTTGATCTCACAGTTCATTCTCTTCACGGTTCTCATTCACATAATTATAATACCTACCTATTCTGAGGGCACTTAATTTAGTTTTCAAACCATTGATCATCACGCGGACGTGACTCGGTGTGTGTTTCCTCAAATTACACCTAAATGTTTTATTATTTAACATCTGTCCAAATAACTAAAATGTTTATTCTCGTGTATATCATAATGCAAATAGGTAATAAAAAGATATTACCTACTTGATAACACTGAAATAGCTTCAGTAAATTAACTGCCTTTCAAAGGAAAACAGTTCTCGTGAAGTTTTATAGTTTTGTGAAAATACGAATAATGTGGACTTTTATAAAGGATAAATTCGATATATCAAATTACGTTAGGACTTGACAAGTGTAAGCAGATTAATTATTTATGCCTTGGTTTCGCTAGAGCCTATTCATTTCAAGAGCAAAGTTATGGAAGAGACTCAAAACCCGGGTAGTGGCAGTACAAAAATTCTAAGGTGGTCTATCAGAAGGGACAGTCTTCCTTTAGTCAGCATCAGGAATGCTCTGTTGAAGAAACGTAACCTTTCACCTGATAATTTAATTTGGCGACGCAGGTATGTCTACGTCCTTACTGTATCATTGTACTCTACAATCTATAATAGTCTTGAAGTTTGTTTACTGATAAATGTGTGAAGTGGAGTTGGAATCGATAAATTCTAAAAAAATTAGGTTTTCCTCAAGTAGGTACTTAAGGCAGAGTTATATTGTTAGAGATATGATATTCATATTGTATTCATAAGAAACCCCTATAGCCCTTTTAGGCGGTAGGTTGGTTGGATAGAAAAATTTCGCCGATGACTGTACCTTCACTGTAAATCAATTATTGGTGGAATACCACGCCACGCGGATTGGTGCGGAAGGTTTCTTTCGATGTTCATATTGTTAGTTGTCGCAACTCAGCTTAAATATTTTCAGATAGTAAAAATCACCAATCCTTATGACTTATAACTTATCTCTACCTAGTGAACTTTGTTCCTTTGTTGTGTGAATCTTGTCTCTACAAGATAGTTTCGTAAATACAAACATTACATATCAAAATTATTTACTCTAGTCAAGTATAATGTTTTATCTTTTATGCATTATAGATATCTTAGGACTCGCCTATTATATATACTTAATATATTATAATATAATTTAAATACTTACCTATCTTCCTCTTGCTCACGACCAAAAGCAATGAATTCTGCATGAATTATAATGAGCTGTTCTGCTGTACATAACTACCTATTGTTGTTTTATTAATGTTTCACATAATATAAGCATAAAAATGTTTAATATTCAGACTAAGTATCGAATACTGCGGACTAGAGTCAACGGTCTTTATTTTATTCTAACAACCATTATATTTCGTAAGAAAGTGTTAAAAAGTATCTTCATCATCGTCAGCCAGTATTATCATCCCCCTCATATAGGTTTTTTTTTATGATAGTGATTAACAAGACGTGCAAATCAGGTGCCTGATGGTAAAAGCATCATGATTGCCCATATCAAACACAGTGCCACCCAGTGTTTTAAAATTCAAAATTCTGCGTGGCATTGCACTGCGCCTGTCACCCTGAGATATGAGTTGTTGAATCTCATCATGCCCAGTAATTTCGCTGGTAACATTGCCCTTCATACCGGAACACAGTAATACTGCTTGGCGGATGAATAACTGGCAAAGGTGTGGTACTTCCCCAGGTGGCCCTCTGCAATAGAGGCCTACCACTACAAAATAGTCTAGTAAAGTCTCCTCCCTCTTGACCCATTTATCTGTATTGAGCGGATCGCATCCAGTTTTTTCTTGCGATGTATAATAATAGGTACCTACTATTAGTAGGTAGGTGCATTACGCATTACGTACCTATACCTACTCAATACATTATGAATATAATATTAAGTCTTGTTTCGCTTTTAATTTTACAGTATAGGTAGGTGGTACTTATATTATAATATAAAAAGCCTATTTAAATAAAACTAATTATAAAGTATGAGCTCATGTTTATGTGAGCCTAGTACTATTAGGTATAAAATCATTTCTCTATCACCATGGGGGAATATCTCTTCAAGTTTATGCAAGCCTGGTACTATATAGGTAAAGCTCCTTGCTATATCACCATGTGGGAATACCTCCTCATAATTAGTACTATATTATGTAAATCTCCGATGTCTGGTGTTACTTCGTCCACGCCCCGCGGTGTTACCTTTCGAGCAGAATGAACAAACTAATATAAATACATACACACGCGCACACACACATAGTCATAGTCATAGTCATAGTATTTTATTAATATGGATTACATACAAGTCATTACATAAGTTTATCAATTCAACAAACAAATACAAAAAATATAAACACAACACATAATAAAATTACGAATTGTAATCTATGAAAATTAATTATAATAAATAAATTATTTATTCATTTTAATAAATTCTTCATACGTGTAAAACGCTTTCTCGACAAGCCAACGCTTCAAACGTAATTTGAAAGAATTCAGGCTAGGGGCGGAGGTTATATCTAAGGGTAGTTTATTATATACTGTCGGCCCCATTACATGAGTCAACTTCGTTGATTTCGCCATGGTTCTCGACACTCCAACAAGCTTCATCCTGTTCCTCGTGTAGTGCGAGTGATGGTCACAGATTCGATTGTACCGATCCTCATTAAGCCGCACAAACATTGCAACCTGATATATCACTATCGACGGCAGGGTGAGAATACCAAGCTTTATAAAGTGCGGTCTGGCTGTTTCATCCTGCGGAATTCGGACCATTGCTCGTATAGCCCGTTTCTGCATTCTGAAGGCGCGCTCCCAGTCGGCAGCGCGCCCCCATAGCTCAGCGCCATATCGGAGCAAGGAATGTACAGTCGCAAAGTAGCAGGACCGCACTGCTTCTGCTGGTACTACACGCCCCAATCGTCGAAGTGCAAAACAAGCACTACCGACTCTACCACAAAGTTGACTTATATGGCTTTCCCATTTGAGCCCTCTATCAATCTGAAAGCCCAAAAACGTGGTAGATTCAACCTGTCCCAGACTCACACCATCCACAAACACAGATATCGGTTTGGTTGCCCTCCCCGATAGGTAGAAATGAATGAAGTGAGTCTTGGTCAGGTTCAAAGCAAGCCCATTCATTCGAAACCACTCGGACAGCTGAGTAGCAGACTCATTTAGTCTCATCGCTAGAATATCCACCGAGGGTGCCGTGACAATCGCTGCGACATCGTCAGCGTACATAAGCACTTCAGCTGATGTCACAGCGTTCGGCAGATCATTAAGTAGCAGCGAGAACAAGATGTTCGATACAGAAGATCCCTGTGCTACACCCATAGTGGACACCAGCGGGTCGGATTGTTGGGTACCACCGCAACCGACCACAACTTGAGATCTGTTGTGCATGAGATCTGCCATCAGCGAATACGATGTGCCGTCGACTCCATAATGTTGCAGTTTTGCAGCGAGGACGGCGTGGTCAGCAACATCAAAAGCTTTTGATAGATCGCAGCAGATGGCAGCGACTTGTCTCTTACTTTCCCGAGCAGCCATGACCAGACTTATCATTTGGCGAGCCATAGATGTAGTAGAACGACCCTCGCGGTATGCATATTGACGATCTGAAAGCGCATTTGTTTCTGATAAGAACGTAGTCAGTCGTGTACTCAACCCGTTTTCAAATATTTTTGCAACCGCCGGTATTATAGACACAGGCCTGTAATTGTCTATAGAGTCTCTCTTTCCTTTCCCTTTGAAAAGTGGCGATACTTTGCTTATTTTCATCGGAGTCGGAAAGGAACCCTCTTTTAGGCACAGGTTATACAAGTCTGATAAGATCGGTGCGAGCGGAATTATGGCTATTCTGATGAGTTTCATCGACAGACCATAAATATCTTTCGACCCCTTGGGGGGAATTCGCGTGGTTACAATACGGAATATTTCATCAGCAGTAAACCTGCGGAGTCTCAGCGAACGATCTGAGCGCGGGCGTGCAGCGTTTAATGCGATGACTACACGGGCTACATCAGCGCATGGGGCTCCACACGCAGATGCAGCGCTCAAAAACCGTGTATTCATCACATCGACTGCACACTTTTTGCTGGTAAACTGTGATCCATCAGAATTCCTTACTACGTCAGTGAAATCAAGAACAGGAGAATTACTCTTCCCTCTCTCTTTGTTTACTACATTCCACATTGCTCTTGATGCATTCGGATTGTTACGTATAATGTCAGAATAATAATTAGATTTTTTATTTTTGATTAAAATGTCATAATAATTCTTCATATCATTTATTATTGTATTAATTAAATCGTTACTTTTATAATGTTTACCGATTTCAATTACGTCAAATAAAAGTGATTTATAGTCTTTGATATCTGAATCCACCCATGATGAGTCATTAATTCTATTATTAACTGTTTTACGTAACGGGAAACATATATCATAATTATATTTTATTATATTAATTACATATCGCAGTTGCTACCGTCAGTCCACTACGGTTTTTTATCAACACCTCATTCCAGTCCACACTATACATGGAAGCCACAAAATTATGTTGATTAGCCTGTGAGTACCCTCTCGTGTAGTGAACGGTGCCAGATGCGCGTTTCTCGCATATCACTTCGCTACGTACAGCCAGGTGGTCACTCAGATTAGTAACAATGGGAGCCGTGATGACAGAACCTCCCATGAGATTCGTGTATACGTGGTCGAGACATGTCGATGTGGATTCTGTAATCCGAGTGGGAAAGTCTACTGCATTGGTCATGTTATGGGCCGCCAGCATATTATCTAATAACCGCTTTAACTCATTAGTAACGTTACCCGTCCAATTAATATTAAAATCACCAACGATTATGCAATCGTTTCGGAGATCATTTACTTTGTCGAGCAAGCGTTCAAATATGTCTAAAAAATCATTTGCACTGATAATATTAGTTCGATAAATACAAATAATTGTTATGTCAAAGTCCAGTAAATTAATAGCCGATATTTCACAAAATTGTTCAATCGATAGTAGCACTAAATCTAAATTTTCAGTGCATTTTACTGTCTCGTTTATAAATATGCAACTGCCGCCGTGTGCGACCTGTTTCCTACAAAAACACGATGCGAGTTTATAACCATCTAATTGAATACACCGTAGCTTGTCTTCGGACAGCCAGTGTTCAGTTATCGCCAGAATACATACAAACGCTGTTAAGTTTTCTTATATTTTCTAATTATCAACACGTCTTTATTATTTTTTTCTTTCATATGACCTGATCAGATCCTCCTGAGAATAACAAACACAACATAAAAAGGATTTGCGAAATCGGTTCAGCCTTTCACGCGTGATGCCGTGACCAAGGGAAATATCGACTCATTTTTATATTATATAGATAATAAACCTAATTATAAATTATGTGCTCATTAATGGTCTCGACAGATTTCATGACCTGCGCACCTTTAAATCAATTTCAATGTTCAACCCACACCGTCTGACTTATGCACTGAACCATATGACCTTAGCAGTCATTAATTTAATCAATTGAATTTAAATTAAACCCATTAAGGTAGATCATACCGCGTGGTATTTATAGTTAATTAATAAAATTAAGGAACTGAAGGATTGCTGGATGGATTTTTAAAGATCTCTGCTACCTTCGAATATGACGATACAGAACCGATAACGGCTCGGGTAGACAAGTTTGTCAATTCTCAGTCGCCACCACTGTGGCAATCGAGAAAAAATCCAAGTCGCTACCCCCTGGTGACAATTGGGAACCATTTTCGTCCCGAAGCGACCTGGGCCTGCTTCGATAGACGGCCGGTAGCAACTCAATGAATAGGTAGAGCTGATAATAAGGCTAGCACAAATTAGGCTCTCCTAATTTGTGATTCTAATTTTGTTTAATTTGTGATCTCACGGCAATTGAATTGCTTTCTTACTCTCACGGGCTAATGATAATAATGATGAATATGACGATAAAAAGGAGATGTACATAAAACCTACAACTGCGTACCTAGATAAGAACATTTAAGAACTAAGTGCTTTAATTATAAATTATAGTTTCATAGTTTATAGATTAGTATAGTTTAGTTTTAAAAATAATATTGTATGCTCGCAAAGGGCAAACTGTTGGAACACACTGAACATAATGCTATGTAACATCACCACAATGTACACTTTTATTTATAATTCTCTTTCTAATAAAATCATGCGGTTAACAGGTGTAAATTAAGACATATAAGAAACCCTCTCCTCTTCTTCCTGCTTCATCATCAGGCCCTGATCACCAAAATATCTGTAACATTGAGACGACTCCAATAAGCACAAATACGATATACTTATTATTATTTGACGTATACTGACTGGCCTATCTGAACCAGATGCTGCAGTATCACGTCACGACGACATAGTAAGTCGTTGCAATATTGTTGAAGTATCTAAGGACACCTACCAAAGTAGTGAGATATAGTCTAAGTTAGTTTACTTAATTATGTAAAAAAAGGTCCAAACGCTCTTGTTTGGAGATGTCTGATGTGCAAATAAAAAAAAAGGAAACCAAAGTTTGAATCGATCGGACCACAGAAACTGCCTTTCCTTCAACCGCTAGAAAAGACTGATAATCTTCAAACGGCTGAACCGATGTTCATGAAACATAGCTAAGAACAGTCTCGATCAAGTCAGCTTATCAAACAAAAAATCTCATCAAAATCGGTACATTCGTTTAGGACCTAGAAGCCACAGCACAGAACACATATACAAGTGCCACAGACAGGATACACAGACACTAGACACACATAGATACGTCAAAACAAAGTTAGACACGGATATAAGGTCTTGTTCACACTGCGACTTTCAGCTGCGGCAGCTAGCTGCTTAGCTGCTTTTCAGCTGCTAGATGCCGCGACAAACGCTGCACCCCGCACACTGCACCGCGACTTTTAGCTGCGGCAGCTAGCTGCTTAGCTGCAAAAACGCCGATCGCCGCTGCAGGCTTCCAAACGCAAGGAAGTCGCCAAAACGCACAGCTGCGGCGCAGCAGACGCAAAAACGCCGATCGCCGTTGCAGGCTTCCGAACGCAGGGAGTCGCCAAAACGCGCAGCTGCGGCGCTGCAAACGCAAAAACGCCTGTCGCGGCAGCTTAAAGTCGCAGTGTGAACAAGACCTAAATGAGGAAAGGGGACATAGTGATAAAGCAGGAAGAAGTTTCGATATAGGTCATAGGTTGGGACTACATGCCAGTAGATTAAGTAGGTACCTAGGTATAATAGTCAAATATTATCGTCACTGATGGTTATCGCCCCAGACTCAGCTGGCAGAAGTCCAATACTGACGTATACGACACTCCTTCAGCTTGTTGCCAATAACACTGGCGCGTTATCTGTAACCTACCTACTTACGAGTTTTACGATTTTAAGATTTATTCCTTTATTTGTGATATACCTAAGATCCAAATTTCATGATGGTAGGCCCAGATAGGCCAACGGGAAATCTCTAGAGGTTTTCAGTTCGTGCGGATGATATGTGCGGTAAAATTACTTGGATGTTAGATTTTGTAGCTTACCGTAGACCGTAGACCTGAGTTTTTGATATCAGTTTCTACATACCTTATTATATACCTCAACGCGTTCCCTAGAAGGGTATTGACAGACGGACAAAAGTGATCCTATAAGGGTTCCGTATCTCAAAAGGAATGAATCCTTATAGGATCGATTTGTGGTCCGTCTGTATGTCTGTCAAAAAATCATACTTGTTAACGAAATCAAAAGTCATGGTCATTTTACTGCATATTTGCATATACTTTGCGCAAGGAATTAATAGATGGCGCTGTATATGTTCTTGGTATCTATGTATGGAACCCTTCCTCGTATCCATACACATACGTATGGATTTATATCCTTTTAAGTTCCGTATCCGATGTACGAAACCCTAAAAATCAAGCTGTATGGTATGAATTGTAAAATTGTCACATATTCCTAACTAGTTTCAGTTCAGATCAATAAACTAATCTATTACATGGCTATATACTCAAAGAGTCAGACCCAGTACCAGTAAGTCACATATCAGTAGCCGTATACCGTTTGGTAATTTTATGCACACATTGTAAACGATCCTTTATATTACTGCTCGCACCAACGGTAATTATAAATCAAACACGACGATACTCTGTGACGATACTTCAATTCTTCGGAATAGTTCGTTTTCCCGCCATCACTCTGCCAATTGACAAGTCCGTTCCCACAGTATAGCCATTAAAAAAAAGTTACCCGTTTAAATGTAAAACCTCTATGGAAATAATAGCTGATAATGTTATCATTATTAATTATTAGCTCAGATAATTTTTCACTAAGTAGGTAGGTATTCCTTTCACTATGCTAGGAAAATAACTAATATATTACATACATACATACATACAGTCACGCCTTGTTCCCGGTGGGGTAGGCAGAGACTATTTCCCTCCACTTGCTACGATCCTGACATACACCTTTCGCTTCGTTCACTTTCATGACATTTTTCATACATGCTCGTCGGTTGTAGGTGCTTTTGACTTGGCCTTTCCTAAGAACAACATCAATTTGTTCATGAAAAGTACGCCTAGGTCGACCCCTACCGACTTGACCATACACACTAGCCTTATAAATCTCTTTTGTTAATCTTCTTTCATCCATCCTCTCCACATGCCCGAACCACCTCAGCATTCCTTTCTCTATCTTTGTCACTACATCTTCTAACACGCCACAGCGTTCCCTTATCGTACTATTCCTCATTTTGTCCATCAATGTCACTCCAGTCATGCTTCTCAGGCTTCTCATCTCCACTGCATTAATTTTACTTTCATGCTTCTTCTGCCAGACCCAACATTCACTACCATACATAAGTGTAGGGATCAGTACTCCTCCATGGACAGCCAGTCGTGCCTTTTTAGACACTTTCTGACTGTTCATAAAAGTATGTAACGCCCCATTCACTTGATTCCCTGCCAACACTCTTCGTTCAATATCACAATCATACTTTCCATCCCTTGTAAACATAGAACCCAGATATACAAACTCTTTCACTTGTTCTACCTATTACTTATAATAAAATATGTAAAAGTTAGATGTTATGAGTTTACGGAGATTCGCGAATTAGGTTTATTGCAGTCAGTTAGGTACGCGTAAATTTACATTTTACTACTGTAAACTCTATTATTCCTAATGTTTCCCAAAACTATTGTTTTGCTATTTAAGCTTTGAACTAGTTCACAGTAATATATGATTACGGTTACGATCAGATAGGTCTTAAATTTTAGTTCATAGGTATATAATTTGAGGCTCGAGTGCAATGATCTCTCCGACGAGGATGCGCAAGACTGAGCGAAGTCAATGGAAAATAGCCGGAAAATAGGATAATATTATACTGCATAGCCTACGCTAACTCACCTGTGTGAGTAGTGAGTAGCGTGCTCAGGTGGTGACTATGGTTGGACAAATGGAGACCGATACGTTTGCCTCAGCCCGAGGCACGCTAGGGGTGCGGCAGTGTAGTGTACGGCTATAAGCACTTCGCGCATTTACTTCACCATGCGGTGTTACGGTGTTAGGTACTTACTAGGTACCTATATCATTAAGGGCGCGAAGTGATTTCGGACTCTTCTTATTGGTTCTTACATATTATATAATATATGCCCGCGAACCTTCGTAAATTGCCTCATCATCATCATCATCTCAGCCACAGGTCGTCCACTGCTGAACATAGGCCGTTTACCGTGGCAAGTGGCAATGTGCTGCACAAATCCTATGGTGCTGCACACTGCACATTGCACAAGATGTGCAAGAAAAGGATATCAAACGGTAGCCTTTTTTTTTTTTTTTTTAAACGTGTGGAAATGCATTTACGCATACTCGCCCGCCAGGGGGAGGTGGGCGAGTTATGTCGGGCTCGACGAGAAGCGCCCATACCGACTAAAACCACACGATGAGCAGTCCCTCGCCATGTGAGGCGGGATAGGGTCGCGCTAGCATTCACTATCCCGCCTCGGCGGTTGGCCCCTAGGCCCCGGCCCTTGAAAAGGATGACCACGCTCACTTGGTCATCCCTCAGTCTTGTGGAGCTATAAGCTCCGGTGTAGAGCCCCCCGACTCTACACCGAAGCCCCACTACGGAGGATGAAGGAGGCGGGCAAAACGCCTCCTTCTTGCCCCCGCTCGCCTGCGACGAAGCGGGTCAGATTCCGCGTCGTTCTCTCTGACCCGCTCCGCCGCCTCCCTCTGCGATATTACATCCTCGCAGAAGGAGACCGCCGCCTGCCACAACCTCTCGCTGCCGAGCATGGCATCTATCATGCTCTGCAGCGAGAAACTGCCACCCATCGCCACCGCCAGCGCCCGTCGTTGCGGCTCCCAGGCGACACACTCTTCCAGAGTGTGGAGCACCGTATCTTCCGGTGCCCCACACTCGTGGCAGACAGGGGTCGCCTCCCGTCTAGCGATTTGATGCAGATACTTACCGAAACAACCGTGTCCGGTAAGCATCTGCACCAATCTGAACGTCAACGACCCGTGACGTCGCCGCACCCAGCTCCGCAAGACAGGCCGAATAGCCTCCACCGTCCAGGTCCCCGGGACCGGTGGAGGGCCAGCTCCTCTCCCCAGCGCCGCAACACGGCGGCCTGCCCCTGTCTCCGCATCCGCGTGACCTCTTCCCACGCTGGGAGCTCCCCTCGTGATCTCCTCGCCGCCACGAAGTGGTAGACTTCGGCGAGGATCCCGGCCTGAAGCTCCCAGGGGGGATCACTGGCCAGCACGCAGGCAGCCGTCCAGGATACCGTCCGGTATCCGCGTATTGCCCTCGTCGCGATGATCCGCTGCGGACGTCGCAGCAGAGCCTTGTTGTCGCGTCCGAGGGCATCCGCCCAGACAGGTGCCCCGTACAAGGCCATACTCCGGATGACTCCGGAGTACAGCCGACGGCAAACGCTACTCGGGCCCCCGACGTTGGGCAGCAGCCTACCTAACGCTGCTGCAGCACCGACCACTCTCGGGGCCAGTTTTAAAAAATGGCCCCGGAACTTCCACCGTCCGTCCAGGACGAGACCCAAATATTTCATTTGAGTCCCGACCCGGACTTGGACCTCCTCCAACTCTACTCGAAGTCCTGGAGGGGGTCCTCTCCGAGGCCCATGAAACATCAGGGCCTCAGTTTTGGAGAGGGCAACCTCCAGCCCCAGGGCACGTATGCGACCGACAACGAGTGTTGTGGCCACTGTGGCCAGCCGCACTGTGTCCCCAAGGTCCCTGCCCTTGGCCACAACAAGGGTGTCATCTGCGTAGCACGCAACCTTTACGTTGGCAGGCAGCGTGCCACGCAGGACCCAGTCGTAGCCAATGTTCCACAGGAGCGGACCCAACACTGACCCCTGCGGAACACCGCAGAGCACACTTTGGCGCCTCAAACGGTCTCGTCCCTCTACCAGGATCTCGCGATCCTGGAGGTAATCCTTCAACAGCCTCCGCAGGTACAGGGGCACTCCATGAAAGCGGAGTGCCTCCTGTATGACGCCATGCGGTAGACTGTTGAAGGCATTGGCTATGTCGAGAGACACAGCCAGTGCCCTTTCCCCTGTCCGGACCGCGTCCTGCGTCCACTCTTTTAGCCAGAGCAGGGCATCTATGGTGGACCGCCCTGCTCTGAATCCGTACTGGGCTTGCGACAAATTAGGCCCAGTACCCTCCAGGTGCTTGATGATACGGGTTACTACCACTCTCTCCATCAGCTTACCCGTGTCATCAAGGAGCACTATCGGCCTGTATGCCGAAGGCAAATTGGCAGGCCGACCCTCCTTCCGCAGCAGGCACAATCGCCCATCTTTCCATGGCTTCGGGAACCGCCCTAAAGTAAAGCACTTATCGAACAGTTCCCGAAGCCGATCGCCCATTTCTTTTAGGGCGATCCGTAACACTCGTGCCGGAATCCCATCCGGACCTGGCGCAGTCCTCTTTCCACGCAGGCGACCTAACGCGACCTCCATCTCCACCTCTGACACAGGTGGGATGGAGGCCTCATCCAACTCTTCGGGGAAAGGTGACACCATCACTGGAGGGGCGTAGCGGGAGCTGCTGTTGGGAAAGAGCCCCTCCAGTACCCTCTCCAGGAGTTCCGGCTCGAGTGACCCAGCGACAGGGGGCGTCCGGCCACGAAATTTATTTCGAACGGTCTTGTACGGTCGCCCCCAGGGATCCCTGTCGAGGCCCTCCAAAGCTTCGTTCCGGGCCTGATCTTTGGCCCGTGCGATAGCCAGCTGTAACTCCCGCTTAGCGGCGCGGTACGCGTCTAGCAGCTGGCGCTCGGCCTCGAGCTCGTCATGCGACAGCTGCTCATCCGTGCGGCCCCTACGCCGCCTCCTGCAGCGGACGTAGGGCCGCCGCACAAGTGAGCATCTGGTTCGGAGATCGGCAATCTCCGAACTCCACCAATACATTTCCCGACGGCCGGAACACCGTCGGGACCTCGGCATGGCCGCATCGCACACGGCTGTCACCGCATCGCGGAAGTGGGTAGCGGCAGCATCCACTTCCGCGTGCGCGGGGGCCTCCAACCAAGCCTGTATGATGGCCGCCTCCTTGGCCAGTCCGGCATCAAGGCGACCGATCATCCAGCGCGGGAATTCAGGCCGCACCGCGCGCGGTGACCCTCTCATTATGTCAGAGGTGGCAATCTCGAACCGGATATATTTATGGTCCGAGAGAGTTTCCACTTCCGACATCACCCTCCAGGCCTGGACACGTGCTGCGACAGCCGGGGTGGCGAACGAGAGGTCCACCACAGACCCCCCGTTGTGTCGCACGCACGTGTGGACTGACCCTCTATTGAGCAGGGTCAGCCCTGTGGCGACCGCCCACTCCCTGACTATTTCCCCGCGAGAATTAGTGGAAGGGTTGCCCCAGTCCCGAGCTTTGGCGTTCAGATCCCCCATTAAAAAGACCTGTCGTGGCGCCTGACGTCTCACAGCCGCGGCTAGGAGGTCAACGAAAACCTGCAGCTCCGCGACGGGTCTGTTGGGGGAGAAGTATGCCCCAACAATGATATACTCCCCCCACTTAGCCACCACAAAACCCGAGCCCCTCTCAACAGTTGAGAGGGGAAAGCCGCCACCAGTTTTTGACACAATGGCCACGGAGCCGTCCAGGTCATCTGCCCAACAAGGATGCTGGGTGGGAACGTAGTACGGCTCCGCGGCGACCGCCACGTCTATTTGCCACTGCGCCAGGCTCTGCATAAGCAGATCTTGGGCCCGGGCACAGTGGTTCAAATTCGTCTGGAGAAAGTTATGATGTCGGACTTGGTCCATCAATCAGACATCATAAGCTCCTCACTCACCGCTGGGCGGGGAACCTCCTGGGTGGGCGGGCTTTCATCAGCTGCAGGGTTGGCCTGTGTCCTGGTGAAGTTCCTTCCCTTCGTCTTGGGGGGAACGCAGTTACGTCCCCCCATCACATGCCCAGAGGGCTTTCCCGCGTCCGCGCAAATCGAACATCGTGGGTCAGACCTTTGACAGCTAACCGCCTTGTGACCTGCGCTTCCACACCTGAAACACAGGTCCCCCCTGTCGGTTGTCGACGCCGGACACTGGGGGCGCGTATGCCCCAAACCCATACATCTGAAGCAACGCATGGGGCGCACCCCCAGTTCCACCACACGAGCTGAGCTCCACCCTATTAGTACTCTGCCTCTTTTCAGCAGCGTCTTGACTACTGAGATGGGGCAGGAAACGAGTACAGCGCCGCGACGGATTTCCCCAACTTTGATTGAAGCCGCGTCGCAACCGGCCTCTCTGGCAACAACAGCCGCCACGTCCTTACTCGTGGTAGCGTCGTCCAGACCTGTCAATCTGACATCGGCGGTTTTGACAGGCCTGGCGACGTTGGCCACACCAGACAATACATCGCGGAGCTTTTCCGCGAGCCTGTCCGCCTTTTCCGTTTTTTGGGAACCAGGAATCTCCAATATCCTAGCTCCCGTGGCTGTTTGGCGAAATCGGATTCGGTCAATCTCCAGGTCCTGGAGATTCACCTTCTCCTGCGCCATCTTGATGGCGGTGCTGTAGGTCATGCCCCCTTTCACGGCATCGGGCTGCAGCGACAGCACGACTGCCGCAGACTGAGGGGGCCTACAAGTTCTTTTGCGCTTGGGAGCCGTCTTGGAATTACCCGCTTGCTGCTTTGGGTTAGGCACTGCAGTCGCCTTCGGCGTTAAAGCGGCTGGTGCGGGGGCTGCCGAGGCTGACTTCCCCTTGCCCTTGCCTTTCCCTTTACCCCTCTTGGTCACCAAGGCCCAGGTTTCTCCTTGAAGGGCCTCAGCACAGGCAGCCTCACCTTGAGCATCCCCAGCGTTGGAGGGGCCTGCAACTGGCTCCATTGGTGATGGAGCTGCAGGCTTTTTAGGTCCCTGCTTGGCTCGCTTGCCTACCGTGGTGGCAGGTTTTTTAACGGAAGCTGGCGCCGACTTCGGTTGCTTGCTCGAGGCATCCGCTCTCAGGGGCGGACGGATAATGGGGGCCGGTAGCAACCGATCCTCAATGCCCGCCAGCCGAGCATTTATCATCGTGCCCAACGTGGAGGTCAAGCAGCGCTTTAGCTCTTCCACCAGCTCTTCCGTTCCCAACATGGGAATGGAAGGCCCTTGTGGCACAGCGGCAACGGCCTTAGCTGCAGTCTCAGCCTTGGCCTCAGTGAAGCCACGACGAAGCGCTTTCACTTCGGCTTTGGAGGCTTCCACCTCCAGCCGCAGACGACCATTCTCAGCCCTCAGCCGTCGGGTTTCCTCTGCTTCGGTCCTTCCAGCCAGGACCTCCACAACCTCTTCAAGGACCGAGGCCGACCCCTTTAAGCGACCCACAAACTCACCCTTGAGGTTGCCAGATTTTCTAGTAACCTCAATAATGCTAGCAAGTTCCCCGCCTGCCCGCGCCCTTAACTGCTGGGCGTTTAATGACCAAAGGTCAGCACCCATCGCAGCAGCAGCTTCGGACTCGCTTCCGGTAGATATCGGAATCGAGGCCGAAACTGCTGGTGCCCTGATAAAAACGTCCCTAGAGGGACCCGCCTTTACGGCCTTACCTCTGCCTCGTCTCGACGAGTGCACTTTGGCAGCAGCCGATTCCTCAGTCTCCGTGTCCGAATCTAGCCAGGACACGTTGGCCAAGGAGGCCGGCCGCTTGCGGAGGTTGTATCCATTGGACGAGTCAGAAATGTCCAGGTCAGATACTTCAGACACCACAGCTTGGTGGCCCTGAGAAGGGCCTTTTTCCCGCTCCTCCAAACCCTCTCCATCAGAAGATGGAAGGGGCTTGGTGGGGCCCTGAGAAGGGCCTTTTGCGACCTTGCCAGAAGCATCGCGTTTGGGTATCGCACTCATATTAGCTCAAAGCACACGGCACAGAGATGTCTTTGAGGTACACGCAAACTTTAGCCGTCGGCCTGCCACTCCGTTACGGTGGTCAGGCGCGACGTTGCCCAGGGGAGACGAACGAGGACGTAAATGCGTGTGGGGGCTCCCCCAACAAACGGTAGCCTACAACAACTCCAACGAACCAGGGCTTCCTAAAAAAAAAAAAAAAAAAAAAAAGCGGCCGGCCGGAAAAAGCTTGGTAGGTAGATAATGCTCTAATATTAGTCATCAGTCTCGACTCACAATTCAAATTAGTTATACCTACCTACTTACTTACAATAGTTAGGCACGTACTTTGACGTGATCTCCGCGATTTAATGCGTAAGCGTTACTAACAAGATCCTAATACAAACAAAGCCCCCAGGATTGTTTATAGATTTAAAAACTGATCTGATATTTTACTGCCAGCACGGAACTGTTTGTTTACATTTACAAGGAAGGTAAAATTAAAATTTCAGGAAGTGAAGACACCTGTTTTGTAAGTATCTTAAAAATTTTACTTAGGTAGATTGTTTGTTTGATCGCGAAAGATAATTAATATACTATATCACATTAAATCATATATGTATAGCGGAACCTGAAAACAAACGACAGAGCGTAATTTCAACAAAACCGCAAATTCATATCTTTTATTAACATAAAAAGAGTTCGATCGCTTCACACAGTTAAAAAAATACATCATAATCACTCAAAATAAAGGCTATAGTTATTACATTATATTGATTTCAGACTAGGTAAGAAAAATAGACGTTACATATAAGTCGTATAACTGTAATCTGCACCAAAGTAGTAAGTAGGTAGTAGGTATGTACCTAGTGCCTACGGTACGTGATCTTCATTGCCACCACTTCCCGATTACTACCAGTCGAGAGGAAAATTATTCCCGATAGCTACCAGGAAGCAGTCGGATTTTTCTCGATTGCCACCAGAGGAGCCGGAGGGGGTCGTGTCAAGTGGGAATAGATGCACATCCATTGCCATGTAAAATGCAAAGGAATTTATAGGTAGTTTGCATACCTAGGTAATCATTTTAATATGTAACTACTACTTTCCTTACCACCCTCGTATGTTTTGATTCTGGTTACCAAGGCAATTCCTTTTTTGAAATAAAATCATGTATATTGATCCTAATCTTCCCCTTAATTTTCCACTTACTGCTGTTGTGGGCTTTCCATTTTTTCCTTATTCCTCGGACTTTGAATTATACATAACATACTATCACACCTTTTTCCCTAAGGGGTAGGCAGAGGTGTACCCGGGTTAGTCTCACATTTCGCCAGTATGTTATTGGTCCTGTGTAATAGGCGACGAGCCTATTACCATCTACTGGGTTCCAGACACAGCTCCAGGCAGTTATTGAGATAATTCCTAATGGAAAATCCAATATTTAACACTGCCTGACCGATCCAACCCGGGACCTCATGATCGGCAGTCGAGCTTGCTCCCACTATGCCAACGAGTCAGTTGAATTATGTCTATGTATATCTAATAAAAACGACTAATGTGCATTGATGATCGATGCGTTTTCTGTGCTAAATTCTTACCTACCTAATTAAAACAACTTGAAATAAAAGAGCAGATGCATAGGTATGGTACATGTACCTATAGGTAAGCAACAGGTAAATGTAAGATAAATTATATATTATAATGTAAGTATATTAGTATTACTTACCAGTAGTGTAAGTACCTCACATCATACTCGTACTCCCTATCCCATATTTCCCCTACCTATTTTTATTATATGTTTTATAAACGCGAAAGTTTGGATAGATAGGATACTGAGTGTGTGTATCTACTGGACCCTTTATTACCCGAAGGTATGGGGTATGGAATTTGGTATAAATTCCATACCACATACCTTCGGGTAATCACATCGGGTTTATTTAATATTTTTATTTTTAAATAGGCCAAGCACTTGACCGCAGATACAAAGTGACGACGCAGTCGACGATGGTGCGTGCTTGCTTAGAAGGTACCTATTCACTCTTGAAGATATCTTGATCTTTTGACCAGGTGAAACCGCAGGGCACAAGTAGTCCCAAAATAAATCTTACATTGTGCGGTTGTGCGCCGTTGGTCTCGTTATTCGTACCTAAAAGGCGGCGAAGGGGCGCGGTGCGGTGCGGCGGGTAGACGAAACGGCACAACCGACTACCGACCGACCAACTAACTTGCCGACTCAGTTCAAAAACAGCCACTCAAGCCCGCGCATGACTCTGTTTCGGAACGCAACTTATTTTTGCGGTCGGTACCAATTTGACAGAAATCAGGCGTTGCTAATGTCAGTTTGACAATTGACTAATTATCAAAATTCAGAATTGAATTGACATTTTCGGCGATCTTACAACCTGATGTTTACGTGAAAATTCATTGTGAATTATTTTTAAACTTATTAAATTTATAATTCATAGTAAAAATACTTAATAATGATAGATATACATAATTGATTATTAAGTTTAAATTTTAATTATGATCATTCGTCGTTCCCAGTTCGAAGATCGAGGTGGTTAATGAACATTATTTTGATAAATTGATCAGTGTTTACGTGTAGCGAAATATACCTGCTTTTATCGAAGAAGACCAGACTGTTTTTACATACGAAAATATGTGAGACTGTTTCATTTAAACTAAGTTAGTGAAACTATTTGGAAGATAGTATAGATTCGAGCAGGCATGGCCTTCTAGATGACCGAGAATATTAATTATCCTAACGGAATTATGCTGTGTTTCATTCAAGGCTTTGGAGAAGGTGAACACGGATATAATAAAAATCGTGAGGTGGACAGCAATGTGTCTGATCCCAACTTGAAGTACAAAAAGCGTTCTAAACGTGTGTCTTTGCAGCTTGATAATTGTGTTGAAATTGAGCCTTTGGAATATAAATCGAATAAGACCCAAGGACTAGTGACTGGTAAAAGCTTGAAGCTGACGTCAGGAGGCAGATTCACCGAAGTGAAGAGAAGCTTCAGTGATCGTTTCTCTATCATTACAGACATCAGCAGCAAGAAACCTGCTAAGAACTTGACCATTCGAAAAAATTGGTATGTTATTATTATATACAATGAACAATAAGTTAAGAAATTTTAGGTGTGTTATAAGTTATGCCTATTACTATTGCGTTGCATTTTTATTAATTAATTCCATGCTGGGGGTATTATTAAGTGACTGCAATCCATTATGAAGATAAAAATTGTATTGAAAATGTCAGCTTTTTGTTTATTGCTTTGACCTACAAAAGTTTACGATTCTTACTATTAATATTACAATCAATACCTACCCAATACCTACCTATTCAGCAGTACTGTGAAAGCATTATTTTGATTTTTCCAGTGATAAGTCAGACCATAATATGATTTATTATTCTGTGGTAAGACTTTAAAGACATTTTGATTTCTGCTTTATTATTTCGAGTTATCTTATACATCATTATATTCTGCCACATATGTGCATTCTGTGGAATGATTCTCCATGCTGCTGTCTTCCTGTTGAGCTACAATATGGGGCTCTTCAAAAGGAGAGTGAGTCTTGAAGGGTCGGCAACATATTGGCACACAAGCTGTGCTCCAGTTTCACCTGCATAGTCGTCATTCCCGTGGGAATTAATTTGTTCAGTAGTTTGGTGTGAATTAGTAACAAACATTCATTCATCCATCCATCCTCACAAACAAATAATATTAGTAGGACTGTCACATTTTATAGTTACAAATATATATAATTTAAGTGTCTGTTTTTTTTTTGTAATATCAAATCTACAGGTTTTTACTAAATGCATTATATGAATGTGTGTGCAATGTTAATAACAAAATTTAGTCCGTTTGTTTGTTCCCGCTAATTTCAGAAATGGCTGGACCGATTTCGATGGGACTTTTACTGTTAGATAAGTGATGTTCTGTATAATATAAAGCTACCACTACTGCACTTATGCAGTTATATTTGCCTTATTTTAAATTACACAATATTTTTTTATTTTATAATAGATTTTAATTAGTTAAGCGGAACACAGCACTCTTCCATTATTTACCTATATTATGACCAAAATGTAGTAAGCATATATTATAAACCTTTTAAAAAGGTTTAAGTCACTGAATAAATAATTTCACCAGTCAGTCGCTATTATTGCATATGTTAACGGAAATGTATGTAATCCGTCATTGTATACAATTCCTAGGAAATGTATACATTTCCCAGGATATCTGTCTATTAAAAAATCTTTGAAACAATATTTTATACATTTCCTAAATAGCTTCGGAATTGTATACAATTCCTAGGTTTATCTATAACACATACAAATATCATTTCCTATAACACATACAAATATAAGAACTGTGAATGATGTCACTTCTTTTCTGTAGACAGACAGAAGCACCTAATTTGTTGTAGGTATTGTACACTCATGTTTATAATTGGAGGCATGTGTTAGGCAGGGGTGTACCTATTCCCATAGGTACTCCTCCTACATACTATGTTTCTTTAAGTCCTATGTAATACGGGGCGAGCCTATTGCCTAATATATTTGTGATTAAATACACTTGTGATACAACATACATTAAATACATAAATTATTAAATTATTCCAGTATTTTGGGCATTATTTTCATGTGATATCAGTTACCACAATATTGTGGTTCAGTGCCGATGGCAGGCACCTTGGTATTCGACACACTCCGTGTTCACTGCACGCGATAGTTACGCACAGTGGAAGTTTTCCTATATTATAAAAATAATACTATAGTTTAAACAATATGGTCGAAGTATAAGCCTTCAATTTCAGACTTGACTGTACACTGTATAAGTTATGTTATTATATGCAATGGACTTATGAATGTCAGCCTGCGTTTGAAAAAAAAATTTCGTAACTAAAATCGCATGGTGTGGCGTCATTTTGTCCCACATTCTTGAAAAGGCCCCCACTATTAGTGCATTTTATGACGTGGCCTAGCTTTGACGTAGTAAGCGTCTACACTTGGCGACAAGAACCGAACGCCTTAGAATGTTTAATGAAACTACTCTGGAGTAGGGTAGCGTATCTAATTCACATTTAATACAGTTTCACATTCTTAGAATAAGCATAATATATAATTAAAGTTAGAGCAATGCTGACAAAGACAATTCTCAGAATAGGTACCTACTTGAAATGGTTACAAATCAGTTCTGCTTGTTACGGATTATTGACATGGGTGTGGGTATTTTCCACGAGTATTTTTCGATAAGATAAACATTAGATATTTTATCTGCGGATAGTACCTATTAGGAGCCGTTAACCTACTGGCAAATTTATTTTATTTTTTTATTTTATTTTTTGCTGTTAAAGACAGTGCTGTTCGAGCTATTAATCAATGTCATATCACGGAAAACGTTTGACTACGTAGGACACTGCAGTACAATTTCCATCCCGGTCGAAGATCCAGGGGCAGACCTAAAGTACGGTGGAAAGATGTAGTGCAAAGGGACATGAGAGAGTGCGCAGTGCGAGGTTTCCGAAAGTGATTTCAACGATAGAGCGAAGTGGAGAAGAAAAGTAAGGAAGGCTGACCCCACGAACATGTGGGATCCTGAGAGAGAGATATATATATATATCACGGAAAACATTTTCAATGAAGCTCTGCATTCTTTAGAATACAAAGTTGAGTTGAGTTTGAAAGCTGCTAAGCGACGACATAAAAAATTAAAATAATGTAGGGCTTCCCTGCCTTCAATAATTCTTTGAGAATCGATTGCTTTACCTTTAATGCTAAAACAGCAGAAACATTTTTAATATGGTATCGTTTGTTATTCCTCTATTTTTAAGAGGATTAACTTACCTTGAGCTACGTAAGTTATTAACTAACAATAATATTAAACTGTGCGTGAACTTGTATTTCTCGGTTAGCAACATCAAGTTATTTAAAACTAAGAGTAAATACAAGATTAAGCGTTTAAAGCAACGGTTTAAAGAAATTCAGGCTCAGACTAACCGTTTAGGATTTTTGTCGGGCAGCAGTAACTTTTTAAAACTACATATGTTTACTTCAAATAGTTTCTAACTGTGCTGTTTCTACACAGAATTAGTTCTGTAATAAAGAGCGTTAAAATTTCCAGACCAAAACAATCATTCTTCTAACCGTTTCATCACTTCATGGTATAGTATGACGTCTTCGTAAATAATAATATTATGAAGTACGTGACTATTTGACAACCAAGGACATCGCACTAAAGAAGATAAACCTTACTGAATTAAACATTAGCAAAAAATACTAAAGACGCTTTACTCTGGTCAGTAACTGCCAACTGCCGACAATCAAATTTTGTAGTGGAAGGCCTCTTTAGCAGGGGGCCGCCTGGGGAAGTACCACACCTTTGCCAGTTATTCATCCGCCAAGCAGTAATGTGCAAACATTACTGTGTTCCGGTATGAAGGGCAATGTTACCAGCGAAATTACTGGGCATGATGAGATTCAACAACTCCTATCTCAGGGTGACAGGCGCAGTGCAGTGCCGCGCAGAATTTTAAATTTTAAAACACTGGGTGGCACTGTGTCTGATATGGGCAATCATGATGCTTACCATCAGGCACCTGATTTGCTCGTCTTGTTACTTACTATCATAAAAAAAAAAAAAAAAAAAAAAATCATTGGTCATTGGGTGGTATGATTTTTGTTTGGGAGTTCGGTTATACTTGGAGTTAAAGTGAAACTTATGCATGGAAGTTGGCATGTTGCCATTTCAACATTTGGTCATTGCCTACGAGCTTCAGATGAATAATGAGGAACTAGGCTAATGGCGCGTTTGGAATTGCTAGCTAAGTACGGATCTTTCCTTTCATCGGTTTGAGTTAGGTACCTACTAGGATTAAATGATGATTCAAAGCCAAATATAGTTCAGTGTTTCTGTTTTAAAGTATTTAGCTCAATAAACTTCTATGTTCTACGACTGCCTCGGTGGCGTAGAGGGCGCATGCTCGACTGCCAATCAAGAGGTCTCGGGTTCGATCCCCAGGTCAGGCAGTGTTAAATATTGGATTTTTCTATTAGGAATAATCTCAATAACTGCCTGGAGTCTGGAACTGTGCCCGGTAGATGGCAATATGCTCGCCCCCTATAACTTGGGACCAATAACATACTGGCGAAATGTGGGTGTATCTACTGTGGGACTGAGTCCTGGGTACACCTCTGCCTACCCCTTCGGGAAAAAGGCCTGAATGTATGTTATGTTCTACGCCTCTCTCTCTTCAATCGGTCCCTCAGTGTTGAGGATCGTGACTCCATTCCCGATACTTTTCCGAGATTGTCTTTCTCCACTGGACCCGATCTTTGGCTTTGTGGAGTGCTTCGCTGATTGATATTTCCAGCTGTTGTGAATCCTGGTCAGACCATTGTTCCGGGCTTCGCCTTCTAGACCTCTTCCCCTCTAACTTGCCTGTAACAATAGTCTTTCCAGGTTATCGTCGTTTCTGCGCGCAATATGGCCGAAATAGCGTAGCACTCGTTGCAGGTATACGGATGACAGCCCATTGTCTTCTTCAAGCTTCAGCTCCTTGAGGATGGACAGATTAGTTTGTAATTCTGTCAATGGAATCCGCAGTATTCGCCGTCAACAAACCACATTTCAAATCCATCGATTCCGAGGCCGACCTCTACATAACATAAAAACATACATTCACGCCTTTTTCCCGAAGGGGTAGGAAGAGGTGTACCCAGGACTCAGTCCCATAGTAGATACACCCACATTTCGCCAGTATGTTATTGGTCCCATGTAATAGGGGGCGAGCCTATTGCCATCTACGTTTTAGAAAACCCTAAAGTATTTTAATTAAATTGAACTAAATTTAAACCAAACCTGATTAATGTTTTTGTAGCTGGATAGGTACAATATTATGTAATTATTATGCTTTGGCTGGCGTTAATTTACTGGATACACTAACCAAGTGTGTAATATAAGAAAAATGATCTTCTTATGAGCATAACAACTAGAAAAGTTATTAATTTGTTTCATCAGATCGATTTTACATCATTATGATCCGTATTGATATTTTTAAGTAGGTGATACATATAATTGTATATACATTATACACACCAAACAGAAATCATTATATGTGTTTTCATAACCTTACATAATTAGTAATAATTATTTTATTTAAAATAAAACATTCTAGTACTAAATAAAAATGGTTATCTAATCAGTAAATTGGCTTAAATCGGTTGCATTAATTATTTTCATAAGCTTCATAAGAATAAGATCAAATATCACGGTTATTGTCACGATCGCAGGAAAGACTTGGCTGTTTGCACAGGACCAATGGAAACGAAGTCCTAGCGGGTTGGAATGAGACAGCAGATATGCAATGGGCATAACCAACAAGCTATCTCTTTGACTAGCTAGGCCTGCTGTATGAGATCCGCACATTATGCAGAAGATAATGACACAAGAGAAGAGGGCGTGCAAATAAACTGGCAAAATGGCACAGATGTCAATACTAGGTCGATGTGGGTTGACAATTAATTGATTATGTCACTCATCAGTATTTCATAGTATCGGTAAGTTCCTTAGGTATAATATCGTCGAAACGCCTATCGTCTCAGGCTCGTCTAAGGTGAAGGAGGCAGTAAAATCGATAGCATGCATTTGATATCAGTGTTCTATACAATAAATTAATACTTTCGATAGGGCATATTCAATGCCACATCTGTTTTGTTCCCATAAAACTTGTTTGCATGCCTCGACCTTCGTGGTAGAGAAACAACAGCATCATGTGATTATTTAATAATATGGGTGTTTATAATAAATCTATGTAATTTGCATCCAGTATTATTAAGCTTTTTAGTCATTAGTGTATGGTTGAAGACGTTATTTTTGTCAACATACTACTTTTTCCATGATTGAGGTATTGGTGGCACCTCTTTGTAATACCTGGAATCGAAAAATTGTGTTTAAAACCTGCCTCAGAGGGAAGCAAATATTCTCTCAAATGCTTTCATGCAAGTCATTGGAATAAACAGGTATTAAACCAACCTCACAAATCCACCTAAAGGTGAAAAAGCCTTGTCGTTTAATGGAACTAAAATCGGCGTTGAACCTAATCCCTGCGGCAACTTGATGTAGTATTTGACGCTGTCAGGAATCAAAAATCCTAAAATATAATTAATTCATATTATGTAGGCGTCTTAATTTAAACGCTAAATATTACTAACAAGCGTTTCGCATTAGCAGTATGAGAATTGCGTGTAACAATGAAATTAGTAAAAGCTTGTTAATTGCTCCTCTTACCTTTTGCGTTATATCTGTATTTGCGCAGAAGGGATTGCACGTTTTGGATATTGGAGAGTACCATTACAGAACAAGCCTAAAACAAATAAAAAAATGTTGGATAAACCAAATTCCAAACCACCAAATAATTTTCAATCAAATTTCCATCAAACCTTCGTCTTCTCATCAACTGATTTATTTTCAAGTTGGGATTCCTGTCGCTTTCTGTTTAATAGGCCCTCTGTGAAACCTATAACTTTGTGATATAGAAATTCGTTTATCAAATTATTATCATCATCTTCTTCTTCCTCTTCTTCATCTTCATAGTCTGTTTTATCTAACTCTTCGACCGGAGGCTCGGTAACGTAAATTGATGTTAACGGTTTCTGCAAAATATATCATTGCGGTTAGGAAAGGATTTGAATATAATCGAAGAACTAAAGTAAAAGTTTAGTGTAATTTACGTTTTCAACGAAAACAATGTAAATTGTTAACATTATTAAAACTCCGATTCCTTTCATGACCGTTGAGTCTACTTTTTGCTGATACAATGAGCAATTAGTAGTTCAGACCCCTTTGGAAAGTTTGCAAACATTGTCCATGTGTCTTTGAATTTGAGAGTCTCGCTTCAAATACCCTACATTGTTATTAAACATTAAGTATGCTTACATTATGTTAATAATATAGTCTACTACCTAAGTGTAGGACGTGGGTGCAGTTTAGTTTAAAATAAGGCAGTGAAATAGATGAAGAAATTTTCATATACCTACCCATATATGTAATAATATAAAATAAGTTTAAATATTTCCACAAGTTACACGCAAAAGCTTCGTTCCAGCTCGACTAGGCGTAGGTTTTCCTTAAAGGTAAAAGTTTTGGTTTTTAATAAAGTTTTGGCATTGGTAACTTCGTAATCTTTCTTCTGTCAGTGAATAATATGTTTACTTGTATATGTACTGATGTTGGCTACTCTCATAGGCTACTCTTATTAGACAAATTTTTACTTTATCGTTTTGGTAACACTCTACTGTTCACCATCTAGATATTTTTTTTTATCACCACGCCGAATTTAGATCACAATATTCTAACTTCCAATATTGTATGATACCTCGGTCACTGCCTCGGTGGCGTAGTGATCACAAGCTCTACTGCGGAGCATGAGATACCGGGTCCGATCCGTGATCCGAAGGCGTGATGTTATGTTTTATGTGATATTTCATGACTAGTGTGTAGTGACTAGTCAAGTGCCAACGAATGCATCCATAGAAACTATTTGAAGGTTAACATACTGGTATATAACTGTTCAAAAAGAACACGTGAAATTATACTGCCAGACGAGCAGGCGCCTGCTGAACTATAAACAGGTCTATTTTTACATCGGCTATTTATTTCTAGTGTATCATAGCTACTTGTATCATAGCTATATGCAGTTATATAATATCTGCATTTATTATGCGAATGGAAGATTTATTATTGTAACTTGTGTAATTTTGTGCAGAACGACGTCAAATCGACATATTAATTATATTATAGATTATATTATAATATAGATTAGGATTATTTTTGTGAATAATATCATTATAGTAAAACACCACCTTAGAGGTGATAAAACACGCGTATTCTAGATAAGATAATTAACAATAGCTCAGAGCCATAAAAGCGATTTGGGATTAGGCAGAGCGGCGCTCTTTGTAAACCATTAATGATCAATTGCAACTGCACCCGGCCCTAATTTGTAGAAAATGTTCGTATCTCATTGTTTGGTTAGACGTTACCCCATTAAAGCCAATGTTCATAATTGCCGAAAATAGTATAAAACACGATCCGTCTCCCATGCTGCATGCACTACCGTTCGAGTGGCCATTGCACTAACACTCGAGTCGCCTTCATAGTAAAAACATTGTGAAAATACCGACGAAGTGCTTTTCTTAAAAGCCTTCCAACCCAGCCACAGTTAGTTGTGCGTTCTGCACAAATTCGTTCCTTTTAACTTAAATATCCCATTTGTTAAATTATCCTTGACTCTATTTCAATTTTTAAATAGTTCACTTCTGTACTTGGTATTGCATGCAATGCTTACACATTGCAATTCAATGCGAGAATGTCGCCAGCATCTTGGGTACGCTGCCATCTGACATAGTTAAGGTGGATAAGTAGGCATAGTTGTAGCTATAAGATTAAACAATCTTTTTTCAATAAAGGCATTTTGCCCTGTATAAAAAAATGTTACTATAGGAAAGATTTAAGTATTTTAAGTATTAATATTTTTAAGATAGCCCACTCTATTATTTTACGCGGTCGAGATGACTACCAACTTTTCAATAATAATTAATGTAGAAAGTGACCTTGCTATAACTACGAAAGATTTTATACACAATTTTTACGTAGTAGATTTACCTAATGATATTATGTAAGTGGTCTAAAATAAAATAATTATGTAAAGATTAATAAATTCCAATAAAAAAGATAAATTCCAATATAAAATAATTTACCAATTTTAGTATAACATATTCCATTTGTCCGCTACAAATGGAATATGTTATAATAAAATTTAACTTATAAAAAATAATAATTTTAGAAATCGACCTCGTTTCAAGTTGTTTACAAAAACAAAGTGTTTACAAAATGCTTACGAGAATACGTAAAAGTGTACCATCGGAACCTTGGGCATACGGGAATATCTTGTTTATGTTAGACCCTCGGTCCTTGAACGACGAGCGTCCTCGCGAAGGTCGCCAAATAATAGGGTCGGAAAATTTACGTAGAGGAGGAAAATAACCTTTTGTCTTGCCCGGAAATGTTGGCATTGAGCCATTGAACGGTGAACCTGTACAAGAATCACAAGTTTACTTAGGTTAATTTATTTAAGCATTCTAAGCTCCTTCTATTATTATTAGTTCTATTACACTTCGTCAGTTTTTGCCATTTTACGCATTGGTTAATCATTTATGTGTATAAGGTATAATGTCAACAATAACAATGGTTTGAATTTTACAGTTCACATAGTGTAACATAGCAAATGCATTTTATTGTTCTGATTACTTCAGGGTCAAAAACAATTATTATAATAACATCGTCATAATGTTAATTGCTGCTGCTTTGTTCATAATGTCTGTTTTCAGTTTGGTATATCGTATATATCATATATTTAATGTTTCTGTAGTGTCAAGTATGGACGATTGGACGCAATGACAGTTTTATAGAAGGGCTACTTTCTAACATTGCAATTGAAAAACTTGGGTTTTAATTTAGTAGATAATATTTTATGTCATTTTACCTATTGTTCTACTTATAATCTTAATTAAAATTTACGTAATTTCATAAAAATATACTTTAATGTCAAAAGTAATCCCTTGTGACTTATATATTTCCCGGAGTGATAAAAATACCTTTTTAAATACACAAGCAGACATGATGATTTTGGAGCGCAAAACAAATCACGCGGATATACATAATATTTTCTGGAACGACTGAAGTAAATAAATGGGAATGTTGCTGAGGTAACAACATTTAGTAGGACCGACGAATCAGATCACGTCTTTTGTTATATCGATGATAAGACGTAGGTTTATTGATACAGCTGGGTATTCAGTTTAATTATAATGCTACCACTTAAGTAACACTATTTACTCAAATGCAGGTACTCGTTCCTCATGGTTTTTGCCATTACCATTCTTGTTATGAACTAACTCAGTTTGATACCATTTTTCAAACTTATCCCATTGCGTTTATTAAGTACTCGTATAAGTCTATGATACGTGTGTATTTTAAAATATTATGTGTTAAGATTGCGTTATGACAATCATAGCAGCGTTTATAATTGCCTGTGTTTTATGTTTTTAATTTCATTGTTAGTTAAACGTATAACTGTACATTAAGGATGTGGGTAAAATCCTTAGTTCTTTGTGTAACGTCGTTGGGGCACCAGTATTATCATGTTTGTGACGATGAAGAGGCATAAAGGCAGTAGAACTAATGCGTTACATCCGTCTTACATCATGACTGCTCAAACTGCACTAGTGATACGAAAAACTTATACGGATAAGATTGATCCAAATTTTCAGCAAAATTGCGGGATGTTGAATTTTGCACATACGTACATACATACAGTCACGCCTTGTTCCCGGTGGGGTAGGCAGAGACTATTTCCCTCCACTTGCAACGATCCTGACATACAACTTTCGCTTCGTTCACTTTTATGACATTTTTCATACATGCTCGTCGGTTATAGGTACTTTTGACTTGGCGTTTCCTAAGAACAACGCCAACTTGTTCATGAAAAGTACGCCTAGGTCGACCGCTACCGACTTGACCATTCACACTAGCCTTATAAATCTCTTTGTTAATCTCCTTTCATCAATCCTCTCCACATGTCCGAACCACCTCAGCATTCCTTTCTCTATCTTTGTCACTACATCTTCTACCACGCCACAGCGTTCCCTTATCGCACTATTCCTCATTTTGTCCATCAAGGTCACTCTAGTCATGCTATGCAGGCTTCTCATCTCCACAGCATTACATCTTACTTTCATGCTTCTTCTAAGAATTTAGAATTGAAGATATCAGGCGTTTTTGCTGTACCTACTAACTTTGACTGCCATGTATTTAAATAAGTAAATAATATTGACAAGAATTAATAAATGTTGTATACGACTGTACCAATTATATTTTTGATGTAATTTTTTCACCTTTGAAACGTACCTAATCGATCTTCGTTTACGGTCTTATGGCCCGCGGTCCATCCAATTTGGCCCTTTCAGACCCTCATATCATTGAATTTACTGTACTCTTATTTTTGAAAATCCCTCAATGTGAGTGCATCCAAATGTAGGATATAGACAGTGGAGGAGCGTCTACATTTAAAATGAAAGATCTTTACGTATTGTAAATATACTTTTCACTAAGATAATAATATATCCGTAAGGACTTCTTTAATTCGTATGTAGGAAAAGATTGAAGATTGAGTAGGTAATCGAAGTTTTCTTTCGTTGTCGTTTCCCGTAATATACCTATGCTGTTGTTTGTCAACAGGTCAACTGGAAACTTTGCGGCGGGAGCGGCGGGAGGCGGGGGCGGGGTGCCCCGCTCCGCGCCCGCCACCCCGCTGCAACTCGATCCACCCCAGACGCGCCCCAAACATGACAAGTAAGCACCTTATTCTCTATCTGAAGCACAGAGCAGATAGTGGTACTATGTCTGAAGCCTTCGTAGCCACGACTAGATAGAAGGAAGGAAGGATTCCGTTCATTTCTGCTGCACAAGTGTCTTCCCGTTGAGTTACAACATGGGGCTTTTCAAAAGAGAGTGAACAGAGTCTTGAAAGGTCAGCAACATACTGGCAATACCCCTGGTATTGCAGGTATCCATAGGTGGCGGTAACCGCTCACCATCAGGCGGCCCGTCTGCTTGTTTGCCGCCTATGGCAAAAAATGAGGAATTTTTCTGTATAGAGATTTCTTATCTGAAGCAATGATTGATGATTTTTCGTTAACATAGAGCACAATAAGTAGCGTATAGTAGAGAGTAAAGACTTTGGCTACGTTTAAACGAAGACTTCGATGATGACAATCTGGAATCTCGAGGCAGATCACCGGCCAGATGGACAGAACATAACATACATTCACGCCTTTTTCCCGAATTGGCAGGCAGAGGTGTACCCAGGACTCAGTCCCATAGTAGATACACCCACATTTCGCCAGTATGTTATTGGTTACATGTAATAGGGGGCGAGCCTATTGTCTAAAATCTTATATTTAACACTGCCTGACCTGGGGATCGAACCCGGGACCTCTTGATTGGCAGTCGAGCATGCGCCCTCTACGCCACCGAGGCAGTCTGCGATGATCAGATTTGTCAGAAACCGCTGGATGAGACTCGCTGCAAAAGAGAACTTGAAAAATTTTTTTGACAAAAATACCTAGAGATGGTCCAAGCCCATGAAGCTTCGTCTTCGTTATGCCATTCTCTCCGGTCCTGAGCGAGTTTCACTCAGTGTTTTCCTACAAATCTGACTTCAGTCTTCAAACTCTTCAAATTCAACGGAGTTTTGCAAGTCCTTTTTGCAGTTAATCAAATATGTTCCTACTTATATATGACGAAGTTGAAGTTTCTGCATAGATTTCTAACTTTAAGCTTAAGCTCGGGGCGCTTCATTAAGATCATATTAACACGGGTTGATCCGAAAATAAAATTGTTTTCCTCATATATTACGTCAACGCCTAAATGGAATGGAATTTCCGGTTGTGTTATTAATATTGATTGTTTTATCAGTATTGGAATATGAAAAATATAACAAAGAATAACAACGTTTAATATTATAATTAAACGTTGTTATTATATAATTACTTTCGTAATGAATGAATGAAAACTTTTTATTGGTACCTACCACAATATAACAGAAAATATCAAAGAAAACACCTTAAATCTAGAAAGACGTAAAAACTTGCGGCCTTATCGCTAAGAGCGATCTCTTCTAGGCAACCATTAATCAAAAAATTTAAAATTATATTTTATTATGTATACTTACATACCGTGTAATGCTTTTGATGTTGTGCATACTGTAATCCCGCTTTACTTACTTTTTCTATCTCTGCTCAACTAACACCCATGCTCAAGCATGATGTAGGTATATGCTTAAAACCAGCACTGCACATGATATTATGTTCTAGCAGCACAAAGCTGAGCATACTCCTATTATTGTTAGTACTTGTGTTTTTGGGGTATTTGTACCTACCTGCATTAATGTATTATAATAGTCATAATCATAACTAATATTATAAGGTGTGTTAAGTAAATTCATGTTTCCGGCAAAAAGCATATTTTATTTTATTATTTGATGTGATAATTATTAAGTAATAATATACTATTTTTATAAACCGCCTCGGCGGCTTCGCAAGGGTAGTAAGTAGCATATTTTATTTTAATTTAATATCTTAATATTATCTATATAACCTATAGGAGAACCAGGGGGGACCTTAGTTATTATGAATTTAAAAAAATCTATCCCAATCGACTATTTAAAAAATATATGTAGCTAAATTCTTAATGTCGTCTGTATCATACAGAGGACATGTACAGGTGTATAGGGCAAGGCAGTACCTGAATGTAGAGTAAAAAGTCCTATAAGTAAAATCGTAATATTTCCTATAATCCTACTGTTATGTTTATCGCGCGTGTTCATTATCTGTTCGATTATTAGGCGATTACGGTACTCCAGCCACAGACTTAGTGTTACCACAGTGTTACCTATGACGCGATTTAAGGTAAACGTGTTTTATCGTGGCTAAAACTAGTAATAAACCATACAAATAAATGGTATAGTTTCAAACGGAACGGTTAGTGGAAAATGTGGCAACGGAAAGTTGTCCTTGTGCGTTATAATGGTGGCCAAAATGACTCTGATCGAACAGGATGAGAACCAACCTTTCTTGAGAACGCTACGCTTCCTCAACACAGTGTCTGATACAGTAAGGTATCTATTAATGACATAGATTATTTGGATATATAAACCAAACCTGGCATTATCAACATGGGCTATTGCCCGGTTTGCTTTTATAGGTTTAACCTTTGAACCGACCCACATGGATGCTTTTCCAGAAATGTGTTCTCTTGCCTCTGTCTGAGATCTGTAGACCTTATTGCATTTTTGAAAGCGTAGTAAACCATAGTTTCCTATATATTTATTATTTAACACCAGACATGGTTTTAAAAGTTTAAAAAAGAATTACTTATTCTAACTAGACTAGATAATAATATGGCTCGTATGCTTGTAGATAGCAACAAAGTTATCGAGCAGCTTGAAACATCTACCTGCTGCTGTTTATTTTCGTAGAGAGGCTTAAAACGCCTCAAACTACTCTGGTACCAGTGCAATTAACTTCATATAATAAACAATATGACGCAGCTATGTTATTCGCGAACAAAAACTCAACAAAAACCACATAATAATATATGGAATGATCAATCTACAGAACTAGTTACAAACACTAGCACACATGCGAAGCCGTTATTGTATGAAGTAGCTTTGTCAAAAGTATGCCTGTGCCTAGCAACTGCCAGTTTTTCCGACGGTTAGTTAGGCTGAACTCTCGAGATATTTAAGAACATGTCTGCTCATTTCGCACGTCTTTTAGTTTGTGAGTTTGTTAGTTTGTAGCGTACCTACATACAACGTTGAAGCACTTGCTTCTGTGTTAAGTACTTTTATCGAGTTTCTAGTTTAACAGCAAGTGCATATAAAATTGATGGCAAGGCTAACGACTTGTAGTGGTTAGAAAACACGTAATTAGGTAATGCAGTTGGCACTTAATCTTAAATCTTTAGAAAATGTTATTAGAATTACGAAATAATTCAAGAACCGGAATTAAAGCACTTGCCCATACATAACTCTGTCCGAGGACAACGATTTTGTCTTAAATAATATTAATAATGAAAGTGTTGCTGAACTCATTATTGATAAACTCGTATTGTGAAGAGACTATCTAATAAAATATCTAATAAAGACTGGATCCAGACATTTTAGTGTCTCTACGTAGACCTATGTTATATTTCAAACTTTTGAAGTGTCTTTTCTATACCTAATTCATATCCATACTACTTTCTCAATATTATAATATTTTCTAATATTAGGTTTAATATATAATCAATATTTCCACATAGAAGTGGCGTCTAATAAATCTTCTTATCTGTCACTTGACAACATCAGTTGAGAAAACTACTGTGAGTAAACGCTTACGAAACTCACAAACAAAATTGTTATCTTTATCTTTAGTCTTTATGAGATATCCTACCTATATTTTATTATCATAATTTATCAAGATTTAATGTAGGAACGTCATCAAAGCTTCAACTCCAATGCTGCTTTGTGTATTTCATCAATTCTTGTTATCATCATCATCATCATCATCATCTCAGTCCACTGCTGAACATAGGCCTTCCCCATAGATTTCCATCCAGTCCGGTTGAAAGCGGCGGTTAATTCTTGTTATCAATTTCTACATTTATAATATACCATTGGTGCAGTCTTTTAGATGGCATCAAGTTTTGACATTAGTCATGAGTGATAAAATTATCTTTATATTGGTATCATAAGGTTGTATCGATAGTGACTCGATAATAGGGATTGCAATCGGGGTCATTTTCAATCCGGCCGGAGCAGACCGGATTCGCATCGATCCGGCCGGATTGATCAAATCAGCATACTTCTTTTTGTTCCAAATTATTATAAAAAAAATATTGTAATTGTTTATAAAAAAAAGATATAAAAACAACTTCCAATTGCCAATGTTAAAATTAGACGAGCGAACAATTAAAATCTAGTATTGTAGCTAGGTAACCTCTTTCTATATTTCACTTTCACAGATACTCGCAGTTAGATCAATTATTTTAGCAAGTTACTTCATAAAATCTAATGTAATTAACCTTACATAGTTTACTGAGATAAGATCAGAATAAACAATATTAAAGTATTTGAAAATTCTAACATAACAAACAAGGGTCTCATGATTTGATGAATCTGTCTAATGGATAGCACAGTTATTACAATAATAAGCTTGTATTATAATAATTATTACTCTTCAGATTCAGATTATCTTACAAAATAATTATCAAAAAATCAATTAAGATTTTGAAAAAAGGACCCTAGAAAAAAACTATTAATTGTGTCATCTGCCAGTTGACTTCTAATGGATCTACTACTAAATATAGCTTGCTGCCGAAAAGGCCCTTTCAGTTTTTATACTTGTCGGCTTTATTGTCATCTAATAGTACGCTATAATACGTGGTTCCTTGATGGACTTGCCAAAAATTGCTTGCAACGGATCCGGTTAACGTTTAATGTTGCCGGATCCGCCGGATTACCGGATCCGTTTTTCCGGATTGCAATCCCTAGTCGATATGTCATAAAATGGATAAAATATGGTGAAGTGTTCTTGCTGCACGCAGGATGTTTTGGTGTAATATTTCAATATTTCTTATATTAAATGAAATTAATATAATCGAAGGACTTCAGCATTTTTGTAGTTTGATTAGGCCTATTTTATCTTGAAATATTATCGACCTTCAATTTGTAAGAACGTGATTTAATATTAGGCTCTACGTTAGTACTTACTATAATTTATTCTGTGGGCCTTGTCTAATAGAGGTATTATTATTCTTACTTCACATGGTCTCTTTTTCTGCATCTCGTATACCTTATTCCTGGACCCCGTGCAGTTACTTAGTTACTATCTCTGACAACACAACCTAAATAGATGGCGCTATATGGGTATGCTTTCGCCAAGGTTATGAAGTGAATGTTTGCATATTACATGATATATGACATAAACTATGAGTGTGAGCAGGGCCGTCTTAAGACTATTCTGCGCCGGGGTGCGGGACTCAGCCTGCGCCCTCGTTTTGTTTACACTGCAGCGTGGCACGCGACCGACGACACACTGAAGTATGAAAGGGGTCCTAGTCAATCTAGCCTAGTCAATTAAGTGCGAGCGTCCGGACGGCTATGTCAAAGGACGCAACAGACGTACAGGTGTCGCGCCGCGCGCCCATTTCAAATGAATGAACTTACACTTTATTGAATTAGAGATCATTTTGCTTCAAGTGCGAGCGACCGGGCGGCAATGTCAAAGGGCGCAATTAAGGTTAGACCGCACTAGGCGGAACTGCACTGCAGCAGAGCGACGCGACACGACGCGATGCGTAATTTGCGAGTGGTCGGTTTTAAAATATAGCATTCAATGGGTACATATTCAAATGAATACGTTTTTTAATATTCTAATTTAAAAAAAATTACATATATGCACTATGCTTCCATATTCTTTGTTTTTTTTGTGCTTGTGCTAGCTCGAACCTTTCTTCTTACTCGCATAGCAAAGAAGCTATTATACTATTATAATATCAATTTCAACCATCTTGTTCAGAATTTGCCAACCGACTGACATAAAATTTGCTGCGGGCTGTCGCGCCGCTGCAGTTCAAGTGCGGTATATCAAAAAAGGTCGCGCAGTGTCGCGTCGCTCCGCTGCAGTGCAGTTCCGCCTAGTGCGGTCTTACCTTTCAAATGAACTTACACTCTATTGACTTAGAGATCATTTTGCTTCAAGTGCGGGCGACCGGGCGGCAACGTGTCAAACGTACATACATACACTCTCTTTGGATTAGAAATTTTGCTGCGCGCGTGTTGTATTAAATAAAATCGTTATTTGTGTAGTGTAGTACAAGCGCCGAAAGCGTAATAAAAGTAAAAAAAATATTATTGTTGATGACTATTTTTTTTGCTTGCGCATACATATTTGTCGTAAGTAACAAGTATATAAAACTGTGCAATAGCGTTAAGTTCAATGAAATATACAAAAATTCAGCGCTCGACAAGCGCCCCCGGGCGCTCCGCGCCCGGGTGCTCCGCACCCCTTGCACCCCCTGGTAAAGACGGCCCTGAGTGTGAGGTTAAGTGGTATATTACTACCTTAGATGATACTAGGTAGTTTGCGTTACTTCAATCCCAGATTATTGATTATACATAATTGCAAGATTGCAAAAAAAATTAGATTCATCTAATAATTAGATTATTTAAAAAAATATATGTGACTAGCTATGTCCTGCGGTTTCACCTGCGTAGTCTATGTTCCCGTGGGGATATCGGGATAAAAAGTACCCTATGTGTTATTTCAGGGTCTAGTCTAAACTATCTACATAGGTACCTAATTTCAGCCCAACCGGTTCAGTAATTTTGGCGTGAAAAGGAACAAACATACACAAAAAATAATAGCGCTAGATGGCGTTGGGAGTCGATAGAACACGCTGGTGTTTTGTTTACCTGTTACTAAGTTAACTTTTTACATTGTACTGAGATTTAATTTATAAAATTATTAGTTTTTATTAAGGTTATATCTAAAAAGGACTGCCTCGGTGGTGTAGAGGGCATATGCTCGACTGCCAATCAAGAGGTCCCGGGTTAGATTCCCAGGTCAGGCAGTGTTAAATATTGGATTTTTCCATTAGAAATTATCTCAATAACTGTCTGAAGTCTGGAACTGTGCCCGGTAGATGGCAATAGGCCCGCCCCCTATTACATGGGTCATGGGACCAATAACATACTGGCGAAATGTGGGTGTATCTACTATGGGGCTGAGTCCTGGGTACACCCCTGCCTACCCCTTCGGGAAAAAGGTGCGAATGTATGTTATGTTATATCTAATAAGTGCGGTTTATACGTCATTATGATGATACCTATCACGTTTTAAATGAAATGCATAATGTAAAGATGTGGTTTGAAACGATTGAAAATATGAAACGATTTGTTATGGAGCATTTTACATTATTTGAGCTGCATAGATGTGTGTCACTTACTCCTTTAAAGTCAGCCAAACACGCTAGGTTATGAATGAGCGATATGTCTGGACAGGCAAGCCTGTCATGCTTAACTTAGCGTCTATGTGAGAAATCTGCTTTATTTTATCTGCACAGGCATGGAAAACCAAGCAGATTTTTAAAGCCAGCCACACACGCTAGGTTATGCATGACAGTAATGCATGAACAGGCAAAATGCTCATGCATAACGTATGTGTGAGATATCTGCTGGTTTTCCCTGGTTAAGCATGACAGGTTTGCCTGTTTAGGCAATAAAAATTAAGGGACGGAATGTTCTGCTTGATTTTATTGATAGTAAAATGAAATTTATATTTATAATAATAATAATTTTAATTTATTACACTGCTTGAGTTATATGTAGTTCATATGGCTACACTGGTCGAATTTGGGCTATACTGTTCGAGTCAATTCATAATATAGGTTATTGTGACAACCCCTATTGTCAGAGTTTCAGGTCGCCAAGATTCCAAAAAGGCCTCCGACATGAACTAACGACTGCCTCCTACATATCTTAAAGGAAACAGCCGGTATAAGTAATTACATGAAATAGGTGTACTGCCTGCATAATGTGTTAGAATTTTGGATTAGTGATTAGGGTCGTTTCAGTTTTAATGACAAGGTCCACTAGTTTAATGTACCTATTAGTTGTCACGTGGTGTTATAGTCGAGCCCATTCGTCCAATCAACACAGATAATATTGATGTTCCCGGCTCGCCCTCGATTCATATTATGATGCTGGTAGAGACAGCAGATACAAAACGGGAAAGGAAATAACTAAAAGATGATTGAACTCATATTCTAAATAATAACACCTATTCAGTTTACTGGCAAAAAAGTGGTTAAACGAGAAGTATAGTTGGTTAAACCGCTTCATTATAATTTTCTTATTACATAAGAACACACAACACTGTAAAATACAGACTGTAAAATGCCCATAATAGCTCCGAGTGCGACGGTAAAAACTGTTATTATTATTTGGAAATTAATGTTGTTAGTGACCGCTATTATTATGATCGCAGTCTACATTTGGCACGGTCATGCGCCAGTTGATTTGTTTAATAAAATAATTCGCAATTGATTTCATAACATGCCTGTGTAGTAGAAGTTTATTCAAAAATAATGTCCGATTGAGTCGCCTGACCGTACTTAGTAGTGTTTATAAACGTTCGCTCCTTTACTCCATTGCAGGCACGATTCGTGCAGTTGGTTGTTAGTTTAGTAAATTCGCGAGCTAGCGCCGTGCCAGTTCGCAGCGCGTTGAGCGAATGAAGAGACGTCAGGTGATCTCTTCATCCGCCAATCATATGGTGGCGCTACCTTTCCCCCAGCTATCCATGTCAATGGCACGTTCGGTACACCGCAATCTGATGGTCCGATTCGACGAAATGCAAGGTCGTCGAGTCGATTTATGTACAATTTCTCAGGTCCGAAATTGTGAGGATATCACCAGTTTACTTTTCCATTACACACTAGTGTACACTCTCCTATCTTATCGTTGCGATAAATTACCGCCTGTTCGATTGGGTACGCAATCGATTTAATAACAAGACACGTTTTAATATGTATATTGTTTGCAACAGTTATTCTCGCGATACCGTGCGGGCCGCAGCCGTGTACCGCTGCTTCGTCGTTTACAATAAATACTTCAACTACATTGGTGAGATTAGCACCTGACACGTGGAAACTCTCCAATATGATGTGATAATGTGAATTTACGATTTTTCTGTTATGTTTGTAACGCGTGTGTCCTTCCAGCAGCGCGATCGGTATATCAGTGACCTCACGACTCACGTGCGCGTGGTTTTGTAGCCTCTAAATTAATCGTTTAGTGGTCCATTCAGTCTATACTCTATACGAGTACTATACTTCGTAATATAAATTAGTTTTGCTTTCTCGACCGGTTTAAACTGTCCTCTTTTGCTCAAATGAACAATTTCCATTGACCCAGCATTGCATGCCGGCGCGATCATCTGTGCCATGTCTATATTACACTTAGGTTTAGGTATGTGATATACAGTACTTCGACAGTGTGCTTTAAACTGGTTTTATATTGTTATCAATACATTTAACGCGGCTATCCGCGTGTTTATTTCCTTATAGTCAATAGGAATTTGGTGTCATCGAATTCCTTTATCTTTACCGGACTAGGGTCACAGACATTTCATAACAAAGTATCGACTTGTGGTTCAGATATCAGATTCCCGATGTAGTTTACATGTAATAGTGGTGGAATATAGTCCTGTGATACCGACGAAAAGATATTGATTCATAATGTAATCAGCAGGCACACTATGTTTATCTTAGTAATGTCGGCACACCTGTGCAAAGATAGAATCGGCTTATCTAGCTCGTTACTAAGCATTTTTCCGAGTATTAAATTTTGCTAGTGTTAGCAGTATAATGTACTCGTAGAGCAACAATTCAATCTTGAAGTGAATAATTTCCCCTGTTTTTGTGCCAAAAAAACTGGGCCAAGTTAGTCAAATCATAGTTCGTGACATGTGAAAAGACAAGTCGCTGGGTACCAATTACCAATGAAGCATTGAAAATGGTGGACAACGCTTCTTTCGAGTATTCAGACGAATCCAGCGGCTGTAACGGTGCCAAACATAATGGCCGGTAAGTTGTTATTAAGATAGAGCTGTAAATATACCTTGTTTTCCCTACTGCTTCCTCCGCTCTAGAACTGCATTGCAAGATAGCTCGAAGAATCACTTTTATTGAACTTGAGGATTGCATTTAAGTCTCTAGAGATTATATCCGGTAAGAAATCAGAGGAGGTTGTATCTACTCGTATGCATAACGGTTCCTCAAATGGAAAATTTTACAGTCCCGCTGATTTATTCCTTGTGGAATTAGGTCACCATTTCACAATGGTATAACGGGTAAATAAGTCTTTTTGATGTTTTTGAACTTGATGAAATTGATGTCGCATGCATAAACCAAATGGTAATCTGTAAAAAACATGACACTCCTTGGGATATCGGAATGTATGCAGTCCTTTCATATTAAAATGCAATAACTTGCGTAGAAACGAACGTCATCCAATCTTTTATGTATTCAGGCTATCTGGATATCAGCTTCAGTAATATCCAGTATAAGGAAAATTTTCAAAGCAATATAGTTTTCCCTTTAGTTTGGACACATAAAACGTAAAGCTTGTATGGTTTTGGCTTGGTCAGTGTTTTCATTTGTGTCGGTCGGTTGATGTGAATACAATGGGATATATCCTCTATAAAAAGTACGTCATTTCATACTAGTTTTTTTTGTGTAGTTTTGAATTGACCATATTCAATATTTCATAATAATACTAGCTGTGCCCCGCGGTTTTACCCGCGTAGTCTATTCCCGAGGGAATATCGGGATAAAAAGTCTAAATTATCTTATTTATATTATATATTATATTATATAGTATAAATTTCAGCCCAATCGGTGTAGTTTAGGCGTGAAAGAGTTACAAACATCTCTCCATCCATCCATACAAACTTTTGACTTAATAATATTTATGTGATTTTAGGCTCTATCTAAATTTTACCTTTAATTTTGTTCCCAAATGAATATGATAATTTATTTTGTAACGTATCGTAACGTTAGTTAATTAAGTTCAGTCGGCAATGAAGATCATGTCGCCTTCGCTGATTGTCTCTTTCCACTTGTCAAGATCTTTTATACCTATTGCTGTTATGCTTTTATAATATTCTTTAACGAACAAGGGCTTTAGAGTAGGAAAATTTAAAATGGTTCTGCAATTTATCCTAACAATATATGTATCCGATCACATTATCGATTTTCGTTATAATTCAATTATATTAGTAACCTATTGAGGTTACTAAGGTAAACATATAGTATAGTACATCATTATTATACACTGTTCGATTTTCCCTTCTTTTTTCCGCATACGTGCAAACGGTGGAATGATCTGCTTGATGCGGTCTTCTTCTCGTTGAGCTACAACATCAAAAAGCTCTTCAAAAGGAGTGAATAGAGTCTTGAAGGGTTGGCAACATACTGCCAACTTGGTGTTGCAGGTATCCATAGGCGGCGGTAACCGCTCACTATCAGGCGGCAGCTTGTTTGCCACCTATGGCATAAAAAAAAAAAGTTAATGCATATACCTTGTTAAGTATGCTAGTAGGGTTCCATTCCTAGATACATGAACAAAACGCTATCGCAGTCTAAAAACATAGTGTCCAGTTGCAAACATGTTAAAAATCACAATATTTTTTCGTATCAAATTACGGTTTTGGGATATTTCCCTATACCCCCTTAAATTTTATGATGCCTGGCCAACGGGAAGTATCCTAGAGATGTTAAGCCCGTTGCGCAAAGTATGAAAATGTGCGGTAAATTGGCTGTAAGTATTTTCTGATTGCGTTGACTTAGTTGATTTTTTTTACAGCAGCAAGGGACCATAGACCTGAGTTGTTCATATGAGTTTCAACTTGATTTCACTTGATTTCCTCAACTCGTTCTCGAGAAAAAGGCTCTTGACACGCGGACAGACACACAAACGGACAACAAAGCGATCCCATAAGGATTCCTCTTTTCCTTTTGAGTTACGGAACCCTAAAAATAAATAAATAAATATATTATTATTATTACTCGTATTTTGATTAAAATTAATAAGCTTTTTCTATAAATAACTGCTCGTAAGTTGTAAGTAAGTTGCCTGCTTAACCTGCTTAACGGTGGGTATAAAATATTGGATTTTTCCATGAGGAATTATCTCAATAACTGCCTGGAGTCTGGAACTGTGCCCGGTAGATGGCAATAGGCTCGCCCCCCTATTACATGGGACCAATAACATACTGGCGAAATGTGGATTTATCTACTATGGGACAGAGTCCTGGGTACACCTCTGCCTACCCCTTCGGGAAAAAGGCGTGAATGTATGTTATGTTATGTTATGTTTATAAAATATGTATATTACGAGTGCCTAGGTGGTTTTGCGATAATGGTTTGTGCATGGGTAATTAAGAATTTATTGTTAGGTTTTTAAAATCGCTAATACCTTATATTATGTTATATATTAGAATAGATTAATCTTTATTTCGACCATTTTTTACGTAACATTACACAATACAGAACATCTTAAAATTAAAGTTATACTTAAGAGCGTACATGGCCTTGTAGTAATTTGATACAATCCTATGAAAACTTACCAAATCGTTGTTTTGTATTTCCCTGTTTCCTCCGAATATTATAAACCCTTTCTATAAATTTATATCCTGATATTTTTATAGTGAAGTATCCTAACTCCCTGTCATTTTAATTTTTCTTATAAACCCTTTGGTTTTCTCATAGTTAACTTCCAAAGATCACAGTTTTACAAGCGTGATTGGACGTTCACTACAAAAAATGTAGTTTATAAACCAAAATAAAATGATAGGACCATACTTTACTTCAACTTTAAAACATCATGGTGTAAATATATTAAATAGGTTTACTGTATTCGGAGGAAACAGGGGAATACAAAACATCGATTTAGTAAATTTTCCATAGGATTGTGTCAAACTGCTAAGAGGCCTCTTTCCTGTTAAATAGTCTGATATTATGATGGAACTAAACTGAACATTACATCTACAAAAAAAAAGTTCGAATATTTGTTTATCTGGGAATAACAGTTTTCTTCACGAGTTTGCATGCGCTATAGTTCGCAGAGCCTGTGTTCAGACTCGCCAAGATAAAATTCACGTACTGTATCGATTATCGATTCATTTTTATCGATTCGACAAAAGGATAAATTATGGCAAATTAATAATATTATTTATGATAAATGTATGTCTACTACACATAACATCTACGCATTTATATGCATAGTACAACTAAGACCAACTGGGAGGGCTATTACAAAATTTTCGATAGCAATACGACAGCAGTGCGAGCAGGCGTAAATTGCATCGCTGCTGACGCATTGTTACAGCAAAATTCATAATAAGCCTGCCGTGCTTGAGATGCAACAACTATAAAAAATTATGACGTCATTGTTTCAGACAAGCAATCAAGCCGTTATCAGGTTCTGCCCCGTCGGTGCGCGTGCCGAATCTGGGAACCAGTGGCGATGATGCGAAGGAAGCTAAGCAGCCGAGTAAGGCGCGCCAGAAGAAGTTCCAGCGGCATTTCCCGCAGGTCGGGCCTGAGGAGAAAGTGCTCAATTGTAAGACAAATATTTTATATTTTTAATACACTAACTAAACTAAATTCTTTTTCATAGGTTATTCTTTTTTTATAATAGGTTGTAGAAGGTACTGGCATTATTATTATTGCTACAATTATTAATTAAGGACCTTTGTACCTGCATTCCTGTGAATAAAATGATTGAATTTGATTTTTACACTAACGAGGCAGTTCATTAGTTAGGCAACAATTTCAATTATTTAGCGGTTAATGTATGTAAGATCAAGCCAGTCAGTCAATGATGTGTATTTCCCATTGAGGCAACAAAAAATCTTGTTTAACTACTTATTTGACCTTCGACGCAAGAATGATTGCAGTATCGGTTGAGAAATACTGTAATTTCTACCTTTCTAGCCTAGATCAAAATTTTGTATTAAAGTTTTGTACCTGATACTAGGTAGACTATATCTTTATGCAATTCATTCCTACAATTTTCATTACGACAAAGGTTCTGAAAAATACACAAATTACAAAGGCCAAGGCCGAGAAAGAAATTATGGCTGTAATTCGAGTACTGGTTATAGAACAGAACCATGTCAGAATGCATATCGCGATTATTATGAAGTATAATAAACTGGTTATTAACTGAAGTTTCTCTGTACAATAGAATTGCTGTACATTTCCGTGAAGAAAGCTGTTTTAAATACTTTATGAGAGTTGATAACTACCAACCTAATTCTACTGTATTTGCAGAGAATATAATTCAATTACGAAGTACTCGCCTGATATCGATATATTTGGTGACTCTTAAAAACAATTTAAAAATAGTATAATCGCAGTTTACTCAAAATCTAATCAAAATTTGTAATATCTCTTATATCTTCTTTTTTAACTTTTTCCCAATTTGTACAAGTTATTTTTTGTTTTTAATAATAATTATTAGTATTCTTTTTTATTTTATAACACGTCAATCATACGCGCGCGAATGTTGTGTCTACCTATAATTGGATAGGAATCTTGAATTGGTTTCTTTATGTAACTATTTTTGTATATTATGCGATAGTTAATTATTGGTTATTTTTATTAATTTTATTAATTGTTGGTTGCTCTTAATAAATAAAATAAGATAAACATTGTTAGAGCCTTAGATGACGCACTCTAGCGCTTGTCACGTATACCTAATATATTATATGAATATGGCGATCAAAAGGTTAAAGAGTACCTTAAAAGATCTCAAATTATAAGTTAATTGCCATGACGCAAACCACTCTAGTTTAAACTATTAGCTATAACTTCTTATGACGGTGTTAAACTTGAATAATAAACCAGAACTCTAGTAACTTGCGGTAATGGCTTATTTCCATTTGTCCCTAATGAGAATGAGCTTAAGGGTGTGCCGGTGATTTGAATCTAAATTAGTTTTATTAGTTCACTAATTATGTAGTTAGATTAGATTCTAGAACGAACCGAACCTTACGAACCGATCACATAATAATAATAATAATATTATTCATTATAATTCAGTCAAAAACCATACATTTTCGTTTATAATGCATTAAAATATTAAAACTGCCTCGGTGGCGTAGTGGGCGCATGCTCGACTACCGATCAGGAGGTCCCGGGTTCGATCCCCAGGTCAGGCAGTGTTAAATATTGGATTTTTCCATTAGGAATTATCTCAATAACTGCCTGGAGTCTGGAACTGTGCCCGGTACATGGCAATAAGCTCGCACCCTATTACATGGGTCTCAATAACATGCCGGGGAACTGTCGGTAGAGTAAAGGCACATAATAAATAATGTACTAACGTACAGAAAAATCACTTTCGACCAAAAGACCTGTTTAGGTACAATAATATACCTACTCTTCCTGCTAGCACATGAAATTGAACATGAAATCGTGGCCGATCATACGAGTAACCTACTGTGGAGTGACACCCCTGGTCCTGGTATAGGGTAGAGCAAAAAAAAACAATTTTCTTTAAATATTAACGTAAGGCTTTATGGATAACAAGTCTGATGATGATGAAGATATTTGTCATTATATTGCAGACTACTCGTGCGCGCTGGTGGGCGATCTTCTTCTACAAGGCCACCTTTACATCACCAAGAATTATTTCGCGTTCTATTCCAATGTATTCGGATATGTCACCAAGGTAAGGAATTAAGTTTTACCAACCCACTGAAAATAATTAAAAAGTGTGTTACTACTGGGAATTGGGAATTCAGTCTAGTTTTGTTCCAAAAGGTTCTATATTTATGTGACATTCTAGGCGATACAACCTTTCGCTTTTTTAATATTTTACAATTATGAAAAGATGTACATAGCAATGTAGATAGCAAAACTTAAGGGTTTAAGTACTAAGGGTTAAAAAATGTCTACTTTCCATACGAAGTGACCGTGAAGCTTAACCATTTTTATCAGTAATTCGTTCTTTTATAAGCCGTTTAGTGTGCGGGTAAAACAACCCTTATGTACTCGTATATAAACACCTTATAAAATAGTTGACTGCCTCGGTGGTGTAGTGGGCGCATGCTCGACTGCCAATCAAGAGGTCTCGGGTTCGATCCCCAGGTCAGGCATAGTGTTAAATATTGGATTTTTCCATTAGGAATTATCTCCATGACTGCCTGGAGTCTGGAACTGTGCCCGGTAGATGGCAATAGGCTCGCCCCCTATTACATGGGACCAATAACATACTGGCGAAATGTGGGTGTATCTACTATGGGACTGAGTCCTGGGTACACCTCTGCCTACCCCTTCGGGATAAAGGCGTGAATGTATGTTATGTTTTTTTTATGTTATAATATAGTGAGATGGGAAAGAGGGATGGGAAGTTGCGTATGATTCTCGATAGACCTCGCGTAAGCTTACTTAAAAGTACTTTTTAAGTGTGTATTACTTATACCAAATCCGTCCGCAGGCCATATTTCATAAGACTTTACGCCAACCCACTTAGTGACCTTTTAGCACTTTCGTGACTAATATATTAGACGGCGACTTGTGATTGTGTTATTTACACGAGAACCGTAACACATTAATTTGCTTGTTAATTATAACATGGTTGTTTATCTACAGAGTACCAGCTTTTTTTCTAAAAATATAATGGTTTGTTTTTGTTATTATAAAGTTTTTGCAACTACCTTGGTACCCCTTTAATAAAAATATTAATAAAACAAAATCCTACGAGTTTCTTTCATTATTTTCTTAGTAGGTATACATTTGTAGTGGTAGGCCTCACTTGCAGGGGGCCGCCTGAGGAAGTACCACACCTTTGCCAGTTATTCATCCGCCAAGCAGTAATATGCAATGTTACCAGCGAAATTACTGGGCATGACAAGTTTCAACAACTGGCATAACTGGGTGACAGGCGCAGTGCAGTGCCGCGCAGAATTTTTAATATTAAAACACTGGGTAGAACTGTGTCTCATATGGGCTTACCTTAATCATGATGCTTACCATCAGGCACCCAATTTGCTCGTCTTGCCACTCACTATCATAAAAAACATACTCATTTCTGAAGGGACGGTAGAATAGTTACAATCATTTAGATCCCATGTAAGGTCGTGCTTTCGACCGACCTGAAAACTTTGTTCATCGGTACATACAAACATACAATACTTACATACATACAACAAACATACAAACGAGGCTCTGGATCCCACTCATGCCTAATATTCTGGGGAAATGGTCTAATTACATAAATGATAGACCTGTTACCGACTAACACCACACGTTTTGTCCAGTAATTCCTGGGGGTTTTGCTGCTTAGGTCGTGTCGAGGTGGTAGTGTGTTGTTGTTATGGACATGCATACACTACCTAAATTATGTCCATTCGATGGAGTATATATAACGTGGAACTCTTCAGCTACGAGGGCAAATGCCGTGGCCTACGTCAACGCTGCTTTTATTTATCATCTTTCATAGATGTATAAAGCGAATGATAGTTGGAACCAATTCGATCCGAAAAATATTAAACCCACACCTAACCTCGTAAAAATTCATTCGCCTTCTTCACTCGGCCCGTATCCACCTACTGCAGTGTATAGACTTCCTCTTGATTACGTCACTCTTTCCAGTCCTGTGCGATTCTCATCCAGCCATTTCCGAAAAATTTGAAGACCTATTATTATTCGACTTGTCTTTGACTTTGGAATTCAATGTATTTTTCTTTCCCCAGCTGTTAATACCAACGACATCAGTGTTAAGGATAACAAAAGAGAAGGTGGCTCGTATAATACCTAACGCAGTAGGCGTGTGTACGCGGGATGAGCGACATGTGTTCGGCTCGTTGCTGTCGAGAGACTCTACGTACAAACTGATGACGCATGTGTGGAAGTCTGCCAGAGGGCCCGAGCTGGTGCCGCCTAGTAAATCACAGGTAAGGGAACTGGATCACTGGTATTTTTTTTTAAAGTTGTCCCGGTTGTCACCACTGGTGACGTCACTGGTGACAAATGAGACATTTATTTTCAAATCCCAGTTGTCTCCAGATGTGACGAAGGAAGCGGTGATCATAGCATCTAATGTATCTGTATTATTCACATTGCCCGACGATGAAGTAGCAGCGTATGTTTGACGCGATATCAAACATTATAATTATCAAATCGATATCGATTCTATCTAGCTAACCTACCCCCCACACAGTTGATCTTTGACATATTATCGAATCGTTATCGATTAGTTCCGTCGACCATGTATAAGCAGCTTAACAACATTAGGTTGTGTCGCACTATTTGTATACGTCCTTATTTCCAGGAGCTCCGTGCCTCAGAGATAGAGTTGGACGCGTCAGAATATTCGCCGGAAGATGACAGCAGTTCCGCCGGAGGGGACAGACTCGACGCTCCTCAACCCACTGTCAGGAGGGAGTCGGAGGCTATCATTGCAACAGGTAATTCGTAATTTCATATTATTATTGTCGATGTTATTATTGTTTACTAATCCCCACACTTATGTATGGTTCTGACTGTTGGGTCTCTATGGTCAGCCAGTCGTGCCATTTTAGTCACTTTCTGACTGGCCCATTCACTTGATTTCCTGCCTAAACTCTTCTTTCAATGTCACAGTCATACATTCCATACCCTGTAAACTTAGAGCCCTATGAACCCCCACTGTTACAAATAACTCAAGATTTTCCCAATAGAATTAGCCAGAGGTAAAGAATACAACTATAACTACGTAAAGAAGCGACACTCAGCTTCCCCCGCCATTAGGGTCTAATCACACTTATCAGTTCCGTTCACCTGAACGGATGTGTACGCGTTATGTTTTCTACGTAGTACTGCCCTCCCGAACTTAAAGTGCAGTAACAGCAAAAACACGATTTTGAGAAAACCGCGCGTAAAGAGTAGAAACTAAAAAAAATGCCAAAATATCTAACTAAATAATATCTTCTGTGCAAAGTAAGAAACGATAGGTAAAAAACCATAACTTTTTATGTTGTTAGATTAATTTTGTTTTAAAATACAATAACTATAGCCATTTAATGTTTTTGGTCCCTCTTACTACAAGTTATAAAAATAAATAAACCGTTGGAAATCTAATTAAAATGCAGTAAATTTTACTCTTACTGCACTTTCGACAGCGACATGTAATTTTTTACTAACTAAAGTGCAGTATTAGTGTGAAAATACTGCAGTTTATAAGGTTTTTATAAATAAAATACTCAAGTTCTCTAAGTGTAGTAAAATAAAAATACCTCTAAATTTATTAAAATTTTGTATTTCTCGCATAATAATTAAACTTAAATGCTACATATAATACTGAAATTATTTAACGAAACATTGTTCTTGAATGTACGTTTAAAATTACCAGTTTTTTTGACAATCTTAACAATAAATACAACAATAAAAATAATATAATAATCAGAGTCACGCGTAATCACAAATCTACGAATTAGTATGTATGTGATTATGAATGATTCTGATTATGTATTAATGAATATATTATTTAAATGCAAACAAAATTAACTAAAACATAAAATTTTACTTCTTCACTAAATCCGTATTCATTTCTTACAATATAATATCAGAAGTCAGAACATTGGAATGCAGTAACATTATAAAATCTATCCTTCATTAAAATTTAACTTTAGCACAATATCACATCAATTATCATATTATGTTCTATTTAAACCCACCATTTTTTGCCAAATTCATGTCCTTCGAGGTAATTTCATGCATCCAGATAGATTTTTCATTTAGCTGTTTTTTCAATTTTGTAGAATGGCTTATTGGTTCAGCCGCAGATGCAGCCGCTGATGTAGATGCAGTCGCTAGTGGTACTTAAGAATGTAATCCCGGTGATAAGGACTTGTTGTTTTAAGCCTCTGCACCATCATTATAACTTAACCTGCAATATTTTACCTACATTAGTTAAACCTATTCCTAATGGCTAAGTTACTACACATGTATATATTTAATATCAAATGTTTAATGAATAACTAGTTTTTATTTCCACTTGAATATCTCATAAAATACATTAAGGAATATCGCTAGACAAAGAATGAAAACAAATTAGTGATTATATTGTATATAAAAAATCCCGACTCTATAACATAATCGTGTTAAAATTATTTAATCCAATATGCGTCTAAGATCCCTATCACAGCCTTTAGCTAAGAACCATTTCGATCACGTTAGCTTTCAAACGAAGAAAACCTCATCTAAATGGGTCCAATCGTTTTGGAGCTGCGATACCACAGACAGAAACACAGATACTCTTTCACTCTATTTTGTGCGTTGGGAATCAATAAAAAAATACCTTGATAAAAATTGCAAAGTGTTATATCTGATCTTCATAACACATAGCTAGTAAGAGTAAATAATTAAAAATCATGGCTGCTCTGCCTAAAGCGAAAGATTTACACATTTGAAATCGCCATGAAGCCACTGTATTGAATTTTTTTGTAACAAAATAAAGCTCGGGATGATGTAACGATTCTAACGAAACCTGTCCCATATTATATAATTATGGTGGTGAAATAAACTCACATACATACATGGACATGAAACTACAAACATTGGTACCAAATTTATAATACATACTTTCTAAAGCAAACTTTGAAACCTGTATTCAGTCTGCTTACTGTAATTTCTATTAATTAATTACACTACTTAAATTGGTATAAACAAATAAAAAGAATATTTAGTTAACAAACACTTACCTCAGCGCTTTCCAATCAATTACACAGCACCACGTCAGCGACGTCAGCGACGCAACTGACAGAACTTAGTGCATTATTTTGCAGTATTGTGCGAGCCCGGTTTAATTACGTATGAGGTTACCAACTAAAACGCAATATTAGGGAATATTACTTGTCTTTCGCTACATTAGGGTAGCATGAATCCATGGATTAAACTAACTAATATGCAGTAAAATATGTAAACACTGTAAATTATTTAGTTTTTTACAAAGTACTATATACAGACTAACAAGTTAAACTACAGTAATAATTTTTTAATACTTCCTTTTATTTGGTTTTGTACAGGATTTATAAAATTCCACACAAGTTAAAGCGCAGTATTTGTCGTATGTACGTACTAATACTGCACTTTAATTGGGGATACAAATAAAAAGCATTTTTTTTAAGCAACTGCAGTAAAATCAACTTGTATGGAGGCAAATAATACTGCACTTTAATATGTTTGTTTATTTCATCTTCTAAATAAAACTACCACCCAAAGTGTTACAAAGTATGATGAAATACTGCATTTTAGCTGGGGAACTCAAAGAAATCATATGTAGTAAGTATTTTACTGCAATTTAGCCGGTAAACCCTGTATATTTTTTATAAATTTGTCTTTTTTTTGCAATTTATAAATTCGAAAAATATTTTTTAAAAATACTGTATGCGCTAGTTATTGTATTACGTAAAATCTTTGGGGAAACTACTACGATTGGCAAAACAACACGGAAAGGAAGGAATAGAAAGGACTCACGTGCCTTGTCTCCAGATTCTCTCGAACACACTGCAATCCAGTGAGGTGTGGGATCCCACTAATAATTCAATAGGTTCTATCGGCGGCTAGTTTAACAAAAACACCATCAAAAACACTTCACAGATCTTATGGGCACTCTCTCGTTTATAATAATAAGAATGCGATCAATCTTGTAGCGATGTCGTACCAATACTGAACCAAGTGACGGCTCACACTTCTTTCGTCCAGTTCTACCCGCTTTTATTCTTTTCGACGAGTGCGAAAGGGATAAGGAGCGGTAAATAGTATGTAGGATGAGAAGGACGGGTAAAAATTGTAATGCCAAATTCGTATTCAAAATTAAAGGTTCAAATAGTCTTTTCGGCGTTTACATCCCCCTCGGCTTGACAGGACGAAAGGCCTTCAATATTACAAGGCATACACAAACAAAGGTCACTTTAGCGCGCATATCCTAAGGTGCGTTAAGCTGAAGTATCTCTAAGGTTGCAACTACAAATAATAGGTAATCTATAACAGATAGCCAGTACTTATAATGCTTATATTATTTATAATAAATACTAATTAAATTTCTAACACTAATTCCTATAGCTAAGTTAGAGTTGTGGACTGTATATTCTTATTGGGTCGGTAATGGGTAAACCTTTACCGCCGGACGACGATAAACGCCGGTTTTCGTACGGACATCCAAGACTCTCACAACTGAATCTTTGCCTTCGAACGTACGTTCGACCACTCCAATAGGCCAATTAAGAGGAGCACTGTTTTCTGACTCGAGCAGAACGACAGTACCCTTTTGGATAGAAGCAGTAGGCTTCGTCCATTTTTGTCGCACTTGAAGAGTGTGTAGGTATTCGACCTTCCATCTCTTCCAAAATGATTGGACTAGATGATCTACAACACGCTTTCGGTGCAAGAGATTGACGTTTTCATTAGATAAATCCTCAGCGGGCAATGATTTTAAAGGGGTAAAGACCAGAAAATGCGCAGGAGTCAACGCTAATGGCTCTGCGGGATCACTACTCAAGACTGACAGAGGTCGAGAGTTCAAAATGGCTTCTATTTGAGTAAGAACCGTTAGCATCTCTTCATAAGTTAAGAGTTGGTTACCTACTACCTTAGCGAGTATAGTCTTCACCGAGCGAACGTTAATTTCCCATAAACCGCCCATGTGCGGAGCTGCCGCTGCATTTTGCTTGAATTCTATGCGATTGTCGCGTAATTCGTTCGCGAACTTGTCACGATACTCTTCCGAGTCAAGTAGTTGGTACATGTTATCCAGATAGGACTTAGCACCAATGAAATTAGTCCCTCTATCAGAATAAACGGTACCAATTGGCCCTCTTCTCGCTAAAAACCTCCTGAATGCATTTAGAAAACATTCACTACTGAGTGACGACGCAAGTTCGATATGGATCGCCTTAGTAACGAGACACACAAATAGTGCTATGTAGGCCTTCACACTACGTATGCCTCGTCCCCGGTGAATGACAATAGCTAAAGGACCGGCGTAATCGACGCCTGTATGACAGAAGGCCTTAGCTTCAGTCACCCGACATGCAGGTAAACTTGCCATCATGGGAAATTGATTAGTAGGTCGCACTCGAAAGCAAATATTGCATTTCTGTACACGAGATCGTACAATATTACGAGCCGACATAATCCAGTATTTTTGTCTAAGAAGTGACATTAAAAGTTGCGGTGATAGTAATCTATAATTAGATTAACGATATGATCGTGACGAGGGAGAAGAATAGGATGTTGACTATCATATCCTAGAGGAGCATTAGTCAAACGACCGCCCACGCGCAATACATCATTTTCGTCAATGAATGCGTTGAGTTTGCGAAAGGCTAGCGGCAATAATTTACCCGCCTTGCAATTCGCAATCTCCTCGGCGAAATAAACGCTTTGAAGAGTTTTAACTATCTCAAGTTCGGCAATATCAAAATGAGAAACCTCAAGTTTTGACGGTAATTTTTTGATAAAACGCAAGATGTAGATCACTATTCGAAGCAATCTACTCAGAGTTGAGACTCGATTAGCGAGCTCTACCAACGGGGGTAGTGGTGGGGCAGACGATTCAGTCGTCGCCATTACACTCACCTTGGCTTCAGGAATATCACCTGAGAAATCAAAATCGTTATCTATTGGCCATTCCGAGCGAGGTTGATAAGCGAACCCTGGCCCATTGAACCATAAAGGATGTACAAGTAGCTGAGCAGGGGTTAATCCTCTGCTTAAACAATCCGCAGGATTATCCTTACCAGCAATGTGATGAAAATGGCTGGGTTCGAGCTTCTCATGGATTTGTGACACCCTATTTGCAACGAATGTCTGCCAGCGTCTGGGTTCTGAATGAATCCACGCGAGAGCTACCATACTATCGGTAAATGCATAGACCGAGCACGTGGGCAACGCGTAGGTATCTATCACCACTCGCATGAGCTTACTTAAAATCAGGGTTGCACAAAGTTCTAACCTCGCGACTGTCACGACCGATTTAGATGGCGCAACACGCGATTTGGCACATACGAGGTTGACCACGGTATGATCCATCTTGGGGAAGTACACATGAACGTATACGACACCACCATAAGCCCCTTCCGAAGCATCGGCGAACCCCAATATGGATATGACACAATCGTCGGTGACACCTATGTGTCGCGGCAATTTAATGTTTTGTAGTAAAGGCAACTCCGATTCGAAATCTTGCCATAACTTAATTATATGAAGGGGAGGGCTATCGTCCCAATCTACGCCTGCGGTCCAAAGCGATTTTACGACAAGTTTGGCTAATAGCGTGACGGGCGCAATGAAACCCATTAAATCCCACAGGCGGGCTATTCGAGAAAGTATGGACCTCTTTGTGCACGGGCGCGGTTCGAGGTTGACACTAAACGCGAATACGTCTTCAGCCGGTAACCAATGCAAACCTAATATTTTTAACTGGTCGTCTGGACTGAACTCGACGGCTTCAGAAACGCGGTGGTCGGCAGGAATACTTGCCATTACCTCGGGCGAGTTACTCGAAAATTTGACCAGTTCGAATCCTCCAGTTGCGAACATTTTAATCAGCTGATCGGATAAATCGATACCGTCTTCTATCGATAAGCAACTCGTAGCTAAATCGTCCATAAATATCTCTCGTTGTGCGACGTGACTGGCCGTCGGATAGCGAGCACTCTCATCCTGTGCCAGTTGACGAACGGATCGCACGGCTAGGAAAGGGCTACAGCATAACCCGAACGGAACACGCGTCATTTCAAATACCTGAATTGGACCATTAGGGTCAAATCGGTATAATAATCTTTGAAAACACCAGTCGTCTTCATTTATTAAAATACGTAAGTACATTTGACGAATGTCAGCACTTATTGCAATAGGCAGTAATCGAAACCGCAATAATATTTTAAACAAATCATTTTGAAGATTTGGTCCAGTATGTAAGATGTCATTTAATGACATTCCATTCGTCGTCGGGCTACTTGCATCCAACACCACACGTAGACGAGAGGTCGTCTTATCGGTACGTACTACACCATGATGTGGTATTACATAATGCGGCTTATTATATTCCGCAGCGGCACTATCTATTACTCGCAAATACCCTTTATCTAAATATTCAAGAAATACATTATCGTATTCCCTTTTAATTGAAGGATCAGCCAATAATTTCCGCTCTAATGACAAATACCTACGCGTCGCGGTACCCATGGAATCACCCAAGCACGAAGTATCCCTCTTGAATGGCAGCGATACTACGAACCGACCTGAGTCATCGCGCCGAGTCGTGCTAACGTAATGCGCCTCACACTCTCGTTCATCAGGTGACAATAAATTATCAATATTATTAGGTACTTCTTCTAACTCGAAAAAACGACCTATTTTCTGATCAATCGACTCATCAATTGTGCAATAAGATCGAACGACGTTGCAGGTAGGATTAGTCACAGGAGCTTGACCGACGACCAAATACCCTAGTAAGGTTTCGATACCTACAGGTTCACCCGGGTCCCGTGATACGGTGTGCGGGCGCAAAATACGTGCGAAAAGATCCGAGCCTAAAATGAGGTCTACACCGGACGGCGAGCTAAAGCGACTATCAGCTAAAGGCAGATTTTGCAAATAATCTAGTTGCGCGGTATTAATAGTTGTAACCGGCAGAGTATCAGTAATTCGACTAACTACTAAAGGCTGAATAGTAAACTTCACTTCGTCATTATGTCGAGAATGAATGGTAAGGCAAGTGATACCTACGATAGGGTTGGTGACGTCACCCACACCCGAGACGTATTTATTTGCAGTTGAGTGCAACGGTAAATTCAGGCGTTGACAACATTCTGTAGTAATAAAGTCGCGCTGCGACGCGCTATCTATTATGGCGCGAACTATAGATAAATTACCCACTTTGTCAACCACGTGACATTGCGCCGTCCCTAGTAAGACAGAAGTCGCGGGTTTAATATCAGCTGCACCGACAGCGGCGCATCTCACACCTACAGCACACAAGGTAACCGGACGGTCGGCGCTGCACTTAGCGCCGTCGCCGTGCGTGCTAACAGGTGGCGCGAGCTTGGTGCGTTCGTCACTCGACGACAGAACGCTTTGTTTCTTTACATTATTGAAGGAGGCGGCAACGTTCCGACTCAGTGCGGAAGTGCCATTATCCTTCGACGTGGTTGCAGTCCTATGATAGGGAGTACCTTCGTCATTAAAATGTAAAAGACTGTTATGCCTACGAGAACACGTAGAACAACGGATGGATTCTTTACAATTAGGTAACGTGTGTTTATTAAAACAATTGACACACAAATTATTACGCTTGATGATCGCATATCTAGTATGAGGAGACGATGACAGGAATGCGGGGCATTGACCCAACGTAGTGTGGTCAGTCTGTCCACAGCAATTACATAATATAGAATGTTCCTGCACGTTAACAAATGTTTTGACGTTATTATTAGATCGTGACCCATAGGATTTATTTGACTGAGTAGCATTATAATCCGCATTCTTACGGACGGGCGCTGACTTTACGTTTGTTGTCGTAGCGTTATAAGCGCGTTGCAATAAATGCGCATGATTACGAATGAATTCCACGAATTCGGAACAAGTTGGCATCTTATCAGTGTCACTATTATTTAAAGACATTTCAAAAGACTTAACTGTATCGAGATTAATCTTTTTGCAACCGATATGAATAAATAATAAATCTTCCAAGCTAGTAATTTGCAATTGATGCAGTGCTGAAATAATAGAAGAAAACTTATCAATAAAATCTCCTAGACCCGTAGGTGTATTAACAGCAGCTGGAAGGTTCATTAATTTATCTAGGTATGTCGCGGCCAACAAACGTTTGTCATTATACCTATTTAATAAGGTATTCCAAATAACTTGGTAGTTTTCGGCAGAGGGCAATATGCCTTGGCAGATTGTCTGCGCTTTGCCAGTCAATTTACCTACCAAATATGCTACTTTTTCACCGTCAGAAAGCTGAGAATTTTCATGAATGGCCGTACGAAAGGTTTCGTAAAACATGGGCCAATTTTCAGGGTCCCCAGAAAAAGAACACAACTCCAACTTAGGTAATCGAATGTTCTTAATATTACTTTCTTTAATACCTACTGAATTTTCTGTGCATTGATTTTGAGTTAATTGTTTAACCTTGTACTTAATCTTTGCGTAAAGTTGTTCGAAAACTATCAGTGCTTGATATGAATTAGATTTTTGTTCATCACCCTCAATTGACGATTCGTAGTTACATTTTAAATCGAGCGTTTCAATATACTTAGCGTGAATATCATTTATGGTATAACTCGAAGCAAGAAACGACTCGACTTGCGCGGGATTATGACTATCTAATGAACTTATAGAATCATATATCGACTGAATATGTTCGAAATAGGCAGACAATTTATTCTGCAATCTATCGATTTGTTTTTCCGTTTTAGTAGTCATTTTATACGAGATAATTAATTATGTACCGTGTACTAACTTATGATAAGCTATAAGTACTGGCCGGAGAATTAAATTACCTATTTGTACAAAATGGCGGCTCAATGAATATGCACTTACGCGTGAGCAACACCAATATAATTTTACGAAATACGATGATATCCTAGGCCGAAGTGACCAAAATATGTATGCGCTAGTTATTGTATTACGTAAAATCTTTGGGGAAACTACTACGATTGGCAAAACAACACGGAAAGGAAGGAATAGAAAGGACTCACGTGCCTTGTCTCCAGATTCTCTCGAACACACTGCAATCCAGTGAGGTGTGGGATCCCACTAATAATTCAATAGGTTCTATCGGCGGCTAGTTTAACAAAAACACCATCAAAAACACTTCACAGATCTTATGGGCACTCTCTCGTTTATAATAATAAGAATGCGATCAATCTTGTAGCGATGTCGTACCAATACTGAACCAAGTGACGGCTCACACTTCTTTCGTCCAGTTCTACCCGCTTTTATTCTTTTCGACGAGTGCGAAAGGGATAAGGAGCGGTAAATAGTATGTAGGATGAGAAGGACGGGTAAAAATTGTAATGCCAAATTCGTATTCAAAATTAAAGGTTCAAATAGTCTTTTCGGCGTTTACAAATACTTCTAGTGGTTATTTTACCAAAAAAACTTAATTCACTTATAGGGTTTGAAATAGGGTTTCTTAATTTATATTTAACTCAAAACTAACCAAATGACTATTACTGCACTTTAAGCTCGGCAGGGCAGAGTAGTGGTAGGCTATTGCGCGTGACCGATTGTATGGAGTGACGGGAGTCTGACAGAGGTATGCCCCTCCCCATAGGTACGCCCACACTTCGCCAGTTACGAGATACGATGATAAATGTGTTAGTTTAAGTTACTTTTATCGCATTAGGTCTAAGTCCTGTCTAGATAAAATAATTTTGAAGGTTTAATAAATAAATAAAATTCCAGTTTTATCTAATCATCTATGATGAATGTACAACTCAGTGTTTAATATTCCCAGTAGCGGGTGCAGCGGTGATTCAACCAGCATTATTAACTGGGTCGGCGCCTCCACCTCGCGCCAACCGATACCATCTCCTGCTCGTCATACTCTCAGCAGCACTCTGTATATCCGGCGCGTGGCTCGCCTACAGACTGCACGTCGCCGCCTTGCAACCTATTGTGAGTGTACATTATTATACTAGCATCTCCTGCTCGTCATACTCTCAGCAGCACTCTGTATATCCGGCGCGTGGCTCGCCTACAGACTGCACGTCGCCGCCTTGCAACCTATTGTGAGTGTACATTATTATACTAGCATCTCCTGCTCGTCATACTCTCAGCAGCACTCTGTATATCCGGCGCGTGGCTCGCCTACAGACTGCACGTCGCCGCCTTGCAACCTATTGTGAGTGTACATTATTATACTAGCATCTCCTGCTCGTCATACTCTCAGCAGCACTCTGTATATCCGGCGCGTGGCTCGCCTACAGACTGCACGTCGCCGCCTTGCAACCTATTGTGAGTGTACATTATTATACTAGCATCTCCTGCTCGTCATACTCTCAGCAGCACTCTGTATATCCGGCGCGTGGCTCGCCTACAGACTGCACGTCGCCGCCTTGCAACCTATTGTGAGTGTACATTATTATACTAGCATCTCCTGCTCGTCATACTCTCAGCAGCACTCTGTATATCCGGCGCGTGGCTCGCCTACAGACTGCACGTCGCCGCCTTGCAACCTATTGTGAGTGTACATTATTATACTAGCATCTCCTGCTCGTCATACTCTCAGCAGCACTCTGTATATCCGGCGCGTGGCTCGCCTACAGACTGCACGTCGCCGCCTTGCAACCTATTGTGAGTGTACATTATTATACTAGCATCTCCTGCTCGTCATACTCTCAGCAGCACTCTGTATATCCGGCGCGTGGCTCGCCTACAGACTGCACGTCGCCGCCTTGCAACCTATTGTGAGTGTACATTATTATACTAGCATCTCCTGCTCGTCATACTCTCAGCAGCACTCTGTATATCCGGCGCGTGGCTCGCCTACAGACTGCACGTCGCCGCCTTGCAACCTATTGTGAGTGTACATTATTATACTAGCATCTCCTGCTCGTCATACTCTCAGCAGCACTCTGTATATCCGGCGCGTGGCTCGCCTACAGACTGCACGTCGCCGCCTTGCAACCTATTGTGAGTGTACATTATTATACTAGCATCTCCTGCTCGTCATACTCTCAGCAGCACTCTGTATATCCGGCGCGTGGCTCGCCTACAGACTGCACGTCGCCGCCTTGCAACCTATTGTGAGTGTACATTATTATACTAGCATCTCCTGCTCGTCATACTCTCAGCAGCACTCTGTATATCCGGCGCGTGGCTCGCCTACAGACTGCACGTCGCCGCCTTGCAACCTATTGTGAGTGTACATTATTATACTAGCATCTCCTGCTCGTCATACTCTCAGCAGCACTCTGTATATCCGGCGCGTGGCTCGCCTACAGACTGCACGTCGCCGCCTTGCAACCTATTGTGAGTGTACATTATTATACTAGCATCTCCTGCTCGTCATACTCTCAGCAGCACTCTGTATATCCGGCGCGTGGCTCGCCTACAGACTGCACGTCGCCGCCTTGCAACCTATTGTGAGTGTACATTATTATACTAGCATCTCCTGCTCGTCATACTCTCAGCAGCACTCTGTATATCCGGCGCGTGGCTCGCCTACAGACTGCACGTCGCCGCCTTGCAACCTATTGTGAGTGTACATTATTATACTAGCATCTCCTGCTCGTCATACTCTCAGAAGTCCATCAAAAGGTATTACGGCTTGAATATATAGGTAGATGAAACGTCAAACGGCACTTCTTAGGGCCGGTTTTTTGATCGTTAGTTACGGTTAAGTTAACCATTTGTCAAACTAACTACAGTTAAATTTCTAACCAATGGTTAAATCGTGTGGAAAAAAATAGTTAACTAGGGATGAAAAAACGAATTTTGTCGAATTTTAACTATTTGTCAAAAAATTTAACCATTGGTCGACTTAACCAGTGATCAAAAAACCCAGCCTTAGATTTGAACGAATGTAAAGAATCACAGAACAATGTGTGTCAGTTCAAATCATCATCATCATCAGCCGGAAGACGTCTACTGCTGAACATAGGCGTCCCCCATAGACCGCCATAAACAATTCATATAGGGGGATTTTGCCGTGATCACCACACTTGTTGCGACTTTGTGATCGCTTGGCAGCTCGGTCAGGTCAAATAGCAATGAATAACTGTGATTTCCAGGAGGATTTATCCCGTCTCTCCGGTTCGCAAGTATATTCGGAAGTGGTTCGGTGGCGCTCGCGGCTGCACGGACGCGCCGCTTCTGAACTGCACTCGTTCCTCACCACCAACCTTGTACTGCTTACTAAGGTAACTATCATTCCTACTGATGTTATTAATGTCTTACAACCTACCCTCATTTTTTGTACTAACTGTTCAATTTATCTTCTGCTAATAACGTTTTATCTATCATTTTGTTAATATTATTGCGAGACTAAGAACGTCGTACTTTTTTTCCTATTGTGATTTCATTTTTAATGGATTCTTAATTTGACTGCCTCGGTGGCGTAGAGGGCGCATGCTCGACTGCCAATCAAGAGGTCCCGGGTTCGATCCCCAGGTCAGGCAGTGTTAAATATTGAATTTTTTCCATTAGTAATTATCTCAATAACTGCCTGGAGTCTTGAACTGTGCCCGGTAGATGGCAATAGGCTCGCCCCCTATTACATGGGACCAATAACATACTGGCGAAATGTGGGTGTATCTACTATGGGACTGAGTCCTGGGTACACCTCTGCCTACCCCTTCGGGAAAAAGGCGTGAATGTATGTTATGAATGTATGATTCTTAATTTCAAATGAAAACGGTTCTCAAGTCAAGGTGTTTCTTCAAATATGTTACTGATAGTTTTTTTTTATTTTTTCAGGTTCGCCAGTCCTTAGAAGCGTTATCAGGCGTTATTTTAACAGACTTGACACAAAACGCGGGACAAATCAACGTACCTACCGACCCTGTATTTAGTTAACCCAACAACCTATTGATGGAGGAAAACCAACCTTAAAACAAGGGAATAAAGAAGATATAAGAGTGAGGTAATTTAATTATTATGTAAAGGGTATGTCTGTTAATATGCCAAAGTACATACAATATTAGAACTTATGTATAAGTTGACAAAGTACGTTTTTGACAATCAATGGAAGTAGGGGTAAATCATGTAGAATCGACTTTAACGTATTTTTTTATATTGGTTTCTAAATATATAAAAGTATTAAGACAGTTTAATGCGAACACATTTTTAAGAATATTTTAGAGTTTATTTTGCAATTCCAACTAAAATGGCACTTCAAGAAAGACAACAAACCATTTAAATACAAAAGTATTCTTAGCATAATATAGAAATTTACGATACTAATATAACACCTTTTTCCCAAAGGGGTAGGCAGTCGTGTACCCAGAACCCAGTCCCATAGTAGGTACACCCACACTTCTCCAGTTATATTTTAAAGTCCCATGAAATGTAATGTCCCATGAATATATATTATTAGGCGAGCTTATTGCCATGTACAGTGCACAGTTCCAGACTTCACTTTGCTATTTAGAAAAATTTTAATGGGCGTTCGACTTCCATGCGAAATGAAAACACACAAATATGTAGAAATAGGCATTATTGTTTCCCTAAATTGTTTGTTATTGGCTCTGGATCTGGGCTTTATTTGTGGCAAAACATCCTGTTAAAGAAGGTTTTTTTGACATTTATAAAAAAAACATTAACGTCCTAACCTAAATACGATTTTTTTACAATTTTCATTAAATACAAAAAATAACCGTTTTTATAAACCAAATTTATGTTTTGTCCCAAAAAGTCCAGATTAAGAGCCAATCTCAAACAATTGAGTAAAAAATTATGCTGTCCTCCATTTTTGGGAAATTTCATTCTGTATGGAAGTGCAACCGCTTTAATGGGATGTAGATTTAAGAGCAGCACCAAAAAGTCTGGGAACAAGTTTTACTAGTCACTTAAAAAAAATTAAACATCGTAATCATGTTTATAAGTAGATTATTGGGTGATGTCGAAATCTATCTCATTCGTGTCAACGCATGACATAGTTCCTTTTAAGAATGTGCCATTTTTTCGCTTTTTATGTAACATTCGTGGTACGTGCATTGATTTCATGACGGAAATAGACATTTGTAGTAAACGTATACGTTGATGATGTCTGAGACAGTGTTTTGTGTCAAACACCATTTCAATTCCAGAGGGTAGGAGTGAAGTAAATATTGTGGTAGAATTATGTCCATATTTGCAATTGCTCATTAAAAATAATTTTAATATATTTTTAAACTTAAAGCCACGACGTGTGCAGAATGTTCATATTTTTATATATAATTTTATCTATAAATAAAAAAAAAAAACAAAAAAATCTTTTCTAATTTTGACAATGCTCATATTTTCTAATAAATATTTATTACACTCACGGTATTTTAGAAAATATAATATATTTAAACGATTTTCGTTTTTTTTTAATGTTGTGATTCTAAATTCGACAATGTCACTTTTTCACAAATTTAGAAAAAAGTCCGGCAACATCTCATTTAATTAATTATCGTTTTACGGAACTAATGTACTATATATACAGTTGAAAAATATTGGTTTATTATTTTTTAGCGCTCAATTACTGGCATAACAGATTTTATTTATTTACAATTCCTTTTTATAATTGCAAATGTGGATGTATGAGGCAGTGGTGCTAGTATTAGGTAAGAAAAGTCAACATTCCTCTTTCAGTATCTTAAAAATAAATCAGATTGGTTCAAGTAATCACCCAAATAGCTTGTCATTCGAAATGGTTTGCCAAATATATATCACTTCTTGCCAATACGTAATGACATTGCAGTAATGTGTTATTTTTTTGTTATGTATTATTAATTTATATTTATGTATATTTTGACCACTCCAGTGCTTGATCGTGCTAAAACTTTTTGTCAGTTCGACAAAAGCGTTTTAGACAATCTTTACAAAATTGAATTTTCAACTTTTCCCATTATTATGGCTATCTGTAGTTAAAGACTGACAGACTGAGTTGCACCAGCGTACTAATTAACTAAATGTATGTTAATTAATGTTACTTTAAATGTTAGTTAATGCTTAACCGACCTTCTTATCTCTGGTTAAAATAATATTACTCGTGACTCCATTTAAACAACTGTTAAAACGAAGTCAATAATAACGTTAAGATTAACGCGGTCTCTCTTCCATACAAAATAATTCCCAAAATATGGAGAGTATAATTTTCTACTCAATTGTTGATTTTTGATCTGGCCATTATTTGCGCCAAAATAAATCTGGTTTAAGAAAAACTTGTGTTTTTTCATATTTACAAAAAGCATTAAAATATCCTTTAAATATTTTTTAACAATTTTATCAATACGGTTTTTAAACAAATATATTTTGGCTCAAATAAAGGCCAGATCAAAAACAAACAACAATCTATTTATTGAGTGTAAAATTATGCTCTTTTTCTCCATATTTTGGGAATTTTGTTTTGTATGGAAGGGCGACCCCTTAACGTGTAACGCGTAATACTGGTAAAATTAGAAATATGAGGGTCGGTTAAGCTTCAGTCAATGTTAAAGTGAGTTGGTGAAACTCAGCCTAAATTCTTTAATTTGTTTTTAATAATTTTCATTTCGTTATGTTATCTTACACTAGATTGGTTAAAATACACTTCAAGTTGTCGGTCAGTCGATAGATGGTATGATTTTTTTAAAGTATTTTGAAGGCGATTCGTAATTAATCATGATAATGTTAATGTAATATAAATGTTGATGTATTTGTTAAGTTTTGTTCTAGTCTTCGGTAAAGCTCAAGGGTTTAGTTATTAGTTAATTTGTATGTCGCGTCGGTCGGAATGTACTTAGAACGGTTCAGTTATGGTTTGGATTTGTCGCGACCGACGCTTCGATTATAGATAAGTCTTCGCGCGAGCTCCGACCAGATACCGCACTACCTAAAAACAAAAGGTTCATAAATGTTTGAACTTTCAAATTATAACGTGCGAAATACAATGCTAGTGTGCGAAAGAAACAGTTTAAAAGGAGTGCTAGTAGTAGCTAGAAAAGTTTGGACGGGTTCCGGTACGCAGATTTCAGCAGAGCTTAAGTGGCCGCCTTTAATTATAGCGGTATCTATGCCTTGTCTAAACTCTTGTCTGCTTGATCAAAATTTTGGTCATATTTCCTGAAATTGGGTAAATAAAATAAATGGTATCTTATCGGGTAATTCAATTGATAAATTGGTAACCCTCTTAGAACTTAATTTACGGAATTATGGCCGTAAAATAGACTTTTGTTTTGTTCAGCTGTCATTGATCAAGCTATATTTGACAAGGTGTAGACTGAGCGCGAGGACCTGTTAATAATCTAAGGATAGACGATTATTGCATACAATGTTCGGATTAAAACGGTTCTGTATATTGAAATTTGTAAATATATTAATATAGTATGTTTTTATTATGAGTTAAATATAAATAACATTTGCATGCACATATTTTGCACTGTTATAAAAAAGTTGATTGAACACGCGTTCTCAAACACTTTTCTAAACTGGACAATTTTCGCATTGAGTTAAAGTATTCAATAAAAATAATTTAAAATCTAGTCCAATGTCTATCGGAATTCAAAACGTCCAAAGGTTTATTTTAAAGGTCCTTTGAATAAGTGTATTGTGAACGTGAAACATAAATAGTTGAATGCTAGAGATATTAAATTGTAATTGGATTTATGTCATCTATGCGTTTTATAATAATGTAGGTATGGGTAATTTTTGTAACAGTAATAATGTAATTGTTTTGTAGATGGCCTAATAGAGTTGTAATTTAGGTTACCATCGGTGCCAAAGCGGTTGTTCCCTTTTGATATAAACTGCTACAAAATTAAGCTACGTAATGTTAAAATGTTTTGCTTTGTTTAAAAAACTGTATAAGTATACACATCCATAGTTTACAAATTTATTATTATAGTATTAATTTATTGTAGTTTTCATTTAATATCTTTGAGAACGTTCAATTAATTACCAGGTCTTGCGATTCGGTCGTAGAAGCTCAATAGTTTTCCATCAATTTAGTATGTTTTAGTAATATGATATCGTTAAATTTTACAAAGCTCAACCTAATTGAACACCATAATTGCTTATTCTGCCTTTATCCAGAAGTCACGGAACGGTATTTGCCAAAGACAACACTAGAGTAATGAGAATACCCTCCCATTTTGTGAAAAATTCTTTATTTCGCTTTATTTAAAAACGCAGTAACGAATATGAAGTTTATTCGTTTTTCATAAAATGGGACATAGAGCTAGTTAAAATTTCATAGAAGTTTGTACAATATAGATTTAAAATTATTTATTTTAGGTAACTATGGTTATTATTTCTAAGTTTATCTTATTTTGTAAGGACTTTAATTGTTTTTGTTTTAAAAGCAATAAACCAGTGAGAAATAGGTTGAAAACCTGAACAATATTTTTTATTGAATATAGAACCCATTGCAATAAAAAAATATTTTTATTTTGGATTTCTAATCTAATGAGTAACTATTCATATTTGGGTATATTTTTGAGATTTTTGGGGTTATAATTTTAATTTGTTGAATTCGTAGTGTTACTGTTTATGTATGTTACGTTGATTTGATAAAGGAAATTGTTTTTTATTATATTTGTGTAGAATCAAGAAAATACCTCCGATTAAGTCAAAATTGTTATTTCAGCAGACTTATTTACCTTTGACAAAATATTTCTAAACTTGACATAATTTCAGTAAACATAGATATCTGATCGCATTTATTAATATTACATAGAGAACACTGTACATTATTATTTAAAATATATTTACTTTGGGGGAGTATATACCTAAATAAATACCTTGAATTTTAAGAAAGTTCGCATAGAAAACAGATAAGTCATGTTAAAAACCTACGGGATCTAATTTATTATGTTAAGCCTTGTACAGATTATTTGCATCACAACATTAAAATGCATGGAAAATGTTGTTGCACATAATTTGTGCCCAGCTTTACGGTCATATATTATTTGGTGTATTTTTTTGAAAGTAAATGCAGTAAAATAGGCTTTCATCAGGTGATAGGAAATTCTTTCGCGTAGGAATTGTTATTGTGATTATTTTTATGTATATTTTGTTTATTTTTGTGATTCGTTTATTGTAAATAAATAGATAGATGAGTTATTCAATGAGTTAGTGGTTTTTTCACCTTCCACGAAGTTAATAAAACACCAAAATAAATATATAATATAATTTATTAAAACTGAAAAATGCGGTAATGCGAGTGGTTAACAAAGTAGATATATTATTCAAAATACATTGTCTCAGCTAAAGAGTAAACAAAGTTTAACATGTTCTTAAATTTATCTGGTTTAGTATTAATTTAGCATTAAATATTATTCAACTGTTTACAAATAATTACATTTAATAAACATTATTCCAATAAGTATCTACATGTAGGTTTTAAAACCAATATGTTAACTAGACCATTACATTTAACCACAATAAAGGAGTTGGTACTGATATTCCGTCTCAAAAACATTTACTAAATAATAACATTGTATTTGTGACAAAATTACCACATAGAGACATTGTTTGACACAGAATTTAACTTACGTATACTTTAACATGTTTAACCTATATTAAACCTATGAAAACTTCAACTACTACAAGGAATTATGAACAAAAAATGGTGAAGTACAGTCGAGCTTAAAATTGCGAACACATGTATTAGCCACGACTCAGAATTATTCGGGGTTTCTCCCTGAACTCTTTTAACTAGGAACTTAGAACGTAGGAGTCCATAAGCCTCCAAACCCCGAAGTACATCCCAGAAAGGTTTGTACCAACTAGAAAACTATTGTTACCTACATATACAGTCACTTGATCACCCCTACTGTGGTCCCGGGTCCCTGTTTTGGGGTCTCCTACGCCAAAAATTAGGTGATCGGGTGAAAATCAGGTGGATTGTGGAGGTCACATTCATTCTCTGTTTCATACGCCTGAGACGAATTTACTGTAGGTATCTATTACATATTTCTTCAAACGAATGCAGTCAAATTTAAACTCGACCGAGTTATGACTAAGGTCATATTTCTGAAATTATACGAGTACGAGCGTTTACACTACATTTCTGCAAGAAATAAATTATTTACTAAGACGACTAAATACCACATACGAGAAAATTGACGCAATCCCATGAAAAAGTGATCAAATCGACGTTCCGTTCGTGAAAATAATTTAGCCGTTTCAATAAATTTTTTTTGAAAGTATTCACCTATAGGTAAAGATTTATTATGTCCATATGATGATTTCTTATATGAACTTCTGTTCAGAAGGAAAAAAATTAAATGAGTTAATTCTTTTCGGAGGAAACAAGGTCACACAAAACATCATATTGGTCAATTTTCTATAGGATTGTGTGAAATGCCTCAAGGGAAAAAAGTAAGGAAGGAAGAGGAGACCCTTTTAAGCTTGGTTATACCTACCACAGATTACATACAGACCTTTGAGGTCTGTATGTAATCTGTGACCTAAAGGTTCAGAAGAGACAATTCTCAAATTTATGTACATGAATGGCAACTCTGGCTCCGACGTAATAAAGTGCAATTCAGCCTGCTCAGCGCCAATACCATACAATACAGTATACCTATTCATTTACAAATTTTCTCTTCTTCCTACCTATAGTGCATTTTCCTGGTCTTCATCTATTTTTTCTTAGACAATGTCCTCTGTTTCTCAGCGTGCTGCACCAACTGCTTGTCGGTGACTAGTCCTTTCCTAGCCCTAACAGAGTCCATGTAGGCCTTTGCTCGGTTCACTCCGTCCCACTTCTCGCCCCAATGGAGGTACTCCTCTTCTGTACGCGGACGCCAGAATGGATCGATGTCTATCACCTAAGGAAATATAATTAATATAATAGGCTAGTTGACTAAATTTGAAAAATTGGTTAATACATTATCTTACTATCTATTTTACCCTAAAAACTTATTATTTTTGAAAAATTCGATCATTTATATTGTGTATTTTTGGTTTTAAAAAATCAATTTGAATTTACCGCAAAAACGCTCCAGACTGTCATGGCGTTTTGAATGACGTCACACCGTGACAAACACAACAAAGGAATCGTGTGTTTTTCTGGGAGTTGTTAGTTTTCTCTAATTAAAAATGAATTCCTCTTATTACAAGAACTGTGTAGTGCCCCAGTGTAAAAGTACGACTATAAAAACGCCAAACAAATTATTCATTTATGTTCCAAACAATAAACATATACGAAAAAAGTGGCTAAACCTTGCGAGGAGAGATGATGCTAATAGTTTATCTGCAGTTTCGAGAATGTATTTTTGTGAAGATCATTTTGATGTAAGTCACACAATCAACATATTTACAAATTTAAAACAAAAATAATGAATCATTATTTTTCAAGTTTTAATTTACGAGTAAAGGTTATGTTATGTTGTTATCAGGTAGAATTTTAATTTAGTGTTATATTTATTATAATTAACCAACATTATTTTCTTATTCTAGTTGCCAAATGACATGGTTAATTATATGGAGTAATAAATTAAATAATAATTAGCAAATCTAACCTCAAAACCAATGTCCGGCAATTTACATTAAGTATGACAAACTACGAAACAAATAATACTGTTTATGTTTATAATAAGTCAATGAACATGTATTATATAATTTACACATATTCATACTTACACAGAGGTTTAAGCATTGCGGAATTCCGATGAGCAAAAGTCAGTATTTGATGCGAAAAAATTGCCGAGCATGACGGCGTCAATTCTGGGTAAATTCGTACTATTTGCTTTAATAAATCCTGATTCCATAGCGTAATATATCTGTCTTTCAAGAAATAACTGAAAACCACTATGTTAACTTGTCAAAAATAGCTAAAAAACGAAAAACTAATTAAATAACTTGCTCTGTTTTATGGAAACGTCAACAACAACAATGATGTTTGCCGCGGTGTGACGTCACGCTTTCTGATTGGTGTTTAATATCACGTGATCGTACGCCTAGTTTTACGGAATTTATTTATTGAAAATATTATTAATCTTTATTTCGTTTTATAAATCATTTAGTTTTTTAGTATTTCTACATCTTAGTTAATAATCAGAAACAACCGTGCATCCGATTTATTTATAGTGGACACAACCCTATTGTTGACTTATAATGGACTAGCTGTGCCCCGCGGTTTCGCCTAATTGGTTCAGTAGTTTTAGCGTGAAATGGAAACATGATGGTCAGATTATATATAAACCTTTATTTGATTTATTTCTCACACATTTTGTATGGAAGGTCCAATTTTTTTTCACAAATATTGAAATTTCATTTAGTTCGTAGCGTAAGCCCCGATAACGCTCGAATATAATGCGGATTCCCCTTATCAATAAAGCTCCAGTCCGAAGAAATAAGACCCACATACTGCTGACCCACAATGGAGTCTAAGTAAGTATCTTTACCTCCCAATGACTGAAGAGCAGTTGAGGCGCGGCGAGTCCAGACGTATGCGTCCTCAGTTCGTGCGCGAACTTGAAGCTCTCAGCGACCGGCAGCAGCGCCTGCACCCTGAACGAAGCCGACCCTGTCTGCAGGTCGCTGCCCACCACGCGACCGCCGCGACGACTTAGAGCCGCGTATAGTTTACCTGGAACAAATGGTATTAGGTTTAGAACAGAGTTGGTTAAGGTGTCACCAGACTAATTGATCGATCATTATAAAACCCTAATAGAGTTTTGGTTGTCTCTTTATTTATTAAGGTATCGTAAGTAAATCATTCTTCTAAAAGTTCTACGATATTAAACCACCAGCGGAAACTTCCAAAATCGCAAAAACAGTATCCGCAACAATAGGAGGAAACCAAAAAAGATACGTAAAAAGTTCGCTTCTTAGGTATTTGACAAATATCCAGTGGTCAGTCGCGTAGAAAAATTCCTTGCGGCCGAGAGATTGGGGTCACAAGCACGATCTTTTTAGGCAGTACCTAAGCTTCAACCTTTTTCAGTTTCTCATCTTCTTTCAAGCTTTTAAAAAGACACAAACATTTTAAAAAATTCGGAAGTCTTACAAACGAAGAGGAAGCTGAGTCCATTCTAAAAATCTATACAACAAAATTTTATTTAATGACTAATACATTAATGCTAGCATTTCGTACTACTTATATATCATAGGACTGGATGGATGAAACAGAGATTGGATGGTGTGATAAGAAAAAGTGCAAAATAACGTTAAAAATGTTGGTACACCCACATTTCTCCAGATAATAATTAGAACCTAATTACAGAAGCTAATTACATATAGCTGAACTACGCGGTTTCACCCCCGTAGACCTCGTTCCCGTGGGAATATCGGGAATGAAATCCCTATGTTTTATTCCAGGGTCTAAGCTACCCTACATAAAAAATTTAACCTAATCCATCCAGTAGTCCGTAAAAGAGTAAGAAACATCCACACATCCATCCAGTAGTGTGATGCGATTTCCTGATGTGACTGCAAGTATCGAGATCTCTTGAGTAATTTTCTCAGTAAATCGAGATGGTGCACTGTGGCACTACCATCTTTAGTGGATTGGTCGCGGTCATTCCGAGAGGCGAGATGAAAGGGGCTTCCGGTCACGGGCGCGTATCCGGCTCGCCAGCTCGTCCGCCCGCGCCACTCCATCGAGCTGTCAACATTGAGCTGTTTGTACAGAGAATAAGGTTCGCGCACCAACACTGGCCACTACATGAGGGATTTAAAAACTATATACGTAACAGACTAATAAAGTCGCCTGCAAAGTATAGTAGAATCATTTAAGTTTATACGAGTGAACCTAGTCGATTCGCCATTTTGACAGGCGATTTCCGCCGTGCAGAAAGTGCAGAAGTCTAAGAAAGAAAAAGTCTAAGTCTAAGTCGAAGAAGTGCAGAAGGCTAAGCGCAAATCACGAATTTTAATGGTAGCGAATTAAAATAGCAAATCTGTGAATGTACATAATATACTGAATGCGCCCACTATGAAATTAATTTTTGCACGGAGTTATACGATTATATATCGCATTTCGCAAATAGCTGCAATTAAAAATCTTAGTGCACGCACTTACAACATAAACTTTCAGAAATTCTATTTTTTGTAATTGCATATTTACCTATATGAGAATCCAAACATTATGTGGATTCAGTACAAGATTATAACGAATTTAGCCACACATATCGATCTTAATCCGTGAGTGTTAGTGTAATACTTCCAGTGTCAATATCGAGCGCAATTGTATTACTGAGACCATGTAATTAATTCTTGTTTAACGTGTTTCTTTTCTACCAAAACTTAAATTGTTATGGCATACGTATGTATGCATAGTGTAGGTTTCCATACCTAGATACCAAGAACTTGCAGCGCTATCTATTAGTTCCTTGCGCAAAGCATGGGAATATGCAGTAAAATGGCCATAACTTTCGATTCCGTTAACTTAGAAGTATGATTTTTTACAGCCATAAGGGACCGCAGATCAGAGAAGTTGATTTTAATTTCAACTTGATATCTTCACGTGTTCCCGTTAAAAAGTGTTTTGACAGACGGACAGACAGACAGACGGACAACAAAGTGATCTTACAAGGGTTCCTTTTTTCCTTTTGAGGTACGGAACCCTTAAAACACGCAGAGGTATTCATACAAATACGATTATTGCTAATTAATAACAAATACTTAGGCAATTATAGATATGTTTTTTTATGTACATGTATGTACATTTTATGTAATCATGTGATAATATTGAATAACTTAGATGTAAGGGTGTGTGAGGTGTCAGCGTCACTGTGCACGCAACAAGCGCTGTCAAGCGAACAACCTTATATTTTTACACATTTACAAAAACCCAAACGAAGCCTTCGTTCAATGGAAAATATGATGCAATATCCTGCCACGTTGTTGCAATAATTGCCCATACTGTGTCTGCACAATACGAGAGTTCTATGTAATTATATGACTGCGTTGGCGGTTTATTAATGATATCTAAACACATAAGGTGAAAAATATTATTTGTTTGTGTTTTTGTGTGACATGTAATAAAAAAAAATCGTTTTTATTCTATTGTCACCAGAACTAAATGTGTGTATTAAATATCAGATCAAACATCGTATAATATGGTCCAGGTAGCCGAGTGCAGATTCTGCCATGAAGAAGAGGAAACGACTATACACAATACACGTCCTCTGTGAATACGGGCCACTCATGTTTAATAGAAGTATCCACCTAGGACGAGAAATAATTCGCCCAGATGAGATTAACTGAATTATGATCTATATGGACTGCCAAAATAGATCAGCAATGGTCGAAGCGGCTTCAGGTCCGTATGGATGATATAAATAATAATAATATGGGATAAAGGAATGGGGTGACAATTCAATTACCAACCAAATTTGACTCAAAACAAACAAAAAATAATATCTAAACCCCAGTTATTAGGTAAAACCGTTTAAAAATGAAAATAGTATGGAGTGTGGGGGAGCTTCTCCTGCTCCTGGGAATTTGCTGGTGTTCTCGGGATAACAATTCAAAATCCAAAAATTGATCGAAGCCGTGTAATAAATAATCCAGAATTAGAGCGAGTGAACAAAAAGATATAACTATAGACTAACTTAATTCTACATGGCACAGATTAAAATTGATGAGATCGCCCGAGGCGCAGTGGCGCCAATTTCAAATGTCTATTCTTCAACATGCTCCCGCGCGTTGAAAGGTTCCCTTTCAACCATCATGTAGCTAGCAGTGGAACGATCTTGCTGATGCTCCGCCGCACGACACCATTGGCTGTCCGGATATCTGCGACGCGACATATGCCATCACTCGGGCCGGGTATGACATTTACGATGCGACCGAGCTTCCACTTTAAGGGTGGTGATCCATCTTCCTTAATCAAAACTAACTCATCCTTCTTAAGAGTGTGCGTAGAGTGGGTTCTCCATTTCACGCGCTGCTGGAGCTCTGATATATACTCCTTGCTCCATCTATGCCAAAAATGCTGGCGCAGCTGTTCTATGCGTTCAAAACGTTTAAGTCTAGTGGATGGAAGGTCGGCATAGTTCGGCGTAGGCAGTGCAGTCAGAGGACGTCCGATGAGCAGGTGTCCTGCAGTGAGAGGTGTGTAGTCGTCCGGATCCGATGACAGCGGGGAGAGCGGCCGGGAATTCAGGATCGCTTCGATCTGGGTCAGCGTTGTCGTTAACTCCTCGAATGTCAGATTACAATTTCCCAGCACTCTACTTAAATGATATTTTACGGACTTAACACCAGCCTCCCATAAGCCTCCAAAAGTAGGACTATATGCCGGTATAAAATGAAATTGAATACCATCCTGAGCTAGATCTGTAGCAAGAGAGTTGCAATTGTTTTTTAGAAAGGTTGAGATTTCTCTGTATGCGCCTACAAATGAAGTTCCGTTGTCGGAATATATGTGGGAAGGCTTTCCCCTACGCGACATGAATCTACGTAACGCTAACTGATAATTATCACTTGTTAAATTACCCACTAACTCTAGGTGTATCGCTTTGGTTGTAAAGCAGACGAAAATCGCTATATACGCTTTAGTGAGTTTACACCCACGACCAATACGATTAGCTACTGCGACTGGACCTGCATAGTCCACGCCTACACATTCAAATGGATAGCCACCGGGTTGGATTCGCTGCTGTGGTAAGTCACCCATGAGTGGATTATACACTTTACCCTTAAAACGATTGCAACGTACACATTTGCGGTAACACCTTTTCGCTAAATTGCGACCCCCTATCGGCCAATATAATTCTCTAATAGATGCCAATAACAACTGAGGGCCAGCATGCATTAACCTTTTATGTTCAAACTCAAATAATAACTTTGTAACCTGATGTGTGGACTGTATAATAATTGGGTGCTTTTTCTCGAAAGCAAAATTGGAGTTATTTAACCTGCCCCCTACACGAATCAACTTATCATGATCTAAATAAACATTGAATTTGATCAGTTCACTTTTTCTGGGCAAACTTGTCTGCTTAACTAAGGACTCATATTCTGGAAACGATTGCATTTGCGACTGTCTCAAAATTAATACTAAAGCGCTGTTTAGTTCGTCGGCGGTTAAATGAGTCGATTCCGGTTTAGATCTCTTCTTTAAGATATTTACAAACCTCAAAACATAGGATACGGTTCGCTTGAGTCTAGACAGATTTGAAAAACGACTGAAGTCGATGAGCTGATCGTGAGGACTCGAGTCACTTAAATACAATGACATCTCATTGCGTGTTTCAGGCAGCTTGTCGACGGCACTCGGAGTGGCGGGCCAGTGCACTGGATCGCGCTGCAAGTAATCTGGTCCATGCCACCATAAACTAAGCGAGTGCATCATGCTAGGACTGGCACCGCGCGATATCAAATCGGCGGGATTAGCGTCGGTCGGGACGTGTCGCCAAGCGCAGCTTCCAGTTTCATTTAAAATTTCAGCGATGCGAATGCGCAAAGCTTCATTTAAATCATCATCACCACTTAAAAAATCATCTACATACATGTCTGACATAATAATTTCTCCTATCTTAGGGTCCTTGCACTCTAAACCAACCTGCTTGATGCATCTTGTGGCGAGGAAGGGCGCACTGGCGGTGCCATAGCTCACTCGATTCAACATATAACATTTTATGGCATTGTCGGCGCTGCCATCAGTACTCTGATCCCGCCACAGGATCTGCTGGAGTGGTCTGTCATCAGGATGGACTGAAATGCACCTGTAGCATTTCTCAATGTCACCTACTATTACATATTTATGCTGCCTAAACCTCAGGAGTATTGACAGTAGGTCATTTTGGACCGTGGGACCAATCATTTGTATCTGATTGAACGAAACCCCTGTTGTAGTAGGACTGCTTGCATTAAACACAACCCTAAGTTTAGTAGTCGAGCTACTTTCACGTAGGACACCATGGTGAGGGATAAAATAATGGTGGACCGATGTGACCGGTTCACACTCAGACATATGACCTAATGATTCATACTCAGACATGAAATCATGGTATCTTTCACTAAAAGACTTATTCCCTTTGAGTCGACGCTCTAAGGACAATAAACAATACTTAGCTCGCTGATAGGAGTCACCTAACACACTTGGTGTTTGCTTTAAAGGGATCCTGACGCAGAAACGACCATTTGCGAGGCGAGTTGTATTTTTAACAAAGTGTTCTTCACACTGCTTCTCCTCAGGAAAATAATGAGATGACTGAGGGCTAATCTCTTCGAGCTGCCAAAAACGCGTTAATTGGTTTTGGATGTCATCATCACAGGGAGAGGTCAATGAACTCACTTGAGTGAAGTTACAATTGATGGGAGACAAAGCAGATGTGCGGCCGCGACTCACAGGACCGGAAACTATCCAACCTAGTCTAGTTTCATGAAGCACCGGCTTTCCATTTCCCAACTTAATAGTTTGCGAACCTAAAATGTCCCAAAATAAATCAGCTCCTATGATCAAATCAACAGAGGCGGGCGCATGAAACTGAGGGTCCGCTAAACATATATCACTTGGAATATTTAAATTTCTAACATCAACTTGACACACAGGAATGTTGTCAGTAATTGTCGGCAGAATGAAACAACGTATAGATGTTGAAAAGCTTTCACTTAGCGACATGATAGGCAATTTACACATTTTAGTGATGGGCGATGCATTATTATTTATACCTACAACAACCCTATCTGCACTATCGACAGGTAAGTTGAGCTGATTATGCAACTTCTCAGTCATGAGACAGGAAGTGCTGCCACTATCTAAAATAGCCCGGGCAATGACCTCTTGATTATTGCAATCATAAATTTTGACTAAAGCGGTTGACAATAAAACATCACACTGACCTGACACATCTTCATGTGCTGTAGTTGTGATACTTCCCGTTAGGGCAACAGTAGACTCACTCACACTCACAGAACCCGTAGCAATCGGCTTGGATATGGAGACATTAACATCTCGATCAGCTGGAATAGTACAAGGCATATGCGAAGACAACTGCTTTGATTCACTTGCATTTCTATCATTGACATGAATAAGGGTGTGGTGTCTACGCTTGCAGACTTTGCAACCAGGCCTTTTACACGAATTGGCATAATGTCCACTACGGAAACAATTAAAGCAAACCTTGTAGGTAGGGAGTAACTTGGCTCGTGCGTCACAAGTTAATGCGAGGAATTTAGGACATACATGCAAATGATGATTGCCTTTGCAGTTAGGGCATAGTTCATTAATTGAAGATGAAAATGTCTTATTGCTTTCATTACTGCTACTCTGGTAAGAAATCATTGCTTTGATTTTTTGAGAACCTTTTCCACTAACTGATTTGTCCGACAACTCTATTGTTTCAACGAAGTCTGCACGATTGCGCATAAACTTAATAAAGACATCAAGAATCACAGGTTTATCTTTAGGAAGGGTGCCCTTATGTTCTTCCCACTCACGGAACGTTTTGGGGTCTAGTTTTTTGGTGACAATATAGATCAAGAGAGTGTCCCAATGTGTGATCGGTTCACCTAGAGAAGAGAGTGCACGCAAGTTCTTAGTCAGTTGGTCAACTACTCGCTTGATGGCAACTGATGACTCCTTTGTGATTGGCTCGATGTTAAATAATGCAGATATATGGTTTTGTATAAGCAGTCTCTTATTATCGAACCTCTCACACAGAAGTTGCCAAGCAACTGAATAATTATTGGCAGAAAACTCTATTGATTGAATCACAACAGCAGCAGAACCCTCCAGTGACGCTCTCAAATAGTGAAACTTATTAATTTCATCTATCTGATCATTATTGTCAATTAAACTTGAAAAAGTGTCATGAAATTCTAACCAGTTATCATAAGACCCAGAGAATTTTGGTAACTGAATCGTGGGCAACTTAACAAGCTTATTATTAGAATGTGAATTTGAACTTGAGCTTACCTTGTCATTTCTTTGAAACTGTTCGTATATAGTTTGTGCCTTTGCTACTAAGTTATAATACTGTGCCTCGAATTCACTTCTTTCTACAAATGATTGTTGTTCGGACTCACTAATACACTCTAATTTAAGTTGAATTTCATCATACTGATCGTACAGAGCCTCTACCTTCCCAATCCGCAATTGCAACTCCTTAGCACCTGTTTCATCCAGAGAGGAGGCATTCAAATTTTTTAAATAATTGGAGAAGTTTGTAATTCTGCCCTTTATGCTTGATCGCTTTGATGTAAGTTCTTTAATATCGGCCATAATTTGGGAGACTGGTTCCTGGAATATAGTTTTATAAAGTTAGCAAATAATCCAAACCCATACCTATGTAGATATACACAATAAGTACAATACAATATTCCCTAAGACCTATGTTTAGAGATAAATACTAGATACAACTTTAAATTAATAGTGAGAAACTAAACAGAACAACTTTGAGACAACTTAAATCTTATTAAAACTAAAGGCAACAGATTTATATTCGTGAATCTAATGGACCTTTGAAGAAACAAATATGTTGATGTTAAGGTTAAACTGATATCATTACAACGACTTAATTGCTAAAATTACACTCAATTTTGGGTCAACAATTGTGTACGTACAGGTAAAACCGTAATGTTGAATCGCAAGTAACTTTATTATAAACTCTCACGCATGTGCGTTGGCACTTTTCAACAGAAACGACAAAATGGCTACGCACCTTTTCACCTTAACAAATACCTATGTACGATACGACAGAGTGCTGGGTTTAATCCGTCTGACATCCGGCGTGAAGAACCATGTGGGGGAGCTTCTCCTGCTCCTGGGAATTTGCTGGTGTTCTCGGGATAACAATTCAAAATCCAAAAATTGATCGAAGCCGTGTAATAAATAATCCAGAATTAGAGCGAGTGAACAAAAAGATATAACTATAGACTAACTTAATTCTACATGGCACAGATTAAAATTGATGAGATCGCCCGAGGCGCAGTGGCGCCAATTTCAAATGTCTATTCTTCAACATGGAGTGTTATTTCAATAAAAGTCTTATAATATACAACATAACATAAACATAAACATACATTCACGCCTTTTTCCCGAAGGGGTAGGCAGAGGTGTACCCAGGACTCAGTCCTATAGTAGATACACCCACATTTCGCCAGTATGTTATTGGTCCCATGTAATAGGGGGCGAGCCTATTGCCATCTACCGGGCACAGTTCCAGACTCCAGGCAGTTATTGAGATAATTCCTAATGGAAAAATCCAATATTTAACACATTGCCTGACCTGGGGATCGAACCCGGGACCTCTTGATTGGCAGTCGAGCATGCGCCCTCTACGCCACCGAGGCAGTCGAGGTTTAATATACAAACCATAGTTTATATCTGATACTGGAGGCTTAGCCCTACGAACCTTTTTTTGTGAATAGAGATATTTGAACTCTACACGCAAAGAATGTTAACGAAAAAATAATATCTCCGTATTTGTAACGGGAAACACACAATTTGTAGCTTAATTGCCGTACTAATTCATTATATCTTGGTGTAGGTTAGAACGACGCTTTTACCTGATTTTAATATTTGCATTTATAGCTAATATAAATTTCGTTCAAGGATATGTAGCAAATCCTGTGTTATTTTACGAGGTATTTAATAGATTAAATACCTCGTAAAATAACACAGGTATTATAGATAATACCTATAGAATATTTAATTGGCCCCAACGATCACATTGGCTGTATATGGAACTGCTTTTAGGATATTTATTGTAGACGTTTTGCATAATCACATAATTATAAGCCTTATATGGGCATTAGGTTTGGAAACTATATATTTCTAGATGGCTAATAGGTATAATACTTAATCCGACTAATACTTAAAGTTAAAAAGTCTGTTACCATGGTACATATTGTAATATTATACATACTATACTGTAAATATTACCTTATTTTCTTGATCACTTTTATGTTTTTTATCTGAATTGTCCTTTGATGATGAAACATTTGATGTATTTTGGTATTTTAGTCATTATTTCGCTTGTAAATCGTCCGCTAAAAAATTGTAAGCATGTAGTCTTAGTTTTCTCTTCATAATTCTATCGATTTTAGCTGAAATAACTGAAAATTTGGTTTGTTTACATTATTAATTTTTGCAATTTTGACTGACATGTTTATAATTGACACATTCAAATTGTCTAATGTCTTTAAATCTTAGTTATATTTTTTAAATTTTGTGAGGTTGAATAGCTTTCTCAAAGGTTTCAACTATTTTTACTTGATGTCTGTAGAGGTTACATACCTTGTTAAAAAGTTTTAATTATTTTTTACTGGCTGCATGTACTTTTCTTAAAACTAAATTCAAAATTTGGGGTTTCGAAATTTAACTGGGAAAATTTGGATAAAAAGCGGGGTCCTGGATACTTTTGGTCATTCTCCTTCTGATTCTCATTCGGATTCTCAATCGGATTCTCAATCTGAGTCTCAATCTGATTCTCATTCGGATTCTCATTCTGATTAATCGTAGTCAGGCTCAGTCGGAAACTATACTCGGTCCGGTCTGAACCTTCTACAACTTGTTTTATTGACTTGGTTGACAACTTGGACAACTTGGAGCCAGGAAACGCTGTCCCTTGGGGCCTCCAGAGGGGTACCTGCGAAGAAGATATAATTGTGCCCTCCCCTTGAATCATCGAGAGGAACTCAGGTACGCCGACTCTCCCTATTATTACGGCGTACCGAGGGGGAGGTGCACAATACCTGTTCGTGGTATTTCGTCGAGCTGGGGACCTCACCGACCTGAAGTCACATCTGCGGTCGGCGGCGCCCGGAGGGGGGCGTCCTACGGTCCTCAAAGGAACCCTCTGCAACAGCTGCCGGCTTCACACCTCCTCCCTCAATAATTTTTTAGATTCTTTTTTTATCTACTCGTAATCTTGTTTGTAAATAAATTTTTAATGTTAATTTTATTTTTTTTGTTTATATTATCTACCTAGGTAATACTTGTAGGACTTAGGTAGGTACCTACATTGTACGTTACTACCATCGTAACGTTACAGTTTGGCGCCCAAATAGGTAGAACCTCACCCCTGAATCCTCAAAATTCAAAAACTTACTTACATAAGTGTACACCACACTCACACTCTTTGGCCCACCCATTGGCTATACACTTTTTTTGGTTTCATTACACTCTTCGACTTTACATTCTTCAACACTACATTCTACAAAATTACACTCTTAGGTTTTAACTTTTTACTTTAAAACAACTTGAACCTAAACTTTAAAAACTATTTATTTTAACCCTTAAGAAGTTCTAAAAGGTTAAAATCCTTAAAAACTTAACAATTAATTTACTTTAACACTTAAATAATTGTTTAAAGGCCTTTTAAAACTTAAAAATAAAACTACATAAATCTTTAAACCTTAAAAATATACCTTTTAATAAAATCTTTTATAAAAAAAATTGCGTTTGCGTTTTTGCGCCTTGCACGTTTTGCGTCTTCTGCGTTTTACGTTTCTTTATCTTACGTTTTTGTTATTTTGCGTCTCCTTATCTTGCGTCTCTTTATCTTACGCTACGTACACCATTACGGGATTTTGCGTTTTACGTTACGTTTGCATTACGTTAATTGTATATTTTATTCTTGCGTTTTAAGAACTTATTTTTTGCGTGTATATTATGCTTGATATTTTATTTTCATATTGTTGAATACTCTTAAACTTACTTAATCTTCTGGGTACATTTTCTCTGTACCTAGTCTATCTATATTCTTGAATCTTTTAATTCTTAAACTTTTGACCTTGAACTTATCTTACTGACTTTGACCTAATTTCTTACTAGAACTGACTTTATATTGCGCTAGACCTGGAACTGACATCTTACTTAGGAGACATAATCTCCTTAAAAATCTAGACTTTTAACTTAAATCTTGTAATATCTACCTATTTATTAAACTTCGTCTTTGAGAATCTTTTCGTTTTCTAGATTTAGTTTCGGTTTGGGTCTTGGATAGTTTTGAGCTAGAATTTTCCTTTCATAGACTTAAACTTGAATTTCAATCATGTCTGACTCGCAACAGATAAAGTATTCCGTTTTGAACAAAGCTGAACTTGAATATGAGGTCATGATTAGGGCTGAAGAGCCGGGCGAGACTCTTGCTTGTCTTAAAGAGCAAATGGCCAAACTAGCCCATGTCCTTCCAGAGGATATTAAAGTTTCACCTATTCCTCTAGAAACAGACTTAGTTCAGGCGGGTAATACTTTAGATTATATTGAGAATAAGCTAGCTTCACTTGGTCGTGGTGATAGAAGTTCTCTTAAAAAACTAGAATCTTTTTTTATCCATCTCAGTCATAGACTCGAACGCATTTCTGCAATTCCACCTTTCATTGCAGAAGCTTCAAAGCTTCGGTCTCGTTTCTACTTAATGCAAAAAAGATTTGAATCCTTAAATCTTGAATCTTTGGAACATGAAGAGATACAACATGATGTAGAAATTCATGAGCCTCCTCTTGATAGTCACACTCCAACTCCACTCTTAGTGACTCAGGCAGTCTCTTCTCCTGTGACTTCTGCACATGTCGAAAAGGGTCAGTCTGGTACTCAGATATTTACTGAAATATCTGATCTTCCACAAATTCTAACCTTGCTGCAAAAATTTAGCACTTCATCTAATTCCTTAAAGGAATTAAAATCATTTTCCTATGATGGAAAATCTTGTCCTAGAGCATTTCTACAAAAATTTGAAGAATTTAGGATCTCTCGTAATATTCCAGAATCTATGTTGGTCAAACACGCCTTTGAAATATTCAATGACGATGCTCTACACTGGTTTAGGTTTCAAAATAATAGGAATCCTAATCTATCTTGGAGTGATATCCATTTATTACTTATAAAAGATTTCGGGGCTCACGATTATGACTATAAGTTATATGAGGCCATTCGAAATAGAACTCAAGGCAGGTCTGAAAGCATTATAGTCTATATATCAATAATGTCTGGAATGTTTTCAAGACTAACTCGGAAGCTTAGTGAATCTGAACAACTTGAAATACTGTTACACAATATCAGACCTTGCTACTCTGTTTATGTTGCATTAACAGAAGTAAATTCAATCGATTTTTTAATAAAAACCTGCCAAAAATTCGAGCAGATGTCGCAAAGAAATAGAGATTTTCATGAACCGCAACCTGGCAGTTCAGTTGCAGCAGAATTCGATTATAAACCTTCAGCCACCTTAAAACGTACTAATGCTATTCAAAGAAACAATCAACCTCAGTCTGAAAATGCTATCGTTTGCTATCGTTGTAGAGTTTCTGGTCATACTCTGAGAACTTGTACTGAACCTAGATTTCTTATTTGTTTTAAATGTGGTCTCAAAGGAGTAAAAGTTACTGACTGTCCTAAATGTTCTTCAACTCAACAAAAAAACTAAATAGCGATGACTTGAATAATATCTCAAAATCTAACAATTTTGATATTGATGATTGGAACAAATGGTTACATACCATTCGAAATTTCATGTTTTGTTACAAAACCACTTCAGTATTCTATGATAAAGAAAAAGATGTCAATAGACCTTTTATAAAAATCTCTATTAATGATAAATCTTTTTCTGGACTTTTGGATAGTGGAAGTTGTATTACAATCTTGGGGAATAATTCCCATAAAGATATTGAGAAGCTAGGCTTCCAAATATTCAAGTCATCGGTTCAAGTTATGGTAGCTAATAAACAGAAATCCATGTCTTCAGGGTATTGTAATTTACCCATTACATTTAATAATCAGACTCGTATAATCAAAGCTTATGTTTTCCCTGAAATTTATCCTTCTTTGATACTTGGTTGGGACTTTTGGAAAGAGTTTGGTATTACACCAAAAGTACTTTCAATTGAGCTTACAAATAATGGCGTTACTACTTGTGAAGTCGTAGACAAGGGAATAGCTTCATTTGATCATCTCTCTAATGATCAAGTAGAAATTGCTAAGGAATTTATAGAACGTTTTAGAGATATTTCTTTTGAGAAAAAGGGCGAATTGGGTCGTACTAATTTAGTTTGTCATCGAATTGATACCGGTGATGCTTTACCTATAAAGCAAAGATGTTATCGACTCTCTCCTGAAAAACAAAAGGCGCTTACCAAAGAAGTCGATAAAATGCTTGAATTGAAGGTTATAGAGAAGTGCGAAAGTCCTTGGCTTTCTCCAGTTCTTATTACTCCTAAAAAGAATGGAGAATGGCGATTTTGTGTCGATAGTAGGAAGTTAAATGCTATTACTCGAAAAGACGCGTATAGTCTTCCTTTTGTGTCTGAAATTCTAGATAATCTCAGAAATGCTAAATATCTATCTAGCATTGATATAGCTAAAGCCTTTTGGGAAATACCTTTACATCCTGATGATAGAGATAAGACCGGTTTCTATGTACCAGGTAGAGGTTCATATAGATTTACTGTTATGCCTTTTGGTTTGACTAATGCTCCTGCGACTCAACAAAGACTTATGGACACTTTGTTTACTCCTGAATTCGAGAATAAAGTCTTCTGTTATCTGGACGATATCGTTATTATTAGTGAGACATTTGATGAACACATTACTCTTCTACTTAGGGTTCATCAAAAGCTTTCTAATGCTGGACTGACTATTAACTTTGAAAAGAGTCAATTCTTTCGGAAAGAATTAAAATATCTTGGTTATGTCGTAGATGAACAAGGTTTACGTGCAGACCCTAGTAAGATTGAAGCTATTTTAGCTTATCCTACACCTACTTCTAAAAAAGAAGTTCGACAATTTTTAGGCACTTGTAGTTGGTTTAGACGTTTCATACCTAACTTTAGCTCTATAGCTTCACCTCTCTGTAAATTAACTTCTTCTGGGAAAAAGTCTCCCAAGAAATTTGAATGGAACGACGACGCAGACTCTGCTTTTATAAAATTAAAAGCATTGCTCACCTCCACTCCTATTCTGGCTTGTCCTAATTTTGAACTTCCTTTTTCGGTCCATTGCGATGCATCTAACTTTGGTATAGGAGCTATGTTGACGCAAGAAAAAGACGACAAAGAGGTAGTCATTGCATATATGAGTAGAACTCTTAACAAAAATGAACAAAATTATTCAACTACAGAGCGCGAAACTTTAGCGGTTATAACGGCACTTGAACATTGGCGATGTTATTTAGACAATGGTAAAAGGTTTAATGTTTATACGGATCATGCAGCTTTAAAATGGTTCCTTAATCTTTCCAATCCATCTGGAAGATTAGCACGTTGGACTCTTCGTCTATCTTGCTTTAACTTTGATCTCAAACACAAAAGAGGTAGAGATAATGTTGTGCCAGATCTTCTTTCTATAATTTTTTTCTTTCTAATTCGTAATAAAACGTTCGGTACAGCTATTATCGGCAGTGTTGAACCGGTATCTGCAAATGAGGAATCAGAGTTGGAACGATTTAATAAACTTTTTACCAATTGTCGTGACAATCCCGATAGTTTTCCAAACTATAAAATCGTTGATTCTAAACTCTACCGCTACTTGAACTCTCAAGATAATCTCAATGATGACTTTGTCTGGAAAGAAATTCCACCTCCCACAGAAAGATTGAACCTAATCAAATCTGCTCATGGTTTTTCAGAAAATAATCCTCATATTGGCATTTTTAAGACTTACAAAAAGCTCTCTTTGAACTACTATTGGTCCGGTATGTTTAGAGATGTAGCAAAAGTCTGTTCCTCGTGTGAATCATGCCTCTCTTATAAGCATTCAAATCATTCACCTTATGGTCTAATGGGTAAACCTAAAATTTGCTCAAGGCCTTTCCAAAATATATCACTAGATTTGATGGGTCCTCTCCCCATGACAAGACAACGTAACCAGTATATCCTTGTGGTTACTTGTTCTTTCTCTAAGTACTGTCTTGTTTTTCCTATTAAACGTGCTACAGCATCTAATATTATCGTACAACTTGAGAATAATGTATTTCTCGTACACGGTATACCTCAAACTATAATAATGGACAACGGTTCACAATTTCAATCCAATGAATTTCAAAGTTTCTTGAATAAATATAAAGTTCCTTTTGTTTTTTATTCTCCAAGATATTGTCCTCAGGTCAATCCAACTGAAAGATATAACAAAACAATTATTTCTGCGTTATCTCAATTGGTGGGAGATGACCATAGATCTTGGGACAAGTATCTACCAAGGGTTCAATTTGCTTTAAATAGTTCCGTAAATCTCACAACAGGTTACTCTCCATTTTTCCTTGTTTATGGACGAGAAGCTATTTCTTGTGGTTCATTTTATACCAATTGCTCTAACCTGGATGAGATAACTTTCATTCCTCGCGACATTTATGCGGCTAATCTTGGATTATTATCATCAATTTTTGATAAAGTTCAAGTGGCCCTATACTCTGCACACCTCAAAAACACTGCTCATTATAACACCAGACATAAACATAAAGACTTCAACATTGGGGATACTGTTTGGCGTAAAAACTATGTACAGAGCAATGCAGGTGCCTACTTTAGCTCAAAATTAGCTCCGAAATATTTAAAATGTAAAATAGTTCAAAAATTGTCACCTCTTGTATATATATTGGAAGACCAACAAGGTCAGAGAAGCAAGTGGCATGTGAAAGATTTTAAGTTGTAATTTTATTTTGTACTATTTAATGTATCTTCTTTCTTTCTTGTTTTTTACCTCCAATGTAATCTAATCTTGTTCGGCTCGTAATATTTTATCATGATTTTTATTTTACTTGAATTAATAATTATTTTTATACTTGTAAACTTGTAACTTGTAACTTGAATTTAGACTTACTATGTCTTTATCTTAATAAGGCTTAATGCTAGGCCTCTTGTATCTTTATAATGCTTAATGGGATATCTTTTTCCCTTATACTTAAACCTTGAAATTTGTAAATAGTGAGCGGATTACAACTCGATAAATAAGCCTTAATGTATGAGCGGTCTACAACTCATTAAATAAGCCTGTGTAACTTGTAAATATTTTTCTTTATATGGGTTTTCAGGACAGGTGCGGCTGACTACACCTAATCTAAATAAATAAGCCTATGTCATTGTTCAGAATTCATCCTTTGGAGTATGCGTCATCGAATGTGAACCATAGCCCCTACGTATGTCTGTGAGTGAGTGTATGAAGAAGTCTGCAAGATATGTGTGAAATTGTAAGGATTGAATTCTTAACCTTCAAAATTTTTAATGAGTTAAAAATTTTCCGGGGTTGTTGGGGAAATGTAATATTATACATACTATACTGTAAATATTACCTTATTTTCTTGATCACTTTTATGTTTTTTATCTGAATTGTCCTTTGATGATGAAACATTTGATGTATTTTGGTATTTTAGTCATTATTTCGCTTGTAAATCGTCCGCTAAAAAATTGTAAGCATGTAGTCTTAGTTTTCTCTTCATAATTCTATCGATTTTAGCTGAAATAACTGAAAATTTGGTTTGTTTACATTATTAATTTTTGCAATTTTGACTGACATGTTTATAATTGACACATTCAAATTGTCTAATGTCTTTAAATCTTAGTTATATTTTTTAAATTTTGTGAGGTTGAATAGCTTTCTCAAAGGTTTCAACTATTTTTACTTGATGTCTGTAGAGGTTACATACCTTGTTAAAAAGTTTTAATTATTTTTTACTGGCTGCATGTACTTTTCTTAAAACTAAATTCAAAATTTGGGGTTTCGAAATTTAACTGAGAAAATTTGGATAAAAAGCGGGGTCCTGGATACTTTTGGTCATTCTCCTTCTGATTCTCATTCGGATTCTCAATCGGATTCTCAATCTGAGTCTCAATCTGATTCTCATTCGGATTCTCATTCTGATTAATCGTAGTCAGGCTCAGTCGGAAACTATACTCGGTCCGGTCTGAACCTTCTACAACTTGTTTTATTGACTTGGTTGACAACTTGGACAACTTGGAGCCAGGAAACGCTGTCCCTTGGGGCCTCCAGAGGGGTACCTGCGAAGAAGATATAATTGTGCCCTCCCCTTGAATCATCGAGAGGAACTCAGGTACGCCGACTCTCCCTATTATTACGGCGTACCGAGGGGGAGGTGCACAATACCTGTTCGTGGTATTTCGTCGAGCTGGGGACCTCACCGACCTGAAGTCACATCTGCGGTCGGCGGCGCCCGGGGGGGGGCGTCCTACGGTCCTCAAAGGAACCCTCTGCAACAGCTGCCGGCTTCACACCTCCTCCCTCAATAATTTTTTAGATTCTTTTTTTATCTACTCGTAATCTTGTTTGTAAATAAATTTTTAATGTTAATTTTATTTTTTTTGTTTATATTATCTACCTAGGTAATACTTGTAGGACTTAGGTAGGTACCTACATTGTACGTTACTACCATCGTAACGTTACAATATATAACCTATCTTTGTACCCATGCGTTCGTTAGTTCCTGACTGCTGAAATGATCCAGATTTTAAAATTATCTATGTTATCTAATATATCAAATTTTTTTAACATATCATCATCAGCCTTTCTCCCGAAGGGGTAGGAAGAGGTGTACCAAGGACTACGTTAGGTAGTATGTTGTTGGTGCCATGTAATAGGCATGGCCTGGCACTGTTCCAGGCTCTCATTGAGATAATTCATAAAGTGATAAATAATAAAGTGGAAAAATCTAATACTTAACACTTTTTTGCTTAACCTGGGGATCGAACCCGGGACCTCAAAATCTGCAGACGAAAGCTCCGCCACCGAGGCAGACCAATGTTTTTTAGCAAAGAAATATAGGTTAGGTATAGGTTATAGGTTAGGTATTGGTACCTACCTATATATACAAATTATTCATTTTATATAGTCCTCAAATAAGCATTATTTTCTATTGTAACTTGAAGCCAGTTGATTTTGATAGCATATTAATTATATCCTGCAAATTTTAGACATGCGAAAGATTGTGAAGATGGATGGATGAATAAATAGATGTTTGTTATTATTTCACGCCAAAACTACTGAACCGATATGGCTGAAATTTGTGTGTAGGTAGCTTAAACCACGGAATAACACATAGGGTACTTTTATTCCGATATTCCCTCGGGAACGATATCTACGGGGGTGAAACCGCGGGGCACAGCTCGTGGGTCTAGCATCTGGTACATATCTATTTTATACTTTTATTAAATAAGCGGCCTTATCGCTTGATATACAATCTCTCACACAATGGCACATATCTCTCAAATTAGGTATCTAAATATATAGAGTAGATAGATATATAGATAAACAATTTATTGTACATCTTAGGCTAATAAAAGTGGCGGTCTTATCGCTTGAAGCGATTACTTCCAGACAACCGAACGGAAAGGAGTAGAGTAATGAATATTTCTGGTTGGCAGTGTACTCACTGTTGATTAAAAGTATAACACATAATATAATGATATAATACACATTATAAAGACATAATAAATAATAAGTAAATATGTACATAAATAATACTATTCAATTATTATTATTTGTAGAGTCGAGACAATCGCTCGACCCGACGATGTTCGCAATTTTACAAAGCTTCTCGAGCTATATAGCTTCTTAGTTCTCCAAGCTTGTCACTCCTAATAATCCAATCCATAAGCTTTCAAGTCTCATATGCCTAGCAAAATGAAAAGAAAAGTTTCATTCTGACATGGTAAAGCACAAATGGAATCTCATTAGCGAAACTAGGCCGAAGACAAAACTAGTGAATTTATTTAGCATCGCCACTATTCGATTATCAAAATATCGTGTTCCATGATGCAACCGAAGGTTCTGCGTGTTCCGTGACAAACTTGTGGCCATTTCCTGTGGCTCCGTTCAAATATAATTATACTTTATGAACGGTAGGCGGTAGCGGTGAACTACCTATGAGAAACAATTTCTTGTAGGCCGCTGTGTGTGAATGAGCATTCTCTTACATTCCGGCGATTACATGCGAGATATGTATGTAGAATTTTTGAGTACTTGTATTTTTAACATAACCCGATATTGCTTCAATGATGAAATCTGATATTAAGGCGGGGTCCATACAAAATGACATTTCCCAAATATAGAGAAGGAGAGAACAATTTTCCACGCGATTGTTGTCATTGGCTCTTAATCTGAGCCAAACCAAATTAATATAGTTTGGCGCAAATGAAGGCCAGATCAAAAAGCAACAACAAACAATTAAGTGGAAATTTATTCTCTCTTTCTCCATATTTGGGACATTTCATTTTGTTTAGACGAGCCCTTAACGTGTAACGCAAAATACTGGTATAACCAGACATATAGGGTCTGTTTACCTTTAGTTAATGTTAAAGTTAACTGGTCAAACTCATTCATTATCAGTTCATTAATGCTATCTTTATGTTTTCTTGCATTAGATTGGTTAAATCACTTCAAGTTGTCGCTCAGTTGATAGATGGTATGGAATAGCAATCACCTTAAGAACGATACGCAAAATAGCTTTTTACCATACCCTGATATTATAATATTGGTCTTTGGGTAAACAAACTTACATATTATTAAGGCCTTAAAGGTTAGGGGCCATCCATAAAGTACGTCACACGAATTGAGCCCCCCACCCCCCCCCCCCCCCCCCTCCTTGTCACAGGTGGTCACATTTCTGAGACACCCCCCTCCCTAGTGTGACGTCACATGTTTTGCAATTTCACATCGAAAAATGATTAAATTAAAACAGCAGTTCTGAAATTAGTTTTATTTCCATTTAAATTAAGTACTTTTTTATGAAATCAACATTATATCAAATATTTGAAACAATAACAAAGCAATAATTAGATTTTGAAATGTGACGTCACGACACTTAGGACCCCTCCCACCCCTTGTCACACTTTGTCGACCCCCTCCCCCCCTTTACGTGTGACGTACTTTATGGATGACCCCTAAGTGTTCATCACCTACAAAGGAATGTTAGGTACTTAATATTTTTATTTAATGTCGCACTTAAGGCTAAATCTATTTTTCTCACAAGTATTTTTTGTAACTACGAAGGCTAAAAATTGCGTGTGCTTTTAATAATTACCGTTAATTACCTTTACTACATTTTACCTTACGCTTTAACAAGAAAGGCAAGAAGGCTCTTAGCAATCTGACACAATCATATGGAAAATTTACCAAATCGATGTTTATAGTATCCCCCTGTTTCCTCCGAATATAGTTAACATATTTGATAAATTTGTATCATAATATGTTAAAGATGAAGTAAACTATGTCCCGATTATTCAATTTTCTTTTAAAGACTTTATTTTTTGGAAAAACGTCTATTTACGCGAGTAAAACTGGGATTTTTAGAAGTCTACTAAGGAAAAACCGAGCGTTTATAAGAGAAACTAAACTGACTCGCCCATAGTTAACTTCACTATAAAAATATCAGGATATAAATTTATAGAATGGGTTATTAATATTTCAAGGCAATAGTGGAATACAAAACATTGATTTGGTAAATTTTTCAAAAGATCATTGTCAAATTTCTATAAGGCCGCTTTCACTCCTAAATGGTAATCAAAGCCATGGCATTTTTCCACATACGTTTATATTACTAACTACATAGGTATATAACTACATATCTAGTAGTTATAATGGTAGCGTGGCGGTTACTGGCGTGTCCTATATAATCTCATCTTTATCCGTTACTAACGGACAGCTTCCGAGGACATCCGTCTAAGAACTTGGATTAAGGGCATGTAGGTCATACTGTTACACTACATTTTGTGTAACTTTAGGTAAAAAAATTAAAAACATCAGAACACTTTATATTCGGAGGAAACGAGAAATTCGAAACGTCGATTTGGTAAATTTTGCATAGGATTGTGTCAAATTCCAAAGGTGACGTACGCTTTTGACAACTTAGCTTATTTATTAGTTACCATCATTGATTTAAAGAAAAGGGAAGATAGGGTACGTTCTCCCAGCGCTTACTCAACAACTGGCATGTGCAAATTGAAACAACATAGATAGAAAGACGTATATAAAACCGAATTGCGACCGAAACATTTAAATTTACTGACGTACGTGGACCTAATGGGAGCTAATTTGAGCTTTCCGTTTTCGAGAAGCCAGTACCTCATCTCCCCTTTTCTTTAAATCAATGGTTAATACCACTTAGCACTCAATTTTTTTACAGAATAACACCAGATATTATATCGGACATGGTAAGTAAATTGTCGATGTAGAACGACAGAACTAATTAAATTATTTGGTAATTTGTTCCAACAAGGATATCCTACTAATAAAAGTTTGTAATTTTTTTTTTCCTAAAATGTCCACTTTCTGTTAAATTTCGAATCTCTTAAATGAGCATTTCAGCATAATATAACAGGTAAACAAAATGCTAGCGTGTTATAATTCGATTCCAGCGCCATCTAGCGTTTTTTTTGTGTGATTTGATTTTTTTGTATGTTTGTTCCCGTTTCACGCTAAAACTACTGAACCAAAATTGAGTTGAAATTTCGGATGTACAGATCTTGGAATAACATTTAGAGAACTTTTTATCCCGGTATCGGGACGCGTTGTCTTTGTTGAATGGGAATATTCCCAGTACGCGGATGTAACCCCAGGGCTCAGCTCGTCTAACAAAAATCGTGACGTACCTTATAGTCAAATGGACAATTATTTCTATCAAAACAATAGGCCGTAAAGGACGACCTCTAGTTGTAAACGAACGAACCGACAAGTTACCCGAGACGACTGCTAATTGTAACATTACATGTCACAAGTAAAATGTCAGGAAATAACAGAAATCGACACCACACATTGTCATGCAAACTGGGCGCTGACGAGCGAACTTGAACGAGTGGTTAAATCGTCCTAGCGAGCGAAACACTGAATTATGACTTACTACAATGTTTATTCGTTTAAAATATAATTATTATTACAAAGGATTAAGGTTTAAAATGTGTTAGATGCATTAACCAGCGAAATTACTGGGCATGATGAGATTCAACAACTCATATCTCAGGGTTGAAGGCGCAGTGCAGTGCCGCGCAGCAAAACACTGGGTAGCACTGTTTCTGTTATGGGCAATCATGATGCTTAATGCTTACCATCAGGCACCTGATTTGCTCGTCTTGTCACTCACGATCATAAAAAAAAAACTTACGCGTGTAACGAGTCGGTTCACGGCGTTCTTTACGTGATTTACAATTTTCCCACGACATGATGTAATAACGTCAGGAGAATTACTAAATACTTTGCAGAGAAAGAAATCGAAATATAAAATAATTCTTTTATTTTATAATATTTCGCGCTTCATCCAAAAGTTTTTCGAAAATATTATATGGTACACTAGCTATGCCCCGTGGTTTCCCGCGTAGTCTTCGTTCCCATGGGAATATCGGGATAAAAATTACCATATGTGTTCCAGGGTCTATTAACTATCTACGTATTAAATTTCAGCTCCATCGGTTCAGTAGTTTTGGCGTGAAAGAGTAACAAACATCCATCCAGCCATCCTAACAAAATTTCGTATTTATAATCATAATTAATCGTTATTAGTGTAATCGTAATTATTAGTAGGAAGTAGGATAATTAGTAGGATTATAGTACCAACTGCCTAGATAGTTTTACTGTCTGTACATTGTACAAGACCTATATCACGTTTCAACCAAGTGTTCCAGCAAACACACACACATATGCCATCAATTAAGGTGGTTCGGCCGATATCATTTTCCATACAAACATTATTTTCTAGTTCCTAGTGGACTTTATATCCTAATATCCTAATCCTAATCCTATCCTATCCTAATCCTAATCCTAATTACTATTATAAAGGCGAAAGTTTGTAAGTATGGATGTATGTATGGATGTTTGTTACTCTTTCACGCCAAAACTACTGAACCGATTGGGCTGAAATTTGGTACGTAAGTAGCTTAGACCCTGGAATAACACATAGGGTACTTTTTATCCCGATATTCCCACGGGAACGAAGACTACGCGGGTGAAACCGCGGGTCACAGCTATATTTACGTAATTACATGTAGTATTTTTATATGTTCAAAAATATGGGTACGTGTGAGCGAGAGCAGAGATATAGAGAGAGAGAGAGAGAGAGAGAGAGAGAGAGAGAGAGAGAGAGAGATATTAGGTTTGCACCGCGCCTTAACTCCACTCCACACCGCTCTTATAGGATTCATAAAACAAAATCAGTCCACCCATCCCGTTGCTAGTTTTTCCAATTCCGTCGTTCCAGTCACCAGTCCGTTGATTGCTGGAGACTTGGACATGTGCTGCTATAAATACTGGATCGTTTCCTGAGGTGATAGCCGTGGTAAGCATCCGCCGACACGGTTATCACGTAACTGTTGCAGCGGTTGCAAGAAGCAACTGATTGCGGTCGCTTTAGCGAGTATTATTATTGTCGATGATAGCTTTAGTATTAAAATGTGGTTATACCTACTTGTATTGCTACTTGTATTATTGTACATAGAAAATTTATAATGGTCTAATGTAAATGTAATAATTCTATGTAAGAGGGCCGAGCCTATTGCTATCTACCGGGCACAGTTCCAGACTCCAGACGGTTATAAAGATAATGACTAATGCGAAAACCAATATTTAACACTTTGCCTGACCTGGAGATCGAACACAAACCACAAATACAACAACAATGACTTTACTTAATTATTTTTTTTAATGAATACATCAATGACTTTAATTTAATACAAATGATTGTAATTGGAGGCAATACCGCAATGGCAAATCTTCGCAACCTGTTGCATTTTACGTAATAACCAGGTAATTAGTGAGTGTCGCATCGCACTAGTGAAGTTCTACATAAAAAGTGAAATAATCACATCTGGAGTCGTGATAACGGAACCCTTGGCGTAATTAATATATTAACTACTAATTATCCGGCGACGCAATTGCTTCACTCGGACTGATTGTAAGAAACCATTGCAGGTTCTATTTAGAATCCGCCCCATATTCGTACGGACGTAATATGTATGGATTAAATTAGTTTATTTTTTTAATAGTTGTTTTTATTATATGTAATTACATGTAGTTTTATTTAGATCTTCCAAAATGTGGGTACGTGTGAGCGAGAGTGCAAAATTTGCTTTGGACAGCGCCTTAAGTAGTTTTGGCGTGAAAGAGTAACAAACATCCATCCATCCTCCCAAATTTTCGCATTCATAATATCAGTAGGATAGCTTTATATTTAGCATTATTAAAATTTTGCACGTGAAACCCTCATATGCATTTTTCGTTACTTTGCCAATAATAGATTTTAGAACTGTACATTTTAAAAAACTGGGTTCCTGGATTAGAACCCTACAGCAGGAGCCAAGTATTTGTGCGATAAGCTTAAATATTTATTCTCGGGTGACCAATCAATCAATGAATCAAAATCATTTATTGCCTTAAATACATGTACAATATTGGTGTTAGTAGTATGTGTCTCAATATACTCTGCCTCGTCAAGCATGCAATAATATCAACATTTACAATAATAATAATAATTAAGATTTAAATAGTTCCACAATCACTGTTATAAATATCATCTGTTAAATTAGATACATAAAATAAAATAAAGAAGCAGGTCAGTTTAAAATATTTAAAAAAAATTCAAAAAAAAATTAAAAATATAAATATCAAAAAAACGTCATATTAAATTTTATGTAGTATGTCAAGTAGAGTCTAAATTAATAATGTGTGATGTGTTTTATTCTAGGACGATTTAATCACTTGTATGATTCCATGTCGCCTGCGACACAGGGAATACAAGTGCAGCGGTATATGTAAATGTTATTATTTATAGTAGTTTTGGAAAAAAATAGATATTGTTTCATGAATCCATTTCCCCGTCATCAATTACCACGGCGGAAAGACACAGCTCGGTGTTATAAAATATAATATCCTGAGGGCGATCGGATTTAATATTTTCTTTATGTTATGTGTTGTGCAGGGAAGCGGATGGAGACGGCACGGACGGAAGCGGGTATTGTAGGTATGTTATTATTGTTTCTGTGGACTGGAGAATCCATAAGAAACTCTGTTTATTACGCATTAATATTAGGTCTACTAATATTATAAACATCAAATGTCAGTACAATGTAAAAAAGTAAACAAAAGGCTAGCGTGGTTTAACTCGACTCCAGCCCCTGGAATAACATTTAGGGTACTTTTTATTTCGAAATTCCGAACGAAGACGGTGGACATCTGATAAAGATGTATGGACATCTGAGGGGGAGGCCTATGTTTAGCAGTGGACGTCCTATGGCTGAGATGATGATGAACGAAGACTACGCGGGTGAAACCGCGAGGCACAGGTAGGCACACATCATAATAAAAAACATTAGTGCAAGGGCATGTGCCCTTAAGAGGATGCAATTGATGACCAGTAACCCTATATGAGTGTATAAGTTTTAAACAATCGATGTTGCAAGTTACATTTCGCAATTATGCAATTTTATTTGCCAATTTCATGTGAGTACCGCAACTCATATGTACCTTATTGATGTTTCCATATAAGTAGCTTAAGTAGGCTACAGAACGAGGCAGTGGGTTGAATCGAATACACTACTGCCTTTATTCTTTATACAGGGTTATTAGTAATCAGTTTCATCTTTAGGAGTCATTGTTGGAACTATAATCATAGAACAACTTTCATGTTGGAGCCAACTGTGATATCGAGAAAACAAAATTCAACTGGTCAACTTTAACCTCCGATCGAACCGAAGAAACCGAAGAAAGGGGTGTTATAAGTTTTACGTTTTATGTGTATCTGTGGCATCGCAGCTCCTTAACTAATGGACGCTGCTGCTGACGTGATCGACAGTTTCTTCAGATTGTTCCATGAAAATCGGTTCAGCCATTTGAAATCAGCTCTTTTCTAGCGGCTGAAGGGATAGAGCAACTTCCGATTTTCTGATTGATCACAAAGGAGTTGTTGGTTTCTGGGCCACATCGACCTTAGATTATAATTTTGATTTGATTTGAAAGTCCTAATAATAAGATTCTCAAATCTGCATAAATAATATTTTTTAATATCGATATTAATTTTTATAAATTAAGCAAATGTTCTACTAAAAGTAGAACGTGCGTCGCCATTAAAACTACTTAGTACTTAACCTCACTTTATTTAAATCAAATTATTAATTAAACGGCGATAATAAGATGGATACTATGTTTGGGAATATTAATGCGAATATAATTGGAATCGTCTCATTGATAATGTTACAGAGATAGATGGTGCCCTGATGATGAAGCAGAAAGAAGACTAGAAATAAAGTTGTTATTGAAATTCTTAACTTGTTAACACAAGTGATGTTTTACCAGTTGATTAAAAATGCTTCTCTATAATTGTTTCTCGATTTCAAATCGCAGATTGCATAAAAAGAGGCTGCTCACTAAATTAAAGGAAGAAAAGACAGAAAGAAAAAACGTTCACTACCCCACCTTAATAAACCAACACGTAATTATCATCATATCTAGTAAGTATAATATAATATTGAAACAGGGCTTGTGGTAGTCAGCATGTTCTTTGCGCTCGGCTAACCTTGCACAGCTAAAATTTAACAACATTTTTATACAACGTGATAACAAGTCACCCCGTATACGTACGGCCTACTATTTAACCTCTATTAATTTAGCGTGGGCTATTGTAAACAGTTACATAATATTGTACTTAATCGTTAATGGACCAGTTTCTATATAATTTCATTTCATTTCATTTGACATTTCGGAGGAAGTAAACCTAGTTACAGATACATAATATTGATATAAAATGTGGGTGCATTATTTAGAAAGAACCAGTAAAATAGGCTTTATTGAATAGGTAATTTATAGTAGATTAGTAGCCAAGGGCTGTAAGGCATCAATTGCAGCCCGAGATATTTAGGCGCACGAGCGCAGCGAGGGCGCCTATACTTCGAGGGTGCAATTGATGCTTACACCCGAGCTAACTACTCTGCTTTACATCTCGATTGTGAGGTAAGTAGAAAAACACCGGCATTACAAGAATAAAACATTTTAAAGTAAAAGTTTTCTATTCCCGCCTTTTTTCATCTCTTTTTTAAATTATTTTTTTCAAGAACGAAATTGAGCTTCGTAGTTCGATATTTAAAATTGATGACTATTATACTCATACGAAGACAAGGAATAGCGAAGCGACCTCTTTTGTCATTGGCCTGAATGCATGATGTCTATTGCCAGTATGATGGTTAGATGTACGCAAACTTTTTGAAAGAGTGAAGTTTTTTTTTAATTACTTACCGCCCTAGGGCTTTTCTAGCTACATTATTACCCTAGAGCGCTAATTGGTCACTTACAAGCCCCATTTGGGGGTAATAAGGACCTACTTACCGAATATGAGAGATGTAAAATACATTTTATTATGTAGTTAAAACTGAAAGTTTTTAAAATAGGCTAGTAACTACGAATAATGACTTATTATTATTCGTAGGCTAGTAAGAAAAGCAGCCGATTAAGTGAAAATGTATTTAAATTTAGAATAAGGAACTCTTTCGGAATCTGTAACATGAATTAAATTTATATTATGTCATTTGTTTTTACAAATTGGCAGAAATGGACGCACCTCTCTTTACCTTCCTCCTCGTTCACGTCCTACCTCCACGCGTTCCGCGCCCCTGTACCCCGTAGACGAGGACTCAATTAAGCGGTCCACCTATAGTTAAAAATGCATTTTGACGCTCAACAAACTCTTTTTAAATCGCTGCCAATTGTAAAAACATATGACATTATATGAATTTAATACACTTTATAGATTCCCAAATAGTTACTAATTCGAAATTTAAATACATTTTTCATCGGGGAGAGGCTCTCTTGGTCCCCGTTCACGTCCTACCTCCGCGTCCCTGTAGCTCCGCAGGCGAGGACTCAATTAAGTGGTCTAACTATAGAGAAATTGATCGATTTAGACTATCGGCAGACCCTTTTTAAATTGTCTACCCGGATGAAATCGCAGGGCACAGCTAGTATAATATTAATATAGTATAATATTAATTTCATTTAGTACATACTAACAATACATAGATAGTTTACCTACTATTGATGGAATTATAATCATGACGTATATGAACTTTTCAGAGGGTGAAACTGTAGGACGCCACAGCTATATTAACATCTCTGCTATCTTTAGATAGAAAAACTAATGCATTCGTTGAAATAAACGATAAACAACCTCGTTAACATTCATTATATTCTATTTGTATGGTATTTTTATAAGAAATTCAAAAGGGACATTTATTGTGAACGATCAACGAGAGGCTGAGAGGGTCGGAGGTCACACGTGGGTAGGTTGCACGTGTATAGGCGAGTAGCACACCGAGAATGACAGACAGAATGTGAAGACTGGCTGTAGTGTAGCACCGACCTTATCATGGGACTTTTCATCAAGATCTATAAGATATTATTATTATTATTTGTAGTGGTAGGCGTCTATTGCAGGGGGCCGCCTGGGGAAGTACCACACCTTTGCCAGTTATTCATCCGCCAAGCAGTAATGTGCAAACATTGCTGTGTTCCGGTCTGATTTGCAATGTTACCAGTGAAATTACAGGGCATGACGAGTTGCAACAACTAAATATCTCAGGGTGACAGGCGCAGTGTAGTGCCGCGCAGAAATTTGAATTTTAAAACACTGGGTGGCACTGTGTCTGATATGGGCAATCATGATGGTTACCATCAGGCACCTGATTTGCTCGTTTGTCACTATCATAAAAAAAATTATACAACCTTAGAGCAACGTGTTAAAAAAAGTGTAGTTATATTTATGTGAAGTATATACTCGTCAATTTAAACAACTTGCAAAAGAAAAATTTAAAAATTGCGAAATCGCAAAATAAAATCGACTTCCTATTGGTACATCAGCCGATCAGCTAATCCAATTTTGTATTGGAAAACAAAACATTCGCAATTCTTTCTTTTGAAAGCATTTTGTTTGACGGGTGGACGCACCCCTTAAAGTATTATTACACCTTTTTTTAACACATTGGATATGATGTGGAACTCTTAGTAAATAAATAAGATCCTATAACAAAAAAAAAATGTAAAATAATAGACATTTATCATAAAACAAATAAATAAGGCAAATAAAAGCTCGGAACTAAAGCTTTGTCTGAAAAGGAAATCAGTTTATCACCTCAAGGCCGACAATAAACTTTTTATTTCTTTTTACAACCCGCCATTATATTTCCTGTGATAAACTTAACAAGTGCCTTGAAATACTAAAATTACAATATCTGACACTTTAATACTACAGTTGGAGCAAAGTATATTACAATTTCAGGAAATTATCGCGGCTGTTTAATTTAACTTTATATGCATCATATAAATCATATTATATCATATAAAATCATATAATATGTAGCTATGAAAAACAGGATCAATATAAATATTAAATGAAAATAATTTTAAATAAAAAAAGGCTTAAATCAAAGATCATATTAACTGACTGACAAAAACGCTCCGTTTTTTTAACCGCTTGACGTAGTAAATACTTTATTATTTACCTATATGTTTAACCTATATAACCTATATGTAGAGAATGAATAGAATATAATCGAATAGAATAGAATGATTGAATGAAAACTCTTTTTTGCTACCACAATATAACAGAAAATAACAAAGAAAACATTAAAACTAGAAAGAAGTAACAACTGGCGGCCTTATCGCTCAGAGCGATCTCTTCCAGGCAACCATGCAGGGAAAGGAAATATATATATGAAGGGACGGTGGTATCAAACACATTATACTTAAATAAATAAAATACATACCAAAAACTTAATAATATATATACCTAGTAGTAATACTATAATATATACGTAGCCTATATAGAATAGAATATATATACCAATACATAATAAGATACGGATACGGCATAATAGGATGAGTAGGGGGTGAAAATAGGAATAAATAATATTTCTCTTAATAAAGAAATAATATAGAGGTGTACAAGAAAAAAAATTCTAAAAATTCCCATTGGAACGATATCACGGTAACTAGTATAATTATTCTATAATGACGCAAGTCGTTCATCTATTAATCACATGTACTGATAGTACTTTAGTTGACAACAGTTTTATCGTAGTTAGCAGTTGAAACTTTGAAAGCTCGCGTGACCAATTCTATAACAATTTATTGAACTCGACACGCGTTTAGTAACCATAGAAATCTAAATAACAAGTTACTAGAAGTCACATGCCCGCGTGACTATGTCGCCGCAACAGATGACTTATTAGTCACCTGTAGCTACGTGTAAAGGCTCAAGGTGCCGGATCTTTTGTGTGAAGCTGTTTGGTTCTGCGTTTGAATATAATCATACTTATATTACAAATTCGAACGTTTGTGAGGATGTATGTTTGTTACTCTTTCACGCCAAAACTACCGAACCGATTAGGCTGATATTTGGTATGTAGATGGTTTAGACCCTGGAATAACACACAGGGTACTTTTATCCTGATATTCCCACGGGAACGAAGACTACGCGGATGAAACCGCGGGGCACAGCTAGTAGAATGTAAAGTAGCTTATAGTGATTGGAAATGTGGCGACAAGCTTGTTGTATGTCTAGGTTGACATTTCTATGATTCTGAAAAGTACTGTAAGCGTTACTCATATTTATTACATACGACATCGAAAATGTCCAAAACCTAGGTTGAGCTTTTTCGCCTTAACAACGTGAGTTCGTGTTGTGCATAGGTAATATAATTTTTACATTTCTTGTCATTTAGATATATTTGATAGTAACTAAATGTGTATACCTAGTTTGTAGAAAGTAATTAAACTGGGTATCATTTTCGTGTTAGCACCATCAAGATAGGGATGACGGGGCTGCGTTAATTTTTATTTGCACGATATTCCGCCTTAGCTTTCCGTGAGTCGGATGAGCGTCGCGTTAGACGTCGTGCTCAATATTATAATTAGGTTGATTTGTTTGAAAGACTGTAGGGAACATGCAAAAGAATCCAATTATAGTTCTGTGTAATTTTTTCGTTATAATAATTAGGTGAACGCACTGAAGATTCATTTGCCATTAGCTTCATTGATTTATGCAAAAACTCTTTTAAAGCGTTGTCCGAAGCAAATTCGCTCTCTCACTCACACGTACTCACATTTTTGAAGATATTAAAATTACTACATGTAATTACGTAAAATATAGACAACTAGTTTCTAGAAAACAACAATACAAAAATCTAATTTAATCCAAACGAGTTTTCATGTATAAAAACCTGCTCAAAGAAAAAAAATCTTAGAAAATAAAAAGGTACTGAAAATTTGTTTTGATTAAATTGGGTTTTTTTCTGAATCTTTGTATTGTTATTTTCTAGAACCTAGTTGTCTTTATTTTAAGTAATAACATGTAGTATTTTTTAGATCTTCCAAAATGTGAGTACCTACGTGTGAGCGAGAGGGCGAATTTGCTTTGGACAGCGCCTTAAGACTTCATTAAAATAGAGTTTGAGTAATAATAAAAATAAATGAAAAATAATAAAAACGAACAAAGACTTCTCTTTTAGTTTTTACATATTGTACCTAGTATATCCTAATCCTAATCCTTCCTAATACTATTATAAAGGCGAAAGTTTGTAAGTATGGATGTATGTATGGATGTTTGTTACTCTTTCACGCCAAAACTACTGAACCGATTGGGCTGAAATTTGGTACGTAAGTAGCTTAGACCCTGGAATAACACATAGGGTACTTTTTATCCCGATATTCCCACGGGAACGAAGACTACGCGGGTGAAACCGCGGGTCACAGCTAGTATGCCATAAAGTAATTATTATTTGTCCTATGTTATAAATCAGATTAATTCATTAATTAACGTTAGTTATTGCCACTGATTACACAAAAATCTTGAATTATGAAAAAGTAACAAGAATTTTAAACTCATAAAAAATTCTTAAGTACATTAACCACGGAACATCCTTGTGAAGAAAAAAAAGTCGTAACCGGATTTCTCACACCACTTCTAAGTAAGGAACAAAACGTTGCTTATAACAAGGAAATATTCTGATAACAAAGGCTTTTGAGTGCGCGTGCCAATGAATACGTCCCCTTTGAGCTTACAAATAGTGATGTGCCTTCATTATTTTACGGACTACAACTTTTACGGACAACTTTGATATATTAAAACTCGCTAAGTCACAGATGACTTACTTTACGAGCAAGCAATTTTCCACCGGATGACAAAATTTTATTTAATTCAATGAATGGAAACAACTATGAAGAGATTATTTTCTTATAACCCAAAACGATTCACTTTAAAACACTTATGGTTCTGACTGTACTAATTTGAGCTAGGGCTGAAATTTTAGAGCTGGGGGACCACCCCATAAAATAAAATATACCTTAAGGTGGCAAGGTCCAATTGACTACCAACTCTTATTTCAGATAAACAAACATTATCTTGAAACAAATTAAAATCAACCAATATTGTAATTATACATAAGATTCAAATACCGAGATTTCATTTTGGGACCTTAGCAGGGATCACGGGCAAGCGGGTATTTTATTTTTTAATCCGACATCCGGCAACTAATCTGTAGTCACCTCACTACTTCCAATTGACGCTGCAAAAAGCTGTCCACTCGAGGTCTCGAGTGCGTTCTAAGGCCCTTTTGTCTACGGCACTACGATCTTCGACTATGAGCACAATGAAAGTACTCCATTGAGAATTCTTAAGATTAGTTTATTGGATAGGAGCATTCAGGAATGCCCAAACACATCCTTCGGTACGTGATTACGTGCTATAAAACTTTTTATTAACTGTTAATATGAACTGGTTTCGTGAAAAGGTCCAGTAAAAGTCCACTTAAGGATTTCAGATGACCAATAGAAAAGTAGCTTACCTGCGTAATAAAAACGATGATAAATAATATCGCGGTTGATTTTCGAATTTATATAATTACCTTTTGAATATATGACTGTTACAAATAAGTTATGGATTCACAGTTTATGTAGGTACCTATATATTTCTAATACTAAATGATTTTTAAAAATATAGGTGGGTACTTATATATATATTAGTAGCTCCTAAAGGGATGGACCGATTTTGATGCAGATTTTTCTGTTTCAAAGTGCTAGAGTAGTCCTCCCAGAGCTAGCCCAGCACCATGTGACCATGATGGTAAGAAAATATCTAAAATAATAATATGAGACAACTTCCACACACGGTCACCTGGTCCCAAACTAGGCTAGAAGCCTGTACTATGGTAACCAGATGACTGATATATTTACTTATATAAGCTTATAACACCCAGACACATAAATGTTTGACCTGGCCGAGGATCGAATCCGGGGCCTGCGGCACAGAAAAAAGGGTAACTACCATCTGAGCCAACTAGGCTGTCTAATATCTCCAATAACTCGTAATACATATATCGATACAAGCTATTGTGTTTTAAAAATACATACTTACCTTAATAAAGGTATGCAATCCTTGACTGATTTTTGTTATTTAGCAATAACATATTATATGCAATTTCTTAATTATAAATTATGACTCGTACCTAAAATAATAATGAACCAATAACATAAAAAAACATTTCGTTCATTACGTTATTTTTATGCTTCAAAATATGTATTAGGATATTATAAGCAATCAGGGCTCAAATTGTATTTCAAGTCCTGATCGAGTGCTCCTTTAATGCAATATAAGGCAAATCAGCTTGCATTATAATAAATAACAATCAGCTTAACGTTGTCACATAAAATGTAAATAAACCTCTTACATTTGGATATCTAACGAAGGCAGCGAAAATATTATTACATAATATAACATACAAACATACATATACATTACGTTTACAGAATACTAAGACGTGTGACCACGTGCCGGGGTCGTAACTATCAGCTTAACTGTGACGTGGCCCCAAACTATACCTATATATAATATACAATTCACATAATTCTACATAAACAGCTATACCTACAATCCGCAGCGCAGGTATGTATAGTACTATTACCGACCAGTCCATTCATAAGAAACTGTTCATTCATGCCTTGGGGAGGTGAATGGGAGCGAGCGAGACGGAAGATATAAAGCTCGCGTTACAATGACAATGGAATTTTATTTCCATTGATACGAAAATCCCGTTCTACGAATGGTTGAATAGTGTTTTTAAAACAAATGCTAAGCTCGAACATTGTCAGTCAAGTGGCGATTACGAGAATAGGGTGAACGTTGCATTATGCTACTGTTTTGTGTTTGACTGTCATTATAATGGACGCTTTTAACTCGGAGTAGGTAGTTGATTTCATTCCTTATTTCATTGATTAACATATATTACGGAAACTTTAATGAATTACTATCAGGCTACTGTGTAGTGTGCTTTGGTTAAGTCAGTTTTAAGTAACTCAAAAACAAGGCATTCATAAATAATTTAGTAAATACAATATGATGATACTGAAAAGTTTTTTCATTGTTTAACTTTTAGTTCAGTTATGCGGCCTTTGGACTACTAGAAACCTACCTATTATGTGTGTGCACTTATATCTTGTCTAATTTAGCTTGATCAATGACTAAGCTGTACAAAAATCAATTTTTGGTCATATTTCCTTAAATTAGGTACATAAATGGTATCTTATCGGGTAATTTGACATTCAATTGATAAAATAACAAACCTCTTAGATCTTAATTTATGGAAATATGGCCAGAAAATAGATTTTTGTTCAGCTGACATTGATCAATCTATATCTGACAGAGCGTAAAACTAGGTAGGTATACTAGTGCTATTATTAAATGTGTTAAATATTGTTTACTTTAGCGCCAAGTTGCAAAACCTAAATATTTTAAAGTGAATTACACTAAGTACTTCTTAACGTATTAATCATTAAATTATTTATGTAATGTTATATTTTATTTTATTGCATGTGAACGCAGCTTTAAATCTGGGCAACAAGATTGTGTAAAAAAACATAGTCGGTAGGAAGTCAACCCGTCGCAACAAAACGGTTTTGATACTTGTGCGAGACTGTTTCTCAAAGAATTTTAAACTCGTCTTGGTGTAGGATAGATTAGAATATTGTAATTGTATTATTATTAGAATACTTGTTGTATTATTATTAGAGTAATTGTTGTATTATTAGAATACTTGGATTAGGATAGACGTTAAAAATAAAAAATAAACCAGTAAATGTAGGATTTTATTCTTATCAAGCATTTCATAATTCAGCATCATCCGGAAGACGTCCACTACTTATTATGGGCCTTCCGCACAGAACGCCATTAACTATTCATATGGGGGGGATTAATAATTACTTATTACACAATACAAAATTCATTTTGTATACGGTGGCGATAAGTAGAATGAAGAGAACAACATTTTGTATCTATTTCTAGTAATCTATTTTTGTATGCTAATCTAAATTTTTATGTGATCACATTCGAAAAAAATCCGTTACAACTTAAATCGTAAAGCCTCCAAAGCATCAAGCATACGCGATCGCAGTCGAAGGTGGTTATACCGGGCACCGGGCGTAGGCAAAGACGTACCTGACTCGCCTCGCCCGCAGCCTGGCTGCCAGTCCAATCTTGCCCGACGAGCTGACGTGACACGCCGCTCGCGATTCGAATACACGCGTACATTTCGAATCGAACTACCTAATTTGAAGTGAACAAGTGTTCAACATGCAAGTGCTTGCGTTCTTCCTTCTGGCCTGGGTGTTCAGCGGAGTTCGAGCGGTCATCAGAACACCTTTAGAAGCGTTCAGGCCATCGGGAGAGATCCACATAAGGAGACCGGACAAGCTGCCGCTTCTGCCACATAGAAGGACGAATTTGCCGCCAAAAAGCGGCTTGAAGATTTTATATCAGACTGGGGTGAGTTTACTTTTAGATTGCTTTGCGAAATGTAGTAACTTACAAGTTTCATAAGGGAATTGTAAAGCTTTTTGGTAATTAACCATGGAATTCGTTTGTTGGAGCTGAAGCATTGGCGATGCATTCTAATATATTATGCTATACATTTTAATTTACAAGTATCACGAAACAGTAATCGGTCTTTGCTTATGATTGCACTATTGGATGGTTGTTTTACATTGAAACGTTACAATGTCGTGACGGTTGTCACGAAGTCACTGTTTGGAAGACGCTAGGTGGCTCTTATATGAAGCCTTTTTAAGATCACTATGAATAGGAAAGCTCACACATACCTGAACTGTTCAAGAGATAATAATTGAATAACGCATAATGTTACGCAATAAGTTACCGAGGATGCAAACACATGACTACATCTAACAACATAGATATCATCAGATATCCCAAACATCTGTTTACAACGTTACGAACAAAAACAATGCGTAATAATAAAGCGTAAATTAAACAACGTATCATCCGTGAGATACGAGTATGAATGAATGACGCACACTCGCTAAATGTGGGAGATTCTATGAACATAACCGACAATTAATCCAATTAAAACTGATAACCAGCCCAGGAATTACGACCGTTTTAATTTTTTGTAACGCAGACCCCATGACCGACTATTCTGAGAAATTAAACTACCAACTTATAGCGGAAAATCAACAGCTAAATATTATCTAACACAGCGGATATGTCAACGAAATTGTACGCATTTCCTTCAAAACTACTCCTTCAATTCTAATATGTAATTATAGTACATAATAACACTTTTAAAATTTAAACCGATAAACTTATGGCTTATAGTTTAAAATCATGGTAAATCAAATTAAAATTATGATAAATAAAAATATGATTCGTCCGTAGTTCCGGATGTCAAATCGTGTCGGTCATATTTTAAAAACAACGATAATCATTATTATATCTAATTTTAGAGTCGAATCAAGATAATCGCTTCAAGCTAGGTCCGTAACTGCGTTCCTTGGATAATGGCTTTTAGAGAAAGCGATTGCGCATTAGATATGCGACTGTAGACAGGGAGCTTTAGAATTTAAAGTCGGGACGTTTGTTGGGGTTTTAAAAAATGTATTTCTGTTGTAGGCAGTTGCACGGGTGCGTAGGCGCGCGCGTAACTCCGGTAGCGGCAGGTGTATTCTTATCTTGACAGCTTCGATGACTTACGGCCCGAGCTGTGAGCTTCGTCCCGGCCGAACCGTGGAGCGGCGCACGGACCGTGTGTAATATTTGATTAAAAAACCTTTTTTTATGTCACTGCCTTTAAGCTCATTCGTAACGGTAACCGTATTTTTGATCGTTCGTCTCTTTGGAATTTAAAGTTATCTCGTCGTATTCATATTTCGTTTTATGGAAGGGCTTATATTATCTTGGCAGATATACGAGTGCTATGCGTTTTTAACGGACTTTTGCAGGTTTTTTGTTGTTAATAAAAACCTGTATTGTTATGCACAGTGAAGATTTCGCGAGCTTTAAGTATCACAGAATGCATCAAGGAGCCGACTGAAAGATAACAGGAAGTGGAAAGCTTATAATCCCAATGTAGGAGTTTCATGTCGCCACAATTTCTACAAGGTCTTTGACATGACCTAACGACTTCGCCTACTTATCTTAAAGGAGACAACCAGTTTAACGTCCTCTCGCCTCTGAATCTAGACGAAAAACTAACATGTTAATCACATTTGAACCCAGAGATCAAATTTGTCGATTTATTATTATTTAATAATAAATTGCGTAGAACTTTTTTTCCATCTTATAAGTAACTAAGTAATTAAATGTGTGCAACGAATGTTTGTTTGCACTAGTTTTCCGCATAAGGTCTCATTTCTTGAATTATAATCAGTTCCAATAAAATATTGTTTCGTACTGCATCATGTGCATATCATTATTAAATATATTTAATTAGTTATCTTTAGAAGAACTGGAAGTTATTTTTGTTGTATCATAAAACATCACACAACCAACAGTAAAAAAGTATTAAAGTTATTTTTTTATAAAAAAAATGTACGGCAATAAAACATGATTTAGTTTTATTAAGATCCGATCACCTACGATACCTTCCATTTTAGGATATTGGTGGGGTAGAATTATTAAAAACGTTTTATTTTAACATCACATTATTTATGGGTTCGTAGCTATACCAAAAATCAAACCAATCTGACAAAATTTGACCTCTTGGCTCTCAGGAGGAAATCCAACATGTACACGTTATGTACATAATAATATTATGTAACGCGTTGAAATTGAATTCGCATGTACTGAATACATAGTTATTTGTCATGAACACGCATGTTTACATTTGTAAAGATAACGTTTATTTATCAGTTATCAGTCGGATATCTATAGGTATATATTATATGTGTGTAGGTATGTGTGCGTGCTGTCTTTAATACAAGGCATTATTAATTTATATTTGCACGCAAAATGTTTTGTTATGCCAATTGATGACCGAAACTGATATTGGCGTAACCACAATATCACTTTTATAATATGATAGTTTATGACTCTTCCACGAAAAATATTTAGAGGTTTGCTTACTGACATATTTCGGATATTACTAAGAAGCTAGATAATCGCAGCTTAGGTTATTAATCATCGTTATATATGTGAGCAATTGACCCAAAAAGCCGCTCCCTTTTTACAACGTTTAAAGTAAGGATATGATATGTATGATATGCAATTGTAAGCTAAGAAAGACAACTATCTATCTGTAACATATTCATTGGGACGATTAGAATGAGCTCAATCATGATATATTTCCAGTTTCCAGGATAACTGGTAGAAAATGCTATTTTAGCATTAAGTAAGTCCTAGCGTTGTGCTGAATTATAAATAAATAAATAAATATATTTGACTATTGGCCCATCTGAACCTGATGTTGCAGCATCAGGTATAGGTAATCAAATCGTTGCAATATTGTTGAAGTGACAGTATACAAAATTTCAAATCGATCGGATTACTGGAAGTTGCTCTTATCCCTTCAGTCGCTAGAAAGAGCTGATAATCTTCAAACAGCTGCACCGATTTATATGAGACAAAGCTAAGAAGACTCTCTATCATTGTACATATATTAATTCATAGTAATTTGTAATGTTTTGTATAAATTCTAGCGAAGGTTTTTTTTCTTCATTTTATAAGGATCACTTTTTACGGGATATTTACTATGATTCGACATTTTGCGAGTTTCTGATATTTAAGATCCTTATGTTTACAACCATGATAGTTTCAAATCATATATATATATATATATATATAAATATATATCTTCATTTTGTTAGATTTTATTAGATCACAGTAATTATATTCATCATCTCCATTTGCATCTTTTTCTAGTATTTCCTAGACATAATAGATATAAATGTTGTAGTTTTTATACCAAAAACTAAAGTAATTAACTTCGCGCTATAAAAACTTCCCATTTGGACAGATTTGGGCTGAACCACAGATTATTAAATTAATTTTTAGCACCTAAATGTTTATATTTGCATACATTTTTGGCATTGTTTAGTCTGGCGCCACATAATGGTGTAGGTATAATCAAATCAAAGTATGTTATTAACAGCTTCTCTTTTGTATAATTTATCAAAACTTGTTATAAGGTTTAACGTAGCTATAGCTAGACCGCTTAACTGAGTCCTCGCCTGCAGGGTACAGGGGCGGCGGGGGGCGCGGAGGTAGACGTGAACGGGGGCCGGGAGAGGTGCGGGCAGGCGGTGCCTGTCGCCCGCACCTCTCCGGTCCTACGCACCTTTACCCCTGATACGAGGACTCAATTAGGAGGTCTACCTTATAGCTCTTCGCGCCAATCCGATATTACATACAGCATACAGGTAGAGTCAGGTGGGGTAATGTTCGTAAATGTAATTGGTGTCCACAATGTATTATTTCGAAGTATCCTTTGGTAAGGATTCATTTACTTATGGGTTCAATGGAAAGATTAAATAAGTCCCTACAGTCTCACCCAATTGGGATTTCTGGAATAAGAAATTGTGGCTACGTTTTACGTTTACTACTATTGCCCCATATGACCGTATGTAGGTCTAAAAATCTATGAAATGCTTTGAATATTACAGCACTATAGAAATGTCATCGCAAGGACTACTACCTCTGCTACCTAAGTGCGCAAGTAGCCCATATACTTAAACCCATAAAGCCCATAAATTATTTTACACGCAACCGCTGACAAAAGCTTTACTGCATTTGTTTATATGTGATTATGTAAATATGTGTTGTACCCTCCGCAAAAAAATACAGAAAAAATTAGTAGGTATATACTAGAAGTAGATTAGGCTTATGCTACTCGTATATTATAATCTATTAAGAGATGAAATGTGATGATCCTTTTAAATAATTCTTTTATAAGTTTGTCATTGCGTATGTCCTCAAATTAGTTCCTAAGTGATTGATGTACGAGTACATCAAGGTGACGCGACATTACCGAAATAGGTTAGCGACGATCAAACACTCGAAGCAATTGACAAATGAGATGAGGAGATGATTTATAGGGGTCTAAAAGAATATACCTATAATATTATTATTTACCCGCTACCACTGAAAGAAATAATAAAAAAGGTAACGCTGGCTTGGAACACATTAATTTATTTCCATTGCATTTAATTGAAATTATGCTATATTAAGCTGTTCATTACAATTATCCTAGAATTAAAACTAGAGACTTAAAACTTCTTCGGAAGATATTGCTCTGACTCTTCTATTATTTACCTATTTTTTTAATTTTCTTTATTGTGATATTAATGAGGAGGTATTTATTTAAACAACTTTTTATTATTCTGATTTTTTAACATCCACAACTCTCTTAGACCGTCATAAGTATTGTCATGTTTTAACGTGCTAAGTTTTATCTACTAGCCTTCGTGTAAAAGTCAATCCGAGGTGGGTACAACCAAAAGGTTTAATTTGCTACAATTACATAAAGTAAGAAAATCATTCGTAATCGTTCCAAGGCGATCAACAATACCTTCGAATTGAAAAGGCCATGTTGCAAAGGGGAAATGAGCTTGGGTTGCCTTATTCACATCTTGTAAGGTAATGAGAGAAACGTTAAATCAAACGATTTGATAGAAAAGTGACCGCAGATGTGGGGAGAAAAAGTTTGATTAGGTTTTGGTTTAGTGACCGGATCCGCGCCCAAGTTGAATACATAATAATATTAGGTACGTCTCAGAAGTAGAAACTAGGTTAATATTTTATGTAATAACTAATGCATGGCTAATATACTTATGTATTTAATACTGAAGTAAACGCCTGTTATATAATAACCATCACTGATGTTAGATAGCTGTCAAGTCGTACAAAAAGTATTAAACAGGAACAATAAGTCAATTTACGTTTCGTCTCGGTAGGACGATTATAAACACCGTGACAGCGAGACACGCGTCAACAAAGAAACTAATCGTAAAAAATATAATAAAAGGCAAAGAAAATGTTTAAGAGGGATTCGGTCGATTTGATATAACTACCATCTACGGAGAGGCAAAGAAATTGGGAGAACACGAAATAGGAATAATAATATCTCGAAAACAAAAACACTTTTCTTTTTTGGGGATGACCAGCTGACCGTTAAAATCCTATAAACTTTGAAATACGAGATAAAAGTTTTTGTTTTTGTTTAATTAAAGAAAAACCACTCGAGCGGTGTACAATTTTGGTGTATTGTAGTTTTATTTTCAACATAAAAACGTTACGATCGGTTTATTATCTACTCATACAATCTTATGAAAAAGGATGAGTTAAATCAGGTCTTGGTGCACCTGCGTTACGCCGATGAAAAAATATGAATAGGCATCCCTTTTAAATTACTACAAACCGTATAAAAAATCAAAAGAAGCAAAAAAAAACACTATTCGTGGAATGAAGTCAACTGCGATTCATAAAACACTTTTTATACAATAAATGTAATATTGATATCTATTGGACCTATTGTACTGGAACTGGACTTATTTTTAATTCATATATTTCAAATTTAATTTTGCTTACTGACTCATCACTGAGTCTATTCAGTTTTTAGGAATATAGGTAGTGCAAAAATTTGCCTGCTAAGATTTGAACTAACGATCCAGAAACACCAATAACCACTAAAGATTATCATTAAGTTGGCCATACACCCCCGTTAGGGTATGCTGTATGCGTAACTTATCGGTATCACAGAATCACAGACAAAGACAACTCTTTAGGGGCGACTTGCTATTGCCAAGGTTATACAGTGATACTGCCTAACAGCCGGCCCCGCAACCTTTTCGTTCGATTTTATGTTTGCGCATAACATGACATAAACTATGACATGTTTGAAGTCAGAACGATCCAATAACCAGTCGACCTCCTCAGCACCCTGCCACTTATTGGAGATTATGTTTTAAGGTGGTTGGGCCGACATCATTTCCCATGCAAACTTTGAGGAAACAATGACTAAATAAAGTGGCATTGATACAGTTACACCACAAAAGATACGTTTAAAAACGGCAAATAGGTATTTATGAGAAATATTTAAATGCTATGTTTGCTTTAAATACCTATTTGCAGTTTTAAAACATATTTTTTGTAGCATAAATATATAAACGACACTTTATAATTACTTGTTAATTTAAATAAAACGCTAATGAAGAAATAATATATATTCTAATATCATCGTCATTGGTTCATCAAAGTTTGTGTGGGAAATGATGTCAGCCAACCTTAACATAAAAATTCATGAAATAGGGGTCTTTTAGGTCGAGTTGTCTGTGATAGTTGGCTTTAAATGAAAGAGTATCTTACCGGTGTGACATTCTTTTGATTTGAAGACGCGAACTGAATCGCAGCATCCGTTGTGAGGGAGCCACGTGCGCCATGAATGGACCCACTCCGGATGCTCGGTGTACAATGAACACAACTCGTGTACAGATATGTACAGAATACATGCGGATGTCGATGTATTATGTGACCGAATGGATAGGTTTAACTTGAGGACGTTGGTTTCTTACACTTGTTGCATACTATCCTACTAATATTACAAATGCGAAAGATTGTGAGCATGGATGGATGTTTGTTATATTCTGTCACGCCAAAACTACTCAACCGATTTGGCAGTAATTCGGTATGTAATAATAATAATTTGAATTTATACTCTAACAGAACGGGTTACCCCATTTACACTGCTCGAGTCAATTCATATGGGTTATGTGGACAAACCATATTGTCAGAGTTTCAGGTTGCCAAGATTCCTACAAGGCCTCCGACATGTCCTAACGACTGCCCCTACATATCTTATAGGAAACAGCCGGGACCTTCAGTTTAGGGTGCCATCTGAAACACGGTAGCGACCAGGCGAAAAGTCCACATGGTGAGATTCGTGTATAGGGTCTATATACATCTATATACATCCACATATAATATTTTTTATCTCGATATTCTCACGGGAATGAAGACTACGTTTACTTATATTATAAATGCGAAAGTTTGTAAGGATGGATGGATGGATTACGCAAAGACCCTGGAATAACACATAGGGTACTTTTCCCCTGATATTCCCATGGGAACGAAGTCAACGCAGGATACAGGTAGTACTGAGTAATTGAACACAATCAGGCAACTAGCATACCTACACGCATGGAGGTGATGTAGGTTTATAAGTACATATATTCAGTTATTAGGAACTAACGTCACTAAACGTACAGAAGGCTTAAAACTAAAAATGCCTAGTCGCTAGTGTTGCCGTAAACGTTTCGAGAAACTCGAAAAACTTTTGATCTTCATCGTCTTCCTGCCCTTTTCCCACACTAGGTAGGGTCGGCACAGCTCGTCATCTTCCGCCATTCCAGTCTATCATCCGTCATCTCTGCACTCACTCCTTTTTCACACATATCCTCATTAACACAGTTCAATCAGGTCTGTTCAGGAATATAATTTTCAATATTAACTTCAACGTGGTAGAAGATGTAGTGACAAAGATAGAGAAAGGAATGCTGAGGTGGTTCGGACATGTGGAGAGAATGGATGAAAGGAGATTAACAAAAGAGATTTATAAGGTGAGTGTGAGCGGTCGACCTAGGCGTACTTTTCATGAACAAGTTGACGTTGTTCTTAGGAAAGGCCAAGTCAAAAGTACCTACAGCCGACGAGCATGTATGAAAAATGTCATGAAAGTGAACGAAGCGAAAGTTGTATGTCAGGATCGTAGCAAGTGGAGGGCAATAGTCTCTGCCTACCCCACCGGGAACAAGGCGTGCCTGTATGTATGTATGTATGTATTCATTTTAAGGTGTACGCTCGCGCTTAGCCGTACAGTGATTTTCCGTCATATTGCCTGTAAAGTTGCGCGTCTATGTATGCGTAGGTATTACGTAACATTAGTACTAATTATTTATTAATTATTTCAGTCACACTACCGACCAAATGTGAACTAATTTACTCTCCTCTCCCTGCACGGTTGTCTGGAAGAGATCGCTTTTAGCGATAAGACCGCCAATTGTTACACTAGACATATTCCTATTGTTACATTTTAGTTATAATTTTTTTAAGATGTGGTGTTATAATAAAGAATTTATCTATCTATCTATCCATCTTATTTATTAACTATTTCAATGTACGACAAAAGCGTACAAATCTGGTTATTATTGATTACTTATTGAGTTCCTGAGTGATGTAACGGTCTAGACAATGAATAATGCATATAACAATAATCATTGATTGTAATCGTCTTAAGTTAACTTCCGCATAATTTGTGCGTTTGCACGTGCCACATTAAGGTGTTTTTCGGCGGCAGACAGCAAACAACGGTTGACTACACGACCGGCTTTTATGTATTCATATGTGAGCATTATGTTAAAATATCATGTCAAGTAGTTTGTGTATTAAAGTTATTCTCAGTTCGTAGCATTTGGGTTTATATATTAATAATAATAATTTCTATAGAAATAAAAAGTAGGTATTATGCAGGTATCTTATTAATATTAAACGCGATTATATCTATGCAACATGTAATGTTGAGGGTATAATATTGATTAGCATTCACTATCAGTGCCCCGCGGTTTCACCCGCGCACACATCGTTCCCGTGGGAATATCAGGAAAAGCACCCAATGTGTTATTCCAGGGTCTAACCTGCATATCGAATTTCAACCCAATACATTCAGTCGTTTTTACGTGAAATATTAACAAACATCCATCCACACTCACAAACTTTCGCGTTTATAAATCACTGTGCCCCGCGGTTTCACTCGCGTAGCCTTCATTCCCGTGAGAATATCGGAATAGAAAGTGCCCTATGTGTTAATCCAAGATCTAAACTATCTACATACCGAATTTCAGCCCAATCGGTTCAGTAGTTTTGGCGTGAAATAGTAACAAACATCCATCTATCGATCTTCACAAACTTTCGCATTTACCTATGTTATATTATTAGTAGGATTAGCCTCGTTGGCTCAGATGGTCGTAACTCTGCTTTCTGTGCCTCAGGGCCCGGGTTCGATCCCCGGCCAGGTCAAACATTTGTGTGCATGAACATGTATGTTTGATCTATGTCTGAGTGTTATAAGTTTATATAAGTATGTATATCAGTCATCTGGTTACCATGGCACAGGTTTCTAGCCTAGTTTGGGACCAGATGACCGTGTGTGGAAGTTGTCCCATATATTATTATTATTATTAGTAGGAAGGATACATTTATATATACTTCTATATGAGTATACAATAATTACTTGTGTTTTCATTTTCTTAAAGACATATGACACATGTGTTTTAATAAATAACAGCAAAAAACATTCATAGAAAATTCTCATTAAAAACTGTGCGCATGAGCGTTGATGTCTTTTGTAAGCGAGATTGTGTACCAGGCGCGTAGGCTTACCATCCTACATAATGTTATATGCGCCTGATTACATGTCAAGGTGGTTCAATGTATTCTGTTGCGTCAAATAAGCTTTTTGTGATACTAAGTGTTAGCAGGTTGCTTGCTCAATGTTACCTACTAAATGATTTTTTTTTTATGATAGTGACAAGACGAGCAGATCAGGTGCCTGATGGTAAGCATCATGATTGCCCATATCAGACACAGTGCCACCCAGTATTTTAAAGTTCAAAATTATGCGCGGCACCGCACTGCGCCTGTCACCCTGAGATATGAGTTGTTGAATCTCATCATGCCCAGTAATTTCGCTGGACTGGCTAACTGGCTAACATTGCCCTTCAGACCGGAACACAGTAATTTTTGCACATTACTGCTTGGCGGATGAATAACTGGCAAAGGTGTGGTACTTCCCCAGGCGGCCTCCTGCTAAAGAGAACTACCACTACAAAAAAATAAAATATGGAAACTGAATCCGTATTCTGTGGATACTGAAAGTGACTAGGGAGTTTGAACAGTATATAATAAATAAGTTCTATACTTGAGCTCCTCACGGAGGCGAACTGGGTAATTTTTACAGCTTAAGTACCAGGGTATCAGAAAGATTTTCCAACCAAGGAAAATCTGAACTCACGAGACTGCTACGAGTCTACGAGTTCGCTACGTTATATGAAAAGACCTTGTCAAATATAGCTTCATAGCCAAATATAGCCTGACAGCAGTATTTCCGTAAATTAAGTTCTCAGAGGGTATTTGATCAACTGAATTATATATTACATGATATGATATAGCTCGACAGAAAAGATTAGAAACTGAACTAATTATTAATGTTAGTGTTGATTCAATTGTTTTTATTATTGAAAAAGGCAGTAGCGCCCCCATTATTTTCTACTCTTTTCTGTCGAGCTATACCATTTATGTACCTAATATAAGGAATAATGACCAAAAAATTGATCAGCTGTCACGTCGCGCTTTATTTTACAAGGTATAGTTTCTGCCGACTGCCTCGGTGGCGTAGAGGGCGCATGCTCGACTGCCTATCAAGCGGTCCCGGGTTCGATCCCCAGGTCAGGCAAAGTGTTAAATATTGGATTTTTCCATTAGGAATTATCTCAATAACTGCCTGGAGTCTGGAACTGTGCCCGGTAGATGGCAATAGGCTCGCCCCCTATTACATGGGACCAATAACATACTGGCGAAATGTGGGTGTATCTACTATGGGACTGAGTCCTGGGTACACCTCTGCCTACCCCTTCGGGAAAAAGGCGTGAATGTATGTTTTTTTTATAGTTTCTCAATTTTCATATAAGATATACTTATGAATTTTTATTTTCTTTGGAATCCCGTATAGTATGTAAGGATAAATTATAGTACACATTATATACATAACAAGGTGAGTAGAAAAGATTAGAATATGTATATAATAACTCTTTATTGGTATCACAATACAATTGGCGGCCTTATCAACAACACCCGCAAACAAAAAGACCCGTAATGTGTTTATCTTATGATAAAAATATTTTTTCACACGGGCCCAAGACAGTTTTTGAAATAATTAAATTGCAGCCCAGCGACCTATAATTCTGACATGATATAAAATGTATTTTTGGGTTTATATAATCCCGCTAATTTAAATCAGCCATCAACAAATTTTTGGTTGAAAAATCACTCTGGGCCGCAACTACTTGCAACTATTTTAGGACACTGGGTCGATATATATATATATTTTTTTATGATAGTGAGTGACAAGACGAGCAAATCAGGTGCCTGATGGTAAGCATCATGATTGCCCATATCAGACACAGTGCTACCCAGTGTATTAAAATTAAAAATTTTGCGCGGCACTGCACTGCGCCTGTCACCCTGAGATATGAGTTGTTGAATCTCATCATGCCCAGTAATTGCGCTGGTAACATTGCCCTTCATACCGGAACACAGTAATGATTGCACATTACTGCTTGGCGGATGAATAACTGGCAAAGGTGTGGTACTTCCCCAGGCGGCCCCCTGCGAAAGAGGCCTACCACTACAAAAATCAAAAATAATATGGACCTAAATTTAGGTTGGGCTTTACGAGGTTGTGATATGCCTACAATATTCCATCCGTGCCGTGTTGGCTACGCTACGTGTCGCCAGTCTGATATTATTACGAGTAGTTAATTTGTTAGCTCCCGTGTTGTCGGTGCGGGCGGACGGGCCCGTCCGGTGACCGGACGTCATCGCCGTCGGCACAACGTCTGTTTATATAAATTGTGGTTATCGTTACTGTAATTAGAGCGGATAATCGAGGGCAGATGATGTTAATTCATTTGAGAAAAGGTTTTGTGCTCGCGTGTCTTCTGGCCTAGCCCGCTTGACGATAATTGTTAGCGATGAAGTCCAAAAGTTTGATATCGTTGCCAACGAGCAACATTGTCTTTAAGCTACTTTAAGCGCCTTTAAATTTATTACTGAACTAGCTTTGCCCCGCGGTTTAAACGTGTAGACATCGTTCCCGTGGGAATATCGGGGAAAAGTAACCTATGTGTTATTCAAGGGTCTAAGCTACTTGCATACCAAATTTCAGCAGAAAGTGTAACAAACATCCATCCATCCATCAATCTAACCAAAACCGCGCTAGATGGCGTTGGAGGTGAGTAAGAGCTCGCAAGCCTTTTGTTCACCTGTTAAAAACGTAAGTTTTTTACATTGTACTGGAATTTGAGAATCATAATATTAGCATGCTTTGGATGCGTTTCAGTATATTATAGGGATATAATGATATATTTTAACTGAAGAAGATTAAAAATAAACCTAGGTACTTTAGTTAAATTGCTTTTACATACATCAAAATGTAGAAGGGAAGCCTTTATGAGTTTATTGTTCGCTGGAATCGAACTAGAAAATAGATGTTCAGCCTTCAACCACATAAAACAACATCCTCAAACCGAACCCAACAATTTCGCCGTATCGATAAACCGCAAGAACAATAGATCCATTCAATCTTTTCTTGGAGTCCACAGCCTGAAAGCTTGAAAGAGAGGGTTATAAAACACATCCAGTGGTTGATGTAGAGTGAGCGAGATAGGTGCCTGAGAAGGTCGTAGTAACAAATTATTTGATTAGAGTGGGCGCGGCGCTGGGCTCGCGTCGACGACACCTGCCGTGGACCGGATGCTGCGTCCCCCGGCCCTCGCGGGATGCTGGCCCGCCGCTCGCGCGGGTCACTTAGCCTCCGATTGCGAATATGAAAAAAAATATGTTGCAACCTTCAATAGAGCTCGTCAAGCCAAATTTAAAATTTAAACCTCTTCGCAATTAACCGAGGCGTTTCCAATCTTATCCATGGAGATTTCAAGATTTTTGAATTATGCATGATCTTTCTGATGCCACTGGCGTATTTTTTAATGTTTTTAAATCAGTTCTAGAACTTTTGAGTGAACTTTTGTCCGTGAGTTTTTTGCCCGTGTCTTTATTTTCTTTGATTTTGCTTTCTAAATGACAGATTATCGGCACGCGATGCGACAATAGCGTTTACAGTTCTCATGCATTATTTATTTGTTCAATACCTACTCGATTTGTAACATGAACTCGATTAAAAATAAAACTCGATATCCTAACGATTCTAAGGTTAGGTTAATAAGGTAATTTCGCTTTTCATGATTCTAGCAAAAATATTGGTCAACAGTAAAAAAATCTATCATATTGTTTGATAGTTCAGCGTGTACGTATGTTTTCTTAGTAGAATATTATTTGTTGTCATTAGCATTCTTGTCGCGATGGTCAGGTCCGTTAAATAAAGCCAAACTGTATACAGTACAATGTAACTTATTTACGAGAACAAATACAAACCGGTCTCCAGTTGATATTGTCACTTACGTAGGTATTTTGTAGTATTTCATGGAAAATTATTATTATTATTAATCGTTTATTTCGACCAACAAGGATCATAGATCGGTACACAATATTAATTACTAAATAAAATTACAATACAAATTAGCAAACAATAAAAAAAAATACAAAAAAAATGAATCGACATAATAATTCATAATTGATTGAAATTAGAAATGAATAGTCATAAATTATTAATTGAATTAAATACTAACATATTATTAAATGACGAAATTAATATCTACTGTCAAGTTGTATGCGTTTTAATGATCTGATTTGAATAAAATGAAATCTATGAGATAAATATGGTACGCAATTTGTGCACAACCGGTATAGAACATTGTAGTACAGATATGGCGGTTTTTGTAGTGCGACACAAAAGGGCTCTTTCCTGTGGTGCGGAAGATTCGTCCGGGCCAGTTTCCGCGAATCCCATCTACACAAGGAACGGGAAGTGTATCCGGAACAACGAAAAAACAGCGCCTTTTTCTCATCTATGGTCTGGTAGGGTTGTCGAGATAAGAGTTCTATGAAAATTCATTTTTCAGTCGCTATAATTATCGCTATAATTACTTTTAACATTTTTATATAAAATCAACATCAATTTTATTCAATTCAACATATAGATTGGTCGATATTCCGCTCAACCGTACCAAACGCCACGCGGCTACTTTCATCCCGAGGACCGCTAAGGAGTGGAATTCTCTACCGGCGTACGTTTGCCCACTTGAATACGATCTTGGGGTCTTCATGAGAAGAGTGAATAATTATCTTATAGGAAAGCGTGCTCCATCTTAGGCCTCATCTTCACTTCCCATTAGGTGAGATTGAGGTCTATTTAATATAAAAAAAACATGAACGAGTTATTTAAGCCCCGCTCTACTCAATGACGGACTTTTGAGCAAAAGGAGGGAAACATTATTTAATGAATAAAGTAACCTGAAACCAGACCATTCCAAAAGGAAGCAGGCCTGGCAATCCATATTTGGATATTAGTAGCCGTAATTAAAACGGTCCTTATAAAGCAAATGTATTGGCAACCCGAGGCATGCGTGTGCGCAGAAAAAATTGTTCCCACAGCCAACAGGTTGCCGAATGGCATGTCTTCCGGTCGGAAGTAAGACCTATGGTTTAAAAAAATGAATGGATCCGGAGCACATGTCGTGTTCGAAGATTGCTATGATTAACGTCTTACAACGGGTGTTTAGCCGTGGTATTGCCATTATGAGAATTTATATACCCTCTATTAATTTATTGCGCGTAATCTCAAGCTGAAACTTGATTTATGAAGTTTGATGTATATGAAGGTGTAATAGATTGAAGTTTAGAAATCTAGCGTGTTTAGACTTTTCATTTAAACTGTACCTTCCATTGTTTATCCAGAATCAAAGAATTGCGTGCATAGTTAATCTTTTTAGTAGGTATTTTTCCTCCTTCTTCCGAGAACCACGTACTGGAGAGCTGCGATTTGGTATAATTTATCTGACTTAATTTTACCTACTTGTACCATCAAATGAACAATTTCTTATATGTACGCATTTTTTCAACTACTTTTCACATAATATAAAGTTCCACTAACATCTATATCCGACATTAAAACAGTGAAAAAAATTAACACGGTTAATATTTTTGGGAATATTTAGACGATATCTGGCAACACTATCATCAAAGCAGGTGTGATAAAGTGGTGAACACCTTACAGAATTCTCACGCAATATATCACGACCCATAAATGTTTTTTTTTACCATGCGTAATGCATTGAGCGTATTTGAATGCGAACTGGTGTGATTTGAATCGGTAAGCAGGTGGATTTCTTGCAATTTAAGAATCTGGCATTGACCACCAGATTGCAATAAGTATAATAACAACGATGTTAGTAGATATGGATATGCCACGATGAAAGACGAGTACATTTTAATTTAATGAATCTTAATGAAATGAGATAGTTAACCTTTATAGATGTCACGTAAAATGTTGTACATGTAATTTCAAAAAATACAAAAAGTCAATAAAATATAACCAAAGCATTAATATTTAAAAACATTTTCTGTTGTGACTGTATTTGCGCTAGGGGTCCCATAAATTCCCAAAAAATAAAATTAAATGTGGCGACTTGACCGCGTGGTCGAGTTGAGTCCTAACACAATTAATTTATAAAATTCTATTAGCGTCATACTCCGCTGAAGTGAAAGTAAAAAAGCTTGTAAAGACAGCTCAGATGCTTGGGATTGACAATAATCGACAAACACTTGATTACTTGACGACTGAATAATATTAGACTCTTAGTTCATTATTCAAGCAAAGTTACTCAAAGTATTATTTAATTTCAGAGTGCGGAGGAAGATCTCCCTGACTGCAGGCCGAGGCAAGTGTGCAGTAAAGTTGATCTTTACGAATCAGCTCAGCCTTGGATCGAGAGGAAATGCCGGTGTTTAGGACACAGGCCTTGCTCAAGGTTGGTATTCATTTGTTTGATAATTATATATTTACAAGCTGTGGCCCGCGGTTTCACCCGCGTACACTTCGTTCCCGTGGGAATATCGGGAAAAAAGTACCCTATGTATTATTCCAGGGTCTAAGCTACCTACATACCAAATTTCAGCCCAATCTGTTCAGTAGTTTTGGCGTGAATGAGTAACAAACATCCATCCGTCAATCTAACCAAACTGCGCTAGAAGACGCTGGATGTGCATGAGAACTCGCAAGCGTTTTACCTGTAAAAAACGTAAGTTTTTTAGATTGTACTGAAATTTGAGATTTATAATATTAGTAGGATTATAATTGATCAATGGTATCATGCGATACATATTCGATATACATAAAAAATAATGAATGAGTATTATGATCACAAACAGCCCACATATTTTGTTTGGATTTTACTTCCTGCTGATTGGCTGATAGTCAATGATTTTGATCCGCTCGACACGTTATCACAAATAAAGTGAATAATTACATTAAACATTGCAGATTTTGGAACTAATAGACTTTAAACATAATTAGACAATTCGATTTACTTTAGTGATTGACAGATGACGTAAAAGCTCAAATTACAAAAATTCGTAAAGAATTTTTATTCGTTTTTATTTCATTATCTCATTTTGTTTAATGTTTTTTTTCTTAGAAATTTGCGATTGATTAATACCCATTGAAAAACCACGTATCATCATTATCATCATCATCCAGCCGTTGAATGTCCACTGCTGAACATAGGCCTCCCCCATAGGGGTTGTTGCCAATACTCGCCACGCTTGGCATGTGGGTTGACGAGCGCATTTTGATGATTTTACGCAGCGCTTACGGACGCTGCTGCTCGTCCTCTGGATCTGTTAACCCTTAGCCGGCTCTTACGGCAACCACGGGTAGAGAGGGTGAGCCGGTAACCCCACGGCACGGCACAAAGTTTTGGTTGTTTAATTCAAAGTCCATTAGGTTCCTTGTTGAGTAATTCAAATTTAATTCTCATGATTCCAGTGATTTAACAAGCGACGACAACCACACGCTCGCCGACAAGACAACCCTGTACAAGACCTGCGAGCCCGTAAAGAGACTTCCCAAATGCAGATACTTCAAAGAAGCCGCTTGGGTCATCTACTCCTTCCCAGATAGCAACGCAACACAGCAAATCGTCAACTGCCACTGCCCCAAGTTCTCGGTCACGTACTTGCTGAAGAAGTTGCCGTACACGACACCTAGCGGAGAACAGGGGAACCAGTACCAGTTCGCGTGCTCGCCGCAAAGCGTGAGTTTCAAGTTTCGCTTTAACTTGTTAGTTTCGAAGTACGGCGTTGGGGGGCACTAGTAGTATGATTTATTATGTGCACTACGAACATGGAAAGAAAAAATTCACCCATGGGTGGGATTCAAACCACTTATTATGTGACGAGTAGGTACTAAAATCTATTTTAGTACCATATCTATTTTAGTATTTTAGACCTCGTCACATAATAAGTGCTTTGAATCCCACCCGTGGGTGAAATTTTTCTTTCCATGTTCGTAAAACTACTAAAATCTATTTTAGTACCTACTAGTATTTAGAGTCACAAATTAAAGAGCGTATCCGAGCTAAGAGAAATTTGACACAATGCTATGAAAAATGTTGGAATAGATGTTTTGTATTCCCCTGATCCTTCCGAATGTAATTAACCCATTCCATAAATTTTAATCATGATATTTTTAGAGTGAAGTAAACTTATAAATATCCCAGTTTTACTCGCGTGTTTAGTCGTTCACTACAAAATGTTAAAAGTTTATATGAGAAAATAAAATAATGAAAACATTGTTTACTTCATCTACACAATATCAGGATATAAATATATCAAATAGGCATACTATATTCGGAGGAAAGAGGGTAATACAAAACATCTATTTGGTAATTTTTCCATAGAATGGTGTCAAACTGCCAAGAGGTCACTTTTCCTGTAATTGTGTACGCCTTATCTTAGGGGTGGAAAGTAGGTGTATGAATCAGAACCAGACTTACAAAATACATTGTCCAATCTATATCGAATAATTTTTTTAAGTATAATATACTGGATGTGTCATAATTTAAATTTAATTAAGTACATATTATTTCAGAGGCTACGTTGCTCAAGGAAAGAGCCGTGCAAGTTGTTCAGCGCTCGCAGACGACATGAGCAGATAGACGAGGTGAACGCTAACACCGTCTGCCAGTGTCCCAGAGACCACACCTGTCCCAGGCACCACACAGAGCCGGGAGTTCTTGCCGGTGTCACATACGCGTCCGAAGATATCCGCACCTATCACGGCTACTGCATGCCCGAACCACCACCAGATGCCTACAGATTCGTGGGCGATAAGGACTGATGGATCAACATCGTGCGATTGTGTACAGTTGTAAGACCAAGAGATGTGATGTGTGATTCCGTTACTGTGAAACTCATCGATCGTTCGCACCATAGAAATGTAAATAGCATGGTACTAGAAGTCACATACCTGCGTGATCTTGGCGCTGCAACAGATTGCTTATTAATTATCTGTAGCTACGCTTGTGTATGTATTAGAAATTATCTCAGTGCAGGGTTGTTTATGCGGCGCTGTTTATGTATGTGTGGTTCTGCATTTGGATAAAAATGCAATTTGAATGCGATTAGTGACATATGACATTTCTATTACCTTGTTAATTACACTTCTATGGTCAGCACACATCACTCTTGCCTCGCTCTTGTAGATATTTGTCTAAATGTGTACAGATTTTTTAACGGTTATATGCTCGCTTTGCTCATTACCTGTTTAGTACAAAAATGTCTGGAAATGTTTGGTTATTAAAAAGTTTGAATTGTTGATCACACTGAAATGCGTTTGGAAAACAGTGAATAAAACCTTAAAAGATTACGTTGTGACGTTTTCTGAAGGCACTTAAAATGTTTTGAAGTGTATATTTGAAACCTTCTAGTAATTTTACATTTCTAGTGTCTTCGGAATAATACATAATAGTGTACAACGATATTATGTGATAAAAATCATGTAAATATCTAATAATAAGTTCTCGGTATTATTGTTTCTGTTATATTGTGTAAATATTATTTTAAGTACCTAATATCATTCCAAACGGCTAGTTTAAATTATTATCTTTCATATTTTAATTATTTTACTTGCCATAATTATTGCGTAGTGGTTCTGTGTCTTCCATTCAAAGTCGAGGGGACAATTTGTTTTGTTTATGTACAAATTGTAATAACTATATTGTTATATGAGTACGATTATTATTTTATGCCATACTATAAGGTTATATTCAATAAGACTTCTATCATTGACATTACTCAAGGGCCACAATGGTTTTGTTTTATTAAAGTACACAAGTTGGGTTGGATTTGACCAAAGCTAAGATTTTGTTTAATGTGAGTATAAATCAGTTTCACACTTTATTGGGAGGTGACAACTAAGCTAAACCTTATCCAAGGTGTTAGAGGTGGTTAGAGAGTTAAATTAAGTGTTTGTTATTTCGGACTTACGATGCCTTTAGTTGAAATCCAGCCTTATTTGTATCCAACTTATAACAGCTAACTACTTCAACACCGGAGCCGACAAGCACCCCTCTCATCTCGCGGTGTTAGTATTCTTTATATGAGAAATTGTATGGACGAGCTCCATAACATAGTAAGTTACGTCACCCTTCAATTATAGCCATTCTATTGAAAATGCGTGGTCCACTGGTTTAACCACGGGACGTTTACTGAAGACTAGCGGACGCGACGCCGAAAGTGGCGGCGATGCTTGTCGGGTGCCGGGTCGTTATTAGAGTTTTTTTATGACTTTCATTATAGTATATCTTTTTTTGTTAATTCCAGTTTTACAGCTTTTGTCTTAGACTTTATATTCATTCGTTTTAATAAGTCACTCTTGGTATAAGATAAGTATTGTTTTATAAAAACTAAGTTGACCAATTTTAATATTGCAACAATGGGTAAAAAGCATACGCTAATGTTGATATAATTAAACTTCTATAGAAGTATAACAATCCAGTTAACATTTATTTATGTAAATATGAACTTATGTTTATGTTTTAAAATACTGCCTATGATATGGTATGTCTTCCTTTATTTGTTTTATGTATAGCATTAATTTAAGTTAAATTATTGAAAGAAAATAAATAAATGTTTCAATATGAGTTTGGGCTGTTCACTTATACTACGAATAGACGATCGAACATGATCCGGCCGTACCACGAACTTGTTTCGCTACCATTCCATGTTCGATCGTCTGGCGCATTGTCCAGCGAACATTATTATTATTATTATATCGCTCGAAAACACGGGCCCGGTCTTTGCAGAGGCCCCTTTGAGCGTTTAATCTAAAGGTAATGGATAGCACCTATCGGGGTCCATCTCTGAAACCATCTAAAGAAGATGAGCTCAAAGATAGCCCCCGCTATGTGAAGGACTATTGTGGATGGATTTCCATCCATGATTATTATTATTATAATATGTAGGGCCCCTTAAATATGTGGTCATCCTAAGGGGTAGTCAATAGGGCATTCTTCAAGTTGGCTTTGCCGATGACATACGTGTACAGGTTGTACTTAGAACCCAAGTGGACTATAACAGTATATTTGTATATTTATTAGAAACCAGTTATGTTAGTGTATAAAATGCTATGATTATATCTTATATGAACTAACATATAAAGTGGTAATCTGTTAATAATTTTAACACCATAATACATCTCTCATACGAGTTACGAGTACATAGGACTTCAGGCGTATGGCGTAAATTACTTTACATTACCATTATCTCGTATTTCAGACATAAGGTGCTTAGTTCTTAGGTATTTAACGGTAAGACGTGAGAAGTCCTCTATTACAGGAACGATTTACTGACAATTACGGTAAAGGCTGCAGATATAGGTATAGGTTAAGAAATAGCTCCTGGGATCTTATTCTGGAAGATTGTACGAGTGTCATAAGTTAAGCATAATCACAGGATACAGACTAAAAGGCAGAAGAGAGTTAATTGTCAAAGGTTAGTGCTGTTAGTAAATAAAGAGATAGTATAGAGATTAACAATGATAGTGATACAATACAATAATATACATACTATAATAATATAGGTGCATACACAGTAGCTTGCGGGACTTCCTCAGAAATTTATGATTTTATCTGTTGATAAGCTCATGCATACGTTTTTTACCCATATTCTATTTCAAAGTGCCTACTCTTAAACCATTATAAAACTTTTGAGTAGAAGTGTTGCTATTATATTATGGTAAGCTTGTCAAGAAACTGCAACGATACGCTAAGCGTATCACGGAATACGTGTTATGAATATACTTTGCCACGTATTTATTATTTTTTTGTAATCTGAGGAGCAAAACTAGTAGAGAACACATAAAGTGCATATATTCGTGGTACCCTTAATACAGAGCGCTAGGATTTTTAGCCAGATCTTACTGAATAGGGGGGCTATTGGCGTTCTTGGTGACTATCACTTTAGTGACTATTAACTTGATTTGACATTAACTACAAATGTCAAAGTCCGGTTACTAACCAAAGACATTATGATAAACTTACTAAGTAGACTGTGCACAGTGCACAGTCGGTCCCGAGTGAGAACCACTCGTAGTGTCTATCCTTTTCCTTTTCTCTCCTCCAAATTTGACAGTAAAGTCTTGTTAGAAAGGTAAAACGTCTTTGTAACTAACTCAAACCACAGAACATAAAGACATAAGCCTGATAGCGACTGGTGATTATGAAGAACGACAATAGCCCTGCTGGTCCATTACGCAGCGTAACTAATGCGTGATTACGATATAATAACACAACTCGAGAAATTCTCGAATTGCTAGGGAACTCGAGAAAAAGCACGGAATCCCTAATTCCATCTGCTCAATAAGTTTTTTCAAAAGCACTTGTGATACAAAAATTGGCAAAAGAATCATTGAATTTAAACTTTAAACTAAAATTTCTTTGAATGCAACTAGGAACGCTTCAGATTTTCCTTAACAACACCTCTTAACCTAAATACAGGCTTCTGTAGCCGATAACAATCGATACAGTTAGGGCACGACTCTTTTGAATTAATCTGTAATCACACTAACGTCATTTCAATAATTCGTGATTTCCGCGTCGTTATAACAAAGTTAAAGTTCAACATTGAAAAATGTTACTTATTTTTGAGTTTTTGCAGTTGCTAGGGAAACTGGCAATGTTGTTATAGATGCAGAATATTCACGTTACTTTTTCGAAATATTCTTGGTGAATTCAATCAAGCTGATGTCGAGTTATTACCTACCTAGAAAGAGAAAATCCTTTTTTTTTCAATGTCCTCATTGGAAATATCTCAACCACAATAATTACATGCGATGAACGATGGAAGCTTAGTTTACTCTCGTGTGTTACCTCACCATTGCCCATGTAAGGGCTTCAACTCCAAACAAATTGTTAAACATTATTATCATCTTACAAGAGTCTAAATTTGTGCGATTTTTGAGACATTTGTTGGATACGATTACTAACAATACCCTTCTAGTGATCTGGTAGTAAACTAGAGGTAATAATACGGCAAAAAGGATCTGCAAGCTAAAGTTACAATATGCTGGTAGAGCTTGACAGAATAGAGTATAAAATAATTAATTAATGATAATAATTCGTTTATTTCTATTATAAATTATAAGTAGGGTAGACTGAGTACGGTTGTGCCAGGGTACGGTAGTGACAGTCGTTATAATCGCGAATCTATACGGAATAGAGGGAAGAGTGTAAGGGTAAAAAGAAGCGCGATGCATGTCTACATATGTTGACTAGGATTGCGTTAGCCGGTGCGCGACGTAAACAAAAGCAGGAGGCCACATTGCTTTTCAACAGCCAAAAGTAAGTTTTTTTGTTCAGATTCTTTTAATATTTCCTTTTATTGGTATACAGATATACTATAGCAATTTTTTTTTGTTGTAAATTAAATATTAGTAGTTAATAACAAATGATTACTTTTTACGTAGATAATTTAGGTTAGTCATGGTGTTTTATTATTTTCAAAAGCCACTGTCACAACCGTCCTTGGGGTGTGGTCGGTTGTGACATTTTCCCTTTTTTTTCAAATTTGGTGCTATAACTAATACATCGTATTTTGAGACAAAATTTCAATATTTTTGTGTAGACAAATGTACAAACTACGATTTAAGTAATTTTTGTCTCAACTAACTAGTAAATTAACAAAATTATTGGCGGTCAAACCTAAATTGTCACAATCGTACCCAGTCTACCCTACCAAAGGCCCATATCAATCACCTTACAGATGATACATAAAATTAAATTATAATGGTGCCAGGAACATCTCCTTATATTTCACCGCCAAAATTAATGCGACACTGTATTCTTTAACAATAAAAAAAATTGGATCAACACTCGACATCGATCAACACACAAAGTTTAAACTAGTTCCGCTTCTGCTCTTTTCTGACAAGTTAACAAGTACTGGAATGATGGAAGTGATGATAAACATAGAAGTAGTACGTTTTGTGAACGATTTTCGGCTATCAAAATAGAATAGAATGGAATAAGTACTGCTACTCGTACAAAATACGAGTACTTACATTGGTTGGACTATCTATACCTAATTGTTGCACATTTAAAATATCAGCCCTAACCCTGTAGTACTTAAGTTTCTAGGATCAATTTCACAAAAAGTTACAGAAGACAGCTTTTCTTTATCAGTTAAGGTTGACGTCAAATCGTGTCGTTTGCTATAAGAACGCTCTCTTCACCCGTGTCTTATTGCAAAGCAGTAATTGAATAGTGAATAGGCTTCCCTCGTGACTGTGGTACGTACATATCTTCAGTTTGCGGCTTGTGGCCAACAATCATTAGGGACGACCACCCGAGATTCTGCTTTATCTCGTTCGAGCTGGGAAAAGTCGGTTCGGTCTTGGTTCCTACGTGTAAAAAGTTATTAAAGTGCTTGGATTGTTATTATGTTCCTCTTGATGTTAATTAACCTTTGAATCATCTTAAACATTAAATATCAGGGTAATCGGCGGCAGGTAATGATTTAATTTGTCCATTTATAATGAGAACAGAAGGAAATTAGGTGGATAAAAGTAAATAATAATTATGAATTTCTTCAGTAGCTACTGCCGATCATGAAGTCCGGGTCCGATCCTCAGTTCAGGCCAAAACTTTTATTGGATTTTTCCATTGGGAATTTTTAATTACATTCTGGAACTGTGCCCGGAAGCTCGCTCCCTTCTACATGAGACCTATATCCTATAAACATAACTGGCGACGTGTGGGTGTACTAACTATAGGACAGGGTCATGGGTACACCTCTGCCTACTGCTAACACCTTTGGGACAAAGCCATTGTTATTTTAAGTCAAATAGTAATTATGTTCAAATACATTTAATCCAAAGAATTTACAAGACTGCGCACCCCATCACTTTAAATTCGTGTTCAGAAAGACCCATGTTGCAGCAACCACGGCATTAATGCATTTCCTATTTATGGTTTGAAAGTGGTTACAATGCACAATTTTAATGGTCGTTCGATGAATAACATCACTACGCTGTCTGATTTGATTGTACCCACTTACTGACTGACTTAACTTTCCTGTCTATATACTCGTAAATTAACTGCATTATCGATTAAAGAAAAATGTTATCTACTCTCACCTACATAATCTTTAAGGTTTTGAAATTACTAGGGAAGAGACTAGCGCCCACGACACAGGGTATCCTAGTGTGGGGGCTAGTGGTCACACATTATAGCCTGAAGAGTACTTCATGTTTGTTATTTTCTTAATGTGTTAAACTTACATAACATTATCACTTTGTTGTTTATAATTAGTTAAGCTATAATGCAATTTTTACCTATTATTTTTGAGAAATAAACTATTTACTATTTACTATTGATTTGCTCTTAGATTTTAGCTCGAGCATTGAGAGTGTCATTAGATATTTTGCGTGATTCATTAGACGGTTATGACATATGTTATAGTCCTCGTCGCTGCGCGTCATCTGCGATAATAAAATTCGCAATTTGCTAAGACTCTTAGTGTCAAGATGTGGAATAAATACTTGCAACTCAACATGACCTACAGTAACTTTTATCTTCTGCGGACCATACTGTTATGATTTTTATTTTCCACAAATTATCTTCGACCAAAACTGTGTTAGCTGTGACGAGTACAATTCGTGTCAACAGGTTAGTCGACAGAAAGGTCCCACGGGCACAGCCGCCACTCACACCGCTCAGAGCACGTCGCGTTTCACTACTTTAATTAAAGGTGGCGCGTAATCAGTTTCATCTGACGCTATGGCAATGTTGAGCCGAGCGTCGCGTCCGGTAGCGGCAAATGCAAAGCTTGTTGGTTCGCGTACTGTATGACAGGCGGAGCGAATGGATTCCATGGGAGTTCATTACTAGTTTTGAATTTGCATGCATATTTTTTGTAGTGTTGAAAACTAAAAGTGTTTTGACACTCGTTATTATTTTACTTGAGATGATTTTCAGGTTGCTTTTATGATTTGTTGAATTATACTTTCTCTGATATGTACTACACTTCATTCGAAGAAGCCATTACTCGTGAAGTAAAATTACATCACTTCAAAAGAGCAACCGCAGGGCCTTTTGAAATTTTGCAGAAACTGCGAAGGCTGTAGATTGAGTAAGGATCGTAAATCTGTTCCTGTAGGACTAGATTTATGGTTGTGAACCCGCGGGAACGATGAACTATCGAAGAAAGAGCCTAGGAGCCTACGAGGAGAATATAATAGTAGTATTATAGTGGTGTGATGAGCAATATATGCAAAGCTAATATACAAAACATTTTGTGACGTCGACTGAATACGCAGTCGCCCAATAACTTTATCTTAGTCTTAGTGCAACAGTGTCTTACAGGCCGCCTAGCATGGCACGGGGATAATTCATTTGCCTCGTTTTTTACTTCTTTCGCGCCCGAACATTGCATATCTGCTGTCATGTTCTAACCCCCTGGGACTTCGTTTTCCCTGCTCACTATGCTACTGGGACTGTACTCTTTTTTTTGATTAAGTAACAGATACAGCAGACATTTATATAATCAAGCAAACCAACGCAGTAGAGTATATTTTGAAATACTTTTTGATAACGTATAATATATGGGCTACTGCACATCGTATGTATACTTTTATATATGTTATTCTTCAATATAAAAAAATAATTAAGACATTCAGCATAGTGTGCAGATGCCACATGGATAAATGTGTATAAATCTGAATAAGACGATACGTGCTTAAAAACAGCACTGTGCAAGCATAGCCGAGCGCAGCATATGCTGAGCACAAGCCGATTACCACAACCACTGTTTCAATATTACTTTACTTACTAGATGTAATTACGTGTTGGTTTAATAAGGTTGGGCAATAAACGTATTTTTCTTTCTTTCTTTTTTTTTTCAATATGGTCAGTAAAGGGCAAATAACATTGCCATAGTGCTAAATATTCAAAGGGATAAGAGGGTGTCGTTAAAATGGCTCTTATGTCTACCGAGGCCGCCTCAAATTCAAACCGCGGGATCGGCAGACCTATTCATTAATTTAATGTTACTGGAATAGTAAGTCAAAACAAATCGCAGAAATTCTTATTAGGACTCGAGCCTGTTGAAAGATAATACTTTGCTACTTTTGCTACAAAGATTCGTCATCATCATCATCATCATCTCAGTCGTTGGTAATCCACTACTGAACATAGGCTTCCCCCATAAAGGGGGGTTTTGCCAATACTCGACACGCTTAGCAGGCGGGTTGTCGAGCGCAGTTCGATTCAGTTCAGTTCAGTTTTGCAGAGGACGCTGCTGCCCGTCTTCTGGATCTGTTAACCCTTAACCGGCTCTTACGGCAACCACGGGTAGAGTGGGTGGAGCACTATTCTAAATCCGGTAACTCCACGGCGGGACAAAGATTAGTGGCCATATTATTATTTAATTCTACTGTGGTGACTGGTGTAGCTCAATTATATTATGGCGAATTCATAATAAACCGGAATGCCAACGAATTGTAAAATCTAGTAGCTTCTTCATTCCTAGACAAAAATTTACATAAAATTGTTCATCTTCCGGTTTGTCAAGTCATTTAACAATAATAGCGCCTGCTGATTCTAGAAAGCGTGTCGCGAATCGCAAAAGCATTAAGTATAGTTTACACGAAACACAATCAGCGTTAAGGGCAGAAGAAGAAAATGAAAACAGTACGTTACTTCAAAAATTTTTTTGTTTAAATAAAAGTGCTTTGGCCAAACGGTAAAATATGATGTTAAGCCATACGCCGGTTTATTAAAATCGCAGTGTTACTTACAAACACTAATAATAATAATAATCTGTATTATTTAGTATTATTCTGTATTATTGGATTAGTCGAAGGTAAATTTTATATGTGGATTCTGTATTCTTCTAGTATTTTTGTTTCTAGTTTATGCATTTGCATTCTAGTTTTGCCAGTTATTTATCCACCAAGCAGTAATGTGCAAACATTACTGTGTTCTGGTTTGAAGGGCAATGTTACCAGCGAAATTACTAGGCATTATGATTTTTAACAACTAATATCTCTGGGTACAGGTGCAGTGCAGTGCCACGCAGAATTTTGATTTTTAAAACACTGGGTGGCACTGTGTCTGCTATGGACAATCATGATGCTTACCATCAGGCACCTGATTTGCTCGTCTTGTTACTCACTATCATAAAAAAAAATGCATTGTCCTAACAAAAATCCTGAACATGAAGCGTCTTTTAGTGACAATTTGAAAGGCTAACGATATTTCGTTATTACAATAATGAGCTGCATGCTGGTACAAGTACAAGTAGTTACAAACTGGAATTACACCTCGAAAGTAATTAAAGTGTTTGAAGAGCGCTAAATTATTCTTGACGGAGAAAGTTTTAATCAAGTGTCGCACAATTCCTTAATGCATTAAGAAGTACTTAATAGTTTACAGGATCAAAGCGCTTTATGGTAGAGCCTATGCAACGATGACATTTTGGTTAGCAAGTGACCAATTTAAATTTAAAAGAGGGCACATCGCATTACTGTCAAGTAAATGGTTCTATTATAGTATTTTTATTGCAGTGTGTGAACTGTGAGTCTTTTCAATATTATTATTCCCACTAGTTACCAGGTCCTGGGAGCCATTGGGGACAAGCGGGAATCGCCCATAGATACTTCAATTTTTCGCAGGCATTTTTTCCACATAGCAGATTTTTATACGGCTACCCATAACAATAAGGATGTGGTATTAGCAAATAAGTGTTATTTCTCATAAAAGTTGATACTTGTCTTTAGAAGATTTTGAAGTGTATAAAGCATGAATTTCACTGCGTATACTGTGCAATGGGACATCACTGCCCATTGTCAATCTAATAACAAATAATTACTTCTTGTTCGTAATGACTCAAGTAAAAGTGTTTGATGTGTGTTCGCACCATTAAAGAATAAATTGCCGGGGTAGCTACGTCCATTATGTTCAGTTATCCTATAACGATCTAACATTGATTATTATGAGAATGGGTACGTGTAAAAAAGGGGCAAAGGAGAACAGCTTTCGTCTAATCTCCTATTATAGTGCTAGAATGTTGGATTTCGCATCTGCATTAAGTGTAAAGTATATCGCTTATGAAGGCTAGCGGCCATTGAGAATCGCATCGAGAAATCGAGGGCATTTTAGCAGTCTTCCGAAAAGGGCTGATTTTGTATAGTTTAAGATTCTATCCTTTTTTTATTGAGTTATTTCTATTGAGTTTACCTCAATTGCGAGACAAGATAAGCAATTAATCGCAGGTGAAGCTCAGAAATCTTTAGGGTTGGCCTAGTATGATATGAATTTTATTTGATTATTGCACTCTTTAACTATTCAACTAGTTTGTGATTTATTAACATAACCTCACGCCTTTTTCCCGAAGAAGCAGGCATAGGTACGACTATGTACCCAGTACTCGTAAGTATCCAGGACTTATTCCAACACTAGGTACACCGGTTCGCCGGTAATATGTTAGGTCCCATGTGGCAGTTCGACGGTTTTACGCAGAGGACACTGCTGCCCGTCCTCTGGTTCTGATAACTTTTAGCTGGCTCTTGTGGCAACCATTATAGTATGTCAATATTTTTCGAAAACAATGGACCTTTGGAGGAAACGGAATAACCCGAATAAAGAGGTAAAAGACAGTAAATTTAATTAACCTTACTGCAATAAAAGTTTAGTTTTATAGCTTATATTATATTATGTCTGTCTTTTACAATTGACTGCCTCGGTGGCGTAGAGGGCGCATGCTCGACTGCCAATCAAGAGGTCATGGGTTCGATCCCCAGGTCAGGCAGTGTTAAATATTGGATTTTTCCGTTAGGAATTATTTCAATAACTGCCTGGAGTCTGGAACTGTGCCCGGTAGATGGCAATAGGCTCGCCCCCTATTACATGGGACCAATAACATACTGGCGAAATGTGGGTGTATCTACTATGGGACTGAGTCCTGGGTACACCTCTGCCTACCCCTTCGGGAAAAAAGGCGTGAACGTATGTTATGTTATGTTTTTTTACAATTGCTAGTTTCACTTAGACGGTGTTTAATAATATAGGGTAAATTTTTGTTTACCTAGTTTTGTACATACAACTTTTGTTTGAACCCCAGATTAATTAAAATGTAGGTATTCTTACTCATATTATCATAATTTCAGAAAATGCTCGTGCATTGTTTAAAAGATTTAACACACACTTAACGTGTACAGACGGCAAAAAGACTTTGTTTTATAGTTTGTAAGGACTATCGTGTGATTGCTTTTAAACTATAAGGATTTCCATTTGACCATGCATTATATTCTTGATATTTCCACCAGGTACGCAAAGTTGGCCAAATCATTGTAAACACAAAACGATGCGGAACTAAACCATTAGCCATTAAAGTTCTCCTTAGAAAAGGAAGCCCAAGAGCTATCCTCCCATACAAATGATATAGAAACATCGCCAGAATATAAAATGCTGCATGAATGAAAAAGAAAGTTTAAGCCATTAAAGTCCTTATTGGAAAGTAGTAGCGGCTAAAATAGACCAATGTAAGCGTAGGCGATGTATGCCAAAACTTGTGCGACTTGTGGACCATGCGAGAGTTGAGTTACAAACATCGACAATATACACAAACAAATAGACCTAACTCTACAAACTCTATCTACCATTCTGCTTCCCACCAATCCTAATCCTACTAATATTATAAATAAATGCGAAAGCTTGTCAGTATAATATATATTTATGTTTGTTGCCTTTTCGCGCTAAAACTACTGAACTGATAGGACTGAAACCGGTATTTGGATAGCTAAAACTCTGAAATATCGCAGCGCTCCGGGAACAATATTATTAATGCGAGAGTTTCGATGGATGTGTTTGTTCGTTTCTCACGCAAATATACGTTGATATTGCATGAAAACAGTTTCACCGACTGAAACCGTGGATCATAGCTAGTTTGATATAAATTGTTATTAGTAATTGTTTCCGAAAAATAAACTGGTTATAAGAGGGAAAGAAAAATACGCCAAGCAAGAAAGAGCGATATTTTATAAGACGTTAAAGTCAGATTAGTCATAGAGTATAAGATACCGCCATCTCTTCCCCTGGTTACAAACAAAAGTATTAGGTCCTATTTCCATAGAATGGAGTACTTAGGTACGCTATATTCGAAAGCTCGTAACACTTTGTACTTATTTCCTCTATAAAGTCCTACATTTACTTTATATGATGCAGTAAAGTATTATTTCTATATTTAGAGAAAAGTAATCGTTTTATTATACTCTCTGATAGTTTATAGCAACTACTTTAATGTGATGAGTAATTAGCCCGTCAAAACAGAAGCCAGTTGAAAAAACTCATAAGCAGACCCGTCAGTGTGTATGGGGACAAATTATTTTGTTCTCGAACTCTGCGAGCTTCTACAATTTGTTCAATTTTAAGTTCGCGGTATCCTATTAAACTAATATTATAAATCCGTGGTTCCCGGCTTTTTATCAGGGCCACCTTTATCTCATCCCGTGGGAGCCGTAAGACCTATATACATAATATAAAATTAATAACTATTATATTTTTTAAACTTAACTTTTTTTATTTTTGTTTTTTGAAAACGTGGGTCCCGTTAGCTATGACTTTGTAGAGGTCCGTGGAGTGGGTGAAGTTAGTGAACTTTGTTTTTAAAAACATTCAATGAAAAAAATTTTGGCGGGACCTCAAAACCTACATTTTTCTACCCTGTGCCGTATTTCTGAATCCTAACACCATCAATTACTCAATCTAACATTTTAGAAACAAAAAACTAGTTTTTTATTTCTTATGTTATCATTCATTTCTATTCAAACCATTTTCTCTAGTCATGAATAATTTATTTTATATTTTTGACCCAATGATTCTAAGATAACATTGTGTTTTATATGGATAGCATTCGAAAGTGACAGAATGCAGACACCTGTTTACTTCTCAGTAGTTATTAGTGATTTTGTTTGAGGATCTCGCGTTTAAGATTAAGCAAAAAAGACTGCGTCGGTGGCGTAGTGGTCGCAAGCGCTACTGAGATCCCGGGTTCGATCCCCGAGTCAGACAAAAATTGTTATTGGATTTTTCCATTGGAAATTCTCCCACTGACAGCCTGGAGTCTGGAACTATGTCCGGTAGATTATGTCAATAGGCATTATACCTAAACCGAATCGGGATAAGAACGGGCCAGGTGGAAACAGGCCGGACCTATAGGCTCGAACCTTTCAACATGAGACCTAAAACATTTTTTTTTTTTTATGCCTTAATAGGTGGCAAACAAGCAGACGGGCCCGCCTGATGGTGAGCGGTTACCGCCGCCTATAAGATACCTGCAACACCAGTTTTTTTTTTCTTTGCCAGTTATTCATCCGCAAGCAGTAATGTGCAAACATTACTGTGTTCCGGTCTGAAGGTCAATGTTACCAGCGAAATTACTGGGCATGACGAGATTCAACAACTCATATCTCAGGGTGACAGGTGCAGTGCAGTGCCGCGCAGAATTTTGAACTTTAAAACACTGGGCGGCACTGTTTCTGATATGGGCAATCATGATGCTCACCATCAGGCACCTGATTTGCTCATCTTGTCACTCACTATCATAAAAAATTATGCAATTAAACAGTTCCCATGGTGCGGTAATCTAGCAAATGCAATTAAGAATGGAGCGAATGAATAGTTTCTGTTGCACGTGTTATTTGTGTACTTTTTTGTTTTATTATGAACAGGTAGTTGGTACGACGATGGCATCTTATTCACTATCATTAGTTAGCACCTGAATAACAAAACTGAATTTGCGTTTAAATAGGCGATATTTTAAAATAAGGAGGAAAAAATATAATAATATATGTGCTATTAGAAAATGCGGATTTGCTTTAGATAGTCACTAGAGCATGTTAGTTTTATTGTAAAACGTAGTCATTCCGTTTTATAAATTTTAGTCTCAAAAATTAATAATAGGTACATCAACACCTAAGTAGTACCTAAACTACTTAAGCTGGCTAAGTAAGTAGTTAAGAAAATTAGATTACTCAAAAACTACTTTTATGTATATCTGATTAATTTCTTAAGCTACAATGTAATAATAATTATCTGCCTATTATTTTGGGAAAAATAAACTGTACTGAGTATGGCCAACTTATCCCGCAGGTCCAGATCGGAGTGGGCTCACTTTACGTAAGAGCCTATGTTCCGTTCAAAATTTTTAATTGAAAAAAATATGCACTTTAGAGTAAATTAAACATTCTACCAATCCTACTTCCTACTAATGATATAAATGTTATAGTTTGTGAGGATTAATGGATGGATGTTTGTTACTCTTTCACGCAAAAACTACTGAACCGAATGAACTGAAATTCGGTATGTAGATAGTTTAGACTCTAGAATATCATTGGGTAAGTACTTTTAATTCCAATATTCCTACGGGAACGAAGACTACGCGGGTGAAACCACAGACTACGGCTAGTCTATAAAATAAAATGGCAACTAAGTTCACCACTTTTCACGCATTAATTTCCTTTTTGCAGCTCCTACCATATTATTATAAATTATAAAAGCAAACATACATAGGTACTAACTTACCTATCTATACTTCTATACTAATATTATAAAGAGAGAAACTTTGTTTTTTTGTTTGTAACGAATAGGCTCCGAAACTACTGGACCGATTTTAAAAATTCTTTCACTTATGGATAGCTAAATTCAGTGTGAGTGCCATAGGCTATATGAGATTTTGAAAAAAAATAGGGATCCGTAAGAAAACTGCAATATTGTGAACCAAGGTGTCACATAATATAATTCCCATTTTCATAAATTTGCGTGCGCTGTGAAATCCATTGATGGTAGAATAATATAATGTACTAGGGGTTTGTAGTACTTATCAATATCTACAAAATAGTCCACGGAAATTTTATCCATCTATTTTGGTTTAGTCACAATAATCGAAACAGACATTAAATGCATGCGCTGTGAAAAGTATGGGTGGTAGAATAAAGTAATGTATTAGGGGTTTGTAGTAATTATCAATACCTACAAAACAGTATACATAGATTATATCCATCTTTTTTGGTTTAGTCACAATAATCGAAAAAGTGATTATTTTTCATGCGGTGTGAAAACTATTGGTGGTAGAGTAAAGTAATGTATTAGGGATTTGTAGTACTTAATAATACCTACAAAACAGTATACATAGATTATATCCATCTTTTTTGGTTTAGTCACAATAATCGAAACAGTGATTATTTTTCATGCGGTGTGAAAACTATTGGTGGTAGACTAAAGTAATGTACTAGGGGTTTGTAGTACTTATCAATACCTACAAATCAGTATACATAGATTATATCCATCTTTTTTGGTTTAGTCACAATAATCGAAAAAGTGATTATTTTTCATTGGGTGTGAAAACTATTGGTGATAGAGTAAAGTAATGTACTAGGGGTTTGTAGTACTTATCAATACCTACAAAACAGTATACATATATTATATCCATCTTTTTTGGTTTAGTCACAATAATCGAAAAAGTGATTATTTTTCATGCGGTGTGAAAACTATTGGTGGTAGAGTAAAGTAATGTACTAGGGGTTTGTAGTACTTATTAATACCTACAAAACAGTATACATAGATTATATCCATCTTTTTTATTTTAGTCACAATAATCGAAAAAGTGATTATTTTTCATGCGGTGTGAAAACTATTGGTGGTAGACTAAAGTAATGTACTAGGGGTTTGTAGTATTTACCAATATCTACAAAATAGTCTACGGACATTATATCCATCTATTTTGGTTTAGTCACAATAATCGAAACAGTGATTATTTTTCATGCGGTGTGAAAACTATTGGTGGTAGACTAAAGTAATGTACTAGGGGTTTGTAGTATTTACCAATATCTACAAAATAGTCTACGGACATTATATCCATCTTTTTTGGTTTAGTCACAATAATCGAAACAGTGATTATTTTTCATGCGGTGTGAAAACTATTGGTGGTAGACTAAAGTAATGTACTAGGGGTTTGTAGTATTTACCAATATCTACAAAATAGTCTACGGACATTATATCCATCTATTTTGGTTTAGTCACAATAATCGAAACAGTGATTATTTTTCATGCGGTGTGAAAACTATTGGTGGTAGACTAAAGTAATGTACTAGGGGTTTGTAGTATTTACCAATATCTACAAAATAGTCTACGGACATTATATCCATCTTTTTTGGTTTAGTCACAATAATCGAAACAGTGATTATTTTTCATGCGGTGTGAAAACTATTGATGGCAGATTAAACTAATGTACTAGGGGTTTGTAGTATTTACCAATATCTACAAAATAGTATACGGACATTATATCCATTTATTTTGGTTTAGTCACAGTAATCGAAAGTCATTATATGCATGCGCTGTGAAAAGTATTGGTGGTAGAATAAAGTAATGTACTAGGGGTTTGTAGTACATACATTCACGCCTTTTCCCCGAAGGGGTAGGCAGAGGTGTATCCAGGACTCAGTCCCATAGTAGATACACCCACATTTCGCCAGTATGTTATTGGTCCCATGTAATAGGGGGCGAGCCTATTGCCATCTACCGGGCACAGTTCCAGACTCCAGGCAGTTATTGAGATAATTCTCAATGGAAAAATCCAATATTTAACACTATGCCTGACCTGGGGATCGAACCCGGGACCTCTTGATTGGCAGTCGAGCATGCGCCCTCTACGCCACCGAGGCACCGAGGGTTTGTAGTACTTATCAATATCTTCAAAATAGCCCACGATAAATTTATACATGTGTTAATGTTTGGTAATTGTAACAGAAACAGTCATTAATTTGCGTGCGCTGCGTAAACCATTAGGGTTATATCTATTAAAATACAATGTATCACGAATTTACTCCTGATAAACGTCCACTATACCTACTTCTGCTACCCGTGCGAAGCCGGGGCGGGTCGCTAGTATATTATATTAATATAATGCGTTGGCCAAAAACCACGACCGCGAATAATATAAAAACGAAAACGAAAAACGTGAAAAAGCTTGATGTTTGTGTCTGATATTATTATGAGTAAATAAATAAAATATTAAGTGGAGCGTATCTCGACCCAAAAATATTGCACGGTTTCTGGTAGGTTAGCACTGTAGCACTGCACCGCATCGCGTCGGTGGTGTTACCAGAACGATATCACAACATTCCACAGATTTTATTATTTCTGAATACTTAAACTACCTCGGTGGCGTATGATTCGCAAATGAGTTATTGAATTTTTCCATTACGAATTTTCTCAATGACAGCTTGGAGTCTAGAACTGTGCCCGGTAGATGGTAATAATCTTGCCCCTTATTAAATAGGATTTAAAAACGTAACAGGCCAAGTGGGAGTGATTCCTTGGTAGGTACACCTCGTGTCTGTTTACCGCATTGGGAAAAAGACGCGATATTATGTTATGTTTTATATTACCAACAAGAAGCTTATGAATATATCGTATAGGAGTTACCTATGTTATTTTTCAGATAATTAATGTAAAATTTAATTCCATTTTTGTAGAGTTTTGTGTGCTAAGAAAAAAGACAATATAACAATTTCTTAGTAGAAATTATATCTCCAAACTATTCCAAACCACTGTATGGTTTGGAATAAGGACGTCATCTAAGTTTATCGGTTACCTACAAAGTATACCTGATTTTATCAGTATCAGACATATTTTCGAATAGGTATATACCTAATCATCATCAATACGAATAAGGAAAGAAAAATTTCACACACGGGCGGGGGAAAATTTTTCTTTCCTTATTCGTATTGTATTTCATGCGAGTAGACCGCTTTGTCTAAAAATTTAAAATACTAATCATCATCATCATCATCTCAGCCGTAGGTAGTCCACTGCTGGTATATGGCCTCCCCCATGAGGGAGGTTTTGCCAATTCTTTCTCTACTCATCACGCTTGGCACGCTGAGTTCGATAGTTTTACACAGAGGCCGAAGTTGCTCCTCCTTTGGATCGATATACCTATATATAATATATCTTTACCAAATTTCATTATGTCATATAATATTCATATGATATCAGCCGTAACTGAGGTAAGTATTATCAAGAGTTATATAACTTAATGTATAGGTTAACATTAACACAGTTACAGCATAACGTCCTATATATTTATCAGATATGTAAAAAAATAATTGTTCAGATTTTGTAGAATGTTATTAAATTATTTATTGGCTGAAAGTATGCCCATCAATGCGCCCGATCGAGGGATTTATCGATGATTATGTATCATCATCATCATAGGCCTTCCCCATAGAACACCATAAACTATTAATTTGGGGGGATTTTGCCGTAATCACCACTCTTGGCTGGCGGCTTGGTGATCGCAGTAGTTGGAATAGTTAGCAAACTTGTAAACTGAAAGCGCTGCTGCCCACTCTCCGAATACGTCCCTAAGCCGGGACTCACGGCTTCCACGGGATAAGAAAGGGGTGGCTCTGTTATGTATAATCATCGACAAATCCTTTGGAAAAAAATGACCACAATATTAATATTGTAATTTTTTCCAACAAAGATACGTAGCAAACTTAACAATGGCAACCCAAGATTGTGAAAATACGTGCATATGCAACAACACGGACCGGAATCAAACGGCGACGATTGGATAGCGGTAACTGAGGTTTACGACTAAACCACGCGGATAACGAATAACGACGCGTCGTGCGTGAATATTAAATAACTATTATTTTAATAAACGCTTTTGATGCTAGTCTAGTCCATTCATATGCAAGCTCTATGACTTTATCTTAGTCCAGTTCCTAAAGCAGATCGGCATAAACTTAACACCTAGGAAAGAAATTAGCAGCAGTTAGGTTTTGTACCTATTTGCTGCTAATATCTTTTTTTATTACTTTTTTCGACTGAAGTCGTATAGTATACGTCGCTTGATGAAGTAGGGTATACCCTATTTCGTCAAGAATTACGAGTGATTTCTATATATTTCTTTTACATATTATGAATATTACATTTTGGTAAGTAAAACTTTACAGGTTAATAACATAACATACGTTAATAATATTGACATAATTGTCACATTAATTAAAACCAACCGGATTTCACTGATAACATCGGTGAAATTGAAGCGCAGTTTCGCTGCATGGCCTTCCGCATTCGATTAAGCACAGTTTGTAACCGAATGCGGGAAATTAGTGAGATGCGTCGCCTCGCAGCCGCAGCGCAAGGAGTGCATAGCTCCCCATAGGGCGGCTCGGAACGTGGGTGAGCGTCGACGGGCGGCGCGCGCGCAGTCCCGCACAATCCGTCGCCGCGGCCGCACGCGCACGCCGCGATGTCCCGTCTCTCGCTAGTAGTACTCGCCCTGGCAGCCGTCGCCGCCGCCTCCGACGCACCCCGACCGCGCCTCATCGACTTCAACCCCTGGGCATGGCTTCCGACCAACCGCAACCAGTCCCCCTCCATCATGGATTACTTCTTCCCTCCTTCGCGAACCCCCAAAAATTCACAAGATTTCCCTGCGGACCGTAGGCCGCCCCCGACGGTCGCCGCCGAGGGCACCCAGCCTCCCACGACCCTCGAAGAACGCACCACTTACGCGAAAAAAATCTCTACCAAGACGAAATCGACCGCGCCCGCGACCAACCCGACCGCTACGACGCCGCCCAAAACGAAAAAGTCCACCCGGAAGCCGACCATCACGGCAGAGCCTAAAACCACGCAGACTAAGACCGAGACCACCAAAGACACGACAGCGACTACTTACCGGCCGACGAAGAAGTACACGATACGGCCGGTCGTGCGTACCACGGAGACACCTACGGTTCAAGACACAGAGATAACTTTGAACAGCGATAGCACGGAGACGGTGTCTATAGATACAGCAGGGACCACAGCGGAGACCCCCAAGGAGACGGCGCCGACGCTGAGCACGAGCGACGACACTCGCGTCACAGACGCCGCCGGCAGCACCACCACCGTCGACTCGACCACTCCCGCCGACACCACCGAGACCGCCGACAGCAGGGAGGGATACCTGCCGCTCCGCGACAAGCCCCAACAGACTAACGTCAAGATCAACGAGCAAACCAAAAAAGAGGTCAGTGATTTAATACCTCTACTAACTTTTTTTTCTCATTAAATTTATTCACAGTCTAATAGTTACGACTTTCCTATTTTCTCAGAGCGATTTTAAATTTCTAATCGTCGCGTCGAAGTAAGCGCATCGATAAATAAATATTCGCCACACCGCACCGCATCGATGCGATAGTTTCGTGGGTGTAAAATATGTCGGCGTGAAAGCTTTTCCCGATAGCGCCCTATTCCGCATAAGTGGGGTTTACATAAATTTTGTCTAATGAGCCCTTGGAGAAAGGTTGCAGTGCAGCAGTAAGAGTGTTCCCACATTATTCGTGCAAATTGATATGAATTAATTACCGTCATATTTTTTTCCATCAACTCGATGAAGTGTAAGAATATAGGAAAAAAGGCAAAGTTTTACGCCCTGTGCACACTGGTACAAATGTTTAATGGGTTAACTGCACAGAATTAATGATGGTGCAGCTTGTATTACCCCTGCGGCTATTATATTATGCGGTTGTTTGCGATGGAATAAATTTATCACAGGAAAATAATACTGAAATAATTTCCCGTAAATCAACGTTCTTGACGCTGTATTCAATTTTCAATACAATTAGTCTGTAAAACTAGATAACGCGTCCAGGAGCTTCCAATTAACAGATGAGGAAGTCATTTATAACTATCGAAAAATCAGAAGGTGGCATTGTACTGTAGACACCGTAACCATAGTTATTAAACATACGGAAGGTGCTAAAATTATCTATTCAAAATGGTCGAATTACTGATTGAAGAGATAAAGTTAATATCGAGTGATCTACATACATTATACACTGATCACTGAAAAAAGTGTTTAGCATTCCATTAAGACAATAATTAGAAACACAAAAAACAAACAATAGAACTAGTTGTATATATAGGTATCTAAATTTAATTTTGTATATTATAATAATATGATGTAGTCTACTATTTTAACTTGAAATGAATTTACAGTTCGTAAGAAAATGCAATAAAACATACTTATGAAAACTTAAACTCGTAATGAAAAGATGATTAATTGTGAGCTTGATTAGTTCATGGACTGGTCTCGAACATTGAAGCTACAACAGAATTCACTGATGAGCAGATAATGTTAGATGCAGCATATAATGCAAAATGAGATGATGGGAGAAGGCGTTGATATGAGTAATAATTTATCAGGAGAAATTGGAAATAAAATGTTATATATAATTTGCATAACGAAGAAAGTTTTAAAAGCAGATTTCATTTTATTTATGAATTTACAAGTCAATGCAAAACGTGTTATAAGCCAAATAGTGTAGATAAAACTAATATGCCTAGTAAGATACAGAACAAAAATAAGCTTTGTAGCCAAGCCATGGGATGAGGGGGCGTCCATAAATTACGTGAAGTGTTTAAGGGGGGGAGGGGGTTGAGTCAAATCTTATCTAATCTTACGTTGGAGAGAGGCGGGTCTCGGCAAATATCACGCAATTTTTTTCTAATAAAATAAAAAAAAAACCATTTTGGTCCATTTAATCCAGATTGTACATGCTTAAGATTTAATCTCAAGCGTAATCGTAATACGATTAAGATAAAACTAACAATCAAATTAACAATCCAACGCTTTTACGTAAGAAACCAACATTTTGAAAAATCTCACGTGAGATTGAGTGATGGGGGAGGGGGTTGAATAAAATCTCACGACATCTCACCAGGGGGGGCGGGAGGGATAGAAAATTTAAAAAAACACCTCAAATAATTTATGGACGCCCCCTTACTTGATTACATAACATGCTCAGAGATTAAAGTCATCTACAAGTATCTAGCACAAAATTAAACCCTATATGTCGAGCGTTAAACGAAAGCAAGACTCAGTTATGTTATATCACAGACGTCCAAAAGAAGTTTCCAAATGGTCTTAGACTTTCTGGTCATTAGCGCGGTTGTGGTTTATCCATAAAGACATTTTTGGTTGTCCGTGCATTTTTTGGTCAGAAAATTTGCTCTCAAGCTTTATTCAACGTGGACTTTCACTGTTACACAGTCAATCATGAGTGATGAATGGACGGTTTCTGATGTTACATGTTCTATTGTCGCGAATTTGGCTTACTCACTAATTAGTCATCTCGGTGCATTAGCATGATATTACTGGCTATTCCGTAATTTGAATTGCTAATGGATGAGTATTTTTTTACTCTTGTCATTTTTAAACAAAAAGTCATTGGAAGTTAAAATAACGAGTATATTAGGTAATTTTGTCGATAGTATCTATCACGAAAGAGAAATTTTTATTTATGCTTATTACTTACTACAAACATTTATATTGTCAGTAACATATGTTTTATGCTACCTGCTTTTTTATACAATGACATTTCAATACATTATAATTATAATCTAATCTCGAAATATTAACTTAATTTATAGTTATTAGTTAACTCAGCATTATCTGTAAAGAGCAACAGAGCCTATATTTCTCAAACGCACCTGCGCTTTGCCGGTTATATACCACCATTTTTAAATCATTTAACTATTACATGAGCTTGCACCCATATTCTACTTAGTCGGAAAATTATGCCACAACTTTATACCATAAAGCAAAACCAAAGTGAATAATCTCAGGTTATTTACCATTTCAAATTATTTTATAAGTGGAACAAAATAAATAGTAATGTCAAATTAGTTACGGCGGCCGAATAAGAAACACTTTGTATAATGACATTCTTTAATTACCATTTTATAGGCCCATTGTAATGCAGATGTTCTCGAGAGAAGAGTTAAACGTTGGGAAAGGTCGTCAAGTCGACTTATTATTGCCGTTCATAATTTTATCTCGCGGTTCACTCAGCTTCATGCCAGCATTCTCAGCATACTTTATTTCAGAGACGTGATAGAAACACAAATCGATTTTGGAAACATAAACGTTTTAAAGCCTGGAGTAAAAGTTTCTATGAGATCCATTTCGATACCATAGTGGCAAAATCAACAAATGCAAAAGCCAAAGACGACTTCTTTTAAATCGATCATCGATAAGCGATCGTAAACAACAATAAATTAGTGGTTAATTGAGATCGATATAAAATGGAACCAAAATAAATTTCGCTTTCGCGAGGAATCGATAGCTTCAAAGGTCGTTTCGATCGATATTAATCGTGTCTAATTAATCAGTACGCATTTGATAGAAAGTAGATAGTACTTCTATTATCTATTGCGGATTGAAGAGAAAGGGGCAGAGTACCTTAGAAACTTAGCAAAGGAACTACTGTTTCGTACCGCGTACCGAGAATGAAATCACTGGTAATTAAAATAAAATCGATGGTACCGATCGCTCGTACAATAAACTGTTTACGTAATAGAGTACTGAGAATTTTTGCGTGTTTAAGAGTTATTCTAAACATCAAATGACAATCATAATATGATATCAAGCTGCTCGTTGACCTCCAAAAAGAAAAATAGACGCATTCATAATAAAGGTAATCCACATCGATTCACTTATGTAAGCAACAACGTTCCAGTTTACATAACGCGAGCGCGAATTTAAGGTATTCCTTTTGTTACATTTATCCGAATCGATTCTAACGAAGCGTGCATCTTACTTTCATTACGGCATTAAATAATGTATTACGTAAGGGTGATATCGATACAAAATTTAATTTGAAACGAGATAATAGTCGGTCTAATAAAGTTCTAATTAAATCTTGAAATCAGTATCCGTTTCGTGATGCGATAGCTGTTACGTGTGCCTGATTGTCTGTCGGTTTTACTGTAGCATTGTGAATTAACTTGGCTTGATTTATTTAACGGTTGCTTTACTCCTAAGTTAACCTACATTTATTCTTGTTGTAACTTATTAGCATCTCATTATAGAATGCAATTTCTCTTAACCTATTCCCAGTAATTCATAAGCTCGTAAGTTATATATGCTTTTTTTAGTCGTTAGTAGATAAAATTATTTAGTGAGTAATGGATACTTATTGGAATTCTGTGTTTAGACTTATCTAGTTTATGGTGTAAATATCTTTAAAATATAATTAGATACACGTATGTTTGTATGCGATGATACAGTTTTGATTATGGATAGACATAGTTAGTTGCGTTGAGTGTGTTTGGTTAGTTTTATCATATTTTAGAAATAATTTTCTCGTGCATGCTTTCATGAATGCGAAAGGCCAATAACTAGATTTTTCATAATGATTGTGATTATTATTGCAATTTGGTTTCACTACATTTAATTCAAATATCTTAGTCCCGACCAGTTATAAACGAGAAACTAAAGATTTTCCCAGTGAAAGGTTACGTCCCAGTTGTGCATGGTCATGGTCAGTTACGGTAAAATGAGCAATGGCTGGGTTCGATTATAATATTGAGACTATTTATATGAACGACCACATTTAAATGAGAAATGTACAATGCATAGTAAAAGAGCAGCAGATCGTAGAGAGAAGATCGTAAAGAACTTGAAAAACCACACCCATCAATACACCCACAATATAGAATATTCAAGTTTTCCGCCTATGAAATCTTTAGTCAAATCTCCAAGTTAGTCAAGCTAAATTTTACAACTCATGCAGTCAAGTAACCTCTATTAAAAACTGTGTTCATAGCGTTACAAAGGTTAGTTTAAAAATCTCCTTACCTATAAGGAGAATTTCATGTTTTTTCACTAAAAAAACATTAGTATGAACTACACTTAATAATTAACTAATTGCTCGTGTATCGTCGACATCTTGACATTTATCAATGAACGGAAAGTAATCTACGAGACAGGTTTCCGTGTATGGTGTCGTAATTTGTTTACAACCGGCATTGGATTCTATCGCTCGTTCAAGGCCATCTTTTATTGCATCATATGATTCATAACCTTTAGTTATTATGGAGTAGGTGTTGAGGATTGTCAAGTGCTTTCTTTAGCTCTAAGTCATGAGATCAAATAAGAATCATAATGATATCTGGGGGCTTTATAGTGGGTCAGGTCGTTATGGTCCTATTCCGGTACGCCCCCGGCCGGCACACACCCACACTGAAAAATTTGTTAAGGCGCTGTCCAAAGCAAATTCGCCCTCTCGCTCACACGTACCCACATTTTGTTGAACCACATTGAAGATATAAAAAAAACTATATGTAAGTATATGCTACTCGTTGTACAATTATGTGTGTGTGAGTACATTATCAATCTTCTGATTATCATACAGGTTTTCTACCCTAGTTTGGGACAAGAGGACAAGTTAGCAAATTTAAAAAATATTAAACTAGTCTACTAAAATGTTACCTATATGTTACTTTCACTATAGTAAATACTCAATTGATGCTCATTTATCAAAATCAGGCCTGTAGTTTAAGAGCTACAATGTGTCATTAATACTGGTAAAATCATGACTTAGGACTTTGCCGAGTCAAATAATAGCGACTTCTGTTCTATAATCTAGCGGAACTGGGGGCACTACTCAATAAACCTCACCAGACTGAAAATGAAATCGTGGTAGGCCCTGAATGCGATAGAGAGACGAGCTAAATTTTTATGTAAAGGATTGGCCAAATAATTAGTAATAGTTAGTAGTTGGCCGTGTGGTTTCCGACTTTATAATAGGGCCACCCCTTTCTCATCCCGTTGGAGCCGAGAACCCGGCAGAGGGACATTCGGAGAGTGGGCAGCAGCGATCTCCGGTACCGAGTATTTCAACTGCTGCGATCATCAAGCTGCCTGCCAAACGTGGTGATTACGGCAAAATCGCCTCATATGAACAGTTTGTGGCGTTCTATGGGAGGCCTATGTTCAGCAGTAGACGTCTTCCGGCTTATGATGATGATGACTTAGTAGCCCAGAGGAAGGAATGGAATTAGAAAATGAAGGCATTTGCCCTATAGTGGGACAGTACGGACTAAATATTAATAATACATATTTTTCTAAGAAAAATAATAAACATGCTGAACAATCCCACTCGTATCTTCATGCCCTTCGGTAGTGCATTGTGCATGTGCAACTGTTCGTAACTCTATTAATTTGCAAATATTTCAATAACGTATAGTTGTTCGTAGTGAGAATATCATGAATAATTAATTTATTACCGCATAGTGCGTAACAGGTTGTAAGTATAGTCAGTAACATCGGCTGAGGTTATTAACACTAAAAGTTCTATTTTTTTATGATAGTGAATGACAAGACGAGCAAATCAGGTGCCTGATGGTAAACATCAAGATTGCCCATATCAGACACAGCGCCACCCACTGTTTTAAAATTCAAAATTCTGCTCGGCACCGCACTGCGCCTGTCACCCTGAGATATGAGTTGTTAAATCTCATCATGCGCAGTAATTTCGCTGGAAACATTGCCCTTCAGACCAATGTTATGTTATGTTTGTACATTACTGCTTGGCGGATGAATATTGGCAAAGGTGTGATTTCTAAGAAGAAATGATAGAGGGTTAACAAAAGGGGATCAAAATATTAACTCCATATATGAACAAATTAAAGTGTCTGACAGACTCAATGACATCGCCCAGCCCTTGGACCTAGAAACCTCAAAATTTACACATAGTAATTCATAATGATAAGGACAAGAAATAAGAAAGGGATTCCCGAAAATTCCACAGAAACGAAGTCGCGGTAAATAAACTAGTTTTAATATAAATGTGACCTTGCAGAATTTGTCATCATTACACAAAATAGCTACATTGAATATGTCATAATAACCGATTCGTTCCACCCAATTAGAGATGGCGTCAGTTGTACCGTAAAATACATTACTCCGAACCACTTGGCGCGGGAGATAAGTTACCGTTTTCGATACACCTGATAAAGTTGTGAATTATGTGCTAGATCACGTAGACTACAATCTAGATGCTGTTTTATTTCATTAAACTTTAAACAGAAATAAGGCTACTGAGAAATCAACAAATTTAAAATCATGTAAGAAACTGCGAGAGAATATACAGTACTCGTGTAAGCTATTAGCTACCATAATATAATTAAAGAGAGCCGCAGAAAGAAGTAATTACGATTGTAATGTTAACAATAACACTGATGGAATTGCAGGCTGCGTCATCATTAGTCATAAAGGTATCAAACACGAAAGCGAAGCTAATGAAATAATCATTGTAGAAAGTGTACATAATTCGGCATTTGTATAAGTTCAATATACCCACTGTTTGTCAGCATAAGTGTCGATACGAAAAGTAAAAGCTTTAAAATACATTTCGAATGCAAATAAATTTCGGAGAACATTAAAATCGCAATAACCACTGTAGATTTTGTCTTTGATTCATTATGTCCTTAATTAATTAATTACAGTCTTTAATTAATTAATTCCTTTTTACATTGATTTTTTCTTCTTTCATAAAATACATTGTCATTGTTGATCATTGTTTTATTTTGTTATCAATGTAACTAGTAAGTTGTGTTGCTCACGAATGCTTCATTTACTTTAACAATTTAGACTTTAGAAAGCAAAACAAAGTATGTTAATGATACATCTGTCCACAGGCTGCGAAATATAATTACATATGCATTCAGAGCATTGGGTAAATTGTCGCAAACATGCTATGTAGAGCTTGGTAAACAAGAAACTCATTTATCAGAACCATGTAAATAGAGTTGATACATATTGACAAGACTCTTCACTGTAGATTCTTAATTGCTACAGTTTATACCTCTATAGAGCATTATGCATTTTTAGGGAGCTTTATTACTGTTTGTAGGATTTTACGATGCCTATGTTTTAGAATTATTAGCACACTGTGCACAGGGCCGTCTTTAACCTATTGGGAGCCCTGGGCACTTTTAGATAGTGGGGCCCTTATTTTTACATTTCACGGGCGTAGCTAATGCGGCAAAAATTTTCTAAATTTTATTAGCATGGACGCCCGAGCGTCTTGCTGCGAGCGCAGCATAATTTATAAAACTTAGCAGTGAATGCGCGTGCGCGGCGAAAACTTAAAATTTCAGCAATTAATGCGCGAGAAGCCTGCTGCGAGCGCGAGCATTTAGTTTGTAAATATGCTTTATTTGGTAGGTTATCGGTAGAGACTTGGGGCCCCCCTAAATCGCGGAGCCCTGGGCACATGCCCAGAGTGCCCAATAGGAAAAAGAACCCTGATTCTGCAGATAGAACACGTCTAAGTTCTTTAGAAATAATAATCCCAGTACATAGTACTGCCTTTTTTATTATTCCAAAATAATGCAATGAGTAGTTTTCAGCGAAAGCGCACAATTAAACCAATTTGAGTATTATAATGTCGATTTTAATGCTCGTTATCTTTGACCCTTGTCAGTCTGATTTCTCTATTCATCCAAACCAGATTGTGCGGAAGATGATATACCGTATTAAAGAGTACACAACTAGATAATACGAATAATGATTTGCAGATATCGTCGATTAGCTTGCGGATTCGCAAGCTAGTTCCCTCATCAATGCGTGTTCATGTTGTTAGTGTATCATTTCCGCTTTTGCTTTTGTTATTTATTATTTGCTTGTAATTTTGCTTTAATGAACTATAAAAGAGGTGGTAGGTTACTAATCGGAACTTTTTGCAGTTCGTTGTTAGTTGGTAGTATTTGATGGCTAAAAAAATACTTTTAGAAATAGCAGGTGATATTTTTTTATATAATAGTGAGTGACAAGACGAGCAAATCAGGTGCCTGATGGTAAGCATTATGATTGCCCATATCAGACACAGTACCACCCAGTGATTTAAAATTCAAAATTCTGCGCGGCACTGCACTGCGCCTGCAACCCTGAGAAATTAATTAATTTAAAGATTCTCATCGAAGATCGTGTTATCAGGGATAAGGAATTTTCATTTGGATTAAATATATTACCTCTTTAGTCACATTAACTATTACAGGTCGTAACAAATAACTTAGGGTTTTATTTAATACAATCGTGGGTTCCCATCGAATCACATCACAAACGAGTAACTGTGTGAACAAATAGGATGCTTTGACAAAAATATTCCAATCCAGTTACACTGACGTTACTGGTATGACTCGCTGCGAGTAGTTTTCAGAAATAAATTACCAGCGAGTAACAGTGTATGCAGTACTCAAGTCAAGCCGAGTTTGATACAATGACTCACCAAACCACACGTGATCCGCCTCAATTTTCAATACATACCTGAAACCAAAACACATCAATTGAAAACCATATTATGTAACAATCGAATTAGTTATCCGCGTTCATAATACGATCCGCATTATATTTGAAGCCTCGGGCGAAAGTGCACAAACAACGTTGACCTCTCGTTTCATTATAAGATAAACGAAAACGAAATTAATTCGACCGCCGTGATTATTTTTGACAGTGGTGTTCATTAATGAACATTCTTACACCATTGGTCGACCTTCATTCATTTGGATTGAAATCTATATGTCGACTACAGATCTCGACTACTTTTTGATAAATTTGTGATATGAAGGAATATCACAGAAATAGAAAAGAGTAGATCAATGCACTGAAACTTGGTAATATTCGGCCAATAATTGTAAACACAAGCCATAATTAATCAACAAGTATCTAAACAGCTTATTTAGAGAATATACTAGCTACGGGCAATTTAATACAATCTTATTATGAAAAAATCACTAATCAAGCGCGTAAAACTGGGATTTTTAAACGTTTACTAGAATAGTTATTTTAAAAAGTTTATAAATGAAAAAAAAAGTGTTCTCATCTTCAAAATATTAAAATGTAATTAATCAAATATGTTCGATTTAGTTTTATCATAGGATTATGTCAAATTGCTAAAAGTTAGCGTTACATCTTAAAGATCTCATATAAATTATGGGTAGGTTTATGTGGTAGTCCGTGGAATGATCAATCAGATTGGAACTGGAATCTGGGACAGTTAGATTAGGTATCTGATAAGTGGAACGAGGCAGTAACGATTTGCTGCTAAAGAGAGTTCTTATGCCTAGTTAGGCTGCGTCTAATAGGGAAGCGTACGTGCGATTATTCGCTGGGAAAGTATTCAAATAGCCTCTATGGCCATACTGCAAGCTTAGCGCCATTGCCTAAGATAGAAGCTTGTGGCGGGAGCGATGACGGAGGCGTGCGCTAGCTGGCTGTGATCGGCGACTCAGTGTTGTATAAACAGATTCAGGTGTTGCATAAACCATGAAAAATTCAATTTTCGTTTTAATTTTAAAGTAATAATGAGCGACAAGACTGAAAAAGTCTGAAAATGCCACCCGCGCATTAGGTCGCCTGTAGCCTGGGCGCATAGTGTGGCCACAACTGGCAGATTTAGGAAATTTTGAAAAAGGCGCCCGCCTATAAGTCACTATGGTATGGAGTATGGACACTTATAGGAGGTGTAATAAATTTTTATGACTATAAATTTCGAACCCGCCGTCGCTACCGCGCTAGGCTCGTAGTAAGACCAGGCACTATATATAGACTACCAGATTAGGAGTGTGCTTCTGGGGAGCATTGGGAGAACCTTCATCAGTCCGAAATTTGGTTCTCACGCGCATATACCTATGTAACGTTAATAAATAAAATAAAATAGTACTTATAATTACCTACTCGTAAATAAAGACGAAGTCGAATTAACTAACACGGATTTCGTTTTAGCTGAACTTAATGATATAGAGTCAAGTCTTTTTAACTACAGGATATGAAATGAACACGTATTAAAAGTTAACGACTATTTAATAGTCCCTGTTGTTCCTCAACGGAATATCACTGAAATCATCGGGTAGATAAAGCTCAGGACCTTATAAAATTTTTAAAATAATATCTAGGTACATATATATGATTATATTAACGTAAAACAGAGGTATGCGCTCTGTACAAAATTCTGAGCATATTTTACACTTAAAACGAAAAGAGGTATTATGCGATTAGGTAACGGTAAGAGCCGCTTTAGGATAGTGTCCCACTATGTCAGAAATAAACTGGACATAATTTCGAGACAATTCTACTTTTCTTGTATCTGCTTTTATGCTTTATAAGTGAAGTATACCGTTGTTATTGTAGTTGTAAAATATATCTCTAGTAATCTTGTAAACAGAGTAAATACGGTAAATTATGACCAACATGCGCATCTGACATCATTCCATAAACCTTAAACAGCATGTCAATTCTGGGAAGTTCATGAAGAAAGTCATGATACGAGTAGTTCATAAAACTACAAATATAAAATAACGGTATAAAATTCATAACACGACAACACGCCTTTTTCCCGAAGCGGTAGGCAGAGGTGTACCCAGGACTCAGTCCCATAAAAAGTACAGTCACATTTCGCCAGTTATCCCATCTAATAGGGGGAGAGCCTATTTTCATCTACCGACTGTAATTTAGAAAATACAAAAATCTAATAACACTCTTTGCCTGACCTAAGAATCAGAGAAGAAGACAGGCTCGTAGGCTCAGATGGTAGTGTCTCTGCTTTCTGTGCCGCAGGCCCCGGGTTCGATTCCCGGCCAGGTCAAACATTTGTGTGCATGAACATGTCTGTTTGATCTGTGTCTGGGTGTTATATGCTTATATAAGTATGTATATGAGTTATCTGGTTACCATAGTACAGGCTCCTAACCTAGTTTGGGACCAGGTAACCGTGTGTGGAAGTTGTAAAAAAAAAAGAATAAAACCCGGTACATCATGATCAGAAGCGCTTGCGAACCAACGCCACCGACGCAATCAGTGTTTAATTTAATCTTCTGTGTATATAAACGTTTATAGGGGTAATAAATGAAAACAATTGATAATTTTCCTCATTTAGATAATGCGTAAAAGTAATTACTACAAACATAAACAGAGGTAAAACACTTATATGATCCGGGTATTTCGTAACTACCTCTTCAATTATATATGTACTTAAACCTGTACTCCTATTTATTATTTTATGGCTTATTTATGAATATAACATCCTGAGTGTTATAACCGTCATTCATGGTAGTAATAAAATTTCATAATTTCTTACATTATACATAATATTGAATATTATGAATATATAGAATATTTAATAGAAAATAATAAAGGTATGTTAAATAAGAGTTCCTACATGCACTTTGAATAAATATTTTCTTATCACATACATTCATACATCATACATTCACGCCTTTTTCCCGAAGGGGTAGGCAGAGGTGTACCCAAGACTCAGTCCCATAGTAGGATACACCCACATTTCGCCAGTATGTTATTGGTCCCATGTAATAGGGGGCGAGCCTATTGCCATCTACCGGGCACAGTTCCAAACTCCAGGCAGTTATTGAGATAATTCCTAATGGAAAAATCCAATACTTAACCACTGCCTGACCTGGGGATCGAACCCGGGACCTCTTGATTGGCAGTCGAGCATACGCCCTCTATGCCATCGAGGCAGTCCTCACAGACAGAGAGTTTCTCATCACAATAATAGTTATTTAAATAGGCAAAGCTCTTCAATTCAATGATAATTAGACAACTTGACTTTATGTCCTATGACCCCAAGGTGGGGCAGAGGGCGTATTCTATCATTGCGATCTATCCTGGGATACGCGCTTCGTCTCGGACCATGTCAGTCCCAGTCTTCAGTTCCGCTGTTTCCAAGTTTGGGGCAACCACGCTTCCTCTTCCCTTGTGGAGTGTATTTAAGCGCTTGTGTGACCTATCCAATTCTACTTTCACCGTTTCGTAACAGAGATCCCATAGATCTTCATTAGGAAACAAATAAACTATAAAACGGTAACAATTAGAAATGAGTTGTCCTCCCCTCCGTAGACGCCCTCGCAACGTCCTGGACGACCCGAACGACTCTATCGCCACCGTCACATCGGCGGCGCTAGGTTCGCCCAATCCTACCAATATACGCAACAGACGCTCCGTTTTCGGTACTGGTGCCGGATACCAGATCCACCAACTCACACAATCACACCGACCTCGCCGCCTCACAATCACACAATCACTCGAGGTCGAAGATCTCTCAGATCCTTCAGATCAGTTAGTTTCTCTCCAAATAATCAAACAGATCAAACCATTGATAGGGCCCTAGGAAACTCCCCTTCTGGGGTGCCAGGGCAAGTCTGACCCTGGTCTGACCCCACGTATTCTGGCGACGGCCCAAGCCGAGGTTCGTACCGTCTAGGTGCCCTTGTGCTAGTCGCCCTTTAACTTTGGGTCGAGCGCCTCCTGCGCTCACCACTGCCCGGTAAAGCTGTAGAGGCCATCTGAGGCCAACAGCATAATATGTCATTTATAAAAAAAAAAAAAAAATTGTTATTTTGTATAAACAAATAAATCAAATTCGTCAGTAGGCTATCGAATTGAACAATAATAAATAAAGCATTCCACGAACACAATTAAATAAGCGTGTCATTATTGCAGCAGAAACTTTCTATTATTAATCAACGTGAAAATTACCAGCCTTCGTAACTGTTAACGAATCGAGTGTCCAAGTATTAAGGGCCAATCGATCCATCTGTCTGTGCCGGTGCATTTCCGCGTTAGAAATTCTCTATGGGAATTAAATACAAGATGGAATCGTTCTTATCGTCTTAACCGCGGCTGAATAGTGATTAATCAGTGTTTCCGGGCAGAGGCTCGCCTTAATTAATTGCTGGCTAATCTGTGGCCAATTAACACCTGTTCACTGTTGAGTTTGATTAACTCCAAGATAGCTATGAAATGCTGTAGTTTGTAATACTTTAACACCCGTATTCAGAGTCAAAATCGCAAAAATTCCTCGACTTGACTCCACCTCACCTCAGCGATTTGATATTCATAGTTGTAATTTTACTCCTCACCTTAAGGAGTTTCCTCACTGAAGGTAAGGTGGAGTGGAGGAAACAACTGTCAAATATAAGGTACGTCGCGATCTACCTTGAACAGACCTCACAGTGATATATGGATGAAAACAAACATATTTCGTGAGATTTTAGAATGTTGTTTCAAAAGTTTATTGAATATTTCAACATAGCTTTGTTAACGAAATGCGGCAAATATATTATCTCACCAATATTATTATTAAATTTTTCGGTGTGTAGGTGTTTGTTTTGTGTATGTTTTAAATTTCTTCACGCCAAAACTATTGAAACGATTGGGCTGAAATTTGGTATGTAAATAGCTTAGACCCCTGGAATGTGTATACTTTTATTCCCATGGGAAAGGTTACTGCGCGAGAATAATCTAGTACTATCTATTATACTAGTACCTAGTATTTTTTTAAATTAATTTAATTAATATCTGATATCACAATATGTTATTGATTTTAAATAAAATAAATTATAATAGCTTTTTGTTATACTCATATATAAAGATAATAAACATTATTTAAAACAATATAATCACATCCTACTAGCCCTACTTGCCGTGGAGTTACCGGCTTCAGAATAGTGCTCCACTCTCTCTACTCGTGGTTGCCGTAAGAGCCGGCTAAGGGTTAACAGATCTAGAGGACGGCCAGCAGCGTCCTCTGCAAGAAACCATCGATCTGCGCTCGTCACCCCGCCAGCCAAGCGTGTCGAGTATAGGCAAAACCACCCTTTATGGGGGAGGCTTCTGTTCAGTAGTAAATTACCAACGGCTGAGATGATGTTGATGACTAGTCCTACTTCCTACTAATATTATTAATAGGAAAGTTTGTGAGGAAGGATGGATGGATGTTTGTTACTCTTTTACACCAAAACTACTGAACCGATTGGGCTGAAATTATGGTATTACGGTATGTAGTATGTATGTAGTTTAGACCCTAGAATAACAAATAGGGTACTTTTATCTCAATATTCCCACGGCCCACGGAAAAGATGACGCGAGTAAACCCGCGGTTCACAGCTAGTTCAAAATAATACAAATACATTTTATATTTTTATCTATTTATTTATAATCCTATTTGATTCTATTGCATTGAAGGAGTTCCACGGCCGCATCTCTCTCAGCTTTAGCTTTAAAGTAAAGGGAGTTTAGCAGGACTTCTTCATTTATTTTAAAACAGTAATATTTCTTCTTGAATCACATTTCTAGATCCTGTAATGTAACAAATAATAACAAATTAAACAAATAATATATCTATACATGATCGGTTTATTCTGATTATCAAAGTTTTTTTTTTATGTAGGTAAACATAATATGCCATGGGGTTACCGGCTTTAGAATAGTACCTCACCCTCTCTACCCGTGGTTGCCGTAAAAGTCGGCTAAGGGTTATGAGATCCAGAGGACGGGCAGCAGTGTCCTCTGCGTAAAACCATCAAACTGCACTCGCCAACCCGCCTGCCACGCGTGGCCAGTATTAGCAACAACCCCCCTTATGGAGGAGGCTTATGTTCAGCAATGGATTTCCAACGGCTGGACGATGATGATGATGATGAAACATAATAAGCAAAATATTATATCAAGAATCTTCACCACTATCACTCTCAACTAAGCTTTTATCATCATCATCTCAGCCGTAGGACGTCCACTGCTGGACATAAGCCTCCCATAGAATTCCATCTAGTCTGGTTGTAAGCGGTTGCAAGTTTGCTTTACCCCTTATAAACTTTCCATAATATCTATATTTTTCCAGGTCACTTATTCAAACAAGAAATGAGAAAGCTATTCCTAGAAGCAGTCGCGGGAATCATGCTAGTTTATAATTATAATGATTATAATAATAATAATAAAAACATATAAGTATGTCTAAGGAGCTAACATATTTTTATTGACCAACAAACCGTTAAAAGTTTTAAGTTTTCTACTAGGTAGTTAATTGTTTATTATGATATAATATGTAATTTATTTACCTGCATAAAAAGGTATGTGTAATACCACTATCAGTCACTTTAAACAATTCCATATCAGTTTGCTCGGTGAAAGCATCTTCCAAAATATTGGCTAGGCTTGGAATACCGGCTGATCTTCTTGTTCTCTTTTCTCATGAGTCAATTCCCTTTTTTAGGTTATCCCAATTTTTTAACTGATCTGAAATATAATAATAAAAAGTGAAGTTATTAACCAAAACAAAAAGTGTAAGGTGGTACTTCTATAATAATTTGTAACCTTTATACAGCAAACCTTAACTAACCAAACTATAAAAATAGTTAATTATAATGTAAAGTTATCTAATTAATCAAAGAAATTATTTAATTATTATGGTTGCACATATTCAAGTACTTACTTTTGAGTTTGTGTCGATAGTATTGTACTATTCCTTTGTTAAGTGAGCCCAAGTTTTTAGCTGCATTTCTCCCCATTGTTGTTGCCATCGAGTTTATTTATTCATGTTTGTTATTAGTTATCATATCTTTTCACTTTCAGTAAAAAAACAGCCTTCCAGTTCACCAATCCAATGAATAAACACAACACGCCACGGATAGTAACACTTTAATAGTAAAGCAATACTTTTCTAGTCTCGAACTACTTATCTACATCTCAAGTATCGCCACATTTCTTGCCTAGGCCACGATTTATGAGATTCCATAATTGAATTTTATAAAAAAGAACCAAACTTTGTAAAAACTTTTGTAAAAATGTGACATTTGACACAACTTGAAGGTAAAAACCACAGATAATGCGCTCATTTTTCTAAACCGATGACGTAATTTATGACGTATTCCGCTCATACTCATTCGAGTGTCCTCCAATCGTACTCATTCGAGGAACCTCATAATTTGGTCAGTCAAGTGATTATGAATACCGATTTCGAGGTTGGTTGGAGGAGCGACTTGAGGCTTCCTTGAATGAGTTATGAGTCGAGGAGCTTTTGACGTTATGTTTAAGAATACGGGTGTAAGTCTCTCGTCAACGATTAAAAATATATTATGGCATAATTAGGAGTTCGGATCACTATCTAAAGGACGTAGAGATAAACTCCTAGAACAAGAATATTTAGTTTTTAGTTCCGATTTTTAGTGTCAAAAACCACATGCACAGTGCACCGCCCTCCCGCCCGCAAAATTGCATGCAAAGAGGAAATGCTATTAGGTATTATTTTTTGTTAGTGACACTATTCATATATCGCCTCGTACTAACATTTGTCGCCCTTACAGCGGAGTCAGAGTCTATTTCCTGATGATGCGTCGTGTAGACGCGAAACACGTGTCGATAAATGAATGGTGTCACGATCATGAGGGTTCAATCTCCAGGTCAGGTAAAAAGTGTTATTGGATTTTACGATAGGAATGTTTTGAGTAACCGCCTGGAGTCTGGAACTGTGCCCGGTGACATGAGACCTAAAAACAACTGGCAAAGTGGGGGTGTACCTACTATGGGACCGTGTCTTGGATACTTCTGCTTACCCCTTCGGGAAAAACGAGTGCTGTTATGTGTCATGTAATTGATAAATAAAATTACTATCTTGATGGATATCTTCCACCTGAAATTTGAAAATATGATTAACCAATGACACGAACGTTTATTATATTTTTGTTTTCTATAGGAAAGTTGTTTCATATTCCTTTTAAAAAGATAAATCAAAGAAACAAATGTAAATTATATCGCTTTTTATATCCACATAATATTAAAATGCTAGTATTTTATTTAGAGATTTATAACACTGATGTAGATTATGCAAATAGCCTCGTCACGATCCACTCTAAAACGACACTATAATTTTGAAACAGTCTCGAACATGCAAATTGGGTTCGTTTAAAGCAAACAGTTAACTTGTATAAAGAGGAAGCTTTAAGTTTATGAAGAGATTGTTTTATCTTAATGTGTGAAATTCAAATTTATAACTTAAGGTGAAAGCACATTATCCGAGCTGAACGCGCCGAACGATACGAATAAAACGATTTTGAGAATTCTTAATATGAAATCCTTTAAAACCTACGAACGAAAGTTACTGACATAGCCCAGCGGATTAGTAAGTTGAAGTAGGCATTATGCAGGGCACATAGCACGAAGAACTGATGACCGATGGGGCTGTTAAGTTCTTGAATGGAGACCACGATGGTGATGATGATAGTGGTCTTAAATATAAATGTTCTCTTGCACAATAAGTATGTCTTAAAAAGAGGACAAAAGTAGAAGCGAGTAGTTCTGCACGTCACTCCTAATTCAATATTTCATTATTTCAATATTTTAATGCTCTATTAAAAGCATCTATTAAAAGCACGTGCCAAGTTCAACCTCTTCAACTCTAAACAGATTATAACACAAATTATCTTCACGCCTTTCCGTCGAATATCTAATGGTTTGACTTTAAAGGTGGACGCACATCTATCCGAGCTGAACGCGCCGAAGGAAATAAAATAAGAATTATTTAAATGAAATTCTATGAAACCTCGCACACCTATCCGCGTCGAATCGTCGAAAAGGTGTGCGGGAGTTTAAGGGGGGGGTAAGGTATTTAATTTTTTTTTTTTGCATTTTTTTTTTATTTTTGAAATTGAATTCGTAATATCTGAAGAATATTGTGTCAAAATTTCAAGTCAATTGGAGCAAAATTGACGAAGTTATAAGTATTTTTACTGACTCCATACGCATAAGCCGAGCAGAGCAGGAAGCTGAACGACAAACCAAAGAAGGCAGGATTCGTCGTAGGCAGGAGCAAAAAGATGCATTAGACATCATCGATGACAGCGACATCCTCTATGGACCAGGCATTGATGACTCAGTGTGAGGTATGTCGATAAAATTCGCTTATAAACGTTTTAACTGGATTTTTTTGTGTTTAAAACTTTAAAGCGTTTTTCCCACAACTCACGTTTTCAAAGTCGGTGCCCCTGATAACTTCAAAACTACTGCACCGATCCTTTTGAAATTTTAAACACTATTTCTGTACATCATTTACGAGGTAACGCTGTCGAGTTTTTTTTTTTGTTCATAATTTTGGTTTCGCAATAACAAATTAGCCGATTTTTTCCCAAAAAATTGTGTTTTTCACTTCAAAGGGTTGGAAAAAATGAAAAAAATTGAAAAAAAAAAAAAAAACTCGACAGCGTTACCTGGGGAGAACTATTATCTAACGAATGAACTTTGATTTTTTAATTTCAGATGATCCAGCATCAAGTTATGAGGGGCACCGTAATTCAACTTTTTTTCGAGACACGTCCGAACAATTGCTGCCATTGCCGTATTTTTTAATATTTCTTTGTACAAATTTGATGAAACATTCTTCGAATATCATACTTCAATGTACCATTGGTTGATTAAAGAAATTTTAACTGCGTCGTCAGAAAAAAAATCACGAAAACATGGCTTTTTTCGTATGATTTGACCTTACCCCCCCCTTAAACTCGGCACGTGCTTTTAATAGATGCTTTTAATAGAGCATTAAAATATTGAAACGGTAATTGCTTTGAATTAGGAGTGACGTGCAGAACTACTCGCTTCTACTTTTGTCCTCTCTTCTTAAGAGATACTTATTGTGCAAGAGAACATTTATATTTAAGACCTCACTATCATCATCACCATCGTGGTCTCCATTCGAGAACTCAACAGCCCCATCGGTCATCAGTTCTTCGTGCTACGAGTATGTGCCCTGCATAGTGCCTACTTCAACTTACTAATCCGCTGGGCCATGTCAGTTACTTTCGTTCGTCTACCTCTATTATATTGGTATGATTTCTATACCTATATTTTATTTTGGAGACAATTCCAATGAGTTCATACTCATATTATTAAAATAATGATATGATAAACTATTGTTATAAACCTACAAGTTACAGTTATAACTTATTGACTGATCAAGAAAATCTAGTGAAAGTTTTGTTTTAAAATCCCAAATTATATTATCACGTCATAAAAGTATCAATTAACACATTGAAATGCAGCCACAAAATTCCGGTGTGTCAACAAAAATCGTGTCAACGGCTCGACACAGTTAAATAGTAAATGTATGGATAACGACTACCGGCTAAACAAACAAATACAATTTGAAGATACTGTACTTATTCAAGACCTGTTTACTGCTGACCACACACGATAATTTGGTAGCACGCATATTCTACGGAGACTGATCAAGCGCACGCGAGCCTTCAAAAATCACCTAGTTTAAAGTTTTCATTTTAGTTTGGTTGTTGTGACTTTTACAATCCTACTACTCCTTCCTACTTATAATTTTATAAGTGCGAAAATTTGTGAGGATAACAGAACATAACATACATTCAGGCCTTTTTCCCGATGGGGTAGGCAGAGGTGTACCCAGGACTCAGTACCATATTAGATACACCCACATTTGTGAGGATGGTTGGATGGATTTTTGTTACTCACGCCAAAACTAACCGATTGGACTGATATTCGGTATGTAGATAGTTTAGAACCTGGAATAACACATAGGGTACTTTTTATCCCGATTTTCCCTCGGGAACGATTTCTACTCGGGAGAAATCGCGGGGCACAGCAAGTATTAATAATGCGAAAGTTTGTTACTCTTTCACGCTTAATCTATTGAACCGATTGGGCTGAAATTCGGTTGTAGACCCTGTAATTACGTATACTTTCTATCCCGATAATCCTACGGCCACGAAGACTACGCGGGTGAAACCGCGGGGCACAGCTAATACAATATAAAAATCTGATCAAAGACGAAAGGTACGTAAGGCAAGGTTAGGATTTGTCGTACGCTAGATTTAAAAAATTACAAATAGTAAAATTTCGACAATATTCGTTTTTATATGTCTAATGTTCATCTTGACTCTCACATTATTTGGTACATTTCCAATCGAACCATTTGGACATTTAGTCATGTGAACAGCCATGTCCGGTAACGGTTTTTTCATCCCTAGTTAGCTATTTTTTTCAAGATGAGTTAAACATTGGTTAGGAATTCATCTATAGTCAGTTTAATAGATGGTTAGTTCAACTTTAGTTTAACAAGCGATAATATGAGTATATTTTCAATAACATTTAATTATTTACGATTATATACATAATATGTATCATGTACGTCATTGTAGGTCGTATATATTATATCTTCAACCTAGTATTCACATAAGTAGTAATTTACAGCGTGAATTTTTTATTAAAAGATAAGCTCAAGAATGGTGTTACAGTTTTTATTCATCTATAGCTTTTTTGTCACCCATTTTGTAATTTCAATAACGTTACTCTTAAAAAAATATATAATGCAAGTAAGTTTAGAATTTTCAATGACTGGTAACTGGTAAAAAGCGTGGTGCAACTATTAGCTGCGTTTACTTCGGCCTATCGAATCGTCGACTCAGGTGGATGGAAAATAAGAAAAAAGTGGGTAGGTACCGCTAGTTGACACAGTGCTTTATTGAACAGAATTCCGTTGGATGACAAGCCTTACTGGTCGACGGGTAGCCTTATGCGGAGACGAGTCGAAGAAACCAGCCCTGGGAATCTCGGGCTTTATGCGATTCGCTATAACGAAGCTTGTTAGGTAACATAGGCCTAATATTACCGGGAATACATTTTATTTTTTACGCCCATTGATAGCGTTCTATACGTTACTCTTCTAAAGTTTTTAACTTAATCAAAGGCTTTAATGAACGGTGAAGGATCTGAAGTAAAAATTACCGACCACTTTAATGTTTCTGACGGACTGTCAAAAGTGTGAAGAGACATTAGCAATTATGTTTTGATCGTTTTGAAGATATTTCATTGCGTGAAGTTTCACTGCTGGAATTCCGCAAGCTTCTCTTTGAGCTCGATTATTATTCTAATCAGTCTATTCATAACTACATCTCAATAACTACAAATGTCAATCATCTTTAGATATCATAATAGTTAGATAATTTACGTTACTTGTTATTATACTCGCTACATGGTGAGATAATGGCGCTACATAAGTACACGAAAAGAATCGCGTGTATGACTCGAGCGTGACCATCAAATAATTTGAATGTTTAGAAAGCAAGAGTTCAAATTAAAACTACAAAGGTGTTATAACAAGTTCACTTTTCGTTCCGAGTGCCTAATGATAGCATCCGAAGATAAATAGCGATATCTGGCAGTAACAGCTTCACAAAAAGTGGATGATCGTTGCTATATACTTAAATGGAAGACCTCTCACTGTCTATAACAGTAACTGTAACTTGCCATCCAGTATGGCTTTATCGGTACAGACTTAGAAACTGTTATAGCGACTAACTTTGTCATTTGCACATGCATTACTATAAACGGCGGGCAGTTAATTTTTTTATTCCAAGCTTTATATATAAAATATTTTTGAACCGTTTATTGCGGTTTAGCGGTAACCCGCTATATCCTATAGTGTCGATCGTTTGCTATAAAACCAGAGTGTGGATTCGGGTAAAGCTCAAACAGTATGAACTAGTTTATTTTTCACAGATATCGCGCAAATCTAGCAGCGGTTTGTTTGAATTACATTGTACACTTCCATTGTAGAAACGGTCTCTAACAAGCGTGTTAAAATATGGCACGGTGATCTAGTGCGAATGAATGTACGTGGCTGTGCGCGAGAAAACGTCAATATTCGGAGCACGAGAACGTGGGAATTTAACACCACAGTATTAATAATGGGCGCTGAGAAATCGGAATAGATTAACAATTACACAATAGTCCACAAGTTTTGTTCTACACCGCAAATTAAAGGTCGCGCGGTATCGACACTGTCGCGCCAGAATCTGTGGCGATCTCGGAAACATGGTCGGCTTTTGTTTACATTGCGGTTGGAATGACTGCAACCGGACGAAAGTTTCAACCTACATTTGAGCACGTATATATCAGTTGCGGACAATTTCCCTGCGTTGTCGCGGGTCAAACTCGATTATGTGTCAGTGTGCTGCTGTGCGTCACATGCAAAGCCGGTCCGAGAGTCCGCGATTACTGATGAGTATGCACGTCACGTGGCGAAAATTTCGCGTGCGAAAGGCTCGTGCTGCACAACACCGATGACTATTAATCACCTCGTTTATTTTATCTAAAGACACTATATGTTTGACCTTAAGAGAGAGAGGTGGAAACATCCATTGTGACTAGTCTTAAATGTATAGACAGGCAGGCATAACGGTCTAGAAACACGGTAACAATATTTCTACGAAAAAGATTTAAAATTTTAGTTATATTAAATGACGCTTCGCACACTACCCGTCCCGCGTATCACGGTGGAGATCATCAGATGGACGTGCGAGACTAACACACAACCGCCTCATTTATATCGTGACATTACTATCTCGCGTTGGGAACGAACAGAGGATTTCATGGAAAGCTGTTCTCTGGCTTCGCTCTCGCTACAAATTCACGCCTATCGATGCATCTTATCCCGTTTATCCTTATCTGATTAACAGTACGTGATTCGCCAGCTATAGAGTTTCTGCATCGGTGTCGCGTCTGTGATATGCGTGTAGAAAATCGACGTAGCGGAACAATTTGCAGCGGTTCTGCATTCGCGGAGGATGCTTTCAATTGCTTCCTGTCTCAATCGTTTATGATACCTGTAACATAATGTTTTGCATAACAAATACTGTGAGGTATTTTGCATGGATGTAACATATAATTTTCTAAGGGTTAAAAGTCCCACTGGCGCTTTGATATGCAATTTTGCTATTGCACGACTGTATTTCAACTCGATCAAAAACCGAGATAAGTGCGGCACAGAAAACTGCGAGCTCTTGTCTAATGCCGCCCTTATAAGGTTCTATCAATGGTTCTATTTGTCTTAGAATGAGGTCAAACGCCCACTGGCGCAACGGCAACGATCGTGAGAGAAAAGTGGTATGAAACTTGACATAAAACAATCAATGAGCCAAAGATCCGTCAATCAAGGCCCACGAACCAAAAACCTATTTATTTTATATGTAAATGAAATGAAATGAAATATATTTATTTGCCAGAAGTATGGTAGTAAAATAAGTTGTTACATAAAGCAGTAAAGTTTCACATACTTCGCCGGTAGATACACCGACATGCAAATATTTTAAATACACGCATGCGAAGAAATGCGAAGAACCCAGTCTATTACAAATTAAGAAATTAAATACACAATTATTTTTGATTCAAAATTTCAGTAGTCAGATTCAATTAAAAAATACATTTAAGGTTATTCATAATAATATAATAGAGCCACATTAATGTCATACCATGAAAATAAAAATAAAACAAATGTCCATATAATTTGAATTCAATTATAAATTATTGTGTGTCTAAGAATTCTTGAATATTATAAAATGGTTGGTCTAAGAGCCACTGGTGCAGTTTTGTTTTAAACTGCGTCAAGGGAAGTTCTCTAAAAACTCTTGGTATTTTATTATATATTTTCATGGCCATTATATAACAATTCCTCCTCTTTAGAGCAGTTTTAGATGAGGGTAATACAATTTTAGTTGGGTCTCTTTTTCTCAATCTGGGATATTTTTCCTGTCTCAAGTCAAAAAGATTTCCAATGTTTTCCTTAACAAAGACCGAAGCTTGTAAAATGTAAAGACTCGGTAGGGTTAATAAATTAAGTTTTTTAAATAAAGGCTTACAATGTGTCAGCGGTCCTACCCCACTGACGTGTATACAAAGCTACTTAATCATGCCATTTATCATTTACCATAATTAAATAGTAATTGAAGATTCATTTGTGATCGTCCAACTAACACTGGAATATGCACATTCGAAGAAACAAGAAAACCATGAGGTTTCTGTGCTACAATAATGAAACATCAGCAAAATGTGCCATCAGATGTTATAAATCAAGACTCGAGGGTGCTTACACAGCTACAAAGACGATAAAGAAACTGCAATTACACTGCCTTCACTATTTATCAAGTGACAAGGTAAATACCACTCTAAAAATGAGTCCATCGATGTAAATGTACTGTTGATGGGCTACAAGAAGTCTCTTCTACCGTAGCAAATTGTACAAGATGATACCGATCATGAGAGTTATCATTAACAAACATAAAGCCTAACACGAAAAGTGGCGAAGGGGCGTTAGTGGGCCTCACTTCCAGCGATGAGTAATTAACCCCGGGATCAAACCAGAACGAACTTAGAGAATCCGAGCGTCATTTAATCCCGACATGGCATGAGGAGAAAGTTCAACGGGTCAACGTCATAACCTTCATTATATTGGCTCAGGATTACCCAATTAGTATCGTCGTTATGTAATTTAAATAACTACAAAGTTTCATACCAAAGGCGACGTAATCGGTGAAAGCAATAGAATCTGAAGGCCTCATCATTCGGTCTGATAACCTTAGCCGCTATTGTGAACGGGCGACTTCTTGCTTAACAACAATAAGGGAGAGTGGAGAGCATCGGTACCGGCTTTTCATTTTCCAAAATGAGTTGCCAGTTGCATGCGTTAACTCGCTCGCAGATGGGTTATTAGGCTTCGGAAGCTTTATAATGCAGCGAAGAGGCACAATGGCTTTCACGGGGCCTTTGAGCTGTCAATAAAGATATATAATTCAAACGCAGTAATGACCGACCGAGTCGTTGATATTTATAATTATTGAGGGTCGCTATAATATTCAAATCAGTGAAAGGTCGAGAATTCTCACCGATTATAAATTATGATTGTTCTCGGGCTACTGAATGGATGCGCTCAGTTAGTTTGGCATACTAAAAGTATAAAGAACTGAGTACGAGTATGTTCGGAAGTGAAATCAGGCTTTACGCCTACTTTGGCCCACAAACTGGACATTTAGTATGCCCTTATTCGGTCTATCAACGGTTACAACAGATGAAAGTAGCCAGTCTCAAGTGGCCCTTGCCCTTGTATTATGTCTATAAGGGGCTATAAAATTCAATAACTGTAGTGTTTCTCGGCACCATAACTGTCAACGACTTTGTCAGATAGTTGAGGAACGATTTATATTGGGACTCAGTTTTAATACTCATACGTATATGCTTCGGGCTACAAAGTTGCAACAAAAGATCTAAGGTAAGGAAAGGTAAAGTGTGCGGTTTAAAAACTTATTCGTTTCAACGAAGCGTCTTCGTTTCAACTAGGCTAAAATTGCTTTCTTTAAGTCTGTGTCTGTCCGTTTATGAGCAGATTCGATTTTTTTTAGTCGATGCAGTTTTTTGAAAATTTTTCAAAATGGCGGAGCCAATTAGTTTGAAAAAAAAAAAAATTCTTGTGTCACATCATATTACAAGGGAATTTTACCAGCTTTCAGAACATAACTATGATTTTTGATTTTTAACCGACTTCAAAAAAGAAGGAGGTTCTCAGTTCGGTAAGTAGCGCAGTGAACATTGACCATATATGTAAGTAAAAATGGACTCGCGAGGTCCATAACTCACAGAGCCAATAGTTATTATTATTTAAGTAATTAAACATGTAATATACAAACCAGTAGAAACGTAGCAAAGGAATATAAAGTCTATCCCCGACTGTGGACTGTGGTATATTATATATATAGATCTCGCTCTCTGTTCCTTGCTACTCGTATGAATCCCAGTGGTGAGGATAACCATCCTTTCTTCTCTACTTCACTCAATCATCGAAAATGTCTTCGGAGACCTCTCTTTTTTCGCACGTCCTTTAGATATTAAATCTATCCAACGAGTTTGCAGGGACCAACCGGGGATGGACAACAATGGTTTCAACAACAAAGATTTCTACTTATTATACAAAAACTATTATATTTAAAAAACTATTGTATGGATGATCGTTTTTAAATGAGGATAAATAATGTTATCGGAGCTAAAGGTCCCTAAAGTCTAATTATGTAGTTTCTAATAAGAGGGAACTGATTTCATATATTTCAGCAGTACGTAGATCAAAAAGCGACATGCAAAGCGAATATTAACAACCTGTTGCCAAATCATAAATCACGGTCGTAATATCAAATCGATTGCTGCGCAGTCTCACAATACATTGTTATAGTGATAGGTGAATCGATAGCATACTTGTAGCGAAATGCATCACAATCTACAACAGAGTGCGAGATATCTTCCCGTTACTCACAAATTCCACCGAGACCGCACAATAGGCCCTCGGAATCACCATCGATGGAAAATTTAGGTCCATAGTGTGTGGGACCAGCGGTTCCCAAACTATATACACACGAATATTCTTCTAATATGGAGTAATTCACCAATTCTTTTACATGCCAGAATATGAGTAATATAACGTAAAAGGAACACATAACGATGGTAGAGACATTCTACATAGTATAGAACAGACTACAGGCAGATGCTTATAGCTTTTAAACTACGCAACGGATTTTAATGCGGTTTTCATCAATACTGCGACAGCGTGATTCAAGAGGAATGTTTATATGTATAATGTATAATAGTTCCCGAAGTGAAGCGAGGGCGGGTCGTTAGCCCTATATGAAGCAGTCTTAGTAATATTCTCTGCAAATAATTTTATCTCAATAACAGACCCATGCAACAACAACATATCTTCTATTCTTAAAGAAAATAGGGGTCCAAATGTTCAGAATCTCTGAAGTCGAAGGGCCACAAAGGCGTGAAAAGGCGTTCGAACACGAGTGACCAACCGACCGGAAACACGTCTCGGACGAATTAATTGAAAATGAAGAAAAAAACTAGTAAAACAGATGAAATTAGCTGCGTCCCACTCCACTGCGTGAAGTGCGAAGATAAAACAACAAGTTGAACTCACGATGAATTGTGAATTGAGTACCGTTAAATTTCATAGCCCACTGTTTAGTCACTGCTTTTGTTATTGACCCATCCATTTCTAGGTCTGGGTGACAAGAAGTTCAGCGATTATTATAGGAGTTTGCTTAATTCTCAGCATTACGCACCTATCAACTTAAATCATGCTAATTGTCGAATACTTTTCTTTTCCAACTGTCACTTAAATTTTCACTTTTACCTTTTATTATGGTTTCTTATTTGGTACCTAAATAATAAATTTAAACATACCTAACATTAGGTATTTCATGGTTTAATTTTCTTTTATAAAGTCTTGTTTTCTATGGGAAAAAAAGAAGGGATTTTGCTGTAGGCGTAACGTGACTGCGCTATAGTTTGGACCTTCTTGTCATCCTTGTAAATTGTACAGCATCACGATCGTTGGTGGTCCACAGGGCACTTTTTATTTCGGAAATCCTGTTGTTTCGTTCACTGATTACTTTAAGAGATAGTAGGTACATTCTTTTTAAAAAATGTAAGACTAATAATATTCCTACCGCTATTACAGTAGGTAATTCTAATAAATCTTTAAATATATTAGGAGCTTTATGATCAGCTGTTATTTGTATTTAAATGGACATAATATCCGATTCCATGACCTAACCAAACCACGTACAAAAAGTCAGCAGGAATGGTGAAGAAGTTTTCTAATGAGTAACAAACATAACATAGGTTTTCAAATTACATATCTTGTTTTATAATATTGACAGTGTCTTCGTGATCATTTGCAAATGCCACTTTTTAGTGTTTAGGAGTTAGTGGATATTAATTACAGGTATAGATAAACGTGGAAACGCCTTTTTTATTATGTTACATAGCATAATAAAAAAGGCGTTTCCACGTTTCCACTAAGGATTTTACCATCCATCAACAAATTCGTGTCTCTTAGCATACAAGAAAACGGTTCTACAAAACTAATGTACGGGTATCAGAGGAATAGCGGAAGCGGCGGCAGATAGAGGTTGGCCATTTTGTACTTACTTATATGATGGTTTTTACGACCTTTTAGCAATTAAATATAAAGATGACGACGTAATAACAGTAGCTTTTATCTATAAATGGATACAAGCATTTTCCCAGCCTTGCATCAAACTTGAGACTTGAATTCTTTTCTATTTTTACGCTGGCGATTTCTTACTTCAATACAGTAAACATTACTATTCTTCTTTGTGTTTTGAATAAATTATCATGAACATATTAACCAATGCCTCAAGCCGCGATTGGCGTTTTCAAACTTTACAATGCAAATCTGAAATCTAAATCGTTTAGATTCAGATGGGCAATATTTAATATCATTTAGACTACCTAATGCCGTAGCCGATGCCGATAGTAAAAGTAGATATAACTTATCAATAGGTTGCAACTGAGGGAGTATGAGGCAAATAACATTTTCAACCTAGATTCGGTGAAGATAGCGTGAGAACGGCTCCAGTGGGGCTATTGGCGTTCTTCATAATCACCAGTCGATATCAGGCTTAAGTCTTTGTGTTCTGTGGTTCGAATTACTTACAAAGACGTTTTACCTTTCTAATAAGACTGGGCACTGTCAAATTTAGAGGAGAGAAAAGGATAAGGATAGACACTGCGAGCGATTCTCACTCGGGACCGACACAGTGCACAGTCTACTTAGTAAGTTTATCATAATGTCTTTGGTACAACCGGACTTTGACATTTGTAGTTAATGTCAAATCAAGATAATAGTCACTAAAGTGATAGTCACCAAGAACGCCAATAGCCCCACAGGTCGGCTCTATATAATGCGATGGTCACGGCATCTTCGAGATGTATGAATGTTTGATGGTTATGTTCTTAAGAATAATAGATACACATCTTATTTCTACCCGTGTATCTCAAGGGGAATAGACTTATTTCATGCACTCGTATCTCTAATGGGGGACCTGTTGATTTGCATAATATCATTTGTTATGACAATTGATTATTAGTTACTACCTAATAATATTAGGGCTTGCGAATGAACCATCTCTAATCCTAACATTCTCATAGCTTAAGGAATAAGGCTTCATTTAAAATGGTAAATTTAATGTTTAGGTTTATAGACTCGATAGTGGGTCATATACTTTATGAAGGTTTATGATTATGTCCGCAATATTCATGTCGAACATCACGATATTCAGTTAATGAAATCGTAAAATAAGCTTGCATTATGAATAATTTAGTAGAGATTATATAACTAAAAATAAGTATCTGAAAAGAATCCTGGTGGATTAAATGCAATTAATTTACTAACAGCTAACACTATGTTAGAATAAGAATTTGGAACAAAGTATTAGGGTCCATAATATTGGGGACCATAATATAATAAAAGCGTTTACAGACTCACACCCCCGCACTTTCCCTGTGTCAATTAACTAACCTAAAGTGTTCCGGTGTGAAGGACAATGTTACCAGCGAAATTACTGGGCATGAAGAGGTTCAACAACTTATATCTCAGGGTGACAGACGCAGTGCAGTGCCGCACAGAATTTTGAATTTTAAAACACTGAGTGGCACTGTGTCTCATATGGGCAATCATGATGCTTACCATAAGGCACCTGATTTACTCGTCTCGTCGCTCACTATCATAAAAAAAAGTTGTAAATATGCCAGCATTGTATAAACTTGCCATTGATAATGCATGTTAATAAAAAACCAATGAGGTGATGGCAAAGAATACTAACTATTACTGATGGTTATGGAAACCAAATAGTGAATCGTGAGATCAAACCACTTGATTTAAAATATGGTTGAAATCGAATCAAATATACATAATAACCGTGCTCTATCACTATGCTGCAGTATGACCTAAACCCCAACTAGTACACCTATAAGTGCTGTATTAGCTTACTATTATTGTAATAATAAGTATCTACTTGATAAATAAGAAGCTATTTTAAATATTTCGTATTATCTGTAAGAATAGAAATTATGCATCATCATCTCAGCCGTGGGAGGGCACTGCTGGACATAGGCGTCCATAGATTTCCATCTAGACCAGTTGTAATTGGCTTGCGTCCATCCCTGCCGACTCTATTCGAGAATTTTACAGCTTTATCGGCAATCTCATCATACGGGCTACCCATTGGCACTTCAATTTGCTATTCTGCTAGGCTGTCGGTAGCTTTCGTTTTTCTAGATATCTCATTTATGATTCGACTTCGTAGAGAAATTTCGAGTATAGCCCTCTCCATGCTTATCACAAGGGACGATTTCACTATTTAATATTAGGAATTCCTACATAAAATAGAGTGGTACACAGAATAACATCACTTAAGACCCAATCGTAGATGTTTTCTAATTAAGCGACATTTCAAACAGAATCACTCTGCTGTGGCACGACTGCACTTTGCTCGGGGCAAAGGTCGCAGAGATCTATCATTAAGTCAAATGTTGCTACCGGAGAGAATGTTTCATCGGAACCTATTTGCAATGAGTTTCCTAACGTACTGTTGAATTTAGCTGGTTGTACTTTACCCATAGTTATGGTAAAGCTAATAATTGTAAAATGATTTCAATTTTCAAATGCTTCCTGCTTTTAGAAACAAAATTAACGGATATTAATTCGCGTAAAAGTAACAGGGATGCTATATTTATAGTAGGAAAATCAAGTTCAAGTAGTCAAATGAGAAAAGAGAATAAATAGTTCGTGTGAATGTCTTAACTACGCCTCAACCTAGCCTATTTCATGAAACCGCTAACTTACTCAAATAGTACAATCTTATTAAATGAAAACTTTAATCTTTGAGCTTGAATCAGAGCACCGTAACGAAGCGACATTTTGTTCTACCTACATATCGCACGAAGTTGACCGGTCGGGACCCCGGCAACTTTCAGATATCAGGTCAAATACAGACCCTAGGGCAGACAGCCGCGCTCGTCTGGAATCAATTTGACGAAGAGGCGGTAACTATGTCATGAGGTTATAGTAATCCGAGAGAGACCCGAGAAATGCCGTTACGCGAGGTTCACGCGGTACCGTGAAATTGCACAAACCAATCATTGATACTGGTGACTTTTCATTCGCGACCTCCGATGGAAATGACCATTGAAACGTTACTGGTGATCTTTGAAAGTAGTAGACGTGCTTACTTCGTAATTGAGGAGTCGATGCCTTGCAAAATTGCGAACTTCTTATAAAATATTAGAGTATCTTTAATCTTCATGGACGGTTGCGTAGTCATCCTTTAGTGAACTAGGTTAAATTCTCCACAGGAGATATTTAATATAAGGAGGTAAGTACTATATCCTATTTAAATATTTATCTCACCTTACCTGAATAGAAGTGAAAAGTTAATAAGGATAAGGAATTGTAACTACCAGTTCTGATCTAAGATTTGGATCTACTGGAATCACCTTGAAACTTCATTCACCTTGGGAGATCATAATTTGTTCCCTCAGGAGTAAATGTACGCAGACACGCTAAAATAAAATAAAACCCAACTACCATCCAGATGGCTATAATAACTGCGTAAATGATAGAGTAAACCCGTCAGCTTTTACACCAGTCCTCTCATTATATATTTTTGCAAAGCGAATATAAAGTTGAATAGAACAACTTTTATCGGATTTTATTTGGATGTTGATTTAATTGGATATCTTTTAAATCTTTGAGCAGTATGGGAAAATTAATTTAAAAGTAAGTTATTACGATTAAAGTGTGTTAAGCCGTAATGGCAACTGAAGGCTCTTAAAGAGATTATGCCCCCATGGCGGAAACTGAAGAGCTATTACACTTACAACACACCACTATTATAAAAGAGCCGTCTTCCTGCAGGCCATTTGTGGTTTGGCCACAGCCGAGGACAAAACTAACTACAAACTCATTTCCACTTCAGATTAAAAGAAAACCGCAAACACAATATAAAAGTCGCATATTCCGCTGGGATCTCGAAGACATAACCATTCAACCCATTAGTAACTAGCTCCTACATAATTTGATGAATAATTTATATTCGAGTAGCATCATTGCTTGAGCAACGTTTAAAGAGGAAGCGTCCGACTGTGATATCAGATGGAATAATTTATTAATGCCGCCAATGAAAGATGAAATAGCACATAATTAACGCAGTTGCATACCTTACAGTTAATCGGTGCGTTAGCGCATATTTGCTACAGAATAAGTGGGGCTTTCGACCGTCAACCATCACGGAATAATATGAAAAAACGTTTCCGAGTGGAGTATCGCACGGCATATCTGTCTCAATGGAGCAGCTCGGATGCCTCCAACAATACAACTCGGTGAGATGCATGACAAAAAGGTTATAGACACAATAACATAGCGTTTCCCGACCTTGCATTTCACCTCAAAACTGGGCTATGGTCGTGCCAGAAGATCCCACTTCGTTTGAACGTTTCTATTGCATCTTCTAAAGTAATACCGTTCAGAGTACCGCTCTGTCTAAACACATAGCCATTGTCACAAAATATATAATATAATTTTCCACCACACATTTCAAATATATATAATAAGGTTTATTGGAAAACATGGTCATTTTGAGTTTGACAAAGTTTTAAAGTTAAAGTTTAAGTTTGACTAGAATACCTCGGATCGGAAGTAATTGGTTATTTATCCGCGCATGAAATTACTCTAACACAATCTTGATAGTGTGGTAGAACAAAAAAGAAAGGTTACCGCAAACATGTATTACGAGCATAATTTGAATAATTACCAATGCAACACTTAACACATCACAATGCGCAATACTTGAATATTCAATAACGCGTGGGAAACAATAAATATAAGGATGATGATAATATAATGCTTTGTTTAATATTGACTGGACTGGAGACAAATGAGAAAGTAAAATATGATATTGATTACAAACTCAAACGAGAAATTGATAGCTTTCCCTTGGAAGAAGAAATCTCGAAGCCTAAACCCGGGGTTAGACGACGGATGTTGCGACGCATGTAGACCGTATCGACAAGAGCAACCGACAAAACGATGCGTCACGCCCAACTGACCCACGCAACGTAAGAAATGGCAAAATCATGTGCAAAATTAGCTAAATACTAATTTGTACGATAATCGCAACAGAACAAATGAAAGAAGCTATCGCCAATACGTGTGTTGAGAGATTCTATTAATACATAATTGAAACGAATTGGCTACTAAAACTCGAGAAACTGTGTATTTTCAATATTTAGGTACAGATGAAGCAATTAGTAGGCATGAGTTAGTAACATTGTCCGATGAAACTAAAGTGACGCGACGAACGAGGAGACGTCCAAGTGTTTGTTTGAATAGTGAAAACGGAGCAAAAACTGACCTAGATGCGTAAACAGGTGATTTTGATGTGGCGTTCAAGCCTACTGAACCATTAAGGTTTTTACAAATAATTTAGTGTCTTGGTAAACTAAGGCATAGCTAATTCTGTTTACATTTGAATTACAGATTCAAATAGATTTAACACGCAACTTCTGGACAATGGTACCAAGCGCGAATCGAGTTAACTCAAAACCTATTTGATTACTTTCAGTAATAATTACGATTTGAAAGAAAGTAAATGGTTTATCTGATTGATCGCAGATCGGATAGTAATGAAACCAACCAGTGTAATGTGAATCACGAGAAAACAATGTGGTGAAATGTTACTGGCCGATAAATATTGACTTTGAACTGACCGAATCGAATTAAAATAAACTGTGGGACTTGATAATTTTTACTTCACAAAATTGTTATTGCACAACTTTGGAAATATGAAATTAGTCTTTCCCTTTGTTTCCTTAATACCTTATATTACAGACTCAGAAGATGGAAATTGAATGCACTACACTACTGACATTAAATAGGATACAGGTAATTGATCTAAAAAATAACATTAGGTGCAGTGTTGTACTCTTGAGTTGTACCAAAAAACGGTATTTATAAAACTGTCATATTATCATTCTGTTGGTCAGTAAACAACAATTTATAGCAGGAGGATTAAAACGTTCTCATTTACATAAGACAAATGAAGGAAAGTGCATACGAGATTTTGTCCCAATGACCCACAATGCACTGCAACCCACTTGCGAATAAGTAACAGCGATTAGCTCGCAAATATGATGCACGGCACGTAGAAAATTGCAAGACTCGTGTCGGGACTCCTACTATTTGATGACGGATCGTTTTCAAGAGTAATAATTTTAGTTTTATGTCGTACAAACTGTACTTTACCGATATCAATTTTTATAAGTAGGATAATTAAGCTCCAAAAGTTTGTACCATCGCGTTTCAATTGCTTCGAATCTGGCACATTCACGTGCTAACATTGACAAGAAAACATAAACATAACATACATTCACGCCTTTTTCCCGAAGGGGTAGGCAGAGGTGTACCCAGGACTCAGTCCCATAGTAGAAACACCCACATTTCGCCAGTATGTTATTGGTCCCATGTAATAGGGGGCGAGCCTATTGCCATCTACCGGGTACAGTTCCAGACTCCAGGCAGTTATTGAGATAATTCCTAATGGAAAAATCCAATATTTAACACTTTGCCTGACCTAGGGATCGAATCCGGGACCTCTTGATTGGCAGTCGAGCATGCGCCCTCTACGCCACCGAGGCGAGATGACAAGAAAGATGAGAAGGAAAATGAAATTGCAAATAGGACGACAACAAAAAAAATAAAGAATGGAAAAAGGTGGTTGCAATACCGCAGAAGCCACAATGATTGGAGCGCCAATGCGAAAAATTAAAGAAACATGGATGCCCCCGACTTAACACCGGATGCATATTGAGAAGAATTGTTGCAGTTAAACTTTATTTTTTAATGAAGATGTAAATAATTTATTGCATTCGTCGATAAAATTCGCACAGTAATTTGATAACAGTACGAACTGGTAAAAGTTGTTCGAAATTTCGAAGGCAATAATCGGGCAGTAGGTACCCAAAGTTAATGCACCGGTAAATTGGAAATAGAGCTGATTCAATATAAAGAATGAAGGTAAATACTGAGTTGATAGATAGCACTAGTTTATTACTTTGCACATAAAGTGTGAGCGAGACTGAATCTACAGAATTGGTCTCGGTGTACTTTCCACCTGTTAATAGTTTAAGGTATCGAATACGGAATATTTCGATTAAATAACAAAGAAAATCTACTTCACTCACTAAAAGCGTACTAAATCAACATAAATAAATCAAATAGGTACTACGCTCTGCTAATCATTTGCGATTTAGTTTTCACAATCACTGCGAAGGAATAGCATGTTTTTTAGGGTACCGTACCGGAAGGAACTCCATTAATCTCCGCTGTCCGTCCGACTATCCCACTACAACATCAAATAAAAAAAGTTCATAATTAAAGGTATTCTTCATGCATGAAACGTATTTTTGAATGTCAAATAAGATTATTACTGCAATAAGAACAATAATACTAATAAGAAAATTATTAAAAAACAAGTTATGTAACTTACTCGGGGAACAATTGTTTTTTTTTCTTTTCGTATTCTACTAGTTTATTACGAGTGCTTGTTGTAGCTGTGAGAACACTACATCGCAAGCCCTCACAACATTGCAATTACAGCACTCCCTGCTCCCTTTCCTCTTTTTCCTGGCTTAGCAAAGCCAGTTCAGTTTTAAAACTCTGTTGGAGAGAAAATTAACGACGAAAATCCAATTTTAGGCGCTAGAATTTACCAATAGGCTTACCTATGAAACTTTTGAGCAAAATATGGGTGAAAGTTTTAGCGATTACTCGCTTTTCCTTGGTCCTAGGAGGTCAAATCTAGTGTTTACGGGTTTGTGTCGTGAAGGTGGATAGGACTGCATAGTCTGATTGGCATAGGAAGGTATAATTTTTCCGAAAAAAATCAAATTCATTTTTCGCAACATCTCTGTAGAAGTCGTTATAGTGTGCTTATCAAATTTAATTGAAATCCATCGATAATAAATAACGATACAGCAAACTTCCACTTTTTTTTTCTTCCCTATTTTTTCCCCTTATTCAAAATTTGCGATACACTAAAATTAATAAATCAAGGAATTTGTGTCAATTATCGTCATAGTCGGTTGAAAAATGCGATCTGTAGGCGAGAACAGACAAACAGACTGCAAAAAGCATATTTCGGCCAATCTCGAAACTCAGACGCTTCACTCGCTCGATCAATTAGTATGATAAATACCTAGTCACAGTTGAATATTAATATTCAACTGTGACTAGGTATTTACTACTCATAGAACACGTTAGTAAGACATCAGGAATCTTAGCAGACGATAGATACATTTACGATTGCAACATTTATTTGTTTATATTTATATTTAAATAAATATTTTTATGCACACCTTACAGACCATGTTGGAAGCAAACTCAGAGACAAAAGTAATAAAAAGCTTTCACTTCGATTTTATCTGAACTTTGAATTACCAAGAATGCGTTTTGCCTCCGAAAGGTAAAAGAGGTGAGAAGTTATGATACGTCAACGAGCAAGTTCAATTGTATAGAAATAGAAGTAAGGCAGATTAGGTCAGTAGAATGTAGCTTGCAATCATGACTGATTGGGGATCGCAAAGTCACAAAAACACGTGAACGTACAAATGAAATCGCTTTGTTTTGAAAAGATAAAGGGCGGAGAAAAAGTAGACTTGCCAGATAACGTTGCAGAAAAAAAGAGTTCAAGGGTTCAGTGCACGGGACTGCAGTAACCCAGACTGGTTCCCACAAGCTCCTGTGATGGTAATCACGCATTACACAACACAATTACTTCATTCATAATAAATAAACCATAAACTGTACCATCAATATACAACGGTTGCATAGAATTGGTGCAAAATTAAATAAATAATAATTTGGATAGTTGAGGAAATATGGGCTGTTAACGGCACTCGGCACAATAAGGTGGCAATTTTGTATAACGTGACATTTCCTAAAATGGTTAATCACGATTGTCTCAGTAAGTAGCTACATTATATCCGATTAGCTTTCTATTCGTGATTTAGACTGATCTAAACGTAACGGCTGACATACTATTTACCGTGTGTTTGATTCCCTAAAGTTGTTTTCTACAATGCACTTTTTAAATCCCTAATTATATCATAATATTTCGAGTAAAATTTAGAACCGTTTAGAATGTAAGTGAATATTCGTGTACGTTGTATTTAAACGTACAATTATAATTTAACTTCGTAAGAATTGGGAATGACACGGAATAGATTAGAATGCTATTATGAGCAAGCGCTTCTTGATAAAAAAAAAGGTTCATAAAGTTGTTAGAATCAAAGCAAACGATCAATTAAGCATCATTATAAGGCAATTTGTCAGATGGTGCCGAAGAAAGTTCAGGTTGAGCCGTCGCGTTGCGTGCTTAGACTTCAAAAGCGGCACTTAACCAGTCATTAGCATTACCTTATCGTAATAATAAAACTTAGAAGGTGCTTCGACTAACGAAGAAAGTTTTAGAATAAGTTACGATGACAAAGAAGCAAACAATACAACCTTGAATTTGATTTATGAATAGAGTGTAAAATTGAAATAGCTCTCGCGTTTCATACACTAAAGACCGCATTATGCCACGAGCATCGTCTAAACACACAATGAGGTTATTATTCATAATGACTTTGAATGGACCATGGCGTTAGCTCTGATACTTTATTGAAATTACCGCAAGCTTTATTATTGCTCGAAGACATTATCAGATTATTGTAATTGGATTGAATAAAGTTAATCGCTGGGTTTATAACAGCACAATAGATTCTAGAGCTATAGTGGTTGATGCTTTTTACAAAGAGAAAACAATAACATATAGGTGTCATTGTAAGGTAGAAATTATTACTGATGATTTTAGTAGTTCGAAGTATACACCAGAACAATACAAGATTAATTTAACATAATTTGATACCCAAATTGTAGGGCACTGTGACCAGAGGATAAAAATACTGAATTAGAAGTAAAAATATCATTGAGATCGGCCCCTGAAGGTAGGGTGCCCAAAAAGCTGGCTACATTATCTCTCTGTATAGCCACAGAATACTAATAAGGTATGGCTAAACTTATTCTCAGGCCATGTTAGTAGCCAGCTTTTTAGTCACCTGTGGTTTCTCATAATTAATAAAATTTTATTAATAATTCGACAAGAAACGCGTGGAAGAGCATAACATAACAAAGAGCTCGTTTCTTTTGCTTCACAAGAAATCATATTTAAAAATGCCGTTCAGTGTTAATTTTCTCATAATGAGGGTTATTCGCATCCTGCTATTTCAGCTGTAGTTTTCCCATCTCCGCTCATACTCGTAACAAATACCGTTATTATGGAGTAGAATAGTCGCGTGAAAGTTTAATAACCCTGATAAATAAAGACATGCCATATATTTGATAATACTTTTTTGAATTTTTGTTTATTACTATTTGTCATCAGCCTTTTTTATTTAATATCTTCTAATTATGTCTTATTTTATAAAGTATCGGGGGAGGTCTGAGCCCAACAGTGAGACACCAAAGGTTAACCAAAAAATATTTGGTTTTGTTTATTTACTCAAAAACGTTTTCAGTATAATATTTAATAAATTATATATTATTATTATGTATTAACATAACATACAATCCCGCCCTTTCCCAAATGGGTAGGCAGAGGTGTAGATCTCAGACCCATAGTAGGTACACCTAAATTTCGCCAGTATGTTATTGATCCCATGTAATCGGGGCGACTAAACTATTGCCATTTACCGGGCACAGTTCTAGACTCCAGGCTGTCATTGAGATAATTCCTAATGAAAAATTTCCAATAACACTGCCTGACCTGGGGATCGAACCTGGGACCTCATGATCGGCAGTTGAGTTTGCGACCACTACGCCTATAGATTATATATATAATTTATAAATGTAGGTATATTATTATAGATTATTTATATTAACAAGAAAAGAGACTTCTTAGCAGTTTGACACAATCCTATGGAAAATTTACCAAATCGATGATTTATAATTTCCTCCGAATATAGTAATATTCGTGTGAGTGAAATTACAAATCACCTATTTGATAAATTTATAACCTGCTATTTTGAAGACGAAGTTAACTATATTCCTATCATAAAATCAGAAGGCTGATGTCCCAAAAAAACTAACAAAAAAAATCATACACGAACAATGCTAATTATCACACTACAGCGTAACTTAAATATTATTAAGGAAATCAGACGATCTCACTACTGTTTCACGGAACAGCACCAAATAAGATGCGTTAAAAAGTAATTCATTAAGATCTAATAAGATTGATTAGATGGCGAAGCCGCCAACTATCTCCTAACTAGCTCCGTTATAATCACGTTTTACTTCCTCTGAAAATGCTAATGCAAAAACATGATCAAAGAAAACATAAACAACTCAACAGCATCTTTTCGCTTCCTATGCTCGACGTTTATGGGAAACTTCACATGAAGATTAAGACTTCGTTGTGCTTCCGTTCTTCCGAACATCAGGCAATCTTCAATATATTTTGAAATTCCACCATGTCTTTCTTTATTTCATATTGGCTTAGATTATTAACATGTCTCCACGCAGTCTCTTCGACTAGGTTCGTCGTACATTCAAATGCGGCAACTAATACTAAAGTCGGCGTACCGAGCCTGTGCAACACTATTTGCACAAAACAATTTGAAAGTCTCCGCATTTCTTCGAAACTGCTGTTTTTAGTTAGTATTTGGTCGGAGCGCGCGAGGAGATTTACTATTTGTATATTATGTTAGTAAGGATGTCAGTACTTTATTCAGTTTTGTTATTGGAAATTATCACAACTGGTTTGCCATTCGACAGAGTAGGACTCACGCTACTGGGCACCTGTTTCTTTTACTTTCAGTTTCGGCACTATCATTCTTTGTTGATTGATGCCTTTGTATTCGCGATGTGAGACGTGCAACTTACTAGCAATGGACACAATGAGATGCTTCAGGAATGATACATTTTTTAACGTCTACTCTTCGTCTATCTTCAGCTTTGGTGACTTACTTTACCTATAACACGTCTCATGAAAATATTGCATTGCTATTTTTAAGGTACGAAACGAAGAAATTCAGTAAAACTACATCTTTTTGGATGCTTTTTTCGTAACGTGAACGCCTCGCCGCTGGGTGCTGTTTTTCCAAAACTTCTTGTAGAAGATGGTGAAGGCCGATTATTTAAATGTGGTACAAATTCCGTCGCGTCACGTAAATGTTTAGGAAACTGGGTTAAGTAAAGTCACCAAAGCAATGCAAATGATAAAACTTGTAGGGGCAGGTACACGTTCTCAGTTGGTGTCGCATGCCATTTGAAAGGTACAGAAGGGAAAGCAAACATTCCCTTTTCATGGTGCCAAGAGCTTTCCATGCAACTACGGTTCTCGGCATAATTAAGGTGAAGTTTTTCTTCGTGCCTTGAAAACCATAAAACTACATTGCTGCTAATAATATAATTGGCTAAACGACTGAAATTGATAAAAAAATAGAGATGCGGTAGTGAGAAGTCGCCGCGTCGCTTACTAATTGAATGCTTGTATAAAATGTAAACGTGGGAAGTGCCAAGGATGGAAAAGAATCTTAGCCAAGTGCCAAGCATTATTTAGTTCCACAGGATAGAAAAGTTGATTATTAACAAAAACACATCAGAGATGTAGAAGTGGATCAGGGCAAATAACCATTATCGTATTACGCACGTAGCGATCTCACAATATAGAGTGCTACAACACGCAAACAAAAACATGACAAGATAGAGACGATTTTCCCAGAGAAAAAGAATACGTAACAATGATATGTGCTGAGTGCTGATAGCAAACCGAGTAGATAATAATTCTATTAAAATTCAAGTAGTAGAGTAGTATGTTTCTACTACTAGTATAAATTAGTTGTCAGTAATGAATCTAACAAGTCACGGTAACAACTGTATAGAATTGATTAGATTACTGATTTTACAGCCATGTAAAAATATCCATGTCAATAACATACTCGTTACACCATAAAAATATAAAATGCAAATGAGCTCAGGTAGCAAACTCTCGTTAGCTAGCTCGTTAATAATGATGCGAAGGAAATGCCATAATTCCGGAAGTTAAGGGAAAATGTGGTAACTGGCAATAGAACAAAATAATCAGAAACAAAGTCGGTAGTCGACTGCTATGGTGGTTCACATACCTTGTTAATGACGGTGGGATTGCGTGGAGCTATCAATTTCGTTAAAATAAAGGTTTTCTTTAGCGACGCGGAAGCCACCGGCATGTTATTTGCACAGGCGGTGAGGAGCATTAGTCCGCCGCAATCACTGTCTACGAAAGAGCAATTTCCTAGACTTTGTTAACTTAAAGCACGAGCCTTGAAATTGTAAGGTCCCGCGGTCGTGGACCGTGGACTACGGAAATGGTGAAAATAATAAATCACGATAATGATGTTGCCGCCAGCTAGTGATTTATTGGAGAAATTTCTACAATTCACGCTAAAGTTCACGACTTATCCAAATGATTAACACAAAGTTACATTAGGAAGAGAAAAAACTAAATGCAACAAAATCTAATGCACCTAATGACTAATTAACAGTTATAAAACGTAAGGTTAAAGAAGATTAACGATGTGTTTATTTGTATCAATGCTCATTTGTCATGACAAGAGAAACCGGTCCCAAGAAGCGCACTTAATTAAATGAGCTTCTCAATCATAGTGATAATTATCTTAATAAGTGATGTTAACACGTGCTGTAACATTTTTAACTACATAACTAAAACACTGAACATTTAACAGAGGCTGTAGTTAGTCGAAACATAATATAACCCAGTCATTGATTGAACGGTGTTTAATGGCATGATATGAAGGGGCTTATGCCCAGCAGAGGTCTGTGGTAAGCTGTAGATGGTAATGATGATGATGACTTCTTAGTGTAGTAGCAGTCCTATAACTTGACAGGTTTAAATTAAGTATGCTATGAGTATACTCCATTAAGTTAAATGTAATGATAGATATCAATGGTTAAAGTGTCGCTACTAGACTTCGATATCATGCAAGATTGCTCGAGGGCCTCATAAGATGCATTACCAGGAAACGATGCAGATTACAAGAAACACTAACTGTTATAGATGTTCATAAATAAACGGATGTCTTATAGCAAATTGAATTTAAATAATGTCTCGCGGCTAAAATACACTTTGTAAGGGCATTTGCTATTCTGTCAGTAAACACTATCGATGGCGCGATCAATTAATAACTAGGCTCTAAAGACGTCACGATAGAAATTAAATTCGATTTCTTATTGCAAGGGTTGGCTTTAGAAAGGCTTGGGTCTAATCGTGATCAAAATGTTAAGGCAGTTTAATATACTGACAGTGGACTTTCTACAAACATTTCTAAGCATCTTACTAATAAAATACCTACTAATAACATAACATTCTATCACGCCTTTTATCCAAAGGGGTAGGCAGAGGTGTTACCCAGGACTCAGTCCCATAGAAGGTAAACCCACATTCCGCCAGTATGTTATTGGTCCCATTTAATAGGGGGCGAGCCTATTGCCATCTACCGGGCACAGTTCCAGACTCCAGGCAGTTATTGAGATAATACCTAATGGAAAATCCAATATTTCCCACTTTGCCTGACCGCAAAATGGGGATCGACCCCGGGACCTCATGATCGGCAGTCGAGCTAGCGCCCACTACGCCACTGAGGCAGTACCTACTAATAGGCTAAATCAAATTTAAAATTATACAATACAATAATTTTTAGTTAATGGACATATACACACTTCTTTTTGTTCTTTGTACAAATGGACTAATCATCCAGTGCAATAAGTATAGTTTGTGTGCAGAGGTTGTATCGAAACACCTTTACAGATCAAAGGGGCGATTTGCAGTTTCTACGTGCGATAGACTCTCGATACGCACGATCGGCCATTACGCATGTGTGAAAACTAGTTTCGCTTCAGACAGAGACCATTTATTGGTATCGGAAGAACATCTAATCACCCGTAATGGACTAACGTAATATTGGTGAAACACGATGTTTTCGATAAAGGCATAATGAGTTAAGAACTGTTTAAAATGTACATAAATCAGAAGAAGCTAACATACATAGAAAACTTGTTTTCAAAAACGACAATTTCATAAAATGCCAACAGAAGTCCGCAAAGCCATAAGCCCTGTGGGCGAGGCTCACATAAACAACTTAGAAAATGCAAGACTTACTAAAATGCTTTCTAACAATAGGCACGTAAGGAAAGATATACGAGCCATTATCGAACGTTCAATGCCAGAAACTTTCGTTTCAAAAGAGATGCCATCGTGAAAACAAAACTAAGCTCGACGCGGGAGCAAAAAGTAAACGTAAAGCACTGTTCCACGGAAACGCGAAAATAGCCAGCGTGATTCACTTTACAATTCACTGTGTCGAAGCATTTATCTTAACGCCGTCATTACAGAATCCGTTCACACTAACTTAACCGATATCTGACACAAAATCGAAGACGATCAATAGACCCATCGCAAGAACCGGGCTAGACGTTGTCACACAATGAATTGCATAAGGAGCACCGTTAATATGCCACAGCAGAATTCATAAAACTGAAGACAATGGCTTTAGATGGAAAGCGATTTTTGCTTTTATCTCAGACAGAAGACTGATTACCGTAAGCCCTCTTAAAACGGGCTTTTGTGGGCACCACCGCAGCTTCTATCAGATACATGGCCAGCACTGTTGGACGCAAAAACTACAACGGACCAACACGTCTTGTTGTGGATAACTGATTTATTGCTTAGATCATGGTTACTTTAAATTTTGTCGAGCCTTCAAATAAGAGCTCTGACGGTATCTCACCAAATAAAAGATGTGTTTAATCCAATTATGACGCCCGTTACACAAACGAGATGGAATTTAAGACTGACTGGGAAGGTTGTAAAAATATAGCCGCTTAAAGCAACAATTAAGTTACGGCCAATTACTGAGGGTTGGGAAGGTATTTATTAGATAAGAACATTGAATATAATTTATGGGCGTTAGACGTTGGTACTTGGAATGCCACGATAAGCTTGAAGTACGAGGGACCTTTTATCTAGATATCTGCACTGATACGACGCACGTGCCTTTGCATAATATTCAGATGAAGTAGCTCAGATTCGGGGATACCGGAATTGTCGTATTCCTATTACAGTCCTGGGAACACGACACAATGAAGACCGCTGACTTTTGTACAGATGCAAATCAGCAACTCGTTTTCAATGGTTACCATTGTTCCATTTAACGATACAATCCAAGCGAATTTCTCCGGCTTTCGTGAGCACTGTATATGGAAAAGTTAGCATATACTGCGCTGGAAATCGTGAATTTACGTATTAGAATATATGAAAGCGATTTCGAATCTTAGTCGACGAGCTAATCTTTTGATCCTTTAAGCAAAATATATTATGTGCGTTCAGCGGCATCGTAACTCAAGGGCATATTTAGAGCGAACTGCAACGTGAGAAATGTTGTATCATAAGATTAAAAGACGATAAATTCAATTTATCCTCTTAGAGAGTCGGTTATAGTAGTAAGGTGTCTCCTGGTAGTGTGGGTTGAATTGTACGCGTTCCTAGGCCTAAGTTATAAAGACGGTCTCCTATCTTACGTCCTACGCTCTAAATTGCATCCTATTATAGGTGCCAGTGTTTGCGGCTCATTAAAATTTTGCTCCGTGTCTTGTTAAAGGAGAACGGTTTATTGGTTCACCTTTATTTTGTGTTCGACACTCCTTTCTTTGTAGTGACTATCAATTATAAATAACGCATGGACGCCTTCGCTTTTGTATAAACCTTAATTCATGAAATTTAGTTTCAATCAGTTTTGACTGTATTATGGTCTGCCGAGTTAGTTACCGAAAAATTCTTGCTCCTTGGTGCAAAAACCGTAGCAACATTTAATAAGTATAACCTGTCCCTTTGGTATTTGCGCTATCAAGTGAAATTTATAATGTATAATAGTTCAACACCCTTTTTATTCCAATACTATTTTTACATAAAAATAAAACGTACGTCGAAGAATTCTAGACGGTATTGAGATTAATTGCAGTAGCAGCAAAGTAACAATTACAATGTTAAGTCCATGGGACGAACTTGTTAGGCCAAGTTTGTATCCAGAAATTATACACCAACAAGGATTATAAGGTCCTACTGCCAATTACTTAATGGCTTCAGGCCATATAAAAATAATAACGTTGGAAAATAATATCTAAAACGGTAAAGATAGACACAGTAAAGAAGAATAAGATTAATATATACTTGATCGTACAGACATATTATTATAAAAGTTTAATGCCGTTCTCTACTTTATAGTCAGGGAAATATATTTTTTTATTTTTTTTAACATTCAGGAATTTAACACAACCTTATAAGAAATTTCCAAAATCGATGTTTCGTATTCCCCTGTTTCCAACGAAAATAATGAACTCATTCGATAAAATAAATATCTAGAAATGTTAAGGATGTAGTAAACTATGACCCGTAAGAGCCGGCTAAGGGTTAACAGATCCAGAGGACGGGCAGCAGCGTCCTCTGCAAAAAAAAAAAAACATCGAACTGCGCTCGACAACCCGCCTGCCAAGCGTGTCGAGTATTGGCAAAAACCCCCTTTATGGGGGAAAACCTATATTCAGTAGTGGATTATAACGGCTGAGATGATGAAACTATGACCCTATTATTTTATATAACGGTTTTATTTAGCTGGACTCGTTTGTTTAGGAAAGTATTTATTGATATATATGTCTTTAATAAATTTAGTTATTGAAGCCTTTCCTGTTAACCAATTGATTAAATAATTGGTTGACATAGTTAGTATTCTTTACCTTTAAGTTCTGATGATGATGACTTTTTTTTATTTTAATTATTGCTTGTATTTATTTATAAACTCATCCTTTTATTTCATATTAAGTAACCAAGCAACTAAAAGAGGCAGGTTTTCAAGTTCAAGTCATATCTCATTTAACAATTGGTTTGTATAATAAATAAATAACAGGAGCATGCCATAATATAAGTCAATGAACTATTTCCAATGACATATGTTACAGAACTATAAATGTTATTCTTATTACCACAACTCGTAACTAGTTACTTTAACAAGCTCTTGTTGCGTCATTATCCTATTTGCAAAGGAAAAATCTTGATACAGGCGCCTGCTGACTGCTCAGTCTCAGTGATTAAGACTTTACGATGTTACGTCCGATAATAGCAGGTTCAAAAGGATCTTACGGACATCTGTGACAATCTTGATCTTGTATTGTATATTGAAGTTGTTGAGATTATTTGATTTGATAATATGCTTTGTGTTCGTTATTTGTCTCAAACATCTATGCAAAATTATTTGAATTTGATCTCTTCGCTGAAGAGTCGAGTGACCTCTTCAGGTACGCTACACTGTTAAGTCTAGCCAGACGAAGTTAAAAAATGTAATGCGAAAGTTCGGTGCACCGGGCTAAAATATCAAGATACAAAAGTTAGATCCTGGCCCTTAGATCCTGGAAAACGTATAAGGTAAAGTCAGTACTAACTTACATGGTTAAAAGTGTAAACTAACCAACACCACGGTATTTCGAAAAAAATAACTACTTTACAAAATCGGACGTGCAAATCTATCTTTAACATCATAATAAAATTAAATCACTTTAAAATTAACAATAGAGATTAGGCGTGCACCGTCATTGGCGTCTTTCAAACTCCGTGTCGAAGCCACTACCTCTCCTTGTATCAGCAGATAATTCATTATGTTATTATTACCTCACTTGTCCGTACCTATATAATATTTATATGTATGTATATATTTTTATACTGCCTCGGTGGCGTAGAGGGCACATGCTCGACTGCCAATCAAGAGGTCTCGGGGTCGATCCCCAGGTCAGGCAAAGTGTTAAATATTGGATTTTTCCATTAGGAATTATCTCAATAACTGCCTGGAGTCTGGAACTGTGCCCGGTAGATGGCAATAGGCTCGCCCCCTATTACATGGGACCAATAACATACTGGCGAAATGTGGGTGTCTCACTATGGGACTGAGTCCTGGGTACACCTCTGTCTACCCCTTCGGGAAAAAGGCGTGAATGTATGTTTGGAGTAAAATTCCTATGCAATCTTCAGTCTATATTTTTATTAAGTTAATTGATCGTTCTAATTCTACAACAACGCGATTAACTGGATGTGAATTAATCCGGAGCGGCGCCAAGACAATAAGATATTCAGTAACAACCGTTAAGTGAAAACTAGTTCCTGTAACTCTGTAACAGTAAGCTGAGTACTGAGTACCTACACCGTAATCTGTGGGTATCTAATAAACTGTTGTGATTGACTAACAATCTACATGCAGATGCGGAGTGCAGAGCAGGCGTGAAGGCTTAACTGTAAGTGAAATGTTGCCTGACAATGAAGGGCAGGGGATTTTACAATGATTAAACGGCAGGATTTACTAAAGATTCAGATAACGGTGCCTAGTATGATAGGAGAGGAAATTATATGGATTGCGATACGAGTTAAAACTTTGACACAATGTAAGAACGTGATCTAACCACTAGTGGCGAATAGTTAGTCTTTTAATATTTTAATAAACAAACAATCACGCCTTTTTCCCGAAAGGGGTGGGCAGAGGTGTACCCAGGACTTAGGCCCATAGTAGGCCCACGTTTCGACAGTATGTTATTGGCCCCATTTAATAGGGGGCGAGCCTATAGCCATCTACCGGGCACAGTTCCAAGGCTGTCATAGAGATAATTCATAATGGAAAAACCCTAATAACACTTTGCCTGACACTCATATTCATGTATTAATAACAGATCAGTTAAAGGTCGGTTTTAGACTAAATTGTCTTACAATTGTATGAAATATTATAATAATTATAAGCAATCGCAAAATTAAATGAAATTTTCAATTTACAATAAAGATAATTAAAAACAAGACGGTCAATTGTTATTATGACTATAACCACCTGACCCGGGGATCGAACCCGAGACCTCATGATCGGCAGTCGAGCTTGCGCCCACTACGCCACCGAGGAAGTCAAATAGATAGGTAGAGGCTGACATCCTTCGTAGTATAGATGGTCCAATAGAAACTAATTTATTGTTATTTTCTCAGAGTATCGGACGAAATACACTGGATAAACGTCTTAAAAACTTCTTAAAGCACTGGAAAAACTTCTAAAAGCATCTTACGCCTAGCACTCATACTATCATTTATCAAGCCTTTTAGAGAAAATATTTAAGGATATTTTAAATCTTTACCAATCACTTCTAGAGCAAATTATGAGAGAGATAAAGACTAATCAAGCAAGCCAAGAGAGGGTCTAGGTAGAGATTTCGCCAAAGTATCATAATATTGATGGCCGTACAGATAAGATACCGATTTCAATTAATAATTCGGTGGCTCGGAGGCTATGATTAAAGTCAGACCTCTCTTGGGTAGTCGTAAATGTATTTGTAGGTACCATAACGACTTACGGGATATTACATGTGATAAACTTTGTCGCTTCACAGCACGAGTCCTTCCTTGAGAAATTCATAAGAAGCTGAGAAACTGGTTGGGAGTTGGGATATTAATTTGTTTTAATGCAAATTCAGTCGAATAAATTCTGGAAAGTACATAAATTTTCTATGCCTAAGGTTTCAAGTTATTGTTCTGAGATTTGTTGTTATAATCTTTTGTTCTTATAGCATTCAGCATATGATAATATTTTATGCAAAGTAGACGACGCTGGATTATATTATTATACAAACTAAAACCAAAGTTGGGACATCATTACTGTTCATTTAAATATTAATATAATTTTACGTTCCAATTTTTAAAGCGTCAAGATACGTGACATGGCCTCTAACAGGGTATTGACATAAGTTCACCATGGCATTACTATCATAACTTATCACGTTACCAGTATTTGTATTAAATAGATAGTTGCTTTTTTATAAACTATCTCATCGCGTCGTTGCGAATAATTCATATTCCAGTCGGAAGCTATTAACGATATTATGTCGAGCGAATAGCGATCGTTGCGTAAGAGAGGACCCTGCACTCGAACCTGTTGGGTCTGGTCGTGGACTACGAGTCCAACGACTCCGACCAACATGACTTGAGACTTGATCGTTTATCGAATTAAGGCCCGGCTGTCAATTGCTATAATCTAGGGTCTCAAGCATAGATGCATCGCATCAGCTTCAGTGCACCAATAAGTTTTTTTCTTAAAAGTTTTCTAATTTGGAAACTGAATCTTTAAGAGCGGGTGCTCAGTGGGGATCCGTTTGCAAAAATTGCGAACTGGATTTTGACTTCTAATATACATATTATATTGTAGAGATCTCAGATATCGCCAACCTGCCAACCGTAACAAAAAGTTGTCTGACAATTAGTCTTTGTAATTTCAAGTATCAATTCTCATTAGCAGTTGTACTATTTTATCGAACTATTGATAAGTCTGTGCCTGGCCATACTACGCGCTTAGCGCGGTGGCGACTAAGGACGCAAAATTTCTGTCGTCACATAAGATATATCATACAGCCTATACGAGTCTACACTATAGTGAACGAAGTCAGTAACTAAGGCCTAGTTCCTAGCGCGATTGTCTAGAGCGACCTAGCGCGCGTTTCTACATTAGTAATATATATATATAAAATGTATAAAACCGCCTGTCTGTGGCCACACTAACGCGCTAAGAGTCTTTGAAAATTGAAATCTTCCATGGTTTGTAAAACCTGAATTAGACCTAATCGCTAGTCACCGGTCGCGCGTAATGTGGCCACCACCTCTGCCGTCACGCCCGCCTTAGCAAGGCTAAGGCTGCCTTAGGCCTCCGCGCTAGGCTTGCAGTGTAGCCATGCACTCAGAGGTCAATAATTCTCCGCGTGAATTAATAAGTTGTGAGAAATTTTGTAGGATGTATGTAACTTATAAACAATGTTCTTCCTTGTATACATTTAATATGCAAATACTAAGTTACTAAGTAGGTGTACCTATAAAATATGAGAGACTTTAGACTATAGTGTGAATGCCGGCGTTTCCCAACGATCAGAGCTTATTTCCGCATAGATACAGAAAAATACTGAGATTTCAATGCTTATTACAATTTTAATGGAATACATTCAGTTATCAACTTCTCAATATACTTAGCTCAAAAATTCTATAAAGTTTTATATAATGCAGATATAGAATCGACATATTTAAGCTGCTATTAGGGGACCTGCCTGATTGGTAACTATGTTTATAACATAAAAGTAATTCCGTAGCTTACTGCGGTTATAGCAATCCACGAATTTTTCCAATAATAACATCTATGTCAAAATCGGAATAAATCGTTGCCGTTTTAAACATACCTTTGGTATTATAACTGGATAAATGCCACTTTATAATTACTTAAATTAATACTTAAAATAAAACACTGATTAAAATATTATATCTCTTCTATCATCGTCATTTGTTTCTCAAAGTTCGTATAAGAAATGATGTCGGCCCAACAACCTTAACATAAATAAAAAAAACGGACATATTGGAAATAATATGAAAATGTTGATAAAGCCACAATCGTTATTAGTGCAAAGTAAAGTTTACTCTACGGCGTCTAATTCCTATTTATTATCTATACTAACAGAATGCATATTAAGGTGATTAGTCTTCCATACAAAATGAAAATATAAAGAAATACGGAATAATTTCCACTCCACTAATTGTTTGTGGTTGACTCTTAATCTGGCCTTTATTTGCGCCAAAACATATTTGGTTTATGAAAACCTTACAGCCTTTTTCTTATTTACGAGAATTGTAAAAAGTAGTTTTTATATTATTATTTTTTTTTTTTATATTAAAAAAATCTATACGGTTTTCTTTAACAAAATATGTTTTCGCGCAAATAAAGGCCAGCACCAGAGCCAATCACAAACAATTGAGCATAAAATTCAATTTCTTCGTATTAGTGTATTTTTCATTTTGTAATGGAAGACAAATCACCTTAAGCGGTCCAGGTTATATTTAAGGCTATGGAATGTTTTGATTACCTATATAATGATGTTGAGGATGTGATCATCATCATAAAATATATCATATCAAATTATTGGCAATCCAGTTCACTACCGGTCGACGTGCTTTCAAAACATGTAACAGTGTTCGATAAACGCTCAGTGTGACATTGGAATTTCATCGATATCTTTAAGGGCATCTATCATGATCATCGGTTATGCAGTCGTTACAGTAAACCGTAATATTTATATGGATTGCCGTAATCGCGATCTGTCTGCCTCTTACATCACGAAGCCACGATCATGTCAAGATCGCGAACTTGAGATGGCTCTTTATCAGGAGTAGAGGGACTGACTTATCGACCTTTTAATAACGGATCATGAGATGTAAACGATCCATTTAACAATCACGTAACGGTTAACGGTAGAAGATATTTCTGGAATAAAGGTCAATGTAGCAAGTCACAGGTAACACAGTAAAGTAAGGCATATTTCAAAAAGAAAGCAAAACTACGCAATTAAATTTTCCACGACGCTTCGACACTTTCCAGACAAATCATGTGCTTTACTGAAAATTTTGAACGGTACACTTCGACAAAATTTTTAAAATTTAAGAAATTGAGCTATTACGATAAAAGCAAAAAGTTCACCACTTTACAAAGTACCGCCACTTACAAAGTAAATTGTAAGGAAAAACATTCAACAAGATGTGAACCCGAAACCACTAAGATAATTTAGATCGTTCAACTTCAACGTGACGTCCGGTACGTTTGTAAAATTAGTCAGAGTATCTAGTCGGGTAAAGCTTGCCCTCTCCTGACTCATCTATGCCGGCCGAGCCTGTTATCGAAACAAAATCAGCACCGTTCTGACACCGAAGATGAATATCCACTTCACAAAAACTTACAAAATAACTCGACAATAATTAAAAACATACTTTATCTTTTTACAAGGAGGCGTTAAAAATTAATAAGTACAACATTGAAAATAAGTGAAAGCTCATTGAAAAGTGAATTCCGCCGAATTGAAGTAACATGAGTAAGATACAACGAAAAAAGTTAATCAGAACGCTCAGTGAATTTACAGAATAGAGAAAGTTAGTTGACGATAATATGAAAAAAATTAAATCCAATTGAATTAGAGAAAAAAAAAGTCTATTGTAAAGCACAATCGTGAAGGTCGACGCAGAGCATGAAGAAGCTTTTATTTTATCCTGTACGTGCCAATACAAACAAGGCATTCATGCCGAGATAGTGTCAATAACTCGATAGATTCCAAGTCACGACTGAAGTTCGAGGAATCTTCGATACTTTGAGAAATTTAAAGAGTTCAGAGAAGATGATCATGAACCTTTTATTCTATAGTTACATAGTACCTGTGGTGAAGGTAATAAAATATTAACTAAGTACAAAGCTCGAACAATTTGTATCTGATTCGAGCTATATAATATAGAGTGAAAGATCGTCAAATCATGTCTGATAATTGAAAACGCTACGAAGGTACTTCAAAGGGACGTTATAATGTTAGTGAAAGTCAAAGAAAGTATCCCAGAAGCGGCTCTTGAAAATCCAATGAGTATTAAGCAATTTATTAATCGTTATCGTAAACTTATTCACTGATAAGTTCTGGATGCAAAATATAAAGTAATGAAGGCAATCTGTAACAGTTATCTAGTTAACGATATTGAAGAGCGGTTTTTAAGAGAATCGATTCTTTTGTCGGAGGTAAAAAGTGAAAAAGGAAATGAATGAATTTGGTGTACAAGTACAAAAAGCTCATTGTGAGTTAACATCTGTTGTAAATATACAGGTTACTGGAGCAGATGGGTGTACTGATCGATCATGGACTGATATTTATCTGAATTAAATCTCACAGCGGGTGAACATTGTAGTCATTGACAGTGTAACTAGATGTCCGACAACTGATGTGAAGATGCTGAAACGTGACTATGATTATAATATATCAGACTTAAACGAAGAATTCCAAAATTCAAATATTTGAGGTAAAATATTCCCAAAACCATAGTAAATGTTGCGTGAAGTAAAAAAGACAAAGGGCAATCATCGTCATCTAACAGGTTTATTAACCTGATCAAAATCGGCAAATCGTAAGGTGCATGACCGTGAAGTATCGTTACAAATAGCACAACGCTCGAATGCCTCTTCATATTAAGCCAACATCAAAAACTCTGAAGACAAAAACTCGGATAGGGCTGAATATAAGAAATTCTCATAACTAAGGTGAAATCAATAAGAGGACACATAATAACGTTGACACAGAAACTCGAAATGCATTGAACGGGAATGAATGAGATTGTGGTTTGCAGCGAGACCTCGAGTTATTTCCCATCATCATAACAATAGCTAATGACATCTCAGATGAATTAACGCTTTCAAGGGATCCATTCATAGCTGTTATTGTGGAATTTATTTCTGTAAGTTGTGTTAAGAATCATAAATCAAAGTTATTACGTATGTTTTCAGACGGTGCCTTTACCGGCGGGTTCGACATCCGTGCTGGCGAAGCCGACAAAGTACCATTACTATCCGCACAATCAACACATCTATTTACTACCGGAATGCGCCATTCAGCAGGTAATTTCTCTTCTTTTCCCATTGTACGTTATTGGAATCGGCAAATAACTAATTCAGCCATATCTTTTTACGTGCAAGTACTATAGATATAGTTAGTAGTGTCGTATATCTCCATATAATTGAGTACTCATTCGTAATTCAATTGCTTGAAATTTGAGAACAATTTTGTAGAATATTATCAAACATTCAGGCAATATGCATTAAAAATCAAAATCTGTATCAAATTTTAAAGTCTTTCCGAATAGCTTAATTGTTGAATAACAGTTTGAAAATATTGTGTGTAAATAATCCGGGAACTAATTTACCTTTGTTTGATAAAAATGTGAATAGTTATAATATTAGGTATTACTCACGATAAGGTTTTATGTCGTATTTTATATTTTATTTATTTTACATTTTGAATACTTTCTGCAGTAACATAAAACAAACTGAGCGATTAGCTTATTCATTTTGTATATATTTTTTAAACAAATTTTTGTTTGAGTTTGACGAGTTGCACCCTTTTAAATAATACTCTACCATTTTTAAAAACTGTGTGAAAAGAAGATTTAATCGGCGCAAGATCTCCAGTAGGCCGAATAACGCTAACTTTATGTAAAGTTAATGATAGATAACATAATAAGTTACCTACCATTAAACTGAGTAAAGGTGATGTACAATAGATGAAGTATTTGCGGAGAAGATTTTTTGGCTACAACATAACATAACACCACGTATTTTTCCCCGAAAGGGTACGCAGAGTACACCTATTCCCATATTAGTACCCACAATTTGCCAGTGATGTTTTTTATTGCAATGTAATATATAGAGCTGCAATATAATAGAGGGAAAGTCTACTGCTAGCTTCCGGGCTCAAAACAAAACTTTAGGGTGTTACCGAGAAAATCCCTAATGGAACCTAATCCAAAAACATTTTTGGCCTGACTTGAAATATAACCAAGAAAGAGGAAGAAAGACGATAATAGCAGTGATTTATACATTCCAGGTATGCAACGCGGTATACGTGCGGTTGAACTACACACAGCCGTTATGCGCTTGTCCGGCGCGATACCGCGATCCGTGCTCTGCCAGTTTGAACGCTGATGATTTACATACTACCAGGCTTACTACTGATTCTAAGAAGAAGGTGAGTTTAGTTGCTATCTTTAGTAGTTAAGTGTAGGTCACACTGCGAGTAAAGATGAATGAAGAGTAACTACATCAATGACGTTTTGTATATAGGTATTTTGTACACTGGACAACCCGAACGAACTTGACAGTAAAGGTGACCCTTATTCAGATTGAAAGATTTTTACCGAAAGTCGGTGTACTGTACAGGTATGTAGTGTGTAGCGTGTGACGAGTTTTAGAGTTGACTTTTTGTATGAACGTCTGTGGCGTTATGGTATCTAAGCTACGAAGCTTTTTGGTTCACATGGATATTAGGATAAGGAGAAGATAAGGAGTAGGTATAAGGATGTAGGTACTTACTTATATCTAGTAGCTACTAGATATTAGGTATAACTATAACTAGGTAAGGTACCCTACCTAGTAAGTTTAGTTTATTTATTCAAAATCTGAGTGTTTATGTGGGCCAGGAGTTATGGTATACTCCGAGCCCGCATTTCACATGGGCTTAGTATCAAAATTACAAAGTTAATTACAAAATATTTACAGATTTAAAAACAAATATATATATACATTTATTTACAATTTATGAAATACCCTCCTCGTAGGTATCATAGAATTACTAGACTAGGTAGCAAGATACTTGTGCTTAAAAACTAAGATTTGACTGCAAAATGCGTGACATTTTCCACTTGCATCATAATAAAAAATCGATGGACACATGATTCACCAAACTGATAGTAGTGTAGGTTCTTTTCTAATTTGTGGTGTAGGCGGTAAGGTATCACAAAAGCTTAACGAACTCTGAAAAAACACAAATAGCTCACCTATCTTCTAACTAGTTCTTTTTTTAGGACTGTTAAAATTACTTTGGCTTGGGCTTGTGGTGTATGTAGCCTAGGCCTTATAAAGATTAGATCGTTATTGCAGGCAGCAGGTTGATCTATGAAGACAATAAACGCTTAACAGTAAGCGGTAGGATCTAAGAGAGCCATTATGGGCTTGTATGGGATGATAGCCAATCATAGTAATTTACAGCTCGATTTTACATTATTAAATATCAGCGAATGACGTTACGAGTACCTATAATAGTAGATTTTTACACGAGGGACTAATGATACCCAATATATACGAAGCACTTTTACAACCGAGCTATAGCGAGGGAGTAGATAGAAACCGTGTTATAATGGGGTTTAGCGCTGTGTGAACTCTACTTTTAACCACAATTAAGAAAAAAAAAATTATAATTTTTTATTTCTTTTTTGTATTCCAGTATGCCAACAAAGCAGTGACTCTAGTGAAAACCTGTGAAGCGGTGTCGGAAATGCGGGAATGTCGAGCGCCGAGAGATTGGTCTTTACTCGCCTTGCAGAATATTAGGACCGGCAAGTCGCACTACTTGGTCATCTGCCGGTGTCCCGAGAACCATATACTTGGTATGAATTTGCAACTTATGATTAATTTATGGGATGTACTTATTAAATAACACCTTAAATTTGATGAAAGCAGCTATTACCGCCAATGACGTTGAATTGCTTCTTACTACAGACGTACAATCCCTGAAGCTTCACAAAAAAGTGTCCATCACTGACAATTACGCGCTTTGACATCTACTGAATTTCTATTATTTGAATTTAAACTCTATTTTATTTTAAAGCCTAATTTGGATTGAACGATTTTTCACCCTATGAAGTTCAATGTTAAATTTGACACTAAGCGACGCGGGCGAACATAGAAGCATTGGAGTAGACTTATATGCACTAAAATATTTAGTCATTTAAATTTTTAATTTTTTTAAATAAATTAATCACACTTATACTTTTTAACTTTATTAAAATTTAAAAGGGTCAAAAAGTTTTAAATTAAAATGTATTTATGTTTGTAAAGATAATTAAGTTACATGATAGAATCTCGTTTTAATAGTGAGTACAGGTTCGTGGGCCTGATTCTAGCACGTAGAAAGAGCCTTTGACGATATTATTCCAAATTTGTATGTAATATGAATAGTTTTATACTCTTATATATATATAAATAGTCGAAAGTCACAAAAATATTAAAATGTTATCATACGAGTATATGTAAAATTAACGAAGACTATGCAATGTTAACCAATTAGAAACAAAAAGTATAATATTATAATGCACAGTGCGTTATTGAGATAAAATGAACAAATATTTAATTCAATGTTTAAAATGTTTTCAATCCACTAGGTAATTAATGCCAAACCTTAATTTATGTAAAGAAAATATATTTATGTTCGCATAATATTATCCAAAAATATTTAAAATGATATCGACTTCATAGTTTTTCATTCGAACAAAGCGCTGTTGTCCATTTTATTGTGTTAAAAAAATTAAAATAAAATAGAAACACGCAATGATGATACATAAATTCCTAAAATTATTGTAAATATATGCCTAAATTATGAAAAGCAATCGCTTTCACGCACGTATCTGTTGTTATTCGGTTAGCTTTTTACCTAACACTGGCATCACGCGCACGGCCTACGGTTGCCATGCAACTAACCACATAGTCTGGTAATTTATTGATTTAGTACCAGACTCGCGGCTTGGAACAGATTTTTGCTCGACTGGTTCTCTTTGGTATCCTTACTCTGAGATTACCGCCCTTTATTAACATACATATATAATTTTATATAATATCAACTACAAATATAATGGTTTAAACTATAAAATTAAAGGTGGTTCGGACATGTGGAGAGGATGGATGAAAGGAGATTATAACAAAAGAGATTTATAAGGCTAGTGTGAATGGTCAAGACGGTAGCGGTCGACCTAGGCGTACTTTTCATGAACAAGTTGACGTTGTTCTTAAGAAAGGCCAAGTCAAAAGTACCTAAAGCCGACGAGCATGTATGAAAAATGACATGAAAGTGAACGAAGCGAAAGTTGTATGTCAGGACCGTAGCAAGTGGAGGGCAATAGTCTCTGCCTACCCCACCGGGAACAAGGCGTGACTGTATGTATGTATGTAATTAATGGTTTGTACTATAACTGTGTCGAAAACCACGACAAGTTTCACAAGACAAACCTAATACAGAGGTCGGCTTACTCCGAAATTTATAACATGGCAGAATCGGTTCTGCTGGCGCTTAACCAATACTTGATCGGCGATCACATCTCTGGTTATACCAATATTACGCGTTACATCAATTAAATAATTAAAGTAACAGAATCGAGCCTTCGGATTCTTCACCTTTCAAACGAGATAACAATAATAGCGAATGATATTCAGTCGCGATTTTACTTTTCGTATTGAGACATCTCGATTTTGATTTTAATTACCTATCCTTCCATTATAAAATGTTAAGACTGATTGAATAATGTGTTTTATCTTCATTTACAGAAGGTCCAATGTCGCACGACCAGCCGACTTACGCGTCTGTTCCCGGCATTAGAGTTTACGGAATGATGTGCGTCAAACCAACCACTTCGGTTTACCATTCTGGTAAGAAAATTACAAATTCTTAGTATTGTACAGTCGTGTTCTAATTGGAGGCATAACTTAAATCGAAGAAAAACTAGCCCCGAGATGGACGAGACTAAGGCTCACGGTCCAGGGTGGCTGCAAACGGCGAGCAATCCCGCGCTGTGACTTACTTAGGGGAACGCCTTTGGATCAGCAGTGAACCCAGTGAACGTATTGCGGCTGATGATGATTAAAACATAAAATATCGCTATATATTCAGTACATTAAATATTAGTTGTCGTGTGCAAAACACCTGTGCATACACAGATAGGTAAAATACGTGGATCAGTGCTGTCAGGCCCCTTGGACCTTGCAATCCAACGCACTCAAGTACTGCAAGAGATCTGATTTCAAACTAAATTGTAAGACACACATAAAAAGGCTGGTCTTTTCGGTGTCTTCTAAAATCTACAATGTTATATTTCCAGGGTACAACGCGAATCGATACACAAGCGTCCAAAGCACAACGATGTCGTACAAAGTGGACTATTCTCAACCCCACACGTACCCAGACAAGCCTGTCTACAATCGATACAATTACTACAACAGGCGATCTCGAGCGTCACGCATGAGACGATCGACATCAGAATACCCCCCCTTCCCATGGTACAAAATACAAGAACTAGCCAGATCTTTACATTGGATTTAAACCTTAAGTAGTATAGAATATAAAAGTTTGTTGGCTCCATCAAGGCCTGTACTGCCTTCTTGGATTCAACGCATACTTTCAAGACGCTTTTCGCTTGTATAACAGAATTTATTTAAAGAGAGCTTCACTTTTCCCATTCTAAATTCGTGTTTAGTTTGGTGAAAACTCTTTACGCCTAATACTCAGTGTTCAATGCATTTATTAGATATACGAACTGTCAATAACTTTAAAACGGGGCTACTTCAGGTTTGTCTAATGGAACATCATTTAGCTTCACGGGAGATCTTCATTTTAGGAAACACATCTGAAACATACTTTTTCATTGGCACGCACTTTCCATCAGGTTTGATGCGGTGTTTGCAAGTTTCCAGTATTTGAAATCAATTCAGTGTACAAGACTTTTAGTAGCATTTATTTAGTGACTCTACACGTCTTTAAATTAAAATAAAGTTCCATAATAAATTAGAGGCTTTCTTTGCCCGTTATGATAGACTTCAGTATTTTGTTGTAAAAATCACATTAATTTATCCATATTTAAAAAAACTGCCAGAATTCTTAGACATAACCATTACTTGTTAGTTTTAAGTTTACAATAAATCATTACAATATTGGCAAATATAATCCCCACCAAAACAAAGGTGATTAAAACAATAATGTATGTACACAAGAGATGTGATAAGTGTTTAAAAACATTTTGTGTAATTTTTTGATGTATTTCGTATTATTTATTTAGGGTATCCATATTTATACATAGAATAGGACTGTAAATATTAGGCTAGAAATTACAATATTTGTAATTATGGAAATTAAATGTAATTGACATGAACACGACATTGTGTTTTAATTTACCTACTATAAATGTAAAGTGGACTCCTTTTCCGCACTTAGACTCTAATCTGGTCCGTTGTGTCAGTTACTCTGCAGGCGGACTCGTACGTATGTATGCTCGCACTGTGTAAACTAGGCATTAGTGCTTTCAAATTACTTAAGATTGAAATTAAATAATCCCTTGAATCTTTTCTTCACACTTTTCTTGAAGGACGCTCTCCTATATGAAATTGTATAACTTACCTAATACTTTCTGATCGACGACAATATCGCAGGAGTACATGGCCGCCATCAGCCTCTGTGGTTGGACTTGAAATGCTTTTCTGCATCCATCTTTTACTGCCGACATTATTTGGCCTGAAATAATTATTTAATTAGTTATTTGGGTTGAACACACACAGATGGATATATCCGTTTGCGAGGCAGTTCTAAGTCGTGAATCGAAGCAATTGAATGACAAGCATCGTGCAAGGTGAAGATCCTCAAAATTTAAGGATCGAAAGAAAAAATATTTGGGTTGATTACACATACAATTTAAGCTACCAGACTACACCTGAATTGAGGTATGAAACCCAAATCGCCAATATTTGACGAGGTGCGGAAGTCAGCTAGTTTTTATTAGATCGTTCAGACTTCAAACATGCCATGTCACGCACAAACTTAGAAATGAATGAGAATTGAAAAGAAGCGAGATTGTTAATTAGTGTCACTGCATAACTCTGGCAAAAGAAATCATCTTTAGGTTGATTTGTCGGAATTTTACAAAAAATTTATACCCATAGATGGCAAACATGAGAGTGAACAACTGCCAAGTCTCAAAAGTATTAAATTTTACCTGACAATGGTCCAAAAGTATGTGACTCTTCCGCTTCGCTCGTCTCTAGCGTCCATTCCTCAACACAAAAAGCCACTCCCATCATTGGCTCCTCACACAAAGGTCCAGCCAAAGTTGCGAGCTGGAATCCGTTCACAAAACTACTCTCCAATTCGAACCTCGCATCTTCCTTGATTTCTTTATCATGATTTAGATATTTCGTGCTATAATCTGGAGTATGGTTGAGAAGCAAATTTGGCCCGCAATTCCTAGGCCCAACGGTCCATATTTGATTGACCACATCTTTCCATTCTGGATCTAATTTGGAGCATATACCTTCCAGTTCGTCTTTGAATGCTAGGATAAGTTTCAACATTCTGTCGGATAGTTTATGCTTCCCATTGAGTTGTAAACCTTCGAATTTGTTTTCTAACTTTTCGTTATTCGATAAAGCATGTAAATTTTTAATGTGTTGGGATATCGCTTTAAGCAAATCTGTTGATTTGTCTAATAAGTTGGTTATTTCGTTGGGTAGTGGTTTGGCTTTTATTTTGATTCTGCTTTGCTTGTTATTGGTGTTGATTGTGATGACTGGATCTTCCTGTTTATTGAGACCTTTGTCTATGTTTTGTGAGTCAATTTCTTCGTTGGCCATGTCTATTTTGGGTGGTTCTACAACTGTTTCTCTGAAGGGTACTATGGGTTCTGATACCGTTATAGGTATCTTGGCGTAAAGATTTCTGAAAAGACGAATTATTGTTTATTTTTACCACAACTCCTACATCCCAATATCGTACCAATATAGTAATTGCAGGAGTTTAAATGGATGTTAGACAACAGAACCGATTAGGCTGAAATTTTGTATGTACGTAGTTGTATATACGTAGCATCGGGTAAAAATTGGGTCTCGTAAAAAATAAGCGAATAATATCTTATTAAGATGATTGCCCAATGTCAATGCACGACACCTGGCTCATTCGCGTTAGGCGTTAGGATTTCTGCGTAATCCAAACAACACTGCATTGTTAACTTAGGAGCCCTTGCACATGGCGTATTAGATAGATTCTCGAAAATCAGTACTGGACTGCGGTTCCATCGTGTGCGATCATAAGATACGTCGTGTGCAAGGCTGTGAGGCAAAATAAGGGCTTAAAGTCTAACAGTAGCTAGATGCAAAGCTGAGTACAATAGAGGACTTACTTTAAATCTTCCAAGCACCTCTCCAAATGAACTTCCCCAGCGGTTACCAGCACGTGTTCTCCTGTTTCTTGAAGTAAGACTTGGACACATGAATCTGACTGATTTAGCAACTTCAACCCTGAAATATAATGGTTAATGATAAAACTCTATTGTGTGTGCATTTGACCAAATCAGTCCAGACTCTCAGACATTTTCGAGTCTTTAAAAAGGTGGAGTATCACTCAAGGAAGTGCATCTGCCTTCAAAGTAAATAAAATAAAAAGAGAAAACAAAATATCGAATTTCACAAACTATAGAAATGGATCAGCTGATCAGTCATTTTGTTTAGGAAGTCTACATTTTCAACTGATTGAGTTTAACAACAGTATACTAAAGGGACAGAAGGGGCATTCCACAAAATCATTCAAATAAATAGCGACTCTAGCTCCGATGCAATAAAGTTCAATTCAGGTCGCACAGCGCCTAATTAATTATCGTAACATTAACATACAAGCTGCCTCTCTTTCTATCGCGTATCTCTGTCTAGTCGCTAGCCCATAGAAATTGTTCCGTCAAGACGGGCACTACGGCTACTTGTAGTTTCAGCAGAGTGTCTTAGGCCTGGTTTCACATAACATCATGCCATTTATCCTGAAGGGGTAGGATGAGATGTACCCAGGACAATCCCATAGTAGGTACATCCACACTTCTCCACTAAATTTTTAATCCCATGTAATAGGGGGCGACCCTATTGCCATCTACCGGGCACAGTTCCAGGCGACCATTGTAAAAAATTCCTAAAGGATAAATCCGATAATACTTTTTGCCTGACCTGGGGATCGAACCCGGGACCTCAATCGTTCCTCAAGCGTTTGCGACCACTGCTCCAACGACGCAGTCAGATATGTTTAGCTACATAGTAAATAGTAATAATAACATACCTTTTACCAACTGCGAAAGTTGGGAAGGATATGTAGGTTCCAACGCAACCCTGAAAATGGGTACCACAGAATGTTGCATTTCACTAAAGGCTGGACAAGCTATCGTGCTACTGAGAGTCGCTGTTTTTAGTATGTGATCTTCTAGGCCACCGATACCTGTAAATCAATTGTTATAATATTTAAAACCTAAGGTTTTTATTTTACTTTCTAAGACAACTTCACATACGGTTTGCTTATTGCTCTTATTTTTTAGCAGAATATTAACTTATACGAATAATACCCGCGTAGTCTTCGTTCCCGTGAGATTATTCGGATAAAAAGGGGTCTAAGCTATCAACATACCAAATTTCAGCTCCATCGGTTCAATAGTTTTAGTATGAAAACGGAACAAATAGTGCTGTGTTTTGTGACACCTTGATGATGATGAGGAATGGAGTTCAGTGTTCAGGAGTTCAGGGATGGAACTCAGTGGCAGAGTGACTACAAACTTCAGTATGTTCGTTCTTGGCGAGTCTGAGCATAGGCCTCTACGAACATTAGTGCATGTAAACATGTGAAAAAAACTGTTATTATTATCATTGAACTGAACTGAATATTATATTTATAATACACATTTATTTAACTGGCAATAACAGTTTTCATCATGTGTTTACATACGCTAAAGTTCGCAGAGCCTATGTTCGGACTCGCCAAGACAAAACGACCATACTGTACTAAAGCCAGCGAAACTCCAAGATGGCGCGGCAGGGTAATGCATTTTAATCTTCACTCAACGTTAATTCATATGCATTCAGTAGTAACAAAATACAATTACAAGGTTTAAGATTGGAGCTACATACCTATAATATTGCCAGCAATAGCCTCATCAATAACTTCCAACTCTCTTCCCATTAGAATGTATAAGGACTTTATTCTGAAATCAAACAAGATTCATGTAATCCCAATAGGCTTTTAATAAGAATACAAAAACAACAAATATTTACATACTCTGTACAAGTAATATGTTCATCATTCTGTAGGTCCTTTAACTTTTTATTATTATCTATTTTATAGTCCTTCATTGTTAGCACTTTGGACGGGTCATGTTTAGGACCTAAAACGTAAACTTTATCACCTTTCTTAACCCTACCACTAAATACTCTAGCGAAAGCTATGAAGGCCGGTTGATCTACTTCTTGCGCTTGTTCTTCCTCAGTAGATATTTCTTGTTCGTTATCTATTTTTTCTGCAGGTGTTATTTCATTTGTATTATTTTTCATTTCCTCACGGATTTGTCTAGCTCTCTCCCTTCTCAGAGCCATCTCTTCAGCCGTCAAAGCTTTCGGTTTATTCTCTGGCATTACACTCTTATCTACACTGAACATTTTAGATACAAAAATAATTAACGGTCTATCTCCACTACTATCACAGGCTATAAAGTCTTCTTTAAGTTTCTGAGTCTCTGGAAGATATGAATCAAAGTCGCGGATCTTTGAGCACATCAGCTTTTCAACTTTCTCTGGTAACAATTCTTTTGGAGAAGGCAGTTGACTACAGACCATGTTAAGGACTGTGTTTGATAAAGGAAGCCATTGGACCATTAAAGATTGGAGTTGCACTCTTGAGTCTGTATGTCTTAGGTCTCTCGTTGTTAGCTTTATTCCTAATTTCTCACATATGACTGGCACTTTTTCCTTTTCATTCCTGATAGCTATAGTTTCATATACATTCCAGAGGTTGTCAAGTATGACTTGAACGAAGAGGGGTTTCTTTGCTTTCTCTTGAGCTCCTTTCATGAACCTTTTAGTTTTTGTGTTTAAGTAGAAGTCACCCCATAGAACCTTGCGGAGAATTTCTTCTTTTGCTCCTGAAAATTTATAGTATACTGTAAAGTTTTAGCATTGAATGAGTTACTGTTTGCTTAACAAAATGGAAAGTTGCAAGTATATTATGTAAGGCTGTTACACATTATGCATTACACATAGTATTATCATTGCCACATAACATTTGAGAACTGTTCATTTTATATTTATCTAATTGACATGCTACATATCATTATAGTATAATATTATGTAGAATACTTTTACTGGGTACCTACATTTTGTAGCGAGGAAAAAATCCCAGTAATATTATAATGGCGATAGTTTGTGTATATGCTTGTTGCTTGTCACCTCTTCACACCAAAAGTACTGTACAGATTGGGCTGAAATTTGATATGTTTAGACCCTGAAATACACATTAACTTCATTTCAGTAAGCTAAACCGCTGGGCAGTTAGTTAACAAATAAAACTATTCAGAACTGGCGTCTCAATATTTAGAGGTAAGACTTAATTTAGGTTAGGTTAATGATGAATGAATGAAGATTATGGGTCGTTCGTTACACATCTCACGGAAGATGCGTCGCGTCTTATCGGTCATGTAACGTCAGAACAGCTAACTCAACCAATGATGCGTTAGTACAACATTTGGTAAGCTCGATACATCTTCCATTAGATGTGTAACAACCCTATGGTAGATATCTAAAGAGATTTACCAAGTTTTTCCGAGAACAATCTGGCAAAAGTGTGCGTAGTAAAGCCCCATCCATCAGCTGCGCTGGCAAACACGACATTGCCCTGTTCTGGAGAGAAGTAAAGTTGTGAGTCATCAGAATCTTCTAGTGCCGAGGTCCAGTCATAGAAGTTATTGTCCTCTTTTACTTTCTCTTTCTGCTCCTGGAAATTTTAATAGAAAATATATTCCTTAATGGGTTTTTAAAATGTTTGCTGCATAGTATCCAGATTTTTGAAACCTGCTATTGGTGTTGTCACATGGTTTTAAAGAACTTGTTATTGTCTTCTCCTAATGACGGGACGAGGTTCATTAGATATTGTACGGACTGTTAACTTAAATTCAAATAAAATTATGAAAACAGCTAAAATAAGGTTTTTTTTGTATGTATTGGTTGATTATTGATATTTCATTATATGTGTGTTTGCCCAATGGTTAAAGAAAAAATGGCAACAAAATCTAAATTATAAGACCTTCAGGACGGAAAGTAAGAAAATTAAGAGATGTTTTATTACTTAAATTTTATCAATTTGCATAGAAAAGTAAGTAATTGGTTAGAAAAGAGCTGATAATCTTCAAACAGCACACCAATTTTCGTGCAACATAGATATAAACACCCTCTATCACATCAGCATTCAAACAAAAAAACCATATCCAAATTGGTCTCTCTTGGTTTAGGATCTATGAAGTCACAGAAACACAGATACATCAAATTTATAACACTACTTCCTCCTTCAGTCGGGAGTTGAAAAGAGATAAAGTGAGATTAATGAATACTTTTAAAAGGAAGAAGATAATCTGACTTTCTTACTGTTTTATGTATGAGGTAGGCCTCTTTTGCAGGGGGCCGCCTGAGGAAGTACCACACCTTTGCCATTTATTCATCCGCCAAGCAGTAATGTGCAAACATTACTGTGTTCCCGTACGAAGGGCAATGTTACCAGCGAAATTACTGGGCATGATGAGTTTCAACAACTACTATCTCAGGGTGACAGGCGCAGTGCAGTGCCACACAGAATTTTAAATTTTAAAACACTGGGTGACACTGTGTCTGATATAGGCAATCATGATGCTTATCATCAGGCACCTGATTAGCTTGTCTTGTCACTCACTATCATAAAAAAAAGGAGGTACCTTCGTTTTAGTTTCCTCAAATATTACACTTACTCTCAAATATCTAAAATGTTGTTGGATTTAGGTGGTAACTTGACCTCATTTTATTCAATCAAATTATAAATTAATCGGCAATAATAAGAGGGCTATGTATGAATATTATATTATTACGGATAAAATTTTCTGGCAATATACAATAGATAGTGTAAGGTTTTCTGGGCTCAGCTTCCTTGGATTCCAAGCACTTTTCTGCTATGAGGTATCAATCTTTACCTGTTTTTCAATGTTAGTTTCTTCATTAACAAACACCTCGGTAGCAAACAGTTCTCCCATCACAGCATTAACTTGCTCCAGTACTTGTAGCAAGTGAACATATGCATCTAGAGGTGTCAGTTGCATTTCTAATATGAGTCGATCTATTTTATTCAGGACTAGTACACATTTCATGTTTTCTGAGTACGCTTGTTTGAGTACCAATCTTGTTTGGGCACACACCCCTTCCACTACATCCACCTAGAATGGCAAAATCAAGAATTTTAACAAAGGATCTGTTACATAGTTGGTAAGAAATTATTGGATTCTGGCAGTGAGATATCTTCTTCTTTTGAGTCAAAATAGCTATAATGTTTAATATAATATATTTTAATCCAGTGCTAGACCTACAGCATTTTTTGGGTTGCTTGGAAAAGGTCCTCTATTGTGCCTGCTGGGGGACAGTTAGGACATTGCAAAAGGTGCGCCATTTTGGACATTTCATTCATGATTGGACAGCCCCACAGTCAGCAGTGGGATAATAATAATTCAGACAATATTTTATACTTATCTATTTTCTAAAAGCAGCAGAAGATATTTGTGAATTGTAGGAGGAAGTCTGACTTATTGGGAATGAATGAGAACTGGTGTCCGATAATGCAATGCACACAATCTATGAGTTCAAGAACTTTCAGATACATAATATATTTTATAATTTCTGCTTAGAGTACAATAATCATTGTGTACAGTATAGTAATGCACCTAAAAACAAACTGTAGCCTTTTAATGGAGCAACTAAAAATATATAAAAGTTAAAACTCACCACAACAATAGCTCCATCACAAAGCCTAACTGCAGTAGATACTTCACTTGAGAAATCTATATGTCCAGGCGAATCTATCAGGTTTACAAGGTATTCGTGCTGGCTCACAGCATGGTATAGCGATATACTACTACTCTTCATGGTGATACCTCTTTGCTGCTCATCCGGACGGCTGTCCATATAACGGAGCTTTCCCGACATTCTCTGTGATATAATCCCATTACTGGATATTAAAGAGTCAGCTAAAGTAGTTTTCCCATGGTCCACGTGCGCCACAATGCAGAGATTCCGAATATTCTCCGGTCTGTTTTGAAGTTCCGTAAGTTTTAAGGAGTCTATCAGCCGCATTTTTCTATTATTATCACAACACCTGATGGTAAACTTGTCGCAGGAATTTGTAGAAAGTGTTGGAAACACTGCTTAAAATTTATTTGAGTATTAATGCAAAAGTTTCGAGATAAAATTGCACAACTTTTAAAACATGCTTTTTTACCGATTCTGAATTTCTGATTACCAACATTTGTCAATTTGTCAAATTCAATTACTGTCAAATCAACATTGATTGTGACAACAAGGGACAGTGACAGTGATAATTATTGCAAAAGTGACATTGACAACAATGACAGCTAATTCTCCATTTTTTTCTCATAATAAAGCCATCGAAAGACAAAGACATTTGCCAATTTTGAAAACTGATATATAAATGCCAATGCTTCCATAAGCCCCAGGCCGCACTGTTACACACAGGTTGGTCCGCTGCGCAAACTAACACCAGCAACGCGATGTTCCGCTGTGCGGCGCAAGACGGCGTTGCTCGAAGTTTGATAGAGAAGAATATAAATAACTTAGCATAGGCGTAACTCACACATAATAATTTTCACCCTAAAATAATGGAATTATGATTTTTATCACAAAGTATAGCTACAATTCTTGGGTAATCACTAAATATATTATTAATAAATACATAATATATATTGTAAATAAATATCAAATTCAAAAAAGGCAAAATAGGAACTGTCACTTATTGGTACTTCTTAGATTTGCTGAGTTGTAGTTGTAATAATCTATATCTATATCTATACTAATATTATAAAGAGAGAAACTTTGTTTTTTTGTTTTTTTGTTTGTAACGAATAGGCTCCGAAACTACTGGACCGATTTTAAAAATTCTTTCACTTATGGATAGCTTAATTCAGTGTGAGTGCCATAGGCTATATGAGATTTTGAAAAAAAATGGGGATCCGTAAGAAAACTGCAATATTGTGAACCAAGGTGTTACATAATATAATTACCATATTCATAAATTTGCGTGCGCTGTGAAATGCATTGATGGTAGAATAATATAATGTACTAGGGGTTTGTAGTACTTATCAATACCTACAAAACAGTATACATAGATTATATCCATCTTTTTTGGTTTAGTCACAATAATCGAAAAAGTGATTATTTTCATGCGGTGTGAAAACTATTGGAGGTAGAGTAAAGTAATGTACTAGGGGTTTGTAGTACTTATCAATACCTACAAAACAGTATACATAGATTATATCCATCTTTTTTGGTTTAGTCACAATAATCGAAAAAGTGATTATTTTTCATGCGGTGTGAAAACTATTGGTGGTAGAGTAAAGTAATGTACTAGGGGTTTGTAGTACTTATCAATACCTACAAAACAGTATACATAGATTATATACATCTTTTTTGGTTTAGTCACAATAATCGAAAAAGTGATTATTTTTCATGCGGTGTGAAAACTATTGGTGGTAGAGTAAAGTAATGTACTAGGGTTTGTAGTACTTATCAATACCTACAAAACAGTATACATAGATTATATCCATCTATTTTGGTTTAGTCACAATAATTGAAGCAGTGATTATTTTTCATGCGGTGTGAAAACTATTGGTGGTAGAGTAAAATAATGTACTTGGGGTTTGTAGTACTTATTAATACCTACAAAACAGTATACATAGATAATATCCATCTTTTTTGGTTTAGTCACAATAATCGAAGCAGTGATTATTTTTCATGCGGTGTGAAAACTATCGGTGGTAGATTAAAGTAATGTACTAGGGGATTGTATTAATTATCAATACCTACAAAACAGTATACATAGATTATATCCATCTTTTCTGGTTTAGTCACAATAATCGAAGCAGTGATTATTTTTCATGTGGTGTGAAAAGTATTGGTGGTAGAATAAAGTAATGTACTAGGGGTTTGTAGTACTCATCAATATCTTCAAAATAGCCCACGATAAATTATAACATGTGTTAAGGTTTGGTCATTGTAACAGAAATAGTCATTAATTTGCGTGCGCTGCGTAAACCATTAGGGTTATATTTATTAAAATACAATGTATCACGAATTTACTCCTGATAAACGTCCACTATACCTACTTCTGCTACCCGTGCGAAGCCGGGGCGGGTCGCTAGTAATTAATATAATAAGAATCTTCAGGATACTAGGAACCTCATGGAGCGATTAGCTCCCGCTATATTTTATTAATACAATTTTACTTCTTCTGTCACACTACCGACCAAATGTTATTACTCTGCTCTCCCTGCACGGTTGTCTGGAAGAGATCGCTCTTAGCGATAAGACCGCCAATTGTTGCATTACTTGTTAAAATTGTTTTTTAATTATTTTTTTTATGATAATGAGTGACACGACGAGCAAATCAGGTGCCTGATGGTAAGCAACATGATTGCCCATAACAGACACAGTGCCACCCAGTGTTTTAAAATTCAAAATTCTGCGCGGCACTGCACTGCGCCTGTCACCCTGAGATATGAGTTGTTGAATCTCATCATGCCCAGTAATTTCGCTGGTAACATTGCCCTTCATACTTACCGGAACACAGTAATGTTTGCAGATTACTGCTTGGCGGATGAATAACTGGCAAAGGTGTGGTACTTCCCTCGGCGGCCCCCTGCTAAAGAGGCCTACCACTACTAAATTTAAGGTTTCATGTTTGTAGTGTAATAATAAAGAGTAAATCTATCTATCTATCTATTAGTACCTATCGCGTAAGTAGGTCCTTATATTATGCATTTAGTAATAAATAAACTATTTAATAAAAATGTACACAAGTAATTTTATTTTTACAATAAACAAACAATTCAATTTTATTTATTTGTAAATTAAATAATTTGGTTGGTAGATGCTTCTATTCATAGAATTAATTCTATGCTTCTTTTATTATAGGTTGGTTACCAGGTAAGAAGCTATTTCAAAGTAAAAATTGAACGTTGTGTTGTAGTTAAGAAAACTTAATGTAAAACGCTGTTAAATTCCCTTGAATATTTTATAAGTGAAACTGAATCTAGTTGAATGTAAATTTTTAACACTTTAGTTTTCGCTACAGGCAAAAGCGTAGCGAAATAACTAACTTTGCCGCAAAAGTTTTGGGACATTTGCGCAAGTTTCCTGTCATAACTACCATCCCATGAAATGAATTTCAATTTCATTGGCGTGCGAACTGCGGACCATTTTGTGTCGATGCAAATTTCCTAGAGGTGGGTAGGCAGCAGGTGCTTAGGTACATTATACTACCTAGCTCCTTGGTACTTGTGAATAAATACTTAGTGAACCTAACTAGTAGTAGATGATAACTCATTAAGAGCAATTGAAGGCCTGATGTTTTTGTTGTTGTCTGCCTAAACCGTGTGACTGCCTCGGTGGTGTAGTGGAAGTGAGCTCGACTGCCAATCAGGAGGTCCCGGGTTCAATTATCCTCAGTTCAGGCAAAGTGTTATATTTGGATTTATGGAGACTGGAACTGTGACTGGACCAACAGCGTACTGGTGAAATGTGGATGTGAGTCTATGGGACTGAGTCCTGGGTACATATCTGCCTAATACCCCTTCGGGAAAAAGGCGTGATTGTATCTTATATTATGTAGGCCTGATCAACTGACCATAAGTTTCAGCCGCTTTATAGTGGCATAATCTTGATCCGGAGTGGATAGACCGATTCAGGTGACTAGCAGCTACAGTGCTGATGCAAGTGACGTCCCAGACCAGGGGACTAAATCCGCCGTTTTTTCAAGGCACTAAATCCGTCTCATATCATCTGACCTACTCAAGGTCGGCGGCTCCAGCAAGCAAGGTTCGATACGAAACTCTGCGGACTATGTCGTTGAGGGCATGGTGACGCGAGAGCCTCTCCGTGCAGTGACGACAGCTCAGTGCGTGATCCATTAGCCTTCGTATGGCCCCCGACATCAAACCGTATAGGTACATATAGGTACATGGGGTTCACACGCCTTGCAGCCCAGGTGTAGGGCGACCGCCACGCGCCGAGAGTCATCGTCAAGCAATGTGCCCATTGTAACCAACTTTATTTTAATTCATATTAAAATTGTAAATAAAACATAAGGAACTAATAAATTATTTCCAAACTTAAATAAAATCACGTATTTATTTTAAAAATAGATCCATTTTAAAGCAATTAGTGACCACTTAGAAACTATTGAGTTGACACATGTGGAACTCGTAAATAACATAAAATATTGGACCTTTCGACATTTTAACTGAGTTCTGGGATTCTGAGAACGATATAATATACCTCCATAAGTGCACACTTGAATATTAGGGTCCGTATACACGAACGAAATGTGTCTAAAATAATAAGGTATATCATAACAAATTTAAGATTTTGGTATAGGTTGAGCCTTTATATTATTATCCTATTCAATGTTATTTAAATGATTTTCTATTATTTTACAACAATTATTTATGGGAAGCGTGTTGAGCACTAAGAAAATATTATGATGTAATAATATTATACCTATATAATATTAACTGATACATATAAACTACTATGTGAAATTACCGACATAATACAATCCCAATGTAGATATTATTATATTACTTAAATAATTATTAGTATTGTAAAATTAGCATACGAGTATAACTTGCTGTACTTTCATTTGTCTTACTCCGTGTGTACGGATCTTTATCTTTAGTTGTTTTGTATGTTAGGAATATTGTGTGGGAACCTTTCCTTTAGATAGGGATGAAACGATGTTTGGGGGCGGGATTTTTGCATCATCATCATCATTCATCATTTCAGCCATAGGACGTCCACTGCTGAACATAGGCCTCCCCCTTAGATTTCCATCCAGTCCGGTTGTAAGCGGCCTGCATCCAGCGTGCTCCTGCCGTACTTATCAGATCGTCTGTCCACCTTGTGGGAGGACGTCCTACGCTGCGCTTACCAATCCGTGGTCTCCATTCAAGAACTTTACGGCCCCATCGGCCATCAGTTCTACGTGCTATGTGCCCTGCCCATTGCCACTTCAACTTGCTAATCCGCTGGGCTATGTCGGTAACTTTCGTTCGTCTACGGATCTCCTCATTTCTGACTCGATCTCGCAGAGAAATCCCGAGCATAGCCCTCTCCATAGCTCGTTGCGCTATTTTGAGCTTACTTATAAGGCCCACAGTCAGGGACCACGTTTCAGATCCGTAAGTCATCACTGGTAACACACACTGGTCGAAGACCTTCGACTTGAGGCACTGAGGTATTTTGGACGAGAAGACATAGCGCAGATTTCCAAAAGCTGCCCAGCCTAGTTGGATTCGACGATTGACCTCTTTCTCGAAGCTGGATCTACCGAGTTGGACTACTTGTCCTAGGTAGACGTACGAGTCAACAGCTTCAAGAATCGCGTTTCCAACCGGTACTGGGGTCGGCGCAACATGGGCATTAGACATCATCTTCGTCTTGTCCATGTTCATTTTAAGGCCGACCCGTTGAGAAACTCGATTGAGGTCTTCGAGCATTATGCTGAGATCTTCCATCGATTCTGCCATGACTACAATGTCGTCGGCAAACCGAAGGTGAGTGATGTATTCGCCATTAATATTGATGCCGTGTTTTTGCCATTCCAGAAGCTTGAAGGCGTCCTCCATTGCGGCAATAAACAGTTTCGGAGATATAACGTCTCCCTGTCTTACGCCTCTATCCAACGGGATCGCCTTCGAACTCTGGTCCTGTACTCGAACCGACATAGTGGCGTTACTATACAAGCACTTCAACACTTCGATATACCGATAGTCAATATGGCATCGCTGGAGAGACTCGAGCACCGCCCATGTCTCGATCGAATCAAAGGCCTTTTCGTAGTCCACAAACGCTAAACATAATGGCAAATTATACTCCTCGGTCTTCTGTATAATTTGGCGAAGCGTGTGGATGTGGTCTATGGTGCTGTAGCCCTTTCGGAAACCTGCTTGCTCAGACGGCTGGAAGTCATCGAACCTGCGACTGAGACGATTCGTAATGACCCTCGAAAACAACTTATAAACATGGCTCAGAAGCGAGATGGGTCTGTAATTCTTCAACAAGGTGTTATCACCTTTTTTGAAGAAGAGCACCACCACGCTTCTGTTCCATGCTTCTGGCGTTACACCTTCGAATATGACAGAGTTAAAGAGCCTCTGGAGGACTTTAAGTACCGGTGTTCCACCCGCTCTCAGAAGCTCTGATGTAATTCCGTCATCACCAGGCGCCTTGTTGTTTTTGAGTTGTTTCAGGGCCATTCTAATCTCGTACAGGCTGATGTCCGGGATATCTTCGGTATAGTGTCGGGTCAGCTTGGCTCTTGGGTCTTTGGCCGCGCTGCTAACAGGCTTTGCGACCGAGGCGTATAGCTGTCCATAGAACCTCTCGATCTCCTCTAACACCTCCGCTTTTGTCGACGCCATACTGCCATCTTCTCTCTTCAGCTTTGTCAACCGGCTTTGCCCAATAGACATATCTCTTGCAAACACTTTGGAGCCTTTCTTCCGCTCTATCGTCTCTTTAATATTATTAGTATTAAAGATACGGATGTCATGCCGCAAGGATTTGGAAATTCGTCTATTGAGCTGCCTATAGGACTTAGCATCACTGGAAGACTGCAGTCGTAACGAGCGTCGCTCAGCCATGAGGTTTAGGGTGTGGTCGGATAATTTCTGAGGTCTATTTGTACGGCGGGGCTTATAGAACTTAGAGCCCACCGTTTGGACAGTTTCTACGAGCCTGTTATTAATCTCGTCCACCGATGCATCGATATTCTCCAGGCAAGCGAAGCTATTAGATAGTTCGAGTTGAAAGCTTTCGGGGTTTTGTATATGGGCGCGAGTAGGTCGGAGCGTGGACTTCATCAGGCGTGACCTTTCAAGTTTGACGTCAATATTCAATGTGCCTCTTACAAGTCTGTGATCACTCCCGGTTTTCACCATGTGGATCACGGAAACATCATTGAATATAATATGTCTCTTGTTGGTCAAGATGAAGTCTATCTCGTTTCTCGTGGAACCATCGGGGCTCAACCAGGTCCATTTCCTATGAGGCGGCTTCTGAAAGAAAGAGTTCATCAAAAAGAGTCCCTCCTTCTCCAGGAAATCGGCCAGCCTCTGTCCCCTAGGGTTCTGTTGCCCATATCCATATTGCCCCACTCTCAGCTCGCCATCGCTTTTCTTGCCTAGCTTTGCATTAAAGTCCCCCATAACAACAGTGAAGTGGGTCTCGGACATATGTATGGCCCTACTGACATCCTCATACATAGTCTCCACTTCATCATCTGGGTGTGACGAGGTAGGTGCATACACCTGAATGACCTTCAGCGAGTATCGTTTGGATACTCTGAGTATTAGGTATATGACCCTGCTCGAGACACTTTCAATGGTAATAATGTTGTTAGTGAGGGACTTGTGGACGAGAAAGCCGACACCACCTTGGGACTGTTGGTCGCCCTCCCGGTAGTAGAGTAGGTTACCTGATCTTAGGGTTATCGTGTCCTCGCCCTCTCTACGGACTTCAGACAACCCCACGATATCCCAACGTAGCCTACCTAATTCCTCTTCCAGCTCAATGATCTTCTCGTCAGTCCTCAAAGTGCGTATGTTGTGTGTTACCAGGGCCAGTCGTCGTTGTTGGGGTGGGTAGCCGGAAAACTTCCGGGGATTCTTAGCACCCCCTGCTCCGCCGTTACCGTGACCGCTACCGGAGTCAGAAATAACGGAGCTGCCGGGTACTGGGGGCCTGGTCTGTTTGGTTCTTATCATGTGGGGGGGTTTTGCCAATACTCGCCACGCTTGGCAGGCCGGTTGACGAGAGCAATTTGGTGGTTCTTACACAGAGGACATCGCTACTCGTCCTCTGGATTTTTATACCTATTAGCCGGTTCTTACGGCAACCCAGGTTGAGCGGGTGAGGTACTATTCTGATGCCGGTACCCCACGGCATACGGATTTTTGCATAGTTAGGAGTAATGGTAGGGCTATTTCTCGAAGGCGTGTGCGCAACAACAAAACCAAAAGACAAGGGTGTTCCTGGACATAAACAACGTGGAAGGCGCCGGGAGAGGACGACCAATTAGTAGGGCAATAGTATTTACAATTAGAGTTCCTATCCCTGGAACTAGAAATAGGTAGTTTGTCCTTGTTAAAGTTATATTAGAATTAATTATTGTAATCTTAGTAACGTCCAGAGATACAGCGTGTATAGTTTGGTATGTAACTTGTATTTTCATAATTTCATATTCACGGTTAATCCGTATCGAATGATTTTAACTACGTCCTTTGACATATCGATGTTAAACACCTACTGTAAAAGTTGTTTAAAAATGTTGATCTAAAGTATAGAAATTATTTGTATATCTATAACGGTTAAGTTTCCAGGCAACATTATCTTTTATATCTTTTAATGAAATAACTAATTATTAAGTTATGACATTTATAACATAATCTGTTATTCTTGGTTCGATTCCAGGAATATTTAATTTATTATTTTGTTATTAATTCTAAAATGTTTATTAATATTTTGCACGGCAATAATGAATACATTACTTTGGTTCGATTCCGAAGTTATTTAGGCAGGTTTGTCAAGTTTACACACAAATTATAATAAACTTTATAATATTATAAGGTGTGATTAGACGTGGCAGTGTCAAATATGAGGTGAGCGTTGTCGCGACGTTAAGAGTACTCTTAAACCCCTACCTGAAATCGCAAAGTTCAGGTACTTGTCAATGCCATTTCTATGCAACCCCTAACTCGTAATTATAAAACGAGTTGAACATTAAATTCATTTAAGACTTAGGTGTAATGCATGGTAATTTAAGGCATTGTAATTACTTGTTCCTGATGATTTCGTTATTTTCATTTATCCTCAATGTAGTGTCTATTTCATATTAACGTAAATATAATTATGGATTAATAAATATCCTTTGAACATTCATTCGATAATATGTTTCATAATCATTTTCTTTATTATATTAATTTTTAAATAATTGTATTCAAAGTAGCTTATTTGAGAGTGTTGTCATTGTCCTGATTTTATCAAACGTAAATACTCTAGTAATAGTATTATTTTACATCTTTTTGTTTTATGAATAAATTTAATGTTGTTTTAGTTAAATATTTTGTTTAATTTAAAAATCACAACGTAGTAAATATAATAAACTAGACGATCACATTTAACAGGCCATTTTTCAGATTATTTTAGGATTTAATTCTAGGTAGATTTAGGTTGTGCTTAGGGATACGTTTAGGGTTGTTACACCATGTGATGTGAAGAGGAAGCTATACGGATTCTGATCATGACACCGCCTTGAGCCGAGTCAGATCCACCCCCCACCGCAATTTCTAAAACTCCATCGGGGATTCGTTTGGCTCCAGTTTCATCCCAAGCTCACTGGACATAAGGAACCCCGGGGTTGGGGGCTCAGTTATAATGAAATATTTAAATATACTCTCAGTACATAATTCAATGTATTCAAGGAGCTTGAAAACGACTGTGTAGAAAGGTAAGGTACATTAATAGGAATGATGACACTATTAGCAGAATAAAAAAAAAAATGGTTTTAGTGAAAAATATATATCGAAAGGATTCTATAAAAAGACCCAGTATTGTTGAAAACATTGAGATTAATAATATTTTTAATAAAATATAAGTACAAAAAATTGCAATCGGCCATCTTAACTGAAACGCTAATCAGAGCGAATGACGTCACGCCTAAGTAAACTGTTACTGAGAGTATAAACACTTGAAGTAAATATTCACCATATCGCATTAACTTTTGTTGTGTTGTGATCAGTCACTTGATTTGTTATATATTCGTGGTAATCCAGGAATCATCGAAGATGGAACAAGGTTTTATTAAGGCAAAAATAAAATATTTACTTAGGCGTGACGTCAGGACCCGACGCCATGACACATACGAGCGTTTTCGCGCTCATTTTAAATTAGAAAGTTAAAAATGCATTAATTTGCGGTAAAATGTAATTTTATTCTGAGAAAATTTTTTTTCGGTAATATTAGACGTGTACCTATGTTAAGAAACGGGATTTCAAAATCTGTCACCATGCCTATAATAGGTACTTACAAAAAAAGTTTAGTTATTATAGTCTTTATATTTTCAAATCCTTAGGTCAAATGGCGTGAATTGTTTGTCGGATAGTTAAACTTTTTATTGAATAAGTAAGTATAGCGATGAGCATTTTTTAGGGTTCCGTACCTCAAAAGGAAAAAAAAAAAACCCTTATAGGATCACTTTGTTGTCCGTCTGTCTGTCTGTCCGTTTGTCAAGACACTTTTTAACGGGAACGCGTGGAAGTATCAAGTTGAAATTGATATCAACTACCTACCTACTCAGATCTGCGGTCCCTTGTGGCTGTAAAAAATCATAGGTACTTCTATGTTAACGCAAAATCGAAAGTTATGGCCATTTTACTGCATATTTCCATACTTTGCGCAAAGAACTAATATATTGCGCTGTATGTTATTGGTATCTAGATATGGAAGCCTACATTATGCATATATACGTATGCCTTAACAATTTATTTTTATAAAAGATAGATCCATCAGCATGTCCTATTATCTAATCCACCGGAAAAATAACAATGGGTTTATTGTAACCAAAGAGTAACACCCCTTTCATCCTTTCATGGCTTTATGGTACGTCACTCACATTTTCCCTTTTATTATGAGTTAAAACGGTGACGCATCTGCGGGCTGGCCATAAGAACTACTAGATACCTACTTATAAATACAATACATACATAAATCTTACTTTTTTATATATTATAAATGCGAAAGTTTGTGAGGGTGGATGGTTGGATGGATGTTACGCGTTCCTTGCAATAACACAAAGGTAAAGTGTCTGTGCAGGTGATACCGCAGGGCATAGCTAGTAATATCTTATAGTAGATATTATTTTAAACTTCCCAGTGATACCTATTTACAGTATTTCATTAAGGCACTCCACTATTTCTTATGACATTAAATGTGGAAGCCCGAAATGGGCTGAGATTTTTCAAAATTTAGATAAGTACTTACTGTAATCAGTGACAGAGGTATATAATAAGGTCGAGAGGTCATAGTGCGCTACTTCGCTGCGAACAATTAGTACAGAGCTTTGTTATTGGTGATATTGTTAGAGATGATGTTAATGTCCGAGAGTCAGAAGACCAGCTTTTAAATAGAGTCGTGCCAGACACATCAGCTAGCTTTAATACAAACGTCGCAACGATTCAGTTCCCGTTTTTAGCAAAATTTTTCCCGCGAGTGTCACAATATCTTTATAAAATGAGTAGCTAGGTAGTCCTAGTGGTCACATAGAGACGGCTTCGTAGCTAGTAAGTTGGGAGAAACTCGACGTTTGTTGTGTGTTATTGTATGTCCATGCCACCTACGGCACAGGGAATCCTAGTGCATGCATGTTAGCGTTATTACATCAATATAAAGGGAGACAATAAAGCCCATTCTTCTCGACCATCTGTCCTCTATTATTATAGTCTAGCTTTTAAAGAAACACTTGATGTTGAATTGGACACGCCTTCCACATTAACCTAGCTTCGGGTTATTGTGGCAGCATAAAACGGAGTCGACGCGAGCTAATTGCGACTCGGACGCGTGAAGAATAATGTATTCTTTCTGAGAAATTGCGCTTTTTGCTTCCACTTGTTTGTGTTCTGCAATGAGCCCCAGTTCGCCAGTTCGGTTACGTCGCATCATGAATAACTAGATATATATTTTTGGCTGTATTTTAGGGATTGTTACCCAATTAGCATAAAGGCTGAAACCCACCGCGTTGGAGAGACTGCGCACGTGCGTCAAGCTTCGTTTTGCAACAAAATGTTAGTAATCAGACACGCTACGCATCAATTGTCGTCATTGGTACACGTGTGGCTTCCTCGAATATAGCGCTCACGTAGCTCAACGCTATCAACGCTATGCACGCAGTACACTTTGGTACCTCACGCGATACATTTTAGGACACGCGTGTGTTGCTCGAATAATATGGCGTTCACGCTGCTCAACGCTGTCAGCGCCATGCCCGTTGTGCACGCGGTACACTTTGGTACCTCACCCGGTACATTTTGGTACACGCGTGTGTTGATCGAATACTGTCTAACCAATGAAACTACGCAGCTAAAATGCGCCGAGTGCCCGTGCACAGCATGCACAGCATGAGTGTGCTGATATTTGACGTACCTATTATCTTAGCCGTTAAAAATCCACTGCTGGAAATAGGCCTCCCCCATAAGAGGGTGTTTTGCTTGACGTATAAACTTGAAGTAAGGGCAATGTTTTATATCTCTACTAAGAACGGATTTTCGGAAATGTCACGGAAATGAAGTCGCTAGCAAGTTCGTGGAAGTGAGTGGTTAGTGGTTAGTAGAAGTTAGTGGTAGTATAATAAGTATATTACTATATGTGACTGTGTTATTAGGTAGGTATATTTAGTCGCAATTAATCATATAAAATACCAATGATATACGAGAATTTTCCGAGTAACTAGCAGCAACTACCTACCCAAAATACTGTTTCCACTTCATGAATTTTATTGCAAACGAACCGACTTCTTCAACCGCATCTAAAGTTCCAGAGCTCCAACGAATTTCCCGAGCTAGTAGGGAACTTTAACCAAGGTTACGACGCGAAGAAGACATCTGATTTATGTCCCATTTGTACCACTAACTACTAGAAGTACTGAGATTAAAAATTTAACATACAATCACACCTTTTTCCTGAAGGGGTAGGCAGATTTGTACCCAGGGCTCAGTCCCATAGTAGGTAAATCCACATTTCACCAGAATGTTATTGGTCCAATATGTAATTAGGGGCGAGCCTATTGCCATCTACCGGGGAAAGTTCTAGAATCCAGGCAGTTATTGGGATAATTGCTAACGGAAAAATCCAATCTTTAACACTTTGCCTGACCTGAGGATCAAACGCGGGACCTCAGGATCGGCAGTCGAGCTTGCGCCCACTACGCCACCGAGATGAATACTGGTTAAAATAATGTTTTCTTAGATTATTGACTGGCCTCCACGCTCCGACTTATATAAGTATGTATATCAGTCTTCTGGTTACCATAGTAAAGGCTTTAGCCTAGTTTGGGACCAGATGAGCGTGTTTGGAAGATATCCCATATTATTTAAAAAAAACATGTCAAATGCGGCAACTAAACCACACTACAATTATAAATACTGTGATAATCAAACTATGATAATCAAAAGTTAAATTAGTTGTATCACAAAAATACCAGTATCCCACAATATATAACACGACGTATTTATTTTTTTATTAATTATTTTTTATTAACACAATATACTAACAAAGGCTCCCAACCTATCGATACCAGTTATGCCCCAAAGACGGCTTCAACAAAGCGGCGTGGATTTCACAAAGATTCCGAAGGTTCTCTTTCCCTTTATTTGTTCTGTTACGTTTTGTCAACTATATTGCAGTGGGGTGCGGTAAAAAGATTTGAAAAATTGTTATTTACGTTCCCCGTAGTTATTTCCTGATTTAAGAGAAATTCTTTCGCAAGTTTATTGCATTGCTACGTGCCTTGTCGATATTAAAAATAAGTGAGGTGTAGCGCCGGGCGAAAATGCTATAATTATATTATTCCGAGAGACTTCCTCGTTTTCTGCTAGAATTGGGTTGATAGGTATAGTATGCAGTAAGTGCCTATGCTTATAAGGTTAAGTAGTCAACTAAAATTCATTCAAACATTATCATTCCAGTAATGCTGTCTCGTTCGTCAACTTTAGTCAAAGAAATTATCAACTTATTTGAAAAACTATTTTTTGAAAGTTTTCTTTAAATAATAATAATGATGGTTTAATAGATAGGTGCTATACATTACCTTTAGATTAAAAGCTCAAAGGAGCCTCTGCACGTTGGACTTAAAAAAAAAAAAGGTCTCCGTGCACGCCTATCAAAAGACCGGGTATATCCCGTGTTTTCGAGCGACATGATAATAGTGGGTGTATCTACTATGGGACTGAGTCCTGGGTACACCTCTGCCTACCCCTTCGGGAAAAAGGCGTGAATGTATGTTTTATGATAATAATAAAATTTCTTTTATTCAGACCAAATGATCCAATAATTGTAAGTATATCTTGAAAACCAATGTTAATGTTAAAAGTTGATAGTTGTTGCAACTGAAATTCCCAGTTTACGATTGCCGTCAAAGGTAAACCATAGTAACTTGAACCAACTACTTACTTATAGTACGAATTGGACACTTAGTTGCGACAGTTTGATATTGATTCAGTTGTCGATTGTAAGTATAGCATCTGAAAAGTGTTGTCGATCACCAAAACTAGCAACGGCAATTGCTGTCGGCGCAGTTTCTTCATGTTATGTGTAAACAGCTAATTGATAGTTGCCTGTTGTTGCATCACGAAATTAAATGTTGCGCTACATGCGTAGTGCCTATAAATATTGTAACGTAATTGCGTGACGAAATACAAGATAAAAGTGAAATAACACGTCGCGTCGCAGGGAGTACCAAATGTTCCTTTTAATATGCTCACATTTGAATGCGTCAATCAAAGGGACATGTCCAGTTTTACATTAATTCAATCGAATGCTTTTACAATTAGAACGCGAGTGGGATGCGTGATGCGTCCATAGGATTAGGCTATTGATAGCAGTACGCAATACGAGTTATTTGAAAGAGCTCGTTCGAGGTAATTGAACGAATTCACCTGTAACTGAAAGGATGTATCAATTTGTATACAGTTCAATTTAACAAGGTTACGGTAGAATACTTAGTTGAATTTGAATAAATCTATTTCAAATATTTTTTGGCAAGTTTTTGAGCACGGTGTTTGAAAAAAAGAGTAAACGACGATTTGCAATCTTTACGTTAGCTAAAACATTTATTAAGAAAATATTATATACGTAAATGGATATTAAAATAATTAAATAGCTGTAATTATTGAAAATTCCCAAGAGCAAAGTTACAAAATAAAAAGTACTTAGGGTACCTGTTTTATAGTTACGAAAACGTGTAAGTCATAGATAGGGTGAATCCCATACCACTCCGCATCCCGCTGCGTGTTACGAGAACGCGTGGTGGAGCGTTCAACATAATATTATGTAATATCGTAACTCACTTTGTATTGAAATCACACAAACTTTGTTTGTAGTGGTAGGCCTCTTTTGCAGGAGGCCGCCTGGGAAAGTACCACACCTTTGCCAGTTATTCATCCGCCAAGCAGAAATGTGCAAACATTACTGTGTTCCAGTCTGAAGGGCAATGTTACCAGCGAAATTACTGGGCATGATGAGATTCAACAACTCATATCTCAGGGTGACAGGCACAGTGCAGTGCCGAGCAGAATTTTGAACTTTAAAACACTTGGTGGCACTGTGTCTGATATGGGCAATCATGATGCTTACCATCAGGCACCCGATTTGCTCGAGTTGTCACTCAAAAAAAAAAACCTGCTTATTACGTTTGTTTGTTTCTCTACTTCTATTTGAATAAAAAATGACAATTAATTTAGTTTTTAATACTAAATTTTAATTAGCTACTCACAAAGTCAAATGATAAATTTATATAGGTACTGAAAATCTTTGAAGTCAAATAGATACTGAAAATAAATGAAGCTATGATAACTGTTTTACGAGTAAATAAACAGAGTGTAATAAATTAAACTTTTCCTCGTAACCATTTTCCATTCGTAAAACATTTTTAATTTCAGTGACTAAATATGAAGCAATATTAATAAAGTATATATCAAGGGGATTTTATTTAATAATTTAATTATATACTATCAATTTAAACAGTGTATGTTGTTTCATGTATACCTGGATTTTTTTGTGTCGTTCGTACGTATTTTATTGAAAACATTGTTCGCTTTAAATTTGCAAATATTTGAGCATATTTTAGCAAAAATTTCTGCCTCGGTGGCGTAATGGTTCGCAAGCGCTAATGCCGATCATTAGGTCCCGGGTTCTATCCTGTTATTGAATTTTTCCATTAGAAATTTTCTCAATGACTGCCTAGAATCTGTAACTATGCGGTAGAAGGCAATAGGTTGACCCCCTATTTCATCATCAACAAACATAACAACATACATTCACGCCTTTTTCCCGAAGGGGTAGGCAGAGGTGTACCCAGGACTCAGTCCCATAGTAGATACACCCACATTTCGCCAGTATGTTATTGGTCCCATGTAATAGGGGGCGAGCCTATTGCCATATACCGGGCACAGTTCCAGACTCCAGGCAGCTATTGAGATAATTCCTAATGGAAAAATCTAATATTTAGCACTATGCCTGACCTGGGGATCGAACCCGGGACCTCTTGATTGGCAGTCGAGCATGCGCCCACTACGCCACCGCGGCAGTCATCATTAACGAGTATTAGATATAACCCTATTCAAGAAGTGACGACTGGCGTGAAGACTTTTGATGGTAATAGTGTTGTTCGTGAGGGACTTGTGGACGAGAAAGCCGACACTGCCGTGGGACTGTGAAATTATTTAACATTAAAAAATACTAGAGTCAAAATTATTATTATCGTAACGACCCCGTTGCGTACGATAATAATTTTGACTCTAGTATTTTTTTTATGATAGTGAGTACATGCCGAGCAAATCAGGTGCCCGATGGTAAGATCATAATTGCCCATATCAGACACAATGCCACTCAGTGTTTTAAAATTTAAAATTCTGCACGGCACTGTACTGCGCCTGTCACCCTGAGATATTAGTTGTTGAAACACGTCATGCCCAGTAATTTCGCTGGTAACATTGCCCATCAGACCAGAACACAGTAATGTTTGCACATTCCTGCTTGGCCGAAGAATAACTGGCAAAGGCGTGGTACAACCCCAGGCGGCCCCCTGCAAAACAGTCCTACCACTACAATAATAATATATAGGATATAGGTAGTCGAATCTAGTTGTTACAGTAACTTACGCCATTCACCAAAACATTTGCAAGTGTCAAAGCAACTTCACCTTTCGTCTTTTCAATTAGCAGTTCTAAAGTTCCTCATAGTCGTCAGCAATTTCTTCAAATTGGGGACTGGCACGGGTCCAGGCGATTAACAACTTAGTGCAAGCTGTTTAATTTCATGCCTGGTCGCCAGTCGCATTACCTCCCTTTTGTGGAAAAGGTCACCTTTTTGTTTCGCTACTGCAGTCTCTCAACTTTAATGGTAAGGTGAGTTGTGAGGGAAAATAATTTTGTATAGAACAAAGAACCTGTAGAGTCGACAATTTAGAAAAGTGTGATAATATTAGATGTTTGACGTTTTTATTCCGAAGGGGTAGTAGATAGAGGTAGGCAGAGGTGTACCCAGGACTCAGTCTCATATACACCAACATTCTGCTAGCATGTTATAGAATTGTTCAACTAACTTCAAAAGGTATTCATAGGTTTATTAATAATACTTCTTCATAAAATATTATACTATGGATGATAGGAGATGTTCTTTCTTGATGTAGATTTGGCTTATTAGAAAAAGACATGAGGACGTGCACAGAATTACAACACAGACCTAGTCAGTGGGACATTTTTTTCCAGTATTTCTGTGTACTACACATAACTATAAGAGTCCTAGCTATGTGTACAGAACTAGTAGGAAAAAAGTCTCGCTAATTCTGTGTGTAGAACTACTGCATACTACTTAATAAGTATTCCTTTCCTTCTGGTTAACTGGAAGAAATCGCTTTAAGCGATGAGATCGCCACTTGTGCCAGCCTTAGATTATTTATAATACTATTGTCCTGTATTGTTGTGTCATAGTTATACTGTACAATGAAGTGTTTATCTATCTATCAATCTATTGCACGGATAAGTGGGAAGGAGCTGAATGCTTACGAGCGAGTATCTTCAATGCGTCGCCTCGCTGCGTAGCAAAGTTTGTAGCACGCGCGTAGCATGTGCTACGAATCCGCTACAAGTCGTAATATGAAATTATTTTTAGTAATAGCTAGAACTCGAATTTAATACCAATGACAGATTTACAGCTCTGATTTTACAAGCGAGTTCAAATATTAATATAAACCAGCTTTACTTACGATCTGATAAATTCAAAACATCGGTTAGTGAGAGTTTCCGAAAGCCTCTTTGCTCTGAATTTTGACCGAGATTACTAATTGTGTATAACTTAGTTTTAATTAACTGGCTCTTTGACAAAGTTAATAAATGTGAAGCGGGCCCTTCATCGTAATTAATTTCTAAAGGGTTTATTGGCTTAACTTTCATACCAAGGTTTAGAAACTGCGATTATCGCAGTAACAACGGTAACAGAGGACTGTCGTTTTACTGAACAAGTTGGGTTATTATGCGTGTCGAATAAATTAGGTACTTGTGCCTACGGATTGCGAGATAACTTATAACTGAAAGCAAATTTTTAATTCAATAATAATACGTAATATCCTATAGACAAATGGTTTAAATTAGAGAAGGTATAAGCAGTGTGCACACACAGGATGAAGGTGATGGTGAATATATATCATCATCATCACCTCAGCTATGGACGGCTTGTATCCAGCGTGTTCCTGCACTATGCTAACTCTGAAATAGCGAATACGCTGTTCTTATACATTTTGGTACAGATAAAAGAAAATTTTCAATAAAACCATAGTTCCTATAAAACTATATAATAATATGATAATATCATAAACGTAAAATTATTCGACTAAAAGTGTTCGTGACATACAATTAAAATTAAAATACTATTTGATAGAACAATGCAATGTTCAGTAATCCCGCGGACATAATCCTTGATATACCGTAAATTGTCGTTCATTTAAATTGACATGTTTAATACTATAGGTATAAATAATATAATATGATTGATATTTTATATTTTATTGTGGTGAAAGTCAAACTGTAATAAATGGTCGCTCGATTGAATAATATTTATGAGTTTATATAAAGTTGTAAATACCGATGAATGTATTTATAATGTTAATTAATAATGGAAAATACTTACATTTTATTTAATAAATTTGTATTTTCCTCATCATTTTTGTCAGATTATAATAAATAGCATGCCTTATTATGGCTACAAACCTATATGAAGTGAATTTGTTATGAGCATAACAAATTCAAAGTAATATTTAAGCTGGAGCTATTTTATTTTTATAATGATTAGTTATTATTGTAGACTGCCTCGGTGGCGTAGAGGGCGCATGCTCGACTGCCAATCAAGAGGTCCCGGGTTCGATCCCCAGGTCAGGCAGTGTTTAAATATTGAATTTTTCCATTAGGAATTATCTCAATAGCTGCCTGGAGTCTGGAACTGTGCCCGGTAGATGGCAATAGGCTCGCCTCCTATTACATGGGACCTACTGGCAGTAACATACTGGCGAAATGTGGGTGTATCTACTATGAGACTGAGTCCTGGGTACACCTCTGCCTACCCCTTCGGGAAAAAGGCGTGAATGTATGTATATGTATGTATTATTGTAGTTTGTGTTTATTAGTATTAATTTAGTAAATTTAAGTCATATTTATTATTTTTGTCACACCACTGACCAAATGTGATTTAAGGTACTCTCCTCTCCCTGTACGGTTGTCTGGAAAGATCGCTCTTAGCGATAAGACCGCCAATTGTTGCACTATATACTGTTTACTTTAATTTTTAAGATTTATTGTTTTTGTGGTGTACCAATAAAGTGTTTATCTATCTATCTATCTGGAAGCCATAATTAAATTGTTTCATTAAAATCTATTGTTTCCCTACACGTAACGCCATGAACACAACATTTTCGAACATAATACACATATAAATATTTATTTGTAAAAAGTTTTTACAATTTGTCTTAAGGTAGGAATTGCAATATGTTGAGGAATCTTGATGAATAATAATTACAATATTATAATAGTGTCATGTCTTAAGGTGGTGATAGACTGGAGTACTTCCTCGTAATGTACCATTCGCGTGAATAGTACGATTCAGGGAAATGTTCAGTGTCCAAGAGCATTTCCTTGTGTAATGTATCATTTTTGTGAATGATCAATGTTTAGCCCGTGGAAATGCTCTGGTCTATCACCACTTTTAAACATCAGATTGCTAATAACGGTATACAGAGGAATGTTATTCTATGTAAGGCAAAAAGTTTACATTCAATATCGGCAATCGGCACGGTACGCCAACCTAGTGAAGCCTCCGCACATATGAACTAAGTTAAAATCTTGTATTCCAGAGTAGACAGCCGAAGTAGCCAGTCGGTCTTACTACTTATTTATTAATACGTATTATCCGTTACACATATATTTTTGACAGCCTGGTTGGCACAGATGGTGGTAACTCTGCTTTCTGTGCCGCAGGCCCCGGATTCGATCCCCGGTCAGGTCAAACATTTGTGTGCATGAACATGTCTGTTTGATCTGTGTCTGGGTGTTATAAGCTTATATAAGTATGTATATCAGTCATCTGGTTACCATAGTTCAGGCTTCTAGCCTCTAGTTTTAGTTTGGGACCAGATGACCGTGTGTGGAAATTGCTTTTTTTTTAATATTATTGGGCATAGTGCCTTTATTGAAAAAAGACTAAACAATAGAGCTACCTACTTACTATCTACCCTAACTAAATACACTATACCATAGAACACTTCGAAAATCCACAGGCCGACATGTCGGCCTATAGAAAATCCAAGTGCTCTAAACCACTGTCAGATGGTAGCGTACCCAAGATACTGGCGGCATTGCCACGTTGAAATTGTACCATATATTATTATTATTATTATATTATTTAATATAATAGGTACATAACTACACAAGTGTAACAAGAAGGTATAGTTATACTAAAATGTATCTCGACTTGCCGACTTGTAACCTAAAGAATTTGAATATTCTACTTTTGATCAGTTGATGGGTTTAGAAACAAATGTATTTTGTTCGTTATAACATCTTGTTAAGGAGGTAAGGCAAAGATAAGCGGGCAAAGTCGAAGACTGGACGGTTCTAGTCTTGTCAGCTTGCGTATAAATCCTTTCCTCAAACCTAATACCCATTCCATGGGAGCCGGAAGTTAGGCTTAGACACGTTTTCTGTCAGATCATGTGATATATGGACGGATGTTCAGCTCAGACCTAACCTAACCGTGTAGAGAAGCAAGACAGATTGTTTATTGTTTGATCAAGTCTTTTATGTGCATATTTAATATGAATGACGTTTATTGCAAGCAATAAAATCGAAGCCATAAAATAAATATTCATACATATATACACATGAATAAAATTGAACTGTCTGTTTATAATAAAAAAAATACAGATTTTTAATAATAAATACATAATCTGAAAGCATATATCGTAGTGGTAGGCCTCTTTTGCAAGGGGCCGCCTGGGGAAGTACTACCCCTTTGCCAGTTATTCATCCGCCAAGCAGTAATGTGCAAACATTAGTGTTCCGGTATGAAGGGCAATGTTACCAGCGAAATTACTGGGCATGATGAGATTCTACAACTCATATCTCAGGGTGACAGGCGCAGTGCAGTGCCGCGCAGAGCTTTGAATTTTAAAACACTGGGTGGCACTGTGTCTGATATGGGCAATCATGTTGCTTACCATCAGGCACCTGATTTGCTCGTCTTGTTACTCATTATCATAAAAAAAAATACAATACCAATAACAAAAATAAAATCTGCTTTTGTTTGTTACCGCTAATCTCAAATATTGCTGTACCGATGTTGTTGGGAATTCGACTGGCAGATAGCTAGGCATACTTAATACCTATATAGATCTTAAGAAAAGAAAAAGGTTTATTAAAGGGTTCCGTGTAAAAAAATAAAACCATGCGACTGACAAAGTCGCGAGTAATAGCTAGTCCCACATAGAAACAGAAATAAATAGAAAATGCTTAAAAAAAGGAAATAATTGAAAAGTGGGGTCTTGATATATTATTTGGGTACTAATATTTCTAGGTGCGAATTCTTGTAATCTTTATGAAAATTCATTTCCATATGACGTAGGGGCCACAATATTTTATAGCATTGGCTATAAATGTATGAGCCAATGCTCATTCACAGTTGGTACCTATGCATAAATGTATACAATTTAATTAGGAGACTGTATTGGTTGGTATTGGTGTTTAATAAACCTAAAAGAATAAAAAACAAGGGAGGTCCGTTTCATGGACTGCCATTTATATTTTTGCATAGCTCACATTTCTATGCCACAGAATGGCCCACATTTCATTGGAGTAAAAATCCAATAGGATCGTGTTTTACTACTTCGGTGGTGGCATCGTTATTTATGGACATGAATACATACATATACAGTAGACCAAGGTATATTCGCTAGGTATTTCGGGTCGGGTTTTTCGTTACTAAAAACAAATACACTCTTTTATCTAGATGGTTGGCATTTTATTTATGAATAATTTCGATTCAGTTTTGATTTTTTTTCTTTATGTTTTTATTTCTAGGTATTTCAGTTAGGGTTTTTCTTTAGCAAAAATAAATATACACAAAAATTTTTAATTAAATTGGCATTATTTATTATGAAGATTAAATTAGATTAAGGATTGTATTTCTAATTTATTTTAGTTGATGGTTTTATGATTGCTGTCTGTGACATGTTAGTCGTAAAGATTTTATTGGAAAAGTTTATATTATTTGTGATTGCTGAGGGTAAAAATACAATTTATGATTTATTTGTAGTTCATAGAACTTTTACCCTGTGGTCACTTTATTTGTGTAACGGTACTAATCCATTTGGCTTATTATTATAATAAATTTACATGGAACTGGTTAGCATTACATAACATAAACATAACATACATTCACGCCTTTTTCCCGAAGGGGTAAGCAGAGGTGTACCCAGGACTCAGTCCCATAGTAGATACACCCACATATCGCCAGTATGTTATTGGTCCCATATAATAAGGGGCCGAGCCTATTGCCATCTACCGGGCACAGTTCCAGACTCCAGGCAGTTATTGAGATAATTCCTAATGGAAAAATCCAATATTTAACACTGCCTGATCTGGGGATCGAACCCGGGACCTCTTGATTGGCAGTCGAGCATGCGCCCTCTACGCCACCGAGGCAGTCTAGTCGAGGTTAGCATTACAATTCATAATAATTGAATGGAATTTAAAATATTATGACTGCCTCAGTGGCTTAGCGGGCGCAAGCACGACTGCCGATCATGAAGTCCCGGGTTTGGGTTCTAGTACAGGCAAAGTGTTAAATATTGGATTTTTTTCATCAGGAATGTTCTCCATAACTGCCTGGAGTCTGGAACTGTACCCGGTAAATGGCAATAGACTCGCCCCTTTTAACATGGGACCAATAACATACTTTTTTTATGATAGTAAGTGTCAAGACGAGCTAATCAGGTAGGTGCCTGATGGTAAGCATCATGATAACCCATATCAGACACAGTGCCACCCAGTGTGTTAAAATTCAAAATTCCGCGCGGCACTGAACTGCGCCTGTCACCCTGAGGTATGAGTTGTTGAATCTCATCATGGCCAGTAATTTCGCAGCTGACATTGCCCTTTAGACCGGAACACAGTAATGATTGCACATTACTGCTTGGCGGATGAATAACTGGCAAAAGTGTGGTACTTCCCCCAGGCGGCCCCTGCAAAAGAGGCCTACCACTACAAAAACCACTAAACTACTTGCGAAATGTTGGTGTACCTACTATGATACTGAGTCCCCAGTAGACCTCTACCCCTTCGGGAAGAAGGCGTGATTGTATGTTATGTAAATCTAAATTCTTCGCCATTTAATATACTCGTACCTAACAAAACGTTAAATATAAATTATGTGAGAATCGAAACAGGTATTGTTTGCACATCGAAATTAGAAAATTGCTCCATTCGATGTTTGTATTAGAAAATTGAATTTTGTCTGGAATCTAAGACTTAGTCTAAAGTCTAGACGTTCCAATGAGGTGTCTACACAAATCAGAAGCGTTTAATTTGATACGGAAGGATAATCAAATATAAATGTATACTGATGTATTTTGTAAAGCAGAGCGGATCGGATCAACTGGTTAAATGCAAACGGCAAGAACTCTTGATTAGAGAGACCTCTCTTTTCTTGAAAGCACATCAATAAGACTAGGATATTTTTTTTACCAGTGTTGGAAACACTGGTAAAAAACAGGTTTTTTTTTTTTTTTTTTTGTTGCCCGGGGAAAAATGCGTGACGCATACCACCCGCACCCGGGGGAGCGCAGGGTGATTATGTGGGACTCCCCGCCGGCACAGCACCGTACGTCGGTACGTTGCTGTGCCGGCGGGTATACCCACTAAAAAACCCCGGGGTGTTCCTTCGCGCCGCCATGTGTCGGGGCTGCGGGCACGCCGAAGCACTCATCCGCGGCCCCGACGGCGTTTGGTCCTCCGTGGAGGACCCCGCCACGGTGGGGTGAGGGTAATCCTTCACCCCAACCCTCCCAAGTGGCGCGTGGAAACACGCGCGCGCCTCCTCGCGGGCCCTTTAGGTGGGCAACGGATACCCCCGCATCCGTTGCCCGGGCCCCACATCTTGGGCTTGGAAGGGTGTTCCGTGCCCTCTCGAACGCATACCGAACGTGCGAGAGAACACGGAAAACCCATTCCCGCCCACCACCACCGCAGGGCTCAAGTGAGCCCCGCCTGCGCCATCCACTGTGTCCTATGCTGACTTCATAGGGACACGTGGAGGCGCAACCCACACCGCGGCAAGCCGTCGGCTTTCCGCCCCAATTCGGTCGCAGAGGATAGGGAGAGCGGCGCATCGTAATACCGACACTCCTCTTCCCCTGCGACCCCACCGCCTTCGCCATCTAACGGTGGCGACCCCGTATGGGCCGCGGAAGGCAGAAAGAGCGGCGCACCGCAATACCGGCACTTCTCTCCCGCCGCGGCCCTACCATTCGGCCGCGATGCGTCCCATACCGCATCGCGGTCCGCCTCAGTTGCGGTTCGTCCCACACCGAACCGCAACCTACTCGGCTACTCACACTCAGCCTGGAGAACTGAGTGGAGCAGCCGACCACCTCGGGCTCCTCTCCGCTTCACCGTGGGCCCCAACCACGGTTACTGACCCCCACCGCCGCGAGAAGGCGGGAACCCATCGGGGGGAGTGTTGGAAACCTAGTCTATTTAATTAAACCGATCGATTATCAGTCTATTAGTGATGTGAAAGTTATAAAGCAATATTTATTTTTCATAATAATATTATGAAAAATAAATATTGCTCCCATATTATGGGAAAAATCGCTTTAAGCAATAAGACCGCCACTTGTATTAGCCTGAGACTAACTGTACCTACTTTATTTTTAAATTATTATGTTCGCTGTAAGGTGTGTACAATTTATTGTATTAATTTATTGTAAGATAAACACTAAAGTGTTTATCTAATCTAATCTATGGTGGAAGCATTGAAGAGCGTTTTTCTTCAATGTGTTCAGGAGTGGACGTTCTACAGCTGAGATGATGATGATGATGATGTCGTTTAACAGCACCATTAGTTCCTAAGTAGTTTTGTTAGTAGGTATTTAAACTTTGTAGTAACTCAGATTTTTCCGCCTCAACGGCGAGCCATCCGCGCCTCTCGTGGGCTCAAGCCCCGACGCCCGACGCTATGTTGAGTGACGCGGACCGCTATTGGCCGATTTGTAATGTGATCGATTTATAACGAGTTTTATTCATTCGTTTGTATTCTATAATTCATTCATGTTATTTTTATTATGAGTGCATTATGCGTTATGAGAGTCATCAAAGTTTAGTTCATGTTAATTAAACCTACGCTTTCAATAAAAGTGATAATTTGTTATTTGATTTGATCTGCTCTATTGCGAAGAATATGCTCCCCTAGACTATAACTTGTATTTCACAAAACTACTAACGATATTTATTGGCTCGCCGATATTTAACCCGTAATTAAGAACAATACTTATGTAAGGTAGGTACCTTACATAAGTACGTGCTACGTGCTACGTGAGGAATTTCTCAACGCGTTCGTCATGGCAGGCAATTGTTTCCAACAGGATTTACCGGCCCTATGCGTTCGGACCATCATAGTCTTGTTCTTGAATACGGGTGTATGTCTCTGTAAATATAAGTATCTTGGGTAACCAATGATTGGTTAAATCCTATGTGGAGTTTCAGTTTATCTAACATTTCTAAACATTTTATTCTTCTGATTCCAATTAACTGCAGAGTTCCAACTAGGACGATCAAGTGTCGGGGCAAAATGCAATAATTCGTAGCTGCCTCGAACATCGTACTCTGTAGAGCTACCGAGTTTACTGAACAGACACGCGCGACTGGCGACTCTTTGGTATAGTTGTATAACCAATACGTTCTGCTGAAAAATTAAAAGAGTTTCATAACATAACATACAATCACGCCTTTTTCCCGGAGGAGACTCAATCTCAACAAAGTCATTGAGAAAATTCCTAATGGAAAAATCCAATATTTGCCTAAGACCTGGGGATTGAACCCGAGACTTCATGAACGGCACTCGAGCTTGCCACTACACCACCGAGGCAGTCAAAAACTCATTGAAAAATTTCACTTCTTCTCACCTTTGGTTTGCGGACGACATTGTAGTCATGGCAGAGTCGAGTTTAACAAGAACAGATTTCAATATAATATTTATCATTATATTATAATAGTTTAAATTGGACGATATCTGGGAGCCTGTTGATATTAGCAACGTTTACAAAATTTACGCGCGTGGATGTGAAGCAATCGCCATAGATATACAGATCTGCGTCTCCGCCCTCGCACGCGTGATCTGTACACTGTTGCGGGGTGCGGGCCGGTGTGTGCTACGCCTTATTACTCTAGTTTTGAGGATATTCATAGTTTAAAACAGAACACTGAGAAATTGGCAATATATGGTCCAATAAATTTAACAGTATAATGGTTCCAAGCGCAACTAAATTATATTGCACGCATCGTGTCTACTTTGTTGTACATGATGAATTATTGAGCCGTATTGACGCGGGTTCGAGAATGTATGTAATCCGCATTGCGGTCAGATCAACTGTACACATACACCGATACATGACTTTAGATAGAGGTCCAAGCTTAGGCCACCTGATAGGGTTCTAGTGTGGGAAAATGTATAAAGACCAGTCAGAAATTGAGAAAATTCTCTTTCACAAACACACATACGCATACCGACATGAGTATTTCAAACTTATACAAAAACTATTCTTTTTTGGTCGAGGGTAAGATAGGAATAAAAATGTTAAAATAAGTAAACCAAATAATGTTACTAGACGAAACTCTGGTGGTTGCCAAGTTTTTAATTTTATTGTACAAAAGCACACTATAATCCCTAGTCCAGCATCTGCATAACTTTTTCTGAAAAGAAACGAGGTACAAAATGTAATATACTAGTTTACGAGTCAGTACTAAAAAAGTGCACGTACAAATATTTTCAACAGATTTTGACTCATGTATTAGCACAGCTAGTTTAATATTATGTATTAACCAACCAAAAGAAAAACCAACAATTGAACATAGGCCCCTAACAACATATAAACTCGAAAAGCTTAGGAATAATATAGAATCAAAACTGGAAAATGTCGCTGTCTCTGAGGAAGACCCTAATTTCAATTATGAAAACATATTTTCTGTAATAAGTAAGGAGTTCAATGAGATATGTCCCAAAAAGAAATTACACTCGAATGGGAAACTAGAATTTAGTGATTGGGCTACCAAGGGTATCAGGAAAAGTAGAGATAATATGTATGAGTTATATAGGGATAAAGCCCATTCCAATTCAGAATCATTTCATGAGTATGTTAAATGTTATTCAAAAATTTTTAAAGCTGTGTGCATCCAAGCAAAAGCCATAAATATTAGAGACAAAATTCGCAAATCAAGTAATAAAATTAAGACGGTTTGGAAAACAATAAACGTAGAAACAGGTAAAGATAAATGTAGAGATTCTGAATATAAATTATTAATTAATAATGAACACATTACAAATGTTGAGGAAGTCGCTAATATTTTTGTCGATTTCTTCTCTAACATAGCCCTGAACGCGACCAAGTCACTTGATTCATCCCCAGACTTGGCGGAGGCTTTTCTTAAAGAAAACTTCCAACGCACCATACCTGAATTTTCGTTTGAACACATCTCATTAATTGATATCAAAAAGACGTACAAGAGTTTAAATGTTAAAGCTACTGAAGATCTATGGGGTCTATCTGTAAAAATGCTAGATTCTATAATAAACACAATTGCTCCTTACTTAGCAGACTTATTTAACCTATGCATAGATAAAGGCACGTTTCCAGAACTAATGAAAATAAGTAAAATCACTCCTATCTTTAAATCGGGAAGTAAGACAGATCCCTCAAACTATAGGCCAATCTCTGTTTTGCCAGTATTAAGTAAAATCTTTGAGAAATTGATGCTAAACCAACTGCTGTCACATTTCAATAGAAATAGAATATTGCATTCAAACCAGTATGGTTTCACCAAATGCAGATCAACAACCGATGCAGGCTGTCATCTCATGACTCTTGTCTTGGAGGCTTGGGAGAGTTCACAAGATGCCATTGGAGTGTTTTGTGACCTTTCCAAAGCATTCGACTGTGTAGAACACTGCACGTTACTGCGCAAGTTAGATGTATATGGAATTCATGGGAATGCCCTGAACCTGGTGGAATCATACTTGTCTAGTAGGCAGCAGAAGGTTAGCGTCAATGGTATCACATCTGCTAGTTCTCCTGTCAAGATGGGAGTCCCACAGGGATCAATTTTGGGTCCTTTCCTGTTTTTGGCATATATTAACGATTTGCCTTACATGGTCCACGGTCTAGCAGATATAGTTCTATTTGCCGATGATACGTCATTGATTTTTAAAGTTGATAGGAAGGATACTTCACTAGTACATGTAAATAATACTTTAGCAAGTATATCCAGATGGTTCACAGCAAACAATCTGTTATTGAATGCGAAAAAGACTAAATGTTTGAAATTTTCGTTGCCTAACGTCAGAAGTATAGAACCAATCATAGTTCTTGACGGTGAAAGACTCAATATTGACAATGCAACTTTGTTCCTTGGCATAAATATAGACTCTAAACTGCAATGGAGCACTCATATCACCGAGCTCTCAGGGAAACTAAGCTCTGCAGCTTACGCGGTTTATAAAATTAGGCAACTAACAGATGTAGCCACGGCGAGATTAGTGTACTTTGCATATTTCCATAGCTTGATGTCTTATGGGATTCTGTTGTGGGGGTCAGCTGCAGATATAGAAACTATCTTTATACTACAAAAACGTGCGATTCGTGCCATCTATGAGATGCGTCCACGCGAATCCCTGAGGGAATTATTTAAAGAAATAAACATACTCTGACCCTACCATCCTTATACATTTATGAGAACATCATGTATGTGCGTAAAAATTTACATAAATTAAAATTAAATAGTGACCTTCATAATTTTAATACTAGGAATAAAGACAAAATAGCTGTACCTAGCTTTAGATTATCTAAAACAAATAAAAAGACATTCTTAGGAAATAGTGTACGTTTCTATAATAAAATCCCAAAAGAGATAACTGGGCTCTCAGAGGGTAAATTCAAAACCTATATAAAATCTACTTTACTTAAGAGCTTTTAAGGCTTATTATAAAGTCAACCAGTACATAGAGGACAAAGATGCCTGGAAACTTCTGCATAGCCGCCTCACGGCACCTTCAAAGAAAACGAATGTAACCAAACCAAATATTGTGAAACTATCTGTTGAAAAAATTAAGCCCTACAAGTTTCTTGTGCGTTCTTCTTGTAGAGGTATCTTTCCGAACGCACGGTAGACTCAGTACTGTATCTTCATTGACGTACAAAAGTGTCAGATTATGACCTATTTGAATAAATCTGTTTGAGTTTGAGTTTGAGTTTAACATTTATCCAGCTTTGCCCCGCGGTTTTACCCGTGTAGTCTTCGTTCCCGTGAGAATCTTGGGACAAAAAGTACCTTATGTGTCAGGGTCTAAGTCTAAACCATCAACATACCATATTTCAGTCCAATCGGTTCAGTAGTTTTGGCGTGAAAGAGTAACAAACATCCACCCATCCTCACAAACTTTCGCATGTATAATATTACTAGCTGTGCCCCCTGGTTTTACCCGCGTAGTCTTCGTTCCCGTGGGAATATCGAGATAAAAAGTGCTTTTTTTGTTATTCAAGGGCCACCTCTAAGCCGCCATGATGTTTATGTTGTATGCGAAAACGTATTTTATTAAATGCAGACACAAAATTTCCAAAACTTATTTCTTCCCTGAGTGTGAGTTTTTAGGAGTGAATTATTCGGCGTATAAATATTATGCTTATAAAAATCACGCGTAAGTTAATTCATACTTTAAAATAGTATGCTTTACAATTACTATGCTTATAGTAATAGAAATACTTAAAAAAATGTGCCTAAAAAGTTACGCCAAATTAATATTGTGCGTAACTATTATTAGGATAAGTAAAAAAGTATGTCATGTTAAATTATAACATAACATTTTATCCAAAAGAAATAGGGAACCGTAGAGCTTGCGAATCATTATGACACCAAGACAGTCTTACTTAATTTTATAACTGTTAATTGTACTTTTATGAACCTGAAGGTAAATTAACTTACTTCACTTATAAATTTACTTTAAAATACAATGAAGTGTGTGTATAATCCACGGGATGAATATAAATTGTATCATTGTTAATTGCAGCCAGACATTTGTGAGAAGAACCGTACTGAATAACAAACAGATAGTTATCAGAGAGGAAGTAATAGCATGGAATTGTAATACATATTAAAATAAATTTTAATAACCCATTCTATAACACATAATATAGGTATATTTTATAAGGTACACAACTGCTTTATCCTGCAAAAACAATACTTATTAAGTAATTACGCTTGTTTTAGTAGTTATTGCATTTTTTTATTTGTTATTTTTTCCTGATCATTACTTTAAAGTATAGATATAATCTTAACTCTATTTATTCTTTGATTCTTTAGTTTTTTTTTTATTTGAATAGGTCAATCTTTATAAATCGGACAAATCAAATCAAAATGTTTGAAGAATGTAATGAAAGTGGAAGAAGCGAAAGTTGTATGTCAGGATCGTAGCAAGTGGAAAGAAATAGACTCTGTCTGTCTACCCCAACACAAACAAGGCGTGGCTGTATGTATGTTTTTTTATAAAACCGGGGAAAATGGATGCCTTTAAAATTATTGTTGACTGAGCAAGGTCCTAGAATAGAAACGAAAAATATAATCAGATTTACCTACAAAAATACTATTATAGTTGTAAGTATATGGGTATAAACATACATTCACGCCTTTTTCCCGAAGGGGTAGGCAGAGGTGTACCCAGGACTCAGTCCCATAGTAGATACACCCACATTTCGCCAGTATGTTATTGGTCCCATGTAATAGGGGGCGAGCCTATTGCCATCTACCGGGCACAGTTCCAGACTCCAGGCAGTTATTGAGATAATTCCCAATGGAAAAATCCAATATTTAACACTATGCCTGACCTGGGGATCGAACCCGGGACCTCTTGATTGGCAGTCGAGCATGCGCCCACTACGCCACCGAGGCAGTCATAATATACGATTTACGTATATGGGTATAATATACGATTATTAATTTTATAATGAAATAATTACCCATTTTCAAACGGTTTTATTTTAATTTGCCTGTTTTTGCGAGCGTGCAAAGCTGCTGTTCTTACACTAGTCTTTTACATCTTATTATACGTAAATTGGATAAAAAATATCACTTCTATATAATTTGTTCTTCATTACGATATATCCGTTGTCTCCGCGTTTTGTTTGGGATGCGATTTGAATAACTATTTACTGAGTGTTGCCCGTATTGTTTGTATTGCCATTAATCCGATACGGAAGTCGACACAATGCCAATAGGAGCCGTTTTAACATCGTTCGCCTGTTTATTGCGTATCGGTTCACTATGGGCTTTATGTTTATAGCGTATTGATTTCTATGGTATCTTATCAACGTCATGGTAATGGCAGATTGTAAGGGCACATTAATATCTATTGATACCAGAATACAGACTCTCTTCTTTTGTCTAATACAATATACCGTCAAATTATGAACAATAACGCCCATCAACGTAGTACTATACTAAAACAGCAAGTTAAACAGCTAGATACGAGTATTAGCGTTTCTTAGAAATATACCTCTGTTATGTAGGTCTTCACTTTACGCGATATGCTTTGCGTTTGTACTGAGAGTTTATTGGTGGTCCGCTACGTTTGATGGCTTGATAAAGAATGTCATTTATTCAGCAATATCAAAAGAATCAAAAGACTAATTCAACGCTTCATTTAATAACGAGCCAGCTAATCATGACTGTAGTAAGCTCGACGAAGGTTAATGTGCTCGGTAGGGATTGAGGTTGGTATGTTCGGCAAAGGACAGTTGACTCTCTCTTTCTCCAGTTGACAGACAGGCTACTGGTTGTATATCTCTATAACGAAAAAAATCTCTATATCTCTATAACGTTGTATATCTCTCAAGGTAATTAAAATTATAGTTTGTGGTATACATTTCAGGCATACTGCTCTCTCGCCATCTTTTGTATACGTTACGTTTGCTTCGTGCTACCGTGTTTTTACGTGACAATACGATGGCGATACGCAAGTTGATTCGAAAGTTTTCATGCTACCAAAATGAGTTCTATTCCTCAAAAGCTGCTCAAAAGAGCAGCGCCCGTAAATGGCGGATATGGGATTTTTCCTATACATTTTGCTGTCGTCGACAATACTAATGTTTTGACGCCAATCTTCCTGCTAGGGCTACAGATGTTTAAGAATACAGTCTCGGGAGTAATCACAGTGTTACTAAGAAAGTAAGCAAGCAAATATTTAAGATGGAGAGGCATTTGCAACAAAGAGAGTCATAAATAAATCAGAGCTCGTTCTGGAACTTTCCACTCGGCAAACGTTGAAAAAATTACTGCAACTGATATTTAGAAAATGCGAGATAAAGCTATCGTTAGTAGTTCTGATAAGCCAACACCCAAGGGAGTAAAACGGTATTTTGTTTCTTATGATAATTTACAGTGGCGCGGTGAGTTTTTTGTTTGAAGCTTTTCGCTTATATATATATACTAGTGGCCCGCCCCGGCTTCGCACGGGAGAAGTAGAAGTGAACGTTTTAACAGGAGTAAATTCGTGATACATTGTATTTTTGTAGGTATAAATAACCCTAATGGTTTACCCAGCGCACGCAAATTAATGACTATTTCTGTTACAGTGACCAAACCTTAACAGATGGAAACAATTTCCGAGGCCTATTTTGATGATATACCCCTAGTACATTATTTCTACCACCATTAATTTTCATACCGCATAAAAATATTGACTTCTTCGATTATTGTGACTAAACCAAAACAGACTGATATAATGTCCGTGGACTATTTTTTGTAGATAGTGATAATTACTACAAACCCCTAGCCCTAGAACATTACTTTATTTTACCATGAATAGTTTTCACCGCATGCATAATGTAATGACTGTTCGATAATTGTGACTAAACCAAAATAGTCCGTTCATTATTTTGTAGATATTGGTAAATACTACAAACCCCTAGTACATTACTTTATTCTACCACAAATAGATTTCCCAGCGCATGAAAGTTAATGACTGCTTCGATTATTGTGACTAAACCAAAATAGATGGATATAATTTCCGTAGACTATTTTGTAGATATTGATAAGTCTTACAAACCCCTAGTACATTACTTTAATCTACCACCAATAGTTTTCACACCGCATGAAAAATAATGACTGCTTCTATTATTGTGACTAAACCAAAATAGATGGATATAATGTCCGTTCACTATTTTGTACATATTGTTAAGTACTGCTAACCCCTAGTACATTACTTTATTCTACCACCAATACTTTTCACAGCGCATGCATATAATGACTGTTTCGATTATTGTGACTAAACCAAAATAGATGGATATAATGTCCGTGGACTATTTTGTGAATATTAGTAAGTACTACAAACCCCTAGTACATTATATTTTACTACCATTAATAGATTTCACAGCGCACGCAAGTTATTGAATATATTTGGTAATTATGTGACACCTTATTTCACAATATTGCAGATTTCTTGCGGATCCCTAATATTTTTCAAAACCTCGTAATATAGCCTATGTCACTCACACTGAATTAAGCTCTCCATAAGTAAAAGATTTTTTAAATCGGTCCAGTAGTTTCGGAACCTATTCGTTGCAAATAAAAAACAAAGTTTCTCACTTTATACTATGATATTGGTATTGGTAATAGATTGAATAATCTGGAGACATATACGGATTACGGAAACAGTGAAAACAGTTAGAAGAGCATTCATAATTCGATGTTGTTGCAACCCAGTTTAATAGAGCTATGATAAAGAGAAGCGAAATCATAAGCGACTGCCTCTATGGCGTAGAGGGTGCAAGCTCGATTGCCAATCAAGAGGTCCCGGGTTCGAAACCCAGGTCAAACAAAGTGATAAATATTGATTTTTTCCATTAGGAATTATCTCAATAACTGCCCGGAGTCTGGAACTGTGCCCGGTAGATGGCAATAGGCTCGTCCCCTATTACATGGGACCAATAACATACTGGCGAAATGTGGGTGTATCTACTGTGGGACTGAGTCCTGGGTACACCTCTGCCTACCCCTTCGGGAAAAAGGGCGTGAATGTATGTTTTTGTTATGTTTTTTTTAAAGTCATAAGCGTGTTTTTAATTATTTACAGGACGCCATCTATTATGCAATGTTGGAACTAAATTACCTAAAAATGTTGCTTTAGGGTAGTTATGTCTTGCAAGAAAATATTGAAATTTTTCTGTAGCGCCATCTAGTAAGCATTGTTGGAACTAAAATATTCATAAGAAACTTTAAAACTGTATTTTTCCACAAAAGAGCTGAAATTTTTGAAAACGCTGAAACACGTGTTTAATTATTTTCATTTTAGAATGTTTCTACAAAATTTGAAATTAATCGGCTGAAAAATGAAGTCTACTCCATACAAACTTTCAACCCCTATTTAATACACTTACTTAGGGGTAAAATTTTGAAAAATCCTTTCTTATTACTTGTCTGGACTGTAAAAATAATCTATTGTCAAAATTTCATCATCATCGGTCCAGTAGTTTTGGCTCTGGGTTGATGAGTCAGTCAGTCAGTCAGTCAGTGAATCACTTTCTCTCTTTATATAATAGTATAGATGAAGTATTTTATCTCATTATTTACTACTTACTAAAAGACACGGAATGAGTATAATGTGTGATGGTAATTACACTTTAAGTGACACACAGCTTGTGTTCCAGAATGGAAAATTAAAATGTTTATACTTTCCGGTATTGGTCTTAGGTACTTTTATTTATTTATTCAAAATGAGTTCGGCTACAGCCAATTACACTAATATAACTGATACAATTATTATATATAAAAATAGAATAAAAATTATGTCAAATTAAAAATTACAATACAGTTAGAATTCAATATTTACTAAATGTCGTTAAAATTGGAATAAAAAATAAAATGTACATTATTATGACCATAAACAGTATTAGAAGAACTTCTACATCCATCTATTTCACAAAATCCCAAGCAATCCGACGTAATGTCCTTCCATGCATCAAACAAATCACAACTTGGTTTTGGATCCTGCTTCAATTAATTAAACAATCTTTTTGGATGTAAAATGTTGGTAATGATGAATAATATAATAAAACTATAAAATAGCTATTATATAAACTATATTCAGATACACAATCCACAACTAACTTTACGGAGAGATCTCCGTAAAGTTAGAAGTTAGTAACATTTCATTCAAACTTGTTAGCCACTGAAACTCCCCAATCGGATGCCAAAACTAAATATTTTCCTGGAGTCAGTCCTAATTCTCCCCAACTCGCAACTAGCAAATGAGCAACAATACACCGTTGTTAGGCGCCAGTAAACAGCAAACAATCGTTCAGTGGACGACTCGGTAATATTCCGGATAGCACAGTTTGCCAACTGACCCCATGTCATAAAAATGAATATCAGGACACATGCATAAAGTTTATGATGCCACTGACCTCGCACAAACAGTTGCATTTTAAAATTGAACAAACATTATATCGCCAATTTTATTTGCGTTTCAAATCGTAAATACAAAATACATAGTTTTTGCGGAAATTCGTAACAATTCGTATCAAGAATTTTTTTTGATCAGAAAATAAAACCGATTAATTTTCGCATTTGCTAACACAAGACTTGGTACGTTTAAATTCATTGAAAGTCTCACAATAGATCGTAAAAGGTCGTGTTTGTATAAAACGTTTATTGTTTCTCTGCGAAATTAATTACTCGAGCGAGTACGTTCGATAGGAATCAAATGGCGCGTGAACATTATAGCATGAAAGCTGCCGGTTGTTCTGAGAATGAGCACGCATGTCTTATTGTAACATAGTTACTGTGTTTACTTTACAGTAGAAATTTGATGTTAATGTTTCACTAACATTGGGTATGTGGACCAAGAGCTAGATGCTGAATAGCCAATTTCTGTAGTGGTAGGCCTCTTATGCAGGGGGCCGCCTGGGGAAGTACCACACCTTTGCCAGTTTTTCATCCGCCAAGCAGTAATGTGCAAACATTACTGTGTTCCGGTATGAAGGGCAATGTTACCAGCGAAATTACTGGGCATGATGAGATTCAACAACTCATATCTCAGGGTGACAGGTGCAGTGCACTGCCGCGCAGAATTTGAATTTTAAAACACTGGGTGGCACTGTGTCTGATATGAGAGCAATCATGATGCTTACAATTAGGCACTTGATTTGCTCGTCTTGTCACTCACTATCATAAAAAAAAAAAAAAATTTCATCATCATCATCATCATCCTGTGTTGGTCCACTGCCACTTCAGCTTGCTTATTCTGTGAGCTGTGTCGGTGACTCTGGTTCTCTGTCTGAACACCTCGTTACGAATCCTATCTTTCAGATAAACTCCGAGCATAACTCTTTCCATAGCTCGCTAAGCGAGTTTCATCCTGTGAATTATTTCCACCGCGAGTGTCCACGTTTCGGCTCCGTAAGAAATTACAGCTGGGACGCACCGCTAAAATACCTTCTTCTTGAGGCTTTGGGGAATTGCTGACTGGAAGACTTTGCGAAGCTTTCTGAATGCTGCCCAGCTGTATTCGCCTGCTAGCTTCTCTCTCAAAGTTGTTCTTACCCAGCCGTATAATCTGTCCAAGGTAAGCATACTCCTGTACAATTTCGACAGGAGCGATAATTTTAAGGCAATTAGTATTACTCACTTTTTATAATAGTCATAATCATCATCATCATCATCACAGCCTCCTCTGGATCTGATAACCCATAGCCACCTTTTACGGCAACCATGGGTAGAGAAGGTAGAGAGAGATTATAATCGAACTTCGATTACCACTACACTTACTATAGTAGATTAGAAAACAATTTTACTCCAAAAACTCATAATATTATAGGAGACACGCTGAGTGTACGTTGTTACTACATAAAAAACTATTAAAAAGTCTAATTCCAAACCGTCGAAACTGTCCAAAGCCCTTGTTCAACTAAGCGGACAGTGTCACGCGATAAAAAGTTTCTGGAATTTTAATTATATGTCTAGTATAAAATAAAATGAAATTTCAAATTGATTTGAATACAATTTGAAAACTATGCCTTCTGGTTACCCAAAATTTAGTTTGTAGTAAGTTACTATGTAGTTTTAGTGTGATAAAGTTTGTTTCTTCTAATAAGATAATAATATTCAAACTTTCGCAAAGATAACACCAGCTGTGTCTCACGGTTGCACCCGCTGAATAGTATCATATTCTAAGTATGTATCAAAGGAAAATTCATCATATTTGGTTCAGCAATTAGTAGGTACTCTATAAGTTATTTCTGGGTCTATTCAATTATACCTACTAACATACAAAATTTAAGAACAATCGGTTCAGTAGTTTTAACGTGAAGAGGTAATAAACATAAACACATAGCTTCATACCGACAAACTCTATACTACGAATAGATGATCGAACATAAAAAAATCTAAATCATTTATTCGCAGGAATGTTGGTACAAAGGTTCTTAAATAGTCCAAATAATAATAATGCCAGTACATTCTACCTCCTAAAGGCGTGCGAAATACAGTAATTAATTATAAACAAAATTTTAAATCATTTAAACATTTTGATGTCATAATAATAATAATAATGTCAAAATTGTATGTCAAAATAGCGAATCAATAATTTAGCACAAAGCAATAATAGTAAAAAGGAATGATTCGAATGTCATAATAATTATAATTAACAAACTCTTTAAGACTTTATTCGTGAGAAAATCATTCACAGAATAGAAGCACTTCTCTAGCAGATACTTATGTAATGACTTTTTAAACATAATATAGTTTAAATCCTTCATTTCTTCTGGAAGTTTGTTGAAGATTTTACCTGCCATATAGTGAGCATTCCTTTGAATATATTTCTCTATATTCCTTTGAATCCTTTGAATATGCCATAGTTAGTCAGCAACACCGCGCTGTTTGGTACGGTGTTCACAAGATTCGGTGGTACAAGTTCGTGGTACGGCCGAACCATGTTCGATCGTCTATTTGTAGTATTAACATTTATAATATTATATAATATTAATGCCCACATTCCTACTTGTTAAATTTTTCATATAGATAATATTATGTAAATACCCTTAAAACGATAACAATAGGGTAGCACAAGCGTTTTCTGGTCAGTAAGTTTTTCATGGGTCAGTGAAGATCGTAATTGGATATAACACGAGGACTTTCTAATGTTAAGCTGTTAACCCATATTCGACGATATTAGCGTAAATGGTTATTGTCCTCGTACGGTATAAATAGGATTCTACCGATGAGATGATAATTTAGATTAGTTGGAATTATAAAATTTTAACTGTCCCTCGAGACAGGATATCAGGATATTAGTGTGTCAAAAGGGTTTATATTCGGAGAAACCAGGGAAATAAATACAAAACATCAATTTAGTATATAACATAAACATACATTCACGCCTTTTTCCCGAAGGGGTAGGCAGAGGTGTACCCAGGACTCAGTCCCATAGTAGATACACCCACATTTCGCCAATATGTTATTAGTCCCATGTAATAGGGGGCGAGCCTATTGCCATCTACCGGGCACAGTTCCATACTCCAGGCAGTTATTGAGATAATTCCTAATGGAAAAATCCAATATTTAACACTGCCTGACCTAGGGATCGAAACCGGGACCTCTTGATTGGCAGTCGAGCATGCGCCCTCTATGTATATAAGATTATGTCGAATTGCTAAGTGATCGCGTTTCCTGTTAAAAGTTTTTAATACAAGCTTATACAGAGTACAATAAATGAAAACGATGATGTTCACGGTGTCAGCAATAAATCTCGTGGTCCACGGTCACCTTTCCTTATTGACACGAAACTTAGCTTAAAGACAAATGTCTCCAGGAGAACTAGTGGGACTAGACTTGCTTAACCAATTTACAACTCAGAACTTGTTGCCTGCCGCCTAGTTTGGTATTCATTGTATACAAAATATGTGGGCTCAAGGAGTTAGCCTGGTGACTTTGGCCCTTTGTGCTTACGTTAGACTTACAGATTATGCAATGTTGCTGTAACCCTTTAAATAAGAGTATCTGCCAAATGACATTAATAAATTACACAGGACTACATAGTCCTTAGAACAAACTTCATGGAATATATCCTAAGTTGACGTAATAGCATAGAATAGAATAGAATAGAATAGAATAATACTTTATTGCATACCAAAAAAAGAAACAATTTTCAACAAAACAAAAGACACAATACAAAAGACACGGTAAACAATCGGCGGTCTTATTGCGTAAAGCAATTTCTTACAGACAACCTGGGGATGGAAAGGACAGTAAACATTTCAACGTCGGCGGTGTGCAATATAAAGGTATTTACATAGATAATGTAGCTACTTATATATATCTAATTAATACCTAATTACCTAGTAATACCTACCTAGTTTTAAAGCCTAATTTAGATTGATAAAATTTTCACCGTAAGTCGGCGTACTGTAACGTCGTGAGTGCGTAGCGTGCGTGGACATTTTTGCAAGTTTGTGACTTTACGGCATATGCATAGTTCTATATAAATTTAATAATCTGTTTGTCCTTATTCAAGCCCGGCTAAGAAATTCGTATATCAGTCACTAGAGGAAATCCTACATGTACGTTCTATTTGAACTAGTTCGTGCTTCACGGTACCCAGAACTAACTTCCTGCGAGTTAGTTAACCGTTTTCTCTCACTATTTTTCTACACGCTACGTTTGTAAAATCTTGTTAGTACCTTTTTAGTTTGAAAGAAATTGCCTGTGAACTTGTAATTGGATTTCATATAAGAAGAACCGATAAAATGGTGCAGATTGTTTCCTAGAAGGAACAATGGGTGCTAAATTAAGTTTTGTAATCAGGTCATCCTTCCATTACACGATAAAACGTATCGATTTTTCCAAATATAAATAATTCTAGCTGGAGGTTAGATTTCCATCCTTTTTCTCTCGCCCCATATTGCAATAATTTGGATTGACAGAGGTATGACATTTTGAAAGTAACATCATTTTCTGGAGCATTTCTGCGTCACTCAATGAGTTTCAGTTTCAAAATAGCAGCCATTTAATACCCCGTAAACCGAGGTATTATTACGGGGTATTGTAATATGATTTCTCATTCATTTTATCATTTTTCATTTAGTCATTTAGTCAATGACTAAAATGACTTGACTGGAAGTATAATGCGCGCAGTGAATCAGCTTGTCTATCCATAGTAATTGTGAAGAATTTGAATTGACTGCCTAGGTAGCTTAGTGGTCGCAAGCTCGACTGCCGATCATGAGGTATCGGGTTTGAATCCAGGTCAGACAAAGTGTTATTGGATTTTCTCAATAGGAATCTATGACTGGAGTCTGATTCCTATTGAGAAAATCCAAAACACTATTGCCTAAGGGCAATAGGAACGATTACATAGGGACTGGGTCCTGGTTACACTTCTACCTTTCGGGAAAAAGCGTGACGATATGTCGTATTATGAACAATTTGGTCGATTTGGTATTCCCAAAACAATAGGTATACATTTCGTGCATTCTCGTGACACTTCATAAATGAAACAAATACAATCCATTAATGATGAAAGGTCCATTGAATACACGAATTTGTTTCTATGTATCAAGCTGTCATGTCATACATGACATTTTTCCGAACATTGTCACTGAATTTTGCAAAACCGTAACACTAAGCTCGAAAACACAACATGTCGTGTTTTAGTCAATATAAGAAGGCACTTATGAACGTCCTAACCATAGAAATCTTAACAACGAGGTGCTTAAAAGAAATGCCAAAGTAACTAATTAGTATAGTTAGTTTAGTGGTTTCCATACATTCACAATAGTTCTTGCTCCTACTGGAAGCTGTCTTTAAGCTCATCTTAAAACAAAACCTATAGATGATTTCAAAGATGGACCCCGATAGGTGCTATAGGTAAAAGCTCAAAGGGTTCTCCATTCACGCCTATCAAAAGACTGGGTACAGCCCGTGTTTTCGAGCGACATAATAATATGGGACAACTTCCACACACTGTCATCTGGTTCCAAACTAGGAAGAGCCTGTACTATGGTAACCAGAAGACTGATATACATACTTATACTTATTACTTGATCTAGGTATATATATGCTTAAACACACTTAAATACAAAACGCTTATCACCACTACATAACTTTCCTGTCAGTACTACAAACGCATATTTACTTATTTAAACATAACAAACAGCGCCACATAAAGAATTCTGCACCTTGATTAGTTCTTAAACATTCACAAACGTAGCTTCAGGTGACTAATAAATCCATTGCGGGGACAGAATCACGCGGGTATGTGACTTCTATATATCTAGTAGGCACATTGATACTTAGATTTTTATGGTCCTAACAGAGCTATAGAGTTCAAAGAAACAAGTTTCTTTGTGTAGGTCTATTAAGCAAAATCTACTTTGTATACTGTATCGTTCATTCACTAATATTAGGTAAAGGTCTTTCACGTCTTTCCCAAGGCCGGTCAAAAATTGGTGCGGTTCAACGCCCACGTTTAGCGTGCTTAAACTTGTTTAAATTGTTTAAATATTTATAAGGTGTAAAGGCTTCGCAATTTATCTCAGTACCCTTCTTGCTTTGCTGATGCTTATTTTCAGTCCGATGTTTGAGAATAAAGATAGAAAGATGTACCTAAGATCGAAGTGCTACGAGACAAAAATATTATTCGCTCGTACGATCTTACTTTACTGACGTACGTGGACCTAATGGAACCTTATTTGAGCTTGGCATTTTGGAAAAGTCAGTACCTAATCTCTCGTTTTCTTTATATCAATGCAATCAACAAAGTCAATTATTATATTCGGAGGCAACAGGGTAATACAAAACATCGATTTGGTATATTTTTTTTATAGGATCGTGTCAAATTCTCATTGCTAGGATACGTTAAAAACAATCAACAGTTGCTTATATACATACAGCCCCCTTATTATTAATAGCAGTAGAAGTGTAGAAAGCATTTAATTGCTTAATGATATGTAGGGAGCAGTCGTTAGGTCATGTCGGAGGCCTCGCAGGAATCTTGGCGACCTGAAACTCTGACAATATGGGTTTGTCCACATAACTCATATGAATTGACTCGAGCAGTGTAATTGGGGTAACCCGTTCTGTTAGAGTATAAATTCAAATTATTATTATTATTAATGACTGCTGTCAAACGGCATACAAAAAATGACGTTTGACACAAAATTTACTGCTGTTGTTACGCGATTGCATGTTCTGTTCTGTATGTAGGTACATTGGTTTCAGCGTAAATGAAATCACATTGTTAGCTCGTTACATTTGTTTGGGACAAATTGAAATGTTTCCCATTAACTAACTCCAATTTGAATCCAATTTGAAGCTCGTATTCCTGATATCAATTTAATAGTGCCTACTCGCGTTAACGAATATTTGCATTTACTGCATAGAGGACATTTTCGTAATATTACTACTTAAGATTATGTTACCTACTGGTAACTCGTATACTAACTGTTGACTATAATAGGAATTGGTAAAATAAGTGGTGAAAAAGACTAAATTTTATATTTTTATAAATAATCGTTTAATATATGAAATAAGAAATGAGAAAAAAAAAATTACACACGGGCAGGATTCGAACCACGCACCCTCCGCACCATTCAGCGTGGTTGGCACTCGGTCTCATGTCGGTGAGTGAGTCACATAAATTGTTTCGAACGTTAATTCTAGAGCAAGTTGCATAAAAATAATTTACTTAAAATTACAAAATAATTTTAGTGGATATAATGTCCGTGAACTATTTTATAGATATATTGATAAGTACTACATACCACTAGTACATTACTTTATTCTACCTCCAATATTTTTACAGCGCATTGGCACTCGGTCTCATGTCGGTGAGTGAGTCACATAAATTGTTTCGAACGTTAATTCTAGAGCAAGTTGCATAAAAATAATTTACTTAAAATTACAAAATAATTTTAGTGGATATAATGTCCGTGAACTATTTTATAGATATATTGATAAGTACTACATACCACTAGTACATTACTTTATTCTACCTCCAATATTTTTACAGCGCATGCATATAATGTCTGTTTCGATTATTATGACTAAGCCAAAATAAATGGATAAAATGTCCGTGGACTATTTTGTAGATATTGATAAGTACTACAAACCCTTAGTACATTACTTTATTCTACCTCCAATACTTTTTACAGTGTATGCTGCAGACATTATGCATTACAGTGCATAATGTCTGTTTCGATTAGTGTGACTAAACCAAAATAGATGGATATAATATCCATAGAATAATTTGTAGATATTGGTAAGTACTACAAACCCGTAGTACATTATTTTATTCTACCATCAATAGATTTCACAGCGCACACAAATTAATGAATATATTATTTGGTAATTATATGAAACCCCTTGGTTCACAATATTGCAGTTTCGTTGGATTGTTCCACTATGCCCCACCAAGTTACGGATCCCTAGTGTTTTTCCAAATCTCATATAGCCTATGACACTCACATTGAATTCAGCTTTCCATAAATGAAATAAATCGGTCAAGTAGTTTCGGGGCCTATTCGTTACAAACAAAAAACAAATAAACAAAGTTCATTATCATTATATATATTACTCATTATAATATTAGTATATAATAGACGAGTATCATTACATCAATTTATCTTCCTGATTTAATAGAATTTGATTGAAAAGCTATTTTTTGAGGCTTAACTATGAATTATTATAAATATGTTAGAAACACGTTAAAAATAATAGCATTTCTAGAATGAATGCTAGTCAATATCTCATGCAGTGAATTCTTGCCATTGAGCTGATCCAATGAAGTGTGAACATGGATAACACGAATGCTTTCAAGTACGTAGGTTTGCCGTGCCTAGACATTCCCTTTGATTTGGAGTAAAATTATTGATAATGTTGCTTTTATTGAATTATTTTCAAATTCAAAGTAATAAAATGTATTATAATAGACTTAAAATTAAATACCTAACAATTTTACAACCCACCTAAATCTACAAGAAAAATTATGGACAACAGTATGGACAATACAAATGAAGCAAGAAGCAACTTTCTGAAACATGGGTTTTGTGGCCAACCCATAATCCAACTGTCAGACTTATTATATATTTACAGGGCAAGTACATTTATATAAAAACGGCAAACACTACTTAATATGTACCTTAACTAAATACTTCTAAGATAAACTATATATTATAGTCTATAAAAAAATCAAGATTCTGTACACAAGATTCTCGTGGCATTCCCTCGTTGGATTGAAATGTTTACTAAGTACGTTAGGCCAGAAAAACGCCCAGCATTTTGGTGAAACTTTGCCTTGACCAAGCTCATATAGATACTTAGATTTTTTTAAAGTGAGGTGAGCTTCCATTCCCCACGGTCCAAAGTCTCGACTCCAAACGGTATGCTATGTAAACAGTAAGTATACTCGTTAAAGAGTTAACTCGGTATTTCAAAGGATGTCGGTAACCCCGGAATGACAATAGCCGCCGTCGGTGCATAAGATTAACCTCGCATAAAACGGCGTCAAGTATCGGGTTTCACTTAACGGCTGCATTTTATGTTTATACTTTAAAGCAGAATAAAGAGCGGAACATGTATTTAAACTTTTGAAAAGTGAGAAAATAAATACCCGTAATATTCAACCAATATTCAACCTATAAGAGCTCGTAATTAAAACCGTACACATATATTACAAGATATGAGGGACTCCTTGAGTAATAAATTGAGTTGAATAAGAATGGTTTTAATATAGTAGAATAGTGAATAAGTTATGCAAAAAAAATACCGATCTACATACATAATATTTATTAGTTCAATGAAGCAAATTATCAATGGAGAAATGTATATTGGATCAGTGCTTGCAAAATTTCTAGGAAAACATATCGCGGGCTAAAGTTTTTTACCAAGACAACCTGTTAATAAAGAATTATTCCCTAAACTTGGATCAGCGAGCGCTGTGCTTCCTGTTTTTTTCCAAACTTTTCATATGAAGATGCTGGAAAATAACGAAAATCGGCCAAGGCATATCGCTGTCTATTCTCACTTCACTTAACCGTTCTTTGAAATTTGTTTGTTACTTGGGATTCATTATTGCTCATACTTTGAGAGAGAAAGGCCATAAAATATTCGAACTAATTAAAACAACTCAAAACCCAAAAATAAAATAATAATTTACAAAATGCCAAAAACACTATCTTAATAAATATTAGTAACAGGGAACGAGCAGTTGTAATTTAAATACTTCCCTATACTTTACTTATAAAAACAGATAACCTTTATTCATCATTTAAATCCACTGCTTGGGCTCATAACTTTGACTCCAACCAGGTCTGAAAATATTTTTCTATTCAAAACTTACGCAAGTTAACGTAACTTTGAATTTCTATTGGTTCGAACTTATAAGTAACTTTTTGCTTTTTCCGATATTCCAGTTTCATTTTCCAATGCATTTTATTATCTACTTCTGTTTCTCTTTGTAATTAAAGTCATTTTTACCAAAGATCAAGGTAGTAGATAAGTTGACAATTAAATAGAAGTTCCAAGGAATGGATGTGTCATACTTTCATACATATATGACAGAAAATATGTATAATTTTATTTTGTACTTAGACGTACAATGTATTCTACACAAGACCTTACGTTTCTCTCATAAGATGTACACACACGTTTCAGGAGACCACTTAAATAGTTTTTCCTGCGAGATAAGGCTTTAGAGCGGCTATAAATAAAATTACTTGAAGTATATTCAGAAGATCTCAAGTTTCTTTATAAATGTTGCTCATTTGTAGCGAGTCAGTGCGAGCGTGATTAAGGTGCTAAATGAGAGGCAGTGGAGTTGAAATCTTCAACAAGCGTGTTGTGTTCAAATTACACGTGGTATTTTAGCCAAAATGTTTGCTTTATATGAACATTTCAAGAACAGTGAAAACAAGTCAAAATTTCGATATCAATTTGTTAATATTTATTGGCTATTGTAGTTGATAGAATTAATATAAATTCGTATCTTACATTTTCTATGTTATTCAACATATATATTATAATATTAAGATTCTTTGATATTATTAATTATACTAAAAGATTTAAATAGTTACTTACTTTGCAAGCTTGTTACTTGCTTTGTTAGGGCTCCTATTCCAATTACCAAGTAGTAGGTAAATAAATAAATAAATTTTAATTGAGTACCTATTTAGCTTAGTTACAAATCAAAAAATAAGACTGCCTATAAATAAATATGTAATATTATTTATACTTAAAAAAAATCCAAAACCAAAATCGTGGACGCTGGTGTAAAAGCTGCCAGATTGAAGTGGAATTGGGCGGGACATAACTGCTGCATGTCTGGTGAGCGATGGGCCAGAAGCATCACGCTATTATGGACCCCACAGCGAGTCAGACGTCGCGGTAGGCCCAGACGGAGATGGCTTGACGAACTGGACATATTTTGCAATTGTTGGACTACCATAGCACTGAACCGGGATGAATGGAGAGAGTGAAGGGAGGCCTTTGCCCAGCAGTGGGACAAACCAGGCTGATAATAATAATAATTATTATTATTATAAATACTACTACTCTACTCAAAATAAAAAGAAGTTGTTTTCTATTTCATATTACCTCTTTTATTCAAAGGGGATGTATAAAATTATTAATAAGTAGACGGCAACGTAATTTTATTGTAAACGTAAATTTTTAAGATGATTTAAGCTCTTTGTCATTGTTATAGTTTTCAATCTGAGGCGCCTTTATGGTAATTTTATAAATCCGAAAAAATATAGCGACTATGTCGCGGAAAATATACGGCATATTTTATTACTTCCGGGGAAGTAACAGGGCCTATAAAATGCGGTGTGGGGCTGTTTTCTTTAGAGATTTAATATTGAGTGCGATGCGCCTAGAAATATTAAATTTCAAAGCCTGTTTAAGTAATTTAGTGTCCGGTACGCAGAGAGATTAATGACTGCAGGATGAAATGGAAACAGGTGTGGACCAGTATTTCTACTTTTATTTTTCGTTGGAGACAGAAAATGTTCCTCATAATGTTGCTTACAAGTTGTTTTGGGTCACTACACAAGTTTCATAAGACTTTGGGTCGTGGACGCAAAAGTTTAAGAAAATGTTTGGGCGAAACGTTTTCAAGGTTCGTTAAATTATTCTTCGCTCAAATAGATTTTATTTTGTGCTTGTTAGCAATAGATAATGATGTATCGTACTTTATTACTTACCAACCTTCTAAACTGCTTATTAATAGAAGTTTAGGTAGACATTTTTTTTTATTCCCTCGGTGCCTCGGTGGCGTAGTGGGCGCAAGCTCGACTGCCGATCAGGTGGTCCCGGGTTCGATCCCCAGGTCAGGCAAAGTGTTAAATATTTGATTTTTTAATTTGGAATTACCTCAATAACTGCCTGAAGTCTGGAACAGTGCCCAGTAGATGGCAATAGGCTCGCTTCTATATTACATGGGACCAATAACATACTGGCGAAATGTGGGTATGCCTACTATGAGTCCTGGGTACACCTCTGTCTACCCGTGATTGTTTGTTATGTTATTATTTATTCTCTATATAAATATATAAAATCAAAGTACCGACTGACTGACGATGTGTTCTAGAGAGCAAATAGGTTTCCATTGTGATGTAGGAGTAAGAAAGAAATTTCCGATATTCCCACGGGAACGGTGACTGCGCAGGTAAAACCACGGAGTCAGGTAAACGTCACGCAATATTTAAATCAGCTATAGCTTCAATTCAAGGGTCAATTAAATGTTTTACAGTAGCTTTGAAAATACATAACTTCTCATTATAAAATTATAATTCAAAAACTTTTCTGTGGCATTTTGCAAGAAATGATTGCGCGAGCAAACCGTAATTATATTAACTAATATTATTAATCTTCGTGATCTCAGCTTTCAAAAACGTGATCAAAATTAATGTGTAGAAAGGCAAAATAATTAACGTTTAACATTCTGTAATTTTTTTTTGTCCTTTTTGGTTATGATTAAAACCCTCTGCCAATATTTTTTTGTATTTGAGAGCACAATCATAATGAAAAATGAAATCTTAATTTGTTAAGGGTACATTTAAAGACGCGCCATGGCGACTTTGCGATGGGTAAAGGGTAGTGCAAGGGTAAAGAAAGATCTTAAGAATATTTATTTTGGCATATGTCGGAGTACTTATCTGAGCTGGATGGCTAGGCCACATGACGACGTCTTACTGCGACGGCCTTGGAGTTAGAATGAAGCCTTTTTATGCAGTAAAAATTTGCACGTATGATGTTCAAGAGATCCACATACTAACATTATGTCACGTGAAAAAAACCACCAAGACCATGACTACTTAGCGCCTGGCATGTGTCAACAAGTATCAAGCAAGTACAATGTACAATCCACTTGAATTTAAATTCTCATGTATCATAACATACAATCACACCTTTTTCCCGAAGTGATAGGCCGAAGTGTAACTCAGGGCTCTGTCCCATCGTCGGTGCACCCAAATTTTATTGGTCCCATGTAATAGGGGGCGAGCCTATTGCCATCTACCGGGTACTGTTCCAGAGATTCCAGGCAGTTATTGATATAATTCCTAATGGAAAAATCCGATATTTAACACTTTGCCTGACCTGGGGATCGAACCCGGGACCTCATGAACGGCCAGCGAGGCACTCTAACGCAATTTATTATTAACAATAAAGGAGCCTAATCGGCTTGTACATTGTACATGACGAAGCAAATAGGTTCCTTTCTTTTTCTGTTTGTAATTGAATAACTTCTAAATTTCACAGAGAATTTACCATCTAAGGTAAACAATATCTGACATAAAACTCAGGAACCTACTTACCTATAAACAGCAAGGCACCTACTTATAAAGTTTTTATATCGATGAGAAGACGGGCACGTGTAACGGATGATACATTATCAAAGCATAATAATATTATCTATCTACTCATTTATTTTATGTGATCAAAGCAAGACTGATCACTCGTATAATATAATGATAATAAGATATAATAATCGTAAGACTAGTCACGCTTAGACGGCAAGCGCAGCGTAGGACGTACACCCATAAGGTGGGCAGATGATCTACTACGTGTGTGCCAGAAGGATGCATAAATCTCTGAATAAGACGGTACGTACTGAAAAACTACTAAGTGCAAGGTTAACCGAGCGCAGCACATGCTGAACACAAGCCGATTACCACAACCCCTGTTTGAATATCATTATACTTACTAGATGTAATTTCGTGGTTTATTAAGGTCGGGTAATAAAAGTTTTTTTTCTTTCTTTCTTTAAATATAGCAGAAACATGCTGGAGGCAAGTCGCTTACAACAAGACTTGATAGATGGAAATCTGTGGGGAGATTGGAACATGCTGGATGCAAGACGCTTATAACAGGACTTAATAGATGAAAACCGATGGTTGAATATGTCCTGCAGACTTCCAATAGCTGAGATGATTAGCAGACGATGTTTAGACCTGTCCTCGATCTCTGCGTTATGGTTATAAAAGGTTATCTCAGGTTTTATCATTTACGATAACCTCGGCGCGGCGTACCAATAGCAAATAATAGTAACTATTACCCTATAGTCCCAACAACAGGCATAATTTATTGTTGTAACACCCGGGGGCTTTAGTGGGTAATGTGGGAATCCCACATCACCACTTCACGCTCTCAGAATGTGGGGCAGTATGTGTAAAGCATTACCCTGGGTAAAAAAAAGTAAATGATCTTAAATGTAGTTATTTATCAATGAAATAAAGGATGTTATTTAATGATACGTACCTATCCTAAAGCACATTTAAGCAAGATTTGCGTGAAATATTCTCGGTTGCTCCCATATTTATCATCGTAGCTTCCTTCCCACGGGACATTACGGTAAACAAGTGTCTGTTACAAATAAAAATAGAACTTCCCTAATGAGCTCCTTAATGAATATTCATAGAGAATCCTTCTTACGGCTTCTCATAATATTACCATAATATCAGCCAGGAGTTTAGAGACACTTTCAAAATGGATTCTATCGATTAACCTTTTTTGAATTCGAAAAGTTAATTACAAATTAATCAAAATTGGATTTAAAAAAAATTTATACGCTTGTTATCGTAACTTTAAAATGAGTAAAATGTAATTAGAGTTTTGGTTTTAATACAGAGCTTTTAAGCACCCGAAGGACTGAAGCGAGGGGTGTTCGTAATACGTTTCACGTGGCGGGAATCTGTGTGTCTGTCTATGGCATCGTAACTCCTAAATAAATAAACCAATTTAGATGCGGTTTCAATTTGGTTAAAAGTTGACGCAATTTAAAATATTTTAGCTTTGTTTAATGAAAATCAGTTCAATCGTTTGAAGACTATCAGCTCTTTTCTAGCGGCTGAAAGGATAGAAGCAACTTCCAGTGGTCTGATCGATTCGAAGTTTGGTCTCCTGTTAAATTATCAATATTACAACGACATGGTGACTAGCGAGAGTTAAAAATATAAAGGCGCATTGTGAACTAATTCAAAAACAATGTTCCTCAATTAAGTTGCAGCAAACTATCTTCCTACAATGGATTACTCTTTTCTCTGAGCTACAATAATTAGTCCGCGTCTCGAGTTACCTACGTAATTACGTACCTCTTGATTTATTGACTAGCGAATTAATTGCACTAGAGAACTCTGGCGACAGCTAAGATATTGCCTAATATCGTGTCATATGATGCGTTAACAAGTTTTTTTAGATTGCAATACGATTAACATTTTAATAGTTTCTACTGCGGCTGGAGGTTGTGCAAAAGAATTGAAATTGTTGATAGAAATTTGATAAATGATAATTAAAGAGGATGGTACAGAGATCCAAACTTTAATACGGACTACTGATACAAGAACAGTTCCTGTCAATTCCAAGCAGTTTACTTGCAAATATTCAGCTTGGAGCACCTTTGGATCATTCGTTCACCTTAAATAACCTAACATACAATCACGCCTTTTTCACGAAGGGGTAGGCAGAGGTGTACCCAGGACTCAGTCCCATAGTAGGTAGACCCACGTTTCGCTAGTATAACACATAACGCCAAGGGGCGAGCCTATTGCCATGCAGACTCGACCACAACTCGAAGTAGTAGTTATTGAGAGATTACTAACAGATACTGACTGCTGCCTCCTGACACACAGTTTCTAACTAGTTCGGGAGTCTATGGATACATTTAAGTGGATGTAACATTTTTATGTCAATAAAGAAAGATTATTATTATACTTTGCCTAACCTGGGGATCGAACACAGGACCTCATGATCGAGCTTGCGCCTACTACGCCACCGAGGCAGTCACCTTATACCTAACATTACCTACACCTTCTAGTTAATCTTCCATGTCCATAAATAGAAAGCCACTTTGCGCGGTTTGCTCACCGTCAGCATCCACCGTGAGCCTACGATTCTGACCAGAGTTGTCTGTTCGGTTAGTAACAGTAGCAGGCTGATTAAGCTTTGTTTAATGCATAAAGATCAAAACATCTTTGACGATAATATCATATCTCAAATTCACCTCCAGTCAATATTATATTACCTACTATCTGAATCTATTGGGAATCTATCGTTCCCATTATCCTTTCACGCCTAATTAAGTTTGTCCCACGATAATATGTCAACATGTCGAATGTCGCAATATACATCAAATAATTGGATACTTGCTCATATATAACACAGACTGAAACGGATTATCGATATCAAACTTGTTTGGTGATGAATAATCACCCTAATGAACCTGATAATTATGAACAAGTTGGGTATTGGATCATCGCTCGTTACGTAAACTGATTAAACTTCACCAAAACTTAATACTTTGTAGTCTATTGACTTATATAAATATTTAGCAAAGAGAAACATGAAAAATTTTAGTAAGTTTTAAAGGTGTTCCTGGAAAGTTTTGACACCATGAGATCACTTTGAGGTGTAAGGGACATACTTCAGACCAAGGATAATTTCATATACTATTTCATTATAACATTAAATAACATCACGCCTTTTCCCTGAAGGGGTAGGCAGTGTTCCCAGCCCGCCTAGCATGGCACGGGGATAACTAATTTTCCTCGTTTTATGTCTCTTTCGCGCCCGAAAATTGCATATCTGCTATCACGTTCTAACCCCCTGGGACTTCGTATTCCCTGGTCACTGTGCTAGCAGGGTAGGAGCCAGTCCCATAGTAGGTACACCCACACTTATGTTATGTTTGTGTGCTAACTATGTTCAAGTCCCAAGCTCGCCTTCTATGATAAGAAGGCGAGCCTATGGACAAAGGACACCAACCGGGCATAAAACCAGACTCCAGCCTGTTACTGAGAAAACTTCTCATGGAAAAATCCAATTAAACTTTTGCCTGACCCGGGAATCGAACCCAGAACCTGATGCTCAACAGTTGCGCTTGCAACGACGCCACCGAGGCAGTAACATTATTGTAATTCAAGGCAAAATTTTCTCATGTTCGCTCTGACGATCTAAAGCTCGCATTGTCCTGGTCGGTCAGATTAAAAATATAGTGGCTGAAGCACACTTTTTGCTTCGCTTGTTGGTACTCTGAATACTATTTTTGCGCTACATCTGGCTTGAAGTAAGGTAGACGTTTCTACTCCGGGTTATGTTAGGAACGACTGTATTTTCGGCTCCATTCGCGCCAGGTGAAATAGCCACGTAGATATATTACAAATGTCGAAGGATAATTTAGAAATGCGGCCTTAGAAAGGCCCCCTCACGCGTTGTTCGCAGTAGTTGGAATACTTGGAAAAGGTCTCACGGCTCCCACGGGGTGAAAGGTGGCCTTATTATATAGCCGGGAACCACACGGCCAGGCACAAGGCCAACAGCATAGGTAATTTAAAAAAAACGAATGATCTCTGATGGTGGTGATGAATGCGCTAGGGAAAAAACGAGTTTGTTTAGTTCGTAGGCTTAGTTTGTAGTAATTCTGTTTTCTAAGTGGCTTTTTCTCGGGTTGTATACCCAGGTCTATCATGCACTTGTACGTATGAGCATGTCTATTTAATCTGCCTGGATGCTATAAGTATTACATGTAGCGTTATTAAAATATGTACCAATTTCAGTAACCATTTTGACAGGAACTGTGTATGTATATATTGTAAATGATTAAATATATTTTCCTAAGAAACCTAATTTAATTACCATTACATTTTTGTGACCTTATCCTAATCCGCCAAAGTTGTTATAAGTACTTATACTCATAGAACGCTCTATTATCTTGTAGAATTATACTTATTTAAGCTCTAGGGCCTATTAAAAAACAACCGTTTCAAGTTCGGAGTCGTAACTCATCCTAAAACAACAAGGATTGTATCCGTTTTAGAGCTTAATTGGTAGTTGAATAATTGACACGCAATTTAAATGTCTAAGCGATTAAAGGCCTGATGCAGTGCCGGCCGCCTGTAAACATGGTAGGCTTTGTGGATGCACTACCTCTTTGTTAGCTAGGCACTTTAGTGAGGCCAGAAATTTACAGACACGGCTAGGAAATGAAACTGTATGGGACCAATAAAGTTTAGTACATACCTACCCGATTTTTTAAATTATAATATCGTTGAGATACAAAAAATGATACAATGACTAAAAAAACAATTATTAGTAAAAATTATGAATAATAATCACAAAATGCAAGAAACGTCAAAAAAGGTAGGATTTTTCGGTACATAGTAGGTAGCTAAATTGATCGATCCCGTATGGTCAACTAAAATATGAATGTATTCTGTTTATACCGATATTAGCCTATATACCTATATACCTTAATTCGTAGTTAATTAGCTATATCAGTATCTACACTTTCACATTTATAAAATTAGTGATACTAAATTCTCCTTATAGGTTTGATTTAATTTTTTTCTCTATAAGTATTTTTCCGAACGCACGGTAGACTCAGTACTGTTTATCTTCATTGACGTACAAAAGTGTCAGATTATGACCTATTTGAATAAATCGGTTTTGAGTTTGAGTTTGAGTTTGATAGCTTTATTTTTGACTGAATTGAACGTTTATACATATAATAAACAGAGCAATATATAAAGCTATTTTCGGCAACAGTATTTTATACCACGATATGTTATTGCATCAGTGTACTGGCTCAGAGTAATTTTTCAGCACAAACCCCGATAAAAAACCTATAAATTTTCTAGTATCCGTTTAACTCAAATCCGTCGGCGATATCCGCATGGAAATAGAGAGAGGAAAATGAACGTACCAAAAAGTGTATTTACTTTAATCCTGCTATGAAGAGTGGGGACTGTGCTATCAGAACAGAACAGAGATCTAAACTTTATAGTTATGGAAAACAAAATTGTATTACTAACGACCAGCATAGATACTTCTAGATGAGACTATGTCATTTTTATGTTAATATTATATACTTACCCACTTACTTTTCATGATTAATGACTAAGGTTTGTTTCAAATACTTACATTACTGATTAAACAAATTATTCGTTGTAGCATAGTCATAATATACTCGTATGGTATACTAGTGTAAGCATAGCGACTTTGCACGCTCGCAATGATAAAATATGGGAGTTTATATAAAAATTTTGACGCCCTTTTTGAACTCCTTAGAATGTGAATTTTCAAAAATCCTTTCTTAGCACACGTCCAGATGACAGAACGAGAAGAACCTACATTCCAAGTTTCAAGTCTCTAGGATCAGTGGTTTTGGCTCTGCAATGCTCTGCTGTTAGTGAGTCATTTAGGATTTTATAATGTATCATCATCATCATGCAGCCGTTGAAAGTCCACTGCTGAACATAAGCCTCCCCCATAAGGGGGGTTGTTGCCAATACTCGCCACGCTTGGCAGGCGGGTTGGCGAGCGCAGTTTGATGGTTTTACGCAGAGGACGCTGCTGCCCGTCCGCTGGTTCTCATAACCCTTAGCCGGCTCTTACGGCAACCACAGGGAGAGAGGGTGAGGTACTATTCTAAAGCCGGTAACCCCACGGCCATAATTATAATGTATAGTGATAGTGATTATAATATTTTTATTATAATTTGGTTATTGAAACCACTAAGCTATTTACATATTATATGCTATACCTTTAGAATGTAGTTTTGACATAATTGTAGTATTATGATTAACTGCATAATTCCTGTTACTTCATTCCTTTACGAATTTCGGGAATTACTTTCTTATTCCTTATCTACATCATAATTGGTTTTTTTTTTGCAAAATTTCAGTTCTCTAATGTCCAAGGGATGAGGCTGGGCGTTGATGAGTAGGTGTGTCAGTAAAGCAGTTCTTTTTTTTTATTGTGAGTTTCTACAGAATCCCCAGACTAAATCCGGGTATTTATTATAAATATTTGCTTATGTTAATAAACTTATGAACCTATGATATAGTGTTAGTACTTAATTATCAATGATATGAGTACAAAGCGTATCATTAGTACCAATACATAAAGAAAAAAGCATTTCGGGACTATACTTTTATACTATGTGTTAAAAAATGTGTGGAAGTTGTACCATATTATACAAAAAATAAAATAGTGTTGTAATACATAAAGGGGTCTATACCCGTCAAATTGAACGACTTTCAATAGAAAGAATTGCGAAGTTCGCCTTCCAATACGAAATGGATCAGCTGATCAGCAAATTTGTACGAGGAACCAATTTTTTTTTGTGAATCTTGGGAATCATTCTTTTGCAAGTAGTTGAGGGTCACTGGTAGATGCACCTCCTTAAGTATTATTACACCTTTTTGTAACACGTTGTTATACCTATAATTATAGAGATTGATATATCAATCTATTCAGTTAAAGTTTCATTATCAGTAAACAAGACTAAAATTAACAGTAAAAAAAAAAAAAAAAAAACAAGACTAACTAGCACCATCATATTTTCACCGGCGTTGGCAAGACTGGACAAAGTTTTATAAAGGAACGAGGTCTTGCTTTGACCGAGCGAGGAATGCTTTCACACCGAAGAAATAGGAATAAAAATGCTTCAAAGTCTGAGCTATAGGGCGTACTCGATAAAAATTCTTATATTACTTGTAAACTTTCTTCATTTAATTTCCTTGATATTTGTGAGAGAAGTCGTGTTAATGTTTATAAAAGTTAAATAAACTAGATGTAATGCCGGTTTTACCAACGACAATAACAAAGATATACATAATATATTCTAGATTTCACCATGAGATGGAAGTGGCAGGTGGAGGGTGGTGGAGTCTCTTGCAATAGCCCGGTGACCATACATCTAGAAATCTAGTATAGCCAAATCAAGTAGTTCCATCCATTCACAATAGTCCTTGTATCTAGTGGGGGCTGTCTTTGAGCTCATCTTCTGTAAATGGTTTTAGTTCCTGATAGGTGCTATTTCCATTAACTTTAGATTGAAAGCTCAAAGGGGCCTATATGCACGTTGGACTTTAAAAAATGGTCTCCGTGTGTGCCTAATAAAAGACTAGTATAGTCCATATTTGTTTTTTAAGCATTTCTCAGGCAAAAATCAAAACCTATCACAATCCATGTATACCCTTTCCCACCCCCTACTCCTCCTATCATGCCCTATCCGTCCAGACTGGTTGCCTGGAAGAGATCGCTTAAAGCGATAAGGCCGCCCATTGTTGACCAATAAGAATAATTTAATTTGTAAGTTGATTGTATTCAGTGTACCTTGGTCATAATAAAGAGTATTCTATTCTATTCTATTCTATTCCATTCAAATTCCCCTCACTCGTAAACCATTTACGCAAATGACAATGGACAATACTCATTTTCGATTAACTCCTGTTTCACGCTGTCCCAAAATCCATTGTGAGGTATAAAAAGTAATTAAGTTCTCGACGTTCCGCATACAGGTTGATCAAGCTTTAAAAAGCGACGTCGATCTATAAGCAGATGAGATGGTAATGACGTCAGGCTACCGCCGACCAAAGGGGAATACTCGATATTCTAATGCGGGGTAATAAAAGTTGGGTATTAGCATCGGAAAAGCTCGATCTACGTTCCTGAGCTGACTTTTGTGTACTTTTATATCATAGTAAGATAGTTTGTTGGTGTTTAGATCGGCACTGTGCATAATATTATCTCTATCTCTTCAATCGGTCCCTCAGTGTTGAGGATCGTGACTCCGTTCCCAATACTTTCTCGAGATTGTCTTTCTCCACTGGCCCCGATCTTCGGCTTTGTGGAGTGCTTCGCTGACGGATATTTCCAGCTGTTGTGAAACCTGGTCAGACCATCGTTTCGGGCTTCGCCCTCTAGGCCTCTTCCCCTCTACTTTGCCTGTAACAATTAGTCTTTCCAGGTTATCGCCGTTTCTGCACGCAATATGGCCGAAATAGCGCAGCACTCGTTGCAGGCATACGGATGACAGCCTATTGTCTTCTTCAAACTTCAGCTCTTTGAGGATGGACACATTAGTTCGAAATGCTGTCCATGGAATCCGCAGCATTCGCCGCCAGCACCACATTTCGAATGCATCAATTCTGTGTCTGTCCGCGGCCTTTAGGGTCCATGCTTCGGAGCCGTAGAGAAAGATGGAAAAGACCAGTGTGCGAACTATGCGAATTTTTGTTCGTCGCTTGATGTTACTGTCTTTCCAAATTCTACTTAGCTGAGTCATAGCTGTTCTTGCCATTCAAATGCGCCGACGGATTTCAGGCTCGCAGTTTCCCTTGTTGTTAATAAGGGATCCAAGGTAAGTAAACTGTTCGACCGTTTCGTAGTTCTTCAAGATATCTGAGCGCTGAATTGATGAAAACCTGTCGACGTACATCAGCTTGGTTTTATTGGTGTTAATAGCTAGCCCCATTACGTTACTGACAGTTTCCAACCGATGTAATAACTTTTCCATTTCATCCTCTGTGGAGGCAAACAAAGTAGTGTCGTCAGCGTATCGGAGATTGGAGATTTTAAAACCACCAATCTTGATACCTCCATCCCATAAGCATAATATTATAAATAGACTTTATTGTGTTAGTATCGATAAGAAGCCTAAAATTCCTATAGGTATTATTTACCTGTAAGTAAAATAATAATAATAATATAATAAATGTGGGACAACTTCCACAAACGGTCAGCTGGTCCCAAACTAGGCTGGAAGCCTGTACCCAGATGACTGATATACATGCTTATATACGCTTATAACACCCAGAAACAGATCAAACAGACATGTTCATGCACAAAAATGTTTGACCTGGCCGGGGATCGGACCGGGGGTCTGCGGCACAGAAAGCAGGGTTACTACCATCTGAGCCAACGAGGCTGTCAAATATAAGTAAAATACTTAAGTGAAAAGCCAGGAATACTTTAAATGAATCTGAAAAATAATTGCAATGAAAAAGACAAAGGTGTGGTACTTCCCCAGGCGGTCCCCTGCAAAAGAGGCCTACCACTACAAAAACTGCTATGAAATTACTGAGCAGTATATTATGTATGTAAAATAAGGCAGAAAAGCATGTTATGTGTACGTCGTACGTGCGCTTATGTGTTACTCCTGAGTAACACACACTAGAGCAGAAAAACGCAGGGCACAAAAATCGAATGTTTAAAAGTTGCGTTGTCAAAAAATATAAATACTATTTTAACCAAATCTCTTATGATCATTCACAAGTCGGGTAGTAAACTTTTACAGGGAAAGTTACTTTCCCTCTTTACAGCTATGTGGTGCTGCGAGAGGCTTAACCCCAAGTTAGACCGAGACCCAACTCGTCATGAATACCTTACTTCGGCTTTATGTCGGTATTATTAAAAAGAAAACAGTTTGAGGGCTCAGACGATATTTTTAAGGACCCTATTTCGCTGTCCAGATAAGCTTTTCTTATTTTTATAAACAGCGACAATGTGGCATAAAAATATTTATTTTTGTATTTAGCGGGGTATGAAAAGTTTTGAGAAAACAAGAATATTTATTATTTATTTAATTATATATCAGCACACCGCACGGACAAACAAAATACTAGAGTAGCATTTTCTACCAGTACACAGACTAGTAAATTTGCTTAAAACCATTATAACCAGATTAAAAGTTTCCTACAAAATATGCTGTATAGTTTTTAAAAGAGTGACAGTTTATTTAATAATAATAATAATAATAGTTTATGTCTCAAAAGGGTAGGTACAAATATTAATACATTATAACTTATGAATTAATCAGTTATAAGTAAAAACAATGTTTAAGTAATACTAATAGCATACTAATTCTTAGGCTTATTTGATCGTATGATTTATATAGATATTATAGCATGCATCCAATTTCCTGCCTAATGTACTGTGGCGCCCTTCTCTCTGGCGTTTGAGAAAAATTACTAAAAATCATAATTTGCTGTGGGCCTTGTGTCGTCTTTTTCTTTCCAGTCAACGGCGAACCGACTAGACTCCGCACCGCATGCTAGGCAATTTGTGGAGCAAGTTGTTTTATTTATAATCATATTATATGTATTATTTTTTGCACTCCCTGAAAGTACAAACCGAGGCAGGTGCCCCGGTTTGCCCCCTTCCCTAGATCCGGAGCTGAGTGTTCCCATGCCTAGGTATTTTTGGGCCCGAACGGTAGTACAAAAATTAATGCACCCACCACATTTCGTAGCACGTAGCTCGTGCTACAATGTACCGTAGCAAATTTCGTAGCTACACGAAATCTCTTCAGTAAATGTTATTTTTACGATTTATGCCATTTTACTATAGCATCACATCAATAGGCGTGACTGTATGTATGTATGTATGTATCACAGGGTGTTATCATACGAACTGAAATGTTGTTTTTTTTTTAACAAGAAGCTGAATTTTCCTAGAACACTAAGTTAATAGACATGAGTAGCTGACTCGTATGTCTATTTGGCCCGCTGTTGATTTAATTGGCAATTAGCAATAATGCACTAGACATTATACCTCCTCTAGCACCTATCTAATGTATTGTATTGCCACAGATTAACCGATAACCAATACGTTGTTCTAATCTCCAACACAATATAACGCTGAGTAAGGAGTTTCATTCAATAAGGTATAGTTTGATTAGATTAATCTAAGAAAAATCAGACTACAAGTGGAAAAACAAAATTAAAAAAAAAATTGGCCTGGCCGTGTATTCCGTGGTTGCCAGGTATATAATAGTGCCATCCCTTTCTCATCTCGTGGGATCCGTGAGCCCCGGCAGAGGGACATATTCAGAGAGTGGGCAACAGCGCTCTCCGGCACCAAGTATTCGAAAAACTGCGATCTGCGAAAATCAATAAGCCGCCTGCCAAGCGTGGTGATTACAGCAGAATCCCCTAATATGAATAGTATATTATGGCGTTCTATGGGGGAGGCCTATGTTCAGCAGTGGTCGTCTTCCAGCTGATGATGATGATGAAAAAATTCGCACTAACAAAAAACTTGCCGTTGTGAAACTCGACATGCCGGGAACATATAATATAACTTAATTTACATGTTACACGTAAAAAAGCAAATAGAAACGTGAATACGTGCGAGTGGCGATTTATAACGCTCGATGAAACGCGGACACCAGGTGTTTCACCGGCAAATGTTGCAATATTTTCATAATAGTTTAATTTCAGCCAAAAACAAGTTAAACGTATTGCGAGAGCTTTTGAGTTATGAGCCGCGTTTCGGTGTATGTTGCAGGAGTTATAGAATTTTATATAAATGGAGCATGTGCGAATAGAATATGACTTCACGTAGGAAGGTGTATTTAAAATGTACATCATAATAATATATTATAATATTATAAGGGGGAATTATGTTATACATTAGGAAGTAAACTAATAACTCTCTGCCTCGGTGGCGTAGAGGGCGCATGCTCGACTGCCAATCAAGAGGTCCCGGGTTCAATCCCCAGATCAGGCAGTGTTAAATATTGGATTTTTCAATTAGGAATAATCTCAATAACTGCCTGGAGTCTGGAACTGTGCCTGGTAGATGGCAATAGGCTCGCACCCTATTACATGGGACCAAAAACATACTGGCGAAATTTGGGTGTATCTACTGCGGGACTGAGTCCTGGGTACACCTCTGCCTACCCCTTCGGGAAAAAGGCGTGAATGTATGTTATGTTAAACTAATAATATTGAACGATAAATTAGGTATTCCTTAACATACTATCGAGTAATTCAATACATTTACTGTGTAAGTATACATACATATATACTGCTAAGCGGGAATCCATTGATTAGGAACACTTCTAATTTTTCATTATATTACCGATGTATGTCCCATCTCTATTGCGTAACATGGGCCTTTGGGCAGTATTCCTTGAACCTCATAAGAGCGCGGGTTGTTCGAAATATCAATAAATAATTATTAAAAACTGATATTGTGTGGTGTTTATTAATACATAATATATATTAACGCTAGTGTAGTATGTAGTTTGATTATATTATATTTAAATAAGTCTTAAAAATGTATTTTTAGGTATTATTTAAATAAATTTTCTTTGAGTTTAAGCGATATCTCGAAACGTGATATTGCGGTCATCTAGCACATTATACTTACAACTCTGAGTAATGCCACTAAGACCGATTGTGTGTAATAATTTATTGGACCTATCAATACCATACACAACACACATTCGGTTTATACAACATATATAATACAATAAACAAACACCACATTATTACTACTACGCAGTATTTATAATCTCTGATACAACATCCACATAGTTTGCTGACTCAGTGTTGTATTGTGACTTGTGACTACTACACAATACACCGAGTGTAGGTACAATATATCATGCAGAAAGTCGGCTCTAGTGTTTTGGGCAATAATTATCGCTAATTTGTTGTTTGTTGGTTAGTTTTTGAGTCAAAGACATTAGGAGCCAATTGCATTATTTTATGACACTATTATTATTATATTTTATTTCAAAAAAGAGTACAGTATATATCTTAATATCTAAATAATTACATGGTATGTTCGTAATTATTCAATTGGTTTAGAAACACTGGCCCTCATACTAGGATTCCCTGTGTTATGAGGAACCAGTTTCTGCCGTTAGATCTCATTTTAATGCATTTATTACAATGATGTTAACCGTAAGGGTATCTATCTATCTATCTACCTAAGTGTATATGTGTATAAGGGTGTATATGTTGGGGAGTGTGTAAGGGTGTATATATGAGGGTGTGTGTGTGGTTGAAATTTATAGGTCAGAATGAAGTCTAAATTACTTTACAATCCGCAGTAAGTTCTCAGTTTGAGAGTAATCCAAAGTGAGTAACCAAGTTTTGATTTTCTTTTTAGAAATGTACCTCGTGCAGTGGAAGATGTCCAAAATTTTATTCATTTTTGCATATGTGTATGGTGCCATGAAAGAATGCGATCTCTGAGCAAAACGCGTGTGGAAAGCAGGAGTGGTCCACTTAAGTATTCTTTGTGATCGTTTAGATATGGTGACTCTGTTTGGTGCATCTTTGTGAGTGACACTGGACTACAAGACTCGAACAAATTTCACGTTAAAGGTGACATGACGTGGACTGACATTACACATACTGATTTGACGTGGATTGATACATTACATATTATACTAGCTGTGCCCCGCGGTTACACCCGCGTAGACATCGTTCCCGTGAAAATATCGGGAAAAAAGAACCCTACGTGTTCTTCCAGGGTCTAAGCTACCTGCATACGTAATTTCAGCTCAATCGGTTCTGTAGATTTGGTGTGAAAGAGTAACAAACATCCACCCATCCATCTAAACAAAACCGTGCTAGATGGCGCTGCAGGTAAGTTAGAACTCACGACATGTCGTGTTTGTTCACCTGTTAAAAACGTTACTTGTTTACATTGTATTGAGATTTCAGAATTATAATATTAGTAAGATAACATGTTTGTAAGATAACATTTATAAGTTTAAACAATTGGATTTTAACGATATTACGTAGTTTTAAAATTTTCGATAAATAAAATTTCACCAATAATAACCTGTGTTATATTGGCCTTGATGTCTTTAGCAGACGATTTATACATTAAAGTCTGTATAGAGCATTTAGAACATTCTCCACAGATAATGTGTCGCCTGGGACGACTTAAGGTAACGGAGATTTGCCCAGAGCCTACACCACCCCTTTCGACCTCACTGGCTGAATCAGCAGGAACGACATGTCGAAACGTGCGGAGCCAGTTTGGTTGCAGTAGACTCCAACTTATTTCATTCAGAATCAGGCACAAGTAGGATGTACCCTGACCCTGACGTATAGTCCTCATTCCGGGTTTGTTCGAGTTTTCCTTCTCTAGATAAGTTGAGAACCAACGCTAACGAGGCCTATCGCTCTGTTTGTTTAATGTGACTATATTTGGTGTGGAAATTTTTCCTTGTTTGTGACTATGGTATCCTAACATCTTTGCTGTAAAGCGCCTATGTGCCTATTCCCATGTATTCGTCTTTGACTCGTTGTAAGCGTCTTTCCTTCTGCAGTGTGTTGTCAAGGGCTTGTTTGGTTATTACTGTTTGCGGACTATAAACGATTTGTGATTCTAAAACGTTTAACCCGCACTTTGAACCAAAGTTTTACGGTTGTTGTGAATTTAAACTTGTGTGTAGAACGAGAAGATTTGTTGTTAAAATAGCTTTAACATTAACGAGCCAATTTCGCCGTTATGGTTACAAAGTTACGAGTACACTCAGTTGTAAAATAAAGCCATACGTTTCATATTTCAACTTAGTTCCAATATTCTTGGAATACAAAATGCTTTATGTAAATAAAAACTTGTACTGAAAAAACTGCGAATTCAATTGGAATGAAATACGTTATAAAACTTAAAAGTTACCCTGAATATGACAGCGAAAGCCCCCAAAACATTATTTCCTTTGCGCTTGTACATAAACAGGTCACACATGTGTTATAAAAGAATTAGGCAGCCCTTGTTGATATCACATAAACAACATTATCATAACATTTTATAATAGAAAATCAGACCTGCGTGAGACTAAAGGCTCTATGACAAGGGATATCATTGAAAGATACGTAGATAATGTTTAGTACCCGTGGGCGTCACAAACAAAACACGCTAGATTGTTAATACGCATATATACTCGTATTACGTGATTTTATGCCACCGAGAAGATTATTGTAGAAAGATAAGTACCGAACAAATATTGGTTATCATTTTTTGTATCGTTTGGCACATAATACTCACGAGTACCTTTATTGTGGTATAATATTATGTTCCACGTGTAGTCTAATAAAAACCCATAATAAGTTTATACATTTCGCAACGATATAACAAATTACACAAGTGCTATATATTTCCCTTTATACGTTATGCTCTTGTTTACTGCGCGTTTAGTTTTTGCTCCTTATTTTACCGCTTCATGGACCGAAATAACGTTACTAAATTGGAACGTGAACTGCGGAACGAATTCTCGGGAAATATTGATGTTGATAAACCATCTTTTGCCAGCTATTTGAAAGCTGAACTCGAAATTGATTTTGTTCAATAAAATCTTCAAAACTTTCCAAGTATCCCACTTTTGAAGAAGTGGCGACGACTAGAGAAATTTTAAAATGAAATTGCTCCGCTCTTAAGACCGTGACCGGGCAGTGCGCGTGGGTTTTACTCTAACCAAGTTTATATCGTACCGCACCTAATGTAGGTGTAATACTTTAGGCTTCACTTTGTACTATTCTATCATCTATGGCCTGTGTCGCAATTGCTCTCGCAATTTAATCAGGCGTTTTATAAAAATAAATAATGTGACGTTTTACTCGATTTCACTTGCCCTTCTACATTGTAACAGATAACAGCTAATAGATTTTTAAACAACATTCCTGGTTTTTATTCTGCACCATTTATGTTCATATACACTCTTCTTATATGTTATTTTATTTTAAAGTTTTATAAAGTTCTCATGTGGCAACAATTTGGTATAATACTATAGGTATATACAGTGCGCTAAAGCTTGGCTTACTACTAAGCTTAGATATCATCACTGTCTTACTTATTTGCACATGTATGTACAAATAAAATTGTTGTAAAAGTGTATAAACATAACATAACATACATTCCCGCCTTTTTCCCGAAGGGGTAGGCAGAGGTATACCCAGGACTCAGTCCCATAGTAGATACACCCACATTTCGCCAGTATGTTATTGGTTCCATGTAATAGGGGCGAGCCTATTGACATCTACCGGGCACAGTTCCAGACTCCAGGCAGTTATTGAGATAATTACTAAAGGAAAAATCCAATATTTAACACTGCCTGACCTGGGGATCGAACCCGGGACCTCTTGATTGGCAGTCGAGCATACGCCCTCTATGCCACCGAGGTAGTCATATTGGCAATTTGGTATAATACTATTAATATACTGTGCGCCAAAGCTTGGCTTACTACACTTTGCAGTACTACTTTGCACATGTATGTATGTATGTATATATTATGTTATATAATAATGTATTTATTTATGCATTTATATATTTATAATCATATTATTATGTATTTATCTATAATATTATATTATACCTAGTATAGAGTTATTTTAAAGTACCTTTGTATAGTTTTAGTTTTGGTTTATATTTAAACCACCGTCCTTCCAGTATATTATACCTTTCCCCTTTCCGAATGGTTGTCTGGAGAGATCGCTCTGAGCGATAAGACCGCCAATTATTGTTACTCACATTTTAGATTTTTTTATGTTTCATTTTGTTAATTTTCTGTAATGTGGTGTCAATAAAAGTATTATCTAATCTAAATTTGACAGCCTGGTTGGCACTCAAGGGTAATCTGTGCCGCACGCCCCGGGTTCTGTGTCTGTGTGTTTATAAGCTTATATAAGTATGTTTATCAGTCATCTGGTTACCCATAGTACAGGCTTCTAGCCTAGTTTGTGACCAAATGCTGTGTGTGGAAGATGGCCCATATTATTAAAAAATATATTAATCATTTGAATTAATTGTTTATTGTGATCAATACTAATCGCTTAATATTAATTACGAGTACAGACTACAAGTATTAATCAGTGCAATATTCCCATGTGAAGTTAGACGTGATTCAGGGTTTCTTCGTAGCGCGAAATATAGTTCTAAAATTGCATGAAGAAAGTTTTATTTTTCAGTCCATATTTTTAAACATTGCACAAATACTTAAAAATGTTAACAATTAAATCAGTATTTTAGGTAGTATTCAAACAAGGGTTGAAAATGTGTATGAAGAATGCATAATTTTAAAGTACCTTGAAGCTTAGCATAAATTTAACTTTTAAATGTTCATAAATACTTACTTATAAAATTATTATGGGTTCTTTAAAATTCAACTCATAGAGCAACGATAAGCGTAGGAAGTTGTATGAAGAGAGTTTCCTTTTTTTGTTGATTAAGTACTTTAAAAATACCAAAGCATACTAAAAGATATTCTCATAATAATTTTAGAATGCAAAAATAATGATGGAGGATTGAGAGTTAATTTTTTATACATGAAATACATTATTTATTAAATATAACATATTCAATGGCATATGTATCAATACATTTCTAAGTTTTCTTTTAAGTCTGTTTTAGTCATACAATAACATAACACTATCTAGTTTATGATGCAGATTGTATTAAATAGCACAATATACAGCTAAAAGAGTCAATGTGTTGGTAAAACGAATGTGATCTGTGGTCAGTCCGGTGTTGGAATTCCTGGCACAGTGCCGACCCAACTTTACTATCGGCCCGGCTCAAGTTTGTGGCTAAATTATAAAGACGTCTTCATGCATAAGTTGCAACTTACGTAGAAGAATGGAAATTCCAACGCTGTTGCGAGCTTCTACATAAACGGCGACCTTTTTGGAAATATATTGGTTACTGTAGAGTAAAGTTTAGAAGAATGTTTTACGCTAGCATTAATTATTCAAATCTTCAGGTTGATTATGCAATAGTAATGAATAGCTCATTATTCAAAGAGTACGTTATTTTTTTATGATAGTGAGTAACAAGACGAGCAAATCAGGTGCCTGATGGTAAGCATTATGATTGCCCATATCAGACACGTTGACACCCACCTGCGGGGCACTGCCCTGCGCCTGTCACACTGAGATATAAGTTGTTGAAACTCGTCATGCCCAGTAATTTTGCTGGTAACACTGCCCTTTAGACCGGAACACAGCAATGTTTCAACATTACTGCTTGGCGGATGAATAACTGGCATCGGTGAGGCGCTTCCCCAGGCGGCCCCCTGTTACAGACTAAAGACTACTACAGACTAAAAGTTACAGACAAAAGAGGCCTACCACTACAGCAACAATACGTTTTTAAACTATGCTAACTCCACTCGTAGGTAACAAATAAGGTAAACGTGGAGTATTGTTTTGCAAATTCACAATCAAGTCAACACAAAACGACAAATCCCCCATTACGTAACCGCAAACAAAACATCCATGTCTTGGCAAAGACATTTTCTCTCGCGAATAAAATATCACGGCCCTACATTTCAAAGATAAAACGTAGTATTTTCTAGAGCAAGTTGGCAATAATCTGCTGTCACGTAGAAATACGAGGAATGTATCGGCCTTTGGGACCTAGGACGTTATTCTTTTTTTTTTCAAATGCTGTTTAGCACTATTTACATGTAAACTATGAATCTTAACGCGTAAATCCAGAGGCTTCGCCTGGCCTCAATTTCTTTCCAACAATTCAAGGCAGAGTGACTATTTTCTTATTCATAATGAAGTTTACTCAATCCCGCGTTATAATGATACCTTTCCTACTTTGCAATCGTGTATTCAAGGAAGTGAGTTTAAAAGAAAATTTACTGCCACTTTTTGAACCCCTTACCCGAGTAATGCGAATCCAAAACGTTCATCTCACCTTTTAACATAATAGTAAGACCACTCTTAAAAAATATGCAAATAAAAGCTTTAAAGGCGGGACTTTGAAGCTCTTTTTACATATTTTTTATCGAAATATGCGACCATTAACTTTAGAAAATATCTTCACTTAAAAAATTCTCAAACATGTGTATCATTTTTTTTACCAAAATTTAAATGACATGTCCAGTTTCAGAAATATGGGAGTTTTATAACAAACATTTTGTAACTCTTTTGGTCGAAAAGAGAATTCAAAAATTCTTTCTTAGTAACATTAAAAGTCCAGGTAATGAAACGAACCTACATTCCAAGTTTCAAGTCTCTAGGATCAGCGGTTTGGGCTTAGCGATGTCAGTTAGTCAATAATTTAGCATTTTATACCTATAGTACCAAGTGGGTTTTATCTTTTTGCTTTGGATTTCGAAAACAAGTTCTTATTATTTAATTTCATACGGTTTTTTTTTTCAAAACTGGATTCCCCACGTATATTCTTTCTATCTGAGGTAGCGTCGGGATGAGCCGCTGTCTCTGTGCAAGAGGAGAAATTGAGTCGAAACAATAACTAAACGAGGCAGTCGCACGAAAAGCCATTCCGTGCCGGTAAGCGGTCATGCTTAAAGGCTCAGGTGAATCGTTTTTACTGTGTCACCCATGACTACTGAGTAACAAGGAGCGAAAGGATCGGGCAGACACGAGTTGCCGCTTTATGTATATCTAAATATTTAGTGATGAAAGTGGAGATCGATGAGTTTTTCTCAGCTTGTAGCACGCATTTATTTCCTTATTCTGTGTCGAAATTTATTTTACCTAAGTCTATACAAAACGATGGAAAGGGAAAGTACTTATAGCGGACTTATGATGAAGTACCTAGATACTTTTCACAGACTCTGTGGTTTGTAAATGAAAACGCCAACGCGTAACCTTTGAGAAAAATAATTAAAAACAGTCAGATGGAAAATAGAAAAAGTCAGATGGAAACTGAGTATTTCATTACGAAAATATATTCAGAATTTAAGTTAGGCTACAAAAATTTTAATTGTATACTTCTATTTCTAATTCCTTTAGTGGAACGTTTCTTAGGATAAAAGAGTGAACCGGAGTGTTTATATGGAAAATAAAAAAAGTAAATTATTATTCAGTAAATGAGCTCGATAGCTCCCAGAATACTCCAGTTATATTTTAGTTTCCATGTGATGGAGGGCGAGGTAACAGGAAAGAGGATCTCTTAGCAGTTTGACACAATCCTATGGAATATTTACTAAATTGATGTTTTGCATTCTACACTTTTATCTAATTATGTTAGTTTTGTAATAGGCCTTCAAATTTTAAGTTACTACAAAATTCCCTTTGGTGATCTACCTATAACTTATTTCTTTTACAAAGAAATCCATTTATTGATACGAAGTAATAATTATTATAATGTAATGAAAACCACAAGGTTTTCTACAATTTGCAGAGTAATCAATTAAAAATATTTAAGCATTAAAATAGATGTAGGTATTTGCAATGCGTTTCATTCAGTCAAGGTGGCATTGCGTATCACCGCAATCGACATAATTGCCGTTTTAATTAAAACTTCTAGAGCCACGGTTAATAGCAGTTTCCTCTTAAAAGCGTGTGAGGATTTATTACATGCAACTTTAAAAGGGGCGTTTTTATTTGCTGTGAGAGTACTTCTACTTTTCTTTTTTTTACTTAAAAGAGCGTCATAATTATTCCAAGAGGTGAACAAAAAGTTGAGAAATATGCAAAACTAGGCAGTATCATGATACGCTGGGCGTTCATGAGTGAGTGTGTCGGTCAGTCAATTAGTTAAAACTTTATTTTTATAAATGTAAGAAAGAATATAAATCATTCTTGCAGTGTTATTTTCGAAATTTTCAAGACAAATATTTCCATTAGGAGTTATTTCAATGTCTGCCTGGAGTCTGGAACTGTGCCCGGTAGATAGCAATAGACTCGCCATGGGACAAATATCACACTTGCGAAATGTGGGTGTATCTAATATGGGGAGTCTGCCTACACCTTCGGAAAAAGGCGTGGTTGTATGTTATTTTTTTTGTATAATATGTCATATTCTTATGTAGATATTTCATTATATTACAATGGTTTTTCTTTATTGTAGTGAGTGACAAGACGAGCAAATCAGGTGCCTGATGGTCAGCATCATGATTGCCTATATCAGATACAGTGCCACCCAGTGTTTTAAAATTCAAAATTTTGTGTGGCACTGCACTGCGCCTGTCACCCTGAGATATTAGCTGTTGAGACTCGTCATACCCTCGAAGTATAGGCGCCCTCGCTGCGCTCGTGCGCCTAAATATCTCGGGCTGCAATTGATGCCTTACAGCCCTTGGCTACTAATCTACTATTAGACCCTGGAACAACACATAGGGTACTTTTTATCCCGATATTCCCACGGGAACGAAGAATACGTAGTTGAAACCACGGGGCACAGCCAGTGCTTAATATATCGAGTTTTAAGACATTGCACGGCAAAGATTTTGGAATGTTACTAAAGCAATGAGTTTTCTGGCAGAGAGCCCAAAGTCTTGTTGTGTTTGTAACATTTGCATAGGTATCAGTTAAAATCGCGTGTATGTACTGTCTGTCATAAGTTTTAATTCTACCAAAACATCCCCCAGTTCCGATACAAGGGTGAGTTTGTAGAACAAGTGAAATATAAAACTGCTCACAGGAAACTGGCTCCGTACCAAAACTCACATTTCGGAACGATTTGACGTACGAACCGAGGAGAATTAAACCGCAGGAAAGAAAAAACGGAACCCCACAGCCGCCGCAACCACAAACTTTGCTTGAACAATGCATTTGCAATTTCAGTTTCGGTTTTTGTTCGATTTTTTTAACAGTAATCAAAACGGATTGGCTCTTTTTTGATATTTGGGGCTTATTGTAGTTTCGAATATTTTAGAGTGGAAAATTCTAAGGGTATATTTATAACACCAGTATTTATTAATCTGCAGCTGCTGCAGCTTGCATTTAAATGGAAAAATAAAATCTGATATTTATTTGGCAGAAATTTCGAATTTTGCTGTAGAGAATGGTATCTTAACATTTTATTATCATCATCATCAATTTAATCTCAGCCATAGGACATCCACTGCTGAACATAGGCCTTCCCACTAAATTTCCATCCAGTCCGGTTGTAAGCGGCCCGCCTCCAGCGTGTTCCTGCCATCTTTATCAGATCGTCTGTCCTTTATATGGCCTTCTAGGACTTTGACACAATGCTATGAAAAATTTACCAAATCGATGTTTTGTATACCCATGTTTCCTCCGAATATAATTAACCCATTCCATAAATTTATATCCTGATATTGTTATAATGAAGTAACCTATAACCCTGTTATTTATAATCCCTTTTGCTTTTTTGTATAAAAATATAGAGTTTATAAACAAACATAAAATGATAGGGACATTTTTTATTTCAACTTTAAAATATCTGGATAAAATATATCAAATAGGTTTACTGTATTCGGAGGAAATAGGGGAATACAAAACATCAATTTAGTTAATATTTTATAGGATTATGTCAAACTGCTAAGAGGCCCTGTATCCTCTTAAAGGCCAATGTAAGTTTAAAAAAAAAAAAAAAAAAAGGCATCTTCGTCGCCGTCGTGTGACACGATACTAGCTCGTAGATATGATACAAGTAGGTAACTATGCATAAAAACATCCTATGATAAAATTGCAGCAGTCTCTCTTGAGATACGGGCTAGACGTCACAGCGGAATTTTCTACGACAAGACATCGTGCCGTGATAGTGAACGGCACTATGCCGAGCATTATGGCGCTGTATAATATCGTGATTCGTGATGTGTCCCAGTTTTAAAGGGGTTCTGTGAAATATTAGCGATACACATGTAGCGGACAATTTGCAGATTTTGCATTTATTGTAAGCACGACTGGAACGTTCCCCCTCTCGCGCCAGTCGTTGCATAGAATCCGCGCCGTATGTACTATTTTCACTAATTAAAATTTAACAGTACTTTCATTTTTAATTTACGTCGATTAATTCCTTTATAATAAATAAGGATCCCGACAATTGGTGACCCCGCCCGCCGAAGTCAAGGGTCGTAATAATAAGTGACCCCAGACTTTTTAACACGCGAAGTGCTGTTAGTTTTTGTGAACATTGGACGTTTTCGTTATTATTGTGAAAAATGACGCAACCGGGAGTGAACGTACCCGTACCAGTACCCAAAGTTCATACGTTACTAGTGCTGTTGTTGTTGGTGAGCTGTTGCGGATTGCGAGCTGTGGCAGTAACAGGCAAGTTGGAGATGGAGGAACTAGCTACCGTGGCGGACAGGATTTTAGAAGCGACTCACCCGGGGCAAGTGGCAGAAGTCTCAAGACTTACGGGCAGAGGCAGAATGCAGGCGCCTAGTATCAGTAAGGTGCAGCTCCAGCGTCATACAGCCCGCCGCAAGAGCCCGGATTGGCTATGTTTTTATCATTATCGCTTCAAGGGTCGGGCGACCAAGTGCATTAAACCGTGTGCGTGGAGGCAGCCGACAAGTAATTAAGCATAATGCAGTCAAACATAGATAGTATTGCACAAACCCACCGTTTATGTATCACCGATAATAATAGTGGACTACATTTTTTAGTGGATACAGGTGCAAACGTGTCAGTGTTACCCAGGCGCTGTAAAAAACTTTTCAGTAGTGAATGTTCGGACTATAAACTATACGCGGCAAACGGAACTATTATAAACACGTACGGAACTCATACTTTGGTACTCGATTTTAAGTTGAGCAGACCTTATCGTTGGGAATTTATAATTGCAGACGTTAAGCAGCCCATACTCGGTGCCGATTTTATTGAACACTATAAACTTTTGGTAGATTTAAGTGCGCGTAAACTGATAGACAAAGTGACCAGTTCGAGTGTACTCGCACCAATCGTGGACTATAGTGAACCACCGGTATATACCGTGGATAGTGAACATCCATATTTTGAACTTTTGCGAAAATATCCAGATGTCACCAGACCCGTATCGTTCAAGGAGCCGGTAAAGCATTCGGTATGTCATCATATCGAAACGACCGGGCCACCCGTTTTCGCGCGAGCGAGACAACTACAGCCGGACCGTTATCACAAGGTGAAAGGAGAATTCAAGGTAATGCAGGAGTTGGGCATATGCCGTCCCTCTAAGAGTCCGTGGGCCAGCCCACTTCACGTCGTGCCGAAGAAAAATGGTGAGTTACGACCTTGTGGTGATTATCGTAGATTGAATGCAGTTACGAAGCCGGATCGCTATCCGATACCCAGGTTGCAAGACTTCACATATTTGCTGGCGAATAAAACTATTTTTTCCCGAATAGATATAAACAGAGCGTACCATTGTATACCTATTGCTCCTGAAGACATTGAAAAAACCGCCATAATAACTCCATTTGGTTTATTTGAATTTGTGAAATTAAGTTTTGGTTTACGTAATGGCGCGCAAAGTTTTCAACGCTTCATGAACAATACGGTGTTGCATGGATTGGACTTTGTGTACTGTTATATAGATGACATATTAGTAATAAGCTCAGATCCTGTTAAGCACAAGGAACATTTAGAAACGGTTTTCGAAAGGTTTTCGCATTTCGGAATTTCTTTGAATTTAAATAAATGTTGTTTTGGACAGTATAAACTCGATTTTTTAGGTTTCGAGGTCTCAACTGAAGGGATACGTCCGTTGGAGGAAAAGGTTCAGGCGATTAAAAACTTTCCTAAACCGCAGACAGTAGCAGAACTACGTCGTTTTTTGGGAATGGTAAATTTTTATCGCGCTCATCTTCCAAATGCCGCATCATATCAGTCGGAGCTTAATAATTATTTGCATGGTTCCAAAAAGAATGATAAGACGAAAATAGAGTGGACGGAAAAATCCGATATAGCATTTGAACAGTCCAAGGACAGCTTACAAAGCGCTTGTACTTTGTTTCATCCGGTGTCGGATGCACCGCTAGCATTGATGACGGACGCGTCAGATACATGTGTAGGTGCGGTATTGCAGCAGTATGTGTGCAATACATGGAAACCACTCGGTTACTTTTCTAAAGCTTTGTCAGCAGTTCAGCGCAAGTATTCTGCTTATGACCGAGAGTTATTAGCTATTTATATGGCTATACAACATTTTAGGAACATGCACGAAGGGAGAATACTCACAATTTACACGGATCACAAACCGTTAGTTTTTGCATTTAAGAAAATAGGTACGGATAAGGAAACTCCTCGTCGTACTCGACAATTAATGTTTATAAGTGAATTTACGACTGATATTCGGCATATTAAGGGTTCAGATAATAAAATTGCAGACGCTTTGAGTCGTAGTATTAGCATTATAGCATGCCCGACTACCGTAGACTACGCAGCGTTAGCAGAAGCGCAGTCCCACGATGATTATGTAGCGAATAATAACGTATCAGATAACATTCAACTGAAATGCATTAGCTTACCGGACTGTGATAAGAAAGTGTACTGTGATGTATCAACTAATTATGTTAGACCGTATGTACCCGAATCTTTTCGGAAGTTAGTTTTTAGTAGCGTGCATTGTTTAAGTCACCCCGGCATTAGAACAACACGTAAGTTGGTCAGTCAAAAATTTTTTTGGCCTGGCATGAACAGAGATGTTGGTATTTGGGCGAAAACTTGTATACAATGTCAACGCGTAAAAGTGCAGAAACATACGATGGCGCCTCTACAAGAGATTCCATTGTGTGGTAGGTTTGAACACGTACATATCGATATAGTAGGGCCATTGCCCATCACATCGCAAGGTTATAGGTACCTCGTTACGATGATCGACAGATGTACAAAGTGGCCGGAAGCATATCCCGTCATGGATATCACAGCCGATACAGTAGCGAAAATTGTTTATGAAGGGTGGATTTCTCGTTTTGGTATTTTTAAACGTTGCCAAACTGATCAAGGCCGACAGTTTGAATCCGACTTGTTTAAACGTTTAATGCATTATATGGGTGTAGAGAAAATTCGTACTACTCCATACCATCCACAGAGTAATGGTGCAGTGGAGAGGTGGCATCGCTCGTTTAAGGTTGCGATAGCAGCTCGTTTGAACTCTACATCATGGGTTGATGAGTTACCGACAGTCATGTTAGGATTACGCGCAGCCATTAAGGTGGACAGTGGCGTAAGCCCGGCAGAAATGGTCTACGGACACGTATTAAAACTGCCTGGTGAATTTTTTGACGTAAACAGTCAGCCAGTAGGTGAACCTGAGACATTAGTTGAGCGCATACGAGATGCTATTCGTAAATATAAACCAGTCGCGAGATCGCAAGCTAGTTCCCGTAATTTTTTTGTTCATCCCGACCTTCATACCGCGAATTTTGTTTTTGTGCGAAACGATGCGTTACGAAAACCTTTCCAGCCGACTTATAATGGTCCTTACCCCGTTATAGAAAGAGGTAGTAAAGTTTTCGTTGTAAAAATTAATGATAAGCATTCGCATATTTCAATAGATCGTTTAAAACCAGCGTATTTGTTACATGACGATAACGTAACCGTTCCACAGAGAAGCACTTCGTGCTCTGTACCACCAGATAACGCAGGTGCAGACGGGCGGTTAAACACATCTACTAGTATCGTACCGCAGAGAAGTTTATCAAACACTGCACAACCGGATAGTAGCGGTGCAGTTGGTAATGATACAGATGTGAATACTCGTAGAGTAACAAGAAGTGGCCGAGTTGTAAAAAAACCTTCGCGTTTTGTGAATCCATAGTTATAATCTTTATACTAGTACTAGTTAGCAGACGGTTGGAAAAACAAACAGTTCATAGCCGGTTACTACTATTATAAAGTTTATCAGTTGTTATGGTATTCATATTTTATTTCAATAGCATAGTAGGTACGTAACTAAACTACCACATGCTTATGAAATGTTTGTTTAAGTTAGGAAATGTTCAACCACGTATATTATTATGATTGAATATTATAGCATATAAGTTTTAAATTTCATTACGTTGCGCAGAGCAGTAATTACTTTTAATATAATAACAAATTGTTGAATTGTAATTTGTCGTGAATTATGTACTTATGAAGTATAGTACTTTTGTATGGAATGCGGTAACCTGATGCCGTAGTTGCAGTACGATGGTGTGACGCGGAAACGTTTTTTGAGTCAGAATAAATATAGTAAAGCATTTATACGGACGTACACTCGTATCTGTATACTTACGTAACTATGGGTAATTACGCTAATAAAGAAGAGAAACAGGAGATAATCATTGCACAAAACGGAGATGTGGCTACCCACATGTCGCGCCAGACGATATGTATGCTGGTGATAACGAGCCTCCTCATTTTGGCTCTCGTGTACGCGTTCGCGCGTCATTGCCGTAACCGCGCACAAGTTTGGATGCGTAAGCAGCTCGCAGCCAGTACCTTGCCGCCTACGCAGGTACAGGTGGTCCAGCCCGCACCACCGGCACAGCAACCGGCATTCCAGTGATAATGTACTTAGTGATTAGTGATATAAGGTGTTATCTTACTACGTTTTTCAATAATGTTTTTGAAGTTTTTTTTGCTATAGTGAAGATAACCAAATTTTTTTCAGTTATTGTTTTTACCTTTTTTCACGTATTTTTTTTTTGAAAAAAGGGGGGATGTATGTAGCGGACAATTTGCAGATTTTGCATTTATTGTAAGCACGACTGGAACGTTCCCCCTCTCGCGCCAGTCGTTGCATAGAATCCGCGCCGTATGTACTATTTTCACTAATTAAAATTTAACAGTACTTTCATTTTTAATTTACGTCGATTAATTCCTTTATAATAAATAAGGATCCCGACACACACACAATGACTGGGTACTTTAGATATCTTTATAAACGAATACACCTACAAAATATTATACCCCTAACCAAAAAGCTCGTGCAGCCTGTTAAAGATTATGATCGGACCTCAGAAATACAAGCAACCTATATCAATGACAATGCACAGTCATGTATTGGCAAAAACCAATAAAAATGAATTTGCTATCTGCATTTAGCATTTTTGTTTACAAATAGTAGGTAGGTAAAGGGACCAATTTTATACGAGATAAGTTTACTTCCGAGCTTTAGTGAGGGAGATAGATACGAGTATATGGATTAAACTCTTTATTATTACACTACAAACAAGAAACCTTATATTTAAAACACAATTTTTGCGAGTTACTCATCCGCCAAGCAGTAATAACATTACTGTGTTCCGGTATGAAGGGCAATGTTACCAGCGACATTATTGGGCATGATGAGATTCAACAACTCATATCTCAGGGTGACAGGCGCAGTGCAGTGCCGCGCAGAATTTTGAATTTTAAAACACTGGGTGGCACTGTGTCTGATATGGGCAATCATGATGCTTACCATCAGGCACCTGATTTGCTCGTCTTGTTACTCACTATCATAAAAAAATAAACAATTTTATCAAATAATGTAACAATTGGCAGTCTTAACGCTAAATGCGATCTCTTCCAGACAACCATGCAGGGAGAGAAGAGCTTTTTTTCAGTTTTCTACTTACTTCCAAATGTAAATCACATTTGGAAGTAAGTAAAAAACCAGTTATAATGCATTTTAGCGCCGTTTAGTTTTCACATAACATAACATACATTCACGCCTTTTTCCCGAAGGGGTAGGCAGAGGTGTACCCACTACTCAGTCCCATAGTAGATACACCCATATTTCGCCAGTATGTTATCGGTCCCATGTAATAGGGGGCGAGCCTATTGCCATATACCGGGCACAGTTCCAGACTCCAGGCAGCTATTGAGATAATTCCTAATGGAAAAATTCAATATTTAGCACTATGCCTGACCTAGGGATCGAACCCGGGACCTCTTGATTGGCAGTCGAGCATGCGCCCACTACGCCACGGAGGCAGTTTTCACTCTGATTGTAAGAAAAAAAAATTATGAATTAATCAAAACATTTTGACTAATATTTGTATACGTGCGTAATACAATCTCGTTTGCACCAGACAGAAAATCAAAAGGAATTTACTTAATCCCCTAGAGGTTCATAAGTTTTTTTAGCCCCGTTCTGGTAGGCAACAATGACGGAATCAGCAAGAGGAGTGCAAAACATATTATTGTATTTTAGTTTCCTACTTTATTGAACTGTTTATTTCTTTAATATTATTACATTGTGCCTAGACAATACTCGTACCTATGTTGAAGCAATAATATGTATCAATTCCATTCTACGTAATTCAGTGCCTGCACAGGATTCTCTAGTTAACAAAAAAAAAAACAGGATTAATTCGTTTTCGCTTCAAAAGAGCCGGAGCTTCACTACAAACTACACACGGTACAAACGAAAACAAAATATGTACCACCGGTGTCCTGTTGTGACATTTATCGGATTTCCCTTTGTGACCGCGTCGTGTATTAGGGCCGGTGCACAATTATTGTATCAAAGCGGCTCGTGCTCTGTGCAGAGGTCTTCACGCTTTCGCCGCCGCTACGTGGATAACTCGATCATGTTGGCAAATCGTGCGAAAACAATCACTTATTTTCGGGGATTCACAGTTGAAAATATTTATGCAACTTCAACTGTGTTCTGTTAAAATTAAATCTCCGAAGAGGATGCGCTGGACCGAGAAACCAAGTGGAGCCAGCAAGTGAGGGAGAAATATCTGAAAAGCAGACCCTGGCGACAGCGGAAAATTGCTAGAGTGAAGAAGAATGAATACAAGACGTTCAATTACGAGTATTTACGCCAATTATCATAATTATGTCAATCATGACTAATTACTTTTATTATCATCACTGCTGGACCTACGTCCAGCAGTGAACAGCAGTGATGAAAATCTATGGATGAATTTCCATCCAATCGGGTTGTAAATATGCAGCGTGCATATTTACAACTATATGCAGCGTTTTCGTGGTCTTTACCAGGTCATCCGGCCACTTTGTGGTAGAGACGTCTTACGGTACGCTTGCCGATACGTCGTCTCGATTTGCGTACTTACTTTTTAGCAAAAGCTATGGGCATTTTACTGCATATTTCATTTACTGCGTATCAAAATTTTGTCGTTGACTCTAACGTTGTCGTGGCGCAGGTAAGCTAGGCCTTGGTTTTCTAGATGTAGGGCAAGATTTGAATTTCAGTACGTGATTACTTTATGGATTTTGTTTTATAGGGTTTAATAAAAAGATTTTATTTATGAAAAATATCACAAAACCGTCAAATTTTACAAAATGAAAATTGTGATTACTAACATGTTTGCTGTATGTTGCATGTAGATGGCGCTGTATGTTCTTTTGGAAGGCGGTAGGGTTTTGTTCAGGTATCTAGGCTAGGTATGGAACCCTACACTACGCATACATACGTATGCCTTAACAATTTATTTTAGTCGATTCAGCTCTAAGATTTTTTACAAATTGACGCGTCGTGGGGTTTCAAAACATTAAACATGTCAGAGTTCCTATGACACATCAAATCTGATAATCGCAGTCTATAGTTCACAGAGCCTCTAGTGTTATATTAGGTAGGTACTATAACTATGTCTAATGGTGCTTTGACTATGGGCAATGCGACCGGAACTCTATTTAGTATGAATAAGAAAGTAGCTCCCATTTCTACGTGACCACTTACCTAGCTGACTCTAGGGCATCATTACACATAGGTGTATAAAATAGTGCCATTGCATTAAACTTCGACTTACATAGTTGAAGTTAAGCGACCATAATATGTGTTGATTAGTTAACATTAAAATATTACTATATTTTTATAGACTAGACTTTAAAGACTAGCGGTCTTTTCGCTTGAAATACAAATATGAAATGGGGAGAAAAATTTGAAATTACGGCTTTTGATTAGATTTTTTCGTGACTACACTTAATGACGTTGAATTGCCTAAAAATACACTGCTAATACCTAGTTAAGTTTAGGTACCTCATCATCGTCATTATGATCATTTCAGCCAAAGGACGTCCTCTGCTGAACATAGCCTCCCTCATAGATTTCCATCCAGTCCAGTTGTAAGCGGCCTGCATCCTGCCTTCCTTATCAGATTGTCTGTCCACCTTGTGGATGGACGTCCTACTCTACGCTTGCCGGTCCGTGGTGTTTATTCGAGAACTTTACAGCTACAGCCCCATCGGCCATCAGTTCTACGTGCTATGCCACATTGCCACTTCAACTTCCTAATTCGGTGGGCTATGTCAGTAACTTTCATTTGTGTACGGATCTCGTCATTTCTTATTCAATCTCACAGAGAAATTTCGGGAATAGCCCTCTTCATAGTTCGTTGCAGTAATTTAAGCTTACTGATAAGGCCCATAGTCAGATACTACAGCAAAATTAGTACCTTCTATAGCTAGATAGTACCGTCCATAGGGGCCCACCCTGCCATTATTATTTTCAGTATATGGAGTTATTCATTATTTTTCGATAGTGACGCATCTTTATAGATGGCATTGACTAACTATGCCTGCTCGCAATTACGAATCATGGGAGTTTCATACCAAACTTTGACACTCTTTTTGGACCCCTTAGAATGTTATTTTCAAAAATCCTTTCTAGGTAGGTACACCTAAACAATGAAAAGAACCTACATTCCAAGTTTCAAGTCTCTAGGATCAGTGGTTTGGGCTCTGCGCTGCATGTCAGTAAGTGAATCATTTAGGATTTTATAATAAACGAGTATACAGTGATTAATGGCCACAATAAATTATATATTAGACATTTTCGCTTTTAGTCCGATAGTAAAACGTAGCACAAGTTGTAAATTCACTCGAACTACAGTTTGCGACAAAGTTTTAACCCAGAATATGCTTAAAAATCTCGCCACCATTTATAATGTCGTTGCGAGTCCGAAAATATTACATTTTCGAAGGCAAAGGTGAATTTTATTACACTTATAATGGAGTGTGTATTCAAAGTTTATTTTAGCTTGAAAGTTTTGTGACTATTTCTGGTGGCAGAATAATATTTCTCTTGATTTATTTGTTTGTAAGTTTGGGAGCTATTCAACGTCATTATTATCAGTGAAGAACATAATACGGTAACGAACATATTATTACGGTAAGTGTTATGAAAATGATGGAGACAAAGCGGTAAAGTTTATAAAATAACATACAATCACGCCATTTTCCCGAAGGAGTAGGCAGATGTGTACCCAGGACTCAGTCCCATTGTAGGTACACCCACATTTCGCCAGTATGTTATTGGTCTCATGTAATAGGGGCGAGGCTATTGCCATCTACTGGGCACAGTTTCCGATTTCAAGCAGTTATTGAGTTAATGCCTAATAGAAAAATATTTAATTATATTTAACACTTTGCCTGACCTGGGGATCGAACTCATGATCGGCAGTCGAGCTTGCCTACACTACGCCACCGAGGCAGTAAAGTTTATATACTTTTTTTTTATATTTTTTTATTTCCTAACATGACATGATTTTTTTTTTTTTTTTATGATAGCGAGTGACAAAACTAGCAAATCAGGTGCCTGATGGTAAGCATCATGATTGCCCATATCAGACACAGTGCCAGTGTTTTAAAATTATAAATTCTGCGCGGCACTGCACTGCGCCTGTCACCCTGAGATATGAGTTGTTGAATCTCGTCATGCCCAGTAATTTCACTGGTAACATTGCCCTTCAGACCGGAACACAGTAATGTTTGCACATTACTGCTTGGCGGATGAATAACTGGCAAAAGTGTGGTACTTCCCCAAAAATATCATGCCTTTTTCCTGAAGGGGTATGCAGAGGCGTAGCATGGTCCCAAACGCTTTTGCCCGTCATGGAGGTTAGATTCCTGGGTCAGACAAAAAGTTATATTGGATTTGTTCAAGAGAAATTTTCTCACCTCTCTCCTCCCACTCCCTCAACTGCCTCGGTGTCGTAGTAGGCGCAAGCTCGACTGCCGATCCCTGGTTCAATCCCCAGGTCAGGCAAAGTGTTAAATATTGGATTTTTAGGAATTACCACAATAACTGCCTGAAGTCTGGTCTGTGTGATGGCACTAGGATCGCCCCCTATTTTTTTATGATATTAAATGACTAGACGAGCAAATCAGGTGCCTGATGGTAAGCATCATGATTGCTCATATCAGACACAGTGTTTTAATATTTAAAAATATGCGCGGCACTGCACTGCGCCTGTCACCCTGAGATTAGTTGTTGAAACGCGCCATGCCCAGTAATTTCATACATACATACTCGTACATTCACGCCTTTTTCCCGAAGCGGTAGGCAGAGGTGTATCCAGGACTCAGTCCCATAGTAGATACACCTACATTTCGCCAGTATGTTATTGGTCCTATGTAATAGGGGGCGAGCCTATTGCCATCTACCGGGCACAGTTCCAGACTTCAGGCAGTTATTGAGATAATTCCTAATGGAAAAATCCAATAATTAACACTGCCCGACCTGGGGATCGAACCCGGGACCTCTTGATTGGCAGTCGAGCATACGCCCTCTACGCCACCGAGGCAGTCAAATTTCGCTGGTAACCCTATAGACTGGAACACAGTAATGTTTGCACATTACTGCTTGGCGGATGAATAACTGGCAAAGGTGTGATACTTCCCCAGGCGGCCCCCTGCTAAAGATTCCTACCACTACAATAAAATCCCCTAATACATCGGATCAGTAACATTGTGCCAAAATGTGGGTGTGCCTACTATGGGACTGAGTTCAGGGTACACCTATGCCTACCCCTCGGGAAAAAGGCGTGATTGTATGTTATGCTAATATCTTTCTCAGTAACAGACTACTTATTTCAGCTACACCTACTGCATTCACCTTTACCCAAATTTACAGAATATTTACCCATTATCACTATGTATTATAAAATCCTAAATGATTCACTGACTGACATGCAACGCAGAGCCCAAACCACTGATCCTAGAGGCTTGAAACTTGGAATGTAGGTTATTTTCGTTGTCGGACGTGTGCTAAGAAAAGATTTTCGAAAATTCACATTCTATGGGGTTCAAAATGGGCGTCAAAGTTTGGGTATAAAATAGCGAGCGGGCAAAGCCGCTTTTCTTACACTAGTGTACCTGTATGATCCCAATAATATTATGTTTTAATTCAATATCTTCCTTATGTAAGGCGCTCCACGTCGTCAATCTATTCGCTCTAAAAAAGGCAAATTGAAATCGGAGGTAGCTTACATAATAGATAAGAGGGTTCCATCTATTATTCATGTTTATGCCTATCACACAGTAGCTAATCCACGAATTATATTATACCCATCAACCTAAACCAATTGCAAAAACAAGATTTTCTTTGCTAATTTTTAGCATCAACATTACTACATATTGTAAGACTAGAAGTCTTAGAATATACACCTATTTTGTAACAAGTTTTATACTCGTTTTGATTGGGTATAGATAACGATATTTCATAGATATTTTCCCTGAGATTTAGTTATCCAAGCCCGTCGTCATGGTTCAAATCACAGGCGAGCCAATCAACCGCATCTCTTTGCCTCGCTTTCCAGTTTCTTTAATTTAAATACTCAAACCGAAAACTCTACGACCGTAAAACCGAAGGTCTAATGTGAAATGAATTAATGTGCACATTTGTTAACGAAATTAAAAGGATCGCGTTGAAGGTAGGTTTACTGCGTTGTAAATAAGTAATGTGTGTGTTCGGAACCCGCAACGGCGTTGTCCACAAATACCTGCGAAAAATTTGCGGGAAAGGTAAAACAATCGTTTTATTTGGAGCTCATAATATCATTTTAAAAATGACGTATACATTAATACACCCAGCATGTTCTACGACATATTTATTACGCAATATTTTTGGGCCTAGACGCAAAAATATTAAGTACGTAATTATGTCGTTCCAACTTGTATTATTAGGAGTAAATAATTATTTATCGAGCCCGGGACTTCATGATCGGCTTTCGAGCTTGCGCCTTGCGTCCATTATGCCTATTAATAAATACATTAGGTTTATACTTCCTCGTTTATAATTGGCTTTGTGAGCTGACAATCTCGTCAGTGTGTAGAAATTTGTAGTTTTATTTATTATTTTACTCCATGATTGCGCCATTTAAAAATCCAAAACCTCGACAAAACAGTTCTATAAATATTGAATCTGCACACATAATTTTATGAGAATCCGTTGAGAAATGCGACCTGTGGAGGAGAATAGCCGGTCACAATACGAAAGGTGAAACGGAGGCGCTTCGCTTGCGCTATGTGTGCGCCTTGTTAATTATATTTGTATAAATTACCTATATATAATATTACTTACATAATATCGTATAGTTAGGTACCGGGTTATGTAGGTATTATGGTATGATACTTGATACGAAAAAATTGTTTTGAGGGGATTGACGCAAAAGTGTTTACAACGGTATTCCAGCGTCAATTTTACGTAGGCTCATAAACAATCTGATGATGTTCACAATCACAGAATATTTGGGAAGGTTCTTTATACATTCCTGGAAAATGAGACATTTACGAAGCTCAAAGCAAACGTATAACTTTTTTTTTTACTTCCACACGCGTTCTTCTGATCCCAAACTAGGCCGAACTGATTTCACATACACTTATATACCTACGACACCCAAGCAAACAGGCATACATATGTGGTCTGCCTAGGGATTGAACCCGATACCTGCGGTCCAGAAGGCTACTACCATGTGCCAACGGGCCAGTCAAACTCAAACTAAAATAGTCAAAGGTATACCTATTTTTAATTTTTACTTCAAGCTAAAAGCCTACGTCAAACATTTTACATAAAGAAGGTCATACAGAGATAATTAGAATGAAATAATATGTCATTAATATGTTATAAAAGAGCAGCATTTCTTTGAAGTTTGTTCGCATCCACAGGGAGTCCCTAATTAAATTGTCGCGTGCGACCCGAGGCAGTGGAATCTGAAGTTTCTTCCCACTCATGTTCTTAGAATAAGTAAGTACATTCATCTGTTTAAGTTAGTAAAGTTACAGGTTCATGTTTTATTTAGAAACGCGTTGAAATCGGAGGGCTTTATTTCGAGAGTTTGGTAAGCGGATTGTCTAGCGGTAATTTATATCATTTACCCCCACCTACATCATTTTATTATAAAACGAAACAACCACGGTTTTAAGTAACTTTTAGGGTATTATGCAAGCGCCTAACTAGGAACAACAGGTGACCAAAAAGCTGGCTACTATCTCGGCCAATAAAATAGTTAGGCCAAAAGTACAAAGCCCAGCATTTCGAGCACCTCAATGATTTTTCGATAATGTCTGTTATTTATATACTTTTTATATCATAGTATTTTAAATGTTTTATACTACTAATAGGAAGTCGTTGCACTTTTTGTTATTTGCGAACATATATATGTAATATTTTATCTTGGTTTAAAACATGCCTTTAAAATAACATGTTATGCTACACTTGTAAGGTAGGCCCTTGAACGAATTAACCACAATCGTCCTAGGGTAGGCCTTTAGGTCTATCTCACAAACGTAGTCATTTTCCGAGATTTGATGAAGTATGCTCCTTAGAGCATTTATAAATCACGAAAATGACGACAATAACAGTAACTGTCAACCTACGGCGAGGTACATGAACATAACATAACATACATTCACGCCTTTTTCCCGAAGGGGTAGGTAGAGGTGTACCTAGGACTCAGTCCCATAGTAGATACACCCACATTTCGCCAGTCCATGCCATGAACAACTAGTTCATATAGCTTTTTATATTTATTGTGTGCTGGTTTTGTGTGTGTTCCATAACATAACTTGGTAGGTACATTATAATATAAACAGATATTGACAGCTTGGTTGGCACAGATGGTAGTAACTCTGCTTTCTGTGTCATAGGCTCCGGGTTCGATCCCCGGCCAGGTCAAACATTTGTGTGCATGAACATGTCTGTTTGATCTGTGTCTGGGTGTTATAAGCTTATATAAGTATGTATATCAGTCATGTGGTTACCATAGTACAGGCTTCTAGCCTAGTTTGGGACTAGATGACCGTGTGTGGAAATTGTCCCATATTATTAAAAAAAAAAAAAAGAAAATATACCTAATCTACTCGTACAGTAGAAAGTTCTCAAATTAATACGTTCAAAATGATATGCCCGTCTTCCCATTTCGATGAATAAAAATCTTTATGAACATTACGACTAAAATGTTGTCATGTTTCTCATTTCCGATACATCAATTTTATCGGAGGCTTCCATAATTCTTTATACGAAATTGAATTTCTTTTCAAAGCCTCTGTTTAATAATGATGTTAGAAACTTCCTCATAGATAAAAAAGGAGGTACTGGCAAGTATCTTTATTTAAGAAAAGGAAAAAGTTAACAACATACTTACTATTAACTATAGGATGTACTTATAATTACTGAGACCACTTTGTTATTCAACAGGCCAGCCTTAAGAAAATCTGCCAGCATCCTGGGTATGCTACCATCTGATATTGTTTTGAAGCACTTTTTGTATTTCCATGGGCGGACATGTGGGCCTGTGGATTTTAGAAGTGTTGTCGTCATCATCATCGGTCTCAACGACTGTGACAGACGATTCAAACAGTGTTCATGGGTTGTGTTAAGCACATTTTTAAATAACTAAACAAACCAACTCTGTAGTGGCAAAGTCACCCACACCTGGAGCAGACGTATGCAACTGATGGAATCATGTTGTGGTTATGCCGTTTCGCTCTTTCACAGAGAGTTTGTTGAACAAGGCTCTATGGTGGAGCTCTATGCCAGCTTTTATGATATTCTAACATTGTATTCTGTCTTCCGCTTTTCCTTATCACCAAGTTCCATGTCAAAAGAGGACAAGTCACACTTGACGCAGTCTTTTAAGCGGAGCAAAGGAAAGACAAAGGTCCATTTATTTCTTCGCATCCGCTACACCACCAAGTGTCAAGTATGCCCAAGTGTTAAGTATTTTAATTAGTAATGATAGATCATCACTGGCCTTTTACATCTATAAGATTATGGTAGTGGTAGGCCTCATTTATTGCAGAGGGCCGTCTGGGGAAGTACCACACCTTTGCCAGTTATTCATCCGCTAAGCAGTAATGTGCAAACATTACTGTGTTCCGGTCTGAAGGGCAATATTACCAGCAAAATTACTGGGCATGACGAGATTCAACAACTCATATCTCAGAGTGACAGGCGCAGTGCAGTGCCGCGCAGAATTTAGAATTTTAAAACACCGGGTGGCACTGTTTCTGATATGGGCAATCATGATGCTTACCATCAAGCACCTGATTTGCTCGTCAAGTCACTCACAATCATAAAAAAAAAATTCAAGCAGCGTCCATTTGTGAGGAACGGCACTTATTCTCACAAGGTAGATGGTATTGAGCATTTTATTTTCAGTTCATCAATTACTTCGTGTTTTGTAAGGAAACTAAAATCCAAAGATGTTATGTATACTTATTACCTTTAGTAAACCTGTTACCTGTTAGTCACAAAACCTTGGTGACAGTAAAATATTACATAACAATAGATTGTTCTCAGAATAGCTATTATCAAACATAATTCCCAAACCGGACACATTTAAAGCCATTTCCGCTTCCGCATCTGCCCTTTATAATAATAGGATACCGATCCGCTGGAATCCTCACACTGCAGACTAGAAACCATCTGACTTATGATACAGCTTCGAGACAGCCATAGTCAAAAAGTTGTATAGTGATTGCACTGTCAACGACCTTTTGTGATTATACGAGCTAAATATTGCAATCAATCACAGAACCTCATTAGAACAAGAATTGCTGTTATAGGGAACACAGTAAAGTTTGCACATTGACTGCTTAGCGGATGAATAACTGGCAAAGGTGTGGTACTTCCCCAGGGGGCCCCCTGCAAAAGAGGCGTACCCCTACAAAAATCTCAGTGTCTTTTTGGTCATCACAATGATTTCCTCTCTGCTGGCTGAGAATTTAGAATTTTAAAACACTAGGTGGCATTGTGTCTGATATGGGCTATCATGATGCATGATGATTACCATAGAGGCGCCTGATTTGCTCATCTTGTCACTCAATATCATAAAGGTAAGAGATACTTGGTCTATCTATTATCTATGACTATCCATCTTTAGTATAATATTAATTTAAAATTAATAAATGCTAAAGTTTGTGAGGATGGACACTTTCACGATTGATTTCTGACACTCTTTCACGTCAAAACTACTGACCTGAATGGGCTATGAAATTCGGTATGTAGATAGTTTTGACTCTGAAATAAGACATAGGGTGAAAAAACAATATTCCTACGGAAATGAAGAATACGCGCGTGAAACCGCAGGGCACAGGTTGTATAATTACAGTTAAAGGTCTCTTAGGTATACGCCAATGACATTAATACTATCTTTCCTCTTTGCTCATAAACCTTTAATTATGAAAAGTTAACTGCGCCACGATCGTAATAACGTTCAGTAGTTTCATCGAGAATGTTAAAATATATATAATAAGAAAATCTGATGGGGTTTTTATAAACTAATAATATAAAACTAAATTACGAGCTATTCTTTGTGCATAATAAAATAATTTTCCTTCCTGAGCCATTTTGCAGCGCTTTATATTATTTTGTAATGCACTTTGCTATTAAAACACTGTAAGACACTCAGCGCAGGGACTAAAATAAATATACATAGGAGTACCTAAATGATAAAATACAACATTTTATGTATAATGATGAAAGATGTATAAGTACTTACTTATACATCTTTCATCATTATCTCTATCAAGCCCCTCGCTCTCGTTATCTTGCAAGTGCCCAACAGGGTTCTTAGTGGATCCTTAGCTTTAAGCTAGTTTCTAAATAACATACGTATTAGAGCTAAGAAATGCAATTAAAGTAAAAAAAGTACAATGGTATTTTACGTATCCATCTTTTATCATTATCCTTTCCTTTTGAATTATTTGCTCAATCATAACTAAACTTATATAGTTTACCGGTTTGTTTTAAAATATTTAGTAAACAAGGATTCAAGATGTTCCTCAAGTCCAAACATCGCTAAGTACATTTCCTATGAATTATCTTAATATTCCAGAATAGAAGTAATAAAATATCCGCATCAATTCTTTCCAAATATCATTATATTCTAAGTGCTCTTAAACATCTCCCTTCTCGCAAGACCTTCATAAAATTGTATTACAAAGTACTCACAAAAAATGTATAAAATAAATCAAGTCGAACGAGATTAAATTTTTATTATGTAAAGGAAATTATTACTCACGAGCAGTGGGTTTTCAAATCCGTGATGACAACGTGATAAGTGTGTAACACAATGATGTGTTATTATATATTATAAGTGTACCAGCGTATCGAAAATAAATACTGCATCTATGAAGCTGAATAGGTACAGCTTCATAAATACGCTGGTTTCTACTAGGAGCTGTGACAATTCCTTAGATTTTGAATCGGTAGTATTAACAGAGTATGATAAATACCTATAGAGCCATATAAAGCGCTCCGCATACAGAACAACTTCAGTTCAGGCAACCATCAACTTATTCGAGAAACTATTACATTACATTTTTTAAACATTTCATTAAAAGTTGCCAGCAACTAAAATTCCGAGCTTACGATTGCCACAATTTCTTAATAAAAACATCACTATTTATTATAGCTCCTATTAATCAAAGCTAACTCCAATAAGGAGCAAGACAAAATATTTATTCCGTAAATTAATAGGAAGAGAACGGGAATTATAAATTTATGTAAACAAGGTTTGCGAATGGTTTAATGGCTTGATTTATCTTCCTTCGGGTATGATACTTAGTAGTCATGATTAAATTATGTGTTTGAATAATTAAAATCATATAATAATAATTAAATAAGTATATACATTTCCGTTTAACTTAGTTTGAGGAGCGGGAAAAGATTTTTTTTTTTAAATAAATTTGTGTTTGGAATACATTTTATAATGAAACAATATTTCATATCTTTGGTATTTAATTTTGAAGGAGATTTTTCTAAATGTTGAATATAGGCGTATAAAAGTCGAATGAAAAAATTGGTATTATATCTATTTTAAAATAAATTTAGTTGTGTACCAATGACAATTTTACCAGGAGTAAGTACGTAATATTGATTGAAAAACTCGGGCTTTATTTTTGAGAACATAGTTTTTTATTTTATAATTTGTTAGAATTGTTTTAACGATGATTTTTGGATCACAAAACGTATGACGCATACGTTCACTCTAGAAATATTTTCAAGCGCGACTGAAGGCCATTAAAGTGAATGTTGTCGGGGGGCCATGTTTAGTCGGACCAACCACAGATCAGGATGAAAGTCTCCTCTGTGGGACCAACCCATCGAAGCGAAGAACACGTTTTTTGTTTTAAGTCGATTGTGTCTATATACATAAAGTCCTCATAGCACATTACACTATCAAAAAAAAAGCACATCATTTTATAATGGTATATAAAATTCTTTTAAACTCCGTAGAAGAATGGAACTTCTTCACATTGTTCTATTCAATGCAATTCCATCGATTCGGTGCCGCCTCGTTGGTCCGCCCGCCATTAGCGACCCGTAATGTGACCCTATATTAGTATATTAAATGTTCCGTTCCATCGTGATAAAACGCCCGTGTGTTCGAGAATGCTCGCCAAATTGAGGTTTATACCTGTGAACGTGTTAACGGTTTTTAAAGCTCTGTTTGTTCACAATGTTAATGTGGGGATAATGTGTGACATTTTTGTTTTATGTACGTGAGTACGTAATTAAAAAAAGGGCAATGTTACCAGTGAAATAACTGGCCATGACGAGTTTCAACAACTAATATCTCAGGGCGACAGGCGCACTGCAGTGCCGAATTTTAAAACACGGTGGCACTATGGCTGATATGGGCAATCATGAAGTGTACGATCAGCGCCTGATGCTCGTCATGTCACTCACTATTATAAAAAAAAACAACATACAGTGACAGAGTTACAAACGTTTTAAATTTGGATGAAATTACTAAATAGGAGTTTCTCTAAAAAAGCTAACGTAAAGTTCTTCAGTTCTTCAGTAAAACAGCACTAATTTAGGAATTAGGATTCATTAATTGTTTTGACGAAGTCTAGTTACGTTAGCAAATACATTAGGATTTTGGTCCATTGATCTGTTATCAATTTACCACATCGTTACACTGGAGTTTAGCGATGATGCTGTGCGTAATTAACCTGCTGACTAGAAGGAAAATAGATTTTACAAATAAATCATATTTGGGGAACTAGGTATAATTAGTCAGTTCATTTTGAGAGTTTTCAATGAACGTACTCGTATCAACTGAACATATCAATTTAAACATGTAAATATGTATAATTTGTTCTAAAAATACGGATAAATAATAAATAAAATTGTGTACATTCTACACAATTTTACACCTGCCTGCCTGTAAACCTGACCTGACCTGCCTGTAAATTTTACACCTGACAGCCTGGTTGGCACAGATGGTAGTAACTCTGCTTTCTGTGCCGTAGGCTCCGGGTTCGATCCCCGGCCAGTTCAAACATTTGTGTGCAGGAACATGTCTGTTTGATCTGTGTCTGGGTGTTATAAGCGCATATAAGTATGTATATCAGTCATCTGGTTACCATTGTACAGGCTTCTAGCCTAGTTTGGGACCAGATGACCGTGTGTGGAAGTTGTCCCATATTATTATTATTATTATTCTTAATTAACAAACTGTTTATAAACTAGTCAAATAAGAATGGGACTCACATATGAAGGGTTCCTACCTCATAGTGGGTAGGTTCATATGCTTATAGGTTGTGTATCTACCTATGTGTACCTAAAGGGTTATTCCTCTCCTCACCTACCAAATATCATAAAGGTACTATTATTATTATTAGCATTATTAATTTTTATTGCAGTAATAGTATTATTTGACATAATTAAAAAAAAACATTGCTTGTATGTTGTACCTTTACTATCATACATTATTTTTAATATAAATTGTTGTAACGGCCGTAGGAATATAAAAATTTTGGTAAAAATGATCTCAGTCTCTCGCTATTACGGCCTATAGGATAGAGCCCAGTGACAGACGCACAGACGGACGGACAGCGGAGGCTTAGTAATAGAATAATAATATAATATAATATGGGACAACTTCCACACACGGTCACCTGGTCCCAAACTAGGCTAGAAGCCTGTACTATGGTAACCAGATGACTGATATACATACTTATATAAGCTTATAACACCCAGACACAGATCAAACAGACATGTTCATGCACACAAATGTTTGACCTGGCCGGGGATCGAACCCGGGCCCTGCGGCACAGAAAGCAGAGTTACTACCATCTGTGCCAACGAGGCTGTCGAGAATTCTTTTGGGTACGGAACCCTAAAAATGATTAGTAACTCTTCGTAGGTATTTATAATATGTATGAGTTTAATTTGTATTATGTGACGCTTCTCTTTACGTCATATCGAGTTTAATTGAGAAAATTTACGAAATGGATGGTACTTAGATGAAAACTATTATAAGTTTTTATTGGTTCTAGAGGTCAGAGATCCCAGAAGGCTATATTACTAGTTATTTTAGATAGTTTGGCGGACTCTGAACTCTGATAGAAATTATTATATGGGTCGAGGAATGGCCGCAACTTTAGTAATATAAGATGTCAGTTGGGATCAACTAAGTATATTTTATCGTTCCTAACCCAAAATAATGTTAAAGTTTCACCTCAATAATGTGAAATAGAGAAAAACATAGTATTATTACATTATTCATAGGTACTACGGTAATATTTATACACCTGACTACGATCATAAAATATTAAGATCCTTCTTAATATCATAGAGCTTTTTCTAATATCACAGTATCTTTTCTTTGTATTATATTCTCAGAACCTTTTTTTGTAGGTCCGGTTTTCGTAGGCGAAACGAAATTTGTTAGTCACCAATTAACCCAACAAACAACGACGTCATTTGAGAAATTTCTGTGAAATCGTGTACCAAAATTTTTCTTAACCGTTTGTTCTTAATAGGTATCCAGTATCCACGTTCCAGTTGAAGTGACCTCTTTAATTAAGGCTTTTGATAGTGATCGTATACACTACACTTGGGGGCATGAAATAGTGTAGGCTTCTGTCTAACAATATAGGAGTAGGCTGCATAGAGATATGCCACGTACGCTTGAGTGGACGGAGAGTAGATATTTATTTCATCATAGTCTGGCAGTGCATTTTATAAGGACTAATAATTTAGCAAGTTGAAGTGGCAATGTGCAAGGCATATAGCACATAGAACTGATGGCCGATGGGGATGTAAAGTTCTCGAATGGAGACCACGGACCGGCAAACGCAGCGTAGGACATCCACCCACAAGGTGGACAGACGATCGAATAAAGACGGCAGGAACACGCTGGGGGCGGGCCGCTTACAACCGGACTGGATGGAAATCTATGGGGGAGGCCTATGTTCAGCAATGGACGTCCAATGGCTGAGATGATGATGATGATGATGATGATGAATAATTTTGCTATTCAAAATGTTGTAGTTCGCTGAATGACAAATAAATCATGATATGATACCTTTGTTATTATTCTTCTTTAAGTGCCTCTCCATTACTAAAGGTCGGCAGTCATTCTTTTTAATTTTCGCTTGTCCAAGGCAAGGCTAAACAGTTGTTTCACATTCTTAACTCCGGTTCATTAGCTGATGTTATGAAGTCAAGATGTTTCCGCCTGCCGACGCATCGTTTGCCCGAGATCTTAACCCACAATAATCGTTTGCAGCAGTTGATATCGATCGTGTCGCAAAACATGACTGAGATAATTATCGATAGGTTTACAAATAATTATTATTAGGGATTATGGACTGTCCCTGTCTGTGGTCTGGAACTGTGCCTAGAATATGGCAATAATCTCGCCTTCTATTACATTAGCTCTCCCCTCCGTAGACGCCTTCGCAACGTCCTGGACGACCCGGAACGAATCTATCGCCGCCGTCACATCGGCGGCCCCTATATCGGCGGCGAACCTAGCGCCCAATCCTACCAATTTACGCGACAGTCCGGGGCCTCATGATCGGCAGTTGAGCTTGCGCCCACTACGCCACCGAGGCGAGGCAGTCGAGGCTCTATACACAATATATTTTAAAAGCCTTAGAGTACTCATATTGTTATAGGTGGACTGCTTAATTGAGTCCTCGCCTGAGGGGTTGAGGTGCGTGGGACCGGAGAGGTGCGGGCGGCAGGCACCGCCCGCCCGCATCTCTCCAGCCCCCGTTCACGTCTACCTCCGCGCCCCCCGCCGCCCCTGTACCCTGCAGGCGAGGAATTAATTAAGCGGTCTAGCTATAGCTTATATATACCGAAAAAAGTTGGGTTTGGTGTACTTTCCCATTCAAAGTAATCCTGCATGATATGGCGTCCGAACGTGAACCAAAAATAAATTAACCAACCCTCGAAACAAGTCCGATGTAGGCTAATGAACTTTTTACATTAACGAGATGTCAAAGGCGAGTAAATCCGAGTAAAGCAGCTAGAACATTTGAGTTGAAAGCTTCCTCTAGGGCGCTCAAACTTAGTTTAGTTCTGTTATAACACACCAGTGTAAGCCCGGCGGCTTCGCCCGTTCGCAATTTCGAAATAGGTTAGTTTTATACCAAAACTTTGACACCCTTTTTGGACCCCATAGAATGTGAATATTCAAAATTCCCTTCTAAGTACTCGTCCAGATATCGAAAAGAACCTACATTCCAAGTTTCAAGTCTCTGAGATCAGTGGTTTGGACTTGATGTTGCATGTCAGCAATGACGTTGAATTGCTTCTTTACTCTGAGCATGTCAGTCAGTGAGACATTTAGGATTTTCTAATATTGTATTATGAAATCCTGATTATGATGTATCGTGTGACTTTGTTTAATAATAATATTATGTACCTATAGATACCACAAGTGTTTTTTTGCAAAAGATTTACCAAATTGTGACGTGATTGGTAAAACCAATTGGTATGTACCTTTTATTCGTTAGGTATCGGGTATCCCAAAAGTAATACATTTTAGAGCAAGCTTAGCATCGTGCAAAGTTTCTACTTTGCACGCTTAGAATAAGGATCTTGTGAAATGTTTTCTGGAACCTCGGTTCATTTCTTAAAGATGTTGCTTTTAGTAGTTATTTACCCGGCGGTAAGTGTAGCGTTTCAAAAGCATCCGGCGCGCGACACGCCCTTTACATTAGCTCTTGATATAACACTATAAAAGGTACCTATAGTCCACGCGCAAGCTCCGTGACATTACACACTATGCTATTTTATTTTATATCTTCTACACATTAATATGTTTTAATCAATTTCAATGTAGATCGAAATTAAAACCGTATATAGAATGAAATGAAATATATAAATAAAAATAAGCCTTTTTTCTTACTAACATTATACAAAACATGCTTAAACTGAATAATATTAATCACTATTTAGTTAATTAAATAAAGATTTCGTTTATCTATTTATATCCTATAAAATGTACTAAATGAAAAAAAAAATAAAAAAAAAAGTTTGAAATATGTATTTTAAATATGAATATTAATTAAAAATATTATATCTCACGGCCGATGAATAGCGCCAGCCCAGAAAATAGCCACGTCAATTGCGTTATAAAGCTCCTCCCTAGTGCAGGTGTTCGGGCACAGGGGACACTCAAACATAGAATATGTCTGCTACATAACCTACCTAATTTATGATAATTTTGTGAGATAGAAATTATTGGTAAGTGTAATAACTCAAGCGTAGTATTATCATTACACAACTGCCTCCAGTACCATTTTACAGTGAACAGAGTATTATCATCATCATCATCATCATCATCATCAGAAGATGTCCACTGCTTAACATAGACCTCCCCCATAGAACGCCATAAACTATTCACATGGGGGAATTTGGCGTAATCATCACACTTGGCAGGCGGCTTGGTGATCGCAGTATTTGGAATACTTGGGAACGGAGAGCGCTGCTGCCCACTCTCCGAATATGTCCCTCTGGCAGGTCTCATGGTTCCTACGTGATGGCAAAGGGGTAGCCCAATTATATAGCTGGAAAACACACGGCTAAAATGAACAGAGTAGAGTATAGTAATGAATACAATAAATAGTAGTAGATAATAAAATATATAAATTATTGCATAGAGGTTATTTTAAAAATATTTATATGAACTGTATGACAGAAAATATTTGAGAAAAGTTTGTTAGTCCAGAGATGACGGGTGATAGATAATAGAAAATAGGCGAGCTCCGCCCACCTTGCCTATTGTGGGATAAATAAATTATTCTTTATTGACATTAAAATGTGACATTCACTTAAATGTATCCATAAACTCCCGAACTAGTTCGAAACTGTGTCACAGAACACATAATAATTCTACGTATAGAATGGACACTGTCATTCGCCCACTAATCGGGCCTTCCTCACTCCGCGAGCGAATCTGAGCTCTCGACGAGCCTCGTTTCGCTGGGAAATCCCCTCACGCACACTCTTGCGTGTGTACAAAACTCCATAATAATGTGTGCAGTGTCTGTGTAGTAGGTAGTTATATCGTGACTTTTGCATGGGAATTGAGTCGAGTGTCCGGGGTGTGACTGTGTGTCAGGAAGCATGGCTTCTCCATAACATCTTACTATTTATGTCAACAGAACATGAAATAAGGACAGGAAAAAGATAATTGCACACATCAATCAATTTCAATCTACCATAATCACTATATTATTACGTGTTGCACAAACTACATAACATACAATCACGCCTTTTTCCCGAAGGGTAAGGCAGAGTCTGGTGTACCCGGGACTCATTCACATAGTAGGTGCACCCACATTTCGCCAGTATGTTATTGGTTCCATGTAATAGGGGGCAAGCCTATTGCCATCTACCGGGCACAGTAACAGACTCTCCAGGTTATCATTGAGATTATAGAATAGAAAACTCTTTATTGGTATCACAATTAGTACAGAAATAAACATAAAAATTAAAACTAGAATACTCGTAACAATTGGCGGCCTTTTCGCTAAGAGCGATGTCTTCCAGGCAACCATGCCTATTATGATTATTCCTAATGGAAAAATCTAATAACACATTTTCAGACTTGGGGATCAAACTCGTGACACAAACTAAAACACTCATAATAAGTAATAAATCTCGCATAATATGATTTAAGATGGTTGCTATTCGATACAAAATCAAATTTCCTAAAGTTGGAGAAAGAATGAATAATTAACACGCAATTGTTAGTAGTTGTCTCCTTATTTAGCCTTTATTTGCGCCATACAATATTTGCTATAAGAAAAGCGTATGGTTTTTTTTTAATTTAAAAATACATTAAAAAATCTAAAACATATTTTTAACAAGATTAAAAATAAATATGAATAAACCATACGGTCTTATTTTTAACCAATAAAAGCTAGACACAGAAAAATATGTGTGGAAAATTATCCTCTCTCCATATTTAGGAAATTTCATTTTGTATAGAAGAACGACCCCTTAACATAAACCCACGCTCTACTTGTTGTGACTTTGAACAATCTATTGCGAGGAATTTGGCGCTAGACACATAACAAACAGCCTTTTAAGTGGACATTGTCAATAAATCTACTGAACAATTGCTGAACTACAAACAGCTATTGGAAAGTGCAATCGGCATCGCGTTTTGTCGGATTGCGACGTGGTCATACATACGATTTGAGATACATTGATATATTCTTGGCAGAGTTATGGCACGTAATTAAGGAGGGGGCGTGATAATTATTATTGTATTATTTTGTCATTATGAAAATTTATATGTTTTTTTTTATGATGGTAAGTGACAAGACGAGCAAATCAGGTGCCTGATGGTAAGCATTCTGATTGTCCATATCAGACACAGCGCCACCCAGTGTTTTAAAATTCAAAATTCTGCGCGGCACTGCAATGCGCCTGTTACCCTGAGATACGAGTTGTTGATTCTCATCATACCCAGTAATTTAGCTGGTAGCATTGCCCTTCATCCTGGAACACAGTAATGTTTGCACATTACTGCTTGGCGGATGAATAACTGGCAAAGGTGGTACTTCCCCAGGTGGCCCCCTGCAAAAGAGGCCTACCACTACAAAAAGGTATCTTATTAGGTATTCATTTTGAAAGAAATTTATAGCTTTAGCTATTAAATACTCCCAATCTAATTCCTAATCCATTTTTCTCAATCATAAATCCTAATATTAATCATAATCTAGCTTTATTATAAACACCTAATTTGGATACCTCTAGGTTTAAAATGAAACCTTCCGAATCTCTACATAACATAACATACGCATTCTTTCCAAAGGGGTAGACAGAGGTGTACCCAGGTCGCAGTCCCATAGTAGGTACTTCACCAGTTAGGTTTAGGTCCCACATAATAGGAGGCGAGCCTATTGCCATCTACCGAGAAAATTCCTAATGGAAAAATCCAATCCAGTAAAACTTTTTGCCTGACTTGGGAATTGAACCTAGGACCTCATGAAAGGTAGTAGCGCTTTAAACAACTACGCCACCGAGGCAGTCTCTAATGTATGAAATGAAACCCTAATGTACACGCAGAGCTGACGTCATCTGACTGTTTACAGAAGCTTAATATCACCCAGCCTTAAAGAGCCTACTTACCTATTTACTATCAATCCATGTTCACTTATTTCAAAATAATACCAGTAACTTCTTCACATTTCTCAGCTAGCTTTGATAGGATTTTTCGCCTAACTCCCAAAATCCTGAATTGACCAAAGAAAGGGCAATCGGAAAAGTTCAGTAGAGAGCAAATTGCTTTCGACATTTCAAAAATAGGAACCCTAATCTTGACCAATAAGTGTGATTGGATGGCGGATTTAACCTTTACTTTGTTTGTCTTATCAAAGTGATGATTTTTACAAAGTCTTGACACAAATTTATACAACACGGGGTGTGTAAAGAATGAATTCAAGAAAAAAATCGGTTAAGTTTTTTTCCTTTGAGATTAATAACATAGTTTATTATAATTTGTATAAATATTTGTGGTTAACAAGAAGATTTAATAAAAAATTAGAACTAATCAACCCTAAATATTTTTGCCCCTGTGCCCTTATCACCTGAGTTCGTCCCTGTTCTATCGAGCCGAAGAGCAAACAAGGCTTCGCGTTACATAGCAGCCTCTAGCTCCGCACCCCTTTATTTGCCAACGATAGCCGCTGTACTTGATTAAATAAGAGTTATGATGATGATACTTGCCTTGAAAATGTATATAGGTCAGTGTTTTAGAGTATATTTTGACTAGAAATTGTTACAAGAACTACTTACTTGATATACTCATAAAAGGCCCATAAGTTAAATTCATACTTATGGTTGTTGGGTCGACATCATTTCCATACAAAATTTGAGGAACCAATGACTAGAAGAGATTTTTAACGTGGAGTTTAGATAACGTGGAGTATAAAATACCTCTTAGGAATTCCATAATGCTGTTAAACACCTATTTGTCGTTTTAACATAACATGGTAATTACGCCTTTTCCCCATTTACATTTCGCCAGTATTATGTTAATGGTACCATGTAATAGGGAGCGAGCCTATTTACCGGGCACAGTTCCAGACTCCAGGCAGTTATTGAGACGCTTCTCCTGACTTGGACCTGAACTGGGACCTCATAATCGGCAGTCGAGCTTGCGACCACTACGCTACCGAGGCAGCCCTGCCTTCACCATTAAATATAAATATCAAACCCTTCCAGTAATTACCTACAGTGCTTTAAATAACTAAATGCTATAAAACCTTCCGAGACGCAAGATAAACAATCCACGTAAAAGTAAAAAATGGCAAATTCAACAAAAACACACGCCATCTACTTCATTATAGCTTAGAGCTGAAACAGATCACGTTCTAGTGGATCTAGCGCGTATCACACCAAGACGATTTGCAAAAGAAAACAAGGGAGCCTATTCAGCCAAGTAAAACGTAAAATTCCTATCTACCTCGCTTTGAAGATAATGCGGCAGTAAAGACACAGTGGAACATAGTAAAAGCCTTTGTAATGCAAGCTTTCATTCATAAACGCTATAATTTTTTAGATGTTTGAACTACATTGCGTATCTTTTATGATTTGGTTGTAAAAAACCTACATTTTAATAGTTGCTCGCTCACTTTTTTAACGACGATGCAAAAAAATACTATAGGTTATAATTTTTATCTCGATAACACATTTTCTAATAAAATATGTAATAGTAGTTACTGGTTATAAATAGCTGTTTGATGTGTGTCTAGTAGCTGTTTGATATCTTTCTCGTATCTAATATACGACTTTCATTCCGACTAGTAGTTTATAGTTCGGAATTGGAAAGACGGAGACTAATAAGTGCTCATTTTACTAACCAAAATTTGGCGTCTTTTGCAGCTCTCTTACCGTTGCCACATTGAATATACAAAGATTTTAGAAGTTACTAGACACGTTAACTTTTTCTGCGTGGATCCTCTTGTGTCGTTGGCAACATATTGTCCAGTTGTTGGAATATTACCAACTTCCAAACTAGCCCTTTGTACCGTACAATATAATACAACCGTACAATATCGTACAATAAATAAGAATAGAATAGAATACTCTATAATATCACCAAAATAACATAATACATATTAAACTAAAATAATATAAAACTAATTCTTGGTTGACAATGGTCTTATCGCTTTAAGCGATCTCTTCCAAGCAACCAGCCTGGACGGATAGGGGAAAGATAGGATGAGTAGGGGATGGGAAAGGGTACACATTTTATTTTATACTCGTATACCAAAAATTAACATTAAATATACATTTAATATTACATTAAATATACTTATACCAAAAATATAAATAACATAATATACGAGTATATATCGCATAAGATATATGTGTATAAAAAAAAAACTATAATGCATACACACAGTAAGTATTAAGTATATGACCACAACATTAATAAATAATATAACAAACATTACTTACATAATAAAATAATAATATAATATACACATAAAAAAACATATAGAAATATAACATATATAGATATATATATAAAAATTCGATTATCTATATAAAAAATCGGAATCTGAATTATTTTAACCTACAAAACAATCTAGAGTATAATTCGTTTACGCTCCTAAGCGTTTCCACCACTTGCCTTTTCACTCTTACATTTATGCTTACAATTTAAATAAAAAGGATTGTAACAGTGCATTTTCAGGTATCATCGACTACTTTGAATTGCTTATTTATAATAATAGTTATAATGATTTCTATCAAATTATGACATCTAGAAAAAGTCAACATGCAAGCATACAAACATACAAGCAAGTAATTCGCTAGCAAAATATAACAAGCAAGCAAACGAGGACGCGGTCTGGGGAATTTTAGCGATTTGGCAGTTACAAAGTTGTATTTCGTTCACAATTAATATTATTAGTGTTATTGCTGAGAATTCATTAATATTTTTGCATTGAATTTGTACAACGAGCCACTCTTCCTCTAAACTACATCTAGGCAGATTAGTTGTAGTAAACTACAACTTATCACTGATACAACATCTTTAATAGCAATCTTTATAAACTAAACAAAAATTATCTATTATTGGGTACTATCCCACTACTTTGTCTTCTCCCTAACAATGTTGCTTTAAATTAATGCTTTCTGGCTATTTCTGTTCCACTTCGTTCAGTCTTGTACTCGTTGCGTGAATCTTAGTCACTATATCACGTTAAAACTACATATTACATAACATGCATTCACGCCTTTTTCCCGAAGGGGTAGGCAGAGGTGTACCCAGGACTCAGTCCCATAATAGATACACCCACATTTCGCCAGTATGTTATTTGTCCCATGTAATAGGGGGCGAGCCTATTGCCATCTACCGGGCACAGTTCCAGACTCCAGGCAGTTATTGAGATAATTCCTAACGGAAAAATCCATTATTTAACCACTTTGCCTGACCTGAGGATCGAACCTGGGACCTCTTGATTGGCAGTCGAGCATGCGCCCTCGACGCCACCGAGGCATAAAAACTACAGTAAGTTCAAATTTAGTATGCAGATATTTAGTTTTGTTAGTTTAATCATGAACATCTGTGACGGACGACTAAATTATTTCTTAAATGACGTCAATCATCACATTACACAATAGGTTAACCATCAATCATAGCCGTGACTGTGACAAAACTGACATCAAAATCTAGCGTGCAATGAACGCATTAAAAACTGAAATCATACATAGGGTTTGCAGGAAGTGAAATTGTGGAGCTTAGTTGTGTAGCTGTGTTATATTTTATGCTAGAGTCGAGAAAGTTAGAGGGTTTGGGAGGGTGCTCGAACGATGAGTGAACAAATGCATTTGCGACCGTTTGTTGATGTAACATACAACAATGCAGCCCTTTCCTGCTGCGTGAAGGGTTAAGCTTATAAAAGCTTCTGGAATCTTTATGGTACGATATGGTTATTTAGGTCACATTCCAGAATCGCCGGTGTCTTCACAAAAATATAATTAGAAATTAATATGCTCATGACATTATCATGAAAGTAATTCATGTATTAGCAGAGATCCTAATTACGTAAATGGCAGTTGAAAGTCGTGAGACGTACTGGTGTTTGTTTCGACTGCGATATTATTGTGCATTTTATTTACACATACACATAAAAATACTTTGCCTAATTTAGGTTTTACCATTTTGATTTTGACTCCAATAGCATTATATTTCATCCTATCTATACTTCTATACTATTATATAAAGAGAGAAAGTGATTCACTGACTGACTGACTGACTGACTCATCAACCCAGAGCCAAAACTACTGGACCGATGATGATGAAATTTTGACAATAGATTATTTTTACAGTCTAGACAAGTAATAAGAAAGGATTTTTCAAAATTTTACCCCTAAGTGTATTAAAAAGGGGTTGAAAGTTTGTATGGACTAGACTTCATTTATCAGCCGATTAATTTCACTTTTTGTAGAAACATTTTAAAATGAAAATAATTAAACACGTGTTTCAGCGTTTTCAAAAATTTCAGCCCTTTTGTGGAAAAATACAGTTTTAAAGTTTCTTATGAATATTTTAGTTCCAACACCCCTTTGTAGATGGCGCTACAGAAAAATTTCAATTTTTCTTGCAAAACAAAGCAACATTTTTAGGTACTTTAGTTCCAACATTGCATAATAGATGGCGTTCTGTAAATAATTAAAACGCGCTTATGACTTAAAAAAAACATAACAAAAACATACATTCACGTTCTTTTTCCCGAAGGGGTAGGCAGAGGTGTACCCAGGACTCAGTCCCACAGTAGATACACCCACATTTCGCCAGTATGTTATTGGTCCCATGTAATAGGGGACGAGCCTATTGCCATCTACCGGGCACAGTTCCAGACTCCACGCAGTTACTGAGATAATTCCTAATGGAAAAATTCAATATTTATCACTTTGCCTGACCTGGGTTTCGAACCCGGGACCTCTTGATTGGCAATCGAGCTTGCGCCCTCTACGCCATAGAGGCAGTCGCTTATGATTTCGCTTCTCTTTCTCATAGCTCTATTAAACTGGGTTGCAACAACATCGAATTATGAATGTTCTTCTTACTGTTTTCACTGTTTCCGTAATCCGTATATGTCTCCAGATTATTCAATCTATTACCAATAATACCAATATCATAGTATAAAGTGAGAAACTTTGTTTTTATTTGCAACGAATAGGTTCCGAAACTACTGGACCGATTTAAAAAAATTTTTTCTTATGGAGAGCTTAATTCAGTGTGAGTGACATAGGCTATTATAATACGAGGTTTTGAAAAATATTAGGGATCCGCAAGAAATCTGCAATATTGTGAACTAAGGTGTCACATAATTACCAAATATATTCACTTGCGTGCGCTGTGAAATCTATTAATGGTAGAATAATATAATGTACAAGGGGTTTGTAGTACTTACTAATATTTACAAAATAGTCCACGGACATTATATCCATCTATTTCGGTTTAGTTACAATAATCGAGGCAGTCATTATTTTTCATGCAGTGTGAAAACTATTGGTAATGTACTAGGGGTTTGTAGGACTTATCAATATCTACAAAATAGTCTACGGAAATTATATCCATCTATTTTGGTTTAGTCACAATAATCGGAGCAGTCATTAACTTTCATGCGCTGGGAAATCTATTTGTGGTAGAATAAAGTAATGTACTAGGGGTTTGTAGTATTTACCAATATCTACAAAATAGTGAACGGACATTAAATTCATATATTTTGGTTTAGTCACAATTATCGAAGAAGTCATTATTTTTATGCGGTATGAAAATTAATGGTGGTAGAAATAATGTATAAATACTACAAACCCCTAGGGTTTGTAGTATTTATATATCATCAAAATAGGCCTCGGAAATTGTTTCCATCTGTTAAGGTTTGGTCATTGTAACAGAAATAGTCATTAATTTGCGTGCGCTGTGTAAACCATTAGGGTTATACCTATAAAAATACAATGTATCACGAATTTACTCCTGTTAAAACGTTCACTTCTACTTCTCCCGTGCGAAGCCGGGGCGGGCCACTAGTATAATATAAGAGTAGGTTGTTACATCCAGCGACTCTACTATCCCCGCTGACGTCACGCCCAGCTTACTCTTGGCCTCGAACCGACGTCACAAAGGGCCGACGCTGCATTTTAGGCTGTTTTCGCCTGCACGATGCCTGCACTTCAAAGACCCACCACTTCGGTCCTAACATCGGACCGTTGTCGCCGCATTTAGATATAAGATAGATTTAACACATAATCGCAATGTGAATTTTATTAAAGACCTAGTACATAGAAGAGGTTTTTGGATTCTCCTGCGCCCTCCGGCCCGGGCATATATAATTAGCTCCATAATAATTATTATATTATATATTATTATCTTAAAATAATGACTTTGACTTTGAGAGTGGGCAGCAGCGCTTTCTGGCAACAAGTATTCCAACTGCTGCAATCACCAAGCCGCCTGCTAAGCATGGTGATTACGGCAAAATCCTCCCGTATGAATAGTTTATGGGATTCTATGGGGGAAGCCTATGCTCTTATGCTTAGACGTCTTCCGACTGAAGATGATGAATGCCTTTGAATTGCTTTATGCTTTTGAAAGCTACTTTGAGTACTCATATTTATTATGTTATTAAACGATATAACTCTGTCGGCTCTATATAGCTCTGTCTAGTTGCGATCAGACAGACGTGTGAGCAGGCTTCTAATGTAGGACACCGGACTAGTCCGAAACCATTTTTTTTATATGATAGTGAGAAACAAGACGAGGAAATCAGGTGCCTGATGGTAAGCATCATGATTGCCCATATCACATTACTGCTTGGCGGATGAATAACTGGCAAATATATAATGTATAATATGGCAATAATTCAGGCGTTTTCGACTTAAAAACGTCAGTTAAGTCGTTTTATACCACACTAAATTTGCGTCGATTTGCTTTTAAATATTTTGAATAACTCAGAATCATCAGTACACACTTTGCAGTACACACTTTTTAGTATTTTAGTAGACCATCTAGTTATTAAGTTACGTACTAAGTAAGCAATAACAAATGACTATCTAAACATTATTTCCGATGTTCAACCACTATCTTCTAGTCTAGTAACGAGCATAATATACGGTACCAAAATACTAGCCTCGTTCGAACAAGGCTTACTCGTGTTTATTATTATCAAGTCAACAACCTTTCATGACTGTAGGGCGTAGAGCGTCGGTATATCTTTGGAACAACGCTAAATAAAGGTCAAGCTCTTGTAAACAAAGGGACTAAAGGTCCACGCACCCATTAGGTCTTCACATCTGACCATTGACTCCATTAGAAGTTTCCTGAAACGGTAGTCGCTTGCTACTAACATTATTATTTATTTTTAATGTTAATTGTTATTAATGTAGGAACAAAAATTGAGTAAAGCAATTATTGTTGAATAATTTCTAGGAGGTACGAATTTAAAAATAACAACTATTGTGAACGAAGAAACGGTTCAAAAGCTTCTCCATACAATTCAATATAGGTAAATATTACTATATACACACATGTGAAAACTATCTGAGCAAATACGGTTATTGTATTTCTTATATGCCTAAATATATCCTGAAGGTGATGATAGGACTGATGTATCATTGCTAGAGACTGCATCTTACCTCTTCTCCGATCGTAGCAGTCTTCTGCTCCATCGGGTCAAGGAGAGTGCGGACGAGAGAGTGCATCTGTGTTTGCGCGCACATTTATGCACTATAATATATCCTGCGTACACGACTTCTGCAACTGTATCACGGATTTCGAGTCAAAAAAGACCTGTGGCGATGGGCAAAGGTAGAGAGCGCTGACGATGATGCCAGTCAGGGTTTGTCCAATGCCTGCACTCAGGCGGCTCAGGGAGAGTGGTCGCTTCATCACTGCACTGGGGTAACAGTGTGATTCGGCAGCACCCTCTGCGACGAAGCAGCTCTATTTAGAGAGGCACTGCTTCCCCCGCTCAGCCGGGGAGGGAACTAGAAAAGGTGTTCCAAACAAATGCTTACCCTTTCATATATGGGAGGTGGTATACCACGGCCGCCTACGCATCCTTTTCTTGTGGTCGAAATAATAAAAAGAAGATAGCTACCATGATTTTTGGAGCCTGGAACGTACGCACTCTACGTGACAGTCCAGACAACTTATGTCCCGAACGGAAGACTGCCATTGTAGCCCGTGAGCTCAATCGCTACAACGTGGACATAGCTGCCCTTAGTGAGACACGTTTAGCTGACGAAGGTGAGCACGTGGAGTACGGTGGTGGTTATACCTTTTACTGGAAGGGAAAGAGTGCTAGTGAGCCGAGGCAATCAGGAGTAGGGTTCGCCATTAAAACCAAGATAGCTGTCAATTTAGAGGAACATCCCGTGCATATCTCGGACAGAGTCACTACACTCCGTCTACATCTTGATAATAACAATTACCTAAACATTATAAGTGCGTATGCACCAACTCTAGATAAAAGTGACGACATTAAGGGCCAATTTTATGAAGAGATCACCCGCGTCTTGTCCAAAATACAACAAAGGGAACAAATACTTTTACTGGGCGATTTTAATGCCCGTGTTGGAGTGGATTTTGATGCGTGGCCGCATGTTTTGGGGAGACACGGGATAGGCAACACTAACAGCAATGGACTATTGTTGTTGAGTCTCTGCGCTCAATTTGAGCTATCTATTACAAACACAATGTTCCGTCTTTCCGCGAAACACAAAGCGACATGGATGCATCCCAGGTCAAAACACTGGCATCTGTTGGATTATGCGATAGTAAGGCAACGAGACTTATCACAAGTACACGTTACCCGAGTAATGCGTGGGGCAAATTGCTGGTCTGATCACAGGCTAGTTATTACGAAACTCGCGATGCGGCTCCGTCGTCCCCGAAGATCAATTAGAAATAAGCCAATCTGCATTGATTTGGAAAAGTTACAGAACAAAAATACACAGAACGACTACGAGCAGGCCATCAATACCATATTATTTTTACAAACTGATGCCAACCATATCAGTTCTGAAAACCTACAGTCTCAGTGGAAAAACCTTATAACTCATATAATAACATCAGCTACAGGTATTCTAGGACAAAAACCGCGGATAAATCAGGACTGGTTTGATGCAAATGATGACCTGTTGGTAAATGCTATAAACCAACACAGGGAACTTTTGCGTCAATTGGATTCTGGACAGAATCGCGAACAATTAGTTAGAAAAGTTAGAGAAAGCTCACTCCAATTAAGATCACTAACACGAGCCACAAAAGACCGCTGGTGGCGGGCAAAGGCCCTTCACATGCAGTGGTTAGTAGACACCAACCAGTTGGGTGTATTCTTTAGCGAGATTAGAAATCTTACTGGCCATCAATTTCAAGGAAATGTCCCTCTTAAATCCTCCACTGGGAATTTATTGTCCAACAAAGAAGATGTGCTAAATCGATGGGTTGAACACTTTAACAGCTTGCTCAATGTTGATAGGTCAGTAGATATGAACTACATTTTAAACTCATTTTCAGACCGCCCCAGAGTCTGGTCACTTGATGATACTCCGACGTTACAGGAAGTGATTGTAGCCATTAAACAGCAAGATAATAACAACATATATAATCACATCTCAGACTGGAGTAGAGCGTTTGGACTGAAAGTGAATCCATCCAAAACGCAGGTTATTATTATAGGAAGTTCTCGGACAATCTGTAAGGTTGACTGGGACTCCCTACCGCAAGTGATATTTGATGGGGTTCATATTCCATTTAGTAAAACCGTGAAAAATCTTGGGATTATTTTTGACAGCTGTCTATCATGGGACCCACAATTGACGGCCACTAGTCGCAAGCTATACGCTTCAGCCGGTTCACTGCGTAGGCTGCGTAATTTCCTGCCTACTACCACTAAAATTGCGCTTGCACAGTCTCTTCTTCTCCCCGTGCTTGATTATGCTGACGTCTGCTATCTTGACCTCAGGGAGGACCAGCTGAACAAACTTGAGCGTCTCCAAAATTTTTGTATCAGGTTCATATTTGGTTTGCGCAAATATGACCATGTTTCCGAATTTCGCTCTAAGCTCAAGTGGCTGCCTATTCGCCGTCGCCGGAATACTCATATATTGTCCCTTCTCTACAGTGTTCTGTTCAATCCATCTGCCCCGCGCTATCTTCGGGAACGTTTTGAATTTCTTCATGCGTCCCATTCTCGTTCACTGAGATCATCGGAGAATCTGACGTTGAGGTTTCCATTGCACGGCACTGATTTCTACGGTGGATCTTTCACTGTCGAAGCAGTTCGTCTGTGGAATGATCTTCCCGTCGAAGTTACATGTGCACCGTCACTGGCCTCTTTTAAGCTGCGTCTCAAGGACCACTACCTTTCATTATAAGTAATTTGTTACTAATATTAATTATTATTGTGTTACTGGTATTAGGTAACGCCTATATATAATTGTGTACCTATCTAATATTATATAGTATATATTATATTGTTATGTATCTATCTATAATCTTAGTATATTATGTATTGGTTATAGTATGGTATTATTAGTTTGTATTTATATATGTATATATATATTATATATATATATATATATATTATGTATATATTATTATTATTATTTTTTTATTTATTTATTATTTATTTATTTATCGTTTAAGTATTTGTTTTTGGAACCACCGTCCCGTCATGTTCTGTATATCCTTTCTCTGCATGGTTGTCTGGAAGAGATCGCTCTGAGCGATAAGGCCGCCTGTTGTTACTCTTTCTAGTTTTTAAGTTTTCTTTTTGCCTTTTTTGTATAATTGTGGTACCAATAAAGTGTTATCATTCATTCATTCATTCATAATAAAAAGGCGGTTGGGATGGATAATATACCAGGAGAGCTTTTGAAGTACGGGGGAGAAGAGCTATACAACATTATGTGGAAGTTTTTCTGTTGTATGTGGAATAAAGAAGAAGTACCTGCGGATTTTAAAACATCAAAAATTTGCGCCCTTTATAAAAATAAAGGTGATCGGTCAGACTGTAATTCTTACAGAGGTATCTCGCTGCTGTCCACCCCTGGAAAGATCTTTGCGAGGGTTCTTCTCAATCGCCTAACCGAGCTTTCAGAACAAATTCTACCTGAAACCCAATTTGGATTTCGTCCCAACCGGGGTACATGCGATGCTATTTTCTGTATACGTCAGCTGCAAGAAAAGAGTAAGGAGCAAAGTCAGCCACTATTTCTTTGCTTCGTAGACCTTGAAAAGGCTTTCGACAGCGTACCTCGAGAGGCTCTATGGACGGTTCTGCTAAAGCTCGGCTGTACAGAAAAATTCGTCAGGCTGGTTAGGCTGTTACATGACAATATGACATGCTGTGTGTCCGTAATGGGTGAACAGTCAAATTTCTTCGCTGTGACCTGTGGTGTTAAACAGGTTGTTTTAGCACCAACTCTTTTTGCCCTTTACTTTTCGGTCGTTGTAGAGGATGCGCTGAGGACTACTTCTCAGGGTGTTCATATACGCTTTCGCACCGACGGAAAGCTGTTTAATTTGGATAGACTGAAAGCGCACACGAAGATTTCGTACGATGTCATGACAGCGTTAATGTATGCAGATGATCTTTGTTTTGCAGCGAAAACCCCGGAAGACCTGCAGGGACTAATGGCAAGTCTTGATGAATCGTGTCGTAAATTTGGCCTGAAAATTAGCATTACTAAAACCGAAGTTATGTCAATGGACACACAACACCAAGTCGTCCCACTCAATTTACGGATCGGTGATAGCTTACTTAAGCAGGTGGATAAATTTAGATACCTTGGGAGCACCTTAACATCTAAAGGTGACCTTACTCCGGAGATTAACAGCAGAGTCGGTGCTGCAGCCGCAGCATTCGGCAGACTCCGTAAGAAGGTGTTTAGTTCGCACGATTTGAAGCTTAGCACCAAAATTCAAGTGTATATGGCAATAGTATTGCCAAACCTGCTATACTCCTCAGAAACGTGGTGTCTATACCGTAAGCATATACGTATATTAGATAGATTTCATATCGGGTGCCTCCGCCAAATAATGAACATAAGATGGTCTGACCGTGTGAGAAACACAGAAGTCTTACGTCGAGCCAATATTTGTGGGATTGAGGCGTATCTAATGCGACGTCAATTGCGATGGTGCGGCCACGTTTCCAGGATGTCTGACGAGAGGGCTGCTAAGCGCGTCTTCTTTTCTGAACTCAAGGATGGCAAGCGGAAACATGGCGGCCAATTCCTTAGATACAAAGATGTTCAGAAAAGACACATGAAAAGATGCAATATAGAGCCCTCTCGTTGGGAGGAGTTGGCGAGTAACCGCTCGGAGTGGAGACATCTGGTGCAGCAGAACGTACGCGAATTCGAAGACCAAAGAAAGTCTGACTTAGACTTGAAACGGGACCAACTTAAATGCAGACCACCCTCGAATATCCGCTACAACTATGTCAATGGCGTCCTGACATATGACAGTTGTTTGCGTACGTTCGCTGCTAAGATCGGATATGTGAGTCACTTGCGGGCCCATGAACGAAACCGCACAGTGCCAACTAGCTCGTCGTGAAACAGTGATAGACAGTCACCGTAGCCGAATTCGGCAAGGATGTCTATATATATATATGCCTAAATGTTTAGAGCTGTTTGTTTTCCAAATAAAATAAAATAATGATAATATGAACTTTTGTTCCATTATTTCATTCGTTATCAAAACGTCAGGAAGTAAAATCGCTGCGTCCGTCAGATAAATATAATATTATACTTATCTGAAAAAGTAAAAATGTTCAATAAAACCATTTCAGTCCCAAAAATTAAAAGTAGTTATATAGGTAAGTATAACTTTAAAGTCCTTTGTTTAAAAGCTTGTAAACATCCTAAGTGGCGGTAGGAGTCATAAAATATAGGTGAGTGAAAATATTTACTTTGCTTCAATATTAAGTTACGGTCCGTAGTATGCCTAAATAGCGTACAAGTAAGATAACATAATGTAGCAGATATCACCTTCTTGCTGTCCTAAGCAAATCTACTCTATGTTCTGAGACATGTCAAACTTATTTTAAGGGTTATGCTATTTTGGTTATGCTAGTTTGAACTATTATTAACTCGAGAGGTATCTTAAAATTTGGGAAATAACAATATAAAAAATATCTGATAATATCCACCATTAAGAGGATACATTAGGGGTGATTTTTCCATACAAACGTATTCCCGTGTTTCCTCCCTAGTTAATTGCGTCAGAGCAATGGTTTTTTTTTTTATAAAATCTAAGTCTTCAGTGAGCATGTCCCTGTTATTTTCATTTTTCTACAAACTCATTATTAAATGAAATATGACCCTTTAAAAACATGAAAAACTGTCCCAGTTTTACTCGCGCAATTAGACGTTCACTAGAAAAAAATGAAGAGTTATGGAAAAAAAATTAAATAACAGGGACATAGCCTAATCTATTTCCTAATTTTCAAGATATAAATTTATGGATAAAACTAATTATTCTCGGAGGGAACACGGGAATACAAAACATCGATTTCGTCATTTTTTCGTAGTTATAATTGCTTTGAGCTGCAGTTGTCCCTTTCGCGTTCTACGGGGTGCGGCACGCGGTGAGGGGGGTTCCACTCACACTTATACAACTAGGGAAGGGACTCATAGACATAGTATTTTGAAAAATACTAGTGATGTTCATAGAAAACGAGTTTAAACCAATACTTCTTACGAAAAAATAGAAGACTAATAGTATGTAACAATATCGATTTAAATGCAATTCAACTATAATATCAATCTTCATATGGCCCATTCTCGTTCAGTTAGGCCTTCGGAGAACCTAATGTTGAGATGTCTAGTGCATAGCACTTGTTTTTATGGTGATCTTTCATTGTCTTCTATACTGTTAAGTAGGTAATTTGTTAATAAATATTATATAATATGTAATTGTATTAAAATGTATTACTTTATCATCATAATCATTATTGGCCTTGTACGAGTAGATACATCTTTAAAAAAGAGATGGTTCAAGAGCATTATTAATTATCGCAAGCTACGGCATTTGCGTTCATGGGTGAAGACTCAGTGTAATTTTCTAACACTTTGCCAGTAATATTTTAAATCTCTTGTAGTAGAAGTCGTACCTATTGTCATCTATTGGGTTCAGACTCCAAGCTGTCATTCAGAAAACCCCTAATAGAAAATCCAATTACACTTTTTGGCTGACTTGTGGATCAAACCCGGGTTCTCATGATCATATGATTGGCTCAAACACCACCTAAATGGTTTTCAAGTTTGTAGTTGATAGCGATCAACGGTTCGAACGGATCAAATTTTTGCGGTCGACATGACTATCAACTGCTCACCCCTAACATCACCCATTAGGTTGAAGAAATTAATTTGAATTGCGTTTTGTCGTAATTTAATGATGAAAAACACAAAATAATTAAGTATGTACGTATTACCTATACTCAAACGGATGGCAAAGGCGCAAAATGTATTTGCCGTTTTATACGTAAATGGTGTATTTTTCGTAGAGCGTTCAAAAATAAACGTCCTGCCCCTTTTGCTTTTACCCATTTTCAGAGCAAAATACTGAAAGAAATTCATACAAACAAGCCAAAACCGTAAGTACTAAAGCAAAAGAATCAATACGAATAAGGAAAGAAAAATTTCACCCACGGGCGGGATTTGAACCACGCACCCTCCGCACCAATACTTGGTAGGCGGTCTACCACTTGAGCTACCGTGGAGGTACTAGTCGTCGGCGAAATTTTTCTATCCCTTCTACGAGTACCTAACGCTCTAGGGGCGTATGTTTATCTATAGGTGATGCATTTCGCAATCTACCCACCGACAAGTCTAATGTTACAATTAGAATTCATATCGAAATTGATAAACACTTCCTTTTTGCTTAATATTTTAAATTTTTAGACAAAGCGGTCTACTCGCATGAAATACAATACGAATACAATAATAATTCTTTCCTTATTCGTATTGTATTTCATGCGAGTAGACCGCTTTGTCTAAAAATTTAAAATATTAAGCAAAAGAATCAAGTCCGTAAACAACAGCACAGTAGGTCGAAAATTATTTAGGCGAACTATTATTAGGTAGATATTACAATGAAAAGTTATATTTTCAGCAAACGTCTAGACTGACAGGATGAACTGAAAAAGTCAATACTTACCTTCGAAGATAATATACACATTGATATGAATTTTTAAGCGCTGGGCGACTGGTGTCATATAAACTATAAATATATATTATAGTATCTATTTTTTTTATTAAATAATATCACAATAATATAAATTCAGATGAAGAAAAAGTTCCTAACAAAAAAATATCCGGGCAAAAATTACTCCTGGGACTGGATTCGAACTCGCATTCGTTGATCGAAGACACGATTTTGTGAACGCTGTCTGAACACTGCAACCACTGGTCCATTTCATACTAGACGTAGCTAATGAATTTAAGCAGTCATCTTTACTAGAATGTAAATAAAAACAAAAGTCTAAAAGAATACCTACGATAAGTACCTACCTAATTTGAATACAAGCGTCACAAACTTTACTACTGACATGTATATGCGCGCGAAGTCGCAATAATAATCTTCTTACACACACATTCATAGCTCATACTTTCAGGAGCAGCGCGACGGCGATAGTTTTTACAAAAACCGAAATTTTAAATTCTTCGTCACTCAGGTTTCTCGTTAAAGATATATTATCTTGCCTACCCGGGGTTTGAACTCGGTACCTGCGGTTTATAAGACAGAGTTACTACTAACTGAGCCTCCATTTTTATCATCCAGGAAAAATGTGTTATTTTTTTTATTTTATTTTATTAAATAAGGTACACAAAACAGAGTATAATCTAATGGCAATTAAATATCATGAGTAAAGGTGATTACTAGATTACACTCCTAAATTATGCGCACACAACATGAACACAAAATCAAATCTACTTAATACAAGTATGAAGCAGTTACAAAATTGGATTTTTATACTTATTTTGTAATAAAAAGAGAAAGTTCATATTACTTATTCTTTAGATAATATGGACAAAATATCACTCTTGAATTTTGGCAGTTTGTTGTTAAAGACATCAACTGAGTCATGATGACGAACAAGAATTTCATTGTATTCTCGGGCCATTCTTACTATTGGGTTATAGAAAGAAGTATTGTTGGTGTAGACTTGCAAAGAAAATATTTTAATATGGGGGTATCTAGCTCTGGGTCTTATATTAATGTTAATATTGGAAAGAAGGGAAGGTGAGTCGATTACAGAATGAATTATTTTAAACAGGCATACCATGTCATAGTAGGAGCGTCTAGTTATAAGCTTTAACAGGCTAAAGCGTTTGAGTCTGTCAGTGTACGATGGAAGCTTGCGCTTCAGTCCGAATCTACAACAAAGTATGTACAAACACCTTTTCTGCACTCTCTCAATACAGTCGCTGTGGATAGCATAATAAGGTGACCAAATTGAAGTGTTGTATTCGAGTAAACTACGAACCATAGTACAATAGAGATATAGAAGAGATCGCGGATCTTTGAACTTTTTAGTGGATCTGGCAAGGAATCCTAGCAATTTATTACATGTACTACTATGTAGTCGTAATGTTCACGAAATGTCAATTTATTATCAAACATAATACTAAGATCCTTGACAGAACATGTTCTTTGAAGGGTCTGACCTTTCAGATTATATTCATGCATGACTATTTGATGTGTTTTGGTAGTGAATGAAATAACACAGCATTTACTCACATTAAGTACCATGAAATTCTGGTGACACCATTCATCGATAGTAGTGAGATCATTTTGAAGAATCTGACAATCACTGGATTTTGTGATCTTGGTATAGACCTTAAGGTCGTCAGCATATAAAAGGCAAGGACAATTAAGACGTTTAATAAGGTCATTTATAAATGCATTAAAAAGCAGTGGGCCTAAGTGCGAGCCTTGCGGCACCCCCGATGTTATTGCTATGAGTGTAGATAAGTAACCTTTTATAGCCACCAGCTGACTTCTTCTACTTAAATATGATTCGATCCACTGTAACAAGTTGCCATGAACCCCGTAGAATGATCCCAATTTACTACATAAAATTTGATGATTTACCTTATCAAACGCCTTAGAAAAATCAGTGTACACACTGTCAACTTGAACTCTTTCAGCAAACGCACAACACAGGTAATTCTTATATTCAAGCAAGTTCGAGAGCGTGGATCTGTTTCTTATAAAGCCATGCTATGTTATGGAAGATGGAGGAGAGCGTGGAAGATTCTCCTCCGACGCCCTGGCTTTGCTTTCGTTCTTCGGGAGGTCGGCGGTGGCCTCCCGATCACGCTCTGCGATCTCCTTATTCATGACAATCTCGCAGGAAACCGCGGCTCGAACCATGTTTGATGGCGAGATTTCGGCCCCATAACATGCCACGAGGGTACGATGCTCACTGACCCATGCTGGACACTCCTCGAGTGTGCAACTGAGCCTTCTAATCCTACCTGAATAGGGTACTATTCCTTAGCCGGTACCCTAACCCCACGACGGTAATTTATTATAATATCACAATTTTCTCTTCCCCGGAAATATAGTGCTTATTAAAACAAACGTGTCATCCTTGAGCGCGTCGTTATCCCCATTCAAAACATTAAATGTCAGAGTCATCTGCACAGAATGTGATAACCATAATCTTCTCTATTGATATTATATTTCCTGGCTTCCACACCTAATCGCCCTTCCGATAAGAGATGTCCTTGACTAACAAGATTACATATATCGATATTTTCATATTATATAACATGGAATATAATAATGAATGAAATGAAAAGTGAATAAACTAGTTAATATAAGTCTATACTTAACTAGGTCAACAAAGTAAAGTTTTTAAAGTACCCAGTATAATTATAAAGAGCCTATTTGCATGAGAAAATATGTATATATAACATAACATACATTCACGTCTTTTTCCCGAAGGGGTAGGCAGAGGTGTACTCAGGACTCAATCCCATAGTAGATACACCCACATTTCGCCAGTATGTTATTGGTCACATGTAATAGGGGGCGAGCCTATTGTACCTACCGGGCACAGTTCCAGACTCCAGGCAGTTTTTGAGATAATTCCTAATGGAAAAATCCAATATTTAAAACTTTGCCTGACCTGAGGATCGAACCCGAGACCTCTTGATGGGCAGTCGAGCATGCGCCCTCTACGCCACCGAGGCAGTCTCATTATATACCTACGACTGAGTTATACCTACATTAATAGCTCATGTTTATAGTAGCCCATCAAATCTAAAAAGTACCGTTTGACGTTTCATCTTTTCAAGCAATTTTCAAGCCAAAATAACTTTGCATAGGTGTAACTTGTAACTCGCACAATTTCAATAACCTCCGCCGTAAAACCATGATATTATGAATTTCATCACAAGATGTACAATTCTCAATCGCTAAATTTAAATACAAATCTTTCAAACAAGGCAAAATAAGAACTGTCAAATGGTTCTTCTTAGATTTGATGGACTATAGTTATATCCGGGACTAGCTGAAAAGTAATAAGTAGGTAATATGTGCTTTTTCACGATTTAAGATGGTTAACATATCAAAATCTTTTCATACATATTAAAAGGCAAGTCATGTTGAACATGACAATATTTTCCTCGTGAGGAGGTAACAAATACATGTGTATTTGTACTCGCGCATTAAAATTTTAAGTGGATTGCACTACATATATTATTTACTGTGTGTGATGGATGATGTGAGGATGTGTGCGCATTTCGAGTCGTAGACTGGCAGGAGGTGGCACAGGACAGGCCGAGGTGGAAGCTCTTGTTGTCGGAGGCCAAAACTCAGTTTGGGTTCACGCGCCAACCTAGTTAGTTTATCTGTACCAATAATCAAGAAAAATAATTATATTTCATATTATTATTACTATCACAACCAGGCTCTTCACCAACTGCCTCAAATGGGTACTTGAGTATTTTGGAATTATTGTCAGGACATACATGGTAAGAAAAAGGATAGTGAAAGGATGTCACGACCCTCAAAATGATCGCTGATGGTGAGATCGACGGAAGAGGATTTCCTCATTCTCTAAACATGACAAGTGAGCTAGGGAATGAAAATTATATGTGTATTATGACTTTCCGCAACGCATCTCAAATGAGTAGTAGGCATGTGGGGCTAGTTGACGAATTAGTCTATAGTTTCCACATGAACTTCACTTTAAATCTATCGATATCGATATTAAAACGTCTGTTTCTTTATCGATATATCTCAGATTTTCTCCCAGCGCTAAGATCCATTTGCAAACACATTAACTCCGAATAAAGTGCCGGGAATAAGTGGCTTTTGCGCTAACGCTATGGGAAAATATTCTACGGTATAGTGCGCAATTATCTATCACTATTTTCTTTGTGGTTATTATTAATATTGTATTATTATAATACAATTATTGGTCGTTTATTGGGTATTACTCAATAAGGTTAAACGGTTTGGTAAATAACACTTACCTATTAGTCGATTAAGGTATTTATTATAATTAAGTTAAAAAACAGGCATCATTGTGTTTAATAAGTAAGTGAAACCATTCAAGGACATTTATAACATAACATAACATACGTTCACGCCTTTTTCCCGAAGGGGTAGGCAGAGATGTACCCAGGACTCAGTCCCATGTAGATACACCCACATTTCGCCAGTATGTTATTGGTCCCATGTAATAGGGGGCGAGCCTATTGCCATCTACCGGGCACAGTTCCAGACTCCAGACAGTTATTGAGATAATTCCTAAGGGAAAAACCCAATATTTAACACTGCCTGACCTGGGGATCGAACCCGGGACCTCTTGATTGGCAGTCGAGCATGCGCCATCTACGCCACGGAGGCAGTCATTTATAACAACTTATTTAAGTACTATATTAATAGCACGTTTCCATAAAAATATATATCATGTTTATATTTATTTAGTCATACGCTCTTAAATAAAGCTGTGTCACATTGTACAACATAAAAAAACCTCAACATTTCATAATAATAATATTATGTTAGTCCCGCTACAAAATGTAGTGTGTAACAGGATGTAATAAGAAATATTTTCTACGAGAAAACTTTAAAATCTCGCTCATGAGGTACACTCGGACAGGATGTTAGATTTCTATAATTAAAAAATCTGGTAGAGTTATTTGCTCTTTACATCTTTCATATAGATGATTTCCTGGATTCATAGGTTTCTTGGAAGATTAAAGGATAATATGCAGGTAGTTTTGATTTATTTTATATATTTATTTATGTGTGTTAATTTAGTATGATATGATAATATATTTTATTAATATGTAGTATTATACATATTATAGTCTTATTAAATTTTCTCCAGCTTTTTAGGATAACTGCTTGAGTAGATGCTTCTCTAGCATTTAGGTGGTGATAGACCTGAGCATTTCCGCGAGCAGAACATTGAGCATTCACATAAACGATACATTACAAGGAAATGCTCTTGGACACTGAGCATTCCCCTGCATTGTACCATTCGCGCAAATGGTATGGTACATTACAAGGACATGCTCAAGTCTATCACCACCTTTAAGTTAGTTCTAGCGTTGTGCTGTAAATTATAAATAAATTGCAGATACGACTTGTTAGCATAACATCAGCCTTTTTTCCGAAGAAGTGGGCAGGGGTGTATGTACTCAGGATTTAGTTACATCTACTATGGTAAATCACACTTATTAGGTACACACATATTTTACTCCAAACTGCCATTGAGATAATTCCTAATGGAAAAATCCAATTACAACTTACCTGACCTGGGGATCGAACCAGGGATCTCATGATCAGCATTAGAGCTTGCGACCACTACGCCACCTAGTCAGTAATTTAATTTATGTTCTCTGAAAATTAAATTAAAACAACAGTAGCAACTAACTAATACTACTACTACTACGTACGTTAGTACGTACGTAGTAGTAGCTGCTAACTAGCAGTAGTAACTGTTTATCCTAAAGAAATATAATTGGATCTTTAAAAAGACTTAGCTGTATCAAATAAAATCAGGATTATAATATAAATAGAAAATAAAAATAGCCGTATTTGAAACAGTTATGGAGCGGAGTTTGCGCTAATTTTAGTGCAAATTGAATGTGTTTGTTACGTAAAACTATGGAAATCTTTATGACTCGATTATAATGACTTTTATCATGGCGTTAGTATCGTAACATATTATTTTAAGAGATTATAAAATATTAATAAATTTAGCCATACAGAGGACGGGCAACAGCGTCATCATAAAAACCAAAAAATGGGCTCGCCAACCCGCCTACCAAGCGAGCCGAATATTGGCGAAACCCCTCCTATATAGGGGAGGCCTATGCCTATCCAGCAGTGGACTCCCTACAACTGAGATGATTATGACGACTGAGATGATATTATCAACATAATAATCAAATATTAAATAATTATTGTAATTACAGGTTTTCCCAATTACACCGCTCAGCCAAACCTGAAACCATTATGGGTTGTAAGAGACAAAGCTTAAATGTCGGAGTTTAAGTTCGCCAAGATTACAAGACTTATGACACAAACTAACGGCTGTCTGCTACATAATATATTTTTACGTTCTATCCAAGAAAGGTCGCGCCTAGGCGAAAAGTCCACATAATTTACAGTCCTGTCTATCACCCTCACCTCCTTTGGATCTAGAAAGCATACATTTGTAAATATATTTTTCATTATAATCTTAACAAGAAATGATATCCCGTTGCATGCAGTGGCGAAGTTTATGCTGGTATATATATACGTAAAATTGAATAGTGTGTTAAGAAAAATCTTGACTAGACAGGACGATCATAGAAATTATTATAATGTAGGTATTTTATAGTAAGGTATTTCCCATTACTACCTTTACCCATTTTACCCACATTAATAGAGTAACTTCAGCACGGAAATATAAAAACAACATGACATGTCTCATTATTCATTATGCTCCGTAATTTTTGTATCACAGAGGATAATATTAAACCCAGAAAACATCCTAATGTGCGCTATTAATTTTGTTTATGAACCATTTCAAACCCTTTTCCTCAACCAGTGCCGTTGTCAAATAAAATACTCTCGGGCTAAAATCATAATGAATGTGACTAATAATAGAACTAGCGTTTTGCCTAAATGTGTACCCATTTAAACGTCTTAAAGCGTATACATTAGCGCCACTCACCATCCATAAAGATCGCATATAAAGGCTAGTTCACGTCGCGCATACAATAAAAATAGCAACCACTTATGCAAAAGCGTTTGTGAGTGAAATTATTTGGTTGTGTTTCCACAAAAACGGTGCAGGTTTTTCGTTGTTGGACACAATCCTGGGGAAAATTGAAGTTGTACAAGTGCAGCTTCATGTGGAACAAACTTTTAGTCGGGGGTCACAGGGTAACCTTATTATTACAACTTCTTACTACACTCTGATTGGCCTAGTTATGAAACTCGCGGTCTAGAGAGGTTAGAAAATGGTCGTTTAGCAAATGAGTATTTGAAATTGTGATTGAATGTAGATGCAGGTTTAAGTTTGTGGGGTTAGGTGGATTATTTTTATTGATTTAGTCAACACTCTAGCTACATTACCAAACTCAATTCAAAATAAAGTAAGATTTTGTCAAAATATGTAAGTATATAATATTATAAAATCAATATAATGCGTGATTGTTATACAGCAATTAGATTTTGACATCGGCTTTGGACTTATTTTATTTTATATATTCTTTAATACATTATATACTGCAAGAAAACGTTTTAAGTGAATAAATAAAACCAAATCGTATCAGAAATAAAACATAATTTTGAAGACTTGTAAATCCAAAATAAATGAGCGCAAAGTACATTATAGTAAAAAGTTCTAAGCAGCTTTTCGAAATTTTAACACAGGAAATTCGCCCCCAGCTCTCCCAGCCTATGAAGTATCAAAGCCGAGCAAATGCAATGCAATGACATTGCCTTCCCGGATTATAGCTACCCTGTGGCCAACTACCGTGCTGCTCGAGCTTACAACTGTCACACTGCGACATGGTGCTTTTATGACTGTTGTTTGATTTATATAAGTGTACGCTTTAATAGAAACCCCTACTTTGTTTTCTATTTTTAAGTCAATAAATGGCTTTATTAACATCATTTTAGCCGTAGGGAGTACACTGCTGGACATAAGCCTCGCCCATAATTTGGCCTATACTTGCCACGCTTGGCAGGCGCGTTCGCGAGCACAGTGTGATGGTATTTTACTTCCTCTGAATCTAATAATCCCTTAGCCATATGGCTTATGGCAACCACAAGTAGAGAGTTTGCAATAAATCTGGGAGAGTCACGTGAGTTTGTATGGCCATTTCTTGCATAGATCATCAGATTATGAAGGGTTCAGGTGCTTAGGCACCTGTCCTGTGACACTAAGGTTTAGATTCACACACCAAGTCTTCGTGGTCAGCCTATGAACGACGCTAATCACGTCGTAAGGGATGATGGAGTGCCAATGATCTCTCTAACGAGGTTGCACAAGACGATGCAAAGTGGAGTAGAAATAACCGAAAAGCAGACTACAGCCGGGCATTTCTGAGACCGTCCAAAGATTTGGCTATTTTGATATACCATGTTATACTTACCTATCAATCTATTCTTTTCGTTCTGAGCATTAGCGTTAAGTCACATCTTGCCTACGTATTTCTATTAATAGTAAATATTGGATATTGTTCACGACTAACTGCATAAATATTGCCGAGTCCCAACCTGTCACTATTGAATGATAAATAGGTAGCTTGAAAAGGTCAGTGCATACACATATAAAATGATGTACTTATATTATGTTAAAATATTAATTGTAGCGCTGGAACATGCTAGACACCACAGATCAGGATGAAAGAGGTTAGATTGGAAATAGTTCCTGATTTGTATCAGAACGCTCGTCGCCGCTTGTCTCCCACTCCTCAACTCCACTACAAGCAAGAGACCAATACGCGCACGCATTACGCACACAAATTAACCATACACACATCGATCGCGAGTTTGCTATTGATTATCATCTAGCGCAAACACTGCGTTTGACATGCACTCACACACGCGCAAAAGCTCATCTAGACACGCGGCAGCGTGTCAAGCCAAGTTAAGGAACTGGCTAGCCAGCGCCGAGTGCCACTTTTGACTCTTCTATAACTAAAAATCTCTTTAACGTTCACACATAAAACTACGTGTGTTTAATTATATCCATAAGGACATCTAGTAGCCCAAATTTCATAAAGCTAGCTCAAACGGTTATAAAGATATTATGAACATAATATAGTAAGTACCTAAATCTAACCTACTTCCAGATAACCTAGAAGGATGAAATTTGGAATCCATCTCGGTAATTGTGTTCAAGTGTAGGAAAAAATCTAAAAATTAATAAAAAGGGGGGGTCCCCAAACGACATTTTTTTTAAATGTAGCGTTGGAACTGTTACAACGTTACAAGCAAATATTTGAAATTATCCCAATATATTTGCTATATAACAGAAATATAAAAATAAAGTTAAGTCAAAAAATAAGTGGTGTCCTGGCCAAGTCAAATCTAACCTAATTTAAATCTCAATTTTTTTTTAATAACAGCAATTGTAAAGGCAATAAAGCAAAGAAATAGAGTTTGATACTTGTTCATAATGTTATTTTGTTCCTATATATACATATTTGGATTTTGCATAGAACTTGGCACTCATTTAGATCTCCAATCTTTTTGCGGCGAAGCCCACAGCCAAACATTAAAAGTATTGAACTTGGCTCTCCTTTTTTACATGTATGTTTTTGGTGGGATACATGTTACGGTCACCTAAAGGTCGATTATCGATATCGATATAATTACTGTATCATTATTACTTTAATTTTTTGCTATATTTATTTATTTGTTATGAACTAATACGGCTTCATAGCCAATTATACTAATTAATTAATTAACTATTATACAATGTCCTTACAATGTAATGTTGTTACTATATAATTTCTGTGTCTGGGTGTATAAGTAAGCTTATATAAGGAGGTATGTATATCAGTCATCTGGTTACCATAGTACATGCTTCTAGCCTAGTTTGGAACCAGATGACCTTGCGTGGAAGTTGTCCCATATTATTATTATTTTGTGACTTATTATAATTTTATTAATTCTATGTTTTTTTTTTGGTCTGTGAGTTACCGCGAAAAACGTCGTTCATGCATAGAAAGACATGGGTTAAACCTATAGTAAGTAAATAAATGACACAAGTTAAAAATACAAGCGTACCTATTTATTAAATGATCATTTCCCTTAACTCACACTAGGTGGGGACGCGGGGAAAGAACCGCGGGGCACAGCTAGTAGGATATAAATCATATGCTACCTACTTACTGAAAAAGTCATAACGATATATTTGAGCGGCGTAGCTCCTGGTTTTAAGTATCTTTTTCCTGACTCTTTTGTTATGTCATAATCATTTTCTGCAAAATGTTGAAAATTTTGCAAAAAGAACAAATTGTGCTACATTTAGTAGGAATCCATTTATTTCTACCGGTTGCCTCAATCCACAATTTTCTCATATCTGGATTTTTAGGCAACCTAAAAATAAAATTTTAATTTCATTACAAACGGAACAATCAAACAAAATTTTAGACAAAAACCCACTCTCTACAACTAATTTGATAATCACAATTAACATGGTGACCACAGTAGATGCCACGTATTTACTTCGCGTGACAAAGAGGAGAACAACTTTTTTTTTAGACGCTGTTTCACAGACAGACAGACAGAAAGAGACACACACTCACTTGATAATATCCTGACACACGGCTTTCGCTTCTTCCACTTTCATGAAATTCTTCATACTACATGCACGTCGGTTGTATAGGTACTATTGATTTATTGATCTTTCCTTAGGACAACATCAACTTGTTCCTAAAAAGTACGCCTACAAAGAGGTATTTTAATTACAAAATATTACTCATAATAATCATTTGCATACGACACTTAATATCGACAATGTTTACAACATGGTACAACACTATCGATGCGCGGGGATTTCCCGGAATTCAAGCTTCGCCTTGGCGCACGCGACCCCTCGCAAAGAACGCAGTTCATTGCGCGGTCACCTACGAGTACAAGGTGGAACCTATTTATGTAGTAAGCAATGTATAATTTCCAATATGTTTCGCAAGTGTGTCGTTTTTGTCTAACAATTACATAATACTTTTGTAATAATTACAAATATCACTTGAATTTAAAGGTTTTAGGACTTACCGGTGAAAAGAAATCCCTTGTCGGGCTACACTACACACCTGACTTCTTTTTCGACAAGTTATAATAGCGCAGGACGGCATTATACACTATCTTCGCGGAGCTACGTACGTTGTGACCACATGAGCGCGACTATTAGCCGGTAAAGCTAATTTCGGCGGGATTACGAGCGTCTGCTCAAGAGGGCAGCAAAGCCGGCCCCGCCCACAAGGCCCCTCTAATCTCTTTCATCTCCTCTGTGCTAGACACGATCAGTTGAGCTAAATAACGAACTCTTTAAAATTGTACGCTTAATTGAAGATAGTCCAGTTGAATAGACTACCAAATTTACTTTTATGAGAATAGTGTGCCCCGCGGTTTTACCCACGAAGGCATCATACTCATAAAATTATCAACTTATGTAAGATTTTGGTTTATACTATTTCTTTTTGGATATAGGGACATAAAACCAAGACCCCGTCTATCTCTATAACGATTGATATCAAAAAATATCAACAAACAGTAAGTACTACTAAAGAATTACAACAACCCTTTACGAGGATAACTGATATATTTTTTTTTTAGATAATTGTTTAATTATCTTTAATTTTTTGTTTTATAAAAATGAATCATTTATTTGGAACTCTCAACAAAGGTACACACGTAACGGCAAAGTAAAACTGTGTCGCAAACACCAACGCCCCCCTCCGGAATAATAGTTGTATTCCAAACTAGTACTTAGGTAAGTTATTTAGTAAAACTTGTATTTTTAAGTTTTTATAAAACTAAGGTAAAACAAAAACAAAAAAATCTAAGTATATGATTTAACAGAAATAATTTAAATAATTAATATTACCTCAACATCTCAGCCGTTGGTAATTAACTACTGAACATAGGCCCTCATAAAGAGGTTTTGCTAATACTCGACACGCTTGGCAGGCGGATTGTCGAGCGCAGTTCGATGTTTTTTTTTTGCAGAGGACGCTGCTGCCCGTCCTCTGGATCTGTTAACCCTTAGCCGGCTCTTACGGCAACCACGGGTAGAGAGGGTGGAGCACTATTCTAAAGCCGGTAACTCCACAGGGAATATTACCTACATGGATATAAAAGATTTTTAATGTTTTATAAACATAACACATAACATACATTCACGCCTTTTTCCCGGGGTAGGTAAAGGTGTACCCAGGACTCAGTCCCATAATAGATACACCCACATTTCGCCAGTATGTTATTTGTCGCATGTAATAGGGGGCGAGCCTATTGCCATCTACCGGGCACAGTTCCAGACTCCAGGCAGTTATTGAGATAATTCCTAATGAAATCCAATATTTAACACTGCCTGACCTGGGGATCGAACCCGAGACCTCTTGATTGGCAGTCGAGCATGCGCCCACTACACCACCAAGGCAGTGTTAATGTTTTATGATTTACCTATATATATAGACTATATAATATATATAGGAGGTATATATATATAGGACATGTGTGTCGGCGAGCATACGGCCGTACAATATGCAATACATTAGCATGCATAACATCGCCGGCGGTTATGCACGCCATGTAAGATGATTGAAGCGAACAAGACATTGTATTGCTAATGTAGAACGAGATACAGAAGCTCTGTTGTACGTTTTATTGTAGTGGTAGTACAGGGTCAAAAGGGGATTCAAAAATATCTGTATCCTACTTACTACTAATATCATAAATGTGAAAGAATAAAGATGGATGGATGGATATTTGTTACTCTTTCACGCTAATACTACTGACCCGATTTCGGTATGAAGATAGTTTTTAGACCCTGGAATAACACGTAGGGTACTTTTTATTCCGATATTCCCATGGGAACGAAGACTACGCGGGTGAAACCGCGGGGCACAGCTAGTGTTCCTATGTATCTCAGTAAAGAGGGATAAAAAAGAATATCATACTTTAATGCATTCAGTTGTTTTCGTTTTATTCGTCAGCGCTTTAATAATGTACAAACAAATTTTATAACATTTTTATAAAAGATAACTAAGACAGCTATTTTGCTTAGTTAATTAAAATTCAACGCCTAATTTATGCAGTATGAAATGCAGATTTTGCAGCCTGCGCTTCAGCTATGAAAGACTTGAAATGACGAGCTCTACAAGTGAAACGTGAAATATAATACTTACCTCGTACTGAGTACGTGAAGCTTGTGGAGTTAATATTTGCTCGAGGCGAGCCTTTTTATGTCCCACAATTCACAAAAGCTTTACCCGACTGTTCTGTCATACTGACCGGAGCGAATCATGGTAGTTTATTCCACAAAGTCATCATATTCTTTGTTAACAGATTTTTTAATTTCATACATTTGGAAACCTCTCCTGTCTTAAATAAACGTAATTACTATGTATAGAGTACTACTAAAAGTTCACATGCGTTTCCACTTATTGAAATTTGTTAAAACATATTCACTGCAATTATGCTCCAGTGGTGCCAATATTTTCATTGGTCGATAGATCCTGCATGGGTACAGGAGATTTCTGTTTAAGCTATAGTAAGCCTACTTTCATTGGTCGATAGTCCGTATTCAGGGAATACCCACATGCCAAATAACTCGCCGTGAAGTTACCGGCTTTAGAATAGTGCTCCACCCTCTCTACCCGTGGTTGCCGACAACCAGCCTGACAAGCGTGTCGAGTATTGGCAAAGCCCTCAGTTATGGGGGAGGCCTATGTTCAGTAGTGGATTACCAACGGCTGAGCTGATGATGATATATCGACCGAGCTATAATGATAGATAGCCCACTTTCATTAGTCGATAGCCCGTATTCGGGGACTCCCCGTATGTGATATAATGACTGAGTTAAAAACCAATAATAATTATAATAATAACATGGGACAACTGCTACACACGGTCATCTGTACCAACCTAGGCTAGAAGCTTGTGCTATGGTAAACAGATGACTGATATACATACTTATATAAACTTATAACACCCAGACACAGTGACCAATGAAAATAAGCCTTTTAGCATGCATTGAGGTAGAGACATTGGAGATTGGGAGCATTTTTGAAATGTAACATCCACAAGAGTTATTGTCAAGTCAAACATAATCTGTGTTATTATGTGAAATCAGACATCAGTTCAATGCTACCTGACGAAGCAGCAGGCAGTGAGGCACAGCACATGTAAATTGTAGCTAACCAGCTAATTATGCACGGAAATTGCTTTAAGGCTTGAGTAAGCTGTGATGTGTCGCCTAAACCTGCCTGGCTTGTTCTAGATAGGACTAACTTCGCAAAATGTTGGAACTGGTGAAATAGATGTGGTTAGCTTAATTAGTGCATGGTATTGCGAGAACTGACATTATTACCAAGAAAATAAAATTGAAGTTAATTATAAGGATACTCTAAAAATAGAGTTCCGACTTCCATCAAAAGATAATGAAGTAGAAAAATAACCTGTTCTTGGAAAGCAGAATCGTTTATAATATATACTCTTAATACGAGTATAGACGAATTCGGATTCTAAAGAAGGTTAACGACATCAACTATCATTGCGGCTTAGGTAGGTACATGATTTTCCTCAACACTTATTGTACCACTAACGCAATTTTCACGTAGGGTCTTTCTGCCTGGTCTTCGTCGTTATCCTATTATATCGTATTAATAGTACTTATAAATCACATTTCGGTTTATTGTCATAAACCCAACTAAGCTGTCCCCACCAATGGGGATTATGACAATTTGCAAAAAGTTTTTGGCGTTTTCCCAACAACCTTTTTGTTTTAGAAGGCACCGAGTGTGGAGTGATAAAATAAACGTACATTATTTTTATTGTCATAATCCCCACCAACCAGGTTAGTGGGGAAAACGCCAAATTTTTTTGCATATTGTCATAATCCCCAGGTGGGGACAGCTTAGTGGGGATTATGAAAATAAACCCACATTTCGAGTGTAAAATAGTGAACAAATAAGAAATATGTAAAATAAGATGGAGAAAAAAGAGTAAAAATAGAATAGATTGAAGTCACCATCAAGAGTTGTGAGATAAAGATGTGCTACCATAATAATGATGATTACGTAATAATTATGTACCAATCTATGTAGGTACACACCGATTTATGTACATAATTTAATTAATATTGTATTAAGTTTGCAAACCTATTATAGTCTATTGTGGTTAATTAATGTCTGTTGTGTTATTATAGATATCATCTATAATGTTAACAATATTAGTACTTGTATCGAGTTCTTGTTGGACATAATGCCCCTGGGGCATATGTAGTTAATATTATACTCGTGTGCATTATGTTGCTGATGTACATGCGAAAAATTACTATCTGTGTGTTCCATAATAGGTAAAAAATGACCTTAATAGGTAACGAATGCGCGGTTTGTGCTAGATCGTCTTCGATTTGCGTTTGAATCGCGTATACGCGCAGTTATCAAGTCATCGCCAGTTATTCATCCGCCAAGCAGTAATCTGTAAACAATACTGTGTTCCGTTATGAAGGGCAATGTTACCAGCGAAATTACTGGGCATGATGAGATTCAACAACTCATATCTCAGGGTGACAGGCGCAGTGCAGTGCCGCGCAGAATTTTGAATCTTAAAACACTGGATGGCACTGTGTCTGATATGGGCAATCATGATGCTTACCATCAGGCACCTGATTAGCTCGTCTTGTCACTCACTATCATAATAAAAAAAAAAAACGGCAATGTGCAGAGGATACACAGCGGTGAGAGGATTTTATTATCCGGCAGCCACTTAAAAATTAGGCATGTTTGCACTAATGTTAACATTGGGTTCATTACCCCCATGTGTGGATCGGTTTTTAAGTTGTAGCGGCTACAAGTAAAGTAAAGCTAAAATAAATAACGATGTCTTGATACTTTGGCCATACCTACTCTAGCGATACCTCGGACGGATATATTTTGCAGTTAGAACGGTCGTTACAAATACGTATTTCCCCGGTCAATGTTACCACTTTTATAGTCAGCACAATTTGTTGAAACATATCCATTTAATACAACCAAAACAATTCTCGTCCGTGAACAAAATAGTCCCTAATAGCATTCCATCTAGCAATATAACCGAAATTGTCGTATCAAAATCCAAATTGTTCTCACAAACGATGCGCAAACGACACTGCCTCGCTCGCAAAAACTGCAAAACGCGTTATGGAGACCTCGCAGCATAAATTCCATCTATATTTCATAGGAAAATTGCCGTTTATGCTGAGATGAAAGGAGGGATGACATTGACGCTCGCATTACTTAGCCAGAGGTAATTTCTGACCTCTATTTGTTTAAGCCGTATTTGTGTGTGTTAATAACGGAATAAAAGGTAGTTGCCACCTGCTATACTAGTTGGTTAATGATCAGTGCTTCAATTTGCCTCATTTTACTAAGTTTCTGCATTTCAATACTTAAATATGGAGATTTGGATATCGGTTAAATGTTTGCCAAGTATTTGCAAGAGAGACTAAAAATTAGTTCTCCTTGACATAATTTAGAACGGATAATGATTCGCGGAGACCTAAAGTACCTAAGTTATAGAGTAACTACGCTTAAACCGCCAAACTGTCGGTTTTTTTTCCGGCGACATGGATTTGTATGCATGACACCGACATGATTCAAGACGTACCGACTAATGTCCGCGGCTTAAGAACGTAAACTCCCAAAACGTCAGTTCGTTTTTAAACTCCACGTTTAGTCATAAGATTTCGTATCATGCCAACATGCATGACATTAAATCTATCTGCCATAAAGCTCGATAACTGTCTTGTAAAATACAACCACACGACGTTTTCGTGCCGTAGTTTCGTGTACAAAAATTATGAGCGGTTAGCGTGTCGGCTTTCTGCGGCCACTCCACAACTAATGCCCGCTCTGAAGTGCTAAACGGCTTTCTGTAAGGTATTTTTTTTCTATAAATAGTTTTGCTTTGTGGAAAATGGGTAACATACGAGTAAGTACCTATTTTTCTACCTAACTATGAAACTTTCTAATTCTAGACTTATTAATTAAAGCTAAAGATTAAACTGACCTACTTGAGTCCTTGAGATCTAGAGAAAAAGGGTTCGTCTTTTAGAGCCACCCGGAGAGCCACGTAAGAGAGAGCCACGATGAAAGATGTAGAGTTTTAATTACATTTCAAGGTACTTACATACCATAATCACGCCGTTTTCCCGAAGTAGGCGGAGATGTACTCAGGATCCAGTCCCTTGTAGTTTTTAAGTTCCATTAAACTGGGTTGACTTAACAGGGCTCAATTCCTGACTCCAGGTTGTCCTTGAGATAATTTTTGACCATATTATAAATACCTCACTAGTCATTTTCCACAATGTTTTAAACCTCTCAAACCTTTGTTTTATCTTTATTAACACAAAAATATTTTTATAAAAAAATTTCGACTTCCCATACAAAATTGGTCAGCTGATCAAATTTGAATGGAGAGTAAAATCTTTGCATATTTCGCAAATCTTTCTTTTGCAAGTTGTTTAAGTTGACGGGTAGAAGCATACCTTTAGGTATTATTACACCTTTTGTATAATGTTTAAACAATAAACACACATAACGTAGGTACATAACACAGAAAACTTTATGAAACTTAGTGGAACACCCATATCCCCGCCGGATACGTAAACTCAAACAAAAAGTACAACCTGACAGAAGTGGCCAAAAGTTTAAACTTTCTCGTACATTAGGTACTCAATACCTATTCAGTTATGAGTACCTACTCATAACGATCGTACACTATATCGATATGTTTAAAATTTGTTTCTGGAAACAACCAATTATAACAAGAGGCTTGTTCACGTTATATTGCATATTTTAAATTATGAATGTATCTCATTACTTGATATCATAAAAGTAAATATTTATTTTATGTTTATTATTCCATTATGCACGTGTACAAAATACCTTCGTAGCTCATTTTAACTGAAATCATTAATTTATAATCGAGTAGAATAAAGTTCTCTTCATTAAAGAATATTATTACTATAATGAGTTTATACTGAATAGATGTGTTATAATAATACATGGGGAGAGACTGGATGAAAGCAGATTACCAGAAGAGATATATAAGGCGAGTGTGAATGGTCAAGTCGCTAGTGGTCGACCTGGGTGTACTTTTCATGAACAAATGGACTTGTACTTACTTCTTGGTTGACAACCGAACAGCTTATGAAGAATTTCATGAAAGTGGAAAAAGCCAATGCCTTGTAAGGGTCATACCAAAATAGCAAATGTACTTACTTTGCTGAAATTTTAACCAAGTAACAGGTAGAATAGAACATAACATAACATACATTCACGCCTTTTTCCCGAAGGGGTAGGCAGAGGTGTACCCAGGACTCAGTCCCATAGTAGATACACCCACATTTCGCCAGTATGTTATTGGTCCCATGTAATAGGTGGCGAGCCTATTGCCATCTACCGGGCACAGTTCCAGACTCCAGGTAGATATTGAGATAATTCTTAATGGAAAAATCCAATATTTAACACAATGCCTGACCTGGGGATCGAACCCGGGACCTATTGATTGGCAGTCGAGCATGCGCCCTCTACGCCACCGAGGCAGTCCGAGGAGGTCGAGGTAGAGTAGGGATGCCTGATGGTAAGCATCATGATTGCCCATAACAGACACAGTGCCACCCAGTGTTTTAAAATTCAAAATTCTGTGTGGCACTGCACTGTGCTTGTCACCCTGAGATATGAGTTGTTGAATCTCGTCATGCCCAGTAATTTCGCTGGTAACATTGCCCTTCAGACCGGAACACAGTAATGTTTGCACATTACTGCTTGGAGGATGAATATAACTGGCGAAGGTGTGGTACTTCCCCAGGCGGCCCCCTGCAAAAGAGGCCTACCATTACAAAAAAATGTGATTTGCATTCGTACTCCCGAACGCCAAACTAAAGCAATATGTCACACCGACATTTCAATTACGTTGCAACTGCGTATCTCAACATTGAATAAGTCTAAACACGACTCGAAGGCATTTCGTGGGGACACATTGAAAATATGGGGCGTAGCATAAAACAGGAATACCATAGAGCGATACTGTTCTTTTGAATTATAAATCACTACCTACCAAAATGCCTTGTTCCAAATCATAACATTGCTAGTAAGTTTCACATTCATGTGAAATGCATTGCAGTACTTATGGTTTGGTAATAAACACCAAAGCACCATAAATACACATCTTGCTGCCCGTCTCATTATAACAATCGCTTAACAGGATACAGGACCTCTTAGCAGTTTGACACAATCCAATGGAATATTTACGAAATCGATGTTTTGTATTCCCGTGTTTCCTCCGAGAATAATTGATTTTATCCATAAATTTATATCTTGAAAATTAGAAGATGAATTAGGCTATTTCCTTGTTATTTTATTTTTGTACCTTAACTCTTCATTTATTTCTAGTGAACGTCTAATTACGCGAGTAAAACTGGGACAGTTTTTCATGTTTTTAAAGGGTCATACTCCATTTAACAATGAGTTTGTAGAAAAATGAAAATGACAGGGACATGCTCACTGAAGACCTAAATTTTATAAAAAAAAAACCATTGCTCTGACGCAGTTATCTAGGGAGGAAACATGGGAATACGTTAGTATGGAAAAATCACCCCTCATGTAACATTTTAATTGCGCTATTTGCTAAGATTAAAACGTCTTAGCGCCGAGTGCCACGACGTTTAAGGCAAAGAGCACCGAATCAAAAATAAAATGCTAACGGCTCTCGAATAAGAGTATTCCTTAATATTTATTATACTTTTTCCGTAAGCTCCATTATCATCAAAGTAGATAAGGGAGGCGGGAAAGGCACAAAAGGGTCGCTCACAAAGGACTACGAAATAATGACGTAAATTTTTGGTATAATTTTAATTAAAGCCTAATTTGCGACATTCACAAACCGGAAAATTTGGCTCCGTAGGTAACAATTTTTGGAGTACCCGCCTGTTATACAGTACCGTAATAATATGAACGTATGGAACGAGTATAATCTAATAATTAAATATATTATCCATTTTTTTTCCAAAGGGGCAGCGCCGCGCCTTTATTGAAATAAATTGTTAAGGCATACATACGTACTGCTGTATGTATGCCTAGTTTGGGTTCCGTACCTAGCCTAGATACCTGAACAATACCATCTTCTAAAAGAACATACAGTGCTATACAGTTACATTACAGTTGCAAACTAGTTAGACATAATTTTTTTTGTAAAATTTTTACGGTTATGGGAATTTTTCTATAAATAAAATAGTTTTGTAAAAACCTAATTAAGTATAATATATATAACATGTAAATAGTTTAGGTAGTCATTTTTGTAAATAGTATTTTGTGTGTTTATTTATAATGTTTCTTAGTATAATATAAAATTAAAAAGTGATCACATACTGCCCTACAGCTCAGCTCGTAAACCAATGCTTCGCTCACCTGCGCCACGATAACGTTAAAGTTGGCGACTAAAATTTTGTTGCGCATTTCATACGCGCGGAGTATGGAAATATGTAAAATGGCCATAACTTTTAATTGCGTTTACTTAGAGCTATGATTTTTTTATAGACACAAGGGACCGCAGACCTGAGTATTTGATATCAATTTTAACTTTAACTCAGTCAGACAGACAGACAGACAAAATAGTGATCCTATAAGGGTTCCCTTTTCCCTTTTGAGGAACGGAACCCCAAGAAGACCAAAATATTACAGCTACCTACTTAATATCTACCTTAACTAAATACACTTTGCCATAGAACACTTCGAAAATCTACAGGCCGACATGGCAGCCTATAGAAAATCCAAGTGTTTTAAGCCACTGTTAGATGGCAGCATACCAAAGATGCTGGCGGCATTGCCACGTTGAATATCAATGCTTATATGTTAGGCTGGATAAATGCCAGCATTTTGATTCTCGACCAAGCGCTCGGATAGATACTGAAAATGCGGTGTAAATAAAATTAAATTCAGAAAAGTTAGTCTTTGTTTTACCTTTCTTTTTGATTTTGTATTCATTAAAGAAGTTAACCATAAGTTTACGAAACAATACGAAAATCTCAAGATAATTATGCCGTATCAACAAAGTTCCACTGGGAATTATTACGGTGTAATTGTCGGTCACTTTTTTAACGTGAAATACGCCAATTACAGTACGCTGCTGTACGAACGCACGTATCTAGCACGAAATAATTATGTGTATCATAATAGCGGTAACTTGAGATAACAAATTGTTATCTCGACAACAATCTTTAATGTCTCGGCTGCCTTTAATTAATTTTAATGTTACCTTCATTATCTCAACCACTTGTTTTCGGTGATTTTTGCTGGAAAATTTCTTGAGGCTCTTTTAATTGGGGTCAATTTACGTAAAAGAAGTTAAACTGCGGTTTAAAAAAGATATTTATTAATACACTTATGCACATCATCCTCATGTAGTAACCTGATTTTAAATACGGTTTACACGGAGTCTTATTATACCTGTATTCAAGAAAAATGTGGGCCTCAACGAACGCAAGGAAGTCGCCAAAACGCGCAGCTGCACCGCTGCAGACGCATAAACGCCTGTCGCGGAAGCTGAAAGTCGCAGTGTGCGGGGTCCCTAAGACCTTGTTCACACTGCGACTTTGAGCTGCCGCGACAGGCGTTTTTGCGTTTGCAGCGCCGCAGCTGCGCATTTTGGCGACTCCCTGCGTTCGGAAGCCTGCAGCGGCGATCGGCGTTTTTACGTCTGCTGCGCCGCAGCTGTGCGTTTTGGCGACTTCCTTGCGTTTGGAAGCCTGCAGCGGCGATCGGCGTTTTTGCAGCTAAGCAGCTAGCTGCCGCAGCTAAAAGTCACGGTGCAGTGTGCGGGATGCAGCGTTTGTCGCGGCATCTAGCAGCTGAAAAGCAGCTAAGCAGCTAGCTGCCGCAGCTGAAAGTCGCAGTGTGAACAAGAACTAAAGGTTCTGCGTGCTAAGTAAGGAATTTATTTCTCACCGCGTACGTCACGGCAGGCAATTGTTTACAATATACCGGCCCTATACGTTCAGGCCATCATAGTATTTTTCTTGAATACGGGTTTTATTTTAGTTATAGCTTTAATGACGTTAAAAAAATGTCTTCTTGAGGGTTACAACAAAGATTTTTAGTTGCAAGCAGGCTTATTGTAGATACTCGTACCTTATTGTTGATTCAATGTTTTTGTTGTTGAATTAACAGGAAAGAGGACCTCTTAGCAGTTTGACGAAATCCTATGGCAAATTTACAAAATCGATGTTTTGTATTCCCCTGTTTCCTCCGAATACAGTAAATCTATATTTAAATCCTGATATTTTAAAGATGAAGTAAAGAGTGTCCCTATCATTTTATTTTTGTTTATAAACTCAACATTTATTGTAGTGAACGTCCAATCACGCGAGTAAAACTGAGATTTTTGGAAGTTCACTGTGAAAAAACCAACGGTTTATAAGAAAAATTAAAATAACAGAGGCATAGGTTACTTTACGAAAAATAACCGGATATAAATTTATAAAATGAATTTATTATATTTGGAGGAAACAAGGGAATACAAAACGTCAAATTGGTAAATTTTTCATAGGATTGTGTCAAATTCCTAGAAGGCCGCGTAGGCTCTTAAATTAAAGTAGCACCCCTATTTTATTACTCTTGGTCCAAACTGTGGCAAGTTGTATATATAACATAGCTATAATAGTCGCTGGACGCAGACTTAAGGCTGTAATAAGTGTGTACGCAGTCTATTTACATCTACACAGCAAATTAAAACTTCAAGCTAATCATAATTGAATTTTATACGGTTCTCCGTTTCGGGAAGCCATAAAATACCAAGAAACCCTTAAGAGAAGTTTCAAGTTTCAACATCGTTTACCGTGTATCATGTTATCTGGGATATATTTGTTTTATCCGAGAGCTTTATCCGACTAATCTGGAAAGGGTCAAGTATTGAGCAGTTCGCGATTTATTAGGTTAGGGCTGTTTGTACGGCTGGACGGGTGCGTAAGGAGCCTTGTAGAGCAATTTATTGCTACAAACTAACTTTAATCGGCTTTTGTTCTTTTTGATGTGGAATGAATATGTTTTAAGAACTTCTAATCAAGAACATTGTTTACACTTCGAATTTATCTGTATGTGTACGTGGATGCACGTAAATTAGATAGGACAAGTATAACGCTCATACAACAGATATTTCTGTTATATTATTTTTATTATCGTTAAGGCGGAACTGTTCTAATGCTAGGCACAAGCCTCCCTTTTGTCTTCCTAATTAATCCTTACTATCTCCTATCACTATTCTATCACTGCAAGCACAGAAATTTAAGACAAATCTTAAATGTACCTTTATGACGAAAGGAACCCGAGATACGTAAGGCTATTACTGGAGAAAACACCGGGAATTTAGTTTTAAAACACTGGGTGCCACTGAGTCTGTTTGGGCAATCATGATGCTTACCATCATGCACCCAATTGGCTCGTCTTGTCACTCACTATCATAAAATAAATACTGTAGAAAGAGAGTACTAAAAGGAGTGTACTCTCGTAACATTCATTTGTAACATTAATCTTACGTCCTTTCATAAAAATGAAAGGAGTAAAAGAGGAGAGTTTTTGAAGTATGCTGAGCAAATGATGAAGATTTTGATAGATAGGCATAGACGAATGCGCAATAGCGTAAGATGATGAATGAAGGAATGTGTGTGAAAGTATGAATTAGAACACTATCCCTGACTCAGTTGGGAGACAGAAGCCTACAATGAAAGAAAAAGAAAGGTACCTACCATATTTTAAAATATTTGCTTAAGACTTTTTGGTTCCCAAATATGATTTAAAATTGTGCCATGAATCTGGTAGAGAAATATTTATTTTTGAAGATTCAGTATGATCTTCCTATTCATTTATGTATGTTGGTAATAATCCTTTGCATTTAGGACGATAAAACACAACCAAGTAGTTTTAATACTCAATTTAAGTGGCAGTAAAGTTTAGCAAATAGACGTGATACTTAACATAAAACATAGTGGTGTTCCAACACGATGCTTTTAAGGGGATCCTCTTAACATAACTATACGCAGTGTAAGAGGCCTTCTACCGCCTACAGCCCTCGTCCTACTTTATCCACAATGATTTAAAGTGCTTATAAAAATACCCAAACATGACGAGATGAGCGTGAGATAAGCGAAATCGTATAAATGAAAATTTATTACATTTTAATTTCACAATTGGTGGCGTGGCGTAGTAGTTCGCAAGCACTACTGCCAATTCATGATTGGGTTTGATTCCTAGTTCAGGAAAAGTGTAATTGGATTATGGATTGGATATTGGATGTTTTTCTCAATGACAGGCTAGAAATTGTGCCCGATTTATGGCAATAGGCTCGCCCTCTATTACATAGGACTTAAAAATATAACTGGCAAAATGTAGGTGTACCTACTATGGGACTTGGTTCTGGGTACACCTCTAACTACCCATTCAAGAAAAAGGCGTGATTATGTTATGTTATGTTAGAAGGCAAGTATCGTCTCACGTTTTCAAAACTTTATAGTCAAATAAAACATCGGGAAACACGTAAAATGTTTTTATTTACAGACGTAATTAATATTTACAGTTAATCTTAGTATTTTACATTAATTCTTATTCTAGAGGTCTTAAAGACAATGGATTTATCCAGGGGCTAATATGTTCGGGTACATTAGTTTATGAGAAAACAAAAAGAATTCTATATTTTTATACCTGATGAAAAACTATTTACAATTTCCTTAGTAAGGGTATTAGAGTCGCTTCACTTTTGCTCGCAAGCAGCAGCTCGTCAGCATCGCAACAGCAGATGCCTTGTCATAGCGGCTGCAGCGACTTTTTTAGATTTCAACTTGCGACCTAATGTGAAGCGACCCTTAGTCTATAACTATCACAATTATACAAATCCGACATTCTGTTAACAGTCCTACGATACAGGCAGATGTTAATTTAGGTATAATAACTAATGTTTATTACAAATACTACTCCTGTTACCTTATTGTAGGAGAGTATCCTATTAAGGTAGATAGAGTTCACGACATTAGACGGCCTTCGATCAAAGTTTTCATTATGCACGAGTAAATAATTAAGTTACGAGTACGCTTTTAGCAAGCAATAATGTACTTAACAGGTTCTGAAATTAGTTAGAGAAGATTTTGTTTATGCTTGTTAAAAGGTTCCAAGAAAAATATCGTTGTGCGTATTTGTGTTACTTGATGGAGACTGATTAATTTGGAAATATTAGGTTAGTTATAATTATATGTATGATTTTTTTTTTTTATGATAGTGAGTGACAAGACGAGCTAATCAGGTGCCTGATGGTAAGCATCATGATTGCCCATATCAGACGCAGTGCCACCCAGTGTTTTAAAATTCAAAATTCTGCACGGCACTGCACTGCGCCTGTCACCCTGAGATATTAGTTGATGAATCTCATCATGCCCAGTAATTTCGCTATGAATATGAAAGTAAATATCATTTTGCGTAATTTTGCGATCTTCATTAGGTTAAGAAATTTAATTTAATATTACTTTTCTCATGCTAACTTATAATCACAATAAAAAAAACATCTTTCTCATTTTTTCAATACAAATTGATAAGCCCTGCGTTGTTATACGATTACCGGGTTACACATCACACGAAATTTTATGATTTAAAATACTCGACTATTAGATTTATTGTGTTTGAATAGTCATAAATACGTGGACAATCGAATTGTGTACATCTGGGAATTTAACAATAAAAATAATTTATTTTTTATTATCACTTACATTATACTAAGTAGTCTGACTGAGTAAAAAATAGCTTATGTCTTGGTAACTTTACTCAATAAAATACCGAGATAAATCAAATAAGTAAAAATAGGACTTACCTATATAATGTTATATGAAGTATACCTATTATTTTTCTTTGTTATATTGACAAATAAGATCGTGGAAATACGAAACGTATTGAAGCCAAGTGGCTGGCACCTGAAAACGTTACGCTGTGGTTCTGTTTTGCGACTGTAAACTTTTATGCTGAGCTTTGAAGAAGTATGATGATATTGGTTTCCACTGTGACTCCAGAGAACATTTTACGACTATTTTTTAACATAAACATGGAAATCTCTTTGTAGAAGAGGCGTTACCATCCACCCCTATCATGAAAATACTTTAGTATTTTGAGGCAATAAAAAACGAGGTACGTCAAAAACACAAATACTTTCGACAAAGGAAATGACTTATTACAATAATTCGATTCTTTATAGGTACTCAAATCACCTATTATCAAATTCTACGTTTCAGATAACTTAATATCCAACAAACTTCGGTCATCTGGTAAAAAAACTTGTCATTTTATTATTCAGGAAAGCTAGTGCACTTGTAAGATTTTTTAATAAGAATATTCTATGAAAGTTTAGACAGAACATTTTAATAAGGTCGATGTATGCTCTACTTTGGTGCGCACTGATTGCAATGAGTAATATCAAAGGGTAAGGTGGAGCAACTCTTGCAGCGTTGCTTTGCATGGCTGCAGGACGCTCTCCGGTTACCACGTGGACGACTACTGACGCTGAATCTGTTGAAAAAAGAAAAAACTTAGTGACATACGAGGAGATGCAGTGGACAGCATTTCTATAGGATATAAATTAGTAGATTTGCTGGAGAGATCGTTCTACTTTGTAGAAGTGTATAATCAGAATAGATATTTTTCTTTTATGGAATGCAATCTCGGGTATGTCATCAACTCGACTCTGAGGATTGGTCACATATTATGTATCGAGTTGGTTTAATCTTAAATTGTGTCTCTTGTTATATCGTCATCTGGCCGTCAAAGTTTTGATGGGAGATATCTGGATTTGGATGGTGAAATTTAAAATAAATAAATTTTATATTTTCGCCTATTGCACACGATAGTTCCATTATGTCAGAGTGTCCGAGTTCATCCTGAAGTGTTTTTAAAAATTCTCAACGTGACCCCGCGAAAGAAATCACAGACGGGTGTCACCACCTATCTAGTATAATATAGAACAGTAAAAGCATAGTAAAAATCTTATTCGCCGTTGGGACATAAAATCATCGATTTGTTTCACATCTCTAATCAAGCTGTAAACTCATTGTGTAAACAAAATACGGTGTTCACGAATGAAAGATATAAAAAGAACCATAAAATAAAAGGCACGAGAACGTATCTCGAATACATAAAATCGAAGATATTGATATTTTCTTAAAAACTTCGTCGGTTCCCGTTTTCACGTTCAACAACACAATCTCTTAGAGTTTTACGGTCAACACTTTTTTTCAGATTAAATTCAATAAAAAGGCTAAATGGAATGAAAAGAATACAAATGGACGATAAGAACGCACTCTGACTCGCTGAATAATATTAGAATAGTCGCACGCATTTTGCATAACGAAAGCTCGGAGAACGTATTCATTGCTTGTCTTGTCTTATATTGTCTTAACAATAATTTGTATGTATATGTAACGGAAGTTAATTTCATTTTTTATGTTCAATTTCGTTGTAAAGTAGATGGAGTTAAGAGTTGTATTTAATGCTATTCACTATAATTAACATAACATACATTCACGCCTTTTTCCCGAAGGGGTAGGCAGAGGTGTACCCAGGACTCAGTCCCATAGTAGATACACCCACATTTCGCCAGTATGTTATTGGTCCCATGTAATAGGGGGCGAGCCTATTGCCATATACCGGGCACAGTTCCAGACTCCAGGCAGCTATTGAGATAATTCCTAATGGAAAAATCCAATATTTAACACTATGCCTGACCTGGGGATCGAACCCGGGACCTCTTGATTGGCAGTCGAGCATGCGCCCACTACGCCACCGAGGCAGTCAACTATAATTAATATAATAATTAGGTGTTATCACCATTACTTATTTGACTTATCATCATACCTATTACTAAACCTAAGATGTACGTACATATTGAATGACTTTGTATAGATATACGTACCTAGGCATGTTATCGAATAAAGCTCTACAAAGGTAACGGGCTCGGAATTCAAGAAAGCTGATTCCAGAAAACCTTACACTGTCTTTCCTATTTTGCCGAGTAGAGAATGTTATTAGCAACAATATTTCTAATCATAGTAGCCATCTTATAAACGCCGTTTTGTTTATAATATGATTTGAATAAAGTGAGGTTGTACAAGTATTTTTAATAGCGACGCGCGTTATAATTTTCGTAGAACATTTCGTTATTTCTGTACAATTAATGGCGATGCTAAAAAATATTATTTATGCACATTTGAAAATCTTATTTAGTCTTTATGTATTCTTTATTAGGGTAATCAAATGAAATCAAAATTATATTACTATAATTTTGATTCGTCGACCTTACGGTCGACGTAATATGTTCTGTGCTTTTAAGCGCATCAACTATCAACTACTTTTAGTCAATAATAGTTATTGGTTATAGGTGTCAACTATTTATTTCTGTACTCATTTTAATTTAACTATATTAGTGTAATGTCATTGACTTCGTTCCGGTGGGAATTTCAGGACATCCTTCTTATTCCTTGTAGTCCTTGTGTCGATAGCTTAATGAAATAAATTTTTTTAGCTTTATTGGAAGGACCAAGGGTGGATAGCCCTTAGTGACTGAGTGTGCAGGAACTTTGATTTTATATTGTATAATGTGACTTGTGACAAAGAGATATAAAAAAAATTCTGTTCTCTGTCTTCCCGTCGTTTTTTTTATAAAAGATAGGAAAGTTTCCGATCATCTTTCAAACAGAGAGACAGTAATATTACAGCTAGCGCTCTCGATCTTTGTCAGTCAGATAATTACGTGAAAGAAAAAACGAAATATGGTGCGTAAACTCCCACATAGCCTCCAATAATTACAACAGCTCTTTTGGGAATGAATCGTGTTACGTGTTACTTAAACATCCAATACGGTGATTTAAGGGTCAAGATGGAAAGGTCGAGGCTAATTAAGTAGGTGTCTATTGTAAGTAGTTTTCCCAATGCCCTCAGAGACGTGTAAGTACCAATATATTCAGAACATATTAAGTAACTTATACCTTCCTTTTTAGAATTAATAATATAATAGTATGCTTCTTCTTTTTATCGAGTCGGTATGAGATCAACTGTGGTATTAGAGTAGTCAGGTCGGACTATCGTTTGTGACAGTGGTTCTTAATTTTTTATAGATATTTATAGGACCTTTTTACAAAGTTGCTGTCTTGCAATGGACCACTAACTAGGTGTCTGGTACTTCTGAATCCTTGGTTCAATGCTAAAGTATTCAATTGATTTCCATTGCATGTTTAATGTTAATATATTAATGCCCGTAAATGGGTTGATGAACAGTAAGTGCCAAAAACCAATGCTCCCTAAGATATTATGATGATGAAAGCTATATGTAAGTTAATGTAAGGTTTAGCGATTTCTGAAATTTTATGGTAATAAATTTACATATTTGGGGCATCATAGACCCACCACGAGCCCACGAGCAGGATTCTTTTTAGGGTTTGTACCTCAAAAGGAAAAAAGAAACTTATAGGATCACTTTGTGGTCCGTCTGTGTATCTGTCTGTCTGTCAAGACACTTTTTAACGGAAACGTGTGGAGGTATCAAGTTGAAATTCATATCAACTACTCAGATCTGCGGTCCCTTGTAGGTGTAAAAATCATACTTCTAAGTTATCGCAATCAAAAGTTATGGCCATTTTACTGCATATTTCCATACCTTGCGCAATGAATTAATATCCAATGGCGCTGTATGTTTAAAGCGTTTTGTTCAGGTATCTAGGATTGGAACCCTACCTTAATAAATTATTTCATACGTATGTATGCCTTAATAATTTATTTCTTTCCATATTCAATTTTAAGCGAATAAACCACTTGACTATAAGAATATAAAATAAATATTGGAATAACTACAGCTGGACCGTAATGTCTTTCTTGTAAAAGAAATTAATCGTAACTATTATTTATAACTGACACTTAAAATTGCGTTATTTATGTTAATTTTAGATTCTCCGATTATTATTATTATGTTATTGTACAATCTATAATTTTGAGATGCGCCCACTACGCCGAGACTGCCTCGGTGGCGTAGTGGGCGCATGCTCGACTGCCAATCAAGAGGTCCCGGGTTCGATCCCCAGGTCAGGCATAGTGTTAAATATTGGATTTTTCCATTAGGAATTATCTCAATAATTGCCTGGAGTCTGGAACTGTGCCCGGTAGATGGCAATAGGCTCGCCCCCTATTACATGGGACCAATAACATACTGGCGAAATGTGGGTGTATCTACTATGGGACTGAGTCCTGGGTACACCTCTGCCTACCCCTTCGGGAAAAAGGCGTGAATGTATGTTTTATAATTTTATATAATTTTTCCCAAGCTGTCTTGATAATTATAATGTTTTGCAATAATACCATTATTTTTTGTTTTTTTATACTCAGCGGTCCATTCGCTTGAAATACAATAGGAATATGGGAAGAAAAATTTCTCCCACGAGCGGGATTTGAACCCGCACCTTCCGCACCAATCCGCGTAGTGGGCACTCAACCAATTGAGCTATCGTGGACGTTAGAACCTGTCATCGGCGAAATTTTTCTATCCCACCTACCCCTACACGCCCCTATAAATAGGTGTTAGGTAGGTGGAAGAGTCATACCTGTAGAGAGAAACACTATGCAAATTCTATTGCGTCTGCAATCCCTGCTACCAAAGGTTACATGATACTTAATCGACCCCAGTATATACGAAAGAACATGACATCAGCGGCGATAAACAAGCAAGTTACATTAATAGGAGCCAAATCGGCCAGGACCCTGTGGCTAAGCGCCAAATTATCCACTGGAATAGAGGCCGAATAAAGTAGCATGAACAAAACAGCGAGCCAAATACCTGTCTCGAGCGAGCAAATATTTTGTTTGCAGTGAATGTGGGAAGTGGGGTACCGTGAAAGTGTGAGACAAATCTTCTTAATTACCACTTGGGACGGTTTCTTGCTGGAGGCAGTCCGTGTTTAGGAAGGCGGTATGTTGCTTCTCATTGTAATTGTTACGGGACGACTCGTATAACGTTAGGATAGAATGTTGGGATGCTAAGTTTTATAAAGGTTTCGCACTCCGATCAGAATCCGTGAAACACGGTCCGAAGAAGACGTAGAACTATTTGACTCGAGAGCAATAAATATGAAACGTAAATGATGTAAGATAAAGCATTATGTAAGACTAGCTGTGCCCCGCGGTGTGTGTCGCGTAGTGTTCGTTCCCATGAGCCACACGAGACCAATAAATACTTATTGCGAAAAATATGTAAGTAAAAGTATAATGTAACCAATATTATGTAAGGTAGAGCCTCGAACATGCCGGTAATTTCAAAAGAGTTGATTGAACGTGCTGGAACACCCCGGATACACGACTCAATTCCCATACAAAAGCCGCGCTATAACTACCTACTACACATACACTGCACACATGGAGTTTTGTACACCCGCAAGAATGTGCGTGAGGTGCGTTCCGAGCTCTTTCGGCTCTCATCGGAGCTCAATCTCGCTGGCGGGATGAGGAAGGCCCGATTGGTGGGCGGATGACAGTGTCCATTCGATACGTAGTATTATAATCTGTTCTGTGGTGCTGTATAATTCAGTAATTAAGACCTTTGGCATAGAATAAAAATCCCATTGAATGTAAATGAAGGTACATGAGTCACCAGTGCGGTCTAGAGTTGAGCTAACGGGGACTTCTGTGGTTATGTAAGTCGTCTTTGGCATTAATTATTGACAAAATTATTTTTTCACATCAACGTCCAATATGCGTTCTTGCTCGGTCACTCAAAGGATCGCTCCGTACTAGTACAGTTATTTAACTGCACAACATAATATTGAAATATATTTTTACTGTTCTATTATTATTATATTATGTTCTATTACAGTTCGGACTGTACTATTTATCAGTACATACCAATAGTACAGTCTAGTACATTCACGGAATGAATTTTAACAAGGACAGTCATAAATACCAAATAATTTGGAACTAGACGTTAAATACTAGATAGACAATGTTAACATTAAGTAGAATCTCTATGAGATTTATTTTTTGAGCATATTTTTCGGGATTTTTTAGAATGGCGTAGGCAACGAAATATATCGCTATTTACAATGATTGATTCTTGTGTATCTCATTCGATCGTTATTTTGTCGATCGGTATTTCATACCGTCCCCTGTCCTTGAACTATAGACTCACAGATATTAAATAAAAAATTGCAAACGAATAAGTACTATATAAACGAAGTACCTACTGTCAACCTTACGGAACAGTTCGTTCTCGTTCAGTGTACTGAATTCATTCCTAATAGTACTGACTACGTGTACTGCACAAGCCTAACGCCCAACCAAATTTGGACCAATAAAGCTGAAATGTTGCACGTAGATTTTATTAAGATTTAAACAAGGAGTAATAAAGGAATTGTTAAAACTCTAACGAGAACGAAGTCGCAGGGTTACTATTATTTAAACTAAAATAAAAATACAATGCAGCGTCTTCTTAAAAAATAGACGTAGGTCTCGAAGCAATAATAGATGGCGCAATGTAGAATGTCATAATAAATGTCAAAGTGGCTTACTAATGGTGCTTCACTTTTTTTTGAAGACTTATCCGTATGTCTTTTCTTTAGGTTCAGATCATCATCACAACATTAGCCGGAAGACGTTCACTGATGAACGTAGGCCTCCCCCATAGAAACCTTAAACTATTCATAGGGGGGATTTTGCCGTAATAACCCCGCTTGGCAGGCGCCCTGGTGATCGTAGTAGTTGGAATACTTGGTGCCCGAAAGCGCTGCTGCCCTCTCCAAATATGTCCCTCTGCTGGGTTCATGGCTCGCACGAGATAAGAAAGGGGTGGCCCTATTATATAGCCGGGAACCACACGACCTCGGTTTTCTAAGTTCGTGGAGTGTAATATAAATTACCAGAGCTGCTGGGTGCACAGGTATAATTCCCCGAGTCCCGTGGCGAAGCTCGTGCTATGAGGAGCCGGCTGGTCCTCGTCCGCTGCTCAGTCTCCACGCTGATCCCTCCACGCTGCGCATAGTTCACCACGTTCGTTCCACGGTACCAGTAGATGAAACTGTATACAATTTATACGATTAATGATGATAATATAATATTGACAACGAGGCACGGTGGCGTAGTGGGCGTAAGCTCCACTGCCAATTATGAGGTCCCGGGTTCGATACCCAGGTCAAGCAAAGTGCTATTGAATTTTTCCTTTAAGGTTTATCAAGGACAACTTGGAGTCTGGAACGGCCCGGTAGATGGCAATAGGCACGCCCCCTATTACATGGGACCAATAACATATTGGCGAAATATTATATTATGTTGAGAAAACGATGATTTGATAATATCATCATAATTTTCAGCCAGATCATGGGCATAGGCCTCCCCTAATTATCAATTGCAATAAAGCAGCTACTTTAAATCTTAAAATTGAGTAATAAACTCAGAACCTTTTACCTATAATCTAGTTCAGAGCAATCCGACTTTCTGTTGGTTAGGTTATGTTTGAATTTCGTTATGTGCGAAGCGAGCGTGCTGTGGCTGCGCCCGGCGAAGCGCCAGAACTGACTTTTCGTATTGTAGATCTTAGAAAATTCAGTCATCTGTATGTACCTTTAGTACGTAATCATATTGAAAGTTTTTTTAAATCAAAAAGTATACAATGATATAAATAAATTAATAAAAAAATCTTTTTTGACATAAAAATTGACTCCCGAAAAACTCCAAAAATTGACATAGACTCCCGAACTAGTGAAACTGTGTGGCAGGAGCCAGGGCTTCTCCATTTCATCTTACTAACTATTTATGTCAACAAAATATGACTAATATTAGCTTTAAAAATCATACAATTATTTAATTTAAGTAGTAATTTTAGTAAATAAAAATGCATGTTTTTTATATATACATTCAAAACATGTATACATGTATACACATATGTACATATAAAAATAATTTTTCGTTGTTAAGTTTTTGCTTTTTGATAATTAAGCCATTTTAATATTATGCCCAAAAATTTTATGCGGTGTACATTTCACAACATTTCAGAACTAAATTATGCATAATTTTATGCTTATTAAAATTATTCTTTGTGATGATTATGCCTTGTGAAGTTATGGATAGTGATCATTATGCTTTTAAATGTTATGTGCATAAGTATGTTATGCATATTATCATATTATGTTATGCCAACAGTAGCTATGCTTAAAAATTATACTTTAAATGTTTTTGCATAATGATGATTATGCGTTACGATCATTATGATAAAAAGTTAAACTTCTTGTGATATCTTATATTGTTTTTAATCCACTCATATTATAAATGTGAATGTTGTTGGTGTATGTTGGTATTCAATGATGCAAAAATGTCTGAATGGATTGGGATAAAATTTGGCATATAGCCAAGCTACTTTTCAGTAGGTAAAACTGCGAGACGTAGTATGTTAAGAAAAGTTTTTAAAACCAGTAATAGTACTAAATATCAAATACCGCTATTCACTTTCAAAGCGTAAATGATAAACACAATGCATTGTTAGTTCGACAGAGCAGATTATTATCGTGTCAACATACTCGTGACATACCAATGCCAATAGTTTGGAACAGGGATGTGTCGGAGGTGGTTTTATCGGAACCCAAAATGGAGTCGGAGGTTTTAAATTTAGTTTATAGGAGTCAGAACTGAAGTCGCCGTAGGCAGAGTCGGGGGTGGAAGGTATTTGAATTTGATTGATAATTTGGAGTTCAAACTCCCCGTGCGACAAACTTGTTTGTACGTGCTTGCCGCGGCTATCCTGGCGCAGCCGCTGTGCTACGACCTCCGATATGACCTCCGGTTTAATAGCACCCGTATTCAAGACTAAAACTTACGTAAGGTAGCAACCAACACTGTGCAAACCAAAGGAATTTCTCACAGCGGTCGCCATGGAAGGCCATCTCATTCACAAAGAACACTTTAGTGACACATTACTATGCAAATGCACAGCGTCGATTACAGATCTGTGATTGGTCCGTTTCTGTTGCTAAGTTCGCTCTTTCAATGATTAGCGGATGACATAAATATAACCTTAAAATTAAACGTCACTTATTACGAACTAGCTCACCCGGAAAATTTATATCTTATATCTTTAAATGAGCAATTCTTGTATATATATTTATATATATATAATTGGAATCTCGGAATCGGCTCCAACGATTTTCATAAAATTTAGTATATAGGGGGTTTCGGGGGCGATAAATCGATCTAGCTAGGAATCATTTTTAGAAAATGTCATTTTATTTAAAAAAATAAAAATACCGGGCAAAGCTCGGTCATCCAGGTACTTATAATAAATTAAAATATGTACCAAAAACCGCAAAATATGTACCGAAACAAAACCTCAAAATTTGCTGCCAAGAAAAATTTACCATACAGTATAGAGTAAATTTATTTCATACTTGAGCTCCACTATGTGATGGTTAAAATAGGTCTCTACCTACTATACTCGTACCTACGTAAGAGCCACTCCGAATGAACCCATAGCGTTAGATTTTACTCAAATATTGTTTAAGAATTGAATTAAGCAATTGAATGCATTCGGGAGCACCGTAAGATAACATAGTATCGTTTTTGAATACGGGTGTAAACGCATTGGAACCGAATTTGGTGTTTGGAGGCATTGATATAAAGAAAAGGAGAGATATAGGGATTGTTCTCCCAGCGCTAACGACTTAAAAACTGGCACGTGCAATTTGCTCAGTCTGAAGTTTGCACAGTGACATATTATAATGAACAACAAAGCTAGAAATACGTACCTAAGACCGAAGTGCGACCGAGTCAACAATATCATTCGCTCGTACGACCTTACTTTACTGACGTATTACCTGACCTTTAATGGCAACTAATTGGAGCTTGTCATTTTTGAGAAGCCGAGGTACTGGCTTCTCAATAATGGTCTCCCGTTTTCTTTATATCAATGTTTGGTTTGTTGTATCAATTGATAGGAACGAGAAAACATAAAATAAATATTGGAGGAGGATGTTAGGAAAGTGCGTGTATGACGTAAGAGAGGAGAGATTTTAGAGTTTGCTTAGCGAGTGATGAAAATTGTGATACATAAGAATAGGACCAATGCGCCATAGCGTCAGATGATGAATTATTAAGGTGCGTGCGAAAGGATGAATGAGAGTCGATCCCAGACTTAGTAGGGGGACAGGAGCCTACGTTAAAATAAAATATATACAATCGACTTTTTCGACCTTTCGAAACCGAAGCTTTTGCTCCGTATCATCCCTAGTTTGGTACACAACGTTGAAATATGTATGGACATGAGTCCATAGATATTACACATGTCCATGAGGACACGTGTACGAAATGTGAACGTGTTAAGTATTTATGAGTGATAGAATCACGGCCTTCCAACGTTAGAATAGGCTGTGACTCGGATGGTTACGAATATATTATAAGGACAAATAACGTACCTATGTCTAGCTCGCTATTGTATAGCTTGTGCTTAACATATAGATAGAAAAAGGTTTGTCAAATCTTCTACACGTGTTAAAAATAAGAAGTAATGTAGTCGTATGTTGAATAATGATTCCACATTATATTCTGTAAGAAATCGGTTAATGCGATAAAACCACCGTTTGCTTATCTTGTTATCTGTTAATTGTTTTGTAACATTGTTTTTTATTTTATTTTAGTACAATAAAGAATATTTTATTCTATTCTATAAATGAAAAAAAATTATGGTTTGTAGAAAGCCTAGACCTAGTTAGTAAAAATAGCTCTATAATATATTTTCTGCTATTAACAAAGTTTGATAAACTTACAAAGAAAAGGTCATATAAATTATTTGAGTTATAAACATCTAAACTGCCTCTGCTTGGATTGTGTACAGGGCATCTGCTGGGTTTAAGATCCTGGGTTCGATTGGCAAAACATGGATTTATCCGATAGGCATTTTTTTTACAGCTTAGTGTGTAGATTCGTCTTCTATAAATAGCAAAAAGCTCTCTCCCTATTGCATAGGACTTAAATAACTGGGGATGTGTGGGTGTATATGGGAATGAGTACACCTCTGCCTAACCTTTCGCAAAATTTATACGTACGAATGTTATCGTTAATAATATATTAATAAATAGAACTCGTTTTTAGTGCGCCTTAGAGCGCTAGCTAGCCCGACCCCGCGCTGTAGCGTCAATTTGTGTTGTGTTCTGACGTTTACACGTAGGTATGACGTAAATATTTCAAATGGAGCGCTTTAGCGCCGCGTCAGGTGTAACGTAACAAAAGGTTGGTGTGTTGAAGTATGACGTTACTATGTGTAAAAACTAACAAAAACTCGGATAGTGATCAGCCGGCAGGGCCCTTGGACCTTTGGGAGTAAGGGCCGTGCCTTTGGTACACTTGGTGCCGGCCTAGCTCTCACGCACGCTAAGTACGCGTTCTGTGTGGTCTTATACTCTTCTTACCTTGGAGGATCTGGCGCATGCCTCGCGATGCAAGTAAGATTGATGTCCGACCCAGCACGAACAAAAAGCTCTGGCCCTGAGAGAATTTCAGCTTTTGATACTGCAACAAGCAACAATGAATTTTCAATATCATCATCGACAATAGTATGAAATGTTAATATCTATGATGATAATATAAATTTAAGTAAGGGAGTCTTATAGAGGCGAGACTGAGTTAAAGCAATGTGACCTGCGTGTCTAGAATTAATACTAAGAACAGCTACTACGTAAGATTTAACCTTACAAGAGAAGCTAAGAAAACAATCAGTTACACCTGGCGCTGCTTGGAGTTTAATAACGCCCTCACGGCTGAGGTAAATCGCCGGGTCTTATACTTTCTTAGCCCACTGCGCCCGGAATGGTGTAATTTGTAAGTATTTAGATGCTTGTGCTGGGCGGGGAAGCATAAAATGTTTGATGGCGAATGAAGGTAGTGTTATTTAGAGACTAAACTGCTCTTAAACCGGAATGAGGGGTTGTTTGATCTGACAAACAACCCACGTTAACGATAAAAGACTTTCATGACTGTTGGGTAATGACTATTATTGCTGATAACAGCTATTAACAAGTGAATTAATTAAATATTTGGACTTAGGTAACTTTATGGAGATTGCATCAATGGTTTTCAATATGTCAAAAAATATGCAGTGCGGATTACACTCGCTTCAATTATTAAAAAGCATTTTTTTTGTTTTATATATTGATTTTTCTGATCCACGAGAATCTTTATCGTACGTCAGCTTTATTCCAGATTTTTAGTTCATTAGCTAAGCGCAATAACGAAGCTATCCAGTTATGGACGTTATATTTTGATTGGATGGATACCAAGCCGCCAATGGAGATTAAGCAATGAATATTCAAATTGAATGTTTAGATTGAGGTAGATCGATAATGAAGATGTTAAGATTGAATCCATTACGAATACCTACCAATAATTATGTATGTATTTTTATATATTGGCCTTGACGTCTCTGGAAGACGATTTATTCGAGTCCGTATAGAGCATTTAGAACATTCTCTACAGACAATGTGTCGCCTAAGACTTTAGGAAACGTAGGTTTGTTTGCCTACAGCCACCACCCTCTCGACCCCAATGGCTGAATCCGCAAAAACGACATGTCGATACGTGCGGAGCCAGTTTGGTTGCAGAAGACTGCCACTTATTTCAGGTTGTACCCTAGTCGTGCCTGAAGTAGTCCCAATTCCGGGTTTGTTCAAGATTTCTTTCTCTAGACAGGTTGCGGACCAACGCTGACGAGGCCTGATGTTACGTCTATAGATGACGTAATTAACAGTCTGCGCAGATATTTTCTGTGTACCAATATTATTTTATTTCTGAGACTGAAGGTTACTTTCATTCATATTTATAAGATTTATTCTTGGAATAAGTACGCAAAAAGTAGCACAAATTTGAAGAGGCATATTTTCCCAATAGGCAAAGCTTTATAAATGAAAAATTATCATTACTCAATATTGATACACAAAGGTGTCTTCTGTGAGCAAATAGTTACTTGTGTCTACTTCGACAGACTGACTTTCTAGATTCAGTCAGATGAAATAAACTGTAAATCGTTTCCATTTGCAGGTATTTCAAAGCACATAGCTGCACATTACACAGTATCTTATTCCATACCAAGTCTAATACCATAATACAGTTACAGGGGATTTTCAAGGAGACCTTTTCAAAACTGTATATCTGTCTGTCTGATAATAATACAATTACAGTTTTATGTGTAAAATTAAATCATGTTAAACAAAACCTACCAACGACAGTGAGCCTAAACGACAGGCTGATCTTAGGCTCAGTGGACACCTGACACTCATACGCGCCGGAATCTCTTGGTTGAGCTGGTGCGACTCGCAGCGTCCACGCGTCCGAGCCGTCAGTGTGGAGCGCTGCGAAGCGAGCGTCACTGCTGTACGTGTGAACACCCACTGTCAAGATGTGGAGGTCACGTTTGCGAATCCATGATACCTGGAGAAGAAGAAAACACTGATAAAGGAAACTGGAGAGTATTATAGAGCAAGATAATATTTAGATAATCATCCACAAAGACATGCTTATACAAATTTTTGTTTATTTATTCGTTGGTGCATTTAGTCCCATAATAAATAGTGGATGAGGCATTTTTGTGGATGGTATTCTCTATAAACTCGCACGTTTATCAATGGTCATTAATGTTTTTTATTTCCAGTATGTTGCAGCCCTTTTAAGATATATTCAGTCGCTTTTTGAAGAGCCCCATGTTGTGTAGCTCAACGGGAAGACCGCATCAGGGAGATCATATGGTTAATTACTTATTATTTATGAAACTATGAACTCAATATCTTATAAACCATTCTATGGTGGGTATCAACAGTATATTATATGCCATAAACTAGTGTTCATTGTTCTAGAAGCAATTAATTTTACAACATTAATACATTATATACACACTCCCAGTGGGAAAAGGCCATATATTGTGTTCGTGTGGTTGCCAAGTCACTATACCATTAAAAATGTCGGTCCCGGGATTGAAACATTATAAAACTACTTATATATTGTACTTGAGGCTGGTTATGAAGATATATTATACTAGTATTATTTTAAAGTCATTCTCAAGTGGAGTTCTGTAGCCAGTAGCCTTCTTTGCAACACTGAGCCTGATGTCGTGTGGTTTCAAGTATTTAACAACTATCTCATATTATTAATATGCCTATATGAAACAGTTACTAATGTAGAACGATGATAATAATAAAGTTTTGAACTAGATAGAACTCGTGCACGCGTGAAGTACTAAAGTATACCAAGTTCTATAATATAATAATCCAACTTTGAGGCTGAGATGAAGTTCATAATTTCGGTTTCACTTGCATAAGTGGACACATAGACATTATATTATGACGTAGAATAAACTGAAAAAACCGAAGAAACCTAGAATGACTGCAAAAACCGAATAATTGAAAACTTTGAAAGATTTTCTAGATCTTCCTTGCTATTTTTAGCATAATTCCAAAAATCCAATGGATCTTAGGACACTTATTGCGAATTACAATCACTTTATGAGTATTGTTTGGCTTCCCGAACTTCACGAGTGCTCTGATTGGTGAACATCGTTATCGGAAGTCCTTTTCATTTCATCAATAGTATTATAAGTATAGGTTGTTTATATAATGTATAGGTGGTTGTTTGTATGTAAATAAACAACCGATATAAATCTATAAACTCATATAAACTGTTAACATTCATCTTTCTAATGTTTGCAATGATCCTAAAATTAGCTGGGAAGATCGAAAATATTTTTCATAATTTTCTACTTTTTTTTTCTATATATAAATCCCAATCACACCCTCCTGAGTCCTGGGTACTCCTCTGCCTACCCCTTCGGGGAAAAGGCGGGATGGTTTTTTTTGTGTCCTAGGTTTTTCGCGATATTTTTTCTTTCTAATTATCCTATATTATAACACACACCTACCTACATTATCCTACATTATAACACACACCTACCTACATTATCCTACATTATAACTACATTATAATGTGTGTGTATACACACATTATAAATTAGGTATAATAACATTGTAAGTTATATACTAAGCGTTTTTAATCTTGATAAAACATCCGACGTAGTACTTAGGCTACCTAGTGTGTAATCTGGTGCACTCGAGCTTCGTTTGCATAAGCCCAGCACAGGAGCGCTAATGCTGAGGTATTGGTGTTAGGTTTTTGTGAGTTTTTGCTGGACTACGAATGAGTGGACGGCCGAAGGTAATATATCATGGCTTTAAAACTTCACTGGGGATATTAATTGAATGAAAAGGATGGATGGATTTGCACAATTGATACAGAGAGGTCAATTGAGTGCTGAATATTCCATAGTCCTGAAAAAGCGTATATGTACTTCTAGGAATTTGACACAATCCTATGAAAATTACCAAATCGATGTTTTGTATTACGATGTTTTCTCCGAATATAATTAACATATTCTATAAATTTATATCCTGATATTTGTATAGTGAAGTAACTTATGTCCCTGTCATTTTAATTTTTCTTATAAACCCTTGGTTTATTTATAGTGAAGTTCCAAAAAACGTAGTTTTCCTCGTGTGATTGGACGTTCACTACAAAAAAATGTAGTTTATAAACAATAATAAAATGATTGGGACTTTACTTTTATACCTTATACTTTCTATACTTCAACTTTAAAATATCCGGATATATTTATAAAATAGATTTACTGTATTCGAAGGAAACAGGGGAATACAAAACATCGATTTAGTAAATTCCATATGATTGTGTCAAACTGCTAAGAGGTTTTTCCTGGGCAAAACAATGTTTTATTACGACATTTAAGTACATTTTATCTAGAAATACGTTAAAATTGTAGTTAAAATGGAACTTTTGACTATAAAACTTAAGTGTGGCTATTAAAAAAATTTAAGAACTTGATAAAGTTCTTATTCGTCCCAGTGGACATAATAATGTTTGAAATGTGATACTTTACAAAGTTTTTATTACATCAGCTATGAAAACTGATCAGACAAATATTTACTACAGAGATTGCGCTACGTGCCTCGGTGGCGTAGTGAGCGCAGGCTTGACTGCCAATCAGGAGGTCCCGGGTTCGATCCCCAGGTCAGGCAAAGTGTTAAATATTGGAAATCACCATTACGATTCTATAACTGCCTGCAGTCTGGAACTGTGCCTGGTAGATAGCAATAGGCTCGCCCCCTCTAACATGGGACCACTAACATACTTGCGAAATGTGGGTATACCTGCTATCTAACTGAATTCTGGGTACACCTCTGCCTACCCCTTTGGGAAAAAGGCCTGATTGTATGTTATTGCGCTACGTACCTACACATATCACATTCTCATCATCATCTCAGCCGTACGTCCACTGCTGAACATTTTTTGTAGTACCACAAGCATATAATGTGCAAATAATACTGAGCTCCGGTCTGAAGGGCAATATTACCCTAATATCTCAAGGTGACAGGCGCAGTGCCGTGCCGCGCAGAATTTTGAATTTTAAAACACTGGGTGGCACTAGTGTCTAAAATGGGCAATATTGATCTTTACCATCAGGCACCTGATTTGGTCATCTTGTTACTCACTCTCATAAAAAAAAAAACAAAGGCCTCCCTCATAGATTCTCATTCATTCCGATTGTAACCGGCATCTAGCGTATTCTGTCTATCCATTTTGTGGCCGGACGTGTTACGCTGCGCTTGCTAGTCCGTGGTTGGAGACCACGGACTAGCCGACTAGACTTCAAGACCTACAACCCTACCTGCCATAAACAATTCTACGTACCCTTCACGTACAGCTTACATAAAATATCCAAACTAGGTAATTTGTTACTTGTTCAAACTACTAAGTAGATTTGGCTGTTTGGTATGTAGATACTTTAGGTCCTTGGATAACAGATAGGGTACTTATCAACGGATAAAACTGCTGAGCCCTGCTAGCTCTACGGTTCTATAATCTTATCGAGCTTTGCAGTTTTTGGACTAGATACTTACCTACTACCAACTCAGTTATAACATCTTTGTTAGGGTGTGCTAATTAATACTTATTTATACTTATATTTTATCACATAATATATACTGATATTATAAAGAGTTCCTTATTTTCTTTGTTTGTAAGGAATAGGCTCCGAAACTACTGGACCGATTTAAAAAATTATTTCACTTACGGAAAGTTTAACTTAGTGTGAGTAACAAAGGCTATCCAAGTTTAAAAAAAAGGGATCCGTAAGAAAACTGCAATATTGTAAACCAAGGTGTCAAATATTTACCAAAAAAAGTTATTAATTTTCGTACGCTGTGAAAACTATTGATAATAGAATTAAAATAATGTACTAGGGGTTTGTAGTAACTTATCAATATCTACAAAATAGCAGAAGAATTATATCCATCTATTTTGGTTTAGAATAGTCATTAATTTGAATACGCTGCGTAAACCATTAGGGTAATTTCTAAGTATAAACATACAATGTATCAAGAATTTAGTCGAGTTAAAACGTTCACTATACCTACTTCTGCTACCCGAGCGAAGCCGGGGCGGGCTACTATATATTATACTGACTGACATGCAATGCCGAGCCTGCCCGGCTGCGATCTCTTAGTGGCGAGGGGAACGAGGTGCCGAACCTGTGCCGACGCTGGTCGACGGAGAAACACGGATCGGTTAAGCATGCCTTCTTTTACATCCAATAAACGCCAGTCCTAATATATAGTCCGCTATTTAATTAAGACCACTGAGATATCTAACATTTAATATTATATTTTTAAAAGAAGAAAGAAGTTAGTAAGGATTACTTTTTTTTATGATAGTGAGAGTGACAAGACGAGCAAACCAGGTGCCTGATGGTAAGCATCATGAATGCCCTTATCAGACACAGTGCCACGCAGTGTTTTAAAATTCAAAATTCTGCACGGCACTGAACTGCGCCTTTCACCCTGATATATGAGTTGTTGAATCTCATCATACCCAGTAATTTCGCTGGTAACATTGCCCTTCAAACCGGAACACAGTAATGTTTGCACATTACTGCTTGGCGGATGAATAACTGGCGACTTTTTATAATCAGACCGTTGTTTGTATACATTGTATTTTTATTATAACTAGACTCCAGTCATACTCACAAAATGAAACTTCAAATGGCAATTCGGAATCAATTTTCCTGTTACGTCTACGAGGAGGCCGTTTATTTCAGCAGAGACAGAAAAAAACTGTACTTACAACATATGTTGACATAATTTGACCTTTGGGAAATTCGCATGTTTTCTTACACTGAATTAGATTGGGGCGCGATGTAATCAAGAATATTATATGGAGTTTTTTCTTCCAAGTCTATTTTTGATTTGACCTCTCTTACGATGTCAGCGTCTCTTTGGTTTTTGCGATGCTCGAATTCTTTGTGTAATTCATTAGAGAGTTCTATCATACCTAAATATAACTGAATATAGTCATATTGGCTCATATTCACAATATTGTCAAAATTAAAAAACTTTATATTACAAGAGGTCTCAAAATAACATACACTATGATCACAATATCATGGCTTTTTCCCAAAGGGGTAGGCAGAGATGTACCCAGGACTGTCCCATAGCAGGTACACCCACACTTTACCGGTTATGATTATTTACTTAGTACTTGTAATAGGGGGCGAGCATTTTGTGATCTACCGGGCACAGTTCCAGTCTCCAAGCTGTTACAGAGAAAGTTCCTTATAGAATAATCTGATAACAGTTTTTGTCTGACCTGGGGATAAAATTCGTTTTCTCATGCACAGAACAGATAATAATACTACGTATAGAACGGAAACTGTCATCCGCCCACCAATCGGGCCTTCCGCACCCCGCGAGTGAGATTGAGCTCTCCAAAGCCCCGCTTCGCTGGGAAATCACCTCTCGCACACTCTGCGTGTGTACAAAACTCCATGTGAGCCTCAGGTCATAGTTTGTTTGATCTGAAATGTGAGCATTGTCTGTGTAGTAGGTAGTCATATCGCGATTTTTGTACGAAATTGAGTCGAGTGTCCGGGGTCTTACCGGTGCATGGAGCATACTCCATGATCGACAGTAGCCCTTAGAAAACAATTACGCCACCGAGGCAAAATATTCATCACTATATAGGTATAATTATGTACCTAATAATATCTTTGTTAGACCAATTATTACTTATTTGTAAATATAACATCTTCAGAGTGAAGACATATATTTAGCATAATATCGTAGATTAATACTCGTTTTTTTTAAACCTCAATATATAACAAAACCATAAATAAACGACGATTTATATTAACATTACTTCTTTACTATTTATAGGTATATTCTGTTTATTATATCTCGTATTTTATAATATAAGTTACACTAAGTTATCTATTTTGCAAATCGGATTAGGCCGTTTGGTTTGATCGTTATGCCTTTGTTAACTAGATAACTGGATAAAAAGTCGCCGTTACGTGTTCCCAATAAGCACCAATAAGCGTTTCTCATATAAAAGGTACAATATTATCACGTCCACGATCTCAGAAAATAGGACCAAAATGAAGCAGATGGTATCAAAGACGTAGGTGATATTATTTGGCTAATAATGCTTTGTACATCAAACATTTATTTACTCAAATACGTAAGAACTTATCCATTTGAAAAGCGCATGAAGACATTGATGATGTACTTAGCAAATCAGATAAAAATATTTACCTTGTTCCATTTTGGAAAATAATTTTTTTAATGATAGTGAGTGACAAGACGAACAAATCAGGTGCCTGATGGTAAGCATCATGATTGCCCATACCAGACACAGCTGCTATTCAGTGTTTTAAAGTTCAAAATTCTGCGCGTCACTGCACTGCGCCAGTCACCCTGAGATATTGGTTGTTAAATCTCGTCAGCGTAATTTCGCTGGTAACATTGCCCTTCAAACCGGAACACAGTAATGTTTGCATATTACTGCTTCGCGGATGAATAACTGGCAAAGGTGTGGTACTTCCCCAGGCGGCCCCCTTCGAAAGAGGCCTACCACTTCAAATATAAACCATATTATAATATTTATTATATCTATATAATATTATATCAATAAAACCAAGGTCCGGCCAATATACACATACCTAAACATTAATTCTAATCAAATTATAACTTATGCTCCCACCCAACAACATGGGAATAGTAATAATAATTATATCGTAACCCTATAATCTGCTATGGTCGGACCGCTATTAATTACAGTTATACAGAGTAGATTCCTGATACTGTGTAGGGATATTAGTATACCCATTAAGGCTTTCTCCAGATTTCCCCACTGTTATCGTTACGCTGTGTCAAGGAGTGAGCCGACACAAAGCGCTTTAACGAAATAAAACAAATTCAGCGGTTTTCTGGCTTTGTTCCAAAATGTTGGTTTTCGCGGTTCCCGACCCAATTGGAATTCTCATCATTTCGTACAAGGCTGGAGACGGTGACGCTCACGTGACATATCCTTCTACATTTCGGTTCGTTTGGTACGAGTACTCTTTGAACTTTTATCAAGTGACTGAGCCGGTACATTTTGGATCTTTAAATTGTGTGATTATACGTACCTAATAACTTGTCTACGATAAAATGCGAGGTATTATGTACACTGTTGGAATCGTATGTTACTAAACCATTTAAATATGCCAGTCTTAATTATTGCTATGCTACCTTGACTGTGCTACCGTATTGCGCTAGTATAGCTCGACATAAAAGAGTAGAAAATAATGGGGGCGCCACTGTATTTATCAATTAGAAAATCTTTTAAGTCAACACGTACACTTTAAATTAGTTTCGTTTCTACTCTTTTCTGTCGAGCTATACCCATTTATTGTCTATAGAAGTTTGAACCAACTGTTTTTCACTTGTAAATTAAATCCTACAACATTCGTTCAATCTTTCGTTATTTTTATTATAGACCTTCAGGTTATGGACCCAGCACCATCCCACTCCTCTAATATCACTTATGTACAATTAATTATTATTATCTGCCAAATAATTGTTATAAATAAATGAATACGCTAGACTGTCTAGACTCCTACTTAGGCATAGGTAGCACGACTCGTTTAATAAAAACCAAAAAGAATTGAAAATAAAAAATGCTGTTAATTTCATTAAAGAGTCTCTACGAGTATATTCAACAGACATCAACAAGTCAACGGCAGGTTAAAAGCATTTGATTTGACACAAGAAAGGAATTTTTGTGTTTATTTTTACATCAATATTTTTGTGATCTGAAATGAAATGAATGTTTTAGATGTTGATATCATTTTACAGGCTTTGAGTATTCTATCATGCGCAGATAAAATAAAAAATAAAAATAATCTAGGGTATGTTTTTAATATAGAATATTTTTCTGATAAAATGTCTCCTTCGTTACGGCTCAACGGTTCTACCTTTTCAAACTCCGTTGATTTTATTTATAGCCCCTTAAATTTTATGTATCAATCGTGATTTAAAATATCTTATTATTATATATTATATTATATTTTTCGTTTATCTTATAGATGTTATATATTAGTTTTGATAACGTGACTTTATCAAACGTAAGGTAATTTTACAAAGCGGTTTTAAGACTTTTTATTGAAAGTTTGTATTGTTATTTTCTAGTTCCTAGGAGACCTTATTTTACGTAATTACATGTAGTATTTTTTATAACTTCAAAAATGAGCGTACGTGTGAGCGAGAGGGCGAATTAGGTTTGCACCGCGCCTCAATATCTATATATATTATCTATTTAATAGATTAGATATAATCTATGTATACTGTTTTGTAGGTATTGATTAGTACTAAAAACCCCTAGTACATTACTTTATTCTACCACCAATACTTTTCACAGCGCATGCATATAATGTCTGTTTCGATTATTGTGACTAAACCAAAATAGATGAATAAAATTTCCGTGGACTATTTTGTAGATATCGATAAGTAATACGAACCCCTAGTACATTATATTATTCTACCATCAATGGATTTCACAGCGCACGCAAATTTATGAATTATATTATGTGACACCTTGGTTCACAATATTGCAGTTTTCTTACGGATCCCAATTTCTTTTCAAAATCTCATATAGCCTATGTCACTCACACTGAATTAAGCTATCCATAAGTGAAAGAATTTTTAAAATCGGTTCAGTAGTTTCTGAGCCTATTCGTTACAAACAAAAAAACAAAGTTTCTCTCTTTATAATATTAGTATAGATGGTAATTATATTATGTGACACCTTGGTTCACAATATTGCAGTTTTCTTACGGATCCCTATTTCTTTTCAAAATCTCATTTAGCCTATGTCACTCACACTGAATTAAGCTAACCATAAGTGAAAGAATTTTTAAAATCGGTTCAGTATATCGGAGCCGTATTCGTTACAAACAAAAAAACAAAGTTTCTCTCTTTATAATATTAGTATATCGTAGATATAGATTTGGGGTCACAGATCAGGATGAAACCTCTTTCATCTCCTCTGTAGTCTCTCCACGTGGTACGATCCTGACATAGATTAGATAACACTGATATAGATACCACAATACAGAAAATTAACAAAATGAAACTTAAAAAAATTAAAACGTGCATGACAATAATTGGCGGTCTTATCGCTCAGAGCGATGTCTTCTAGACAACCATTCGGAAAGAGGAAAGGCATATACTGGAAGGCCATACGGCTTTCGCTTCTTCCACTGTATGTAGGTAACATATATTTGATAAATACAATTTTATTTCACACAACATGCAGCCTAAACTCCACAGAAGGAGTAAGGGGGTCGCTCTTCGATCAATTTCGCAAATATTATGAAGAAAGAAAATAATTTTCCACTCAATAAATGTTGGTTGGTGCTTTATGATCTGGCCTTTACTTGCACCGAAATATCTATATTTGGTTGAAGTAAACCGTGTGGTTTATTCACATTTATAAATATGTCGTGTCCGCCGTGGAGTTACCGGCTTTAGTGCTCCGCCCTCTCTACCCGTGGTTGCCGTAAGAGCCGGCTAAGGGTTAACAGATCCAGAGGACGGGCAGCAGCGTCCTCTGCAACAAACCATCGAACTGCGCTCGACGACCCGCCTGCCAAGCGTGTCGAGTGTTGGCAAAACCCCCCTTTATGGGGGACGCCTATGTTCAGTAGTGGATTACCAACGGCTGAGATGATGTTGATGATGATAAATATTGTAAAAAAATATTTTAGAACAATTTTTAATTTTTTGTAAATATTTAAAAACAATACGGTTTTCTTAATCCAAACGACATATTTTGGCGCAAATAATTGCCAGAAAAATTGAGTGGAAAATTATTCCCACTTTCTTCATATTTGAGAAATTTCATTTTGTAAGGACGAGCAACCGCCTTAAGAAATAAAAAAAAAACATTACCATAAAAATTGTAGACACAGTCATGATCATTTTACAACACATTTGGCTTTGCAAGTTCGTGTACATTTGCGGAAATTACAGACATCGTTGCCGCACGATATGGAAGGTCATAGTCATTAACAAGACGCAGATTTGTTTTTGGCTTAGAACTGTCCCAGAATATTATTGAGTAGAATAAAAAGTTCTGATGTCATTAACATCACTAGTTAAGTACTTTTTTGTGCCGAAATTACTGTGAATTATTCTGTACCTGCTGTGTCCCGTGGTGTGGTACACACTTAAAAGTATCTCAGAAAATAATTGTATTCAGTATGTTCAAAATTAATTAGAAATACAGCCAATTAGAAATTCAAATTTCTTTACGGAGCAAACAGAAAGCGCACGCGTTCTTTGCCCGCGTTCTGCGCCCGCAGTACTGGTAAATGTTCGGTCGGGAGTACAGTTGGTCTATGTACATAAATGTGTGCTTTGTCTTATGACGACACTTAGTCACAAAGTTGAAAAAATATGTCCGCACCTAAATTTGGCCCACGCTATGCATCACGTGGTGCGTAAAAAGTGCTCGGACTTTTGATGAAAAACCTTTTAATCATTATGTCGACTAACTATGTCAACTCTGGATACTTTTATCGCACGCTCACACGTACCCACATTTTTGAAGATATAAAACATAAAATATGTAATTACGTAAAATAAAGACAACTAGGAACTATAAAATAGCAATACAAAGATTCAGTTAAAAATACAATTTAATCCAAACAAGTTATCAGTCTTTTTATATACCTGAGATTTTTTTCTATATACATGAAAACTCGTTTGGTAATCCAAATTGGACTTATTGATGAATCTTTTCATTGTTATTTTCTAGTTCCTAGTTGTCTTTATTTTACGTAATTATATGTACTATTTTTTATCTTCAAAAATGCGGGTACGTGTGAGCGAGAGGGCGAATTATAAGCTAATTCGCTAATTCGTAAAGCACCGCGCCTTAACGACAACACACAAACAACGTGCATTGGGAGCTTTTCCTGATCGTAATCTCAATTAATAATGTGCAAGATGTGAGTAGTAACTAGGGAACAGTTTTTACGAAGATTAAAAAAGAAGCTAAAGCAAACTCGAGCTCGGAAGTTTTTCAACTTTGCAAAGTAAAATAATATTTGATATTGAACTGTAATAATAAACGGAACTCCGTGGAAGTAAATATTAAATTAGCAAGTTAATTAAAAAGTTAACTGGTATTGTTCTTCTTTAGCTACCTTTAACGGTTAATATCGATTCGTTTTTATAACAGAACTTTTTCGAACGGAAAAAGGTTTGTACGAAATTCAAAACAGGTGTTGCCAAAATGAGATTTAGTTTTGGGTTTAGGTGGACGTGTATAATACCCGTACCAAATGGCATTGCTGTACTCAAAATTGTATACCTCTAACAAGCATTCCCAATAGAAAACGGACTAGCTTATCTTTCTAGCGTCATCCCTCTCGCAGCCGTAAATTGAAAAGAGAAAAGCGTAACTATTATGTTGTTGTACCGCAATTACTGTTGTTGCAAGACCTTATAAGACCATGATTATAACTATTTCGCGTGAAACAGCTGACTAAAGGCTGAAACCCACCTTTACTAACATTTTCTTGCAAAGCGAACGCACGTGCATACTCTCTCCGTGCTCCGCGGTGGGTTTCAGCATTTATGGTTCATTAAATTTGTTTGCGTGTGTTGTAGTACCTCACCTCCGCAAAAATTGACTGAAGAAAATGAGTAGGTAGGTTTGGAAGTAGCGTATACGTCAAAGAGTCTTTCCAATATTAACATTAATATTAGACCCAGAACTAGATACCACCATATAAAAATATTTACTTTGCAAGTTTACACCAACAATACTTCTTTCTATATATACCAATAACCCAATAGCAAGAATGGCCCGAGAATACAACGAAATTCTTGTTCGCCATCATGTTGTCTTTAACAACAAACTGCCAAAATTCAAGCGTGATATTTTGTCCACAGTATCTAAGGAATAAATAACATGAAATTTCTCTTTTTATTACATAATAAGTAAAAAAACTTAATTTTGTAACTCTGTTTCATACATATAAGTGGATTTAATTTTGTGTCCATGTTGTGTGCGCATAATTTAGAAGTGTAATCTAGTAATGTTTAACTTTACTCATGATATTTTTTGTCATTGATTATTCTCTGTTTTGTGTACCTTTTAAATACAATAAATAAAAATATAAAAGACTCAAAAGTATTAGATTTTTTTTCGTCTAAAAATTGTTTCTACTCATTGATCAATTTAATAACTTCCTTTATTAGTTAACATAAGTGTAACTGCTTCCATTTTTTCATTTTTTTTCTCTAGAAATACTACAATTTTATCTTCAAACGGATTACTATTTACCATAATATGACTTACAAAGTTTAATTACTGAAGTAAGATCTAGGACATCCATTAATCTATTTTCACAATTTATTGCTACATGGAAACTATTAATCAAATTTATGGTCCAAGATAATGGTTTAGGGTAGCATAGACGTGTAAATGAAACCAATTAGCGATAGAGGGGGATACTAGGGGAAGACAGGGTTGTTATTGAACTTCACCCTAGTATTTAAACGATATAGGGTTATTGCTTCATCACGATCAATTCGATTAAATGAAGTACATTTTATGTATTTGTAATAATAGACTAATATATATTTGTAGTGGTAGGCTTCTTTTGCAGGAGACCGCCTGGGGAAGTACCACACCTTTGCTGGTTATTCATCCGCCAAGCAGTAATCTGCAAACATTACTGTGTTCCGGTCTGAAGCGCAATGCTACCGGCCAAATTACTGGACATAACGAGCTTCAACAACTAATATCTCAGGGTGACAGGCGCAATGCAGTGCCGCGCAGAATTTTTAATTTTAAACCACTGGGTGGCACTGTGTCTGATTAAGGCAATGCTGATGAAGGCATCAGCCTTACCTCAGGCACCTGATTTGCTCGTATTGTCACTTTCTATCATAAGAAGTTAATCTAACTTGAATCAATAGGTATGTACCCTACAAGCTCAGTTAATACGAGAATCACGATATGAAATCAAGCTGCGAATGAAATAATAACTAGTTTATATTATCAAGAACTAGACTACCAAGTCCCAAAGATAAATACCGCTCAGTGCCTACTACTTCATTGTCTTCAGATCCACGCGACGGTATGTCGGCAATTCGATGTGGTATTATCTCAAAGGATGTAGAATGTCTTTAGCTATTCATTGCTACTGAGGGTGAAGTAAATATAACAGGTACATGTTATATTATGTTGAGGTAGAATTAAGTGAAACTTTGAGTCGCTTAACTTAAACATCAGAATATTAGAGTTATAAATTGCATTGCATTAGGTGCTTTCTCTGGCTGTCATTAAATCAGTTTCTTAACAATAGGTTAGATGTATTTATTTTAACTTGTTCATCATCATTATCAGCCGGAAGACAACCACTACTGAACATCTGACATCCTCTGACTCTGAGGATGTCAGATGGTCTCTGAAATCATCTGACATCCTCCCCTATAGAACGCCATAATCAATTCATATGAGGGTATATATTGTATATATTGCTGTAATCACCATGCTTGGCAGGCGGCATGGTGATCGCAGAAGTTCGAATACTTGGAGACGGAGACCACTGCTGCCCACTCTTGGAATGCGTACTCTGCCAGGGGGAAACTTGTTCATAAATCGTTGTAAATATGTCATTGAAAGGAGCTCAAATTAATAATTGTGTTAACATGTTTTAGCAATAAGAATCTTTTCACGGCAAAGACAAATAGAGGTTATTCTATATATATTAATAATCAGCTTGTTTGATAAAGATAATATTACAGGCAATAAGTAAGAGTATGTTCATAAAGCAGAGTTAGCTAATATAAGAGTTAATAGCATGACTGAGCGAAAGTAAGCGAACATTTCATGTTCAATTGCTTGTTACTAATACAATTTTCTACATTATTGCCACGGCTTCGTCGACTAAACTGTAGAACAGTAAAAATGGCCGTCATATATTAGACGTAGGACGTAGGTGTTATATACCAAACAACTTTTTTTTTATGTTAGTGAGTGACAAGACGAGCAAATCAGGTGCCTGATGGTAAGCATCATGTTTGCCCATATCAGACACAGTGCCCCCAGTGTTTTAAAATTCAAAATTCTGCATGGCACTGCACTGCGCCTGTTACCGTGAGATATAAGCTGTTGAATCTCATCATGCCCAGTAATTTCGCTGGTAACATTGCCCTTCACACTGGAACACTTTAGGTTAGTTAATCGAACTATTGGCTCTATCTTCTGAATAACATAACATCACGCCTGTTTTCTAAAGAGGTATAGTTCGACACAAAAGAGTAGAAAATAATGGGGGCGCCACTGTCTTTTACAAGAGTAAAAACAATTTCATCAATACATACACTTTTATTTAGTTCCGTTTCTACTCTTTTGTGTCGAACTATAGGTAGAGGACCCAAAACCCAGTCCGATTGTAAGTTCACCTACATTTTGCCAGTTTGTTCTTGGACCCATGTTATTACATCTCTATTGAGGGCTAGCCTGTTGCCATCTGCTACCGGGCACAGTTCTAGACTCCAGACTGTCATCGAGATAATTCCTAATGGAACATTCCAATAACAATTTTTGAATGACCCGGAGATCGAAGCCGGGACCTCGACTACGCCACTGAGGCAGTCACCGATGGGAGTATATGAGAAAGTTTACAAGAAAAGTCGTTCTTCATAATAAACATTTCACAATAGTCGCTTTCCGCTTTTGAAAGCATAGTAAAGAGTTTGAGAATAGGTTGTCTTTACCCACACTGGTGCTTCGGCGACAGACGACGCGACTCTTGACGACCGTTTTATAATGAGATACTAGCACATCAAGAGCAGACTAGCATAAAGTTAATTTTGAGATATAAATATAATAAAAACTGCACAGGTGTCGTAATATTCGCAAGAGCTACTGCGCATCATGAGGTCCTGGGTTTGATCCCAAGGACAGGCAAAAGGGTCATAAGATTTTTCCATTAGGCATTTAATCTATGACAGCCAAGAGTATGGCTGTGTCGGGTAGATGGCAAGAGACTCGTCCCCGCTATAACATGACTATTATAGACTTTAAACATAACTGGCGAAGTGTGGTTGCACATAGTATGGGATTGGGTCCATTATTGGGTTTTCCACAATGGACCCACCATTATTGGGTTTTCCACAAAGTGTTATGTTTGAACAAAAATTGACATTTAAATACTATACCTCTTCGTATACCTATGAAAAAGTTTAACTCTGTGTATTTTATAATTATTTTCATTCATCATTATCATTTCAGCCATAAGACGTCCACTGCTAAACATGGGCCTCCCCCATAGATTTCCATCTAGTTATTTTTACATTGTATGGAGACATTTTAGTTCTCTTATTGTGCTTCCAACTTTTTAAGACAAAATATTCATGTATTCAGTTTACGTAAGTCTTCGTTTATTTTTATACAGAGGCAAATATTATGCGAGTAGCTCAGCAGTGCATCGTTTGTTTGCGGTTTTTTGTACCTATATATCATATTAGTTTGACTACTGCAAGTTGAATCTCTTTATTGTAAAAGGAGATACTTCTTTATACACTAATTAATTAATATTCACCTATGTGTGAAGGGTAAAACTCACCGCGGCGCACACAGACTATACGCAAGTGCTTAAGCTTCGCTTTGTAAGAAAGTTTATGTAATTGTGTCCACTGCAACCCACGGATACACTACGCATGAATTGACGTCATTAGTATACGCGTGGCTTGCTTAAATATTGCGCTCACGTAGCTCAGTGCTATCAACGCCATGCATGCTGTGTACGTGGTACACGTAGGAACACGCGTGGCTTACTTGAATATCGCGCTCGCGTAGCCTAACGCTGTCAACGCTATGCACGCTAATTACCACGCCGTGCGCGGTACACGGATGCGTGTATAGCGTATCCTGCAGAAGAAACTTAGACACTCTTTGTCAAAAAAATGAACCCACGCAGCTAAAATGTGCCGCGTGCCCGTGCACAGTATGCGCAGCTGTGGTTTGAGTATCATTTATATTTCTTATTTTTATTTTTTTCTACTGTCTTTTCTTTTCTATTATTTCCCGCGATATGTTAGTGCTGAATTATTTACCTTAAACTATCTGCTAGCTGTTCACGCAAAGAGCTTAGGTACCATAGAGTCACAAACGCATAAAAAATATTCACGCTAATATAATATTATTATATAATATGGTGTCCCAACATTGATGTCGGAGACTTCTGCTAGAGGTCATTTGGAACAATTTTCATTTCTTTTTCTTCTTCCTAGCAATCCCGGCTGTAGCCAGTCTTACTTGTTGTTTCTACTCCAATTCACTTGAACAATTTTGGAACAATTTTTACTGACGAGATAAATCTGAATTCTCGAAAATAAATTAGCTCTTTTATACAAAATATTGCTTGACCTATAACAACATGACAAACCCCTCGTAGTTCAAGCCTCGAACTACTTGATAGTTCAAGCTGGAACTCCTCCCTCCCGTAAATGCCCTCGGAACGTCCTGGACGCCCGGACTGCTGCCGTCACATCGGCGGCGCTAGGTTCGTCCAATCCTACCAATATTCGCAACAGTCGCTCCGTTTTCGGTACTGGTGCCGGTTACCAAATCCACCAACAACCACCAACCACCAACCAATCCATCACACAATTACAACACCGACTTCGCCGATGAGGTCAAAGATCTCTCGAATCCTTCAGATCTGTTAGTTTGAGTTGATCTGTTTCTCTCAAATAATTTGAGAGAAACAGATCAAACCCTTGATAGGGCCCTTGAACATTCCCCTTCTGGAATTCCAGAGTAAGTCTGACCCCCACTGTCTAATCACATATAGACTTAGGGGGAAACTTGAGGGTAAATAAAACGCCTGTATAGTAACCCTGAGCTGGTTCTTGTATCAGTTCTTGTATAATCCCGTAATAAATGATCCTAATGCTTACCACCATGATAGTTTTAAATCATATACCTATTGGCCATCATATTGGCCCAAGCCGAGGTTCATACCGTCTAGGTGCTCCTGTGCTAGTCGCCCTTAAACTTTGGGTCAAGCGCCTTCTGCGCTCACCACTGCCCACTAAGCTGTAGAGACCATCTGAGGCCAAAAACATAGATCATTAAAAAAAATAACAACGAATAGAAGAGCAGAATTTTGAAGAGCGATTTGAGTTTTCAAATAAAGTAAAAGTATTTGATGAATAGAGTGCTTTATTGTCGGATTGTGCGACAAATAAATAAATACAAATGACCCCACAGCAGACCTTAACCCCCAGGCTCTCCGACACCGATGATTGGACAAATTATTATAATGTCATTATATAATTTTTGAATGTTAAAAAAACAGTAGATTTATTAATAGTGTATACTAACGTTACCCACAGCTGAAGTAGTAGTAATAGAAAATGAATCCCTACAATTTTAGGAAATAGAGCACTGGAATTGTCCAGCGCTATCAGTATCAATTTTTATCTGTCAGTCTTGTTAAATGGTGAGATAAACAAGTATAACACAATAAGTTAACACGCAAACGAATGCAGAAAATGGGACTTCAATATAACAAATAAAAGATACAAAGAATATAAACACACAAATAAGCTCACAATTAAACTGTTCATGCAGATCCGCAGGGGGAGTCCTATGCTTTGACACCTCTCGTTATAAATACTCCAAGCACACAATTAATGCGTTTTACTAATTCAACTGAATATAAGTAGGAACTCAGAATATTTCTAAACTAACGGATTGTGACATAATAATTAATAATTCACTCATACATTTGGAATTAGACTGTATTCGTACACGTACACTGTATCTACAGAATAGTAGGTACAATACAATTTTGGCAGATTAGTATGTAAATTGAGAGTTAATTCAGAATTAAGCCGAAATAGGCTGGATTCGCCGGTGTGAGCCGGATTTGTGCATTTGTAGTCAGCATTTAACCATTTGTTAGTTTGAATATAACTCGTTAGTGAAGTTTCATATCTGGACACTTCATTATAGATGTAATGTTTGGTTATAGTTTAGAAATTGAATAGCCATAGTCATAATATTTTATCATGACTACTATTATCAAATAATGATCAAACTGATATGAACTGATGTTATGAATAAAAAATCAAAGTAAGATAATATAAAAAATAAGATAAATACTTGATAGATAAATATTAATTTATTATTAAAAACAAAATCAATTTTTCGTAAAGGTAGGACCATAACGTGCCATAACGAAATAACAATTACAATAGAGTAGACTATTAATAATTTCAAAAGTGTGATAAAATTGTCATTTTTCAATTAACAGATGACTGGTACTATAATATGTTAATTCGAATGTTATTATTGATAATAATCACTTGTTGTTATTGATAATGAGCGTTATGGTCGCTACGGACCAAAATATTATCCCGGCCACTACTTGATTCTCACGATTTCATCACCTTGTTATATTTTAATCCAGGTTGTAAGCTTAAAGTTGTAAGGTGTTTTGTTTTGTTTTAAGGTTGACTGCCTCGGTGGCGTAGTGGGCGCATGCTCGACTGCCAAGCAAGAGGTCCCGGGTTCAATCCCCAGGTCAGGCAAAGTGTTAAATATTGATTTTTTTCATTTGGAATTATCTCAATAACTGCCTGGAGTCTGGAACTGTGCCCGGTAGATGGCAATAGGCTCGCCCCCTATTACATGGGACCATTAACATACTGGCGAAATGTGCGTGTATCTACTATGGGACTGAGTCCTGGGTACACCTCTGCCTACCCCTTCGGGAAAAAGGCGTGAATGTATGTTATGTTATATTTGTAAGTTTCCTCTTCCTACATACCACATTTAAGCCTAATCGGTCAGCCGTTTTGACGTCAAAAAGTAACAGCACGTGAAAGGTACACGCATTCAGCACAACTTTTACATCAAACGTTCATAATCAATCAATATCTTTATTGATTGATTGATATAATATTAATGGCATTAATCATAATTTAATTAAATTAAAATACGGCAGAGCTATTATGATAATATGTTTATAACAATAGACTAGATACGTTTTTGTAAAAGGTTTTCGAATTAAAGAAAAACTTTTACCCAAGGTTGTATAAGAATAATGGTAAGGTTTTTAAGAAAGTATAATAGCTAAAAACGTAATTATACTCGTACAAGCAAAGGCTCAAACTCGACGAATTAGGTTTTTCTTTCAAATGTTCTGAGAAAAACATATTAACCTAAAATGTGTTTCTATTATTATTATATTATAAATTAGGTTTTAGAATGCTAGCAGCCTGCCCCGGCTTTGCACGTGTAGCAGCAAATCGTAGTTAAATAGATCGTTTTATTATGAACAAATCCGTAATAAACCTACTAACTCCTACTTTTCATAATCCTACTAATATAAACAATCTTAAATCACAGTACAATAAAAAAAATATGTTTGTAGCAGGTAAACAAAACGCTACGCTAAACATATTCTAACTCGACTCCAGCGCCACCTAGCGCTGATTTTTTGTATGTGTGTTTGTTCCGTTTTCACGAAAATTGGTTTTTAGATAGCGTAGACTCTGGAATAACACACAGACCCTTTTTATCCTGATATTCCCACGGGAACGAAGTCTACGCGAGTGAAACCTTAACAAAACCTTAATAAATTAAACATAATATGTAAACCTTCCTCTTGAATAACTTCTTCCATTGGTGACAGTCGGACAGTCGGACATTGGAGAAGTTATCGGCTATATTATACAGCCAGACAGACATAAAAAGCGAGTTTGTTTTATACTACTTATTATGTCAGGAGAAAAGGGTAAGGAAGAAGAAGAAGCTTCTCCATACTTACAATATTATTGATACTGCTCCCTTGGGCTATATTTTGCGCCTATATTGTGATTCTTAGTACCACATACGCAATTTGGCTGCGTACCCGGCAGCCCTCTGATCAGATATCAAAGAGTTCGATTGCCTTTGAAGTATCAAAATCTTTAGACGTCGCAAAAAAATTCAAAACATGATTCTACAATCTACAGCCGACGAATAAAATATCATAGATACGGGCGACAGTTACAAGTTTTCACGGAGAGCGGTTGCGAAGGCAATTTTTCATTGAAATAAATGACTTTCTTTATCAGAACTCGGGACTCTTAACAACGTCTGACGGGAGCTAGCTATCAGCTGTGCTAGATAAGGTAATAATAATAGCACGACTACATTGCGTAACCTAAGTGATTTTATTAGCTTGAAGAATTTTTTCAAAATATCAAACGTCAGTCTGGCAGCTGAGTTTAATTGCCGAAGTATTTTTATATAAACACCGTTGAACATGATAAGAATTGAATTGAATTAAATGATTTTAAAATGAAAGCTCTCGGCGGACCTAAGAAATAACCTCAATTTAATTTATTTTATGTTATCAAACCTGTGACGAAAAAGTGGCTTGGAGTAAAATTGTTATATAAAGTCAACTTCAAATCATTTCATTTCTTACAATAACAAAAGAGAATATTTTTCTCCTTTCTATTCAACTGACACCTAAAGCTTGTAGAGTTTCCATTAGCAATTTTAGTTTTTGGAGGTTTGTTTGAGTCTCAATGAACACTAACTAAAACTTTTGAAGCGTGGCTCTTTTATATACTAGAGTTCACGACGTTCTTGTTCATTAATATATTACTCGTACATAAACTATTTAGAGAGTTCGCCTTCGTGCTTTTACAAATGCAAACTTAATTGCAACTTTCTTCGTGTAAATCCTTTTGACAAATTTCAGCGAAATGGTACAAATTAAAGGTGGATAATCTCGGGTCTAGATTAGAGTTTGGAGTGATGAGAGATTTGGACAGTAAGGTGTTGTTATTAGGTCGATAATAGCTTGGAACCGTCTTCTGTGAGGAGGTAACAGGGTGTCGCTTACCTCTTGATCAGACGTGACAGGCTAAGCCAGGTGTTAGTTACTCTCTAACGTGCCAAGTATTTTTGCACCGAACCTCGCTTTAAAGACATTGATGGCTTTACGATTTTCAATTCACAATTGAAATTCATAAACAGTACAGGTAATTCATGATGAACCTTTGAACTTTGGTATAATTAACACGAAATTAAAATTTCTGTCATGATATAGTTACAAAGGTTTAAACATTTTGATGTTTAAACCTTTGTAAATCACGTAAATCATGACACAATAAAATTCTGACAATTCATAAATTGAAATAAAACTTTTACATAATTTCTTTTCTCTGCGAAATTTTTGTCGTTTTTGCATCTGTGCCAGTTCTCGCCAAAAAGAGAAAATAACTTTAACGTTATTTTATAAGGAATGCCCTATAACAGTGTTACATAAAATAGCTGCTCCACTCATCCGTCCGCGCCATAAAACGTTATTTATTATTTATGATGGCGACTCTGCCAGGACAGAACAGTAATTGGGTTAGCACAGCCTACGAACCGTAGCGCTTACGTAGCTGGGTTACGAAATTACGTAGCGCAGGCTTCTTCAGCTACCTAATTATAAAAGAAAGCGTATTATTAAGTATGTTTAGTTTGGTATATTTAGCTGTATTATAGCTTGACATTCTTACCTATAGTTTATAGAACTAGGGCTGCCTCGTGCCCCTTTTTCTATGACATTACAATATGATTTAGGTCACTCACCGCTCTATCAGCCAAGTTTTTCACGCGGCAGTGTAAATACGCCGGTTGTCCTACAGCGGCTGTGTAGTCACGCTTTGTATTGTTATCGAAATAGGGCTGCCCCACACTCTCGGTCACGACGGTCACGTTGCCAGGGTCCAGCGTCGTCGTCGTGACGTCATCGTGACTCTCTATGACGCTACCCACACCGGCAGATATTTCTGAAACAAAGAATAGGAATAAGTGTAAATAAAAAAATTAACCCTTCCCACCCTCTTCCCTGCTCATCAGACCCGAGTCAATCACCATCGGTGACCTATTTATTGAGACAATTCCAACCAAACACTATATTATATTTGACTACTGATAAGTCTGAATATTGTTGAAGTAACAAGATACTATGTTCCAAACTAATCAGACCACTAGAAGTTTCTCTATCCCTCCAGCCGTTAAAAAAGAGCTGATAATCTTCACACAGCTAAACTGTTTTTCAAAACACTAACGATCAAGTCAACTTTTCGGCAAAAAAACTCAATTGAAATCTGTTGAGTTGTTGAGTCAGAGCCATTGTAGTGGTAGGCCTTTTTTGTTAAGGGGGCCGCCTGGGGAGGTACCACACCTTTGCCAGTTATTTATCCGCCAGGCAGTAATGTGCAAACATTACTGTGTTCTGGTATGAAGGGTATATTTACCAGCGAAATTACGAGTTTGACGACTTTGGTCTAAAATGAAAAATGACTAAGTATAATAATGTCCACGCGTTTATATATAATATGTCAAAGTATAAAATTGTCACTGAGCATGACGAGTTTCAACATTTAATATCTCAGAGTGACAAGCGTAGTGCAGAGCCGCGCAGAATTTTGTATTTTAAAACACTGGGTGGCACTGTGTCTGATATGGGCAATCATGATGCTTACTATCAGGCCACTTATTTGCTCGTCTTGTCACTTTCTATCATAAAAAAAAAGTTTATTCGTAGGGGAGCTATGGTGACCGTACTTTATATGTCGGGAGTGTAAAATATAGGTACTCGTACCACTAACGTTATATCAATAACTGTAACTATTAATTTCTTATAATATAATTTATTTTGTATTATTACACTTCTACCTATTATTATTCATTTCATACAAATTTGTTTTTAAAGATCTATCAGTTTATAGTCTATGGGTCTATGGTTATGGTTTTCTTAAAAAAGAGAAGCGGAAATAAGTGTTAGGTAGTATTGTCGTTGCTATATAACACGAGTAACTAACAAACTTTTGTAGAAACGGGTTTTTTACCAGAATAGACTAAAAAGGTCATCACTCATCGATTTTTCACCCTTTCCTTTGATTCAATAACAGTATATACACTTATTGAAATTGACAAGGGTACAATACAAATGTTATATAAATGTAATACAATATAATTTAGATTCTAGGTCCACTGTTTCCATTGTAAACTTGTCAGTAACATTTCTTTGAAAGTTTGTTATATTAATAAAGCCGTTCTCTGCGACTACACCTGCACCTGCGTAGATGGCGTTCCCGTGAGAATATCGGGGAAAAAGTAAAAAAATTATGAAGAAAACGAACGTTTTAATTGTGAAAATTTCCAAGTGGTAAAACAAGTCACTTGTAAAACGTCTAAAATGTAAATTTGTCGTGAATATGAAGTACAGTCAACAAGATAATAATATATAGGTAATAAAAAAGTATCTACCTACTAAGAAAATATAGATAGAGAAAATAAAATATTTAAAAAGAATTTTTGGTAATTTTATATTTTTAAAGCTACAGTTCTTTTTACTTTAAAGTTAGAAGTATTCTGAAGTGTAACTTAGTATATATAACTAGTATATATTTTTTTATGATAGTGAGTAACAAGACGAGCAAATCAGGTGCCTGATGGTAAGCATCATGATTACCATTTCAGACACAGTGCCACCCAGTGTTTTAAAATTCAAAATTCTGTGCGGCACTGCACTGCGCCTGTCACCGTGAGATATGAGTTGTTGAATCTCATCATGCCCAGTAATTTCGCTGGTAACATTGCCCTTCATACCGGAACACAGTAATGTTTGCATATTGCTGCTTGGCGGATGAATAACTGGCAAAGGTGTGGTACTTCCCCAGGCGACCCCCTGCAAAAGAGGCCTACCACTACAATACAATATAACTAATAGATAAGTAATCTAGTTTCCATTAGGGTTTATTTATTCAACGAGGCCGAAACTATTTGTTGAAACTACGAGAAGCTGCTCAAACAGATTCTCCGTATCGGTGAAATTTAACAGAAGTTTCCTGTGAAATTATCTGACCACAGAAGTAAACTTCGGCTTTGGTATTATGTTGTCACGAAGTATTAACATACAGCTACTTTTAAACTCACATAGCGCGTAGAACTGATGGCCAACAGGGCTATAAGGTGCTCGAATGGAGACCACGGACCGGCAAGCGCAGCGTAGATCGTCCACCCACAAGGAGGACAGACGATCTAATAGAGACAGAACACGCTGGGTGCAAGCCATACAACCGGACTAGATAGAAATCTATGAGGAGGCCTATGTCCAGCAGTGGACATCCTACGGCTGAGATTATGACGATGATGACAGCTACTTACACAATATACCTCTAATATTAATAAAGATACTTTTGTAGTAGTTATTAAGTGTAGCTGCTCCTTTTTCATTAAATAATACTCAAACACTGCAGCATAAATATATAACATAATTTATTTTGAACCCATCATCTTTTTCTACGCTCTAAAATTGTCTAGTCAGAATTTGTGGCATGCGCGTCACAAAATAACATCAACCCGTATCAATCAATAAGAAAGCGTAATTTATTTATATAAATATTATTAATCAATCAATATCTCTAGTAAGTTTTTTGTAGTGGTAGGCTTCTTTAGCAGGGGGCCGCCAGGGAAAGTACCACACCTTTGCCAGTTATTCATCCGCCAAGCAGTAATGTGCAAACAAAATTGTGTTCCGATCTTAAGGGCAATGTTACCAGCCAAATGACTGGGCATGACGAGTTTCAACAACTAATATCTCAGGCTGACGGCGCAGTCCAGTGCCGCAAAGAATTTGAATTTTGAAATACCGGGTGGTTCTGTGTCTGTAATGGGCAATCATGAAGCTTACCATCAGGCATCTGATTTGCTCGTCTTGTGCACTCACTATAATAATAAAAGCCAGTTACTCAGAGAGTATAAATTTTTATTTATTTACGAATCAATAATTCAATTAAAATATGTACCTCTGTATTTATTATTTCTATTGGTATTATTTTTCGAAACCTTGGCGACGTCCGTTTCACTTGAATAGAAGTCGTCCATCATCCAGACAGCTGTCAATACCAGTAATCTCTTCTTTTATCACGAAATTTGTAATAAAATAAAGTTAGACCAATTTGTTCCGGGACGGAGATTAAATCGTTTCTGATGACCCTCATTTGCTCGGGTAAAGTTGGGTGAAAACTGTTACCTGGTAATTGATTGTCCTACTTTTTCCTTGAACGTTATTTGAACATAGTTGACAAACTATAATAATAGTAACCAGTCACTGCTTCGGTCGCTTAGTGGTCGCACGGCCTGGGGTTTGTCCCCCACGTCAGGCAAAGTATTGCCTTTGCCTACCCCTTCGGGATAATGCATGATGTTAGGTTATGTTGTATTATGTTACTAGTAACAATACTACAATTATTGTAGTGGTAGGCCTCTTTTGCAGGGGGCCGCCTGGGGAAGTACCACACCTTTGCCAGTTATTCATCCGCCTTGCAGTAATGTGCAAACATTACTGTTTTCCGGTCTGAAGGGCAATGTTACCAGCGAAATTACTGGGCATGATGAGATTCAACAACTAATATCTCAGGGTGACAGGCGCAGTGCAGTGCCGCGCAGAATTTTGAATTTTGAAACACTGGGTCACTGTGTCTGATTTGGGCAATCATGATGCTTACCATCAGGCACCTGATTTCCTCGTCTTGTCACTCACTATCATAAAAAAAACGACGGCTGACGTTCGAATTCGAAAGTAATTTAATGGAAACAAAATGAAAGTAGATCGCTTAAAATTTCTAAAGATAAACTCGTTTTTATTAAGTGGATTGTTAAATAAATTCAATCCATCTTAATTTACTCAATAGCACTCCTATAGAAATGAGATAAAGCAAAACGAGACCTTAATAGCCTTCACTAAAGCCTAGATAATTCTGATTGGCAGCAATTATTTAATTGCTTCAAGGAACAACCAGTTATTTTATAGTATTTAGAAATCACATTATAATGTCTGGGATGTATGTAGGTACGAGTAATATAGAATAGAATAGATAACTCTTTATTGGTACCACAATACAGAAAATGACAAAAATTAAAACTGGAAATCGTGTTATACTTGGCGGCCTTATCGCTAGGAATTATAATTAGATTATTTATTTATTTATCATACAAGAAGAAAGCTAACAGTATTATATCAAAACGCTTCCTACCTTAATTACATACTATGACTTAAATATATTCTTTAATGGCTAACAATTACACTCTATTACGTTTATTACTAGCTTATTCTAAAAACCTTTAGTGCCCTTTGTATCTTGTTATTTAGATTTTAATGTACTAAACTCTACTTAACTCACGAGCCATAGATTATTTTAAAAGCAAACAACGCAAAGTTCGCGCTGAAGTTTACACCTTTCTCATTCAAACGGTTTCGACATAAAATGTGTCCTTTAAAGACAATAAACCTTACTAATTACATGACAGCAATGAAGTTGGCACTTAACTCGTATTTTGGCTTAATGTCAGACATTAAGATACGCTGGCTGTGCGAGAGTTTGATTAGAGCTTCATTAGAGGTGAAATCTAAAGTAAAAATCTAAGAGTATTGGAGATTTCATGGGGGGAATGCGCTTTCGTCTGACAATTAACAAACCAGTCACTCGAACGGTAATGTTAGTGGCAGTAACTAGCAAATAGAAGTGTAAAAAAATCTTAAAATAGCAATATTTTTATAGGCCTATGTCCAGCAGTGGACTTACAACGTGCTGACATGAAGAAGATAATGAATGGGTATCGTAATACCTGAGATATATATTATAAAACATCATTGGTTATCAACAAAAAAACAGATATCCAAAAACACTTATTATTATTTTCTCCGGTGCGTCTGGCACCTTTTATAATCTAAAACCCAACATACGAATATGTAAGAGTATGTATATCTACGCATAATCTTTGATGGTAAATGTTCAAGATATGCTTACGATAATTACGGCAACTTGCTTAAGTACAACCTTTATTTGCAAAATTGGCCTTTAGCCCAACTCAGGTAAGGTTGTAATTGAAAAATATTTTTGTTATCTCTTTTATGTAGGAATATTTTTCCTTTTATTTTTCATCTGCAGGCTGATTTTCTCAGCTTTGGGGAATAACAAAAACGTGTCTGTGTAAGTAAGCGCCTCCTAAATATGAAACTAAATCAAGAGAAAATGTTCTAAATAGACCTAACAATAAACACAAAATTTCATGATTTTATTTTCAAATAGCTGAGCTCTACAGTTTGACCGGCGTATGTATCGTTTTCTCGGGAATATCGAGGTAAAAAGTGCCCTAGGTCTTTTCATAAAGTTAGATAATATATACATAATACATCAAAATTAATCATAATTGAACCGTTTGGACTCGAGACTGAGACCGTGGGGGCCGGGAGCTCAGCGCATTTTCAAAAATCTATCTGATCGCGTGGCCGAGGCTTCGCGACGCGCGTGATCATATCTGGCACAACGCTTATTCAACGTGGCAATGTTGCCAGTATCTTGGGTACGCTGCCATCTGACAGTGGTTTAGAGCGCTTAGATTTTCTATAGGCTGACATGTCAGCCTGTAGATTTTTGGAATGCTCCTTGGCATAGTGTATTTAGTTAGGGTAGATAGTAAGTAGGTAGCTGTATTGTTTAGTTTATTTTCAATAAAGGCACTCTGCACTTTAAAAAAAATCTTAATTTGACGACTAATCAAAGTTTGAAAATGTAACACACAGATACATTCGCATTTTCTAATATAAGTTCAGTTATAATAGTGCCACTTTATATGCTAGAAACATCTGATATATGTTTTTCTAATGCTTTTGTTTGAGTCGATCAAACTTCTGCAAAGCCAAAAGCATAAATTAACCAACAATCAATAAAAGTTTACGAGTGTTTTGGCACACAATCAAGTGAAAAGTTGCGATTGTCAGATGCCATTATTCAGAGCACTTTGTCAATACAAAGTGAGAAAGAGGAAAGTGCTTTTTTAATTTTCATAATAAATGCGATGAGAGATTTTATTATTTTTACGATAATGACGTGAAGAAGTTGTTAACATTTCTCAATTGCAATACTATACCGGATATTATTTATAAAAAGATTTAAGAACTTAAGTAATACATTTGTTTTTTTTTTTATGTAACGGTCATAATATTATAATTTGGTTTTTATTAAGTTGAAAGAATCATTTTACATCATAATGGTAATAGCAGAAGTTAACAACATTACTGGCAAAGTGTGGGTGTACCTACTATGTCTGAATCCTTGGTACACCTCTGCCTACCCTTTCAGGAAAAATGCGGGATGTTTTTCTATAGCAGTGAACTTTCTTTGAGCATAAACTTCAATCATAATTATTTTTAACTCCACTGTTTCAGCAATTTCACTGTAATCTGTAGAAACGTTTTTCCGATTCCATAAACGCAAGCTGCCTACAACAAAGCGACAGCATTGAAACATTGGAATCGAACCTCACGTCTCAGAAATGTGTATTGCGGTGTTATAGGTCCTGATAAAGTAACCCGCCACGAAAAAGTAAGTCAATCACTCTGTCGTTTCGATATTGTGTGCGAAATGTTGGGGAGGGAAACTGTTTCGAAGGATATTTCATCCTTCTCGATTCTTTATCAAGATCCAGCCATCTTTAACCTTTGAGCTTTTTCGTATGTATTTCACGAGTGTGTGTAAGACAAGATCTTTACAAGTTTATTATACTCCTTCGTTGCTAAACGTTGTAGTTACTCTATGTTGCAAGGTGGTCTAGGTCTAGGTTCGATTCTCAGCCGAGGTTTTTTGCGCGATAAGCTGAAGTGTTTTTTATAATAATAATTATAATTTAAATTTATACTCTGACAGAATGGGTTACCCCAATTACACTGCTCGAGTTAATTCATGTGGGTTACGTGGACTACCCATATTGTCAGAGTTTCAGGTCGCCAAGATTCTTTTCTACAAGACTTCCGACATGACCTAACGATTTCAGCCTACATATTCATACTTATAGGAAACAGCCGGGACGTATAGTTTAATGTGCCATCCAAAACACTGTAGTGCCCAGGCGAAAAGTCCTCGTGGTGAGATTTGATCCAGGGACTCCAAATTTAAAGCCCGCATATTCCCGCAGGACCACTGACGCTACTTTTTTCGTACCTTCCATGGGTGTGGTGTGTGTATTGATGTGTCCGCATCCTAATGCAGGAGTGAAAGTGTAAATAAGCTTATGGTATAGTATGAAGATGGCAAAGAGCCTGAATAATTATCATCTTTACCTCTTCATTACCCGAAAGGTAGTGGGTACCACCAACTACCTTCCAACAAAATATTCTGGCTGTACCTACGTACATCCACACTATTACCTGTTATGTTTTTAGGTCAAAGGTATCATGTTAAAGTGGACGAGCCTATTGGCATCTACCGGGCACAGTTCCAGACTCCAGGATGACATTAAAAATTTCTCGTGGAACAATCTAATATCATTTTTGCATGACCCTTTTTGGTTAAAACTCTTTGATTATGAAGATACCAAAAAACTGATGGATCTGATGATTGTATGTTATTAATAATATCTTACTAAAAATTAAATTATAAAGACGACAAAATATTAATAATAATAAATGTTATCTGGAGAGAACTGCCTTTTTGGCCACAGCTCACGCTTCTCCGGGAGGTAGGGCGCCAATTATATGTACGCAAAAATTTTGTACTCTAAATTATTTTGATTAGATTTGAATGAACTCATGAACAGACAGAAACACAAGTACACCAAAGGCAGTAACACAATTAATTTCACGAACGTCCTTTGATCAACTAAAAGGCGCAATAACCAAGCTTGTAAGCTGACAATTCACTATGTAGAGCTAGAGCGATTTACATACTAATAAAGTAGCTGGATTTGAAATGGGCAAAGTGGTAAGCCTCAGATGAATTAATTCATAGGCACTCAAACAGTCATTGTACCAAACGGTATCTAGCTGTAAAAATTATAAATGAATCAAGCACCTAATTGTTTTTTTAACAAACTTTATGTGAGTTTTATTACTAATTAAATATTCACGAAGTTTATGCGCAAATATTGGTTTGGTCCTTATGTACAACCCAAAACTTTTCAAATTGAATAAAATGAAATAAACAAAGTTTCGTTCTCTCACTTTACCCTTCGTTATGTCTGTTAGTCATATTATTTCGTACCTACGAGTACAAATCATATTAAGGTGTGAACTTTGAACTGAGCCTGTATACCTACGGCGATATTAATAAGCTTAGGTTTAATAATTAACTTGAAGGCATTGATATAAAGGAAAGGGGAGATGAGGTACTGGCTTCTCGAAAATGGCAAGCTCAAATTAGGTCCAATTAGGTCCACATACGTCAGTAAAGTAAGGTCGTACGAGCGAAGAATATTGTTGTCTTGGTCGAACTTCAGTCTTAGGTACGTCTTCCGATCTTTGTTGTTCATTATATGTCACTGTGAAAACTTCACACTGAGCAAATTGCACGTGATGTTTGTTGAGTAAGCGCTTGGGTCAAAATATTAAAATAAATTAACTTATTATTATATTATGTCTGTGGGTTTATTATTATTATAATAAACCCACAGACATATGCATGAATTAACGTCATTGGTAATGTGGCTTATACTCGAATATGGTGTTCGCGTAGCTCAACGCCATTCACACTGTGTACGCGCGGTACACGCGTGGCTTGCTCGAATATGGCGTTCACGTAGCTCAACGCTGTCAACGCTATGCACGCTGTGCACGCGGTACACGAATGCGAGAATAGCGGTTCTGCAGTAGAAACGTAGGCTCACGTTGTCATACAAATGCACCCACGTAGCTGAAAGGCGCCACGTGGCTGCACACAGCATGCGCAGCGATGGGTTTGAGCCTTAATTTTGGGTTGAGATCACATGAGTTGTAGTGGTAGGCCTCTTTTGCAGGGGGCCGCCTGGGGAAGTACCACACCTTTGCCAGTTATTCATCCGCCAAGCAGTAATGTCCAAACATTACTGTGTTCCGGTATGAAGGGCAATGTTACCAGCGAAATTACTGGGCATGATGAGATTCAACAACTCATATCTCAGGGTGATAGGCGCAGTGCAGTGCCGCGCAGAATTTTGAACTTTAAAATACTGGGTGGCACTGTGTCTGATATGGGCAATCATGATGCTTACCATCAGGCATCTGATGAGCTCGTCTTGTCACTCAGTATCATAAAAAAAAAAAAAAAAAAAAAAAAAAACATGAAAATTGGGAGGCAACCACAGACAAATTAACCTGAACACGACGCCCGAGGAGGTACACTTTAGCCAAGATTATGCTGTTACACTGCATAACAGCCTGTTTAAACTTTTATTTTAAATAAGTAGTTAATAAAAATCTAAATCTCAAAGGAATATATTGCTGTTAAAAACTGTCCTGTGAAAGATATTATTATTTACAAAGGTAACAACTTGTGTACCCACTCATATTATCTATCTACTATTATTAAAGAAGACTCTCGTAGATGAACTTTACAGTGCCTTTTTAACTTCATTCAACCTTTTTAAACACAAACTCAATAATAAATTAAGTTTGATAACATAACAACATTCCTTTTCTTGAAGGGGTAAGCAGAGGTGTTCCTATGACTCAGTCCCATAGTAGGTACCCACTCTTGGTCATTTATGTTTTAAAAGTCCTATGTAATAGAGGGCGAGGCTGTTGACATCTACCGAGCACAGTTCCAGACTCTAAGCCACCATGGAGAGAATAATTCCAAATATAATCCTATAACACTTTTTGCCAGATCTGGTGTTCGAACCATGGACCTCATAACACTGGCAGTAGCATTTACAAACCACTACACCACCAAGGCAGTTAAATTGCAAGCTTATTTTATATTGAAGATATGAACTATACAATTTTTATGAATGAGAAAGTTTGAGATGGATGGATGTTTGTTACTCTTTCACGCAAAAACTACTGAACCCGATATTCCTCTCGGGAACACAGACTAAGCGGGTGAAACCGCGGGGCACAGCCAGTACTATATAAATAGAAACAGCAACCTAGAAGTCATAAAGCTCTATAAAATTATCTTATCCGATTATTCAAAGGAGCTTCACGAACAAACGCTGTGAATCTTTTATGAAAAGACGAACTTGATCTGATAAATGTAGTTTATTGATAAGGCTTTGCTTTTGAGACGAATAACAATGTGAAAATTTAATGATCACAGGTATTACAGCTACATACTTACATAAGTTTACAATTCTGTGTACTTCACCTATGACAATTTTCTAAAAATATATTGCGAGTTTTCTGTCACCAAAGAGTACTCTAATTCTGATTAGTTACACTAGAAAGGTTACAAGGTATTTTTTTCTTTATGCCATGGGTGAATCGTCAACACGGATACGCTGCCGGCGCCCATACAGGTAGCTATGAAACCATTGAATTGCTGAGGGAGATATATTGAGAGAGCGAAGAAGAGCAAAGGGAACATCGAAGTCGACATTATTGAAATTATATAATGAACCAAATGGATGTTTACATATTAAATAATATCAGGATATTTATCGAATGTCTAAATTATAAATGGAGAAAACTGAGAAAGACGAAACATCGATTTGGTAAATTTTTCATTGGATTGTGTCAGATTGCTAAAAGTTGGCGTTGCCTCTTAAGAACGGACTATCTGTAAGACGCCACAACCGCGATTTGGCTAGATTTTCTATTTGGAATATTGCATATCAAACACAATGAAAGGGTTTCAAGGCAAGGGTTCGAATCCTGACTGGGGATAACATGTCGAAATAGATATTCGAAACTGTGACGGTCAAAAGATTATGACAAAGCGAGATTACGTTTCAATTTTATGTAAAACGAGGTACCGTCTAGACTAAGTTTATCACGGATTATAATACTATTATGTAGATAGCGTTTTGGGACATGTTATTATTACGTATGCGAATTCAACAAGAACAGTTTGGGTTACCGACTGGTTACTCGTACTATCTCTCTACTCGTTGTATGCCACCGCTTTTCAGCCGTAGCAAGTCCACTGATGAACATAGGCCTCACCCATAGAGGGGGGGTTTGCCAATGCTCGCCACGCTTGGCAAGCGGGTCGGCGAGCGCAGTTTGGTGAATATTACGCAGAGGACGCTGCTGCCCATCCTCCGGATCAGACAAACCTTAGCCGGCTTTTACGACAACCACGGGTAGATAGGATGGGGTTTAATTCTATAGCCGGCACCCCAAGGTGATAGCGTTGTATTTATAAGGTATTCGGAATAAAATGGTCAAACTAATAAATACGAGTAAGGTAAAAACAAAATATTGCCTAAGGTAACAACGATGTATGAAATAAACTATTTCTGTATATCTTTTTTTTTTAAATTGTCGTATACTCAGCCCAATCCTTTCTTTGATACGCTTTCTTTCTAAAAAAAAGACCTTTTAAGGTCTTTTTTAACGATTATTAGTCGTGTAAAAAAAAACCAATTCAACAGGGTTATTCCGTATTCATCGCACGTCTCATCCCATTTAGTTATTTTCCTCACTCATCCCTACATCCATTTTTAGATTTATTTATTCTTTACTTTAATCACCCCTTAAGCATTCCTGACTCATCCCAATATGATAAACCAATCGTGTACCTACCGTCCGCTATCTTGGGTTTAGAATTACGTCACTTAGGTACCTACTATGCATTGTCATCCAAACTAAACTTGTATTAAAAATATATTCTTCTCAATCGGTAGAGCCTGCTATAACATTTAATAATAAAGTAGGTACAGTTAATCTTTAGGTAGTCCAATTGGCGGTCTTATCGCTGCTTAGAGCAGTAGAAACATTACAAGTTTTTTTTATGTTATAGAGTGACAAGACGAGCAAATCAGGTGCCTGATGGAAAGCATCATGATTGCCCATATCAGACACAGTGCCAACCAGTGTATTAAAATTCAAAATTCTGAGCGGCACTACACTGCGCCTGTCACTCTGAGATATTAGTTGTTGAAACTCGCCATGCCCAATTATTTCGCTGAGACATTGCCCTTCAGACCGGCACACAGTATTGTTTGCACATTACTGCTTGGCGGATGTATAACTGGAAAAGGTGTGGGACTTCCCCAGGCGGTCTCCTGCAAAAGAGGCCTACCACTACAAAGACCACTATAACTACTACAACACACTATAATACACTACTAATAGCTACACTATAAGAGCTTGTAACAAACATTATTGTTTTTAATTTTTTATTTGATTTTAATTATTGTGGATATATTTATACCTACCCCATACAGAGTGGGATAAAGGTTGGAAGATGATAATCATTTTATTTCAATTGTTAAAGGCGTTCAATTTTAAGTAACTATCTCTATAATATAAGAGGCATTCGTAATTTAATTATATGAGCTTTTTAACTACATTACAAACAAATTAAGTTATAAAAGCTTCGCTCTAAGCTTTTAAGTTATCGCCATTACAAAGCGATTACTCTTTTAACACGCCTTTGTAACTTTACTACTACAACTTTATTATCTAAAGTATAAAAAATATTTGCCGTTAAATAATTTAAGGGGGTCGCTCTTCCATTCTAAATGAAATTTGCCAAATATGAAGAAAGAGAGAATAATTTTCCACTCAAATGTTTGTTGTTGTGACTTAAATAAATAATTCACTTACAAAATAATTGAATCTGTTATTTATTATTATTATTTATTATTATACATTCACCCCTTTTTAGTAGGCAGAGGTGTACCCAGGACTCAGTCCCATAGAAGACACCTACATTTCGCCAGTATGTTATTGATCCCATGTAATAGGGGGCGAGCCTACTGCCATCTACCGGGCACAGTTCCAGACTCCAGGCAGTTATTGAGATATTTAACACTGCCTGACCTGGGGATAGAACCCGGAACCTCTTGATTGGCAGCCGAGCATGCGCCCTCTACGCCACAGAAGCAGTTATTAATAATCACATTTTATTATTCTAGCTTTAGTGGTACAGTGGACATACGTTTTACGTTTGTAAAATATTATAGATACATAGAATGCTATCAAGTTAATCTCTACGTGTCATATAGACTTTGCTATTAAAGAAGTTTTGGTTTTTAGTGAGGCATGAACAGTAATTATCAGTATCGGTTGGGAACTAGGATAAAGACGTTCTTAACTCGTACGTCTACCTAGGGCAATCAGTCCAACTTGGCAGGTCAAACTTCGAGAAAGAGGTCAACCGTCGAATCCAACTAGGCTGGGCAGCGTTCGGAAACCTACGCATTGTCTTCTCGTCCAAAATACCTCAGTGCCTCAAGTCGAATGTCTTCCACCAGTGTGTGTTACAGTGTGTGATGACTTTGGTTCTGAAATGTGATTTTTTACTCTGGGCTATATCAGCAAGTTCAAAATAGCGCTATGAGCTATGGAGAGGGCTATGCTCGAGACTTCTTTGCGAGATCAAATCAGAAATAAGGAGATCCGTAAATGAACAAAAGTTACCGACATAGCCCAGCGGATGAGCAAGTTGAAGTAGCAAAGGGCAGGGCACATAGCACGTAAACCTGATGGTCGATGGGGCTGTAAAGGAATGGAGACCATGGACCGGCAAGTGCAGCGTAGGACGTCCACCTACAAGGTGGACAGACGATCTGATAAAAACGGCAGGATCACACTGGATGCAGGGCACTTACAACCGGACAAGATGGAAATCTAAGGGAGATGATGAAGAACAATTTAATGATATTTTCTGTATGATATAATAATATATTTTTATTAAAAGCCTACAACTTAAGTTATTATTGGCAAAAACAAGGTATTTCATCAATTTCGCTATATTACAAAATTAAACCAGGAATTTGATATAACTGCAACTTTTATAAGCCGCCGTTTAATCAAACATTGAACCGAAACATAACTTTTTGATTACACCACTATGCAACAGAGTTATTCCACCCACGGGATCAATTTTGCCATTTAACAGCGCTGTTATTGCTGTTAAAATATTTCCACGTATTATAATATTTTGTTTGTACCATTGATTTAAAGAAATGGGGAGATGAGGTACTGGCTTCTCGAAAATGGAAAGATCAAATTAGGTCCCATCAGGTCTACGTACGTCAGTAAAGTTAATTAATGTCTCGTTCGCACTTCGGTCTTAGGCACGTCTTTCTATTTTTGTTGTTTCAAATTGCACATGCCAGTTGTTGAGTGAGCGCTAAGAGAACATACCTTATCTCCCCTTTTCTTTAAATCAATGGTTGGTACATAATTTCGTTGCGTAGACAAGTATCCCATTCGTGTTGTTTAATAATATGATAATAAACAGGGATGAAAGTCATGTAGCAGAGAAAAATATGGGATAAAAGTAAGGAGGTATTCCACTCTGAGCACCCAGCTTAAGAGCACCTGCTCGCTGAGCACCTGAGCTATCCACTCTGAGCACCTGACACTATTTTTGGCAGTAAGTGGTCACGCGGGGCGTTATGAAACGTCTAGAATGAACTGCATGAACAAGGAGTGAGTCAAGTAGTGAGTGAGTGACAAATCAGACTAGATTGAAAGAAGACGACGTGGTGTTGAACCTTGAAGGCTGCGTTTTGATGATAGGTACATGGCAGTCATAAGAAAAGTTCCATGAATAATAAGAATAATCCAACACTTAACTTACTTATATTGTTAATTATTTATTATAATAACGTGGCCACTTTACGTCAGAACGGTTCTAATGGGCCAATATTGTTGAATATCAGTTAATATTAGAGTTTATTTAAGTTATTTGTTACTTAGATAGTTAGCGCTTTGATATCTATACTGTAAGCTTTATATCATTATGTAATTAAATAAAATAAATCAAATATGCCATCGAGTACTATCCTATCGTTCCTTTGAAATGCTTTCAAAAATTTAAAGGACTCACCTCTATAAAGCCTTTCGATTCTCTATCGCAACAAAACAATCGTCCCAGTTTCCCCGTCATATTTATTTACATCCGCTGATATTTACAATGCAATAAAGCCTAACCACAATAAAAATATGTTGTTCTGCGGTAATGGGTAGTAAAACAATTTTATGGGATTTGATGAGCGGAGTGGGTCGGTGCTCGGTGCTAATTTTGATTTGTTAGTCGTGTAAATAAGAATTAGCTTCTCATTGTTGGTAATGGCAAGCGGAGGATAATGTATTTGTTTAGGTTTATTTGGGGTATGCTCTTACTCTTGGTTGTTGAGGATGGAATTAAGTCGGGAATCGTGGCAGCTTGGTGTCTAAGCGTAGCTAGGATACCTATTAACTCTGTTTCGTCATTTGCTTGTATTTCATCTGAATATGTAAATGCAATTGAACAACCGCAGTTGTTTTATAAAAGTTAGGTATTTTTACTGTTTATTTATACGTTTTTCTCCTTTGACATTATTAAGTCTACTCATATCATTATAATATTAAGATGATGATCATCGTCAGCCACTATCATCCTATCACTGGGCATACGATTCCTCCCTCTTGCGCCACTTTTGTCTATATATCTGTCTACTCTTCTCTAGTCTCTCACGTGTTCGTAAAATCTCTATGTTATTCATAATTATAGGTTCATACGTCATAAGCATTTATCCTAATCCTTATTGTCTATAATAAACATTAAAAAAAACCTTAGAAACTAAGGTAACTAGGACGATTAATTCGTTCAAGTAGAGTAAGAGCATGATCGTAAAAATTTAGATACATTGGTTCAAAGTTCAAAGGTCCCAATCGGTACAAATTAACCCTACCTTATCCCGATTGGGACCAAATAATTTTATGACAAATATAAAGAATATACTAGCTGTGCCCCGCGGATGCACCCGCATAGTCTTCATTCCCGTGGGAATATCGGGAATAAAGTACTCTATGTGTTATCAGGGTCTAAACTATCTACACACCTAATTTCAGCCCAATCAGTTCAGTAGTTTTGGCGTGAAAGAGTAACAAACATCCATCCATCAAACCATGCATCAATCCATCCTCACAAACTTTCACATTTAAAATATTAGTAGGAAGTAGGATACATTTTTGAGACAGTATAAGTACGAGGAGATTTGGGTCTACATTGGGATGTTATCAGGCAGTGAAATGATTTAAAAACCGAAATCAATAATGTCATAGGTACAATGACGTTGAATATCTTTACTCTGGTACCTTTATATAAGCAGACAAGATGCAGGAGAGTAGGCTGCAATGGGTATGGACACGTGAAGAGAAGACCACTTGACGTAGGAAAATTGGCACTACAACTTTCCATCCCCGGTCGAAGAATCACGAAGATCCAGGGGCACACCGAAAATACAGTGATATAATACAAATGGACATGTGAGAGTGCGAGGTCTCTGAAAACGATGTCAACTGACAACGATGACAACAAATGATGAAACGATGTGTCTTTTTTGCAAAAAACGCCCTATGCCCTATATCCTACATCTGAATTTCATGACCGTATCAAGTATTTAGTATCTACTATCTATGAATAAAGCTCAGACAAACTCAGTCTCATCTAGGCTAGGCGTCTGAACAGCCCGAAATAATATAACAAATGGCGCATATTAATTGGAGAGTGGTAGAGGAGTATTGTTATTGCAACGGAAACTGCCCGCGGCCCCCATTGTGCTCCTAACCTTACAATCGCAAACGGAATTCTAATTGAGGAGCGGCCTACTCTGAAATACATTCCTTTACTTAGTACTTACCTAATACTATTAAATTCTTTAGCAGATTCTTCTTCTAAGAGAATTTTATCATTAATATAAAATGACTTGATTATATGACTTATTAATATTCAACCAAAATTAATGATTTCATTGCCAATCGCTTCGAATTATATAGGTGTAAATCAATCTCTGAAAATTATAAATACAACATAATCGCCATATTACATTGCCTCAACTTCCTGTTCTTGTCCAACACTAAGTGGGATAGGTAGCATAACATGTCTGTCATCTTCCGCCATTCCAGTCTATCATCCGTCATCTCTGCACTGACTCCTTTTTTACACATATCCTCATTTACAGAGTATACAATACTTTTTTTTTTGGGCATCCCTTTTTCACATATCCGGTGACATGCATCCTTTTGGCCACATGACTTTCATTCCTTCGCAAAACCAAATGTCCATACCAGTCACTGGTGCTACTTTCAAACTTCCCCTTACATACCCATTTCTAATTTTATCCTTTCTTTTCACTCCAATCTATCCATCTCAACATTCGCATCTCTACTACTTGCGTTTTATTATATTTATCTACTACTTAATATAATAAAAAGGAAGCTTTTAGTGTACCCCACCAAGGAAGGAAGGGAACGCAACGCGCTCACAATTAGAGCGACCTTCAGGTTATACTCGTATCTAAACTGAGCCTTATACATAATTCATCGCAGACGTCATTTTATTTGCGAGGAATTACCTTCAGGATAGGAACGTTCCTCTTACTTATTGCTATTTAGTGGGTGATTTACGAACGGGAGGAATTATACGGCAAAATCGTAAAGAGATAATGTATTGTTGATAAAGTACATAAAGGAGGATAAGACATTGAAGAAACAGGTATAATAATATTATGTTTATTTGTCAATACGAGAGACATGTTCGTTTTGCTCCTGTTTAAGAGGGTAATGGCCATAGGAATTACTTGCATTTGAGACTTACTTAACAGGTAATGCGACCTTTTAGCAATTTGACACAATCGTGTGGGAAAATTGATACATTCTTTTTTTGGAGATGAAGTAAACTATGTATTTTATTTTCTTTTATAAACACTTTTTTTTTGGTGGTGAACGTCCACCAGAGGAGTAAAGCTAGGATTTTTAGTTCATTAGAAAAACCCGAAGGTTTAGAGAAACTAAAATGACAGGGAAATAGTTTACTACACTATAGAAATATCAGGATATAAATTTATAGAATGAGTTAATAATATTTGTATAGGAAACGGGGGAATAAAAAACATCGATATCTTAATTTTTTCATAATAACATAACATACATTCACGCCTTTTTCCCGAAGGGGTAGGCAGAGGTGTACCCAGGGCCCAGGACTCAGTCCCATAGTAGATACACCCACATTTCGCCAGTATGTTATTGGTCCCATGTAATAGGGGGCGAGCCTATTGCCATCTACCGGGCACAGTTCCAGACTCCAGGCAGTTATTAAGATAAAAAAATCCAATATTTAACACTGCCTGACCTGGGGATCGAACCCGGGACCTCTTGATTGGCAGTCGAGCATACGCCCTCTACGCCACCGAGGGTATAATTATTTCATAATATTGGGTCAAATTCCTGAAAGGCCACATTAACAACTTGAATATTTGTATGACGAGCATGGTGCAAGGTTCTTTGGAACTCTGTATCAAAGTTACAATAACACTGACACTATAATGATCCAGTGAGCATCATGATTCTTCTTCTCTCTAGCAGTTACCTGACTGTAGCCAGAGTCTATTTTTATGCAACTTCTCTTCTATCTTTCACCTTCACTCGATTATTTTCTCCCTTACGAAAAAGATCACTGAAATTGATCTCGTTAGAAGCAAAAATGTTCTCGATATTCCGAAAGTCATTAAGAGGATATTTAGTTTTTTTTTTTTTATATGGGATAACAGTTTTTTTTTTTTTATTTCACACAATCCTATGAAAATTTTACACAATCGATGTTTTAGATTTCTCTGTTTTCTCCGAATAAATATTACTAACCCATTCGATTAATATTTTCGAAGTTATGGTACTATAATTTTATTTTATTTTATTCCTCTTTAGGAGTCTTCTCTGTATCTCCTCTCTGTATCTTCTCTGTATCTTTAAATAAAGAATTTTGAAATGTGAAATTTTAAATTTTGAAATTTAGGAGGCGGCGACCGGAGAGTGTCTCATACAAACGTAATAGTTTTAAATAATTTGAAACCAGAGCATATTTCCAACTTTTAATGACTTTATTCGAAATGTGACACTATTTATCTAGGTTCCTAATTATATGTCAATCCAAAATGGGAGTATTTTGGACTAAAATATGATAAACATCTTAAATATAGGTATTTTGACAAAATATAACACCAAATTATACGTATTTTAGGCAAAAATATAATTAGGAACGTAGATTACTAGTGTCTTATTCCGAACAATGTCATTAAATGTTGAAAATATGCTCTGATTTCAAATGATTTAACTATTACGTTTGTATGGGAAATTCTCCGTTCGCCGCCTCGTTAACTGTCCAGACCAATCCACGTGCGCAAGATCATACTCTGCTATTCGTCATTTATATTTTATTTGTTCGCTAACTTTCCATACAAAACATTTATCCATCTGTCAGCCCATTTTCATCAAATGTTATCTCTTCCTAAATCCAGCGCTGTTGAAACAAAAATGTTAGTCGAATACGTGTGAATTGAAACACTAGTTTATTTACGTTTAAATCTGTTATTTTAACTTTATGACGATACGTGTTAATTTTCAGATCAACAAGGATTTTGAAGTTACGACTTATTTGGCGGCTGAATTAAAAATATACCAACACATAATAACTGAATACAATATTGAAGTAGGTACTACTTGAAGAAGCTTTAACTAAATTCAGGGAGATCAATCTGAATATTTTAATAGTGAGCGAAATTGACATACGCTCTCACGGCTCTCTTTTTCACTTAGATTATTTTTTCGTAATATCCTTGTCTTAATATGTTCATACTTATTATCGCAGGTGCAACCAATAGTAGTGGGCTTTCCTCGCGAATAGATTTAGAGTAAAATAAACAGTACTCGTATGTTCAGATTGATTTGCATGTAGGACGGTATAGTCCATGTGTGGATATAGCTTCTCGTAGATACTTTCAGTTAAATAAAAACGGCAAAACAACAATAAAATTTTAACAATATACAAATCATGTAAGATATGTGTTTTAGGATCATTATGCTACGCAGATATTCAATGTTGATAGGCACAATCTAAACCAAACAATCTTGGAATAAACATTCGCATGTACGAAGCCAGTCATCCAGGTACACAAAATCAAAGACCAAAATGTTTTCCTTAGATGCCGTGAGCGTCGCGTATGTAGATAAGGTTCTGCACACACTAGAATGAGTTTCTATACCAACTCGGTGATCGATCATATTACCGAGAGGAAATTGAGTCTGGCGAACACCTTGATAGGTAATATTAATGCAAATTTTTTTTTAATATATGCGTGTAGTTCTTAAGTTTAAGCCGTTCACTTGCCAAGAACTTACAGTATGTAGTGCCTAATTTAGAATCTAGGTTTAATTTACAAACAGGGTGTATAAATATTGAAGGAATTAATCCACTTATGAACATGATCTGTGTCTGGGTGTAATAAGTTTATATAAGTATGTATATCAGTCATCTGGTTACCTTAGTACAGGCTTCTAGCCTAGTTTGGGACCAGATGATCGTGTGTGGAAGATATCGAATAAACTTACCAATTAGATAGATTTGTTAACATTTTGTTGTCGTAATTTGTTATTTGTTTCTTATTTTATAGATTATCCCCTATAGTAAAACTACACATTTTTGTTCGTGTGTCTAGCTCATTTAAGGATTTTTAGTAAATTTTGACTTTTTTTTCATGATAGTAAGTGACAAGACGAGCAAATCAGTTGCCTGATGGTAAGCATCATGATTGCCCATATGAGACAAAGTGCCACCCAGTGTTTTTATTTCTAAATTCTACGTGGCACTGCACTGTGCCTGTCACCCTAAAATATTAATTGTTGAAACTCTTCATGCCCAGTAATTTCGCTGGTAACATTTCCCTTCAGACCGGAACACAGTAATGTTTGCACACTGACTGCTTGGCGGATGAAGAAAGCGATTCAACGTCATTGCGGATGAACTCAGAATAAGGATACCAAAGCGATTCAACGTCATTGCGGATGAATAACTATTTCGGCAGAATTTTTGGGTTCCGTACCTCAAAAGAAAAAAGGAACCCTAATAGGATCACTTTGTTGTTCGTTTGTCTGTCTGTCTGTCCGTCTGTCAAGACACTTTTTAACGGGAACACGTGGAGGTTACGGCCATTTTACTGTATATATCCAAACTTTGCGCTAGAAACTAATAGATGGCGCTGTATGTTCTTGGTATTGCAACCCTACACTGTGCAGACATACGTATGCTTTAACAATTTATTTTGTATTATTCCTTATATATAAATAATATACCTATTATATGTAACCAAGAATATACTTAATTTAAAACCTAGAAACTGCATAAAAAGTTCGCCTGTGTATGTTATATACGTATGAATTATTTTTACCCAAAAACAACTAAAAATAATTCACCCCTACAATAAAAGAAGCCAGATGCCTCTTATTACTATCTCTAAATGTGTTCTTGTGACACTCATCTTCTGGGGAGCTTTATTACGAACATTATCACAGCAAAACAGCGGTGGCCGTTAATAAAGAGATCACAGCGAAAACAAATCACCATTAGGCTTGGAAAGAGGATGAGAGGCATCAAAGGCCGCCTAAGAGGTCCCTTGCACCCCGCATCCATTTACTGTTATTACTATTGCTGTCATCGTATCGCAGTTAGGACACGCTTCGGCCGCAGCGGGTACAAGGCCGTGCCGGGTACGTATACGAATATATCGTGCCTTCATACACATTTATGAGTACTTACCTTGCCACTGGGCTTCTCCAAAAAGATTCAAAAAGAAACCGTTTGTGTTGTAGTGGTATGCCTCTTTTGCAGGGGGCTGCCTGGGGAAGTACCACAACTTTGCCAGTTATTCATCCACCAAGCAGTAATGTGCAAACACTACTATGTTCTGGTCTGAAGGGAAATGGTACCAGCGAAATTACTGGGCATGACGAGATTCAACAACTCACATCTCAGGGTGACAGGCGCAGTGCAGTGCCGCGCAGAATTTTGAATTTTTAAATGCTGGGTGGCACTGTATCTGATATGGGAAATCATGATGCTTACCATCAGGCACCTGATTTGCTCGTCTTGTTACTCACTATCATTAAAAAAACCCTGAATTTTCCCCAACAAGTTTCATATTTTATTTAAACGAAAATCAGCATGTGACGATGCGTGGGCGATCCTTAATGAAAATTAAATGAGCGATTACCTATTAATTCATTCGTAATTCAACGAATCTCCGTCCCTTTTGACCCGATCGGGTTAGGGTTTTAAATCCCTTTCGGATTTCAAGGGATGGGCTACGAGTGTATTACAAAGGAAATTGTGACGAAACTTTACGGATTGAGTGTACAACACCAAGTTTGGGTGAAACATTTCTAATTATTATAATTTATTTGCGTAACTAAACAACGATTTCGGGGATTTTACTCGTGAAGTCCTTATTTCATTAGAGCGGACTTTGGAATTAGAGATCTTTTCAATGTTTTATGCCTGGCACGTTCGTGGTTCACATTAAGGCTATCAGTTCTAAACTGAATATTGAATAATTTCGGCAGCTGGAAAAGTTTGAAACTATTAGGAATTGGAGAGGGGCTTGCAAATTTTTCACTCCGTTTGTTCAAGGAACAAGTTTGGAAACTTCATGTAGTTCAAGAGTTAGTAGTGCGAGAAGTGTTTAGACTTCAGACTTTTGTTTATTTAGAGTTTAGAGTTAGTGTAAATAACTCTGTTTCTTATCCAATTTGTTCCGTATATACGTACTGCCAAGTTTAGCTAGCAATGAAACTGTGTTAGGTTAACGCTCCACATTTTCAGTAACTAATTGAAATATTTTCAGCGCAGGCCGCTGCTGACTAGAGAACAAGAGAACATAATAATTAATTAATATTAAAATATTGAAACGATGCAATGCCGCTTATTTAAAAAAAATATCAATTACCTAAGGCTTTATCTTAGACCTCAGGATATAATATTGACTCAAAGTCAAAGTCAAAAAGATTTACTCAAATAGGTGACAATCTGACACTTTTGTACGTCAATGAAAATACAAAGTAACGAGTCTACCGTGCGTTCGGAAAGATACCTTTACAAGAAGAACGCACAAGAAACTTGTAGGGCTTAATTTTTTCAACTGATTGTTTTCTGACTGTATATATTAACATAGGCATTTGTATCTAACGTGTTAAAAAAAGGTCTAGTAATACTTATAAGGGGGTGCATCTTCCCATCAAACTGAACGATTTTCAAAAGAGAGGATTGCGAAATTTGCGAAATATTTTTCGACTTCCCCATACAAAATTGATCAGCTGATCGCCACATATTTTGTATGGGAAGTTGACTTTTTTCTTGCGAATTTCGCAATTTTTTTTTTTTGTAAGTTGTTAACAGGAAACCTCCTGGCAGTTTGACATAGTCCTATGGAAAATTTACTAAATCGATGTTTTGTATTCCCATGTTTCCGAATAAAGTTAAATAATTTGAAATATTTATATCCGGATATTATGAAGATGAAGTAAACTATGACTCTATAATTTAATTATTGATTTTAAACTCTTCAGTGTTTTGTAGTGAACGTACAATCACGAAAGTTAAACTAGGATTTTTAGGAGTTCACTTCTAAAAATCGAGAGTTTATGAGAGAAACTTAAATGACAGGAACATAGTTTACTTCACTTCAGATACCTATACATTTATAGAATGGGTTAAAAATATTCGGAGAAAAGAGGGGTATTATACATAACATCAATTTTGTATATTTTCCATAGGATTGTGTCAAATTCCTAAAAGGCTGCGTACGCTCTTAAGGTTCACATTTAACCCATCGTATGCTGGAACGCTCACCCACGCAAGATACAATGCAAATTCTATTGTGTTTATCTCCCGGCACTGCAAAAGTTACTACGAGTCCTAAGCTATCAAATCTGATGGTAATAATGCTAAATTGTGGGATACTTAGGTCTCAAGTCAACTGCTGTCGTTTACTTTCACGTACTACATAATATAATATTATGGTCCTAGAACTTTGTAAATAAGATATAGGTACAAGTTCTTGTTTTAATTACCTTGTGGGGGAACACCTTATTTGCTTGGGGTTCCAGTTGTCAAATGTTTTGGTCTACACTCGTATACGAGTACATATCTGCTGTCTGTATCTAGCATATATGATCTAGTTAGTAATAATTTTACATAGTGTATATATAATATGCATTGGAACTAAGATTCTGGACATTGTCTCCAAGTCTCGATCGACATGTTGGGGTATTGGAAATAATGTTATCACAACCATTTTTGAAGAAAATATGCTGAATGTCTGGCGCCCGCATGGTAAATAGGCAGCTTTCATTCTGAACGTTTAGAACCTCTGCACATTGGGTTTTTTATCATCGCGGACGACGCGCGCTTTTAGATATTCAAAAATTATTCTTGAAAATTTATTTTGTGATTGTGTTCGATTTGCATTTGAATCGCGTATTTATAAGTACGCGAGACAACTTCACGGTGTCAGCAATGACAAAAACGCAATGTGCAGAGGCTAATCAATAAAACTATATGGATTCACCAAACAAATATGAATGGATAGAGAATGACTTTAGCAGCAATAGATAAAAAATGATTAAATAAAAGCTCTCCTGCAAAATTGTAAGTTTGTCGCTTACGATCTTCTTCCATAACAGGCTCGATATATCTAAGTTGAGAAATGTAATTTATAAATTTTATAAATTGACTTGCCTGGTTTAGCCGATGTTACAAATTTACAAATTGGTCAAAAAAATAAAAAAAATAATACAAACACTAACGTTCTACGGGACAATATTCAAATACATAATTCAAGAGCTAACCCCAATTTTCTAGTAAATCTTCATCGCAGCGGAACGGTTATGTTGATAAAATATTAATCACACTCTTTTGTGCTGTAACTTGACGGAACGAGGGTAGGTAGGAAATTACCTATTGGCCGGTAAAGCGTCCGCTTTTCAGACGTGACCTAGCGCCGCATCTCCCCTCTTGACCCTTTGAGGTAGAATAAAATGGGTTCGGGTAAGTCGTAACTCAGACTCGCCTGCTCGATGCAAAATGGAATAAGTCAATTTCCGTTAGGACGGATTACGGGGTGAAGTTTTATGAAATCAGCCGGGTGTTCGAAGGGACCTGCATAATGTATGTGTACCATTCTGAGAAATTGTTCAACTCCTCGCTGGTTTTACGTAGCTCGTGTGAAAGGTAGATAAAAACTGATAACATAAACATAACATACAAACACACTTTTTTTCCCAAAGTGAAAGGCAGAGGTGTACCCAGGACATCTACATTTCGCCAGTATGTTATTGGTCCCATGTAATAGGGGGCGAGCCTATTGCCATCTACCGGCACAGTTCCAGACTCCAGGCAGTTATTGAAATCATTAGTAATGGAAACTTTGCCTGACCTGGGATCGAACCCGGGACCTCGTGATCGGCAGTCGAGCTTGCGCCCACTACGCCACCGGGGCGCCGAGTAATTGATATGTAAAATACATATAACAATACATTATTTTTCTCTTTAAAATATCCTTACCGTCATGGGTTATTGATTGTTATACCAGGAAATACTTTACGAACGTTTCGAACATCTTACCAATGTCAAAATAAAAAGAAATAACGTTTGGGATGTTTCTGTGAAGGAATTAAAGTATTTGGCCTGCGGTATTTTATTATTACTAACGACGTTTCAAGACGAGGAATAATATGGTGGAATAGCAATTTCAGAGGAAATATTTCACATGAAAAATATTTTGGGAGTCTGTGGGCAAAATAATCACTATAAGATATAAAACCACGACGGTTTACGTTCCTAATTATATTCCAAAAGCATGACTTTATATTTTTTACTGTGAACATAAAATTATCAACGTCTGAGCATAACTTAATTTTATTAGTAACATGTAGGTACAAAGTAAAACTTACGTTTTACTGACTTTTGGTAAATTAAAGTGGGTTTCAATAAAAGAGCGGGGATCCTGACTGACAGAGTTAAGAGTAAGTAGCATGCCATTTGGAAAAACATGTAGTGATGAAATTCTAGAATGCCAAGGTTCTCCCAATCCTACCAATATACGCAACAGACGCTCCGTTTTCGGTACTGGTGCCGGATACCAGATCCACCAACTTACACAATCACAACACCGACTTCGCCGGCGAGGTCGAAGATCTCTGAGATCCTTCAGATCGGTTAGTTTCTCTCCAAATAATCAAACAGATCAAACCATTGATAGGGCCCTAGGACACTCCCCTTCTGGGGTGCCAGGGCAAGTCTGACCCCACGTATTCTGGCGACGGCCCAAGCCGAGGTTCGTACCGTCTAGGTGCCCTTGTGCTAGTCGCTCTTAAACTTTGGGTCGAGCGCCTCCTGCGCTCACCACTGCCCGGTAAAGCTGTAGAGGCCATCTGAGGCGAACAGCATAGGTCATTTATAAAAAAAAAAAAACTTATCTGATTTACTTAAGCCCGTTCCGCAATGTATAGAAATGTGCGGTAACATGGCCGGATCTGCAGCAAGGGACCATACACCTAAGGTTGTTGAGATGAGTTTCAACTTCATGCCTCAACGCTTTCCCGAGAAAAGGGGTCTTGACATGGACAGATACTCAGACGGATAGACAGACGGATGAAGTGATTCTATAAGGGTTCCTTTTTTGCTTTTGAGGTACGGAACTCTAAAAATATCAATAAATAAAAATTAAAAAAACCCTTTATTTCAGGCATTAAAAAACCCATATAACGATATCTTTTTCTGGAGTAGGTACGGCAGAAACTACATATCAAAATGGCGTTTATGTAATCAACATTTAGACTAAAAGCGACGACACGCCACGTCCACGCTAAAGTCCGATAAATCGCAAATCGAAGAGGAATTTCTGAATTATACGGCATACTGGTTTTGGTAGTGATTTGCTGATCGGACTATATAATAGTATTTTCCTCGCAGTTTGGCAAATCAATGCTGTTACCGATTGTTACGACAGCTATAAATCATTGCTACGGGTTTGATGCAATGGCTCGCTTTGAGATTAAATTATCTTGCATAAACCTGATTGTATGTATCTGACATGCGTATTATGTTTAGGTGATTTTGTTTTATATAATCATCATTACGTTTTTTTCTGCCTCTCTTTCTCTCTCTCTTTCTCTTTTCTTACGACTCTTCTCTGTCTTCTTTCTCTTTTTACGATTGCCTCAGTGTCGTAGTAGCGCAAGCTAAACCGATCAGGAGGTCCCGAGTTTGATCCCCAGGTCAGGCAAAGCGGCATATAGATTTCTCCATTAGGAATTATCTCAATAACTGCCTGGAGTCAGGAACTGTGCCCGGTAGATAGCAATAGGCTCGCCCCTTATTACATGGGACCAATAACATACTGGCGAAATGTGGGTGTGCCTTACTATGGGACCTGGGTACACCTCTGCCTACCACTTTGGGAAAAAAGCGTAACTGTTTTCCATAGAAGTGGGTATTGACCGATGTAACTAGGCGTAATTTAACATTTAAAAAAAAACATTCGTGCAGTCAGTATGTGAAAACGACCGACATGAACAAACACCACACAACACAAACAGAATAATTTTATACAACCTATAGAAATTATTTAAAAACATCAAGGGTCTTATCTTTTTTTTATGATAGCTATTACCTATGCTATTATTTGCTGAGATATTACTTATATAAAAACCATTCAAGCACGGTTGTCTGGAAGAAATCGCTCTTAGCGATAAGACCGCCCATTGTTACACTAGTTATTATTATTTGTCATTAGTTTTAAGATCTTCTTGTTTGTCGTGTACCATTAAAGTGTTTATCTATCTATCTATCTATCTATATGTCTATCTATATATCCATCTATCTATCTATCTTGCGTACGCAATATATTATTGACCTAATTTATTATATTCGTAGTATCTTTTAATGAAATGAAAATATCTATTTCACGATTAATGTCAATAAACCTAAGAAAAATATGCCATGTCTCTATCATCTCACCAATCCGTAAAACGGAGTGACGATAAGTCGGAAAACATATTTACCGCTGACATTTCCTTAGTAACGTGGCCAATGTCCTACTTAGATGGACATTTTCCTCATAGAGTAATATTGGTTTTAACCTTATCATGTGTTCTATTATTGTAGCTGCCTAACTTCCCTTAAACACAGATCTTTGTAATGTTTTATTTAATTTTACTGGTCATATTTGCTAAGCATGAGTATATTCAGTTCACTGTAGGATGGTGCCTTTGGTCACTTGTGTTTTTTGTTTATTATGCGTGATTTATTTCAGCCATCCATAATCCATAAATTCTAACCTACACCACAGAATACCCATAACTGTTACTATGTATTGGAGCAGACATTATATTATTAAATACTCTATTCTTTATTAGTATTTCTTAGACTTAATTTATATGGATTAATATGTATTTGGATTAATTAATAATAGATTATGCAAGAATCGCGGAATGCGGCGAGCGTTATGAGCACTTTTGCACCGGGAACGGTAAGGGGCGGAATATTTGACTGATATTAATTTATTTTAATTATGAATGTTTATTTCATGGAATTAATTAATATAATAAATGAAATTGTATGTAAAATGCAAGAATCTTTTTTTTTTTTTCATTTAGGTTTCCTGCACACCTTTTTTGATAGAACCTCAAATTTAATATGAAAATCAACATTTTGTTAAATGTCACAGGCACCATCTTACAGTGGACAGAGTACAGTATAGGTCACACTCGGACTTATGCACGCTGTCAATTCCCGACCTTTTAAAAAAAAATAAAACCTTTCATTTAAAAATCAATTTCATTGGTTAAATTGGCCGCAACAATAAGTAGGTAGGTATTGTAGGTATTGTATTATAAAAAAATTGTTAGCCAATATTTTCACCTGTTTTCTGCCCACATCCTACACATAAATCTTACAAATTAGATAAGATACATTATATAAAAGTACCTACTAGGTATGCTCCTATGATTCGGCTGACCTTTTAAAAGTGTTAAATCACGTCGCAGCCCAAAGGGCAAGGATCCTTCTGTATATGAAGATTGAAGACCAACTAACAATGTTATGGTCATCCATTTTCGGACCTTTTCACCTTTTCTGCTCAGTTTATTCCGTGTAAAAATGTACTTCTACAAAACTTTGTAAATTGGCATTTGTGTACATTAACCTACGTAAACATTTATTTTTCATCTAAAATTTCACATCATATTTTGTAGTTCAAGAGCCAAGAAGTCCCATTTGGTTAACTCAAGAGTAAATAATTTATTTTGGGTTCACATAAATTTAACAACACATAATAAGTTAAAATTCGATTTTTCTCTGAACTCTCAAAAGTTCATTGATGTAACTGTAACTGTAGGGATATTTCGAAAGTTATTACTCGTAAAATGACTTTACACTCTTCAGCTACGATTGCCAGAAAATCTACGAGAAACGCCGAGATTAATCTCTTGCTCAATTTTTCCCCAACGAGATGTAACGAAGGTAAAGTATTCATTGGAAATGTACCTATTCAAAAAGTTTAATCAAGCTGCAATACCAATTTTTCAGTTAGCTACATTCATTATATTATATGATCCTACTTCCTATTTATTAATATTACAAAGGCTGTGAGAATGGATAGATGGATGTTTGTTACTCTTTCACACCAAAACTACTGAACCGATTGGGTTGACATTTGGTATGTGGATAGCTTAGACCCTTGAATAACACATAGGGTATATTCCTACGGGAACGATGTCTACGCGGGTAAAACCGCGGGGCACAGCTAGTTTTCCATATATGTAACAGATTTTTCAAACATTGGTAGCCCAGAACTACGAATATTTAGCATTAGGTATATTAATGAGTTATGTATTGAAGTAAAAAAGCGATACATGTCTGTCGAAGTCCGAAGAATCTTGCTAAATTCTCCACTTTAAAATTTTTAGACTGAACAAATGAGGTGGGAGTGACATTCATCTATGAAGGAGGAGTCAATGGCTGTGAACCGTCAGCCCACGATGTGAGCAATGAGATGTATGTGAATGTAGCGCACCCGAGTACGGGCATAAAGTATGCCCGTCTAAATTTATATGCCACCTGAATTATGTCACAAGACTTTGGCATTTTAATTAAATTCTACCACCGTTGTTCCGGAAGGAATTTTCAAGAAACTTAATTGATATTATAACAGAAGTGAAATTCGATAGGTTGGTACTAGAGCTTCAACGTCGAGCTATGAGTACTCGTATATAAGGTCCATATATATTATGTTTTTGTTCTATAAAATTACGATTAACAACTTTGATGATTAAGTTTCAACGAGTTCATCAACCGGATCACCACCATCATCATCAACCGGAAGACATCCACTACTGAACATAGGCCTCCCCCATAAAACACCATAAACTATCACGGATTTTGCCGTAATCACCACGCTTGGCAGTCTTGATTGGAATACTTGGAAACGGAGAGCGCTGCTGCCCACTCTCCGAATATGTCCCGGGCTGCTGGGTCTCACGACTCCCACGGGACAAGAGGGGTGACCCTATTATATAGCCTGGAACTACACAGTCACGAGTTTGGGAAATCATTAAATTTTATTCTTAATTAATTTCTTAGAAAATTATACATAATTTTACGCCTTTTCCCAAAAGGGTAGATAGAGGTGTATCCAGGGTTCATTCAGTCCCACATCAGATTCACCCACACTTTGCCAGTTATGTTTTTTAGGTCACATGTCACATATCACATAGAAAAATCTAATAACACTTTTTGCCTGACAAGGACATACCCGGGATATAATGATCGGCAGTTGAGCTTGCGATCCACTACGCCAACGAGGTAGTTCGTGGTTGAAACTTTGTTGACGTGTGTATTCTTATATTCTTTTTTATATGAATTAGCGCCCGATCACAACGCCGCGCTAGCGTCGCGTTGACGTTGACTTTACGCCGATGTTCGTCTGAAAGCCTGCTAATTGTAATTAAATATACATAGATTATTGTTATTAGCTCTCGCTTTCAGTGAAATTGCGTGTCACGTCACTATCTAACGTATCAATATATTATTATGTGAAGTGAATTGGATAATGGTATTCCCTTGTTTTGATACATAGTGATTTTGCGCGCTGCGGGAACATGATCGTCACTATTAATAATTTAACATCAGATAAAACAACTTCAAAGTATCAATTCGAATAATAATTCACCGCCTCACGCTATCGAAGTCATCAAAAAATAATTTAATGTACTAGTGTGCTATCAAGGTTCATGAAAACCTATTATACAGTCTACTTTAATACATACACAAACATAACACAATTCCACCAAAAACCAAACTCAAAGACCAGTTCCAAAGTCACAGACAACGCAGCCTAAAATATGATGCTTTAGGAGCCCTCATCATCATCTCAGCCGTTAGTAACCCACTAATGAACATAGGCCTCCCCCATGAAGGGGGGTTTTGCCAATATTCGACACGCAAACAATTGAGTGAAAATTATTCCCTACTTCTTCATATCTGTGTATTTTCATTTTGTATGGGTGACATTTAACCTTAAGAAATTGTACAATGTGTATTTAGAAGGCAGGAACATGAGTACGGTGAAACTTATCGAGTCAACGTCGTAAACAATTTTGCGAATAAATAAACGATATTAATGGATCGTACGTAATACGATGTATGATGCTTATGTAATCATTTTGCCAATACATATGTTTGACTGGGATTTAGTTACGAACAATATGCAGGAATAAATGTAATGATATTTTGACTAAAAAAAATTATGACTAACAAAACATACTTAAGTGATAAGGTGTGTACCTTTTATATTGGACTAGTCCTGAGGGTCTGCCCCCCGGGGAAAAAGGCATGATGTTATGTTATAATTCAATACTTATACACACTTAATATATTTTAAAGTCAGCTACATACCTAATGCAACTCGTATGCTAACTAGTTATGTATTGACCTTTTTTCTCTTTCATTTGCTTATATTTTAATATTATCGCACGGTAGAAATTAATTCTTTAAAAGGCATTATCATCTAGAGAAAAATTGTTGTTATCAGAGAAAATTTAGAGAAAATGAATTCTGGATATAATATAACCAATATTTATCCAGAATTCATACCAACTTATACCTACAGCTGTTGAAAAAACTTAATTTGAAAGCTCTCAGCAAAGAACGGTAAAGTAAATTATTATAATTTCCTTACCGCGAACAAATTCATAAAAAGTTTATATCGTGAAACCAAATTCGTTATGAAACATTTTGCTGTGGAGTTAACAGATTTGGCGGCAGAACGTCATTTAAAACAACGTTTTGAATAAGCCGCTGGTTGTAACTCGCGACTTATGTAAGGAAGTTGTTTACTCAACTTTTGGGTATGTTTTACAGTATGCGCTAGGCGAGCGGCGAACAAACGCCTTTGTTTCAATTCGGAAACGGGAAAGAAATGCTGCCAGGAAAATAAATTCGATTCATTGTAATTTGAACAGTTTTCAATTACTAGTTGTGCCTCGCGGTTTCTTCCATGTAGTCATCGTTCCCGTGGGAATATAGGCATAAAAAATACTTTGTGTTATTATAGGGCCTAAACTATTTACATATACCGAATTTCAGCCCAATCGGTTCAGTAGTTTTTGCGTGAACGATTAACAAACATTCATCCATACATCTAACCAAAACCGCGCTAGATGGCGCTGGAGTAGAGTTAGAAATCGCAAGAGTTTTGTTCACCTGTTAGCAACGTAACTTTTTTTACATTGTACTGAGATTAGATTTGTAATATTTGTAGCACAGTAGGTAGTCCCATATAGCTCGTGAAAAACGACTTCTTTCAAGTCTACACTGGTCTCTTATAAAATGTATAAATACCTATGTCAAAAGTAGGTACGAGAACAAAAATCTAATTCATTAAAACCAAAACTTGGCAGAACATTGTGCTCGAAATCCCACAGATAACTTTTCTCTGCGCGCAGGCTTTACCGCGGTTCCCCCTAACTCTGCCAAGCGTATTGTTATTAAGCCAAGAAAATTACGATAGTCGCTAATCTTCTCTTATCTCCTAGTTACTTACGAGAGCGGGGTTATCAGTCAGCCGGTAGGCGGCGGAGCTGAGGTGATTTACGTCACGGACCCTTTACAGACATTTAAGGGGTAGAACTTGGAAAATAAGTTCCTTTTATTATGCATTAAAGGAATAATTACTTTTAAGGCATTCATTGAAATGTTTATTTAAAGGTGGTGACAGACTTGAGCTTATAAAAAGTACCATAGGGTCTAAACTACTTACATAGGAAATTTCGACTCGATCCATTCAGTAGTGTTTGCGTGAACATCCATCCATCCTTTCAAACTTTCGCATTTATAATATTAGTAAGGATTTAAAGGAAGGCGTGTCTATCGAAAGTTGCCGTCATATTATAACAGTGAGTTTTAGCTCCCGGCCTAAAATAAATATTTATACGCGTAGTTTGCGTCAAACAATATTTATACAAATAGGTTAAACGTGTAACTCCTTACACAAAGCCAAAGCTAACATTATCTGGGTGTCACATTATTTCCAAGCCCAATATTATAAACAAGACGAGTAAGCATGTTTATGCTTACTCGTATTAATCAGGTTCAAGAAACTTTGAAGCGCTGACATTGCAGAGGATTAATGGCATTAGAATTTCATGGAGATATGTATTATTGAGATGGATTTCTATGAAGCCTCTTGACTTTTAATGAAAATAGCTTATTGAGCTTGGAGAATTAATATCCCGTTTATATTATGAGTATATATTTTTAATATTAATTGCTGAGAATTAATATTTTATCACGCCTGTAAACAGCTAAGCGTGATGACATAAAATTGTAATAAGATTTAAGCACCGTGTGTACACTCTAATTTTCACTACAATTATGAAATAATAAAATTATTAATTTCTTTAAAACGTTATTGGTTAAGCGTGCGACACCAAAAAATATTACCTCGTTGGTAACAGACAAGAATTAGATGTTCGTCATTAGACGTCCGCTCATAAGGTGGACAGACGATCTGATAAAGAAAGCGAGAGCACGCTGGATACGGGTAACCGGACTGGATGGAAATCCACGGGGGAGGCCTATGTTCAGCAGTGGACGTTCTATGGCTGAGATGATGCTGATGAATAGAATTAGCACCCTGTGATAGCATTTCTTCCTAGCTGTTAGAAGTAGCACCTAAGTATGTTTGTACGTAATTATCGTTATTGGTCTACCAGTATTTAAAATTGAGTATAATAATGTCGTGTATATTGCTCACTGATCCAAAAAATCTTGTTGGCTACTGAGGGAGCCCAGCCGACCTCATGCCACATTTGGGCGAGGAAATACGATATTTTATTTTATTATTCAAGGATGTATTAATAATTTGATTGCATTTTAGTTTCTTATATAAAATAGAAGTTTTATGCTTAATAGTTAACTACGTAATATTATTAATGCTACCCATATAATATTATTATTATGTTACAGTCAATATGAGAATTCAATAGAACCCACATATTTCAATAGCGACAGTGATATGGGAGGTGTTGCCGTTTCCTCTTATTCAGGTCTCTAGAGATAGACTATATTAAATGAATTTCCTAGAAATTGTCGAGACTAATACGGGTTATTCCGTTTCCTCCAAAGCCCCATTGTTTGCGAAAAATACCTTTTTATACATTGATTCCCATGAAATACTTTATTACAATTTCATTCCTTGTTCCTTCAAAGGTTGCCAGTCAGCTAAAAAATCTCGAGGAAGCATAATATAAACTTATAATTTGTGCAGAAATATAAAAGCTGACCTTATTTACTATTTATTATACAATATTATTAGATAACCCCAAACACCTCGTACTTACACTTGCACACATATTGAAAAATAAAAAAAAGGCCAGTACTGACTTATTTTAAGGTTTTGTCCTCATTGGTTTAGAACTTAAGATGAAGAAGGAATAATACATTTGGGGAGAGATACGATTTCTCAATGAGGCTAGCTGAGAATATACTATTCTGAAGAATATTATACATAATTCTATGAGATCTTATAGGATGATATAGGATGTACTTACGGATCAACCCGTTTTGTCAAAAATGCATTACGCTGATGTATTTCCACATTATGTAAGTACTAAGTGTACCTATTTTGGTCGCACGAACCTCACCTTGAGAGTCTTACATCGATTTTGGTCGCTGTGGTTTTCCAGACAAGGCGAGGGTATGAAGCTATTAACTTCTTGAAGAGCCCACTTGAGGTCTGTTTATGTGAACACTGATTACTTTATGTTAATTACATTGTTTATTTTATCTAAATGACTTGCTAGAACGTTTTACAGGTGAAAACCGGCAGTTTATCTACAGTCCAGTAAAAAAAAAAAGATTACGCAAGTGAAAAAACGCAGTTAAGAAATATTATGTTCTCACCTCTCGACTCTCTCTCTCGACTGCCTCAGTGGCGTAGTGGGGGTAAGCTCTGCTGCCGGTCGTGGGGTCCCAGGTTAGATACCCGAGTCACGCAAAGTGTTAAATATTGGATTTTTCCATTGGAAATTATCTCAATAACTGCCTGGAGTCTGGAACTGTGCCCGGTAGATACGAGTAGCAATAGGCTCGTCCCCTATTATATGGGACCAATAACATACTAGTGAAATATAGGTATACTTACTATGGCACTGAGTCCTGGGCACACCTCTGCTTACCCCTTCGAGAAAAAGGCGTGATTGTATGTTGTATGTTAAGAAATATTTTAATCCATTATGCTTTCACGTGGTAGCAAGAAAATTCTCAAAGCTTTTACGTTTTGGGTTTCCATTTAAATCGAATGAAAACCGCTAATTAAGGCACAACATCTCGCCGACGGAAATTCTTGTTTTCGAAGTTTTAAACTGGAGAGTTCTGTAAAACTCTTAGCAACAGTTTGACCAAATTAAAACGTCTGAAAATTTGTCAAAGAGTCAAAACAAGTTGGTCGAGAGATTTAACAGAGTTCCCTAACGAGCTGTGGCTCTTTCATTGCTGGGTTCACCACGTTATTGTGCTTTACTTTCATGTCGTTATTACAACAAAATCATGATCAGCTTTCTATATTCTACTTACTTTTGTTACTGCTACTATCCCCTATTAAAGCCTTTCTCAGCCAGCTCTTGATCAGCGCAACGCAACATAATGACATAGATTTCTCCGTCCTAATCTAGTGCACCACCATCACCGTTGGCTTACGTTGGCATAACTCACAAGATACTTAGCTAAAAAATCTCAATTTGCTTTCCTTCGATTGAGTTGGTGCCGATTGAGTACAAACCAGACAAAGACAGTACGGTACAAAATACACTAGTTACCACCGTGTGCGTTGACGACTGACGGCGGACTGACGACTGACGAGCGGAACGGCCAGCGTTAAGGCGCCGCTCCGCCCGTCAGTCGGCCTACAAGTTATGCGGCCAGTATTGCTTTTACATTGGATAAATCTTGTCTCATCTCATAGACTACATAATTTTATAAGTTACTGAATATTTTGCCCAGAATACTCACATTGGACAGTTTTCCATTTTCTTGTACTGCAAAAAAAATAATTATAATTTAACTTACCAAAGTAACAAAGCAGACACGCCACCGCCGCGAGCCACATTTCGTTTGCCTTTTTCACATCATAAGTGGAAACACAACTTTACGCAACTTTTCTTGAAATAACACTGCATATACTGTTTTCACTTCACTTTTACTGTATATTTTCACTGTTCTCTGAAAATTTATGAGAAAATCTATTATATTTTCTTGAAATAACAATAACTGTATTAGGTAAGTCATAATAAAACACAACAAAATTAAGCGCAAGATAACAATAAAAAAACAAACTCATGGAGATTTATAAGGGAATAGTAGAAATTATAGCAAATGTAAATACCTAATGAAATAACTTTATGGCAAAGTTAATATTGAAAATAGTAACCCCAAGAGCGGAATATCAAATTATCGAAGCTATTTTGGTTTTCTTTCTTCGATAAACAAAAGTTCAAAAGTTCTAGATTATTTTACTAGTAAAATACTCAGTGAACTTCGAGTTTTAGGTAGACCGCATAATTGAGTCTTCGTCTGCGGAGTATAAGTGCGTAGGACCGCGGACGTGCGGGCGGTGCCTGCCGCCCGCACCTCTCCCGGCCCCCGTTCATGTCTACCTCCTCGCCCCCCGCCGCCTCTGTACCCCGCAGGCGAGGACTCAATTAAGCGGTCTAGCTATAGTTAGTTAGTAATTCGAGGAATAGTTTAAAGGTTTTCGAAAAAACGAGAAAATCTTGTTTCTATTACAGAACATACAATTACGCCTTTTTCCCCTAGGGGTAGGCAGTCCCATAGTATATACACCCACATTTCCCCAGTATATTATTGATCCCCTGTAATAGGGGACGAGTCTATTGCCATCCGAGCCTGTTGCCATCTACCGGGCACAGTTCCAGACGCCAGGCTAAAATAGAACGGGAAACGGGGACTGATTGCGGAAGTGGACGGGTCCCGCTCCTGCTCGTACCTGGTGCAAAGGCTATCAATAACCATACAGCTCGGCAATGCCGTCAGCGTTAGTGGTACCTTTGCATCGGGCCTTTGTAGCGGGCCTTTGCATAGTGGTACGAATAGGGGTGGGTTATTTAATTTTTAAAAATAATTATAAATTATTAAATTTATCTGACAATGGAATAAATTAAATTAATAAAAAATATAAAATCCGACTGCTTCAAACAAATATTAACTGGAAAGCAAAAATCAAGCTTTCTGTACGACAGACGGGGAGAAGCAGCAGCTATAGTAAGTAGTATATTTTTTAAAGCACTCGGGTCTTACATTTTTTTAATAATTTATTTTATTTTAAACTTTTTTGTTTTCCGTGACACCAGTGTTTTAATAAGAATTATTAAACATAACATAGCCCTACTGTACGTGGCAGGTCATATTGTAAACTATCCTTTTAAACGTGGTTAACAACTGTTTATCATAAAAACGCTTTATCTAGTATCTAGTAAGTACTTCATAGTAGTATTATTGGAATCTTCACATGAAATTCTATCTATCACTAATTTTGTCCTAAATAAGACACTTTTGACTCTTTAATTTTCCTTTATATATTATGGATTTCCAAGGACGATTTTCGAAAAAGAGTATGTTACTCCCGCAATCAAATGACACGTTTAGACTGTAGACCATGGCATGCATGTAAATAACCTTTTTACATGGTCAATAAACGAAACGATTATTTATTTATAAAGAGAAACCCTCATACATGCCCACATAAATACCCAAATGTATGTATGGGTACATACATGCATACCCTCGTAAAACATAACCCACCTTCTTCGCAGTCGGGTAAAATTAAATAACACTAAAATTATCCGGTTTTTTGCAATCGTCCTAGGTTTTTCGCAAAGATGTACTTTTCTAATTATCCTGCGACATATTGTACGTTGCAATAACCTCTACGCTTAGTCAAATATAGCTTGATCAATGACAGCTGAAAAAAAAATCGAATTATTGGCCATATTTTCGTAAATTAAGTTCTAAGAGGGTTATAAATTTATCAATTGAATATTAACTTACCCGATAGGATACTATTTACGTACCTAATAATATATAAGGAAATTATGACTAAATAATAGATTTTTGTTCAGCTGTCATTAATCAACCGTAAATTAGATAAGGTTTAGTAAATATATTATTTTCAATAGCTTGGTGTTAGAATGTCTTATTATGTAAAATATACAAATATAGTATAATATAATATGGGAACAAAATCATGCACTATAAAAAACTCACCTGTGTCTAATCAGTTGGAATTCCTTTGTTTAACGATTCGGTTTATTAACTAATGAAATGTTGTAGATTAATTATCATCTATTTAATCACAATGGCACTAATTAATAACACTGCTCTAAACTCAACGAGGCGTTAACTGCATACGTATGAATTAGCTGAGTATGAATAATAAACATATTCCTAGTAATGTGCTATACAACTAGCTTTGCCACATTGTTTCACACACTAAAAGCACTATATTATAAGTAGATACTTATACGGTGCTTTTAGTGTGTGTATAGTTTAAAATGTATTTTAAAGACTTATTTAAAAACATTAAAATTTTCTTCGAGTTTGAGTTTGACATCTCTATGTAATTAAATAAGTCTTAAAAAGACATTTTAAACGTCTATAAATCAATTTGACAGCCTGGTTGGCACAGATGGTAGTAACTCTGCTTTCTGTGCCGCAGGCCCCGGGTTCGATCCTCGGCCAGAACAGTTGTGTGCATGAACATGTCTGTTTGATCTGTCTCTAGGTGTATTATAAGCATATATATGTATGTGTATCAGTCATCTGGTTACCATATTACAGACTTCTAGCCTAGTTTGGGACCAAATGACCGTGTGTGGAAGTTGTTCCATATTAAATTATAATTTTATTTTGTATTTTTATGATAATGAGTAACAAGACGAGAAAATCAGGTGCCTGATGGTAAGCATCATGATTGCCCATATCAGACACAGTACCACCCAGCGTTTTAAAATTCTAAATTCTGCGCGACACTGCACTGCACCTGTCACCCTGAGATAATAGTTGTTGAATCTCGTCATGCCCAGTAATTTCGCTGGTAAATTGACCTTATGACCAGAACACAGTAATGTTTGCATAATAACTATAGGTAAACCGCCAATGAATTGAGTCCAGGTGCGTAGGACCGGAGAGGCACCGCCTGCCCGCACTTCTCCCTACCCCCGTTCAGGTCAACCTCCGCGCCCCCGCCGCCCCTGTACCCCGCAGGTGAGGACTCAATTAAGCGATCTAGCTTTAGTAATACCGTGCGTTCGGAAATGAAACCACAAGATGAACTGAGCAAAAGAAACTTGTAGGATTAACTTCATTGACTGAATATGACTTAATTTAATAATATTTTTCGTAAAACTAATTCAACTCGTTCATTCCACTCGTATGTTGTATTATATTTATATTCAGTATTCATACGTCTGAAAAGACAGATTTCGGTGCGACGTAAATTTATTAAAATAATATGATCATTTGTAACCTGAAATCTTTAAATAAAGAAAATTTTAAAAGAATTTATATTTAATATATTGAACTGTGAGATTTACAATATTTGATTTTATTACATTTATTACAAGCAATATACGTATGTCTTATTAAATATGTAATAGACATAGCCCGCAGGACGAAAAAAGTAGGAAAAATGTGTCGAAATTCCTTACTTCTCCGAACACGATATCAAAAAGGGCTTTTATTTTGACAGGTGTATTCTGACGTGCTGAAGAATACTTTCGACGGCCTGTGGCTTCGATGAATGATGTGATCCGATGAATCGTGCGTAGCTCGTAATTTAATGATATTTGTTGGAATTTCGAAACGATCAAATTTCTTAGATTTGCACGGCATTTTACGTTGTGTAGTTTGTTTACGAGTCGCCATATAAGTAAAAACCGACTAAACATAGAAACTTTCGCATATAATACTATAATTTAGTATGCGAATTAAAGGAATGAAATGAGAGGTGGGACTATCCTTATTAATTATATTGCTAACTTTTACTTATTTTATTACTAGCTGTGCCCCGCGGTTTCACCCGCGTTGTCATCGTTCCCGTGGGCATATTGAGAAAAAAATACCGCATGTGGTTTTCCAGGGTCTAAGCTACCTACATACCAATTTTCCATTTTAGAATTCATGGTAAGATAATTTTGAAGTATGTCTTCGTAGTAGTTTCTTTTGCTGTGCGTTGTGTTGACATGAATTCCAAAATATGTTGTTGTTTACATTGCATCACAAGTGACTGCACGTGTACTGACTGGTGGCACAGAGCGAGCCAGAATTTGGAAGTTTAGGCAGCCAATGAAAAATGTATTAAATAATAATAATTTAGATTTTTACTCTAACAGAGCGTGTTACCGCAATTAAACTGCTCGAGCCAGCTCATATATTATGTGGACAACCCATCATCATCATTATCATCCAGCCGTTGGAAGTCCACTGCTGAACATAGGCCTTCCCCATAAGGGGGGTTGTTGCCAATACTCACCACGCATGGCAGGCGGGTTGGCGCGCGCAGTTTGATGGTTTACGCAGAGGACGCTGCTGCCCGTCCTCTGGAACTGTTAACCCTTAGCCGGCTCTTACGGCAACCACGGGTTACGGCACCATAGGGTGGAGCACTATTCTAAAGCCGGTAACCCCACGGCAAACAACCCATATTGTCAGAGTTTCAGGTCGCCATGATTCCTACAAGACCTCAGACATGACCTATCGATATTATATCAAACAACTTATAATAACAACCGGGACCTACAGTTTAACGTTTTAATTTCAAATATAGAACCCTTTGGGAACCTGTAAGTAGATGTGTATATTAGTAAAATCCCCAGGAATCTGAGTGCAAAAAAAATTGTTAAGGAAAAGTGTTTTTTAAAATGTTGCCATAATTTATTATTTTCATTAAAAACTGTAACTTATCAGCGTAACTCACCCTATTCAGAAGCAATTCAACGGAGTGCCCAAACACCCTTAACATTGCTGGACAAAGATCTAACAAACCAACAAGATCAGAATAGGATCAGAGACATCAAAGGACGGTGGTCCGACTCAGTGAGTACACGGCTTTGATCGCGCCGACAAGACTTGAGCTGAGTTTGCGCCAGAGTAATCAGCGAAATAGAGGGTAAGTTTTATTAACAGGTACTCGGATTTGTTCGGGTAATACCTACCTTGACTTTTTGTTTATTTCCTAATAGTATAAAGCCGGGTCCACATGTTGCTATACATTAGTAGCAAAACGTTGTTAGCTAATCATGTTAGTAACATATTAATCATGTTAGAAGCATATTATTTGTTAACAACAGCCCATCCACAGCGACTTCACACCAATTAATGTTTTTGTTAGCAATTATCATTTTTTTTTAAATAAATTCCGTACAAGGACAAGTGTTCTTTTGTTTCCAATCCATTGATTCCGACTCACGAAATGCTGCATACTCCATATTTATTAAACAGTTTCCAATATTGTATGTTACAAAGGGAGATAATATGACCTACCAACACCTCCCATGCGGTGGGCCGCAGGCGAACACTTGTGATGTTTTCCATTCGCGATGGATAAAGTGTTAGCATGTTATCCTGTTAACACTAAAGCCTAATGCCCAATTTTCATGTTAGTAACACGTTAGTTTGTTAGCTAACACGAAAAATGCCGCAGTCGCCCCGTCTTAAGATTCAGGGATAGAGTCCATAAAATTTTGCATGTAAGTAGCAGAAAATAATAACCCTACAAATATCCTGTGCGTTCTTCTTGTAAACGTATATTTCCGTAATATATTACAATTATTTTCTTCTTGGGACTTCAATAAAACTTTGAGTTTGAGTTGGCTTTGTTCAATATTGAAATTAAAATATTATACGTCTCATAATGGACGACGTAGCCCAGCGTATTAGCAAGTAGAAATGGCAATGGGCAGGGCACATAGCACGTAGAACTAATGGCCGATGGGACTCTAAAGTTCTCGAATCGAGACCATGGACCGGCAAGCGAAGCGTAGGACGTCCACCCATAAGGTGGACAGTCGATCTGATGAGGACGGCAGGAACATGCTGGATGCAGGCCGCGCTTACAAGCGGACTGGATAGAAATATATGGGGGAGCCTATGTTTAGCAGTGGACGTCCTATGGCTGAGATGATGATGATGATGAATGCACGTCACGTAAACAAAATTACAAGTAAGTCATTGTAAAAAATTTAGTTTTTAATTATTTTTGAAAGCTTTTATTGTACTCGTATTTGTTGCGGAGTAGTTTAAAAAATGAGATGAGATAATTAACAATTTACAGACATTAGCATTGGCTGAAATAGGGATGAAACTGATATTACTGTAGTTATTTAAATTACCCTATTTATCATAATATTATGACATCATAATATACAGTAACTTTTCAAATCGGAGCCACAGTTTGGAAATATAATTATTGCTTGCAGTATACTACGCCTGTATTCAAGAACAGTACTTATGTAAGGTACTGTGCTAAGTAAGGAATTAACGCGTTAGTCACTGCAGGCAATTGTTTCCAATTGGATTCACCGGTCCTATGCGTTCGAGCCATCATAGTATTGTTCTTGAACACGGGTGATAATGTGTTCTGTCATGTGATTGAATATTAATACTGACCAATATTACGCTTTCAGCTGTACGTCCAATTTAAACAGAAAAATAAACAAAAAATTATAAAAAAAAAAACAAAAGAAAACAATAAAAAACATAAAATTACCATATAATAATTGCAATTTGACTCCGTTGTTAATCAGATATAATCATGTCGTTCTTATTTACTATAAGGTAGTCATCTTCCCATTCATTCTTATACTTGGCACAGCTAACAAGCTAGAAAGACATCACAATACCCACGCTAAACGAAAAATGCTGTTAGAACGCATCCATAATGGCATGAGAGCCTTAAGAGCCTGTAAATGTAAACATAAAGTGAAGGATATTAAGCCACTCATTGTTTGTCGGTCCCGCAGCTTAAGGCGGTAAACGACTGTGTTTGAATGTACGCAAATAAGGCTAATTCGAGACCATACATCGTTAAAGTTGAGTAGAGTATGGGATTAACTTTGTTATTGACTGTTAACTACTGGCTAGTTTCCACTTAGCTGCGACTTTATTGCTTATCTTTGATTTTTTGTCAAAGAAATATTTAAATAATTATTAAAGATTTTCACTTCATTTTACAAAACCAATTTCGTCTGAAGCGTTCGCTGTGATAGTGTGTATGTTTCATTACTCTGAAATCAACATCTATACTCCTGCGTAGTGCTATGTAGCGGTTTGTAGTTTATTAGGTTCGCTTGTGGTGTTGGTTTCAACACCCATAGTCACTATTGTGAGTACATTCCTCGAGAATGCCTCGGAATGTATGATTGCCCATATCAGACACAGCCTCGGCATTCCGAGGCTGTGCAATCATGATGCTTACCATCAGGCACCTGATTTGCTCGTCTTGTCACTAACTAAATAAAAAAAAAAAAAAAACATTCGATGCAATGAAAGCGCTCATTCGTACATACTACATGCACTGTAATAACCACTTCATTTATTTATGTATTAAAGCTGTATTTTTATAGTGCTTTGCAAGCGAAAATGTGTGTTATTCCAAAAATACCAGACTACTCCGTAATGTGTTCATTACTTAATTAATTGTGTGTTCAAATATGAAATTGAACTTTATTGGAGGAAGTTGGATTGGAGGAAGGTGTTGATGAGATTCAACAACTAATATCTCAGGGTGACAGGCGCAGTGCAGTGCCGCACAGAATTTTGAATTTTAAAACACTGGGTGGCACTGCGTCTGATATGGGCAATCATGATGCTTACCATCAGGCACCTGATTTGCTCGTCTTGTCATTCATTATCATAAAAAACAAAAAGTTACTCTAATACTAATACTTCATAATTAAATTCAAAGCAAACGATAACTCAGTAGATTTTCAATACAAGTTGTTAACTATAACGGCGGGTTCTTAAAGTTCTTAGAATATAGAAGCTCTAAAGTGTTAATGCTGAGAGGCTTTGGCACTCCTAGTTTAATCATATAAATTTATTATATAGGTGTATACGTAATGTTACAAATATTTAAAAGACAAAACTTAATATATCGTATCCGCTTATCGAAATTATAATTTTTGTATTAATCATGTTTTCATAAAGTAATTATTTTATTTCTTATTTTGTACAATCTAATTATAAGAGTAGCAGATGAGAAAATGACGTGGTTTACAGCAGGCTAGTTAATGTTTGCGTACGACCGAGTAATTTCTCCTATCTTCATTGTTAGTCCTGACCATGAGGGCCCAGTTCTTGCAGCGTCATCTAGTTAACGACGCTTTTACAAGGCCAAGCAAAAACGCGATATCAAATTAATTCTAGCAGATCACCGAGGCCACATTATCTCAGAACTATCGCGGAAAGAGCAAAAAAGCGGAAAATTTATTCCGCGCACGAATCCGCTCAGGACGCTCCACAAAGAGGCATGAATTGTGATACTCACCTCAAAAAAGGGCATTAATGCTGCAGAAGCTCGCGAGTCTTTTGATGAACGGTGTCAGGTTTAAAGCTATTCCATACGCGTTTGTGTAATCATCGTCGAGGAAATCTGTTCCGTCAGCGATCTGAAGCCGCCATAATCCCACGCATATTATCTCAAAACTTTTCCCCTTCGGCACGGGAAAATATTGGAAAAGTTACCGTTTGTAGCGAGGTATTGAGTGCTTGAACGTAATTCAGAATAATAAACAACACTGACTCCTAAGAAGTAGCGTAGCAACAATCGTAAGGAAACACGACGGCTAATTTAATATTACTTATGATAAGAAAAATGAGGAATAAAACTTGGAACTGTATCAAATTATGAAGATGACCCAATGATCTTGAATTCTGGGATGCCGTGTAATTGAGTACTTTGAGGTTACGTCTTCATATGAAGTAAGTAATAAGCTGCGTATTCACTTTGGCAGTCTCGCGTTCTGCTGCAAGACTAGCGTCATAACGTATTCTATGCCTATACATGACACGAATATGCATTTTAAAGGGTTCCGTACTTAAAAAAAAAAGGAACCCTAATAGTATCACTTTGTTTTCCGTCTATCTGTATGTCTGTCCGTCTTTCAAGACACTTTTTCACGGAAACGCGTGGAGGTATCAAGTTGAAATATATATCAACTACTCAGCTCTGCGGTCCCTTGTGGCTGTAAAAAAACATACTTTTAAGTTAACGCAATCAAAAGTTATGGCCATTTTACTGCAATTTTCCATACTTTGCTCAAGAGACTAAAAGTTCTAGGCCACTTCCTCCATGTTTGCTGTAATAGTTGGCAACTAGTTGGCGCTGTATGTTCTTAGTAGGCGGCTTGTTTTTGGGATTGGAAGCGATTTGTTCAGGTATCTAGGTATCGAACCCTACACTATGCATTACATACGTATGCCGTAACAATTTATTTGACTCTTTTACATCCGAACAATGCATATCTGCTGTCTCGTTCATCCCACCTGGTCCACCTGGGACTTAGTTCCCTTTGGTCACTGAAGGGCTGTTGTCGAATGCACAAATCTACACTTTCACGGCCTCGGCTCCAAACAGCCACAAGATTCGTAGCTGCCGCTAAAGCGGCTTTAAAATAAGTTAGTATATTTATTTCGAATAAAACAATCGGATGTAACAAGTTAAAGAAAATTTAAGAAAAGTTGGTCGGACTGACCCAAAAATTGTGGGGGAATTTGTTTAATCGCTGTCAGCGGTCGTAAAGACGTTAATAGATCGTATAATTTCACATCTCGTTGTAATGTTGACGATAAATCGGAAAGGAACTAGGGGTTTCGATAAAAAAATTATCGGTCTCCTGTCGTTGGACGGTCGCCTATCGGCGTGGAAGGCGGTAGTAAAAATTTTACGCTTCGGGCTCGCCTCGGCTAAAGCGTTTGTGCAATCAGAGCGGATTGTGCGGGAGTCGGAGCTGAGCCGGTTTAAGAACATAACTCACTGAGACTATAACGGAATTCAAGAAGGTCAATAGAATCAATACGACGCAGAGCAGTCGCAATACAGATTCGCAAAATAGCAGATTCGCATAATACCAATCTCAAAGATTGGACATTGAGACATTTTAAAAATATTTCAAACGTGTGTCATAATAAAGTAAATGGCCGAGAATTGGAATAATCCTTTCCAGAAATCAGCGTATAACAATTGATGAAGACGAGAGAATAAGAATTTTTCGAGCATTTTTCCGCCGAAACTCGACGCAAACTTCTTATGTACCTACTTACTTAGGAAGATTAGCGACACCTTACACACAATCACGCCTTTTCCCGAAAGGGTATGCAGAGGTGTACCCAGGACTAAGTCCCATAGTAGGTACATCCACATTTCACCAGTATGTTTTGGGTTCCATGTAATAGAGGGCGAGTCTTTTGCCATCTACCAGCACTAGGCTGGGCACAGTTCTAGACTCCAGGCTGACATAGAGATAATTCGTAATGGACAACACTATCAACACTACCCGACTTAGGGATCGAACCTTGGACCTCATGTTCGGCAGTTGAGGTTATTCTAGTACTACTACCACTACTACGCCACCGTGACAGTCACCTAATTACACTAGGTACCATTTTTTATACTTGACACTTAAAACCTTACGTACACTTAATTTGGATGTAATACCTATTTAATGCTTTAAGGCCAGGTGTAAACTATAGTAGACTGCCACGGTGGTGTAGTGGGCGCTAGCTCGACTGCCGATCATGAGGTCCAGGGTTCGATCCCCAGGTCAGACAAAGTGTTTTAAATATTGAATTTTTACATTAGCATTATCTCAATAACTGTCGGTCTGTCCGCCTGTAGTCTGGAACTGTGAACCGGTAGATGGCGTTACATAGGACTGGACCAAGAACATACTAGCGAAATCTCAGTGTACCTACTATGGGGCTGAGTCCTGGGTACACCTCTGCCTACCCTTCGGGAAAAAAGCGTGATTGTATGGTATGTTATGTAAGGTATGGTGTCACCAAAATATATATTTTTAAATAAAAATCTACGTGGCTTTTGACCCTGCCACCGCGACCATGGAAATACATTTGCGCCGGTTTTCTTATTACGGTACTGATTTTTAAAGAGGTTCAGCCAATATTAATTTTCTATGCGATTCTTTTGGTGAGGCACATGAATTTAAAATAGGTGTAACGTTGAATGAAGCTACTACAATTTCCATTTAACAATGTTATCGCTTACATATTAGATCATTTCGATCTTGGTTTTTGTTTTGCTAACATTTTCAGAACTTTTCTGCACACATTTTTAATCCTACTAATTATAAATGCGACTGTTTATGAGGATCGATGGATGGATGTTTTTTATTCCTTTACGGCAAAACGACTGAACTGATTAGACTGATATTCGGTATCTAGACAGTTAAGACCTTAGAATAGCGTATAGGGTACTTTTTATTTTTTATTCATAGGCTTACCTACCCACCTACCTTTTTTTTTTTTTTTTTGTGACCCTGGGAAATCTGCATACAGATACCCGGCCATGCCGGGGGGCAGGGCCGGGTTATGTCAGGATGGAAAGTCCCTGAAGGGGATCTTCCCGACTGACTAAAACCCTGGGGGATATCCTGCGGGACGCCATGTGTCGGGGCTGCGGGTACGCCGAAGCACTCATCCGCAACCCGGACGGCGTTTGGTCCTCCCGGGAGGACCCCACCGCGGGGGGCGAAGAGGAGCCTTCGCCCCCACATCTTAAGGGGCGCGCGGGCCACCTCGCGGGTCTAATATATTCGGCGGTGAATGCTCCCGCACTCACCGCCTAGACCCGTATTATGGGGGATGGAGGAGGGCGTGGTAGATTCTCCTACGACGATGCGAGATTACAACCTCGCAGAATTCGACCGCGGCCCTCCAACCTACCTACCTACTTTAACATAACATACATTCACGCCTTTTTCCCGAAGTGGTAGGCAAAGGTGTACCCAGGATTCAGTCCCATAGTAGATACACCCACATTTCGCCAGTATGTTATTGGTCCCATGTAATAGGGGGCAAGCCTATTGCCATCTACCGGGCTCAATTCCAGACTCCAGGCAGTTATTGAGATAATTCCTAATAGAAAAATCCAATATTTAACACTGCCTGACCTGGGGATCGAACTCGGGAGCTCTTGATTGGCAGTCGAGCATGCGCCCTCTACGCCACCGAGGCAGTCCTACCTACCTACCTACTTTATATGGTAATTATTAACCGCGAGGCATAAGGAAGTATCATCATCATCTCAGCCGTTGGCAATCCACTACTGAACATAGGCCTCCCCCATTAAGGGGAATTTTGCCTATACTCGACACGCTTGGCAGGCGGGTTGTCGAGCGCAGTTTGATGGTTTTTTTCTTTTTTTGCAGGGGACGCTGCTGCCCGTCCTCTGGATCTGCCGACCCTTAGCCGACTCTTACGGCAACCACGGATAGAGAGGGTGAAGCACCATTCTAAAGTCGGCAACTCCAAGCTAAGGAAGTATAAAATAAGTTTAAATAATCGTTGGGATTGTAACAAAGTATTTAAATATCCATTATTATATTTAAACAGGAAAGAGGACCTCTTAGCAGTTTAACACAATCCTATGGAAAATTTACTAAATCTATGTTTTGTATTCTTCTGTTTCCTCCGAACACAGTAAACCTATTTAATATATTTATATCCTTATATTTTAAAGTTGTAGTATGTCCCTATCATTTAATGTTTGTTTATAAATTCCACATTTTTTTGGAGTGAACGTCAAATCACGCAAGTAAAACTGGGATTTTTGGAAATTCATTATGAAAAAACCAAGGGTTTAAACGGAGATATAGGTTACTTCACCATAAAAATATCAGGATATAAATTTATAGAATGGGTTTATTGTATTTGGAGGAAACAGGGGAATACAAAACATCGAATTGGTAAATGTTTCTGTAGTGTATTTAGTTTGAACTATAGTCTATAGAGATATCGTCTATGACATCTGACAAGAAGATTTGTCTTTTTGTGTTCGGCCCTTCAAATAAAAGTGCAAATTGCAAATACAATTTCCTTATTTTCATTTATTAACTATATTATAATCAATGTTCAACGTGAGAACATAACATTTTGGCGACGAGGATGGGATCCACAATGATTGGAGGGCAACTCACATTCGACCATTGCAACCAGGATTGGTCCATTTTCCGCAGTCGTTTTGTTCAATACTGCACGGCAAATAACATTGACGATGCTACGGACAAGTCAGGAATAAAACGGCGGGCAGTATTGTTAACTGCTTTCTCAGAAGACACTTATCGAGTAGCGAAAGACTTGGTGTTCCCAGAAGAGTTGGATAGCGTCGAGTACTCTTTAATCGTTGAAGTTTTGACAAAACATTTTTCACCGAAGAAAAGTACATTCGCAGAAAGATTCAATTTTTATAAGGCGGAACAGCGCCCCGGAGAGGATTTGACCGAATGGGCGGCCCGAGTGAGAAGTTTGGCTCGATACTGTGGTTTCAATGCGGAGTTAGGGATGGCAATGCGAGACCGTTTTGTATTGGGTCTGGAAAATGCCAATGAAAAGGAGAAACTGTTTGCTGAAAGTGTCGAGACCTTGACATTCGACAAGGCGATAGAACTGGCGCGAAGCGTGCGATGCGCTCGATTAGGGGTGCAATCTTCACAACCGGCAAGAGTTGAAAATGCGAAAGCGCAGCGGCGGGCATGTCTGTATCTTTGGCACAGCCAGTTTTCGCAATTCAGGCTACCGGGGATCGTAACAACGTCGTCACCACCCCAAATACATCACAAGCGAAGTGTGAAGTGTGTGGTTATAGGAATCACTCTAAAGAGAAATGTCGTTTTACCAATTACACCTGTAAGAAGTGCAACAAGAAAGGGCACCTTAGGAGGGTTTGTAAGGAAAAAGTGTGTAATAATTATTATCTGGGTGCGGACGATGATGACGGCGAAAACGATAAAGGTATTTATAATTTGTTTAATATTGAACAACCTGAGTCTGTGGAGCCGATACTGCAGACTATCTTGCTGGGTAGTCGAGAACTAGTATGTGAAATTGATTGTGGGAGTGCAGTTTCAGTTTTACCAGCACCCATTTATCAAAAATACTATGAAAGCGAATACAAATTAGAGCCTTGTAGGGAAGTATTTAAATTTTATACGGGAGTTAAGATAGCACCTAAAGGATGTGTCACACTGTCAGTAACTTGTGAGGGACACACTAACCAGTTGAAATTTTTTGTGATATCTACAAGTAATGTTAAAAGTTTTCCTTTATTAGGACGAGATTTCATGAAATTATTTAAACTGGGTATTGGTCCCATTGATTGCAATAATTTGAGCTTTAAAGAGAATGAAGGTGAAATATTGATGAATAAGTATGCCCAACTTTTTAGTGATGAATTAGGTACTTTCAACAAATATAAAGTGAGCCTTAAATTAAAACCTGATGCGAGGTTGAGATTTTTCAAACCACGATCCGTGCCACTTGCTTTAAAGCCAAAAGTAGAACAGGAGTTAGACAGAATGGTAGCATTAGGAATCTTGGAAAAGGTGGACCACTCTGATGTAGCAACTCCTATTGTTCCGGTGTTAAAGCCTGATGGGAATGTTAGGATATGTGGGGATTTCTCTGTAACGCTCAATAAAGATTTATATTTAGACAATTATACACTACCTAGGATTGAAGATTTATTTGCAAAGCTTCATGGAGGGATAGCATTTTCAAAACTAGATTTAGTTAGAACTAGATACAGTTACTCACATTGAACGATTAAATTTAGTCTTGAGCAGATTACAAGAGGCAGGGTTGCGTTTAAAAAAAGAGAAATGTGAATTGTTCAGGAAGTCAGTGGAGTATCTAGGATTTGTTATAGATAAAGATGGTCTGCATAAGTCAGGACCAAAAGTTGAAGCGATATTAAAGTGTAGGCCACCCAAAAACACAACTGAGTTAAAGTCATTTTTGGGCATGGTAAACTATTATAGGTGTTTTGTACCTTACACATCATCAGTCCTGGAACCTTTGCATAGTCTGTTAAAAGTGTTAAGTGGCATTGGAATACAAAACAGGCCAATGCTTTTGCTAGAATTAAACAGGAATTAGCTTCGGATAGAGTACTGGCACATTATAACCCAGAGTATTCCACTATTGTGACATGTGATGCGGGACCTTTTGGATTAGGCGCGGTACTGGCACAAAAACAGCCAGATGGTAAGGAACAAGTTGTAGCTTATGCATCACGATCACTCTCCAAAGCCGAAACAAATTATGCTCAAATACAAAAGGAAGCCACTTCGATAGTTTTTGCTATTAAAAAATTTCATCACTATCTGTATGGCCGTACTACTGTTTTTATATTGCGAACTGATCACAAGCCACTGTTAGCCATTTTTGGGAATAAAAAGGGTATTCCAGTACTAGCTGCAAATAAATTACAACGGTATGCAATATATTTGTCTGCATATAATTTTGAAATAGAATATGTTAAAAGTGACGACAATATAGCAGATTTTTTGTCACGAGCTGTTAATGCAAATATAGAGCAGGACATAGATGATTTGACAGATCATGCTTCTTACATCAATTTTATAGGAGACACAGTTTTACCACCGATCACTATTGGTGATATACAAAGGGAAACTGCAAAGGATCAAGAGTTACAAAAAGTGATTAATTTCATTAACAATGGTTGGCCTGCTAAAATGAATGACACAAAATTAAAACCATTTTTCTTGTGCCGGCACGAGATAGCTGTAGAAAATGGATGTATTTTACGTGGGCATAAAGTAATTATTCCACCGGTATTTAGAGAAAGGCTCCTTGATGAATTACATAAATCTCATTTTGGGGTTGTCAGGACAAAGTCGGAGGCAAGAGCTCGTATGTGGTGGCCGAATATAGACAAAAACATAGAAAGCAAAATTGGCTCATGTAGTATTTGTAACACAATGCGCAGTGACCCACCACACGCTCCTCTCGCCCCATGGCCATACCCTGAACGTGTCTGGGAACGTGTCCATCTTGATATGTTCATGTTACATGGCAAACAGTATTTAATTGCGGTGGATGCTCATTCTAAATGGGTTGAATGTTTTCTAATGCAGAAAACAGATAGTGCAGCGGTTGTGAGTAAGCTTTGTGAAATGTTCAGTAGATTTGGGTTAGTGCGTACCTTGGTTACTGACAATGCTACAAATTTTAGCTCTAACGATTTTGAATCTTTTTGTCGGTTGAATGGTGTTCAACATTTAACAATCGCGCCTTATCACCCGGCATCTAATGGTCAGGCAGAAAACAGTGTTAAGACAGTAAAGAGAGGCCTTAAGGCCATTCTGGCAACTAATAGCAATGATCCTAGAGTTGTAATGGCGAACCTTAACAAATTTTTGTTTGACTATAGAAATTCAGTACATCTTACGACCGGGTTCTCGCCTGCTCAGTTGATGTTAGGACGACCTCTGCGGTGTCGGCTCGACATGTTACGCGTAGATGATGCACCGACATCGTCTTCCGCAGCCAGGAATAATGTCCATAAAAAACAAATGCTACAGAATAACAACTATAGGGGCGTAAGAAATGTTAGATTTCAAAAAGACGATAAAGTTTTGGTAAAACATTACTATAATAATGGTAATAGTCATACATGGAAATACGGAGTCATAAAGAACTCTCTGGGCTCTAAAATGTTTGAGGTTCATATTCCAGAGTTAAATATTGTTGCAAGGAAACATGTTGATCAATTACTGGCGTACAAGGGACAATCAGGGCGTTTGTCACATGATACCGATGACGACGATGTCTACACGGGAGAATTTTACGCGGACCTTGAGCCTACTGCTAGTACAGCGGCTGAACATACAACGCCCGTGGGTGAGTCAGATGCGACTGCTTCACCGTCTATCGATGCCCCTCGGGACACATATCTGCCAGTGGGGGAGGAAATGGAAGAGCGGGATTCGGGTTCTGAAGACGAATTCCTGGATGCCTCATCTGAGAATGTTCCAACCCAAGAAGCGGGCCCATCCAACACCAATCAGGATAATCGGTGCTCTCCAGAGAAGACAATACCCGAGAATTCTTCCCCAGAAATACCTAGTACGCCACCACGCCGGTATCCTATGAGAAAAAACCGGGATGCTGTTAATTATAAGTGTTTTTATAAGTAATTATTATTCTAAGTTAAGTTTTTTGATCTAAATGTGGAGGGAATGTAGTGTATTTAGTTTGAACTATAGTCTATAGAGATATCGTCTATGACATCTGACAAGAAGATTTGTCTTTTTGTGTTCGGCCCTTCAAATAAAAGTGCAAATTGCAAATACAATTTCCTTATTTTCATTTATTAACTATATTATAATCAATGTTCAACGTGAGAACATAACAGTTTCATAGGATTGTCTCAAATTCCTAGAAGGCCATGTACGCTCTTAAGATTAAACATTAATTACAGTATAATTAGAGAAGGCTATAAAAGTTAACTTCTTATTTCCTATTATTATGACCTATAAATATTCCTTTTATTAATTAGTGAGCTATGTATATTATTTTAGATAACATAACATAACATAACATACATTCACGCCTTTTTCCCGAAGTGGTAGGCAAAGGTGTACCCAGGACTCAGTCCCATAGTAGATACATCCACATTTCGCCAGTATGTTATTGGTCCCATGTAGGTAATAGGGGGCGAGCCTATTGCCATCTACCGGGCACAGTGCCAGACTCCAGGCAGTTATTGAGATAATTCCTAATGGAAAAATCCAATATTTAGCACTATGCCTGACCTGGGGATCGAACCCGGGACCTCTTGATTGGCAGTCGAGCATGCGCCCACTACGCCACCGAGGCAGTCTATATATTTTAGATTATGAACGAATTTCGGTAAAATAACGTAATTGTAGTGTGGGCTCCGTTTATCATTACTTAGTCATGAATACGTCGTAACCTGACCTGGATAGGTTATTATGGTTTTATTTTTATGTTTTCTAGGGTTCCATACCTTAGAACGAAAAATGAACCCTTATAGGTGCAGTTTGTTGTCCGTCTATCGGTCTGTCTGTCCGTTTGTCAAGACCTTTTTTCACGGAAACGCGTGAAGGTATGAAGTTGAAATTGATATCAATAACTCGAGTCTTGTGTTAAAGGGACCTTCCCTTTAACAATTTATTATTTTACTAGCTGTGCCCCGCGGTTTCATCCGCATAGACATCGTTCCCGTGGAAATATAGGGAAAAAAGTGCCCTATGTGTTATTCCAGGGTTTAAGCTACCTGCATACCAAATTTCAGCCCAACCTGTTCAGTATTTTTGGCGTGAAAGAGTAACAAACATCCATCCATCCATTAATCTAATCAAAACCGCGCTAGGTGGCGCTGGAGGTAAGTTAGAACTCGCAAGCGTGTTGTTCACCTGTTAAAAACGTAAGTTTTTTACATTGTACTGAAATTTGAGATTTATAATATTAGTAGGAAGTAGGAACATCTGTATAATACACATTGACTATGTGCATAGCCTATACATAATACCTGTGTATATATACTATATATAGCCAACTATTATAGGCAATTGTAAAGCGCAAGTGCCGTTAATAAAAAAAGTGAAAACCATACCTACTGTCTGCCTTGAAATTATCAATTAGGTATAATAATATTATCCAATACCATCTTTTTTTTTATGAAAGTGAGTGTGACAAGACAAGCAAATCAGGTGTCTGATGGTAAACATCATGATTGCCCATATCAGACACACTGCCACCCAGTGTTTGAAAATCAAATTGAGATTCCTAATGAGATTTCTTGGTTCTAGAATCGCGCCAAATCGCTCGCTTTTAAACAGCTTTTAACGCTTTTAAATTCGTACAATTTTTATCTGGAAAATTGCTTTTTCAGAAGTTTTATGTCAAATCTTATTTCTTAGTGGGTGTGGTGCAGTGGCTTAAATTATTATGTAGGCATTGCCTTAAGAAATATTTGTCACGCACCAAGCGCCTGCGTGCCAATTAATTAGCCAAATTATTGTCCTCGAAATGCTCTTAAGGCGTACAGATCAGTTTAGTTTTTGGTATAACTTAACATAACATTGTAGTTGAATTCTATGTGGTTGATACCAAGCGCCTTGGAGTCCAATGATCTTGATTTTTTTATGATAGTAGGTGAAGACGAGCAAATCAGGTGCCTGATGGTAAGCATCATGATTGCCCGTATCAGACACAGTGCCACCCTGTGTTTTAAAGTTCAAAATTCTGCGCGGCGCCTGTCACCCTGGGATATTTGTTGTTGAAACTCATCATACCCAGTAATTTCGCTGGTAACATTGCCCTTCAGACCGGAACACAGTCATGATTTCATTACAAGCGATATTTTCCCGAAATCATCCTTCCAATTTTGAATTAAATTTATTACTATTTACAATATCTGAGTCCCTTAACAAACGACATTCTATTTAAGGCCGACACTGTAAGCGTCGGGTCAATCTCTATAGCTCCGCAAACCTACACCGTTAATAGCCGTTCCAGTCCGCTTGCCCTTCCACTAAACGGATAGATATGATCCTTTCCGCCACAATAACTTAGGAAATAGGATATCCACTTTAATTTCAACAGTCGTTTAGCTAAATTGACTTGGAAAATAGCCATTTCCTGAAGGTATGTATATCTATATGCTAAGGGATCTAGTTTTAATGAGATATTCCGATTAATAGTGAACGCCCACATTTCAAGCTACGTGATTCTTTTTTCTCTGTCATTTTTGGCCTTGTCTTCTTTTAAGCTGTGTCAACGCAAACTAAGGCATTTGTGCTCGTGGCTCTTCAGAATCCAAAGAAGAGTCAAGTAACCTTTGAATAAAAACTACATTGCCTGGGAGTAATTTTGTTCCATGCATGCTCAGAACCTACACAGCCCTATCTATCCAGAAGGACTCCCAAGAATGACTGGTCAGTACTTCGTGTGGTGCCGGGTTAGTTGCAGACCTATCAGATAGGTAATGAGATCACCCTGCGAATATGTGATAGGTAGGGTTTGTCAGAGCTTAGTTTGTATGTGAGCGCATACCAAGTTCAGGTGAAAGCAACCGATTTCTATACGCTGTAGCCAGATAGGTTAATAGCAGCTGTGCCAAGGTTTCACTCACTGAAAAGAACCTTAAGTAAAAATTTTCTTTTCAAGGCTAAATTATAGCAAACATAACTACCAATCAATCCCAATTGGTTCAGTAGTTTTGGTATAAATTGCTAACAAAACACCCAAACTAAAGTGTCCCAAAACCCAAAAAAAAGTGAAAAAAATCTTATCATCATTATCAATATATAAATCATCAAATACTTGCAGAATAATATCCCTCCTAATAAGGAACTCTTGGGTATAATAATTCAAAACATATTTTCAATTTTAACTTTACGCAGTCGCTATAATGAACATGAAACATTAACTGCGAAGTAGAGCGCAACTAAAAGCAACTTCCAGCACCAACTTCAAAGAAAAATGGCAAATAAATCAACTTTAACTGTCCCATTGCGTTCTTACCAAGTATTAACCTCGATTTTAATTCATCCGAAAATATCACCACACAACTGATAAGAGTTAACGAGGCAATAAAAATTAAATAAGAGTCCGTAATAAAAATTAAAATTTTCACAAACACTGCACAATTTTTAATGTTGGAATGTCAGATTTTTTCACAAGGAGAGGGGTAGTTAATTTTTAACTGTGAAGTGGTTGAAACACGTTCGAGTTTGTAATTTGTTTACGGCTCGCAACGCGCAGGCCCGTTCGGAAAGAGCTGGAGCGACGAGCGGACTGGATGCCGCGAGCGTCGGCGACCACCGCGCATGCCCTTGCTCTTATACACTCGTCTCTTATAATTTGATATCGCACATCACCGCCCCTGTGACATTCCGTGGTAAAACGTACTCGTAAATTATTCAATTTTATTTACTTATCCTCACGTTGAAGTGTATTAAGACATCCTCGGATTTTTATCGGGGGTCAAAGTAAATATGGTTCGGGCGGTGTGCTTTGAATATTTTTCACTCCTTGAAAACGTTTTAAGGTGTAATATGTTTGTAAATCCAACATGACATAATAGATTTTTAAAACTGATATAACCTGTTATGTTTCATTGTTAATTACTTACGAGTTATGTATTTGCAAGACATATAGGTACCAGAAGGTTAATTGAAGACCTTAGTTTGTACGTCAAAATGTCTAGGAGGACCAGCAGCCTATAATGAAATTGAAGTGAGGTTGCCCCTCTATAAATGTAATTTCCATGTTATTAATGATCGGGAATTGGCATTACAGTACTAATTTTGCCTTCTATTTGATTATGTGGTGGATAGAACCCATTAAAGCTATATTCGTACATTAAAGGAAATTTTATTTCGAAAGTTATTTTTGGAGCAACAATTCAACGAAATGGTAAAGATGCTACGCAATTTCGTAGCAGTTTTCGTAGAATCTAGAACTTGTGCGCATTTATATTTTATACTACGCAAAAGAATGCTCATTAAATACATATTTACATATAAGTTTACACATACTTTGTTATTGTAGTGGTAGGCCTCTTTTGCAGCGGGCCGCCTGGGGAAGTACCACACCTTTGCCAGTTATTCATCCGCCAAGCAGTAATGAACAAATATTAATGTGTTCCGGTGTGAAGGGCAATGTTCCAGAGAAATTACTGGGCATGTCAAGTTTCAACGATTAATATCTCAGGGTCACAGGCGCAGTGCAGTGCCGCGCAGACTTTTGAATTTTAAAACACTGGGTCTGACATGGGCAATCATGATGCTTACCATCAGGCACCTGATTTGCTCGTCTTGTCACTCACTATCATAAAAAAATGTGGTGCGTCTAGATGGCATATTCAACTCTTAGATTTCCAAAATACAAATCAAATCAAACATACATTCACGCCTTTTTCCCGAAAGGGTAGGCAGAGGTGTACCCAGGACTCAGTCCCATAGTAGATACACCCACCCATTTCCAAAATATTTACGAGTAAGTAAATATTCGCCGTGGGGTGGTTGCCTTAAGAGCCCGCAAAGGGTTATCAGATCCAAAGGACGGGCTGCATCGTCTTCTGCCGTAAAACCATCGAAAAACCCGCCTGCCAGGCGTGGTGATTATTTTCAAGACCCAATTTCCAGCAGTGGACTTTCTTAATTATTAATATTACATTATTGCAAAGGCCGCGAAATAGGCAAATGCATGTCGAGTATGAGTTTGACTTCACTAATACGAGACAGGCAATTGCCATTTCCGCCGAGGCAAATAAAGAGCTTTTCTCAAAAGAATGCCGGAAAATAAAACATACTTTCTTTTGACTTCGCCAGAAGCAGGTTTTCCATTGCCAATTTGGCTTCTAATCTTAAATCTGGTGGAGTACAATCAATCTACATTTCACTCTCTGAACTGTCGGAACTAATTATTAAATTTATATAGGTATTTATATAACAAATCAAGAAGAATTTTCAGCTTTGCCGCCAATTTTCTATTTATCATGTGTGCAGAATGACAAACGCATTTATATACAGCATATAGGCTATACATCCACGGAACGCAATTTGTACTAAGCAGACTTATTTTGGTATGCCAAGATTGATATAAGAGATCCAATCAAAGAGTATTCAATAACTTCAGCACGCCGTGTTATACAACATTGCTGGAGCGTTGTAATGTTCGAATTCAAAAAACGCTCCATGGATTTGTTTTCTTTGTCCGTAAATTCGATACTCTGCGAGTTCTTTTTTCGAAAATAATGACAATATTTTCATGCATGTTTGAGAAAATTAACTTAGAGCATACGCGCGGCCTGCTAGGAATTTGACACAATCCTATGAAAAAATTACCAAATCGATGTCTTTATTCCCCAGTTTCCTCCGAATATAATATACCCATTTTATAAATTTATATCCTGATATTTTTATAGTGAAGTAACCTATGTCCCGGTCATTTTATTTTTTCATAAAAACCCTTGGTTTTTTCATAGAGAACTTCCAAAAATCCCTGTTTTGCTCGTGTGATTGGACGTTCACTACAAAAAAATTAAGAGTATTATAAACAATAGGGACATAAGTTACTTCATCTTCTAAATATCAGGATATAAACGCATTAAATAGGTTATTCAGAATAAACAGGGGGTATCAAAACATCGATTTGGTAAATTTTCCATAGGATTGTGTCAAGAGATCGCCTTTCCTGTTAAGTTGCAAATATAAGTCACGATTGTTTTCAAAACAGCATAAATAATTAACAAAGTGTAAGAGGACAAGGACTCATCGAAAAAATTTCATAATAATATCTAATTTTATACAAATAACGAGTAAAATAAGATATATTCGTCGTACCTCCTAAAACGTGCATATCCATTGCAACACTCTTTGCCAGTGGGACATTAACATTCAAGCAAAAAACCAATCGTGAAAGCTCACCCAATAATTCTCAAAAGAGTTCGAGCCTAGAAAAACTGTTCCGCTATAGATATTTTATTAGAGGCATTATCTAAATGTATTGGAGTAAGTGCGGCGCGGCGCAAAGAGATTGTCGCGCAGTAAGCCGACTACAAATAAAGGGGTGAAGTAAACGCGATCAGTTCTGGCAAAACGCCACGATGACTCCACCAGTAGGTACTACCAATATATATATTCCTAGACTCGAGGTGGACTTAACAGTCCAGTAGAAAATCTGGATAAAAGTAAACTTGTTTTGGTACATACTTTTACTAGAGTAAAATAAAAGTGCCCTTCGGTGGCTGACCACATACAGTGATTACGAAACACGACTTCGCCAGAAGACGTCTACAGCTGAACACAGACCTCCCCATAAACGTCATAAACGTTTCATATCGGAGGATTTTGCCGTAAATACCACGCTTGGCGAGCGACTTAGTAATCGCAGTAGTTGGAATACTTGGTGCCCACTCGGCCGGGACTCGTGGCTCCCACGAGATGAGAAAAGGGTGGACCTATTTTAAAGCCGGGAACCACACGACCAGTACGAGTAAGTGAATAAAGTAAGGCGCTTCGCATACAGGGCAACTTTAATTGCAGAAACATAATACATAAACATACGTTCACGCCTTTTTCCCTAAGGGGTAGGCAGAGGTGTACCCAGGACTCAGTCCCATAGTAGATACACCCACATTTCGCCAGTATGTTATTGGTCCCATGTAATAGGGAGCGAGCCTATTGCCATCTACCGGGCACAGTTCCAGACTCCAGGCAGTTATTGAGATAATTCCTCATTAGGAAAAATCCAATAGTTAACATTTTGCCTGACCTGGGGATCGAACCCGGGACCTCTTGATTGGCAGTCGAGCATGCGCCCTCTACGCCACCGAGGCAATTGCAGAAACCATTAACTTATTTGAGAAACTATCATAATTTTAAAGTTTTTGTTAAAATTTGCAAGTTGTGCTAAAATCCCCGTTTGCGATTGCCGCAATCCTTATTAAACTTTTGAAATCGTTCTACGCGCTGCAATTTTCAATTGGGCAAAACAAGCAACTCTCACAAAATTATAGCAAAAATTCGACAGTTACTAGTTGAGGCAATTTGAAACCGATTCAGATTGGTTGATTGCAGCAATTTAAAACTGTTGTCGATCTCCGAAGGAAGAAAACTAGGAACGAAAGTTGTTATGTCTACGCAGTTTCTTTATGTTATATGTGAACAGCTAGTTGCTAATTGCCTGTTGCTGCAACATGAAACTTAATCCATCAGTCACAAGTGAATACTGGTTTCTACCAAAATTATTTTATATTGAAAATTATTTTGTATCCAACTGGCAACTGCATACATTCACCAATTACAAATATCTAGAGAACGACGTTTAATATAATAAATATCAGAACAATTGATTAATCAACCATTTCGTTAATCTTGTAAAGTTATTGCTAACAAGTCAGTGATGCATTGATAGACTCCGCTCAGGCACGCTATTTGTTGCATGTTTATTTTCAATAAAATACGTAGGCGTGTTATAATAGTTAACCTTTAAATCAAACTTATAAAGTACTAACTGTGGCCCGCGGTTTCCCCCGCTTAATTTTATTTAAGAATAATTGTAAAAACAATTTTACAAAAAAATATATCTATCTATCTATCTATCATTTCCCGTGGAAATATCAGGATAAAAGTAACCTATATGTGTTATTTCAGCTATCTACAATTACTACGACTTCAATTTCAGCTCAATCGGTTCAGTTTTATTGTGAAAAAGAACAAACATAGACACATAAAACAGCGTTAGATGGCGCTGGGTGTCGAGTTAGAACACGCTAGTGTTTTGTTTACTAAACCTGTTACAGAGGTTACTTTGTTACATTGTAATGAGATTTATAATATTAGCAGGAGTCAGTGTACTGGGTAACTTGCAAGTACTCAGACAGAGAAAACAGACTCAGTTACCGAGTTCAGTTGTTACTCAGTTACTCAGTTAACTGAGTCTGTTTTCGAGGTAAGGAGCAACACGTGAGGGATAACATTCGAATTGTCACGCTATATCTCTCCCGTGCCGCTTCCAAACCTCAGTACCATAAACACACCCCTGACAGGTGTAGACTAAGTTAAGGTGGTTGCTCTATCATACAAAATGAAATTTCCCATACATGGGGAAACAAAAAATAATTTTCCACTCAATTGTTTGTGGTTGGCTCTTTAATTAGCGCCAAAACATATATTCTTTAAGAAAACCGTACGGGCGTGGAAAATTATTATCTATTTCTCCATATTTGTGATATTTCATTTTGTATGGGAGAGTAACCACCTTTACTGCTAGAGCTATAAAATAAAATACATTATAACTGCCTCAACGGAATAGTGGGCGCAAGCTCGACTGAGGATCATGAGAACCCGGGCTCTATCCCCAGGTCAGGCAAAGTGTTATTGGAAATGTCCATTAGGATTTATCTCAATTCCTAGAGTCCTATAGCCTGGAGTCTGGAACAGTGCCCGGTATATAGCAATAGGCACGCCCCCTTTTACATGGGACCAATAACAAATTGGCGAAATATATGTGTACCTACTATGGGACTAAGATCTGAATACACCAGACCTCTTGTACTGAGTTCTTCTGATCTGTGTGTGATCTGTGGGATTCTGTGTTGTTCTGAGAAGTTCTTCAATTTAGTGCGCCAATTTCATAAGGGCATGATGGCCAGGGCGCAACCAAATTTGGTTTTGCAAGTCACATTCACTCTCATATGCGAAAACAATAATAAGGTTTGCCGTCAACGGATACGTCTTGGAGGACATCATCACACCAGACCTCTGCCTACTTTTGACAGCCTCGTTGGCTCAGATGGTAGTAACTCTGCTTTCTGTGCCGCAGGCCCCGGGTTCGATCCCCGGCCAGGTCAAACATTTGTGTGCATGAACATGTCTGTTTGAGCTATGTCTGGGTGTTATAAGCGTATATAAGTATGTATATCAGTCATCTCGTTACCATAGTACAGGCTTCTAGCCTAGTTTGGGACCAGATGACCGTGTGTGGAAGTTGTCCCATATTATATTATATTATTATTATTACTCCTTCGGGAAAAGGCCAGATTATGTGTTATGTTAATTACATTATCGTAGTTAGTATATAAAATAAAGCAAATTTTACCTACTCAATTTCTTTAAACTGTGCTACCAGTACATACAAAACGTAAAACCACCCGACAGTTTTGACGTCGGATCATTTACGGGGCCGAGTGTACCGTGGGCTGAAGAAAAGGGATTTTTTACGTCAGTACAGTAATGGAAAAAGGACAGTGACTGGTTTTCTATCAGTAAAATTTAGAACTTTCGCCTGAGACATTCAATTCGTGGAATAGTTTTGACTGGGGAACGAATGAAAATGTAAAACTGTTTACCTTTGTCGTTATTTTCCAACAAGGGTAAACTGTGCCAAACAAATGCTGTCATTTACTTTAAGGTGTACGTGGTAGTGGTAAGTAGGGTAGGTATTCATTCACTTAAAAGGACAGCCACACAAAAGAATAGGATATTCCCTTAAGAGTTAGCTCAGAAAGGAAAATATGTTTCAGTTTATTATGAAAAAGCTGCTCAGAATGTTGAGACCTTATCTTAACTTTTAAATAGGTTTTCATCATCATCATCATCATCGTCATCATCTCAGCTATATGACGACCACTGTTGAACATAGGCCTCCCGCATAGATTTGCATCCTGTCTGGTTGTAAGCCGCGGCCTGCATCCAGCGTGTTCTCCATTCAAGAACTTTAGAGCCCCATTGGGCGTTTATGTGTCCTGCCCATTGCTACTTCAACTTGCTAATCCGTTGAGCTATGTCGGTAACTTTCGTTCGTCACAACTTTCAAATGTATATATTTATATATATCTTAACTTTTAAATATTTAACTTCCACCACAAGACACCTCCTCCTACTTACTTACTTGATTTTGGTCAAGTTTATTACTTGATTGTAATATATTGTCTGTCTACAGTTCGTTTAGTTAGAGTAGAGAGAGTAGAGTAATAATGTGTTTTATTTTAAACCGTAAATTATGGATACATGTTATTACAATTTTAGTGCATTATCAATTTAATGTGGAGTAAGGTCATCGTTTCAATGTTTCATAATTATGGACAGTAGATAGATAGATAAATAGATAGACAGATAGATAGATAGATAGATGGCGCTGTTTCGGGAAAATGGCGTGATTGTATATATGTATTTTCTTATAGGTTCAGATTGCAGTATAAAGACAATACAACAGTTTTACCAGATGAAAAATGCACTTTGTAGGTGAAATGTAATGCCAGAATATAGATAATCTACACAACGAAGCAGGATTGAATCGGAACTTCTGTCTTGTCTATGTATAACAAAAATAGTATAATGATTTCTTAAGTATTCGCGATTATTACTCATTGAATGTACAATGTACAGGTTACACGTTACGTTATCATACCCCTGACACTCGTTTTTTTTTTTTTTTATTTTTTTTTTTTTTTTAAATGACCTATGCTGTTGGCCTCAGATGGCCTCTACAGCTTTACCGGGCAGTGGTGAGCGCAGGAGGCGCTCGACCCAAAGTTTAAGGGCGACTAGCACAAGGGCACCTAGACGGTACGAACCTCGGCTTGGGCCGTCGCCAGAATCGTGGGGTCAGACTTGCCCTGGCACCACAGAAGGGGAGTGTCCTAGGGCCCTATCAATGGTTTGATCTGTTTGATTATTTGGAGAGCAACTAACCGATCTGAAGGATCTGAGAGATCTTCGACCTCGCCGGCGAGGTCGGTGTTGTGATTGTGTGAGTTGGTGGATCTGGTATCCGACACCAGTACCGAAAACGGAGCGTCTGTTGCGTATATTGGTAGGATTGGGCGAACCTAGCGCCGCCGATGTGACGGCGGCGATAGAGTCGTCCGGGTCGTCCAGGACGTTGCGAGGGCGTCTACGGAGGGGAGGAGTTCCAGCTTGAACTATCGAGTAGTTCGAGGCTTGGACTACGAGGGGGTTGGGGTGGTGGGGAGCCGCGTCAAAGTAGCGGCGGGAGCAATCCTTGATTGATTGATTGATTGATAAACACTTTATTGTACACCAAAACATGGACATAACAATACAGTAATAGCAATTAAAATAATCTTAGGCTAGTACAAGTGGCGGTCTTATCTTATCCTTCATGAATTGAAGGATGGAGGGAAGTTCCAGGTCGCAGTGCAAGTCGGCGTTTCGCTGGTACCAGCTAGCGCCGACCGCCTTGCGAATGAAACGGTTTTGGATGACTTGAAGCTGGTTCAAGATGACGGGGGACGTGTGAGCGAACGCAACTGAGGCGTAAGTCATTACGGGGCGTATGCAAGTTTTGTAAAGTGTCACCTTATTTCTAAGGGACATCTTACTGCGCTGGCATAGGAGGGGGGTGAGACGGCCTAAGAAGTAAGCCGCTCGGTTTCGGACGATCTGGACGTGTTTCGCGAAGGTGAGTCGACGATCAAGGGTCACGCCAAGATACTTTGCATGGGAGGCCCAGGGGACAGGCTGGTTGTGAAGCTTAAGAGATAGCTTCTTCGGGTTAGGTTTAGTGGGATGAAAGTACATTGCTGTACTTTTATCCGGGTTAACCGTGATGGCCCACTTCTTAAACCAATCGCCATAAGAGCGAAGGGCTTTTTGGAGTCGGCCGATCAAGTGGGCGCTGTTCCACCCTCTGGTATAGAGAGCGGTATCGTCAGCGAAGAGAGCTATCTCTACGAGTGGAGATCGAGGGATGTCGCTGGTCGTGGCTAGAGAAGAGGAGAGAGCGCAGAGCCCTGAGGGACTCCAGCTCCAATGGGGCGGGGAGAAGAGCGGTCTCCCTCGATGCGATAGCGAAAGTTTCGAGCCCTGAGAAAATCTTGTATGATGAGTACAAGACGGTCCGGCACACCGAACTGATATAACTTGTATATCAGGCCGTTGTGCCACACCTTATCGAATGCTTTCGCCACGTCCAAAAAGACCGCTATAGTCCCTTGAGGGTGAGGGCGGAAGTGGGTCGGTTTCATGTTAAAACCTTCTAAGATGTACTCCGTGATGCGGTGTACTTGTTGAACACATGAGTGTTTGGCTCGAAAGCCAAACTGCTCGTTAGGAAGGAGGTTAAGGGACCTAGTGACTGACCAGAGACGCTTCACAAGGAGGCGTTCATAGATCTTCCCCAGCGAGCCGAGGAGACTAATAGGGCGGTAGCTAGAAGGCTCTGATGCCTTTTTGCCTGGCTTGTGAATACCGATGACGTCGGCAGTCTTCCAAGCGTCGGGGAAAATACAATGGCTCATAGCAGCATTGAAGATGCTGACTAAGAGGTAGACTAAGGGGGTTGAAAAGTGCTTGATCACTTTATTAGTGATGCCATCCGCACCAGGAGCTTTCCTGGCGTGGAGATCCTTGATTATCGACTCAACCTCGCAAGCCTTTATAGGCTCAATGGGGTCGGAGGGGGGTAGGGAGGATTTAAGTTCGACTGCGCTATTCACCGCAGCGAGGTGAACAGGGTCAACTTGATCGAGACTGGGGCTGCATTGCGCCTCGAGGCTATCGGCCAGACATTCGGCCTTTTCATCGTCATCGAACGCGGGAGGGAGATTGAGTCGGGTCAAGGGAGGCATTGCGACTACAGTGTCATTTTTCAGGGCTCGCGCCAACCGCCAGTAAGCCTGGTGAGTGGCCTCGAGCCCCGAAAGTAAATCTTCCCACCTCTGATTGCGGAGTTCACTCATACGGGTACGAACTGCTCGTTCGTAGTACCGTAGATTGACTCTGTTCACTTCAGTGGGACTGTAGTCGTATGCTCTAATGGCTGCGTTCTTAGCTCTCAGTAGTTCCCTCGCATCCTCAGGCAGGGCCCAGCGTCGGTCATCCTCGGCTGGTACCTGCCTGGAGGAGTCACCGATGGCGGTGTGGAGGTGACTAGTGAGAGCATCGATCGAGCGGGAGACATCGTCGGGGGTAACTATGTCGTCAGGGATTCGGTCCAGAGCGGGTGAATGGATGGCCTTTAGGGTTTCTCCTAAATGCTTCCAATTCACTACCGTTTTGGTTCGAGTCAGTCTGTCGGAAGGGTCAGGGCCTAGTCTCATCAAGACGGGTCGGTGGTCAGAGTCGAGCTCGTGTAGTACTTCCAAAGAGCGCAACTGGAGTGTTACGTTCTTTAGAAGCGCTATATCGAGCACTTCGGGGTTATGGGCGGGGTTTGGAGGGTAGCGGGTTGGGGAGCTGGGAGCAATGACCTCAAAGTTGAGGTCCTCCGAAAGAGAGTACAAATCGTGACCGTTCACGTTTGATCTATTGCAGCCCCAGAGGGTTTGTTTGCAATTGAAGTCGCCGGCCAAAATGACGGCGCCTCCAAGGGAGAGGAGGGACTCAAAATCACTCCTGTGAACTTTCTTGTTACCGGAGAGGTAGCAAGAGGCAATAGTAATGGGCTGATGGCCGGACATCGCGATACGGCAACAAGACGCTTCGAGATCGGTAAGAAGAGGAGTGGTTATAGGAATACAGTGAAGAGACCTTTTGTAATAGATAAGAGTGCCGCCTTTTACAGCGTCAGTTCTATCATTACGAACCAGCAAGTAGTTTGCGATCTTAGGATCCCTCTTGCTTGGTTTTAGAAAGGTCTCGCTCACGAGAAGGATGTCTACTTGGTGGGACGCGAGGAATTCTCGGATAAGAGCCCGTTGGTCCTTATCCGATCCGGAGCCTAACCCGTTGGCGTTGTAAAATGCCAACGAAAGGGAGTGGGGTTTAACTCTCTTAGGTGTACTATCCATAATGGAAGTACTTAAGAGAGGGGGGCGAAGGTGGACTTGATCGTGCGGATCAAGTGTGTTCAGCCATGACCTGAACTATGTGGACGGGGTCGTTTGGGGCCATCGACAGTTTGCGGCTGAGTTCGCAAACAGCGTCGATATCGACACTCATAATGAGCGACATAAGCGAGGAAATATCCGGATTACCTCGGGGAGGGGCCTGTGGGGAGGCCAAGAGGGGCTTGGGAGGGCGAATTTCTGCTCGGGCGGGAGCCGTTGCAGTGGGTGAAGACTTGGTTGGCAGGGGGGCTGAGCGCTCCTTACTAAACCAAGCATTGGTTTTGGGTAGGGGTGCGGGCACGAATTGTGGTGCCGGGTTCGAGGGCGCTGAGGTCAGCTTAGGGCTGATCCCTTGATTGCGCGGAATGAGGGGAGGAATGGGGCGGCGAGACGGAGTTTGTCTCTGTGGCCCTCTGGTTCTAGGGGCCTTGGGACAGCCGCGATAGTTCGCAGTGTGTCCCTGGTTCCCACATAGAACGCAGGAAGGGGGTCAGGGCTATCCCCAATTGCGGGAGCACTCGGTCGTGCTATGATCGCCTAGGCACTTAACGCACCTAGGGCGGGCGAAGCAGAAACGGGCGGAGTGCCCGTAGTATTGACATCTGTAGCACTGGGCGGGGGTACCGTTTCGGTGGGGAGTCTCAACAGAGAGCCCTGAGAGGTTGCAGACCATCTTCAGGTTGAAGATGGCCTTCCCCTCTGGGGACTTGTCGAGGACCACCAAGACTAGGTCAAAAGGGGTTTTATCCCTTCCGCTATAGAGGCGGTGGACTTCTTTGATGGGATAGCCCTGTTCTTTAAGATCGTCAGTGATTAAGTCACTGGCGAGCTCTTTTGGAACACCCCGGATAACTACACGGAGGTGTTTTTCCTCTTCCAGCGCATAGGTGTGGTAGCCTATGTGCTGTTCTCGGAGAATATGGGTGATTTGGCGGTGGGCATCGGGCGTTCTCACCTGGACTTTGATGCCCAGTTGAGTGGACCTGGCCGAAACGATTTCGACCTTTTGGTCGGTGAAAATGTGCCTGACTTCTTCCCACCTTACCTTGTCGTGGACAAGGAAGGGAGGAGGGAGCTTGGCCGGTCGGGATTGAGGCGGTGCGGGAGACTTCGACTTTAGAGTCCGGAGCGGACAAAGAAGAGGATGGCAAAGTGCCTGAGGCCGGGCATATGGCTTTTGCCGGAGGAGGGGGAGAGGCGGTGGCGGCTGCGCGCTTTTTGCCTTTCTTGGTGACTTCAATGAAGTCCTCAAGAGACGGGGGGATTTGGGATGGAAATGGATCACAATCCATTTCCGAGTCAGGGGAGAGCGGAGAGTCCGCAAAGTGGATAATGGGGACAGGGGGCGCTGCAGTGGTGCAGGAGTGTTCGGAATCGGGCGAGCGGTTTCGCGAAAGCGAGTGGTCGCGAGAGGGCGAGCGATCGCGAGAGGGGGAGCGGCCGCGGGGAGGAGAGCGGTTGCGGAAGCAGTCGCGGGATGGAACGCGGTTACGGGAAGGGACGTGTTCGGGGCTAGCGGGGGAAAACCGCGGAGTTAGCCGATCGGCGGCCGACTTTGCTTTGCTTGAAGGCGCAGCAATACGGGAGGACATGAGAGGTACGATATTAGCGGAGGAGGTCCCCAGCGAGGTTAAATAGGGTTGATCTCCTTGCCGGGTGTAGACAGGGAGGTGTGTGCCTAGGTGTATCCTAGTGAGTGTCTAACTCGTCAACTTTAGCCAAAGTTCGGAGCTAGTTCCGGCTACTCGGCAGTCTTAGCAAAAACTGGTAGCCGGGTGTGTGCCTACGTACTTGGGGTTGTCGAGAGGAAATGTTCCTCCCGAGAGTGGACCCAAGCCCTGCCGGATTTTCGCGTTTTCTCTGAAGGCGAAACCGCGGGCGCTCCGGGTCCACGCCCAATCGGCTTCGTTGGCACCGTTAGGTATCCACCAATTGACTACTGAAGGTGGGTTTTGTTCTTAAAGAAACAAAGGGTGCTTTATAAAATAAAGCTTGTTGAAAGCGGTTTTTCCTTGAATGGCGATAAGGCGCAGTGCACGTGGGCAGCGCAGGTGGCCGCTTCCGAGAAAGCGCACGTGGGTAGCGCAGGTGGCCGATTCCTGGAAGTCGCTCGCGGCTCGGTCGGAAATCACCTCACGCACACACGAGTGTGCGTGTGTGTGAGTGTGCGCACGAGCGTGAGGTGATTTCCCAGCGAAGCGGGGCTCGTCGAGAGCTGAATCTCGTTCGCGGGTGAGGAAAGCCGGATTGGTGGGCGGATAGTATTCAGTTCTGTATCGTTATTTTAAAATTTACGCATAATATATAATATATTTTATTACACCTATTAATCGGTTTAACTAAATAGTTAGCTGGGTACTAAATGTTTTGCTTCACAGAAAGCAACTACAGAAGTTTAAAATTAGTTTTTAATGAAGGTGCCATGTTAAAGTTATAATTGTTTTAGATGCAAAGTTATAATTGTTATTGATGCAATCGATGCTTATTTGTATGTTAAAATATTGAAGCGTTAAACTGCATTTCTGGCAGTCTATTCGTCTTGCTCCAATATGTCAGAGTAGTTTTTAACTTAATTTTATTATCAGTGATAGCAATACAACGCAGGTTTGGAAATAGAACTTTAATTATTGGTGCATGAATGGACTCCGTATTAAAAAATAATAAGTAAAACACAATTATTAGTAAGCTAGCTCGCTAATATGTATACTCCCATAAACCTAAAAAAAGAGGTGTGAATGTGTGCGGGCTATCCGTACTCGTATATTATGTATCCGTATCCGTATATGTTTGTATTAGCGAGCTGGCTTACTATTGTGCTTCACATTTTGTTTTATAAGACGGAGTCCGCCTTTTTTCTATGCTCATGTATTGAAGTATGTAATTATTTCACAATGTATATGGTTCGATATCGTTTAATAATACGTAATTACCTTATTTTATAGTTTCACGAATGATAGGATCAAATTAATGTAAAAGCGATTTTAAGTCGCATCAGAGATTTCTGAAGCAATTACTAAAATTGTCAGTGTAGATAGATATGATCAAATTGATTTTAATAGCCATACTTTGAATAATTGCCTTTTTTAGGAAACTAATATATTACCAATCTACTGACTGACACGACTATCAGACACGATATTTTTGTTGGTTCTTTCTGATTTTGATAAGTTTTGTCAAAAAGTCTATTTCATTTCCAAAATGCTCAGTAAAAAAATTATAATATCATATTTTATTATGCTAATGGCAAACACTGAACATCGTTTTCAGATGAATCAGAATCTGCCAAGAAGCATTCAAATCCGGGACCATAAAGTTGGATAAATCTCTGTGCGAGACAGCCTAGGCTACAGCTTGCTTACCCACAAGAGCTTCAAAGAGCTTATGTGCTTACTGCCGGCCTCAAATAGCTTATCTGCACTTTACGACATCTATCAGATATGGCTTGCATCAAAAATAGGTCAAGTTGGTAGCTGTTTATAACTCAAGCTAAGATAAAACCACAAACTTGTTATTTATAAAATTATGTGAATTTTTGTTCTTTATTACTCCTTGCCGTCAAAATTTGAATCTATGAAGATATAAGTTGCTTAAACCCTTTAAAAACACGCGTTTTAGCAGTGATACAAAAATGGAATATAGCTAATATTTTATTGTAAAGTACGTATTATTATAATATGTGTAATAAGTACCTTTTCATTTAAAAATATCAAAATTATATTATATGTGCGTGTGGTAAGACAGCAAGCGGCCAGAAATTGCCGCTATAATCAATATCGGTCCGTTTTTACCAATTAAATACGTAAAATGCGAACCAATATCTACTTTCTCATATATTCTACTCGTTAACATTTTTTTTATTGTTAATTTATTTTACCTCAATTCAAATATTAGTACAATAGAAATAAAAGAGCAGTTCAGTATGAAGTATAATTTTCAAATTCACCGCGAAATTTTACGAGCTCTTGAAAATAATATCGCAAACGCTAATAGGGAAAGTTAAAAAGTTTTTGCACGTCGCTTTGCTTCTGGCTTTAACTTTTTCATTTTTTATCTTCACTTGGAAACTGAAACCATTTCCACTTAGAGAATATTATAAGATTTTAATACATGCTTAATAACATAATGTATGTCAATTAACAGTGTAATGACAATAATGAGGCAAATGATTAATATTTTCCCTTCATTCATTTCTAGATCGTCTCAAAATGAAGTCGTCAGTAGATTTCTATCAACATATGTCTTTGCAAGTAAATGTTCTGAGCTTCTTCGGGCTTTGGTTCAACATACCGTATCCAGTTACTTCTGTTTGGTTTTGGATCGGAATTCTAAGCAAAATCGTTATAGGAACGTTTACTTTTGTCATATCAACAAGCGCGCAGATTGCTTATTTAGTTCGTTTGGTACTCTCTGGCAACTCTACTATTTTGGAAGTCACTGGCATGTAAGATTTTACTTTTTTTTTTTAAATAAAAACATTTAATCTGAGGAGATTATAAGGGATCAGCCATTATTATTGTGACATTTCGTCAGACGATTTCGTGCATCGATAAAACCATTTTACACACCCTATCAAAATAGATTGCGGTCAAAAAAAGTTCAATTATTGTATTAAAATGTTACTCATTGATGCTACCGACGAGTATTTGGCCGAAATTATTCAATCAAATTTATTTTTTTATAATTTCAGCCTAAATCTTGTAGTAACAGAATTAGTAACCGAAATAAAACTGTTGGACTTGCGTTCCCGTCGAGAGAAGCTATCGAAGCTGCTAGATTTATTGAACACTGAAGAGTTCCAGTGCTCCTCACAGCCCCAGAGGGATATTTGTGAGAAAGCTATCCGAGTATCGAGATGGCTGTTCATTGCGTTACTTTTCGGCGGGTCTTTGGATATATTTTGTATGTTAAAAAATACTGTAGCAAAAATAAATTATTTATTATAAGAAATTTTATTAAATTTATTCAATTTACAGTTCACGTTGTGGTAGTTCCGTCTTTAGATCGTTTTGAGACCCTGCCCTTGAAAATGGATTTCGTATTTTTTGATATAAATGATGCCAAGTATTTCGATTACATTTGCGCTTATCAGGTAAGACTTCCCAATAGTGATACAAGAACAAGTTACAAGTTAATTTCCATAATAATGGTCCCAGTTTCCTTAGACATCTTATGTATAAAACTGGCCTAAAACTAAATTAATCTATATGTTTATCTTTACAGATTCTGTACAAGCCAAGTATGATTGCTATCTTTGCCACGCTTCAGACTCTACCGTGGGCCGCTATGTCGTTTATAGGTATTTTTTTACTAATTCCTAGAGAGCAACTGTGAACGTCACAAAAAGTAACCCTGCAATTTTGACGTCGCTTCCTCGCCCTTTGATTTATGTAACTCGTAGGTATATATAATTTTTGGTCTTGATGAACATGCGGCAAAATATATGAACACTGCAATAAATCTCAATAATCGTAAATTGAACCATAACTCAACAACGGGGACACCACATTTCCATAACTCCAACGAACTCCAGAAAATTTGCTCCAACAAAAAATTGTAACCTAGTACTTTACCAACCGACAGAAGTCGCCGAATTTATGAAAAATATTTGCAGCATCTAAAACCCGTTACTCCGACGATTTATTTACTTTCCAGTCAGCCAATTGGACGTTTTAATTTATAACTTTGAAAATATGAAAGAGCTCGTTAAATGTACCCAAGTTAAAAGAAACTGTGATGAAAATGAAGCCTTTCGTCAGACATTCAGGGAGCTCGTCCGCCACCACGCCTCCATTATAAGGTAGCATTGATTAGATTTCTATGCAAATTTACTCGATTCAAAACTGTGAAGTTATAAACAAAGATTTACTTTCCTAATTTTCCGAGTCCTGATTAACTGGTTCACAAATTTTAAAGGAAGTGAGAAATATAAATGAAGCAGTTATTAATGAACGCTTTGTTCCAGATTCATAAAGGTTCTTCAGGAGTCATTTGGCGGGCAATTGTCAATGTATTTATTTGCCAGTGCTTTAATTTTAGGTACTACCGCATTGCAGTTCTTTTCGGTGAGATTTTCTTTCAAAGCTCAGAAAAATAAAGTATAAACTTTTAATGAAATTCAGCTCGTGAATATTAATTGCTCTTTTATTCTTTGCGTTATCCTGGATTATCTTATAATTGTATCGTCACGTTTATTATTTTGTGCAACCACCAGGTGACAAATAATGTTTATATAAATGTTTTAATCTTCATAAAGGTCGTGATAGACTTGAGCATTTCCTCGAGTAGAACATCGAGAACTAGCTGTTTATTTTTTTTCATTTGTTCGAACCGAACATCGAACATGACACTCGATGGTTTGCTCGAAGTTTTAATATGCCGACGTTCTGCGCACTACGTCATTTTCCCAGTAGGTACTGATACAGAACCGAGTCATCGGACCATCGCACATATCAATATTACTAGGAAATGCTCAAATCTATCATCCTTTAAGCTCCGAATAACGACATAAGGTAAAAGTGTTATTTGGATTTTCCATTAGAAATAACAGCCTGGAGTCTGAATCGATGCCCGATAGATGGCAATAGGCTCACCCCAATTACATAGGACCAATAATATACTGGTGGGACGGGTCCTGGGTACACTTTTGCCTACCCCTTCGGGAAAAGGCATGATTGTATTATGTTATAAGGTAAAACTCATATATTTCTATTAAGTTATAAAACGATTTAACTCACGTTTTTTAGTCCAAGTCGCTCGACCAAGGTTTCTTTGTCCGAGAACTCTGTTGTCCTACATCAGGAGCTCACTCTTCTACGAAATCGCAACTCGTGAAAGAGACTGACGGCCCGCTAAGCGCGCGAGCGCCTCCGTCGCTGCCTGCGAGCGCGGTGGCGGGGCCGCGGTCGTGTCGTCACTAGAGTGACTACTTATGCTCGCTGTATAAGGCTGTGGGCACACTGCGCTTGTTGTATCTGATTCACGGTCCCGTGTTATGTGCTACTGGTGACTAGATGTATTCATAATTGCCTATGCCGATGGTATGGCCCAACCGCGATCTCGGTAACACTCATGTTTATTTATTTTCAGATTGAGTCGCCTTTGAAAAACTTCGTCGATGTTATCTGGCTCCTCGCATATTTGAATATATTCGTAGGAATGCTATTCATTGACTGCTATTTTGGAAATACTATAACTACCAAAGTAAGTACTTATCCTTTTTTATCACCGATATCATAATATCATCTCATCTCATCTTAGCCATAGTGTTTTTTTTTATTATAAGCATAGCGACATGAACATAAATAATACCATGTTTGTTTCTATAATAAAACCCCAAAAAAGATAAGTTAATATAAGGCATTCTTTAAGTTTCCTGTGCTTTCTTTTTGTATAGGTATCTTTCTGAACGCACGGATTCATTTCTCAATATCTCCATTGTCTTGCAAAATCGTCAGATTGTAAACAATGTGCAATAAGCGATTTGACTTTGACTAAGATGATTGAATAATATGATTATAATATATAAAAAAAATATTTATATTACAGTGTGAACAACTCTCAACTTGCGCGTTTTGTTGCCCTTGGCCTGGCGTAAGTAATGATTTGAAGAAAAACGTAATCATGTTCATAGCCAAAGCTCAGCAGCCGGTAGCGATCACGGCAGCGAAGCTTGTTCCAGTCTCGTTAGAAACATTTGCCAAGGTATCTTTTTAGATAAAATCAAGTACTTTTTGCTGTGATTTCCTTGAAGAAAAAATAAAAATCATAATAAAAATAAAGAAATCATAAAGAAATCAGTTATATTACTAAGAAAACTAAACTTTTGCCGTGGAGTAACCGGCTTTAGAACAGTGCTCCACCCTCTCTACCTGTGGTTGCCGTAAGAGCCGGCTAAGGGTTAACAGATCCAGAGGACGGGCAGCAGCGTCCTCTGCACAAAACCATCGAACTGCGCTCGACAACCCGCCTGCCAAGCGTGTCGAGCATTGGCAAAACCCCCCTTTATGGGGGAGGCCTATGTTCAGTAGTGGATTACCAACGGCTGAGATGATGATGAATTACTAGGAATACATCAATTTCCTCAGAATTCAAATATTCCCTATTATAGAGATATATTGACTTGCATAAGAATTCGTAACGAAATAATATAATAAAGAAAAAATTATTATTGGTGTTAGATAATATTGCTCAAATTCGAAAAAGGCTGCTGGACCGATTTGGCAAATTTTGGTTAAGAAATATGTACAGCGACCCAATTGATTTTATAACATGTTGTTAGTGGGGCATATACCACTGCAAAATATGTAAGCATTCCACTTTTCCCCACCAGTGGGGCCGCTTGGTGGGGCTGAATGGAGCAATCCAGTTCAAGCGATTGGCAAGACATTGTTCTTTAATAGACTATTTTAAATAAAAATAAGGTGACGTCAACACAGCATAAAACAAAATAACAATAGGTACCATGTTCTTTTTCCAGAAATCTGCATCAATAAATAGCACATTATTAAATTTGCGTTAAAAGCATGATATTATACATAATTTACCTACCTACTTAGTTAATAAATACACTGTCTCCCAGAAAAATAATATTTTCGAGAATCAAATACGACATGAAAAATTTATTTCCAGGAGAAACGTAGTTGTTCAATTTCGAGGAAAACTTCACAACTGAGCGACATTTTCATTAAATTATTGTGAACGTTTGCATTGTTCTCCGAAATAGTAATAATACATTTTTGCAATTCATTATTAGATACTGATTATAGTTATGACTTTTTAATATTGTTAAGAGAAATAATTACCCTAGTAAAAAACAAACTCGTAAAAGAACAAGAAATATATACATTCACGAAGATGTGCTGCAGGCAGAGAGTTACGTGTCCCGATGCATAAGATATTATCTTAGTTCAGGCGCAGAATTTCTATGGTTTTGTTGGGCGTATTGTGATTTTTAATTTCAAAATGAAAACCTCTAGAATGCCAGAAAATTAATATTCAATAGACCTAATGATGGTTAATGTAAAACAATTAACTAACTAACTAGGTTGGCGCGTGAACCCAAACTGAGTTTTGGCCTCCGACAACAAGAGCTTCCACCTCGGCCTGTCCTGTGCCACCTCCTGCCAGTCTACGACTCGCAGTGCGCACACATCCTTTACCACCTCATCTATCCAGCGGTACCTAGGACGGCCAACCGGTCGTCGTCCTAGGTAAGCTCTCTTCACACCGCGATCCTCTCCCATTCTTTCCAGGTGGCCGAGCCAGCGAAATCTGTGTGTTTTGGTCTCGCCGATGATGTTTGACTCGGCCACAAGCTCTTCAATTTCGGCATTTTTCCGGATCCTCCAGGCCCCATCCTCTTGCTTTACTGGTCCTAAAATCTTGCGCAGAACCTTTCTTTCTGTAACAAGAAGTTTATTCTCCTCCTTTTGGGTGAGTGTCCAGGTTTCACAGCCATACATTAATATAGGTCTTATCACAGTTTTGTAGATTCTTATTTTGGTACGTTTGCTGAGAAATTAGGACACTAGAATCTTATGCAGGGCTGCACTACAACGGAGGGTATTTTGTATTCTGATTTCAATCTCCTCCTCCCTGGTGTTAGTGTCCGTTATCGTGCAGCCCAGATATTTAAATCTGACCACCCCTTTATACGTGGTACCGCTAACGGTGAGATTTTTCCGGGTATTTCTGGTATTCTTAAAACGGCGCATGTGCATATACTCGGTCTTATCTGCGTTAACCCGAAGACCAACTTTCTTTGCCTCCGTTTCGAGAGTTTCCATAGCTGTGACTACATTTGTTCCCCTTTCACCTAATAGAGCAAGGTCATCCGCATAACCAATCACTTTATGTCTTCCATTTAATTCTACTCCGTCATTGACCAATAGTACTCGTCGAATGACGTGTTCAAGTACTAAATTAAATAACATCGGTGATAATGCATCCCCTTGCTTCAGTCCGGTAACCACGTTAAACTCTCCCGTTAGTTCCGCGCCAACCCTAACAACCGCCCTACTCTCTTGTGTTACTACTTGTATCAGCTTGATTAATTTAGATGGTATGGCGAAAAGGTTCAAAATAGTGTACATGGCATTACGGTTAATGCTGTCATACGCCTTTGCGAAGTCAACAAATAAGGAGTGAATATCCTGCGCGTACTCCCATTTCTTCTCCATTAATTGTATAAGGAGAAAAATCTGGTCGACCGTACTACGGTTGCGACGGAATCTACACCGGTAATCACCTATTATGGCCTCAGCAAATGGTTTCATCCTCCTCAACAACATGTAGGACAGGATTTTGTAAGCAGTTGGTAGCAGTGTTATCCCTCTATAATTAGTACACTTCCTTCTCGACCCCTTTTTATGCAAAGGGCATATGATACCAATGTTCCATTGTCTGGGTATCTGTTCTGTATTCCAAATATTAACAATCAGTTCATAAATTTTTGATTGTAATACACCCCCACCATACTTCCATAGTTCGCTAGGTAAGTTATCAATCCCTGGTGACTTGTTGTTTTTTAGGCTCATAATAGCCGCTTGTACTTCCCGGAAATTTGGTGGTGGTGTTTCCTGATTACTAGGATTTATGTTACCGGTATCCATCAGGTTTTCTGGCGGATGGCAATTTAAAAGATTTTTAAAATATGTTTGCCACATTCTTTGTCGTTCCATTGGATCGGTTACTAAGTTGCCTTGGTCGTCTTCCAAAAGTTGTATATTAGGCTGATATCCTTTTTTGAAATCTTTTACCTCCCTATAAAATTTTCTGCTTTCATTTGTTTTCATTAGGTTCTCCATATTTTTAACTAAATTTTCCATCTGTTTTCGTTTAGCACTTTTTATAACTCTTTTAGTTTCAATGCGCGATTCTTGATACTTTCCTTTAAATTTATCTTCTTATTCTGCTTGAATTTTTAACTCTCTTCTTTTCTCTAACATATTCTTACATTCTTGCGTTATCCATTTTTTCCTACTACCCCGTTGCTTTTTACCTAAGGTATTTAATGCTATTTCTTTAACTGCAGTTTTAATTTCATCCCAAGCTTCGTCGATACCCCCTTGTACTTCCAAATCTTGTAATCTGTTCTTTAATTTTAATTCGAAGTCTTTACGGATATTTTCATTTTTTAAGCTATCTACATTAATTTTTTCTTCATTTGGGGCACTTTTATATCTAACTATTCTAATTCAAATGTAAAACAATTATATTATTATTATTTTTAAGACGTACCTAAGTGCAATATCTATGACCAATTACATTTCCTGTACTATTTTGTAAGTTTTATGATAAATAAATAAACATAAATAAAATAATAAAAAAATGGTACCATTTTTACCCCATTGATAAAAAACGCAATGTGCAAAGGCTCTGAAGTTAAGTATATAATGCCTCTTATTTTTATTCACTTTAGTAAATTGTGTAATTTATTCATAGATATTTATTTATTCAAAAACTTTCTAGTAGTTCTTAGTTGAATATTCAAAAGTTTCCGCTCAGTTATAACAAACAATCAGAATATTAGCACTAAGTAAAACTAACTTAAATGAGCTACAACTTTATTAATTTTATTCAAAATCTTTTGGGCTTTTTGTAAATGCTAGAAGTGAAAAGGTAGAATTTTACATGGAAGGTTAAATTTTAAATTATTGACTGACATCTCATATATTTTATTTAAATAAAACAATTATTTAAACCGTTATGATATTATTGTATCCTGAATAAATTATATTGAACCGCTTTAAGTAAGCCAAATTCAGTTGATAAAAAAGAGTACTAGTAAAGTGACCTGCTTCACGTTCATAAATTAAAAACCAAAGAAAATGTTTTTTTTTTTTTTTTAATTAAAAACAAGTAATACTCAATAAAACATTCGTTTACTACTTGCTACGCCCAAACGGGTATCATGATTATGTACTACCATCTATTATTATATCATGAATTATGCAATAAAGAAATTGAAATTGAAATAGAATAGGTAACCTAAACTAATCAACTACACAGTGAACCTATATCCTAGTGAGGGCTTTTCGGTATGTAGATAATATTATATATTATCGCTTCTAGATTCGATTTAAATACAATATGAAATGACTAGTAGCTCCACGGTAGCTCAAATGGAAGAGTGCCTACTAGGTGGATTGGTGCGGAAGGGGCGGGTTCACAACCCGCTCGCGGGTGAATATTTTCTTTCTATATTCATATGGTATGTAGATAGTTTTGACCTGGAATAGGGTACTTTTTATCCTGATATTCCCACGGAAACAAAGAATACGCGAGTGAAACCGCGGGCTACAGCTAGTACTGCTCTACACAGCTCAAATGCACTTTTCAGCATTTCCATATTATTAAAAGACCTAAACACATATGCTTTTTAATAATACGCGTGTTTATAGGCTCGCCCCCTATAACGTGGGACCAATAACTTACTGGCAAAATGTGGGTGTACCTACTATGGGACTGAGTCCTGGGTACACCTCTGCCTACCCGTTACCCCTTCGGGAAAAAGGAGTGATTTTGTATGTGATGTTATGTTAAACAGGCTAAACTGTGGTGAATAGGTATGCAACCATTTTTCATTTCTATTCTTTGCATAAAATAGTTGAAATAACTCGCAGTCTCCCAGTACGCTAAGATCTTGTAAATAATTCATCAGTTGTTCGCCTAGGCGAATAAGGCTGCCAGATATCAAGGGGATTTCGAGGAGACTGTGGCACTTAATCTATGTCAATTAAAGAGGTCACTCGTTTCAAATTAACTCCACAAATACCCTAAATAATTCACAGCTATTTTCGGAATTTTAAATGCAGGCATTTTTAATTTTACACTATCCATACTACGTCATAATGTGATAGTAATTCTGCCTGCCTGCCTGTTCACGATGATACTGGCCCAATTTTAATTAAATATGGTATAGTTTTTGGTCACAAACAATTCAAACTAGGACTGCGCTTTAGAGGTCACTCACGCTTCGATTTAATGTTTGCGCATGACGAGTTTGAGTTTGAGCTTCCGAAAAGCGACTCAATCGCCCCTAAAGACCATCACAGACCTGTTACTTTTAGCATCGGCGAATGGCGACTAAGTCGCTTTTCGCTGTCAGAAGATGTTGCTTAACACCACACCGCACTTCGCACACTTAAAATGATAAACGTGGCGATTCAGTCACTTTTCGTAATATTTAATACAGCGACTGAACGCTACACTCCGTACACATTCGGATTCAGATTATGCCAGTCGCTTGTGTGAGAGACCCCACCTGCTCTCTCTCTCGCTTCATCTCTCCTCCAGCCGATACAGCATCGGAGCAGTCGCTAAAACGCACAATACCAATACCGCGTCCTAACGTAGGAAGCCAACCAAATCACGATGCAGCATCGATGAAGTTGCAATATCGCCGATTGCCGATGCTAAGAGTAGCATGTATGTGGTGGCCGTAACAGACCAGCCTTATATGACAGTTAATTAATTTACAGATTTTATTGTAAAAAATTTAATTTTTCAGGTCATGAATTGGACTTACAAGAGTTTTGCTGTCATGAACCAGATGAAGTGAAATTATTGCTCGTATGAATTCTCTTTATGATAAAACCAATCATCATCATCATCATCATCATATCAGTCATAGGACGTCCACTGCTGAACATAGGCCTCCCCCTTAGATTTCCATCCAGTCCGGTTGCAAGAGGCCCGCATCCAGCGTGCTCCTGCCGTCCTTATAAGATCGTCTGTCCACCTTGTGGGAGGACGTCCTACGCTGCGCTTACCAGACCGTGGTCTCCATTCGAGAACTTTACGGCCCCATCGGCCATCAGTTCTACGTGCTATGTGCCCTGCCCATTGCCACTTCAACTTGCTGGGCTATGTCGGTAATTTTCGTTTGTCTACGGATCTCCTCATTTCTGACTCGATCTCGCAGAGATATCCCAAGCATAGCCCTCTCCATAGCTCGTTGCGCTATTTTGAGCTTTTTGCTTTTTTTCGAGTTTCTCAACGGGTCGGCCTTAAAATGAACATGGACAAGACGAAGGTGATGAAAAACCAATCAGTTTCTGTAAAATATAATATTCTTATGTTCTGAATGCTTTTTGAGAATACAATAAACTCTTTATTAAAATTCTATTATATTATTTTATTAATTAGTAAAACTTACCATTTTTAAGTTCTGCACTCAGATACCTTACAAGATTTTATCCAAAAGAATTTTGATTAAGTAAACGAGCAAATTATATCAAACAGTTTTTGATTCAGATAGGTCAATAAAGTTTAAATTAAATTTTAAGCACTTATATAAAATAGAAGTACTACGAACTGCTAAGAGATGATAAATAAATGATTATTAGAATAGTGCTCATATAATATGAGCACTATTCTAAACTCATTAATTATATCTTAAAGGCGTTCAATTTCGACACAAAATTAAATTACACAAACGTGAAGAGATAGGGGATCATTTTTCACTCAATTTTTTGTGGTTGGCTTTGTATTGGTCTTAATTTGCGGCTGAACATAGTTTGTTAAAGAAAACCTTACGGTTTTTCCTATAAAGTAGGAACTTTACTCAATACCTGTTTCGCTTTTAAAATAGTATTTATTGTATCCTTCGATTCGATTGTATCGCCAACAATTTTCTATTAACCCTTGATAAAACTGAAGACTCATTCCGCAGAGTAAAGTATTTCTGTGCTGCAGTGGGTCGTGGCTTGAATATTAAATAAGCGAAAATAAACGACATGGAGGTCGCTCGAGCTCTCCTAATATGGCTTAATTTTTAATTCTCACTAATTTGGCTTGAGCATTTGAATTATAATGTCACATAAATGTAACTGAAAAGTTAGGTAGGTACGTAACTTTTCAAAATAGAATATGAAAATATGCAGAAAAATTTCAGCCACGGTCGGGATTAGTTCCACGCACCCTCCGCACAAATTTGCGTGGTGGGCACTCTATCAACTGAGCTACCATGGAGGTAAGTCGTTGGCGTTTCCATATTCATATTGCGTTCCGAACGCTACGTTTCGGAAACCTACGCAATGTCTTCTCATCTAAAATACCTCAATGCCTCAAGTCGAAGGTCTTCGACCAGTGTGTGTTACCAGTGAGAACTTACGGATCTGAAAAGTGGTCCCTGACTGTGGGCCTTATCAGTAAGCTCGAAATAGTGCAACGAAGTATGGAGAGGGCTTTGCTTGGGATTTCTGTGCGAGGTCGAGTCAGAAATAAGGAGATCCGTAGACTAACGAAAGTTACCAACATAGCCCATCGGATTAGCAAGTTGAGTTGGCAGTGGGCAGGGCACATAGCACGTAGAACTGTTTACCGATGGGGCCGTAAAGTTCTCGAATGGAGACCACGGACTGGTAAGCGTAGCGTAGGACATCCCCCCAAAGTGGACAGACGATCTGATAAGTACGGCAGGAGCACGCCGGATGCAGGCCGCTTACAACCGGACTGGATGGAAATCTAAGGGGGAGGCCTATGTTCAGCAGTGGACGTCATATGGCTGATATTATGATTATGATAATGATATTCATATTGTATTCAAACTCAAACTCAAACAGATTTATTCAAATAGGTTATAATCTGACACTTTTGTACGTCAATGAAGATAATCAGTACTGAGTCTACCGTGCATTCAGAAAGATGCCTCTACAATAAGAACGCACAAGAAACTTGTAGGGCTTAATTTTTTCAACAGAGTATTTCACAATATTTGGTTTGCTTACATTCCTATTCTTTGAAGGTGCCGCGAGGCGGCTATGCAGAAGTTTCCAGACATCTTTGTCCTCTATGTACTGGTTGACTTTATAATAAGCCTTCTTTAGTAAAGTAGATTTTATATAGGTTTTGAATTTACCCTCTGAGAGCCCAGTTATCTCTTTTGGGAATTTATTATAGAAACGTACACTATATTTTTATTTTTTTTATGATGGTGAGTAACAAGACGAGCAAATCAGGTGCCTGATGGTAAGCATCATGATTGCCCATATCAGACACAGTGCCACACAGTGTTTTAAAATTCAAAATTCTGCGCAGCACTGCACTGCGCCTGTCACCCTGAGATATGAGTTGAATCTCATCATGCCCAGTAATTTCGCTGGTAACATTGCCCTTCAGACCGGAACACAGTAATGTTTGCACATTACTGCTTGGCGGATGAATACCTGGCAAAGGTGTGGTACTTCCCCAGGTGACCCCCTTCAAAAGAGGCCTACCACTACAAAGAATTTATTTTTCTATTTCCTAAGAATGTCTTTTTATTTGTTTTAGATAATCTAAAGCTAGGTACAGCTATTTTGTCTTTATTCCTAGTATTAAAATTATGAAGGTCACAGTTTATATTGTTATAAATAACAACAGTTAACAATCTGTTAACTCTGTTGACTGTGCAATTCTGATCTAAAAATAATTTTAAAAATAAATTGTAATCAATCTAGCCTCTAGTCCAACATGACCACTGTTTGAAATAAGCGATTCGGCCATTAGCGACAAATGTATGTAGCAATCAGACGCTCTGTGTCGCCATTAATCAACAACGAATATGCCTACATGCATACCGAATAATATTACGTACCTACGAGGACCTAGGTGTTGTACAAACGTACAGTCACGCCTTATTCCCGTTATGGTAGGTAGAGACTATTTTTGTCCATTTGCAATGCCTTTCGCTTCTTCATCATCTTTTTAATGGACCAAATGTGATTAACGGTACTCTCCTCTCAAGAGAGAGAGAAGAGATCGCTCTTACCGATTAGGACCGCCAATTGTCACTCTATTTGTTTTTAAATTTATTTTAATTTTAAGGTTTCTTGTTTGTGGTGTAGCAATAAAGAGTTTATCTATCTATCTATCACATATTTATTTATTTAATAAATTTATAATACAGCAGAACGCTAGGACTAACTTAATGCTAGAGTAGCATTTTATCTTCTTCCATTCATCACATTCTTCCCATTTAACGTTATTAATATTATTTATTTTGTGATTATGGTGTCACCATGGGGTATCTTAGGGTGTGATAAAGCTGCATGCGATTTTGTATCATTGTTTACAATTATAATGTTTATTATTACTTATATTATTATCTGTGTCTTTTGTATTGTGTCTTTTTGTAATATTATTTCCATTTTGGTATGCAATAAATAAATAAATAAAATAAATACGTGCTTGTCGGTTGTAGATTTTTTTATGTAGCCTTTCCTGGGGACTAGTATAGAATAGACATTTATTACCAGAGGAGTTAGGGACCTCATGATCGGCTCTTGGAACCACTATGCTACTGAGGAAGTTAATAATAATGTATTGTAATTTAAGTTTGTTTAGCGATTCACTACCTCTACAAAGCCAAGAGGATAACGGCGTTTGCCAACTCATGCAATGATACCCAAACCCGAGTTTAATTACTTTGTGTTTTTGGGATTGTGAATTTTAAACCATTACATCAAAGAAATGTGCATTTTATTTCTTTGATATCGAGATATTACCGTTATTTATCATAATGTATTTTTAGTCTTAATATTATATTAAAAAAACTTAAACTTAAACTTATCAGACTTTCTCTGCAAAATACTAGCGGAAGTCAGTCAGTTAAAGAATATTTAATTCTTTATTCATTTAAATACTAATAGTCTTTGCATGGCTGAATCCGCAAGAACGCCATGTCGATACCTGCAGAGCCACACACACACACACTTTCTCGACTGCTTCAGTGGCGTAGTGATTGTAAGCTCTACTGACGATCACGAGGTGCCGGGTTCAATTCCCAGGTCAGGCAAAGCGTTATTAAATTTTTCCATGAGGAGTTTTCTTAATGAAAAATGAAGGTAGATGGCAATAGGCTCGCCCCCTTTTACCTACTATGGGACTGGGTCCTGGGTACACCTCTAACTGCCCCTTTGGGAAAAAGACGTGATGTTATGGGTAGGCACATTTCAAAAGCTAGTTAAAGAATGCAAGTTAGCGTTGTTACCATAGAAATCTATAAAACATCAAAAGTCGGGTATGTGACTTTTGATGTTTTATAGATAGCATGACCTTGTCGCCATAACAGGTGACTCATTAGTGGCCCGTAGCTATGTGTAAGTGTTACCTCTTTGGCGGAGAAACTGGTGTGCTTTCTTTTTGTAGCTGTATCTTTTAGATCATTGTATAAAATGTTGATTTTAAAACCGAAGGTACCAAGTATAGAGATATTTTTAAGTACCTTATTATGTATAGTTTTGGTTTTGGTTTATATTGAAACCACCGTCCTTCCAGTAATATTATGCCATTACTCTAAAAAAAATTGCTTATGTAGTTTTGTTGTAGTGGTAGGCCTCTTTTGCAAGGGGCCGCCTGGGGAAGTACCACTGCCAGTTATTCATCCCCCAAGCAGTAATGTGCAAACATTACTGTATTCCGGTATGAAGGGCAATGTTACCAGCGAAATTACTGGGCATGATGAGATTCAACAACTCATATCTCAGGGTGACAGGCGCAGTGCAGTGTCGCGCAGAATTTTGAATTTTAAAACACTGGGTGGCACTGTGTCTGATATGGGCAATCATGTTGCTTACCATCAGGCACCTGATTTGCTCGTCTTGTTCCTCACTATCATAAAAAAATAATAATAATAAGTGTGTGAAAAATGTGATGAAAGTGGAAGAATGTCTGTATCGTAGCAAGCGGAGAGAAATAGCCCCTGCGCCTACCACGATGGGAACAACGATAGTACGTATTTATGCAGAAGGGTGGCGGCAAGCGTTTTGTATGGAAAAAATAAGTGACATATCTTATACCGTGTTATTTGGATTTCTAAGGTTTTTAAAGCTATTTTATACCTTATCAATGTTAGCAACACAGGTTATCAACAACCTGGAAAAGTAAAAAATATTTTATCATCAATAAGTAAAGTCGTGAACGAAGGCTGCAAACAAAATTAAGGTGGCACAAAAACGGCAAAGTCATTACAATTCAAGCACAATTGAACTCCAAAAGCGTCGATATCTTGATACAGGTTAACAAAGAAAAATCGCGTTTTTCTTTCAATCTGTTTCACACGCTTTTTTATTGCTTGTAAAGTCACAAATCGCGTGTTGTGCTAATGAGGGCGCCTTGTGGCAGCCCATTATGTCAACTGACCTTATCACAGCTTCGGAACTAATCATAGGGCGGGCTCGATGAAAGTTATGTTCATTGTTAGGTACAGATGTTATAGCTTTCATAATAAAATACGGCTGAAGTTTGAAAAAAATCAGTAAAATCCAGTGTGATTGAAATAATTATGCAATTCATTTATGTTAGACAATTTATTGTTTCTGAATATTTTATATTATTTTATAGACTAAACGGTCTGTATAGCGAGTAGCTTGAAATACAATACGAATATGGACAGAAAAATTTCACCCACTACCCTATTCTTTTTTCATATTCGTATTACTGTTTCTGGTTTTAATATTTTTCGTTAATATGTGATATCAATACCTATAGTATTATTTTATCTATTGGTATACCAATTAATATTTTAAATCATAATATATTTATTTATAAACAATTCTAGGAGTTAGAGATATACTATTCGGTCTCGCCTCCCTATAGAGTCAGAGCACGATGCCTTCTGAAGCCAAGAACGTCTGTCTATATTTTGCCGGAAGCCGGACCACATAAGACTATATACTGCGTTCCCGTAGACTCCAGCATCAACAGTGAAATGTGGGAGAATTCTTTTGCGACGAGTCCCACGTTCATGTCCCTTTTTTTATGGTGTAGCGCACTATCTCCTCACCAGATGTGTTTTCCCGAACGCAGTTCGAGAGTTCGTGTTTTTACAAACCAAGTACAGATCTGTTCACTCACGAAGGCGCGCCCCTCCAGGGTAAATTTTCGGTGTTTTTCGGTGTGCATTAATAAGGTTTGAAATTAAAAATTCAATTTACATTAAAACACTAAACTAACTATTGTTAATACAATAATAAAAGTACTAAACACTAAAACTAACTATTGAAAAGAACTTTTTACATTCAAAAGGTGTGGAGGGGCGCGCCTTCGTGAGTGAACAGATCTGTAACAGCTCTTTCACAAAACAATAGCCAGATTTTACACAGATTTTACCTAGCAGCGTATAGAAGTGAAATCAATACTTGTGTTCACACTTGCATTCAGAATGTCCCGGTCTTGTCCCTCAGAATAAACGTGACGCAGCTCTCCATACCAATTATAACATAATGTTATAACTTTATATACATCATATTGATTTATACAAAACACTTATTCACGACTCCAGATTCTAGTGTAATATCAGTAAGTGAATAGCACCGAGCAATACAGTGCCCAGCCTGTACTGAATTGCTAGATGCGCATATGTAACACCCGTTGTAATACCATTAATGAATTGATGCATTATACTCGAATGATCAATGGTCAGTGAAGCAATACTGTTAAGCTTAAAGTTGAATCCTGGACCTGGATTCTGAATTGTATCAGAAGCGAATGCCCCCAATGAAAGACCGAATTACGGAAGTGTAGGAGCACGCGACAAGTAAAAGTAAGATTAAGATAAGTTCACAACTATGCCACAATCTAAATGTCTTCCATACCGAATAAGCGAAATTGAATCGATGATTGTCAGACAGGAATACTTTAATTTCGGTGTCGAAACAATCCCCTGGAGAATGTCGGTTCAATTCCGTAGAACGACCTTTGACGTACCTACACTTCACAAGTTTGGTGGCAAGTGTGCTTGTGCAGAATTCTGAATGCCCTTTGTGATCAAAACTATATACGTAGAATAACATAGTATTACCTACTATTCCCCATCTCTGTATTGTTAGGTATATAATAAAAGTCACCGAATTATGTATTTATTTATAATCAGCCAAATCAACACTCGTAACAATATTAAACAATCAAGTCGCATCACTTGCGCCACCGGGCTGCACCGTTGCTCTGCAAGCGGGAGAAAGGTCGACTGTCCAGGTTAGACCATAGGCGCACCCCTTGCCCGAACCTCACAATATGATGCCACACCACACATGCAAATACTTAAACGTGGCTGTCGAGGCCGCCTTTGGTTGCGTCGTTAACAGTATAGTGAAGCTTACATTTATTATAAGCGAAGTCTGAATGGATAGTCAATCTATTTCTTTTTTATTGCTATAATAGGTCACACTTGTAGTGTTTAGAACAGGCCAGTAAGAAAAGTAGCCGATGAAAATTGTATTTAAATTTCGAAATAGGAACTCTTTGGGAATCTGTAATGTGTATTAAACACATATATATGTCATTTGTTTTAACAAATTGGCAGCAATTTATAAAGTATCTGTCAAGCGTCAAAGTACATTTATATTGACTAGATAATGATCCGTTTTGATGTAATGTTAGGTCTGAGTAGCACCATTTAACATTAACCATTGCTAAGACGACCATCATACGTCGTTTTTCCACCCTTCTTCTTCTCTCTAGCAATTTTCCCTGCTATAGCCAGGGTCTGCTTTCCGGCTATTTCTCCTCCTCTTCGCTTGGTCTTGTGCATCCTCTTCGGAGAGCTCATTGGCACTCATATCGACGACCTTACGACGTCCAACCAGCGTCGCTTCGGCCTACCGCGAGGTCTTGCTCCTGTGACAATAAGGTCCAGTCACCTGTTTCCATATTCAGCTGATCTACCCAAGACATGGTCATACCATCTTAGAATACTCTTTTTTTTTGTGCTGTAGCTTTTTTTTATGTTAATGAGTTCCAAGACGAGCAAATCAGGTACCTGATGGTAAGCATCATGATTGCCCATATCAGACACAGTGCCACCCAGTGTTTTAAAATTCAAAATTCTGCGCGGCACGGCACTACGCCTGTCACCCTGAGATATGATATGTTGAATCTCATCATGCCCAGTAATTTCGCTGGTAACATTGCCCTTCATACCGAAACAAAGTAATGTTTGCACATTACTGCTTGGCGGATAAATAACTGGTAAAGGTGTGGTACTTCCCCAGGCGGCCCCCTGCAAAAGAGGCCTACCACTACAATAATAATATGGGACAACTTCCACAGTGTTTATGTGATGTTAAGTCGTAGTCAACATGGACGTACGAAAAGATCTCAACCCTTTTTCTAAATCACGCCAAAACGGCCGATGAACTTCTGACATCTCTTCCATCTCTGTTCAAAGTGTACATATTTCATCTGTATAGTACGGAATACTCCGGCATTGATATATCTCCTTTCGCTAAAACTTGGCACGTTCTTAAAATAAACTTAGACGTATTGGATACCGCTTCAGTGGATTAAGACACTATTCGATGATTGAATGGTGCAGCACTTATGCTTAAGAGAATAGAGAACAAAATGGAGTAGAAATAGGTACAAAATACTTTAAAACTATTGGGTTTTGAACTGCTGAAACTTTTGCCACCTTAAGTTATTTCACTACTATATAATTTCCGATTCTTGAAACATTTTTGTAGTGGTAGGCCTTTTTTGCAGGGAGCCGCCTGGGGAAGTACCACACCTTTGCCAGTTATTCATCCGCCAAGTAATAATTTGCAAACATTACTATGTTCCAGTCTGAAGGGCAATGTTACCAGCGAAATTACTGGGCATGACGAGATTCAACAACTTATATCTCGGGGTGACAGGCGCTGTGCAGTGCCGCGCAGAATTTTGAATATTAAAACACTGGGTGGCACTGTGTCTGATATGGGCAATCATGATGCTTACCATCAGGCACCTTATTTGCTCGTCTTGTTACTGTCATAAAAAAAATAACATTACTTTTGGTTCAATCTCAAAAACACATTATGAAAATTATAAAAGTGGATCTCTTAATCCATTTCGGCAAAAAGTTTCCCAACATGGCTTTATGATTTTACAATTTGCTGAAAACAAAATGCAACAAAAATGCATTCAAAAAGTTTCCCCACAATGTATAATGAGACACTCCATCCCAAACAGAAGTCATGGTTCTTCTTTTCCGGGTTGGACTTTATTACACTTCCACGGCCATGTTGAAATCAGTTGTTTGCGAGGCTTATAGAGTTGCAGCTATAGAATTAACAGTATGGGCAGTCCTACTAAATTGATATTAGCTCTAAAAGCTGCATTTCTCTCGGTGACTCACTCTTATAATATACACGGAATAATACCTGTAGTCGTGATTAACCCGGTATGTTAAAGGCAGATAATTAATGCAAAAAGAAAATATATTATTATCTACTTTTCTTTTACAAATAGGAATTAAAAAACAGTAAGACGTTCGCTTGATGTTAAGCAAGTACCTGCAGCAGCTCATTTCAATTTATTATGCGAGGTGCAAAGCAAAGCTTGGCATTAAACTCTAAGACAGTTTACTACTTACACACTAGTCGACATGCTGCACAGGAATCGAGTTACAATTTATTTAGCAGAGATGTTAGTCATAGTGCAGATCAGATACGAGAACTGTCTGGTCAAAGCCCATCATCATCATCATCAGCCATAAGACGTCCACTGCTGAACTTAGGCCTCCCCCATAGATTTCCATTCAGTCAGGTTGTAAGCGGCCCGCCTCCATCATGTTCCTGCCGTCTTTATCAGATCGTCTGAAAGCCCATACTACTTGTTAATATTATAATATTCCCTACAGTCCTGTTTCAGCTGGTTTGTAGCCGCGTATTTGTGACGGGTTGAACGCCGCAAATTGAATTGTTGGTGCGAGTGGGGGCGACAGAGGGGGAGGGAGGGCGCGGCCATATGTCCAATCCGCGTGCTTTCGACACCACCGTCGCTTTTCAAATCCCTCTAATTTGTAGTGTAGTTTATTAAGGTGCTCAAAGCTGCATTTCATTGCAAATGAAAAACGAGAAAATTGGATTCTGTTTTGAGTACAATCATTTATTTTGCATATATATATGGGCTTGCTTTTATTTTTCTCCGCATCTTACCTGAAGACAGATGAATGTGCTGATAACCGATGCAAAACGTATGGACAAGTGATAATTCTGAAGTGTGTATATTTATTTTAATAGGAGGGTATTTCTGTAGCATTTCTGTAGCTCTCAATGATGTTTGTAAAGGTGCTATTCCACCAGTGAGTTGAATTATGCAGTATTGTAATAAATCAAACATTTCTGCAGTGCCACACAGTTCAGCACACTGGTGAAAACGAACCTTTATAAACATCATAGAGCTAGTACCAATTCAATTCACAAAATAAGGCTATTGTTTTACTTGAATATTACTAAAATATTCATCAACTTGATTTCATATTATCCGTAAGTTACTAAAAAGTTATCTTTAAAACTTTGATTCAATATAAAAAAATTACACAAAATTTTTACGTCAATTAAATTTTTTTTTGGTAAATTATAATTCTTTTTAGACATATAAAATTTTATACATATATTACCGCCCATTGTCGACAAATAAGAATAATTAAATTTTTAAGTTGATTGTATTCTGTGTACCTTGGTCATAATAAAGAGTATTCTATTCTATTCTGTTCTGTTCTGTTCTATTCTATTCTAATCTACCGTTTTCATAATGTAGAGACTTTGGTCTCTTACGAGTATTATATTATTATATATTTTACCTAGCTTAATATTATGCCGCTTCCTCGTTCACCAGTTTTGAACAACTAATTTTATGTAAAACGGCGAAAAGTAGGAGAGAGTATGGTGGTCGGTGGTAACTAGAGTTCAGTTGAGACAGAGCCATTGTTCTGTCTCAAAAGTCAATACAATAAGGTATAATTTAAATTCAAACTATATTTGCTCTCTTTGAATATTTATTTATAATCTGAAGTATCTTTAACTTATGTAGATAATAAAAATCATCAAATAATTTCCAAACACAAAGCATTCAATTAAATGTGTTGAAAATAGTTGAAACACAAAAACAATTCTTGCAGTGTAGTTACAGGAAAATATTTTCTGACTTGACTCTGAGTTTATCTGCGTAACTGAACAGAGAGCTTTGGAGAGGGAAATTAGTGTGGCAGCGAATTGACTCGAACGGTCGAATGGGCCGGTAGCCAGTGCGGGCTCTGTGCGAGTCGACGATTAGAATCTACATCCATAAAGGCTTCACATTTTTACTCATACTATCCGTCGGTGTGAAAGCTTGTATGCACACGCGATTTCATTGCCTATCTACCCGGAACTCAGCAATAAAAGTAATATAGCTCCACAAATCTGCGGTCCATTGCGCACCCGAACCTTTTATCTTCGGGAAAAAGTATGTCGCGATTTACGAAATAAAACTTACCTATAAAACGTTTTCCGTGCGAGAGCATAATAAAAGCGTTGATTTGTCCGCTTCCGCAATTCCCAGTCGCGTGAAGGTGTTTCCGAAAGCAATCGGTGTGACAATGTATCGATAACTGCCGCACGGTCCGCCATAAAATGTTAAGTTTACGTGAAAACTTGTAAATTTACTGAATTTTCCGAATGAACACATCCATACATACGTAACTGCGACGGTAAATATTCCTCACACGCAGGAAATCACGAGTTGGTAATAAAATTTGTGGGTCGCAGTTACGTGGCTCCCTTTACAACAAATACCTGTGTCTCCCTAAAAAATAAATATCAGCGGAACAATACATGAGATGAATAATGGTCCCGTGAGGTTAGGGGCGAGGCAAGGTGGGAATGCGAGCGTGTCGAGCGTGCGCTGAGGGCCCTCTTCGATTGCGGTGTCACTCACTATACGATGTTTCGTTGAGAGCCGTACAAAACAGAGTCGAGCATTCAAGGTGATGCGAAGCAGCCAGCTGGCCTTAATAATACGATTTAAAATTTGGTTTTAAGAAAAAACATAAACTTCAAATTCTAGCTTATATCTACCTATATAATCACATACACTGAGTTTTAATACCTCCATTCAATGCGATGAGGATAATGCTTAACTTTATTTAATGAAAAGCTCTGTTTTAATTTATAACTCATATTTCTCGTAGCCGTGTGTGGGTACGTGTGTAATTGCACAAACACATTATGTTAACAAACTATACGAACTATTTTCTCGAAATTAACTGAAACAGTTAAAGCGAAAACCATAAGACATATTTCATTCCAAATGTAGTCGCAGCGTAAATGTAAAACAGAGCGAGTTTTGTATACAAATGCCTTAACTACAATAGTTTTTCTGCTAGAGTAAAGTACATTGAACTAAATCCACGAAAATCCCAGTAGGAAAAGCCGCTCGTAACTTTATTGTCCAAGTCGGTAAAATCCTCACTCACCTGTGCTTGCAGAGAAACTTGCTTCGGCTCGAGAATACTCAAACTTCTATCGATCCTCGTGAAAGATAAAGTGACTGGTAAGATTAGAGTTTAAGCCGCAATCTAGGCAAAGTTACCTCTCACAGTTGACTTTGTGCGGCGGCTAACAGTAACTTCTATTACAAAATATCCGAACGTGAAGTAAATGTGGTGCTGCCTGGTGCGACTCAAATAATCTTCCCGATTTTCAGGAAGGAAATTTAGTTTAGTGAGTATGTATATTGAACAAAATATTTAATTATAATAACAAAATCAGATTCATCATCTCAGCCATAGGACGTCCTCTGCTGAACATAGGCCTCCCCCGTAGATTTCCATCCAGTCTTGTTGTAAGCGGCCTGCATCTAGCGTGTTCCTGCCGTCCTTATCAGATCGTCTGTCCACGTTGTGGGTGAACGTCCTACACTGCGTTTTTCGGTCCGTGATCTCCATTCGAGAACTTTACAGACCCCTCGGCCATCAGTTCTACGTGCTATGTGCCGCCCATTACCACTTCAACTTGCTAATCCTCTGGGCTATGTTGGTAACTTTCGTTCGTCCACGGATCTCTATTTTTTAAATTAAATTTGATGATATTGCAAAAACTAAATTTTTGTCGTTTACGAACGACATTGTGTGCATTTTCGCATAAGCGATTTGTAATTAGCTCTTTACAGCCCCTTAAGCTTTCGTTAATACTAAAGTTGGTTCAATTAAGGCTCCTTTTTTATCACTGGTTAAGTTAATCACTGGTAATTTTTTTTGACAAATTGTTAAAATTTGGCAATAATCGGTTTTTCATCCCTAGGTAACTATTTTATCCCACACGATTTGACCATTGGTTAGATATATAACTTCGGTTAGTTTAACAAATGGTTAACTTAACTGTAACCACCGAACTAAAACCGGCCATTAGACTTAATAAAAGGAATCACTTAGAATTAAACAGTAATTAAATACATTACCTATTATTAGATCAGATCAACATAACATATAACAATCTTCCCGATGGGCCTGGTAGAGCCATACCCAGGACTTAGTCATAGTAAATACACCCACATTTTGCCAGTATGTTAATGGTCTCATGTAATAGTGGGCGAGCTTACTGCTATCTACCGGGCACAGTTACATAGTCCAGGCACTGATCTATTATCTAATGGAAAAATTCAAATAACACTGCCTGACCTGGGGATCGAACCCGGGACCTCATGATCGGCAGTCGAGCTTGCGCACACTACGCTGCCGAGGCCGTCAGATTAGTTTGCACTAATTTCGTGTATTGATGGAGAGTTCATGAATTTAGGTTACACCTACCAACAAAGTCGGCGCGGCAACCAACGTAGATCCGTAACAAAAAGCGAGGCGAAGAAAAACGTCCATCTAACATTCCTTCCAGAACATTTGCAGTTTCTTCCTAATGTACCTATCAAGCCTTGAAAAATGAAAGCGCTTTTGCCAAAGCACCACAGCTTTTTTCATTCTTTCCTGTTAATTTACGAGAGTATCCATCATATTATTCTGAACGACGGAGGCACTAATGATGCGACGTTGAAAATACGAAAACTCATTTCTTTTAATCACTTGTAATTATTAATATTGGCCCTGTGAAAACAAAATAACTTTGGCTATTATTTTTCAAATTATTTTGATAAATGCTTCGTTATTTCGGGAAGATGAAATATTGGATGAAATTGTTGTTATTTATTATACCTACTTGACTTTTCACCTGGAAAACGAATGTTATAAAGATAAGGTACTCATAATAGACGTGTGTTTAAATTATCTTTATTGTACCTAATTAAATTGTTCAACAGTTTATATATGACAAATTGATATAATTTTTACTTAATTATAATAATTATAATGGTGACGTTTAGTTTTTAATTTAATGGAATTATTTTAATAATTGTAATAATTTGGATTTTAATAATTGTAATATAATGTTTAGACAAATAAATTTAGTTATTATGCCTACTAATATTGCATGCCAATGGCCGAATATAGCTGCTCAATATGCTCTATGTAAGAACTTTGTACTTGTACGCTATACCTATATTCGCAATAAATGAATTATGAATAAAAAAATTAAAAAAATACTATAATTATATTTTATTTACGAGTAAATGTTACTAATAATACCTAAAAACTTCTGCATAGACACCACGCTGTCTTTCGGCTCCATCATCAGACCCTCGTCATTATGTGGAATGAAAAGTACTCATAAAAACTCTAAATACTATATTATCTATATCTATACTATTATATAAAGAGAGAAAGTGATTCACTGACTGACTGACTGACTGACTCATCAACCCAGAGCCAAAACTACTGGACCGATGATGATGAAATTTTGACAATAGATAATTTTTACAGTCTAGACAAGTAATAAGAAAGGATTTTTCAAAATTTTACCCCTAAGTGTATTAAATAGGGGTTGAAAGTTTGTATGGAGTAGACTTCATTTTTCAGCCGATTAATTTCAAATTTTGTAGAAACATTCTAAAATGAAAATAATCTATACTATTATATAAAGAGAGAAAGTGATTCACTGACTGACTGACTGACTGACTCATCAACCCAGAGCCAAAACTACTGGACCGATGATGATGAAATTTTGACAATAGATAATTTTTACAGTCTAGACAAGTAATAAGAAAGGATTTTTCAAAATTTTACCCCTAAGTGTATTAAATAGGGGTTGAAAGTTTGTATGGAGTAGACTTCATTTTTCAGCCGATTAATTTCAAATTTTGTAGAAACATTCTAAAATGAAAATAATTAAACACGTGTTTCAGCGTTTTCAAAAATTTCAGCCCTTTTGTGGAAAAATACAGTTTTAAAGTTTCTTAGGAATATTTTAGTTCCAACAATGCTTACTAGATGGCGCTACAGAAAAATTTCAATATTTTCTGGCAAGACATAACTACCCTAAAGCAACATTTTTAGGTAATTTAGTTTCAACATTGCAGAATAGATGGCGTTCTGTAAATAATTAAAACGCGCTTATGGCTTAAAAAAACATAACAAAAACATACATTCACGCCCTTTTTGCCGAAGGGGTAGGCAGAGGTGTACCCAGGACTTAGTCCCACAGTAGATACACCCACATTTCGCCAGTATGTTATTGGTCCCATGTAATAGGGGACGAGCCTATTGCTATCTACCGGGCACAGTTCCAGACTCCAGGCAGTTATTGAGATAATTCCTAATAGAAAAATTCAATATTTACACTTTGCCTGACCTGGGTTTCGAACCCGGGACCTCTTGATTGGCAATCGAGCTTGCGCCCTCTACGCCATAGAGGCAGTCGCTTATGATTTCGCTTCTCTTTATCATAGCTCTATTAAACTGGGTTGCAACAACATCGAATTATGAATGCTCTTCTTACTGTTTTCACTGTTTCCGTATATGTCTCCATCCGTATATGTATATGTCTCAATACGTATATGTCTCCAGATTATTCAATCTATTACCAATATATTACCAATATCATAGTATAAAGTGAGAAACTTTGGTTTTTATTTGCAACGAATAGGTTCCGAAACTACTGGACCGATTTAAAAAAGTGACATAGGCTATATTACGAGGTTTTGAAAAATATTAGGGATCCGCAAGAAATATGCAATATTGTGATAAAGGTGTCACATAATTACCAAATATATTCATTAACTTGCGTGCGCTGTGAAATCTATCAATGGTAGAATAATACAATGTAATAGGGGTTTGTAGTACTTACTAATATTTACAAAATAGTCCACGGACATTACGAGTATATTCATCTATTTTGGTTTAGTCACAATAATCGAAACAGTCATTATATGCATGCGCTGTGAAAAGTATTGGTGGTAGAATAAAGTAATGTACTAGGGGTTTGCAGTACTTACCAATATGTACAAAATAGTGAACGGACATTTTAACCATCTATTTTGGTTTAGTCACAATAATCGAAGCAGTCATTATTTTTCATGCAGTGTGAAAACTATTGGTGGTAGATTAAAGTAATGTACTAGGGGTTTGCAGGACTTATCAATATCTACAAAATAGTCTACGGAAATTATATCCATCTATTTTGGTTTGGTTTTGGTCACAATAATCGAAACAGTTATTAACTTTCATGCGCTGGGAAATCTATTTGTGGTAGAATAAAGTAATGTACTAGGGGTTTGTAGTATTTACCAATATCTACAATAAAGTGAACGGACATTATATTCATCTATTTTGGTTTAGTCACAATTATCGAACAGTCATTATAGGCATGTGGTGAAAACTATTCATGGTAGAATAAAGTAATGTTCTAGGGCTAGATCTACAAAATAGTCTACGGAAATTATATCCATCTATTTTGGTTTGGTTTTGGTCACAATAATCGAAACAGTTATTAACTTTCATGCGCTGGGAAATCTATTTGTGGTAGAATAAAGTAATGTACTAGGGGTTTGTAGTATTTACCAATATCTACAATAAAGTGAACGGACATTATATTCATCTATTTTGGTTTAGTCACAATTATCGAACAGTCATTATATGCATGCGGTGAAAACTATTCATGGTAGAATAAAGTAATGTTCTAGGGCTAGGGGTTTGTAGTAATTATCACTATCTACAAAAATAGTCCACGGACATTATATCAGTCTGTTTTGGTTTAGTCACAATAATCGAAGAAGTCATTATTTTTATGCGGTATGAAAATTAATGGTGGTAAAAATAATGTACTAGGGGTTTGTAGTACGTATATATCATCAAAATAGGCCTCCGGAATTGTTTCCATCTGTTAAGGTTTGGTCACTGTAACAGAAATAGTCATTAATTTGCGTGCGCTGCGTAAACCATTAGGGTTATACCTATAAAAATACAATGTATCACGAATTTACTCCTGTTAAAACGTTCCATTCTACTTCTCCCGTGCGAAGCCGGGGCGGGCCACTAGTAATTATTATTTCTAGTGACTTTTTAGGCTACATATTATCTTATAGGAAACAGCCGGGGCCGGGATCTACAATTTAACGTGCCATCCGAAACACGGTAGTACTCAGGCAAAAAGTCCACATGGTGAGATTCGATCCTGGGACTGCGGATTTATATTCCCGCTGAATCACGGACGCTACAATTTCAGTAAATAAATTAGTTCAAAGCTGTAGATTTTAATGAGAGCTTTTAGTGACATATTTGTTTACTTAGTATAATATAATCATCATTGGGATATCATCAAATACTAATTTGCACCACAATTTGTGTAAACATTTGCAGTTGATTTTGTCGGAAAGAAGGTAGCAAAATAAAATTTTACTGAAAGCCACGTCTCGCCAAAACAAACGAATTACATAAATTGTTATAGTGTTGCAATTTTATAGTATTTTTCCTCCCAACTCCCTGTAATTCTATGAAGAAGTTTGCAAAGTAGTAACGAGCGCGTTCACTAACTGTTGTAGCTTTCCTCAATATTTTACTAAAAGGGAAAACACTCTGTAGAAGTATCTTAATAAAGCTAATTTGTAAATGGCACGTTAAAAATAATGCAAATTAGGTACCTACCTTCCACTGAAAATTTTCTTTTAAAACCTGCTGAACAGGAATCACCATCTGTTACAGGGCGTTTGGCAAAAATTGTGGAAATAATTTTGGACAGTTTAAAAATTCCTTTCTCTAAATTTCTCCCTCTCTCTGAATAATCTTTTCTTCGTTCAAAAAATATCGCATACCGACAATTTTCCTGTAACGTCTAATGAAATTTCTAAATCAATTGCTATTGAAATAACTATTTCCTATCAGTTGCCACATTTCACTTAGAATTGAACAAGCACAAAAGTTTTTAAAAGAATCCGTCGAACAATAGCGAGGAGTGATAAAAAGACAGACGCAATTGGTCGTGAGCACTTGGAAACGTTCAGAATCCTCGTTGTTCGGACGAATTGCGGTACCAACGGAGATTTCCCGGACTCTAGCCGACCCTACTGCAATGATATAGTGAGTGCTTAAGCTTGCGAAATCTCTGGATAATCCAACAGTAGATTTCTGAAGGATAGTAACAGTGCCAATATTGCCAACACTACTAGATGTGCCTGATGGAGTCATTTGAGCGCATGTCGCCGCCATGTCTCCGGGGCATATAGTTATTTTTTATAGAAGAGACACCGTACTGTAGTCGTATTTTCCTAGATTAAAATATTTTTGTATAATAAATATTATACAAAAAATATTGCAATATTTGTCTTATGATAAATAAGAATGAAGAAGGGAAAAGATAAACATACTAATTTTGTTATGTGCTCTTAGGCTGTGATACTTAATATTCTTAAAGAAAATACTAGAATTAACCTTTAGATTGTCAGGATTCGAATTTGCACTATGTCTCGCATTAATCCGCATTTCGGCATATACGACGGGTTCATAAATCTTAATTATGAAAAAAAAATTACATATTATAACCAAAACGTTTTTAAAGTTCAATTTGATATCGTTTGAAGCTGAAACACTGTTCCACATTGTCAGGAACCGTACCCGGCTCTTCGGTAGTATTACAAGGATCTCCGCAATAACCGAACCTACCCATCGCCAGTCCGTCCTCGCGAAATGTTACCAATCTTTTTTTAATTAAATTACTCGGATAAAAACAGAATGCAGAGAAAACGTGTCACAATATTTCCCGCAGTATAATGTTGAACGTCGGGCAAATGTAATGAGATTGTTGCGTGAGCCAGTGGGGACGTCAATCATAATAATTGAAGTACAAAAGATCTACTAAGTCTGGACAACTAAAACTAAGTTCTACTTCAAAATTGTACTTGAAAGTTGAAGCAACCTTCAAACAATGCGATCTCAAACACGTTTTCTTGAATATAATTAATAAATTATTCTAAGATATATTGGTAGAGACGGAATGTCTCGGGACGATATCTGCTTAATTAATATTCATGACTAACGCTGAAGGAAGCTGCCTATAAGAACCAACTAATGCTGTCTAATTCGGAGCTGACAGCCGAGGCTTGCGGTTTGAATATATTTTCACAATGGAACGTGCCGTCGCGACGCCTCGGAAAAAGTTCCGGATTTTGAGTCAGCCTTGACTCAGATAATTGCAAGTCTCTCATTAGGTTGGGTTAATAATACTCGCTACTTCATTTGCATGAAATAAAATAATTGTAGCTCTAGTTTATCTTTATGTCATAGGAGGCAAACAAATATACGGGCTGCCTGATGAGAGGTTACCGCCGCCTATGGATATCTGCAACACCAGGGGTATTGCCAGTGTCGCAGATCCTTCAAGACTGTATTCACTCTCCTTTAAAAGGGCCCCATGTTGTAGCATTTTGTGTTCCGTACGAATTTAATGCTAAGCACTTATAAAATTTATCACGACATCATAGGTGACTGCCTCGGTGGCGTAATACTCGCAAGCGCTTACATCATGAGGTTCGATCCTCAGGTCAGGCAAAAAGTTATTGGATTTGTTATTGGATTTTCCATGACGCATTTTCTCAATGACAGGCTTACCATCACCGCCTATGGATACCTGCAACACAATACTGCCAGTATATTGTAAACCCTTCAACATAGCTTACCCGGGCCTGATTCTTTCTCTTTCGCGTCCAATCAAAATACGCCGTTTTTTCTCACATTCTCACGAAACATATCGCCCATGTATGTGTTATTGGCAGCTAACGGTACCAACTTACCTTCAATAAAGTGACTTACAACCAACAAAGTTTCGATTTCAATCTGAGTGGCCTTTAACAGTTTATTTTCCGAGGTCTTCTAAGACAAGTAACCTAACTCAAGAGTAATCCGCACTCGGGTGAGATTAGCAGAATATAAATTGTAAGAGAGCGGATTGTATAGAGGAACCTAATCTCATCACGCTAATCTGTTACACAATGATGTTTACTTTGAAGCAAGTGTAAGGAAGGACGTATTAAATTGTGGCAATGAAGACGCACTAAGTTGATTGATTATAACAATTTACTTTCTCGTTTTTACTGAGCTTTTTTTAAGTAAAGTTTAAAGCGCTTTATCTATTCAATATTATCGACGTATTTTATATATTTTCAAAGTTAAATATTCCTTGTCAAAGTAATCCAGGTCAGCAAGCTACCCACTTGTTCATTTGCTGAAACTAATTCATTGAATCCTCTGAGATTTGCAGAGTCATGTCCAATAATAAATTAACGAGCTTCGTGGATACGTTCACCAAAACTACCACAGATGTTTGCCTCTATAAAAACTTGCAGTAAGATATAAAAACTTTGGCTTAAGCCAGGAATATAATGTTATTATTTATTTAAAATCTTTTGGAGTAGTTGACAAATAGAATTGTTCAGGACTAAATTTGAGCGAATAAAATAGGATCAATAATATACTGGCAAAATGTGGGTGTACCTACTCTGCTTACTCTGCTTTTTGTAGTGATACGCGTCTTTTGCAGATAGAAAGCCTGGGGAAGTACCACACCTTTGCCAGTTATTCATCCGCCAAGCAGTAATGTGCAAACATTACTGTGTTCCGGCCTGAAGGGAAATGTTACCAGCGAAATTACCGGGCATGATGAGATTCAACAACTCATATCTCAGGGTGACAGGCGCAGTGCAGTGCCACGCAGAATTTTGAATTTTAAAACACTGGGTGGCATGTGTCTGATATGGGCAATCATGATGCTTACCATCAGGTACCTGATTTGCTCGTCTTGTTGCTCACTATCATAAAAAAACCCCTTCGCGAAAAATCGTGAGTAAAAAAAAATACGAGCGTGTTTATTCCTGTTTCACATCGTAAAATAGGCATCGCTATTATTTGCTATGTAATACCTTAGTAATTAATAAACTTTACATTTATTAATCATTGATAGTGACCATACTGCTACTAAGCAAAATATTTTATATACAGCTCAGTCTCTGAAAGATAGATCGCAATTTAATTAGTTCTGATGCCTTTATACAAAGTGCAGGTCATCTTGTAATGTTGAAGCAACCTTTCATTATAAAAATTGTTATTAGAATGTGAAAATATTTTGAAGAGATCAAGGTTAAATATTTAATAATCGGTTATCATTATCTATCCATATTTTTGAGGGTGGTGATAGACTTGAGCATTTCCTAGTAATGTACCATTCACGCGGATGGTACAAGCAACACAGGAAAATGCTCTGTGTCGAAGAGCATTTCCATGTAATGCTCAATGAAAAATTCAATAACTCATAAGGCCGATTTGAGAAATGAACCCATGACTTCAGCTGCAGCTACCATAGAATTACAACAAAGGTAGTTCTTGCGGTAGACACAACTTATGTGTTAACTACTCTAAATAAATAGTATATGCGTACCTAAAAATATTGTAACATGAAGTAACTTATATCGTTTATGATTCTTCTTACCTAAGCCGCCGACACAACCCAGCGGCTTGATGGATTTTGATGCTCGAGCGCATGTCGCCAACATTACATTACTCTTGTGAAATTTTTGCCGGCTTCTGTCGGCGGCTTTGATTTTAGACTGTGATACAAGTTGAATATAAGGCGCATATTGTTTGTTTACGTATAGTTATCTATGATAGATAGATAGATAAACACTGTATAGGTACACCACAAAACATTATCCCTAAAATTAAAAATACATCATAACAAACAGTGTAACAATTGGCGGTCTTATCACTAAAAGCGATCTCTTCCAGACAACCGTGCAGGGAGAGAGTACCGTAAATCACATTTGGTCAGCGGTGTGACAAACATAATAAATATGACTGAAATTTAATTTGTTTTAACAAACATAAGCCTACATAAACTACAATAATACCTACTTGTATTATTAACTTAAAATACACTATAATGCCTATAACTAGGTCTTTTAGTAAATAATATATTATATAAAGTAATCAACATTATATACTAATAAACATACTTAATAATACCTTCTAATAAAATAATAAATATACATAAGTACTTATACTAAGCATATTATAATCACTATGCTTGTATGTATATGTTATATGCATGTATGCTGCCAGGCATTCCGTGATAGTATAAAGAAAAGCCGCCATCGTTTCAGCCTCTTCGATTATTCGAATACTAGGATCGTGACCGAACAAAACGACCGACTACTCTACAGCAGTAGATACTATGAGATACCAGCCAGGTATCTTAAAGTATTCACAACTGGAGTTGTCAAGCGTGGGCACCTCTGCCGTAACATCAAATCACTTATTTTATTGCATGAATTATTGTGCCTGATTATGTAAATGATTGCGGTGCCTAAACATGTAAACACCTCACTTCTAAAATCCTTTCAGCCGCCATGGTAACTGTGTTTTGTATCCAGTTCCTAACAAAAAAATATAGCCTTGTCTAGCAACCAAGTTACAAACGAAGACTTACCTGTCTATTTCGTAACTTCTTTAGTCCATGGTATTTTCTTAACAATACAAAAATGTATTAGACTTACTTTTAGTTTAAACCTATATTTGAAGAAGAAAATATTATGAGGAAACACAAAAAGATCGTCCTTTGACATAATAGCAGTAAAGGCGTATACTTTAGTCATAATCTAACAATACTTATTGTAATGTCTCGAGTGTTGCAGATATCTTTAAGTGGTTATAACTACTTTATCACGTCAAACAGGTTGCCTGTCATAACCTTATGACACATACAGCTTAAAGAGGTAACCGATTTGATTACGCTTAAAAATCCTTAAGAAAATATTGTTGCAAATGTATTTGTAGATCCACATTTTGCTATTTACCTTCAAAACTTTACTTAATTTACTTTACTTATTTTATACTTATTAATTTACTTACCTACCGCACAAGTTTGTCGTCAAGATAGCAGAATAAGCTCGTTTTCGTGAGCACCAATATGTCCCACGAGTACAAAGAAGTAGATAAACAACAGAGACTCGTTCAAACAAACACGGCTCCCTGCGTTTACAATGGGGAATCTGTAGGATAATATAAAAACAATAGATAACCATACTGATTTGAGAACTATTTACACGAGTATAAAATAATAATAAAATAACTCCTAGAACAAGAATATTTAGTTTTAAGTTCCGATTTTTAGTGTCAAAACTAAAAACTCGGAACTAAAAACTAAATATTCTTGTTCTAGGAGTTAGCAATGGAGTTCCGAAAAGTAACGCCAAATTCAATCAATTATAATAATAAAATAATAATAATATGGGACAACTTCCACACACGGTCATCTGGTCCCAAACTAGGCTAGAAGTCTGTACTATGGTAACCAGATGACTGATATACATACTTATATTAGCTTATAACACCCAGACACAGATCAAACAGACATGTTCATGCACACAAATGTTCGAACCTGGGATCGAACCCGGTCTTTAGTCTTTTATCTTTGTCTTATGTAAATTGGTTCAGTCGTTTGAATATAATCTTTTTTTTATGATATTGAGTGACAAGACGATTAAATCAGGTGCCTCATGGTAAGCATCATGATTGCCCACATCAGACACAGTGCCATCCAGTGTTTTAAAATTCAAAATTCTGCGCGGCACTGCACTGCGCCTGTTACCCTGAGTTATTAGTTGTTGAAACTCGTCATGCCCTGTTATTTTCTAGTTCCTAGTAGTACACTTTTATGTAAATTACATGTAGTATTTTTATATCTTCAAAATGTGGGTACGTGTGAGCGCGAGAGGGCGAATTATCTTAATTTACACTTGTATTGTTTGTATTTTGTGAGGGTTAACAGATCCAGAGGACGGGCAGCAGCATCCTCGGCAAAAAACCATTGAATTGCGCTCGACAACCCGCCTGCTAAGCGTGTCAAGTATTGGAAAAACTCCCCTTTATGGGGGAGGCCTATGTTCAGTAGTGGATTACCTACCATCAGCTGAGATGATGATGACACTTGTATCCCATCAGGTAAGAAAAACGTACAAATACAAATCAAGTGTCACATTTGACTAGTTAGGCAGCAACCGACAATCTTTTGTGAAATATCAGAAAGTTGGATAGATAGTTATCTATCTATCTATATAAACAATAAAGTGTCCATACACTTTATTGTTCACCATAAATAGGACACAACAATACAGGAATAATTTGTAAACTAATATTTTTTTAATGACCTATTCCGTTGGCCTTAGATGGCCTCTACAGCTTTACCGGTCAGTGGTGAGCGCAGGAGGTGCTCGACCCAAAGTTTAAGGGCGACTAGCACAAGGGCAAACCTAGACGGTACCAACCTCCGCTTGGCCGTCGCCAGAATACGTGGGGTCAGACTTGCCCTGGCACCCCAGAAGGGGAGTGTCCTAAGGCCCTATCAAGGGTTTGATCACTTATAGCAATAAATCGTTAATCGGTAGTAATCGGATGTGTATTGATTCCCACATAAGGTAAGCTTGTCTAATGTAAACAGGAATATTTATATTCATGCTAAAGTAAATTGGTTTGCATTTTTGTGAGGTTTCGCGTAAAATTTAAAGAGCGCCTTAACGCTAATGCTGCCACAATGGCATCGAATCTTTAGAAAACGCACCTAAAGCAATTTCAATGACAAAGGAACGCAATTTAATAAACCCTCTTTTTTACATCGTCATTTATTCAGCAATGAACATGATTTGATGTTAACGTGGTTTATAAGATCTATACGTTGGATTTTCATTATATTAGAGTGATTCCTGTGATTGCATTCCCGTGGGAATTTTGGGAACTTCCTTGTCTACATGGGTCCAAATATTAAGATTCAGAATAAAAAAAAATCGCTCGAAAATAGCTCAAATCATAAAAAAAATCATACAATCACGCCTTTTTCCCGAGGGGGTAGGCAGAGGTGTACCCAGGACTTATTCCCATAGTAGGTACTACCACATTTCACCAGTATGTTATGGGCCCCATGTAATAGGGGGCGAGCCTTTAGTCATTTACCGGGCAAAGTTCCAGACTCCATGCTATCATAGAGATAACTCCTAATGGAAAAATCCAATAACACTTTACCTGTCCTGGGGACCAAACCCGGGACCTCATGATCAGCAGTCGAGCTTACGCCCGCTACGCCATCGAGGCAGAAACACAAATCACTTACACAAAAACAAAAAAAAAAAAATCTAACAAATTGGGATATTCTCAGCTTTATGCTGTATACTCGTCAATGAATGTATTGAGGGGGTGATCCATTGGCAAGTAAAACCGTTGGTTCGTCAACGACCGGCGAGCCAAAGTTATAAACCGTTAATGGAGCACCTTTGAAACCGCGGTGTAGTGACAGTTTTACCCGCCAATGGATCGCCACCTACAGTCATTAAGTCATGTCTTTGAATTTATGTAAAAAGATAATCATGAACCATTATTTCGCCTGGATAATATTTATCATCATACTTTTCAGCCCGTGAGTACCCACCTATGGGCAGAAGCCTCCCAGTTTTCGCCATTCACGGTCTGTTTTTCGCCTCTCTCAGCTACATTTGTCCCGTTATCCTGGCTGCATCGTCACTCCATCGTGCTATTAGATAATTTGTATCTACAAATATCGTAATGTAAAAACTGATGTTAGCAAATAACAAAAGCCTATAATAATATGAAAAGAAGTCTTCTTCATAATATTTTCGGATTGACATTTCATATTAGAAGCTTCAAAGCCACAAAACAAATATTTTATATCCTTGTATATGAAATTACTTTAAGGAAAATCGTATAATACCTTCCGAAATTTCGCGTCATTACCAAAACAAATTATGGCGTATTGTGTAGAAATTTGATTTCAGAAAAATACTTTTCAAGAAGTAATTGAAACTGTGTCGTTAACAGACTTAGACGAATTCACATTATAAATCACCATAGAACTTATTAATGTGGAGTTTTCTATAGATAAGGCGTACAATTCACGAAGGGTTTTGCTGTTAGTTTTGCCATAGTCATGACTATGATTGATCGTTATCCAGTTTTTTTTTTTATTTTATAATACTGCCATCGGCAGAGCTTGTGCTTTGAGTACTCTTCCATTCTGGATCTCTCTAGTATGGCTGTCGCGCCTTCATACTTCGTACTGACTATCATACATCTTTTTTTACCCTCAAATATGCGTCTACCAAAAACTAGAATAGGGAAATCGCACAGTGTGCGACGTCCACGTGTCGATTATGTACAGTTTAAGGTGATTCGTCTTCCATACAAAATGCAAAATACACAAATACGAAGAAATAGGGAACCATTTTCCACTCAATTGTTTCTGGTTGGCTCTTAATCTGGCCTTTATTTGCGCCAAAACATATTTGGATGATGAAAACCTTAAAGATGTACTCTTTGTATTTATGAAAATTATTGAAATGAAGTTTTTAGGTTATGTTAGTATTTTTAAAAATATCAATAAAAACCATACGGTTTTCATTAACAAAGCATGTTTTTGCGCAAATAAAGGCCAGATCCAGAGCCAACCACCTGCAATTGAGTGGAAAATGGTTCTCTATTTATTCGTATTTCTGTATTTTCATTCTAAATGGAAGACGAATGTGCCTATCGAAACACGGTAGCGCCCAGGTAAAAAGTCCACATGTACCTAAGATTTAAACCATAGACTCCGGAGACTGTCTAGTTTTAAGTTTTTCTTCTTTGTTATGTCTGTATTGTTGTGGTTCCAATATCTTATCATTTATTCATTCATATTTCTGCTAGGTTTCAGATGCTACATGCAAGAATTAAAGCAAACATAAACTTATAACAATAACACCCGTATACAAGAACAATCCTTATGTAAGCCACTGTGTTAAGGAATTTCTCACCATGTTCGTCATGGCAGGCAATTGATTCCGAATTTATTAGCCCTATACGTACAGGCCACCATAGTATTGTTCTTGAATACGAATAGAATAGAAAAGATTACTCATTATTTCGTGCCGTGCGTGTGCCGTGGAGTTACCGACTTTAGAATAGTGCTCAACCCTCTCTACCCGTGGATGTCGTAAGAGCCGGTTAAGGGTTAACAGATCCAGAGGACGGGCAGCAGCGTCCTCTGCAAAAAACCATCGAACTGCGCTCGACAACCCGCCTGCCAAGCGTATCGAGTATTGGCAAAACCCTTCATTATGGGGGAGGCCTATGTTCAGTAGTGGATTACCAACGACTGAGACGATGATGATGATGACTCATTATTTCGACCATTTTACATAATATTACAGTACAGAATAACTAAAAACAAAAACTTAAAATTAAACTTTTAAGCAAAAAGTGATTGATCGGCAATGGGTGGCCTTATCGCTTTAAGTGATTTCTTCCAGACAACCCCATACGCATATTAGTTACGTCCATAGTTAAAAGATGTAACAACTGGGGGGTGTTTTGATTAAACCACACAATTAATTATTCAGCCGCCATGCGGTGCGCATACCGTCACAATCAATAATTCCAGTAACAGCTGATGGTAATCCAGCCCAGATGAATTAATTACTCTATCAAAAATACAGAATCATCGTAATGATATCCTAATGAACGCACGCTCTATCAGTAAACGACAATCAAGAAATAAAACGCTGTGGATAAATTTTATAACATAACATTATATCACGCCATTTTGCCAAAGGGGTAAGCGAGGTGTACCCAGGACTCCCGTAGTAGGTATACCCACATTTCGCCAGTATGTTACTGGTCCATATAGTAGGCTCAATTAATTGCTTACCCGGCACAGTTCGAGACTCCAGGCTATCACTATCATAATGGAAAAATTCAAATAAAAATTTGCCTGACCTGGGGATCGAACCCGATACCTCATGATCGGCAGTAGCGCTAGCGGCCACTGTACCACAGAGGCCAGTAAAACCTTATGTTATTAGAATAAAATAGAATTCAATGTGCTATTTCTTCACCTACGGCTTTGGATTGCCTGTGTTCGGCAAAACACAGTTGAAAATATTATTGGCATTGCTATAAAACTGATCTTAATGTGGGAAAAGCGTCCAATTTCAAAACAGAACGCGCTGCAATCTATACTATTACTCTCTTATTTGATTAGAAACAATAATGGCAAAGCCAAGAAATGGTGGCAGATCGTCGGATTTTTTTCTGTACATTATTTATTCATGCGAACAACTACTTTATATAAATAGATCATAACTCACTTCTACGAGTCCGATGTTCATTGACACTCACACAGGCAAAATCCTGTCAAACAGCAGCATTTCATCTGTTGATTAAAATCGACCGAAGAAACCATCTTCTGAATTAAAAAAGAAACAGGCTGAAAAGCGCAGATTTAAGTCTCATAGCGTAGCGATGTTCGTAGAACGAAACAACATCATACATTCGTCCCCGCTCAGAGATTCTGCATATTTCATGGCAACACGTAATCCTGGATATATTACCTCCGCCGCAACTGAGATAAAATAAAGGAACTCTTTGTGAGTACTCCAGTAGGTAATAAAGATTATGTTCTTAAAGCTGTGTATCTGGAGCATGTTTCAGGTGAGCGAGAGACGTCTCGGCCCGAGCTCGAATATTACGTATAATAAATTAGAGAGAAACGTACCAACATTCCCTCAGTCTCGTTGGCTTCAAATAGCAATTGTCCCGATATTACACGACGATAAATTGACGGTATACATAAACGCCCCCGTAGTCTGTTAATATTTTGTAGGACGCGAAGTAGCAAATTTTATTATGATTATAACGTCTCGGTGAATTTTCGGAAAAGATTTTGAGAGTAAAAATAAATTGGTGAGGACATGTGGCTGGGAAAAGCTGCTCGTCGTAATGTCGCATATATTGGAAATTCTTTTATGGGAATGAAAGAATAGGGTTGCAGAGTTCAGAGACGATGATTAGAGACGGCAATTTTAAACTAGAAATGAAACCGATGCTTGTCTTGAAAATCCATAAAGTTAATAGCTTAATAGTCCATATCGATACCTTAATTAGCGGGCCACAGCTAACTTCATTTAAGAAAAAAAATCAGGAGATACTTAAAACTTAACAATATTTATTGTATGAAAATACTTATGAAAATATCTAAAGACCCGTTGATGTGTAATATTATAAGCTAGATATCATTTTTGGTAATTTATATATTTATTACTAAGTTAACATTACGAGCGTACAACCAAACCGCCAAACTAAGTGCTACAAAAAAGATAAATTATATAAATAACATTACATAACGCCAGTTACCTATCTGTTATTAATGTACCTACATTAATAACTAACAATGAAATTATCATAATCTATAATCATGGATTACAGCTTTTCAAATAATGAATATGATCCAAGAGAATACATTACTATATAGAGTATAATTTTAAATTTAAAACACATGTAATTAATACACAATTTAAAAAAATATTAGGTACTTTGCCATTTTATCAATATTAGAGGAACCTAAAACTAAAGTCGCTATGTTGAGCTAACTCACAAAGAACTCAAGATCCCTTTCCAATGCTAGAGCAATAATAAGCAGTCGTAACGCTCTAATTAGTGGAGAAAATTTCTTCAGCTCCGTTCGATAAATTGGCACCGCGAAAATTTTATACCGACGTGAACACCTTTACCTGATCTGGGGATCGAATCCGGGACCTCATGATTGGCAGTCGAGCTTGCGACTATAACGCCTCCAAAGTAAAGAGAATTATTTTATATTCTCATGCTTATTACATAAAACTTCAATATTCATAAAAAAAACATAATAAAAACATGCCTAACATAATACTTAACTCGTAAAAAATAACTGGGAACCCGGAAGTTGCTACAATATCAACGCAAATGGAAAAACAAACCTTTCGAATTAAACAAACGTTTGCACTCAACATAAAGTTCAAAGCAATTAAGTTCCATATTTTTTTAGCAATTACCAGTTAAATTTTTCCTTAGTTATAGGGAAGCAGGTGCATTTAAAGACATTTTCGCTTTCATAAACATTTGGAGGGTAGCTAGTAGCCAAAGAAGGGTCGGGAGCTGACTTAATAAGGTTGGGTAGATCACTATAAAAGTGGTCTGGCTCGTGATATTGCAAAACTCTTTTTTATGATTTTTCTCTTCACTCTATAAAAGCTTTTCAACCCCAATTTTATTGTGATGTTGCTTTTACTGACGCATTTATTTATGAAGTGTAAAATAAGATATTATAAAATATTTTAAATGCAGTAAGAATGAATCTGTTTGAGATTTAAGCGACACTTAAGCCCGTCACACACGTAGCTATAATATATATTAATATACCGTCCTATAATATATGACGGGGGCACCGAATTATTGGTGTTGTCGTCGGACATCCTGCTGGGCGTACTGCTGGGTAATCGAGTAAAGAGAGACTGCGAGTGCACGAAACACGTTTATTTCCTAACGATTCTAATTCTGCTTTATTACAACTTTATTAAAACGCAAACGAAACGAGTGACAGTTCCTAGGACGAAGTGTTCACTACGAAGGTCGATCGGTAAGTGAGTGTCGTCTTCGCACCCCTCCATCGAACTAGGCTCTGACGTAGCACGAAGTTAGCCGAACTCCGACGTAGCACGAAGCTAGCCGAGCTCTGACGTTATCGCGACGGTGCTGCCATCGTGCTGCGCTTCGTTTGCCACCAAATTAATTACCGTCTCCGACACGGCCATCCTGCGCTACACACGTCCACGTGTGTTAACCTGTAACAATAGGAGCATAGCACAGTACATACCGTTCGGTCACTCCTGACACAAAACTTTACTACTAACTTTACATTGAAAAGAAAATTAAAATAAACTTCTAGGCATGACAATTTTGTTTTATTTTGACTTAAGTTTCACAAGAAAAGGAAAAGAAACAAATCACTTAACACAGTTTCAATTAGAACCACCAAAAATGCTAGAGCAGCTAAGTACCACTTTCTTCCACAATTTACAACCATTAGAGCATCATAAAACACTACAAATAGATCCAAAATCACAAAGCAGGAATCTTATTCGTGGCCTGTGGCTTTTCTGTCCGCCCTCCAACAAACCTCGTGTTCGTTTCTTTACCTTCCTCGAAGGCCGATTCCCCCGGAATCTATAGTCTCTTAAAAGACCCGACCTCCGCCAGAGCCACCCGCGCACCGCGTATCCACGGACTACATGATGCAGATACCGACTTCCAACGGACTACGGCTACGAAATGGCTACTGGTACGGTCCGACCAGCCGAACTAAGATTCACCACTATTACTACCCTCATCGCTCAATTCAATCTCTTCTACTTCAAGTGGTACTTGGCCCTCGGGCATCCGTCTTAATCTATCGTGCGCATACCTACTTGTAAGTACGCTTAGAATTTAGTGCCCCAGATGCACGATAGAATCGTGTGTGTTGTGAACTACTGACCATCTTATGCTACGAGTCAGCACGGGCAGACATTATTTGGTCTTATGGTTGCGTTGAATTTTACGGAAAAGTAAACCTGAACGTACCTCATATGTCCGTGCAATCTCGTCCACAACTCGCCATTGTTTAATTGAGCCATGATGTTTTGTATCTCCTGATCACGCTGTTGCTCCGCTAAAAGCCAATTACCGGTAAGTTCCATTAAATCCACGCGCTTCTTCTGCTCCACCTCTGCTGCCTTGCGACGGGGTAAATGATTGCGAGAGAAAAAGTCAACGTGTGCCATACTCTTACCAGCTCTGTAGACAACGTCGAAATCGAACGCTTGCAGGTAGGCCCACCAACGATGTACTCTCGGCGTCAGATCTATCTTGTCCCGGGATGACTTTAAAGAATTGCAGTCGGTTACTACAACAAATTTCCTTCCATGTAAGTATGAACGGAAGTGCTTTACACCGTTAACCGCGGCCAGCGTTTCCAACTCGTATGACTGGTACCTCGACTCGGCGGGTGTAGTACGCTTGCTGTAATAACCGGCCACACGTTTCTTACCATCTACTATCTGTAAAAGCATCGCTCCATAGCCGTCCATACTCGCGTCCGTATGCAGCTCTGTCGGGTAACGAGGGTCGTATATCATCAACACCGGCTCTGCTGTTAAAATTGAAATCACCTGCTGTCGTATCTCTTCGTGGTTCGCCTTCCATTCGAACGGACATTTACCTGACGACAACCTGTGTAAAGGTGCCATTAACCGCGAAAACTGCCTAAAATAAGAAGCTAGCCCTATAAATTGCCTAAGCTGTGATACCGATTCGGGTGGAGGTAAAGCACTAAGCGACTCGATCATTGTTTGGTCGAATTTCACCTGTTTCCACTTCAAACCCCAGGAACTGTACACGAGTTTTTAAAAATTAACACTTTTTGAGGTTAAGAGTTAACCTGCCTTAGATAAAACCTCCAATACCGTGTTTAATCTCTCTAAACCCTGTTCTTCCGTTTCCGAAATAATCAAAATGTCATCAACGTACATTACAACGTAGCTACGAGTATAAGCCAACTCACCCAAAGCAATCATCAATGCGCGCTAGAAAACCGAAATAGCGTTACGAAGACAAAGATAAAATCTCGCGACCTATCATAATATCACTACGCAAATATTGGTCAGGCAAGACATGAAATAAAATTTCTGTGAGGTACTCGTTAATTTCTATCCTACACAAAATTTGTTTTGTGCTATCGACATTTTTATTGCCTATTCCTACACATTGTCACAACATTGTTAAAACGTTTACCACATAATTTCTTAGCAAAACTTTCTTTAACTAATGAGCACTCATCTCTCGAATCAAAGTGAAATATTATCGACTGACCTTTGTGTGTTAGCGATCCTGAGGGAGGCTTGAACATGCACAGTTCGACTCGGCGCTCAGCTCGGGGCCCGGCGCTCGACGTGGAGGAGGCGGCGGCAGGGGCGGCGCTCCCGCAGCGCGAAACGATGTGACCCGGCTGTCCGCACTTGAAGCAGATGAGGGCTCCTTTCGGTGTCGGCTGCTTTTCCCATCGGTTCATCAACGAGGACATTAGTCGGCTAGCGTAGGCGGCGTAGCTTTCTCCTTCGTTAGGCTTACTGGTATTCCAATGGATAAGCGTAGCTGGGATGGTTTCCGTCGGCACAATCCTCGCCGAAAAAAAGCTCCTTGAACTGCGGCCACGTGATTCCGGAATAGGTTACTTGTGACAGCCATGTTGACGCCGTACCTTTCAAAGCTTTGCTGAGCGCGACGATTAGCTGGCATCCTTCTAGCGGGTTGTCTTGAAGGCACTAAGCCCTACAAGTTTCTTGTGCGTTCTTCTTGTAGAGGTATCTTTCCGAACGCACGGTAGATTCAGTACTGTATCTTCATTGACGTACAAAAGTGTCAGATTATGACCTATTTGAATAAATCTGTTTGAGTTTTTTTTTTGAGTGCACAGGTCAGCGGTCGCACACCAAGATTGAGGGTCCGCTTCTCGCTTATCTGGATCGAACTCGGGCAGGGTCACGTTTTTGCTGGGTCGCGGCGCATTTAGGGCTTGTATTAGCGCACGCATTTGCTCGTTTTGCATTTCGAGTATCATCCGCCACTGTGACATTTCGAGGTTATCACCACGTGTTTTCTCATTTTCTCGATTTGATCCCACTGCTGATGACGGGGGCACCGAATTATTGGTGTTGTCGTCGGACATCCTGCTGGCGTACTGCTGGGTAATCGAGTAAAGAGAGACTGCGAGTGCACGAAACACGTTTATTTCCTAACGATTCTAATTCTGCTTTATTACAACTTTATTAAAACGCAAACGAAACGAGTGACAGTTCCTAGGACGAAGTGTTCACTACGAAGGTCGATCGGTAAGTGAGTGTCGTCTTCGCACCCCTCCATCGAACTAGGCTCTGACGTAGCACGAAGTTAGCCGAACTCCGACGTAGCACGAAGCTAGCCGAGCTCTGACGTTATCGCGACGGTGCTGCCATCGTGCTGCGCTTCGTTTGCCACCAAATTAATTACCGTCTCCGACATATATATTATAGCAAGCTATCACACCGTTGTTTATATTAATATGCAACAATATATATTACGGTATATGTCGTTGACGTCATAGAAATATATATTATAGCTGCGTGTGCGGTCAGTCGAATATTTGTAAGGAAAATATATCGTAATATGCCTTGCTATGATTTATATTAATATATATTATAGCTACGTATGTGACCGGCTTAAAACTTTATCCATAGGAAATAGTTTGTTTTCAGACATACAATCACGAACTTTTTCCTGAAGGGGTAGGTCTCATGTAATAGAGGGCGAGCTTATTGCCATCTGGGCACAATTTCAGACCTTCAGGCAGTTATTGATATACATAATTCCTAATGGATATCCAATATGCCTGACCAGTTGCCTGCCCTCCAGTTTGCCTGACCTGGAGTTTGGACCCGGGACCTCATGATCGGCAGTCAAGCTTGCGCTCACTACGCCACCGAGTCCGTGTTGTTAGAAATATAATGCAAAAACGAAATCTTCTAATTATAAATTTTTAGCTTCCTTTAGGGCACCAGTCATTAAGCTCTAGAAAGAGAGTAGTAGAGTAGTAGATAGAGGTGACAAACTAATTTGGTCATTAAGTTACAGTTAGCAGTAAACAGTCTAAGCCTAGGGCGTAGCAAACCCGTGTTTAAAGTTGTAAAGCTCCTGAAGCGACATCGATTAATTTTCTACAACGTAAGCGTTCTGGATTTGTTGCAAACTTAAGTTTTAAACGCGTTCTTTAAGTTAGTCCACCTTCCACGAAATGTCCCTGACCGATTTCGTTTCGAGATTTACGACGATTGTCCTTGTACTCTTTGCTATCTACAGTATCTTTAAATAAATCTATCTTTAGTCACGAATGTTATATTAAAAATAACTCAGTCAAAAATAATTTGATAACCTACTCCTGTAATATAAAATTATAATAACTAGACTTTAGTGGTATGCCTCTTTTGCGGGGGGCGCCTGTGGAAGTACCACACCTTTGCCAGTTCATCCGCCAAGCATTCCGGGCTGAAGGGCAATGTTACCAGCGAAATTACTGGGCATGACGAGTTTCAACAACTGATATCTCAGGGTAACAGGCGCAATGCAGTGCCACGCAGGATTTTGAAATTTAAAACACTGGGTGGCACTGTGTCCGATATGGGTAATTATGATGCTTAACCATCAGGCACCTGATGGCGCAAGCTCGAATTCCGATCAGGAGGTCCCAGGCTCGTCTCCCAGGTTAGGCAAATTGTTTAATATTGGACTTTTCCTTTGGGAATTATCTCAACAACTGCCTGGAGTCTGGAACTGTACCCGGTAGATGGCAATAGGCTCGCCCCCTACTACATGGGACCAATAACGTACTGGCGAAATGTGGGTGTACCTACTATGGTATGAGTCCTGGGTACACCTTTGCCCGGGAAAAAGGCTTGTGTTATGTTATGTTATTATGATGTAAATTAAGTTCCATAATAAGCGAATTAATATGAAAAGTGTAAAATCAATACGAAATTTCAGCCTAATTGGCTCAGCAAATTTTGCATGAATAGGTTACAAAGTCTCGTATTTACCTCTATTGAATATTGATAGGATGCTGTTTAGCTATTTTACAAATATACCTAATAATATATTTAAATATCCAAAGGTATTTTCTAAAAGTGCTGAAGTTAAAACACGGGTTGAAATGAATGCAGTCGCGTTTAATACATCAACGCTTTCAATCCCACGCTCTCCTATTTCTTTAACATAAGCCTACTTCATTTTATAGGCCGTAAAACCTCGTTGTATGGAAGAAAAAATTCAACTAAAGCGAGGTTTGAACAGATATACATGTAGGCGGAACCCACCGATCATTTATAAATAGATATATTCTCTTTATTATGACACTCCATAACAAGAATCTTAAAACTAAAGAGTAACAGGATTATAAAAGTGTAACAAAAAATTGGCGGTCTTATCGCTAAAATCTATCTCTTCCAGACAACCATGCAGGATAAAGTAGATCACATTTATTTGGTCGGTGTGTGACTGAAATAATGTCGAAATAATGACACAGTTAAAAAACTACAGCTTTTCACCGTTTCTAGAAACAAGCATTTGGATGTATACATATATTTATTCTGACTAACACCTCGTTGTAATTTTGGTCTATCATAGATGTAACAACCACATGACAAGAAAAATCTGTGATTAGAAATTTGTGTTCGTTTTCCTAATTATCGTTGACTTCAGATACCTAATTGGCATCAGAAGAAACTTGGTTGAAAAAATAATAAGATAAATTAACGAATTAATAAAAAAAATTAAGCCGTGGAGTTACAGGCTTTAGAACAGTGCTCCACCCTCTCTACCTGTGGTTGCCGTAAGAGCCGGCTAAGGGTTAACAGATCCAGAGGACGGGCAGCAGCGTCCTCTGCAAAAAAAAACAAAACCATCGAACTGCGCTCGACAATCCGCCTGTCGAGTATTGGCAAAACCCCCCTTTATGGGGGAGGCCTATGTTCAGTATTGGATTACCAATGGCTGAGGTGATGATGATGATGAATAAAAAGATAATATTTATTGTTTCACCTGCAATAGCGGAACAAAGAATAAATCGCCGTTGTTTTGTTTGTGTGTGACCTCTTTGAGTTTTCTAATCTAAAAAGTTTTAATTAATTCGTGGACTTTGTTCTGCTTCCGATTGACTATATTATCTACACATGTTATTTACATTGCAATTTCATACAATACATATACATACAAACATTCACGCCTTTTTCCCGAAGGGGTAGGCAGAGGTTTACCCAGGACTCAGTCCCATAGTAGATACACCCACATTTCGCCAGTATGTTATTGGTCCCATGTAATAGGGGGCGAGCCTATTGCCATCTATCGGGCTCAGTTCCAGACTCCAGGCAGTTATTGAGATAATTCCTAATGGAAAAATCCAATATTTAAACACTGCCTGACCTGGGGATCGAACCCGGGACCTCTCGATTGGCAGTCGAGCATGCGCCCTCTACGCCACCGAGGCAGTTTTAATAAACATATAACATCACGCCTTTTTAGGTTCCGTACCTCAAAAGGAAAAAGGAACCCTTACAGGATCACTTTGTTGTCTGTCTGTCTGTCTGTCAAACTTCTAAGTTAACGCAATCAAAAGTTATGGCCATTTACTGTATATTTCCATACTTTGCGCAAGGAACTAATAGATGCTGTATGTTGTGTAGGCGGATTGTTTTTCGGGATTGGAAGCGTTATGTTCAGGTATCTAAGTATGGAACCCTACACTATGCATACATACATATGCATTAACAATTCTCCAAAATTTATAAGTAGGTTTAATTTTAATTCTGCCTGTCCTCTCCAAAATCTAAATAGGTACTGTTAATTAACAACATAATCTTTAAGCTAAGTGATGGCATTTTTCATATTATTATTAATTTTTTTCGGCAGAGTGTATTTACCAATAGTTAGGGTAGATAGTAAGTAGGTAGCTCTATTCACGCTCATTCGCATTCAAAAACTCGGCAATGCTGGCGTAACTTTACTAAACTTAAATAAAAAATAGTACAAGACTAACTATAGATAGATAGATAGATAGATATAAACTCTTTATTTTTACTACATCAGAAACAAGAATTAGCCTTAAAAATAAAAATATAGCATAAGTATAACAAAAAATTATAATAGTGTAACAATCTTCCAGAAATCTTCCAGACAACCGTGCAGGGAGAGGAGAGTACCGTAAATCACATTTGGTCGGCGGTGTGACAGAAATAATAAATAAATTATATGACGTAATCTTAACAGATTTAATATTATTGGTAGGTACCTAGTTTATAAACATATACCTCTATTTATACTACAATAATACCAATGTATAATAATAAACTTATAAAATATATATATATATATATACATATAGATATATAACTAGCGCACACGAAAATTATTCGCTTTCGAGTCTTATATAGTGTATGGGCTCATCATACAGAGCACTTGAGATCCCACGTTAACCTAACACTTAACATAACTCTACAGATTTCTTTAGCCATGAGTTTGTTAAAATCAATAGTGCCAATAAAGGCGTTGTTCAGAGCACACTGCTCTTTCATTTTTTAACTAAGCGTTCCGGCGTCGCGCACCCGTACTCAACAACAAACAAACAATTAACAATTAATTCTAACTACAGTCAAACCTGGGTAAGTGAGAACTGGATAAGTGAGAAAACTCTATAAGTGAGAGTAATAGCCAGGACCCGTCATTTTAAGCTCCCAAAACCTCTATTAGTGACAAACAGAAACCTTTGTAAGAGAGAGTCGTTTTTCCCTCATGGACCTCCGTAAGTGAGACTGCTACTTATGTATACCTCTATAAGCGACAGTCGAGTTTTATTTATTTATATTATTAAGGAGGAACAATTGACAAAACAAATAACAAATTTAACATCTGTTATTTTATGACTGATTCTGAACTTTCGTGGAACTTCCTACCATTGTTTTTGTATTGTTTTCTCGTCAATATTTTACCTATTCTATTTCGTGGAACTAAATAACGTTTTATTTTATCGCATTCTTTTCGAATTCACACATGTGTGTAAAGTGTAAATAAGTTCTAAATAAAATAAAATTACATACTGCATGAATTTTTGTTTTGTTTTCGTAAGCATCTTGAGACCTACCCTTATAAAGTACTTATATGTCGAAATTTAATGAACGTAACATATACACACTATTAAAAATATATATGTACATAATATATGTTGTGCATATTATGCACATAATTTTATCATATTACTTATTTACTACATTCGTACTTGCTGTGACTTGTTATTGCTACGTACCTCTATAAGAGAGAAACGCTACCCATGTACCTGCATTAGCGAGAAACTCGGGTTAGTGAGAAACCTCTATAAGCGAGAATGAGATTGTGCTCCCTTGAACTCTCGTTTATCCAGGTTTGTATAACTTAACTATAAAATCAATGTATGCAGAGTCTCCAAACAGTCGAGACTCTACATATAGGTAAATGTGACCGAGAAACGATAAACCTGTGTGCCTTTTTATTGTCTTTTTAATGACTCGGTGCTTCGTTATAAGCGAATGTATAAAAGACTTTTTTCATAAAGATGAAAAAAAAAAAATTCGTAAAGTAGCGATTGAAAAGCAAGAAATGCAATGTGAGAAGGATCGCAATTTCTTTGCACAGTCATTTTTAAAGCTGATAGAAGATCATATACCTTTGAAGAAAGACTGTTCAATAGCTTTTATCTTCGCTTTAAACATCGACCTAAATCAAAAGACGTATGGCTTATTTAGGTTGGTCGGTCCTACTAAATGTTGTCGCTGCGACACCCCGTTCACATTAACTTACTTCACTCGCGGCTGAAAAAATAGCGTGAGTATGCACTCATGTATCCGCGTGATTCGTTTTATGCTCGAAAAATCATCCAGTTTCGCAATTTCGCCAGTATGTTGTGGCACTTCAAAAGTGTTTTAATTTCTTTGGGAAGAAAGATAAGTCTCACAGGATACTTTTCACGCCTAATATTGTGAATTTGTGTAAATTTTTAATGATCTTACAATAATTAAAATAGAATAGAATGGAATAGAAAACGTTTTTATTCAGGTAAATAAATAAATAAATAGAGGCAGTTACAGTTTTTGAACTTAAGCTAAATAATAATAAAACTTAGTATTAGATATTAGTAATATCTAATACTAAGTTTTACTGCCAAAAACTTCAAATTATGTACGAGTATAATAACCTGAATATAGTACATGCTCAGCATAAGTCACAGTAGAACTGTGACGCTGGTTTTCGGCATGTACCTTGGGTGATGGCCGGACTATGATCACAGACTACTTGACTATCTTCTACATTAATAATAACTTATGAGATAAGTACTAAATAATATTTAAGATAAAAAATTGATACATAATAAGTGGTAAGTACCCATTATTTTAAAAATACTTACATTATTTTAATAAATAATCTTGATAAACATGCAAAAACATACCATAAATAAATAAAACACATAAGCATATTGTAATAGGGTGAAGAGGAAACAGTGATGAGGTAGGTGGGTAGGAGGAAGACATAATATAAGAATAGGTGAGAACACTTACAGAAATAATAAAGGGATGATGAGACATAAATAAACTATAGAACTTAGCACGCCAACATATTTCACAAATTGAGTGGTATAATAATATTTGTTATCATTGACTTATAATGAAGTAACCCATTTAAATAGTTAATGACACTAAGACAAATGATTGATAAAAAAACAAATCTGATTAAATATTAGGATATTATCTTAAAAGTAAGGTTGGCGTGTACGTGATTACGGCAGAGACTTTTGTAATGCCAAAAGGTGAGCTTTAAATTTATTTTTAAAGCTATAAACACCGTAAAGGTTACGCATCGGCGGAGGAAGATTATTCCAGCATTTCGTGGCAGAGTATCTAAAACTACCACGAAATGCACGTGTACCTAAATAATAGTGTGTGTATATAATATAGAATGTTATCTCCTAAGAAGTTTAAATCCCAAGTTTTTCAATTGCAATGTAGATGCCCACCCGTCTACCTCCCCATAAATCTGTCACTGACTTTTTTAAAGCCTTTCCACTACTTCTACACCTGGTAAATTATTCGCATCAGCAAAATCGAATCCGTTACTTTGCTGAAGCCAAACAGACGCAGTGCTTGTTTACCTCGAGAAAGCAAAGCACGAAAAATAGTCCACTACCTACCCAACTGTTTATTTATTTTGTATTTTCGAAGTTCGTTTTTGTAATCAGGTGTATTGAGAATCAAGAGGAACACAGAACGGGTGGGTCTGATTTACATTCCAATTTAGTTTTGCATTCAAACCGTTTTTTCGGTTGTCGATTGTGCTATTCCAATCTGTACAACAGCGGGAAATAAAACAGCTATTGGAAAAAACTAGTGTTAATAGTGCTGGCAATTGAAATAGATAAATCTTCTTTTGTTTTGATTAAAAATTTAAAAAAATATTATAAAATTGAATATGGTTTAGGTATTTTACAAAAGCTAGGTAACTAAACTAACTAGCTCTATCGCTAAACTAGTCTGTTTCTGAATTATGGCAATGCCAAGGGTGTGCTGAGATTAGTGCCGCTTTTATGCCTCAGTACCGTAAACACGCGATTTGCTTCTTCCTTCATTATGCGGACGGCTAAGGAGTGGAACTCTCTGCCGAGGTCGGTATTTCCGGAATGCTATAATCTGAAAATCTTTAAGGCCAAAGTGAACACACACCTTCTAGGCAAACGTGTACCATCTTAGGCCCCATCTTCGCTTATATTTCGCTTCGAATTCGCTTACAATAAAAAAAAATTAAAAAAAAAAACACATCCCTCTTGTGCCTCTCACACGTACTAAATCTATATAATAATAATAATATAGGACAACTTCCACACACGATCATCTGATCCCAAGCTAGGCTAGAAGTCTGTACTATGGTAACCAGATGACTGATATACATACTTATATGTCAGCTTATAACACCCAGACGCAGATCAAAGAGACATGCTCATGCACACAAATGTTTGACCTGGCCGGGGATCGAACCCAGAGCCTGCAGCATAGAAAGCAGAGTTACTACTACCATCTGAGCCATCGACGCAGTCTATATAACTTCCTAGGTCCTAGGTAAAATCGCGGAACGCCGATTTCCGTGCTCAATGTAATGGATCCTAATATGTTATTCTAGGGACTAATAACTGTCTGCATACATACGCACATACTAAATTTCAGCACACACATCCAAACTTTGGCATAATTTATAAGATTATAATAATATTACATACACATACATACATACAGTCACGCCTTGTTCCCGGTGGGGTAGGCAGAGACTATTTCCCTCCACTTGCTACGATCCTGACATACAACTTTCGCTTCGTTCACTTTCATGACATTTTTCATACATGCTCGTCGGTTGAAGGTACTTTTGACTTGGCCTTTCCTAAGAACAACGTCAACTTGGTCATGAAAAGTACGCCTAGGTCGACCGGTAGATAATAATGTTGGTCTATGGTAATAATGTATTATTAGTTACTATTCGGCACTCGGTGACATGACTGCCTCGGTGGCGTAGAGGGCGCATGCTTGACCGCCAATCAAGAGGTCCCAGGTTCGATCCCCAGGTCAGGCAAAGATTTTTCCATTAGGAATTATCTCAATAACTGCCTGGAGTCTGAAACTGTGGCCGGTAGATGGCAATAGGCTCGCCCCCTATTACATGGGACCAATAACATACTGGCGAAATGTGGGTGTATCTACTATGGGACTGAGTCCTGGGTACACCTCTGCCTACCCCTTCGGGAAAAAAGGCGTGAATGTATGTTTTATGTATGTTTACTATTCGGCACGCGTATAGGTGGCTATGTCGCATGCGAGCCAACTGTCTTTGTACTTCCTTAAACTTACAATTTATAAAAAATATGTACCAGGCTATCATAACTAATCAACAAGTACCTACCTATTTTTTATTAGTATGCCCAGTATATCATTAGTGCTGACGAAGGAGTTGGGGACCAGCGGGAAACCCGTAGCATGACCACTTCTCACCCTCAGACTAATCGAGGCTATCTGTTCCGGTTTACGAAGACGTCCCGCAGAATTATTAGATACCGACTGATAACTTACTTCCGGTCGCATTCGTATTAAGCCACCATAACTTTTCTTTTCTCAGAAAAAATACTTGCGACGATATTAGTAAGATCTAAACTATAGGTAATAAATAATGTATCGCACTTCACAAAAGTGTCTCATTATAAGTTATGTTTACAGTTTTTGTAGTTTCAAAGGAGGTTACTTGTTATAAAGTTTAACATTGTTATAGCAGACGACGTATCAGCTCGGGATATACGAGTTAAGGGTGGGGCACACGAGATGAGGAGGTAACGATCCGACGCGAAAAGTTGAGAGAATAGAAATAAAGTGGGTAATATACTATCAAAGAATCCACTTAACTTTGCGCTCGGTATCGCTATCGAGTTTCCAAGAAGTCTCGGTAGTTTGTCTCCCATTTAAATAAGGAGATTCTACGAAGTACTCATCGGCATCTTATAATAATTGAAACATATTATAGTATCTGAAATATTTGTTAAATAACAGATAATATTAATTGTAACGATCTTATAGCTAAATATAGTTAAATTACCACTTACAAAGAAATGGTACATACTGTACTCTAGTAACTATCTTATCACTCTGAAGGTTTTTGCTCGTGCAAATTTCTAATTCTTCGCATAATCAAAACGACGCGACGCGACGTTTGTCAATAAGGTGGTTGGGCCGACATCATTTTCCAAACAAATTTTCAGGAACATATGACGTTGATAGAAGAGATGTAATTTCTAAATAGTGTTTTATTCGAACTAACAAATTATAAAGTAGCCAGTTTTACTACAAAAGATACGTTTTTTTATCAGGAAAAAGATATTTAAATTCTTTCGTTGAGGATTCCATAATTCCGATAAATACCTATTTGCAGTTATAAAACGTATCTTTTGTAGTATAAATGATAATGTATAAATGCCACTTCATAATAAGTCGTTACTTAAAAATAAAACAATAATGAAGAAATGATATATTATAATCTATCATCGTCATTGGTTCCTCAGATTGTACGGGAAATGATGTCGGCCTAACCACCGTAAACCACCGTCTTTCAAGTGTATATTTTCTATATATGCATGGTTATCTGCAAGAGATCACTCTGAGCGATAAGGCCTGTTACAAACATAACTTTTTAACATTGTACGGAGATTTAAGATTTATAATATTAGTATTTTTATCATTAAGTATCTACAACGCTAAGGCTAACCAAATACTTAGTTAAGCGTGTATATGCGGCTTAGAGCTAACTGATCAACCATGTCCGAAGCTTCGCGCTTCGATTCCTTCAATGGTCGTGCTATATACACCTACCTTTACATTAACGAAGTTACGCTTTTGTTATATTCCTATTGGAATTTACCTGTAAGTTATACATGGTTACTAGTTATCAGTCCGCATTCACTTAAAGAGCGTAGCCTAGCTACGAAAAGTTTGTCACAATGATATTATGTGTTTCCCTGTTTTCTCTGAATATACTTAATTAACCCATCATTTCATTAATATCCTGATAATTTTATAGTGAAGTAAACAATGTTCCGACACATTAGTTTTTCTTCAAAACTCTCGTTTTTCATGGTGAACTTCTAAAAATCCCAGTTTTACTCACGTGATTAGGGGTTTTACTACAAAAAAATTAAAACTTATAGATGTAGATGTAGATGTAGATTTTTATTGATAAAAAGTAATTTTACATGTCAATGATCTTAATAATAAAAATACAATAAAAAATTATGAGAACATAAACAAATATAAATGACGGAGACAAAGTTTACATCATTTTCAAAATATCAAGATATAATATATCAAATTAGTTCACAAAATTCAGAGAACACAGGGGAATACCAAACATCGATTTGGTAACTTTTCCATTCATTAGATCGTGTAACTACTTAGTGGTCCCCTTTGTCCCCCTGTTAATACACAGGATTTGGAACAATAGAGCCAATACTGCAATAGCGAAATGAAATCAGCTCAGTTTAATAGAAAAAGGTCCTTGACCTTGGAAAAAATATAGGTATACGGAAAGCTGATATTTTATGCGCGATTTCAGAGTTGGCTCCATATAGAAAGTTGTACCAGATCAGCACAATGACATGACACCTTTGTTGTCCCTCATACAAAAGATAAGGAAATACCGGTCAGTCCAACTTAGAATACCTATACCAAATCTGAGCCTTAAAATATTAGGTGCACACTGTGGAATGATCTCCATGCTGCGGTCTTTCCGTTGAGCTACAATATGGGGCTCTTCAAAAGGAGAGTGAATAGAGTCGGCAACATACTGACAATACCCCTGGTGTTGCAGGTATCCATAGGAGACGGTAACCGCTCACTATCAGGCGGCCCGTCAATTTGTTTGCTATCTATGGCATAAAAAACAAATGCCATACAATTGCATATTTTTTTTGTTGTTAAGACCTAAAATAATGCAACAACATACTCACAAGTTCAAGCCTAAAAACAATGTTTAAAGTAGTATGCACGCAGTTACCCAAATGGCGGGTAAACTAGTCATTAAGATAGATAGATAGATAGATAGGTAATACTTTATTGTACACCACACTTAAAAAACCAACACAAAGGAAAACTATACTTAAATGTACAAGCGGCGGTCTTTTCATTATAGTATACAAATTTCATTGTAGTCGTTGGTCTGGAGTTTGTTAGTGAACCAACATTTGGCGCATTGAACAGTGATCGTGTTGCTTACTTCATTGGATAAAATCAGTAACACTGTATGTAAACGTCGTGTAAGAGATATGCTCCCGAAGACCGAATGTGCACTAATAAACTACCTACACGTAATTGGTAAGATAAGGATTACGATATTTGCTTTATAGTATATACCCAACTTGGGTCAGGAACTTGATATTTTGGATTGTTCCACCCTGCCCCACAAAGCCGCCCCACTGGTGGGGCAAAGTAAAGTAAGTGCTAAAGTGCAGGGTGGAACAATCAGATATTTTGTTAACCTGCTTTTTAGGTACGGGATATAAAATATTGGGTCAATATATTACAATACTATATTATACTAGTATAAGTATAACGGCTTCGCCCGCTCGCAACTTAGAAATATGGGAGCTTTATAACAAAAATTTAACACCATTATTGGGCCTCCTAGAAAGTGAATTTTCATAAATACTTTCTTAGTACACGTTCAGATAACGAAAAGAACCTATATTTCAAGTTTCAAGTCTCTAGGCTCAGTGGCTTGGGCTCGGCGCTGCATGTCAGTCAGTGAGTCGTTTAGTTTTTTATAAGATATAGTGATTATACTAGCTATGCCCTGCGGTTTCACCCGCATAGTCACAAACTTCCACTCCATCTACTCGTTTAAAGAATGATTTCTAGGATAAAAACTATCCTATGTCCTTTCCGGGACTCAAACTACGAGTATCTCTATACTTTTCATCTAAATCGGCTTAGCAGTGAAGAGGTAACTGACAGACAGATAGTGTATCTACTATCGTATTTATACTATTAGTATTGATACTAAACTCCTCATTTCTGATTCGATATCGCAGAGAAATCCCAATTGCATGTAATATTGAAGAATTTAATTAGTTTTGGAAACAGACACGAGTTTTGCTGTGTAGTGTGTAGGCGACTTCAAGTGTCACAATGACCAGCCCAACATTTCCGGAATTGGGCCGACGTCCGGCATCCATGCAATATCTTCCGAAAGTTAGAGTCGTAATCGCAATATCGTACGTATTGCCAATAACGATCAGAATAAATAAGGAACTATGCCCAGTCAGTATCAGACAATTTGGTTTAATCTCTGCTCTCGACATGCTCATTTTAAGCATACTTGTATGGTTAGTGGTCTGACTGGTTAGCCGTATTAGATTTATTGTTGTGGAAAATCAGCTTTAATTAACAGCTTTTAATAAATCAAATGCTTTGAATAACCACAGCGGACTCACGCAGCTCATGTTGGATTAGTAGTAATAATCACTATATTAATATTATAAAATCCTAAATGAATCAGCAGAGCCCAAACCACTGATCCTAGAGACTTGAAATTTGGAATGTACGTTCTTTTCGTTTTCTGGACGTGCGCTAAGAAAGGATTTTTGAAAATTCACATTGTAAGAGGTCCAAAAAGGGCGTCAAAGTTTTGATATATGACTCCCATATTTCACAACACTAGTGAACCTAGAAATTAATAATGAAATAATGTCTGTAGGAACAGAAAAATTGAAATTTAGTCATTAACAATTCTACACAAAAACAATGCGTTCTCTACTTTACTACTTGTGTCTACTTCTACTTCTACCAACAACAACTCATGTTTGGTAATGGTTCGAATAAGATGTTATCATATTATTATATTGATTATGTTCCTACTAATATTATAAATCTCAAATTCCAGTACAATGTAAAATCTTACGTTTTTAATAGGTGAACAAAACGCTTGCGAGTTCTAACTCAACTCCAGCGCCATTTTGCGCGGTTTTGTTTAGATTGGTGGATGGATGGATGTTTGTTACTCTTTCACGCTAAAACTACTGAACAGATTAGGCTAACATTTAGGTATGCAGGTATCTTAGACCCTGGAATAACACATAGGATTTTTTTTTTCAGATATACACACGGGAACGATGTCTACGCGATCGATCGTCGATTGTTATTGGATTTTCCATTAGAAATTTCCTCGATGAAAACTTGGCAGTTCCCGGTAGATGGCAATAGGCTCGCCCGCTATTACATGGGACCAATAACACACTGGGAAAATGTGGGTGTAACTAAAATGAGACTGGATCCTGGGAATACCTCTGTTTACCCCTTTAGGAAAAAGGCATGATGTTATGTTACAAATAATTAATTACCATTCAACATACAATTCTGGTCCGCGGTAGAATGTAGGTAACGATAGGTAACACAATATGTTTATTGTTTGATAACTTAAACGAAGCAGAAATACAATTTTATATAGTAAACATAACAAATAATTTCGTTAATGAGCAAATAACGGAACGTTGGCAAACACTGAAAGAGGAAAACCAATAGGAACGTAGGTACTCTAAAGGTAGAAGTACAGATATTGACACACCACTAGCGCGTCCCGATTCCACCCGGTCGATGTAAATTCAAAACTAGGTATGTAGTGGGGATCACTGCCTTTCCTATGCGCACATGCCATTAAATTGTACTCTATTTGTCAAAGTTTTAACATAAACTTATTACTGGGCTTGACAAGTTTCGACAACAAATATCTCTAATATCTCTGGGTGACAGGCGCAGTGCAGTACCACGCAGAATTTTGAATTTTAAAACACTGAGTGGCACTGTGCCTGATATTATGGGCAATCATGATGCTTACCATCAGGCACCTGATGCGCGTCGTTTCACTCACTATCATAAAAAAACTTAACATCTTAGGGTCGGCAACATACTGGCAATATCCACGGTGTTAAGTCTAAAGCGATAGAACCTTAAAATAATGATAGAGACTATAACAGGTCACTGTCCCTTAAACAAACACTTATTCACTGTAAACGCCACAGATAGTCCTCCTTGAACGAATTAACCACTGGACGCGCCTTCATTCCGTTCTCGCCTAATACCCCGCAGGTTCATACCATGAAACATCGGACATCGTTTTAGTTTTACTGTCACAGTCGTTCGTACACCATCGGGAAGAAAACATATTAAAAAAAATGACGAAATGTGCAGTTAAATGGTGTAAAAGTTATAGTGGTCGAGCAACTAATGTTTCTTTTCACTAGTAAGTTTAATTTTTCTGTGTTAATACAGCTATTTTTATCAAAAATTAATATTAATTGAAAAATATATCCAACATAATCCGACTATATTTAATAAACGGTCATGAAGTATTATATACCACGAACAAAAAACACCTATCTAAATTACCTGGATTATTTACGTCAAAGTCAAATTTACTAGGGCTTGACTATGTTTTTAGGTAGGTATAATAATATCGATAAAAATAAATGACATTTACGAATTCAGTATCACTTTGCATCAATAACTTTATACCTATAAAGTAAACCAATAGTTTTGTAACTACTTTAGATAATAAAAAAAAAGAAATATTAATATGTTACCAATTTTATAAAAACAACCCTTTTGCTTTTGCTTGAAAGCAAGTATCAAAACTACATAAACTACTTTTCCGAGCGTAAAAATAATGAGTTTCAAATCTCATTTCTTTAAACTATTATTAGTCGATCTGTAAGTATGCATATTTTGTATCATATTCATTCCATTTATCTTAATAGTGCGAGTGATATAGGGTGCTCAATTTTCAAATTTCGTCCTTGAAAAAAGAAATAGAGGGAAAATTAAAAAGTTAAGTTTATTAAATAGGACATAATTATTATCAATGGCTAGAGTTTATTTTGCTGATTCAAAAATATATCACACTGCTATGAAATATTTAGTAGTTTACTAGGTAGAACTGATATTTTTTGAAATTTTAATTACACCCTCATCATGCCTACTTACGAGTACGAGTAGGGCCAAGGAACGGCGCGCGCGGCGCGGCGAGACACAGTTTGTTTATAAAACCTATGTTTACTTTGTAAACTTGGTTTATCTTATAGGTGGAGCAGCCAAAAATTAGTTCGATGAAAACTAATATTCAACCGCTCGTTTAGCGGGGGGCGAGTTATGTGCTCGAAAGCCTTATAGCGGTATAATTTTTAAGTGGACTGTATTTTTGTATTCGCTAGGTCCCTGGTTACAAGAATCAAGATCATTACATGGCATATCAAGTCGAAAAGAACAATAATTAGGTAATGGAAAGAGGAAAAAGTCCACGCACCTTTTGTCGACCGGGAACTTCTCAGCTCCTGCCGCGCGGCGGAGATTCACTTCAATCCAAACACTCAACTCTCAACACTTCCGAAGACAGGGTTCACAGCACAGAAGATAATTCACGTACTCGCGGTATTTCCAAGTGAAATTAGGTCACCGGGAACGCGGAATAACGATGGCGTGTTGACCATACAAGTTTTTCGTATGCACTATTCTTGCATTATCACAGCAAGATGACGCGGTGGTGGCGACAGGATTAGGTGGGGGAAAGGGATAGAATATCGCTCAATTAGCCTTAATTACCATGCAAAAGAAAGTGATAGCTAATGAACGAGAGAAATATGCGAACAGATAATATCTGCATTAAATAAAATATCTGGCGGTAACATCTCCCCCGGCCTTAAAGGGTCGCCTTTAAGAAAATAATATTGTACTTAATACATACAATAAATGCGGGATAATATAATATGCTATGCGGGAATAAAAATTGCGGTAATATAATTGCGGCATAAATATAACGCGGATATATAAGTTGCGGTATTATAATGCGGATATAACATAATACTTAAACTAAGTAGATTAAACTTAAGTAAGTTATTGATTAGGTAGGGGACATAATTTAACTACTGGACGAAGGTAGCTCCCCTTTGAAGTTCTTACTGAAACAACTCGAGCAGCGCCGTCTTTCGACGGGTAAACCTTCTCTACAATACCCAATGGCCAAGCAAAAGGCGGAGCATTGTCAGTCTTGACAATGACTACCGTTCCCTCCTGTATGGGAACAGAAGGAACATTCCACTTAGCTCGCGTTTGTAGCTGGTGCAAATATTCTGCACGCCAACGCTTCCAAAACGACTGCACTATACTATCTATTAAGTTATGTCGCTGAAGCAAATCTTTCGGTCTAACTTCAGGCGCGGGAATAGATGAAAGAGGCACGGTATGTAGAAAGTGGGCCGGTGTAAGAGCTGAAGGCTCTGCGGGATCACTACTCATGGTCGTCAGTGGGCGCGAATTAATTAGCGCTTCTATCTGCGTGAGAATAGTAAGCAGCTCTTCGTACGATACGATTTGCTGTCCTATTACCTTAAACAAATGCATTTTAATAATCTTCACCATACTTTCCCAACAACCTCCCCAGTGAGGAGAAGCGGGTGGAATGAATTTCCAATTTATACGATTTTCGGCAAACTCTTCTTCTAGGTGGGGGCGTAAATCATCTAAGAATTTATACAAATCGCGGAGATACGAATTTGCTCCGACAAAGCAAGTCCCATTATCAGAGTACATGCATTCAATCGGACCACGCCTAGAAAGAAAGCGTTTGAACGCATTGAGGTAACTGGAAGTACTCAAATCCGTTGCAATTTCGATGTGAGTCGCGCGTGTAGTGAGACACGTAAAGATGCATAGCCATGCTTTACGGCTCTTAACTCCTCTGCCACGAAAGGGTGTATACTGCAGAGGACCTGCGTAATCGCATCCGACATGCGTAAACGCCTTATTGACTTGGTTGACGCGGTGACTGGGTAAATCAGCCATAAGTGGAAATAACGGACGCGGCTTAGATTTAAAGCACACGTTGCATTTATGAATACGATAACGTATAATGCGTCTTGCAGCCAAGATCCAGAATCTGTGTCTTAATAAAGACATCAGAAGCTCTGGCCCAGCATGCAAGTGCTTTCGGTGATAGTGATCAACTATCAAATCAACCACGTGATCGCGGCGCGGTAGAATACAAGGATGCTTAAGTGTGTATTCCTCAGTGGAATTCGACAAGCGACCTCCGACACGGATGAGACCGTCACTGTCGAGAAAAGGCCTAAGCTTGTTGATAGCGGGTGAACAAGTTTCATTTTTAATTAAATTAGATTTATCGTGCGAGAAATAAACATCTTGCACGGCGCGTATTAATTTATTTTCAGCAAACTCTACGTCTGCGGCGGTTATAGAATTACCACGTGGTAATATTTTCATAAAGCGGTAAACATAAACAATTGCGCGTAACAATTTAGGATACGACGAAAACCGTTGCGCGAGCGCGTAAAGTGATGAGTCCTCTGGACTCGTCGTAACGTGCACCTGAACCCGTTGCTCAGGCGCATCAGCGTATTCATTATCATTTAGTTTATGTATGGGCCATTCACTTGGATCGCGTGTGATCCAAGGAGGTCCAGTAAGCCACAAGGGGTGGCCGACTAACTTACCCGGGGTAAGACCACGAGATAAGCAGTCCGCGGGATTTTCAGAGCCAGAAACATGGAAGAATCTGTTCGCGGGAATGTTGTCTGTCACTTTTACGACTCGATTGGCGACGAACGTCTGCCAACGATGCGGGGACGCATTAATCCAACAAAGAGCGACTTTAGAGTCACTGAAAGCGAACACATTATTAATGGGGTATCTAGGGGATATGATATCTATGACCTTGCGAAGTAGTTGCGACAACAAGACCGCCGCGCAAAGTTCCAATCGCGCAATGGATACAACCTTTACAGGTGAGACTTTGGACTTTGCGCACACTAGTTGCACAGAGTACGTGGAACCTACACGGACTTGCAGATAAACCACACCACCGTATGCGCGTTCACTCGAATCTGCGAAACCTATGATGTTGACGTCGCAATCCTCTACAATACCTAGATGACGTGGAATGGACAATTTGTTGAGCAAGGGAAGTTCCTTACAAAACTGCATCCAGTCGCTGACGATATGAGAGGGGGGATCGGCATCCCAGTCCCACTTTGACAACCAAAGCTCTTTAATTAGAAGCTTGGCGTACAAAATGGCCGGAGCCACAAAGCCCATTATGTCCCACAGCCTAGCGATCGCAGACAATATCGTGCGCTTAGTGCACTTATCGTCAGGAGCGTCGACTACAAAACGGAAACTATCGCATGATCTATCCCAATACAGACCCAAAATTTTATGCGGAATAGAGTCGTCGAACGACTTATCGTGAGACTCTTTGTGCGTATCTGGTATGTGAGCCAGTACGGCATCAGAATTACTCGTCCACTTGACAAGATCAAATTGACCCATTTTGAAAAGTTGGATCAGCTCATCACTAAGCGTAATGGCTTGCGGTTTATTCATGACAGAGACAACAATATCGTCCATGTAAAGACATGACGAAGCAGCAGCAGCTGCAGCGGGAAACTTATCGCCTTCATCAGCGATCAGCTGATGAACAACGCGTAATGCGTGAAATGGACTCGACTTAAGTCCGAAACAGACGCGGTTAAACTCGTATACAGTGACTGGATCCTCCGTACTGAAACGATATAAAATTCTTTGAAACCTACGATCAGGTTCACGTACTCCAATTTGGAGAAACATCTGACGACAATCAGCAGACAGCGTAATTTCAAACAGGCGGTAGTGTATAAGGATGCTAAACAAGTCACCTTGTAAATTAGCACCTGCGTGGAGAAGATCATTAAGCGAGTGACCAGACGAAGACTTACAACTGGCGTCCAATACGCAGCGTAGTTTGGTCGAGGTTTTGTCTTCTCGGACCACACCGTGGTGTGGAATAGTATATGAAGGTCGGGTGACGTCATCAGTGTCCGTGTCAATGGGGCTTATGTAGCCCTTGTTTATATAATCATGTACTACGTCATTATAAGCGGCGCGGATTTTTAACGATGCGTCTAGCTTTCGTTCTAAACATTTAAGTCGCCTAAGGGCGGCGGAGTAGGAATCTCCTAACAAATTAACGTCATCACGAAACGGTAATGCGACGACGTACCTACCACTATCATCACGAGTGGTGGTAGCGCGGAAAAACTGTTCGCACTCAAACTCATCGGGACTTTGAGTGGGCGGCGCGGTTATCTCTTCAAGTTCCCAAAAGCGCTTGAAGAGTGTGTCCATCGATTCATGGACAACGGAACAACAAACAGTCGATAGACTATTGTGAACGATCTGTGACGTAGGCGCGGAGCCCATAATCACGAAACCTAACACAGTCTGAATCGCGGGCGGTACATTAATATATTTGCTATGTACTACTCCGGGGAGCAATAGATGCGAAAAGGCCTCTGCTCCGACCAAACAGTCGACAGGTCCAGGAGTAGCGAAATCATTGTCGGCGAGCGGCAATGAGTCGAGGTGTGTGAACGCAGCCTTATCAACTGTCGCCGACGGCAGGTTATCACTTATGCGGTCGATTACGAGCGAGTCAAGGTCAAGATTAATATTTGTATTAAATCTCGAGTTTATTTTAAAATTAACTGAACCCCTAACTTGCTTCTCCGAACCCCCAATCCCTCTAACACGTATATGAGAAGGCGTCATACAATTTAATAATCCGAGGCGCTCACAACATTCATAAGTTATGAAATTACTTTGGGATGCACTATCAAGTAAACATCTAATAACCTGAGGTTTATTATTACCATCATAAACTATCACTTGTGCTGTGGCAAGTAACACCGTTGCATAAGTAGTTGCTCGTGGCTGGTTATCAGTGGATGACTCAGTGCGCGCGGCAAGCGAAGCGGCAATGGATGTCGTGCAAAGCGATAGATCTCTGCGCTGCACTGACTCACGCGGCTCGCTGATAAGCGCGGGCGCCCTCGGCGCGGTGGTTGTATGCGCGACGGTAGGTGTCGCGGGTTCGATTCGCGGTTTATTATTGTTGAAATGTAACATAGAATGATGTCGCTGGGAACATACGCGACATTTCAATTTAGATAAACAATTTAAAGTTTTATGCGTGCGGCTGGTGCAGTTCACACAGCCGTTATTATTTTTAATAAACTTAAACCGTTCAGTAGGTGAAAGCTTTTCGAACGCGGTACATTTATAGTAATGGTCATGAGGCGCATAATTGCACAGTGAACATTTGTTATTATCAGAGGCCGAACATGTAACGTATGACTGTGGATTGGGCGGGCGGTTAGTCCTAGCAGAAGGCTTAGGACTAGACTTTGTACCTACAGCTACAGAAGGTTGCGTGCTCTCAAAGATCCTACACTGTTTTTTAATAAACTCAATAAAGCTGTCGAGTTTAGGTAACCCTTTATCGCGAGAATACATTTCAAAAGCACGTATAGTATCTACATCAAATTTCTTCGTAGCTATATGTAACAATACAAAATCCAACAGATCATCGATTTTTAATGCTTTGAGTGAGCTTATTGCGACAACAAACTTATCGATAAATAACCGGAAGTTAGCCGTAGACGGAGAACCATTTAATTTAAGGTTGAAGGCCTCATCTAAGTAGGTAGAACCTAATACACGGACATCTTGGTATTTATCGAGAAGAGCCCGATAAATAACTTCATAATTCTCGGCACTTGGAATTATACCAGCAAATGATGACTGGGCGGTAGGTGACAATTTACCTATTAAATAATACAATTTATCGGCGTTTGTCAACGATGCGTTTTTGTGCACTGTGCCATGGAAACTAGCGTAGAATAATGGCCAGTTTTTTATGTCACCATCAAAGGATACCAGTTCGATATTTGGAAGCCTAGGCCTAGTTTTGGCGGGCGAAGTGGAATGCTCCGAGGAGTGCGCGGGCGCGGGTGAAGGTTTCAACTTCGACATGATCTGCTTGATATAACAATATAGATCTTCGAACGCGGCATAACTCTGATACGAAGGAGAAGCTTCGGGATCGAGCTCAAGGAGTGTTTCATTGTATTTATCGAGTATTTCGTGAAAACTAGCGCGTATATTATCTATAGTTAAACAAGAACTCAGAAATATCTCCTGAGTTTCTCCCGAAACATCAACAACAGCACTCTTGGCCTGTTTATAAACAGCATTAATACGTTCAAAAAGAGCATTTCGCTTAGCTTCCAGAATCGATAATCGCGGGGCAGTTACCGTCGTCTCGCGTGGCATTATTGAAATAATTTATAAGCTACAATAACAAGTGTAACTGGCGCGGTGAGTGCCTATGCGAGACGATCATAGGTAGATAGCGTAACTTATTGAATAAAACGGGAATGTTAGATAAGTAGTTATACCTAACTTAATTAATAACAGTCGCGGTAAAGTATATAGGATACTATAATATATTATGGGCGCGGTAATAATTATGTTATAAATGAGTACGTAAATAATAATAATTATATAAGGTATACTATAATTATGTATATAATATATACCTAACACCTATAAATGTATATGCCTAAGGGGCGGGAACAATAAATATATTATAAAATATTATAATCTCCAAAGGCGAACACTTATAAGGGCGTGGCGATGTTGAACACTTTTGAGAAGTTGAATGAGGGTAGTCTTCGCAACATAGATTGTTACGAGGCGTATTTTACTTACAAAATGGTGAATCTCGAATATAATATCGAAAAATGATATGAAATTAATGAAATTTGATATGAGTAATCCAATAATATGGATCGAAATAACGATCCAGTGAGAAGGAACCAAAAAAAATGGAGCAGCCAAAAATTAGTTCGATGAAAACTAATATTCAACCGCTCGTTTAGCGGGGGGCGAGTTATGTGCTCGAAAGCCTTATAGCGGTATAATTTTTAAGTGGACTGTATTTTTGTATTCGCTAGGTCCCTGGTTACAAGAATCAAGATCATTACATGGCATATCAAGTCGAAAAGAACAATAATTAGGTAATGGAAAGAGGAAAAAGTCCACGCACCTTTTGTCGACCGGGAACTTCTCAGCTCCTGCCGCGCGGCGGAGATTCACTTCAATCCAAACACTCAACTCTCAACACTTCCGAAGACAGGGTTCACAGCACAGAAGATAATTCACGTACTCGCGGTATTTCCAAGTGAAATTAGGTCACCGGGAACGCGGAATAACGATGGCGTGTTGACCATACAAGTTTTTCGTATGCACTATTCTTGCATTATCACAGCAAGATGACGCGGTGGTGGCGACAGGATTAGGTGGGGGAAAGGGATAGAATATCGCTCAATTAGCCTTAATTACCATGCAAAAGAAAGTGATAGCTAATGAACGAGAGAAATATGCGAACAGATAATATCTGCATTAAATAAAATATCTGGCGGTAACAATAGGTAAAACGTACATAATGTTTAATGCTAAGTATCGCTTGTGTTCTTAATATAACTAAAAAGTGTGGAATAAATTAAATTATTAAAAAAAAATTTAATCTGCTGCTTCATAAAAATATTAACTAAGAGGCAAAATCAAGCCTTCTGAATGGCGGGGATAAGCTTATCAGCAACTTAATAGTAGCACTAAATAGTAATTGTATCTGCGTCTGACAAGCTATCATCTGGTTTCATCAACAGCTCGGCCATTCCATATAAAAAAAACCGTATTTTCAAAATCGTATTTGAATATTTAGACTATCATAAACTCGTTATTCTTTCATTCGTCCTCGATAGCAATTTATCGACTATGTCAAGCACTAGTGTAGATGACATAATTTTACGGGTACTTCTCGTTGTCCACACCTTTTTGGTCATCACTAGGATTTTTTTCTAGGTCACCAATGGAGGCAAGTAGGACAAAATAAAAAAATATTTTTAGAATAGGTACTTTTCTCAAATCACATAATATTATAGGTCTAAAATCATAATATTATTATAACGTCATTAATTGCATCATTATAATATTTTGTCAAGTATATATGTTACGGTAAATGTGTTTTATTGAAAATTATTAATAATTATCTCACGATTTGATAAATGTATACATATCATGTAACATAAATGTATGTATACAATGAAATGTGTCACTTTTAACGGTTATTATTAATGTTTATTGAATTATCAATAATTATTAAAAGAAATAAATTAAAGGAATAGAAAGTCGAATAGAGTGACAAAACCGACACAGAGAACCCCGACTGCACGTGGTCTTGTGATTCACAATTATTAATAATGAGATTAATTTCTTACTTTTATCACGACTCTCGCTAAATGAGTGGATGCACCAGCAGGCCGGCTAGTATTATTTTCTATGGCTAGCGTAAATTGCTTACAATTATTGTAACGGTAGCTGGAATGTCAACATTTATATAAGGTGAGGGTTGAATTGAGGATGTAAGAATCTGGGGGTACAAGGAGATGGGGATCAGATGGGAAGTACCCAATTTTTCACTCTGTCATTTTATAGCAATTGTCAGTGGTTTTGCTCTTAGACAGTGACAGTGCTACATGCGAGAATAGTGCAACAATATATTACACAAAGGTAAATCTTTGTGTGCGCGCAGTCATGGATACGAATATTACGGTAGTGTGTGTATATCTTCGTAAAAGTTAGCAATGTGTGAAATCCTCCTCCCCCCGCAGAAATCGGTTGAACGTGATTTCATACTTCATTATGTACGTTTCGCGTCCAGTGGTTAAATCGTCCTAGTAGTCCTCTATGCAGAGGCTGTTTCATGGCGGAAGAAACGGTATTGCCCACGTAGTCCTGGAATGCGAAGCCTGCGAAGTTCCAAGGAATCTTCTGAGCTTCTGAGCGGAGTTAGGCTGGCTAGATTAACCAGGACTTCACGTACAACGGACCAGATATAGAGTCTAAGTGCGGAAAAGGAGTCCACTTTACATTACATTACATTACCCACGGTATTGCAGATATCCATATGCGGCGGTAACCGCTCACCGTTAGGCGGCCCATCTGCTTGATTGCCACCTATGGTATAAAACAAAAATACATATTCTCGAAGGAGTTGCCAGGTTTTACCCAGGACCGTAACCCACACCCACAGTTCGCCAGTATGTTTTAATATACACGGTTCCAGGCTCAAAACTGTCAGTAGGATAATTCCAAAAAGAAAATCTAATTACACTTTTCACCTGTCCTGGGAATCGAACCCGTGCCCTCATGATCAGCAGTAGAGCTTGCGACCACTATATCACAAGTATCAGTCGAAGAATAGCACAATACTTATTGATGAAAATACAAACTTTCCATTTCCGCCGAAGCAAACCAACTAAACTGTTTGGTTAGATGTGTTTTGAGAGGAAATAAAAACGGGTAATTTATAAAAAAATGCGTATAAGGGATGAATTTCAGTCTGTGAGTTACACCTTGTAAAAAATAGCTTGATACCTGACAGCTGACCAAAAATGAATTTTTTGACCATATTTTCGTAAATTTAGTTCTAAGAGGGTGTTTGATTAATCATTTGAATTATAAATTACCTGATACCATTTTATATACCGTATTAACTTTTGTTTAGCTGTCACGTATCAAGCTATATTTTACAAAGTATAGTTCTATACTCTTAATGCATTGTAAAAGTGTGTAGCTGATATTATATTTATTTTGGTAACGTAGTAAGTATTATGTTGAACTGGGCACTACAGTACTCAAATTACGTTACCCGTGCCGTCCTTAAAATAGGCAATTTATATCCGCAGTTCAGGTTATAAAAGTTTGAGAGCCCTTGAGCTAAAGATTCGACTGTCGAATTATGCGTAGGTAAATCCACTAACCGACTGAGTTCCAAACACAGATTTCCCGTCAGTTTATATTGGCGTTTTGCCACATTGTATTTATAAGGTGCATGCTGCCATCGATTTTCCACTCTTTGGGTCAGTTGCCAAGTTCAGTGAAAACTCGAGATTTATAATGGCTGACTTAATGAATAGTTACTAGAAGAATTCGGTAGGTCCAACTTCGATAAAGAGTAATCGATAAGAGAGTCGTCTTCTTGTAAGCTCAAACGTGTAAGCTCAAAATTGCGTAACGAGCAATGGAGGGGGCTATGCTCGGGATTTCTCTGCGAGATCGAATCCGTAATAAAGAGATCCGTAGACGTACGTACGTAAGTCACCGGCATAGCCCAGAGGATTATAAAGTTGAAGTGGCAATGGGCAGAGCAAATAGCACGTAGAACTGATGGCCGATGGGCCTGTAAAGTTCTCGAATGGAGACCACGGATCGGCAAGCGCAATTAATTTGAATTTATACTGCCTCGGTGGCATAGTGGGCGCATGCTCGACTGCCAATCAAGAGGTCCCGGGTTCGATCCCCGGGTCAGGCATAGTGTTATTATTGGATTTTTCCATTAGGAATTATCTCAATAACTGCCTGGAGTCTGGAACTGTGCCCGGTAGATGGCAATAGGCTCGCCCCCTATTACATGGGACCAATAACATACTGGCGAAATGTGGGTGTATCTACTATGGGACTGAGTCCTGGGTACACCTCTGCCTACCCCTTCGGGAAAAAGGCGTGAATGTATGTTATGTTATGAATTTATACTCTAACAGAACTATCTAAGCCGTAGGATCAATTTTGATTAATTATTATATTATCGTTACTACTTTAATATAATACATCTACCTCGGTCGCTTAGAGGGCGTAAGCTGGATCCTGAGATCGATCCTGCCGATGAGGTCCCGGGTTTGATCCCCAGGTCAGGCCAAGTATTATTGGATATTTTCGATTAGGATTTATCTCTAGTGCAGCTTGGAGTTTCAATTTCAAATTCTTTATTGCATAATTCATGATATAATAATAGATGGTAGTACATAATCATGATACCCGTTTGGGCGTAGCAAATTGTTAACGAATATTTTATGAAGTATTACTTAAAAATTAAAATAAAATAAAATAAAAAAATAGGAGTCTGGAACTGTGCCCAGTAAATTGCAAAACGATCGCCCCCTATTACATGGGACCAATGGAAATAATATCCTGCCGCAATGTCGGTGTACTATGGGTCTAAGTGTATTACAATCACGCCTTATTCCCGAAGGGATAGGCAGAGGTGTACTAGCACTCAGTCCCATAGTATGCACACCCACACTTCGCCTGTTATGGTTTAGGTCCCATTATAATATAGGAGGCGATCTTATTGCCATCTACCGGGAACAGTTCCAGACTCCAGTCAGTCACTGAGTAAATTCCTAATGGAAAATCCAATAACACTAAGCCTGATCTAGGGATAATAATAATTATAAATTAGTAATTAAAACTTTAAAAGCTGAAACTGAACTTTTAAAGGTTCTTCGTTATATCCGAGGTACCTATATAATCGAGGTGTGGTTAACAATGATTCGCAACCGAGATTTCTCCATAATTAGGGCGCCTTCATTTCGCCCGCTCAGCCACTGTTTCAATCATCGAGCTACTAATTACTGACTTTCATTTACCTATGATTTCGTGCTATTTTATCGTTGTATGAATAATTAAACCGTTAATAATGATATTTACTCAATAAGCAAAGCCGAAATCTAAGGGTTTTTGTGGACTTCCTCATTGATGTAATGGGAGAAATCATATGATATCATATGATCCTCAGACTGAGACGGTCGCTTAACTCGGGATTGCCCCTGGAATGCGCGGTTCTAGATTAAACGGAAGAAAGTCTCGGTTTCATAATACTCCAGTCACCAGTCACCGGCGCAGGGACTTTCAATCAGAAAACAGTAATTACAAGCTCAAGATGGAGTTTGGAATAATTAAAATCATATTGGAATATCTAGCGCTAACCTTTGAGTGGCATTACTTATTAAACCGAAAATGAGATCGTACTAACGCTTAATTATTTATTGTAGCTGAGTGATTACATACAAAGTTACGACGACCTGTGTTAACTGTTCGTGTGTTACATTAATAATTAATAACATCTTTTCTTGTGTTCATTAGCCACACTTTTTAAGATTTTTTAAGGTGACGCATAATTTTGTTGATTAATATTAAATCGGGGCAAAAGCCTTAATTGAAAAAAGCTACCGCTGTTATAGTAAAAAATTTAAAAGTCCTTCAAAGAACATGTCCAACATTTCCCAGTGGAAATAAATAAGTGAGAAGGATTTGTTTAAAGATAGACTCATAAGTATACGGGCGTAGAAGGGATAAAAGAAACCAGTAATAAAATATTAAAAATAAATGAAATAAATATAATTTTGTAAAATGAGGACGAATCGTCGAACGAAAAATATATTAATTATAAGTTTCATCGATTCGTCCCAATGGGACGAACATTTCATAGGACGAAACGACGAAGGAGCCTGATTTCCGCATTTCAGTTCCTGTCAGTTTGAAAAGCCCGGTTTGATGCTAAGCTTATAGGTATAATACACATTTAATTAATTGATGCGTAAATAGCTTAATCCGTGATAGCTAAAAGGTGGTCAGTTGACCGGCGAATTGCACGCCTACACTTCCCAACTAGAACTTAGACTACAATAATTTGGGTAACCTGCTATTATTTCAATAGTAATTAATAAAAAAGTAAAGTAATTAATAAAGCTAATATTTTAGTAGTGGTAGGCCTCTTTTGCAGGGGGCCGCCTGGGGAAGTACCACACCTTTGCCAGTTATTCATCCGCCAAGCAGTAATGTGCAAACATTACTGTGTTCCGGTATGAAAGGCAATGTTACCAGCGAAATTACTGGGCATGATGAGATTCAACAACTCATATCTCAGGGTGACAGGCGCAGTGCCGTGCCGCGCAGAATTTTGAATTTTAAAACACTGGGTGGCACTGTGTCTGATATGGGCAATCATGATGCTTACCATCAGGCACCTGATTAGCTCGTCTTGTCCCTCACTATAATAAAAATAAAAAAAAATTACTGAATGACTAATATTAAAACAGGGCGCCAAGGGCATGCAAGGCATGCAAGGGCAAGCAACCACCTGCGGATACTTATTAAACACAGTGGTTCGTTTTAAAGTGAACGACATCTAGCCGAGCCGAAGAAAACGAATTTTAGAATTCTTTATATCAAATCTTATCAAACCTCGCACACCTGTACGCGTCGAATCGTCCAAATTAAACAGGTGTGTGAGATTTAAAATAGGTACAAAATAATTCTAAAATTCGTCTCGTACAGCGCGTTCAGCGCGTTCGGCTCGGCTTGATGTGCCGTAGTGCCGTAGTGCTCCACCAATCAAGCCAGATTATTCGTCGGAATGATCCTATAGTGCATAAAGTTTAGCCTTAAAATGAAACGATTCATTGAAAACAAATCGCGCTGTGTTTGCGAATAAGTGGATGAGAAAATCGAAAAAATAAAAAAAAAGCATTAACGAACGGCCACAATTACTCAAGTTGTATTTTTCTGGCTGCAGGATCTAGATTCAGTGGTTCATTTCTCCCCGAAATAAATTGAAGACAATAATTATTCTAAGACTAAAGATAATCCCCACCCGCCAGCGTGAAAGATTTGTAAGAGGACAAGGACTCGCCTCTTAATGACTCTAATAGATTCTACTAGCTGGACAATAGATTGAAGAGAAAGATGTCTCATCAAAGTTCCTAAGATAAGAATAATAATTTAGCACTATCAAGTTTTTTATTTGTACACAAAAAGCTCGGAGTATTTTAGATAAGAATTTAAAGAGATGGGAGAAGAAATTTAAGCTTTTATGGCACAGTAGAAAACAAAGAAAATTCAAAATAAGTAGCATGTACTCACCACTCACCACCAATTTGGGTCACAAATGGTAAACAAACCAACGTTCCCGATAATACCCTCTTTTTATAGGTGATCTAATCCGGTTTTAAATTCGAGATTCTTCGTTTAAATTCCATCCGGATATCGATTGCCAGTGAAAAAAACGATGTGATTATCTTTCGATGTCCCAACGAATGGGTATTCGGACCCTGTTCGTTGAGGGGCCGATTTTATTATGGGTAAACGAATTGGCTGTATAAGCGGGGGCTATTTATTTTATTTTACAACTTGCCAGCCCACGGCACCGCCACAGGCTTCATACTGCGTAGTCACGCATTACAATAGATTTCAGTGCTTTGTTTATTTTTTATGTACTGGCGTATAACACACCATGTTAAGGCTTAGGAACAGGGAATTTTCCGTTTGAGTTATTGTATTTAGTGGTTGATTTATAATAACAATAAGAGTATATTTCATGCTGCTATTGACAGTAGAGTTTATAATACAGAATGGTGTTACAATATGGTTTAGTAATAGTCAAGGAGTTGACTTTTGGTACACTCGTCAATCTGAATAAAGTTAACGAAAGCTTCCTATAGAAAGCTTTTTCCTAGCTTTTTATAGAAAGCTCATACCTATATATGTATATATAGGTACAAGATCACAAAATGGATCAGCTTTATTTGAAGTAAATGTTGCGAAAGTATTTTGTGATAATTCTTTCTTTTTTAAGTTTTTTCAGATTAATGATGCCCGTTCAGTATAAAGAGACTTGAACGCTTTAAATATAAGCGTTTTAAAATACAAGCAAGGCATTTAATACAGAAAAATTAAGCCCCGTTTGATAAGGATCGACACATCCTTGTCAGTCTCGTGAGTATTCGAATGGTATTCGAGTAAAGCCTATTTATTGTCATCGATCCCGATAGGCTGTGTACAACTGGTTCAATTATTTGATTGTGAAATCGTTTTCATATTGTGATCACCTCTTTTCTCATAATTTTATTAGTTATTAGTAGTCCATTGAAATGTTACATTTTTTTGGCCTTACCTTGCGTTTTTTAGAGGACGCAATTTTATTTTTTTGATGTGTAAGGGGGGTCAGTGTAAAGCTAAAACCAAGTTTGTGGGGTCGCCACCCTTGTCCCACGGCCGCCATCTTGAAAATAGGGGTTGAAATGGTTTTTACGGTATATCTCTTAAACTATTTATTTAATAAAAAAAATAGTTTCACATTTTTTGTTGCAAATTAAATTTCGCTACAACTTTGGTCCAGTAAGTTTTTGTCGTAGAACTATAAATAAAAAAGTTATAAGCGAAATACAAAGTAAAAAAAAATAAAAAAAAAACGACTGGATCCATCGAAACGACTGAGGACGGAGTAGTTCTAATTTAGAAAATCACCGTGGATTATGCCTATTGGGGATACCACGTAAAAAAAAACGCGCCTCTAGACTCTACAACGTGGGTGGTGGGGAAAAGAGTCAATAATTAATTATTAATAATATTTCAAAATTTGTATCTAAAAAAGTTATAACAAAATAAAAAATAAAAAAATATAAAAAAATAACTGATGACATATTATTAGTACACACGTATAATATAGGTATAGTTAAGAGTACTAAAAAATAGTACTCACTTCGGAGCGCTGTAAAACCTTAAGTATTGATACCATTCAAACGACCATAAAATTATTAGTATGAGTTCAATGCATGCTGTTGCAGGATTATTACTATCATGGTGATATATTTAATCGAGTGGCAACACACTTTTTTTCTTCACGACTGTCAAATTTAAATTGATTTTGACAAATCAAAGCCGATCGTAATTTTGGAGCGGATGAAAATTGTGTATTTGCTTTGCAGTGTAATTATTTGGTTTTCGAAGGTACGTTCAAACAAAATTAGTTATTTTACGTAATAATTCATCTTCTTTTCAGTACAATTTATAAGTTATATAAAAAACTTTTGGTGTGTTCGGAAATTTTGTTTATTTTGTTGTTGTAAATCTGCAACAATATGCATTTACTAGAAAATGTCCCTGTTTAGTTACTAACTATCACTTTTATTGGTTTTCAGATGCCATACTTGAATCAAAAGCAAATAGAAGAGTATTTAGCTCTAATAAATGATGGAGAGATTTCAGAAGATGATCTTGAGGACTCTGATACAGAAGGTAATGAGAATTTTTATGAAAATAGAGACGATTTGCTTCACGATCTTGAGAGTCCATTAGAAGAGGAAAATGATGACCCCGATAATGATCCATTCATGGCAGGAGACCCGCCATTGATAAATGAAGCTACAGCAAATGATCAAGTGCCACAGGTTCCATTCCCCTCAACAAGTCAAGCTAGTCGCCGAGCAACTATGAGAGGACTCGTATGGAAGGTAAAAAAAATTGTTTTGAATTCTGACCAGACAGCTTTTCATGGAGACACTACATACCCACCTGAACTGAAGGATGAGGCTACTACTGGTACTCCCTATAGTATTTTTTCACATTTTATTACATCAGAAATAGTTCAAAGGATTGTGGAAGAGTCTAATTTGTATTCCGTTCAAAAAAATGTGACTAAACCATTAAATTTATCTGAAACTGAGCTAAGAAAGTTTATGGCGATACTGATATACATGTCTGTTATAAAATATCCCAATGTACGGCTATACTGGTCAAATACTGTAGGTTTTCAACCAATCAAGGACATAATGACTGTCAACCGATTTGAGACTATTCGTAGATTTCTACATTTCAACAATAACGAGAAACATTTACCCAAGGAACACCCACAACATGATAGGCTCCATAAGATAAGGCCTATAATTAGCCATCTAAATGAGAAATTTGCTTTAGTTCCTATGGAACAAAAACTCTCAATTGATGAACAGATGTGTGCCACAAAAGTGGCACACTTCATGAAGCAGTATTTACCTAATAAGCCCCATAAGTGGGGGTTTAAATTATATGTGATGTGCAGCGTGAAAGGTAAGCTCATAAATTTGAAATATATACTGGCCAAGAGAATGAACGGCTTCCAGATGAACCAGATTTTGGGCCAGTGGGAAATGTAGTCCGGCTTGCTAGAGGTGTCCCAAGGCATATAAATCATATAATTTATTTTGATAATTTTTACACCTCTGTACCTTTAGTTACCTATCTTGCCAAAAAAGGAATCTATAGCCTAGGTACTGTGCAATCTAACAGGCTAGTGAACTGCAAACTGCCGGACAAAAAAACAATGATGAAGAAATCTGTTCCTCGTGGAACTTATGAAGAGCAGATGACTGAATTTGACGGTATTGATTTGACAGCAGTTACTTGGAAGGACAATAAAGTTGTAACTTTTCTATCTTCATATGTTGGAGCTGAACCTGTGGGCCAAGTAGAAAGATTTGACAAGGCAAATAAGACTAGAATTAAAATTTCATGCCCACATATAATAAAGGAATATAATGCCCATATGGGCGGAGTGGACCTAATGGATAGCTTTATTGGGAGGTACCGAATTGCAATGAGAAGCCGAAAGTGGTATCTTCGTATCTTTTACCACTTATTGGACATGACGGTAATAAATTCTTGGCTTGTGTATAAAAATTTAAAAACAACTGAAGCCAATTCATCAGTTCTAAACCTATGTAACTATAGACTGGAACTAGCTGAGGTATTAGCCAAAGTAAATAACTCATTTGAACTCTGCAACAAAAGAGGAAGGCCAAGTACCAGCAACAGTGTTGAAATGGAAATACAAGCAAAAAAAAGGAGAGGACCAGCTCAACATATTCCTCCTAAGGACATAAGGACTGATAATGTTGGTCACTGGCCTGGTAATTGTGTTTGCAGCAGATGCAAAATGCCTGGATGCAAGGGATACACGCAAAACAGGTGTGAGAAGTGTGGAGTAGCTCTTTGTCTTACCACAACCAAAAATTGTTTTAAAAATTTTCATATGTAGTTATTGTCTAGTGAGTGCATAGTGTTGTAGTTCTGCAACAAATGGTTTTTAATAAAAATAGCTATGAAAATAAAAAAAACTATTTTTTTTATTATGTTTCCCTAAATCAGCATATTCATGGCTCCAAAATATATTTTTTCTCGGTCTAAAAATAAAATCATGCATAAAATCATGCATTTAAGGGTTAATGAAAAAATGATGCAAAAAAAAGTTATTCCTCAAAAAACGATCTACAAAAATGGTCAGATATAATTTTTTCGTAAAATGATAAAAAAAAAGTTACATCGAAAAATATAATTTTTTTTCTCGAATTTCTGAAGATTTAAACTTTCGCTTATAACTTTTTTATTTATAGTTCTACGACAAAAAGTTACTGGACCAAAGTTGTAGAGAATTTAATTTGCAACAAAAAATGTTAAAACATTTTTTTTATCAAATAAATAGTTTAAGAGATATACCGTAAAAACCATTTCAACCCCTATTTTCAAGATGGCGGCCGTGGGACAAGGGTGGCGACCCCACAAACTTGGTTTTAGCTTTACACTGACCCCCCCTACACATCAAAAAAATAAAATTGCGTTCTCTAAAAAACGCAACCCCAAATGTAACTTTTCAATGGACTATAGTGAGTTATTCTTTTATTTATTAGTTATTCTTTTTATATGTATGTTTTATTCTTTGATGAACACAATACTTTTATTATATTTATTATATTATATAGTTATTATAAACTGTTATAATTTTTTTAAATAACTATATTTAATCCATACTAATATTATAAAGTGAGAAACTTTGTTTTTTTGTTTGTAACAAATAGGCTCCGAAACTACGGGACCGATTTAAAAAAATCTTTCACTTATAGAAAGCTTAATTCAGTGTGAGTGACATAGGTAGAAAAATGAGATGAGATTTTGAAAAAAATTGGGATCCGTAAGAAAAATGCAATATTGTGAACCAAGGTGTCACATAATTACCAAATATATTCATAAATTTGCGTGCGCTGTGAAATCTATTGATAGTGGAATTAAATAATGTAGTGGGGGTTTGTAGTACTTATCAATATCTAAAAAATTGTCCACGGACATTTTATCCATCTATTTTGGTTTAGTCACAATAATCGAAATAGACATTATGTACATGTGCTCTAAAAAGTATTAGTGGTAGAATAAAGTAATGTACTAGGGGGTTTGTAGAACTTATCAATATCTACAAAATAGTCCACGGACATTATATCCATCTAGTTTGGTTTACTCACAATAATCGAAGCAGTCATTATTTTTCATGTAGTGTGAAAACTATTATTGGTGGTAGATTATCCTAGTATAGTAATAAATAAATATAGAATCATAAAGATAACAAAAACACATACTTGGTCTATATACATACATAAACACTAACATTACACATATAATATCTATATAATGTATTCTTATATAAACTAGATGATGAATGATGTGATGATGATGAATAGAATTAAAATGTCTAAGATAGAATGTTTATTTTATTTTTTTGTATCCCTTGTTTGCAATGAAGTCTGTACGAGCCCTAATCAAGGGTAGACAATGGAATCAACTTGACACAATTCTGAAATAAATCCCTCGTTTCCATCATTCACCTGTCCGACCTGTCACTGACATAATATTATTTAGGCTTCAAGTTTAACTCATACTTATTTGAACCATAAGCTCTTGAGATGAGAGAATCACTTCAAAGTCAAGGTTAGGTTTAACGATTATTGCTTTATAATAATAATAATAATAATAATTATAATAATTCATTTATTTCAGGCAATAGTACGTATAACAATAAATTATACGCACCAGAGGCCCATATTAATAAATACCTTACAGACTAACATACATAAAAACATAAACTAAAACACCTAGGTAGGGATAATTTTCTGTCTCGCCTCCCTAAAGCGCCGGAACACGATTCCTACAGGCCAAAATTCGGGTGCCAGGAACATCTCCTTATATTTCACCGGAAGCCGGAGTACGTAGGACTTGAAGTTCTGCGTCCTCGTTGACTCCAACCTCGACAGTGAGATCTGGGAGAGTTCCTGTCCTGGGACTCGTCCTTGGCTCTTCTCCGTGATGTAGCGTACAACCTCCTCACCGGATGTGCTCTTCTCAAACCGGGAGAGATAGATCGCGATTATGGGCTCTGCGACTCGAATAGTAGTCGCAGCGGGATTATCTACCCATATATTATTTCAATGTAAATTAATTTACTGATTTATCTTAAATAACATTACTGTGTTCCGGTCTGACGGACAATGTCACCAGCGAAATTACTGGGCATGATGAGATTCAACAACTCATACCTCAGGGTGACAGGCGCAGTGCAGTGCCACGTAGAATTTGGAATGTTAAAACACTGGGTGGCACTGTGTCTGATATGGGCAATCATGATGCTTACCATCAGGCACCTGATTTGCTCGCCTTGTCACTCACTATAATAAAAAATATATATATATATATTATTAAAACGATTAAAAGAGTCTAGCTATCTCTGTCACAATCTACCTTTTTCAATTTTTCTTTTATTATTGATATTCTAAGGGTGTGTCGAGATGTCGCGATTGCGCCGTTGCAGCAATAGAATGCGCGCCGCGCACTTAGTGTTAAAATTAATTCAATTTATAATTTATGACTATTTATTTCTAATTCTAATAAATTTTTATGTCGATTCATTTTATTTAATTTTATTTTGTATTTTTTGTTTGTTAATTTGTATTGTAATTTAATTTAGTAATTAATATTGTGTTCCGATCTATGATCCTTGTTGGTCGAAATAAACGATTAATAATAATAATAATAATGAGCGGCGAGTCATCGCCTGCCGTCATATTTCACCATGAGACGGAAGTGGCAGGTGCCACTTCCATCCATCTAGAAATCACACCTATAGCCAAATCAAGTAGTTTCCATCCATTCACAATAGTCTTTGTACCTAGCGGAGGCTGTCTTTGAGCTCATCTTAAAAAATAAACTGCAGATGGTTTCAGAGATAGACCCCGATAGGTGCTACATTACCTTTAGATTAAAAGCTCAAAGAGGCCTCCGCACGTTGGACTCAAAGAAAAATGGTCTCCGTGCACTCCTTTCAAAAGACCGGGTATATCCCGTGTTTTCGAGCGACATAATTATAATAATAATAATAATAATAATATAATAATAATAAAAGTAGCAGTGAACAGATATTTAATCCAAATCAATCCAAATTATGATAAATCTGGCTGGATGGCTGGAAAAGAAAAATTGCAAAAAGGTAGATTGTGACGGAAATAGCTAGACTCTTTTAACAACAATTTAGTTGTAAAAAATTAAGAACCCAACACTACATTTCTTATAACTATTTTGTATGGAGTGTGTGGCGATTAATACGATTATTTTTGGTTTATTTTTCTCATGCGAAAAATATAAACTTAAATAACGAGGGGGATTTTTTTACGAAAAAGTAAAACCCGAAGATAATTTTTTAAAAAACTTAAATTAAAAAATTCCCTACCGAGGGGGATTTTTGGTGAGGCTTTTTTGACTATGCCACACAAACGGTTGCAGCAACAACGCATTCGCGAGATCTGGACGTACCCTTAGATTATTATCGATAAGTTGATAATCTTGGGTTTGATTGATTATTTAAGTATTAACCTAATCATTCAAGAAAACTAGACTTTTCACGCGGAACCGTGATATTACATTCCCAAAAAGTAAAAAGAACTTAATATGAGCCAGTATATCTCTGGTACCGTGGGGTTACCGGCTTTAGAATAGTACCTCACCCTCTCTCCCCGTGGTTGCCGTAAGAGCTGGCTAAGGGCTATAGGATCCAGAGGACGGGCAGCAGCGTCCTCTGCGTAAAACCATCAAACTGCGCTCGCCAACCCGCCTGCCAAGCGTGGCGAGTATTGGCAACAACCCCCCTTATGGGGGAGGCTTATGTTCAGCAGTGGACTTCTAACGGTTGGATGATGATGATGATATCTCTGGTAATCCCCAATGCAATAAAGATTCATTTGCAATGTATAAAAGCGCAGTATTCTTCAAAAGCCAGCCTTTGAAATTTGTTGTAAACCAAGGCAAGCCGAGTCCGGAGTGGACAGCAGTCATCTGCTACTAGTGTTGTGCTTTTAATCTCTGCATGTATTCGATTTTTTTTTTCTCGATATTGGCATTTCGTATTTGCTTTTATTACGAACGAATATCTGATTTTGACTATATCATATAATTTAGAAGCAAAATATATGGATGCACAATAAATAAAGGACACTGTTCACTGGGGAATTTGAATTCAAATGTTATAAATTCATAAATGTTAACTTTCATATACGTGACGTACCGGATAAGTTCAGAGAGAGCCACCTGAGATGGTATGGCCATGTCTTGTGTACTTATTAGACCAGTAGAGTAGGTATAGAATAGGTGCCTAGACCTTTATGTCACAGGAGTAAGTCACCGCGGTACGCTGAAGTGACGCTGGTTTGACGTCGTAAATAAGTGCCAATATGATTGCTCGACTGACTCTGACGAGGATGCGCATGATCGAGCAAAGTGAAGGAGAAATAGCCAGAGAGCAGACCCTGGCTATAGGTACTTGGGAAAATATGTCAATTATGAACACCCTAGATGTGCCCCGCGGTTTCACCCGCTTTACTACAGTGTATGTGTTATTCCAGGTTCTAAGCTATCTATACATACCAAATTTCAGCTCAATTGGTTCAGTAGTCTTAGCGTGAAAACGGAACAAACATCCATCCATCTACCCAAAACCGCGCTAGATGGCGTTGAAGTCGAGTTAGAACTCGCAAGCGTTTTGATCACCTGTTACATATAACATACGTAACTTTTTTACATTGTACTACAGATTGTACTGAGATTTGAGATTATAATATTTATTGTAAGAAGTAACAAGATTAATAAAGATAGGATTAGTAGGACTCATTTATATTTATATATTAGCTATTTATATATATATACATTCCCCGCGGATTCAACCGCGTAGTCTTCGTTGGAAATATAGGGATTCAGGGCCTGAATCCCGATATTTCCACGGGAATAAATATTACCCTGAATTTCAGGGTAGTAGTAATTTTGATGTTATTCCAGGGTACCTAAACTTTCTTACCGAATTTCAGCCAAATTGGTTCAGTAGTTTTGGCGTGAAAGATCCATCCTCACAAACTTTCTCATTTATTATATTAGTAATATATACTAGTGGCCCGCCCCGGCTTCGCACGGGTAGCAGAAAGCATAGGTAAAGATAACGTTTAGAGTAAATTCGTGATACATTTTATTTTAATAAATTAATATTATAACCTTAAAGGTTTACGTAGCACACGCAATTTAATAACTGTTTCTGTTACACTACTATGAATTTGACACAATCCTATGAAAATTTTACCAAATCGATGTTTTTTATTCCCGTGTTTCCTCCGAATATAATTAACCGATTCTCTTAATTTATATCCTGATATTTTTGTAGTGAAGTAACCTATGTCAATGTTATTTTTTAATTTTTAAATCAATTTTAATTTTTCTTATAAACCCTTGGTTTTTTCATAGTGATCTTCCAAAAATCCCAGTTTTACTCGCGTGATTGGACGTTCACTACAAAAAAATTTGGAGTTTATAAACAATAATAAAATGATAGGGACATACTTTATTTCAACTTAAAAATATCAGGTTAAAAAAATACCAAATAGGTTTACTGTATTCGAAGGGAACAGGCGAATACAAAACATTGATTCAGTAAATTTTCCATAGGATTGTGTCAAACTGCTAAGAGGTCTTGTATCCTATTGATAGGAATGCTTAATACTGTCCGCGGACTATTTTATATATTGATAAGTACTATAAACCCCTAGTACACTGTTTTATTCTACCATCAACAGTTTTCACAGTATATACGCCAATTAATGATTATATTTGGCAATGATGATGACACCTCGGCTTACAATAATGCCTATGGTATTAAATTTAAAACAATTCTCAGTAAAACACGAACAAATGATAATATGAAAAGTAATACTTACACCGAATATTTTTATTATCAACAGAAAGTCAATTTATTTCCGTACCATATTTCAATCAGAAGACCTCAAAGAGAATATTGAAAGTCCTAATAAAATATGAGAATTTGTTCCAAATTGTCCTCGATCCGGATTATTCGTTTCTCAAGACGAGCGGAAGCTCTATAGAAGGTTTGATGTATGTTGATAGATGTGACTTCTGGAACAAAGAATATTTAGTTTTTAGTTCCAATTTTGTGTCAGAAACAACGTACACAGTGCACCGCCCTCCCGCCCGCAAAATTGCATGCAAAGAGAATTATGCTATTAGGTATTATTTTTGTTAGTGACACCATTCATATATCAACACGAGTTTCGCGTCTACACGACGCATCGAGACAAAGATGCTTGGGAACTTCCGCATAGCCACCACGCGGCACCTTCTAAACAAACTAGTGTAACCAAACCAAATATTGTAAAACAATCAGTTGAAAAAATTAAGCCCTACAAGTTTCTTGTGCGTTCTTCTTGTAAAGGTATCTTTCCGAACGCACGGTAGACTCGTTACTGTTTATTTTCATTGACTTACAAAAGTGTCAGATTGTGACCTATTTGAATAAATCTTTTTGACTTTGACTTTGACTTTGACATCATCAGCATATCTCGAAGCAAACCAAAACGCCATAGACCTAGCAAAATACTGGACAAAAATACCTAATAATAATAATAAGTAGAAAACTAGCCATTTTGACTCAAGAAAAAGACCAAGAAAAAGAATCATCAGGAAATAGAAAAATGTATTAAATATTTGGTCAGTGGTATATTTAACTATTTGTTACAATATAGTAGAACACATTTTTAGACTATAATTGATTTAATAGCGGATGTGATTGATAAAGCAGTTGGTTTTAGTGCCACATGGACCTTACATTATAATTTTAGTTTTATTTGACAGCCCTTTTAATAAGACTTCAAAAGTGCATAAAATATATTTTAGCATAGCTCTTACTAAAATTGGAACTTGCGACGCCATTAAACAGATACTTAGTGGGTACTTAATCTCACTTTATTCAAATCAAATTATAAATAAATCGACGATACGACGAAGGTCTAAAGGGCAATGTTACCAGCGAAATTACTGGGCTTGACAAGTTTAACAACTTATATCTCGTACCTATAGGGTGATAGGCGCAGTGCAATGCCACGCAGAATTTTGATTTTAAAACACTGGGTGGCACTGTGTCTGATATGGGCAATCATGATGCTTACCTACCATCAGGCAGCTGATTTGCTCGCCTTGTCACTCACTATTATAAAAAAAATAAGCGGGCTTTTGGGCATATTATTGCCAATAACATTCTCTACCCGGCGATATAGTAAAAACAGTGTAAGGTTTTCTTGACCCAGCTTCTTTGGATTCTGAGTCAGTTTCCTTTAATTTTTAAGGCAGATCTACAATCCAGACATATAACAATAAAACCGTTTCAAACTCCGTCTGTGTTACAGTTTGTTACCTAATCACGCCTAAACCGCTGTAATAATTTATGAAATTTGGTATAGAGATAGTTTGAGTTCTGGGAAAGGACATACGATAGTAGTTTTTATCCCAAAAATCATCCTTTAAGGCGGTGAAAAGGAGGGTGGAAGTTTGTATATGGGGAATCTATAACAGCTAAGCCGATTGAGCTGAAGTTTGGTATGTAGATAGCTTAAACCCTGGAATAACACTTTTTATCCCAATATTTCCACGGGAACGAAGACTATGCGGTCAAAACTACACAGCTAGTTATCCATATTATCGTTCCAAATTTTTTTACTCATAATTTTAACACCGAACTGTTTTAAAACCGTAAAATGTAGGAAAATAATTATGTCAGTCGTTTCAAGCAGGATGAGCGACGCGCCGCGCCTCGCTGAGAAGCGCTTAAAACTTTATTTCATTGGTGCAAAACTCAAATTGTATGGTGGCTGTACAATTAAAGTAACAGGGACGTACATTTATTTTATTATTTAATGCCAATTCCTATCCAATTGGCATTAAATAATAAAATAAAAACTGTGAGCGGACGACGTAACTCAAGGCGTAACAATGAAAATTCTCTTAAATAAGACTTAAAAAGACATTTTTAAACGTCAATAACTAAAATAAAAAACTAGTAATGAATTTACCATGCGTTCGGAAATATATCTCAACAAGAATAAAGCACAAGAAACTTGTACGGTTTTACGGTTTAATTTTTTCAACAGCAAGTTTTACAATTTTTGGTTTGATTAGATTTATTTGCTTGTAAGGTGCCGGGCGGTGGCTATGCAGATGTTTCCAGGCATCTTTGTCCTCTATGTATTAGTTAACTTTATAAGAAGCCTTTCCTAATAGAGATTTTTCTATTACTAATTATCTCCATAACTGCCTGGCGTCTGTATCCGTACTGGGCCCGGTAGATGGCAATAAGCTCGCCCCCTATTACATGGAACCAATAACATACTGGCGAAATGTGGGTGTGTCTACTATGGGACTGAGTCCTGGGTACACTCTGCCTACCCCTTTAGGGAAAAGGCGTGATTTTATGTTCTGGTGCCGGGTCGAGCGCCTCCTGCGCTCGCCACTGTCCGGTAAAGCTGTAAAGGCCATCTGAGGCCAACAGCATGGGTCATTTAAAAAAAAACAATGTTATCATTCACCCATTTCTACCATCCAACCCGGGTGATACTGCGATCACCATGCCGCCTGCCAAGAGTGATGATTACGGCAGAATCCCCCCATATTAATAGTTTATGGCGTTCTATGGGGGAGCCCTGTGTTCAGCAGTGCACGTCTCCCGGCTGATGATGATCCGGATGAATCTAACTGATTAAGCATAATAACTTGTCCAACCAAATATGGCTTTGTACGATATTTTTGCAGCGTTAAAATCGTATTTCAAAAATGTAAACGCTTCGTAATTCAGGACTGTGAAAATATAATTTTTCCGAAATAAAATGCTCCCTTTGGGCACTTGCCCAATTCGCGTCATGTTTGCTTTCAATTTCGCTTAGTGGACTGGTTTCTTTCGAAATTGATGTCAAATACACGGAAACTCAGGCAGAAGTGAAAAGTTACAAAAATTTCAGTAATTGTGTCAAGTGACTTCTAATTTGATTTATTATTTATTGTTTTTGGCAAAGAGGTTTTCACCATTGTTATTACTCATTGATCTAAACTTTCACTTCTTAATAATCTTTTAAATGTTTTGATGAAAGTGATGGTCGATATTTATTCAAATACTGCCGATCATGAGAGGCAAGTGTTAAATATTAAATTTTTCTATTAGGAATTATCTCAATCCTAGTCTGAAATTGTGTCCGGTAGATGGCAATAGGCTTGCCCCCTATTACATGGGACCAATTACATACTGGCGAAATGTGGGTGGACCTACTATGGGACTGAGTCCTGGAGACATTCTTGTAAACAATAAATGTCGTCTTGTCTACCTGCGCTACTTCAAACACTGCAAATAGTGTTTGAAACGTCAGGTGAAAATAATCATACTACGAAAATCACTATCCTATATATTATATAAATATAGTACATTATAAAATTCTATATGACTCACTGACTGACATGCAACGCAGAGCTCAAACTACTGAACCTAGAGACTTGAAACTTGGAATATAGGTTCCTGTCGTTGTCTGGACGTATAAATAATAGAGGCTTTTTGAAAATTCACATCCTAAGGGTTCCAAAAAGGATTTCAAAGTTTTGGTATAAAACTCCCATATTTCATGATTGCGAGCGGACAAAGCCGCTGGGCTTACACTAGAATATGAATAAAATACGTCAAAACTTGTAAATTCCAACGTGTAAATTAGGTGTTTAAAAATACCTACATTATTTTCTTATATACCACCTACTACTGTGCATTATTATGTGTGTGTGTATATTACTGTGTTCCGGTATGAGGGGCTATGTTACCAGCGTAATGACTGGGCATTATGAGAATCGACAACTCATATCTCAGGGTGACAGGTGCAGTGCAGTGACGCGCAGAATTTTGAATTTTAAAACACTGGGTGGCATTGTGTCTTATATGAGCAATCATGATGCTTAGCATTAGGCACCTGATTTGCTCGTCTTATCACTCACTAACATAAAAAAACCTAAGGCTATGAAAGTAGAGTGCAAAGGTAGAACGAGAACGATAGCCTAATATGGTGGTCCGATAAGATCCGCACCACACTCATCACCTCCGGATACGCTATACGGGATCGGGCATTCTTGAGCGAAAATATGCCATCATCATGAATCAGGACGAAGATAGAACACATTTAGTTTTTTTATTTGTAAGTTCATATATATCTAAACAGTAAGGTTTTTTTTTAACATTGTTAGCAATCTGAAACTGAAGGGCCTATTAACACTACACTCGGCTCGTACACTATAATTACAATTTTATTTTAAATTTGGGATTTTTATGCCTTCCTGACATTTTATGACAGCCTCGTTGGCTCAGATGGTAGTTACTCTGCTTTCTGTGCCGCAAGCCCCGGGTTCGATCCCCGGCCAAGTCAAACATTTGCAGGTGCATGAACATGTCTGTTTGATCTGTGTCTGGGTGTTATAACTTCTGTAAGTATGTATATCAGTCATCTGGTTACCATAGTACAGGCTTCTAGACTAGTTTGGGACCAGATGATCGTGTGTGGAAGTTGTCCCATATTATTATAGGGAATCAGGGATATATGAACGGTTTGTTCGTGTATCTTCATTACAAGTGTGTTTGTATACGTATTATAAAGCTTAATTATTAATTATGCTTCTTCTTTCTCATTACATTTCGTTATTATTATATAGGATCCTAAAGGCGTCTCTTTAGGATGCTTTCGTATAGATGTATTATAACAGCGCGCCCTGCTTTTGTTTCTCATTAGACATAATGTTTGCATAAGACATAATATGAACTAATAATAACAATACTAACATGGGCCATCTTCCACACACGGTCATCTGGTCCCAAACTAGGCTAGAAGCCTGTACCTACTATGGTAACCAGATGACTGATATACATACTTATATAAGCTTATAACACCCAGACACAGATCAAACAGACGTGTTCATGCACACAAATGTTTGAACTGGCCGGGGATCGAACCCGATGACTATGACATGTTTGAAGTGAAACGATCTGATAAAACTAGCCGATTGTTTTCACACTAAAATTCAATAAAGTTTTTTAAGCTGTACCTGTTCACTTCACCCCCTCCCCCTCTCCCCCCCCCCCCCTCGAAAACTAGCATAATGATTTAGTACTGGTAATAAAGCTTGTTCTTCTTGTGCTCTATTTTCTATGGTAACTACTCTGCAAGCAACACGTACTCCAAACTGAAAGTTCGTCGCTGATGCGTTACAGTTATAAACTCTTCTACGTGACCCATTGAAAATGCATCGATGCTAAGATGGCTTTATATGAGCTGAATTTAAAGCAGTAAAATTACTTTAAGCAAGTTTCGAGTTCCTTTTATCCCATTACCTCATCTTTATTCAGATTTCTATAATATTATGCAATCTATTGTAGGGCTGATCTTATTTTGTGACGCGCCTGCCGCAGAATCTGTGAACGTTTTGGTGGTTTTGGTAGAAAATATCTATGTAATGTGCGAGGGCGCGATGGCAACTCCATAGGTGGGATGTCAGAGCGACAGATGATTGTAGAGGGCAGATCAAGACAGTGGGCTTGGAACAAATTAATGAATTTGAATATTATTTCATGCAGAAAAGAGCGGCTACACTATTAAGTTACTTATAATCAGTATTGCCAAAAACCCCCCGTGACATAAGCATCCTTTATGTTTGTGGCACAAACAGAAAATTAGCTATTCTATTGTAACGATTTAGTGACTCTTATTAAATTGTAATTCTTATCTAATACAGGGTATGTAGTATTTTGCTCATTGAATACCTATATATTCTGAATTCTGTACGTAGCTATGCCTGAGAATTTAAATAGTTGATGACGCTGTCTGGTGAAAAAAAAATGTTCCTATATGATTAAAAATAAATTCAAGGTTATGATTTTCTTACAGTTTCTTTGTGTTTAATTCGCCGTGAGTTCCGCTAAGCCACCGCGTTGCTCTAAAGCTTTCAATTTACGTTCCGACATATTTTCCTTATGATCGTATTATTCTAAAATGCGTATTTTATAACGGAGCGGTTACGTGGGCTTTCGTAAAGATGCCTCTGTGGCATTAGATTACCTATTGTTTATCTTGAATGATTGGACTTAAAAAATATATTAAAGTCGAAGGTTTCTATCGTTGTAACCGTTCACCTTAGATTACTAACCGGTTTAACTGATGTCTTAGCCGCTAGTACCTCTGCTTTCTGAGCCACAGGTTGCGGGTTTGATCTCCGGCTAAGCTAAACATTTGTGCGCATGACCATGTCTGTTTGGTTTGATCTGTGTCACTGTGCCTCCGTGTTGTATAAACGTATATATAATTATAAATATAATATATAATAATTTGATTTTATACTCTAACAGAACGGGTTACCCCAATTACACTGCTCGAGTCAATTCATATGGTTTACGTGGACCATATTGTCAGAGTTTTAGGTCCCACAAGTCCCCCCAAAATTCCACAGATATAAACTTCAATATACTTCCTCCGTCAGCACCTTTTTCACAACATTTCTTAAAAGTCAATGAGGTGAGAAAACAGAAATAAGTTAGCTATAGAACTCTTTAACGTGTTTATATGAAACTAGATAAGTTTTTTTGTGGCGACGGCATTCGCAAAGTCTTCGACACCTTTCTCCACAACATCATCATCATCATCATCATCAGCCGGAAGACGTCCACTGCTGAACATAGGCCTCCCCCATAGATTGCCACTCTGCGCGGTTGCTCGCCGTACGCATCCACCGCGAGCCTGCGATCCTGACCAGGTCGTCGGTCCACCGCGTTAGGGGTCGGCCTACACAACATTTTCACTTAATTCGATTTCGCATTAAATTGGAAATAAGATTCGTAATATTCGCTAACTCATTATTATATTCGACTATAATAATTGCTTTTGACATAATTTAGAACCACGTTTCGGTTGTATTAAAACACCCTTTTGAATACTGAGCAGGTGAGTGTCGGTGTCCAAAAAGAAAATGTAATAATTTGTATGTCCTATGTTTCAAAGCTTTCTATTCAAACGGATTATTTCAGAATACGCTTTTTACCTGGATTAAACATAACAACACACTCAACAAGTATACATGGAGTAAAAAAACATACATCCACGCCTTTTTCCCGAAGGGGTAGGCAGAGGTGTACCCAGGACTTATTGTTCCATAGTATAGATACACCCACATTTCGCCAGTATGTTATTGGTCCCATGTAATAGGGGGCGAGCCCATTGCCATTTACCGGGCACAGTTCCAGACTCCAGGCAGTTATTGAGATAATTCTGATTATTACATGGAGTAAAGATTTTAAATTTTAAAAATATTCAAACAGGAAAGAGCTATAGTGCAGCAGCCACCGCTTGATTCTTTTAGTGAGTAATATCGGTTTTTCGTGAACAGGTTCGGTTCGACGAGACGCCCAAGATTTTCTCTGTGAAAATTTTCAGGTAGCTGCTGCAGTGCGCAGAGGTATAAAATTATGCACTTTCTATCGACAATTTTCACGAGGCAATCTTGGGCTTCTCGTCGAACCGAACCTACTCACGAAGATTCAGTCTGTTTATTATTCAATAAAACAGGCGGTGGCTGCTAGACTATTACTAGAACAATACACAAGGTTCTCATTAGAAACTTATAAGATTTTATTATTTGGTATTTGAGTATCAATATTCTTTTCCCCTAATTATATAGGTATTTATAAATTGTTTGTGTTGGGTTTATGATAATACTTGTATTGTAGTATTTACCACCAAAAAAATATATACAAAAAATATATATAAAAATAATAAAATAAATATTTTGTTATACTATCTATAATATGATAAGACAGCATAACTATAATAATTAAGGATATAAACAAAAGCAGTTATTAATCTTTAGGCATTTCATACCTTGTACAGCAATATATTAATGATGCCTAACGAGAACAACTTCTTGGGTAATAAGGCCTGCAGAGGAAATAAGTAAATAACATGTTATTAGATCATTATACTCATGATTTCAACCAACTGTCACTACAGAACCACTCTAGGAACACCAAACCTCAACCGATAACAGGTTTTTATTTAAAAATGTTGCGTGATATCCAACCAAAACACAAATAACAAAATACAAATACTACGCTACAGGTGAGTATGTTTGATTTCATTACCCTCTACAAACATAGCCCCATCACACGACTCGTGGCAAACACGTTGTAGGGTTGCGACCTTATAGTATTACTTGTGTAAGAACAGCGGTTTTCCACGCTCTCAATTATGAATTATGGGAGTTTTAAGCAAACTTTGACACTTTCACGCCCTCTTTGGACCCCTTAAAATGCAATTTTTTTTAATCCTTTCTTAGCACACGTCTAGGCAACGAAAAGAATCTACATTCCAAGTTTTAAGTCTCTAGGATCAGTGGTTTGGGCTCTGCGTTGCATGTCGGTCAGTGAGTCATTTAGGATTTTATAATATACAAAAAAACAAAAAAACAAAGTTTCTCTCTTTATAATATTAGTATAGATAGTGTTGTCACTATACATATGTCTGCTTATATGTATTGCGGTTACAGATTTAAAAAACAGTTACCTAACCTTATTCAATAGCAGTGGCGCGTAGTGTGGACCGACTTACAAGCATCGAACGAGCGCACTGCGAGCGCGATGCAAATCCCTTTGTGTTCGTCAAATCACCGACAATAGGCGGAGCACAGTCGGGCACGAACCAAACTCTTGAAGCGCGCTCGTTCGAGGCTTGTAAGTCGGTCCACACTACGCGAATTTGTGCTCGGCTCGTTGCTAGGCTCCTCTAGCGTAGACCCACCTTAAGGCCTCAGGTACTTCATTTCGTAATTGTATATCCAAATCAGTTTAGTAGTTTTTTCGAGTTTTTTTGAGAGGTAACAAATATCCACATTGTATCTTAAAGTATGTTTCACATAATATAAACTAATAATGTTATAAAATCAGAAAGTTTGTGAGGCCATCCTCATGGATGGATTTTTGTAATTCTTTCACGCCAAAACTAATGAACCTATTGGGCTGAAATTCAGTATGTAGATAGTTTATTATTATTATAGATAATAAACGTCGTAAGCAATCCATTTCAAAACAATAGAAAGGTATTTAAAAGGTTATTCTGAAACACTCATATAATAATCTATGAAGATAATAAAGTTAAACTCAGGGGTAATTCATCTTATTTATTACACAGCCGCCACGGAATACCTGTTCGAAACAATAGTAGTCCCTAGGGCTTCCTTTCCGTTCTCACTAAAACAGAATAGCATAGAATAAAGCTTACAGCCGTGCAAGCTTTCTCTACGTCAGCAGAATAACTAGAGGAGAACGGCGCTTAGACAAAACTGTTCTCAATTGCTGTTAAAAGTTTTCACGTGGAGTCGGTCATGGATATATGGATGTGATAAGTGCAATCTGGTGGGTTGAGATGCAATTATGATTTAATTTCATTTATTCATGAACAATAAAACAATTGTATTTGAATAGCATAAATACGTAGGCCTAAAATTAACACAAAAAAAATTATCAATAAATAAAACTAACCACAAATCAAATAACAAAAACATGTCAAAAACATAATAAAATCATACAAATAAAAATCATTATTACTAAATAAAATTAATTAGGCATTATAAAATCATAAAATAATAATAATAATAATCATTAAAAATTGCGTGTCATAAATTCATGAACTGTATAGAAACACCCCTTTAACAAGACTTTTACAAGTTTACATCTGAAAATCTCAGGCTTATCAATAACTTTGGAAGCACGTTAAATAGTTTCACTGCTTTATACCTGCTTGATCTAGAGCTGAACCCTTGTGTTTAGCTATTTTGTAAATCTGAAAGTGTTCATTGACCTTTGATGCTGACTGTACTATCAAATACATACATAGATATTATTATTATCAAGTAGATACATCATATTTTTACGACTCGTACTTATCTTTAATACCAAAAGCTTCTACGCTACACTCTGTTCTAACTATTCCTAGAGCGCCCTAAGTTATAACAATATGTTGTTGAGACTCATGTCATTTCTCCTAAGCACATAAAAGCAGTTTCATCTCACTAGCTCTCGTACAAGTTAAGATTAAGCATGGGATAAGTCTGTAATGTATGGTGTAAAAACACTGGTATTTTTTCTTGTAAAGTTTATTCACCCCTGTTTTTGGTAGACTTAAAGTTGCCCGTCTACGCCATTAACAGCTCCGAAAAATATTCCAAAAGTTTGTGTCTGCAAAAGTAGCTTTTAATCTGGTCGAGACATTATTATGTTCAATTTCAATGTCGTGAAGTGCAAAGTGATTGCAATTCATACGGGTTATGTGGAAAACCAATATTGTCAGAGTTTTAGGTCGCCAAAGCCTCCGACATGACCTAACGACTGTCCCCTACATATTATCCGATATGAAATAGCAAGGACCTCAAAGAATAGTCCACATGTGAGATTCGAACTAAGGGTCTCTGAATTTGTAACCGGGCCTATTTCCGTTGGACTACATTTATCTAGTTGGGAATTCGGAATTAAGTTCTTAACCAGTTACACTGTTTCGATATGGGATAATAATATTAAATGTATCTATATGAAAATATCCGTCATCTTTGTAGCTGGATAGCAAATATTTCCGAGAATAATTTTCCATAGATAATTTAAAAAACACCGCGCTTTCCGCCTATATACCGCTGTTACGTAGTATTATTCTCTGCTGTTCTGTGCCGCCGTCATACTTGTCAAATGCAGTGTGAAATGTACTTCTTGCAAACTTCTTTTTACTCACACGAGCATTGCTGAATTTCCCTCCAACAAACGAATGTAACCAAACCAAATATTTCAAAACTATTTCAGGCCTATGTTCAGTAGTGGATTACCAACGGTTGAGATGATGATGAGTTCTTCTTGTAGAGGTATCTTTCCGAACGCAGGATAGATTAATTACTGTTTATTTTCATTGACGTCCAAGTGTTAGCTTGCGACCAAATTTAATAAAAAATTTGGCTTCGTCTTTAACTTTGTTGTTTAGGTATTGCGGTATCTGATCAGAGCGCGAGCGAAGACTTATTAATTATCTAAGCAATTTTGTATGTTTCCCAGCAATACATTTTCACACCCTTGATAGGTGTAGGTATATGAACTTATTCTAGATAAGTGTTAATTATTTTGTATAATCCATTTTAATTTAAAAAAATGTATGAACAATTACTTAATATACGTACATATTACGTTAACCCCCGGGGCGGCGACCGGTTACCGAGATAAATTGACGCTAACAAACACCGCAACAGAACTAGAACTCAAACTTCTCAACCCAGCATGAATATGTCACAAGCAAAAAGTCAAAACAAACACCTTTCAAGTCCAACTTTACCAATTTATTTCCTTCTCTCGCACCAGTCGAACTAGTTTTTTTCCTTATGAAACATGAGCATCGAACGACACTTTCTGGCACTTTTTCTTCGGAAACTACGCATGCTCTGCAATCTTTTACGCTATCACAGCCGGGAGTAGGCTGGGATGGGAATATAAAGACCCAAAATCATTTTTCTTTTTTTGTACCAGATGGGGCCCTATCTTGTAGATAACAGATACTATTGGGTAGGGTTACATTGTCTTTATACTTACTGCAACTTATGAAAGAAGTTTTGCTGATAATGTAATTTATTAAAAACTGGGTCTAGATTGCGTTACTTCAAAGTTAGTTATAAAGATAAATACTTTAAAACAACTTACAGAAAATTTAACAGGAAATCAGCAATATATTTTTTTGTAGTGGTAGGCCTCTTTTGCAGGGGGCCGCCTGGGGAAGTACCACACCTTTGCCAGTTATTCATCCGCCAAGCAGTAATGTGCAAACATTACTGTGTTTCGGTATGAAGGGCAATGTTACCAGCGAAATTACTGGGCATGATGAGATTCAACAACTGCTATCTCAGGGTGACAGGCGCAGTGCAGTGCCGCGCAGAATTTTAAATTTTAAAACACTGGGTGGCACTGTGTCTGATATGGGCAATCATGATGCTTACCATCAGGCACCTGATTTGCTCGTCTTGTTAATTACTATCATAAAAAAAAAAAAAAAAAAAAAATATTACTGTTGATCTTATGCGATTGCAAATGGCGGTCTTATCACTGAAAGCGAAGTTAATTTTTATTTTACATATTATATAGGTCTATATTATCTAGTTATATCAATCTTCATAAGTCGTTTTTAATAAATAAAGCAGAGTCAAAAAATTAAGAGAAATTAAGAAAACTTTCTTGAGCTCCATACATAAATTAGTTTAGAAATTGCAGCTTTAAATAAGAAGTCACTTCTGATACTGAAATGAGCCATGCTAGATAGATAGATAACGCTTGATGTCAATCAAGCGTCTATTTATCTAGCATTAATTAATCTTTATTTTTATTTGTGTTATTTTTATTTTTGTCAAATAAATAGAAAAAACACAAATAAAAATTAAAAAATAGAAATAGCGTAACAATTGGTGGCCTTATCGTTACGAACTGAATATATAGGTAAACTGGACCGCACATCTGTAGAAACCTGCCCAGTTCACACAGACTCGTAGGGTGCGCTACGTGACTGCGACATATTGATGTGCGAATTACGCTAGTGCGACAGAACTGTACTGCGATTTATTTTAGTTCGATTGCTCACTTGTTCGACAAACTGAACGCTAAGGTTAGAATATAGATCCGAAATATAGTTTGTCGCACTACAGGAACCGCACTACAGTCTCACTTCAACACACCAAACCACTGTCACTCCATACAATTGCCCGCGCGCAATAGCCTCCTGTTAAGACATAACGCGTGTACACGCGTCAAATGTGTGCGTAAGTAAGGACGCTAGTGATGGTAATTAATGCGATTTCACATTAATTTCATAAGCATGCGAATTAATAAGTCTTAGCATGCTTAGCTAATTGCTATTGCTATGCTATTTGCTAAGACGATAATTCGCACTTCACACCGCCCTGCTATTAATTTTAACGAATTATACACGTTCATGGTCATACTTAACCGTGCCTACCAAAGTGCTAATAATTTCACTTAAGCGATGAATTCGCTTCATTCGCATTCACAGAATTTCGCAACTAATTTGCATTTAATTTGCAAAATGCTAATTAAGCAATCGCATGCTAAAAATGAATGCGAATGCTAATTAATCCATCACTAACGGATGTTATTGCCTCGTTGGCTTCCTAATCACAGGCGACGTAAATTGGCGAGGGGAGTAGAGCGCACAGAATAAATACTATTACTAGGTATAGTGTCGCTTCTTTACGTAGTGATTGTTAGTATACTTTGGCTGTACGTTCCGGTTTCAACTGCACAAGTACACCTGTCAGGCATACCCTAACGAGTATCTAATAATCAGCTTAACAATTTGATGTCCTTGACATAAACTAACATATCACAAGTAAACACCTATACAGTAATCAAAGAGACCCGTTACCTAGTGACATAACAGCCAGAACTGAATGACATTGAGCCCTACAAAGAATAGCAGTAGGTACGTACTTTGGTAATGACCTGGCAGTGTCCCAGATTGCTTCTATGACAATATTATCTGTCCTTTACCATCTTACATAGAAACAGTATGGACATCTACATTAGTCGTAATCTAAAAGTATTTAAATAAAGCAGTATGCATCCACATATTCGTAACTTACGAGTAATTAAAAAGTTAATCCATGTATTGTATTAGAAAGGATCTATTATTTTATTTTCGAATAGAGTATGAAGCCATAATTATGTACCAGTGTGTTACATGCGCGTCTCTCGCACTTTATACGTAGGAAGGAGGGAAGGAATTTTCATCAAATTAAAACCAATAACATGGACGAAAATCCTTAAAATGATATTGTTGACAAAGCTCAAATTGAGATTTTTTAGTTGCAGTTTCAAAAGAGTAATTTATCCCTAAATATATTCATCATCATCATCATCCTCCTAACCATAGGAAGTCCACTGCTGAACATAGGCATGCCCATAGATTTCCAGCCAGAGTGGTTGTAAGCGGCCTACATCCAGCGTGATCGTTCTGTCTCTATCAGCTACGTCCTACGCTGCGCTTGCCGGTCCGTGGTCTCCATTCGAGATCTTTACAGCCCCATCGGCCATCTTTTATATGTGCCCTGCCCATTGCCACTTCAACATGCTAATCCTCTGGGCTATGCCGATAACGTTCGTTCGTCTACGGATCTCCTCATTTCTGATTCGATCTCGCAGAGAAATCCCGTTCCAAAGCCCTCTTCATAACTCGTTCCGCCATTTTGAGCTTACTGATAAGGCCCACAGTAAAAGACCACGTTTCAGAGCCTAAATATTATTATATTATGTTCCATATTATTATTTATTTATCATCAACACGCACCAGTAGGTACTTGTAAGAATACGAGAGGGGTTATATATATATTTTTTTTTTTTGCAAAAAAAAAATTTTTGCTTTTTGCTGCAAAAGAATCCTCTCCATCCATCGGTTGTCTGAAAGAAATAGCTTATTAGCGATAAGACCACCGCTGTACATTTAAGTATAGTTTTTCTGTATCCCTTGTGTCAGTTCTATAAGTATGGTGTACAATAAAGTATTATCTATCTATATATCTATGTGGCTCTCCTAGTATATTTTGGTATAAAAGATCCGTGTAAAGATAGTTTAGTCTCGAGGGGAAACTACAGATAGTCGGTCCGCATAGAATGGTCACCTACAATTGGAAATTCGAGTGTAGGAAAATGTTCCCAGTTATTTTAGAAGTCTACATGAGTTTTCAATTGAATTGAAAATGAAAAATATAGACGTTTTATGCATAGTTGTTTCAATATTTGATATCGAATGCTATATTTTTAACAAATCACATTTTTATTTTTCAAATTAATTTATTTGAAAAATAAATGTGATTTGTTGAAGTTTAGTTTTAAAATTTGTTGAAGTTTAGAATTAAATCAAAATTAAGAATTAAGTTAAGAATTAAATTAAGTTTTTAATCACTCATAGTGTTAATTTTGTGAAAATACTTTTGATTGATGACTGCTTTAACAAAATTATGAAACTGCAACTTTATACGTTTTGACTTGGTATAATTAATTATGAATTTCAGTTTGATTTCTTTGATAGATAAATACTTTATTGGAGAAGTTAAAACTTACTTCTACTACTTTATTTTTCTTTTTCTTTAGTAAAAGTAATTTAAAGAAGTTTAAAACATTACTTGCAGTATTAATTTTATATAGATTTAGGAGTTTATTTCCTATATATTATATATAATATTATTAGGGAACTATAATATATAGTTAATATAATATATTATAGAGAACTATATATTTCTATCGGTTTAGTTAATTTACTTATCGATTTTTATGATTCCAATATTGGATTGGCAAATTAAATTAACGGTGCTGTTAAAGCATCGGTATTTCATGGTAGGATCTGAGGAAAGTAATGTGTCCAATTTTTATTTTTTATTAGTTTTATGCACTACTTATATCGAAATCTATGTAAATATATAAGAAATAAATTCATATAAGAAATCTATATAGATAATTCATTATCTGTTGCATAAAAAATATAATGATAAAATATTAGGTATTACTCGCCTCGGTGGCGTAGAGGGCGCATGCTCGACTGCCATTCAAGAGGTCCCGGGTTCGATCCCCAGGTCAGGCAAAGTGTTAAATATTGGATTTTTCCATTAGGAATTATCACAATAACTGCCTGGAGTCTGGAACTGTGCCCGGTAGATGGCAATAGGCTCGCCCCCTATTACATGGGACCAATAACATACTGGCGAAATGTGGGTGTATCTACTATGGGACTGAGTCCTGGGTACACCTCTGCCTACCCCTGCGGGTTAAAGGCGTGAATGTATGTTTATTAGGTATTAACATATATATAATAATAATAATAATAATAATATGGGACAACTTCCACACACGGTCATCTGGTCCCAAACTAGGCACAGCCTGTACTATGGTAACCAGATGACTGATATACATATTTAAATACGGTTATAACACCCAGACACAGATCAAATATATTAACATCTATTACAGTCTCTGGACTTATACATCTACGAATGATGATTGAAGCAGCATATGCACTGCATATGTGTACTCAGAGCTGAAGATTCAGGTGAAGATTCAGGTTCTCTTTACGTATGTACGCTGAAAGGCCGGGGGTAAATTAGTGCATGCATTCCTAAAACTTACACCACCCTCTCGAACTAACCAGTGCGGGATCTTCCAGAGAGTCATTTGTCTGTAAGCAGAGAGTATAGAGGTACCTGAAAAATATGAATAAGATACCAGCGTAAAGGTTTTAATAATATGCAATATTTTCAACAGAAATTTAATCAAAAACATTTTATAATAATCCAATTTCGGGGTATAAAAGAATGCTCGATTCCGCTCAATTTGTTTCAAACTTGAATCAAACTTCAGTATTTTGATCAACCTGCAAAACGAATTGGACCCTTACAGTCCTGGGGTCGGCTTACTATTGAACAGGCATTTTTAATTTACAAAAAAGCATAGTTAAAAAGATGAATACATTTTACTGGTCTTCGAAAGAAAGATTCTTAGACGCATTTTTGGGGCTGTGTTAGATGGCGATTGTTGGCGGACTAGATATAAACCACGAACTCTATTACCTGTTTGACGACCCAAAAGTCGTCAAAATTGTCAAACTCGGCCGCCTCCGCTGGTTAGGCCATGTGGAGCGCATGGATGAGTCGAGGGCACCTAAACGGGTCCTAGAAGGGAAACCTGACGGCCGCAGAAGTCGTGGCCGACCCAAGTTGAGGTGGATGGATGGTGCCGAGGAGGACCTGAGGACGATCGGTGTCAGGAGCTGGAAGCAGCAGGCACAGAACAGATTAAGCTGGAGAAATGTTCTTGACCAGGCCAAGGCCCACCCTGGGCTTTAGCGCCGTAGATGATGATAGGTACTTGTACCAAAAAGCAATTGTTATTATATTTTAAATTATAGTTTTTTATATAATAATAAATATTGATAATTATTAAACTAATGGCTGGAATTGTAGATAAAAGCAATAATTCTGCAAATAGATTTATGTAATTTAAACAACTGAAAATTGTGTCGGTTGTATAGTGGGCGCAAGGTCGGCTGCTGATTATGAGGTCCTGGGTTCCATTTCCAGGTCAGACAAAGTGATATTTATTATAATTACCTTATTACGCCTCTTTGCCAAAGGCACACACCGGACACTTGACTTAATTCCCTATTTATAGACTACGCGGTCTAATCGCTTGATATACACTCTGAAATGAGAAGAAAATTTCACCCACGGGCGGGATTCGAACCACACACACTCCGTACTATTCCGCGTGGTGTGCGCTCTACCATTTGAGCTACCGTGTAGGCATTAGTCATCGGCGCAATTTTTCTATCCCATCTAACTAACGCCTAAAGTGTGTGTGTTTATCTATTATTATAGGTGATGCATTTTGCATTCTATTCTAAGAGAATTTCACTTCGTACTTCATACTCAAGTCTACAGCTATGCCAAATATTAATATTTGGCATAGCTGTACTCCAAAATTTCGGAAGTTAGAAAACGGACTATTATCAAAAATCCAATTTAAAGCCTACATTTATAGACAATAGAACTTTGTCACAGAATAATAAAACGATTTTATAGCTGAAACAGTCTGTACATTTAGTAGTCCGCATTTATAGAGTTTAATTTCCGCCGACACGGCCCTTGTCGTGCCCCAACTCATGCCGTAAAAATATTTACGTAAAAAAATATTACGCAACACATAGGTGGCATAACTGTGATAAATGTGCTCCAGGCCGAGGGGAACTAAGTAGGTTACTAGGTACCTTTATGCCTAAAACATGTTTGTATCTGCAATCCATAAAGGGGTGGGCAAAGAAATATTGCATTATAAGTTTATACCGATCCCTAGAATCCAGGGGCGGTCATAGGATTGAGCTACAAGGGGTCACTCCCAAACTTCCCTGTTAGTAAAAAAACTTTCTTACCAATCTGGAATAAAAATTTTTGTTTCTGTATGTGCTTCTGTGTCACATAAGAGAAATAATATCGAAAACAGCCTTCTAGACGACCTATTACCTACACATATATTATATTGTATAGGTGCTAGGCATGTACAAATTTAAACCAAAAAGATTGTTGTTGATTTAAAAAAAAAGAGCTGTTATTTTGATAAAATGAATATGGGAACACCTCTGAAGCACTCCATTCAAGTCATTCCAAGTCAATTCAAGTCACTCCATACAATCGCCCGCGTGCTGCTGTAGCCAGCCACTACTACGTAGAAAACATAACGTGTGTACATGCGTCATATTATGTGTGCGTACCTAAGTACGGGCGTTACTGACTGCCTGGTCGCAAGCGACATAAAATGGCGGCGGGAGGTGAGTGGCGCTTCTTTACGTACTAATAAGTTAGTAGTCTTAGTCTGAAGTATGATCACAATCCGTTCATAATTGACGGAGTACCAAATCGTACTTACAAATAAAGAACAACAAACAGTCGAATTGTAAATCTCCTCCTTTTTTGAAAGCGGTAAAAATAAACCAACATGTTTGATTACTGTTAGAGATTATCAAGTATAAACTTTAAGTTTCCAACCCACCCACTATCATCATAAGATACCTCTAAAAATTCTAGCAGCTCTGTTTACGAGTAAATGCCACAGAATTTCATATAATATTTATTTTATGCCAACTATACGCTGTCATTTCACTCCTACCCCCCAAAGCTATTCTGCAACGTACCTGCATTTCGCCTGTATTTTTTAAGGTTTTATTAGTGGCGACTTTAGGAGGAGATAGATAGCTGTAACAAATATCCGGTCACATACAGGGCCAACTTCCTATTAAAGTGTTTTATGGGTTTCTCTGCGCATTATATAGCTGAAATGGGTTGCATTCTAGACATAGAATGTGCTCGTGTTTAAACTTTAAACTGACAAAAATAAATAAAATGAATGTGTGTCATTTTAACGGTCTGCTTCTCTAAATCCTAGTGATATTAAACATGAAATTATACCTATTATTTTGTTTGCACCGTCGTCTTTCAGATTCCTGTTCTTATCCCACAGTAGGTGTTCGCCATAGCACGTCATGGTTAGCCATCCATTCGGTTTATTACCATGCATCCAAAAATTTGTCCCCATCACGACATGTATAATACTTTTTAATTCTCAGTACAGACGACAAAATTCTAGTCTATTCGTCATTTTTACACTCATCCTCTTTTCATGCAATTCATCCATGTATTATGAGCATGTCTTTTACTCAAGTTACTGATCACCTTCCCTACATGACTTTCAGTTGCTCCATTTAACAATAAATTATCAAACAAAGGCATAAACGTTTATGTAAATATAAACACGTAAAAAATTGTAACTAGAGCTCACCATTTGCTTACAAAAATGTGTTATGACTTTTACGTAGGCTGCCGTATAAACTTTCATATGCGGATTTAACTTTCACAATATTTTACAGACAAAGCCGACTTTTTCATTCAGAAAACTGTAGCGCCTACGTTATAGCTGTAATAATGGATTGGAACACACGTCATAACGTTATACAGGTCACTTGTTGCATTTTGATATTGAAAATCTGACCTATATCACCTCCGGGGTTTAAATTTATGATTAAAAATTACGTTACTGACTATCGTGCTTTTAAATAAGTACATAGTTTTTGAACAAGATTGTGTCAAATTCCTAGAAGGCCGCAAAAAGTCACTAAAAGTAAATCATTCTTAAACGCCAGTAACTAAATATTTTGGTCATTTATCGTAATATCACCCATGTTAACTGAGCCGTGTAGTGTTGTGTTATGACGCAAAGGGTTGAGTAAGGGGCTCTGTGTAATAAAATATACTGTGGTAGATACATCATATTATCTTTGGTTAACGACACACTTACGTTTAGGGCAAGAACTCATTAGACTAACTTTATGTATAAGACCATATTAGACTTGAAATAAAGCCCAGTTTATTTTACACTAGTATAAGAACGGCGGAATTGCCCGTTCGCTATTATGAAATATGGAAGTTTTATAGCAAAACTTTGATGCCCTTTTCCGACTCGTTAGAATGTGAATTGCTAAAAATCCTTTCTTGACGTGTGTTAACACGTCCATGAAACAAACTAAAACGAACGAAAAAAACCTACATTCCAAGTTTCAAGTCTCTAGGATCAGTGGTTTGGGCTCTGCGTTGAATGTCAGTCAGTGTGTCATTTAGAATTATATAATACACTAGCCGTGCCCCGCGGTTTTACCCGCGTAGACATCGTACCCGTAAGAATATCGGGGTAGGTATGTAGGTAGCTTAGACCCTGGAATAACATAAAAAGCCCTTTTTTCCCGATATACCCACGGGAATGAAGACTACGTGGACGAAACCGCGGGCCACAGCTAGTTCTTCATAAAACATGTTCTAAACTCTGTATATTTATGATATTCATGTAATACTAAAAGGGGCAGATATAAAAGGACAGATACGCAAATATATTTCGAAAATTTAGATGCCAAGAAAAGCGGGCAAATTAAAAAATACTTTAATAAAATCTAGCGCATGAAGTAAGTATAGGCAGCTGAAGGAGACGCGAATATTTTTTGCTACTTCCCAAAGTTACCGAGCCCCGCCATCGCTTCAGATGGATATGTAAGCTATACTTAAAGTTTAGCGTAAGCTCTTGAAATCAGCTTTTCTTCGAAGATTTTGTATACTTCACAAAGTTACCATCTTTGCACATAAACCTATAGTTTACCTCACGAACTTTGAAGTATTAAAGGTACTGGGTACTCTGCGTTCAAGTCATCCAAACAAAGATTACTTGAATGCAGAGTTCGACAATATTTTAGTATTTAGTATACTAGCTAAGTGCAGAGAGTTCCCGTGAGGTGCTCGATGGTAAGCATCACGATTGCCCATAACAGACACAGTGCCACCCAGTGTTTTAAAATGCGACAGTTTCTGAAGATTTACGTCCATCTTTGTTTATTACTCTTTCACGCCAGAACTACTGAACCGATTAGGCTGTAATTCGGTATGTAGGTTGATATTCCTACGAGAACGATGACTACGCGGGTGAAACCACGGGCCACAGATAGTAATATTATAAGTGTGTACTACGTGGACGGATCGATGTCGCCTCAAGTTAACGGTCGCTAATGGATTTACTGGCACATTAGCGATATATTTAGAGGAAATGTTTCGAAGCCTAGTGAGGATGAAATTAGGTTATGAGAGGTCATGGTATAATCTTGCTTTAACTTTACCTCACGTAGTCCGAAAACATAGCCTTATAGGAGGATTATTAGTGTGAGCGTATCGCAAACATACTGTATATTCTTTTTACTTGACTATAATAATTAGAATAGATTAGATAACACTTTTATTGATACCACAATACAGAAAATTAACAAAAAAACTTAAAAAACTAAAACGTGAGTACCAATAATTGGCGGTCTTATAGCTCAGAGCGATCTCTTCCAAACAACCATTCGAAAAGAGGAAAGGCATATATTGGAAAGACGGTGGTTTAAATATAAACCAAAACTATACATAACGAGGTGCATAAAAATACCTCTATACTAGGTACTATAATATTATAGATGAATACATAATAATATGATAAATATATAAATACATAAATAAATACACTATAATAAAATATATACAAAAACATACATACATACATGTACAAACAAGTAAGAATTTCTTGATAATAAGATAAGGATAATATTTAGCGAATTTACTCAGCAAAGGAAAGGTAGTGCGCTTTGACACTAATAATGTCTGTCTGTACACTGGCATGCGAATGAAGACTCGGTCGTCCTCTCAGGGCGAGAGGACGATCGAGACGGAGATGGTGCGACGACATCGTGGAAGCGGTAGGAGCGATCTGGACCAGACTAGCTCAGGATAGGAAAGCCTGGCAAGATATGGAGGAGACCTATACCCGCCAATGGGTGACTGATAAATGAAATGGTAATTTGAAATAAGAAATAAATATACATATATGCAATGCATGCAATTTATTATATAATATAAAAAAATAATATAATTAAATATATTATATATAATTAATTTAATAAGAATTTAATATAATGTATATAGAAATATATTATGTAATATATAATGTAATAGTAGTAGTTTTAATAATAACAATAAAATGTCTATATATATATATATATGTATATATACTTACTGTACACGCGTATAAAAATAATAAATATATATATAGTTGTTATTATATAATTTCAAATTCTATGAAATGTTTACAGCGATTGCCTCGGTGGCGTAGTGGGCGCATGCTCGACTGCCAATCAAGAGGTCCCGGGTTCGATCCCCAGGTCAGGCATAGTGCTAAATATTGGATTTTTCCATTAGGAATTATCTCAATAGCTGCCTGGAGTCTGGAACTGTGCCCGGTATATGGCAATAGGCTCGCCCCCTATTACATGGGACCAATAACATACTGGCGAAATGTGGGTGTATCTACTATGGGACTGAGTCCTGGGTACACCTCTGCCTACCCCTTCGGGAAAAAGGCGTGAATGTATGTTATGTTTTTTTACAGCGATGCCAAGGCGCACATCAAACTAGTTCAATATGTAAAATAATTAACCAAACCACCCACTTATAACTTATAAATCTGATATAGTAACTAAAATTAGTTATTATAATTGTAATAGATATTGCAATTGTTTCAGTAAATTCTATTTCCACAGAACTTGAATATTCATCTATTTCCGAACGATTTATTCGATCCAATATTGCACTAAAACATTCGAATCCGCTGTAAATCGATCCCATCGTATACAGTGTGTTTTAAAAGCATTTTCGCCCGTCCGAAACGCATAAATCTGCGAATAGAGGATATTCTATTTTACCGCTGGAGTAGAGCCTACTTTGTTACTTTAGTTCACATTGCGTACCACATAATATATTATTAGGTAGTAAATTCTTTATTTGGAGAAAATGAAGATTTTGCTCGTAAAGTTGGTGGTGAAATTACTTACATGTCGATAAAATCACATATTGACAATGATTGGAACTAAAAGACCTCTGTGACGTAGTCGCTGCCTTGGTGGTGATCCGGCAAAAAGTGTCAATGGATTTTTTCCCATTAGTAGTTATCTCCATGTCCGCCTGGAGTCTGGAACTGAGCCCAGTAGATGGCAATAAACTCACCCCCTATAACATTAGTCCTAAAACATAACTAGCAAACTGTGGGTGTACCTACTATGGGACTAACTCATGAGTCCTGGGTATACCTCTGTCTACTTCTTCGGGAAAAAGGCGTCATGTTATGATAGAAAACCAAAATTTCTGTGGAGACGAAAAGTTGAAAACAAGATTGGTGAAGTGGTGCTGCCTCAGATCATTCAAACAAGGGAGATTTGGCGAGGGGGCGTGGCCCTTGGGAACGCATCAGGCACAAAACGGGCTTGATGCCAAAATTGCGCCTCAGTAGTCGAATGTTATGTCGCGCGGCATCATCTCCAACGAATTTAACAAAATACCGAGTTGTTCAGTAGTTGTATGTAATAATACCAGCAGCAAAGTGAACTACGTGAATAATGGCATCTCTTTTCATACGTAAGTACTAAAATAATATTGTATTTTCAATAAATTTAACCAAAAATATATAAATTGAAGATGAAGTACCAAGTTCATTACATTATCTAACTAGTAGGATAGGTCAGACACCATTGCTTGCTTAGTACAACTCGATAAAAAAACAGTCGGTTGTAATGGCGCAATGGATAATATATTTTATATTTACTCTCTCTAACAAAATAATTTCGTAGTGCGGCCGCTGCACTGGCTTGCGTAAAATAGAAATGAGATGTGATTTCTTTTAGTTATCGATTATTTTACTGTACTGGGTGATTTTACTTTGGTTACTAATATTAGTATTTTTTAAACAATTTGTACCCATTTCATGTTTGTATGATATAAATAGTTCATAAAACGTTTAAAAATAGGAAAGTTATATAAGGTTGTCTCTTAAAGTGTGATTACTTTGTAATAATGTTATGTAATATAATAGCTGGGCCCCGCGGTTTCTCTCGCGGTGGTCACGAAAAAGGGAAATGTGTTTTTTATATGTATCGAGTCTGATAACTTTTGTAATAAAATATATATAATATTTCAAAAAGTAGCCTGCATTGTATGATGTACTCAATCCGTGTCTATTAAAAATTATGACATTTTGAGGAGACGAACCCACTGTTGTGTTGTCAATTATTTATGTTGATATGTCGTGTACTATTCATTAATATCTTGCGAGTTTTTTTAATTGTAGCTATCCGAAGGATCCAAATATAAAAGAAGAGTGGATAAATGCAACAGGAAGAGGTACAACCAGGTTTCCAACCAAAAACCGCACATTATGTTTTTCTCACTTTGGGACAAAGTGCTTTCAACCGTTGAAGAAAGTTCATCGCCTCTTCGAATGGTCGGTGCCTATATTGAAAATACGTATGGCAAATACGTTATGGTGGCAAATATTAACATTTTATGGACCAGTAATAAAATACTTAAAAATCTTATTATAATGTTTTATTTCACTGTAAATAATGTATCCTAAGGGAAAGAGCAGATAATAATTGAAAAGTATCGATTTTACTTATATCGATTGCCAGTTTCTATCTCTAGTTACATATGTGTGTTTATGCAGAGTCCGTAGCAACTGGGTTGATGCACCACCCTTTTATGCATGTGTACAATCAACAAGGTCTTTGGTGTGCCTGCAAGTTTCTTAGTGTGCGTGAGAAATATGAACATGTGCGTCGTACTCATTATTTTTGTTTTTGTGTTAGTGTAATTGGAGGGAGAAATGTGGAGACATCGGGACACGAACAACTTTGCGTAATAGCCAAATCTCCCTTGATCTGTGGGTGCTGCATTTTCGAAGAGAAGCACTTTAAAGACTGCATCGTCAGTGAAATAAAAAGCTGATTACGTATAACTAGAGGCAATTAAATTGATTTCAATAGTCATAAAGATAACACTTGAATTGCAATAAAATGATTTATTTCAGGGTTAAGTCTGATAACAACACACCGAGGTCTAAAATTTTACTTCAAAAATGAAGAACATTAAATTTTGGCGCAGAAAATTCCCTCCCGTGAATTCAAATTAATTCCCTTGCCAGAATCTCAAAAGGAGGTAGATATTGAATCATTTGTGGTATCAAATTAATTTCTACAAAGGATTTATATAGGGTTTTAGCTGTGATCAAGAATACGAGGACTTTCCCCTGCTGTGTAACCCTAGGACGATTGTGTAACCTGATTCAGTTTATGAATTACATAAGAACTTATTTATTGAATTCAGTCGTATCGAAGCAGTATAGGATCTATTTATTAATATTTATTATGTAAGTACCTATTCAGAATTAGATACGAGTACATTGTTGACCTTGACATTACCGATACCGGCGATTTTATGAAAAGCGGTGACGCACAACGCCTAAAACGAATCCGATCCAACTCCGAAAAATAACAAAAAAAAATAAAAAATAAAAAAAAAAACCGTTTTTCGCAAGACTGACCTGAATTCGTAATCACAGATTTATATCGAATTCAGTCCAGATGCAGTACACGAGTGTTCATACAATAAAAACTATGGCTACTTCGGTCCGTCAATATTCCGTCAAAATGTAGATTCACGGATGACGGAAGGAAATCGTATTTAGTCTTTAACTACCACTAATTTTTCTACGACTTCTTCAGACCGTATTACACGGATTCGAATCAGATTCGTTTCCGACGTAGTGTGAAAATAGTGACAGGTGCTCAAAGTGGAATAGTTCAGGTGCTCAGCGCGCAGGTGTTCTCGCGCTGGGTGCTCAAAGTGGAATACCTCTACTCTTCCTGTCAAATTCTGCTCCATCATCATACTCTGGTCACCTATAAGGTCTTCCGGTTATATAATATTACATTAACTCATTGAAACGATTCCAATGAACCAATACACGATATTATATTAAATTTGACTAGTGGCTCATCGGAACCTGACGCTGCAGAGTCAAGTCAAGGTTACCAAGTCATTGCAATGATGATAAAATAACAGGATACCAAAATTGCCAGTTATTCATCCGCCAAGCAGTTATGTGCAAACATTACTGTGTTCCGGTCTGAAGGGCAATGTTACCAGCGAAATTACTGGGCATGACGAGATTCAACAACTCATAGTCTCTCAGGGTGACAGGCGCAGTGCAGTGCCGCGCAGAATTTAGAATTTTAAAACACTGGGTAGCATTGTCTCTGATATGTGCAATCATGATGCTTACCATCAGGTACCTGATTTGCTCGTCTTGTCACTCACTATTATAAAAAATATAAATATCAAATAGATCGGACTAGTTGTTCAATGAAGTCCCTTAAGCCGTTAAAAAAGAGCTGATAATTTACATACGGCTGAACCGATTTTCATGAGATATAGCTAAGATCAAGAACACTCTCGAGCAGGTCAGTTTTCAAACAAAAAAACTGCATCAAAATCGGTCCACTCGTTTAGGAGCTACAATTCCACAGCAGACACACAGATACACAAATAAACAGACACGTCCAACTTATTAAACTGTTATATTATAAACAGTCACGCTTTGTTCCCATTGTGGTAGGACAGAGACAGTTTCCCTCCACTTTCCACGAACTTGACATACGACTTCCACTTTCATCACATTATTCTTAAACTTACATGCTCGTCGGTAATGGGCACTTTTGACCTGGCCTTATCTTCAATATAACATCAATTTCAGTTACATTGAGGAATGTGATAGCTTACTATCAATAAATACGAATTCACCAAAACATTTCCGTAATCTAGCGTTCTCTATTGTATCCACAGACAACCTAAACATAAAGCTTTATGATGGTATACATTCGCCAAGGTTATGCAGTGACATAACGCCACCAGTGCTTTACCGCAGATCCCATTAATTTCCGTTTCTCGTTAAGTTAAATGTTTTCGTATGACATGACATGACATGAACTATATCATCATCATCTCAGCCGTAGGAAATCCACTGCTGAACAATAGGACTCCCCCCTCTATGGGACTCCCCTCTATAGAGGAACCCATAGTGGAGGTTTCCAATACTCACCACTATTGGCAGGCGGGTAGGCGAGTGCAGTTTGATGGTTTTACGCGGAAGAAGCTGCTGCCCGTCTTCTGAATCTGATAACACTTATCGAAATAAGTAAGCTGTTTCTACTAACTTCTTCATACTTTATGATGCCCTGATATCAGTTTACTGAAATATTGAGAAAATTTAATTAACAAACAGTTTCTACTAACAGTACGAAAACTTCATTTGGTATTGGTTAGGAATATATTTTTTGACATTTAATCGAATATTTTAAAAATAGTCATTAGGAATATAAACAAAAGAGCGTTCAAAACTATTACCATTGTTATTAGAATTATGGTATTGGACCGAAACAAATCTAGCGAACCATACAATAAAAGTTAGTCGACCTCCCCCCGCACACCGCGACATTATATTGGCGATTTTGTTTTCATACTTAAAATATATTAAAGCGGCGTGTTTAGGTTGAATTTTCTGTGTTGCATGCTATCGGCACTTGTCATTGCAGTTCTCCTATCAACGGATTGCAGTTATATTGCAACGGCAATCAGCGCTGCGGATCTCGCGATCACTAATTGGTGTCTCTCACCTTGCGTATATATTTTCTTTTATTGACAGTATCGTGAATCGGAGCTAAAGGGATTTACGGTCATATGATATTGATTTTGTTCGATATTATGTTGAGATGTCGTTTAACGAGTAATATCGGTTTATATTCTACAGATTACCTTGAAAGGTATACTGAAATTACGGTAGTGAGATTTTTTTTAATAAAAAATAGGCTTACGTTTGACCTCAATCTCGCTTGATGGAAGATCAGGCCTAAGATGGTACATGTTTGCCCAAAGGTGTCTGTTCACTTTGGCCTTACAGATATCCAGATTATAGCGTTCCGGAAAAACCGACCTCGGCAGAGAGTTTCACTCCTTAGCCGTGCGTATAATGAAGGAAGAGACAAACCGCTTCGTGAGATGCTGGAAAATAATATTATTGTAATTGGTAGATTGAAATTTCCCGCAGTAGCCCAACACCCCGAAATTGGGCTACTGCACAGCTAGGTACATCGATAGGAATTATTAGGTGTGTAATACTTGTACCTACCTAATTATTATAAGTAATTTAGTGTATTCTACAGTTGAATGAATTAAAAAGAAAGCTCACAAATTATTCATTGCACTTATTTGCATAGGTTTATTACGAGTATCTTCAATTATCAATTGCCTTATTTATTCGCGCAATTATGAATATTGGCTGAATGTATACTTATTAGGAATGAATGTAAACTATAGCTTTTGTAAACAGATGTCGAATAATACTCGTAAAATGCGAGGAAATCCCGATGCATGAGGAATTTTGAAGTTGGATTTTAGAAGTGTTTTCAAAAGTTGAGGACTTACTTTGTGAGTGAAATTTTTCTTTCCATATTTGTATTGTATTTCAAGCGAGTAGACCGCTTAGTTTATGAAAATATAAAATATTATTGTACCTTGTAAATTTTCTAGTAATGTTACCTTACCCAACATTTTTCTACAAAGTTCTAAGATTTTTTACATTTCACAACAATCCGACGGTTCTTAGGAATTTTACGAAAATCTAATGACATTTTCGAGATCACAACATTATCACAGCGACTAAACTGAATATTTTTCTAAGTAGATCACGATCACAACGAATTGTCTAATGGGCTATATTGATTTCACCTAGCCCTCCTTTCTACACCTACACTCGAGAACTAAGGTTACTCGTACCTCCTGAACTTTATAGAGTCCATTAGGCAGTAGGCGCGGCGCTTTGAAGTAGATCAAATAATTCAGATAGCCTTAGCCTGATCTTATATTATACTATGTTACTATACACGGGTAACAATAATGTTCTCCTAACCGGTTTCGATTATGGCGAACCCTTTGCTTAATCCTTGTCATGAGCCCTTATATGGCTCGCTAACCCAAATTTAGTTTTAAATATTTTATCGCATGTAGAGCAATAAAGCTGACCAGCACTATTGTAAGTGTAGTTGTAAATACGTTTAGGCCGGGATTTTTTCTGCAGACGCTTGTCGTCAATTGTCGCCAAACGGGCCTCTTCAAAAACTTTTACGCCCTTATGAATTGTAGAACGCCATACAGATCTATTGCCAGCGAGCTCTTCCCAGTTGCTGTGATCTATCTCGCAAGCTGTTAGGTGTCGTTTAAGGACATCTTTGTAGCGAAGGTGCTGTCCACCAGGTTTACGCTTGCCGTCTGACAGTTCCGAGTAGAAGACTGTTTTCGGCAGCCTATCATCGCTCATACGATGCACATGGCCACACCACCTCATCTGGGACTTTGCGAGTAGAGCTTCCATACCTAGCATGCCCGACCTCCGTAGGATCTCAGTGTTGGTTATTCGATCCTGCCACTTGATTCCCAGAATATTACGAATACATCTCATGTGAAATGTATCCAGTTTTTTAACGTCGGTTTTATAGAGACACCAAGACTCAGCAGCGTATGTGAGAATGGGTAGTATTAGGGCTTTGTAGACGTCAAATTTTGTCTTTAGTTTTATGTCATGTGACCGCCATAAGCGGCCATTTAGTCGGCCAAAAGTAGCAGCTGCTTTGGCAATTCGAGCCGGTATCTCAGACGCAAGAGTGTTATCGTTCCTGATAAAAGTACCCAAGTACTTGAAACAATAAACTTCTTCAAGAGGTTTTCCGTCTAGATAGACATGGCTCTCATCAGGAAGAAACCATCTAGTTGATTGTTTGAGTATCTGTGTTTTCGGTACGCTTATGACAAGGCCAAATTTGACACAGGAGTGTTGGAGAGCATCAACGTAAGTCTGTAAGGACGCAATACTGTCTGCCATGAGACAAACGTCATCGGCGTATAGCACTTCCAATACAGAGACGTTTTTGACTTTGGATTTGGCCCTAAAACGTGAAATGTCAAAGACACTTTTATCGGATCTCACCCTGAGCTCTATCTGTCCAGAACAGGATTCAAGAGCATCCTTCATTACAGCCGCAAAGTAAATTGCAAATAATGTCGGAGCCATTACGCAACCCTGTTTGACACCACTTGTGACTGGAAAGGCGTAGCTGAATTCATCTTCGTGTCGGACTTTGGCCTTCATATTATCATGAAATTGACGAATTATATTGATGAATTTGTCAGAACATCCAGATTTTTGTAGTATGCACCAGAGGGCTTGTCGAGGCACGTGATCAAACGCCTTTTCTAGATCAACGAAACACATGTAGAGTGGTCGCTGATGTTCAAAGCTCTTTTCTTGAATCTGTTTCACTATCGAAATAGCGTCTACCGTGCCCCTAGATGGTCGAAAACCACATTGGCTCTCCGGTAAGAATTCTTCAGCAAGCGTGCCAAGGCGAGAATTTATAATATGGGCTAAGATCTTTCCTGCAGTTTTTTTTTTTTTTTTTTTTTTTTTTTTATTCTAATTTTTTTTTTTTGGGGCTTTTAGCCGACATTCGGCTATGTCAGTCCCATCGGAAACACTTATGATTCAACTAATTTACATCAAACTCTTCAGAGATCCGTAAGCATAACAATAATTGACATCCTGCAGAGCACTCTGGCTGCTTCGCAATTTGGAAGCGCCAGGATACTCTGCAAGATGCCAACACTATTAAAGTTCAGACCGAATTCTGCAACAAGTCTAGCCCTAATGGCCTCTGTCCGTGCACACTCCACCAAAAAGTGATGAGCGTCTTCCGTCACCCCACAAATTGTGCAATCCGGGGAGTCAGCCTTACGCATCAAGTGTTTGAACTTGTTTAGTGGGATGTGCCCGGACCGGAGCCTACACGCCATTACAATTACATCCCTGCTTAAATTATTACATATAAACCATGGCACTCGAGGAGGTTCATTCTGCACTACTTTGTACCAAATACCTTTTTCACGCGAAATATTGTCATAATCCTGTTTCCATCTCTCATAAATTTTGTAACGATATTTGATTAATGCCTCTGTATGTTCTAGATTAACAAATACCTCTGTACCATTCACTGTTGCGTTCTTGGCTAATTTATCGACCTCCTCGTTGCCATGGATATCCACATGGGATGGGATCCACTGCAGTCTTAAAGAAATGTTTCTATTTTTTAGCGTTATTACTTTTTTGATAATACTATAGGCAATAGAACTACCCCTTAACCCGAGTGTACATCGAACTATATGCTGTAAGGCACTTTTGCTGTCGCTTAATATCACAACATTATTAAGGTCAGTACTTTCAATATATGAAAGCGCTTCAGATATAGCAAACAGTTCTATATTCATAATACAGTTATTGGTCGATACAATTTTAAAGCTTTCTTTCACATTACGCGCCGGATCATAGAACGCGGATCCGGCACCATTATTGCATTTAGATCCGTCAGTATACAGTCTATGCCACCCTTCATACTTAGTGTGTAACATGTTTAATGTGTTATACTTCAAGGTCCTCTCATCGTAACTACGTTTCGCATATAATATATCATCTACCTCTGTAACAACAAAACTTGTATCTATATTAGATACCCATGTATCTAGCGTAAACATAAGGAGGGGGTCGCTCGAGCAAATGAATTCTCCATGCAAGTCATTATGAATTTGAGCCAGTAAGGGTATCTTTTTATGTAACCAATACCTACACGAGCATAAGTTGTCAAGTTCTGATAACAGATTTATTGTTAAGTTGTGAGACCAGGAATACGCTTTCAAATAGTACTTAGTAGCTAAATATCTTCGCCGTAGGTATAAAGGAGGGATGACCAATTCGCATTCCATTACGTGTATAGGTGTTGTTTTAATAAATCCGCCAATAACTCGTAAGGCTATGTTCTGTATCCGGTCTAATTTGATAAGGTGCGTTTTTGCCGCATTGTCATATAAAAAACTACCAAAATCTAGTCGGCTACGAATCAATGAAATATACAGATTTCTCAGGTGTTTCGGATGAATGCCCCATGATGCACCTGCGAGTACTTTCAATAGATTAATCATCTTAGTAGTCTTTTCCTGTGTTTCTCTAATTTGTTTATTCCAAAGTAAAGATTTATCTAGCCACATTCCGAGGTACTTAACGCAGTCCACCGTAGATAATGAATTACCATTTATATCTAATGAAATTTCATTTCTTCGTCTACCCCTACTAAACAAGCAGACCTGAGTCTTTGTCGGTGATACTTCTAAGCCCATTTCATTTAACAATATAACCATAGCATCTAAAGCATCTTGTATCTCGACAGTGCACTGCGTCAGGTCTCTGTGTTGTACATAAATAACGAAATCGTCCGCATACTGTAAAGTTTTAGTGTAATAACTGTCAATAGCACTATAGAGTTTTGATGTTATAATATTAAACAGAAGGGGTGAGATCGGGTCCCCCTGGGCCAAACCCTTACTCGTCCTTCTTACGATAGTATTATTGTCATTGTCATTTTCTTTAATTTTTAAATACCGTTCAGATAAGAATGACCATAGGTATCTGCACAGTTGTGCGCCTACGTTCATTTTATCGAGCGTCAGAACAAGTTGATCTATCAATACGTTATTATACGCGCTCTCAATATCTAGAAAACAAGCTACAGTAGGTAAGTTTCTAGAAAAACCTATTTGTATTTGTGTAATAAGTCGAACCAAACAATCTATGCATGACTGACCCCTTCTGAAGCCGGAAGTTGTCGGTGCCAATATGTTATTTCGTTCTATATACCACTCGAGACGTTTGGCTATCATTTTATGAAATATTTTACATACACACGATATCAGTGAAATTGGTCTTAGCTTAGGTACTGTACTAGCAATAGAATTAGGTTTAGGTATAGGTATAATTTTAATGTAACGCCACTGTTCTGGTATAAAAGTATGAATGAAGATTGAATTGTAAATATCTAACAGAAACATTTTACAAATTGGTGGCATGTGATACAACATTGAGTAGGTAATGTCATCATCACCAGGCGCTGTATCCTTTTTTATAATACAATTGTGTAACTCCTGCATGGTAAATTGATTTTCAAGGGTCGGGTTTATAGAATTAATTGACGGCATAGGTATATTTACAAAATCTGGGGCTAGGGAACATAGCAATTCTTTCTTAATTTCCTGAGGGACTACTATATTATTATACTTTTTAAATCCTTTCATCCAACGCATTTTTTGCCACATCTCCGAACTAGTAGTAGTTTCATTAATTCCGCTGCAAAAGGTCTGCCAGTTCTTGCCTCTGGCTCGACTTATTACACAAGTCGCCTCTTGTACTTTTGTTTTAAGTTTGTCAAGGTTATCGGGAATGGGGTTACGTCTAAAGTTCTTTAAGGCTAATCGTCGTTGAGCTACAGTATGCGATAATATAGGACTCCAATATGCTTTTGGTTGAAAGTTTTGTAAAGGGTTGTTACAACTTTTAATCATAGGTATACTCCTAGCAGCAGCGTTATTAATTTGGTCAATCAAATAGTTATACTTATTTTGTACATTATTATCAAAGGATAAGTATTCAAAGTTATCACATAAAGTTTCATAATAAAGATTCCAGTCTGCACCTTTAAGATTACGGCGGCGCACATAGGTATATGCGTCATGATACTGATAAGAATACTTCACAATACAATGATCGCTGCCGAGCGTTTCATTAGTTACCTGCCATAAAAAGTTAATAGCTATATCTGTCGTAGTAAATGTAATATCAGGTGAGGTTTCTTGAAGAGTCCCATTAACTAACTTTACTCTTGTTGGCTCGCCATTATTTAATGATATATATCTATGCTCTAATGATGCATCTAATAATTATACGCCTCGTGTGTTCGTCCTACTTGACCAGTTTGTATGATGCCCATTAAAATCGCCGGCTATTATGGTTCTGCTTTGAAAAATAGAAAAAAGACTTTCCCAATCGGACTGTGTAGTTGTCACTGAAGGGGGGCAATAGACAGATACGATGTGTTCTAAATGTTTACAGTTTATGATTTTTACGCTTATTAACTCTATTCCCACATTATTATTAACTAATGGTTCTAATTGAGCTTTAATTGATCTATGTATTAAAATTGCTACTCCCCCATATGAATCTAACCTATCCTTTCTAAAAATGTTATAATTATTTATTCTAAGTGTCTGTTCAGAGTCTAGCCACGTCTCACTTAATAAACATATGCCAATTTTTTCCTGGGATAAAAAGAGTTCAAGATCTTGACGTTTTGGAAGAAAGCTTTGTGAATTCCATTGCGCGATATTTATAACGTAATTCCTATAGGGTGTGTTATCCATAATTAAAGAGGTTAATTAGTTGTCTAATTAATCCCCCACTACTAACTGCTTTTACAATGAATACCATAACCTGTTCCATACAAAACCTGAGCATCTCTGAGAATTTCTCTTCTAGGCTTCTATTTGAAAAGATAATGTCCTTTGCTCCATGAATAAATTCTTTAAAGGTCTGCTTCTTCTCAGGCTTTTCAGCTTCTTCTTTTTCCTCTGGTATAGCTTCCTCTTGTGTCTTCTCCGTCTGGGGACAATATTCACTTTGTTTCTGTAACTTCCTTTTCTTTTTCTTCGTTTTTCTCTCCATTCTTGACAGATCCGGGTTAACGCATTCTTCGTTTTCGTGACTGTCTGAACTATATTTAAATTCATCATCGCTCTCCTCTATCTCTTTTCCGGCACCAGTCTCCCGAGTTTGCTCCTGTTTACTTTTAGTAGTCGTTTCAACGAGTACATCTTTATATGATCTATGGTCCTTTGTATTTTGACGCTTAAACAAAGTCTCCGGGTCCCGAGTTCCATCTATATCATTTTTCTTTTTAGTAAATCCGTTGAAATCATCAGTTTTCTTATCTTGAGCTTGTTGGAGCGACGCTATTTTGTAGGTACAGTTGGTTTTGCTCATTATTGTGCGTATTTTCTTTTCTCTCATGAATTCAGGACAGATTCTATTAAAAGAGGTATGGTTTCCTTTACAGTTGACACAAGTGAATATCTTGGTTTCGCAATTCTCGTGCCCTTCGCCACATTTCGGACATCGTACTTTCTTTGTGTGGCAGACTCTCGCGAGGTGCCCGAATTTCCAGCACGTATAACATTGCGACACTGGAAATGTATATGGCTCCACCTTGAACCTACAGCCATAACCATAAACGTATGGAGGCAAGACGGAGCTCTTAAACCCAAAGCGTACGGTTTCGCTGGCTACCCATTTATTCTCCTCGAACCTTTTCAACCTCTTAATAGAAATTATTTCAGTCTCGCAGGTTATCTCTTTAATAAGGTCCTCCTCTCCAACATCTAGTTCTAAGTACTTTACTATTCCGTAACTTTGGTCTACCTCATTCGTTAAGTGACATCTATATTTCATATCTTTTAGTGTCTTACATTCCAATATTTTTCCTACATATTCTTCCCTCTCAAATTTAATCAAAACTTTATATGGACTCTTATATTTTATATGTGTAATTCCTTCTATATTCTCGGACTTTAATAGTTTAGCGAGACCGATCTGCTTTGGTAATACTTCCTGTGATGATAAGCATACTTCAAAGCACAACTTCTCTGCTTCTGTTTCTTCTCCCTCATTCTTAGAATAACTTCTCGCCACTCGCTTATGTTTCCTCTGTACTAGTGTAAACTCTTCCTCATTATTCAGCTCATGCTCAACAATATCCTGCTCGTCACTTCCGCTTCGGTTTCTCTTCCCTGCACGTAAATCAGATTGACCGATGATTGTCACAGATTTCTCCTGATTTGGGCACTCTTCCTCACTCATAACATTACTCATATTGTCACTCCCCCCACTGCTGGGGAGGCATGTCAATTGCGGATTGACATCCGCCATGCCTACACAAATGGTAGGCCGATGCGCTTTAATGCAATCTATGCGGGAGCGATAAGTAGATAACGGAACGTGCACTCGGTATGCGGTACCACGCACAACTGTTCCTGCAGTTGATAATAGAGATATTCCACGATAAGAGCCACAATCGGATACTCCCTTTACCTTAATATAATTTGCATATTGATGCATTTCTCCAGTCTGATGGTATGGTTTCTGACTCCCACACCCTAAGAATGAAGTGAAAAAGACTGCTCTGTATACATTTGCCACTGTATTTGTATATTTCGGAGGGGAGACCATCCATTCCTGGCGTTTTACCATTCTTAAGACGATTTATGGCTTTCATAAATTCTTCATGGGTGGGTAGAGATGCAAGGTCTTCGGCGGTAGACAGAGATGGTAATAAGTTAATGTATGCTAAGTCTACATTATGTGCAGTAGGATTTAAAACATCGTGAAAATGTTCCGCCCATCTGTCAATGATGTCTTGTTTGTCAGTTAAACGGGTTTGATGGTCTTTAGCCATTATAGGAGCTGTTTTCTTTACCTTAGGACCAAAAATAGCCTGCAGGCTCTCATAAAATTTTCCTGTGAAGTTAAAATCTGCATAAAACTGTAGCTCTTCTGCCCTCGCCTTCCACCATATATCTTTAAGTTGTCTTACTTTTAGTTTTAAATGTTTTTGGGCTTTATTTCTTACAGTGGTGTTTACTGCGCTAAGTTCCTGTCTATGTGTTTCTACTAAATCTTTTATGACAGCATCAGAATCGTCAAACCAATCCTGATGCTTTTTCTGTGGTTTTGGTACTATTTTAACAGAACTATCGTATATATGTTTAGACAGATTATTCCATTTGTCTTCTACAGATATGTCGCCAGAGATGTGAGTTTCTGAGTGTAGTTGCTTAAAGGTATTATCTAATTGGGTTCCCAATTCCTTGTTAGCTATAAGTGCAGAGTAGGCACGTCGAGAAGGCATTTTTTGAGGGGCTCTACGTGTTGGCTTTAGTTTCAAACATATCTTAGACCTAATAAGACGGTGGTCAGTCCATCCCTGCGCACCTCGCATTGCTCTGGTTATGTGAAAGTCACGAAGATCTTGCTTACGTGTAATGATGAAATCGATCAGATGCCAATGTCCGGAGCGAGGGTGCATCCACGATGTTTTATATTTATCGCTCAGACGGAAAAAGGTGTTGGTAATGCAGAGACCAAATTCAGCACAAAGCGAAAGTAGATTTAGGCCATTTGAGTTGCACTTTCCTATACCATGTTTGCCGAGGATGCCAGGCCATGAGGTATGTTCTGCACCAACGCGTGCGTTAAAGTCCCCAAGAAGGATATCTTATCTTTAGCTGGTACACTGGCCAGAATTTCACGAAGAGCATTATAGAACCGTTCTTTTTCTTCCTCGCTAGATGGCAGTGTAGGAGCATATGCAGATATTAGGTGAACTGATTTATTACACGTTATTGGTAGTCGTAGTGTCATTAACCGATCGTTTATGCCCTTTGGAAGCTCTTTTAAGGATCCTGTAATGGTGTTACGAATTGCAAAGCCAACTCCATTGCCGGCTCTTTCGTCAGAAGGTCTCCCAACCCAGAAATATGTGTATCCTCCAAGGTTTTCACGGAGTGATCCACTGTCCGGAAGATGTGTCTCGCTAAGAGCTGCAATGTCTACTTCATATCGAGCTAGCTCTCTAGCGATAAGAGCGGTTTTTCGCTCTGGACATGTGTTTTTGTCGTTATCAATAAGCGTTCGAATATTCCATGAGGCAATATGCAGTTGTTTTAACTTGGTATCTGATATATTTCTTTTATTATTACGACCGCATTATACGGTGTCTAGTGCCCGCGGTAAGGCCCTTAGATCACTGGGTAGAGACTATTTTTAGGCCACCTTTTCTAGGCCCCTTCTCTGTGCAGAGGAAAGCAGAGCGATCCTAAATAGGGCTGCTTTGTCGCTGACGTGCTGCCGAACCCGAAGTCCCGTCTCTAATCGACTCGGGAGCGACCACTCTCGTCTAGCCGCCTAACGTGTAGGGTGCTAACTAAGGCCTCGATTCACCGAAATCTCAACCTCACCGCCATCACCCCATCGCCGTTGGTCTTTTTTGCTCAAGTCCAAGGTTATGCAAGGGTCATCTGCGCGAGAATTTATTTAAAGTGAAAAAACAGTTGCGCGGGTGCAAGTTCACTCTCTCGTCGCCACCTTTGTTGTCCAATGGACCGGGTGCCCGGTACGATTGGCAAAGGCTTTGATGCAGCGAGATGGGCGTGTATCACATGGATCCTGGCACACGTCCTTAAGGTATCTCGCAAGACCTTGCTGCCCAGGTGATGATGGTCGGAAAGTAATGCCACGACCAACAAATGCTAGGCAGACTTCGTGTACATTTGGGGATCAACCTAATACCTGCGAAATCGCAGCCTCTTCACTATTTTACCCAACGATGGTTGCTTATATCACGGGTGCGGCCGCTACGTACACTGCAGCTGCTGTTATAAACCACTAGAGAAGAGATGGTGGGGAGTTTGTATGAGATGGAGAACGAGTTAACAGAGCTTTTATCCCCATGTATTCCCTTATTCGCCTTCTACGAAATCCACGGGATGAGTTGGAGGCATCTTATTCTTAAGCCGAGATTGCCACGGCACACACGGGTAACAACATAGTCGATGACGTGTTTATCATTTTCTTTTGTGTGTATAGTTATAGAAATGGCACAACTCTCATATTTATTAGAGAAAGTTCGGACTTTCAACTTGTTTTATTACGAGTACCATCTATTATTTATGAAAGAAGTCAAACGTTCGTTAACTTTTTAGATAAAAATTCCATTCAAAAGGAAACTGATTTCTCGAATCCTGTTCAAACACTCCAATTAATAAAACAATGTCACAATCATTTTTCCGCTTCACAGCAGCAGCAAAAGATAAACTTCAACAAACGTATTTCACCATCAAATCCAGTAAATAGGGAAAAATAAAGAAAAAACAAGAAACATTATTTCCCACTTTGTCCTGATGAGGCGACATTTTTCCGCCTTCGACCTTTCATTTATATAAAAAATGCTCACCTGTATTACATCATTCACGGACGAAATGGGGGGAAAGCAAAGGATGAAATACGATTGCTCCCCGATAATAGGGGAAATCTAAAGGTTAAAGAACCAATCCCAAACTTGTGAAATCGTTTTCCGCCAGGTTAACAACAGTTTATTGTGTTTTTAATCGCTCGGCTTCTTTTTAATATAAACTTTGACAGCCTGAACTTAATTCCCGCAATTCGGTTTCCTCTTACAATTTTTATTTTTTTTATTTTTTATGATAGGGAGTGACAAGACGAGCAAATCAGGTGCCTGATGGTAAGCCTCATGATTGCCCATATCAGACACAGTGCCACCCAGTGTTTTAAAATTAGGAATTCTGCGCGGCACTGCATTGCGCCTGTCACCCTGAGATATTTAGTTCTTGAATCTCGTCCCCTGCAAAAGAGGCCTACCACTACAACAAAATAATCGCTCGTTATTTTTCATTTAATTTAAACCTTTCATAATCCTACTTATATTATTAGGGGAATTTTGAGTGAATGTCTATTTGGATTCTCGAACCCAACGTTACTGAACTAAAGAAGGTAGGACGCTTCCAGTCCCGAAAAACAATCCGCCTACAGAACATACGATACAGTGCCATCTATTAGTTCGTTGCGCGAGACGGACTGACAGGCAGACAGACAGACTGGCAGACAGACGGACACATAGACAGACAGAGAACAAAGTGATCCTATAAGGGTTCCTTTTTTCTTTTTGAGGTATGAAACCCTAAAAATAAAAAAAATCTATATGAGTATATTGACTGTCTCGGTGGCGTAGTGGGCGCATGCTCGACTGCCAATCAAGAGGTCCCGGGTTCGATCCCCAGGTCAGGCAAAGTGTTAAAAATTGGATTTTTCCATTAGGAATTATCTCAATAGCTGCCTGGAGTCTGGAACTGTGCCCGATAGATGGCAATAGGCTCGCCCCCTATTACATGGGACCAATAACATACTGGCGAAATGTGGGTGTATCTACTATGGGACTGAGTCCTGGGTACACCTCTGCCTACCCCTTCGGGAAAAAGGCGTGAATGTATGTTATGTATATTTATATACCTATAGTTTATGTAGTTGTGTTATTGAAATATCGTCATAAAATACAGATCTACAGTAAAGAGACACTGAACAATCGATTGTTCGGCAACAAAGTTCCTTAAAGGCTGTCTCAATGCTCAATACTGTTCAGTAACACCTCAAGACACCTGCTCAATCTAACGTTGGCTCACGTACTGGACACTACGTGACCTGGCTTTGCACCACCTGCCTTCAAAGTATAATGCTATCCTTTACTACGAATATCTAATACATTTGTCTGTTTAAGATGGTCGAGATGAACTTTTATACCCTCTCAAAGTTGCACACAGTGATTTCATTGAAATAATAGAGTAAGTAGGTAAAGGACGTTATATAATGTATTCAAAACTATCCTCAAAATCATAAGTAAAATAATGTCATGCCATTGAAAACGTAGTTAAGAACCCCAAATAACTCAATATATCGTACTGTTTAGTCGATAAAATGCTCAGAGCCGCGTAAGAATGAATGTTGACCATTTTCGGCCAAGTAACCTTTTAATAACCCCGCCGGAAAGTCTATGTATAGAGCACAGTAATCACGTTGTACTCATAACACATTCATAGTTTCCAACTGTAGGTGCTCGATGCTATAGCCTAAGCGACGCCTCCATTAACATTGACCCTTATCAAAACTTCCTTGATATTACGCACCCATGTTGCTAGAACGTTCCAGAATTAATTTTCCGCTTTCCGCATTTCGAAATTACCACCTATTCATATTTCTTCTATATTATACGACGTATCTTGTCGGTTCGTTTATTACGATGTTCAGCGCCAGCCCGACAAGGATTTTTGGAACAAAAACCTGTATTTTCTATGAAACGGACGGCTATTTTACATGAATTATAAATTCTTATTTCCGGTATCAAGAAATACCTATAGGTAAAGGTTCGTACTTTAAAATTCTTTATTGCAAGGCTTTTTTGATGTTTCAAGCCTTCTGTAATAGCTGCCTACATAACATACCATCACGCCTTTTCCCGAAGGGGTAGGCAGAGATGTACCCAGGACTCAATCCCATAGTAGATACCACACACATTTTGCCTGTATGTTATTAGTTCCATGAAAAAGGCGGGGCGAGCCTATTGCCACCTGCCGTTTTTTCCAAATCTAATAACACCTTGCCTGAGCTGGGGATCGAACCCGGGACCTCATGATCGGCAGTCGAACTTGCGGCAACTATACCACTGAGGCAGTCACCTACATCATACCTACTAGTAAATTATGTTTTATAAGGAATTTTGCAAACGGGCGCAGACTACAGCTGGCTACCTACCTACCTACCCTACCTACCGATATAGGAAATGCGTGCGTGCGGCCACCACCGCCCACACTCTTGATAGTCAGCGAGTCCTAAGTAGATAAAATGAAAATCCAGAAGTGTAGTGTTTCTCGCTGGTATGTGCCGAGCCTAAATATATTTTTATTTTTGAGAACAATTTATAGAACTAAAAATAATTATGTTTACGAGTACATTCATAGTCCATGGCATCCATTACACGATGTCTATCCTAGACGTCAATCAGTGACATCAATCATGAATGATACTGACGTCATCATAATCATCATCTCATCTAAAAGACTTCCACTACTCAACATAGGCCTCCCCCATAGATTTCTTTCCCCCATAGAGGTTATGTTTTTTTATGTTAGTGAGTGACAAGACGAGCAAATCAGGTGCCTGATGGTAAGCATCATGATTGCCTATAAAACCTTTGCCAGTTATTCATCCGCCAAGCAGTAATACAGTGCAAACATTAGTGTTTTTCGGTCTGAAGGGCAATTTTACCAGCAAAATTACTGGGTATAACGAGTTTCAACAACTAATATCTCAGGGTGACAGGCGCAGTGCAGCAGAGCAGAATTTTTAATTTTAAAACACTGGGTGGTACTATGTCTGATATGGGCAATCATGATATGATATGGGCAAGTTCGGCTTACCATTAGGCTCCTGATTTGCTCGCTATCACTCACTATCATAAGAAATAAATCCAGCGTCCTTCCTTCTTCCCGTCCTTATCAGATCGTCTGTCCACCTTGTGTGTAGACGTCCTACGCTGCGCTTGCTGTTGCTGGTGCATCGGCCATCGGTTCTAAGTGCTATATGGTCCCTGCCCATTGCCACTTCAACTTATCTAATACGCAGGGCTGTCGGTAACTTTCGTTCGTTTACGGATCTCCTCATTTCTGACTCGATCTCGCAGAGAAATCCCGAGCATAGCCCTCTGCACAGCTCGTTGCGCTACTTTTAGCTTACTGATAAGGTCCACATTCAGTGTCCGTAAGTCATCACTGGTTCACTGGTCGAAGACCTTCGACTTAAGGCACTGAGGTACTTATTTTAAACGAGAAGACATTGCGTTACTACAGATATCCCTTAGGAATTATAACTAATAATGGATAAGGATGGATAATGAATGGATAAGAATAAATAATAATGGTTTCAAAACAATGAATCTGTAGACAAAAGTAAGTCTAAAAGGCAAGCATAACAGAATCCAAAAGCTAGTCCTGTTAGGCAAAAGGTTAATTTATGCATATTACGTGTGAGAGTACACCTGTTGTGTTGTTCTTGCTAATTAAACTTTGAAAGCAACCTGTCACAGAGATTTATAGGTACTTTGTATTTTGAAAAGGGTACAAACATCTTACCGGCTAGACACGAGAAATATTTTATGGTACTGTTTAATATTCAATAACTCATATTGTTTCCTTTGCTCTGTGAATAAAGTTACAAATAATATTATTATAATATTATAGATATTTATATAATATAATATTACCTTGAGCGGTGTGGCAATCCTGTTGCACTCACTGTTACAAATAGTTAAAATATAATAATAATTTTGTTAACATAAAAAATGGCATGGAGCAGAGTCCGTGGTGTGTATTATATAAATTAAAAAAAAATATAGATATTAATTATTCATTTATTTCTTAATTTTACTTGAATAAATATTGTATTCAGATTTATACTCATCAGTATGTATATAATTCAAATAAAATTACAAATATAATAACATATTTGTAGTATTAGGTCTCTTTTGCAGGGGGCCGCCTGAGTCTTGTCACTGCACGTCTTATCACTCACTATCATAAAAAATATTGTATTATGTATTATATTATCTTATCTATACTAATATTATAAAGAGAGAAACTTTGTTTTTTTGTTTTTTTGTTTGTAACGAATAGGCTCCGAAACTACTGGAGCGATTTTAAAAATTCTTTCACTTATGGATAGCTTAATTCAGTGTGAGTGCCATAGGCTATATGAGATTTTGAAAAAAAATAGGGATCCGTAAGAAAACTGCAATATTGTGAACCAAGGTGTTACATAATATAATTACCATATTCACAAATTTGCGTGCGCTGTGCATTGATGTTAGAATAATATAATGTACTAGGGGTTTGTAGTACTTATCAATATCTACAAAATAGTCCACGGAAATTTTATCCATCTATTTTGGTTTAGTCACAATAATCGAAACAGACATTATATGCATGCGCTGTGAAAAAGTATTGGTGGTAGAATAAAGTAATGTACTAGGGGTTTGTAGTACTTATTAATACCTACAAAACAGTATACATAGATTATATCCATCTTTTTTGGTTTAGTCACAATAATCGAAAAAGTGATTATTTTTCATGCGGTGTGAAAACTATTGGTGGTAGAGTAAAGTAATGTACTAGGGGTTTGTAGTACTTATCAATACCTACAAAACAGTATACATAGATTATATCCATCTTTTTTGGTTTAGTCACAATAATCGAAAAATTGATTATTTTTCATGCGGTGTGAAAACTATTGGTGGTAGAGTAAAGTAATGTACTAGGGGTTTGTAGTACTTATCAATACCTACAAAACAGTATACATAGATTATATCCATCTTTTTTGGTTTAGTCACAATAATCGAAGCAGTGATTATTTTTCATGCGGTGTGAAAAGTATTGGTGGTAGAATAAAGTAATGTACTAGGGGTTTGTAGTACTCATCAATATCTTCAAAATAGCCCACGATAAATTATAACATGTGTTAAGGTTTGGTCATTGTAACAGAAATAGTCATTAATTTGCGTGCGCTGCGTAAACCATTAGGGTTATAAGTTATATCTATTAAAATACAATGTATCACGAATTTACTCCTGTTAAACGTCCACTATGCCTACTTCTGCTACCCGTGCGAAGCCGGGGCGGGTCGCTAGTGTATTATATAATTACGAATATATTAACGAACGAATAATTGTGTTTTATATATAATTTGACCATTTTTTTTTTTCACTGCACTGCCTCGGTGGCGTAGTGGGCGCATGCTCGACTGCCAATCAAGAGGTCCCGGGTTCGATTCCCAGGTCAGGCAAAGTGTTAAATATTGAGTTTTTCCATAAGGAATTATCTCAATAACTGCCTGGAGTCTGGAACTGTGCCCGGTAGATGGCAATAGGCTCGCCCCCTATTACATGGGACCAAATAACATACCGGCGAAATGTGGGTGGTATCTACTATGGGACTGAGTCCTGGGTATACACCTCTGCCTACCCCTTCGGGAAAAAGGCGTGAATGTATGTTGTTGTTGTTTTTTTTTATTATTTATTTGTATTTTGTTATTTTCTTTGTTATTTTTCATTTTATTGCATTTTTTTTCACTTTTTTATTTCTTGTGTGGTAATTGTAAATGATTTCATGTCGTTTTTATCACAATAAACAATTTAATTTCATTTCATTCAATTTCTTTTCATAACGAATAAAATTACTTACACATAAGTATGAATATAAAACATGAATTATTAGGTTTATTTCACTCAAATATAATATTATTTGTTATTTGATTCGTATTGTTTTAATTATCTTGCAAACGATGACTTAATTGGTAACATAACATCATACCTTTTCCTCCATTTCCCCTAGGGCTAAGCTGAGGTGTACCCATGACTTAGTTCCATAGTTCGCCGTCCATATTTTTAGATCACATATAGGGCACTAGCCAATTTCCATCTACCGGGCACTGTTATTGAGAAAAATTCCTAATGGAAAATCCAATCACACTTTGCCTGACCTAGCAATCAAACCTGAAACCTCATGATCGGCAATAGGCATGATGACACTATAACAGAATAATAAAATAAATGGTTTTAGTGAAAAATATATATCGAAAGGATTCTAAAAAACGACCCAGTATTATTGAAAACATTGAGATTAATAATATTTTTATTAAAATAAAAGTACAAAAAATTGCAATCGGCCATCTTAACTGAAACGGCAATCAGAGCGAATGTCGTCACGCCTAAGTAAATACTGTTACTGAGAGTATAAACACTGAAGTAAATATTCACCATATCGCATTAACTTTTGTTGTGTTGTGATCAGTCACTTGATTTGTTATATATTCGTGGTAATCCAGGAATCAACGAAGATGGAACAAGGTTTTATTAGGCAAAAATAAAATATTTATTTAGGCGTGACGTCAGGACCCGACGCCATGACACATATGAGCGTTTTCGCGCTCATTTCAAATTAGTAAGTTAAAAATGCATAAATTTGCGGTAAAACATAATGGTTTTTTAAAAATAATGTTTTTTTCGGTAATATTAGACGTGTACCTACATTAAGATACGGGATTTCAAAATCTGTCACAATGCCTACGCTATCGAGGATAATTGAGTATGTTCTAATTCAATTGAACATTCGTCATCAAAAACTGAAACAAACAGACGTCTTTTATTTGTCGTGCCGAATTGATTGGCATCGTTACTTTCCGTTTCTTTATATGCTCTTTTTTCAAGAAAATAGTTAAGTACGTAATAGGGAAAAGGATCTTTCTCTGAAAAATAATTTACGGAAAATTATAAGTTTTGTTCATATAATATGATAGAATTGGTACTTCATATAACTGAAAATCGAATTTAATCATATCGGATATTTCTTTTTGGAGTTTCTTCCTTTTTGGTGAGATGTTAAAAATATTTCGACTAACAAATAAATGTTGCTTTTTCAGAGATGGACAAAGCTTTGAAGCTAAGTACCTAAGGCCCACCTACACGTTCGTGGGTTTAACATTTTAAGCCGGTGTTAGTAACAACACAGGGTTTATTCAATTTATTTATTCCTAGAATATTTCCTTCACAGAACTTTTACTTAAAGCGATAAACTAACACTTATACCTAATATATAATATTATTAATTAAAATTAATAATACAATATACTTTTCCTATAATCTAGGTGCCGAACTATCTATCCTACTATATAGGTAAATGCGAAAGTTTGTGAGGATGGATGGATGTTTGTTACTCTTTCCCGCAAAAACTACAGAACCGATTATGTTGAAATTTGATATATATATAGCTTAGACCCGGAAATAATACATAGGGTACTTTGTTTCCCGATATTCCCACGGGAACGATGTCTACATGGGTAAAACCGCGGGGCATAGCTAGTATAATATAATAATATTATATCATACGTCATCCGTGTGCTCACTCAGAGCAGCCAAAATATATAAGGGCAAAAAGCTCGTAATATATTAACTATTTTATCTCTGGGTTTATAAACAAAACATAGATTTATTTAACCTTCATTTAAGTACACATGGGTCTAAGTGCATACCATGATATCCACCTAGTAAAAACTTTTATTTATTAAGCTTGGCTTGAACCTTTTTGCACTAGGCCTATAAAAAGCTAACTATAATTTTTTTTATAGTTAGCTATAAAAAGTTTCTGATTGGTTATATCATTATATCAAACCCATCTTTAGCTATGCAGTGTATATTATATAGAAAACACCCTTAAATGGGACAAAACTAGGACAAAGCGACGCAACAAAACAAAAGAAAGCAAACAAGTCGACCCTTAAGGCGTCCTATTAAAAAGCTCCGCAAAGTTTATCACCTTAATATAAAGACGGGACGTTATAGGGGTACAGCCTAGTGATGGGTGATTGTTACAAATAATCGAATGAATATCTAATTATTATTTTTCTCATATATTACGATTATCCGCTCCTGAAAGGCATAAATTTGTGATAATAACATTCCTCTGCATACGCAGGCCTGTGGGCAATGTTCAGATCATCGTATCTGTAAAAATCGCCAATCCGTTTTAAGTATTTTGATTTGAAATAACAACAACAACGACGAAGCTAAGGTGCTGCTAGGCAACGCAACGATACGTTCTTCTGCACATGCTCCGCTCGAGAGCGCGCCATGCGCCGACTCCGGCCATCATTGCTGATTGACAGCCTCTGTCACCTCTACTGTCTGCTTTATTTACCATCCGGACTGTTGATAGCTAATGTTTATATTCCTATATTGTGTTTTAATACTAGTTTTCATTTTTATTGTACTTTTAAGCTTAAAATCGATACACAGGATGTCACTTCCAGGCGACAATGTTTCACAGCTCACAGACAACAACGAATCATCCCAAAATCTGATACAATGCTCTATGTGCTCCCAACCCAGGTACTTTAAAAACCAGCACGGTCTTAAAATACACTTGGGCAAAAAACACAAAACACCAGGTGCTGCACATGACATGAACGTTGATCCTCAAATTATAATAGATACACTAGACCATTCCGTTCTAAGCGATATTTCAGAAACATTTAGTCGTCTCAAAAACAATATTCGCGTAGTTAAACGAGTTCCGAGAGGTGCAAGGATCTCAGTTTCCCAAAAACTTGCATCCACTATACAAAATGTTTTAATTGAAAATTCTAACGAGGCTTGGGAGCAACTTCTCACTTTCCCTTACCGCACCTTACACATCTCCGACCAGAATAAAAACACATCGCTAACTACTAAAATAAAACGTAACTGCCAGCACCCCCTCTCTCTCGAAGACCTCAACAGAATGACGACAATACACAACACGACATTATATAAACATATTGAAAATAAAGTAGGCGAAGGCGATATAAGAGGAGCAGCCCGCCTACTATTTTCGACAGACTGTATCGCCCCTAACAATCAGGAAACCCTCTCAGCACTAAGAATCAAACACCCACTTTTATCCACCAACGAAAGCCTCCCTGACCCACCAGATACATCAACAGCCCCCCTTATTACCACTACCGATGCGGTCCTTAAAGCAGTCATGTCATTTCAGAGCGGCTCAGCCGGCGGGCTTGACGGGTTGACCCCTCAACATCTTAAGGATCTCCTTGGGCATAGCTCAGGCGACGCCGGCGAGCTACTGCTCAAGGCACTGGCAGACCTGAGCAACCTTATGTTATCGGGTAATGTAAATTCGGCATTTACCAGTACACTATACGGCGCCAATCTGTGTGCGCTGGTAAAAAAAGATAGCGGCATCAGACCCATTGCTGTGGGTACAACTTACCGCCGTCTTGTTGCCAAAATCGGCTGCGCTGCTGTATCCGGTCCTCTTAGCCAGTACTTTCAACCTGTCCAATTAGGATTTGGGTCAAAGGGTGGGTGTGAGGCCGCGGTGCACGCACTAAGAACACACATTACACAAAACTCTGGCAAGGTCTTGTTAAAGGTAGACGTCAAAAACGCGTTCAACAGCGTTGACAGAGCTGCCATCTTAGCACAAACGCGTGAAAAAACACCTCAAATCTATAACTTTATTTGGCAATGTTACAGCAGCGCTTCCAAATTACTATTTAAACAAAATCATCTCTCATCAGCTGTAGGGTGCCAACAAGGCGACCCGCTTGGACCCGCGCTTTTCAGCCTTGCAATTCACCCTATAATTACGAAGCTAATTTCCAAATTTAATGTATGGTATTTAGATGACGGCACCCTAGGTGGTGATGTTAGCGAAGTTCTAGAGGACCTTCGCGTATTAATTGAACAATTCCGCGGTATCGGACTAGATCTGAACTTTTCTAAATGTGAACTTTTCTTTTCCGATACGTGTTCAGATAAAGAACTCATCATATCCAAATTTCGTTGACTTGCTCCCAATATTAAAATTACTGAGAAAAGCTCACTTCACCTCCTAGGGGCCCCTGTGTTGGACGAATCTTTCCCTGATTTTTTAGACAGCAAAATTAAAAACCTAACTGAAGTTTCGGACCGCATGTCAAAAATAAATGCTCAAGTAGCTTACACCATTATCCGATATTGCCTTTTTGTGCCAAAATTCACCTACGTCCTAAGGTGCAGCCATTTCTGGAAATTTCCCTGCCTTTTGGAAAAATTTTATAAAATGATTCATAATCTCTTAGTTACAGTCATAAACATCAATTTTGATGACTGCTCGTGGACCCAAGCTTCTCTGCCAGTAAGGCACGGTGGCCTGGGTATCAGGAAAGTGTCCAGCGTTTCGCTCCCCGCATATCTGTCCTCCGTACATAGTTCACTGGAACTAACTTCTAAAATTCTTAAGTTAACAATCAATCAAATAGAAATACCTTTTATGTTAGAGGCCAGAAATGCGTAGAGCGATACCTATCCAAGCGCCGATCTGCCTGCTAACCCTACTTCGCAGCGTCTTTGGGACGAGCCGCTCTGTAGGCTGGTACGGGATAACTTATTTCAAACGGCAACCAGCCTTCCGGAGCGCGCTCGTCTCCTTGCCGCTATGGAGTGGGAATCCGGGCAGTGGCTCCAAGCTCTGCCTTCCATATCGCTCGGCACCCTACTAGATAATTCCACATTCCGCCTGTCTGTCGCTCTTCGCCTGGGAGTGACCTGTTTTGCCAGACATCGCTGTCGCTGTGGTGACCCAGTTGACCCGCTGGGTCATTACGGATTATCCTGCGGCAGAAGCGCAGGGCGTGCCCCTCGCCATGCCAGCCTTAATGATGTCATCCGTCGGGCCCTAGCCAGCGCGGGAGCACCGGCTGTTTTAGAACCGACCGGCCTCGCCCGCGACGATGGTAAGAGGCCCGACGGCATGACCCTCGTGCCATGGAGGATGGGACGGCCCCTAGTTTGGGACGCGACGTGTGCCGACACTCTGGCGCACCTTCTTGGCACCGCTGTTAAGGCTGGCTCTGCCGCCAATTCGGCTGAGTCCCTTAAGCGGCGCAAATATACTAATATAAATAGTGGATGTATATTTGAGCCGTTTGGGGTTGAGACTCTAGGACCCTGGGGGGAAAGCGCCCATAGGATCTTTAAAGAGTGCAGCCGGAGATTGGTAGAGTTGACACGTGACCAGAGGGCTGGCTCATATCTAGCACAGCGGATCAGCATTGCCATACAACGTGGCAATGCTGCCAGCCTTCTGGGCACGCTACCAATCGACGGTGATTTTGGTCAAATATTTTATTTATAGTTTGTTTTTAGTTTTAGTTTTCAATGTTTACTTTTAAGTTAGGTAGTTTAATTTTTTCTTGTTATATATTTAAATTAATTTTATTGAATAAATAAAAAATATAATTAACAATATAATATTATGTTAAGGCTCTATAAAATTATATCGATGTCCCATTAGTATATACAATTAATATATAATTTATCGAATGAATCGACAATTTGTACAGTAGCAAATACAAACGCCTATTTCTTTGTAATTTTTATTCGATCTTTCTTCGGTAAAACAACAATCGGATAAAAATTACCAATCGAATTTCATTGTACACAGATCAACTTTATAGTCAACAAGCTGTGCCCGCGGTTTCACCCGCATAGTCTTCGTTCCCGTGGGAATATTGGGATAAAAAGTATCATGATAATATGTATGTGTTATTCAAGGGTCTAAGCTATCTACATACAAGTACTTACCAAATTTCAACCCAATGGGTTCAGTTGTTTTGGCGTGAAAAAGTAATAAATATCTATCCATCTATCCATCCATACATCATCACAAACTTTCGCATTTATCATATTAGTAGGAAGTAGGATTACTTTGTCTATTGCTAACTGAAAAACAATTAAACATCATCGATTGTTATTAAGAAGAACAATCAAATATCTCGACTGTTTTACCAACGCCCATCGCTAGCATGGAGAATGTCGCAGCGAGCATCATTTAACATGTCCTCGGTTCCCTCAGGGCACGATAATTGGATTCATTGCCGGTCACGAGAAATATCGGCGCCATTTGTTGCCGACGACATATTGGCAGCGTCTACAGATAATTCAACGTATTAATATCTTATGTTATCTGGAACCCTCGCGGAATGATCACAAAGGATCTACGAGTATCTGGTAGGCTATCGTTTCGTTGTTATGTAATGTACCATTGATTTGGACCTATAGAGAACGCCCGCGATTCAGATCGGCTGTATCGGTTTCTTCGGAATAATGTATTAAAGTTATTTGTGGTTTATTTTTACTAGTTTGTAACACAATTTATTATTTTGCACTCCTCTTGCTCAATAAGTCCGTCATTGTTGCGTACCAGAGCGGGGCTAAAATAACCTTTCAACCTTAAGGGGATGAAGTTTTTTTTTCTCAGTTTACAAACGCGATTATATTTTTTGGTGTTGCACGTATTTTTATTAAACAATTTTTTGTGATGAAATTAATAATTTTATTTTCTCGCAGTTGTAGTGGAAAGTAGAGTGCGCATAAAAAACGGCGCTAAAACTTATTATAACGCGGTTTCTATATTTATCTTCTACCTATTTTTTCTACCTCGTAATCAAGTTATTCTCGTAGTCAAGCAGTATCTAATGTGCAAACATTACTGTGTTCCGGTCTGAAGGGCAATGTTACCAGCGAAATAACTGGGCATGATGAGTTTCAACAACTAATATCTCAGGGCGCAGTGCAGTGCCGCGCAGAATCATGAACTTTTAAACACTGGGTGGCTCTGTGTCTAATATGGGCAATCATGATGCTTACCATGAGACACCTGATTTGCTCGTCTTGTCACTCACTATCATAAAAAAATGCAATGCATCTCTTTAGCTTAAAGTGTAACAATCTACTATTATTGCTGTTATAAAAATTTTAAGGGCACTTTGTTGTTGTAATAGAATACAAAGTAACGCTATTATTAAGTATAAATGAATGAATGAAATACATTTATTAAGACAAGATTGCACAAAAGGCACAAAAAAAATACAAACAGAAATAACAATAAGTACGTATAATGTGTTGTAAGCAGGTAGGTACATAACATTTTCTATATCAATGAGTTCTCATATTACAAGACAGAGTATCATCTTAGTTTCATACGAAAAAAATGCTCTGGTTGGCCATGCGTGTGTGCAATACGCCTACATGACCAATAGTGGCATCATATTGCGGGCCAGCCGAGGGGATTATAATGCTAAAACGAAAAACAATTTGCACATAATGCTCGTAGTGAAAGTTGGAGAGAATTTTCTTGTCTACAAATGTAATGTGTTTTTTCAACTCAACGTTAAATCCAAACGGTGAGAGTTTATGTAAGAAACATCGGAATATTTTCTTGTTTTTAATTAATTTCAATTGTTAAGGGGCATTTTACAGGGAAGCTTATGGAAGGTATACCTATATTTTTCTGAACATATCAGGATTTATTTTCAACGGGTCAGAGTTATTTCTATTTCAAAATCTACTTTGATAAGCCTACAACCTGATTTGACATTTAATTTCAAATGCAATATGGCGGATTTCATTTTTATGTATTATTTTTTTTTATTGTGGCGGAAAAAAGTAAAGGAAAAAACCTTTCACAAGCCACAAAATAAGAATTGAATTGAAAAGGAAAAAACTAGTGTTAGTTACCAATGAAAAGTCACTTGTTTAAAGTTTATGAGTTAGTGTATGAGCGGCTTTTAACCTCGTTTTGTGATTTTTGAACGGCATTTTAATACGGCATTTTTAGCTGATGTCTGTGGTCTATGGTTAGACTTACATTATTTTTTTACGTGTTTGCTACTTCAGGGTATATCTACGACATCAATGAAATACACACTATAGTCGATAATCATTATTTGCTTAAAATTATTTAATCGCAAAATTCGCAACAAAATAGATTCAACAATCAAATTAACGTCAACAATATTAATACTGAACTTTTCGCTCAAATTAAATTGAAAAGTTCGAGCAAAGGTTTGAGTTGTTAGTAACCGCCCAGATACAATTTTGTTAGACATTAAGGAATAATGCCGAAAGACAGATGGATTGATGTAATTGCTCAAGTTTCCTAAACTTTTCCATCAAAGATTGCTATCATCAGAATTAAATCTATTGTGAGTGAACAGTTTTGTTCTCTGTTATTTGGGCTTTGGTCTATTGATCATAATAAGTAATAGGTAGTAAGTAAATAAGTAGATATTTACAATAATACAGCGGTATGTAATTTTTATTCTCTCTCTCTCTCACCTTGGCTATGTCTCGCATGATGGTGGGATCAATATTCCTAATCTAACGTCTCTACTTCGACTTCGTCTAACCTAACCTTCACTGCGTTTTAAGAAACCTCGCATTCTCACATATCATTTTAGACTCAGTTGAACAAAGTGGAACAAACCAGTAGTTTAAGCGTGAAAATGGAAATATACACACAAAAAACAGCTACTAACTAGATGGCGCTGGAGTCGTTAGAACACGCTAGTACTTTGTTTACCACTTACAACCGCAACATTTTGACATTGTACTGTGATTTGAGATTGAGATTTATAATATTAGTAGGATACTTATACCTATATTTATCTATAAAAGATGACACAAGCAGCATTGACATAGGCCAAGGCAAATGCCTTGGTCAAAGCTGCATGTTCTGGCTTCTGCTTCTGGCTAATGAGTCAAGTAACCTCTCCACGTACCTACGCTGCATCGCATGGGCGTAAATAGGTAGGTAGTACATGTAAGCCTAGAACCAGCATTATCCTCTTAACCTTACCGGCAGGACCCACAGGAATAACATCATCATTACGTGAAGTCTATCATAATGTTATATAGGTAAATACTCCTAGAACATTTCACGCCAGTATGTTATAATTGGGGTTTGCCAAAGCATCTTTTGTATTATAATATCTATCAGCAGGGCACCACGTGTAGGTGAGGTTGGATCCTTACGATGGTGGTAGTACCCCATAGACTCTCATCATCATTATCTCGGCCGTTGGAAGTCCACTGCTGGAACATAAGCCTCCTCCATAAGGAGGGTTTTGCCAATACTCGCCACCCTTGACAGGTTGGCGAGCGCATTTCGATGGTTTTACGTAGAGAACGCTGCTGTTCGTCCTCTAGATCTAATAGCCCTTAGACAGCTCTTACATCAAACACTGGTAGGGAGGGTGTGGAATTATTATAAAGCCGGGGTAACCTCACGGCAACACATAAGTACATACCATACTGACATAAAAACTTTCGTATTTATATATAATATTATTACGAGTAGTGATTATAATGGTATTTCCGGTGAAAATTCATGTCAAAGACAGTTGTTACCCGTAAAGTAAAATTTAGTCTCACTCAAACAAAATAGAATTTAGCTAGGAAGGATTTTGAATCAATTCCAAAAACTCCGTTTATTTCCACCGACTAATTAATTCCAACGATTGTCGATCAACTGCAGCAATGGACGTGTCCAAAAAACGGCAGAGGATTCGCTAGCACTTTCTGTGCTAATCCACACACTAGTAACTAGTAACTCCCAACTTTATCGGAAATTCCGTCAGAACTTTTGTAACAAGGGATGACTGACTGCTTATACCCAGTGACTTATAATTATTATATAATGACGGATGACATTATATAATAATAATAAGTCACTGGGCATAAGCAGTCAGTCTTTTTAGTCTTATACCTCTAGAATATCGTGGTTCATTTTCATATTAATTTTCTTATGTATTTCCTATCATCGTAATTGTCACTGTTGTATCGGTGAATAGGATAAGATTTTTAAGACTCAAACGAATTTCGCTATAATTATTAAAAAATTGATTTAAATTGTCCGAGGTTTACTTTATAAGTACGAATATAATCATAGTTTGTAGATTAGGACTTCGGGATACTTAGTAGAATTTTAAACTCAAACATTATCCAGATCGAAGATATTAAATAGAGTTAAACTACTATAAAAGGTATACCGTATAATTAATTGTCCTATTACCTGTCCCACTAATATTATAACTAATAAGAAAGTTTGTATGTGTGCGTATGTGTTAATGAATCACACATGAACTACTAAACCGATTTGGCTAATTTAGTACTAAAGCCGGGTCCAGACTATAACGGCTGCCGCGCGCGCCAGTGTTCGGGGATTTGCCGCGCAAAGTTGGACCCAGCTTATGGACTGGCACAGAGTAGTTTACAGAAGGTAAAACTGTAGTTTATTTTTTAACAAAAATAAAATAAAATACTGCCCTTATCCCACACTAGGTAGGGTCGGTACAGCACATCTTTCGTCATTCCTATCTATCATCCGTCATCTCTGCACTGACTCCCTTTTCATGAGTATCCTCATTCACACTCATTGTAGGACGATTCACATAACCACTAACATTTATGTTTAATAACTAACATTCATCACTGACATTCATTCTCATAGTCTTTTCAGTAGATATTAGGTCTAAATGGATATATTACCTATGTTTTGAACTGCACACGAGAACCTTTTTAATACCATTGTGGCCGTGTACGCTGTCATTTCGGCTGATGCATAATTATATTATTATTTTACACGAACAAGAACTTTCGGATTTAATTTCGCAATGAATCCGAGAATCCGAGAAGCCCATCAAATGAAACCTTTGTCAATTATTTCCAGCATTGTTATTGCAAGTCTGTTGTGTAATAAACATGTCATGCTATATAAAAATGAAATATTTAATTAATATAGAAGGAAGCGATTCAACGGCAATGTTAATCTTTTTGTGGGAAAAGTGGAGAGAAATAGTCTCTTCCAACCCCAACAGTACCGCCTATTGTAACACTAGTTACTGTTTTTATGAATGCTTATTTTATTTTATTAAAAATGTACACAAAACAGAGTATAATCAATGACAATACAATATCATGAGTAAAGGTAAACGTTACTAGATTACACTCCTAAATTATGCGCATACAACATGAACACAAGATCAAATCTACTTATAAGTATGAAACAGAGTTACAAAATTAGGTTTTTATACATATTATGTAATAAAAAGAGAAAGTTATTATTAGTTAAGGTTTCCTTTTTTGTGGTGTACCTTATCTATCTATCTAACGGGAATAAGGCGTGACTGTATATATGTATGTAATCAGTAATCTTCAGACCGTGTTTCTTTAACTACATATCATGTACTCGTACTTACTATATAAATTACTTGTAGAAACTCCCTTAACGACAATGACAACGCTTTTTATGTCCACAAATTTATTTCAATATTTATTTCACTTAACCGCTGTCACCATGTAGTAAAACAAGTATGGCTGGATGAACACTGATTTATTTAGAGGACTGAATGACGGTACCTTTACATTAATAATATGTAATAAAGATCTACAACTACCCAAAACCTATTAGAGTACTATAGTAACTATTACTACACCTATTATATAAACTGAGTAAATTATATAAATTGAGTTTGAGTTTGAGTTTGGTATAGTGAAATAATATATCACCATAACATGATATCACGTCTTTTTCCAAAAGAAGAACTTAGTCTCATAGTAGAGACACCCCCACTTCCCGAGTTAAGTTTGCAATAGAGGCAAACCTAATCTTTTATACCTAGCACAGTGCCTAGCCTAGTACCTAGTACTCCAGCTTGTCATTGAGAAAAATTATGATGGAAAAATCCAATAACACTTTGCCTGACCTGGGGATCGAGCCCGGGACCTCATTATAGGCAATAGCGCGAACCACTACGCCACCGAGGCTCCGAGGAAGATATCGTTTCTGTATTAATAATAAAGTATACAAAAATACCTATTCTACTATAGAACGTTTTACATCAACATTCAATAAAATACTCGTTATTTTACTCAGTGATTATTATTTTTCAGTTGAATGAAAAATAATAATCACTCTGTCTATCCGTTGTCATCCACAGTTAATCCACAAGTCTGGTCAAATATTTTTGAGCGCGCGCTTTTAAAAAGATTGAATTAAACTTACCACAATGACTTACCTATACTGTCAGTAAATAAAATTCATACAATTCAAAAATAATTTTATTTTGCCTTTTAATCCCATATCCTTGCTTCCACCCTTTCTTTTAGTAGTCACCAGTCACATAGGTTTAAAGTATTTACAAAAACAAGCGTCATAATATAAAAGTACAGTAGGAATACATTAACTTCTTGCCTTAAATAACTAGGTTGTAGTTCGCCGCGAATAATTACATAAATATAATAAAAATTTAATGACAAACTTTAAATACCTATTCGTAAAAGCACATCAAATTGGATAGTGGATAGTCAACTTTTTGTAGTGGTAGGCCTCTTTTGCAGGGGGCCGCCTGGGGAAGTACCACACCTTTGCCAGTTATTCATCCGCCAAGCACTAATGTGCATACATTACTGTGTTCCGGTATGAAGGGCAATGTTACCAGCGAAATTACTGGGCATGATGAGATTCAATAACTCATATCTTAGGGTGACAGGCGCAGTGCAGTGCCGCACAGAATTTTGAATTTCAAAACACTGGGTGGCACTGTGTTTGATATGGGCAATCATGATGCTTACCATCAGGCACTTGATTTGCTCGTCTTGTTACTCACAATCATAAAAAAAAAAAGAAACTAGTGGTTTTGAACCGAGGTAGGAATTTTATTCTGAATTGATCTATCTTAAACTTGACATTATAAATCCTATATTATAATCCTAATCACTAAACCGACTTCGCCCTCAGGTCGGCCGCTGTAGACAAAACTTGTACAAATGAGGCTTAAGAAGCGCTGATTACGCTGATCTAGAGCATTGTGACTGTGAGACTCCTTCCCAGACCATGGCCTATCTGCTCGTCTGCCTTGTACCTTGCCCGAATACCTGCACTAGGAAAGACCTTTATAACGCCACAGAGAACGCAATAGACGTGGCCTCTCTCTGGGCTAGCGCGGTCTAATAGAATAAATAAAACACTGATACGATAAGAAAAAGCAGAAGCTTGGCAGGCCGATAATTTTTCGAAGAGGACGCTGCTGCCTGTCCTCTGAATCTGATAAATATTAGCCGACTCTTACGGCAACCACGGGCAGAATTCAGCATGAAACACAATAATTAGGTGGGTGTTTTTCGCTGTTAAAGTGAAAGGGAAACGTTCTCTATAGAACAGAATACACACCTAAAACTATAGCTTCTTCTTCTTCTTCTCAGACGTAGCAAGTCCACTGCTGAACATAGGCCTCCCCCATAAACGGGGGGTATGCCAATACTGGCCACGCTTGGCAGGCGGGTAGGCGAGCGCAGTTTGGTGAATTTTACGCAGAGAACGCTGCTGCCCATCCTCTGGATCTGACAATCCTTAGCCGACTCTTACGGCAACCACGGATAGAGAGGGTGAGGTACTATTCCATAGCCGGCACCCACGGCTACCTATAGGTATCCTTTAGAATCTACACCTGTTTAGGTCTGGTGGTGTAAATTGGAACTCAGCCTGTCAACCGCTATATTGCGGAGCATCTTTATCAAATTATGCTTCTATAAATCCAAATACGGTGATGACAAAAAAAAACAGCTTTTTCAAAAAAAAAATAATGCAACAAATGATTTTTTCCGTGATTTCAGAGTTAACTCCGTAGTGAAAGATACAAATTGTGAGTTCAATGACCCCTTTAAGAAGTCTAACTAATTAGTAATAATCCAATAGATAAGATAGTGAATTGGTAGACTCTACATAGGTACCTGTCTCGGAAATTCAGCACCAACGTAATCTCCGCGGTCAAAAAGGGTATTAAATAATACATTGGGTATAAGAACGAACGTTTCAAGCTAGAATACTGTTATTATTCCACGTAACAGGCCAAATCTCGGCCGGAGGCTGGAGACATTGAACTCGGCGTAATCTTGTTTATTCGGCCGCTTAATAAGATTGCAACGTGCTCGTGATAGTCTTACTACGTATGATTCTATATTTTTAATATTTATTTAAGAATAAACAATACTTTTGTAGTAGTTTTGTAGTGGTAGGCCTCTTTTGCAGGGGGCCGGCAATGTTACCAGCGAAATTACTATAAGACATGGCGAGTTTCAATAACTAATATTATCTCAGGGTGACAGGCGCAGGGCAGTGCTGCGCACAATTTGAATTTTAGGCGCTGTGTGTGGCGTGTGAATATGTGCAATCATGATGCTTACCATCAGGCACTTGATTTGCTCGTCTTGTCACTCAATATCATAAAAACTACTGTTTGTCTTATTACCATCTTCCTTATCCTAATTATATACTATACAAAACTCATATAGAACAACATAGAAAACTCGGAAACGTGGTATTTTACTGTAGGTCTTATCAGTAAGCTCAAAATAGCGCACCGAGCTATAGAAAAGGCTATGCTCGGGATTTCTCCGCGAGATCGAATCAGAGATGAGAAGATCCGTAGACTAAAGTTACCGACACAGTCCATAGGATTAGCAAGTTGAAGTGGCAATGGGCAGGGTACGATATAGCACGTACACATACACGGAACTGATGGCCGATGGGGCTGTACCTAAAGTTTTCGAATGAAGACCACGGACCGGCAAGCGCAGCGTACGATGTCCACCCAGAAGGTGGATAGAGGATTTAATAAAGACATCAGGATCACGTTGGATGTGGGCCGCTTACAACCGACTAGATCGAATTCTATGGGGGAGGCCTATGTTCAGTCGACGTCGAAAATTCATAGGATCGACATGCCATCATATACGTAGAAATTACAGTCAGATGGCAGCGTAAACCCAAAATGCTGGCAGATAAAATATGGAATAATAACTTGCATGATACTTAATATAAAATACGTATATTACTTGCCTTATCCATTAAAAATCCAAATAAAAACCATTACTAAACTCAAATCGAAGTAAATAGAGATTAATCTCTCTATTTTATTATTGTAAGTATTTTTATTTTGTCCTACTTATCGAACATTTTCAATTATTATTGTCAATGCACACCATCACACATTTTGTTTGTAACATCTTCTCCAGTTCCAGGATGACTGGTAGAAAATGATGTTCTAGCATTAAGTTCTAGGCATTTATTCAAAGAAAAGGGAGGTACTTTCTCCCAGCGCTTACTCAACAACTGCTGTGGCATGTGCAATTTGAAACAATAAAGATAGAAAGATGTACCTAAGACCGAAGTGCGACCGAGACAATTAACTTCACTGACGTATGTGGACCTAATGAGACCTAATTTGAGCTTGCGGTTGTCTGGAAGAGTTCGCTCTTAGCGATAAGACCGCCAATTGTTGCACTATATAACATACTGTAGGTATTGTTTAATTTTTAAGATTTATTGTTTTGTGGTGTACTAATAAAGTTTTTATCTATCTATCTATCTTGCCATTTTTGAGAAGTCGTCAGTACCTCTTCTCCCCTTTTCTTTAAATCAATGGTTCTAGGTGCATAATATTATAAATGCGAAAGTTTGTGTCTTGGTTTGTATCCATCGGATAGAGGGACGCAAAAACTACTTAACCGATTGGGTTGAAATTCGGTTATTATGTAGATTGTTTAGACCCTGGAATAACGTACTTTTTATCCCAATACGAATGATACAAATGATTTATTAATGTGAGAACACACCTACTTAACAAATTACAAGGATTTTATCGAAAAAAAATTGAGATCTCTGTCTCACTTTGTCGGCATACAGAAAAGCAATAAAATTATAACTAAATATCAAATTTATATACAGACAAACATAGAACCTCCTCCTTTTTTTGGAGGTCGGTTAAAAATAAATTAAAATGATGAAAGTTAAATTATTTACCGATATTACCGATATCCGCCTATCCATCCATCCTCACAAACTTTCGCATTTATAGTACTTAGAGAATTAGTAGGAGTGGGAAGTACGTTAAAGGACGCCGTATAATTTCGTAGAGGTGCTTGTAAAAAATAAAACAATAAAGTTTTAGTTACACAAGGTAAAGGTACCTATATACTTATGTACCTACTTACCTAATTATATTGTGTACAAGTGAACTACATAACAGAACTCCCGGTTCATCCTGAACAAACAGACTTCGCTAACACAATATCAAAGATGTACTTTACTTAGGTACCTACCTGGCCGGCACTATCTACTTTGCCAACCTTAAACAAATTACCAAGGAGGATGTTAGGTTAAGAGAAGTAGGTAACACGACCTGCCCTTTGAATATAGAGCACCGAAGTGTTAAACGTACTTCGAGTACGAAGAAGCAATTCAAAGTCATTGGTTCCAGTACTAAAAATTTTCTGCCAATTTTCGCTACTAGCTACACTGCGCACTAGCTACACTAGCACTTAATTATTACTATGAACATTATGTACCTAACAACTTTTATCTGAGACGCTTAATCTTATATATGTTGAAATAGTACTTACTAGCGACCGTCGTAGACCATTTACTTGGCTAAGTTCCGTTTTTTAATTGCATTTAAGTTTCATCGGATCGTAAACACTATAGTATAATTTGTCCGGGAAATTATACGTCAAACTCGGAAGGAGCAGATCCAATTAGAAGAGAAATTATTGTAAAACTTTTTTCTGGATACAAGTTAGATGTGAAAGTGGATTTTTGTCCCTCGTATAACCAGCCCGCCTAGCGTGGCACGGGGATAACTAGTTTTCCCCGTTTTTTCTCACTTTCGCGCCCGAACAATTCATATCTGCTATCTCGTGCTAACCCCCAGGGCTACGTTTTCCCTGGTCACTGTTCTATACCGGGGCCGAGCTTAGTTCGAGCAGCAGGTATAGATAAGATAATAATAATAATTTTATCCTTATATAGATGTTTTTTTGTTCATTATCTCAGCCTGAGGAAGTACATGGACCTCACCACAAGAGAAGAGTTTTGCCAGTCCTCACCAAGCCTGGCACGGGTTGGCGAGCGCAGTTTGATGGTTTTTACACAGAGGTACCTGCAGCCCAGCTGCAAACCGTGCTCCCAATCTCATAAGTTAAGGTAATGTAAAATAAGGCGGTATGTATTTTATTATGTCGTAGAGTTACCGGCTTTTATAATAGTGCCTCTACCCATGGTTGCCGTGAGAGCCGGCTAAGGGTTAACAGATCCAGAGGAAGGGCAGCAGCGTCCTCTGCAAAAAACCATCGAACTGCGCTCGACAACCCATCTGCCAAGCGTGTCTAGTATTGGCAAATACCCCTCTTTACGGGGGATGCCTATGTTCAGTAGTGGATTACCATCGGCTGAGATGATGATGATGATTACACGTTAAACACTCGAAGATGCTCCGATAATTTATAAAGATACGGAAGCCAAGCTGTACTCTTCGGCTTCCCGCCAAAGCTCTCCACACCACATTTACATTTTAAAATTTAGAGTTTATTTCGCCACAAGTGACAGTCAATATTAATGTCAAATTGACAACACATTATAATAATGTCAACGTCACTGTCAAAGATATGTCAAAGTCATGAGAAAGCCATCGTCATACAATAGAATTATCCAAACAGTACTATCGATAAAAATAAATTATAAATCGAATCTTCTGCTAATATATTATAATCTATTTCTATAATCTAGTATAATATTGAATCTCTATTTACCTTGGTCAAGCCATAACTTGAAAATGTCTAATAACCTATTCGTCTTTTATGAATGATTTCTTTTTCTAATACTTTGGAAAAGGTTCTTACGGAAAGTTCTTAGGAAAACCTAACGACTATTATGTAATTATATGCAGCTGCATCGGCTGGTCGGCATTTAATGTTTCATGTTGTCGTCTGTCAGCTATGGATAAAATTTTCTTTTAAGTGGTGAGATCCTTTCAGGTTCCATCTAGAAAATGGAAATCGAGAAGAGGTGAAAATATTACGAGACTGCCTCAAAGGCGTAGTAGTCGCAAGCTATATTGCCTATGATCTTGCGGTCCCGGGTGTAATAATTTTATTCCGTTAGGCCCACTAGACCCAGTAAATTAAAATAGGTTCGCCCCTATTATATGAGACCAAAAGACAACTGGCTAAATACGGGTTTACCTACTGTGTGACAGAATTCTGGGCACACATCTGCATACCCCTTTGGTACATCGTCATAATGTTATGATGATTATTTGATGAGGTAATCAGGTACTAGGAGATAAGAATCTGAGAAGAGGTAGGTGTCAAAATTAATAACCCATCTAATAACATAACACAACATTTTAATAATTTTCTAAGGCAGTACGAAATACGCTGGACCTGGCGGATGTTTTCTGTGCAATCAGACCATTAGAAGTGACACATAACAATTTAATTTTTATTAATTATATATATAATATTATTATAATGAATAAGTCAGAAAATGTGTATCGCTATTTTACCAAATCGATAATTTTATAGCAGCAGTCAGCGGACATCCCTAGCCCTAGCAATAATGCAATAGCACGCGCGCTGCTGTCGTATATGTGTTCTGTGGCTGCTGTTCACAGAAAACTATTGTTGTTTCTGAATTAAACTCAGTTATTAAAATGTAATCTAATGTATTTTGATAAAAGAAAATTATACATAAATGCTCAGTGCAGTGAATGCAATCAAAAGAAATTTGAATAATATTATTTTGTGAATGGGAAACAGAAAGGCAACGTCGTAATGGAAGGCAAGAAAATATCATTTGGTTTTATGAAAACCAAAAAAGCTGAAAAATCCATAGTGGATGAGAAAAAAGATTTTATAGAATGTGTCGAGGAAAAGTCCATTAAGGTGGTTGGGTAAGATATTTGTAAAAATGTGGTGTAATGCCTACTCTAAGTTTCCTTTTTGTAATGTGCTACATAAAAGACTTAGAAATATTAGGCTTGCATCTAATTTGTATCTACCTGCGGTTTTTATTAGCTTTGAGTGTCCACCTTATTAGTTGATGTTCTATGCTGTACTTGCGTGGTCTCCATTCGAGATCCTTACAGTCCCATCGGCCCTATGCCTTTGACATATCATAGTATTGTACTTAAATACAGGTGTCACAGTCAGTACCTTTCATTCCTCTACAGATCTCTTTTCTTATTTGACCTCATTGATAAATCCTAGTCATAATTCCTACTCATCTTTACTTATTTCCAGGGGTGAAGAGGTAAAAGAAAACACACCTCTCGTCATACCAATGAAGCCCAACACGCTCATAACAGCAGAAAGACTCAAAGAGATAGCAGAACAAGTTGAAAGTGCTCTGGATGAGCCAGACCCGGTTGCGAAACCTCCCACACCTACGGAAATAGCTTCTAATGAGACCTTAGATCAAATGGCTGTAAGAGAGTTGCTACAGGATAGCAAGAAAGAGGTTAAGATTGATACGCCAGCACTGACTGTTCCGTTACCTGCTAAACCTGTTACTGAGGGTGAAAAAGAGGTTGGTATTTAGCTTATTACACAGACACATCTACCTAAAAGACTCTGTCCAGAATTTATAGAAACAAAGGCTTTTCAAACTTCAACTTCTTGTTTTTAATGGCTTGTGTGGGCACAGATTAGTCAATCTCGCCGTGGATAGAGAGACGCTGGAGTTGTTTGTTGGTATTGCTGGTTTAAAGAAATAACATGACTGGTTATTTAAGAATAAAACTGTAACCAAATATATATGTAATACATGGTGTCCTATTGATTCGCATAATTTCTTTTGTCATAAAATTTTTCCACATACATCATTTGTCATAACCTCCTCTAGTCATAATATTGGAAATACATATTTTTTTGTAGTAATACTGATAAATTGTCCTAAAATTTAATTGCTATAATATTTTTGTGTATAATAGATTTTATTCCTATTGTTAGTTGTCATAATGGTTGTTATGTATAATTTTATAGTTAATAATGGTGTATGTCCTAATTTTGTTGTTTGTTCATAATATTGTTCATAATTGTTATTGTATATAATCGGTAGTGTACGTATTTTTGCAAGTGAGGAATATTGTAGTGTTGTATTGCATTTATGGGTAGGAGTAGGATCTCGCCGTAACTCACATACCCAATAATATTTTTTTTTTACTCGATTTTTTTCATATATTTACATATTTAATTTGTGGCTCCTCTTTCTGTTGTTAATATTTTGCACTCGTTTTCCATTGTAATTATAATTTCAAAATTAGTTTAAGCACATTGTTCCAAATATTAACACTAAAATTTGAATTAGTGTTATTTTTATAATAATAATGAAACTACCTTCTTTTTTATTCATAATCAGTAATAGCGCCTTACTATAATATTTTTTATAGCAATGTGATATATCAACAGTTTGCTACATAGAAAAGATGTTTAACTACGTTAATGAGTTAAGAACATTCAAAATTCTATTGGTTAGGTTAGGTTTAATTTATATTATGACAAGTTAACATTCGAACAATATATGATTATGGCACATAATTTTAGTGATAGCGCTGTTTTTTGTATATTTGTTCCCTTTTCATACTAAAGCTACTGAACCGATTGAGCAGAAATTTGGTATGTAGATAACTTAGACCCTGGAATAACACATAGGGTACTTTTTATCCCGATATTCCCACGGGAACGAATTCAATGCAGGTGAAACTGCAGTGCACAGTATAGCAGGGTATTAGTGTTGTCAATGTTAATATTGTCATATCTGATAGGCATGTTTCCTATAAGATGTAGTGTGTGTGTGTGTGTGTCACTGTCCCGGCATGTAATCCGAAACATAGGAGCACCCAAAAGGAAATTCCACACATGAGATTTGAACCAGGTAGGGAAACTCCCTGTGTATAGCATATTTCAGCTGGGCCACTGACAATACACATACTTCTCACTACCCATGCAAAGCTAGGACAAATTGCTACTTTAATACCTACTACTTTTTCTGCTTCTGCAAGCCTGTTAAACTATGGCTGGCATGAAGTCTACAAAAGTTATTTTTAACATAAATGTTTTTAAATTCCAGTCAACATTGGATGATTATGATGCAGTACCGATTCAAGATTTTGGCATGGCTATGTTGAGAGGCATGGGATGGGCTCCTACTAAAGAAACGTGAGTACTTTCAATCTACTTCACGTCTAATACAATTTGTTAATAAAGGTGTGGTAATATTTAAGGGTGCATCTACCCGTCAAGTCGAATGAAGAAGCCTTTAAGGCGGTTGCTGTTCCATACAAAATGTATTCCCAAACATGAAGAAGTTATTTGAATGTTTTTTTGTAATAAATATGAAGAGAACCATACGGTTTTTCTAAACCAAATATATTTTGGCACAAATAAATTACTGATTAAGAGCCATCTGGCCCAACCACAAACAATTAAGTGAATTATGTTCTCCTTCTCCGTATTTGGAAAACTTCATTTTGTATGGAAAGGCCTTAATTGAATAAAATTTAAATATTCCAGTTCTAAGTACAAGCAACCACAGCTCCGTCCTAAAGGCCTGGGTTTAGGAGCCGACAAAGTGGTCAAAGATAAACAGAAGAAAACAACAAAAGATGCCAATGAAGACGAACTCAACATTGTCAAGAATGCTTACGTTAAGATTACCACTGGAAAGTACAGTGGATATTATGGCAAGGTAAATGAGGAGCATTTAAAACATAACATAACATACATTCACGCCTTTTTCCCGAAGGGGTAGGCAGAGGTGTACCCAGGACTCAGTCCCATAGTAGATACACCCACATTTGGCCTCTATGTTATTGGTCCCATGTAATAGGAGCATTTATTTTAAGAGAATTTATAAGGCGAGTGTGAATGGTCAAATTGGTAGAAGTAGAAGACCTAGGCGTACTTTTTGTGAACAAGTTGATTTTATTAAGGAAAGGCCAGGTCTAAAGTACCAACAACTGACGAGCATGAATGAAGAATGTGATGAAAGTGGAAGAAGCGAGAGTTGTATGCCAGGATCGTAGCAAGTGGAGAGATATAGTCTCTGTGTCTGCCCCAACGGGAACAAGGCGTGACTGTATATGTATGTATTTTAAGGGTTTCAAAGGTATCTTTGTTGAAGTGGTTGCACGCACGACTGCTGAGCAAGTGTAAATCTAACTCTCCTGGGGTTGGTCCAGGTCAGGCAAAAAGTGTTATTGGATGATTCCATTAGAAATTAACACCTCTGCCAGCTATACATAGCTTGACAGAAAATATTAGAAAATAATGGGGGCGCCACTGTCTTTTTCAACAATAAAAACAATTAAATCAACACTAACACATTGAATTAGTTCCATTTCTACTCCTTTTTTTCGAGGTGGTGATTGATGTAGTTGGAATACATGGAAACAGAGAGTGCTGCTGCCAACTCTCCCAATATGTCCCTCTGCCGGATCTCACGGCTCTCACGGGTTGAGAAAGGGATGTCCCTATTATACAGCCGGGAACCACACGGCCTACAAAACAAAACTTAATTCACTGGCTCAATTTCTGAGTTCATAAAATCTTTGATTTTTTGTCATAAATAACATAATGAGAAAATTTCATTTTCAGGTGGTAAGTCTAGATGAAGACAACGGCAGAGTAATGGTGGACATAACGGTGAAGAAAGAAACAGTTAGCCTGAGTGAATTCATGATGCATGCGGTCACTAAATCTGAGTTCGACAGGGAGTCTAAAGTTATCAGTAAGTTGTTTTTTGTATCTAATAATATGACTCAAAATATATTAAAGAACACAAGAAAGACAAGTTTATCATACTATAATTTGTTTTAGCGCCGTAAACACTATTTTTCACTACGTTTGTGAGAAAATTAAATTATTAATTTCATCAAAAACTAGGCCAAAAAAGCTCAATAAGAGATTATTGTTTTAACCGCGTGTGAGACAAAAAAAAAATAATCTCGTTGATAACAGACAAAAATTAAAAAGAAATTTACTTTATCTCCTAGAGCTTGAAAAGTTATAATAGCCCCGCTCGGGTACGCAACAATGACGGACTTTTTGAGCAAGAAGAAAAATCAATTGTTTGACCTTTTTCAACTTATCTATAAATAAATTGTTAAGGTATGATATGTTTGTATAATGCATAGTGTATAGGGTTCCATACCTAAATACCTGAACATAACAATCCGCCTGCTAAGAAGACAGCCCTATTTAGTTGAAAACTACAGCAAATATGGAGGAAGTACCATAGAGTAGTAGAGTAGTTGTAGTGGTAGGCCTCTTGCAGGGGGCCGCCTAGGGAAGTACCACACCTTTGCCAGTTATTCATCCACCAAGCATTAATGTACAAACATTACTGTGTTCCGGTATGATCGCACATTACTGCTTGGCGGATGAATAACTGGCAAAGGTGTGGTACTTCCCCAGGCGGCCCCCTGCAAGAGGCCTACCACTACAACTACTCTACTACTCAATTACATTACATACATTACTGTGTTCCGGTATGAAGGGCAATGTTACCAGCGAAATTACTGGGTATAATGACATTCAACAACTCTCAGGGTGACAGGCGCAGTGCAGTGCCGCGCAGAATTTTGAATTTTAAAACACTGGGTGGCACTGTGTCTGATATGGGCAATCATGATGCTTACCATCAGGCACCTGATTAGCTCGTCTTGTCACTCACTATCATAAAAAAAAAGAGTGTATACTCCCTTGCGCAAAGAATGGAAATATGCAGTAAAATGGCCGTAACTTTTGATTTCATTAACTTAGAAGTATAATTTTTTACAGCCACCAGGGACCGCAGATCTGAGTAGTAACTATTTCAACTTGATACCTCCACACGTTCCCGTTAAAAAGTGTCTTGACAGATGGACAGACAGACGGACAAAAAAGTGATCCCATTAGGGTTCCTTTTTTCCCTTTGAGGTACGAAACCCTAAAAACGAATGAACGTTTTTTCTTACCAATATCCAAGTACTGTAGAAAATGGCTTGCCAGGCGTATTAAGTACTAAGAGACGTAATATAGACAAAATATTAAAGCGCTTCAAGCAGGTCTTGGCAAATAACAGCACAGCACATTCAAATGGCATCTTGTAGCGATGTATTTAAATCACTGTATCAATCTACTAAATCCGAGTATGAAGAGCATAATATGCTCACAAATATATTATCTGTTCACAGATTCCTATGCGGATTTATCTCATGAAATCCAATTCAGTTTGTCACTAGATAGGAGGAGATAAAGAGTGTGTAAGGTACAATACTTGGACAAGAACGCACATAAAATATAACCAAATACAATTAAGAAATCAATTGGTTTATATTGTTTCACAGATGCGGATTCGTTTGAAGAGTACAAGAAAAAAGAAATTGGTCAGAAACAGTACAGCAGTTCGAAAGAAAAGAGTTACAGGGATGATAAAAGTAAAGAAGCCTCTTCAAGCAAAAATAGCGATCGGTATGAAAGAGACGAAAGATCTTCGAGAAATGAACAAGAAAAGAGTTCAAAGAATGGCAAAGACGGTTACAACAAAGATAAAGAAGAAAGGGACAGAGATAGATCTCATAGAAGTAGAAGAAGACATTCTAGTGAAGAAAGATTCAAAGAAAAGAAAAAATACAGCAGTAACGAATCTATAGACACGCTTTCAGATTCAGATAAGAAATACAAGAAAAAAGTACGAAGGCATAGTAGTCAAGACTCAGTAAGTTCACATTCAGATTCAGAGAGAAAAAGGAATAAAAAGAAGGAAAGGAGAAGGAATGATCCGAGCGAATCAGAGTCAGATTATAAGAGTAAGAAAGACAAAGATGGTAAAAGAGACATTGACAAAAAGAGGAAAGGTAAAAAGAAGAAGAGAGATCGTGATCGCTCGCCGAACTATCGTAAGCATAGAAAATAAGGGAAAATTAATTAAATAATTTTAATTATACAAATGCTTTTATTTACATAAATAACATGCAATGTGTCTATCTATATATATATGTATGTATAGCAGTCATCTGGTTACCATAGTACAGGCTTCTAGCCTAGTTTGAGACCAGATGATCGTGTGTGGAAGTTGTCCCATATAATAATAATAATTACGCCCTTATATCGTAGAGGTAGGCAGAGGTGTACGTACCCAGGAATCAGTCTTTCTTTTTACCCATAGTCATGCAAAATATCGCACCGTTACAAAGCAGAGAACAAAACACAAGAGCCTAGGAAACAATTTTTGGGGTTGGAGAGGATTTCACGCTTATATTTTGTTTTTAATTTAGCGCCATCTATCAAAATGTAATGAAATTACGCGCAAACATTCTCGATTTGTAGGTGTATCGCATTAATGTAAAGACGGCACTGACTTTGTTGGTTGATGATTACAGAAAGATGGCGCAGTTTTCAATCAATATTTTATAGGTTCGTGTGGTGCCCCGGACGTTATCTGGGGTATTAATGAGCTGTTTTTATTTCAAAAATCTATATTTTTATTACCTAAACTTGAGCTATTGTGCGCGTTTTATTCCTTAGTACCTTCTCCATCACCTAGGTACATATTCCCTGAATAATCCAAAAAATCTTATTTTTCTTTTCCTTACCTACATTAAAACTTTCACACTCACTTTCAAAAAACTGTAATTGTAAGAAAAGCGTGGTAGAAAATCTACAAATTTATAGAACTGTCACGAATTTATGTTAATAAAAATATTAAGTTATAGTTGTAATTTACAAATTTGTAGAAAATTCTCAGCAATATTCCTCAGATTGCATTATAGCAAAAATTCTACAGGCACCTGGACCTGTGTCATACAATTGGGTTTTTTGATCAATAAAAAATAGTTAATTTACAAAATTAGTGTCTTATTGTCTGGAAGTGACGATCTTAGTTAATGTATGGCTACTGAACGATAGTGATCTAATAACAATAAAATAATGACAGCCTCGTTGGCTCAGATGGTAGTAACTCTGCTTTCTGTGCCGCAGGCCCCGGGTTCGATCCCCGGCCAGGTCAAACATTTGTGTGCATGAAGATATCTGTGTCTGGGTGTTATAAGCTTATATAAGTATGTATATCAGTCATCTGGTTACCATAGTACAGGCTTCTAGCCAAGTTTGGGACCAGATGACCGTGTGTGGAAGTTGTCCTATGGGACGCAACTTCCAATTGTCAATTGCAATTGTCTAAAATGTATTATAACAATGACAGTTTTAGAATTTTTTTGGTATTTGCACAGGCACCTGTACAAATACCTGTAGAACCTACCTGTATACCTGTAGAATTGTAAATTGTATACAGATACAATTTACAATTTTGTAGCAGCCCCCTCCATTGACGACGCCCTTATAGGGCACTATACCTACGTCTGATAAAGAACCAAATTTAAAGGACCGCTGGCCATTCATAGAGTTCGACCGTAAACGAAAATTGACTATGTTCCAAAGAACCGTTAATACTTAGTAGATATATTAAATAGTTAGATATTTAGGTTATTATTAGATACTTACCTTTATCTACCTACGAGCAGGAAATGAAGAAAATGTCCATAGCAACGACACGACAAATATCTCGTACTTCGGTAATCTGCTTATGGTCAAAATGAAATTTTCCCTTCATTTCAGGTCAAGTCGTTTTCACCGTTAGAACTAGGTCAACTGAGGGCTTCTGGTATTGCCACATTATATCTATCGATGTTCCGTCTTTCCAACTTGCGCTTGAATATGGGGCACGGATTCAAATGTCGGACCTATTTTGTTATCGAAAAGGTTTACATTAGAAGGTCCAATCATTTTTCCTTTTTCAGAAAGACTTCTTTCGCTCGACGTAACCTTGAGAACCATTATCCATGTTAGCTGGTAAAAGATAGGACTTAATAAGACTTTTGACATGACCTAACGACTATCTGGGACGTCAGCCGTGTCCAACGGCTTTATACCCTCGAAATCACTTCGAGAATCATTTCGAGATATCGAATTTTCACATTTCGAAGCTATGAGATTCGAACCCAGCTCTGAATTTGGGTGTAAACAGCGACGAACTCGATCGCGAAGAACTCGACCACGCGGTCAAGTCGCCACCATCCTATCCTACTAATATTATAAATTTGTGAATTGAAAATTTGTGAGGATGGATTGTTTGTTACTCTTTTACGCCAAAACTACTGAACCGATTGGGCTGAAATTCGGTATGTAGATAGCTTAGACCCTGGAATAACACATGGCGTACTTTTTTCCCGATATTCCCACGGGAACGATGACAACGTGGGTGAAACCGCGGCGCACAGCTAGTTAATTCATATTTTTGGTATACGAAAGCGATCATCGGGTCCAAATTCCGAAATGAACACTTCTACAATATGTATCAAGAAAAATTGGTTTCCTGTGATTTCAATAAGAGAGAAAACCTCCTCAAATGACATTATTTGGAATGGACTGCATTCATCGGGTGAACTCTACATGTTACAAAAAGGTGTAATTATACTCAAGGGGGTGCACCTATCCTTCAAACTGAACCACGGTTTTCTTTCTACGTATTACGGACATACTTTACCTTGGTAGATTATCTATTGTCAATTAAAACAACTTCTGAAAAACCATATATACTTAGAAGAAGTTTTCATTAGAATCACACCGGAAGGTTACAGGCAGGATATCACATTGAACATTTATTTAAACATTTATATCCACTTAAAATTAAATAACTACGTCCCTGAACATTTATTATTATCTTTTCTACATAAATACACAAGGGAATACCTACATTTAATATGATTTTATAATTATTTCAATAAACACTTTGAAAATGGCTATCGTTCCTGGCCACATAATATTATTAGGTAAATCATTTTTACGTTTCTTTTTCCAACTGTAACTCAATGTATCTTAAGTAAATATTACCATTGTAATTACATATTATTCAGTATTAAATTATAATTTAAATATAATTAAAATATTTTTTTTACAAAGCTCAATAGGAGTCTACAATAAATAGCAATATAAAGGTAGATACTTACATATTATATTATGTTAGAAATATCTGTTTATGTAAGTGCGTATGCGTATGAAATTCAAGATTATTTGAGTTGGGAGTCAACTCGATCATGATAAACTCGACCACGCGGTCGGGGTGCCACCTTTATTGAATTTATTATTTTGTGGGAGTCAACTCTTATTACTAGTGAAAATTAGTACAGAAAGAACAGAACAGAAAGTGTTTCAAAAGTTAAATGTTCTCGCTGAGTTAGTATTCTGTAAGTTTCAAGTATAGGTATAATAATATTTATTATGCTTTCTATAATATTACTTATTTTATGTTATTTTGTAAAAATATGTCATAATATTATTTATATTATTTAAAGTTGAGCTTATACTTTTGTGCTTTCAGATCATAAGAATTGAAGTAAGTATTAAAACTAAGATTTGAATAAAAATAAACAAGTAATAATAAGTTCTGAAATACCATCTCAGATTCTAAACACTTCAAATCGGTCTACTTTTCAAAGCAAATTATTATGCCACTACAATTACCTATATTTAGTACATTACAAAATAAATACTTACAAAAGGCAGGTATCTAATAGTGGCAGTATAAAGGCTAAGTATTTTATACGAGTATAATGTAGGTATCTACGTATTAAAAATCTTCTAGAAAATGCGTAATTTAAAAAATCAAAAGTGAAGGTAAAAAATTATATATCATATTAAAGCTGTAAATAGTAAATATTTAGAATTCCAAAGAGAATATTATAGAGCAGGTGTATGTAAATGGTCACAAAAAGTATAATCTTACACAAGTACCTAAATACATTATAATATAATTATATTGTTATAATTATTTAATACATTTATAAATAATGATTTATCCTTTTGCAATTTCCTTGATTCACCACAAAAAGTCAAAGAATAGAATGAATTAATGTGTAGATAACTCAGGTAGGTACATAACGTTTTCTTTTTATCTTAATCATTCCTAGATAGGTTCTCAAACGAAAGAAGATCATCTAAAACGTTGGCTTTTTGTTGAATTTTTATGTTATCATTATATTATTGAAACGTTCCTTGAAAGGGTATACCTTATAATAAGTATAAGGTATAAGGGTATACCCTTATACCTTATACTTATTATAAGGTATACCTCCTTATACTTATTATAGGTATGACTCCTAACTCATTTGAAATTTGTGAAGCGTTTCGTCCACCTACCTGGTATACCTTATAATAAGTATAAGGTATAAGGGTATACCCTTATACCTTATACTTATTATAAGGTATACCAGGTAGGTGGACGAAACGCTTCACAAATTTCAAATGAGTTAGGAGTCAATTTGAACGCGATAATTTCGACCACGCGGTCCAGTTTTTTTATAGCCAGCCTTTAATATTTATATTATTTTGTGGAAGTCAACTCGACTATAAGCTCAAATTAGTACGTACAGTCAGAACCACAGGTCAGAACAGAAATATCAAATGATCTGTGGCTTCTACTGAAAAAATTTACTTTATAATTTTTTTAAAGAGAAAATTGCTAATGGATTCTGCGAACCACATAGCTTACTCTAAATCTTAAAACTATAAGCGTAATCACACCGATCACATCAACACCGTGTAATACCGTCTAGGGACACTAACTAGGAAGACAAGGGGACCTAGGATACAAAGATATAGCCAATATAAAAGGCCTAGGTAGTCGATATGTCGACTATTTTCAATGAATCACTTTGTAATGCGCTTACAGATTATATATCTTCTTAGACGACTTAGATCAGTGTTTTCATATCGGATTGACCTTGCGAATCAACGTTTTTGCGGTATTTTTACCTAGTATTCGCTGATGTCGTAGTTTTTGTGTCTTAAACTTTGGTTATTCTAAAATTTAGAAAATCTACTCAATGTCTAAATCTTATTCAATGTTCTTTTATTCTTTTCCTTCGCTACATATTTGTAGGTATAATAAGTAGGTATTTTAGTACTTAGATACAGAAAATACTCAATAGACGTACTTAGGTATGTTTAGGATTCAGTCCCATAGTAGGTACACCTCTATGATGAAAACATACCAAAATTCCGTGTAAGTAAACATCCGTTTTCGATATATGTAAAGGTCGACAGAGACATTTCAGAGACCGTAAGCCAAAACAAATATTGTATTTGAATACAATTGGTTTACAAATATTGGTTTACTACGTGTTTTCGATCCAGTGGTGAATTGTTTCGATCAACTCATGGAACATTTTATCGATCACTTGTGATAACACCGGAACACCCTGAAATATTACGAACAGTGAAACATCTCCGAATCCTTTGTCAAGTACAGATAGTTTAACAATTTCTTGTAACTTAACATCAATATGTCATGTAAGAAATTTCACGGGACGTGATATTTCGCTATACCTTAAAAAATATAGCTTCGTGACAGCTAAACAAAAATATTTTTTTACCAAAAATTAATTTAATAGGTACACATATTAATTATTACATCATATCAGCTAATTTATAATTCAAATCATTCATTCAATACCTTATTATTACTGAATTTACGGAAATATTGCCAAGAAAATGATTTTTGTTCAGCTGTCAAGTATTAAGCTATTTTTCACAAGTTATAATAGTACTTTTACAGTGACATAATAAAATAATTTCACATGTTTAGACACCTAGATAAGCGTCCGACACAACCCGTGCGGCCTTTGTATGCACGGGCGACGAGATTCCTGTGTTTGAACCCGAATGTCAACGGCCTTTATTTACATTTGTAGGTACAGTTTCACACTGTATCTCTTGTGTAGTGTGTTGTGATCGGGATGACTAACGCTTGGTGAAGGGATTGTTGCGAGCGTGCGTCCTAGCCGCAGCCGCTGCGGTCTGGGTGCAGTTGCAGAAAGCGTCAAACATGCGTAGAACGAAGCCGCGCGCTCGCCCCAACCGCCTCTTTATATTACCTGGAACAAAATCAAATAAGGATTACTCCATACCCCTGTTTGTCATCCGTCCAAAGGCTGTTGTCATGCCGGGGAGATACCTATCACTTAAAACGACAAGAATGCTCGTTGTCGACTTATGAGTAGAACCCATACGCTTTAGTTTTATGACATCTAATCGTTGTTATATATTATTATGTTCGTCTCAATAAAGAGTAGGTACCCTATTCTCAAACTAAATTTGAGCGATGATAATCGCTTGCGCCATGGAGTCGATTAATATTTATAGGTACCTTGCCTATCAAAAAATAGAGTAGTTTGCGCCATAATCTATTAAATTCATAAAAGAAGCTGTAATTTTACACATAGATTACCAACAAGGAATAAGAAATGAATTTCCGAAATTCCTGCGGGACAAAGTCGCGGGAATTACGCTAGTAAGGTTTAATAAACGATATACATGACTGTAGCTGGACACTCGCCTATCAGCTCCTTGCTCGTAACACCCTAATCTGCCTATGTATTATGTATACGCTAACTGGCATGCCTAACGTCATGTAGCTTTTACATGCCTTGCACGCTACTGTTCGGTTTTACAGGCACAAGCATGTGTGCTGCGACCTTTATTTTAAGCCACGGGAATCCGTGCAATGACACGAAGATCGAGTGTTGCGCGTCATGTTGCGGGATAAAATGTCCCTTACATTCAATACACTCAACTCAATCTTCGTATCGTTGCAACTTTGCAACTGTTTACGTGACGCGGGACATGTTGCTTGCTTCCGCTCCGAGAGCGAGTTCATGCGGCAATGTCCACGGCATTGTCTCTCGGTACATCCACGCAGCTGTAGAGCAACATGTTCCGCAACATGTTGCTCCATTTGTCCCTTAGTGAATCCGTAGCTTTAAACAAGTGGTAGGGGACATTGTAAATAAGTTATTCAGTCAACGCCTCTAGCTGTTTAAAGCTTAGAGAGAGAGAAGATAGAATAAATTAATTGCGGGTACCTACTCTGGTTGTGGTAAGTACTTACCTACCTAACTATCTCTATTTAGTCTGAAAGCACTTCATTGATGGTTTAATATAGGTAAACCTTTGTTTAGTGGCGTAGTTCGGAAGTGTTGATATTGAATTTAGTTTGTTGGTTTAGTCTTGAACCTATTTAACAATTAAGTCTATATAACTGCGCGTGAAATTTAAGGGGTGCTAAGCTAATTCGTCCTCTCGCTCAAACGTACCCATTTTTGAAGATATAAAATACTAGTGGCCCGCCCCGGCTTCGCACGGGAGAAGTAGAAGTGAAAATTTAACAGGAGTAAATTCGTGATACATTGTATTTTTATAGGTATAACCCTAATAGTTTACGCAGCGCACGCAAATTAATGACTATTTCTGTTACAGTGACCAAACCTTAACAGATGGAAACAATTTCGGAGGCCAATTTGATGATATATAAGTACTACAAACCCCTAGTACATTATTTCTACCACCATTAATTTTCATACCGCATAAAAATAATGACTTCTTCGATTATTGTGACTAAACCAAAACAGACTGATATAATGTCCGTGGACTATTTTTTGTAGATAGTGATAATTACTACAAACCCCTAGCCCTAGAACATTACTTTATTCTACCATGAATTGTTTTCACCGCATGCATATAATGACTGTTCGATAATTGTGACTAAACCAAAATAGATGAATATAATGTCTGTTCACTATTTTGTAGATATTGGTAAGTCCTTCAAACCCCTAGTACATTACTTTAATCTACCACCAATAGTTTTCACACTGCATGAAAAATAATGACTGCTTCGATTATTGTGACAAAACTAAAATAGATGGATATAATGTCCGTTCACTATTTTGTACATATTGGTCAGTACTGCAAACCCCTAGTACATTACTTTATTCTACCACCAATACTTTTCACAGCGCATGCATATAATGACTGTTTCGATTATTGTGACTAAACCAAAATAGATGGTTATAATGTCCATGGACTATTTTGTAAATATTAGTAAGTACTACAAACCCCTAGTACATTATATTATTCTACCAATAATAGATTTCACAGCACACGCAAGTTAATGAATATATTTGGTTATTATGTGACACCTTAGTTCACAATATTGCAGATTTCTTGCGGATCCCTAATATTTTTCAAAACCTCGTAATATAGCCTATGTCACTCACACTGAATTAAGCTCTCCATAAGTAAAAGATTTTTAAATCGGTCCAGTAGTTTCGGAACCTATTCGTTGCAAATAAAAAACAAAGTTTCTCACTTTAAACTATGATATTGGTATTGGTAATAGATTGAATAATCTGGAGACATATACGGATTACGGAAACAGTGAAAACAGTAAGAAGAGCATTCATAATTCGATGTTGTTGCAACCCAGTTTAATAGAGCTATGATAAAGAGAAGCGAAATCATAAGCGACTGCCTCTATGGCGTAGAGGGCGCAAGCTCGATTTGCAATCAAGAGGTCCGGGGTTCGAAACCCAGGTCAGGTAAAGTGATAAATATTGAATTTTTCCATTAGGAATTATCTCAATAACTGCCTGGAGTCTGGAACTGTGCCCGGTAGATGGCAATAGGCTCTTCCCCCATGGGACCAATAACATACTGGCGAAATGTGGGTGTATCTACTGTGGGACTGAGGCCTGGGTACACCTCTGCCTACCCCTTCGGGAAAAGGGCGTGAATGTATGTTTTTCTTATTTATTTTTTTAAGTCGTAAGCGCGTTTTAATTATTTACAGAACGCCATCTATTATGCAATGTTGGAACTAAATTACCTAAAATTGTTGCTTTAGGGTAGTTATGTCTTGCAAGAAAATATTGAAATGTTTCTGTAGCGCCATCTAGTAAGCATTGTTGGAACTAAAATATTCATAAGAAACTTTAAAACTGTATTTTTCCACAAAAGGGCTGAAATTTTTTAAAACGCTGAAACATGTGTTTAATTATTTTCATTTTAGAATGTTTCTACAAAATTTTAAATTAATCGGCTGAAAAATGAAGTCTACTCCATACAAACTTTTATCCCCTATTTAATACACTTAGGGGTAAAATTTTGAAAAATCCTTTCTTATTACTTGTCTAGACTGTAAAAATAATCTATTGTCAAAATTTCATCATCATCGGTCCAGTAGTTTTGGCTCTGGGTTGATGAGTCAGTCAGTCAGTGAATCACTTTCTCTCTTTATATAATAGTATAGATACTAGGTACATAATGTAATTACGTAAAATAAAGACAACTAGCCACTAAAAAATAACAATACAAAGATTCAGTAAAAAATCCAATTTAATCCCAACGAGTTTTCTTGTATAAAAACCTGCACAAAGAAAAAAAATCTCAGTAATATAAAAAGGCACTGAAAACTTGTTTGGATTAAATTAGATTTTTACTTACTATAACATCAGCTAACGTGTCAATCAAAGTCCCGAGTCCCAATAACATCAGTCAAGCCGTTTCGGAAATGAGCTCGAATGAAAAGGGTTTTATTTTCTGCACAAAACCCTAAACTTTTTTTCTTAAAATAAAAAATTAGATTATGCCCCTACAACATCAGCTCTCTGCCAGTGAAAATCTCATTTAAATCGGGCAAGCCGTTGAGCGGTAACAAACATTTGTATTTATATTTATCGTATACTTATCTAGGTTATAAGTACTTTTATTTATGCATTTAGTAATAAAATATTATTTGTTTTATGACAGACACATTAATTTGTATAGATTGTTTAAAAATATCCAGCAATTTCAATAAACCGCGTTGAATTTCATGCTAGAGCCCATAGGATTTTCCCCTTTCAAGTGAAGTGATTGTGAATAGCAGTGGTTTCCAAAGGTAGGATTATAGAGGTGGCCCTTTGTCAGGGTATTGCGACTGAGCTGTGAGTTGCGAGGGTGTTTTGTGATGGGGCGCATATCGATTTTGGCGTTCGTCCCTAGTCATTACGCTGGTCTCGAAACTAATGTCTTATTTATTGAACGCTGTATAGGTATTTCACCGAAACATGAAATGTCTCGAGTCAATTTTAACAAGGCATAGTTACATTTTGTGAGCTATACGTAAGAGTAAGTTAGTATTTACTACTATATTTACTTACATACCAATACGTACCTATACTCACATTGACGTAGCTAACAATCCTTCCCGGCTTTACATGTTTTGCAAAGCAAAGTTATAGGTTATCTTTTAGAAGAAGAAGAAGAAATTCTAAGCGAAACGAAAAATGAAACAACGTTTCTTTCACACAACATTATTGATTTACGCGGTGCATACTTATAAAACCGGAAAAAATTATGTTTCCAGTCGACATTAAATATACCTATACTTATATCTTCATACTTCAGCCAATTTGCATAAAACCTTAATATGAGTCATGCATATATTATAAGAGTGAGAAGGTATATAAGAAAATCCATTTGAAAAAATTTTATGAAAATCTCGAAGAGACCTACTTCATAATAGACTAACACCAGTGATGATGATGATGCGATCCGGCCGATTTCGACCATGGCGACAGCTTCATCTCCGCAGTTGTTGTTTGCTGTGTGCTTGCATGTGGCTTATGTAGCCAATCTTCTTTCTGAATACTCTGTTACATTGCGGGCATGAAGCACACCATTTACATAGTTGTAATTTATCGCCGCAGGTGGTCTGGCTTTTAATTCATCTCGTTTGGCATCGAGCTCAGAACGCCTCTGGACTTCAAAGTCGCTGACCTTATTTATTACAGAAGTCCTCCACTCCAATCGTTTGGAAGCTTGCTCTTCCCACTGAGTTGTCTCTATGCCACATTTTTTCATGTGCCGTTTCAGCACGTCTTTATACCTGAGGAGTTGTCCGCCAGGCCTACGCTTGCCCTCCTCAAGTTCAGAGTAAAAGACGCGCTTCACCACTCGCTGATCCGACATCCTAGACACGTGTCCGCACCACCGAAGTTGTCGCCAGATAAGATAGGACTCAATGCCACCTACATTGGCCCTGCGCAGCACTTCGGTATTTCGCACGCGATCATACCATCGGATCCGCAAAATCTTCCTTAGGCATACAAGGTGGAAACGATCGAGCATGCGGATGTGCCGGCGGTACACAGTCCATGTCTCAGCAGAGTAGAGGATGTTGGGCACCACAACCGCCATGTATAAACTGAGATTTTGGTAGACAACTTCAGATCATGTGAGCAAAAGACCTTGGAATCCAGCTTACCAAACGCTGCAGCTGCAGCGCCGATTCTACTGTTGATCTCTGTGTCAACTAACACCAGTATTCAAGAAGAATACTTATGTAAGGTACTGGCTAAGTTAGGAATTTCTCACCACGTTCGTCATGGCAGGCAACTGTTTCCTATTGGTTTCACCATCCCTATGCATTCGGCTCACCATAGTAGGTAGGTAGTTCATGAATACAATAGATATTTTAAACGTAGATTTACCTTAGACTTTAAATTCATTAAGATGCATTAACAAACATTTTCTATCTCCAGTAGGCAAATATTATGTATCTAAATATTCTAACTGCAAATAAGTATAAGTAGGTACTCTTATAATATCTAGGCAAACAAAAACAGGGTAATATTATGTCCATGTTTGAACATAAACTACTTACCAGCGTAGAGTCACACTACATACGAGTAGCAAAAAAATCATTTAATTGCATTCTTGTAAGTATATTGAATGCTTCTACCAAATCCTTTGAATACTATAAATAAATAAATAAATAAATAATAAAATAAAATAAAATTTATTTTCTCTCACAAATTTTTCATGTTTAAGTGCTAGGTGTTACAAGATTTTATTTATTCTTGATCTATCTTATGAGAGACTGGTGCCCGTTGTAGGTTTCAGAAAGATAATAGTGCCCTTCTCAGACAGAAAACTTACCATAATGATATTATTATAATATAATATGATACTACTAAGGAATGGCCCTTCTGTATTAATTGTGATACCAATAAAGATTTATCTATTCTATTCTATTCTGTCAATTTAAGTGGAGGTGAGGGTGTGGTAGTTACTGCACAAATTTATATAATCACGCAAAAAAAATGCAGTTAACCTTATAATATCAGAAATTGCGCATAAAAAAAAAATTGTATAACGTACGTTGTAAACGGGGTGAATGGGTACTGCCGGGTGAATAGGGATAAATCTGGTCATGATTATATCTTCACAACAGAAACTTTGGCGTTCCTCGCGCAACAGCCACATCAAAATGTGGCTGTTGCGTTGAAAAAAAATCTTTGTTCACAACACAAGAGGCATGAAGGAGACGCCAGAGTTACCGTTAGGAGACTAATACCACGACCAGTTTTCCCTATTCACCCCCGCAGTCGCTATTCACCCCGTTTTACGGTACATGGGTTACTGACTGCGCACTTTTCCATAATTCTATGTTAGGTATATTCAAAGACCAATCCCATGCCTCTCTTATCTCATTTTACGGTACAGCTATCCCAAAGCTCATTGAATACGCTATAAAGCCACGAGTCGCAAAAAAACACTAATATTTTTGGCACACTGTAATATAAAAGGCTTCTCTACCAAATCCCAAGTCATGCCTCACTCATTTTACGCTTTATCTATCTCAAATCTCATTGAATACGCAATAGTCAAAGCTCGTGCATATAAAATCCCCTATAAAGCTGAAAGCTTATTGTTACATCCCTTTAGGTAACGGGTTTCAATCATCTGAAGAATAAAAGACAGATTTTGTCGGTCAAATAAACTTTCTGCTTAGTTTTTAGCGTTCCGTACCTTAAAAGGAAAAAAGGAACCCCTGTAAGATGACTTCGTTGTCCGCCTGTCCGTCTGCCAAGACCCTTTTTCTCGAGAACGCGTTGAGGTATCAAATTGTATATACATTGTACATTATATTTTATGCCTTCAATTTCAAAGAAAATGTTTCTCTTTTTAAAGATAAAGAACTCTCGTTTAAGGAAAACCGTCGGTATAGTCGGAATTTAAAACTCTTTTTACTAAGAATCGTTTTTGGAGACATAGATTCTTTTTGGTTTTTATTTTGTCTGGGTATACTTATACATATAATATAATAATGTACATAGATAGGTAAATTATTTCTCTAGGTATCGATACACATTTAAAGCTGCACTAAATGCACTTGCGTGCATTTAGGGCCGTAGTCTTAGACTCTTCACAGACGTTCTGAAAACTCTAAAACCGTGGTTGGTATAACGATAACTCAACAAGAAGCAAATGTAGACCTTAGTGTACTTAGTTGACGTTATAGAAAGAAAGAAAAGAAAGAAAAATTGGTTTATTACCCAACCATAATACGATATTACAATCTGTTAGAACATATACTTTCCAGTGGTTGTAGTAATTGGCTTGTGCTCAGCATGTGCTGCGCTCGGCTAACTGTGCACAGCGCTGTTTTTCAGCACGCACCGTCTATTTAAATTAATTTACATCCTTGTGGCATATGCATACCATGCCAAGCGACTTAATATATTGTCTACATAATATATTTTTACATAATATTATATTGTCTTAACATATCATCTTTTACATATATATATTTTTGTGTATCCATACAATGAATATATTTTATTTATTATCACCACCTTACAGTTTATTGCTTATCACTCTATTGTATTCCTGAGAGACTTGTGTTCTAACATTCATTCAATTGTATTGGAAAAACAACAACAAAAAGTTTCACGGAAATTATTGAACAGCATACAATACCAACCTATTGTTATCCATAATTTCAGGTTAATGTGAACAATAGCCATTGCTTTCAATGATAAACTGGCCTTTAGTTTTTAAACTAAAGAAGGGTTCTTGCCTGTTATAGATTCTTGCGTTAGCGTACCTATCTATACATATTGGGAGTAGAAGACAGAAATTTTTGATAACATTTCTGTATATTTAAAATCTTATAACATCATAAAATTATCAGTTGAATAAATTAAGCCCTACAATTTTCTTGTGCGTTGTTCTTGTAGAACGCACCATAGATTCTAAACTGTTTACGATATCTTCTTTGACTTGAATAAGTGTCATAATATTTAATATTGTGACGAAATTGATGAATAAATGAATTTGAAATACTTTTCATGCAAATTGGATAGAAGATGGAGTAGGACGTATCTGTGAATAAACAAGAAAATCCATCAACAAAAGACGAAAGGTTGCAAAATATTACATCAGACGAAGTCTTGGAAAATAGAACCTTTAACTTTACACGGTTTTTTCCAAGTAATCCGTCAATCAGCGTTATACGAGTTCGCACTTTCGCACGGTTACTGAAGTACGTAGAAAGGGACCAGAGTATCAAGACAGGTCTTATTAACACTGTGATGGCTGTGATTACCAATCGATAATCTTAGCAGAGGCATAATCTGTGGTAGAGGTATTTTCTAAGTTTTGCCCATTATGGCGCGTCTCCGTGCAAATCGAAGACGGAAGAAAACGGCTACCGCCGTTTTTTGTGCAGTTTTGGAGCCTGTGTTTGGAGCTATCTACTCTTTTTTTATTTTTATTTTTTTATGATAATGAGTGACAAGACGAGCTAATCAGGTGCCTGATGGTAAGCATCATGATTGCCCATATCAGACGCAGTGCCACCCAGTGTTTTAAAATTCAAAATTCTGCACGGCACTGCATTGCGCCTGTCACCCTGAGATATGAGTTGTTGAATCTCATCATGCCCAGTAATTTCGCTGGTAACATTGCCCTTCATACCGGAACACAGTAATGTTTGCACATTACTGCTTGGCGGATGAATAACTGGCAAAGGTGTGGTACTTCCCCAGGCGGCCTCCTGCAAAAGAGGCCTACCACTACAAAAACTACCACTACTCTTCATCCAAAAGAAATACCAACTAATCAAAATATACATTAAAATATTACATAATCTTTACTCCAAAATAGTGGATTTCGTTATTTTTTAATTTTATTTATTTTTTAAGTAGTATATATGTATATATGTAGAATTGATCTCTTTACAACGAATGCTCAGAAATGAAAAATAATTATTAATAACATTTCCTCGTAATGTAACCATTATTTGGATTTGCCACTAACTAATGGATAGGGGTTGTAACCATCTAACTCTACCAAGTAAACATCTTTGTATTTTTATTTTATCACCTACTAGCGACCCGCCCCGGCTTCGCACGGGTGCAATGCTGATACTAAATATACTACAGAATGTCTTTATATACGAAGTTCACAGCTTTTTTGTCATTAGATATTACAAACATATATAATTGGCCATGTGAAAAACACAACGCTCAAATCTAAGCCTGCAACGTTGAAAGTTTGACCCTGCGATTTATTAATGGTCATTGCAAAATCTTTACCGAAAATTGTAGGCGTTTAAAGTGGAACGGTATTCACTTTAGTATTTAAATACTATCATAAAATTTTGAATATATATTTTTTTTAATTTATCGTAACGTACTTAAAAGTACGGATTACGTTATCGCGCTGAAAAGCACATTTTTATTAATAATAATAATAAATTCATTTATTTCAGGCAATAGCCATATAGCAATTAAGTAAGCCTTCGACGCGCTATTAACAGGCACACGCCACCGGCCACTCGGTCGGTACCGCCGCAACCGCTATGTCCCTGCATTTTAAATTTGTAATATCTTCTAAACTATTCATTTAAATCACATGCTGTAAAGGACCATAATGCTGTATTAATGCTGTCTGAAACGTGGTCTCTGACTGTAGGCCTTATTAGTAAGCTCAAAATAGCGCAACGAGCTATGGAGAGGGCTATGCTCGGGATTTCTCTGCAAGATCGAGTCAGAAATGAGAAGATCCGTAGACGAACGAATGATATTATACATATAAACATTCCTCTTGAATTGCTCTATCTATTGAAAAAAGCTGCTTCAAAATCCGTTGCGTAGTTTTAAAGATTTAAGCATACATAAGGACGGACAGACAGCGACAGCGACTTTGTTTTATACTATGTAATGATTTAATAATATAAAGCTTTGGCACAACACCTCATCCACTCTTATCACGTTTTCACTTATCACTCAGCGGATAAACGGGAAAACGTTCCAAACTTTCGGTCTCTAGAGATTTTCCGTCCACAATCCTCAAGTCAAGAGTTTAATGACCGTATCCGCCCTGACAAGTGCTAGCTCCGGATTTATTTGTGCTTCTGATCTTGGTTTCACTTGAATTTCTTTCCGTTCTTATTGATTTTATTGCTAAAGGGCATTTAGTTCGTAGCCCGTAGCAATTTCGTAGCACCTTAGCACTTCGTAGACAGGATCCGATTGTCCGATTTCAGATCACATTGTTAATTACTTATTCGTATCTTTTATTATTGGTCTATAACTAGCACTTATTATAATATATGTTGGAACTTATTATAAATCCTATAGGAAGTATGTATCTAAAAATGCCTATATTATAGGTGCATAATGTGTGTGTATGCGGTGTTTAGGAATAATCCGACTATTGCAACTGAAAATATAATGCACACTAGTTCAGTTACCCAACTATCGAACTAAAAGAAATTGTTTGCATATTGGTCTCATCTCTCGGGCATCGTGCGCGCTGCGGTCCATGACAGTCGATGTTGCTTATTTGGACAAGTTTACAAGAGGCTACAGAAGTTTAATAGTTCTCGATCTACTAGTAACTAAGTAAGTAGGTGTTTGTAACTCTGACGATTAAACATTAACAAACAAACCATGTTTTAGAAACCACTAATCGCATTTAAATGCAAGAAAGAAACGCAAAGAGAGTCATCGGTTTTCTGTTGCAATATGCGTAGTCTCGCGGTTGGTTTGAGCCTTTAATGTAACATTGAAACGTGTCGTAGCTTTTATGCTGTGCCGGTCTATTGAATACAGGAACCGGACATTATAAGACGTTTTGAGCATACAACGCTCAAAGTTATCGTAACCGGAGTCCGTACAATTTGAAAGTATAATAAAGAAAAACACAATGTGCGAAAATTACTACCGTGTAAAAAGTACGGACATGTTTACGACGCAATTAAATCGTTCTATTGTACCTCGTAAAGCCCTGAAGATATAATAAAGTAGGCAGCAGACGTTGGTCATAAAACCCATCAAATGTTTCCTTTTTCATGGCATGGAAACCGATATCGTGGCCCAATAAAATGTATCTATATCGGCTATTGTTACTGACACTGTATTATTTGATTGAAGCCAGACACAAATATTAGATTTTACCTAAAATTTAAGAGATCCTCATCTGTATATATGAAGTTATATACCCGTGTAGTAGTAGTGTTTCCACGGCGAATGGCTAAGGAGGGTATGAATGCTACGCCGTCAGCGCACACTCATGAGAAATGCTATGAAACACTACTGTTTCTTGAAAATTTGTCGTTTCTATAGGTTTTCCGAATAATGTTACCTTCTTTCAGAAACTGATCCTTATTGAAAGCACTTACTACACTATAATTTATTTGATACGTGTGATTTCTCGTTCGATTTCCGGCGAGTGTAATTATTTTATAGAAAATATGTAATGATGCCGTTTTTGTTTTGATCAAAATTTGTCCTTTCAAGAGCCCATTCAACAATTATTTGGAATTCACAGAGTTACGGAGAAGGCCTCGAATACCGTTGTAAAAAATCACCCTGTATACGAGTATGTATAGGACAAGGGAGGTACTTACAATAATAAATATATATTTTATTTACAAAGAAACCATGCCAGACATGTTTTTATTAAGTTGTGCAAAAGTTTTTCCTTTCAAATAATAGTTGTATTGGATTTATGGCTCCAACTGTTTACGATGTTTTTATAGCTATATATTTTTTAATAATCATCATCATCATCAGCTGGAAGACGTCCACTGCTGAACATAGACCTCCCGCATAGAACGCGTCTGTGTATGTCAGTGTCTTGTTGTGTGTAACTGTGTGTGGGCATCGTACACCGATTTCGATACGGTATATTGTTTAAAAGTTGACCTGATCTTGCTATCATCATTATCATCATCATCAGCCCGAAGAGGTCTACTGCTGGGCTTCCCCCATATCTATGGGGGAGATATGGGGGAAACCTATGTTCAGCAGTACATAAACTATTCATATAATCACCACTCTTGGCAGGCGGGTTGGTGATCGCAGTAGTTGGAATACTTGGAAACGGAGAGTGCTGCTGCCCACTCTCCGTATATGTCTCTCTACCGGGTCTCAAGGCTCCCACGGGATGAGAAAGGGGTAATTTCTGTTTAATATGTTTGGTTTTTGCTAATAAAGCCACATATCACGAGAGAGTATCGTCCTAGTTCTCTGGGCAAAATTGCTTTGCTAAATATTTTATTGCTTAATAAGGATGACTTTTTATTGCGGCAGCAAAAGTAGTAGACCTCGCCTAATAAGTGTACGAGCTGGTTTAATATAGTGCTTCACTTCTTGTTTCAGAAGACTCCGTTGAAATTTATATCAACTACTCAGATCTGCGGTCCCTGGTGGCTGTAAAAAAATCATACTTTGCGCATGGAACTAATAGATGGCACTGTATGTTCTGTAGGCGGATTGTTTTTCGGGATTGGAAGCAGTTTGTTCAGGTATCTAGGTTTGAAACCCTACACTATGCCTATGTCTTTACCATAGATAATACATATAAACTGGGTCTTTACAATTTATTTCTTATAGTTCATGGTTAGACATGATAATATTTGATTTTTGATCGATCACAGCATTTTTGCTAATAATATGTTTCCAGCTTGAACGAATTAACCACCATTGAAGGTTTCCAGTCATGGCTGAGAATGGGGAATAGCATCTTACTGTAAGAAACATTTTTTTTCTACGTGTTCGCTGCTTCAGGTTACCTACCTACATGGGTTTTAACACATATTCTAATTTTATTTGTCATAATTCATATTGTTGTCAAGATACAAGACAAACTGATAAAACCATACAAATAGCGGCCTTGACAACAATAATAATATTATTATCTTTAATAAATAATGCATGAGTAAATCTACATTCATACGTGTAGGAAACAATTGTCGCAGCATCTGACGGAGATGGAGAGTTTCCTTTATGAGGATTTGCGTCGTAAAATGAACAACAGCTCAGTGCTATGATTTACAAATAAGTTATATAATACTAGCTGTGCCTTGCGGTTTCACCCGCGTAGACATCGTTCCCGTGGGAATCTCGGGAAAAAAAATACCCTATGTGTTATTCCAGGGTCCAAGCTACTTGCATACCAAATTTCAACCCAATCGGTTCAGTAGTTTTTGGTGTGAAAGAGTAACAAACATCCATCCTCACAAACTTTCGCATTCAAAATAATAATAGGATTGAGATAGATAGTCAAGATAGAGGATCGCGAGATTTATTTTTTAAAAAGACAAAAATAGAAAATTATATATTTATTACGTCTGACGATACAGAGAGTTGAGTTAGAACTAACTTAATATTAATCGAATGGTTACAAGAAAGTTTCTTATCGCTACGGTTCTCAAAACAAATGCATCCTGGACCACCGTGCAGCCAGACGCTATCTCAGCAGTTTTACTGCCTACGCATGTACTCGAATGGTGGCGGTCGGGACTCCAGCATGCATGACTCCTCCCTCCGTAAGATCGAAATTATCGCGGGGATTTTCTTGACCTCGATAATTTCGTCTGTAATATTTTAACATAAAATACGCAAAAACTATAACTAAGAGTACATATAAAATCAATGTTCCAATGCTTATCCTTTCCACGTTTATCACACTATCATGCTCACTATATTGGCCAATTACACTTTCACTTTTCCTTAACACACTGGATAGATGCTGCAGGTTTGTCAGGTCCATTCCTCTCAGGTTCACTGGTTCTGCGAGAGGTGCTCTCTCCGGCGGCGCTACGGCGGGAAGGTTTATCAGGGGTACTGCTGGTAAATTCATTTTTCTGGTATTTCCTCGATGTCTTTTCATGGTCATGCCTTTGACTTCAGCTTCGCAATCGTCGTCTGCAGTCACGATGTATGTTCCTCGAAGGTGGTGGTGAGTTACGTCATTTTTGCAATTTTGGGTGAGAAGAAGATCGGATCTGGTGAACACCATCCATCGGTTGCTCTGTATCTTCTCTACTTTTACATCTTCCAGGTCTACTGTGATCGGGCGGCACTGAGTCGTGTCTGCTGCAAAATTGAGCAGGTTGGCGATGCAGGTATCCTTGACCAGAGAGGGTGAGTAATCTTCCTCGCAGAGAAATAAGGACTCTTCTATTTCCTTACAAGGGCGCGAGAGCGACACTGTTTTCGACCTTTTCATAAGCAGATAAGGGAATTTCGGCAGGATAATATGAGTTTGATTAAGGGTGTTTGTGACAGGTAGGGGAAGGACTTTATAGTAAGTATATATATCGTTTTCTACAAGGGGTATGTCCATTATGAAAGTTATTTGATTTTCCTTTGCGTAAGCCTTTAAGTCTATACATTGCTCTAGTTTCAATAAATTTTCTGGGGTTACAGGGAACATGAGCTTATTTTGCTGCTCTATATCCTTAAATATTAATAACAGCTCTTTGGAGTCCAAAACAGATTGATGTAAGATTCCTAGTTTACTAAAAGCTACAGTAGTTTCAACTTCGTCCAATATGGTGTAAAGAGTTTGGAAATTGTGTAGAAATAAGTGATAAGTGTTAGTGATTTTGAGAGCATCTCTGGTTTCATTAGTATTATTCAACTGTTTTCTAATTTCCCAAATTGCTTTATCCAATTGAATGAAATTGTATTTAGTACTATTTGTAATATTCACCAATGACTTCATCATTTCAGCGACCACTGTTACCTTTTCATCTACAGCAATTTGCTTTGATTTTACGCTTTTTATTAGTGCGTCATATTTTATAGCGTCATCATTATCTAAATTTCCCGAAATTAATTTGATTATGGATCCCAAAGGGTTTAGAAGGCCGCGCTTAACTCTATTTACTGGCATTAGTTGGTTTAATTTTTGCACTGTAATATTCTTAATAAAATCTGTCTGAGTCTTTATGTCATTGATGTCGGGGTTAATTCGATTTTTTCCGAAATAGTTTTCTATATGCTTGTTCAAATTTACGTATCTATTCAAATTAAAATCTAAATCGTCTCTAATTAAACTTAAATCTAGAATCTTAATAATAGTCCACTTATCACTAGTCGTGAGGGCTTGACCTTCTTTGATCGGGAAGATTCCGGGGTTATCCCTGATCTGCTGAAGTAGAAGGGCCAGGGCAGCTGACGCCTGCAGCAGGATCAGGGCGCACCTGTGAAGGACGTTTTAGATCCTTAATTGGCGCTTTGGTTTCACGACCTTTTATCTTAATTGGTACTATGTTCCTATCTATTTCTCCTACAACTTCTGCCTTTTGATATCGCGGTTTATCTTTCCCTCTTCTCTCATTTACGCCTTTTACAAATACTGTGTCCCCTTCTTTTACTTTGAATTTCTTTTCTCCTCCAAACTTTTCTTTAATTTTCTCCTTTATGTCTACAGCTTTATCAGTTAGATATTTGTACAAGAATTTAGTGCGATTTTTGTGGTCTTGCACTAATTTTTGTGTAAAATCCTTATTAAATCCGACATTGAATGGGTTTTTAGAATCCGTGTGACCGAATACCACCTCGAAGGGTGTTAGTCCTGTGGTCGTGTGAATCGTCTGGTTATAAGACATAAGCGAGTAAGTCATTACGGACGCTGCATCCGTGAATTTGTGTTCGTACTTGGCTAGCCGATAAATTTCGATAAGGGTTGAATGAAATCGTTCCACGACTCCCATCGAATTTGGGTTATGTGGGGTACCTATGTGTAAGTCAACTTTGTAAAAGCTTAAGGTTTCTTTCAGTAAGATATTGTTAAATTCGGATCCGGAATCAGCACTGATCTTATGTGGCACTCCATATAAAGAGAAATACTTGATGAGAGCTCTAATTATTTCAGGTGTAGTTTTATTATTAATTTCCATCGCCTGTCCGAGTTTGCTGAAAGCGTCAACCAAGGTTAAGTATGATTTTCCTTCAATAGTGAATACGTCTATGAAAATCTCTTGAAAAGGCTTCATTTGTGTTTGTGTGAGCTGTAATTCAGGCTTCAGTGGTTTTCTGTCGTACTTCATGGTTTTGCATCCTTCACAAGCATTTATTATGGTGGCTACAGTTAAATCCATATTATTCCAGTAGAATGTTCGTTTCAAATGCATGATGGTCTCTTTTATTCCTCGATGACAGGTTTTACCAATGTGGTATTTTTTTACTATATCTCTCTGCTCATTCTCGTCTTCAACATATACTACTCTCTGTGTGCATTCAAGAATCTTTACGGTGTCCTTTTTAAATAATGTTATTATTGCGGCTGCAAATTGTTTCCGGTGTCCTTCGTCTTCGAAATAGATAAAATGTTTCACTTTTGGTTTGATGAATTCTTTCAGAAATTGTTTCACTAAATCGGGTCTATCAAGTGGTAGGTGAACTTCCAAAATCTTTTGTTTTGGCCTTGATAAGTCCTTGACGGCCAGTTCTCCTCTAAACCATGTATGTATTAATATTTGGTTGGGCTTAGTGTCAATGGCTTCATTCAAAATAGGAATTCCAGACGAGTCTGTTTCGTAGACAGAGTGTTCAGTTTCTGAGGGCTCAGATGCTGTTATAGTGCTGCTCGTTGGGGATGGAATAGAAAAGGGTGACCTAGGCTCGTGTGGTATTGATAAAGTACTTTCTGATTCAGAAGATATGGTTACTGTGTCTATATTAACTTCCATGGAGTCACAATCTCTTCCTACGGCGTTGACTTTAATTCGTGATAAGGCATCGGCTACACAGTTTTGTTTCCCCTTTTTATATATGATGTCGTAATCAAATTCTGCCAATCGAAGTTTCCATCTGGTTAGCTTACTATTATGCTCCTTCATGTTGTTGAGCCAGGCAAGGGGTCTGTGGTCAGTATATATTGTAAACCGCCTACCATACAGATATGGGCGGAAATGTTTTACGGCCCAAACTATAGCGAGTAACTCCTTTTCTACAGTGCTGTATCTGCTTTCGGCGTCATTCAAGGTGCGACTAGCATACGCTATTGGCTTGTCAGAGCCTATGGGACCTTGGGAGAGTACCGCACCGACCGCGAAGTCAGACGCGTCGGTCGTAAGTACAAATGATTTAGAAAAGTCTGGGAATTGCAATATTGGCGCATTCACCAACAATTCCTTACATCTTTCAAAAGCACCTACAAATTCGTCCGTGAGTTCTATTTTATTGCGCTTTTTTAGACAGTTAGTGAGGGGACGAGTGATTTTGGCAAAGTCCTTGATGAATTTACGATAATATCCCACTAGTCCCAGGAAGCTTTTAATTTGTGTTGTAGTGGTTGGGATCGGAAAGTTCAGGACGGCCTGAATTTTATCGTTGTTAGGTTTAAGTCCCTCTTTCGTTATCATGTGGCCAAGATAGAGTACTTCCTTGCGGAAGAATTCGCACTTGTCCAGCGTCACTTTTAGGTTAGTTTCCCTTAGTCGGTCGAAAACCATACGCAATTTTTCAATATGCTCCTGAAGGCTAGATGAGTACACGATTATATCATCTAAATAGACAAGGCAATGTAGTCCTTGTAAACCCCTAAGCACATTGTCCATCGCACGCTGAAACGTAGCTGGAGCTGTTTTCAGGCCGAAGGGCATGCGGGTGAACTCGTAGTGACCCGCTTGCGTGGAAAACGCTGTCTTGTGTCTGTCTTCTTCTGTCACCTCGATTTGGTGGTAACCACTTGCCAAATCGATAGTACTAAAGTACACCGATTTTCCTAATTTATCAAAAAGGTCTGCGATGTTGGGCAGAGGGTATTTATCGTCCGTAGTTATTTCATTGAGGCGCCTATAATCTATAACCATCCTGTATTTTCTTTCGCCGGAAGCGTCAACCTTTTTGGGTACCAAATGTACTGGAGCGCTCCAAGGCGAGTGTGATTCCCTTATGACGTCATCTTCTAAGAGTTTGGTCACCTGATTTCGAATTTCTTCATTGTAGAGTGGTGGGTGTCTATATGGCCGAATAAATATGGGGTCTTCATTCTTAGTCCGTATTTCATGTTTGACCTTGTTGGTGAACGAGAGCGGTATACCCTCGCAATGGAAAATGTCTCGATATTCGTAGCATAGTTTTTCTATTGCCTCGCGCTCTTCCGTGTTGGTATGGTCTAGCCGAAGCTTTTTTAAATTTTCCTTTAGGAGTTGGTCGACCTCACAATTACTTGATGTTGCGTTTATAGTGCATTCCTCCCTTTCATATTTTGTTACCCTTAGTGGCTTAGCAAATGCCATTGATATAGTGTCTTCGGAAGCATTTTGAATTATAGTGTATGCGAATGAGTCCTCGCATGTGACAAGGGCACTTGGCATTCTCACCCCTTGTCCAAAATCAACGAAATCTATGATGGCTTCCCCATTTTTGAGGTCAGTAGGTATTTTGACCCGCGAGTCAGTCCTGGGTTCTAGTAATATTTCGTACGGTGGGTTATATATTATTGGTATACTTGTATAGGGCGTCTGCAGGATTTGATTTTTCATGTCGATTTTAGCTTCTAGCTGTTTCAGCAGGTCACTCCCTATTAGGCCGTCGTAGCGGCTGTCTACGTCGTACACGTAGAATTTGTGTTTCCCTGCGCACTGGAAAGTTTTTAACAGAGGTATACAGATAACCTCGTTGTGTTGGCTGCGGGCGTGAGTGCTTATTACCTCGAAAGGCTCGTAATATTTAAAAGCGGAAAAGTATTCGTCCACCTTTGCAGGACTTATAAAGGACCGCATGCTTCCGGTATCGATCATGAAACGTGATTTAATTTCGGGTATTTCGATATGTGGGAGTTTTAAGACTGAGCTACAATTTAATTCTATTATTTGGGGTGGCAGCTGGAGGCTGTTAAGTGAAAATTTTCCAAGTCATTCATCTCTGAATAACCGTAAGCATCCCCGGGCATGTCGTTGAGTTCCGGTACCTCCGTATTGTACATATAGTTTTCGTCGTAATAGGCGGCATCAGCAACGCTCTGCTCAGTGGGTTCTTCTACAAGTTCATTGTTATAGAATACATTCTCTGGGTCCGCCGAAGCAGTTAACATATTTTGCCTCAGCGGTCGGGCTGTTCTCATGGAGACATCCGTGTTTTCTGATGGTTTGGGGCGATTCGCGTTTGGCGGAATACCAAATTTAAATCCATGGCCAAAGGGTTGTTGAGGCAGTACTGGCCTCGCAAAATTTGGGTTTACTGGTGGCCTTGGTGCTTGGCCAAAATTGAAATTTGGTCGTGGGGCACTATAGTTTTGGGGTCCGGTATTTTGGTTAAACCTGAAGCCCGTAGGTGGGTTGTTAGTTTGAAAATTGGGCCTAAAACCGGCATGTGGGGTTATATTTTGAGGCTGAAGGCCGAATCTAAAACCTTGGGGTTGTTGCGGTATTCCGAATTTGAAATTTGGGCTAGGCGTCGTGAATTTATTTTGTGTGTTAGATGGAATCCCGAATTTATAACTATTATTAGGGGCTGCATTAAGCGGCAGTGGCGGTTTAGTGGGCGCCGCCGAGGTCTGTCGCTGTTTCTGTTTTGCGTTAAATTGAGTCATGAAATTAACTTCCTCAGTTACTATACTTAATGCGGCCTCTAAGTTAGTGCACCCTTTCAGACGCACGATACGGATCAGATCTTCGGTCAGATTATATAAGAATACGTTAAGTGCCATATTATTATATACTATCATTTTAGCGGCCTTCACTCCCTCGTCGGATAACAAATTGACCTTGGCGAATAAGGTGCTACGCATATGTTGAATTCGGTGACAAAAATCGATATAAGATTCGCCCGAATTTATTTTCATTTGCTCGAGTTCAATCGCGATGCAGTCCTCAGAGCGTGGGTCGCCAAAATGTTGAACCAGTATGTCCCTAAGCGCTACCCATGAGTTTATATCCTCCCGCTCGCTTAATAAAGCAGCGGCTCTACCATGTAACCTACTGGTTATTGCGTGGAATACATATTGCTGCTGTACAGCGTTGCTAGGGGCTCCATACCCGTTATATATATATTCAGATTTCTTTATGAATAAATTTAACAAGTTTTCTTCACCCTCATACTTAGGTATTAGACACAATAGATCCTTAGGTACAATTCTTATGGTTTGTTCCTCCATTTTATTAATTTTACGAATATCTTACTATAACAGACAGTATTACGAGCTTAAAAATTAATATTGAGATTATAACGACGATATCAGTACGTAAGTGAAAATCAAATAACGATTATTTGGTCTAACCAACAGAAATAGATGGAAACGGAAAAGGAAATGCGAAAAGGTTTACTCACATTACGCCCGTCTTCATCCTTCTATTGTAGTTAGTCTTCGTCCTTTAAAACTTCCCGCGTCCAAGTATGACAAATTTATTGGTTTGGTTCGGATTGCCGCGAGCCACAGTCACTGAAGTTAAGTACCGCGACTACTATACGCGCGGATCGCACTTTTATTTCAGTACGACCTTTCGCAAACGTATCCCAGCAATCCTACCGGCTGCGCCAGTCAAGATAGAGGATCGCGAGATTTATTTTTTAAAAAGACAAAAATAGAAAATTATATATTTATTACGTCTGACGATACAGAGAGTTGAGTTAGAACTAACTTAATATTAATCGAATGGTTACAAGAAAGTTTCTTATCGCTACGGTTCTCAAAACAAATGCATCCTGGACCACCGTGCAGCCAGACGCTATCTCAGCAGTTTTACTGCCTACGCATGTACTCGAATGGTGGCGGTCGGGACTCCAGCATGCATGACTAGATAGTTAATACTTTATTGTACAACACACTTGTAGAAATAACACAAAGGATACAGAAAAATATACTTAATTGTACAAGCGGCGGTCTTATTGCTAATAAGCGATTTCTTCCAGACAATCGATGAACCGATGATGATTGAGTGACATAAAAAGCCATTATTCGAATGATTCGGACAGCAAGTACTTATTATGACTGTCTGTCGATCATGAGGTCCCGGGTTCGATACCCAAGTCAGGCAAAAAGTGTTATTGGATTTTTCATTAGGAATTTTCTCAATTAATTTTCAAGCCTGAAACTGAAACCTGGAGTCTGAAACTGTGCCCGGTAGATGACAATAGGTTCGCCCTTATTACGTGAGTGAGACCTAGAAACATTACTAGCTATGTTTGTGTACCTACTGTGGAACTGGAGCCTGGGCATACATTATACACCTATCTGCATACCCCTTTGGGAAAAAACGGGATGATGTTAAATTTATAAGTATCACATTTACATACATACGAGTACATACAGTCACGCCTTGTTCCCGTTGGGGTAGGCAGAGACTATTTCATTAGTTTTTTTTTTTTTTTTTTATGATAATGAGTGACAAGACGAGCAAATCAGGTGCCTGATGGTAAGCATCATGATTGCCCATATCAGACACAGTGCCACCCAGTGTTTTAAAATTCAAAATTCTGCGCGGCACTGCACTGCGCCTGTCACCCTGAGATATGAGTTGTTGAATCTCATCATGCCCAGTAATTTCGCTGGTAACATTGCCCTTCATACCGGAACACAGTAATGTTTGTACATTACTGCTTGGCGGATGAATAACTGGCAAAGGTGTGGTACTTCCCCAGGCGGCCCCTTGCTAAAGAGGCCTACCACTACAGTATTACATTTACAGTATTAGTATTACATTTAGTGACATAAAATCCAATTATTTAATAATTTTTGACAGCCTCGTTGGCACAGACGGTAGTAACTCTGCGTTCTGTGCCGCAGGCCCCGGGTTCGATCCCCGGCCAGGTTAAACATTTGTGTGCATGAACATAACTGTTTGATCTGTGTCTGGGTGTTATACGCGTATTTAAGTATGTATATCAGTCATCTGGTTACCATAGTACAGGCTTCTAGCCTAGTTTGGGACCAGATGACCGTGTGTGGAAGTTGTCCCATATTATTATTATTACTTTTATTATTATTTCGGACAAATACTTATTATAAATACTTACTTATTATAAATACTTAGCATTATTCACTGGCTAGCGACAAAAGATTGAAGAACAATGATTTACTTTAACTGTATTGATAATTTTTAAGTCTGACGTATTCTTGGTACAAAATGTTGGGTCGTCCCAAGACCCAAAGTAATTAAACTCTCAAATGCATTAGACGTAAATGACGTTACACTAATTACGTTTACCGACGTCGTTATTACAAAGTATTTTAACTTTCTGGAACTTCACAATCTGCATATTTTAATAAGACGTCGGGCGATAAGGGGGCGTTGGGAGTTGGGGGTTTCCAAAGCTATGTAATGGGACTTGTGACGGATATTAGATGTTGTTGATAAAGTTACTTTAAGGCGATTGCCCTTCCACCTAAAAAATGAAATTTCTCAAATATTTTGGTAGTGGTAGGCCTCTCTTGCAGGGGGCCGCCTGGGGAAGTACCACACCTTTGCCAGTTATTCATCCGCCAAGCAGTAATGTGTAAACATTTCTGTGTCCCGGTTTTAAGGGCAATGTTACCAGCAGGGTGACAGGCGCAGTGCAGGGCCGCGCAGAATTTTGAATTTTAAAACACTGGGTGGCACTGTGTCTGATATGGGCAATCATGATGCTTACCATCAGGCACGTGATTTGCTAGTCTTGCTACTCACTTTCATAAAAAAAAATATATCGAAAAAGAGAGAATAATTTTCCACTCGATTCTGGTTGGTTTTGGATCTGGCCTTAATTTGCACGAAAATATATTTGGTTGAAGAAAGCCGTATGTTTTTTTTGGCATATTCCAGTCATAACGCGATTAAGGCACACTGCGTTTTGAAAAAAATATAATTTCATTTTGTATGGCAGAGCGACCGTTCAATAAATTTTAATATAAGGCAGATAATAAAAACACGTTCTAGGTTTCAATAATAATTCAAATATGTAAAAGAGCGACAGTTCATCCTTCATACGTGAACCCTTTGTTAAATCAATTAATTTGACCACGTCTTTTAATTAGGTAAAGTTGTGGGTTCCCCTCTAATGTTTATTTAACATTCCTGAAAGTTCACTAATTCGTGTTGTTTTATGTGTCGTAAACCTACTTATAGTGTTATTAAATGCTCACCATTTTCTGAGTCCTGTGAACCCTGAAACAAGAAAATACGTATTAAAATATTACATTTAGGAAGCAAAATAAAATCGTAATTATTAGATAGCTGCAAAAGCTGCAATTTAATAATGACTAAAAAATAATTTATGTGAATTATGTAATCTATTTACGCGAGTGATGTCTTAAAAACATTACCTTCAAATTATGGTAAGATCGAAGAAGCTGAAATTTGGTATGTACATAGCTTAGACCTTGGGATAGCACGTAGGGTACTTTTTATCCCGAAATTCCTTTGGGAACGATAACTACGCTGGTGAAACCGCGGGGCATAGCTAGTATACAATAAATGTACCTACGAGTACATACTACATAGACTTAGGAAGTTATTTTGGGTAAATTTGTTTGTAAACTGTATGTTTGTATACTGGCGAAATGTGGGTGTATCTACTATGGGACTGAGTCCTGGGTACACCTCTGCCTACCCCTTCGGGAAAAAAGGCGTGAATGTATGTTATGTTATGTTTTGTTTGTATATGAACTTGTTTGAACCCTCTGCAAGTAATTCAACATGGTTTTATAAATTATGCAGAAATTGCAGTGCAAGAGCAAAATATTGTGTAAGGAAATGCTAATAGGTTTGGACACGCAAAGTTAGCATCTGTAACATTATTTTAGGTTTTTTGGATAAGGGCTTAAAGATGGGGGCGAAGAACTCTACTACAAGTAAAGTCAGTGTCTAAATCTCAATAAAAATACTTTTACCAATCAAATTTTTTTTTTATATTTTTATAGACTAAGCGGTCATTCCGCGTGGTGGGCACCTCTCATAAATATTTTTAGAATATTGGTTTATGTTAATCTACCTAAAATAAACAGAAATTGCAGTTACGAATTCTATTTTGTGCGTTTTTCTGGGTTTTACCTAAGCCCATACTATCATTATCAACCGGAAGACGTCCACTCCTGAACATAACCCTTCCCCATAGAACAACATAAACTATTCATATTAGAGGGGTTTGCCTTAACCTAAGGACATACCTACGTAATAACAGGTATAAATATTTTACCTGCCTATTTATTTCATTTTGGTAGGCAGGTATGCTCTTAAAATATAGTATAACTATAACAGGTAAATAAAAAGCTAAATGTCTAATGACGTTCATAATAAAAGGAAAGCTTGATAGAAGATTTCGGTACTTATTCAATAATTACCCATCGAGTTCCCTTCTAAAGAACAATTGACTGGTTTTCTAAAAGATATTTTGAGCGTCTTAGATTCAATCTCCATTTAGTTAATATCGTGAAGATAAGTACTTATCATACTTAGTGTGAATAGGTAAATTTATATTACATTTACTCTATCCAATAAAACGATCCAGGTTCTTAGGGAAGTCTATTAGCAGAGCATTACAGATTGAAAATAAACAAGAAAATAGAGTTTTTCATGAACATGTTTATTTGCTTGAAGATACTTGAAGGTTTTAATAATACGCTCCTTAATTGCCTCCCTAAGCTCTCAAGTAGTTGTGGTAAAATAAATTGGCAATTTCGTTGAAGCCTTCTGTAAAAACTTCGGCAATCTAGGCGTCGAATAACTAACATAACATAATATAACATACGCCACGCCTTTTCATACGCCTTTTCACGCCTTTTTCCCGAAGGGGTAGGCAGAGGTGTACCCAGGACTCAGTCCCACAGTAGATACACCCACATTTCGCCAGTATGTTATTGGTCCCATGTAATAGGGGGCGAGCCTATTGCCATCTACCGGGCACAGTTCCAGACTCCAGACAGCTATTGAGATAATTCCTACTGGAAAAATCCAATATTTAACACTTTGCCTGACCTGGGGATCGAACCCGGGACCTCTTGATTGGCAGTCGAGCATGCGCCCACTACGCCACCGAGGCAGTCAATAACTAGGCCGTATTAAATAGGCTGGACCCAAAATCGATCAAACGTCTATATATTTTGTACCACTTGAAAAAACCTTTATCTGATAAGCACAGCTAAGCCGATTGTCGATTATAATCTGGTGATCAACAATTCACCAAAACACCATCATCGTTTTATGTGGAGAGATAATAATCAAGGCGATAATGCTATTATGCTAATGTATGACCTATCAATCATTAAGCATTAAGAAATAGATGTTTCAGAAGTGAAAACTAGGAGAAATAGGTACGTCTGTTTCATAGAAGCGTTAGGTACGCTTGCTACCTAGTACCTACAGCTAAAAATATTGGCTGACCCTATATTTATTGATTAAATATTGTGATGAACTACTGAAAATAGACGAAAGTGTGAATTGTGAATGAAAGAAGCTATTTTATCATAAACGTATAGAAAGCATGCTAGACTAGATCTTTCAACTAAATATTGTTTAATCCAAGTTATGATATACAGCGTTGCTATTGGAAGAAGCTGCAGGCTTACCATCAACTAGTTAAGCAATTCAGTTTAGGACCTAAACTGAACTGCGTCGCTATTTTCGTACCATGACCTTGTTAAGCCGATCAGTTTAAAATTCCCGCCAAAATAAAACCTAAACTGAATGGCAAGCTTAGTTTCGTTCATTCTTTTCGTACTATGATGCTTCCTTACGACTGAACTGAATAGCATAACTGTCAAATCTAGCGATTCAATAAAAGTTAGTTTTGTTTCGCCAAACTGAATCGTTTTTACAAATTTCCGTGTATTTTTTAAATCTCTGTAAGTGTAAGTGTGCTATTTTCATTATTGAGACTAAAGTCGATAAGTAGACATAACTGTGACTCTGTGACATAATAATATCTAAGATACTAATCAACTAACGTCGTGCGCAAGAGTTGTTTGAATATTGAATAGTATGTCTGACGAACTACTATTAATTGAGCTGACGGAGTGCATCAACGAAGATGCTTATGTTTTGAAGATGTTCTCGATGAGAGTTTAAAGCTTCCCACAATATTTATAACTGGTGGTACGTAACCCGTGCCACCACTTGACGAGATTGTTCACTGTATAAAAAAAAACACTTATGAAAGGTAAAGGTACACGAATTCCACACTGTTGAGTGGACATGGAATTATTATTGAGGTTTGATATTACGAATCGCTAAATAATATCCAAAACACTTAATTATATAGAAAACATAAACTAACAGCTTACCTCATTATAAATTTCCTAACTTTGTTTTGTTCCAAACGCCAAACACAAACTAATAATTCCACTTTTAAAACTACCGCGCTCGTAAAGTATGACAAGAATTAGAAAAAATATTAAGGATGACATCGGCTAGTTCGTTCAAAAATTTTAATTACGATTTCGTATAATAACGTATATCTTGGAAATTCAAGCATTATTGGGAAGACACTGTACCCAAAATATTAAATAAATAAAATTTTGTAAATTAAAAAATAATTTAATGTATTTTATTCGCAAAACTTAATATAAAATTGGGGTCTAAAAAAATCCGGTAATTTCCGATTTTTATGTAAGATGCCGTTTCAAAACGAAGCGGCCATTGAATGAGACCACGAGATTTTTATATAGCGTTGTCTTTTTCTCGCTCGGCGGCGGAAAGTTGGACCAGAGACAACGTTTTGTTCATTCTTTCTGACGTAATACGATTCAAATGCGATTGTCGCTTAATGAGTTGATGGTATGAAATTTTTTAGGTACCTAAATTGAATAGAGTCGGAATTGAATTGCTAGCCTATAAGTTGATGGTAGGCCTGCTGATCCTTGCATACTACAGCATCTACTCCTGACACTTACCGCCCTATCACTTCCATTAGTTCCTTACGGGGATAAATATACATTGATACTTACGAATTTACTTCTGTCTTTCTCTTTTTGTTTAAGTTCAGCCTCTTTCTTGGCTTGCTGAATGAGTTGGTCGACAAATTCGTTAGCTTGGCGAAGTTTCTCCGGATCGCTTTTGAAAGCGGCCACGCGCTCGGTTAAGGTTGCGGATTCGCCGTTGTGTATCATTTTAGATAAATTGTAATCAAAGTTTTTATATTTTAAACGTTAAACGGTCACTTTTGGATGTCGCGCGCCGCTCATATTTGCAAGCGTTTGTGGAGGGTGGTGGTCATGGTGATACGCGAGCGAGGTGAGGGCGTGTGCTAGATACGAGAGCGTCGGAGGTACTGACGACCGAGGACCGAGACCGACGGCCGGGTTGAATATGACGGTCGATCATGCGCCCAAACGAAACGGGTGCACGTCGAGCTACCAGATTATCGCTTATCTATGTACGATCTTGAATCGCACCTTTCACCTACGCATCCTCAATCCTCAGTATATCAGTTTATCTGACTTGAAAATTTCAGTCTTTTATGATAAAAGATGACGTGAATGGATTGCTTACAGACGTTTAGCAGATAAAGTAAAATAGCTGTCTTTACCGTTGCTCTAGCAAAGCCGACGATGAAGGATGAAGGACTATAATTTTATAATTAAATGCCTGCGAGTAACATGAGGGTATTTTGTTAAGAAATACCCGCACACACCAAAGAATAAGTACTAACTATTATACTACTCACAGTCGTAATACCTAGGTAGGTATACCTTATGCATTCTGCAAGTAAATTGAGTTGCATACAATTGACCGACTTACGTTTATAAAGAAACACATTACCATTGCACAATCTGAGTCTTTCCCGGAATAAAACTGTCGGTTAAACAAACCTTATTTACAAAACAATAAACCCGTACATAAACAACCATGTGAATACCGTGGAGTGTTATTTTTGGTTAGAAACATACTTATGATCATTATGAATCTGCGACGTCGCTAAAGTCTTTGCACTATGGTGTTTTGACAGCTACTCCTTAAGGTGGAACGTGGGTTCCATGTTTGGCCACAGTCTTTGTAATTGAAGACAGCTAGCTGGTCTAGAAGATCATTCCAACGTAACCTACGTTATTATTTTGGTAGAGGTATGTTAAATGTTAAATAATCGTATAAAGCCTCAGAGTACTTATACAAAACAATGCAACGTCATTGTTTAAAGCGTTTAACGTAAGTATAATGAACCACTTTAAATAAACTGCAGGAATTTTCATTAGGTCAGTTGGCAAGCCTAGGTTTCTAGTCTAATTCGTATATGGACTAAGTCCTTGGTAACGCGTATCATGTTTATAACTGGCTAACCGGCCCCTTTCTCTTACAAGTGCTTATCTGCTTTTAGAAGGTACTTACATTGTTTTTTATAATATCATCTATACTTTTAGTTGACTTGGTAACCTTGTCTGATGCTGCAACATCAGTTTCAGAAGGCCAGTAGTCAAATTTATCGTGATTGAGCTCAGTGGAATCGTCTCAATGAATATGTGATAGATAGATGGTTATGGGTCTGATGATGGAATAATTTTTCACTGACTTGTTTGTGGTTGGTTCTGGATCTGGCCTTTATTTGCGCGAAAATATATTTTGTGAGTACTTTTTTTAGGCAGTAACCATCTATGGGGGCCAGCTGCTCTGGAGCTGAAAAAAGAGCTAGCTGGCTAAACGCTTGGTGGAGGCGTCGTATGACCGGAATGCTAGCATGTATTTTGCCTTTTGCACGATGGATAAGCATCTGCATCCAACGAGGCAATGCAGCCAGTATTCTGACCACTTTCCCCTCCTTCAAGGGTTTAGCAGATCTAGATTTATAGTAAATTTTTAGTTAGGTACCTATGTAAGTTTTGATCCAGGTTTGTCTTGTTTTGTATTACTTTATTTTTGTTTAAATAAATTAATAGTATACCTTTTTTCAATTATACCTACTCTACAAATTAAAATTCAAGGTTTCCAAGTTCCATTTGCATCCTCTTATGGTTGGACGATCAAAGTGAGTACCTACATAGAATACATAACAGTACAACAATCTACCCTGCCTAAACACATAATTAAAATAGGGCCACAAAGGAAATCAATCAATTATGGGGAAAAGAGAAAAATATGAATTCTGTAGTCGACGAGGTTACGCTCTCCTTGAATTTTGTTATTCAATTTTGCCCTTCAAATTTTAATGACTCCTCAGAGTGCTTATGAAACCAAGAAATAAAAAAAAAATGAGTTGGTAATGAATCACAGAAATAGCCGTGCCACCTCAGCTTGCTAATCCAGCAAGCTGAGGTGGCAATGGGTCGGTCATATTTTTACAGAATCGACTATACTGGTAGAGTAAGCGTGTTTTAGCATGGTGACCGCGTCTTGGCAAGCGTAGTGTGGGACGTCCCTGGGCTAGATGGAGCAAAGACACGCAAGGTTGCTGGGAGTGGCTGCAAAGGGAGAATACAGGATCGAGTTGAATAGCGTGCTATAGGAGAGGCCTATGTCCAGCAGTGGACGATCATGTGCTGATGATGTTGATGAGGTAAAATGTCTTTCGACCCTGCACTCTTATCTTCACGTCACCGTTCACTTTTACACAGTTTTGAAAAGTGAACTAGAACTAAAGGCACAAGTTTCTCGTATATACTAAGTCTAAACCAAAACCAGGGGTGCCCATATTTATGTCAAAGATATCTGTCAAAAAGTTATCCGATCTCATGAAGAGCTGGTAGAGCCAACCTTCTAACTTTATACGCCCTTACTCCACAAAATTTAACAAACACATAACGTCACATGGGTGTAAGGTGAAAGATGTATTCAATGTTCATTACTTGTCTGTTATACAATAGGTCTTGTAGTAAATAAACGCTCTAACCGCATACGCCAAACGATATAAAAAGGCACAGGCCTTATTTCACATATTACCATGTTTATAGTAAAGTCCAAAATAGAGGCTTTTAAAAATGCTTTCAAAACTAGCTTAAAATCGCTTTAGCTTAAAATACTACATTATTTTGGTTTTAAATCACCATAGCTTTCCTTGTTAATCTTTAATTACGTTTGGGTGGTAAAATAAAAGTTTTATTTCATTTGAAAAGAAAGTGGCCCTTACAATCCGGCTTTAGGTAGGGTACTACAAAATTTCAAGCCAACCATTCAGTAGTTTTTGCATGAAACAGTAGCAAACAACTTTCAAGTTTATAATATGCATTAGTGTGATGTGATATTAATCATACGTAAATTTATTTATTTATATAATAAATAAATTATATAATAAATATTTTATTTATATGATAAATAAATTAGCTATTCATAAGTATGATTACGTACTTAATTACTAAATAGATACCTACTTTATAACAATGATCGCGTGACTAGAATACATTAGTTCAGTCTGTAGTCTAGAAAATAGTTTATAATGACGGTCTGAGTATTGAACATCTCCTCTATGCTGGCCAGCATATATGTGACATTCTGGCGCGGTTTTTTGGTCTGTGTATGCGTTATTGCTACTTACCAGAGAAATTAATCCGCACGTTGGTTGTACCGATAGTAAAAAACAAGACTGGAGATATCTCGAGTATGGCCAACTACAGGCCCATCTCCTTAGCAACGATCGTGGCCAAGGTCCTTGAAAGAGTTCTACATTTAGATATTGTCAATGTGGATATTGATGACGGACAGTTCGGCTTCCGCCCTCATGTTTCTACAGATATGGCAATATTTTCATTAAAACAGGTTGTAAGCTACTACATGAAGGGTGGAACGGCGGTGTACGCGTGCTTCCTGGACCTTAGCCGGGCGTTCGATACCCTTAACCACGAACTATTATGGGACAAGCTGCGTAACGCCTCTGTACCCGCTGGGGTTGTTGGTCTGCTACAGTACTGGTACCGTAATCAGACCAATAACGTCAGATGGGGTTCTGAGCTGTCTGACAGTTATAGGCTGTCCTGTGGGGTGAGGCAGGGGGGGCTCACCTCTCCCGATCTGTTTAACACGTACGTGAATGATTTGATCGTTGAACTGAGCAACACCCCAGTAGGTCTCAGGTTGGACGGCAGATACGTCAACAACCTGAGTTATGCTGACGACATGGTGTTGCTCAGTCCTTCGATCAAGGGTTTAAGGAAACTAATAGCGATATGTGAGAGTTATGCTAGAGATCATAACCTCATGTATAATGTAAAGAAAACTGAAATGGTGATATTCAGATCGGGAAAGGGTCCCCTGAATGTGCCGAACGTCTGGCTCAATGGGCATCCTATAAAAGTCGTGGAGAGTTTCAGGTACCTTGGACACATCGTCACTTCAACTTTAAAAGATGATGCTGACATTGAAAGGCAGCGCAGAGCAGTATGTGTTGTCGGCAACATGATTGCCAGAAAATTTTGTAAAGCTGAGCCTGACGTGAAAGCGAATCTATTCCGAGCCTTCTGCCAGTCGTTTTACACGTGTCAACTCTGGACTAAGTACACAAAAAAGTCCCATGACTGCATACGGGTGGCATACAATAACATCTTTAGACACTTAATGGGCTTAAGCCGTTACTGCAGTGCTTCTGAAATGTATGCGGAATCCCGTATAGATTCTTTTAATGCTATACAAAGACGCCGAATAGCATCTTTCATGTCCAGGGTTGATACGTGTAAAAACAAAATTATTAAGAGTTTTGCTGACAGGCTCATAAGTACGTGTATGTACAGACGTTGGGTGGAGATTGCCACCTAACTTGTTTTTATGTTTGGTTTTTAATCTGACTATTCTATTTTATTCTTATTTATTATATTTGACAGTATTTTATTGAATACTTGTATGTATTGAATACTATTATGGATCTTGTATCTGAAATAAAGAGTTATTATTATTATTATTATTATTATTATAAGTTAGGTGTGTCTCCTGCTTTCAAGAAAGATTTATCTGTCCCGAGCGGTGACATTACCTTATATTCTAAAATGTTCTTAACTATTAACTAGTCTAGGCACGCAACTCGTGATCTTGGAAGCAGGTACCTGTACCTAACCCTTAGAGGTATAAAGTGAGCAGCCAGGTTGTAGGTAGACCTCTAAGTTCCTTGATTTCAGAATCGCTCATACGTAGGAGTTGCTACGAAAAGTTGATCCATAATAATAATAAAATTAATAAAAAAATATTATCATAATTGTTATTACATATATAAAAAATATAGGTAATAAATTCACTACAAAGTATATACAAATGTATAGTGCCGCACCCCAAAAAAATAAACGTGGCCCGCACAGGAAGAGCCCTCGCTCTCTGAACTAAGGTTTACCTTGTATCTCATAAGTTTCGAGGGCCCCCGACGAGGGAAAAACGTCCCGAACACGCGCCCTTGCTCACAGAGTTTTATAGGTCCTTATAATTATTATATTTAATGGACTATGTAGCACAGCTGCATATGTAGCATATTTTATGTAGCACTATGTAGCATGTACGCAGTATCACTCGCGTAGACATAATTTCCGTTGGAACAAAAGTACCCATAAATTTAGAATATTAACCTATATATAGAATATCGGAAAAAAAAAGTACCTACCCTGTGTTATTCCAGAGTCTAAGCTACCTGCATACCACATTTCAGCTCAATCGGTTCAATAGTTTTAGCGTGAAAAGGTAACAAACATCCATCCTTCCTCACGAACTTTCATAATTATAATATTAGTATGATAGGATAGGATTAAAGTAGGAAGGATGTTATTTACCTACGAGCTGCGATCATGACCGTACTCAAATTAAAAATTACCACCAATTTGAGTATGAGCTGTTGCTATAAGATACCTAAGTATATACATTATACACATAGCAGACCATAATATTATCCCAGCGCACAATTGATATTTTACTACTGTGTCACAATAATTAAATAGAGTTTTTAATACCTAGAAGATGAGAAAGTGGTGTTACATTTAACTGCGACATAGTTCTACCAGGAGGATTACACCTTGATTATACTAAGGGCCGGTCTTTTAATCGCTAGTTAAATAACCAATGCTTAAATTTTTGACAAATACTTGTTACATAAATAGTTGGTAGTATAGGCGAAGCAAGGGGTCTTGTGTTCGAACGCCAGCTGGAACAAGTACCTACCTATTTGAGCGATGAGCTCAAATATTTGTTCTCGGGTCTGGTATGTGTGTTGTGTTGTGTTATTGTATGTGTCCTTGCCATCTGCTACACAAGGAAGCGGTGTGAGTGTCGTGAACGTTATTATTATAAATTTATTATCCCTAATTAGCTTAACCGCCGCTTAGCCGCCGTGGAGTTACCGGCTTTGGAATTGTGTTCCACCCTCTCTACCCGTGGTTGCCGTAAGAGCCGGCTTAGGGTTAACAGATCTAGAGGACGGGCAGCAGCGTCCTCTGCAAAAAACCATCGAACTGCGCTCGACAACCCGCCTGCCAAGCGTGTCGAGTATTGGCAAAACCCCTCTATGGGGGACGCCTATGTTCAGTAGTGGATTAATTAGCAACGGCTGAGATGATGATGAGATGATGAATTAGCTTAACAATGTTCAAATAGGTGACCATTAGTCGTAATATTAAAACCAGTGCTCTGTCGACGGTTTAGCCTAGTGATTGATAGTTTAACCGGTCCTTACACGCATTGTAGAAAACTAGGTATTTCCTGTGCCTACGCGTAATTTATATAATTAGAGTAAATGACATAACCATAGAACAAACAAATTCACAATAGTTCGTCGGTGACATGGACACGACTGTTTACATTGTACATATATATGAATGTACATGTACTTAGATAAGTGATATAGGGACATATACCTACCTATATATAACAAGTGACCGTCCACAACCTTGTGAGTTTGTTTATTAGTTTGTTACGGTTTTACTACATAACTCAACATACAAGCTACAAGTTGTCAAGAATACAATAAAAGAGTACTAAGGTACTTAGGTACACTATTAGTAGGTATTTGGGTATTACATACATACATACATACAGTCACGCCCTGTTCCCGGTGGGGTAGGCAGAGACTATTTCCCTCCACTTGCTACGATCCTGACATACACCTTTCGCTTCGTTCACTTTCATGACATTTTTCATACATGCTCGTCGGTTGTAGGTACTTTTGACTTGGCCTTTCCTAAGAACAACGTCAATTTGTTCATGAAAAGTACGCCTAGGTCGACCGCTACCGACTTGACCATTCACACTAGCCTTATAAATCTCTTTTGTTAATCTCCTTTCATCCATCCTCTCCACATGTCCAAACCACCTCAGCATTCCTTTCTCTATCTTTGTCACTACATCTTCTACCACGCCACAGCGTTCCCTTATCGCACTATTCCTCATTTTGTCCATCAAGGTCACTCCAGTCATGCTTCGCAGGCTTCTCATCTCCACAGCATTAATCTTACTTTCATGCTTCTTCTGCCAAACCCAACATTCACTACCATATGTAAGTGTAGGGATCAGTACCCCTCTATTGACAGCCAGTCGTGCCTTTTTAGACACTTTCTGACTGTTCATAAAGGTATGCAACGCCCCATTCACTTGATTTCCTGCCAAAACTCTTCGTTCAATATCACAGTCATACTTTCCATCCCTTGTGATTTGGGTATTAGTTCCCCTATAACTGTTCTATAACCGTATATCCAGCGAAACGGCAAGGCGCCACTTATACATGGTCGATATTCCACTCAACCGTAGGTACCAATCGCCACGCGTCTACATTCATCCCAAGGGCCGCTAAGGAGTAGAATTCTCTACCGGCGTACCTCTGAATACGATCTTGGGGTCTTCAAGAGAAAAGTGAATTATCTTTTAGGAAAGCGTGTTCCATCTTAGGCCTCATTGACTTCACTTCCCATCGGGTGAGGTTGGAGTCAAACGTTGACCTGCCTATTTAATATTTAAAAGAAAACTTACTTAATTTTCATAACGAAAAATTATTGATTTAGTAATTTAAGTAGGTTTATTATTTATTATATTATTGCTATCTATTTGAGATAATTTCGTTCTTAGAGATAATTTCGTTTAAATTAATGACGATTAAAAATAAATTTTTCTTACCTAAAAGTAAGTCAGCTGCAAACTTCTTAACCAAACATATTATTCTAAAAAAATACTCTCTCCAATAAAACAAGGATTAAAAAATACATTGAATTAATGACAAAAAATCAACGTGAGTAAACAGCATCACTCTCGGGGCTTGCAATCAGTTTTGCCCCTAGTAGGCGGCGCAGATGACGCCGTGTCTGGCATGCGATCGTAGTAGCAATGTCCGTCCCACCACCATGGAAAACCAGGCGTTGGAGCGTTTGCAAAACATAGCTGAAATAATATACTACAGGTTTAGCTTATAACTGAGTCTGTTACAGTTCCTAAGGTATGGGAGCAGCACGAGAGGGGTATAGCGAGACAGTTCAAATATCACCACGCGTACCGCGCAGAGGTGTAACCCAGGACTCAGTCTCATAGTAGATACACCCACATTTCCCCATTAAGTTATTGGTCCCATGTAATAGGGGGCGAGCCTATTGCCATCGACCGGGCACAGTTCCAGACTCCAGGCAGTTATTGAGATAATTCCTAATGGAAAAATCCAATATTTTACACTTTGCCTGACCTGCGGATCGAACCCGGGCCCTCTTGATTGGCAGTCGAGCATGCGCCCTCTACGCCACCGAGGCAGTAATATTCTTTAGCGTGGTATTATTATCTTTGTTCTGTGTTATATGTATTCCGAGACAATCACAATCTACGAATTTGCCCACTAACTAAGTGCTACGGGCTATGTACTGACACAGGACTGCCTCGGTGGCGAAGAGGGCGCATGCTCGACTGCCAATCAAGAGGTCCCGGGTTCGATCCCCAGGTCAGGCAAAGTGTTAAATATTGGATTTTTCCATTAGGAATTATCTCTATAACTGCCTGGAGTCTGGAACTGTGCTCGGTAGATGGCAATAGGCTCGCCCCCTATCATCATCATCATTCATCATCATCATTTCAGCCATAGGACGTCCACTGCTGAACATAGGCCTCCCCCTTAGATTTCCATCCAGTCCGGTTGTAAGCGGCCTGCATCCAGCGTGCTCCTGCCGTACTTATCAGATCGTCTGTCCACCTTGTGGGAGGACGTCCTACGCTGCGCTTACCAATCCGTGGTCTCCATTCAAGAACTTTACGGCCCCATCGGCCATCAGTTCTACGTGCTATGTGCCCTGCCCATTGCCACTTCAACTTGCTAATCCGCTGGGCTATGTCGGTAACTTTCGTTCGTCTACGGATCTCCTCATTTCTGACTCGATCTCGCAGAGAAATCCCGAGCATAGCCCTCTCCATAGCTCGTTGCGCTATTTTGAGCTTACATATAAGGCCCACAGTCAGGGACCACGTTTCACGCCCCCTATCACATGGGACCAATAACATACTGGCGAAATGTGGGTGTATCTACTATGGGACTGAGTCCTGAGTACACCTCTGCCTACCCCTTCGGGAAAAAGGCGTGAATGTATGTTATGTTTTTTTACAGTAGCCTCTGCTATAGAATTGTTTTATTTGTAAAATGTAAAACGCACCGTCTTATTCTTAATTCTTTCGAGTAGGTACGTAATAGCTAGTATGTTTACGCGTAAGTATACCATAACTAATGGTTTACGGCTCAATCTTCCTCTAGGACAGAGGAGACATCACTTATTTGATTTAGACGAAGCGCCATCACGTAATGCTACAATTTGAACGCCTAAGTATTCACATTTTGCTATAACTTTTCATAAGGCGCTTCGTAACTTAAATAAGTGGGATTAATTCTATTTAAAAAATCCCAGTTTACATCAGCGGGGACCAGGTAGGTGAGAACCACTAGAAAGGCCCAAAATATGTTTCGCGGTGTTGTGGAAACAGAGAACTGTCATTATGATAATATTGATGGTATAATGGCTGCTCTCTGCATGGAATGCATTTCAAATATTTTATTAATATGAAGATGCTAACCGAATCTGGCTTCATGCCTCCAGGTTCTGGTTTCTTAAACGGATCTCTGTCTAAAGCCGGCCCTTCGGCTATAGGAGCTACTACTGGCGGCTTGATAGCTTCCACTGGACTTCGCTTGTAATAATATTGATTAGAATACTTAATTTCCGGCCCACGTGGAATATCTGGCTGAGGAATGGTCCTACTAGAAACCATAGGTGGAAAACGGCCATGCAATTTATGTTCCCTACCCAACAAAAAATCTCTTAACTTCTGAAGGGCACGAGATACATCGCGGATTTCAAGCCTTCCCTTTGATGCCATATCGATAAAACTTTTAGAAACTTGCTGGAATTTACAAGACTTTTTCAGTTTTCCAGATTTTCGAATTTTCGATTGATCAGAGCAGCAGCTGACAGCTGCCACCACACAAAAATACTCAAAAACATATTGTGGTGGGCGTTAAATCAACGAACCGTTTTTTTTAAACTGTTTTTTTACAGGTTATTTTACAGGTTTTTTTTCGAGTCACAACTGATTTCTTTTTACGGCAAAAGTCAGAAGTTGATTCTATCAACTGGTTAACTTCATTCAACAACATACGCAAACGAAACACCAGCCAGTCCTTAGTCTGGAAAAGTAAGCAGAGAAGTTTAGTTCATTTTATTGTCTAGATTCATAATTCTGTTCAAATGCTTACTCAAAATTAAAAAACAACGATGGTTTAGACGAATTTCATTCAGTTGGTGCGTTGGTTTTACAACGCAACGTTACTACCAACTTAGTTTTAACGCATAGTTCTTTCTTTACAAGAGTTTACGTTTCTACGAACCAGTTAAACGTTAACTGGTTTTTCAACTAGTTGACCTATTATAGAAAACGGTTTAGTATCGATAACGCAAAAATAGTCAATGAAACCACTAATTAATTACCAAATAACAAACAGTTTAGAAAATTGTGACTACAGATTACTAATACTACGTGATTTTGGTGACCACGGATAAATTATCGTGATAATGTCAAACTTCGTGTTAAAAGATGCTCTATTAAATTTTTTTGATGATTTACGTGAAATGGAACGTAAGAACTTCGTTCCAAATTAAAAAATAAAATATTCAATATGTTATATTTTTAATTCTATTCCATATTTTTCATTCAAGTGACTGTTCTAAAAATACGAATATTTTACCTTACAAATTTCAATTTAGGTACAGCATGTTATTCTCACCCACATTATATTTTTTGTGTTAAAATTGGTGTTAATACATTTTCACAACACTTATTACATTATTTTGCAGAGATTATGTACAGCATTTGGAACGCAAATATTAAGTCCAAAATTCCCGCGCTTTCAGCAGTCTGTCAGCTGTCATATGTCAAAAGTTCAGTTCAATGTATTTTTGCGGTTTTTGTATTTTGTAGAAATGCAAAACAATTATTCTCAAATAATATTACCGTTATTGTTTCAAGTTTGTGTATGTTAAATTGCATGTGGTTTGCATAGAAAGTTAAAATGAAAACCAGTAAGTCGCCTGAGGTGACCGAAGTGACTCCGTCGAAAAAAAAGTTGAAGCAAGCTCGGCTTCCATTTAAGTTAATTAGTGAAGTTTCACCCTCACCTGTTGGTCCACCAAGTAGGAAGAGAAAACTCTCAACGGCTGATGAAGAGTCGGTCACAAAAGTAGGAAAAATCAGTAAAGAAAATGATAGGGAATCTGACGCTGTGGTAATTAGTGATGACGAGAGTAAAGACGGGAAAAGCGCTGAGAAATCTGAAAAAATCCCTAACCCATATGTCAAACTGGTCGATGCCGCTCGGAAGAAGAAGCTGCAGAAGTCTAAAGTTTCAAAGAAAAGGAAAGGTAAGAGAAAATCTAAAGAGTCGGAAGCTCAGGGGTCTGACGATTCACCCATGCATTTTTGTTCTGCGATTTTCAGTCCTGAACATGCATCGGATAAAAGTTTTAATGATGTTGAGATGATGGAGGTCGATGAACCTGCCAAAGACAGTAATGATTCGAAACAAGAGACTGAGAACACTGTAACATTAAAACAGGAAAGTGATATTGTAGTTCTAGAAGATTCAAATAACTCCATTGATGTAACCCAAAAAGTCAAAGAAAATGAGGCATCTAAAGATTCTGCATGTAAAATAGTAACAAAAAAAATAGGAAATGAATCAATCTCAAATATGTTACAAACAGATAAATCTCAAGATACAAACATAGACCAATCAGAAGTCAAAGAAACTAGCCCTAAAGAATCTCCAGAGACATCCGACGTTGAAATAGATAAAAAATCTAAAGATATAAAGACTCCAATGACTCCTAAAAGAAGTGCAAGAAATAAGGCAAAACAGGAGGAAAACAATAACTCTAAAGGCTCTCCTTCGAGTTCTAAATTAAATGAGTCAATGACCTCAAATCCTACAACTCCTAAACATAGCAGAAGCTCTTCTGCTCCAAAATTAGATGATTCTGTGAATGAGGGGACACCCACAAGTAATTTGACACCAAAACAGGTAAGATTTTAAATTTCTTATGCCTTTAAAAATATCTGGATTAACCAGAAATTATATACATTTTAAATTTGGTTATTAGGTAATTAGGACTGGGAACCTAACTTCGAGCCTGAAATTATTTAATTTAATTGATTATTTGAAGTATGCGGCAAATAAAAACTTGTCCCGATCATGGTCACCTCGCCGCCGCCACTCTGCTTTGAGAATTGTTAGATACATTACTCAATTCAAATCTTCATTGACATGAAAGTCTTGTAACCTTCTTGTCTTCTTGTCTTGTTGTCTTAAATAAAGAGATTTGACTATGATATTATAATCTCTCTGAAACCCTGTAATGTCCCTAATAGCTACTTAGTTATCTGTAATCTGTGGTTGTTCACCAGTTTAAAACATAATGGATACTATGTATCTCATATATTGATTTATGATATTATAATCTCTCTGAAACCCTGTAATGTCCCTAATAGCTACTTAGTTATCTGTAATCTGTGGTTGTTCACCAGTTTAAAACATAATGGATACTATGTATCTCATATATTGATTTGTTCCAGGCTCATACATATCAAACTGTCCAATTGATTCAGTATGGACAGGGGGGGAACTCCGCTTTCTGTCATATACCACATTCTGTCATACCCTGTCTAGCGTCTAAACTTTAGACACTCAGTTTAACTACTAGTATATTAAATATATTTTAGTAACAGTAAACCTACATCAATATCTTGTGTTTTTTACAGCTTCAAAAAAGATTAGAATCTGCAAAGAAAAAAGAGGAGCGAGATAAGGAAAAACAAGAGAGAGATAAAAAGAAACAGGAAGAGAAAGAGGAAAAGGCGAAACAAAAACAAGAGAAGGAAGATCAGAAAAAACGTGAGAGAGAGGAAAAAGAGGAAGCCAAGAGAAAGGAGAAGGAAGAAAAGGAAGAACAGAGAAAGAAGGAAAAGGAAGAGAAAGATAAGCAAAGAGAATTGGAAAAAAGTAAGTTCTGTTTACTAAGTAAATTGTGTAAGTTTAGTGTTATATCTATTACATAATGTGGGGCTATAACAAAATCTACTTGTTTTCAGAACAAAGAGAGGAAAAAGAAGAACAAAAGAAAAAAGAGAAGGAGGAAAAAGAAGAGCAGAGAAGAAAAGAGCGGGAAGCTAGGGAAGAGGAAAAACGCAAGAAGCAAGAAGCTGTGGAACTTGAAAAGCAAGAACAAGAACTAAAGAAGAAGAAAACAGCTGAAGCATTTGTTTCTTTCTTTGTGCCAAAGCAGAAAGCTGAAAAAGACCAGATTGTAGGAACTGTCAGTAATAATATGCTCTCGAATTTCACACTTAAATCAGATATGAGATTAGCTCCCACTACTAGAGACAGCCTTACAGAAAAAAGGGCAAAAGATCTTGTAAAGTTCATTGAACAACAAGGTATTAAAGAAGAGGGCCTCTATTTAAAGAACTTGCTTAATGGGATATGTAAACCTAAGAGAAGTGGGAAAACTTGGCCTCTAAGTGACAAAGATGAAGATGATGTTATTTTAGTTGGTAAGCTTCATTTTGTGTTTAGTTATTTGCAGTGTGAATGTAGTAGATCACTAATTGAATAAAAAAATTAAATCGTTTGGTTCCCGGCTATATAACAAGGCCTCCCCTTTCTCATCCCGTGCGAGCCGTGAGACTTGGCAGAGGGATAATTCGGAGAGTAGGGTAGGTAGCAGCATTCTCCATTTCCAAGTATTCCAAGTACTGTGATCACCAAGCCGCCTGCCAAGCGTGCTGATTAAGGCAAATCCCCCATATGAATAGTTGGTATTCTATGCGGGATGCTTATGTTCAGCAGTAGACGTCTTCTGGCTGATGATGATAGGAAGAAAAATGTCACCCACAAGCGGGATTACACGCCCCATCACTGCGTCCCCATGTGTGAAATGTGTGAAATGTGAAAGTTTGTGAGGATGGATGGATTGATGGATGTTTGTTACTCTTTCACGCCAAAACTACTGAACTAATTGAGCTGAACTTCGGTATGTAGGTAGGTTAGACCCTGGAATAACACATGGGGTACTTTTTTTCCGATATTCCCATGGGAACGATGTCTACGCAGGTAAAACCGCTGGATGCAGCTAGTGAAAATATAAAAGCATAGTCAGTAACTTATTTACACTGTTGATTTTACAGAGGATGGAATGCCGCCTTTAGACGGTGCAGGTGAGGTTGTGAACTGTGAACCAGCAGTGCGAGAAAACCTTCGCCCTAAACTGCTGAGTTTCAATGAAAACCGCCGTCCGCCCTATTGGGGCACATGGCGTAAGAAGAGCAAATTCGTCAAGCCTAGGAACCCTTTCGGGAAGGATGAGGTAACTAGTTACATAATTTTATGTTGGTGAAATAATTATCTTTTCACTCCACTTGCTCAAAAGTCCGTCGTTGTGGGGCTAAATAACTTTTCAGCCTCTAGGGGATAAAGTAAATTTCTTAAAATATTTCTCTATTAACAATGAGAATATATTTTTCACTCCTCTTGTTAAGAAAGTTCGTCATTGTTGCATACCAGAGCGGGGCTAAATTAACTTTTTAACCTCTAGGGGATAATGTAAATTCTTTTATATTCTTGTCTTACACAATTCTTTTCACTACGATTTTGAGAAAATTATTACATATTTAAATTATTAATTTCATCGAAACATTTGGCTTATTATATCCTATATGTGCGACACCAAAAAAATAAAATTCGCGTCAGTATCAGTCAAAAATTGAAAAGAAATTTACTTTATCCCCTAGAGTCTAGAGCTTAAAAAGTTGTTTTAGCCATGGGGCTCAAAACATTCAAGCAAAACAAGCTCTGGTATGCAACAATGACGGACTTTTTGAGCAAGAGGAGTGAAAAATACCTTATTACAGAGATAAGCCAGATTAGCAATAGTAATCTCAATGAAGAATATATTTTGAACTTTCCAGAAGCTTCTGGACTATGAGGTAGACAGTGATGACGATTGGGAAGAGGAGCAGGAAGGCGAGAGTATTGATGGCAGCGCTGCGGGCAGCGACGACGAACAAGGGCCTGATGAGTATGAAGTTGATAACGAAGTCTTCGTGCCCCATGGATATCTTAGTGATGAGGTAATTTACTTTCATCACAATCTCGGCCTTAGAAAGTCCACTGCTGGCTATACGCCTCTCTCACGCCACACTTGGCATGCTGGTTGGCCAGCCCAGTTGGTGATTGATACAGAGGATGCTGCAGCCCATTCTCTGCTTTTCATAACCCTTAGCCAGCTCTTATGGCAACCACGGGTAGAAAGGGTGCGATAGCATTCTATTGCTGATACCCCACGGCCTTTATTTACGTACTAATGGATAAAATTATAAATTAGTGTGTCAGGGAAATTTTAAATAAGCACAATCGACAGAAATTAAACTGGGATAAGGCCGGTATAAAGATGATAATCTGATTTTAATAAAGCCATCTTATGATTTATAAATCTCCTTTTAAAAATATTTATTTAATTCTTACAGGAAGCAACAATGGATGAAGATGATAATGATGTTTTATCACTATCACCTGAAACACAAAAGGCAAGGCTCAAACACTTGGAAGACGAATTTGAATCAGAAATGAAGAAACCAACCGAAAAGCTCAAACCACGTTTCTATGGACCACTTTGGGAGAAAAAAGAGGGAGGTAAACCAGATAACTGTGTCGACGCTTTGTGGAATTATTTCAGTAAATTTTCTATGATTTTAAACGACCCAACGCCGTTACTCCAACCTCCTCAAGAAACCGCAGATACGGAAAAGAAAAAAGTTAAAAAGAAGAAAAGCCCTACAGAAGGAGAGCAAAAGAGCCCCAAATCGGAAAAGAAAAAAAAGGCTAAAGACAAAGAGGACAAAGAGAGCAAACCTGTCCCAGAAAAGAAAAATGTGCAGGAAACAAAGAAAAATCAACCTGGTATCAACATGTTTTTGACCAAGTTGAAATCTACCTAAGTTTTTATACATTGAACGGGTCTAAGAATAATTAAAAATATCTTAGTACCTACCTATATTTTAAATACTATTTTTTTAATTATTATTTAATTTTATTAATATAATATTATAATCCATAATGTTATTCTGATTTGGTACGCGATTTTTAAAAGGCAGGTACTGTACCTACGAAGAAAAAACAAAATCTTATCAAACATTTAGGTACATAACCTACCTATACTTATTGTGTATCCATATTTTTCTCCATAATATAGTATTTCATTGTTTTTAGATAACATCAAATATTTAAAATAGCTAAGCTCATGTGCTGATGGACAATAATAAGCTATCATATTATAAGGATTTATTGATGTAAATATGTTTAAGTTTATTACTAGTACTGCCGTATTATCATTAAAAAATATGCGAGTATGTTTTATTTATTCTTTTTACGTAGTATGTTTTTATGAGTTGCTGCTAACAAGTCATTTTATATCTACGTAGTCTGGATGCAGCGCTCAACAAGTTTTCAATCGTATACCCCTTTAAAACGTAGTGTTACTTGTTCAGTGCTCCACCAAATAGTATTCGTTGGTCCCACCAAACACTGATACTACTGTTGAGGTACATTGCATTAATTCATTTCAACTTTGAACGTATAATTGGTGGAGTATTGAAAGTTAAGTGTATTGATCCATGTAGTGTTATTTGCAAGTGATTCTGCAGTGATACGCGTATCCACTTGGATCATCCTCGGAGCGGGCGGCTGTCTCGACTCTAGGACTGCTTGGGGCTCGAGACCATAGCTTCTGTCGAAGCCTTGACCTGAGCCGGGGTTAGCGTGCACAGGTGGGGGCGGCCACGTAGTCGGGGGATGCTTCCTGTTGATGTGCTGAGAGCTGCAACGTGAATCATTTATATATTTTGGTGAAAAATCGAAGAAGCCACTATAGTGGCATCAGATTGCGGGAAAAATCGGTCTCAAATAGAAGTAATTCTGAACCGTTTGAAATAAATACTGATACGTTCAGAAAAATATACTGATCATTGGGTAAAATTTTGCTTTCCTGGAAAATACCCCTTAACAATTGATATTAAATAAAAACAAGAAAATATTTAATTTATATATTTTGGCTTGTCAAAGTACTAAGGAATTGAGGTATTCCTTAGTACTTTGACAAGCCAAAATATATAAATTAAATATTTTCTTGTTTTTATTTAATATCAATTGTTAAGGGGTATTTTCCAGGAAAGCAAAATTTTCAACATTCAATATGATCATCTAATGACGGAAATTGAGCAACAAAAACCCTTTTGAATTTTTCTTATTAGCTAATATATAACTTCCATGATTAAATTATGACGATAATATTAATAATCATCATCATCTCAACCATAGGACGTCCACTACTGAACATAGGCCTCCCTCATAGATTTCCATCTAGACCGGTTGTAAGCGGCCTGCATCCAGCGTGGTCCTGCTGTCTTTATCAGATCGTCTGTCCACCTTGTGGGTGGACGTCCTACGTTGCGGGTTAACATTCGAGAACTTTACAGCCCGATGGGGCTGTATAGTTCTACATCATCAGTTCCTATCCAGGTTTCTTAGGACAAGCAGTCCAACTCGGCAGATCCAACTTCGAGAAAGAGGTTAGTCGTCGAATCCAACTAGGCTGGGTAGCGTTCGGAAACCTACGCAATGTCTTCTTGTCCAAAATACCTCAGTGCCTCAAGTCGAAGGTCTTCGACCAGTGAGTTACCAGTGATGAATTATGGCTCTGAAACTTAGTCTTTTACTGCGGGCCTTATCAGTAAGCTCAAAATAGCGCAACGAGCTATGTAGAGGGCTAAGTTTGGTATTTTTCTGCGAGATCGAAGCAGAAATGAAGAGATCCGTAGACGAACGAAAGTTACCGACATAGCCAACAGGATTAGCAAGTTAAGTGACAATGGGCAGGGCACATAGCACGTAGAACTGATAGTATTAATACTACTATGTATTTAACTTATTATAAAAAAGCAAAAAATATTTTATAACCATGTCTCTATGACCAAGTAACTATTCTTATATAATAAATTGTCTACCAGTACCTGCCAGTATCAAGTTTGTAATATTGATTATATGGTATTATAATATTATATGGTTTATAATATTAATGGTAGGTATATCAATAATAATTAATAATATTTGCTGTTTAATTTGCATAGTTAATTTTAATTCAAGTTATTAGCAAAAAACTCACTACGAATATTCATTATTATATAATACAAAATACTTGACACTGGCAAATATACAAATGTATGGTCCATATTTTTCCTTCGTGAATAAAAAATAAAGCAACATTCTTTGTGTTCTGTGGAAGAGTTCCGTTCAGTTATAGTATTCTGTGGTTCTTGTCCTTCTTGTGTTTATTTCATAATACTAAAATTATTTCTTTAGCTTTAGATTTTTATAATGCGTAAAACAATTTGCACATAATAATCGTTGTGAAAGTTGGAGAGAATTTTTTTGTCTACAGATGTTTTTTCAACTCAACGTTAAATCAAAACGGTGAGGTTTATGTAAGATCGGAATATTTTCTTGTATTTATTTAATTTCAATTGTTAAGGGGTATTTCTTTGGAAAGCAAAAATTTACCCAATGATCAATATATTTTTCTGAACATATCAGTATTTATTTCAAACGGTTCAGAATTATTTCTATTTCAAAATCTACTTTTATTACCCTACTAGTAAATTTCCATTCATTTGCTAGATCTTTAGACTGGGCGAGATTTTATCTCGTCTTTGACTTGACTAGATCTTGAATATTCCTAAACAATAAATGTATAATATGTATCTAGTATATATAAAATAATGAATAATATATATTCATTATTTTTGACACTGGCAATACATTAGTGAGGTTCCATATAAGTTGATAAAAAAAAACTGACACTGACATTTATTGATGAATCAATAAAAAAATTGACAAATGGAGAAGATGCGAATAAATTTCTATTTTTTTATGAATAATTAATTTTGAAACTATTGCAGCGTGTTAAACCCGAAGTCTTATTATACTGTTTATTTACAATTATTTGGTTTTTTAGTACATCTACAGGAATTTTGTAAGCAATGGCTTGACAAAAGTGTCGAATTCGGTAAGTTTGAGTCGCAATCTTCGTAAAATTTTTTACACACCCATTTTTAAATTCATATTTTCTATTTATCATTTAACTATCTTCGAGACATTTTGTAATGATAATATATAATATTAACATTATGATTATGCACGTACATTCTTTGATTTGATTTAGTAGGACGTACATGGAATAATTACTGTTTACTGTAGGAACTCGAAATGATTCATACTAACTTGATTATTTTATCTTATGAATTACTTACTACAGGATTTCATGCACCTACCAGCCATTATTATTATAAATATTATTACTACTAACCTTTATTCGTTAAAGATCTTAAAACATTTTTTTTTATAATATTCTTATAAATATATATTTAAAGAATATCAAAACATTGTAATAAACCTGATCTTATAATGACGCCGGTAGCGGGTGGCCCAAACTACCGGTTATAAGAGCCACAGGGTGAGGAACTGTCTGATGATGCGAGTTGTTTCAAGGAGTCTACTGTTATTGTAAATGCAAAAGATTGTTGGTATGTGTCTTTGTTATATTATCACTCTAAAACTACAGAACTGATAGAGCTGAAGTTTGGTAGGTATGTTTAGATATATTTAGGTAGTTTAGACCCTGGAAACTAAATTAACATAATATAGGATACACTCTCATCTGCTGAAAACAGCAAATGAATCTTTTTTGTACAGTTAATAACTTTGTTGATAACATCTTATCAACAAAGCTTCCTAGAAGACTGCCCATATTATGTTATTCTTACTTTTGATTTTTGTAACTCGTTCAGTCTCAATGATTCCCAACAAATATAAACCTATATTCATCATAAATAATGGAAATAGGTAGTTAGTTGTGCTATAGGCACACCCCAGACACTGGACTTAATTTCTATACAAAAGTCACGATATAACCACCTAGTACACAGACACTGCACACATGGAGTTTTGTACATGTGCAAGTGTGCGTGAGGTGATTTCTCAGCAAAGCGGGGCTTGTTGAGAGCTCAATCTCACTTGCGGGGTGAGGAAGGTCACCCATGACAGTTCTATATTCCATATGTCGTAGTATTATTATCTGTTTTATAGGCTGGTTCTATAGGTTGTGCTATAGGCTTGTACTACTTAGTTTCTACCAGGGCTAGCATGAGCTGTAGATATTTCCTTTCCTAGAGACTAGTGAAGTTAATAATAGAAAGATCCCTGATGTAATTAATTCCCAGGTCAGGCAAAGTGTTATTGTATATCTCTATTAGGTTATTAATTCAATTTCAGCCAGCCCGCCTAGCATGGCATGGGATAACTAGTCATCCCCGTTTTTTCTCTTTTTTGTGCCCAAACAATTCAACTCCGTTTTCCCTGCTCACTGTGCTACCAAGGACGGAGTCTGGAACTGTCCTCAGTAGATGGCAATAGGCTCGCCACATGGGACCAATAACATACTGGCAAAATTTTGGTGTTCATACTATGGGGCTCTGGGTTCACCTCTGCCTACCCCTTAGGGAAAAAGTTGTGGTGGTATGTTACTCATGAGAAATACTCATGAGTATAGTTTTCCTTTCCTTCCGGTTGTCTGGAAGAAATCGCTTTAAGCGATAAGACCGCCACTTGTACTAGCCTAAGATTAATATAATTATTATTCCTTTATGTTTGTGTATGGTGTACAATAAAGTGTTTATATATCTATATATGTTATGTTCTTTATGTGTATGATGCCTATAATGGAAATATCTATACCTAATCTTCATTTCAAGTTCAAATTAAGCATTAACTTCAAGCATTTAAAAGTAGTATCAAACTGCAGTTTGCATTTACTCAGATACTTTGCATAGTAAGTGTTCATTAAACCAGTTTAACATCTACTTGACATTGTTAATTGTCTGTTGATAATTTAATTTCCTGGGTAATCTTGTTTTACAATTACATGGTTAGTAGGTATTTTATTATTTAGTTTGTGAACTGCTCCAATGGTGTCAAGTTAAGGGTATACAGAACAAGTAGCAGATTTTCAAATGACAGAGCTTCTGGTACATTTTTATAATAATAATGAAGGCCTTTATTCTGAACTGTATGTGTTGAATACAAAGTTGTTTAACTAAAACAACTTAAATTAAAATAAAATATATATATAACATATTTTTTTTATGTTAGTGAAACAAGTGACAAGACATGCAAATCAGGTGCCTGATGGTAAGCATCATGATTCCCATATCAGACACAGTGCCACCTAGTGTTTGAAAATTCAAAATTCTGCGCGGCACTGCACTGCGCCTGTCACCTTGAGATACAAGTTGTTGAATCTCATGCCCAGTACTTTCGCTGGTAACATTGCACTTTATACCGGAACACAGTAATGTTTGCATATTACTGCTTGGCGGATGAATAACTGGCAAAGGTGTGGTACTTCCCCAGGCGGCCCCCTCCAACTTACTTACCAATAATTTAGTACATAATCAGGTTAAAAAATATAAAAGTTTATTATCATTATAAGCCCATTGTGTTCCACTGCAGGGCCAAGGCCTGCCTTCCTTCTCCACTTCTTGCTCTATCTAGTACATGGTTATTATTGTACTATTCTATTATATTCAATCCAGTCATAGGATGTCTACTGCTGGACATCATCCTCTTTGCCAATACTAGCCTTGCTTGGAAGGCGGGCTGGCGAGCGCAGTTTGATTTAATTATTTATTATATTACTAGCTGTGCCCCGCGTTTTCCCCTTTATGGTCTTCGTTCTCATGTGAATATCAGGATAAATAATATAATAATAATAATAATAAAAACTAATAAGTGACAAACATCCATCCAACCATACTCACAAACTTTTGCATTTATGATATAAGTAGGATTACATATCATATCTATTATATTATTTATACTTGTAATGTTATAGTAGATTTTTTGTTAGTAATTTACTACTTTTTGCAAGTAATTACTAATAATTTAAAGTTAAAATATAATTAACATTTCTAGAAATAAACAGCAAAAGAAATAAATGCAAAAATTGGAATTATCATTTATTTTCATATAAATAACTACAGAAATTACCAAAAAATTTAAACATTGTCAAAAAACTATGCCAAATCCCTTTAAACTTTGCATAGTCGGTTTAAAATAGGATTTACGGGTAATAAACATCATCTAAACTTTTGATCTCAACCCTTCTCATCATCAGGCAGTAAAAGAAAATATTTTCTCCACCAAATAATCCTCATAAATTATTAAATAATATAATGAAATCAAAGTCAGCCATTTTTATTATAAAACAAGCATTTAACATTTGGTCTCAGGCTAACATCACAACACTGACAAAGCTGCTTAATGGGTTAGAGGTGAAGCAATCATCAAAATGAGTAAGATGTCGAAGAACAAACTCAATCTGACCCTGCCACCGGGGTCGATTGACACAGCACCATCCATTACCCCATCAAATATGACCCCACAATTGAAGTCTGCTGCTGCTGAGTAAGTATTTTATAGTTTTGATAAATTTTTGTGCCTGCAATTATTTTTTTGCTTATATAATGTATTGTGCATGCTTTTGAAGTAACTGAATGATGTGCATGAAGTATGAATTTTTGTTATTCATAGTAGCCATGCTTATACTATTAATAAATATTTTAACATTTTATTTGAAACTAGCATTTTAATTGAGGCTCGAGAAACCTTAGTAATTCAATGGATTTTTTTATGAAATTGTAACGAAACAATAATAAGCATAATAACTCATTATACTGCCCAATAAATCTCTTGCTAGTCACTAGTCTTGCACTCAGGTCGCAAACTAAAACTCGTAGACAATTTATTTAAATAAGTTTTAAATACATTTTAATTATCTAAAATGTATTATATTATAATATAAATACTTACTACTGATATCTTCTGTTTAATATCTATTTTATTATTCTTTAATTCTCTATGCGTTCCGCACGAGAATGTATTATAAAAATGTTAAAAGTACCCTAGTGTTTTAGTAACACTTTTGCATTTATAATACCCTACAAGGAAAACGTCGCCCAAGCTCAGAATTGGATGGAATAAAACACTTGCGAGTTTTAATTACAATCAGCGCCATCTAGTTCATAAATGCGAAAGTTTGTGCGGACGTCCATCCGTCCAGGATGGCAGTTTGTTATTCTTTCACGTCAAAACTACTGAACCGATTGGCCTAAAATTCGGTATGTAGATAGGTTAGACCCTGGAATAACACATAGGGTACTTTTTATCCTGATTTTCCGACGGAAACGAAGACTACGCTAGTAAAACCGCTGTGCACAGCTAGTTATAAATAATACCAATAACTAATAATTAATCTACCGTGCGTTCTGAAATGTTTTACAAGAAGAACGCACAAGAAACTAACTTGTAGGCTTTCATTCTTTCAGCTGCGAGTTTTACAATATTTGGTTTGGTTATATTTGTTTGCTTGAAAGGTGCCGGGTGGTGACTATGCAGAAGTTTCCAGATTCCAGGCGTCTTTGTCCTCTATGTATTGGTTAACTTTATAAAAAGCCTTTCATAATAAAGGAAGTCGATTTTATACAGGTTTTGAATTTACCCACTTGAGAGCCCAGTTATCATACATTAAAGAACTTGCGTCTCGAGTTTCAAGATTCATTAATTTGCTTAAAAACATTAAATAATTGATCATCATCCTAGGGGCCTTGTACTACATACAATCTTGAATATAGGCCTCTTCGCTATCCTCCCTTTATGGCGGTCTTTTGTCCAATCATGGCCTCATTGTTTTTTATATCTAGATAGATAGATAGATAAACACTTTATTGGTAAACCACATATTATGAATAAATCTTATAAATTATACAAAACAGTATGACAAATAGTGTAACAAATGGCGGTCTTATCGCTTAGAGCGATCTCTTCTAGACAACCGTAAAAGGGGAGGAGAGTACCGTAAATCACATTTGCTAAGTGGTGTGATAAAAATAATAAATATGACTTAAATTTACTTAATATTAATAAACACTTAGGTACAATAATGATAAAACATAAAAATAAAAATATAATGCCTATACATATCTAAATAATATATTGAATTTTATATACGAATAAACATAATAATGATACATATACTAATGTAATAATAAATAAATACATACATTCTTATAATAAACGTAAAGGTATTGTTGTGGTGGAAGGCCTTTCCTCGGCTATCTGTTCTGGGACTCGATTCAAGGATTCGTCTCCATCCATTCATCCACGACCAACCATCGGCACGTCTCTATCCTAGGAATGTTCGTCACCCATCTTCACTTTTAACATTCAGTAGTGTCTGAAACGTAATTTATTTTAACGCCTCTGTGAAAATGCATGACTAAAGAATGATAAAAGAATCTTGTGTCTTGATGTGTTGACTTATAGTTATGTTATTTCAAAGTATGATTCATGCATGACTGCGTATAAATTGCAGATTTCTTAGTTGATTTTTTATATGGAAAATATACTCATATTAAAATATTATTAATCACTGGTTTTGATTAAACTATTCTGCAATTTACAATCCCTTATTATACAAGTCTGAATAAGTTTTTTGAAATCTTTTAAAAACTGATATCACTTGAAATAAAATTCTCCTGAGCAACTTCATGTACTTATCACAAGTAATTATGCCTAATTGCATTATTTTACCATTTCTATCCTTTTTTTGCTATCCAGTGATAGGATAACTAATATCTGGTAAGCATTTTATGTTCTAATATTTTTTCGAAAACATTATAATCTTAATACCATAAAGTAGAACAATTTTCTTATAACTAGAGGCCTTTTAGTATAGGTACTTTTATTATCTGTAAACTACACATATTATCTATTTTTTCAGGATACCGGGATCAGATTGAATTAGCCTCTGATGCCGCCTAGTTTTATACAATGATAGCATTTGTAAATTTTTGTCTATGTAAATGTTTATTAATCTTATCTACATAATACATACATGCACACACTGCAAGTCGAATGAAAGCTTGTAAAAATAATTACATATACTAAAATTTACAGATGGTATCAGTGGTTAAAACTAGGCTGGATCAGTGGCTAAATCAATCTGATCACGGTATCCGTGGAGACAAACCATCTTTTCGCCCACTTTACTAATGAATGACATCTATTTTATATTCAAATATAATACCTATACTATTGTAAAAAGATAAGCCTGCCACTCGTATCTAAAATTACATGCCTAGTTTTATTATAGCTTATGTAATGTACAAAAACTATCATTTTGGACCTAGTGTGAGTTGAATGCGTCATTCTTCCTTAAACCAATGAAGTTCACATTGATATTACACGTTTTACACTATAATTATTTTGTTAACTAGGGAAGGCCTTATTACTCATATCATAATATAAATTATAGTCATAGTCATAGTATTTTATTAATATGGATTACATACAAGTCATTACATAAGTTTATCAATTCAACAATAAAAAAACAAATACAAAAAATATAAACACAACAAATAATAAAATTACGAATTGTAATCTATGAAAATTAATTATAATAAATAAATTATTTATTCATTTTAATAAATTCGTCATACGTGTAAAACGCTTTCTCGACAAGCCAAAGCTTCAAACATAATTTGAAAGAATTCAGGCTAGGGGCGGAGGTTATATCTAAGGGTAGTTTATTATATACTGTCGGCCCCATAACATGAGTCAACTTCGTTGATTTCGCCATGGTTCTCGACACTCCAACAAGCTTCATCCTGTTCCTCGTGTATATAATCCCCGAAACTCTACAAGCAGGCTCATTCTAAAATCTAGTATCGATATGCCTAGTGATAAGGCCAGGTCAAAACTAAAAATAAAACCCCACGACCGACATTAGCATATAGACGAGAGAAATAAGCGCTCATTACAAGTCGCAACTTACGGACGCGTCCGCGGCTAATAGATCGCTTCGGATGTTCTTTCGGCCGAGGTGGAAAACCGGCTATCGAGATCACTAAATTCATACTCTAGATTACCTCTAATTCGCGTTCGTGAATTGCGATTTATAATGTAACGCTTAAGTCTCTGCCTATACCCCAACGGGAACAACGGGATTTTGTCTGTACCACAGACAACTCATAACTCAACCTTTTAAAGGACCCCGCTTTCATGAATTTTGGTATGAAGAAGCTTTTATTGCATCGTTCAGACTTCAAACATGTCATGCGCAAATATTAAATCTAATGAGAAACGAAAAGAGGCGGCGCCGGCAGGGTGGTGTATGCTTTCGCCAAGGTTAATTTCCTGAAGCGTCGACTTTAAGTTTAGTTGTCTGTAACCTGTACATATAATATGCCCCACATTATTTTACCAAAACCTATTGCGACAGTTGCTTAATCGTTTATAGCGGTTCGTTCGTTGCCAGGAGGCAGGGCCTGGCCGGAAAGTCTAAGACCAGTATCGAGGCTCTGACAGAAAGGCTAGAACAGATCGAGATGGATGACACCCAGCGGCGTAGGATAGAGGTCTTCCTCTGCCAGAAGGAAAAGATTGGAGAGCTCAGCGATGACGATTTTGAGAAGCTTGGTGAATTAGGTATGTGTACATATTTTCTTTTTATTAATATTCATACCTGTGGCTCTGAAACGTGGTCTTTTACTGTGGGCCTTATCAGTAAGCTCTAAATAGCGCAACGATCTATGGCTATGCTCGGGAGATCGAATAAAAAATGAGGAGATCCGTAAACGAACGAAAGTTACCGACATAGCCCCGAGGATAAGCAAGTTGAAGTGGCAATGATAAGGGCACATAGCACGTAGAACTGATGGCCGATGGGGCTGTATAAACTTCTCGAATGGAGACTACGAACCGACAAGCGTAGCATAGGACGTCCACCCACAAGGTGGACGATCTGATAAAGACAGCAGGAACAGGCCGGAATCTATGGGGGAGGCCTATATACAGCAGTGGACGTCCACGATGATGATGATGTACATAGGTAGGGACCAGTCGTCAGGTCATGTTGTAGGCGATCTCTTCCAGACAACCAGTCTTTGGACGGATAGGCGAATCATAGGATAAGTAGGGGGTGGGAATGCGTACAAATTACATAATATATTATTGATATTATACATACATACATACAGTCACGCCTTGTTCCCGGTGGGGTAGGCAGAGACTATTTCCCTCCACTTGCTACGATCCTGACATACAACTTTCGCTTCGTTCACTTTCATGACATTTTTCATACATGCTCGTCGGTTGTGGGTTCCCTACTTGACATCTAATGACGTTTGATCAAACATTAATTGCTCGAAATCGAATACGCTAATATTCATGAGACCTATGAATCGTGAGCTCTATAGTTTGCCATGTCGATGGATCAAAATCTCTAAAAACCATTTGCTCTAACGATTAATAGCAATAAGCATCCACGTCGCATGGAACAAAATCCCTAAAGAACATGTGCTCTAACGCTCTAATTAATAGCGATAAGCATCGGATTGACGATCTCAGGGAAGAATTTTTTTTGCAATTTTAATGGAGCACGCATAGATAATTGGTTGTTTTTGGCGTTTAAAAAACACATTAACATTTATTAAACCTTTACGGGGATTTGGTCACACAACTGACCAAATATGATTTACGATATACTCTCCTCTCCCTGCAAGGTTGTCTGAAAGAGATCGCTCTTAGCGCTAAGACCGCCAATTGTTACACTTTTTGTCATACTGCTTTTGTTTAATTTTAACATTTATTGTTTGTGGTGTACCAATAAGTGTTTATCTACGAGTATCTACCTATAGAAAAATAAAGTTTTGCTACAATAATGTACATTTTCACCAGTATTCAAGAACAATACTTATGTAAGGTACTGTGCTGAGTTAGAATTTTTTCACCGAGTACGTCACGGCGTGCAATTGTTTCTAATTGGATTTACCAGCCCTCTGCGTTCGGGAGATCTTAATATTGTTCTTGAATATGGGTGTTAGTCTCTTAACTATACCTAATATCTTAGTTTTTTGGTGTTGGAAATTCTACATATTTTTTGTTTATAACAAATTCCTACAAATTAAACAATTATTAAATTCATCCACCTAAAGCTATCTAGCTGATTTATAGTTATAGTAATTTTTTGGATTTATAGTAATTAGTTTTTAAAACCAGTGCCTAGGTATTTAAATTTACATTAATAAATAATTATTATAGAACAATGTTATGCTGTTGATTTATTTCTAACTTAGGCTGCCTTATTATACCAACTATCCAAATACAGAGTTTTTGGTAAGGTAAGGTTTGTAAAGGTTTAATAAGTGTTAATGTGTTTTTTAAACGCCAAAAACAACCAATTATCTATGCGTGCTCCATTAAAATTGCAAAAAAAAATTCTTCCCTGAGATCGTCAATCCGATGCTTATCGCTATTAATTAGAGCGTTAGAGCACATGTTCTTTAGGGATTTTGTTCCATGCGACGTGGATGCTTATTGCTATTAATCGTTAGAGCAAATGGTTTTTAGAGATTTTGATCCATCGACGTGGCAAACTATAGAGCTCACGATTCATAGGTCTCATGAATATTAGCGTATTCGTTTTCGAGCAATTAATGTTTGATCAAACGTCATTAGATGTCAAGTAGGGAACCCGTCGGTTGTAGGTACTTTTGACTTGGCATTTCCTAAGAACAACGTCAACTTGTTCATGAAAAGTACGCCTAGATCGACCGCTACCGACTTGACCATTCACACTAGCCTTATAAATCTCTTTTGTTAATCTCCTTTCATCCATCCTCTCCAGATATCCGAACCACCTCACCTTGATATTATAGTTATGTCAAAGGAAAATATCCCTTATTACCACAGGTCAAGGCAACGGCGGTGTAGTAATGAAAGTCCGTCACAAGTCGACCGGTCTCATCATGGCGCGCAAGCTGATCCATCTTGAAGTCAAACCAGCCATAAAGAAGCAAATCATAAGAGAGCTAAAGGTCCTCCATGAGTGCAATTTCACGCATATAGTCGGCTTCTATGGCGCTTTCTATAGCGATGGGGAGATATCCATTTGTATGGAGTATATGGATGGTGGGTCGCTGGATTTGATCTTGAAGAAGGCTGGTAGGATTCCTGAATCCATTTTAGGTAAGTAAAACAAATTTAGACACATATAAAAGGGATATTATATATATATATATTTAATTTATTCATCTAAATCATCATATTATATAAAATATATATTTACACAAAACGTTTACCACAACTGTCATAATTTCTTAAAACTTAAATAAAAAGTATGGGGATTGAGTTGAAGAAAAGTGATATTTTGTGACAAATGGAGGAGTCAAGTTCGTGAGTTAGCTAGTGTTATTGAAAACTAATATAACATGCAACAATATTTGCAGCTCAATTCTTCCCTTTAATGAATTTTAGCATGAATATAGCATGAAACATAATCATGGCGGCCAATACATGGCGTGGTGCGGGGTCTCATTGCTTTATTCAGACTTTAAACATGTCTTAGGAGCGTATTCTAGCTACGAGGAATTCGACACGATCCTAAAAATGAAAAATTAACCAAATCGATGCTTTGTATTCACCTGTTTCTTCTGAATATATTTTTATACTGAAGTAACTTTGTCAGTAACTATGTCGCTGCTAGTTTATTATCTCTTATAAGCTCTCGGTTTTTTCATAGTGAACTTCTAAAAATCCCAGTTTTATTCGCGTGATTAGACATTCACTACAATGAAATCAAGTCAATACATAGTTTACTTTATCTTCAAAATAGCATAATATATAAATATATCAAATAGGTTTACTATATTCGTAGGAAACAGGGGAATACAAAACATCGATTTGGTAAATTCTCCATGGGATTGTGTCTAACTGCTAAGAGTCACCTATCCTGTTAATTAATTTCATCTCATGCGCAAACATTGCAACTGCTCAATCCAATGAGAAACGAAAAGGGGTGAAGCCGGCGGTTATGTAGTGTCACTGAATAACCTTGGCGAAAGCATACCCTGCTTTAAGCGTCGTCTAGAGGTGTGGATGTCTGTGGTAGTATTTCAAAACCAGCGACATCTAGTGACCATAAAATTTTCGTTCATTTCAGGAACAATAACATCAGCAGTGCTCAAAGGGCTGAGCTACCTTCGAGATAAACACGCGATCATGCACCGAGACGTGAAACCTTCTAACATACTCGTCAATAGTAATGGCGAGATCAAGATCTGCGACTTTGGTGTTTCCGGACAACTGATAGACTCTATGGCGAACTCGTTCGTCGGCACTAGGAGTTATATGTCTGTGAGTAATTTTATTAGACAGAGAGCGGTCTCGCGGTCAAGCGTTCAAGCGGTCAGTATTGCGTTCTTTGTATCTATTACGTTACATAGATATACTCACACAGGAGGCATTCTTGACAGCCTCGATGGCTCAGATGGTAGTCACTCTGCTTTCTGTGCCGCAGGCCCCAGGTTCGATCCCCGGCCAGGTCAAACATTTGTGTACATGAACATGTCTGTTTGATCTGTGTCTAGGTGTTATAAGCGTATATAAGTATGTATATCTATATAGTCTTTCTGCTGTAAATAAATCCTTTCCATCCATCGGTTGTCTGGAGGAAATCGCTTATTAGCGATAAGACCGCCGCTTGTACATTTAAGTTTAGTTTCTGTGTCCTGTTAAGTTATTTCATTGTGTGTGGTGTACAATAAAGTATTATTTATCTATCTATCTATCTATATCAGTCATCTGGTTACCATAGTACAGGCTCTGCCTAGTTTGGAACCAGATGACCGTTTGTGGAAGTTGTCCCATATTATTATTATTCTGACCGCGGCAGTCAAGTAGAACGCACGCGTTCGCGCGTTCACTGCTGTTTCATAGTGACACTAGTGGTACAAAATACTTTGCAGAAATTACAATTCGCTATCCAAAAATCACGATTTAGACATTACTGACCCTATTTCAAAATTCAAAAAATCTCTAAAGCAAATAATAATATCATAATTTAAATGTAACTAAATCTGCTGAAACTTTTTAATTTTTTTTTAATTTAGTCAATTTTATTTATTTTATTTATTTATTTATTTATTTCTCACACAAAGGTTTACAAATATTTGGTGCTTATACTATAATAGAACATATAAGGTACATCAACCTGTTTTGTGTGAGACTGATGCCTGAAATAGGTTTTCGAGAAAACCTGTAGTACAGGTCATCAGGCCCCCACTCCGCGGATTAATCATTATATAATCTATACTAATATTATAAAGAGAGAAACTTTGTTTTTTTGTTTTTTTGTTTTTTTGTTTTTTTGTTTGTAACGAATAGGCTCCGAAACTACTGGACCGATTTTAAAAATTCTTTCACTTATGGATAGCTTAATTCAGTGTGAGTGCCATAGGCTATATGAGATTTTGAAAAAAAATGGGGATCCGTAAGAAAACTGCAATATTGTGAACCAAGGTGTTACATAATATAATTACCATATTCATAAATTTGCGTGCGCTGTGAAATGCATTGATGGTAGAATAATATAATGTACTAGGGGTTTGTAGTACTTATCAATACCTACAAAACAGTATACATAGATTATATCCATCTTTTTTGGTTTAGTCACAATAATCGAAAAAGTGATTATTTTCATGCGGTGTGAAAACTATTGGTGGTAGAGTAAAGTAATGTACTAGGGGTTTGTAGTACTTATCAATACCTACAAAACAGTATACATAGATTATATCCATCTTTTTTGGTTTAGTCACAATAATCGAAAAAGTAATTATTTTTCATGCGGTGTGAAAACTATTGGTGGTAGAGTAAAGTAATGTACTAGGGGTTTGTAGTACTTATCAATACCTACAAAACAGTATACATAGATTATATCCATCTATTTTGGTTTAGTCACAATAATCGAAAAAGTGATTATTTTTCATGCGGTGTGAAAACTATTGGTGGTAGAGTAAAGTAATGTACTTGGGGTTTGTAGTACTTATCAATACCTATAAAACAGTATACATAGATTATATCCATCTTTTTTGGTTTAGTCACAATAATCGAAAAATTGATTATTTTTCATGCGGTGTGAAAACTATTGGTGGTAGAGTAAAGTAATGTACTAGGGGTTTGTAGTACTTATCAATACCTACAAAACAGTATACATAGATTCTATTTATCTTTTTTGGTTTAGTCACAATAATCGAAAAAGTGATTATTTTTCATGCGGTGTGAAAACTATTGGTGGTAGAGTAAAGTAATGTACTAGGGGTTTGTAGTACTTATCAATACCTACAAAACAGTATACATAGATTATATCCATCTATTTTGGTTTAGTCACAATAATCGAAGCAGTGATTATTTTTCATGCGGTGTGAAAACTATCGGTGGTAGATTAAATTAATGTACTAGGGGATTGTATTAATTATCAATACCTACAAAACAGTATACATAGATTATATCCATCTTTTCTGGTTTAGTCACAATAATCGAAGCAGTGATTATTTTTCATGTGGTGTGAAAAGTATTGGTGGTAGAATAAAGTAATGTACTAGGGGTTTTTTTTTTTTTTATTTTTTTATTTGTACATCAAAACATCTCCAAACAAGAGCGTTTGGACCTTTTTTTACATAATTAATTGCATTATTAGGCGTTTTCATTGGACTAACTTAAGACTATCTTGAGGGAGTCCATAGCGTAATATTTTTATTTTATTTACCTATTATTATACATACATATATAAATAAATATATAAATACATACATATTTAATTATAATACTTATACATATATACATATAGATCTATTACACCACAGAACAACTGGCACAGACCAACCCACGCTCGCAGCACCCGTTCACGAGTTGACGCACGTACCAGCGCCGTCCTCCTCAACCATATTAGAGGGAGGAGGGCGGCCCACCACGCGACGCCGCCGCGAGCTTGAGCAGTTTAGTGAGCATGACTGTACCAAATGTTCCCCGGTGCATTACATCTAAAAGAGAAACAAACCTTTTCATACTAATGGCTGAAGTGCAGATTTACCCCGATGGCCGCTGTGATTATTCAAGCTGAAACGCTAGAGCGCTCTCCTCACAATAGCCATATCACGGTGAGACATGGCCATGGCGATATTATGCTCCTGTATCTGCTCAGAAGTCGCTGCCCGCGCCGCTCTCACGAATCGCCCTATCGCGTCGTCATCGTTGTCGGTGTAGTAGACACAGATGGTGTGTCGCGACACTGCTACTACCGCGTGCGGGACGCTCTCATGAAGGCGCAGGGGGGACGACTTGGTCTGGATGATATAGACCCGCTCGTAGGTAAGTCCCTGAGCTTCGTGGATTGTTAGGATACGAGACCCTGTACCCGAACCGAACCCTTGGGTGCCGAGGGTTCCCTTTTCTTCTTGAGTGTGCACAAGGTATAAGGTTTTCGGGAGCTCCATAGGGATATTCGCATCCGTATATCTGACCAGCTCAAGGGAACGTACTCTAGATGACGATGAGTACATACCGGAGTAAACTTCTCTTAAGGCGTATGCGACGTCCATAGGGCACCGATGCGTGCAATACAGCTCCTTGCCGATACTGACCGTCTGATGAGGGCGATGATACTTCATCTCAAATAGATTCTCGCGATCAATATACGGCAGTTGGTTTACATCTCCGATGAGAACAACTTCTTCCGTTTGGGACAATCTGGCGGCCAAGATAATAGCTCCAAAGTGGTTCATGAGAGCCTCATCTACCATCAAGCGTCCGCATCTCTGAGGCTCCTTGAAACCGTTTGCAAGGATTGACGCCATAGTCCGCACTCCAATGAAGCCCCTCTTGCCCAATCTGAGTGCTAACTTTGACCTCAAGTCCCTGGCCGCCTCTATGGTCGTTGTCACAAGTACATCATTGTTCTCATCGAAGGTGTCTACCAAGAACGTTGTCTTGCCACATCCGGGAACCCCATTAACCCATGTAAACTTCGGTACCGCCCAATTTTCCCATGCATTCCCAGCGGCAGCATCCCCAGATATGGCGTCCATAATTCCAAGGATTCTGTCGTCGAGCATAATACGAGTACAGTGGGCGGTAACTACGACGGGGTCTTCAGGTGGTGTATAAAACTTCAAATTGCCCGTCCGCCGAGTCTCCTCCTCGTCCAATGCTACAAAACCGCCCGTGGCGTTATAGGCAGCCATATATCTTCCCGACATCGTGCCCTTGATAACACGACATGTGTCATTGTTGTATATGGCCGCTTCGGCTTCCTTGAGCTTGGCGTCTAGCAGTGCCAGATTCAGACGACTCTGGTACGCTGGCTGCAGGATGTTCTTGCACGTGGCCAAGTTTACCTCTCTGGTAGCTCTGATAACGGCCTGAAACTCGAGGAATGCATTGATTGCGTGGTCTCTTGCGCTAGTAGCTTGGATCAGACTCGGTGAGCTGACCTGTCCTCTATCAGCTCTCGATCGAGCAGTCCGCGGTGTTTCTGGCTTAGTAGGGGATTTTTTCAGTAACTTCTCAGTGACCGCGGCCTGTCTGACGGATCGTGTGGGTTTAGAAAGTTGTGCCATTAGGGTGTTAAAAATTGTGTGGAGTTGCCTTCTTGTCTCACTCCTCTTTTCCTGGGCAACCAAACTGAGCTGATGTTTTTGCCTCTCTCTGGCATCTGCTATCCTATTTTGCAAGCGTTCTGAGCCGCTTAATGTACTTGAGGTCAAACTGGGGTGGCTGGGGCTTGTCGCTGTTGCTAAGTCGTGTTTGGGGGTTTTGAGGTAACTCAGATTTTCCCCTCTATCCTCATATACGACAACCTCGTGATGTTCCGAGGCTATTAGGCAACCGTATCTATCGGCGACTGTTCCTTTTTCGACTCCGAGTACCATCGCGTCTACGCTTACTTTACGAGGTCTACCGTCCGCGGCCTGAGTCGCCTCTCCCATCCTGGTTAACACTGTGCATACCTGTGCGAAAGCAGTCTCCGTATCCTGTTCGAATAATGCAACTATCTTGTCTTGTAGTCGCATTATTCGACAGGAGCGGCCAAGTACCTTCATTACAGGTAGTGCGCTGATTTTATCGCGCTTGATGCTTGTTCTGTGAGTATTCCCATTCAGTAGATTAGCGAATCCTGGAGATATGAAAATGCGGTTTCCGGTTCCCTCGCGACAGAAACATATGCCAAGGCTTTCCGTTTGGTTGTCCATGAACAGTGCCACCCCGCGGATTCTGATCCCTGGCACCCCGCCTCCCGCATACGCCAGTAGATCTAATCGTGGCTCGTTCTCGTTTGCTGGATGCCTGGATCTATCCTCCGCGGCCCGGGCTGTGAGGTCGATGGTTTGGACTAGTGTTTGTGTAGTGATTATCGGTGTTGTGTGTGTGTCACGCGATGGTGGAAGTTGGTTCGTACCTGCGCTGATAGTGTTCGGCTTAATCATTGTACTTCCGTTCCTCAAAGCAGCAACTGAGACCACCCTTGTAATGAAGTCCAAGAAAGGTGTTCTGGAGTTTGGCCTATCCATAATATTTGGGACAGCGTCTTTAGTAAGTTTGGCTTGGATTTGGAGCTCCAAGTCCATCCTGTCGCGGCCAAACCTTGGACATTCGAGAAGCAGGTGCCAAATTGTCTCTTCCTTCTCCGGATCGCAGATACAAGAGGGGCTATCCTTGATTTTGAATCGGTGCAGGTATGCCGCAAAACCTCCGTGACCGGTCACAGCTTGGACGTGTATGGGCGTAAGCGTCACATCTTTAAGTACGCGTCTCGCCATCGAGACGGTAGGGAAAAAAGCCTTGGTGACCTGACCAGTCGTGGATGACTCATATCGCTCCTGCCACATCCTGACTGTGTTCTCTCGTATCTGCCTCCTGATGTACGACATGGCTACGTTGCTGTAGTCTGGGGCTGTTCTCTTGGTTAACGCTGCTTTTTTTGCCAACTCATCCGCTCTCTCATTACCCGGGGTTCCAACGTGGGCCTTCAACCAAAAAAACCTCACGACTCTGTCCTCCTCTCGGATTACCTGTACCAGACTCTTAATCTTCAGGGCAAGATGGTGAGTGACCGAAGGATTCCCCAACAAATCAAGCGACGATCTTGAGTCACTCAAGATGTTGGCCGTCCTCACCTTTGATTCTTTCACCATCTTAACCGCTCTATAGAGTGCGTACATCTCCGATTGGAACACAGTGTTATGCGGTTCCAGGCGAAAAGTGGAGTATCTAGTTTCCCTGCCTTCATTCCACCAAGTAAGGGCAGCACCAACTTTACCCTCGATTTTGCTGCCGTCCGTATAAATCTGGGGACCATTTACTTGGTGGGAGTTTAGGGTTTCGGGTTCCAGGTTATCTAAGCGCTCATACTCAGTTATGACGAGTTTTGATGGATGTGGGTTTTGGAGGTAGCCCACAGCGCGCTCCACTTCTCTGCCAGGTGGTATAAAATCCTCAATGTATCCTTTTTTTATTTTAAAGAGGGTGGCGGCTTCTTTTACTCGGAGATCAAGGGGCAATAGTCCTGCCAATATGAGCGCCGATGTCAGAGACACCGTCCTGTATGACTTGCAGATCTTCTGGGCAAAACTTCTTTGCAGTGAGTCTAACTGTTTACGGACCATCAGTTTCTCCACCGCACAAGACCACGCACTCGCAGCATACAGAACGATAGGCTCTATCACAGATACATATATCGTCCTTATGACCTCGGTATTTAGACCCCACGTCACTTTTGCTGCGCATGCCAGCTGCTTGTAGATGTCCGCAGCTTTTTTGCAAGTTGCTGTAACATGTGCATTAAAGGTGAGCTTGCAGTCGATGACGAGTCCCAACAGCTTAATTTCCGGGACGAGATTTAGCCTAGTGCCAGACATGTAGACTTTGGGGATTTCGTACTTGAGCTTCTTCGTTATAAGCATCACGTTGGTTTTGTGAGCTGCGAAGTTTAGTTTATTTTGGATTCCCCAATCATGAACGGCATCTAAGGTGGTGGAGGCTTTATGCTGAAGGGTGCTGACTTCAAGGTCGGAAAACACTAGGACAACATCATCCGCGAATGCTTGACAATATACTCCTAAACTGGCCATTGTTGTTAGGAGTGAGTCTAGGATCAGGTTCCAGAAGGTTGGTCCACCAATGGAGCCCTGGACGCAACCCTTCGTTGTTCCCTTCTCGCTAGTTGCTCTGGCGTAATTGACTGTACTAGGGGTTTGTAGTACTCATCAATATCTTCAAAATAGCCCACGATAAATTATAACATGTGTTAAGGTTTGGTCATTGTAACAGAAATAGTCATTAATTTGCGTGCGCTGCGTAAACCATTAGGGTTATATTTATTAAAATACAATGTATCACGAATTTACTCCTGATAAACGTCCACTATACCTATTTCTGCTACCCGTGCGAAGCCGGGGCGGGTCGCTAGTGTTCAATATTTATCAAGCGTTAGTGTTAGGTAAACCATTTTAATTTTGATTCGAGAACATTATAATTAAATTACTATTACTATTGTCTTCCCGAGTTGTGTGTGTCTTTGTGTATTAGTGGTGTGTGTTTGTATTTGCGCGCTTGTGTTTTTGTGTCTCTGTGTGTCTCTGTCTCAATGTTAAGTACATATCTCTTTAATTTTTATTATAGAAGTTACGTTTATATTATGTTGTTGCTTATAAAAGAAGAATTATTTCAGTTAGATAAAGTACCTTATTCATTTTTAGAATGTACGCAGTAGACCTAGCACTATACCTACCTTTAAGTTTAATGTTTAGTTGTGCATGCTGTGGCTCCCTATAATTGCGGGAACACATTTACTTAATTCCCTAGTCATAAGAATATTGTATCTTTGTGTATCCCCCGTTGGGAGTCCTTAACAATAAATAAATAAATAAATAAATGTATCATATTGTTAATAGTAATACAATCTATCACCTATAATGTTATGTCCACAGCCGGAGCGCCTCCAAGGCACTCACTACTCGGTGCAGTCAGACATCTGGTCGCTCGGCTTGTCTCTAGTTGAAATGGCCATAGGAATGTATCCCATACCGCCGCCCGACGCTAAGACTTTAGCCGCTATATTCGGTGGGCAGAATGAAGACCATTCCCCGGGACAGGTATATTAATTTTATTAATTTTTAAGGAATATGCTATAGGTACATCACATCGCACCTTCTTTCACCGAGGGGTAAGATGCACCCATCATAATATTGGGTACCACTCTTTACCAGTTTTTTTTTTCTTCTTTTAAGTCTCGACCATGCACAGCCAAACTACAGGAAAATTCAATAAAACTTTTTGCCTGACCTGGGAATCGAGCCCAGGACCCCATGCTTGGCTGTAGCGCTTACGAACTCTACACTAACAGATTTTTAAATAATATCTAACTTAAATTTTTCGATAGGGCGTGAACTCTAGAGTGTAGATAAGTATTTATAACAGTATATCATGACAAAAAAAGAGTAGAAAATAATGGGGGGGCGCTACTGTATTATTCAACGATAAAAACAATAATTAGCCATTTTCTTCTGAAGCCTCGGTGGCACAGTGGGCGCAATCTCGCCTGCCGATCATGAGGTCCCGGGTTAGGTCCCCAGGTCAAGCAAAGTGTTAAATATTTAATTTTTCCATTAGGAAATATCCCATTAGGAGGCCTGGAGTCTGGAACTGTGCCCGGTAGATGGCAATAGAGTCGCCCCTATTACATGGGGCCAATAACATAACATACTGACGAAATGTGGGAACTTACTAGAGGATTGAGTCCTGGTTACACCTCTACCTACCCCAACGGGAAAAAGGCGTGATTGGCGTGTTCCTCTATATGGAACATTCCATATTGCAGCATATTGCATATTGCAGTATATAGAATAGAAAGTCAATACAGATGTACCCCCCTTGTGCTGCCTCTATCGGATATTTTAAAAACCTTCAGAGGAAAATGCCTAATCACTCTCGAAATTATCGATCGATTTTGAAATTATTTTCGTTTCAGCTGTCAACTGTTTCAACTGTTTTCTGTCAAATTAAAAATGTTCTACTCTGATTTCTGCACTCATTTATTTAGTAATGATAGTGTGAACATTCCCAGGCCCCCAACTCCCCCCGTCCGATGGCAATATTCGAGTTGCTGGACTACATAGTGAACGAGCCGCCCCCCAAACTGCCCTCCGGCATATTCACCGATGACTTCAAGGACTTCGTCGACCGCTGCCTCAAGAAGAACCCTGATGAGAGGGCGGATTTGAAGACCTTGATGGTATGTTTATGATATTACTTTGACTGGCCAGATGGCTCTGTGGTTGTGATCCTGCATGGTCCTCGTTCGATGCCGGGGAAATTAAACATGCAAAAATTATATGAGCAATGAGTATAATCTTTTTGATCTGTTTCCTCGGTGCCTCAGTGGCGTAGAGGGCGCATGCTCGACTGCCAATCAAGAGGTCCCGGTTTCGATCCCCAGGTCAGGCAAAGTGTTAAATATTGGATTTTTCCATTAGGAATTATCTCAATAACTGCCTGGAGTCTGGAACTGTGCCCGGTAGATGGCAATAGGCTCGCCCCCTATTACATGGGACCAATAACGTGGTGGTGTAGGGTCAGCATTGTTTTGGGTTTTGGGGTGGACCAGGGCGACCAGGGATGGGATGGAAAGTAGTTCTAAGAATCCAGCATAGGTAAGTGTTGGAATATCTCTTCACGTGATTATTGAGCCACAAATATAAATAGTGGCTGGAAAATTGAAATATTTGCAAAACCCTGAAGGTGCTTCGTATGAATTGAAAAAGATTAAGGATAAATTAACTAGTGGAAACTAGTATAACTTAGTTTAACTTATAATCTGTCTTATAAGCTAGTATTTCGATTAAAATATGTGTATATGTGCTTAATCCAGGCCTGGGATACTCCGCAATAAAGGTATAAAGCTACGAGTAGCCGGGGCGTCCGTCTGGACGGGAAATATTCTATGGGCTTACACAGAGAGAACAGATAGAGAAATACGCAATAAAAAGAGAGGCAGCTTGTATGTTAATAGAACGGTAATTAATTAGGCACTGTGCGACCTAAATTGCACTTAATTGCGTCGGAGCAAGAGTCGCTATTTATGGACATGATTTTATGGAGCGTCCTTTCTGTCCATTTAATATTCTGTTCTTAAACCTTGTTCTTATTAAAAAAAAACAATATAACTACCGTTGATTATAGGCCCCGGTTGTATCTTATATTGTATGATGTAGGGGACTGTCGTTAGGCCGGAGGCCTTGTAGCAATCTCGAAGAACTATAATGTAGCTCGCAGAAGCCGTAATAGTTTTAAATCGAGTAATGAAACCTTTTCTGAGAGTATAAATTAAATAGCAGATTTTTACACAAGGGGTAGTTTTAGTAAATAGAAAACGAGTTATAATGGGTTTATTTAGCGCCGTGTCTCGACTTTTCACTACGATTCTGAGAAAAGAAAATTATTAATTTCATTAAAACATTTTGACTAAGATTCTATATCTGCGACACTTTACTTTATCCCCTAGAGCTTGGAATGTTATTTTAGCCCCGCTATTTTAGCTGGTACGCATCAATGACGGACTTTTTGCGCAAGAGACGTGAAAAATATATGTTTAATATTGTCATAACATTACAGAATCACGATTGGATCCGCAAGGCTGACGCGGACAAGGCAGACATAGCGGGATGGGTGTGCAAGACTATGGACTTGATGCCTTCCACGCCTAACTCTAACGTGTCTCCTTTTTCTTCATAAGCTGCAAGAAGTGCATACTTTCATCAGCGAAAAAGGGTTTGTTTCTTTTTGAAATATCTGAATAATCTGTTTTTCAATCGATAAAAGTTAAACCAAATCTTGACTCAAGTCTGTTGGTCTTTTAGTAACGACTGTCAGAGACCATTTTCGTAAATAACGATAAACATGAACACAGTTATAATACTTTACAAGTTCCGATTTAAACTAAACGCTAACATTAAAGGTCTCCCTTTACTGAACAATATAAGTTATAAGTTAGTCCATAGGTATTTTTATATACGTACAGAATTTCATTACCAACCGTTTAACAGTAGTTTTGACGTGAAGAGGTAACAATAAATACACACACATACACCTATACGCACACGTACGACCATTTGCATGTATCAAATTAGTAGGAAATATTTCTTTATCTTTATCTTTAGGATTTTGAAGTAAGTCAGTAAAGGACAATTTTTTTGTCTATTTGGGCAAGTTTGTTCCCAACTTAATAAGGTCATATTATATGAAGTTTGCCGTGGGATGTCGGCAATAGAATTGTATCCCTCACTTTCTACCCGTGGTTGGCCTAAGAGTCTGCTAAGCGTAATGAAGATCCAGGGGAAAGGCGGCTACGTCCTTTGCGATAAAAACTAACTGCGGTCGCCAGCCCGCCCGCCAAGCGTGGCGAGTATTGGCAAAAACTCCGCCTATAGGGATTTCCTATAACTGAGATGGTGATGAAGTTTAAATAAATTGTTAAGGCATACAATGTATGCACAGTGTAGGCTTTCAATCCCAAAAACAATCTGCCTACTAAGAACATACAGCGCCATCTATTAGTTCCTTGCGCAAAGTGTGGAAATATGCAGTAAAATGGCCACAACTTTTGATTGCGTTAAATTTTGAAGTATGATTTTTACAGCCACAAGAGACCGCAGATCTGATCGTATTTGATATCAATTTCAACTTGATATCTGCACGCGTTCCCATTAAAAAGTGTCAGACGGAAAGCGGACAACAAAGTGATCTATAAGGGTTCCTTTTTTTCTTTTGAGGTACGGGACTCTAAAAACTAATATTATTCGCGAATTTCCAGGTCAAAACATTTCCCAAGAGAAAGCGGGCGACACAATAAGCGAGGACGCGTGCGGAGAGGAATAGCCGCTACACTCAGTCATCTCAACTCTAGTACCATTGCACTACACTGCGCGATATACGCTTGACATTGACGTTTGCAACTGTCACCTGTAGCTGTCAACATGACAGTTATAACATGTCCCATTAGCGAGAGCACGGTTACTATTTCGAAAGTTATCGATTGATAGATAAACGCGCGTTTATTGCGTGCGTGTACGTAAGGAACGTTTAAATTTACGTAAGGTACGATAATTGTGCGTGTAAAATTATTTCTTTCTCATCAATTCAAAACTGTTCGATAATTCTTAATCGTAATAATTAATTACTTGATGAAAATATATTTGAAGTTGAATAGACTAATGATTTACTATAGGTATGTTCTAACTTTCAAATTTCAAATATAGCGATTAAGATTTCGACTGTGCGCAGAGTTATCGTGCACGCTTTATCTCTTGATAAATAAACGCGTACTTCCATTGCGTGCACGTACGCAAAGTACGTAAAAAATATGCGTATACCGTATAAACCGCAAGTAAATACGTTTTTTAATACTTAAATGTCAAGGGTAATCGCGTCGCAAGCAAACGATGTAAGATTCATCAATCGTGATAGCAGTTTAGGGTTCTCTTCGATACATACTGTCATCGAATACAAAATTGAAATTTTTAATTTATAGATATTGGCTAAAAGTTAAGGTAAAAAAAACTTAGGGGTTATTGGGAACGTACAGTTGCGGTACACTGCGATATCGATTTGAAACGAAACACTATTGAAAATTGGATTTTATTTGTCGGTAATACGACTCATAATGGATTTTTCGTCTCGGCGACTGTAAAGGGACCATTATGCGATAGGTTTTGCCGTCAGTTTTGCCACAGGCATTTTTTGATGATTTACCTATTATGTTATGTGATAATTGACGTCAATAAGGACGAAATTAATCTACCGTCACTCGGTATCACTGATTGATGGTTTTCGAGTGACGTCTAACCTACCGTGTAATGTGTCGAAGGTAGAATATGACTTTCCTTTTCATATAAACGGTATATGATCACGTGAAAGTAGAATATAAATCGTGTGTACCGCAACATATCGGAGGCGTCTGCATAGATAGGGCTATACTAAAACATTGTGCATTCGTGGAACGAACTAATCGAGATTTTAAATCGAATAAAAATAACAACTAATCGATAAATGGTCAAGTAGAGTTGATTTCACTAGTCGCAAGTCGAAAAAAATGTTAGTAGTGTTTTGACATATTTTTCTTTGCTGAAAGTGCGTGATTCATGTCAGCTGGTACTTGTTATTTGGGTAGATAATTATATCTGAGAGTTGGAATATTCAAACGGCGGCGATCTCCGGCCGGCGTGGGATTGTTCCAAAACTCCTCGTCGTATAATAGAATGCATTTTCTAAAACTAAACGAAAAAAAAATCGAAAAAAATAATATAACATAATTTAGTATATTGACGTGATGCACTTATTCGGTTTGGTTTGTTTGTGTGGATCGCTTCGTTTTAGTAAAAACAGCTGATTTATTTACCCGCGCCCTATTCCTGCACGTTATTAGGCGTGGATTTCACGATAGTTTTCGTCGCCGTCAGTTTTGCTGTCACGCTGTGAGTGATTGTTTACCTCAAACTTTATTAAATAAGTTTTAAAAAGACATATTTAAAAGTCAATAAATAATAACAATAACTAGTAATTAATCTACCGTGCGTTCGGAAATATACCTCTACAAGAAGAACGCACAAGAAACTTATAGGGTTTAATTTTTTCAGCTGCGAATTTTACAATATTTGGTTTGGTTACATTTGTTTGCTTGTAAGGTGCCGGTGGTGACTATGCAGAAGTTTTCTGGCATCTTTGTCCTCTATGTATTGGTTAACTTATAGCCTTTCCTAATATAGTCTACTTTATTCAGGTTTTGAATTTACCCTCTGAGCCCAGTTCTCTTTTGGGATTTTATTATAGAAAAACTATCGCCTTATCGTCTGTGATGACTGACATCATTTAAGAAATATTTGTTCTTTCGTCAGTATCACTCGTGATTGATGCTACTGACGGTTGACTTATCGTGCAATAGACGCCTTATAGTAGTTTGACTGTGAATGATGTTTCTATATGTTTGCTGGTATATTATGAGTGAGTGATAATTTTCTAGCACTTTAAGCTTGTTCAATATTATTTGTTTTGATGTCACGCTGCTGAGATCTGGTTGGCAAGCTAATATAGTTCTAATTGTTCTGAATTAAGGTAGGTTTTTATTTACCTTGATTGGGAACTTTTGGTTTTATTATTTTTTCTCAATTCGTCGCTTCTAAGCTTTGTGTTCGCTTTATTTCCCAATTGCTAGCTATTATGTAGTTTTATTATGGAAATAACGTATACGAGGTTACTGGTAATCAATAAGCATCATCATATTCATTGGTTATCGCACTCATAATTAATTGATCATTGTACTTTTTCACTATATACGAATATTATGAAAAATGAGGTTGTATGTTATCAATTTCGATATGAATTCTAATTGTAACATTAGACTTGTCGGTGGGTAGAATGCGAAATGCATCACCTATAGATAACACACACGCCGCTATAGGCGGTAGTAGGTGGAATAGAAAAATTTCGCCGATGACTAGTTTGGTAGAGTGCCCAACACGCGGATTGATGCGGTAGGTGCGGGTTCAAGTCCCGCTCGTAAGTGAATTTTTCTTCCCGTGTTCATATTGAATTTTCACTATGGAACTAGCCCTAAAATCGCGAAACAAATAGGTGTTTCATACATTTATTTAGAATTCAAGGAACACTGTCTATAACTATTTTAGTTTGGGACTTCAGAGTTATATTCAGAGAAAAATGATGATGATGAAAATGAAATGATGAAATGGCCCTTCAAGAAAATGGTAACTGATGATGACCAATAACCCTGTATATCGTTTTGGTCAAAAATAAGATTATTTAGATATCTCTTGTCGGTTTTGAGCTTAAAGTATGTTTTACACCCTTTTTTAGCATTTATTGTTTAGTCGCTTTTAATTTACGACTTAGCAAAAAATAAATACAGTTTTGTATAGATTGTCTGTTGGTATAGATAGGTTTTCATTTATTATAAAAGTTATCCGATTTTGATTAATTGTGATAGTTATAAGTATGGATATGTAGTTATTATTGCAAAATAATGATAATTTTAAACTTGATAAAATGTGATTATTTTTCTTAATATTTTTATTATGAAATTTATTTAAAATGTTATATTTAACAATTTAGGAAGAATCCAATGCGTTCTTTGATTTCGTATATATAGTTTTAGGTATATTTTTAAAATTCTTCCATTGTTTACGAATGTATTAAAAGTTAGATCAACCATCTGTGCAATTATAACACCAATGTAGATTGGGTATAAGGTTGAAAATTGTAATAATAAAATAATTAGTTTATTCAGTGTTTTTATTTTATAAAGTGCACATTTTATATTTTATACTGTGAACGTCGTGTCCATTTATATATTTTCTCGCTATACGGCAATATAAATTTGGAAAAAAAGACATTTTTTTATGAAAACCATGACATCTAGAGGTCGTTTATTATAAATATGTGCTCTTACCTCCACTGTTTCATCTCCAATGATTATGTGTAAAAAATGTCGTGGAATGCGTCCGTTTAGAATGAAAGTAAGGTTCTTTTGTATGAAAACCATGCGTGTTAATTCTTTATTCCTTTTTTGACTTGCATGTACACTTATTGTGGGTGTATCTACTATAGGACTGTGTCCTGGGTACACCTCTGCCTACCCTTTCGGGAAAAAGGCGTGAATTTATGTTATGTTATGTACACTTATCATGTTTTATATTGCCGCATAGTGATTATAAATGTTTCATAAAATAATAAATGTTTCATCTCATAATGTATTGTGAAATTCGATTTAATTTGAAAGCTTCTTTGTTAGAAGTTAGCATAGGTACATATTACGTACAAAATAAATGTTAATAAAATCATAATGTTTTTTATTATACAAAATAATTAATTCGTTAGTTGATAGAAAAGGGTTTTCCCATTGAATGTTTCAACACTTACAAACTTAATGATAAATTAAATTTATTTGCTAACGAAGAGTCTTTGAACCAGTTTTCCTTCTTCATAGCAATTATCATGAAAAAGGGTCTCTAAAATAATAAATTAGGATAACTCAGAAGGAAAAATGTACGCCAAGTTTTCGGCAAATACGGAGCAGCGCGGCGCATTAATCAAGCATCAAATTACGTTTTCTCATAAAATAAAGTGAAACAAGTGAATGGGCGGGTAGCCCCAAACTGGTGTCGAGGGGCGTCTGCTATTCAGACATATAATTAGATCCTATATAGTTCTCCAGTTAGTCGTTCATTCTCGTAATTAACAGTTGGGCTTATTTTTATTAGTAAGTAACTAATATCTGTTCCCCGCGGTTTTTCCCGCATAGCCACCGTTCCCGTATAAATATCGAGAGCTCCTTTTTTATTCCTTGCCTACATCTTAATACGGTAACCTATATACAAAGCTTCAGCTCTTTAGGTCCAAGGGTTTAGGGCTGAGCGTTGACGAGTGAGTGTGTCAGTCAGTCAGAACTTAGATTTTTATAATTAGAGACGAAGATAACTGGGTCGAAGAGATTCGACCAGTGTGTGTTACCAGTGCTGACTTACGACTCTGAAACATATCTAAGCCATAAGTCATCACTATGGCAATGAATTAAATGAATTTGGCCTCATCTACTTAGTTCTTTTTCCGCTATGATGGGCCTTATTAGTAATCTCAGAGTAGCACCACAGAACAGAATGATGACTAGGTACGTATAAAATGGACACTGTCATCTGCCCACCTCAACCCGCTAGTGATATGAGGTTGAGCTCTCGATGAGTCCCGCTTCTATGAGAAATAACCTCACGCACACTTGCACGTGTACAAAACTCCATGTATGCAGTGTCTGTGTAGTAGGTACTTATAGCGCGGCTTTTGTATGGGATTGAGTCGAGTGTCCGGGGTGTGGTAGCACATCGAGCTACGGAGAGGGCTATCCTTGGCTTCTCTACGAGGTCCATAAACGAACGATAGTTACCGAATACCGACATACCTAATACAGCCCAGCGGATTAGCAAGTTGATGTGGCAATGGGGATGGCACATAGCACGTAGAACTGATGACCGATGGGGCTGTAAGGTTGGGGGTAGGCAAGCGAAACGTCCACCCACAAGGTGGTGACTACCTAATAAAGACCGACACCTGGATGCAACTCGTATACAATCGGATTAGATGAAAATCTACACATCTGTAGGTACATAGGAGAGGCCTATGTACACAGCAGCGGGCGGTCTACGGATGTATAATGACGATAACTAAGTATAAAGCGAAATCACCAATTTTCGTCATCATCATCTCCGCCCATTGTCAACCAATTAGAATTAAGTTCTCTTTTTAAGTTTATAAAAAGCTTGGTCTCAATAAACTGTATTGTATTGTATCATCTCACCTGTTGGTAATCCACTGCTGAACATAGGCCTCCCCCACAAAGGGAGGTTTTGCCAATACTTTACACGCTTGGCAGGCGGGTTGCCGAGCGCAGTTCGATGGTTGTTTGCAGAAGACGCTGCTGCCCGTCCTCTGGATCTGTTAACCCTTAGCCAGCAACCACGGGTAGAGATGGTGGAGCTCTATTCTAAAGCTGGTAACTCTACGGCGGCACCAATTTTACGTTGCTTCAAAAAATATTGCAAAATCAAAAATGTCCGTAGGGCTCATTTTAAAGTAAAATAACTTCCTAAACGATCCCAGAATGCAAACAAGAAGCTTTATCAAAATTCAGTGGAAAGTAGCAAGGATTATTCAGATCGTAATGGCTTCTTAATGAGGAACGGCAAAAGGCGCCGGGACAATATTTACGCACATTTATAATGAGAGAACCTATCTTTCCTTAGCACGTAGATAAACCTATTTTTACATTATACGGACGGAAAATCGTTTTTTCTGCTGTTTAGTTGGATTCACAAAAACTATATTGGCAAAACCTCCCTTTGTGGGGGAGGCCTATGTTCAGCAGTGGATTACCAAGGGTTTTCTTTACTCTGCCATAGGTAGGTAGGTAGATATCACCCAGGCATCTAGTCTAAAATACTTACCTACTTTTAAAGCCACAGACAACTCAACCTAAAGACACCATTATAGTTTGGTTTCGCGAAGCAGTTTGCAGCTTGAACGAATTTAAATCGTCCTAGGCAGTGACACTGCATAGTCATAGTGCATAGCTGCCGGCCCGGCGCTTTTCCGTTTCTCATCATTTTTAGGAGGTACTTACGTTACCTAGAAACATTTCAAGGTTTGCAACGAAGCTTGATAGCAATTCAACGTCATTGATGTTTGCCCATTACATGAACAGTTACTATATTTGACCGATATTTAAAATTCTGAACAATCCAATATGATAAATAGATAAAACTTTATTGTACATCACACACACAATGTAGGTAATAATATTACACGAAACAGAAACATACAAGCGTACAAGCGGCGGTCTTTCGCTAATAAGCGATTTCTTCCAGACTAATAAGAACTAACTGACCTCCTTTTTTTCTCCTTTGCTTTCATAATCATCGAAGTGGGGTCATAGCTTAAGTTTCGCACTAGTTTAGGTATACCTACTCTTAATATATAAGTATTATTAGATATGTAAAGATTTGCATGTCGCCTTGCTGCAAAATGTTTATGGGGCTTTACTCTTATAATTTAATTATGATCTTTTGTAACCAATATTTTATGCATATAAAAGAATTATGATTTTGATTTTGAAGTTGTCTGTGCAAAAACCATAAACCTAGAAAAAGCCCTACTCCGTCTAATAGAACAAAAGTGAAGCACCTTATTAAGCCAGCTCGTTAATACAAACATGATGGCACGCACACATTCACACCTATAATAAATTATTATTTTAAAAAGGTGTCACAAGTATTCAGAAGTAGTCCATGGTAAGACAGAAATTTTATAAAATGTCAATCACTAAAAGGTTAACAACAACTGGTCTAAAGTTAACTCTAAAGACCGTTTCCGCCCTAAACGCCAAGCTCAAAGTTCTCGAGCTTACATTTTGCGGTCATCTCAAACTTACTTCGACATTAGACACCCGCCGAACAAACTCTCGTCTGGAGAGTTCATTAGCTATTATTTACAACCCTTTGTTGCTTTATTGCTTTCAATTTGGGCGAGTTGTGGACGCACCCAATTTTATGAACAAAGGCATGTCAAGCGCCATTATGTCTGAAGTCTGAAGTTTCTGTCTTATGATGACTGACTGAGAAAGTTTGGGAGTTCGTAGAAAGTTGAGATGAAGGTAAACCTACCTTTTGAAGGTCTAGGTGTGGTCTAGGCTAGACTATCTATCTACCTATGTAGTTAAAAAGTCACGCCTTTTTCCCGAAAAAGGCTGAGGTAGCCAGGACTTAGTACCATTACTTTTTGAACTGATTTTGAAATATAAATCACACGTTGTAATATTGCACCATTTGACAGTGTACCTAATTTACAGTTTAGTGAACGTTTACAGTATAATATTATTAGTTACTTACCCTGATATCTTCTCATAGAATGTGTGTGTATGATCATTTGTATAAGTAGGTCAATCAATATTAGTATGCTATTATACATTTCAGACGAACATGGGATAAGCTTGGGATAGGTTACTAATTTAAGTATTACAAAATAGATCAAGATAATATTATTCGTGTTAGTATCTAAAGGGTGTAGTAATACTAAAGGAAGTTCATCTACCCATCGAATTGAACATCTTTTAAAAGAAATAATTACAAAATTCGCTCAAGAAATTTTCGACTTGCCATATAAAATTGATCATACTGATCGTCGAATTTGTATAGATCATCATCATTATCATCTAATGCCATAGGACGTCCTCTGCTGAACATAGGCCTCCCCTATAAATTTTCATCTAGTCTGGTTGTAAGCGGCTTGCCTATAATATAATGCCTGCCATTTTTCAAAAGCTTTTATTTAACTTGCAATGCATGTAAGTATACCTTTGTAAGTATATGTTTGTTCGGGTGAAATCTTTGAACTCAATTTTGAGGTGGATATCTTCAACCGATTGAGCTGAAATTTTGTATACACGTTTTTCTCATTCTATCTTAATAGTATAATAAATATAAAAACTTCCGATTTTCAGTAAAACAATGACAATCACCAGCCATGGTGCCTCAGAATACAATGCTTTTGCACGCTTGGCTGAGTGCAAAGAATTATCTGAGGGTTATTTAAAAACAGATGATTATTCGTCAGAGGGCTTTTAGGCATAAATATTTTTCCGTCCGTGAAATATACTGCGAAAAAACTTTTTGTCTCTTAATTAGCCTCGCCACAAAAGTAGGTAAGTATTTTGCATTGAATATATCTATAAGACATAATAGCAGAGTAATTTTATTGTATTTCAGAAACGTGGATCTATCCACGTCTCTCTATCATCTACCCCAAGCATACTTCCCTCATCATCTCAGCTATAGGACGTCCACTGATGAACATAGGCCTACCTAATATATTTGCATTGAGTCCGGTTGTAAGTGGCCCGCCCCCAGCGTGTTCCTGCCGTCCTTATCAGGTCATCCTACCGACCAATTAGAATTAAGTTCTCTTTTTAAGTTTAAGCTTGGTCTCAATAAAGAGTATTGTATTGTATTGTATTGTCATCCACGGTCATCATACGGACGCGACTTAGAGGTACGGAGTTTTGCGGAGTATGAATTTACTCTAAACCGATTACATTTTAAAGAAACGTCCGCGGACGCAAGCATGAATGGTCTTGAGCCTTCGGACGTCTGCATAGCTGGTTTTTCATTTCGACCAAAGCACTTCCGAAGCTACCTATAGCGTCCGTAATTCGAGCTAGTAAGTAAATATTAAACATTTGCAATTCGTGGTCTTTCGTGACTCATGAAACGTAGACATAATAAGTATTAGGTAAGTACTCATTGATATACACACTACGTACGATAGTACACAATATGAAATATTTTCAGCGTAGATTATTGATAGGTAGGTAGATAAATACTCTCAGGTTAAATCTTATTTTACATTCAAACCTATACCATATTTTATTTTTTTGAAATGTTTAAAGCCCTTTTGTTCAATTATCGTGCCATATAAGTTAAGTCTGAGCGCCCTTAATACTTTCATCTAACGAACTATCAATAATATCCTCAGTTAGCAGTTATTGAATTAGTGTTCAATGGACCGAACATTTAACAGATCTGTGCACTTAGACACAGTGAGAGCAGTATGGGTAGTCGAACCCAAGTCTTATTATCTTATCTTTACATCCTTCCTTCGATTGCATCCGTTCCAATACTTTGTCTCAATATATTTACAGATTTTAAATTACTACTGTCTCTCTGCTCAACTTAACCTTAACGTTATTCCACCTCAATTATGATACCAATTTATATTAATCATACCTTAGCGCTTACGCAGTTTATTTTAATGAATTACTGGAGTTAAGCAACGTCTGACCATTCCCTATTTGGATAGGTGACCATAGTTTATGTGATAGGAAATCATGGCGCTATCTAATAGCTTCAGAGGCACGCTTAAGCAGTTGGTCCCGGCTACCGTCTTTAGACGATAATCGTTGGGTATGTGATGGCAGAGACCTGAAAAGTGGTATCACGGTTGGCCACACACCCTGACTCAACACAAACAAAAAACAGTGAACAGTAACATTGATTACTGTTAATAATTGCTCAAAATATACAATGTATTCAATTTTCATGGTTCAGGTAGCAGCCTAACAGACCGATTTTCTAAGTCTTCGTGGCCGCAGTCGTGATCAAATTTGCCTAGGGATAATGGGCTTAAGTTACTGGAACCATGAAAAAAAAGTTAACAAATAAAGTACCTACCTACCTAATTGAAGCTATTGTAGATGGTGTTTAAATGTTTGTTATGTATAATAAAATACACACAAACTTGAACATAAAATAAATTAAGGCATACCTTGATAAGCATACTAGTGTATCGTTCCATACCTATTTAACTGAACAAAATGGTACCGCGTTCTATTTATTGTAACATTTATAGTTTATTGTAACATTTTATGGTTTTGGGATTTCTTCCGCTTAAGATTTAAAGATATTATTTTGTAATTATCCAATTTTTGCACCAGGAACGAACCGGACCGGGAGAGTCACTAGAAGTTTCAAGTCTACGCCCTAAATCTTTTACAATTTCTTTAGTCAAATTGGGAAATTTTTGACGATCCTGAATGAAACGGTGCCCTTGAAAAATAAATAATACGATTTGACGAACAAATAATATGACGAGCGTTCATACTTGTACCAAATGACGGACATTTGTACCATTCAACAATACAATATCAATTTGAAAATAAAATTCATATTTGATCCTTTACAGTCGAAATCCTTTAGGTGGATAAATAGCCATTGTAATGAGGGTCACCCGTATTAATCGCTGTTTTGTTGTACTCTCGTACAATGAAGGGGTTATTTGTGAATGGTGCCGCCATTTTTACGGCGTAATATCTGACTTTGTAATGAAAATAGCCGCGATATCAAATCAGAAATGAGAAGATCCGTAGACGAACGAAAGTTACCGACATAGGCCAGTGGATTAGCAAGTTGAAGTGGCAATGGGCAGGGCACATAAGCACGTAGCCGTTGGGCCGATGGGGCTGTAAAGTTCTTGAATGGAGACCTCGGACCGGCAAGTGCAGCGTAGGACGACGACTCACAAGGAGGACAGACGATCCGATAAGGACGGCAGGAACGTGCTGGTTGCAAGGCGTTAACAACCGGACTGGATGAAAATTTATGGGGGAGGCCTATGTTCAGTAGTGGAGGTTCTATGGCTGAGGTGATGATGATGATGATGAAGTTGAATGAAAAAAACCGGACTAAATGTTATTAGGTTATTTTCCCGCTCGATAGGGTAGTGACGTATTTTATGTATCTATAGCACAACTTGTAAGTAAATGTTTTCATGTTTGAGATTTCGTCGCCCCGAACTCGATTTTTTTGTTTTCTTTTGAAGCGGGGGCTTCGCACTACCCTTCCGCAAAGGAGGTGTCAGAAGGGGGAGTGTGGGACTTGCACCGACTAAAACCTCCCTGTGAACAGTGAGTCCTACGTCGAGAAGCAGAGCGAGATGTGGTCGCGGTTGCATTTACCATCTCTGGAGTCTGGAACTGTTCCTCTGTAGATGTACCTCTGTACCTACTATGGGACTGAGTCCTGAGTTACACCTCTGCCTACCCCTTCGGGAAAAAGGCGTGATGGTATGTTATGTTATGTTACTAGAAAGAAAATATAGAATGCCACACAAATATTTAGATTTGTACGAGAATAATCAACGTTTATTCAGAAGAAGTCGCCTGACCCATGTCCTTTAACGGTCCAGTAGAAGCGTCCAATTAATCGTCAAGTTTTACCCTCATTATTTAGTTTGCACAAACTTCATTATAAGGATTTACGGTAAGCATCGCTCCCTAATGGAAATGAAGAGGCTAGGCGCGAATAAAACGAACGACTGTAGGGTGACGTGGGAAAGTAGGCCAGTTCTCACACGAATTGCGTTTGATTCCATTATATAATGTATATGTCGTTATAGAATAATTAAAAAAGCGGATCATTGCGAGAAACCTTGGACGGTTGCGGTAAACTAATCCGAAATGACATATAGTAAGTTTATTGGTATAATAATATTATAGAAACAGGAGGCGGAGCCAGGTCATTCCACACCTTCGAAAGATGTTTTCGATCTTCCGAGCTATTTTAAGATCTATAATACTTATGTATTATATACATACATACATACATACATACACGATCACGCCTTTTTCCCGAAGGGGTAGACAGAGGAGTACCCAGGACTCAGTCCCATAGGAGGTACACCCACATTTCGCCAGTACGAGTATGTTATTGGTCCATCTACCGGGCACAGTTCCTGACTCCAAGCAGTGAATAGAGAGAGATAATTCCTAATGGATGGATGTTACGCGTATAAGGTTTGCTGCTCACGTTATAGCTATGAATCTGTGTTTCTGACAACTAGGTTTTATATAGATATTTCTGATACCTTTTGCTTTTATGAGTAATGGAAACAAAACTGCATATTTGGGTTAGATCCCCGGCTAGGGCAAACATTTGTGTGCATGAACCAGTCTGTTTGAATTGTGTCTGGGTCTGGTCATAAGCATATATAATGTCAGTATGTATATCAGTCATATGGTTACCATAGCACAGGCTTCTAGCCTAGTTTAGGACAGATGACCGTGTATGGAAGTTGTCCCATATTATTATTATATTCTACATACATCATTGTAGTGGTAGGTCTCTTTTGCAGGGGGCCGCCTGAGGAAGTACCACACCTTTGCCAGTTATTCATCCGCCAAGCAGTAATGTGCAAACATTACTATGTTCCGGTATGAATGGCAATGTTACCAGCGAAATTACTGGGCATGATGACATTCAACAACTCATATCTCAGGGTGACAGGCGCAGTGCAGTGCCGCGCAGAAAGTTGAAATTTAAAACACTGGGTGGCATTGTGTCTGATATGGGCAATCATGATGCTTACTATCAGGCACCTGATTGGCTCGTCTTGTTACTCACTATCATAAAAAAAAACATAAGCAGGTACTCTATTTGTATGAAAGCTAATAGGCTCAAACACGATTTCCTGCCAAGAGTTTGATAACCAGGTAACCCCAACAATAGTAAGTTCCGCAGATATCACCAACCCGAGGTACCTAATGTGATCCCGAAATTGGAACGAGCCCTATATACACTCCCATTTAATACTAAAAATACGTGACCTGATAAAAGGCAGCCGCGTATAATGTTAACCACTAATGGTTCTGTGCATTACAGTACTGGAATTCTCAGCAAAATAAGCATTGAGAATTTCATTTAAGAAACAAGTACAATGTATGTAGATTTTTTTTAAGACGGGCCGGTAAATTTTCATTCGTTTGTCTAGAAACAGTCGCTATAAGGGACTTAAGCCATCGACAGAGGCCGGTTACTTATGTCTTCAAAAAAATATCACAGGAATCATATGTTGCCTCCGTGCAAACAAATTCGATACAGAAAAAGCTGCTGAGTACTTAGAGTCGGCGGGTCGGCAAGTTTGTTCTACTAGCCTGATGAACTGTAGATATATTTTTTATGTTATTAAAGTGTTTATCTTATAAGTGTTTTTTTATGATAATGCAACTAGCAAATTAGGTGCCTGATGGTAAGCATCATGATTGCCCATATCAGGCACAGTGCCACCCAGTGTTATAAAATTCAAAATTCTGCGCGGCACTGCACTGCGCCTGTCACCCTGAGATATTAGTTGTACTTTCGATGACCCGTAGGTAAGCCATAAAATTATTACGTTTTTAAATCAAAATTGTTATATGGGAAATACAATAAATTATTACATTATATATTACTAGCTGACCCGGTGAACTCCGTATCACCTTCATCTATCTGGGAATATCTCCACATGTTTATAATAAGAGGCTGGTATTATATAAAGCTCCTTGCTCTATCAGCTGAGAATATCTCCTTAACATTATGAGAGCCTGGTACTATATAAGTTATTTGACTATGTGGGAATATCTCCTTATCATTATGAAAGCCTGGTACTATATAAGTTATTTCATGTATCACTATGTGGGAATATCTACTTATCATTATGAGACTAGGACGATTTAACCACTGGACGCGAAATGTACATAATGAAGTATGAAAACACGTTCAACCGATTTTTGCGGGGGGAGGAGGATTTCACACATTGCTGACTTTTACGAAGATATACACACACTACCGTAATATTCGTATCCATGATTGCGCGCACACAAAGATTTACCTTTGTGTATTATATTGTTGCACTATTCTTGCATGTAGCATTGTCACTGTCTAAGAGCAAAACAACTGACAATTGCGATTAAAATGACAGAGAGAAAAATTGGGTGCTTCCCACTTGATCCCCATCTCCTTGCCCACCACTAGTGACAACTGCAATTTTTATTTCAGAATATGTATTCCACTCGTGACATGTGGGAATTGCCTATCATACATAGTAGGTATATTGATTCTTACATCCTCAATTCAACCCTCACCTTATATAAATGTTGAACTTCCAGCTACCGTTAGAATAATTATAAGTAATTTACGCAAGCCATAGAAAAGAATACTAGCCGGGTCTGCTGGTGCATCCATTCATTCTGATTACGATATTATAATAATAGGTATGTGTAATGTACATATTACGGTAGATGTGATTAATTGACATTATCAATAATTATCGATCAATAATTATTTTCAATAAAACACATTTACCGTAGCATATTACATATATATACGTACTTGACAAAATATTATAATGATGCAATTAATGACGTTATAATAATATTATGAATTTATAACGTATTATATTATGTGATTTATGAAACATATTCTAAAAATATTTTTTTATTTTGTCCTACTTGCCACCATTAGTGACCTAGAAAAAAGTCCCAGTGTTGACCAAAAAGGTGTGGACAGCGAGAAGTACCCGTAAAATTATGTCACCTACAATAGTGCTTGACATAGTCGATAAATTGCTATCGAGGACGAATGAAAGAACAACGAGTTTATGATAGTCTGTTAATAGATATTCAAATACGATTTTGAAAATACGGTTTTTTTTTATATGGGTTGGCCGAGCTGTTGATGAAACCAGATGATAGCTTGTCAGACGCGGATACTATTACTATTTAGTGCTACTATTAAGTTGCTGATAAGCTTATCCCCGCCATTCAGTAGGCTTGATTTTGCCTTTTAGTTAATATTAGGTCCTTACATAGGAAATTGGCATTTTGTACGGGAGGAATATATTATAGTAAATTTTTTTTGCAAAATATATTTAATTAATCAATGTATGCACCGTTGTTATCTATGCACTTTGGCCATCTCATGGGTAGTTCATGAATCCCTTTACTAAAAAAACCATGGGGGCGAGTATCAATAAACTCTTTGAAGGCGGTTTGGACTGCCACATCGGAGTTGAATTTTTTTCCTTGTAAGAAGTTGTACAAATACCGGAAAAAATGGTAATCTGTTGTAGCGAGGTCCGGAGAGTACGGTGGATGTCGCAGACATTCCAATTGTAGCTCATCTAACTTAGTGGTTGTTTGTTGTGCAGTGTGTGGTCTTGCGTTGTCGTGAAGCAGCAGTGGCCTAGAGCGTTTGACTAATCTCGGTTGTTTAGCAGCTAGTTCTTCCTTCATGGTTTGCAGTTGCTTATAATAGATATCTGCCGTAATCGTTTGGCCAGATTTTAGAAAGCTGTAGTTAACGACACCGGCGCTAGTCCACCAAACACGCACAAGTATCTTTTTCTGAGTCAATTTTCGTTTAGGGGAAGATTTGGCTGGGACTCCAGGGTTCAGCCATTGCGACAAGCGCTTCTGATTATCGTACAGTATCCACTTTTCATCACAAGTAATGATTCGATTTAAAATCCCTTCATTATTGTGTCGGTTGAGCAAAGTAACACAGCAGTCGACGCGTGTATGCGATTCACTCAATTCATGAGGTACCCATCGTTCAAATTTTTTTACTTTCCCGATTTGCTTCAAGTGTATTAATACAGTTTTATCGATATATGTCATTTATTTTTATCGATATTATTATACCTACCTAAAACATTGTCAAGCCCTAGTAAATTTGACTTTGACGTAAATAATCCAGGTAATTTAGATAGGTGTATTTTGTTCGTGGTGTACAATACTTCATGACAGTTTATTAAATATAGTCGGATTAAGTAGGATATATTTTTTCAATTAATATTAATTTTTGGTATAAATAGCTGTATTAATAAAGAAAAATTAAACTTACAAGTGAAAAGAAACATTAGTTGCTCGATCACTATAACTTTTACACCACTTAACTGCACGTTTCGTCATTTTTTTAAATATGTTTTTCTCCCGATGGTGTACGAACGACTGTGACAGTAAAACTACAACGATGTCCGATGTTTCATGGTATTAACCTGCGGGGTATTAGGCGAGAACGGAAAGAAGGCGCGTCCAGTGGTTAATTCGTTCAAGTTATGAGAGCCTGGTACTATAATAAGTTATATCCTCTATCACTATGTGGGAATATCTCCTCATCTTTATGAGAGCCTGGAACTATATAAGCTATTTCCTGTATCACTATGTGGGAATATTTCCTTATCATTATGAGAGCCTGGTACTATATAAGTTATTTCCTGTATCACCATGTGGGAATATCTACTTATCATTATGAGAGCCTGGTACTATATAAGTTATTTCATGTATCACTATGTGGGAATGAATATCTACTTATCATTATGAGAGCCTGGTACTATAATAAGTTATATCCTCTATCACTATGTGGGAATATCTCCTCATCTTTATGAGAGCCTGGAACTATATAAGCTATTTCCTGTATCACTATGTGGGAATGTTTCCTTATCATTATGAGAGCCTGGTACTATATAAGTTATTTCCTGTATCACCATGTGGGAATATCTACTTATCATTATGAGAGCCTGGTACTATACAAGTTATATCCTATATCACTATGTGGGATTATCACCTCATCTTTATGAGAGCCTGGTACTATAATACGTTATATCCTCTATCACTATGTGGGAATATCTCCTCATCTTTATGAGAGCCTAGTACTACATAGGTTATTTCCTGTGTCACTATGTGGGAATATCTCCTTATCATTATGAGAGCCTGGTACTATATAAGTTATTTCCTGTATCACCATGTGGGAATATCTCCTTATCATTATGAGAGCCTGGTACTATATAATTTCTTTCCTAAATCACATACATACATTCACGCCTTTTTCCCGAAGGGGTAGGCAGAGGTGTACCCAGGACTCAGTCCCATAGTAGATACACCCACATTTCGCCAGTATGTTATCGGTCCCATGTAATAGGGGGCGAGCCTATTGCCATCTACCGGGCACAGTTCCAGACTCCAGGCAGTTATTGAGATAATTCCTAATGGAAAAATCCAACATTTAACACTTTGCCTGACCCGGGGATCGAACCCGGGACCTCTTGATTGGCAGTCGAGCATGCGCCCACTTCGCCACCGAGGCAGTCAAAAAAAAGTCCTAAATCACCATTTGGAAATATCTCTCTTTATGTAGGCCTGGTGCTATATAAGCTCGTTTCTCTATCACAAAAGCTCCTTGCTATATCACCCTATGGGAATACCTCCTTATATTTATGTGAGCCTGGTACTATATGTAAATCTCCGTTGTCTGTGCTAGACTGATGTTTTAACCGTTTTTTTTTGAAATCAATTTTACCGGGATAAAAAGTATCCTATGTCCGTCTCCTGGTTCTAAGCTACCTCCCCACCAATTTTCAATCAAATCGGTTCAGCCGTTCTTGAGTTATAAGTGGTGTAACTAACACGACTTTCTTTTATATATATAGATAGATTATAGATTATGTAGTTTTCCAAAAAGTGCTAGAGGAGCTACTGTTAACATTAATATCTACGATAATGGTCTTAAGCTTTCGCAAAGGACACAAAGATTGCGTGTTCCGAGGTAAAAACGGACCAAAACTCAGTTAATGGGTGTCAATGGCGTAAATAAAACGAATAGCCGTTATTTAGCGCCCCCGTGGTGGCCAGCGTGGTATCCAGCGTAGTTTATTTGTTTACAGGGTCTAAAATGGACGCTGGGTTCCCAACGAGTTCCCATTGAATTATTAATATTGGAAGACAAAGCCGAATTTAATACATATCGTATGTGTATATTAAGTATATCTGTTACATACATACACTCACTCCTTGTTCCTGATCGATGGGGTAGGCAATACTTGCAACGATCCTGACATACGGCTTTCGCTTCTTCCACTTTCATGACATTCTTCATACATGCTCGTCAGTTGTAGTTTTTTTTGACCTGACCTTTCCTTATAACAACATTAATGAGTTCATGAAAAGTACGCCTTTTTTTGACCCAGGGAAATCTGTATGCACCTAACGGGTTATGTCGGGATGGGAAGTCCCTGGAGTGGATCATCCCGATCGACTAAAACCCTGGGGATTATCCCCAAATGGGAAGCCATTTTTTGTCGGAGTTGCGGGCACGCCGAAGCACTCATCAGCAGCATAAAAAGAACGCCTAGCTTGAACGCTTAGCCTCTACCGACTTGACCCTTCAAACTTGCCTTATTTATACTCGTCTGTTAACTGTTGTCATAATGCCATATTGAAATAAAATTAATTGATCTTTCCATTCGTTTGCCGGCAAGAAATAGCTTTAAGCGATAAGACTGCCACTAGCCTAAGATTTTCTTACTCTTGTACTTTTTGCTATGCTTTATCTATTTAATGAGTTCTTTTGACAGCTTTTCTCCCACTATATCAGTCCTGACTAGATGACACAATCAATCATCAAGGTCAAGATTTAAATATGTTATGTACATAGGATATGAGTTATGATGTAGACACGGAATAAGAAAGAAACGAATGACTCTGGAAACTACCATGGGACCGAAATTACTGTATCACTATAGTAAGGATATGATAATAATTTTAGAAGAAAATTCGTGGTTACCGTCTTAAATTAGCATAGGAAAATAAACTAGAGTACAATTTCAGAATGACTCGCCACAAAATTGCCATACCTGAAATATTTTTGATGACGCGGTTAATAATTACGCCGGGCTTAAAAAGTTTGCGGAATATTAAATATTCCTTTACATAGAGCGATGTTACGTAACGTCACGGACGATATTTTTAATTTGGAAAAGAACCTTGACTCCCTAATCCGAAACTGTAGGTACCTATATTATAATACGTAACGAATCCACTCGGCCCGAAGGCGAAATCTGGATGAATTTTTAATTTGATTACGAATTTGTCGAGATCGCTGAGTAATAGAAAATGACTCACAAAATTCAACGTTGATGATTGAAAATTGAAGCAGTCGGTAGATTTGCCAACAATTCTTCGTTATAATGAGTTGTTTGATCTCCCGGGATTTGAAATTAAACAATGTTTTAAATGACGATGTTTAAGAAACGTTATTTTATAATGCTTTGGCAAGACTCCAAGGAAAGTGTAAACTTTCCAGGACCATGACTTATTTAGCTAGCGTATTTTTGTAGAAAGCCCTTTTACACAGATTTTTACTATACGGTTTTGTTTAGATGACCTGTTTGTTCCGTTATTTTTTGTTTGGGTCAAAAGTAATTGAAATGTTACCTCATTCCTCATTGATCTGATATTTATTGGCACAGTTTTAATGACAATGCAATAAAACGTAATCTTGTTTTGTTAATTATTACTGGTTTATGTATACGTCCAGCTCAACCAAATTGATGGGACTGACCTCAAATCACCTAAATTATAACACAGTCTACTTTCTTTACCTAGTGTGCTGTGCTGTAGTTTAACCGCCAAAAAGTACTCTGATTCATGCTTCTTACAGCCCGATCAGTTTTGCAATTTTTGCGTGAATAGAAAACACCACACGTCCAACAATCCTTAGTAATATTGTGTGGCTTATGTGATAGTACTTTGCTTTACTGCTATGCTATGTGCTAAGGGAACAAGCCCTTTGCAACTTCAACTTGCTAATCCGCTACGTCAGTAACTTTCGTTCGTCTACGGATCTCCTCATTTCTGATTCGATCTCGCAAAGAAATTCCAAGCATAATTTGCTTTGATATAGTCTACGAGAAGTTGGATATGTCTGTGCAATGTACATTTAATAGAGACTCACAGCACAGAAACTTCTCTGAGTAGAGACAGGTAACTATATAAAGCGAATCAGCGTGGCCTCTAACATCTGAGAGAAGCGTATAATTGGGTAAACGTAGCTGAAACTGTGCATAAGGTAGCGAGGTGCACTCTGAGCTACTATGTAGCTAGTCGTATTTACTTTGAAGCTTTTAACCTTATTTGTCGGACCTTTTTTTAATTCTAGGTGAAGGCGATACAGCACGCCCTCATCCATCATTCTTGGCTGTTTTTCCACATTATTGTCTTATAAACTGTGTACTAAACTAGGTAACCGTATTAGGAATATCACGATTTTGGCTTCTATTTCGTGTTTGAATCGGGACCGGGTGACAACAGGGCGAAATAATCAAAGTCTAATCTCTATATTATATTAAAAAAAAAGTCATGACTGACTGACATACTCATTAACTCCCAGCCTTAATTAACCCTTGGACCTAGAAAGCTTAAAATGTTGTGCATAGTTTTTCATTATAATGAAAAAAGAAATAAGAAAGGAATTCCGCTAATTACCACAGGAACGAAGACGCAGGAATGACGATAAAGCATAGCATAGATAAAGCAGGTATACCAATAATTATGTAACCGCTTAAAAAAACATTTTCACATGTTATAGATGTTATAATTTAATAAAAACCACCCTTTTTGGTTTGCCATGGTGGAGTTAAAAAGTATCAAAACTATAAACATAGATATAGTGAAACTACACTTTCCGAGTGTTAAAATAATGAGTTTATAATTTATTCAAATATAAAATATCTTCCAAGAAAATACGAGATTATGTTCAACTTATGGAACCACGAGCTGATAATATCATCGGGCCGTATTCTAAGTGATAGATAGGATCTACGCCGGAAGGCGGAAGGGATGACGTGGTGATGACCCATAATGGTCAAGTTGGGTCGGCATATCTTTTGTAATGAAATGAAATAATTTATTTGCTAAAAATGTGGTAGGTTATTTTATAGCTAAACACACTGCCAGTATAATCTCTAGCATGCAAAAATTTCTAAAGTAACTTATAAATAAAATGAATGCCTATGTACAGCAGTGGACGTGCTATGGCTGAGATGATGATGTTAATGATTGAAGAGGTCGAAAAGAGGTCGCTTTATTTACGTGCTGAGCGTAAACCAATAAAGTAATAATATTTATGAAAACAATGTAATATTATTACAGAATTTTTTCTTTTTAACAAAACCTTGAATCTTTGATAATATTATGATGTAACTTGAGCATCAGCTAGTAGACTCTAAGAAAGACAAACTAACATTTTATAGGCGCCACTGAAATTCGCAGTGCAGTTTACACGTCTACACACGATCTACTAATTGGAGCGAAGTTTATCGACGCCGAGCGATGTATCCATGTACAAGAGCTGGTAGCCAAAGCTGGAGGTACGTGTACAAGCAGTAATCCCGGCGAGGACATAATTCTCTGACGTCGTTACTATTGTACTGTGGGACGATCCGTTTGTCGAATAAGGTAGAATAGCTGGTGATTCAAAAATCTATGAATTAGTAATTCGAAGGATTTGATTTCGGTAATGTTTACTTTATATTACTCTTCTTCTTGCCGACGTGTACTGCCTTCTTGAATTATAAGGTCGTTGACCTGGAATTATAAAGTTTGACAAGAAGCATGAAAAGGTAAAAATAAAAAAATGTATGTAAATTTGTTGATAAGTAACAAATATTATTACTGAAGGCGAATATAAGATAGATAAACTCTTTTTTATTACACCACATAATAAAAGAAACTTAAAACTAAAAGTAACGATAAGTATAATTTATCTAGTGTAACAATTGGTGGTCTTATTGCTAAAAGCGATCTCTTCCAGACAGCTCAAAAAGTGTATATAATGCTAAACGTACAGTATACTAGATGCTTCAGAGTTTAAAGTTCGTAATTATTTTCTCTGTCTAATCTGTCACTTTTCTCTGTCTTGAATTTATTTGAATTTCATTGAGCTTTTCGTTGATTTTTATAGAGTTTAGGTTTGTTTATTTACGGCCCTTGCTATTTATGTACAAAAGTTACAGCTATTCTCTCAATCCAACTTAAAAGGCATCACCCAGGCATAGCCGGTTAGGCCAGCCAGTCCAGGCCTGTATTACCCATGCAATTAGTGGTCAGGCCGCGTATGCACCGAGTATTTTGCACCATTGTGCCGGCCGGCTAATAATAGCGGCCATTCCAATACGCTCCCACTGTTAAACACATTTCGATTGTTACGTATTGTGCAAATTGGTGAGAATTTCCTTTATGCGTATCGTTCTCAAATGTGGAGTTACAGTTCCATTACGGATACGAGTATGTTTGTCTAGAGTCTAGAAAAATATAATTTTATGTATAATATATGTCTTGAATAGTGTATTTTAAGGTAAAAAAAAACTGGTGGTTTTGTGCTCATTTTGTGAACGTAAAACGAGTGTTCCGTGACAATCGCTTGATAGGCCGACCTATTACTAGTTTTTTCTTCTCCCTAATAATTTTCCCGGCTGTAGCCAGGGTCTGCTTTCCGATTAAAGTTCCAACGCGACCTTTTTTAAAATTTTACTGGTTTCGATGGACCCCTGATGCTATAGTTCGACACAAAAGAGTAGAAACGGAACTAATTTAAAGTGTATGTGTTGATGAAATTGTTTTTACTCTTGTAAAAGACAGTGGCGCCCCCATTATTTTCTACTCTTTTGTGTCGAACTATACATTTTACCATGTACCCAAAACTGGTCAAAAACAGTATAAATTAGATCTATGAAACCTACCTATGATGTTAACCATCCTGTCCACCTGGAGTACTTTGGGAATCACTGCGCTACACTGTACCGCGCTAATCACCCGGTAACATGAGATTTGCTAGGAATTAATGCCCATTAATCTCTCTGTCCACTTTACGATTCTAACCGTTGCGAATCGATTATTGGGTTGAGCAAGGTCGTGTTACATAATAACTGAGATGGATTGAACGCATTGAGAAATCCTAACGCTTAAAACTTTTGCGGTAAACGGTTTCATTAATAGCGGTGCCCCCGGTTTCACCTGCAAAGGCATTGTTCCCAATAAAGACCAAAAGCGGTCCTGTGGTTTGAGCGTGAAAGCATTAGGGCTTCGATACACATGCCCGTTAAAAGTACAGTAGCGTACATGCTAGTTACTGGCACGTTGAAGATACATGGTGTTAGGCATGCCAGTTGCGAGTTACGTACGAGTAAGGTTGCACATGCAAGGAGCTGTTATGCAAGTGCGCTAGCTACTTGTGGCATATGGTCATGTGTATTCTTTCTCATTTTTGATACTGGTAGGTATCAAAAATGAAAGGTAGGTACAAAAAGGTAAAATATAGCTTGATACTGATAACAGCTGGACAAAAACATTTTTTTTGCCATATTTATGACGGTATTTGATTAATCCTTTCAATTATAAGGTACCTACCTGATATGATACCATTTATGTACCTATAATAAGAAAATATGACCATAAACTTGATTTTTGTTTAGCTGTCACGTACCAAACTATATTTTTCAAGGTTCAAGGTATAATAAGAAAATCGAAAATCAGAACCAATTCAAGAGCATTGCTTGGCTGACCAACATGAAGGATTTTACTGGTTATTAAAAATCTTGGGGATCAAACCCGGGACCTCATGATCGGCAGTCAAGCTTGCGCCCACTAAGCCACCGAGGCAGTCATATATTCTAAAAGCGATATATTGTCTTTGTGTGATAATATAGTGTTATAAGCTGTTTATTTTTGTGTTAAATAATTTAAGCACTTTTACTTATTGTAACATTTCATATTTGCACTCCACACAATTTCTGTAACATTTTCTCTAGATTTAGGATAACTGGTTGGTAAGATAAATGCTACTTTAGCATTATGTTAGTCCTAGCGTTGTGCTCAATTATAAATAGATAAATAAATAAATAGATATTAGTATGCAAACGAACTGCTTTTATTAAATTATTTGGTGTTTATTTAAACACCAACTGCAAGTACTAACACACAACATTGATATCAATAACATCTCGAGCTGGTTCATTACAGGGCAATATCCTCGAGCACACCCTGATTATTATAATATCCGGAGCGAGCGGGTGACATGACGTCCGGCGGTGACGTCATTTCCTGACGTCACGGCTCGCCGTCACAACTTCCGACCGCGAGAGATCAACCTTGGTTTTTATCCGGTAGCATAATGGACTGTAATTTGGAGGTGTGAAAGCTTAACTGTATTTTGTGTTTTTAGGCTTAATTTATTATCTATAAATTATAAAAAATATTGTTTCCTCATAAACCGGATATTTAGATAGGAAATAAATTTGGAATAGTATTTTTTCAAATATTTTATTACATTTTGACATAATATTGTCTTTGTTAACGGGAAACCTGAGTAACGAAGAATTTAAAATTTCGGTTTTTGTAAAAACTATCGCCGTCGCTCTGCTCCTGAAAGTATGAGCTATGAATGTGTGTGTGTGTGTGTGTAAGAAGATTATTATTGCGATTCGCGCGCATATTCATGTCAGTAGTAAAGTTTGTGACGCTTGTATTCAAATTAGGTAGGTACTTATCGTAGGTATTATTTTAGACTTTTGTTTTTATTTACATTCTCGTAAAGATGATTGCTTAAATTCATTAGCTACGTCTAGTATGAAATGGACCAGTGGTTGCAGTATTCAGACAGCGTTCACAAAATCGTGTCATCGATCAACGAATGCGAGTTCGAATCCAGTCCCAGGAGTAATTTTTGCCCGGATATTTTTTTGTTAGGAACTTTTTTCTTCATTATCTGTATTTATATTATTGTGATATTATATAAAAAATAGATACTATAATATATATTTATAGTATATATGACACCAGTCGCCCAGCGCTTAAAAATTCATATCAATGTGTATATTATCTTCGAAGGTAAGTATTGACTTTTTCAGTTCATCCTTCAGTCTAGGCGTTTGCTGAAAATATAACTTTTCATTGTAATATCTACCTAATAAATGTTCGCCTAAATAATTTTCGACCTGTGCTGTTGTTTACAGACTTGATTCTTTTGCTTAATATTTTAAATTTTTAGACAAAGCGGTCTACTCGCATGAAATACAATACGAATAAGGAAAGAATTATTATTGTATTCGTATTGTATTTCATTCGAGTAGACCGCTTTGTCTAAAAATTTAAAATATTAAGCAAAAAGGAAGTGTTTATCAATTTCGATATGAATTCTAATTGTAACATTAGACTTGTCGGTGGGTAGATTGCGAAATGCAAAATGAAGAGATAGAAAAATTTCGCCGACGACTAGTACCTCCACGGTAGCTCAAGTGGTAGAGCGCGCCCACCACGGATTGGTGCGGAGGGTGCGTGGTTCAAATCCCGCCCGTGGGTGAAAATTTTCTTTCCTTATTCGTATTGATTCTTTTGCTTTAGTACTTACGGTTTTGGCTTGTTTGTATGAATTTCTTTCAGAATTCATACAAACTCTCTCTGAAAATGGGTAAAAGCAAAAGGGGCAGGACGTTTATTGTTGAACGCTCTACGAAAAATACACCATTTACGTATAAAACGGCAAATACATTTTGCGCCTTTGCCATCCGTTTGAGTATAGGTAATACGTACATACTTAATTATTTTGTGTTTTTCATCATGAAATTACGATAAAACGCAATTCAAATTAATTTCTTCAACCTAATGAGTGATGTTAGGGGTGAGCAGTTAATAGTCATGTCGACCGCAAAAATTCGATCCGTTCGAACCGTTGATCGCTATCAACTACTAACTTGAAAACCATTTAGGTGGTGTTTGAGCCAATCATATGATCATGAGAACCCGGGTTTGATCCACAAGTCAGCCAAAAAGTGTAATTGGATTTTCTATTAGGGGTTTTCTGAATGACAGCTTGGAGTCTGAACCCAATAGATGACAATAGGCACGACTTCTACTATACAAGAGATTTAAAATATTACTGGCAAAGTGTTAGAAAATTTCACTGAGTCTTCACCCATGAACGCAAATGCCGTAGCTTGCGATAATGCTCTTGAACCATCTCTTTTTTAAAGATGTATCTACTCGTACAAGGCCAATAATGATTATGATGATAAAGTAATACATTTTAATACAATTACATATTATATAATATTTATTAACAAATTACCTACTTAACTTTATAGAAGACAATGAAAGATCACCATAAAAACAAGTGCTATGCACTAGACATCTCATAATTAGGTTTTCCGAAGGTCTAATTGAACGAGAATGGGCCATATGAAGATTGATATTATAGTTGAATTGCATTTAAATCGATATTGTTACATACTATTAGTCTTCTATTTTTTCGTAAGAAGTATTGGTTTAAACTCGTTTTCTATGAACATCACTAGGATTTTTCAAAATACTATATCTATGAGTCCCTTCCCTAGTTGTATAAGTGTGAGTGGAACCCCCCCTCACCGCCTGCCGCACCCCGTAGAACGCGAAAGGGACAACTGCAGCTCAAAGCGATTATAACCACGAAAAAATGACGAAATCGATGTTTTGTATTCCCGTGTTCCCTCCGAGAATAATTAGATTTATCCATAAATTTATATCTTGAAAATTAGGAAATAGATTAGGCTATGTCCCTGTTATTTTATCTTTTTTCCTTAACTCTTCATTTTTTTCTAGTGAACGTCTAATTGCGCGAGTAAAACTAGGACAGTTTTTCATGTTTTTAAAGGGTCATATTTCATTTAATAATGAGTTTGTAGAAAAATGAAAATAACAGGGACATGCTCACTGAAGACCTAGATTTTATAAAATAAAAAACATTGCTCTGACGCAATTATCTAGGGAGGAAACACGGGAATACGTTTGTATGGAAAAATCACCCCTAATGTATCCTCTTAAACTAAGGCTGCACATAAAATAACTTTAACATTACCAAAAGCTTACCAAACCATCTTAAAATATTATCTCTGGTTAGACTATTTTCAACGCTTTGTACTATTTAAGTAAATTTGTTAAAATGACTTCAATAATTATAATATATATAAATATATAATGTTAATTCGTTAATTGATTCAGGAATAAAAGACGTAACTGCGTTTCTCTGAAAACAAGATTTTTATTTACATGAGCTTAACTTTAAACTAATATAATTATTTTTAAGTTATGATCTGAATATATTACCTGAAAACAAGAAACTACATTTAAAGCCCTTATCTTCCCTTTTTGATCATTCGTAAATAACACTAACACAATCTTCAGATAAATCCATAAAATTTCCGTTATGTTTATATTAAAATTCAATAATGTAATTCACTGTCAAAGTCAGCCATCGGTTTGTCAGTAGACACTGACACTGACAAATAGAAAGATGTCTGACGATCTGTTGTCAGGCTCAGCCACAGACATTGAAAAGAAGGTCGGAAGCGCGATTTTCTTTACAAATATAATTGGCCTTGACCAATAAACTTAAATAAAATGATCTTAAGAAAAGATTTAAAGATTAGGTATGTATAGAGCATTTAGAATACTCTATACAGACAATGTGTCGAGTGGAACGACGCAAAGAAACGTAGGTTTGCCCAGAGCCTACACCACCCACTCGATCTCACTGGCTGAATCCGCAGGAACGACATGTCCGACACGTGCGGAGCCAGTTTGGTTCAATAATAAGGTTAACATTAACATGCACAGCGTCATACTGGAATAACCAGAGATATGAGCCTCGGTTAAGCTTTAGTTGTGGTAAAGTTAGCTGGTTCAACTCAGCCTTTTTTATGATAGTGAGTGTAACAGTGCCACCCAGTGTTTTAAAATACAAAATACTGCGCGGTACTGTATTCTGTGGCAGAACTGCACTACAAATGTCACCCTAAGATATTAGTTGTTGAAACTCCTCATGCCCAGTAATATTGCTGGTAACGTTGCCCGTCAGACCGGAACACAGTAATGTTTGCACATAACTGCTTGGCGGATGAATAACTGGCAAAGGTGTGGTACTTCCCCAGGCCAGTACCCCCCTGAAAAAGAGGCCTACTACTATAAAAAAAGTCTTACAGTTTTGGTCCTGATTTATTATAACTTTGGATTTAAACTAGCTGATTATTTATTTCCAGTCATATTAAATATCCGGTGGAAACAACGTGACGTCACGTCCGACTACCGTGATGCTATTTCCGGGTGTCAACTGGGACCTTTGCTTCCGGGCTCTTTATTTAGCTTTCGAGTGAGCTAAACCATTCAACATGAAACAGGCATAAACAGTCTAGTACCGAAAACAACCCTTACTTAATTGACCGAGCGAGCGAAGCGTCTCAGTTTCGAGATTGGCCAAAAATGCTAAAGGATATCCTTCTGTTCTTCTGCCAGTCTGTCAGTTCTTGCCTACAGCCCTGGTAGCACAGTGACCAGGGAAAACGAAGTCCCATGGGGGTTAGGACGTGTCAGCAGATATGCAATGTCCGGGAGCGAAAGAGACAAAACACGAGGATCATGAGTTATCCCCGTGCCATGCTAGGTGCGCAGGTTTCTTGATTTATTTAATTGTTTTTGTCGATCGCGATTTTTGATTGGTGAGAAATTAGGGGAGAAAAGGGGAGAAAGTTTGCTATAGCGTTATTTATTGACGGATTTTAATCAAATTTGAGAGGAACACTGAGGACTTCAGTCTACATAATTTTGTGAAATTTTTTCCAAAAGAGGGGAGTGGTGGGAAAAATAGTGGTATTGAATTCGTGGTGTTTACGACGTTTCGATGCGAGTCCTTAGTGTCTTTCTCGCAGTGTACATTATCACAACATAAAGGTAAATGTTATTTGTAGCTCGCTGCGTTAGTAAAATTTTACATTCTTACGTCAACTTTTTGGATTTGTATTCGCATTACTTATAATAAAACATATCCGGCATAATTTTGAAATATTTTATGAATTTAATGGGACTTGTAAAGTTTTCACAATAACTTATCATAATTAAACATTATTAAACCCAGTCAAACGACATACGAAAGCGCGTACATCATTCAAAACAACCCAACGTAGGTGATTCAAATTTTCTTTATTGAGATGTGTGGTTTTTCGAGCGGTGTGTGAATCGCCTATAATATAATAATGTGGAAGAGTATATGAACGTTTGAGGGAAGGTGCGAATGACCTAAGCAAAGTAAGTGATAAGATTGATTTGATTTGATTTGATTTGACAATATGCGTGGTTAATGAGGATGAGCATGCGTCAGATGTTCGATGCTGGCACCCGTATACAAGAACAATACTTATGTAAGGTACTGTACTAAGGCATTTTTACCGCGTTCGTCACGACAGGCAATTGTTTAAAATTGTATTTATCGGCCCTATGCGTTCAGGCTATCAAAGTATTTTTCTTGAATACGGGTATGAGTCCATTACGTCCTTGAGACTGTTCTTTCTCTATTGATTTTGAGTATTATCATTTTAATCTCTTTGGCAAAAAGTTAAGAAGGCTTAACTTTTAGTAAACAACATACAAATTAGGTCTGTAAAAGCAAAACAATAACAATATAACGCGGTAGATTTACTCGTTTATATTTAAAATAATAGCAACCAATCCATTAGGCCCTTGCGTAAAGATATCAAAATTTCTCAGGCTTCCAAACTTTGTTCAGGTAACTCAAACTTTCTTATGAAATATCCAAGGGGAATTCTGTAGCGCTTACTTTTTCTGCCCCATTTATTTTTATATTATCAAAATCGGGAATGGAGTTTGTTTATTCCGCGATGTGCAAAGTTTACGCCTCTGGGAGAGCGTGAGCTATTGCTTTTAGTTTAGCTGCTGCTGTCTGTTTGCCCTTACTATAGGATTTTGCCAATATAAGTATAAGGTATTTTTTTAACTGATGATTATTTTATACCATGTCCATGGACCAGGATACGAAAGTCAAACCGTTCTGCTATGGGAAACTTTACATTGGACTAACTAAGAAAATGGGAAGAAAACGCGCGCCCACCACGCGGATTTGTGTGGGTTCAAGTCTCGCACGTGGGTAACATTTTTCTTCTCATTTTTATATTGTATTTTTCAAGCGAATAGACGACTTATTCTATAAAAATAAAAATTACTAGTGTAAGCCCAGCGGCTTTGCCCGCTCGCAATTGAGGATCCAGAATGAGGAGATCTGCAAGGAAACAGGAGTTACCGACATAGCTTACAGAGTATGCAAGTTGAAATGGCAATGGGCAGGCCACATCGCTCGCAGAACCGATAACCTTTGGGGAAGAAAATTTCTCGAGTGGAGACCACGGACCGGAAGACGAAGCGTAGGCCGACCCCTCACGCGGTGCACCGACGATGTGGTCAGGATCGTAGGCCGCGGTAGTGGCGTTGTATGGGGTAGGCCTATGTTCAACAGTGAACGTCCTCCGGCTGAATGATGATGACGATACGACGTTCTTGATCCGTTAATACAAAAAATGTTTTGTTTTTTTTAAAGATGCAATTTACTAAAAAGTTTATTGGATAGAGTCTAAGTACAACTAGTAGGATAGATACCGCTTCACCACGCGCGATTTATTCTGGCGCAACATGCAAAGTACACGTCTCAAACAAATTGGTGCGACGTGATCCATCGCTATCCGATGCTTTGTCGCATCGTTCATACTAGCAGATATCTATTTGAAACTTTGTCGCTATTAATCAAAGTATGCCGCGCTCATATTTCGATATTGCTTCGTGATTCACGATGGTATAATAATTTATATTATATCTTCATACAAAGTTGTAGAGAACAAGTAAATTGATCTTATGTTTCGTTGGCGTAGTGGTTTGCAACCGCTACTGGCGATCATGAGGTCCCGGATTCGATTACCAGGTCAGACAGCGTGGAGTCTGAAACTGTACCCGGCTAATGGCAATAGGTTCGCTCTGTAATTAATTACATGGGATATTATAGACAAAATATGGGTGTATTATGGGATTGGGTCTTGGGTACAACACATTATCGAATAAAATAATAGATCGTATGAGCAATGTAATAAGGTTAATAATACCATGCCATTATTAAGTGCTTACTTATGCTATTAACTTTTTAACTTTTCTAATTCGAATCTAAAAATGCGCAGAACGAGCCAGTATTCTATTCTAATGTAAACATTTTACCTATCCTGATATTAATTTACAACTACCCTACACTGACCCTACAACTTAGTTATCTAATTACTATTTATAATGAATTTTGTAATATTGCGACGACGAACAATAACTATTGTACTTCAAATAATGATGTTATCACGTAAGTGGCAAATTGCCTTTGTTGATAATAAAGATCTTTAAACCGGAAACCGGGTACACCTCTGCTGCCCCTTCGGGTAAAAAGTGTGATGTTATGTATGTAGAGGTATGCATGTTTAACCTTGAAACAACAAATCACAATCATTAATTGTGGTTAATTCGTTCAAGCATTAATCAGATCAGTGATTTTGGCGTGATTATGTAACTGACAAATAGAGGTTCTGGAGTCTGGCTCATGAAAGTACTGAAAAAGCGCGGAAAATTTATAAAATGTAAGTTTGGTAAATTCAAAATTATTATGATGTAATTGCAAGAACCTATTTTGAGACTTGGTAATTATTTACTACCAAGGTTGGGTTAATAAACTAATAAACACTAATAAATATAATAAATGCAAGTTTGTTCGTTTTTAAATTCGCCGCGCTTTTTCAGTCTCTAATTCATGAGCCAGACTCTATCACATAATCTAATAGTCTAAAAGTGTAGATTCAATACCTATTGATATGTCTAACCAATTTCATTATTGTGGGAACATTAATCAGACGGGTGGTTTCCCGGCGGCATGCCGTCACGCGGGGCTTCTTCATCTCGACAGATATTGGAAAATTCCACAAGAAATTATTTGAGCACTGCCTGAGATGTTTTCTAATATAGACCGCATAGATGGGTTAACGGTTACCGCGTGTGGATTGCTGTAGTTTTTTTTTATCTCTCTATCTTTCAATAAGAAGAAATAAATTGTCAAGTTAGAGGAAGTTTGATAGTAGCGCTTTTGAATGATAAATTAAAGATCGGTAGACTGACTTGGTATGTCTGGTAAAGCCATGTTGGCAAAAGGACTATGAGGATGAATGTGAGTGGTCATGTGAGGAAGGGGCGTTTTAAAAAGACCTGGATGAACTGTGTAGATGAGGAGTATGCGTGAAAAGGGAGTGAGTGTAGAGATGACGGATTATAGGCTGGAATGGCGAAAGACGTGTTGTGCCGACCCAATTTATATCTTATCATTTATTGTTGAGAAGGGTAACAAGATTATGTGTACTTTAATGCTGAACATGACGTAACATAGGAAATAGGCTCGCCCTCTATTACATGGGACCAATAACATACTGGCGAAATGTGGGTGTATCTACTATGGGACTGAGTCCTGGGTACACCTCTGCCTACCCCTCCGGGAAAAAAGGCGTGACTGTATGTTTATATATGTTTATGAAGTAACATAATATGACAAATGATCTACCATTCTACCCATAGTGTTATGCTATTGTGAAAGTATCGGTTGGATCGGCTTGAATCCGAATCCATGTTGTCTAGGGACAGTGACATGGAATAATGTGAGTAATAATTGTGTTTTAATTTAATTTGACCAATATTATTATTTTTTATCATTAATTTGTATTTTGTTATTATTTATAATATTTTTTTTGCATATTTTTTCGCTATTATATTTTATTTTTTGTGTGATAATTGTAATTGATTTCGTGTCGTTTTATCACAATAAACAATTTCATTTCATTTATTTCATTTCATTACATAAGGTTGCCTTGTTCTACCATTTATTGTAGTCGCAGCAGGCGTCGTCAGCACCAATTGTTCCACCGCCCTATGACGCGGACCTGCCACACTCGGAATACAGCCACGCAGCGACACACACTAGCGACTGACACAGCACTATTACTATTGAACTTGTTTGTGCATGAGTTCCATCATGTCGACTTGTTTACAGACTTTATAATAGCTATCGTAAGAGATTTCAGATTGTACTGTAGGCATAATACTCACCTAAATTAAAAATAGTAAGCTTCCTATTTAAATCGAATATATGAATCACTACTAATTTTACAGTCATAAGTAGGTCCAGAATTTCAAAATTTATATTTATAAAATAATAATTATCACACTTAATAATAATTATTTTATATATTTAAATTTCATGTCAAAAGGATTTTTCTGATTAATACTCAGCCACAGAATTTTTCAGCGCTTTGTCAATTAATAATTTCTTTAAGTCTCTTGAAACTATATAATATATTGTTAGTTTCCAGGAGTGTCTTCGGCAGATGGTTATAAGGGCAGAAGGATGATGAAGAAATTGACAAGTACCTTCTATGCACTTATTATATAATCTTGATAAGCCAAGTTTAGGGTTCCTTACCTTGAGGGACAAACATAACAACGTCGTTTGAAAACTATTGTCCCCATACATTGAAATAGGTCGTGGTTAGTTTACAAACAAATGAAAAAAGTTCTGAGCAATAAGAGTACAAAAAGTAATACCCGGGTTGAGAGGACAATGACAAGGGCCCGTAGACTTGACTATTTGATATTAGTTTCAGTTTGATACCTCCACGCTTTCCTGAGTAAAGGATTTTGACTAGAAGACAGACGGATGTACAGACAAACGGACAAATAAGTGATGCTATGAGAGTTCTATTTTGTCCTTTTGAGGTACAGAACCATTAAAAGTACTAGGCTTAAGATTTATATACATTTTTATGAATTTGCAGTGTAATGCTGTAAGTACTGTGAGTTTATTTCATTCAATGTACAGGTTATTATTAATATTATAAGAAAAGGATAGGTTTTTTGGTTAAACTTTTTCTATGGAGCATTCTATGAAAGCGCGAAAACAATGTTAGCTGTTCCATACATTTTGATTCAAGTTAATAAACTTTTCTAAGATACTCCGTCCGTCCCTCTGTCACGGGGTTATATCTCATAAGCGTAATTTTCCCAATATATTGTATTTCTATTGCCGATATAGCAAGAAATAATAAGAACAAAAAATAAAAAGAATAAATGTAGTGGTAGGCCGCCTGGGTAAGTCCCACACCTTTGCCAGTTATTCATCAGCAAAGCAGTAATGTGCAAAAATTACTGTATTTCGGTCTGTAGGGCAATGTTACCAGCGAAATTACTGGGAATGACGAGTTGCAACAACTAATATCTCAGAGTGACAGGCGCAGTGCAGTGCTGCGCAGAATTTTGAATTTTAAAACACTGTGTCTGATGAGCAGGCACCTGATTTGCGTCTTGTCACTTACTACCATAAAAAAAAGTTTATAATTAAAGGTGCTCTCCATACAACCAACATATTTAATAAATTGTCTTTTAAGACTTTAATTACAATAAGAATAAATTCATAAACTAATCAGAACAATAGTAATAATAATTTTATTTGGTAGTTGAGGAAAGTGCACAAAAAATAACTAGTCTGCCATCTTGGGCCGTCCGCCATATTGGATTTATATTGACGTCACACATCTTTTATTGGCCATTCATAATTGTCATCCAAACAAAACAATAATGCAAAATTGAGAAATTAATTTCTTAAATTTGTTTTTAAATTCAGCTGCAATATTTAACCCAAATATAGCTACATAATACAATACACACACACAATACAATACAAAACTATATATAAACATATTATAAACATTGCAAGTTGAAAAGAAAAATAGGTAAGAATTTGTTAGCAAAAGATTGCAATTGTACGCAGTTTTTTACCGCAGTGTAATTTCTATGAAACACTAATTGCATAAAAAGTAAGTCGCTGGTAACTACTGCAAACTGAAGCCGGAAACTTGTCCAGAAAATATGTTCTCATTTTATTTACAAGTCAAAGTTTTTTATTGTTCGTGTCTCGTAGCACTGCTACGAAATGTAGCAACCCGTAGCATTGTGCTACGACACGTAGATGTGGTAAGGAAAGGTCATAAATTTAGTTTTAAATTTTTAAACAGTAATAATAGTTACGAAGCTTTTGTTTTGTGAGATTTATTTTGATAAAAATATATTTTTGTTTGGCGAAAGTTGTGTGACAGTGTCTATATTATTGTAATAATTATAATACCTATGTTTGCATGCTGTATGATAGAATAAGGCAATAATCTTATGTACACATAACGTTTTTATTCTTTATCATGTTACCCTTATCCGTTATATTTGTTTTTATGTTAGTGAGTGACAAGACGAGCAAATCAGATGCCTGATGGTAAGCATCATGATTGCCCATATCAGAAACAGTGCCACCCAGTGTTATAAAATTCAAATCTGTGCACTGCACTGCGCCTGTCACCCTGAGATATTAATTGTTGAAACTCGTCATGCCCAGTAATTTGGCTGGTAGTGTGGTTTGGTTATTTGATTTGAGTATTTTACTCGTTTATGCAGACAAGAGGTTTTACGAATTTTATTATAACCGTATAGTCTAGGGGAGCATATTCTTCGCGATAGCAGATCTATTCAAACAAATTATCACTATTGAAAAAGTTTAATAAACTTGAACACAACATATTACTTTCATAATTCTTCTTAATACTATTGGTACACGAATCTCATAGAGTATATATCACCAACGAACCAATCGTATCCGTTTTAATCGATCGGATTACGAATCGGCCAATAGAGGTCCGCGTCACTCTACATAGCGTTGGGGCTTTAGCCCACGAGTGGCGCGGACGGCTCGCCGTTGACAAGGCGGGAAAATTTGAGTTACTACAACCGACTTTTTTCTCTAAAATAATTTTGTAAAAATCGTTTAAATAGGTTATACAAAAGTAATAAAATTAAGTATATATTAAACGATTATTTTTAAAATTTTGATCCTCATTTCCATTGCAGTAATCCTTTTTATTCTTGTTACTCAATGACGTTGAATTGATATGAGTTGTAACTATATAAAAATGCTCATGAAACTTTTGACACTGATAGAATTTGGTCCGAGTTGTCAAAAAAAGTTACTTTATTTTTAAGTAAAGTTTAAATTACGCGTTTATAATAATATATTATAAGGTATGATCAATAGCCTCTCTATTTGTCATATAATTTTAGTGAAATAAAGTAGAAAATAGAAAAAAAGCCCACACGTAATCTCATCGCGATTCTCATCACGTTTTCAATATAAAGTAGTGAAAATAAAGTTATTTGGTATGTCCAGCGGCGCGACACTCGGCCCCTCTGATTGTCCTCTAGGGGACGTTTCGACACTATTTATTGTGCTTTTTTTCCAAAATACGTGATAATTTACTATGTTATTGCAAGAGCTTAGCACTGTGCGCAGTTTTTTTGTATATTTAATGGAAAATGTGGGTAAAAATCTTGCAGAAAGGTTTTTAAAGTATTTAGTAGGTATCCTGAACAGGTAGGTAGCGATAAGGCCACTTATACTAGCCTAAAACTAACTGAACCTATTTTATTTTCAAAATATGTTCTCTGTAATAAAGTGTTTATCTATCTATCCATCTATCCTTATCCATGACTTACTTCTAAAAATGTGAAAGATTAGATTAGAACTGAAAGAAAAGGCAGAGGCACACCCACATTTCGCCAGTATGTTATTGGTCCCATGTAATAGCGAGCCTATTGCCATCTACCAGGCACAGTTCCAGAATTCAAGGTGTTATTGAGATAATTGCTGATGGAAAATTCAATGTTTAAAATCCTTGCCGTAGTATGAAATAAAATTCCCCTTTATATCTGCATTACAAATTCATGTAACTCGGCCTCCGTTATGGTTATTAACTCTCTTTTAAATTTAAAATAAAGCCTTATAAAATAGTAGCCTCCATTATCTTGAGGCAAACAAAGCCTTTCTTCCGCAATTTTACGGCATACACCCCTAATATTTCGTCGTCAACGCGTTCAAGGGAGCAATCAAAGGGATGATGCCATCTTATACTATACTTGCCTTTGTAAGTAAAGAAAGTAAAGTTTTTTGCCACAATATTTAGAAGATTTGAAGTTACTGCTTATAGTGATAAGGAAGACGAGTGACGCTACGTTTTTGTATCTTAGTGAGTTGAATAAACAAAATTTTCTGCTAATATTACGTACATACGCACATGTGAAAAACTGCCATAGGCGGCCCACTGCATGAATGTTCTAGAGTGGCTGCAAACAGAGAGAGATGACGATATTTTGTGAGGCGAGCGATATCTGCCCATAAAACTGACTCTTCATGATGACCGCGACCGTTGTTTCAAGAACGCAACGAACAAGAAGAAGACATGTGAAACTTTTTTCTACGCCAAAACTATTAAACTGTTTGAGCTAAAATTTGGAATTAAAATAAACGTAGGAACCTTTTCAGTGGGTGAAATCATGAGATCTAGTTAGATGCAATAAAAAAAAATGGAAATTCTAAAAATACATTAATATCGCTGATCAAAACAATAATAACGCGTTGTACGTTAATGTTAACATTATCTTTAGCGTAATTTTTATCAATTGTTAAAATGGTAAATTGTTAAACGGTCGGTTTATCATAATCATCATCATCATCATATCAGCCATTGGACGTCCACTGCTGTAAATAGGCCTCCCCTATAGATTTCTATCCAGTCCGGTTGTAAGCGGCCTGCATCCAGCGTGTTGCTGCCGTCCTTATCAGATCGTCTGTCCACCTTGTGAGTAGACGTTCTACGCTACGCTTGACGGTCCGTGATCTCCATTTGAGAACTGTACATCTTCACGCAGAACGGCCTAAATAAGAGTCTAAGTGCAAGGAAAAAGGAGTCCACTTCACATTACATTACATTAGCCACTCTACTCTTGAAGTTGAATTGAAGACTTCTTTCTGTAAAGTCTTTCCTGAAAACTCATTTCTCAAGCTTATTCTGAATGCAAACTGCCATAGTACTACATCTCTTTTATAATAACCATGGGAGTAATAAACACCTATATGGACCGCGTAAGGAAATCATAGTCCCTTTACTATCTGCAGGGATTCTTGGCGTGTTACTGAGGTATAAATCAGGATTAACTAGCCTTACATAAAGTTTTACAAACAGGTGTAGTAAAATCTCTTAACTGTTTGACACAATCTTATGGAAAATTTACTAAATCGATGTTTTGTATTCCCCTATTTCCTCCGAATATAGTAAACCTATTTGATATATTTATATCCTGAATTTTTAAAGTTGAAGTAAAGTATATCCCTATCATTGTATTTTTGTTTATAAACTCTAAATTTTTTTGTAGTGAACGTTCAATCATGCGAGTTAAACTGTGATTATTGGAAGTTCACTATGAAAATTCCAAGGGTTTATATGAAAAATTAAAATGACAGGGACATAGGTTACTTCACTATAAAAATATCAAGCTATAAATTTATAGAATGGGTCAATAATATTCGGAGGAAACACGGAAATTCAAAACATCCATTTGATAAATTTTTCATAGGATTGTGTCAAATTCCTAGAAGGCCATGTACGCCCATGTACTTAAAGATTAGTTATTATTACATTCTACATTAGCTCATGCCCCACCTACATTTTGTTAAGCTATATTTGAACCAACTGGCAAAACGTTTTAGGTCAAAACCTATAGGTATGTGTAGATCAGCGCCATCTAGATTTTAAATCCAATATTTGGCAGTAGTAATGGCACTGATGACATATTTTCATTGTGATTTTAAAGTGAATGACAATACTTAATAGGACCAACCAATTGAAGCCAGTCGTCGATGAAAAATCATAAACCAACTGTCGTCTAAATTCGATTCAATTTTTATAAACACCAAATTATTCCGTACAATTTAAATAAGTACGACAAGATAACTGCCTAATCGGTTTACCAAACAACACTTAGGAAGTAGAATTTGAAAGTCTAATGAAAGATCAAAAACGCTTGGAATGTATTTGAATAAATAATAGGTAATGTACCTATGTCAGGACATTGAATTTGTTATATATTTTTATCAGGAAAAGTGTCTTTATTGAATAAAGTCTAAACAATGCAATAGATACCTACTTTCTATGTGCCTTAACAACCACTATCAGATAGCAGCTGTGCTCTATAATAGTAGATTGTTACACGAGGGACTAAAGAGACCCATTGTATAAAAAAAATACTACTAATAAGTTTAAATAACTGTATAATAAATAATTTTTAATGTTAATATTAGTCATAATATTCTGTTGACATAAATAGTTAGTAAGATGTAATGGAGAAGCCATGGCTCCCGCGACCTCAGAGTAAGGATACCAAAGAGAACCAGTCGTGCAAAAATCTGTTCCAAACCGCGAGTCTGGTACCGCCACAATATAGTCTGGTACTATGTGGTTAGTTGCATGGCAAGAGAAAATAGAATTATGCTGGTGCAAATGAAATGTCAGCTATAGATAAAACGAAAAGTTTTTCGAAGTACTCAGAGTAAGGATACCAAAGAGAACCAGTCGTGCAAAAATCTGTTCCAGGCTCGAGTCTGGTACCGCCACAATAAATTACCAGACTATGTGGTTAGTTGCATGGCAACCGTAGGCCAACCGCGTGATGCCAGTGTTAGGTAAAAAGCTAACCGAATAACAACAGATACGTGCGTGAAAGCGATAGCTTTTCATAATTTAGGCATGTATTTACAATAATTTTAGGAATTTATGTATCTGCATTGCGTGTTTCTATTTTATTTTAATTTTTTAAACACAATAAAATGGACAACAGCGCTTTGTTCGAATGGAAAACTATGAAGTCGATTATGTTTTAAATATTTTTGCATAATATTATCCGACCATAAATATATATTTTTTTACATAAATTAAGGTTTGGCATTAATTACCTAGTGGATTGAAAACATTTTAAACATTGAATTAAATATTTGTTTCTTTTATCTCAATAACGCACTGTGCATTATAATATTATACTTTTTGTTTCTAATTGGTTTACATTGCATAGTCCTCGTTAATTTTACAATTTATGTTAACATTTTAATATTTTTGTGACTTTCGACTATTTATTAAGAGTATAAAAGTAATCATATCACGTAACAATTTAGAATAATATCGTCTAAGACCCTTTCTACGTGCTAGAATCAGGCCCACGAACCTGTACTCACTATTAAACCAAGATTCTATCATGTAACTTAATTATCTTTTCAAACATAAATACATTTTAATTTAAAAACTTTTTGACCCTTTTAAATTTTATTTCTTGTAATATATATTTATAAAAGTTAAAAAGTATAAGTGTGATTAATTTATTTAAAAAATATAAATATTTAAATCACTAAATATTTTAGTGCATATAAGTCTACTCCAATGCTCCTATGTTCGCCCTCGTCGCTTAGTGTCAAATGTAACATTGAACTTCATAGGGTAAAAAATCGTTCAATCCAAATTAGGCTTTAAAACAATCAGGTAAATAGAGTTTAAATTCAAATAATAGAAATTCAGTAGATGTCAAAGCGCGTAATTGTCAGTGATGGACACCTTTTTGTGAAGCTTGTTCAGGGATTGTGTGTCTGTAGAAGGAAGCGATTCAACGTCATTGCTCCCGACACACAGTTTCTAACTAGTTCGGGATACATTTATGTGGATGTAACATTTTTATGTCAATAAAGATTTATTTATTTTTATTTTATTTTTGTATACGAGGTAGTTTTACTCCTAAGCTTTAGCAAGGAAATAAATAAACCAAGTTGTAATAGGTTTTAGCGCCGTGTGTACACTATAATTTTCACTATCATTGTGAGAAAATAAAACCATCAATTTCATCAAATCATTTTTGCTAATATCATCTATACGTGCGACACCAAAAAATCATAATCTCGTTGGTAACAGACAAAAATAAAAAGAAAATTACTTTATCCCTTAGAGCTTGTAAAAAAGTAACATTAGCGTCGCGCAGGTACGCAAAAATGACGGACTTTTGTGCGAAAAGAAAAGAAAGAAAAAAAATCTTTATATCTTTCACCTAAAAAAACTTAATCATAGATATTATAGTTTGTATCCATTACCACCCCTACCCCATTTCCACCCCTACTCATCCAATCATTCCCCTATCCATCCAAAGGCTGGTTGCCTGGAAGAGATCACTTAAAGCGATAAGGCCGCCCATTGTCGACCAATTATTTTATTTTTAAGTTTAATCTATATAAAGTTTGGTCTCAATAAAGAGTATTGTATTGTATTGTATAATCATTAAACTCGTAGTCATACATATTTAAAATTTACATCCTTTTATGAACTGATTGGATGTAAAGGTATTAAACTACATCATATTTTCGATGATATATTTACATCATATAGTCGACAGCCTCGTTGGTTCAGATGGTAGTACTCTGCTTTCTGTGCCGCAGGTCCCGGGTTCGATCCCCGGCCAGGTCAAACATTTGTGTGCATGAACATGTCTGTTTGATCTATATCTGGGTGTTATAAGCTTATATAAGTATGTATATCAGTCATCTAGTTACCATAGTACAGGCTTCTAGCCTAGTTTGGGACTAGATGACCGTGTGTGGAAGTTGTCCCATATTTATTTTATTTATATTTATTTATTTTCTCGAGGGATGTAGAAAGAAAGGGTACAAGCCCATTGTAGCATTGTAGAACATTTACTTCGGACGGCAATTAAATTTTAACAACCGCGTGGGACAATAGGTTCTCCGTTTATAACACTACAAAACAATTACAGCCTTGTACTTGTAGTCTGAAAAGGGTCTATTAATTAATAACGAGATGCCTGGTACACTCTCCTTGAAATTCTCAACTATGTAGTTGTTTTCTTCAGACGTAATAAATATACAGACATTTTAAAGAATATTTAAAAAAAAAATTTTTTAATTATCTAAATAATAAACAGCGTAGAGGGCGCAAGCTCGACTGCCAATCAAGAGGTCCCGGGTTCGATCCCCAGGTCAGGCAGTGTTAAATATTGGATTTTTTCCATTAGGAATTATCTCAATAATTGCCTGGAGTCTGGAACTGTGCCCGGTAGATGGCAATAGGCTCGCCCCCTATTACATGGGACCAATAACATACTGGCAAAATGTGGGTGTATCTACTGTGGGACTGAGTCCTTGGTACACCTCTGCCTACCCCTTCGGGAAAAAGGCGTGAATGTATGTATGTTAATATTGCTAAATAATGCGTGGGGAGTATTGGCAAAGCTCCCCCTTATGGGGAAGGACTGTGACCAGCAGTATACTCCCTACGTCTGAGATGATGATGTTGTTTTTTTTTGTTGTTTCAATCATTGTCTTTTTTCTGCACATCGCTAAAGGAAACGGACTCGGAATCCAAGGAAGCTAGGCCCACAAAACCTTACTCTGTTTATGCTTTATTGCCTGGTAGATAATGTTATTCGCAATGACATTTCCCTCTTATTATCGCCGATTAATTTATAATTAGATTTGAATAAGTGAGGTTACGCACTAAGTATTTTTAATGTCGACGAGTGTTCCAATTTTGGTAGAATATTTGATTAATTTATTATAATTAATGGTGTACGAAATATTCAAGCTTTAAAGCGGGGACTGGCGCCGGCACTAACCTCGTGGAGGATTCGGCGAACCAGAAGATGGTTCGCCGAATCCTTGGGCCCAAGGGTCGCTGGTTCTAGGATATTGTCTGAAACACTATTGACTGGTTTTGGTTGTTGATTAGCATTTTGTTAATTTTTTGATAACTTTGTTATATTATATTAATTTATGAGGCGTGAGTTTATTCACGGAGAGGAAGTTTTATGTGATGTATATTTTTTGTTTCTTGCGGCGTATGAGTCGTCCCGCGGTGTAAAGAAAATGAGCGTAAAACTTTAAATTGTAATGATTGTGCTTTTTGACCATGAAAATAAATAATAAATATCTATAAATACTAAATATCTAAAAGTATGCAACAATTGGCGATGCTAAAATATTATTTTGTTCATTTAAAAATATTTTTATTAGGCCTAACAAATAAAACCAAAATTATAATGTAAGGTCGACGTGGCCCTAAAACTAACAACTCCTTTATGTAACATCTTCTCCAGTTCCAGGATAACTGTTAGAAAATGCTGTTCTAGCAGTAGGCCTACAGCATCACACCTTGGACGAATTCATCCAAAGCATCACCCTGCCCCGGTAGCACAGTGACCATGGAAAACGAAGCCCCCGGGGGTTAGAACGTGACAGCAGATATGTAATTTTCGGGCGCGAAAGAGACAAAAACGAAGAAAATGAGTTATCCCCATGCTAGGCGGGATGGAGATAACTATTTTCCCCGTATTTTTCTCTTTCACGCTGACCAATGCATATCTGCTGTCTCGTTCTAACCCACTGAGAATACACCCATATTCAAGTCTGACTTGTCCCAAATGTGCTCGTACCTTTGTTAATAAGATAGGATACGCGAGTCATTACAGAGCGCACCAGAGGGTGGAGAATTTACACCCTAATAACAGCAGTCTAAGTTAAATATGCCTGTCCAGTTTTCACAGTCGCCGAGGCCGAAATCGGTCAGGATGACATCATCATATTCAAGAACAATACTTATGTAAGGTACTGTGCTAAGTCATGAATTTTTCAACGCGCTCGTCACGGCAGGCAATTGTTTCCAATTATTGGATTTATGTGTTCGGGCCAACATCAATATTGTTCTTGAATGCGGTTATTATAGTTTTCCTTGGTCTATTTGCTAGCAAAACTACATTAAGATAGTCCTAGAGTTGTGCTAAATTACAAAACAAATAATAATTGTACAAGAATTCTGGAAAAAATTTAACAAGATTTTTGTCCAGAATTTCTCTACAATTCCAAGTGAAAGACTGAAAATAAAAGCCAAGTCCATTAATAAAATTAAAATACCGAACGAAGGTCCATTGAATATTGTAAATTATTCATCGAAACTTTGGATAAAGGCTTCACTATACTGAAAAGCAGCAATTAGCAAATTAATTTGGAAATTCAAATAATATAAAATATCTAATTTTATAACTTCATAAACACTCAATATTACTTACCAATATTAAAGTTATAGGTATTTATATATTGAAAAATACTATTTATAAGTCAAACAAACCCCACTCTGAATTGTACCCGGTGCATGACGCACGCCCTTTTCCCGAAGGGGTATGCAATGGTGTACTCAGAACTCAGTCAAATGTTAGGTACGCCCACTTCTTTAATAACGGGTTAAAGCCAGGTATTGTTGGTGATGAATTATGGTCACCTATAAAAGAGACAAAAACTACGTCAACACTTAACCATTTAGCTATTTACCTTTGTAAGCATATAACCACTTAGGTATTATGCTTTTTAGGCATCCTTTTTAGGCAAAATGCTTCTTAGTAAATTTTGCATTTCAGGCATACTACTTTATCGCCATCCTTCGTTTAGGGCGAATAGCTTTTAAGACAAATCTATAGTTTAGGTATAAGCTTTCATGGGCATCTTGCGTTTAAGGTAACTCGATCATAAGCGCAATAATCTTTAAGTTTATTTTCAGCTGGCCACGGTAAGTTTCCCAACTGAGGATTGTGATAGACGGCATGACGACAAAAAGATTTATGGGTTCCTAAATTTAGAGAAACAAAACTTTCTATCCCACTTTACACTGCCCGTAAATTGCTTGGCGATAATAGGATAAAATAATTTAATGCGGAAATTTTATAAGCAGAAAAGTATTTTTAATCCTCCCTTTTAAAACGATTTATGTAAGGTTTTACCTACTTTATACGGATAGGATAGCGTAATAGGGTTTAATGACTGAGGATAATATCGGGGCTTTACAAGGGTTGAAATAAGGAAGGGGTATTTATTTTTTGTAACCGTTTTAGGTGCCATTGCGGTTAAATTAACGCAGATCAACAATAAATTGTTGCGGAAATTGCAGAATTTCTTTTCTTACTTTGCAAAATACGGTAGGTAAAATATTAAACATTTGTTTATTAAGCTCGCTTATAATCAAGTTACCTTAAACGCGAAACGCCCATGCTTAAATTATATTGCTTTTTTGGTGTAGTGGTTGCAGATGCAAGCTGCTGAGCTTGAAGTCCTGCGTTCGATTCCTAGGTCAGACAAAACGTGTTATTTGGATTTTTCCATTAGAAATTATCTCAATGACAGCCTGGAGTCTGGAACTGTGTCCGGTACATGGTAATAGGCTGGAGCCTATTCGTACGTACCGAGTCTTCTTCCGTACTGGGTCCGGGGTTCGGTTCTACCGGGTAGAATCATACGTAGCTCTGGAGAGATTCATCTAATCATAATTTACATGGGATCAATAACATACTGGTGAAAAGTTGGTGTACCTAGTGGTTCCTGGGTACACCTTTTTCCAGAAAGACTTATCCTTTCGTGATGGTATGATATATTATTATCATTTTTATCAACGCGAATAAATTCGACCGTATCCACAACATCTCATACCCAAGAAAGATCATTATGTTCTTATATTGATAATTCCACGCGAGTCAATGTTATAATATTATTATTTCTCGAATGTAAACGATTTTTGATTTGTTTTTGATGACGTACAGGGAAATATCAAAAAATAAATAAGAAAATTAATGTGTTATCAAAAAAGAGACAGGAAGCGTGATATAGCGAATAACCCCGCGCCGAAGGTTTCCAAGACGCGAGGCGTTGATAAATTGGACGTATTTAAGAGAAAATGTTCCAACCCACAAAATTAAAGGACAATATATGAAATTAAAAACATAAGTTGAATGGCATGCGGAGCAAAATTGTACCAAAATTAATTACATGTAATTGCAATGGGCCTTTGAACCTGCCCCGAAAAAAATCTCTAAAACTATTTGACCACATCATCTTCCATGGTTGCCTGGAAGAGATCAATTTTAGTGATAAGGTCACCAATTGTTACATAATTTCTAGATTTAATTTAAGATTTTTGTTTTTCTCACAAATTTATGAATATGGTAATTATATTATGTGACACCCTGGTTCACAATATTGCAGTTTTCTTACGGATCACTAATTTATTTCAAAATCTCATATAGCCTATGTCACTCACACTGATTTAAGCTATCCCTAAGTGAAAGAATTTCTAAAATCGGTCCAGTAGTTTCGAAGCCTATTCGTTACAAAAAAAAACAAAGTTTGTCTCTTTATAATATTGGTATAGATGGTATAGATAAGAATTTATATTTTGTATAGTATTTTTAAGTATATATAAGTAGCTATATTATCTATGTAAATATTGCACACCACCGTCGTTAAATGTTTACTGTTCTTTGGATCCCCAGGTTGTCTGTAAGAAATTGCTTTACGCGATAAGACCGCCGATTGTTTACCGTGTCTTTTTTTAAATTGTTTCTTTTTTTGGTAAGCTATAAAGTATATTCTATTCTACTCCATTCTGAAAGCCTAGTGTGAACTCGAATTGTGTAATCCACAGCATATAAACCACAGAATAAACCAGCAACAGTATCACGAATAACGAGCAGTAAAGATAAATGTAAATACATTGTTACTTTTATTAGTCTTTGTCATTCTATCACACAATTTCTTACGGCCTCAAGTAAGTAACCTGCCATCACTATGTACTTGTTGTAAGGGCTGGGGTACACTAATACCTGTGAAATGGCACATCGTGCATGCTATATACCGGCATATAGAAGTTCCATGACGTTAGGTATGCCAGTTAGCACACACAGAGTAAGTGGCACGTGCATGAAACTGTTATAATGTGTGTGCCAGTCTTAGTCCTAGAAAGATAGATATTTATTTATACAGTCATTTGTATTGTGGCCCTTATATACATAACATAACATACATTCACGCCTTTTTCCCGAAGGGGTAGGCAGAGGTGTACCCAGGACTCAGTCCCATAGTAGATACACCCACATTTCACCAGTATGTTATTGGTCCCATGTAATAGGTGGCGAGCCTTATATTGCCATCTACCGGGCACAGTTCCAGACTCCAAGCAGTCATTGAGATAATTCCTAATGGAAACATCCAATATTTAACACTATGCCTGACCTGGGGATCGAACCCGAGATCTCTTGATTGGCAGTCGAGCATGCGCCCACTACACCACCGAGGCAGCCTTATATACAATTGGACTATTATTGTTAAAATTCAGAAAATCATAATATAAGAAGGTATTTATCGGATTTATGGAATTTGACAGCCTCTTTGGCTCAGATGGTAGTAACTCTGCTTTCAGTGCCGCTGGCCCCGGTATGAATCCCGGCTAGGTCAAACATTTGTGTGCATAAACATGTGTGTCTGATCTGTGTCTGGGTGTTATAAGCTTATATAAGTATGTATATCAGTCATCTAGTTACCATAGTACAGGCTTCTAGCCTAGTTTGGGACTAGATGACCGTGTTGGGGAAGTTATCCCAATGATTATTAATTCTCAAGGAAATACTTTAAATTTTAAATGCCTATTGGCAGTAATAAAACGTATTTTTTGTAGTATAACTTGATAAATGCGATTTTATAATAAGGTGTTACTTAAAATAAAACATTAATGATGAAATTAGGTATATATCTTCTATCATCGTCATTGAGTTCCTCTGAGTTTGTATTGGAAATCATGTCGGCTCAACCACCTTAAGAAGGTATTAGTACTGTTACTGAAGTATATAACCAGAATTTGAAAACATTCATGGTAAATCATAACCATCACAATTTATTCAAACTCAAACTCAAACAGATTTATTCAAATAGGTCATAATCTGACACTTTTGCACGTCAATGAAGATAAACAGTACTGAGTCTACCATGCGTTCGGAAAGATACCTCTACAAGAAGAACGCACAAGAAACTTGTAGGGCTTAATTTTTTCAACAGATAGTTTTACAATATTTGGTTTGGTTACATTCGTTTACTTTGAAGGTACCGCGAGGCGGCTATTCAGAAGTTTCCAGGCATCTTATAATTATTAAATATTACATACTCTGAGCTTTTATATAACTTTTAAATAAATATTTTTAAAAGCAAAAATGTGACAATAGGCAGACTAGTCAGTAGGTATACCTAATAACACGAAAATAATTATTTTTAAAAGCAATTGATAACACAGTCACGCTGCCTCAATCTGCCTTCTGATTTCACTTTGTCAGTGTACCAACTATCGCATCTTGGGCAAAGCCGTTTTCAGCACTTGTGCACATATTGGCAGTCCCAATTTCCCAAATTTAAAGTGTGTTGAACAAGTTATGTCCCAATTTACTTTTTAAAAGTAAATTTATGTATGATCTAACTGAAAATTTATTCGATTGCAATAATTATACCCGTACCATTTTATAGAGAAACTTCGTTCTTTCCATTTCTATTTGTGAAGCAGCTACATTTAGTCGAATGTAAAGTAAGATACTTCAATTTCAAGAAGAAAGTAACGCTGTTTTTCATTTGCTAGTTTTAATCTGGGCGCAGACGCCGGGAACGCTCCGAGAAATCTAATTTGCTTTCGACATCCCGCAGTCAACGAGATTAGACGAGCACAGTGTAATGGACCGCTGAGAAGAACAGCAATAAGACAAATTAATTCGTTTAATTAATAAAATCACCGGTTGTTTTACGGTGAGCTGTTTATTTAAAGATTTTTTTATAATATTGCTTGTCAATAAAATTATCGATTCAGTCTGACACGACGACATTCAGATTATTCACGGAACAGATTTTTTGGATTCGGGGTTCTGTGCAGTTGCTGTAAAGCCTCTTTATATTGATCATAGCTTTAAAATCCATTTTTTTTTGCAATTCAATAAAATCTAAATTATGTATTTCATCATTCGCAACTTAGTAAGGTGTATGTAGATTTTATAATATTAGGCTATAGAATTATTTACAGAAAAAATCTCTGAGTCTCCCCTCCTGACAAATTAGTTGATAGGTACTTTATCTAAAGGTATAAGTTTTTAATTTATTCTGCAGTGTAAGGTAGAAAATTAATGAATTTTTCAACATCCTCAGATGAATTAGGCAAAACAAGATGAGCCCCTTTCAAACAAGATGGTGACTTTCTCGTGAAACCAATTTCGGAACGGGGTCTAAAATAATAAGCATATGACAAGAAAATATTTATTTATAAGGACGATTATGTAAAATTCTCAATCGGTCAAATGACTGAAAAACCGTCAAAACCGCGATTGGTCAAAATAGCGATTGTTCCATGGCGCAAATGGTCAAATTTACATATTTGGTAATACACGTACATGCATATTGTACCGGTCGTCTTTGGATAATGCGCCGCGTGACCAAAATGCTCATTTTATCTGGCTCAATACTACGAGGCAATGCCTTTTAGCTTCTTGTTAGCATCTTGAGTACGCTGCCATCAGAGTGATTCGAAATACAAATCAGATTTTCTATATTATGCTGGCATGTCAAGCTGTAGATTTTTAGGTGCTATGTAAGTATATTAGTGTACCTAATTTAAGTAATTAGTTCAAGTATTAAGTAGATACCCTATCACTTATCTTCTTTTCACCCAACCTGTAAAACAAACCTAGGACTTAATTCACCAGTTATAAGAATTTGCAGAGAATATAATTTAATTACGAAGTACTCCCCTGATATCGATTTAAAAATAGTATAATCGCAGTTTACTCTACATCTCATCATAATTTGTAATATATCTTATATAATATCTTCTTTTTTAACTTTTTCCCAACTTGTACAAGTTATATTCTGTTTTAAATAATTATAAGAATTCTTTTTTATTTTATAAGACGTCAATCATACGCGCGAATGTTGTGGCTACCTATAATTGGATAAGCATCTTGAATTTTTTTAATTATGTAACTATTTTGGTATATGTGATAGTTAATAAATAAATAAATAGATCGCAAGTAGGCTTTTAAATTGTCCTTTTTTGACAACGTATCTGATTTTCATCAACATGCAAAGCTTTTTTGAGTTGTGGCTACATAAAATGTGGTTCGACTGACATAGCGCGTGTAATAAATCATATAGGGGCACATGATAGGCTAACATTGTCTATAAATTTATCTGTGATAGTATTATGTTTCTGTTCGAATATAATCAACTTTATAGAAATAACTGCCTCGGTGGCGTAGTAGGCGCAAGCTCGACTGTCGATCATGACGTTTCGGGTTCGATCTCCAAAGCTTTATTGTATTTATACAGTATGGAGACTGGAACTGTTCCTGGTACATGGCAATAGGCTCGCCCCCTACAACATGGGACGAATAACATACTGCTGATATGTGGGTGTACCTACTATGGGACTGAGTCCTGGGTCCCCCCTGCCCCTTCGGCTGTGGACGTCTTACGTAAATCTACGTTAGAGACCTGCCCCATATATTTCAATCTAATTCGGTTGAAAGAGGCTTGAACAAAGTAAACTCGTGACGAAAAATGTATATGTAAATTCGTCACAATCCTTTTTTTTTATTTTAACGTGTACATGTAACTTTATTAGATCTGTCCACCTTGTGGGTAGACGTCCTCTACGCTTGCCAATCCATTGTCTCCATTCTACGTTTCTATTTATTCTTTATGCTCTAAGGTCACCTGTTTGTACTTGTAACTAACTTTACTAATAATACCTATAAGCAGTAAGTAGGTACAAGCGATATGATGTTTCAAAGTCTTAACCGACGGATAATGCAAGTTATCCTTAGTCTTTAAGTTATTCATGGAGCGAAGCTTTCAGAGGTCTCGGCGGGCGTGTAACTGAAAATTATTAATGAGATACATATTTACATTATATTGTTCTAAGAAACTAAGGTCGCTATGGTATTATGAAATACTAGCTGTGCCCTGCAGTTTCACCCGCGTAGTATTCGTTCCCGAGGGAATATCGGGATAAAAAGTACCCTATGTGTTATTCCGGGGTTTAAACTATCTACATACCGAATTTCAGCCCAAACGGCTCAGTAGTTTTGACGTGAAAGAGTAACAAATATCCATTCATCTTTCCATTCATCCTCACAAGCTTTCGCATTTATATATATTACTAGCTGTGACCCGCGTTTTCACCCGCGTAGTATTCGTTCCCGAGGGAATATCGGGATAAAAAGTACCCTATGTGTTATTCCGGGGTTTAAACTATCTACATACCGAATTTCAGCCCAAACGGCTCAGTAGTTTTGACGTGAAAGAGTAACAAATATCCATTCATCCTCACAAGCTTTCGCATTTATATATATTACTAGCTGTGACCCGCGTTTTCACCCGCGTAGTATTCGTTCCCGAGGGAATATCGGGATAAAAAGTACCCTATGTGTTATTCCGGGGTTTAAACTATCTACATACCGAATTTCAGCCCAAACGGCTCAGTAGTTTTGACGTGAAAGAGTAACAAATATCCATTCATCTTTCCATTCATCCTCACAAGCTTTCGCATTTATATATATTACTAGCTGTGACCCGCGTTTTCACCCGCGTAGTATTCGTTCCCGAGGGAATATCGGGATAAAAAGTACCCTATGTGTTATTCCGGGGTTTAAACTATCTACATACCGAATTTCAGCCCAAACGGCTCAGTAGTTTTGACGTGAAAGAGTAACAAATATCCATTCATCTTTCCATTCATCCTCACAAGCTTTCGCATTTATATATATTAAGGTTAAACGTTTCCCATAGAAAACGAAAATATACAGATATGAAGAAATAGGGAATAATTTTCCACTCCATGTTTGTTGTTGGCTCTGGATCTGGTGATGATTATTTAACAAAATATGTTAAGTTAGTATTAAGCCGGGACTACAGCTACGTGTTAGCGTGTTATATAACAATATTCTGTTAAATAACACCAAAGCCACGCCCACTTTTCATGTTAAGTCGGGTCCGCAGCGGCATGTTTTTGTGTTATCTAACACAATAACATGAAAAGTGGGCGTGGCTTTGGGTGTTATTTAACAAAATATTGTTATATAACACGCTAACACGTAGCTGTAGTCCTATGCAAAATAATTAATCAACGTACTAAAACAGTTTTTTTAGGTTTCCATACCTCAAAAGGAGAAAAAGAACCCTTATATGGTCACTATTTTGTCTGTCTCTCTGTGTGTCGGTCCGTCTGTCAAGACATTTTTTCATCGGAACGCGATGGTATCAAGTTGAAATTAATATAAAATACTCGGATTTGCAGTCCCGTGTGGCTGTAAAAAAATCATACTCATAAGTTAACGCAATCAAAAGTTATGGGCATTTTACTGCATATTTCCATACTTTGCGCATATGAAATAAATTTTGTCGTTCAGTCTTACGTTACCGTGGCTCATGAATGCGAGGCATTACGAGGTTTACGAGCTGTAGGTCAAGGATTGAATCTCAGTATATGAACACTTTTTGGATTTTATTTTATACATAAAGGTTTTTTGAAACGATTTTATTTGTAGAAAAATCCATAATTATATTTAAAAAAACGGGATTTTTAACATGTTTGCTGTAGTTTTCAACAAGATGATGCAGTATGTTTATCGAAGGCGATAGAGTTTTCTTCAGGTATCTAGGCTAGATGTGGAACCCTACACTACTCATACAAACGTATGCCTAAACAATTTATTTTTTAAATAATAACTTGTTCCATCTGCATTTAGAACAGCTTACATAATTTGATCAAACCGTCTTTACAAAGATCACGACAATATACGTTTAAAATATGTCTCGTATATTATGAGAGAGTACATTTATTGAAAGGGACCAAGCACCTAGATTTTTTTTTTATGATATTGAGTGACAAGACGAGCTAATTAGGTGCCTGATGGTAAGCATCATGATTGCCCGTATCAGACACAGTGCTACCCAGTGTTTTAAAATTAAAAATTCTGCGCGGCACTGCACTGCGCCTGTCACCCTGAGATATGAGTTGTCGAATCTCATCATGCCCAGTAATTTCGCTGGTAACATTGCCCTTCATACCGGAACACAATAATGTTTGCACATTACTGTTTGGCGGATGAATAACTGGCAAAGGTGTGATACTTCCCCAGGCGGCCCCCTGCAAAAGAGCCCTAGCACTACAATAAGAATACCCAATACCTAAAATTACAGGACACCAGAGGAAAATAAAATGTTTTATAAACTACGCCTGTGTGTGTGACCCAAATACTACCAACTACACACTACACGTATTATTTATGACCCCTGGCGCGAATTTCATTTTAAAATCCAGTAGAAACTTTTACCAGTATGGTGACACATCTATGTGGAAAAACTGCGCTCCACTAGTCCCTGTAAAGAGTCATACAGTGAGGCTTCAATGTGAAAAATCGAGCAGCTTGTGGTGACGCGCTCGGCTGGACTTGTAAAGCCCTGCCTGCTTTTTTACTAGAAACTCTATGGCTTTTCAATGCACGACCAAAATTGAACCGAATTAATTTTGCGAAATATTCTTCTACTTTGATCTTGGAACAATTTTTTAGATAGTGACATAAAAGTGTTAGAATCTGTAGTCATTAATCTCACGCCTTTCACATCGAAGATTAAGATTATCTTCGTCTCTGATGGAGATTAAACCGCTCGTTTGATGTTTTCAGTTTTAAGGTAAAAGTTCACCCAACTTACCAGACCTTCAGACCCATTTAAAGCTTTCCAATTTATACATATATCTTAAAAGCGAATAAAACTAAAATCTTCACCTTTCATGACCTAGCTCTAAGTCCATAAGTAGCTTTTACCGTCACAAATAAAAAGCCCTCAAGATGTCCCTAAGTCGCTATAAGTGAACGTTTTTTATTACCTACATAGATTTTTACGGGAGGCATTTTCTAGGAGACCGCGGGCCTATAAAAAGGCACTCAAAGGCACAAAAAACAAAGAGTTCCGCCTCGTTTGTAAGATCATAACTAATATTTGTTATGGCTAGCCGTTGTCCATTATATGAATTGAGTTACATAGCACACAAGGACAAGATCCTGTAGAGGAAACTGATTTTAATATTAGGTGAAGGCATTTGGATAATCATCTTGTCATGAGAGTGGAAACTGGTGTTATTCAAAACCTTTATGTTATAATTATTATAATGTCAACCAATACATAGAGTTCAAATATGCCAACACGTGGCGTTTCAAACAAAAAAATAAATAATAGCGCTGCCTATAAAGCCGTTATCATTTTATGTTCAAAAATCAAGATTAGTTTTTAAGGACTGTTTAATAATTATCAATTAAACAATTCTTATTTAAATTAATCTATAATGATAATAAAACATTGTGTTGATTTGACCGCTATTAAGTATAAATGTATCACATCAAATATTGTTAGACAATTAGAAGAAGAATTAAACATTACACGTTTTTTGTGCGTTCTTCCGTAGTATTTGTCCGGACGGCACGGTAGAACGGATTCAAATTCAAATCAAATCAAATTCATATTGGATTCATTCATCATAATTATCATCATCATCGTCTCAGCCGTTGGTAATCCACTACTGAACATAGGCCTCCCCCATAAAAAGTGGTTTTGCCAATACTTGACACGCTTGGCAGGCGTGTTATCAAGACGGATAGAGGAGGACGAGCAGCAGCGTCTTCTGGATCTGTTAACCCTTAGCCGTTTCTTACGGCAACTACAGGTAGAGAGGGTGAAGCACTATTATAAAGCCGGTAACACGGACAATGGATTGGATTCATTACTTATTAGCTTTACAATCAACTACAAATTTACTTATTACTTATACAATCTGCAAAAGTTTCTTCTTAGGATCAATATGTAAAAAAATGATTGAGTTAAAATATATATAGGTATAATAAAAAATAACTATGTTTTTCGGAGGCTGAATTCTCGTTATGAGGCGACAAAAGAACCAATCGGAAATAATAGTCGTAAGTCGAACCGCAAAGTTATTACTTTATATTTTATTTTTTCTACTTCTTAGTGTGCCGTACCTCAAAATGAAGGACCCCTTATAGCATCACTTCGTTGTCCGTCTGTCCGTCTATCAAGACCCTTTTTCTCTAAAACGCGTAGGGGTATCAAGTTGAAACCCATATCAACTAATCAGATCCACGGTCTCTTGCTGCTGTAAAAAAATCAAACTTGTAAGTCAAAGAAATCAAAAAATACGGCCATTTAACCTCACATTCCCATACCTTGCGCAACGGACTAAAAACTTTTAGGGTACTTCCCGTTGGCCAAGCATCATGAAAGTTGGCAAGAAGCCAGATCTTATTTATTTATTTATAATCAGATGCTTGCCACACTTACACAAACTCCAACACGAGGAGCAAGCCAAAAACAACAGCTCGTAACTACTTATTATGTACCTACTACATATTTATAATAATCATCATGGTAATATAAACTTACGAAACATATAACATTAACTTAAAAATAAAATACACACATTCAGAAAGCTTTTAAATTTGATGTGAAATATGTCCACTTCAGATTGTTGTGCGATCAGAGCGTTGAGTAGACGCAAGGCCTGTGCAGTGGTAGCATATTGTGCGGTTTATGTTAGTGTGGACGGTGTCATGAACATACGGAACGCACACAGCCGCTGCTGCCGCACCGGCGTAAACAATGCGCACCGAGCCAAAGCACTCGGTTTATCTATTTTGCCATTGAGTAGCAGGTAATAATGAGATAAGAGCGCACACTTTCGCCTCTAGTACCATTCCGGCAACGAACAGAGATAGATATAAATATGGGTAATATCCGTAAAGATTTTTGTATAAGAAGCGAGCAAATTTACGCTGCACTCTTTCCAACATAATTTTGTACTTATACTCATGCGGGTCCCAAATCGCTGAATTATACTCCAATCTACTACATATATCACAAGTAAAGGAAAAAATACCAAATCCGTAAAATTTCACAAACAAAAAGTGTTAACTAACATGTTTGCGATATAGTTAGGTATGAAACCGTACACTAAGAATAATTCACACTACCTGACCTATATCACGAAACAAATAAGTATTTATATTTTTAGAATAGAATAATACTTTATTGCATACCAAAATAAAATAAAAAACAATGTTACAAAACAATTAACAGGTAATACGGTAAACAACCGGCGGTCTTATCGCGTTAATAATAATAATAATAAAATCTTTATTGACCTTTCAAAAGAGACACATTACAATGATGTTTCATGCCATGCAAATGTAAATTAAATCTAACTTATAAGGAAATTGAACTTATTTTAGGTTTTAGTTGATTAATAATAATAGCGAAGATATAAGTATAAATGTTAAATTTATGATTGTACGAGAAAAAAACTCAAAAAAAGGATCTGTAGGTGAACAAAATGTAATGATGGAAGGACTATTGGTGACCGCGCTAGTAATTAAACTGTGATACAGTCACCAAGGCCCCCCGTTTGGATAACAGGATCAATTGTTGTTACAATAGACAATCATTTTTATGATTCTATATTATAATAGTTACATAAATTTTTTTTAATGACCTTGATTCTTACTCATAATAATATAAGAATAGGTAAAATAACTAAAAGATATTTCAGATTTCAATTCTTACAGACAACCTGGGGATGGAAACGGAGAGTTAAAACAATAAATGACGGTGTTGTACAATAGGGAATATCTAGATAATTTGAGATTTAGTATTTTACTCCTATACAATACAATACAAGTATTTAATACAGTGTATTATATATATTATATAAAACAATGTATGTATTAATATTTATTATAATTAATACTTATATAATACTATAAAATACATAAATACTTATTACATAAGTATTTATTCATAATAATATTATAAAATATAATATACATAATAAATATGATGTATAATAAAATAATACATATTATAAAATATATTTTTAACCATTTTTTATGCTAACTGCTCAATTTGGACAAAATTTTTAGCTCAAAATGACGAGAAACACTTTTTTGTTTAATGGAAGCTCATAAAATCGCGCGACCTTAATTTAGTTAATTAATTTCTCTCTCAGAATGAGTTCAGTAATATATCTGAGTATTAACTCGTAAGACTAAATATTAGTTAATTAAATTAATTAGAAAGGCCTAGTTGTGAAGCCTACGTAATTAATTGTATAGCTTATATAATGTTGCTTCTATTCTTGTTTTAGAGTAAGGTTATCTTGATGAAGTTAAAACTAAGTTTGAAATATGACTGCCTCGGTGACGTAGCGGGCCTTGCGCCCGCCTCGACTACCGATCATGAGGTCCCGGGTTCGATCCCCAGGTTAGGCAAAGTTGTAAATATTGGATTTTCCCATTAAAATGATCTCTACTGCCTGGAGAGTCTGGAACTGTGCCCGGTAGATGGCAATAGGCTTACATGGGAGCAATAACATAATGGCGAAATGTGGGTGTATCTACAATGGGACTGAGTCCTGGGTTACACCTCTGACTAGCCCTTCGGGAAAAAGGGGTGATTGTATTGTATGTTACTTTGTATTTTATGTATTTTATTGTATGTTATGTGGAAATATGGCGGCTTAGAATATATAATTGACTAGTTTATTATGAACCTAATATGTGTTTTAATATAACAATATTGAGTTCTTCCTTGAACTAAATGAAGCGAGAACTGTAAAGAAAAAAACGTATTTTCATGTAACTGGTATCGTACGAGGACGAAATATGACATAAACATACATTCACGCCTTTTTCCCGAAGGGGTAGGCAGAGGTGTACCCAGGACTCAGTCCCATAGTAGATACACTCACATTTCGCCAGTATGTTATTGGTCCCATGTAATAGGGGACGAGCCTATTGCCATCTACCGGGCACAGTTCCAGACTCCAGGCAGTTATTGAGATAATTCCTAATGGAAAAATCCAATATTTAACACTGCCTGACCTGGGGATCGAACCCGGGACCTCTTGATTGGCAGTTGAGCATGCGCCCTCAACGCCACCGAGGCAGTCAAATATGTTTAGTTCCGAAATATGTTTAGTTCGTAACTAGTTACGAAGCTCTGGTTACTGATCGGTTAGGGTTGCTGAGAGCAGTAAGAAAAAAATAATCAACGAAATCCCGAACGCAATGGGCCGGTAATTCCCATTGGAAACCATTGCCTGCCGTGACGAACGCAGTTAGAAATTCCTTACTTAGCACAGCGCCTTAAATAAGTATTTTTCTTGAAAACGGGGTTCAATGTACGGGCTCTGTTTTTTTTTTTTTTTTTTTTTTATGATAGTGAGTGACAAGACGAGCTAATCAGGTGCCTGATGGTAAGCATCATGATTGCCCATATCAGATGCAGTGCCACCCAGTGTTTTAAAATTCAAAATTCTGCACGGCACTGCATTGCGCCTGTCACCCTGAGATATGAGTTGTTGAATCTCATCATGCCCCGTAATTTCACTGGTAACATTGCCCTTCATACCGGAACACAGTAATGTTTGCACATTACTGCTTGGCGGATGAATAACTGGCAAAGGCGTGGTACTTCCCCAGGCGGCCTCCTGCAAAAGAGGCCTACCACTACAAAAAGTCTGTTTATCTCACCTTACTACTTTTCGGTATTTAAAAGAAATTTATACTGTTACGTTGTTAAAGATAGCGTTCATAGCACGTGATTAGTTATTTTGCTGTAACTGCATCGAAATGAAAAAAATAATCTTTAACTAGTTGTATCACCCAAGTATGTACCAAGTATGTATTTTAGCCGTGGAGCTACCGGCATTAGAATAGTGCTCCACCCTCTCTACCCGTGGTTGCCGTAAGAGACGGCTAAGGGTTAACAGATCCAGTGGACGGGCAGCAGCGTCTTCTGCAACAAACCATCGAACTGCACTCGACAACCCGCCTGCCAAGCGTGTCGAGTATTGGCCCCCCTTTATGGGGGACGTCTTTGTTAAGTAGTGGATTACCAACGGCTGAGATGATGATGATGATGTATTTTAGTCTTATGATTCTATATATATTTATTAAGAAGTCTCTGTAACACCACCGATCAAATGTTTATTACAGTTCTCTCCTCTCCCTGCACTGTCTGGAAGAGATCGCTCATAGCGATAAGACCGCCCATTGTTACACTAGTTATTATTAATTGTTATTAGTTTTAAGAAGTTCTTATTGTGGTGTACCAATACATGTATCTATTAATATTTATGTATCTATCTGTCTATTTATCTATCTAAAAATACCCTAAGTGTTATTTCAGGGTTTAAGCTACATATTTAATTTTAGTTTAATCTTTAATAGGTCGTCTATAAGTGTTATTTCAGATTCTGAGCTATTTACATATTTAATTTTAGGCCAATCTTTAATAGGCCGTCTATCCACCTTGTGGGTAGACTTCCTACGCTGCACTTGTAGGTCCGTGGTCGATGCACTAATCAAATTATTATATATATATATAATAAATTATCACACAAGGGGCTAAAGAGACCCCTTGTATATGAAGTAGTTGTTACTCCTGAGTTTTAGCGAGGGAGTAAATAGAGAGGTACTCTGAGTTATAATGGGTTTTAACGCCGTGTGTTACACTCTACTTTTGCTACGATTGTGCGAAATAAAATTACAATATTATACATAAAATTATACAAAATTAAGATACACAGATAAGAAAATATAACATAACATAACATAACATACGTTCACGCCTTTTTCCCGAAGGGGTAGGCAGAGATGTACCCAGGACTCAGTCCCATGTAGATACACCCACATTTCGCCAGTATGATATTGGTCCCATGTAATAGGGGGCGAGCCGGGCACAGTTCCAGACTCCAGGCAGTTATTGAGATAATTCCTAATGGAAAAATCCAATATTTAACACTGCCTGACCTGGGGATCGAACCCGGGACCTCTTGATTGGCAGTCGAGCATGCGCCCTCTACGCCACGGAGGCAGTCAAGTATAAGAAAATATAGCGAATAATTTTTCACTGTTGTTTGTGGTTGACTCTGGATCTGGCCTTTATTTCCGCGAAAACATACTAAAGCAAGCCGTATGGGTTTTTTGCTATTTAAAAAAACATTAACATAAACTAAAACTACTTTTTACAATTTTCATAAATACGAAGAAACTGTAAGGATTTCTTTAAAAATATGTTTTCGCGTAAATAAAGGTCAGATCCAAAGCCAACCACAAAAATTATTCCCGAAAATTATTCCCTATTTCTTCATATGTATGTATTTTCATTTTGTATGGGTTACATTTTACCTTAATCAAAACATTTTGACTGATATCGTTCGTAACAGACAAAATTTATAAAGAAATTTACTTTATCCCCTAGGGATTGGAGAGTTATTTTAGTCCCACTCTGGTACGCAACAATGATGGACTTTTTTAACAAGAGAAGTGAAAACAAAATCATATTATATTGAACGTAATATCTAGGTGCCTTAATATAAAGTTTATAACTATTATGAAGTAGAAACTTGAAAACATCCTAACGAACTTTCTGTGAAGTGAATCCATTAAAATTAGAGAATAACACCTGAGACGGTAACTTTGCGACAAGTGACGTCAAACTTTCGTCCGTTTCACTGTAGTTTAGTCATGATAAATTATTCATAGGATATCGTCATTATACATACAGCCGGATAGATAACGCGAGATTAGACTCTATTTAAATAGTTAGAAAGTTAAAATTGGTTTGGGAGTAACACCTCATTCTTTTAAGACCGTAGGTAGCTATGCAATGGTGTGAACCAACCAGGGTTTCAGTAAGGCAGCCGCAAATTGATCGTAAAACTGGGGAGGTTTATGTGTTCACACGGAACAATGTGACAGACCCTAATATTTTGATCAAACCAGAACCTGCCGTTACACGTCGACGGAATATTGAAGTTGGAGTCCTTACGGTGCGTTCGTGTGTTGATTTTTAATGAAGGACGGAAAAGCCTTTTTTCTTTTTTTAGTTACAATAAGCGCGACATTCACGTTCACATTCACCAACAACAAAGAGGACATCTGAGGTTACGTATCCTTTGTTTTCTAATTTATTTGTTAAATACTCGTTAAAAAAGAATCCACACAATGTGCAAAATCTTGGTGACGCCATGTTTTAGAATACTTGGTAGAGTTATTACACGATAGTATTTTTTTTTAATTTATGTTTAAGGTATACTATACATAGAACATAGAATAGATCAAGAACTAAATCACTTACACAGGTTTATTGGGTAACATAATATACATCCGTAGTGCCCAAGACTGTCTATAGCATAATGAAAGCCTTTGTGCAAACTTTTAGCTCTCTAGATCCAAGGGTTGAGGCTAGGCGTTGATGTGTGAGTATATCAGTCCGTCATTTATTTGGGGCTTCAATTTTTATATCTATATATAGAAATTGAAGCCAACTAAATGACTATATTTTCTTAATTCTCTATAGAATAAAGAAAATATAAATAAAAAAAAAAAAAACAGTACACTCATATCTATAATTTACAAAGCGCTCATTTATATCCATAAAACATTACCAATTACATTTATATTGTCAATATTATGCGAAATTTATGCGAAAACTTGTTTACTGATCTCAATAGCGTCAATAATAGCAAATAGCTATTTTATTGCTAACACAGTGACTTAATGGGCTGTAGATTCTGCATGTAATGAGATTGGATTCCAATTTTAGGTTGGGGTTATGTACCTTAAACTTATATTATTATCAAGGACAGTGGTATGGGAAACTGTGGTCACAATAACTTTGACTGACTGGGTGGCTCAGTAAGAGTGGTTACGCACTACGGCGTACGTATGAAGAGTAAATAAATGTGAGTTACTCTTTTATACAGATTTAATGAAAGGGCTCTGCACCGTTTTCACCAGGTCCGTTCTCACCCGGTCCCTTCTCACCCGATTCAAATAAAGTTTTATATATGTACCTATATATATGTTTTTATATATCAATATTTTTTCGCCTTTGCGTTGATTTGAAGTACCGGCGAAAACTAAAGTACTTCTGACTTTTATTCTAATTAAAATTAGTTGCTGACCAATGCAACATTTGCGATGCGCGCATAATATATACAAAAATATATTTCGGCCCAGCAACAGCAGTACAATTAGGAAATTATTGCTATCAAGTGTACATTTTTCATACAAACAATTTACTGCTGTTACTCCGCGATATAGATATTTTTTGAATTCATTTATTTTAGGCAATAGTGCGTATAATTTATACGCACCAGAGGCCCATATTAATAAATAAATACCTTACAGACTAATATACATAAAAATTAAAACATCTAGGTAGGGATAATTTTCTGTCTCGCCTTCCTAAAGCGCCGGAACCCAATTCGTTCAGGCCAAAATACGGGTACCAGGAACATCTTCTTATATTTCACCGGATGCCAGAGCACGTAGGACTTGAAGTTCTGCGTCCTCGTTGACTTCAGCCTCGATAGTGAGATCTGGGAGAATTCTTGTCCTAGGACTCGTCCTTGGCTCTTCTCCTAGATGTAGCGTACTATCTCCTCACCTCGATATCAAGAGTACCAATTCTGTACTCCTTTCAATCGTATAGCGCTATCCTCAACAAAATGCAGATTAACCGTATACAAAACGTTACTTAACCCTCCGCCATACAAACACCGAAGGCAGGGAATAGGGTAAGTAAGCTAACATAACATACGATAGTCCGACGGACTGTGACAACAAATCCGAGTTTCCTATTATCTTGACAAGCCTTAGGCTTGAATAACAACCTTCGAAGATTTAGTGGCGATAGAACTAAAAGCTTCTTGCATACGAAGCTCACAACTTTAAGTAAACAGAGAACTTAGACACGGTTTCGAAGGATTTAGTTTCGATTTAAGCTGCTACGGAAGCAGTGAGAATATTCTAGATGCAATAATTACTCATCGCCAAAAGAAAGTCGTGAAATTAATTTGAAATTATTTTCGCCGCCGTCGTTTTCAATTCGATTTGTTCACAGTATGTTGACTTCTTAGATAGATCTACTATTTTTAGTGATCTAATACGTCAAAAATCACATTATTACAAAAAGTAGTATTCCTGCTGAGATGAAACAGAATGAAAAAGTTCTTGAACCCTCAATTTGGTTGTATATTAATGGGATCAATTTTACAAGAGATACACACTGTATACAAAAATTATGCGCATGTTTAAAAAAAATTGTTAAGGCATACATATGTATGCGTAGTGTGTAGGGTTCCATACCTAGATACCTGAACAAATGCCTTCCGCCTTCTAAAAGAACATACAGCGCCATCTAGTTGCAAACTACAGCAAACATATCACAACTATACCATAATAATTGTTATGCAATGTGTCGAGTTATAAATAACGCCCTGCCGAAAAATATCAAATATCTGCCAACCACACAGTTTGCAAAGAAAATAAAACTATGGCTCCCGGATAGAATTGTTTATTCCGTTAATAATAATATAATATGGGACAACTACCACACACGGTCATCTGGTCCCAAACTAGGCTAGAAGCCTGTACTATGGTAACCAAATGACTGATATACATACTTAAATACGCTTATAACACCCAGACACAGATCAAACAGTCATGTTCATGCACACAAATGTTTGACCTGGCCGGGGATCGAACCCGGGGCCAGCGGCACAGAAAGCAGAGTTACTACCGTCTGCGCCAACGAGGCTGTCAATTAATGAATTCCTAGACTTAAAAAATCCTCGGATATATCGTCCAAAATAAAAATAAAATATTTTATCATAATATAATCTCGACATTGCATTACGTATTATTATTATATAAATTAAATTAATAGAGAACAATGAAATTAAATATAATATAGGGGATTATCATTTTATTGTAATTTAATAATTACATAATACATTCAATAATTAATTATATAAACATGTTTGCATGTCACTATAAATTGACTAAATGTTTTGGACTAAGAATACAACTCTATAACACCTGAAAATTTATGTACAACATTTAAAGCAAATAAAGTTATTTCATTTCATTTCATTCATAAACAAAATCGTTTTAAAAAAAACTATAAGTATAAAATAAAATCTAAAAAGTAAACATACTGAGATTGGAACCTTGTCCTACAGCTCGTGAACCAATGTCTCGCATACTTGTGCCACAATGGCGTTAGAGTTAACGACTAAATTTTTATATGCATTTCATATGCGTAAAGTATGAAAATATGCAGTTAAATGGCTATAACTTTAGATTACGTTAACTAAGTATGATTTTTTACAACCACAAAGGACCGCAGACCTGAGTATTTGATAAAAATTTCAACTTGATACCTCTACGCGTTCCGGTGAAATGTCTTGACAGACGCACAGACAGACAGACAGTCGAACAACAAAGTGATCCTTGAAGGGTTCCTGTTTTCCTTTTGAGGTACGGAACCCTAAAAACAATGGTATTTACCGAGTATATATTCTAAAGTTTTATTTAGAGTCATTATCGCCTATATCTACCTATAGGTCCTTCTTAATGGAACTTTGCTTCATCTCATTGTTCATCAAATACTTGACATAAGAAGAGAAATTACATATAATAACAAAGGGCGTACTGTCCTTTGCATAGATATATATCAAAGTTAATATATCGTGTCAGGCAAATAGCTCGCATTACGCTCCATTAAAAGTAATTGTACAAAATAAAACTCACGCGGCTCGTGGTCGCAGATGTCGGTCGCGGTCGGACCATCCGACTGCGGTTCTCCGGTTGAATATAAATACTGGCACTGCCTACGGTCATAATCAACACGGACAAAAATGAAACTAACATTGCACTTTAGTAAGCCTGCCATCGAAATACCTTAGTGCGTAGACGTTAGCGCCGTTATCTATATTGATAAAGACTTTTTATAAGATATTTTATAATTTAACTTTTCAATTTTTGTGTGAATAATCGAATAGCAGATGATGATCATAATTATACAATACGTAGGTTTACCTAAGAAGAGAAAAAAAAAGACAAACAAAGTACCTATTTTGGAAGACAAACCCTGGGAAAGATCGCTTAAAGTGATAAGGGCGCCTATTTTTGATTAATAAGTTAATCAGTGCCTAATATTTAAGCTTTACTTTGTATACTTATGTAATACTAGCTGTGCCCCGCAGTTTCACCCGCGTAGACCACCGTCGTTCCCATGGGAATATCGTATCATAGTAATTAGTATTTCATAGTGTTACCATTTATGTCATAGTAAGTAACCATGATGTGTTTACAAACGCAACTCGTAGGGCACCGCAACCAGCTATGATATATTCCATCGTCAATTTGACGGACAGCACCGAGTTCAGAAATAGCAGAGTCCATCATGTGCTCGGTAACTGAGCCAGCGGCTGCAATATTAAAGTGTTATCCATCACTGTTGTGTCCGTGGATAATCCGCTTACAAGTTTACGTATTCCTGTGTTTTCGTATTAAACTTCATCTTACTGTATAGCTGGGTTTGTATTCGTGTTATTATTATGTAGTTATTAGCTTAGCAAAGCGATTTTGCTCGTATACCATATGGCACTGTCGTAAATGATCATAAATACGTGTGATCATCGCGTTAACTGACTCAATATAATCAAACTCAAAAAACATTAGAAAATACATTTTTAAACGAAATCTTATGAGTCTACCGTGCGTTCGGAAATATACTACCTACAAGAAAAACGCACTGGCAATATGTAGGGTTAATTTTTCAACTGCGAGTTTTACAATATTTGGTTTTAACCATACCAAATTTTTATTATTTGTGCCGGGTGGTGGCTATGCAATACTTTCCAGGCATTTTTAATATCAAGTATTGATTAACATCAATAATCATTCCATAAGAAGAAATGATAAAAAATCGCCTTAGTTCGCGTAATCACATTATTTAATAAATCAATCCCTATTTATTATTTCAGGGTTTTAGCTTTATTGTACCTTTATAAAATTTAAGCTTAATTGGTTTATATTGGTTTATGAAGTTTTTTCATGTATTATTTATTATTTTCACTTATAAACTTTCACAATACAAAACAATACTTATTATACATAATTCCTGCTTGCTTATATAGAAAAATAGGTACCAAAACACATTTCTAAATACGAAACATTTAATGAATTGGTAAACACTCATTCGTGTTTTGCTCACTGAACGCCGTACAAACGATTACCTCTCTATTATTCAGTGAGGCCTAACCTATATTTATTTCGAAAACACTCTTATACGCAGCTCTAAATATAATACCATCAGAGAGTTCTATGAGAGTGTACGAGTGGGTACAGTTGTGTTTGAAATTGGAGGCAAAATAAGTTAGGGCCACGTCGACCTTATAATATAATTTTGATTTTATTTGATAGGCCTAATAATACGATTTTATAAATATGCATTAATAATATTATTTAGCGTTGTCATTAATTATAATAAATTTAGCAAATATTCTACTAAAATTAGAAAGCGCGACGCAATTAATAAAATATTTAGTACAGCTTTCGCTTCTGACATACAGCTTTCGCTTCTTCCACATTCTATGATTCTTTATACATGCTCGTCGGTTATAGGTACTTTTTTGGCCTAGCCTTTCCTTAGAACAACATCAATTTGTTCATGAAAAATACGCTTAGGTCGATCCCTCCAACTAGACCATTTACACTCGCCTTATCTCTTTTGTTAATCTCCTTTCATCCATCTTCTGCAAATATCCGAACCACCTGAGCATTCCTTTCTCTATCTTTGTCACTACATCTTCTAACATGCCACAGCGTTCCCTTATCGCACTACACATTATTTTGTCCATAAAAAGGTCAAGCTAAATAAAACTGTATAAATAGAGCTAGCTATGGTATCATCCTTGGTCAAGAATTTGCTTGTGTCATGAATACAAACATACGTCTGGATTGTTGTAAAAAATTATCCAAATTGCAGTCATACTTTCCACTACACACGTCAAATTAGTTAATGTTCGTAGTTCGTTGTGAATAACGGACGTCAACAGCATCAAAAAGTTCCAGTGGTTATTCCGCTGTTAACTTTGCAAAATAACACTGTTACTTTGAACGAATGCCAGTTGTCTTTCCATTTGCAAAATATACCAAATAGAGAAATATGACCAGAAATATTACTGTAAAATTGGCTTAGAATCCAAGGAAGCTGGGCCCAGAAAACTTTACACCATCTCTATTATATATTGCCGGATAGAAAATGTTATTCGCAATAATACTTATTCCCAAACAAAGAAGCCCTCATTTTATCGCCGATTATTTTATAATTTAATTTGAATAGTTAATTTAAAGTGAGGTTAGGTTAATGGCGACGCGCGTTACTTTTTTAATAGAACATCATTTTGGTTAATTTATTATAATTAATCATCATCATCATCTCAGCCGTTGGTAATCCACTGCAGAACATAGGCCTCCCCCATAAAGGGGGGTTTTGCCAATACTCGAAACGCTTGGCAGGCGGGTTGTCGAGCGCAGTACGATGGTCTTCTGGATCTGTTAACCCTTAGCCGGCTCTTACGGCGACCACGGGTAGATAGGGTGGAGCACTATTCTCAAGCCAGTAACTCCTCGGCACATTTTAATTAGTGGCAATACAAAATTATAATGTAAGGTCACCGTGGCCCATAAAGCCAACAACTCCTTTATTGGACATATTTGCGTCATTGTTAAAATAGTATAAATTAATAATAATATAGGTCGCACAAAGCGATTTGCCTCGTCATTTATCATGAGAATGACGAAGCAATGGAATTCGCTGCCGTCAAAACTTTAAAGTGGGTATGTTCAAATCAAGAGTAAATAGGTATTTACTGAACAAGCGTGCTCCAACTTAGGCCGCATCATCACTTACCAGCAGGTGAGATTGCGGTCAAACGCCTGTTTAGTTACATATAAAAAAATTTAAAAAATTTGCCCGTGCTCCTATATTTAATTCAATTTTATTCAAAACCATTTATTTCGATCAACTTACATAATCATATAGATAAATTTATTGTTTTAAAACGAATACAATTAAAAAACTATATAAAAAAAAATCAAATAAATTAAAAAAAATCAAAGTAAAATATATTATCATAACCATAAGTAATCAAAATAAATCCATTAAAATAAAATTAAAATAAATTATCAAATACATATAAAATTAAAAATTTATTATCTGCGGGTGACATAATCAAAATCATTTTAATTTATATTCATATTAGCTTTATAAAAATAATAGCAGCTCTATTATTTTAGAGCTGCTATTATTATAAATTTTATTATTTTAAAATATTCTTAGAGCTTTATGGTTATTACGACGTTTTTCAGAGAAAGCGACTTCGCGACTTCGTACGCATACTTCAGCTTCTTGGTGTAATGTTATCTAAAATATTTTACTCCGAGTAATATCGTTATCTGTACGCATATTTGAGGCTTGGAAATATTTCCACAAGAATGCTTTTGTCTGACGATAAATTCGGTTTGACAAGGTGACATTTCTCTTTAATCAAGCCGAGGTACGAGTTGAACTTAGATAATTGATAAGTCTGCGTCTACCACACTACCTAAAAACAGCAGCTTCGATAATTCAGTATTTTTACGGTGTACCTCAAGGTAGTGTGTTAGGGCCTCTTCTTTTTATTTTGTACATAAATGATTTGCCTAAGGCCACAATTCACCCAATGTCCCTGTTTGCCGATGACAGTACTGTGACAATCGCATGTAGAGCTATAGAAACCTACGAAAATGACATTAACTTATCTTTAAATAATATAATTAATTGGTTAAATAATAATAATTTGAAAATGAACATTAATAAAACTAATATAATGCACTTTAGTCAAAGGAAACCAGTACAGGATATAAACATTACACATAACAATGATATCGTGGATCAGGTAGAGACTGCTAAATTCCTAGGCTTGACAATCGATAGGCAACTCAACTGGAAGGCGCACATATTTGAGTTATGTAAGAGAGTTAGCAGCGCATCCTATGCGCTCTACAAGTTAGCTCCATTAATAAACACAGATGCACTTCTGACTGCTTATCATGGCGTGGCGGCCTCTATACTGAGATATGGAATCATATTTTGGGGTAACTCAACTGACTTTCCGACAGCCTTTAAAGCGCAAAAGCGTTGTATTAGAGCTATGTTTGGTTTGCAGACGACCGATAGCTGTAAACCATATTTTACAAAACATAAAATTTTAACACTTCCGTCTCTATATATTTTTGAGGTTGCAATATTCGTACGGACTAACTCACATTTGTTTCCGTCAATGTCTGATATAGTAACAAGAAATAGGCGCGTTGACAGTCGTTGTCTATATCCCTCGAAGACAGCACTGACACATAAAAGTATATTATGTATGGCCCCAAAAATATACAATAAGATTCCGAAAAATATACAAGAATTGACATTTAATGCATTTAAAAAGAAATTGAAATCAATATTGACTGGTAAAGCTTATTATAATACAAACGAATTCCTTAATGATAAATTTTGACATAGACTCATATTTTAATTTTTGACTTGTTTACTTAATACTCTGACATTTTGATTTCTTTTTAAAACCATTCTGACATTGTTATCAGATATTCTTAGTTTATAATTTGACATGCATGTATAATTTGACATTTTGATTTCGTTTTAAAACCATTTTGACATTGTTAACAGATATTCTTAGTTTATAATTTGACATGCATGTATTATTATCTACTTAATTGTTTTTTCTTTTAATTTTTATTATTATCAATTTTATAATCTTAATATAATTTATTAATATATTTTGTACGCCAAAAGGCATAAACATGTTGAGACAATTTTAGAACGTTATGCAATTTCAACAGCAAGACATTTCAACTGTTATGTTTAACACATGTTTAGACAAAATAAATATCTTTGAATCTTTGAATCTTTGAATCTTTAAGTGTGCGCAACAAAATGCTAGTTTGAGTAAATTGCTAGTAAAAGTTGTAATTGCTGCATTTGACAAGTATGATAGCGGTATCTAGTCGGAGTCGGATCTAGTCTCGCGGAGACCTGTCAATTATCTATGAAGTTGAAGTATGAAGTTTCAACGCATGTAGTCACGTCTTCTAAATAAATCTCTAACTCTCGTTACATTAATTTATAATTTATCTTATACTAACTATAAGATTAATTTATGGAACTTTAAATTTAACCAGTTTATTTGCCCATTTTTCTTAAGGATATTTCAAGCGAGACAGAACAAAACATAATATCACTCCATTTTCTCCGAAGGGTGGGAAGAGGTGTTATACACCATAATATTCATTATCATCATCATCATGTGTTAAATATTGGATTTTTTCTTTAGGAATTATCTCAATAACTGCCTGGAGTCTGGAACTGTGCCCGGTAGATGGCAATAGACTCGCCCCCTATTTTTACATGGGACCAATAACATACTGGCGAAATGTGGGTGTATCTACTATGGGACTGAGTCCTGGGTACACCTCTGCCTACCCCTTCGGGAAAAAGGCGTGAATGTATGTTATGAATATAGATTTATCGGTAGGCTCACTCTGGAAATGTATTTTTAAAGGTAAATCTTTTCAGGTCTTCACGATACGGGCCCTGAGCCTGGTGTGGGACCACAAAATCTTCCATAGGAATATTAGTTGCATACTGATAATACTACCTAACCTACAATTATTTATCGTATCTCTAATATAATTAGCCACCTAAGTTATATTATAGTTTCCTGTATAATATAATCTTTTGGCAAATATAAACATTTATTTATTATAAATGTGTATAAACATCTATGAGTTCGAATAAAATTAAAGATGATTGACGAATAAACATTTAAAAAAAACCCTATTTACGTAGTAATTTTAAAGTCTAATCTAGGTTTAAAAATTGTTACCAAAGGTAGATTCTACTTAGAAAAGTAGTTCATAGATGATAGATGATCAGTTATTTATGTAGCGTGCGCCGAATTTGGCGCGGACATTTTGTTTGCACGTTTGTGACTCTACGTTATTAGAATATGGTATTAAGGTACGGTTAGAATCACGTTAAGCTAGAACATGGGCTCTCTTCCAAAGGAGAGTGAATAGAGTCTTGAAGGGTCGGCATCATACTTAGTGTTCCTTCCTTCTGGTTGTCTGGAAGAAATCGCTTTAGGCGATAAGACCGCCACTTCTACTAGACTGAGATCATTTTAAATATTATTCCTGTATTGTTGTATCCTAGTTATGGTGTATAATAAAGTGTTTATCTATCTATCTATATATTTATCTATCTGGCAATACCCCTGGTGTTGCAGGAATCCTTAGGCGGCGGTAACCGCCCACCATCAGGCACACCGTCTGCATATGCGGTGACCTAGGGCATAACAAAAAAAAAAAAATGGCACATCATGATTGTTAGGAAACAACACAAACACGCCTCAACGTACATTATCGCAAACAATCGGCACAAATGTACTCTTTCATCAAAGAATACATCACTACAACCTGACCATCTTATCTACCGTGTAGTTGAAAGCGTCGCTAGTGCAATCGACAGCGGTATTACTTCTTCAAAATGGTTATTAAGAAGTCGTAGTTCCAATTTTTCTCACTTGTGTAGCTAAGTTTGTGGCGCTGTACATTAAACTCTTCCTGTCAGTGAGAGACGGAGACAAATCGGTGCGAAGCCGTTCATCTGTCACTTGACCTATTTTACGTATGAGAGAATGAGCGTCACCTACTGACAACTCAACTCAAAGACGACACTACAAGGGGCTATTCTTTCGGATATGCAGTGATACTGCATAACAGCCAGCCCGTCTCTTTTCATTTCTTATTAAATTCAATGTTTGTGACATGACGTATAGAATAGAATAAAATACAATAACTCTTTTGTTACCAAAAATATTAGAACATTATACAGATTCACTTCACAAATTAACAATAGATAATTCATATTAGTCGAAAATGGGCAGCTTTATCTCTTTAAACGATCTCTTTCAGACAACTAGCCTTTGGACGCATAGGGGAATGATAGAATGAGTATGGTGTGAAAAAGGGTACAATTTATTATTCATCATCAGCCGGAAGACGTCCACTGCTGAACATAGGCCTCCCCTGTATAACACCATAAACTATTAATATGGGGGAATATGCCGTAATCAGCACGCTTGTTGTGCGGCTGGTGATCGCAGTAGTTGGAATACTTGGCGCCGGAGAGCGCTGCTGCTCACTCTCCGAATATGACCCTCCTCCGGCTCCCACGGAATGAGAAAGGGGTGGACCTATTATACTTATAGCCGGAAACATACGGCCATTTTATAATAGGCCAATTTATATTAGGTGCTCTTAAAACAAGATCTTAAAATATGTGATGTGTTTGAAGTTTAAACGATTCACCACGGTACCACGTATTGTTGATTTTGATTTCATATTAAAATTGGCTCCTTCTACTAGGATCCACATCTCGGCCCCACATGTGGATCCATAGACACCATTTTCTACACTTAAATTCACCATGGAACTGGACACTTATTATAATACCACTTGAATCAACAGGTAAGATCCATGGAAACTTATTTTTCCAATTGAATCCACATGTGGATCTAAGGACAATTATTTTAACTTTTCAACATCAACAATCTGAATACTCAAAAAAGCTTCTACTTAATCATTATTCTCTTGTTAAAAAACAATATTGATTTTTGGATAAAAGAAGAATCATTCTGTTTTAGAATCTGGTTTCGAATCATTAATTTCCAAAGTGACCGAACGGGATACAAGTAGACAAAATGGTCTCCATTGATCCACATGTAGAGCAGAGCTGTGAATCCTAGATAAGGAGCCTTAAAACTCATGAAACCTGGGGTCTTTAATTTAAGTTATCTGTGGTATGAGAGAATAAGCGACACCCTTTGATAACTCACATCGACAATGGCCTGGAAATACGGACCTTTTATGGTAATGTCTTTCAATATTGAACCCGCTTTGATCACTGATCACGCTCTCTCCCAAATCATCTTTGTTGAGCCGTTGGATAACGCCTTTGAAATTAAAATCCGTCCTTTGTGATATATATCATGGAATAAATATATGAATAATATAATAATAATATGGGACAACTTCCTCATACGGTCAACTGGTCCCAAACAAGGCAGAGCCTGTACTATGGTAACCAGATGACTGATATACATAATTATATAAGCTTATAACACCCAGATACAGATCAGACATATTGACCTGACCGGGGATCAAACCCGGGTCCTGCAGCTTAGAAGGCAGGGGTACTACCGGCTGAGCCAACCGGCAGTCAACTTCTTTTTCACTTTATTAATAAAATAATATGGGACAACTTCCACACACGGTCATCTGGTCCCAAACTAGGCTAGAAGCCTGTAATGTGGTAACCAGATGATGATATACATAATATAAATATAAGCTTATAACACCCAGACACAGATTAAATAGACATGTACATGCACACAAATGTTTGGTCTGGCCGGGGATCGAACCCGGGGCCTACGGCATAGAAAGCAGAGTTACTACCATCTGAGCAGTTCTTCAGACTTCAGGCAGTTATTGAGGTAATTCGTAAAGGAGAAATCCAATATTTAACACTTTACCTGACCTAAAGATCGAACCTACCTTTGCCAGATATTCGTCCGCCAAGCAGTAATGTGCAAACATTACTGTGTTTCAGTCTGAAGGGCAATGTTACCAGTGAAATTACCGGGCATGACGAGTTTCAACTACTGATATCTCAGGGTGACAGGTGCAGTGCAGAGCTGCATAAAATTTTGAATTATAAAACACTGATATGGGCAATCATGATGCTTACCATCAGGCAACTGATTTGCTCGTCTTGTTACTCTCTATCATAAAAAAAACTCTGGATCTCATGATCGGCAGTCAAGCATGCGCCTACTACGCCACCGAGGCAGTGCTGCTCTGAGTTTACTAATAAGGTCCATAGAAGGTACCACCTTGCAGAGTCTTAGTAATAAGCCTACAAAATAACCTTGCCAATGAATCTTAGATATTCCGCTAGCTCCTGTTACATACGCTACCCTAAAAACTCCAAATTCCAAAAATCACAGAACAAACAGAAGATAGAGCTTCTAAAACGACAACACGACATGCCCACGAAACGTATCTTCATAAGATCTCACAAAAGATTTACAAAGCGTAATACAAGATTATACGCTCACTGCTTCGTAGCTAGTCAGTTTCATACCGACGCGGCGTAGCACGTCGTAGCACCATCTACGGCTCTACGAAGCGCTACGAGCTACGAGGCTAGAAAATGTCTTTGTTAACTTTTAGGTACTTACGCTAAGAAAGGAATGTGTGGGCTCGTTATAATTTTAATTTTCAATTATGTTACAATCAACTTTTTTTTATTCATAAAATAATTCAATTAATTATGTATACCTAAAATTTTTGTATGACCACCAATCGGTCGGTACTTTTCAAAAAATCTAAATAGAATACAAACATTTTTATGGTCAAATTAACAATATTTAAACTTTTTAAAAATTAAAATTAAATTAGGCTTTATAAATAAAGGAATGTCGTGTACAAATAAAGAAATCACTATGAATGCGAATGTTTGGATGTGCATGAGCGTGTGTTTAGTAATCTCTTAAAAAATACGTCAGAACTGATAACGCTTAAATTCTGTACATAGGTTATACTTATATTATAAATGCGATAGTTCATGAGGATGGAAGTAGGGGTGGATGGATGTTTGTTACTCTTAAACGCCAAAATCACTGAAACGATTGAGCTGAAATTCGGAATGTAGATAGTTTAGACCCTATAGGTACTTTTTATCTTCATATTCCCACGGGAATGAAGACTAAGTGGGTGAACCGGTAGGGCCAGCTAGTAATACTATAAAAGAAAAGAAAAATACCAATAACTATATAGAATAAAAATAAAAACAATGCCATAATAAAAAAAACAATACATATAACAACACGGTATACAACGACGGTCTTATTGCATTAAGAAATTTCATAGCGGCAACTTTACTCTAATAATTAAGAAAAGAAAGAAGAAGCATTGACAGATTGAGAAGTTTCTTTCAAATGAGATACCATAAAAGAGATTCTAAGTCCCTCCCAATCACATACCTCACTAAACCAAAACTGAGCAAAACTAAAGTGGCCTTACATTACCCCTTGTGGATGAGAAGGGTCATCGGATACAAGATCGCCTCACAAGATAGAGCACGTCTAGTATAGTTGGACCCACGCCACGGTTATCTTTGTTACCATTGACGTAAGTAATTTTATGGACAAGCCTTGAATAAGCATTTTACGAGAACGCCAAATGAGCGCTGGCTCTCATTTCGTTTCCATCTCTTTTTCTAACGTATATCTTGTGATTTTTGTAGATCTGTCGGGCGCTGTTACTAACTTTAATAATACGTATTAGACAATACCTATGACAATTAAGTAAAATTTGACAACAGTAGTTGGGCAATTTACTGCTGTTGCGATGCTATCGCATTACTATTCAGAAGTTCGTAATGATTACCAAAATAAGACAAAATAAGTAGAATGACATAGAATAGATTTGACTCTATTGAGAACAAAATAAAAATTATACTATATAATTTTTTTTTGTAGTGTTAGGCCTCTTTAGCAGGGGGCCGCCTGGGGAAGTACCACACCTTTGCCAGTTATTCATCCGCCAAGCAGTAATGTGCAAACATTACTGTGTTCCGGTCTGAAGGGCAATGTTACCAGTGAAATTACTGGGCATGACGAGATTCAACAACTCATATTTCAGGGTGACAGGCGCATTGCGGTGCAACTTTAAAACACTGCGTGCCACTGTGTCTGATATGTGCAATCATGATGCTTACCATCAGGCACCTGATTTGCTCGTCTTGTCACTCACTATCATAAAAAAATAATTATAGTAATAAGGCAACATACTTTTGCGTTCTTAATCTTGTTCTTCATTAAAAAAATATAATATATGTGTGTAGGCCAGTCCATTAAATTATTAACATCCATGTGTCCCACTATAGTTCTCATTTGGCCCGGTTCCCATTAGCTGAAGTTCCTATTAGATAAATCAATCAGGACTATCTCAGCTGTTTTGCGGTTTTGCTTGCTTAGAATACACGGTACCAATTACCCTGTCAGGGAAAATTGGATACGACATAATAAATATTTACTATGACGCTTTTAGTGGTATAGGTACCAATAATTCTGTAAAATTAAAAAAATACATTTTTAAATGTTATTAATGTTATAAAATAAAAACAACCCTGTTTGATTTGCTATGATGGTACGGTTATGTAATCAATTTCTAAAGTCATTTTTTATACAATTTTTTTTACAAAGGCAGAGCTTACAGGTTATAAACAGAATAATTTGATAGATATATTTCACAGAATTGTTAAATATGAAACTTCAATATTATGATAAAAAACAGAATAATTGGATAGGTATATTTCACAGATTTGTTAAATATGAAACTTCAATATTATGATAAAAATATACTTTGTTTATTATAATAATAATAGTATGTTTTTAATGCCATATGTGGTAAATAAGCAGACAAGCCGCCTGATGATGATTTGTTACCGTGCAATAACTTTGACACTTTACGAGAAAATCGCGCCAAAAGAAAATTATTTTGTTTATGTTATAGTATCAAACTGCGGTTATGATTCTTAAATTCATGCTTCCTGAATGAATGAGTAATACACGTGAGTAAAACTGAAATAAAGTTTTTTTTTCGTGATTCGGAATATGTATTTAAGTAAATTTCGGTAAAAATTACTAGTTAAAAATGCCTAGTGCTATTGCACTTTTTATGAAAACGGCAGTGCAACACCACGGGTATTGCCAGTATATTACCAGCCCTTTAAGACTCTATTCACTTATTGAATAGCCCTGAATGCTATAGCATAACGGGAAGACCGCCGCAAGGAAATTATTCCACAGTATACACAAGACCGAAGGGTAGGCAGAGGTGTACCCAGGACTCAGTCCCATAGTAGGGTACACCCACATTTCGCCAGTATTTTATACTATGTAAAATCCAATATTTAACACTTTTCCTGACCTGGGGATCAAACCTGGAATCTCATGATCAGCTTGCACCCACCACACCACCAAGGCATTTGAATTTTAAATATAGACATAATCCGTGCTGTTTTTCTTGATACATAATATTTTTAGTTCCTTATAAAAAATCTCAAAATAAACAGGATTATTATCGTTATTGCAATAGCGTCAAAGTCCATTTTACATAATAGAGGTGCGTTCCCCTATTCCCCAGGCATTCATAAAATATCCGGTCATTTTGTATAAAAAATTCAACGTCACAAATTGGTTTAATATATCGAGTACATAAGTGAAACGTATGTGCTATCAAACGGTGAAATATGAAGAGGCTTTTATTTAACAGTTTGATTTTATATATTCACTAGCGACCCGCCCCGGCTTCGCACGGGTAGCAGAAGTACGTATAGTGGACGTTTAACAGGAGTAAATTCGTGATACATTGTATTTTAATAGATATAACCCTAATGGTTTACGCAGCGCACGCAAATTAATGACTATTTCTGTTACAATGACCAAACCTTAACACATGTTATAATTTATCGTGGGCTATTTTGAAGATATTGATGAGTACTACAAACCCCTAGTACATTACTTTATTCTACCACCAATACTTTTCACACCGCATGAAAAATAATCACTGCTTCGATTATTGTGACTAAACCAGAAAAGATGGATATAATCTATGTATACTGTTTTGTAGGTATTGATAATTACTACAATCCCCTAGTACATTACTTTAATCTACCACCGATAGTTTTCACACCGCATGAAAAATAATCACTGCTTCGATTATTGTGACTAAACCAAAAAAGATAGATATAATCTATGTATACCGTTTTTTAGGTATTGATAAGTACTACAAACCCCTAGTACATGACTTTACTCTACCACCAATAGTTTTCACACTGCATGAAAAATAATCCCTTTTTTGATTATTGTGACTAAACCAAAAAAGATGAATATAATCTATGTATACTGTTTTGTAGGTATTGATAAGTACTACAAACCCCTAGTACATTACTTTACTCTACCACCAATAGTTTTCACACCGCATGAAAATTAATAATTTTTTCGATTATTGTGACTAAACCAAAAAAGATGGATATAATCTATGTATATTTTTTTGTAGGTATTGAGAAGTACTACAAACCCCTAGTACATTACTTTACTCTACCACCAATAGTTTTCACACCGCATGAAAAATAATCACTTTTTCGATTATTGTGACTAAACCAAAAAAGATGGATATAATCTATGTATACTGTTTTGTAGGTATTGATAAGTACTACAAACCCCTAGTACATTACTTTACTCTACCACCAATAGTTTTCACACCGCATGAAAAACAATCACATTTTCGATTATTGTGACTAAACCAAAAAAGATGGATATAATCTATGTATACTGTTTTGTAGGTATTAATCAGTACTACAAACCCCTTGTACATTACTTTATTCTACCACCAATACTTTTCACAGCGCATGCATATAATGTCTGTTTCGATTATTGTGACTAAACCAAAATAGATGGATAAAATTTCCGTGGACTATTTTGTAGATATTGATAAGTACTACAAACCCCTAGTACATTATATTATTACCATCAATGCATTTCACAGCGCACGCAAATTTATGAATATGGTAATTATATTATGTAACACCTTGGTTCACAATATTGCAGTTTTCTTACGGATCCCTTTTTTTTTTTTTCAAAATCTCATATAGCCTATGGCACTCACACTGAATTAAGCTATCCATAAGTGAAAGAATTTTTAAAATCGGTCCAGTAGTTTCGGAGCCTATTCGTTACAAACAAAAAAACAAAGTTTCTCTCTTTATAATATTAGTTTATATATATTAGTATATATTATGTATACTGTTTGTAGGTATTGATAAGTACTACAAACCCCTAGTACATTACTTTACTCTACCACCAATAGTTTTCACACCGCATGAAAAATAATCCCTTTTTTGATTATTGTGACTAAACCAAAAAAGATGGATATAATCTATGTATGCTGTTTTGTAGGTATTAATCAGTACTACAAACCCCTTGTACATTACTTTATTCTACCACCAATACTTTTCACAGCGCATGCATATAATGTCTGTTTCGATTATTGTGACTAAACCAAAATAGATGGATAAAATTTCCGTGGACTATTTTGTAGATATTGATAAGTACTTCAAACCCCTAGTACATTATATTATTACCATCAATGCATTTCACAGCGCACGCAAATTTATGAATATGGTAATTATATTATGTAACACCTTGGTTCACAATATTGCAGTTTTCTTACGGATCCCTTTTTTTTTTCAAAATCTCATATAGCCTATGGCACTCACACTGAATTAAGCTATCCATAAGTGAAAGAATTTTTAAAATCGGTCCAGTAGTTTCGGAGCCTATTCGTTACAAACAAAAAAACAAAAAAACAAAACAACAAAAAAACAAAGTTTCTCTCTTTATAATATTAGTATAGATAGCATTTTTCGTGGAAGAAATTTAGGCTACGTTGATAAATGCAAGTTTACATACATGTACCCAGAACTCAGTCCCATAGTAGATACACCCACATTTCGCCAGTATGTTATTGGTCCCATGTAATAGGTGGCGAGCCTATTACCATCTACCGGGCACAGTTCCAGACTCCAGGCAGTTATTGAGATAATTCCTAATGGAAAAATCCAATATTTAACACATTGCCTGACCTGAGGATCGAACCCGGGACCTCTTGATTGGCAGTCGAGCAATTTTAAATTATTGTTTTTGATAATACCTAGTACAAACAATTTTCACATTGTATACTTAATTTTCTATTGCCTGACATGTTGGCTTCGCTGACATGGATTTTCCAAGTGTGTTAGGGAGGATTGTCATCATAAACATCATCAGTCAAAATACGTTCTCTGCCGAACATAGTCCTCCCCCATATAGAACGCCATTAACTATTCATATGGGGAAACTTCGCCGTAATCAGCACGCTTATTGTGCGCTTTGGTGAATGCAGTAGTTTCTAGAATAACACATATTATGTCATTCAAGAAAAAGGAGGATATGAAGTGTAATAGGGCGTGTGATATTCTATAATATGGAACAATATTAAAATACATTGTATTATGTTTACACATATTTTTTTACTATAACATTTTCTCTATAAAATTTAACACGCTAGACCAGACGTCCTTTATTATCTGAAGTCTGAAGAACCCCTCTAAAGTAAACTTAGTTTTTATCGACATGAAATAAATCTTTCAGTATCCTTATCGATCCCAATCTGTGAAGATACTTACGTAAGTACAGAAAGTTTTAACGCTTTGTCTGCATTAATATTTTTATGAAAATGTCGTATCTGAATTAAAAAGGATTTGCTGTAAAAAATAAAAATTGAAACATTGGTCAAGCTTATTTAGAGTAGGACATGTTAAGGTAGTGTAACATAATAATTACTGTTTCCGACGTCTGTCTACTACATTTAATTAGCCGTACGAGTATGTAGGATATATGGATAATTTCTAGTAGTTACTTCAATTGCACGCCATAACATTGGCTTTTAATGTTACGATCCATTGAAAACAATTTATATTTAGAGTGATTGAATTTGTTATTGCATTCCAATAATTATGACCAATAAATAGACAATGTGTGATATGTATTTAGGTTTAGTGCTGTTTTATGTACAGATTATCGAATGATCACTATATATTATAAACTCCTAAATGTCTCACTGACTGACAGGCAACGCAGAGCCCAAACCACTGATCCTAGAGACTTGAAATTTGGAATGTAAGTTGTTTTTGTTGTCTAGTCGTGTGCTAAGAAAGGATTTTTGAAAATTCACGTTCTAAGAGGTCCGAATAGGGCGTCAAAGTTTTGGTATAAAACTCTCATAATATATCATAATTGCGAGCGGACAAAGCCGCTTTTCTTACACTAGTTTATGTATAAATGTATAACTTTATTATAAAGACTAGCACCTTACATAACATAACATACCAGCACGCCTTTTTCCCGAAGGGGTAGGCCGACGTGTACCCAGGACTCAGTCTTATAGAAGGCATACCCACATTTGAAATGTTTGCACATTACTGCTTGGCGAATGAATAACTGGCAAAGGTGTGGTACTTCCCCAGGCGGCCCCCTGCAAAAGAGGCCTACCACTACAACGTGCGTACTACATGCGTAAAGTATAGAAATATGCAATAAAATGGGCATAACTTATGATTGCGCTTACTTAGAAATATGATTTTTTACAGCCACAAGGGACCGCAGATCTGAGTAGTTGATATTGATTTCAACTTGATACCTCTAAGCATTCCCGTTAAAAAGTGTCATGAAAACAGACAGACGGATATGAAAGTGATCCAATGGTTCCTCTTTCCTTTTGAGATACGGAACCCTAAAAACCATCTTAATTACAGAGGAAGGTGTTAGTTACTATAATAATTACAATTTCGCGTGTTACTATGTACTCGTAATTAACATTGTAGATCTTTGGTATTTACTATTTGTCTCGGTAACCAGATACTTAATACTAAATTAACGAGCCCATTATGCGGTCTGACCTCGAATGAGAGAGCGTAATTAATGACGTCTGAAGAATTATTTGAATAAAAAGTACATCAAATCAAGAAAGAAAAACAAAAAACTGTGATAAATGGCATAATATTACGAATTGAATTTTATATTGTAATTATATTTTGTGGCTGTATCTACTATTTAAATTAAAAAATCTTTATTGACCATTATGAATACATGCCTTTAGGTACTTACAAATTATGTGTTTATAAACAAATATAACAGAGTAGGTAGGTAGGACCGTTGGTATCTGTAATAGTATTTAAACTGAGCTACAGACACCAGAGCCCCCCGCTTGAGTTAATATTCTTTTACTTACTATGGGACTGAGTCCTGGGTATACCTCTGCCTACCCCTTCCTACCCCTTCGGGAAAAAGGCGTGAATGTATGTATGTTATGAATTGTATGCCTTACTTGAAAATAATTAATTATAATTTATGAAGAGAGATTTATATATTTATTTAACCTCGGTGGCGTTGTGGGCGCAAGTTCAACTGCCGATCATGAGGTCCCGGGTTTGATCCCCAGGTCAGGCAAAGTGTTAAATATTATATTTTGATAAAAGAATTCTCTCAATAGCTGCCTGGAGTCAGCAACTGTGCCCGGTAGATGGCAATAGGCTCGCCCCCTATTACATTTGACCACTTAATAACATACTGGCGAAATGTTGATGTACCTACTGTGGGACTGAGTCCTGGGTGCTCCTCTGCCTACCCTTTCGAGAAAAAGGCGTGATTGTATGTTATGTTATGAAAAGAGACAGTTTTATGGTGTTTTTATACCATAATATGCAAATCACTTTTGGTTTTGTAAATATAATCTTGCCTTCAGAGCTGGTTTTGAATCCGCGACACATAAACCTGGACCTGCGGCACATGAACCTTAAACAAAAAGTGAAGTAACATAAGTAAGCCAGCTCGCGCATATTCACACCCTTGAATCTAGAAAAGAGGTGCGAATGTGTGCGTGCACACAAGCAGTTAGAGGTCAGCTTAAGTGGTTACTGATCAAGCTTTTAGTACTATAAATCTTTTCCGGCCACTCAAGGTAGACCAAACAAGTGTGCGAGCTGTCTTACTATAGTGCTTAAATTATTATTGTTGCAGAAGACTCCGTCCGGCATTTTTTTTCTAGGTTCATGCCACGGCATCTCTAATAGCTTGGCAGTGCTCAGTGCTTTAATCATTACCTTGCATTACCTTGATATAATCGTTATGCGATTGTAATCAAAACATAATCCAGTATAAAAACAGTATAACATTTTCAAAGAAAATAAGCTTGTTATTATGTTAGCGAATAGTCACCAACTTTTATAAGATTCCTTCATTTTCTCCAGCATAATTCACTTTTGCACTTACGAAAATGATATCGAACAGTAACTCTCTTATCGCAATACATTTCCCCAACATTTTCTTTTGCATGAATTGACTTTATGTAACGCGACAGTCTATAAGACGCATTACGAATATGTGTAAGTACAACCAAAATAATTTGAGCTCTTGTTGGTTATAAATATTAACGAATGGCGATCCTGTTTTGTTGGTTTTCTGCTGTAATGTGTGTATGCGAGTATGGCTTCCAAACTACGGACAGAGCAGAGATCTTTGTTTCTTTCGTCTATATGATGTTTCATTATCTTATTCTTTTTCTTGTCATTTTGATCCATTTGTTATGTAGATACATAGACGACTTATTATTGTTACCAGTAAATCATAGTAATTATATGTTTGGGAGAAAAACAAGAGATCTTTGGGTTAGATAAAAAAAATCTGTTGTATATCTTCGGTAAAATATATACTTCTCTGTGTTTATTCGTCTATACGATGTCTTCTCCTATTATATTCCAGCCCTATTTTAATAAATGAAACAAAGTTTAGTCATGTTTAGTAACAAGAAAGTAATTTTGGATTGCCATATAAATAAATTAAGTTAACATGTTTTGTATCCACTCCATAAATAAAAAATTCTAAATCTAGTAATAAATTGTAAAATAAAACTATATCGAATATTACTCGTACAAAGCATTTTCATACAAACTTCCTAAGAGCTCGTATAGAATAAGTCAAACAGCTTAATATAAAATATATCAAAAATGCTTGAAGATACGGTGATGTTTTAATATTAAAAGCTTTTATATAAAATTAAAACATTTTTTACAATTGATAACAAATGTCAGTCACACAATTATCAAAAGTTAACTATTATGAAAAAATAGTTCCTTAAATTATCATCATCATCATACCCATAGGACGTCCACAACTGAACATAGGCTTCCTCTGTAGATTTCCATCCGGTCTGGTAGTAAGCGGCCTGCATCCTGCATTCCTGCCGTCCTTATTAAAGCATTTGTCCACCTTATGGGTGGAGTTTCTACGCTGCGCTTGCCGCTCTGTGATCTCCATTCGATAACTTTATATTCCCATCGGCCATCAGTTCTACGTGCTATGTACCCATTGCCACTTCAAATTGTTAATTCTCTGGGCTACGTCAGTAAACTTCCTACAGCTGAGATAATGACGATGATGGTCATTATTATTTAAGTCGTAAGCATGAATTTCCCGTCCGGCACAAGTCATCGCAAGTTACGAGCAAATTACGAGGGCAAGTAAAAAGTTCGTTTTGTGAATGCGTATAAGAAGTGCGGTCCATCAGTCATAGCGGCGGATGGCGTGCGGTAGACGCGTCGTTTATCAACATCTGAATGACTCGACCGTTTGTGCCTAGCCTATGAGGCTGAGCTTATTACTACTGCCCAGTAGTTTCTGCTCTACTTGCTATGCTTATTTTCCATTTCCCACTAATATTGTAAATGCGTAAGTTTTGGGATGGAGATGTCTCATATTTGCGAACCGATTGGGCTGAAATTAATAAGACCGTGGGGCAAGACGTCGTATTTTTATTAATGTGTTAAAGTGAGCTCGTTAAAAAAGTAATTAAAGTTTAAATAAAGTCGGTACACTATTAAAGATTAAATTATTGTTTAATTATATAAATGGGAATAAATTAATGATATCAAGCAATATTATATGATGTATATATGACTGTATGTATATATGATGTATATATATTTGATGTATAATGTATATATGACTTTGTTTAATATTATTTCTCAGAAGAGAAAATAGAAATATGCTGGTGCAATTGAAATGTCAGCTATAGATAAAACGAAAAGTTCTTCGAAGTACTCAGAGTAAGGATACCAAAGAGAGTCGTGCAAAAATCTGTTCCAGGCTCGAGTCTGGTACCGCCACAATAAATTACCAGACTATGTGGTTAGTTGCATGGCAACCGTAGGCCGACCGCGTGATGCCAGTGTTAGGTAAAAAGCTAACTGAATAACAACAGATACGTGCGTGAAAGCGACAGCTTTTCATAATTTAGGCATGTATTTACAATAATTTTAAGATTTTATGTATCCTCATTGCGTGTTTCTATTTTAATTTTAATTTTAACACAATAAAATGAACAACAGCGCTTTGTTCGAATGAAAAACTATGAAGTCGATTATATTTAAAATATTTTTGCATAATATTATCCGAACATAAATATATTTTTTTACATAAATTAAGGTTTGGCATTAATTACCTAGTGGATTGAAAACATTTTAAACATTGGATTAAATATTTGTTTATTTTATCTCAATTACGTACTGTGCATTATAATATCATACTTATTGTTTCTAATTGGTTTACATTGCATAGTCCTCGTTAATTTTACAATTTATGATAACATTTCAATATTTTGTGACTTTCGACTATTTATTAAGCGTATAAAAGTAATCACATCACGTAACAATTTAGAATAATATCGTCAAAGGGTCTTTCTACGTGCTAGAATCAGGCCCACGAACCTGTACTCACTATTAAACCGAGACTCTATCACGTAACTGAATTATCTTTACAAACATAAATACATTTTAATTTTAAAACTTTTTGACTTCTAAATTTTAATTCTTGTAATATATATAAAGTTAAATAGTATAAGTGTGATTAATTTATTTAAAAAAAATTAAATATTTAAATCACTAATTATTTTAGTGCATATAAGTCTACTCCAATGCTCCTATGTTCGCCCGCGTCGCTTAATGTCAAATTTAACATTGAACTTCATAGGGTGAAAAATATTTCAATCAATATTAGGCTTTAAAACAATCCAGTAAATAGAGTTTAAATTCAAATATTATAAATTCAGTAGATGTCATAGCGCGTAATTGTCAGTGATGGAAACTTTTTTGTGAAGCTTGTTCCGAGATTATACGTCTGTAGTAAGAAAGCGATTCAACGTCATTGTCGAAGTATTATAAAGTTTTCCTCGCTCTCGTTTAAAAATGATGTCCTTTGCAGCGCATTTTACAAGTAATTACATTCCCAACCAAAGTAACAAAAGTAACAAAACAGCACTTTAACTAAACTATGAAAAACTCCCAAATATTCCTCAAAAGCTGAAAAGCTGAAATATTTTACATACAGACGGGATTGCTGTGTTCCCTTAGGATTTTTGCGTAGTTTATTTATTTTTCGTTGAAAAATATTTTTAATGTTTTCCCGGCTTTATAAAAGCGTTCCGTTGATTGATTTGCACCTAACTTTAATTGCATGCTGCAAATTGGAGCATAGCTTTGTAGAGGGTGATTAAATTCCTTTTCTTTACAATCTTATATTAGGAGAGTGTTGGCCGAGATTAACACAGAAAAGCTATTTCTCTTTTCACTCCTCTTTCTTTTTCTATTTTCTCCTATTTCTTCTAAATATAAATTTTAAAGGCCTGACCAATGAAATATCATTGGTAAAACACATAAAATGTTATATAAACTGATATAGGTGCGTTTAACCCTGCTTTGCGGAGGTTTGCCCCTATTACCTACATGGGAATTAAAAACATAACTGGCGATGTGTAACTACTATAGGCATGAGTCCTGCGTACACATCTGCTTACCCCTTCGGGCAAAATGCGTGATGTTATTTCATACTATATTAAGGTCTAATAGGCTACATATTTTCTAATAATCAAGTAATAAACAAACACGCAAAGCTTCTAATTCATAATATCAGTGGGAGTGGAATTATTTTCTGACCAAATCATAATACGAGATATACACGGAGGGACTCGGTTGGGCTCATCAGTGGTTCACATCCACTAGTTTGTATAGCAAATCTTATAAATTATTTGCTTGCTCCTATCCCGAGTGCCAAAACACAAGTTGTTTGGTACATTTGGCAATAAATGAGATACAGAAGTTTGGCAATACAATTCATCCGGAAGAGTGATCGCTTGGCAAGGGAGTCGTATATGATCAGGTGTTCTGACAAGCGGTAAATAGGCTTCACGTTTGATTAACAAGCGTTAGGCATTTGCCGTTATTAGTACGACTAGTTACGACATTAAATTATTAGTGTGCCCCGCGGGTACATGATTTATTAAATTATATATAGGTATGTAGTAATTAATGTAGTTTATTGTATTTGCTAACCATGGTCTAAGAAATACAACTTACTAACCTATGGATTATTGTTATTTTTAAATAAATATTATTGTTATTTTAACTGATTATTGACTGCCTCGGTGGCATATTGGGCGCATGCTCGACTGCCAATCAAGAGGTCCCGGGTTCGATCCCCAGGTCAGGCAAAGTGTTAAATATTGGATTTTTCCATTAGGAATTATCTCAATAACTGCCTGGAGTCTGGAAATGTGCCCGATAGATGGCAATAGGCTCGCCCCCTATTACATGGGACCAATAACATACTGGCGAAATGTGGGTGTATCTACTATGGGACTGAGTCCTGGGTACACCTCTGCCTACCCCTTCGGGAAAAAGGCGTGAATGTATGTTATGTTATGTTATGTTAAATAAATAATTTTAATTTTGAAATTAAAGAATAATAAAAAAAACTATTTATCCAAACAGGCTTGACGTAATGTTCGCTTAATCCGAAATATATTCGATAATTTCTTTATCTTATTTAGCTTGTCGTAGTATTTTTGGTTTATTTTGGTCAAATATACTTAGTAATTGAAATCTCATCCCTGTTCTGTTGACAAATAAATCTGATATTTGGTACATCTGATGACAATACAATACATGTTATTTTTTTACTTTGTTTTTATGCTAACCTTGTCTTAACAAAGTTAGCATTATAAAAATACGGTAAGTGGGGATGTTGGGTGGGAGTCTTATGTGAATAATATAGGACGTAATAGTCTGAGTAGTCATAGAGCTCCCCTCCGTAGACGCCCTCGCAACATCCTGGACGACCCGGACGACTCTATCGACAATCGACGGCGTTACGCTCGTCCAATATTACTAATAATATAGGTAACAGTCGCTCCGTTTTCGATACTGGTGCTGGATACCAGATCTACCAACTCACACAATCACAAAACCGACCTCGCCGGTGTGGTCAAAGATCTCTCAGATCCTTCAGATCGGTTAGTTTCTCTCCAAATAATCAATCTGATCAAACCATCGCTAGGGACCTAGGACACTCCCCTTCTGGGGTGCCCGTGGCTCGTACCGCCTTGAGCTAGCCGCCGATAAACTTTGAGTCGAGCGCCCCCTGCGCTCACCACTGCTCGGTAAAGCTGTAGAGGCCATGTTAAGCCAAAAGTAGTCATAGACTTTAAGTGACCGACAAGTCATTCTTCTGAATTCTGAATATGAGTGAAACGATAATAATAATTGTTGCTGAAAGTAATATAATGCTACTAAAATACTATAAACATTGAGTCTCACATTACGTAATGTTACAGTTATTTAGTTGCTAACTTTTAGTTATGTTTTTGTAAGCCTTTTTACTTTTCTTCCAATATATGCCTTTCCTCTTTTCGAATGGTTGTCAGGAAGAGATCGCTCTGAGCGATAAGACCGGCAATTATTGTTACTCACGTTTTAGTTTCTTAAGTTTCATTTTGTTAATTTTCAGTATTATGGTATCAATAAAAGTGTTATCTAATCTAATCTAATCTTAGTCCTTTAATATCCAGGTTATATATTAAACTCTCCTAATCCAAGTTAATATGTTCTAGACGATCATTTTCAGCGTTTGCTTCAACTTTTTGATAAAATAAATTCTTGCGCTGATTCGAATAGCTCCCTCTTTTTAAACTTTTATATTAATATCCTAATTTTCATTAAAATATAGGCCCAATTCGTTTAGATACTTCTCGTCATCGAGATTTTTGCCGTGTAAGAAAATAAGTTCGAAATCGCTGATTTCTCAAAGAACAGCTGGCGTTCACACAAGCGTGGTAATCTCGAATCTGGCGGAAGTCAAGTTTTATCTCGTTCACAGTTCAGTGCTCCTGGAGTCACTTGCGAGAGAAGTAACAGATTGACGTCCTCGTTATTGACCGGAAAATAAAAAAAAAAATCATTACTTTTACTTTTAGAAGCTTTTTTATTAGAAATTTTCTTTTAATATTCGTTTACTTATTCACTTTTTAAGAAGCTATTCGTAAAATTAAAAGAAATGAATTACATCACGCCTTTTTTCAGAAGGTGTGTGCTAAGGGATGCCTAGAATGAGTGGTATTTATTTATGAGTGTTCCATTATAGGTATACCCACCCTTTGCCAGTAATGTTTCTAAATTAACATGGAATGGGGGCGAGCCTATATTACCATCTACGGTGCATAGTTTCAGACTTCAGACATTTCTAATGGAAGACTTTAACAACTTTTATTAATTTAATCTTATACCTTTTTGACTCACCCGGGGAGCAAACCTGGGACCTCATAATCGGCAGAAGTTCATGCAAACCACTATGTATGACAGCTTGGTTGGCACAGATGGTACTAACTCTGCTTACTGTGCCGCAGGGCACGGGTTCGATCCCCGGCCAGGTCAAACATTTGTGTGCATGTACATGTCTGTTTGATTGACAGCCTCGTTGGCGCAGACGGTAGTAACTCTGCTTTCTGTGCCGCTGGCCCCGGGTTCGATCCCCGGCCAGGTCAAACATTTGTGTGCATGAACATGACTGTTTGATCTGTGTCTGGGTGTTATAAGCGTATTTAAGTATGTATATCAGTCATTTGGTTACCATAGTACAGGCTTCTAGCCAAGTTTGGGACCAGATGACCGTGTGTGGAAGTTGTCCCATATTATTAATATTATTATCTATCTGGGTGTTATAAGCTTACATAAGTATGTATATATCAGTCATCTGGTTACCATAGTATACAGCCTTCTAGCCTAGTTTGGGATCAGATGACCGTGTGTGGAAGTTGTCTCATATTATTATTTTATATATTATATTTATGTCATGGAGGCAGGCAAATTAATAAGACGTAAAATAATATATAGTAGGTATATAAACTATTCCCTATTATTGAGTAAAGAATTCAAATAATCGTCGGTGCTAGTATTTAATAAAATAAACATTTAATATAAAAACTCATCATTTCGTTTTCTGCTCACTGAAGCTTGAAACTCTGAAACACTGAGCAAGTTAAGAGCATATCCTAGCCATGAGAAATTTGACACAATCATAATAAAATTTACCAAACCGATGTTTTGTATTCCCCTGTTTCCTCCGAATATTATTGACCCATATTATAAATTGATATCCTGATATTTTTATAGTTAAGTAAAACTATCATTTTAGTGTCTCCTAAAAACTCTCGGTTTTTAGGGTTCCGTATCTCAAAAGGAAAAAAGGAACCCTTATGTGATCACTTAGTCGTCCGTCTGTCTGTCTGTCTGTCTTCTGTCTGTCAAGACACTTAATAATGGGAACGCGTGGAAGTATCTAATAGAGGTATATAGGACTTGAAATTGATATCAACCACTCAGATTTGCGGTCCCTTGTGGCTGTAAAAAAATCATACTTCTAAGTTAAAGCAATCAAAAGTTATGGGCATTTTACTGCATATTTCCATACTTTGCCAAAGGAACTAGATAATAGATAAAAGATGGCGCGGCATTTTCTGTAGGCGGATTATTTTTTGGGATTGTTCAGGTATAGAACCCAACACTATTGCATTTCGCCTTAACAATTAATTTCATAGTGAAGTTGAAGTAGTTCACTACAAAATAAACAGAGTAGCAGTAATGTGCAAACATTACTGTGTTCCGGTCTGAAGGGGAATGTTTCCAGCGAAATTACTGGGCATGACGAGTTTCAACAACTAATCCTCAATAACACCAACTCAGGGTGACGGGCGCAGTGCAGTGTCGCGCAGAATTTTGAATTTTAAAACACTGGGTGGCACTGTGTCTGATATGGGCAATCATGATGCTTACCATCAGGCACGACCTGATTTGCTCGTCTTATCACTCACTATCATAAAAAAAAAAGAAATAAAATGATCAGGATATAATTTCCTTCATCTTCAAAATATCAGGTTATAAATATATCAAATAGCTTTACTATATTCGGAGGAAACGGGGAAATACAAAACATCGATTTGGCAAATTTTCCATAGGATTGTGTAATACTGCTAAGAGGTCGCCTTTCCCGTTAAAGAAAAAACGAGGCGACGCCTCTCGGGAGTTGGATATCTGATAGAGGCGAGATGTTCTACGTTATATTATACACATACGTAGCATGTTACTTTTATCATCATTATATCAGCTGTTAGAAGTGGACTTCTAACATACTAAACATAGGCCTCCCCGGCGGGTTACTTTTATGAATTAATAAAAACATGTACTTATTTTAATTACTGGGCATGACCAGTTTTAACAGATAATATCTCAGGGTGACAGGTGCAGTGCAGTGCCAAATAATTTGTAGTGGAAGGCCTCTTTTACTCTCACTTTATCAAACTAGTGATAAAGTGATAAAGTGCCCTAGGTCAGGCAAGGTGTTAAATATTGGATTTTTCCATTAGGAATTATCTCAATAACTGAATGGAGTCTGGAACTACGCCCGGTAGATGGCAATAGGCTCGCCTCCTATTACATGGGACCAATAACATACTTTGGCGAAATGTGGGTATATCTACTGAGGGACTGAGTCCTGGGTACACCTCTGCCTACCCCTTCGGGAAAAAGGCCTGAATGTATGTATGTTATCAGCTAGTACTAAAATAACTTTCCATCTGAATAATCACAGAGTAATCCACGGAGGCTTTAGTCGCTAGCTAATTTCAGATCCTAATGCGTTATAGTCAGTATTCAAAAACAGTTTGGTTCATAACATTGCTATATTTCGTGAGCAAACTGTTATCTAGAAACAATATTTATCCATGGATAACTTCATCACTACCAAATCGGTATTGGAATAAAAAGAAACAAATAAATGCGTACGTCGCAGCGGCCAACTGAGAAAATGTATTCTTTCAGGGTCTTATTGTGTATTCCCATGCCCAGAGGGTATCCTATAAATTGTTGTTAGCGCTCTATTTGATTTTTCCTTTGAATAATAAGTAAAACGCGGATTTCTGCTGCCTTTGATCATGTTTATCGCAACAGAGCCTACGAGGGAATAATTGCAAAGAAATAGTTTTGCGTATTTTTTTATTTTCAAAAACAGTAGTTATAATGTACGTCAACTGTTTTTTTTTTCGGACAATAGGATAGAGTACCCCCACGATAGCTCAATTGCTAGAGTGCCTACCTAGCGCAATGGTGCGGAGGGTGCGTGGTTCAAATCCCGCCCGTGCAACAACAAAAATGCAACTTTAATGAAATAAGTAACAGAATTTGAGCAAATATTTTTAAGAAGGTTCTGATCTATCGTAGAATAAACGTCAATAGTTCTGTTATTGACGTTCTGGTATTGACTCTCACTTTAATTTTGAGTAACATGAAATAATAACCTACTCGAAGGTCAAGGTTTAGGCAAGCACTGGAATAACGACTCGAAGTGGTTATCAGATATATAATTCTTGTGCTGTTTTAGTTCTACTAACTGATTTTTACATACACTCATCTGTGATTGGGTATTTGTTGCGACTGCAAAAGCAAAATAAAAAATAGGCAATGTATGGATTCATGCAAAGAAACTGAGAGCAATACTAGATAGAATACTTGCTTTTTATGTCATTTTGACAATGATCTTTATTAATATATCATGCTTCAAAGCTTCTTCGCAATAAATTAAGTTACTTTCACGTTTTCCTTCTCGACCGAGTCATATTAAAAGGATTCTTTGAGCGTACTCTTCCATTATTATCATACATAAAATTCGCAAGTTTTTTAATAAAAAGTAATCGAATCGTTTTCACGCGATATTATTTAAAATACCCGACGTTAAGAAAGAAGTTATCCAATGTAATATTTCCTACAGGATTTTCTTCAGACGTTTATTGAAATATTACCGGTCGTGAAATAAGAATAATAACCTTTTAATATTTCTTAGAGGGCTTGTTAACCTTCTCATATAAATTATGGAAAAATATTACATTTCAAATTATAAATTCTAATGTCTCGCCCTTATCGTCGTTTTATTTTACGGGAAATTTATGATAAACGGTAAGCTTTTTAGTGTTTTGCTTGAATATTTTGTATAGATAATGCATAAAATTATATAATTATCTTACATAATAAAATACCTATAGATACATTTAAATAAAATACGTTTACTATATTTGCAAAACAATATAGCTCGATAGTTATTAAATTCTATTGGATTCGTCGATGAACGGTCTACTTTAAAATAACATTGTTACTATGTTTCGTTACGGAGTGTCAGCAAAAAATAAAAGAAAATAATATCGTTATGTTTCAAAACGTTACGCTAATTTCATAATATTACAAAGTAACACACCTTTTTCCCGAAGGTACCCCTTCGGGCACATTTCGCCAGTATTTAGAGTTATGTTATTGATCCCATGTGATAGGGGGCGAGCCTATTACCATCTACCGGGCACAGTTCCAGACTCCAGGCAGTTATTGAGATAATTCCTAATGGAAAATCTAATATTTAACACTTTGCCTGACCTGGTGATCGAACCCGGGGCCTCATAATCGGCAGTCGAGCTTGCGCCCACTACGCCACCGAGGCTTATTTTATATTTTACAATAATTCATTCTAAATATAACCAAAAGTCTGCAAGTTAACTAAAGCTATGAAACCAACGCTAACATATTTTCACCTGTCACCAAACAGGACAGAGTTCAAAACAATCGGGAAGCGTCAGTGCACCGCATATACGATAATATCCACACAAGCGGCAGTAGCGGACTTGTGGTCTCACATAAATAATGCGCATGATATGTAGGCAGTCTGCTGAGACCCAATATTCGGGTGATTCGGGGAAGCACGTCCGACTAGGACTCATATTTCATCCCAGAGGACGCCGCAAGGGATAAGCGGAATGAGGATTGTTGAGGCGAGTGTCGCGTCTATCATTCAGACGATTGATTTTTGTTGGATAGGGTCATGTATTTTCTTTATTTCGTATCGTATTTATTTCGTAGGAGTTCGTCCGCAGCTAACGTAGAGGCAACATCGCGTCTGTTTCCTCCGTTATCTTTTTAAATGTTATAGGTGTTAAAAGTGAAGTTCAGGCAGTGATACTTATACAGGTGTGTGAGCAGTAAATTCAGTACCGTCTTGACGTTTATTTGGTGCAATTTGGTTAAATAGAACTTGAAATATAAGCAAATTACTAAATAACCGTTGGATATTTGGCGTGGAGTATTCCTGCGTCGCTTGCCGTGTACGTCGCTGAGTCATAGCGCCCCGCTCTAAGCTCCAATGCGTGTTATGGACTTTGGACCCTGCCGCTACTCATAACACTGGGACCGCACCGCGTCATGAGTCATTACTAAAGCCGGCCTACTACGCTTTATACATTTATACATATTACTGCTTGTTTGCCGCTTTCGACAATCGCTATATTTTTTACATTTATTTTTGCGCATAATTTATTTATCTTTTTGAAAATGGATTGTTCTGCTTGCTGTAGTGCAATTGATGATGAGGAATACCGGCGTTGTACATTGTTGAATTGTAATAAACTGTACCATGCTCTTTGTACTGGAGAGAAGAATACTACAGAGTCGTGGGTATGCCCTGAATGTCGCTGTGCAAGCAAGAAAGGAGGTGACAATAGTCTCACTCCAGTGGGACTCTCTAAAATAAACCGAGACTCAAACGTCACGTTCAGGAAAAAAGTCACTCAAATACCTATGCGCCCCGATGACACAGATGCAGTAGATGACAACTCTAAACCAGGTACTGAAACTCGACGTCTTCACCAGGAGGTGGTCAAGATGAATGAGCGACTAAATCAATGTATTTCTGTAATTTCTGGTTACGAGGCTAAGGTAAGCGAATCAGTATCAATCATAGCAGCCTATGAGGCCAAGCTAAATGAGGCAATGGCCACTATAGCCACATATGAAGCAAAGTTTGAGAACCAGTCTTTAGAAACGGAACGTTTATTTAAAGCGCTTATGAGACACGTAAAACATGCTGATTTCGGGATCGAGGATACGACTTCGCATTTTCAACCAGTAACTGTGCCTGCGGATTCACCGACCACAGCTCCTCCACGACATTGGCACCAAACGCTCGCAACTATAGCTCCGGTTTTGCCTGCAGTGCCTGAGCTTGTATCTCCTACAATGCAATCCGAGCATCGGCCATCTATGCCTGACACTGTCTGTCAATCCCCATCTATTGACAAATATAGAGCAACTAATAGATCGTCGACGGCACTACAACAGAAGAACAAAGCGGGAGAGCCACGGCTACCTAAGAACAAAGCTACAATGCCATCTATGAAGCTGGCGGAATGTACTAAAGAGTCAAATAAAACCCTAGAGAGCAACCCTAAAACTAAGATGAGCAATCAACGGACCGCATTAGATAGCTACAAAGTGACAGAGGAACCGGTAGCCGAAAATACCCAACCCTGGACTGAGGTGAGAAACAGAAGGAGTACAAGGCTGACTTCGGTGTGTTGCACAGCGGGACCATCTGTGACATCTTTAAAAGCTGTTGAGCCAAAGAAATACTTGCATCTGTGGAATATGGCATCGGGTATTGAGGAAGTACGCGAATATGTAAAAATTCTGTGTCCTGACAGACCCTACACGGTCGAAGAGCTTAAAGCTAGAGGAGACTATAAATCTTACAAGATAGGAGTCCCAGAGGCGTGTTACGACGAGTGTGCCTCCATAAATGTATGGCCTGTCAACGCTAGAATTAAAGCTTGGACCAATAATTATAGACCACCTGAGTCAAAGGTTAAATCCATTGATAAAACTACCGCTGGACCTCGGCCCTTTCGAAAATAGCCCTCATATAGGGCAATCACAACCACAGAAGAAAGTGACCAACTTAGACGTACTATATCAAAACGTTCGTGGCCTTAAAACCAAGCTGCATACGTGCAGACTCAACCTCCTGTCATTGGAACATAATTTGGTTGCATTATCGGAAACATTTTTAGATGTCTCTGTGTTGGATTCTGAACTGGCATGTGGAGATTGGAGCTTGCTACGACGGGATAGAGGAACACCTTGTGGGGGTGTATTGCTCGCCGCGCGCGCCCCTATTGTGCTGCAACGGCGCACTGATCTAGAGACTGATATCGGTGAGGACTTGTGGGCAAGTTTTAGATACTGTGGTCATAATTTTTATGTGTGTGTCATTTATATTAAACCCGGTTCTAGTGATGACATTTATATGCAATGGTTTACTAAGGTCGAAAATATGATAAATAATCTTCATGGAATTGTATTACTCTTAGGAGATATAAATATGAATAGCGCTTCCTCGAATATTAATAATTATTACGGTTATTTTATGACATTCTGTGGTATGTGTGAGAAGAATGATATTGTAAATCTGCACGGAGGAGTGCTTGATGTTGTACTCGTCCAGGAGAGCAAGGATATCTTGAGAGTCGAAGTCAAAGAAAGAGAGGGAATAGTACCGCCTGATGCTTATCATCCGCCTCTTGATATTAGTATAAGTATCGGTACGACTCGTCACTCGAATCACATTGCACCAAGTAATATAGATTGTAAGAACGACTGGAACTTTAAAAGATGTGATTACCACAAACTAGATCGTCTATTCTCAGAGCTATCTTGGGATGAGGTTTTACATTCCAATGATGTCTACGCGTGTGCAAATAGCATATATGATATTTTATACCAAATATTAGATCAAAGTGTCCCAAAAAAGCGACGTAAAGGCACAACAGAACGATATCCAGTTTGGTTCACAAGTGATATCATACGAGACACTAAGAACAAGCTCAAGCTGCATAAAATCTGGAAACTTAGTGGGGAAGATGACGACTACAGATCCTTTTCAAACTTGAGAGCCGAGTTAAAGTCGCGTTTGTCGTCTGCCTACGACACTTACGTGGCGCGTGTAGAGAACAATATTAAAACAAACCCTCGGGAATTTTGGCGACATATAGCAAGTTTACGCTCAAAAGGAGGATTTGAGCCCGACGTCGTTTACAAAGGAGTTGCGAAAAGCGGAGTACAGGCTTCGGAAGCATTCGCAAACTTCTTTTCAAGCGTGTTTATAACTGATATTCCTAAACTTGATGTGAATTATATAAGAAACCAAGGTCATAATAGCAATTACGTACAGATACAAGAGATCACATCTAGTAAAGTGGCAGTGGCCATTCGAAAACTTAAATCAGGCAGTTCAGTAGGTCCAGATTGTATCCCACCATGGCTTCTTAAGCAGTGGGAAGTAGTCATGATTGATCCTCTCTGTCACATTTTTAATTTGATAATAGAAACGGGTGTTTATCCTCCTCAATGGAAGATCTCAAGGGTTACTCCTATACCTAAGAACTCAAATAAAACATCAGTTGAAGAGTACCGCCCTATTGCCATTCTCCCCACACTTGCAAAGATCTTTGAGCGTATTCTCCACACTGAAGTTTCTAGGTGTATTGAACCGTTCTTACGTGAGGAGCAGCATGGTTTCAGAAAAAAGAGGTCGGTTAACACTAATTTACTAGCCGTTGTTGACTACATATCTCGTCACATTGAAGGCGGAGGGCAAGTGGACGTGCTCTACTTTGACTTCCGGAAGGCGTTTGATAGGGTCGACAATGACATACTGCTGGAGAAGCTCAGCGCCATGGGGCTCGCCCCAAATCTTCTTCGTTTGTTCGCTAATTATCTTCGTGATCGTCAGCAGTATGTTCGTCTCGGCATGTACGACTCTAGACCGTATCACACGCGTTCCGGAGTCAGCCAGGGCTCGATACTTGGTCCTCTACTGTTTATCATTATGATAAACGATCTCCCCGCCGTCGTCAAGCATGCAAAATGCTTGTTATATGCAGACGACCTGAAGATCTATATGCAGGTTAAGACCATCGAGGACTGTCTCTTACTCCAGGACGATATAAATTCCGTATATCAATGGGGTGTTAGAAACGGAATGGAGTTTAACGCTGCCAAATGTTTTGCGATGACTTTCGGGCGAATGAGGCGCCCAATCAATTTTCATTACACATTAGGTAATGATACTATATCAATTTGTACAAGCATAAAAGACCTGGGTGTCACTTTCGACCGAAAGCTCACTTTTCACGACCATATCAACTCGGTGGCCAAGGAATCGTATCAGAGGCTTGGATTCGTACTTCGTAATTCGAAGGACTTTAGTAATATAGGCGTAATCAGGCTCATATTTAGTGCATTGGTACGCAGCAAGCTTGAGTCGAGTGCTTGCGTGTGGCATCCGCATGAGAGCACCTACGCATTATTGCTGGAGAAGGTACAAAAAGCCTTTCTCCGGTATTTATATAAGCGCATGTATGGGTATTACCCATTCATGTATCCAACAAATTTTCTTCTGGGTTGCCTTGGCTACAACTCCCTGGAAGTCAGAAGAGCATACGACCAGCTGGTCATGATGTGCAAGGTCTTTCGATGTAAAATTGACGCCACTACTCTCAGTGACGAGTTGTGTCGACTTTTCGTGCCCGATAAATACCTCCGAGCTAGGAAACATAGATTGTTTGCAGTTCCCACCTGTCTGACAGTCGCACGCGCTATGTCTCCTATACCGCGAACACTCTCAGCTCTCAATGCGCTCCTGGACGCTAGCCCGGAACTAGATGTGTTTGCAGATGACTGGAAGGTGATAATGTCGGAATGTCTGAAGTACTGTGAGACGATAGGGTGAAAGGGGTTTTATGATTATTATTATTTATAAATTTAATACTTTTATTGGACGCGGACTATTTTCTAAGATGATCTATTTTGACTACTGTTTTATTATTTTAATGTTTTCCTTATTGACATGTCTATAATATTAGTTTAAAATTATCATATTGTGCACGACGATATTCGAACACGGTATAGTTATAAATAGTATTTTAAAAATAGATTTAGGAAGAATTAGATTTCATAGAAAATACTGAAATATGTACATAGTCATTAGTAGCATTAATCAGAATAAAGAAATATAGATAGTAATTAGAATAGTTAAAAATAATGTTATAGTTAAGAATATTATGTTAACATCATAGTCATAGAAATAGAAATTAGACAACCCTAGACTGTTAGTAGCAACATATTATAATATAGGTATATGTTATCGATTTTCAATATTATTGCTTTATAAAAACCTTGTGGTGCCATCTAGTGTCGAGTAACTTAGTGAGCAAATAGAAAACAGATAATTAATAATTCCATACCGATAGCGACACCTTTTTGTAAAATATATTTGCGCCATCTGTTATCTAGCAGTAGAACTATAGAAAGAATGTGAAATATTGTAATGTTGATACTCGACAAATGTATAACTAGAAGGTTCTATTGTACGGTAATAGGGATGCCTATTTGTCATATTTCTAGTATGTTCGGAATTAATCTAGAAATATAAGGGGTGACACGGGCGAAGTGGGAGGCAGGGTTGACGACATATAAAAAGGCTGATAGGTCGGTCTTTAGTCAGTTCATTTAAATTAGTGAAACAGTTCAAAGAAGAATAGTGAAAAGAAATAGTGAAAATTAAACAAAGTATTAAGTGACAGTGAAAATAGTTAGTATAAATTAGTGTGAAGTAGTAGTGTTAATTAATCTGATAGTGAGTAGTAGTGATAGTGTGACACTGCCTCCCGCTACTCCTGTTTTGGCCCAGTTACAACAGGTAACCCGGACTTTCATTTCACACCACCTTCCGGCCATACATTTCCCTTCCGGGTGACGACTCACATAAAGGTTGAGGAGTCATCCGGAACATTGGTCCTTCGAGCCGGATCCCTGACGGCGCGGCTGGAAGGGGCTAGAAGGAAAGTTCAAGCACCTCTGAAGACAGGAAATTCACCATGCCGGTAACGCGAAGCCAGAGCGGGAAGAGGACAGAAAAATCCCGGACGGCCCAGATTGAGGCAAAAGCCGCCATGGCGGATACTGAACTCGCCGGGACGGCCCAGATGGGGCCACATTCTGCTACAACAGAAGCAGAACTGTTGAAGACTCAAATAGGGTCACAATCCACTAGTACGGAAATAGGACGCGGCGATCCTCACCAGAAAGGGTCATTCACTACTACTACAGATACAGAAACAGGAGCTACTAGTAAAACTGTGTCTACAGAGCCCACTATAAAAGCATCAATGGACAAAACATTTATAAAGAAGAAAACTGCATCACGGGCATCCACAGTACAACAAAAAAAGAATGTTTTGGAAGCGAAACGAAAATTATCTGAAATGGAAAAACGACTTATAGAGAAGGAATGCGAGATAGCTCGAATAGAATTAGAATCTGTAAGTATTGAAAACGAAGAAGACTCTTCAGAAGAAGAAGAACCAGATGAAGGAATGTCAGAAAGGATTCAAGAGTGGCTAGAAAAGCAGCCCGAGGATATGTCATCACCGCCAAAAGTTGAAAAAATGGAAAATGATACAGTCGACAACGATGAGAAGAAAACGAAGTTACAATGCGTCAATATGGAAAAAGTTCATCAATATCCAGTAGTACAAAAGTCTGTCAATCAAGTGACAACGAGTAAAGAAGAAATAACGTCACTGACTGCGGCATTTACTCAAGCTTTGAAAAAGTGTACAAGGGATCCTGGTCGCCACGTTCAGGAGCTTCCGATCTTTAATGGAAGAAGTGACCGCTGGCTGAGCTTCAAAGCAGCCTTTAGAGATACCGAGGGACTCTTCACGAGGACAGAAAACATCAGCAGACTACGAAAGAGCCTGCGAGGACCAGCAGCAGAAACTGTCAGTAATCTACTCATTGGAACACCAGAGCCACGGGACGTTATTGACGCATTAGAAAGAAGATTCGGACGACCAGAGGGACTTATTCGTTGCGAAATGGATAAATTAAAGAACTTACACAAAATCACAGATAATCCTCGAGATGTATGCATATTTGCAAATAAAATCACCAATATCGTGGCCGCAGTAGAAGCCCTGCAAAAGAACCATTATTTGTACAACCCAGAAATGCTGCACATAGTTGTGGAGAAGCTGACGCCAATCCTGAAAAATAAATGGTACGATTACGACGCTAGAAAGAAAGAAGACATTCCTGAATTAAAGAAGATCTCCATATTCCTAAATGAGGAAGCAGAGAAATGTGGCCCCTACGCTCCATTAGAAAACATCCGCGAAGAAAATACAAGATTCAGTACAAGAAGACCTGAAAGAACCTTCACAACTACAGAAAGAAAATGTACCGGCTCTCCGAACAAGTCGTGTCCATTATGTTGTAGAGATCATAGTCTCGTAGAGTGCAGAACTTTTTTGAACTCTGATACAGATGAGCGATGGACCATAGCGAAGAAGAAAAATGTTTGCTTCAAGTGTCTACGGGCGGGCAAACACAGAAGAGAGGAATGTAAGTGCAAGCCATGTGGAATTGATGACTGCACTTCTCCACATCATCGGCTACTCCATAATAAGAAGATAGAAAAAGAGACAGAAAACATTGCCGCGTCAACCCGAGAAATTACCGCCACAGCTAACATCAAGTCTGAAGTGAAGTGCGCCTACCTGAAAATAGTACCAGTTAAGCTCACAGGTCCCAGCAGCGTAACAGTAGAGACTTACGCACTGCTCGACGAAGGGAGCACAGTCACATTGGTCGACGAATCAATAGTCAACGTGCTGGGAGTCAAAGGCCCTGCAACAACTATGCGAGTCCAGGGCATAGGAGGCGCCACCAGAACGCACGAGAAAAGCCGCACAGTAAATCTGGAAATCCAAGGAAAGTTTAGTGACGAAGTACATACCATACGGCAAGCTCGAACAGTGAAGAAGCTTAACTTCGCCACCCAGACTGTGAGCCAAAAGGACATAAAGGATTGTGACCACCTACGGGACATCGCTTCGTGCCTCACCTACGAGAAAGTCACGCCGAAGATCCTCATCGGCCAGGATAATTGGGACCTTGTTGTGTCGAGGGAGGTGCGAGCGGGACAGCATGACCAGCCAGTGGCGTCACGCACACAATTAGGATGGGTTCTTCATGGCTGCCGTACAGTAAATAGTAAAGAAAAGAAGATCTGCGGCTACCTTCGTGTCATTGAAGACAAGAGAATCAAGAATAAACATAGAAAATCGACGGCTGCTATCGGCGGGATCAGCGTAGAAAAGATGAAGAACTTAGACAAGAATAAGAAAAGTAATAGAAGACAGCGACATAGACGTCAACGTACATCAAGACGGAAGAAACAAGTTTCCACAGAAAATAGAAAATGCACAGTCGTCACCGGCGGGAGCAACGCCGACCGGAAGAAGGTACAACGCGCAGATACACAAAAGTTAAAAATTACAGTCCCCGCACCCCAACACCGGCGGGAGTGCGCAGGGCGCCCTGTCCATCATAGGTGACACGGGCAGCTGGCTATCAAAGATAATCATCGAGTTGCACAAGAGCGTCGAGTCATCCAGCGGCCGGATCGTGAGGGCCTCCCTGGAGAATGGCAGCGAGGTTCCATTCATCACAATGACGTCGGTCCGCGGCCACATCTAGCAGCAGCCAGCATTGATCGTCGTGCTACCAGAAGCATCGCAGAACTGCGACGGCGGGAGAATGTGCACGACGATATTCGAACACGGTATAGTTATAAATAGTATTTTAAAAATAGATTTAGGAAGAATTAGATTTCATAGAAAATACTGAAATATGTACATAGTCATTAGTAGCATTAATCAGAATAAAGAAATATAGATAGTAATTAGAATAGTTAAAAATAATGTTATAGTTAAGAATATTATGTTAACATCATAGTCATAGAAATAGAAATTAGACAACCCTAGACTGTTAGTAGCAACATATTATAATATAGGTATATTATGTTATCGATTTTCAATATTATTGCTTTATAAAAACCTTGTGGTGCCATCTAGTGTCGAGTAACTTAGTGAGCAAATAGAAAACAGATAATTAATAATTCCATACCGATAGCGACACCTTTTTGTAAAATATATTTGCGCCATCTGTTATCTAGCAGTAGAACTATAGAAAGAATGTGAAATATTGTAATGTTGATACTCGACAAATGTATAACTAGAAGGTTCTATTGTACGGTAATAGGGATGCCTATTTGTCATATTTCTAGTATGTTCGGAATTAATCTAGAAATATAAGGGGTGACACGGGCGAAGTGGGAGGCAGGGTTGACGACATATAAAAAGGCTGATAGGTCGGTCTTTAGTCAGTTCATTTAAATTAGTGAAACAGTTCAAAGAAGAATAGTGAAAAGAAATAGTGAAAATTAAACAAAGTATTAAGTGACAGTGAAAATAGTTAGTATAAATTAGTGTGAAGTAGTAGTGTTAATTAATCTGATAGTGAGTAGTAGTGATAGTGTGACACTGCCTCCCGCTACTCCTGTTTTGGCCCAGTTACAACAGGTAACCCGGACTTTCATTTCATACCACCTTCCGGCCATACATTTCCCTTCCGGGTGACGACTCACATAAAGGTTGAGGAGTCATCCGGAACACATATTTAATTATTAATGTTAATGTAGCTAAGTATAGTAGTAATTGTAAGACATTGTATTGTATTATATTTAATTGATTAATTAGTGTAATTGGCTATGATGCCGTTCTAGTTAATAATAATAAATAAATAAATAAATCAATTTGGTATCCTATTTCAATAGAATTTTCTTTGTGGATATTCGATATTATGAAGTAAGTAAATGGAAATGTCATAGCGGACGTCTAAGGCTTACCCTAAGTAATAGGAATACGTTACCTATTGCTACATAGCTAGGTTCATACCTACCATGTAATCAGTTACCGATTTTCCTATAGGTTTGTTCCCAGAATTCTTAAATCCATTGTTTCAGAAAATAATTCCACACATAGTTATAATTCATAAGTATTTAGCTAGTAGGAAAAAATGTCGATCAGCACAACTTTTGCCTGGGGAAGTACCACACCTGCTTTGCCAGTTATTTATCCGCCAAGCAATAATGTGCAAACATTACTGTGTTCCGGTCTGAATGGCAATATAATCAGTAAAATTACTGGGCATGACGAGATTCAACAACTAATGACATGATAATCTCAGGGTGACAGGCGCAGAGCAGTGCCACGCAGAATAATGAATTATAAAACACTGGGTGGCACTGTGTCTGATATGGGCAACCATGATGCTTACTATCAGGCACCTGATTTGCTCGCCTTGTCACTCACTATCATAAAAAAAACTCAGTATACAAATATTATATTATGTATAAGGTACATACCATTTTTAATATTTCTTTCTTGTTGTTGAAATTTGCGTAATTTAATAAATTTTTCATCCGTATGCTTGCAACGAGTGCTGCGCTACTTCGGCCAAAATTGTGATTGTGATGCGCGCTATTGCGCGCATCACAATTTAAAAAAAAATTAATAGAAAGTTAAAGTACAAAGTTATAGAATAACAAAGGTTTTCCTGTAGATTTCATTTACAATAACATAGCATCCTTAACGTTAAGTTTTAGTTCTATAACGGTTCCATCTAATGTCAATAAAACTTTTATATAACATCGCCCATAATCGATCAAAAAGTTTAATAATACGGGTCGTAAGTGAGGCCAATATTAGGATGATCCGTACAAGTCTCAAGGGTAATCATATTTTGTGTCTATACGTCTACATTCCATACTGACGCTCAGGGAATGGTTTACATTGGCGAAATTTCTAATGATTTCATATGAATCTACTATAATAAGTTTTATGATCATACTATTATTATGCTATGTGGACCAGAGATTACTAAAGTACAGATAAATCTCTCCATACAGAATTGTCACTACCTATTGCCGTAGTATTATTATCTGTGCTATTGTTTAATAAATCTCGAGTACTATTTTCAGAAGCTAGATGCTGTGAACGATAATGCTCCTAATGCTTACAGGCGTAACGTGAGTTTTGCCTTGTATAGCTACTTTCAGGTAACTTTTTAGTAATCTGTGCCACAAACAATAAATATATTCCACAGATTACTAGTTAGTAATAATTAGTACGAAATTGGTCCACTAGCGGCCCGGGAGCGAAGTAAAATGCCTATAATGAATGTCTAGCGCGTTCATTACATGGCCTGCACGGCCCCCCTACCTATATTACACATTAATAAATGATAATATTTTTCATATACATACTTATTTCTAGACCCAAACAATTGTCTCTAAACTCTAAACGATACAATTAGCTTACAAACAATCAATTTGGAGGTTCGTGAGAACCGACATTATTTGTGTTTTATTTATTCTCCCACAATACACGGGAGCAGAATATTAATTTGTTTTCAAAGTACGGGAAGTATTTGCTAAAACAGACTTGTGATACGTATAAAGAATGAGTAAGTACAAATTATTAGTAAGATAAAATAAATGTCATGGTAGACTACTTTTCCGCATAAAAGTATGTAAAAGTCACCTAGCCATTCTAAAAATGTTGACACAATTGGAAGCAATTAATAGGATAGTGGATTTTAAAACTATATCTACTTATATCGATTAAGACTATATCGATTTCTACATCAGTAGGTTCCTCAAATCGAACATTGCGTGATGACTTATGGTTCTGAATCGTGGTCTCCTATTAAGAGACTTCTTAGTAAACTCAAAGTAGGGCAACGAGCTATGGACAGGTCAATTTTTGGTGTAACTCTACGAGATCGAATCATAAATGAGGAGATCCATAGACGAACGAAAGTTATAGCCTAGACGATTAGGGTGTTGAAGGGGTAATATACCTACATGGCACACAGAACGTAGAACTGATGGTCAATGACGCTGTAAGGTTCTTGAATGGAGACCATAGACCACGGTTTGATTTCCCTCAAAAAGTTGAGTATATCTCGCGCTTCTAATTTACGCCTAACTCGTCTGGCTCACATAACTCGTGGATGTCACCTAACTTTAGATTGGGACAATAGTCTAGCCACAGAGTACTTTCGAGGAAGCGATTCGGTTTCAGAAGTATTTCAATGAAGTGGTCGTTCTGCTTTGTTTACTCTAAGAACAGTTTACTCTATGTATTAAGGTTTAATGCACGACGACAATGTTGAAAAGATGAACTTTGGATGTTTAACAGTTAATTAATGTATAGAGACGTAAGTAACGAAACTGTGTCAGCTGTATACGTAGTCGCCTTCTTAATGAGGATTGTAGCGGTTAGAATAAGTCGGCAGCTTGTTTATAAAGTCAAGATCTTATTTTATGTTAGACCAGTTTTTTTACCCACCAAAAAACGTATATTATTTAATAATAATTGTTTACGCCGCTACGCGCCGCTCCGTGGCATCCTTCCTCGTAACCTGTTTTGTGAGGGGAGGCGCGGGGCGCGGGAGCACTCACCGGCCGCCAGCCTAGCTCCGCGGCATCAGAGACTGTGACGACCACGAAAACAAGTGCACGCGCACACAATTTTTGGCGACCGTGACAGGACACACGAATTACGGCCAAGTCTACGCTCAAGAATAGGCTTTCACGGCTCATAGCGCTCATCACGTCACCTAGCAACACGGTGATTGCGCCTACAAGACAATAGACCTCCACCTACGCTACGTTACGACCCGTTCAACTCGCAAGACGCTCATCGAAAACGCAGCCGACGCCGGGCACGGGATTCACACACAGACAGGGGAGTGCTCTTTCCTTATCTCCTTCATTTACCTTTGCCTCTTCAATTTGCAACTTACAATTCAGATTAAACTCTGAACCGGTTTGAATTGGCATTGTACGCTTTTGCAAAGTGCTATACATACCTACAGCGCTTTCGTCTTACATTCTCAACTACTCATAAACATAAAGCTTTATCTAATTAAAATATACCTAATAAGTGTTATTCAAAACTTATAGCGCTTATCATCTAGGTACTTATTTAATTACCTACACGTACTTTCGCATTCTTCATTTTATTGAATCACGACTATTCACGCTCTTATTCTATTATTTCTCCTTTACACCGCATCTAGCTTCTACCTATAACGGTAAAATACGCGGCGCTCACAGGTTTTGCCGACTATTTCAGGTTATTTGCATGCCACGCGGTCACATAATATTTTGACCGCGGCGCATGACCTTGCGCATGACCGTTCGCATCGCGCCGCACCGAGCTGCGCCGTGCGCCACGCCCTCGCCACAGCATGAAGCCGTGCTCGTGCACGCCGTGCTGATTGCTGGTGAAGACGGACCGCAGCTTTAATCGATCAATTGTCTGGTTTGATGCACATTTTACTACTTTGCCTAATTTATTTCACTTTGCCCATTTTCATTTTACCTATTTACATCTGCATATTATCTAATTTAATAATACATGATTGTAACTTGAAATGGATAAGTCACCGCAGACCCTTGACCCTACTAGTGCTAATACTGGTCGTACTAGCCCTAGCGCTGCTAACAGTAGTCACGAACAGTTGCATTATAAAAAGTTAATTAAATTACGCGGCTCCATAAGAGCTCGAGTAACCGTGTTTAAAGATTATTTAACAGTGATGAGTCAGATTCCTATTAACGATCTATCTAGTGTACAGATTAGGGAATTGAAGAGTAGGTTAGAAAAGGTGCAAAAATTATTTTCAGACTTTGATGAAACACAAACAAAATTAGAACTTTTATCAGATGAACAATAAGGTGAACGTAATAGTACTGAACAGATATTTTATTCTCTCATATCAAATGCGCAAGAACTTATTGACAGTTCCTCACATTCTCGCACGCATAGTAACCAAAAAGAACAAGGTCAGGATTCCTTATCTCTAAACAATAATAATAATAACATAAATATTAAACTACCTACAATTAAGCTCCCTTCCTTTGACGGCAATTATTTAAAATGGCTAGAATATCGTGATACCTACATATCGCTCATGCATGACAACGATTCTATTTCTGAAATTAATAAGTTTCACTATTTACGCTCCTCGTTAGAAGGCAGTGCTATTAATGCGATCAAATCTATTGAATTTATTTCAGCAAACTACCAGGTAGCTTGGAATCTGTTATGTGACCGATACAATAATGATAAAATACTAATTAACAATCATTTAAAAACATTATTTAACATTGAACCTATCACTCGTCAATCACACAAAGCCTTACGGTACTTTGTCGATCACATTACAAAGAATCTTAGAGCATTAGAAACATTAGGACAACCTGTAGATCAGTGGGATGTTTTAATAATTCATCTAATGTCGCACAAATTAGATCCTATGACTTTTAGGAAGTGGGAAGAGAACAGACATAGCAAAAGCAAAATTCCTTCCCTTAAAAAGTTTATTCCATTTATACGCAGTCGTGCTGACATGCTTGAGACTATGTGGGCTAACAAATCAGAACAAAAACAAGGCCTACATAGGTTCTAAACAAATTTATAATCAATTTAATAATAAACAAATTCATACAGGTTTAACAGAAAATAATAATAACATAGATTCTAATACAATTAAAAATACTAGTTTACTTACATCTAAATTTAAATCGAAACAATTATCATGTCCATTATGTAAAGACACTCATCGCATTATTAATTGTAAAAGGTTCCTAGGTCTATCTATTAACAAGCGTTTAAGTGAAGTCATAAAACTTAACCTTTGCTTGAACTGCTTACGACGCGGTCACGCTGCAGCAGATTGTCGCTCCAGCACCTGTAAACAATGTCATCAAATGCATCATTCTTTAATACATACTGGTACTACGAGTATCAATAATAATAACGAATCTCATAATAATACAGATTCAAATAACTCACCAGTCTCCATGTCCGCCCAGTCCGCAGGCCAAGTCCTCCCCCAGGAGGACTCGGAGGAGGGCGGTACCCATACCGCCCTCCTCCGAGTAGTCAATCCTAAAACAAAGGATTCTTACCTCGCGCGTGCCCTACTCGATGCAGGCAGCCAATCCTCCTTCATTACAGCTGAACTGAAACATAAATTAAGTTTAGTTAGTGAGGATACACAAAATTCAGTAAATATAACAGGTATAAATAAAGTTCACGTACCTACATCCGATACTTGCGAAATAAGCATACAATCATTAGCTACTGATTATAAAGCAGATCTCAATTGTTTAGTTTTACCTCAAATCACAGGTAATTTACCTAACAGACAAATCAATGTTTTATCTCTTAACTTACCTCCGAACGTACAGCTGGCAGATCCTCAATTCTACCGCCCAGCTGACATAGATGTTCTATTAGGTGCAGAAGTATTTTATGACATAATCACACCTGAACAAGTTAATTTCGGACTCAGTAAGTCCATTCTCCAAGCCTCGAAGCTAGGTTGGTTAGTGGTAGGTCCTTCTAATTCAGCATACAATCGCGATGCATCATCACTACACAGTCACTGCAACTGTTCTTTCGCTGTAAGGCACATTATTCACTCTAACTTCACTACATCAAACGCTAGTGAAAATATAAATCAACGACTAAATAAGCCCATTATTACAACCTCCAAGCTAGGTACATCTGTGGCAGGTCTAAATAAGCATTCAACTAATATACTGCATCACAAAATAAATAATAAATTTAATCAAAGTACTTCACAGCTGATAAGCAATAATAAACAAACGTGTAGGCATTCATTCCGCAAGACAAAGGCACCAGAGTGGTGCGCTTCACGCTTCGCCTAGTGCATTATGCAACTTTATTACATAAATTATATCACGCTCATTAATAATAATTCATACTCACATAATTTTATTCTTCTCACAATTTCATTATTTTTAAACATATTTGACACTACTGCATAATCGCATCCCTAATCCCTATCTATAATAAAACTAAAATCATAGGTTCTTTAATAAATGAAAATAATTTCAATAAATAAAACAACTTACAATACAAAATAAATTGTTCATCATACTAGTAAAAATAATAAAATAACAATAATCATAAATAAATAAAGGTAGATACTTAATACCTACCTAAGTCAATTTAGATAAGAAAGACGGCGAACTATTCATTTCAAGTTCATACCTACTGCGTTCGCTGCGCCTATTCAATATTTTATAATGTTTACTGCATAATAAACAGCTGTTCATATACCTACCTATACACAGACGGGCAGCGATCTCAGTACTCTTAATTATATTACCGTTATTATGTTATTTTCTAATACTCGCATACATTATTCTATAGAAAAGATATGTTAATAAATAGGTACTTACTTAAACTTCATTGCACACTGCATACTATTGCATGGCAACATAAATTAGGCAGGGTGCTGCGGTCTCGCCTTCATCATCACAAGGCAACGTGCTGCGGCTTACTCTCACATTTTTATTATTTAAATTAAAAGTATATTTTTACTTGTACCCTAGATGGGTTGACAGTGTACAATACACTTATATTTTATTATCTCTCAATAAATTAAATTCTTAGTTTCCCAGGATGCTATGCATCCATAACTCTCATTCATCATAGCAATGTTCATTCATCATCATATCATCTTGCAATGTTACTCTCACCGGGGAAGAGTTGAGTCTTTTTACGCAATTGAAGAAAACCTCAACTTCCTACCCATTTATCCATTTTCATTTCACCCACAAGAGCATTCTCCCCTCTCCTCAGAGCACCTCCTCGTCGGCCTGCCACGAACTTCGCTGCGAGCAACGCGACTACGTGCACGAAGAGGCTGGGAACTTGTTACGAGACTTGAGAAGCCGACTACGCCACTTCCGGCGAAGATAACACCGAAAATATGAGCTACAATTGACGCACCCTTATCGCCGCCATCGACTCAAGAACACAACCTCTGCTTTCACTCCTCTTCGCAAAGCAGAAGGGCTGTGTGCAGCAACCTACATCACAACGTGTCCACCCGGGCGCAGACATTAATCCGTCCGAGCCGCCGACACTCACCCGCCGGGGCAGCGAGCGACGGGCCGTCCACGCGCCTGTCTCCTGGCCCCCCGGTCATCAACGCTTGAAACCTATCATCGAAGGCTTCAAGAGCTTCATCTTCGACTCCAGCTTTCAAGGGGCCCGAATATGTTTACGCCGCTACGCGCCGCTCCGTGGCATCCTTCCTCGTAACCTGTTTTGTGAGGGGAGGCGCGGGGCGCGGGAGCACTCACCGGCCGCCAGCCGAGCTCCGCGGCATCAGAGACTGTGACGACCACGAAAACAAGTGCACGCAAACACAATAACATTTTAATTAATGTAAAAAACTTGTACGAGACCATAATTTCTAGTCTTTTTCTTCTTATTTTTAATTAGTGTGTTGCCAGTAGAAAATCTAGGCGTGAGTGTTTTCAGGTCGATTTCCGGTCTCTGCACGAACTCACTCGTATGGTAGTCGCAACAGTATTCCAAAGATCTTGCAGCTCGTCAGTATTTTCCGATTCAAGGAAAATGACTTGTATATACTAAAAATATAAATATACGAAAAACTTTTATATATTATTTTATTGTAGGTACTTATATCTCTTATATCTCTAGTGTGCACTGTGCATGTAGTTTTTGACACTAAAAAATCGGTACTAAAAACTAAATATTCTTATTCTAGAAGTTTGCAATGGAGTTCCGAAAAGTAACAATTATCTTATATCTCTTAATTTTATATTTTATTCCAATGATTTCATCTTATTTAATTGTAGTATGTAATTTATTATTTTAATATTTTTTATTGTATATTCTCTTCCATATAGTTTTTAACTGAAATAAATGACAATTCAAATTATTTTAAAAGCCTCTGATATAGATAATCTAGCAATTATCGTTTACTATGACCACCAACGGGACCGACGACTTTATGTGCAGAAAAACAGTTGCACTAGTGGCTAAAGGTAAGCTAACCAAGCTCCGCTTGATAAAATTTAACATGTGTTTAAATATGCGCTCGAAATTCAACAAACTGAGTCTAGTAGAACTTTAAATATAAGTATGTTTATTAAAGCTAACACTTCATGCTGCAGGCAGTCAGATAGCTAAGTTCATCCGTGACAGTCTGCCATATAAATAATTTATCTCTTTCAATTGGATTAGATTGGTATTTCGTTTGGCTGTGTTTGGTCTATATTAAGCTTTGCCACTGGGACATGAACGGTCTATCTATTAAATGTACAATGTGCATTATAATAAATAAAATAAATAATATGTAATAATACGTAAAGTTATTCCCAATTTATGCTAATCGAGCAATTAATTACCAAAATGTTCTGTTCCATTAGCCATTTGGACCGCTTTTGAATAAATAATTGGCTTTACTTTAACATTTGGCCGCTAATTTCTTTTAAAGGCATTTTTTGTATATTTTAATCTTTCGTTTAGTTGTTTGCTGATTTTTTTTTATTTCAACGCTCAAACTTTCATTAAGTGCAACAGGCTTATTAAATAACATAGAACTGTGAAGTTATTTTGATTAAATCGAAACAGGCTTCATAAATAAATGTCTCTTGTCTCTACTACCAGGCCTGTGACTCTCCACGTTTTTGCTTTGAAGCTACAGGTACCCGGAACGCGTAGTCTAGAAGTACAAATTTATGGGGTTGTCGCGCGCAGGCGCGCGCCGGCACAGTCGCACGTCAATTGTTTTGTGTTCTGTGGTGCATTCATCTGTGTTCCTTTCCATCACCCATATATAAGAACTATATCTACTACTAGCGACCCGCCCCGGCTTCGCACGGGTAGCAGAAGTAGGTATAGTGGACGTTTAACAGGAGTAAATTCGTGATACATTGTATTTTAATAGATATAACCCTAATGGTTTACGCAGCGCACGCAAATTAATGACTATTTCTGTTACAATGACCAAACCTTAACACATGTTATAATTTATCGTGGGGTTTTTTGAAGATATTGATGAGTACTACAAACCCCTAGTACATGACTTTACTCTACCAAAAATAGTTTTCACACTGCACGAAAAATAATCACTGCTTCAATTATTGTGACTAAACCAAAAAAGATGGATATAATCTATGTATACTGTTTTGTAGGTATTGATAAGTACTACAAACCCCTAGTAGATTATATTATTCTACCATCAATGCATTTCACAGCGCACGCAAATTTATGAATATGGTAATTATATTATGTAACACCTTGGTTCACAATATTGCAGTTTTCTTACGGATCCCTATTTTTTTTCAAAATCTCATATAGCCTATGGCACTCACACTGAATTAAGCTATCCATAAGTGAAAGAATTTTTAAAATCGATCCAGTAGTTTCGGAGCCTATTCGTTACAAACAAAAAAACAAAAAAACAAGGTTTCTCTCTTTATAATATTAGTATAGAAGTATAGATGTGGTCTCACAGTACGCCCGAATGCATAGGTTCGGTAAATCCAATGCTTAAACAATAGGAACTTGAGTGAGATCTAATGCTATGCGTTCATTCGGGACGGCCTTTACGAAAAGAGCCCTATTTTAAACGCACGCATAGTGGGAGCCTACAAAATAAATGTTTCTATATTCTGTGGTAATGTTGCGGTGTCTTATTTAATTTATTAGAATATTATTTATTTTAATGGATCAGCTAGTTCGTGAAAACTGACGTTTTTATTTCATTTCATCCGCAAATCAGGCAAAAACGGACCAATCATAATATTGTATTATATCTGTAATCGACGCTGTGCGTTCGCATTTCGCATAGATTACTATGCGAACGGTGAATGAGATGGCCTGCCGTGACGAAAGCAGTAAGAAATTCCTTAATTTGCACAGTTTTGCTTGCTACCTTACATAAGTTTTATTCTTGAATACGGGTGTATATGTATATAACCTATATCCATCGTTCTATCCTACTAATATTATAAATGCGAAAGTTTGTGAGGAAGGATGGATGAATGGATGGATGTTTATTACTACGCTATAGCTCAGTAATAGCTACCCAGGCACAGATCAAACAGATATGTTCATGCACAAAAATGTTTGACCTGGCCGGGGATCGAACCGGGGACCAGGCGGCACAGAAACTAGAGCTACTACCATCAGAGCCAATGAGGCTTCATAGCATTCGAATGGTAAAATTATTACAAGAGTCTGAACATCAAGAATTTTCTTACTTCCAATGGCCATCGAAAGGTAACAAGTAATAATGCATGTCATTAGTAAATAAGTAGATACCTACTAACTCCCAAATGTTAAACTATTCTTAATTCTTACAAATATGTCACCTGGCACTCGTATTACCTTACACTGCTTACACCTAAAACCTAAGATAATTATATAGTTTCATAGTAAGTAGGTAGCTCTATTGTTTAGTCTTTTTTCAATAAAGGCACTATGCCATATTATATAGACAAATTAAAAATATAACATCCCTAACGTCGTAAGCAGGAATAAGAGATACGTGATAGAAAGAGATGCAGCTTGAACGATAATTAGTTGGGCCCCGTGCGACCTGAATTGCACTTTATTGCGTCGAGCTATAGAGCTGTCCCTTATTAGTATTCTGTGCTACTACAGACAACTAACACAAAAACAAAGACCCTGTCTAAATTATTATGAAAACCAAATCGCAAAAGTGCGTGCAAAATGGATAAAAGTGTGTGATTGTGACCTGTGTGAATGAATATTTTTGAGTTTGAGTTTGTAAATTGGGGGCGGTCAGCTTGTTCTTATTGGATCAGGATTGGATCATTCAGCCTTTAGACGGGTTAATTTCAATATCCTCCATGTTGAAACCCACCCACAACCCAGGACGTGCAAGATATAATTTGTAGGTACGTATGACCTATAGATATAGGGAAGTTATCGAAATGTTGCATTGTCAGCAGATAACGGCCAATTACTACCGCTTGGCAATGGCTAGGTGAATTGAAAATCAATGTGCTATGCGCGCCGATATGTTAAGCGGCACTAGATAATGGTACACTGAAAATCGACGGCGAAATACACAAAATGGCAATAAATAACGCTTTGAACAATTACTGTAGTCGTTAGATTGCATCATTGTCAATATTTGTCACTCATTTATTTGGTGATCGGTCAGTTTTGTGACAAATGGGAACAAAAAATATTTTTTTAGTTTTATTTACATACATAACATACATTCACGCCTTTTTCCCGAAGGGGTAGGCAGAGGTGTACCCAGGACTCAGTCCCTTAATAGATACACCCACATTTCGCCAGTATGTTATTGGTCCAATGTAATAGGGGGCGAGCCTATTGCCATCTACCGGGCACAGTTCCAGACTCCAGGTAGTTATTGAGATAATTCCTAATGGAAAAATCAAATATTTAACACTGCCTGACCTAGGGATCGAACCCGGGACCTCTTGATTGGCAGTCGAGCATACGCCCTCTACGCCACCGAGGCAGTTTTATTTATCTTTCTATATAACACTCTCAAAGACAGCCTCGGTGGCGTAGTAGACGCAAACCCGATTGCCGATCATAATCCATGTCCCGGGTTCGATCCCAGGTCAGGGAAAGTATTAAATATTGGATTTTTTCATATGGAATTATCTCAATAACTACCTGGAGTCTGGAACTTTGCCCGGTAGATGGCAATAGGCTATTACTTGGGACCAATAACATACTTGAAAATGTGGGTGTACCTAATATGGGACTAATAGTCCTGGGTACACCTCTGCCTACCCTTTCGGGAAAAAGGCGTGATTGTATGTTATGTTATATTACACAAAAATCAAAATCCTGACTGACACACTCACTGTCAAACCCCAGTCGTTACTCTTGAATATAGAAAGCTGAAATTTTCACATAATTTCATAGTTGACAGCCTCGTTGGCTCAGATGGTAGTAACTCTGCTTTCTGTGCCGCTGGCCCCGGGTTCAATCCCCGGCCGGGTAAAACATTAGTGTGCATAAACATGTCTGTTTGATCTGTGTCTGGGTGTTATAAACTTATATAAGTATGTATATCAGTCATCTGGTTACCATAGTACAGGCTTCTAGCCTAGTTTGGGACCAGATGACAGTGTGTGGAAGTTGTCCTATATTATTATAAATTATAGTTTACATAGAATTCCCGAAATTCTCACGGGAAAGAAGTCGCGGAAATTATGCTAGTTAGGAAAAATGCAATTATTTTTTAAAATATGTGCTTATTTAATTTAATAGAATAAATCAGTAACGAATTTGTGTATCGTCTTTGAAATTTCCACTAGACTTTACAAATTGTTATAAAAATCTTGGAGTAGAAAAAGCTTTTAAGCAAAACCAGAAAAAGTTAGGAATTCTTTCAATTCACCGTTTCCAGACACCTTTCGTAGAACACCCGCTGTTTTATTTTCGTTAAAGTCCCGTAAAGAATTTTCATCAAAAACAACTTTTTAAGTGTCTCAAAAGACGAAGAGACCGAATGCTATTTCAGCCGTGGCAAAAGTTTTTTCGAAGAATGTAGGGGTAATGAAAAAAGTAAGATAAAGGTTATGGCGAAAGGTGTTACGACTTTTACGTATAATAGTATGGATGCTGCTGGATAATTTAATTACCTTCTTCAATTTATTTATAGGTGCAATAAGAACTATCTTCTTATATAAGGTCCGGGGTATATTTACTGATCTGGGGTCAATGTTGGCTTTTTTCCATTAAGAATTTTCTCACTGACCGCCTGGAGTCTGGGACTGTGCCCAATAGATGGCAATAAGCTTGCCCCTCTATTACTTTATTACACTTCAGCCAACCCATACGAGGAAAAGGCGTAATGTTATGTTATGTTATGTATACACACCAAAACGATCACAATGCTAGTTCTAATAAATGGGAACAAACACAATTCACAAATAATTAACTAAACATGCCCTGTCATCGTGAGGTTCCTGGCTATGTAATAGGGCCATACCAAATTTTATAGTAAATGTATCCATTCCACTTATTCTTCAATTGAAAGGAATATTCTAACAATGAGAGAGTTGTCATTGACAGTTCTAAAGTTCTTCGAAAACCCTGAAATTAATAAATAATCATTGCTAATTTTGGTCTCTTTCTTTCTGTAATGTTAATGGGACCCATAAATATAATATTGTTTGAATGATGGCGATCACAGTCTGTATTGTGAAAATAAACATGTTTCAAGTAACCGTTTTTCACAAGCCCTCGCGATCTAATACATTAATAACAAGAAGCTTTTACAAAGAGCGCAGAATATTTTAAGTGAATTTACAATGTTGCTTCGCGTAGCCTTTGTAATGGCCTCTATTACTGGAGATAAAATAATGTTTTGACGTGACCACTCGTTACAGGGAACGTTTAATATATGCTTAAGCTTTTGTTGGAATCTTGTGGAATCTTGTCTTGTTGTGTTGTTGTGTCTTGTGTTTTGTAGCGACGATTTTGTTCGGCTAATTGGAGTATCTGGTTTCGATAGGTTACCTTATACCTTTTGTGAGGATATGCAAGCCTCTGGAGCAGTGTTTATGTAACTTTTCCAAATTCTCGAGATTATCTCTATTGCATTAAAGGTGAACACTTAATCGACTGGATCATAATGGTTAGATAATTTTGAAGCATGGGTTACATAGTTTCTTTTGATGTGCATTGTGTTGACATGAATTTATGGAATTCATGTCAACACAATACTGTTGGTGTTTACATTTCATCACACGAGTATAGCATCACCTCTATACTTCTAGATATTTATAGTTATAATCTGGGTGACACCATTTCCCAAGCGACGGCGGCTCACGCTGTCATTTAAAACTATATAGATTACAATGCCACAATTAGTGTAAATAAGCGCTATTGCAATATAGCACAAGGGGTTGGTTTGATATGGATCTCGATTGTTATAATGTATAATGTATAAGTATTATATTATAATTATTCATTATTCAGCCTCAACTGTCCCACTGCAGGGCAAAGGCCTCCCTTCCCTTTTTCCATTCCTTTCTCTGGGCAGCTATTTGGGGCTTATCCTTCAGGTAGGTGTCCAGCTCGTCTCTCCATCGCATTCTGGGCCCGCCGCGACGTCGTTCGGTCTGGTGGAGTCCACTGAGTTGTACTATGTGCCCACATTTCCTCCGACATGCGGCTTACATGTCCGGCCCAGTCTCACTTGAGGCTGACGGCTTTCTGAGCTACATCTGCGATTTGCGTTTTGGAGCGCAGTACAGTGTTTCTTATTCAGTCTGTAAGTTTATAAGTATTATAATGTTTATTTATTTATGTAATAATATTAATTAAATATAACGCTATGGACTCGCTCTAGATAGTCTAAGTTAGTCCACTAAGACGCCTACGTAAAAATGCAAATAATAATGTAAAAAAAGGTCCAAACGGTGTCGTTTGGAGATGACTATTGTACAAATAAAAAATAAGTGCTACATTTAGGATTTCAGTTTATCGAGTCATTTGTAGTAAAATGTGTGCGGTGAGGGCGAGCGTCGAACGTCGACCGCAGCACGCGGCGCGCGATTGGTGGTTTTTGTGTATTGAGGTACATTTTGTACCTATACAGTGTACAGCCATCCAATTATTCTGTGTTTGGTTTTGGCTTGAGGTCTTATCACAATTTGTGTTTCAATTAAAAATGACATATACTATTTATTTTCTCAGTTGTAGTTAAATTATTTTTAGCTGTTACACAGTTGTTTTATCAGGATACAGGACATCTTAACAGTTTGACACAATCCTATGGAAAATTTACTAAATCGATGTTTTGTATTCCCCTGTTCCTTCCGAATACAGTTAATCTATTTGATATATTTATATCCTGATATTTTAAAGTTGAAGAAAAGTATGTCTCTATCTTTTTTTTTTGTAGTGAACGTCCAATCACGCGAGTAAAACTGGGAATTTTGGAAGTTCACTATGAAAAAAAACCAAGAGTTTATAAGTAAAAAATAAAATGACAGGGACTTGGTTACTTCACTATAAAAATATCAGTAAGTAAATTTATAGAATGGGTTAATTATATTCGGAGAAAACACGGGAATACAAAACATGGATTTGGTAGTTTTTGATAGGATTGTGTGAAATTCCTAGAAGGCCATGTACGCTCTTATCAGATAGAAATTCTAGTTGCCTATGTCCTTTCTCAATAATTGATCTCTATTGGTAATAGGTACTACCATAATTCATTAAAATAAGTTTCTGTGGCTTATGTGTAAAAGTGTATTCGATAGCAGTCCGTTACAACTTACGTTCGCATTAATTATAATATTACTAGCTGTGCCCCGCGATTTTTCCCGCGTAGATATTGTTCCCGTGGGAATATCGGGAACAAAATACCCTATATGTTATTCCAGGGTCTCAGTTACCTACATACCAAATTTCAACACAATCCATTATGTAGTTTTTGCATGAAAGATTAACAACCATCCACACATCCATCCTTTCATACATACACCCATTCAAACTTTCGCGTTCACACTAATATTCACTAATATTATATATGTAATATTAGTGTGATGTGATGATGAAATATGATTACAGACAAAAGTTTAGTTTTGTTTCTCAGATATAAGATAAGTGGTCAAGAAGTGGTTGCGTGTGAACCTTCATGAAATTGCTTTGTGGTACCTACAAAATGTGGATAGTGCTCAGTATCACTCACGAGGGCAATAATGATGGCATGACGTGGTTTATGTGAATTCTACTAATCATTATCATACATATTAGTTCCACTCGCTCAGTTGTCGTTGTAGCGTGGTTGTGGTGTGTTTATGGTCCGAGTGAAACAACCTTAAAAGGCACGTGTTACCTGACGGTATACATAATTTATTTTTTAATGTTGCAATGCCTACTAATCAGCCCTTTTATAACTACTCTCAATAAATCTTTAAGTTTATCGGACCAACTATAGCGGTTCCCAAGTTTTTATTACTTTTCCAATTTTCTTCACTTCAACTTTATGACACTTATCTATATTTTATTGGCAGGCTTCTATGTTTTTTACACAAACTGTAAAGAGTTTCAGATAATTTATTTGTTTTTGTTGTTTACTATAATAATTAGTCTACAGGATTGATAGAGGAGTAGGAAGCTAATTATTTACGTAATAATGTATATTCACAAAGTTCGTCATTGATGTCCGTCAGGGCGGGGCTAAAATATTTTTTCAACCTCTTCTAGAGTATAAAGTAAATTTCTTTTAAATTTTTGTTTGTTACCGTCGAGATTATATTTATTTTGGTGGTATCCCGGGTTCAATTCCCAAGTCAGGCAAAGTGTTATTGGATTTGTTATTACGATTTTTTTAATGAGAGCCGGAATCTGGAATATATATAATATATAACATGCTCTATTTACATAGTTATTTTATAGGTTCATTTATAGATTGCTCTCTACAAGACCGCGCACTGTACTTAGTATACAGTCTGTTTTCATACGTTGACGTGGAATTTTTTTACACGTTTGTTACTTTATGGTATCTAAATTTGTGTTTCACTTATGAAGACAAGATTGAAGTAGGCAATGTTGTAACTTTGTAACAAAGACTCTGAACACACTAATGGGCCTCCGTTTTCCTCAAAAAGGCAATTTAAACAAAAACATACCTAGGGTATAAACTCGTCATGCTCAGGAATTTTTTATACGAACTGCAATGAAATATGACGACGTAGACGTAGACGTACGTCTCGATAAGAATGGTGAATATACAAGTGCCCATAAATTCGTCCTTGCGAAAAACTCAAGAATTGGTATGAAAAATAAATAATATACTTTTATACCTTTTTATATATTTCCATCAGATAGCATTCAAATTCATCAAAGGGCGGCCTTAACGGCTGAGATATAGTACAATAAGTACTACCCACTAGATGTTCATGATGACCTTCTAGTATCTACTTATTATTACTTATATACTATGGCTGAGATGATGATGATGATAGCATTTTAGTGGATCTTTAAATTATAATCATGGTGAGTTTACATCAAGTATTTAAGCACCTCAGACAGTTTGAGAGGCATAATGCCTTATTAAAATGGAAGAGCCGTGTTGAAAGAACGTCCGCTTTCATACTCTGATAGATTTATTTGGACGTTTAAAAGCTTGTGAAAAAATTTAAGGAGCACTTCTGTCGTAATTGGCATTAATGTGGTTAAATAGAAAGTTCTAGCTAATATTTATTCAGCGGCAGTGATGAAAATATACGCTAATATAGTCTTTTCCAGAAACCGTGATTCGTGATAGTTTCAATTCAAAAAAATTGCCAAGTAAGGTACTACTGACAGGTTGCTCTTTTACACAAAAAGAATTTTCCCAATTATCGCGAAAGAGAGAATAAGTTTCCACTCAGTTGATTGTTGTTGGCTCTTGATATGCTTCTGGCCACGTTTTTCTTTTTTAAATCACTTATGCAGTTGGCCTCTACAGCTCGACCCAAAGTTTAAGGGCGACTAGCACAAGGGCACCTAGACGGCACGAAGCTTGGGCCATCGTCAGAATACGTGGGTCAGACTTGCACTGGCACCCCAGAATGGGAGTGTCCTAGGGCCTATCAATGGCTTGATATGTTTGATTATTTAGAGAGAAATTAACCGATCTGGAGGATCTGAGAGATCTGGTTCGACTGTGGCCTTTATTTGCGCCAAAACATATGCGAAGGGCACGCATTGGGCACCACATTTGCATTGGCACCAATTTTAACAAAAGGCGTGAATGTATGTTTATTTTTAACATTGCATTGGATCTCGTAAAATGTTACACCACTTATATTGGACACATTATTGTGTCCGAATAGAAGACAAATTCGCTACATAGAAAAATAATGCGATATTTTGTAAGACCTAAAAGTCGGACTAGTAGTAGATGGATGTAGCAAGAGAAAACATTGTATTAGAGTTTGCATAATGATTCGCGTAACGGTCCATAATCTACAAACATTATAGCTTTGTTGCAATACTCATACATTCTGCCAGAAATGGGCAACAATCCAATAAATATTCAATAGCAATAGACAACATTTGATCAGCGAGTGAGTGGAAATCTTTGTTTTCGGTGACGCCGCGCGCTTGGGAATTGTGAATTGTGGATGACCTCGTTGTCGATTGTTCTCTGCCAATATGTAAGCTGGAGCCTCTTGAGAATTGTCAATCTAACATAGTTAGGTTTTCAGAATAAATGTATTTTTGGATCGTATTCCTCCTTAATTTTGGATAAGCTTTTAGAGAGCTATTTGTCTTGAAAGCTTTGAAACCTTAAGCTCTTGAAACTTTACTAACGTAGCCTATATTCTGAAACATCATAAACATCTCAGCTGTTGGAAGTCCACTGTTGGACACACGCGTCCCCCATAAAGTGGGTTTTGCCAATACCCGCTACGCTTGGCAGGCGGGTTGGCGAGCGCAGTTCGATTGTATTTACTTGGATCTGAATAATGTTTTTTTGTTGTTGAACAAAGTTTCCATTAGGATTTTTCTCAATGACAGCAAGAAGTCTGAAATTTGTGCCCGGTTGATGGCAATAGACTCACCCCCTATTAACATGGGACTTAAAAAACATAACTAGCTAAGTGTGGATGTACCTACTGTGGGACTGGGTCCTGGGTACACCTCAGCGTACCCAGTTGAGTAAAATGCGTGATGTTATGTTATTTGTAAGTTGTTAACAGTAAACAATAATATTATAGTGAAGCTTAAAACGTTTGAAGTATAAATGACGTGTAACGTATCGTCTAACGCCTCTCCGTATAAGTTTGTAACTCGATGTTCAAGAGTTACCCTTGTCAAATACAAGTTTTAACAAGGCGCCGTACCTTATCTCAGTAAACTGTAACTCGAGACCTGAACTTTTATGTCCTTGAGCCTAAGAGAGAATATTTATTCAGTGCTTGTCACCTTGCAATTTAGAAATAGATTTTTTTACGATAGATTCTTGTTATGTTTATTATTTTGTTGTGTATTTTATCGGAAGCTAATTTTATATATTGTGATCATCTTAAAATGCTGCAGTTATAATTAAATAAGGTTAATTTTAGCCGATGGTTGAATGCTTCTGCATAGCCATCGGCTGATGCATTTTAAACCAACAATGTGTAAATGTACGTCAAAAAAAAAACAAATCTTTTAAAATTAGCGTATGGAAAAATAAGTCCAACGACATTTACTTTCTTGTAGAGGTATCTTTCCAATAGCAAAGTATTAGTCATTAGCATTATTAACATACTAGTTGTGCCCCGTTGTTTAACTCGCGTAGCCTTCGTTCCCGTGGGAACATCGAGATAAAAAGTGCCCTATGTGTTATTTCAGGAACTAAACTATCTACATACTACTGAATTTCAGCGCAATCGGTTTAGAAGTTTCGGTGTGAAAGAGTAACACACATCCATCCATCCTCAGAAATTTTCGCATTTATAATATTGAGTAGGAAGTGGGACAAAGGCGTTTTAGACGGCTTGTTTGAAGAAGTTAATTTAAGTTTGTGTTTTTTATTGTTGGTTCGTTTCTTGATAATTATTGCAGTTGAGGATTCCTAGAGATTATAGCTAAATCACGTTGGGTTTTTAGATTGGAATTCTTAAGTTAGAGTGGATAGTCAACTCGACCGTACTTAATTCTAACACGCGGTCGAGTTGCCTTCCTTTAATTTGAATTCATTGGCGTCAGCTTGACTACACAAGTACTTTGTGTGTTGCGTGAAAAATTGGTGTAAATAAAAATAAAACCATTGCAGTGCAGTGGAGAAGGGTAATTAACAATTAAAATCTGCTTTTGTTTGATTTTTTTGAGTTTCATTTATGAGAAGTGATTAGCTTAAACCTGCTCAGACACTAGATAAGGATCACTTGCGTAATTATTTGATTCGCTCAAAGAAAAATACCAGGTAGTTCATTCATCCCAGAATACCAGCTACAGAGTAAATTTACTACTAGGGCAACATGCCAGTTTTATATAATATCCTTAAAATTTAATGAATGTGCATTGCACTTGTAATAGTAAGTATTAATATACGAGTATCTAAGAAGTAGTAGGACTGACACTAAAGACTAAATGAGGTATGTTAAAGTGAAACGGCACAGGACGCTTCGTAAGGCCAGGTTTATAACAAAAATTCTCAGGGCTGCCAAGTAGCTGTATTTTGACTAATAAATTAAAAAACCCCCTCTTCTTCTTCATTTTTGTTTCAGTATTTTTATTTACTTTACTTGAATGATTGTCTGGGAGAGATTTCCCTGAGCGATAAGGTCGCTAATGGTTAATCTTTTAGTTTTAAGATCAAGGTTACCTTGTCGACAAGTGTCAAAGTGTCGAAGTGACATGATACCAATTTCACATGGACCAGACCACTTGATAAACATACATTCACGCCTTTTTCCCGAAGGGGTAGGCAGACGTGTACCCAGGACACAGTCCCATAGTAGATACACCCACATTTCGCCAGTATGTTATTGGTCCCATGTAATAGGGGGCGAGCCTATTGCCATCTACCGGGCACAGTTCCAGACTCCAGGCAATTATTGAGATAATTCCAAATGGAAAAATCCAATATTTAACACTTTGTCTGACCTGGGGATCGAACCCGGGACCTCTTGATTGGCAGTCGAGCATGCGCCCACTACGCCACCGAGGCAGTCAACTTGATGTTGATCATATAGGGAATATGTGCAAAATCAAGTTGTCTGGTCAGCCTCTAGGAAAGAGCTGATAATCTTCGAATGACTGGATTGATTTCATGAGACATAGTTTTAAGAACATTAGATCACGTCAGCCTTAAAACAAAATAAATTGTGAAGGCATACGTATGTTTGCACAGTGTAGGATTCCATACCTAGTTACCATACTCACCATACATGCAGCGCCATCTATTAGTTCCTTGCGCAAAGTTTGTAAATATGCACTAAAATGGCCATAACTACTGATTGCGATATCTTAGAAGTATTTTTTTATAGCCACAAGGAACCGCAGATCGGAGTAGTTGATGTCAATTTCAACTTGATATCTATCTTGATATTGTTTCCGTTAAAAGTGTCTTGTAGACGGACAGACAAACAGACAGACAGACAGACGGACAGACAGACGGACAGACAGACAGACAGACAGACAGACAGACGGACACAAAGTGATCCTATATAAGGTTTCCTTTTTCTTTTTGAGGTACGGAACCCTAAAAACGTATCAAAATAATCCCTTCGTTTTCACCCCTTCCTGTATTTTCAGTCCTCTTTGGTCCTTTTTGGGTAATTTATTTATATGTTTACTACCTCACCTAGTTGGCATGGATATTAATTTCACTGACTAATTAATGAAGCGCAAGCATCACAGGATAAGCCATATATATAGCCATATATACATAAGTGTGGGCACTCACGAATTTAAAATAAAGATTTTAAATTTGACAACCCTGTTTTATATAAATAGCTTATATATACCTACTATAAGCGCGTTTTGCTCATCTACGGTCATTTGTCTACGTAATTGCAGTCTCCTGGCTCATTTTTACGAACGGCAGCCAGGCTGTTTCAAAGAAATCTCTTTTTACTTCCCGTCTGCTCTGCAGTATACCCGCTACTGGCTTTACCTTTATAAAATTAACTATGTAGAAGGAAAAAATCATACACTACTAATACTACGTATTGCACTAGCATTTTTTGATACACTTCTTGTCTAAAAACTGAACGAATCTCAGAATAACACATAGAATTCATATCAGCGACTGAAACTGCGGGAAACAGTAATAAGTATTAAAATGATCAATGCTATCAAAGCTATAAACCACGTTTGAGCTTTGAAAATAAATATTTATATTATAGTCACCTTTATAACTAAAGTAATATGTTCCCCTTACAACATAATAGTACATTATGATGCAAGTGTGCTAAGTTGAACATTACGCACGAAGTGGTATTGTTTGCGCGAGCCATAGGCGAACGTGAATAAGAGATACCGAGTAGCGGAATGTTCATAGTACACGTGTTTCATACGACGTTTTTCAACACCCTTATAGATTATGATTATATGATAAGATCTGTAAGATCTTGTAACTGCTCTTCTTCGATAGATAAAAAAAAAAAAAAAAAAAAAAAAAAAAAAAAAAAAAGATGTTGACCTTTTAATAATTACTATTATTTAAAAACTGTTCTTACCTAATGAAAATGGCGCGCTGTTTTTTTTTAACGTGCCGCGCTCATACCCTGGCAAATACGTATTAAAATGTAATAAAAAGTATTGTTAATGAGTTAATAATATATTTATAATTCATTCAAAAAATATTGACTGTATTTTGCATATAAAGTCTTTGGGACGATTAAAAACGTACGGTAAAAAGTGCTAGGGCTGCAATGTAAAGTAAAAAGCACTAGTGCGTAATATGCAGTATATTGAACTTAAATACATTGAGATAACGGTCACGTCATAAGTAAGGGTGTTGAAAAATATTATTTTTTATTTCGTATACTTATTATAAATTGCAAAGGGGTTTTAGTTACCCTTATATTGTACGAAATTTCTTTCATGGAAATAAGAGCGTTCTACCACACCAAGATATTATTAAGATCAATCTGCATCAGAAAGTAACGCTCCAAAGGGACATTAGATTCAATAGCTAACGGCTTTTTGTTAAATAAAATATAGTATGACTTTGAAAAAATAATAATAAAAACATCTAATAAAACACCTCATTCAGCCACACCCACATTTACTCATGTACAGAAGAAAGATGATCACTTGGGGTCCCGAAATGCGTAAAATAACAGGTAACAAATAGGTGTAATTTATTTATCCCGCGCGAGTAAGTATGATTGGTAGGTGTCGTATTAGATTGCCTTAATTGTGCGGTAATGTGATCACTTTGGAAAATTGTGGGATTTCTCAATACTTTTCATCATCATTAAAATGAATTTTAACATAACGTACTTTGGGATATTACGAAATTACTGTGATATCGGGTTGAACAAAATATGGGTTGTGTTACCGAATAAATTAGGTTACCATGTAACACGCATCGGCCTTAATAATATTATATAAAGCGGAACACTGGTGGAACAACTTTCTCTATGAATTCGCCCGCTCTGAGACCCCTTGTACCTTGTATTTTTTTAAGTCCTAAAATGCAATTTAAACATTAAACATTAGAAATGCTAGTTTCATTTCTATCTTTTGGAGAAACGAGAGTTTTATACCAAAACTTTTTGGATCCGTTAGAATATGAATTCTTAAAAATCTTTCACGTCCAATTAACAAAACAAACATAATATATTCCAAGTTTCATGACTCTATAGGATCAGTGGCTTGGGCTTGGCGTTTAGTCAGGATTTTATAATAAATACTGACATATTTTTTTGAATGTCAAGGAGCCTTTTATTAGATAGATTACAATACTAATGAATTCATGAAATATAATGAATTCAACGTTTTTTAAGATTCTTAAGACTTGTTTAAGATTCAAATAATATATAAATTAATATCAGTTTCCATTATTCAGTCAGTGCTCAGGCTGAGTGAGTACAAAAGTACCAGTTATTTGTTTTTCTTTAGCATTACAATTTAATATTGCAACGTTTGCAATTACTTGTAATATAACTCAGATAGATAGATAAACACTTTATTGGTACACCACAAAACAATAAATATTAAACAAACTAGTATGTAAAATAGTGCAAAAATTGGCGGTCTTATCGCTAAGAGCGATCTCTTCCAGACAACTGTGCAGGGAGAGGAGAGTACACTAAATCATATTTGTTCAGTAGTGTGACAAAAATAATAAATATTACTTAAATTTACTAAATTAATACTATTATTCATAAACTACAATAATGACTATTCGTTATAAAAATATAACGACTATACATATTTAAATAATATTTTAAATAATGTATACTAATAAACATAATGATACATACTAATATAATAATTTAATACATACATACATACTTACTATAACTTAATAAAACGATACGTGACTTAAATTTGAGAATAGAAAGGGAAGAAAGACAGCTATAGTTAAATATACGAGATTTAAAGATGTCTAGTGAGGTCAGTATTTTGCCTAAGGGATACATAGGTAGTAGATACGTGCAAAATGTTTGTAGCCAACAGATGGAAGAACGAGTGCTAATTAAATATTCCTTTCTCGTAAAAATATTGTTTTCCTGGAAACCACGCTCCGCGTATATAATTAGGTGTGAGCTTGGATCAAAGAGAAACCGTTTTGAAGGACTTGGCGCCGAGTTCTCGGAAGATTGGTTTCATGAATAAATAGTTTAGGTACATCCTGCGGTTGGTTTTGATGCGAGGTAATGCAAAACACTAAAGATTTATCTGAGGGTTTTTTAATCAGTTTGCAACCTAAACTCAGATACGATTTAAAATACATAACATTAATGTATGTTACATTCACGCCTTTTTCCCGAAGGGGTAGGTAGAGGTGCACCCAGGACTCAGTCCCATAGTAGATACACCCACATTTCGCCAGTATGTTATTGGTCCCATGTAATAGGGGGCGAGCCTATTGCCATCTACCGGGCACAGTTCCAGACTCCAGGCAGTTATTGAAATAATTCCAAAATGGAAAAATCCAATATTTAACACTTTTGCCTGACCTGGGAATCGAACCCGGGACCTCTTGATTGGCAGTCGAGCATGCGCTCTCTACACCACCCAGGCAGTCTGAGATTTAAAATACATATATTTTTATTTAATCGTATTTATATAGATACAAAAAAATACTGCTATGGTGACGTAGTGGTCACAAGCGATGCCGATAGTGAGGTAGGGTCAGGTGGGGTATTTATGAGGATGTTGGTATATGTTATAGATGGCCATAAGTTATTATTCCGGAAGGCCCCTTTGGATTCATTCAATTATGTGATCTATGGAAAAATTAAATAACTCCCCACAGTCTTACCCAGTTGGGATTTCCGGAATAAGAAATTTTTGTCACCTATTAAGTTGACTGCCTCGGTGGCGTAGAGGGCGCAGGCTCGACTGCCAATCAAGAGGTCCCGGGTTCGATCCCCAGGTCAGGCAGTGTTAAATATTGGATTTTTCCATTAGGAATTATCTCAATATCTGCCTGGAGTCTGGAACTGTGCCCGCTAGATGGCAATAGGCTCGCCCCCTATTACATGGGACTAATAACATACTGGCGAAATGTGGGTGTATCTACTATGGGACTGAGTCCTGGGTACACCTCTGCCTACCCCTTCGGGAAAAAGATAGGGTCAATTTCTAGTAAAAGTTTACCCCTTATTGCGTGGGACTTAAAATAAAAAGTAAAAACTGGCGAAGTGGGGGTGTATCTACTACAGGACTAAGTCCTGGGTACACCTCTGCCCATCCTTTGGGATAAAGGCGTGATATTGTTTAATGTAATAAATCTCAAGAGCTCGAAAGAGCGACTTTATTCCTTTATTAGCCTTATAAATCTTACTTTTTAAATGTGATTTATATCTAGACAATAAAGAAAATGGCAGTTGTCCAGGTACGAGAGCAGTATATTTATAAGATGTCGTCAAACCAAGTCGGTTACACAAAGTCGACAGAAAGGACTGTAAGCTAAGTTTTATTTGGTTTTTACTACTCTACGCTGACCCCCGGCCAATGTAGAGCAATTGGAGAGCCAGATAACTTTATGTTCGTGTTAGAGAGCTAAGTTAAATCTATGTGTTTTCAAAACTTGAACTTTATATCTTATAATATATGTACTCTACTCATATGGAGTATTTAAACCTTCTACTTCTACGAGTAAGTAGTCTGAAGTAGTGTTACCTATTCCGTTAGTGTTACCTATACTTTAGAATAGTATCTTGTGTTTGTGTATGTTTGTAATGTTACCTATAAGGGTCGAATAAACATTTTTCTTTTCTTTCTTTCTAAGTAATTCCTTTTTCGAACAATATCCAAATGAGCATAACTACAGATAATATTGTTTCTATTATGCTTAGTATAGCTCGACAGAAAAGAGTAGAAATGGAACTAATTTAAAGAGTAAGTGTTGACTTAAAAGTTTTTCTAATTGATAAATACAGTGGCGCCCCTATTATTTCCTACTCTTTTCTGTCGAGCTATTAATCTTACGTACTCACATCTCGTATATAACTTGTAGAGACAAATCACTTTAATCTAAAGATAAAGATCCATCTATCATCATCATCATCTCTGATGTAGGACGTCTACTCGTATTATGCCTTCTAAATAAATTTTCATCTAGTCCGGTTGTAGGCGGCTTGCGGCTTGCAATAACATCCATTTAAGGTTTATACCGTTAATGGTTCGATAACGAACCGGCAAGCGCAGCGTAAGAACATCCACTCACAAGTACGCAGACGATCTAATAAGGACGGCAGGAACACGCTGGATGCGGGCCGCTTACAACCGGACTGGATGGAAATCTATGGGAGAGGCCTATGTCAGGCCTTCGTCACTCCATACAAACACTCACACTAATCCCACTCAATTGTGATTTGGCTTTTATTTGCGCCAAAACAGTATTTATCGTAGTATAGTGCGAGTTTTCAAACGAACGTAGGCGTAACGCCATCAACGCGATACTAACGCGGCACTGTGGTCGGGCGCTAATTTGTATGAAAAATAACTTTTACCAAATATGTTTTGGCGCAAATAAAGGCCAGATCAAAAGCCAACCACAAATAATTGAGTGGAATTTTTTTTTTTTTTTTTAAATGACCTATGCTGTTGGCCTCAGATGGCCTCTACAGCTTTACCGGGCAGTGGTGAGCGCAGGAGGCGCTCGACCCAAAGTTTAAGGGCGACTAGCACAAGGGCACCTAGACGGTACGAACCTCGGCTTGGGCCGTCGCCAGAATACGTGGGGTCAGACTTGCCCTGGCACCCCAGAAGGGGAGTGTCCTAGGGCCCTATCAATGGTTTGATCTGTTTGATTATTTGGAGAGAAACTAACCGATCTGAAGGATCTGAGAGATCTTAGACCTCGCCGGCGAGGTCGGTGTTGTGATTGTGTGAGTTGGTGGATCTGGTATCCGGCACCAGTACCGAAAACGGAGCGTCTGTTGCGTATATTGGTAGGATTGGGCGAACCTAGCGCCGCCGATGTGACGGCGGCGATAGAGTCGTCCGGGTCGTCCAGGACGTTGCGAGGGCGTCTACGGAGGGGAGGTTGAGTGGAAAATTATTCTCTCTTACTTTATATTTGGAAAATGTCATTTTGTATGGAAGAGGAACCAATTTAAAGCGATAAAGCCGCCCATTGTCAACCAATTACAATTATGTTTTATGTGAATCTGTATTAAGTGAGTCTGTGTAATGTGCTATTGTTTTTGGTGATAATAAACAGTACTCTGTTCTATATTATTTAAGTATTCGGTGTTTGGCCTCCATTCGCTTCCTACATACAATACATTTCATGCACATAATATAGAAGAAGTCATAAAGAGACGCGATATCTCTTGAAAGCGTAGAAGCCTTATTTCCGCTCGGCGTTCGTTCGACTTGAAGAAGCGTCTGATAATAACTCGACATACGAAGAAGACTTTCATCGCAGAATACATCACATGGAAATGTTTCTACGAAATATTTTACTGAAAATTGGTACGAGAGTAAAAGTACGTACTCGTGTATGTATTACGAATTACCTGATTATTTTTATACTGCATACCTAGGCTGTGAGCGTACTACCACATTTAATCGCTGCGATTTGCAGCGTACAAAGGAGCCCTCCTAATCGCTTAAAACAATAATATCAAATCGCAAAGAAAGTAAGTTTATAGTTTTTGACAGATCCTTTATGCCATAGGTGTCAAACAAGCAGACTGGCCGCTTGATGGTGTTGGGTTACTGCCACCTATGGCAACACCAGGGGTTGGTCAGAAGACGGCCATTGCTGAACATAGGCCTCCCCCATAGAACGCCATAAACTATTCATATGGGGGGATTTTGCCGTAATCACCACGCTTGGCAGGCGAAGCCAGTATGTTGCCGACCCTTCAACACTGTATTCAATCTTCTTTGACGAGCCCCATATTGTGTTACTTATGTATTCTTCGTGGTTAAGTTCTATTACAAAGTTGGACAATATTGAGAGACGGATATCTAACGATCGAAAATTTCCCGAAGCGATACATTAAACAGATTGGTTACCCGTCAAACTACGACCGCTCCCAATCGCCTTCAATTAAGTGATTAGCTACTATGTTACTAGTATATTTGTTGATTTGGAATCGGATATATAACAGTTGAAGAGTTTTAGGTAGTGAACGCTTTAAAAGATTTATTTACTGGAACGCTATTTCGTATCAAAAGGGTATAAGTTATTTTACCGTTATTCAAAAGACATGCACAGTTTTCTTTTAAATCCATGGGCTCAGAAAACCCCCCCAAGCAAAGTTAGTACACATAATACAACATTACGCCCTAAGGGTAGGCAGAGGTGTGCCCAGGTTTCAGTGCCATAGTAGTACACCAAGGGGCAAGCCTACTGCAATTAACTAGGCACAATTTCAGACTCCAGACTGTCCTTTCGAAAAATCTCAATAGAAAAATCCAATAATACTTGCTTGAATCTTGAATCGAGCCCGGGATCTCATGATCGGCAGTAGCGCTTGCGACCACTACGCCACTGAGACAGTCAAAAGCTTTATTCAATGGCGCGCTATTGCGTTTCTCATATAGTTTCTCTGTTGTTACAAATACATGCATATTTTTTCTATAAAGTAACGGCTTCGGGAAGATCCCCAGGAAAAGTAAGAACACCTTCATCATGATTTAGTTTCAAAGCAACAACATATATTTCCGTAGCTGTAGAACATAGTCCGGCCACCGTTCGTTTTGACTAATGGCCAATTAGGTTAATAGAGTGGCTCGACTCTGAGCAATGTTTCACGTGAGCCCGTACGGAACTGTCGATACCTGCTGAAATATTTACTTAGGCGAAGTGACCAGCTTCTTATATCATAGAGTATAAATGGATTTTTGTTCTATTTTTAGATAAATTTTGATAGATGTAATCATGTGAAAGGAAGGGAAGCCTCAAGCCAAAAGGCTCGAGATTGCTGCTATTTACTTGATGTCGAATATATTGTGCGAAAGAAGTGATAAAATAAACCGTCAGAAAAAAGCTACTGTCTGAGATGGATAGATAAATTCTGTATTGATACACGGTATACCTAATCATCATCAGCCATAACGTCCACAGCTGAATAGCCCCCCCCATAGAACGCCTTAAACAATTCATATGGGGTGATTTTGCCGTAATTACCACGCTTGGTAGGCAGCTAGTTTATCGCAGTAGTTGGAATAATTGGAAATGAAAAAAGCTGCTGCCCACTCTCCGAATATGTCCCTCTGCCGTGTCTCACGGTTCCCACGGGATGAGGAAGGGGTGGCTCTATTATATAGCTGAGAACCACACGGTGAATATACCTAATAGAAACTTTAAAACTAAAAGCGTATCAATACATCAATAGCGTATAATACATTTTGCAGGGGGACGCCTGGGAAAGTACCACACCTTTGCCAGTTATTCATCCGCCAAGCAGTAATGTGCAAACATTACTGTGTTCCGGTATGAAGGGCAATGTTACCAGCGAAATTACTGGGCATGACAAGATTCAACAACTCAAATCTCAGGGTGACAGGCGCAGTGCAGTGCCGCGCAGGATTTTGAACTTTATAACACTGGGTGGCACTGTAAGATATGGGCAATCATGATGCTTACCATCAGGCACCTGATTTGCTCGTCTTGTCACTCACTAACATAAAAAAATACATCGTCTTTATACTTTTTGGTCATAATAAAGAGATCATTCTATTCTATAGATACATATTATCTAGTGTAATAAATGAGGGTACAGCGTATTGTACCGACTAGATGTGTATTAGATGTTTGTTCATAGGTCACAGCACCTATATATGAAACTTTTGGAACAAACTTAATTATTTACGTTGTATTAACAAAGTTCTATAAAACTACGAGTAACGAAATAAAAGTGCCCGAACCGCAAATAAATACAAGCAAAATAATTTATTTATTGTCAAACTAAGATAAAGAAATGTCATTAGCTAACTTCCTCTTTGTAGTTCCCGATTTAATGAACACACAGGAAACTTAGACGTTTGTTTGGAAGTTGGCCAAAGCCCTGGGGCCACCTTACACCACTAATTCAGTGGAGCGACAGTATCGAAACACATTTGAATTATTTACGATGACGCAAAAGGATTTATTTATTTGTACGCTGATGTAATGTGACGTAATTTTCTCCTTGAATGGAGTTTATCTCGATAGGTATAAATAAGAACATGCAGAGAGAAGAGAATGTGTGGCTGTTTGTAAATAGGTCAATGGTATAAGGTCAAACGATTTTCTTCTACACTAATATTATAAAGCTCGCTGAGGCGATCAATCTTCAAAGTTCCATAGTGATCTCTTTGCATATTATAATATAATTATTATTTCTTTTCAATCCATAGGGTGCTTGAGCCGCTTCGACCATTATTGACATATTGTGGCAGCCCGTATGGATTATAGTTCACTGCTGCTTCCATAAATTTCTAGATTTCCGGGGAGAGATGTGTTGTTTCTCATCTGGGCGAATTATTTGCTGTCCCAGGTGGATACTTCTATTGAACAAGAGTGGCCCGCATTCTCTGTGAATGCGGGCCACTCTTGTTCAATAGAATTTCAATAGATAGGAAGTGCCGTTTCCTTTTCTTCAATGGCAGAATCTGCACTCGGCTGCATGGCCTAGCCCCATGTTCATCATAGATTTGTTTCATTTACAGTGGCCGGTGAGAATTCTGGTCACTGCACAAGTTTTATATCTAGGTGCTAAGCCGAAGGAGCTCCTCTGGCACTATTGTTGTATCCCTTGATGATGGCTTTGGAATGTGGTTGTCTATAAACACTTCCACAATTCCACAATAATACTTTACCCGACTTAGGAATCGAAAGCGGGACCTCATCAGTAGCGCTAACCACTACGCCGCTGAGGCAGTCCTCACTCCTACTTAGTTACTATTACTGTTAGAATAATAAAGTACTTTCTAAAATAAACGCTACGCTAAACATAGCGTAGTTGTATTTTGCCCCAAAGGCGTCTCTCACAAACCTAATTCGGCTGAATGACTCTAACATGACCTCCGTTGGACAGTGATTTGAATCACAATGAGTTTGCTCGATACACGTGACTTCCTAAACTCGTAATGAAAGCGGAGTGAAAACTTTTAACGAATTTTCAACTATTTTGTAGAGGACGTGTGAGCACCGAATGCCGGGATCGCATATCGTTTTATTTTTTCACGAGAGTGGAGCGTTTTATGTTGTTTCCATGAAGTAGGTGGAATTCCATTTTCTACCTATTGTTTTACTTCGAACCAAACCCAATTTTATGCAATTAATTTAATCGAAAAGCAGCAAGCGTATGTGCTCAAAACTTTATATTTTAGGGCGAAAGCAGACTAGTTTTCGCGATCGAACATTTCGTTAGATTCCACAAGGCTGACAGACGACCTTATTAAGAATGCAGAAATACGCTGGATGCATGCCGCTTAGCATTGGACTAGATTTGCTGGAAATCTTTAGATAGATAGATAGATATTATAATATTATATTATACTAAACTTACTATAATATAAATACATAACATACATTCTAATATCATAATATTGAATTAATAACATAAATTACATAATAACATGTTATAGAATTATTATATGCAGCAGTGGACGTCGTAACGCTAAAATGATGACGTTGATAAATCGACCATTTCGTGATTATCCCATCTCCTCCCTCTATCAAAGATTTCTATCGAATCTAGTCCGATGTTAAGCGGCATGCATCCAACGTATTTCAGCATTCATAATTAGGTCGTCTGTCAATCTTGTGGGTAGATGTTCATATCTACATACCTCCCTACAAAATGTATGACAACAAATGGCGCTACACTGTGCACATTCCCGACATTCCCGACACATTCCCGATTCCGCTAACCAAACAAGTTGGTATTAATTCATATTATCGTCGGCAGCAAGTCTGCTGTGGCCTTTAATTTCATTCACGTCCACATATCCATTAAAACTGAGTTTTATGGTACTTGCTTTGGCAGTACATATACTAAAATTAAAACGAAACAGAGAATATTAGTATGGCCCTGCGCAAGGATGACACGCAATTTTTGCTTGATTTATATAGAAGGTCAGATAACGGAACATGTTAAAGTAACAGCTCGACATAAATAAAGCGTAATCCAGGATTGGAATCAAACGCCAATCGATCGCGTCCAGCGGTAGCGAAACAAAGTAAACACCCTTCTATTGTCCAATAAAGCTAATGTATCGAATAATGGGAAACTGCGTCCTCTCCGATAATGCTCTCAATTTAACTGAGGGCCAGCGGTTATAAGGCTTTACTATCTACGATACGAGGCGACGCTATCTTTGATGATTAGGGTTGTCAGTAACAAGCGTGTTCTATTACATTTTTTAACATACCTATAACGTTTTAACGTAACATTATACCATAGAACTCATTTTTAGTAGTAGGCAGAGGCATGTGTATTCAGGGGTTGATTTTTTGAATTTTTACATTTATTAGTTATTTTTTAAACATAACATAACATACATTGACGCCCTTATCCCGAAGGGGTAGGCAGAGGTGTACCCAGGACTCAGTCCCATAGTAGATACATCCACATTTCGTCAGTATGTTATTCAGTATGTTATTGGTCCCATGTAATAGGTGGCGAGCCTATTGCCATCTACCGGGCATAGTTCCAGACTCCAGGCAGTTATTGAGATAAGTAATTCCTAATGGAAAAATCCAATATTTAACACTATGCCTGACCTGGGGATCGAACCCGGGACCTCTTGATTGGCAGTCGAGCATGCGCCCACTACGCCACCGAGGCAGTCATTGTTATTTTTTATTTTCTTAATAAAGGGCCTAGAGTTCACAAATCTTAGATATAGGTAAGTTTGTTGAAACGGTTGTTTATCTGTTTAACTCTAAGTGTTAAAATAATAATCACTGAATAAATTTAGTTGCTTAACTTCGCCGTGTAGTTCCCGGCTATATAATAGGGCCACCTGTTTCAACAGTGTTATGCCTATGTTTAGTAGTGAAAGTCTTCTGGCTGATGATGATGATTGAACTACTATAACTGTTCGAAAATTAATCCGGGCACCGAGCTTCAAGCACTGTTGTCCTGATAGCAGGAAGGCGCTCAACTACCCAGGTTTGTCCGCAGGCGCACCCTTTTTAAGCTAAGTAATCTCCTGGCTCAGTGTTAATAACTGAAGTTACTTCAGGAACGGATTTCTCCAATTATCCTGCTACAGTCACTAGCGTGTATGTGGGCGACCTAATATTTTGACAAAGTTTCAAGTTTGAACATAGGCAAGGAGGGCCGTCATCTACATCCTATTCTATTAATATTATAAATCTCAAATCTCAGTACATGTAAGAAAGTTACATTTGTAACTGGTAAACAAAACACTACCAGCGTCATCTAGCGCTGCTTTTTTGTGTGTATGTTTGTTCCTTTTGCACGCACAAACTCCTGAACCGATTAAGCTGAAATTTAGTATGTATATAACTTAGACCCTGGAAACTTTTTATCCAGATATTCCCTCGGGAACGAACACTATGTGATTATATTATATTTAGTTATATCATAAAAAGCCGTTACTTTGTGTTGGTCAGTTATCTCAATTATGAGGTCTTATGTGAAAAGTTTTAACGATTATGTTTCTGCGATGACACGACTATGTGATACAGTCTTGATCCGCGTCGTTACGAACTTCGTAATAGTGGTCAACCAAGCTTGTACTGAAGTTTTCATGGACTTCATTAGCAGTAGTACTGAGGATTGTAGTGGTAGGCCTCTTTTGCAGGAGGCCGCCTGGGGAAGTACCACACCTTTGCCAGTTATTCATCCGCCAAGCAGTAATGTGCAAACATTACTGTGTTCCGGTATGAAGGGCAATGTTACCAGCGAAATTACTGGGCATGATGAGATTCAACAACTCATATCTCAGGGTGAGAGGCGCAGTGCAGTGCCGCGCAGAATTTAGAATTTTAAAACACTGGGTGGCACTGTGTCTGATATGGGCAATCATGATGCTTACCATCAGGCACCTGATTTGCTCGTCTTGTCACTCACTATCATAAAAAAAAAAAAAAAAAAAAAAAAAAAAGATTTATATTGTTTTAATACTATACTATTAACTTATAGCTTATTATAATAACGCATTTTTATCTTAATGTGTACATGAGACAGATTGCAGTAAGAACGTTGACTTTTATTGGGTGGAACTTTCATTAAAAGTCTGAATAATAATAATAATATGGGACAACTTCCACACTAGCCTAGTTTGAGAGCAGATGACCCAGTGGTCATCTGCTCTCAAACTAGGCTAGAAGCCTGTACTATGGTAACCAGATGACTGATATACATACTTACGAGATATATGATTATAACACCCAGACACAGATAAAACAGACAAGTTCATGCACGCAAATGTTTGACGTGACCGGGGATCGAACCCGGGGCCTGCAGCTCAGAAAGCAGAGTTACTACTATCTGAGCCAATGAGGCTGTCAACATAAATGCATTAGGAAAATATCTAAGATATAAAAGTTTAGATTTTAACTCTATTTATGCGACTTGTCTGATGCTATAAGTTTGTTATTTACCGCAAATAAATCGCATCTTTTTAGCGATAACATTTACGAGTATTAAAATCACAAAACTGACAGATCAAATTATGTGAAAAGTCAGCACGTGAACACTAAATTTTAATAAACGCTCTTGCTTGACTTACTACTAGTCTACTCACCAATAGTCCCATACATTCATTTTAATGGTCCACTAAAACATGATTTATTTATAGAAATATTTTGCTATCAGAAACATAAAATAAGCTGCCAACTTTTATGACAGAATTATCGTTATATCGCAGAAGTGCATTTACCTGTTACGGGTATGAAATGAATTGTGACAACTTTGCCATTATCATTCGCCATTCGTAAGCCTCTATTTTTGTTACTGACAGATTGAGTTACGAGAGTTGCAGAGTTATTTTGTCATAAATAAAAACATCCGTTTTCACGGAAAAATGTACTACATATTACTTATAACCCTCGAACAAATATGGAAAAGTTATAAAATTCTTCTTTTATGAATAAAGCAAGAACTCTGTGTTCTACAAAGAGCAAGTATTTTAGAAACATGATATAAAATTGGGGTTAGATAGAGTTAACAATAAATAATTAATCATCACGGCATTCGCCGTGGAGTCACCGGCTTTAGAATAGTGCTCCACCCTCTCTACCCGTGGTTGCCGTAAGAGCCAGCTAGGGGTTAACAGATTCAGAGGACGGGCAGCAGCGTCCTCTGCAAAAAACTATCGAACTGCGCTCTACAACCCGCCTGCCAAGCGTGTCGAGTATTAGCAAAACCCTCCTTTATGGGGGAGGCCATGTTCAGTAGTGGATTATCAACGGCTGAGATGATGATGATGATGACGATTTAATCATAATATATACTCGACATGAAATATATGTGCATACATGCCAAGTTGCTGTTTTCTGCCAATATGGAATATATATAAATCGTGGTTTTACCACTCAGAAGTCTGCATATTATTATATAAGTTCTAGTCTGTTGTCTACCAGAAGAAAAATGTATGCGTTGACTTACCATGTTAATGCCATGGTAAGTCAACGCATACATTAAGGATTAAGCAGATACTAAACTCCCTTGCCAAATGCGTAACGCGTTTTCCACGGGTCAAATAAAGAGATTAAGATGACACTTGAGAAAGCGTTATAAGTTGCATAATCCCTGACGTATGTGACTGGCTCTGCGGATAAACTCGCAGAAGGATGGCAGACATTCCCTCTCATATTTTCTAGGTAATGTACAAGTGTTTTGTTGGTTCATGTAAGATCTGTGAAAAGGATTTTGGTGAATTTGTTCACGTAATAGAAAACATATACGAGTAAATAATCGTAAAGCATATATTTTATTTTTGGTGACACAATAATTCTATTTGCCAATTCTATTTTCTGAAAAACTACTGTTATGCGCATTGCAGTGTTACGTGAGACTTCTTAGGTACCTTACGCCTTTACGTCCTAAGTTCTAATTATTACTGAAATTGTAGTTGAATTGTTGCGAACATCGTGCTTATTTTCATATAATATAAAAAATGTAAAGTTAAACTATTTACAAAAAAATAATAAAGAAACTATTAATTCAAATCTTGGGCATACGCTGCCATGTAATAGTGGTTTGGAGCACTTGAAGAGTTCTTTAGCAGCATATGAAGTAAATATGTACAGCTGGTACAGCTTAGTTTGATATTTAGATGTAGTATTGTTTTCCAAATCCGTGCTAAAACTAAAGGAGCAGTATTATAAGTGATATTATGAATGGCAACCGAACTGCGTACCCTGCAAGCGACGCGCAGTTGCAGCACCCGACTAGTCCGAGAAATGGGTAGGAAGAGGGCGTCCAGGATGAACTGTTAGAATGTGGAGATGACGGACGATAGACTAGAGTGGCGGAAGAGGACGTGCTTTTGCTAACCCTCCTAATGTGGGATAAGGGTAGGAAAAAAAAGGATGAGGTATTGATTTTTCCAAGCTCTAAAGATGAAAAAGTGAATAGATAGAAGCATACACTACTAGTAATCAACGCAATGTAATTTTAAACGTTCTGTTAATCCAAAACTACATTATAAGCGATTTACATTTAGTTTACCGCTCTCCTCGCAGGCAGTGGTTGTCTCTGGACTTTATGCTAATTGACTAAAGTTACTCACAAAGGGTCCAGCAGTTGATGTCCTTTGTTTGTGTTTGAAACGCGCCGCTACTAAATAGTTACTCACTAAATTTGACGGAGTATGTAATTAGGGATTAAAGTTTAAAACTTCCTTGCCCTAATGTTGTAAACTACTTTTTAACGTTACATTTATAGCTGAAATAAAAAAAAAACGATTCTTTTCTGTTCGAGCAAAATATTTATGTAGAAACGTGCTCAATATTACAATGCAAAGAACCTCGTTCAATTTATATGGTAATAATGTTTTCACATGACAAAACACTATGTTTACCTAACTTTAACACAAAACATATATTTAGTTAAGATATAAGATTCGTAATACTAACAAAAAATATTTAGAATATAAAATATATTTCGATTACATTCGTAGTTAGAATCATAATTATGTAAGGTTGCTTATTTCTAATCATTTATACTATTTTGTGATTATGGGAAGCTATTTCATAGTAACGGCGATTCATAGAAAGCTGTTTTAAATGACGTAGGAGCGTATCTTGGCTATAAGAAATTTTACACAATCCTATAAAAAAATAACCAAATTGATGTTTTGTATTCCCCTGTTTCCTCCGAATATAATTTATTTAACCCATTCATTAAATTTATATTCTGATATTATTATAGTGAAGTAAACTATGTCTTTGTCATTTTAGTTTATAAGAGTTATAAGAGATTATAAACTATAGGCTTTTTTCATTGTGAACTTCTAAAAATTCCAGTGTTACTAGCGTGATTGACGTTCACTACAAAAAAATGAAGAGCTAATAAACAAATATTAAATTATAGGGACATAGATTACTTCATCTTCAAAATCAAAATCTTTATCCCGATAGGAAATAAATATATCAAATTGGTTTTCTATATTCGGAGGTAACAGGGGAATACAAAACATCGATTTGATAAGTGTTCCATAGTAATGTGTCAAACTGCTAAGAGGTCCTCTTACCTATTACCAGCAGATACCTTGTATTCTGAATGAATAACAAACTGAATAATAAATGAGATAACAAACATACCTAAATTTCTGTAACACTAACGTCGAAATGTATTTTTAGACCGAAAACCCAACGATGCCAGACCTATCTTATTTTCTTCTGAATGATATTCTGATAGAGGGATTATTACGTAACTCGAAAATGCTTTTATACACTAATTCTGAGTGGCACCTAGACGGTACGAATCTCAGCTTGGGCCGTCGCTAGAATACGTGGGATCAGACTTGCCCTGGCACCCCAGAAGGGGAGTGTCCTAGGGCCCTATCAATGGTTTGATCTGTTTGATTATTTGGAGAGAAACTAACCGATAAGAATCTGAGAGATCTCGCCGAGGACGGTGTTGTGATTGTGTGACAAAACACAGATAAAAACATAGACATTTATACAGATATGCAATGGTGGCCTTGGCAATGTTTTTCAACGAATTTAGAGTTGGTCAAAGTTGTAACAAATTATGTGTGCAATGACTACTTAAGAAAACGCTAACTGAAACCTTATGACATCAGTAGTAATGCATAGGCGCATATTCCTCGCATGCTCTAAGCTCTCAGACTCCCAGCATCGGGTAAGTTTGCAGTGCAAACAGGGCTGATTGTTTATTCGTACTTCTGTGCCCGGTCTGCCAGATGTTTGGGTTTTATAAACACACTCGCTTATAGTTCGAGCTCCTATCAACATTCTATGGGCCAATTTAAATTGGACGGTCAGAACTTTGTTCGCATTTCTGATCACTTTACAATACCTAGGATAGATAATAATAATATGGGACAACTTCCGAACACGGTCATCTGGTCCCAAAGATGTTTTTTGTTATCTCAACAAAGTACCTCACTACTGTCAGTATGCATAGCTTTTTTAAACTATGCAACGAATTTCATTGCAGATTGCATCAATATACAGAGTGATTTATGAGGAAGGTTTATGTGTGTAACTAGCTGTCCCCCGCAGTTTCACTCGGGTAGTTTTCGTTCCATTGGTAATATCGGGATAAGAAGTACTCTTTGTGTTATTCCAGGGTATAAACAATCTACATACCCAATTTCAGCCCAATTGCAACAGCAACATGCACGTCCCCTCTGAAGAAGCTGTTGCATTAAAAACTTTTTACGACACTAATCAGCAATAAACAATACGCAAGAGTTACCGTTGCGAGATAAAAAAGCGACAGTTTTTCCCTATTCACCCTGCAGTTCCGATTCACCTCGTTCTCCCCGTAAGGTGTACCCCGTTGTAAGGTTACAAAGAAAATACAAAGGTTTTTTTCAAAGCCTAGCGTAGCGTAGTTGAGCAAAATTGAATTTTTTTGTCAGTTCTGAATTAGGAATATACTCAAAATGATGTTAATCTCTACATCTGTTCCATTGAAAAAACTTGCCAACAGTGTTAACAGGTCAGGTCGGATTTATCAGCTTATGTCGAAGCTTAACGAAATCCCCGCGAAAAAGCGCCAGTACGAACCAAAATATAGTAAAAATTTATGTATGAATGAGCTTAAATGTGAAAATATTTCCATTTGTTGTGCAACATTTCATTTGAATAATTAAATCGGTCAATACACAATGGATCCATTAGGAAAATCACTGACGATTTCAATCAAAAACAGTTTTCAAATCTTGTTAATATTATAATGAACTCCTGACCTTATGTAGTTACCTGATGAATGTATATGAGTTGATACTATTCTGTGTTTATAACATGTTTGTCTAGAAGAGATGGCTTATAGCGATAAGACCATCAATTGCTACATTAGATAATAATATATAATTAAACATTTTATTTTTAATTTTTCTACTATGTGGTATATCAATAAAGAGTTGATCTATCTATCTAATATTTTGATTAATATAACTTTCATTGCTAGAATAAACTCAACATAATTATGAATTTCTAATTTTTATTGTAAATAATGCAAATTGCTTAGAGTAAGGATACCAGAAAATCAACGTCATTGCAGTGCCGTCATAATTATTTATATTATTCAAGATATTTAAAGCTAAACATAAGCCTTTTCCGTTCTCCTATTTAAGTAGGTACTTATGAAGAAAACGTCAATAAATGTTTTCTGATCAATCTTTTTTTCATGTTACGTACTTATTACATTATATTATGTTTATACATATGTTATTATATCAGCATGGCATAATATTATGCTTCGCCTCAACAATTTCCTGTAGGTACCTACTCTTTTGTTGTTTAATAGAGTTTTGTCATCAAAAGAAAATATCTGTTTCAATCATGCCTTATGTGAAATAGAATTGTAGATGTATTTCTTTTTTAGGAAAACTTTCAAACATCATCATCTTCATCTCAGCCTTTGGAATTCCAGTGCTGGACATAAGCCTCCCCCATAAGGGGGGTTTTGCCAATACTCGCCATGCTTGATAGATAGATAAACACTTTATTGGTACACCACAAGCAATAAAACTTAAAATTACAACATAAAAACTAATAGTGTAACAATTGGCGGTTTTAACGCTAAGAGCGATCTCTTCCAGACAATCGTGTAGGGAGAGAAGAGTACAAGGCATACGTATGTACCTATGCATAGTGTAGGGTTCCATACCTGAACAAAACGCTACCAATCCACTTTCAACAGCGCCATCTATTAGTTCCTTGCGCAAAGTATGGAAACATGCAGTAAAATGGATTTGAGTATTTGATATCAATTTCAACTTGACACCTCTACGCGTTCCCATGAAAAACTGTCTTGATAGACGGACAGACAAACAGATAGACAGATAGACGGACACACAGACAGACAGACGGACAGATGGGTGATCCTATAAGGGTTCCCTTTTTCCTTTTGAGGTACGGAACCCTAAAAACATGTAATGTTAATAAACCAGGTTAATAAACATAAACTACAATAATATCTGTTTATTATAAACTTAAAATAGAATAACTAGGTATATCTAAATAATCAATATGATATATTATTAAACATAGTGATATATTCCAATAAATTCACGCCCTTTTCCCGAACGGGTAGGCAGAGGTGTACCCAGAACTCAATCCCTTAATAGGCGACCATTTCGCTAGTATGTTATTGGTCCCATGGCCATTGGCCTACTGCCATCTACCGGGCATAGTTCCATACTCCAGGCAGTTATTGAAATAAGTCCTAATGGAAAAATCCAATATTTAACAGTTTGTTTGACCTAAGGATTGAACCCGGGACCTCCTGATCGATAGTCAACGACACTACGCCACCGAGGCAGTCTGATGTGTCTGGGTGATAAATGTTTTCATTATTTATTTAGTCTTGAAACGTAAGTAGGTAGTATTTATACAATATTATGATACAACAGCACTTTAAGCAAAGCTCTTCAATGTGATGGAGTTTGTCACACCCATGAAGGCGTAAGTACACCGTAACATCTCTGATCCGATCTTAGTTTCATTGCCCTAGTTAAGAATTTATGATGCTTTTAGGTTTGGTTGAAGTACCGGAAATTCGGGCTCTCAGTATTCAAGGTAAGGATTTTAGACCCACTTAAGACAACCAGGGCTTATGTTGCCTAAGGGTTTAATTGAATAGGAATAACACTTGTTATAATAATAGGGCTCAGCTTTCAAACACAATCTCGGCAGGAAACCTGTACCTATTGCCATAGTAGTATGTATAAAACTAACAAGAAGTAAATACCCATAATGGTTTGATTTGAGTAGAGAAGTGCTGAAGCCCGTTCTATTAGAACAATAACAGTTAAATAACCGTATATTACCGCGCGCAACCAGAGCAGAGGGGTTCTTTGGTTGCCCCAGTGCAAAAGTCAACTTCTGCACAGGGGAAAGCAGAGAACCCTCTTCACCAAAAGGGCATGGATGGGTATTTCCCGCCCTCCCAAACACCGTTACAAACGTGCGGGAGGACGTTTTTAACGGAGAGTCAAAGATCCTGCCCCGTCCACAACCTCGCGCAAGAAGCGCATGAGGGATTCTCTAGTTGCCCCCGTGCAGGGTGGATCTACACAGGGGAACGTAGAGAATCCATCTCTCGGCGGGGCTCAATTGAGCCCGCCTACGCCGTCCGCTGTGCCCCAAGCTAACTTCATGGGGACACGCGGAGGCGCCCCTCGCAGACGTTGCGGTTTCCTCATTTAAAAGCCCACCACAGCCCATTTGGCAGGATATCAGCCGACGTTTGGCAACAGAAGAATTGTCGGTCGTCTGTTGCTAGACGCCGTTGCCCAGGGTGCACCACGAAGAGGTTTTCTGCACGCACCACACACCATACACACACACACGCCACAGCGTTTCCTTACCGCACTATTCCTCATTTTGTCTATCAAGGTAACTCTGTAATAGTGTGGGTAGATAACATCAAATATTATGTACCTATACCTTATACGATGTGCTTTTTCTTTGAACCGCAAACATTGTTTGACGCTATCTTGTAACATAAGGCGTGCCCGCGGTGTTTTTATTGTGTCACAGGATAAGTGGGCGTGTGTTGGTGTGTGTTTGCGAGTAAATTCAGATTTGCATTTTATTACTTCCCCCGAATGCGAGCAAGGAAGTATTTCCTTGCTTGGTTTCCTCAATTGAAGTTTGGTTTCTTTGATAGCTTCTTCTAAAAGATTGGAAAGATCCTCGCCAAATGATTCCTGATGATAATCATACGGTTTTTATAAACCAAATATATTTTTGCACAAATAATGGCCAGATTAAGAGCCAACCACAAAAAATCAAGTGGAAAATTAATCTCTTTTTCTCCATATTTGGGATATTTCATTTTTTATGGACGAGAAACCTTAATATCGATTCGTATTTCAATAGTTTTCTAATGGACGACCTATTCTAGAGATCTGAACTTCGTAAATGAAAATGTTAGTTTAAAGTTGAGCCACTAATAGAAATAGCTTCACAAACGAAGCGGCTCGGGAATTCAATTTTGTTACAAACATTTATTATTTCAGACTCAAAACTAAAAGTATCTGAGTCCATTAAATTAACTTTATATAAACTTCATTATGAAATATACTCGGAGAGTTACAACGGTGAAATTGAATTTTATTGTATTCCAAAATGTTAAACATTAAATAACATCACGCCTTTTTACCAAAGGGGTAGCCAAAGGTATACAGTCACATGTGATGAAATGTAATTATATCATACAATCACGCCTTTTTCCCCGAAGGGTCAGGCAGAGATGGACCCAGGACTCATAGTAGGTACACCCACATTTCGCCAGTATGTTTTTGGTCCCATGTAATAGGGGGCGAGGGCTTCATGTCTGATCTGGGGATTGAACTCAGGACCTCCTTTGTGTAGCGCTTACTACGCCACCGAGGAAGTCCATTATTGATATTTGCCTATTGTCATTTACTTACCGGGCACATTTCCAGAGTCCAAGCAGTTATTGAGATTATTCATAATGGGAAAATCCATAGTTAACAATTTTGCCTGACCTGGGGAACGAAATGTAAACACCAACAGATTATGGAATTCATTTCAATACAAGGCACGCCAAAAGAAACTATGTACAACTGCTTCAAAATTATCTCACCATTATGATCCAGTCGAATGGTTAGATAATTTTGAAGTATGGGTTGAATAGTTTCTTTTGCTGTGTGCTGTGTGTGTTGACATGAATTCCAAAATTCCAAATGCATACCTAGGATCCTGCCCTATAGCACACCTCGGACATTCGACTCAACCCCATACAAAAGCCGCGCTATAACTAACTTCTACACAGATACTGCACACATAGAGTTTTGTGCATGAGTGTGAGTGAGGTGATTTCTCATAGAAGCGGGGCTCGTGGAGAGCTCAATCTGAGTGAGGAAGGCCCGATTGGTGGGTGGATGACACTCCATTCTGTATGTAGTATTTTTATCTGTTCTGTGCCCATAGTAGCCACCAACACTTCACCAGTTATTAAATTATATAAAATGCAACTCCAAACTGTAGGATGTCATTGTAAAAATTCCTAATGGAAAAATCCAATTACACTTTTTTCCTGACCTGGGGATCGAACCCTGGACCTCATGATCAGCAGTAGTGCCTGCCACCGAGATAGTGAGTAATACAAATAATACCTACCTACTACTTACACTTACTGAAATGAAAAATATAATTTGTTTCAGAACATTCGGTGTTTGATATAATAATTTATTGATAATAAATTTTATAGGTTATTGAAATGATAATAATGAAATTAACAGTTGGTTATCTATTAATAATTTATACCTCATTGTGCAGATTATAATACTGAATAAATTATTCAGTACCTATTATAATTTGCACGCAATGAAATACATTGTAATATTATTTATGTCAAAAAAGCGAATGCCGTCAATATTAATTTTAATGATTGCAAATCTGAATTATTATCAGCCCTATACCAAGATACAATGCACGTTATTCGTTTTATTTTGCATACGTTAATTGAACCACTTTAATAAAAATAATATTAGTTAACGAAATAGAGATTACAGTACCTAAATCCAATTAACGCTGGAGCAGTAAACGTCTAAGGAGCGGTCTTGTTTGGCTCAGTCTGCAGTCAGTAACGCCTGACGACTTTAATGGTTATGAGCTCGAATAACTAGCGCACATTTTCGATAATAAGGTACCTACTATATCATGCCCTATATGAACATTATGTTTCCTATATACAAATATTTTTATATAATAGTGGTGACAAGACGAGCAAATCAGTTGCCTGATGGTCAGCATCATGATTGCCCATATCAGACACAGTGCCACTCAGTGTTTTAAAATTCAAAATTCTGCGCGGCACTGCACTGCGCCTGTTACCCTGAGATATAAGTTGTTGAAACTCGTCATGCCCAATAATTTTGCTGGTAACATTGCCCTTCAGACCGGAACACAGTAATATTTGCACGTTATTGCTTGGCGGATGAATAACTGGCGAAGGTGTGGTACTTCCCCAAGCGGCCCCCTGCAAGATAGGCCTACCACTACAAAACATGCATACAAAACATGTTAGGTATAAAGAGTTTAAGTAATACTTAAGGGGGTACATCTACCACAACAAATATATAACACATTAACAACTTGCAAAAGACTGAATTACGAAATTCGCAACCGTATTTGCTTCTTCATATCAGCCGTTGGTAATCCACTGTGAACATAGGCCTCCCCATAAAGGAAAGTTTTGCCAATACTCGACACGCTTGGCAGGCGGGTTGTCGAGCGCAGTTCGATGGTTTTTTGCAGAGGACGCTGCAGCCCATCCTCGTATTTGCTTGTTTTCCACTTAATAGGTAGATAAGTAGGTGCTACAACAACGTGTTAATAAAAGTAGTAATTCTTAAGGGGTGCATCTTTCCGTCAAACTGAGCAACTATCAAAAGAAATAATTGCGAAATTAGAAATAAGCAAAAAAAAATTTCGACTTCCCGTACAAAATGGATCAGCTGTTCGGCATATTTGTATGGGGAGTCGATTTTTTTTCTTGCGAATTTCGCAATACTTTCTTTTACGAGATAAGTTGAGTATAGCACACTTTTGCTTCATCACGTGAGCACATATTCACGCACTAATGAAGAAAAAGAAAAATGTCAATATTCAAATTTAAATCCATTTATTTCGATCCATTATTCAATTTTAAGCAAGCAAGTAGGTACAATAAAAACTAAAGTCATTATAAAATCAAATCAAATTGAAAATCCTTTAAAAATTAAAAAAACAATAAAATAAAGTCAAATAGGTATAAAAATTCATTAAAAATTTCAAAAAAATTTAACCATGTGAAGGTACACTAAGGATATGTTTATTGACAGAAAACTTATTAAAACAAAGTACACAAAAACTACACTACTACTATACTTAGACTACACTACACTATATTTTATTTGTACTATATTTAGATGGATAGATAGATAAACACTTTATTGTACACCTTACAGCGAACATAATATTATGAAAATAGAAGGTACAGATAGTCTAAGGCTAGTACAAGTGGCGGTCTTATCGCTTATTTAGTACTTTTATTATAAAAATTCAACAGTAACCAATAGATTACCTACATACAGATAATAAATATATGCAATATATGTTTATAGAAAATGGAAACCAAGTCCAGGCATTTTGTTTGAGATTATAGTGTCTTCCAAGCAAACACAGCATTACCTGCGGTCCCGATTGCATAAGAATATTCACGTGGGAGCAAATATATTTTCTATGAGCGTCCGCTTTGCGAATACGTGACTGAAATGCGTAGACTCCAGTTAAAGGGGTTTTCTCATTATGCGAGTGTAACGCGATAGAACCGATGTACCATCAAATTCAATGGCAGGGTAATTTGTTAGGAGGAGGTTTACAAACTTGTTCGCTGGCATAATAATAATGGATTTTTCATAATATTTCTGAAACTTATTGATGTTCAGATTGAGTTGTTACGAGTAAGTAAACTCATATTAATAAATAGTATAGACAATGTATAAATTCCTTATTCCATATTTAACATACTTTTTTTTTTAGAATCACTTGTTGGAAGTCCTAAAAACTTATTGATTTTGAAAGATTAAAGCTAACCACATTAAATCCAGAGTTATAATGAATATTATGGACCAACAGTGGAAAACCCTTGTATGGTTTTACTATGTTAGGTTTAGTAACTAACCTAAGTTTCACCTGGAATAGGTAAAGCGTCATAAAAAGACAAGTTCTTTGAGTAAACACAGATTTACTTATAGTGATAATAAATAAATAAATGACTCTCATGTGTTTTAAATTTGTCAAACTCAACCATAAAACTGTCACGATAGTTACACATGATCATGTAAATAGTTCCTTATAAACACTACCTATTTAACAAGTGTGAATCTATGATATCCGTTGCAGCGCCGAGAAAGCCGGAGTTGAAATAAAATAGGTAGATTTATTCTTCCACCATAAAATGGTAAACTTATCTCTCGTTTTGTAATCAGTGGAAGCGATGGCACGGTAGTAGTTAAATATGGGCTAGGAACATATTAGAGAAAGTAAAGTTTTTGACGACTCATAGGTGTTAAGTATCATCATCATCATAATCATCATCAGCCGGAAGACGCTCACTGCTGAAAATAGGCCTCATAGAATCCGTGTATGAATCGTCAAAAACTTATACTCAAAGCAGTGCAGTACGGTTCAAAGTTTACAATAGAGGTAATAATTTTTTTGTTCATTATTTTCATGAGTTGCCTGAGTTTGCTAAACCTGTCTTCTCAATTCCTAGTAACGAAACGATCGATAAAAATCCTTTAGCGTGTAGTCAAAATCTGAACAACTTCTGATTTGTGAAGAAGATCCTTGTTGCACTACAATGCAAAATACTTATCACTTTCTTCATTTATCAACAATATCAATCGTTTGTTTGCGGTCGCGTGGTTTCCGGTTATATAATAGGGCCATCTCTTGCTCATCCCGTGGGAGCCGTGAGACCCGGCAGAGGGACATTTCCAGAGAGTGGGCAGTAGCGCTCTCCGGCACCAAGTATTCCAACTACTCCGATCACTATGCTGCCTGCAAACCGTGGTGATTACGGCAAAATCCCCCATATTAATAGTTTATGGTGTTCTATGGGGGAGGTCTGTGTTCAGCAGTGAAGGTCTTCCAGCTGATGATGATGATCATTCATTTGAACATAAATAAGTATTTGAAGAAAAGGTCATCATCATCATCATCTCAGCCATAGGACGTCCACTGCTGAACATAGGCCTCCCCCTTAGATTTCCATCCAGTCCGGTTGTAAGCGGCCTGCATCCAGCGTGCTCCTGCCGTACTTATCAGATCGTCTGTCCACCTTGTGGGAGGACGTCCTACGCTGCGCTTACCAATCCGTGGTCTCCATTCAAGAACTTTACGGCCCCATCGGCCATCAGTTCTACGTGCTATGTGCCCTGCCCATTGCCACTTCAACTTGCTAATCCGCTGGGCTATGTCGGTAACTTTCGTTCGTCTACGGATCTCTTCATTTCTGACTCGATCTCGCAGAGAAATCCCGAGCATAGCCCTCTCCATAGCTCGTTGTGCTATTTTGAGCTTACTTATAAGGCCCACAGTCAGGGACCACGTTTCAGATCCGTAAGTCATCACTGGTAACACACACTGGTCGAAAACCTTCGACTTGAGGCACTGAGGTATTTTGGACGAGAAGACATAGCGCAGATTTCCGAACGCTGCCCAGCCTAGTTGGATTCGACGATTGACCTCTTTCTCGAAGCTGGATCTACCGAGTTGGAATACTTCTCCTAGGTAGACGTACGAGTCAACAGCTTCAAGAATCGCGTTTCCAACCGGTACTGGGGTCGGCGCAACATGGGCATTAGACATCACCTTCGTCTTGTCCATGTTCATTTTAAGGCCGACCCGTTGAGAAACTCGATTGAGGTCTTCGAGCATTATGCTGAGATCTTCCATCGATTCTGCCATGACTACAATGTCGTCGGCAAACCGAAGGTGAGTGATGTATTCGCCATTAATATTGATGCCGTGTTTTTGCCATTCCAGAAGCTTGAAGGCGTCCTCCATTGCGGCAGTAAACAGTTTCGGAGATATAACGTCTCCCTGTCTTACGCCTCTATCCAACGGGATCGCCTTCGAACTTTTGTCCTGTACTCGAACCGACATAGTGGCGTTACTATACAAGCACTTCAACACTTCGATATACCGATAGTCAATATGGCATCGCTGGAGAGACTCGAGCACCGCCCATGTCTCGATCGAATCAAAGGCCTTTTCATAGTCCACAAACGCTAAACATAATGGCAAATTATACTCCTCGGTCTTCTGTATAATTTGGCGAAGCGTGTGGATGTGGTCTATGGTGCTGTAGCCTTTTCGGAAACCTGCTTGCTCAGACGGCTGGAAGTCATCGAACCTGCGACTGAGACGATTCGTAATGACCCTCGAAAACAACTTATAAACATGGCTCATAAGCGAGATGGGTCTGTAATTCTTCAACAAGGTGTTATCACCTTTTTTGAAGAATAGCACCACCACGCTTCTGTTCCATGCTTCTGGCGTCACACCTTCGAATATGACAGAGTTAAAGAGCCTCTGGAGGACTTTAAGTACCGGTGTTCCACCTGCTCTCAGAAGCTCTGATGTAATTCCGTCATCACCCGGCGCCTTGTTGTTTTTGAGTTGTTTCAGGGCCATTCTAATCTCATACAGGCTGATGTCCGGGATATCTTCGGTATAGTGTCGGGTCAGCTTGGCTCTTGGGTCTTTGGCCGCGCTGCTAACAGGCTTTGCGACCGAGGCGTATAGCTGTCCATAGAACCTCTCGATCTCCTCTAACACCTCCGCTTTTGTCGACGCTATACTGCCATCTTCTCTCTTCAGCTTTGTCAACCGGCTTTGCCCAATAGACATATCTCTTGCAAACACTTTGGAGCCTTTCTTCCGCTCTATCGTCTCTTTAATATTATTAGTATTAAAGATACGGATGTCATGCCGCAAGGATTTGGAAATTCGTCTATTGAGCTGCCTATAGGACTTAGCATCACTGGAAGACTGCAGTCGTAGCGAGCGTCGCTCAGCCATGAGGTTTAGGGTGTGGTCGGACAATTTCTGAGGTCTATTTGTACGGCGGGGCTTATAGAACTTAGAGCCCACCGTTTGGACAGTTTCTACGAGCCTGTTATTAATCTCGTCCACCGATGCATCGATATTCTCCAGGCAAGCGAAGCTATTAGATAGTTTGAGTTGAAAGCTTTCGGGGTTTTGTATATGGGCGCGAGTAGGTCGGAGCGTGGACTTCATCAGGCGTGACCTTTCAAGTTTGACGTCAATATTCAATGTGCCTCTTACAAGTCTGTGATCACTCCCGGTTTTCACCATGTGGATCACGGAAACATCATTGAATATATGTCTCTTGTTGGTCAAGATGAAGTCTATCTCGTTTCTCGTGGAACCATCGGGCTCAACCAGGTCCATTTCCTATGAGGCGGCTTCTGAAAGAAAGAGTTCATCATAAAGAGTCCCTCCTTCTCCAGGAAATCGGCCAGCCTCTGTCCCCTAGGGTTCCGTTGCCCATATCCATATTGCCCCACTCTCAGCTCGCCATCGCTTTTCTTGCCTAGCTTTGCATTAAAGTCCCCCATAACAACAGTGAAGTGGGTCTCGGACATATGTATGGCCCTACTGACGTCCTCATACATAGTCTCCACTTCATCATCTGGGTGTGACGAGGTAGGTGCGTACACCTGAATGACCTTCAGCGAATATCGTTTGGATACTCTGAGTATTAGGTATACGACCCTGATCGAGACACTTTCGATGGTAATAATGTTGTTAGTGAGGGACTTGTGGACGAGAAAGCCGACACCACCTTGGGACTGTTGGTCGCCCTCCCGGTAGTAGAGTAGGTTACCTGATCTTAGGGTTATCGTGTCCTCGCCCTCTCTACGGACTTCAGACAACCCCACGATATCCCAACGTAACCTACCTAATTCCTCTTCCAGCTCAATGATCTTCTCGTCGGTCCTCAAAGTGCGTATGTTGTGTGTTACCAGGGCCAGTCGTCGTTGTTGGGGTGGGTAGCCGGAAAACTTCCGGGGATTCTTAGCACCCCCTGCTCCGCCGTTACCGTGACCGCTACCGTAGTCAGGAATAACGGAGCTGCCGGGTACTGGGGGCCTGGTCTGTATGGTGTTTATCATTGGGGGGGTTTTGCCAATACTCGCCACGCTTGGCAGGCGGGTTGGCGAGAGCAGTTTGGTGGTTTTTACGCAGAGGACGCCGCTACTCGTCCTCTGGATTTATTTACCTATCAGCCGGTTCCTACGGCAACCCAGGTAGAGAGGGTGAGGTACTATTCTAATGCCGGTACCCCGCGGCAAAAAAGAAAAGGTAAAATTGGGTAATAGTTTACAAAACATTTAAAGTTTTAATATGTGCCGGGAAAAGGGACCGCGGTTAAATCTCGTTGACTGTTGTAAGTGCTCTCAGCGCTCTACACAACTTGTGACAGATGCAATATGAGAGAATATTCTTATTTCTTAGCTCTACAAGAAATAAATCTTTCTCTAGTTTTTGTGAAAGCTGTGCGCTTGGTACGGTGGAAGATAATGTTACTTTATTTTGTATGTGGCAACAGTTATATGAATAAGTATTTTCAAAGATATTTTTTAGATATTTTTCGCGTTTCGTCTGATAGAGAAGCAGTACTGATGTAGCCAAAAATGTACTTGTAGCATGCTTATCTTGAAGTAACCTAGAAAACCATATTCAGACTGTAGGGTGACTGTCGTTCGGGAAACAACAAGTTGATAGAAAGGCCATGTTTAGACGCCACATCGCTGTACGCTCTATAAATTGAAGTTCGTACGTCAATATAGAGTGGCCCTGTTTTTATTACAACTGTATACTAACACTGTATTTGAGAAGTTCGTAAAAAGGCTTTTTACCAGTGGTCATCATCATCAGCTGGATGACGTCCACTGGTGAACATAGGCCTCCCCCATAGAACGCCATAAACTGTTCGTATAGGGGAATTGTGCCGTAATCACCACGCTTGATAGGCAGCTTCGTGATCGCTGTAGTTGGAATACTTGGTGGCGGAGAGCGCTGCTGCCCACTCTCCGAATATGCCACTCTGCCGGGTCTCACGGCTCCCACGGGATGAGAAAGGGGTGGCTCTATTACATAGCCGGGAACCACGCTGCCGTGGCCGTACCAGTTGATTAGTGTATCTAATATAGGAAAATGATTGACAATAACTTGCTGATTTTAGTTTTTGGGAGTCATCGTTTTTATTTGCTCATTGAGGAATTCATCAGGAAATGTATATCAGCTTAAATTTTAATACGGGGCTAGATAAACCTAGTGTATAGAGTTTAATCGATATTCATTGTAGTGGCGCACGCCGCCCGCTCAGGTGCTGTTAACTTTTTAATTGAGTTGGGAACAGCGTCACAAGTTGTTCACTTTTGACACTAAAGCGCTATTGTCAAGGGCCATGGCGGTTGCTTTGTACTTTGTTACAACTTTCAATTGGACCCGCCTCTGGTCAAGCTCGAACAACCGCCTGATAGTTAGCTTATTTAGTTTTAAAACCGTTAGGTTCTTTTGTTTATCCTGTTTGGGATCTGTTCAAAACTTTTGGGTGGGGCTTTTAAAGTTAGATTCTACTGTCTGAGTAGGTAGCGACCTAAATTAGGCAATTGGTGGCTTAAACATGTCATACCTTAAATCAATATTGTAATTATTACTATTTAGACTACTGCAATTTTTTATCATACATGAAAATAAAATCTGTAAATATTTGAATTACTGCAGCTTGTATTGTAGCAATTGTACGTAGTGTCTTCCACCACGTAAATAATAAAAAGAAAAGGAATACAGTTAACATCTAGTTTTCTGATGAAAAATTTCACATACTCCCTCTGATAAAATATTATGTAGAATTATGTAGAAGGCCATACAAGCAGATTCACATATCGAAAGCTGTAAAACAGTAAACCGTTGGATCGGGGCAGTCGTAAAGTTGCAACGTGACACTGTATCCACCTTGCCACCAACAGAATATGCACGTGCGATGTTTAATAAAGCAGGTCAGGGTGTAAAGCCGGGTGAGTTTATTAGTTTATCTATAACCCGGGTGGATAATTTTCGGTGGCTGCGATGAAATTGCTGAACTAGATGATAATAAAGGCCGTAAAATACGGTAGGATAGGAAATGCCTTCTCGATAATACTGAAGCTCTGTAGTTGGGTATATTATTAGGTATTATAGAACCATTTCGTTTATAGATAAGCTTTAAAACTACGCTTTTAAAGCTCTAATTACACGTTTGGATTACATTCATAATTATTATGGATTATTAATTATATTGGTACTATACCTATATAGACCGCTTAATTGAGTCCTCGTCTGCGGGGTACAGGGGCGCGGAGGTATGTCGTGAACGGGGCACCGGGATAGGTACGGGAGAATGCGAGGACTCAATTAAGCGGACTACCTATAGATAGGCATGGTAGATTGGGTACATGTAGGTAAGTAATTAATTAATAATCTAATTTACAATTTCGTTGAACAATTAGTCTAAATTACTTCTGTGATGTGACTTTTCCAAATATTTGTAGGCTGAAGGATAGATAGGTCATGTTTGCAATTTGTTGGCATTAGCATAAAATCACGTCTTATTCCCGAAGGGCAGGGGTGTACCCAGGACCCAGTCTCATAAAAGGTATATATTCGCCAGTTATGTTATTGGTCCCATTAAATAGGCGGCGACCTTATTGCCATCTACCGGGCACAGTTCCAGGCAGTTATTGAGATAATTCCTAATGGAAAATCCAATATTAACATTTTGCCTGACCTGGGGATCGAACCCGGGACCTCCTGATCAGCTTGCGCCCACTACGCCACTGAGGCGAATATAATTGATGATTAGATATCTCCTTATTAAGTATAATTAGTATCAGGATACAGAAAAATAACAAAAAAATAAAAATTAAAACTTGAAAACGTGTAACAATTGGCGGCCTTATCGCTCAGAGCTATCTTTTCCAGAACTTTGCAGTGATAGGAACTACTTAGATGCTGGAAGGGCGGTGGTTTCACGTTTGAAACAAATAAACTAATAATCCATTCATAAATTTATAAAAAAAGTTTAATATCTCTTTAAAAATAAAATAAAAATACATACACAAAATAAATAAATAATTATAATAAATAAAATACATGCACTTACTATATATATTATATAGGTACTATACAAGTGAGACATTAATATGATTATTATGCAACGATAGTTGTTTTTAGACAACAACAAATTATGTAAACTTTAACACTAAAGAGGTTGTCATCTGGCGAACTTTTTTAATAAACTTTCCTATTTGTAAAGTTTTACGGGAGCCATATTCTACCTGATGATACACTTTGCATCCACAAGCTGTTTCGTGGTTACGATCGCCACATAACCCAGAGTATAAACCTAGATTCTAGGCAACAACTACAAGACATAAAATGCTACGACGTGACTAGAACAAGATACTACTAGGCACTAGGTGAGAATGGGTACTACAATATTTATTACGTTGAAGTAAGGTGTAGAGTGCATTTGTTTACCCTCACCTGCGTCACCTTGATAGCTTTTTTAACCTCCGACTGAAAAATTAAGTGTTTTTATAAGAGTGAAGTGTATGTAAATATGTGTGTCTTTCTGTGACATTGTATGTTCTAAACGAATGGACCGATTTGTATGCGGTTTTTTCGTTTGAAAGCTGACGTGACTGAGTTTTCTTAGATATGTCTCATGATAATCTGTTCAGTTGTTTTAAGATTATCAGCTTTTTTCATATCAGGGCTTTCCAATTTAAGATTGTTCAGGGCATATGAGCCATTTACTTACATTCAACTACCAAAAAAATTCGATTAACAACTTTATTAGGTAATTTTGTATTTTTTTTTTCTCTAAGTGCTTTTTTGGTTTAACTTGATGGGTAGATGTGCCGCCTTAAGTATTACTGCACCTTTTTTGACACATTCTTCTTCTTATTCTTGTTTTCGAGTCAAAATGGCTAGTTTTCTTCTCATAATATTTTGGTCCAGTATTCTGCCAGATCTAAGTACGGCGTTTTAGTTTGCTTCGGGAAGGTCAATTGGACATATTGTATATTTTACTTATAAGCATTGTGGAAATAAAGTTTGTTTACGCCCAAACTGCGGAATCGATTTGCCTGTTTTATAACTTTGATTCTGGAATAACATTTACGGCAGGTAATTTTCACCAGGTGAACTGCGGGGCACAGCTGCTAGTCCCATAAAATAATTTCATATTGCTTTATGTTATCAATGTTATTTGTAGAATCAAGCATGGAATAAAATGTATACATAATATTATTAAGGATGTTACGGTCTGCACTCGCCCCATGGCGTTGTTATGCAACCTACTTTTAATAAAATACATTTGCAACTGTCATCGACGCCTTTCGTCATAAAATCGTCGACTGGACCGCCGCGCGTTATCCTAACTTCGGTCTCGCGTCGGCAAACCCTAGGAATAAGTTAAATTTTAAGGACAACCTTTGTGGAACTTGGAATAAACGCTTTTTATACACATATAAAAAACACAGCTTTCACTTGCATGGACAATTAACGTAATTGGCGCAGTCGCAGTGTTTGATTTGGACTCAGTGCAGTGCAAGTGAAAAGTATTCATCGAGAAACTTTTGTGCGTGCTGGGGACACTTCAACCGAACCTACAAGTGGTCTATGCAAGTGTAGCTGCCAAGGCGGAACCGGGAGCATCCAAACTTCGATGAGTCACCTCACCGCTGCCGCTGCAATGTTAATGTGAGTTGCACAATTTTCTAAGGAAGTTGAAAGCTATTTCCTTTCTTTCCCGTGTCCTATTAACATTGCAAAATTTTCCACCCACGATTTTCTAGGGGTATCGTACCCCAACGGCAGATCTCTCGCATCGCGCTAAGAGACGCTTTAAGAAACTTAGATTTAGAAGAAAGTATTTTTGAAGAATCAGAAATTATGGAAACTAATAATAATTGTGAAGATTTAATTAATAAGATAGTTAGGACTTTAAAATTAGTACCTGAATTTGATGGGAATCCAAATAATCTCATTAGATTTTTGAATATGTGCGATCAACTAGTACTTACCTATGTCAATCCAAATCCGGGCTTTGAATTGTCTAATTTAGCAGTTTTCAATGGCATTTTAAACAAAATTACTGGTGCTGCAAGCAGGACCTTGAACACGAACGGCACACCCAGAGACTGGAATGGCATACGTACTACTCTAGTTAATACATTTTCGGATCATAGGGATGAATCTGCACTATACACAGATCTTTCTCAATTAACCCAAGGCACAGATACACCTCATGCGTTTTATGAACGCGTACAAAATTTATTGAGCACCATAATGACTTACGTGGAGCTTCATGAGACTGTCCAAACCACAGTCGAATCCAAACGAACCCTTTATAAAAGTTTAGCCTTGCAAGCATATCTAAGAGGCCTAGATGAACCTTTGGGTTCTCGCATAAGGTGTATGCGGCCGCCTTCGTTAGAGAAAGCTTTAGAGTACGCGCAGGAAGAAATCAACATCCTATATCTACAAGACAAATTTTCAACAAGCGCAGAGCCTAAGAAAAAATCCAACTATGACCGTTATAGCGGGCTCCAAGCATATAAGCCACCACCACCTCTACCACCACCACATTATAGATCCCAAGTTTCTATGCAACTACCACCTCGAACACCACCACAATTCAGTTATTTACACGATAGAAATAGGGCTAGACCCATCTACCAGGGTCCATCAAGGACGCAGCAAATGTTCAGAGCATTGCCGCGATCCAACATGTCTACAGGTTTCAGAATCACCCCAAGACAGGCAGTTTTACAGCCTCAAAACTATCCCCAACCCATGTCTGGTATAAGTCACCCAATAGCACGTCCCTTGCCTATGACTCAGAGACCTAATGACTGGAAAGTACACAGAAATCCGCAACCGAGTAATTATGTTAAGACACAAGAAGTAAACTCCAATGAATTTTATGAACAAGACTGTGACTATGACTTCGAAAATCGAGAATATGACTATGACGTTTACTATGAATACCCGGAATATGACAATGAAATTTGCGACCTTAACCTCACTGCTGATGAGCAATCTACAGATAAGGAACAGACTCAGGATTTTCACAAGGGCCGAACGAAACCTGCCCCCGAATAGAATTAAATTTACAAAATCAGAGACGCCTACCATTTATCAAAATTCAAGCCCATCCTCATTTACCACCCTTGAGATTTTTGATAGATACAGGAGCGAATCAATCGTTTCTTAGTCCCGAAGCAGTAGATCAGTATTTCCCAAGTTTTGCAATAAATTATGATCCATTTATCGTGACCAATGTTCACGCGAGTACAAAAAATTATTACTCAATCACCATACCGTGTTTCAGAGAATTCAAAGACAAGCGACCAATAAAATTATTCATATATCGGTTTCACGAGCACTTTGACGGTTTAATAGGGTGCGACCTTCTTCAAAGATGGTTAGCTAACATAGATCTCGGTACACAAACGCTTCACACTCAATCTGCACGTATACCTATACTCATGTATACGTCAAAACAGGTCAATCTATATGAGGACATAATCCAGGCAAAATCGAGCAAATTGCTTAAATTACCTACTAACGTGCCTGAAGGTGAAATCTGTATAGAACAGCAAACTGTGAGCGGATGTCACATAAATGAATGTCTATCCATCGCTATAAAAAACCGTGCACTTTTGGAGGTCACTAATCCATCTAATAACGATATGATCTTTTCACTATCAGAACCAATTCGTGCACATATTTTTAGCGAACAGACATTACCCATACCGTCACCTGACAACAAGACCACCTGCGAGCCACGCGCGCGAGACGTTTTATCTCGCTTTCGCGTAGATCATTTAAACACAGAAGAGACAGCCAACTTAAAATCCTTATGTTCGACTTATTCTGACGTATTTTATATTGAAGACGAACCTTTGACTTTCACTAACCAAATTAGACACCCAATCAATACTACAGACGAATTACCTGTTCATAGTAAAACTTACAGATACCCATACGTACATAGAGAAGAAGTTCAAAATCAAATTAAGAAAATGCTAGACCAAGGCATTATTCGACCTTCCACATCCGCATGGAATGCACCCATATGGATCGTACCTAAAAAGAGTGACGCTTCTGGGAAAGTGAAATGGCGCTTAGTCATTGACTTCAGGAAGTTAAACGATAAAACTGTAGACGATAAATACCCGATACCTAATGTAAATGACATCTTAGACAAGCTAGGAAAGTGTCAATACTTTTCTACTCTAGACTTAGCCTCTGGATTTTATCAAGTTCAGATGGATCCCAAGGACATTCATAAGACAGCATTTAGTGTCGAGCACGGTCACTATGAATTCTTAAGAATGCCTATGGGCTTGAAAAATTCTCCATCTACGTTTCAACGTGTAATGGATAACGTACTCCGAGGATTAATTAATAAAATATGCGTAGTATATCAGGACGATATCCTTGTATTTGCCACCTCACTACAGGAAAAACGAACAATATTTGACCGACTTAGAGAATCCAATTTCAAAATACAAATGGATAAGTCAGAGTTCTTAAAACATGAAACTCCTTATCTAGGTCACATAATTACGGCTGACGGTGTAAAACCTAACCCAGAAAAGATAAAGGCTATTTTGAACTACCCTATTCCAAAAACAACAAAACAGATAAAAGGATTTTTAGGCCTCCTCGGATACTACAGACGCTTTATTCCTGACTTTGCCCGTATAACTAAACCATTAACAATTTGCCTAAAAAAGGACGTCCAAATTAAATTGACCCCTGACTATGTTAATTGTTTCGAGCATTGCAAGACTTTATTAATTAATGACCCTATACTACAGTATCCAGACTTTTCCAAGGACTTCATACTTACCACAGATGCATCAAACTTCGCAATAGGCGCCGTCCTATCACAAGGTAATATAGGCTCTGACAGACCCATAGCGTACGCATCCAGAACATTAAATAATACTGAAACGAACTATTCGACAATTGAAAAGGAACTTCTCGCGATTGTGTGGGCTACAAAGTACTTTAGACCATATATTTATGGTAGAAAGTTCAAAATCATAACTGACCATAAGCCGCTGCAATGGCTTATGAATATAAAAGAGCCAAACTCGCGTTTAACTAGATGGCGATTAAAACTGTCTGAGTTCGATTACACAATAATTTACAGAAAAGGTAAATGTCAAAAAAATGCTGATGCGTTATCTCGTGTTCAAATACATAACGAGGACACACTATCAATGCAAGTGAATACTTCACGAGCACTTCGGCGCACCTCAGGCAACACGTCATCAACCGCAACGGCATCATCTGGCGACGGAGAGGCTAATCATTCTTCATCTACCTTATCTGCCCCTGAGACTCAAATGTTGTGTAGGTCCCCAACTAACACCGTCCATACAAGTGCCGAGAACCCTATACTTAATATTCCAATCAGCGATGAACCACTTAACAAATTCAGAAAACAGGTCATAATTAACATTAAAAATCATACTCCTAGACCAAATCCAATAGTTACGAGACCCTTTGACACCTATGTAAGAGTGTCGACTGATACCACTGAAGAAAGCCTACGACAAGACGTAATAGACATAGTTAAAAGACACGTTGACCCAAAAATCCGAACAGCTATCTTAGTACAACCAATAGATAAGATGTTAGATGTCGTCCCTATCATACAGAGTACATTCCATAACAAGTCCATGAACTTGATTCTTGTGAAAAGAAACATTGAAAACGTACCCGACTATCTGAATCAGCAAGACATAATCCGCAAATATCACGAAGGCAAAACTAACCATCGTGGTGTTAATGAAACCTATCTAGCGCTATCACAAAGATATTTTTGGCCAAAAATTAAAGACGACATAAACAAATTCATAAATGAATGTGCAATATGCGGTTGTGCAAAATACGAACGAAATCCTATACGACCAGAGTTTAGAATAGTACCACCTCCAAATAGGCCTTTTGAACTCTTACACGCCGACGTACTCACAATAGAAAATGAAAAGTATTTCACCATCATTGATGCTTTTTCTAAGTACGCTCAGGCCTACCGAATGTCTGACAGCACAGCCCCTAAAATTATAGAGGCTCTACTAAAATTTTCTACGCATCATGGGTTCCCCATGACTTTGACTACTGATAGGGGGACAGAATTTACAAATCAAGTTCTAGCTGAATTCTTGCGTTTACATAAGATACAGCATCATACAATTGCAGCTAATACTCCCAACGAGAATGGAATGATAGAACGCTTCCATAGCACACTCCTAGAGCATCTTCGCATACTAAAATTAAAACATAAAAGTCAACCCGCGTTGACTTTAATACCTTACGCACTCATAGCTTACAACAGCTCTATACATAGTTTGACAAAATGTAGACCCTTCGATCTTATAATTGGGCATTTTGACCCCCGGGACCCTACCGACATGAACATTACCGAACGATTATTGCAAAAGTACATGCAGGACCACCGTAGTAGAATGGACACAGTGTACCAACTCGTACATGAATCATCGCTAAGCGAGCGACAAGCTATAATGACTCGACGTAACCGTGACCGAGAACCTGTGACTCAGTACTTACCCAATGACGAAATATTCATACGAAATCCAGCAGCTGATAGACAAAAGTTAGCCCCCCGCTTTACACAAGACAATGTCGTCACTAATCTACCAGTTCACATATACACGTCTAGGAAAAGAGGTCCCGTCGCGAAAAATCAACTGAAGCGACAACGTAAAGGGCAAAATTGTAATTTGTTACAGGTACATACTGATACTAATGCACCTGGCCCAAGCTCAGGAGATCCAACTTAAAAGCCCAGCTTTAGGTTACGAAAATGCATTAAAATTTTTGACGCACAAACTAAACTAACCTACTTCTTTATAAAAACTTTCGGTTCAACAAAATCAGGTACTTACTAAGCAATTTAACTCTAAATCATCATTAACTAGATAGGGCTCTCGCCTACGTCTTAAACGTGACGATATCGGACAGAGAGCGTGTATTAAGATTCTCCCAATTTGCGCAACTCTTTGTTATACTTAATGATAACCTCGATGAGTTGTGCGATGAAATTATTAGAATAGAAAACGTTTTAGCATTTAGCCGCACTAGATCATTGCACCCCTCTATTTTATCCATCTTAGATTTAAAACTAATGTTAAGCAAATTGAGGAAAATATATAACCCAGATGAGATTTTGAATTTAGACATTAGATATTACTATGATATAATTAGCTTAGGAACCTATTATTCTGATAAGAAAATTGTGGTTGTCCTGAAATTTCCCATAACCCTCAAACTAACATTTGACCTCTTCCGACTCTGTCCTGTTCCAAATAAAAAAAAACAGGTTATTCTTTCTCCTTACCCCTACATAGCTTCAAATTCCAAAGAATACGTGTACATAGAGGCTGAATGCCCGAAGGTCGACAGCGTGCGTATCTGCGAGCCACGTCTAGGACATCAAATCAGAACAGATCCTGACTGCATAGACAAACTAATTCATTCACAGGAGATAGATGAAACGTGCCTAGTCACGCCTGTCTCTCTGAACAAGGAGGCTCTAGTGGAGCTAGACAGTCAACATTACATCGTGTCATTCCCGAAACCCACGAAAGTTCAGTTATCCTGCGGACAAGAAAAACATCAGGCAGCTATTACACAACGATCCCGAAATCTTGCAAGTTAAAATCACCGGAATTCACTTTGGCAAACATCGATGACAAAGTTAACGGAATTGGTGTCGAAATCATCGCTCTACCGGCAAGCATAAATGATTCTCGCAAACTCGGAACAACTTACCACCTGACTTCTACGAACCTTAACTCTTTGCACAACATTCAACACCAAATCGGACGAGAGACACCTGTGCAATATGTCGAAATTCCGCCCAACTCTGACGATGTTATCTACCATACGACTATACCACTTTATGTCGTAGTCATTGGAATCCTTTTCGCCTCTGGAGTATTATACTATCTACGGAGATGTCGTACCAGGAAAATTCACGTAACCGACGCACCGATCAAAGAAGAGATAGAGCTGCCAACCCGAGAAAAAAGAGCCGCCACATTTGCGCTAGATATGAGCAAATAGTGTCTCATCTAGGGGGAGAGATGTTACGGTCTGCACTCGCCCCATGGCGTTGTTATGCAACCTACTTTTAATAAAATACATTTGCAACTGTCATCGACGCCTTTCGTCATAAAATCGTCGACTGGACCGCCGCGCGTTATCCTAACTTCGGTTTCGCGTCGGCAAACCCTAGGAATAAGTTAAATTTTAAGGACAACCTTTGTGGAACTTGGAATAAACGCTTTTTATACACATATAAAAAACACAGCTTTCACTTGCATGGACAATTAACGTAATTAGGATATAATATCTAGATGCGCCTTATAATAATAATAATTTTATTTTTATTTATTTATTTCTGAACTAGTTTACCTTTACAGGACTTATACCTAATAATAACTTGACACGGCACGCATCGTCCGACGATTCCTCACCCTGCGGCCCTAACCACCGGCCCCCCGCCCCACTGCCGGCGGCAGTTCTAGTATTAAGTTTTTTACAATGTTTTTATATTATTGTATATATATAATATATTTTTAGAATTTTGTAAAAACTTAGTTCTAAGATTATAAATGAATAATGAGAATAATAACATGGGAGTTGTCCCATGTTATTATTCTCATTTGTTTATGGAAGTTGTTCCACACACGGTCATCTGGTCCCAAACTAGGCTAAAGCCTATACTATGGTAATCAGATGACTGATATCCATACTTATATAAGCCTATAACACCCAGACACAGATCAAACAGACATGTTCATGAACACAAATATTTGACCTGGCCGGGGATCGAACACGGGGCCTGCGGCACAGAAAGCAGAGTTACTACCACCTGAGCCAACGAGCCTGTCAATTGTTGTACAATATTATTTTACAACACACTCGTTCGTAAAGCGATCAGTTATGGCAACGCATTGAGGTTCAAAATGCGAGTTTTTTACTTAACATTACAACACTAATGTTTTTTACTTCACGTTTTTAATTAAGTAGATTAGTAGCTAAGTATTCGTTAAAATTTTCGTTGCAGGGTTAATTAACACATACATTCACGCCTTTTTCCCGAAGGGGTAGGCAGAGGTGTACCTAGAACTCAGTCCCATAGCAGATACACCCACATTTCGCCAGTATGTTATTGGTCCTATGTAATAGGGGGCGAGCCTATTGCCTTCTACCGGGCACAGTTCCAGACTCCAGGCAGTTATTGAGATAATTCCTAATGGAAAATACCACTAATGGAAAAATCAACAATATTTAACACTTGCCTGACCTGGGGATCGAACCCGGGACCTCTTGATTGGCAGTCGAGTATGCGCCCACTACGCCACCGAGGCAGTCGAGGTTAATTAATATTATTATTAAAATTGTCAACCTCACTTAGGAATAAAATTTTGTATTAACCCACTTCCTTGTCAACCGAAAAGCTTTTGCTCTCTGATTGTATCTGTATAGGTAGGAGGTGTTTTAACTGAAACTCCTAATAAATTATACATTTTTTCCACCGAGTGAGTCTCAGTTGCTTAGAAATTGTTTATTAAATATAGCGTAAATAAATTAGAGTTACTTGTCCCTGTGTACGGAAGTCCCAACTGAAATTTTAGGACGCCAAAGCTTTGTAATAAATAACCGAGGGTTTTCGCTCAGAGTCAATTAGCGTCAGTTGTTTAACGGAAAATTGCCTTAAAAATATATAAAGTGCTCGAATAATGTGCGCTTTAATTGCCTTAACTTTTTGTCGGCTTCGAAGTTTACTTTCTGTTTGAGATGTTTTGATTTAGATGTTTACTTTGCAACTTTTTTGTTGTTTATGATTTTGGGAACATTTTTTGTCATAGTCATATTTATATAATAGGTTTTATTTTTATTTATTAACTAGCTTCGCCCCGCGGTTTCACTCGCGTAGTCTTCGTTCCCATGGTCATACATATATATAAATACATTCACGCCTTTTTCCCGAAGGGGTAGGCAGAGGTGTACCCAGGACTCAGTCCCATAGTAGATACATCCACATTTCGCCAGTATGTTATTGGTCCCATGTAATAGGGGGCGAGTCTATTGCCATCTACCGGGCACAGTCCCATGTTCATATCGGGATAGAAAGTACCCTATGTGTTATTCTTAGGTCTATACCATCAGAATCTACATACCAAATTTCAGCATAATCGGTTCGGTAGTTTTGGTGTAAAAGAGTAACAAACATCCATCCATCCATCCATTCATCCATCCTCACAAACTTTCACATTTATAATATAAGTAGGATAATATGATATTTTATTAGGGACTAACCACACTTTTCAGCTCTATTCAGCTTTTGTCCATAAAAAACCTATTGGCAAAACCTTTGTATGAGATTTTTGTAATGGTAGGCCTCTTTTGTAGGGGGTCGCCTGGGGAAGTACCATACCTTTGCCAGTTTCATCCAAGCAGTAATGTGCAAGCATTACTGTGTTCCGGTCTGAAGGGCAATGTTACCAGCGCAATTACTGGGCATGACGAGATTCAACAACTAATATCTCAGGGTGACAGGCGTAGTGCAGTGCCAGTGCAGTGAATTTTAAATATTAAAACACTGGGTAGCACTGCGTCTGATATGGGCAATCACGATGCTTACCATCAGGCACCTGATTTGCTCGTCTTGTTACTTACTATCATAAAAAAAAATATGAGATGCGTTCAGCTCCGTTCAGCTGAACGAAAAAATCGTAGTTTTCTATTGACTAAAGCTGAATAGAGCTGAATAAATGTGGTAAGTCCCTAAGTCACCACATAATGTTATTTGAACTAGATTTCATTTATAAACTTATTACAGTGAAACCTGGTTAAGTGAGACATCAAGGGACCTGCAATGTCGTTTCACTTATAGAGGTATTCCACTTACCCAGTGTCTCAGATATACAGGTATAAATAAATATCTGTCTCATTTACAGAGGGTTCCATTAATAGGTTATTTCAGTTAAAGAGGTGCGATCATTAAATAAAATAACGTGTTATGTATGTAAATGATAGAAAAAGAATGAGTAAACAAACAATGTTCTCTCAGTTACAGAGGTTTATGCATATAAAATTTACTCGCTGTCTCAGTTATAGAGGTAACTATGATGATAAATCGAAAGAACAAATCCCAGATATAGAGGCTTACCTCGTCCCACTAACAGAAGTAATTTAGTGCCAAAGTGTTGGGACCTCAGCATGAGTTCCAGTTATGGAGGTTTCTCACTTATCCAGGTCCCACTTAACCAAGTTTCACTGTATTAACTTAATAACCGAGGACCGTAAAGTTCTCGAATGGAGACCACGGACTGGTAAGCGCAGCGTAGGACAAGTTGGACGGACGATCTGATAAGTACGGCAGGAGTACGCTGGATGCAGACCGCTTACAACCGGACTGGATGGAAATCTATGGGGGAGGCCTATGTGCAGCGGTGGATAATAAAACATACCTATCATTTGAAAGTAAGCCCCGAAATGCTCGAGATGAAAAATTCGTAGAAATATAAATATGATGAAGGTCGTGGGACCTCGTCACTCGTCATATATAAACTCGTAAGAGGATTATTCCCGGGGTCCCATAAAAAATCGCCTCTTACTTTAAGCTCGTTTTAAGGACGGAAATAATGTTCTGGGACAGAGAGGTCGTGTCAACATGATAACAAACCTCATCTACTTATATGAATACACTGTATAAAGGTATAATACACCAGTGTTATGGAACCTAATAATAAAATCTCGGTTATAAATCGAGTACAGTGTAGGGTTGATGTTATTTTGTGGCGCGCATGCTACGGATTCTGTGAACGTTTTGGTGGTTTTATGGAAAGTATTAATGGCAACGTGTTGTTTAAGGAAGATCTATGGTATGTGCGATGGCAACACGGGGAGGTGGATGCCAGCGCGACAGAAGATTGTAGAGCGAGATCGAAGATGGTGGGCTTGGAATAAATTATTTACAATATGCTGAAGTGTTCGAGTATTTTATAATGGAATTTGGTCTCTGTATTTCATGTAATACTTCATTTGACTGCTTGCATTTCATGTTTCATGTATTTAATAATAATATAACCCAGCGGATTCATCATCATCATAATCATCGTCTCAGCCATAGGACGTCCACTGCTGAACATAGGCCGCCCCATAGATTTCCATCATAATCATAATCATAATCATCTTTATTGATATATGTGCATATACAGGTCAGATTATATACGTATAAATTATTTTATAAAAGATTAAATTACACAAATGTGTATTCGTTATACAAGATAATATTAAAATTAAGATTAAAATCTATAAATTAAAAAAATGTCATTTCATTTCATTAAATTCATTAAAGCTATAAAAAGTGTTCTTTAAGAGCCATCGTTTCAGTCTTAATTTAAATAACTGTGTAGAGCATGCATCTCTGACATCCTGAGGTAGTTTATTGTAGACCTTCGGTCCCATGACATGGATTAATTTGTCAGAGCGCGCAAGAGATCGAGGGACAGGGGCAATTTTGCCTCTGCTGCGTGTGGTACGGGTGTGATTATCTCCCATCTTTGGGTATGACTCTAGGTTAGACCTTGTAAATATAGCGGCTTGATAGATAACCATTGATGGTAGTGTGAGTATTCCCAGTGATAGGAAATGTGGCCTCGCAGTATTATCTCGTGGTATTCCGACAATCTTTCTCACCGCCCGTTTCTGCAATCTAAAGGCCCTTTCCCATTCTGCTGCCCTTCCCCACAACTCCACTCCATACTGTAATACGGAGTGAACGGTGGCGAAGTAGCAGGACCTCACAACTTCTCTCGGCATGACACGTGCCAGGCGTCCCAGGGCAAAGCATGCGCTGCCTAGCTTACCACAGATTTTGTGAATGTGCGCTTCCCAGGTGAGACAGCTGTCTATCTCGAAACCTAGGAAGGTGGTGGAGTCTGCTTGTTCAATTTGAATGTTCTGCTCAGCATAGACATTCATCTGTCTCATAGTGCGGCCAGCTAGGTTGAAATGAATAAAATGGGTTTTCGTGAGATTCAGGACTAGCCCATTCTCACGAAACCATCTGGCCAGCTGTATGGCTGTTTCATTCAACCTTAGTTCTAGTAGTTCGATAGAGGCACCAGTCACTATTGTCGCAACATCGTCGGCATACATAAAAACTTCAGCACTCTTTATTGCTAGCGGTAAATCGTTCAGTAGCAGTGAGAAGAGTATGTTTGACACCGCTGATCCCTGGGCGACACCTTTATTTGTAATAAGCGGGTCTGATCTAACCTGCCCTCCATCCCCCACTACCACCTGGGATCTGTTATTTAGCAGATCTTTCAGCATATCAAGGGCTTTGTGATTAATCCCATAATGGTTCATTTTTATGGCGAGGACCGAGTGATCAGCGACGTCAAACGCTTTGGATAAGTCACAGCATAGAAGCGCTACGTGCTGTTTTTTCTCCTTGGCGTCTAAAACACGACGAACTACCTCACGCGTCAGTAAAGTTGTAAGCGTGTTAAAGTCATCCAGTTCGGTTGTAAGCGGCCCGCCTCCAGCGTGTTCCTGCCGTCTTTATCTGATCGTCTGTTCACCTTGTGGGTGGAACCCAGCGGATTACCCAGCAAGTAATAATTACCTCATTACTTAGCAAGTAAGTAAAGTGACAATGCAGGAAATATATTACGAAGAACTGATGACAGATGGGTGTAAAGTTCTCGAATGGTGACCACCAACCGGCAAGAGCAGCATAATATGAACGCGTACCCAAATAATCGACAGACGATGTAATAAATATACAAAATGTATGTGAATAGCATGTGCTTGTCGGATTTAATACTTTCGACCTAGCTTGTCATTAGGTAGGCTATGTAATATACTTACAAAAACGTTGTGTTGAGCCTAAATTTTTCTGACTAGATTATAAATATATTATAATACATACATACAGTCACGCCTTGTTCCCGTTGGGGTAGGCAGAGACTATTTCTTTCCACCTGCTACGATCCTGACATACAACTTTCGCTTTTTCCACTTTCACATGCATGCTCGTCGGTTGTTGGTATTTTTGACCTGGCCTTTCCTTAAAATAATATTATTTAAATATATATTAGCTCAATCATGATAATATATTTATTTATTTACTTTATTTAATACGGTTACACACTAACTAATGTTATTAGTGTGTAACCGTTTTTGAGTAATTTGTATTAACTAAATTAATTTAGTAATAACTAAAACTTAATTTAATATAATTAACTAAAGTTACGTTAAATAAATTTATTATATTATTTGCCTTAGTAATCTTGACCTGATGCTGCAGCATCTGCTATCAACGATACTAAGTCTAAGTACTAAGTCTTTGCAATATCGAGTTATAACAAAAAAACATCAAATTTCGAATTGATCAGACCACTATACTAAAAGTAGCTCATATCCCCTAGAAAAGAGCTGATAATCTTTAAACGACTGAACCAATAATTATGAGACAGTTAAAACACTTTCCATCACGTCAGCTTTCAAACTAAAAACATCAAAATCGGTTCATTCGTTATTCGCTACGATGCCACAGTGTCACAGTTGCCAGTTATTCATCCGCCAAGCAGTAATGTAAACATTACTGTGTTCCGCTCTGAAGGGCAGTGTTACCAGCGAAATTACTGGGCATGATGAGATTCAACAACTCATATCTCAGGGTAAAAGGCGCAGTGCAGTGCTGCGCAGAATTTTTAATTTTAAAACACTGGGTGGCACTGTGTTTGATATGGGCAATTATGATGCTTACCATCAGGCACGTGATGATTTCCTTGTCTTGTCACTCACTATGATAAAAAAAAGTGTCTGACTGTGACACAGACGCACAGAAACGCAAACACATCAAACTCATAGCACTCTTCCTGTTTCGGTCGGAGGTTACTAAAGCACTATAGTCACGCCTCGTAAGTAGCGAAGTTAGTAAGCGTATTGTAGTTTCTTCAGCAATCAGTCTGAAATTAATCTACAACTGGGTAAGTTCTGTGCAACTTGAGTCCAGCAAACTTTGTTCGTTAACAGCTCATAATGTGGAGTTTAATGAGCGGTTTGCATTTAGATCTGTGCTCGTTGTAACATTCTCACTGGGTCTTCCTTTATTTAACTATAAGCTTTTATTACTTTTGTTTAATATAAAACATAAGTGTGAATAGTTTCATTTTATACTAGCAGTGCCCCGCGGTTTTACTCGCGTAGTTACCGTTCCTAAAATTTAGGGTAAATAGAGGTGTACCCGGGGCACAGTCCCATAGTAGGTACGGCACATTTCGCCAGTTAAATTTTTCATCACATCTAATAGGGGCCAGTCTATTGCCACCTACCGGGCACAGTTTCCACTCCAGACTCCAGGTTATCTATTAGGAATTATCCAAGGTATCGAAACCAGGACTCATTATCAGCAGTTCAGCTTGCAACCATCACCAAGGCAGTCAAATAAAACATTCTGCAATAAAATAAATTAGACAGCTAACTTTATATCTGTAGGTACGTTAACAATCATCATAAAGTCACGTCTCAACACTCATAACGCAAAATATCCCTGAAAACTTTCACCTATTATTAATGGTCATAAAATGACTTTTTAATGAACCAACTTTGTGAGCACCTTAAACAAAACAGAGCCTAATTTTAGTTCCATTATTAACCGAGCTTGTTGGCCGCACGTTATGAACAAACTTTAAGGTAAGGAAGCGGTACTTTTAGCGGGTTCATTTAGAGAGCACCTTAATATTTTACCTCGAGAACTCTGCTTACTCGAGTAAAAACTGATAAGGAAATGAGTAAAGTATTCCACGGTGTTCTTTACTCGCCCACTGGCGTTTTAATAAACAAAAGTGTTTAGAAGTTGGATAACATTTTACAATAAATAAACGAATATTTTCCAGGGTACGCAGGTAGGGCTTTTAATTTCGAAAGATAATTATAACAAAATAATTGTGTTTTAACTTTTGTTTTAATTTTTTTTTTTATTCGTACAATAGACATCTCCAAACGAGACCGTTTTTTTACGTTATTATTTGCATTATTACATAGGCGTTTTTAGTGGACTAAGACTCTTTAGAGGGAGTTCATAGCGTAATATTTTATTTATTATTATTACATAAATAAAATATTACTGTTTCTACCCCTTCGGGAAATAGGCGTGGTTGTATGTTATGTAATAGGTATAATAAAATTCAATTAACATCTACAAATACATTAAATAAATACTTATCAAACTGATATAAACAAAATTGTAATTATTATTAAAACCTAAGTTTAATTTCACAACCAAATAACACTCGTACGAGAAATTATAAATTCCACTAAAATATTCAATTATACCTTAGTAATATTAAGCCAACCCGCCTACTAAGCGTGGCGAGTATTGGCAAAAGCCGTTATGAGGGAGATCAGATTCATAGAGACATCATAGAGATAATTCCTAATGGAAAAATACTATAACTAACACTTTGCCTGACCAGGGTATCGAACCCGGGACCTGATCATTATGATCGGCAGTCGACCCTACGCCCACACGCCACCGAGGCAGTTAGTCTACAAAAACATAAAATATGAAAAATGGTATTGTTATAATGAGATACAGTTTTAATTATCTTGTGATCTCGTATTTTAGTAGTACGCTATGCCTACACAAAAGACGGGACTTCATAAACAATATTTAATTAATTATATATTAGGACCAGCGCCTGTGATCGCAAATTAAACACTTTAGTATGCAATATACAGCTAAGCTGTTTGCTTATGCCTCTCAGTTTGCTTATTGTATGCCGGATAAACAAAGATAATATAACCCACGTCAAATAGCCACGTTTACTGCAAATAGCCTTTGTTCAAATCTTTCATAAAACGCTCACTCGACGGCCTGCATACAAAATGTAAGTTTCTCATAACAATACCTTATAAAGTAGCTATTTTCAACCCCCCAAAGTTTGCTACCGTGATAACATGAAATTGGATGGGCCGGTTCCATAGTCGGCTTGTACATAAAAGGCTCCGTGTTCATAAAAAGGTTGTAGGTACATGCTACGAGCTGTGATAATGCAGTGTTGGGTATTATGGACGCGGACAACACGGGCTTATGATCTCTAAACGCTTATCAGCGTAGTTAGTTGAGGGTTTCATATATTGTGTCATCTAGAAAAATCTTTTGGTCACGGCTTTTTCCTTGCTTCAAACCTTTGAGAAAGAAATTCGATAATATCGTTATATAGGTAAGTACTTTTTTAAGCAATTGATCTCGCAAATATTGTTTCTATTTTTTTATGCTATAGGTCAATCCAACCACTAATTACATAAAAAAAAGTTTTGAAACTATTAGTATTTACACATGGGAGTATTAGGTATACGTTGTTTAGATACTTGTTCATTTTACAGTACCATAGCAAACCAAAAAGGATTGTTGTAAAAAGTTTATAACATAATTATGAAAATTTATTTTATTTACTTTTTAAAATAGTTATAAAATTATTTGTATATGTCCCATCAGCAGCAAAACATAATACGAGTTATTCTTGTGAAATGATCCGAAATAGCAAAGAAGCCTTTTCATGCCTAATTAGCGTTATTATAATGCCTGAAGGGATGTTATCTCGAACGATTATGGCACGGGTTGGCCGGAACACGTGGAAACTTCGGTATGTTAACATAAGACTTCATTAGCGTAATATCGAGCCTGTTATAGGGCAATGTGTTCACAAAATCATGGAGGGAGAATTAATATACTTAGGATGTTTTGTGATAATAGCCCATAGAATCCATACGATAAGGCTATCGTGGTATTTCTGTGAAATGGGAATGTAGAAGCTTCTCTATAGGCAGGTACTTGACGTTAAGCCTTTCTACTTTGCGAAACACGTGTCGATATAATATGAATGGTGTCACTAAATAATACCTAATAGTATTTCCTCTTTGCATGCAATTTTGCGGGCGGGAGGGCGGTGCACTGTGCATGTTGTTTTCTCTACCCGTGGTTGCTGTAAAAGCCGGCTAAGGGTTAATAGATCCAGAGGACGTGAGGAGTGAGATGCTGTTTTCCTCAATTTCAGTGTATCAAGCCGTTCTATCCTGGAGACAAATAGTGATGGGTACAAAAATGGAAAGTATCGACCCTTAGCTACGTTTATACGCATAGTGACTTGATTGGGGTGATATACTCGTATGTAATAGGTCAGTCGTACTTAGTTTTAATTGTCGACCTAAGTATAGCTAAGGTGGTAGGTATAGGTCTAGGACGAGGTGGTTAATTCGTTCAAGGTATAGGTTTACTATATTTAATAATTGATAAATTAATAAATATATTTAATAATATTATATAGCTATTTAAAAATAACTCATTCACCAAAATCGTTTTTGCAGTTTGACGCGCTATGGTGGCACAAAGGTTTATTTATAAGCAAGTATCCGATAATAAAACAAAGTAGTTTGATATCGACCTAAAACATAAACAGACACATATTTCACATAGACACACACACAGAGACACAGACAGATATTTTGTTTCAAAGCTATGTTAAAGATAAGTCTTCAGAAAACACAAACAGGTTATAAAGTAACATCGCAACGATATCAAAATCTCTCTTGACAAATGGCGCAAAACATCCAAACTTGAGCTGTCATATACATGGCAAGAAGTTGTTATAAACATATTAGGAGCTTTGTTGTCAGTAATCGAGCATTAAGGAAAATACAGCTTGAGTAGCTCTCGAAAAACACACTATTATTCGTCAAGTTTCTCCCTCAGGGTAGTGGTTCGCAAGCCCTGTTCTTGGATTTTTTTTTGGAAGGTTCTCAGTGACACCCAATGGGAATGTGGCCGGATGATGGTAATAGGCTCGCCCCCTATTAATTACATGGACTTAAACTGTCGAAATGTGGGTAGTACCTACTATAATGATTTCACACTCACACGCCTGCACTAGGATTCTCTGATTCACAGGTGGCATGGACACATACAATTACACAACACACACATCCAACAGAGAACAAATTTTTGAGCTCATCCCACATATACTTGCCCCGGCTGAGATTCGAACCCAGGACTTCTTGGCAGAGTTACTACGAATTTAGCCATGAAGCCGTCTGCCGAACTGTGGGACTAGATTCTGAATATACCCCTAGGGAAAAGGCGTGACGTTATATTATGTTTATAAAATCTTTTTACAAAGACAATTAAAGTATTCTGAGACTAATAAATTGAGTGTTGTTTCAAAGTTTGTAGGTATGTACCAAGTTAAAATACATATGGTGAAAGTAACCCGACACGAACGTAAAATTACATGCAGATTTTGAACTAAAAGAAATTGGGCGACAAATAATAGGCACCCCTATAATTTGTACATAGGTATATATACCAGGGCAATTTAACGGTGACTTTAAACAAACAATAAATGTACCAACAAACACCCAATATGTAATAAGACAATAAAAAAAAAACGCTGACAGCAACTTTATTGTGCGTTTTTCTAGGAATCTTTTCGAAGGTACGCTAGAGCTCCACTGGCCTGCAGAAGAGTTGTACCTACTCGTAAATACGTTATATAATTTTTTTTCTTCTGTATTATTTCAAAATACGTGGGTAGTCTTAGAGATGTAAACAAAATAAAACCCAATTTTCCGTGGCAGATGTATAAAAACGGCAGGATACTCATCATTGCTCAGATGCTCGCTTAATATCACCTGTGCCACCCTAAAGCGGCACTTGAGCGTCCCTCTTACGCTGATACGAAACGAAATACCTTCGTTGATGACATAAACAGCAATAAAATAACTTACAGCATGACACCAGCTTTTCCTCATCACGTTTTTGAATCGTTGTTATTTGATACACTTACCCATGATAGAGAATGGTTGTAGTGGTAGCAGCCAAGCAGTAACGTGCAAACATTACTATGTTTCGGTCTGAAGGGCAATGTTACTGGGCATGACGAGATTGAACAACTAATATCTCAGGGTGACAGGCGCAGTGCAGTGCCGCGCAGAATTTTGAATTTTAAAACACTGGGTGACACTGTGTCTGATATGGGCAATCATGATGCTTACCTTCAGGAACCGGATTGCAGTGTTTTGAAATTTAAAATTCTGCGCGGCACTGCAATGCGCTTGTCACCCTGAGATGTTAGTTGTGTGTTATCTACAGGTGATACATTTTGCATTATACCTACTGACAAGTCTAATGTTACAATTTAAAATTCATATCGAAATTATTATTTATTTTAATTTATTGAAAAACAATAAGCATTCAATAAAACTACCTTAAAAGTAAATATTAAAAACTAGACTTAAAAACCAACTATAAATAAAATACTTCACCAAAATCGCCGTCGATTGGTAGCGTGCCCAGAAGGCTGGCAGCATTGTCACGTTGTATGGCAATGCTGATCCGCTGTGCTAGATATAAGCCAGCCCTCTGGTCACGTGTCAGCTCTACCAATCTCCGGCTGCACTCTTTAAAGACCCTATGGGCGCTTTCCCCCCAGGGTCCTAGAGTCTCAACCCCAAACGGCTCAAATATACATCCACTATTTATATTTGTATATTTGCGCCGCTTGAGGGACTCAGCCGAATTGGCGGCAGAGCCAGCCTTTACAGAGGTGCCACGAAGGTGGGACTGCGCCAGAGTATCGGCACACGTCGCGTCCCAAACTAGGGGCCGTCCCATCCTCCATGGCACGAGGGTCATGCCGTCGGGCCTCTTACCGTCGTCGCGGGCGAGGCCGGTCGGTTCTAAAACAGCCGGTGCTCCCACGCTGGCTAGGGCCCGACGGATGACATCATTAAGGCTGGCATGGCGAAGGGCACGCCCTGCGCTTCTGCCGCAGGATAATCCGTGATGACCCAGCGGGTCAACTGGGTCACCACAGCGACAGCGATGTCTGGCAACACAGGTCACTCCCAGGCGAAGAGCGACAGACAGGCGGAATGTGGAGTTATCTAGTAGGGTGCCGAGCGATATGGAAGGCAGAGCTTGGAGCCACTGCCCGGATTCCCACTCCACAGTGGCAAGGAGACGAGCGCGCTCCGGAAGGCTGGTTGTCGTTTGAAATAAGTTATCCCGTACCAGCCTACAGAGCGGCTCGTCCCAAAGACGCTGCGAAGTAGGGTTAGCAGGCAGATCGGCGCTTGGACAGGTATCGCTCCACGCATTTCTGGCCTCTAACATAAAAGGTATGTCTATTTGGTTGTTTGTTAACATCAGGATTTTAGAAGTTAGTTCCATTCTATAGCAAATAACTTAAATAAACCTGATATAGACCGTATACTATCAACAAAAATGTCGAAATGTCGAAAAATGTTGACGGATAATGCTCGCGAACAAGGCGAAATTGATAACAAAACTTTTATTCATAATATTTTTTATTTGTTTAGACTAAGTCTATTCGTTCATATTGTATTTCAACCCAAAAAAGACTGCTTAGACTATAAAAATAGAAAAAAATATTATATTAGTACTTAACTTATATATCTAGTAATAAGTAATAGGTACCCACCTTTTCTATAAATGTACCTATACAAAGCAAGTATGTCTGTATGTATGTATGCGGACAAAGGGCAATATCAGGCTAAGGGTGAAAAGAAATAAGTATTTCACCCCTCACGTAATTATTGGCATTTTTCGGATGAATCCCCAATTTACGTAGGTGAACAGGGGCAATGTGAGATGCCACCCTACTAATATACGGCTATAGTACTTTGCCCACTATACCGGTACATTATGTGAACGGTATAAGGTCGTGTGCGAAAAAAGTTATTTGTATATAAATGTACTAGCTGTGCCACGCAGTTTCACCCGCATAGTCTTCGTTCCCGTGAAAATATTGGGATAAAAAGTACCCTATGTGTTATTCCAGGGTAATGTCTACATACTATCTACATACCAAATTTCAGCCCAATCTGTGTAAGCGATTTGGCGTAAATGAAAAACAAACATGTACCCATCCATTCATCCTCCCAAACTTTCGCATTTATAATGTTATTAGTAAGATATTAGATTTTAAGATTAGATATTAGATTAGATAGATTATATCAGATATTAGATTATTACATTTTACATTGAAAGATTAGTACGAAAGGAGGATGAGACCTTGCCCACTAGGCCGTTTTAACAAAATATGTTTTCGCGCAAATAAAACCTAGATCCAGAGCCAACCACAAAAAATTAAGTGGAAAATTATTCCCTATTTCTGCATATCGGAATCTGTGTATTTTCACTCCATATGTGTGAAATTTAACGTTAAACTCATTTATTTTTAAAAAGGTTTACACGTCTTATTTCATAATAAGAGCTAATTCCTTATCATTATTATGTATATCAATAATAATGAGAATTAAAACAGTATTTTAATGAAATAAATAAAATAAAATCATTGAAATTAGTATTATGAAATATTAGGTATAATGTAGTAAAATGCACATAATGTCATCATTAATTTTTATATTATGTATACAATTATCATTTATTGTCTATAAATTCACTATAAATATAAAACGTTCATCTATGTTTCAAGCACGTTATGTGGGCAAGGTACTTACACCGTTACACCGTATCAGTCGGTTTCGGATTCGTTCATCTATCATACCAGTATAATGGGCAAACGGCTCAAAACTGATACATACAATTTTATTGTAAGCAATATTGCACAATACATTTATTTTTTCTTTTAGTGTACAATTAAAGCAATGCGACACATTGTTGAAATGTTTGTGGTTGACTCTTGGCCTTTATTTGCGCCAAAACTTTTTTTTCTTCTTTTACTCCATCGAGGTTTATTATCTCCTCCTTGGAGTATTGCGTGGCCAAAATATATTTGGTTAAAGAAAACCGAATGGCTTTTTCATATATATTAAATTTGTTATAAATATTTTTGCGGTTATTCTGGTGTCAAACTCAAACTCAAACTGATTTATTCAAATAGGTCATAATCTGACACTTTTGCACGTCAATGAAGGTAAACAGTACTGAGTCTACCGTGCGTTCGGAAAGATACCTCTATAAGAAGAACGCACAAGAAACTTGTAGGGCTAATAGCTAATGATGTAGGGTGTAATGTTTTATAAAAAAAAATATACATACATACATTCACGCCTTTTTCCCGAAGGGGTAGGCAGAGGTGTACCCAGGACTCAGTCCCATAGTAGATACACCCACATTTCGCCAGTATGTTATTGGTCCCATGTAATAGGGGGCGATCCTATTGCCATCTACCGGGCACAGTTCCAGACTCCAGGCAGTTATTAAGATAATTCCTAATGGAAAAATCCAATATTTAACACTGCCTGACCTGGGGATCGAACCCGGAACCTCTTGATTGGCAGTCGAGCATGCGCCCTCTACGCCACCGAAACAGTAAAAAAAAAAACGATTTTCTTAATCCTTAATTTTTATAATGTATTTGCGCAAATCAAAGCCAGATCAAGAACCGATCACAAACAAGCGAGTGGAAAATTATTCTCTCTTTCTCCATATTTAGAAAATTTCATTTTGTATGGAAGAGAGTAAAAAATCATAAAAAAAGACTTCAACTCTTTAGCAGCAATAAAAAATGCTGAACATTATGACTAAGCTCAATCTAACTTTAAATTTTAAATAGACGTCAATAATAACGATAACGTCTACGTGCAAGGTGTTAAACTTACTAGTATAACCAAAGATATATTATGAGGGACGGTTAAACTTTCGTTAATGTTAAATTGTAAATATGTGGCAACCATCTGGTTAAACCCCAGCATCCAATCAGATGCCTAGGCCGATAGTTAGTTGAATTTGAATCACTCAATGTTTACCAACTTGACCTATTGAAAGTTAAATGTTAAAATGACTTACCAAGACAGACAACTCAATTCAGTCTGCATGGGCTCCAGCCAGGAGCTCTAGCGGTCGCCCCTGAACATCGTTTCGCCACGCTACGAAACAACATTTAGGACTTCCCTTAAGCTTCCGGCTCCCGCACTTTAAAATACACTCTAGGGTGTGAGCCGCAAGAACACATGAAATCGGGGTGCTCTTTGTCGGTTTTGTTACACGACTCGACCTTACCGATCCACCCTTTTTAATTAATTGATTTATGAATTTCCAATTTAACTAAACGACTACACGACGTTCTGCCGTTTAGTTAAACGTTTTGATAAGTGACTGGGCTAGTTGTTGTTCAGCCATTTGATTGGATGCCGGCTCTTAATGAACAGCCTCGATTTCCAATTAACTGGCTATTTTAACCAGATGGCTTCGAAATATATACAAGTAACAAGCAAGACTTTAGTGCAAGAAGTCAGAAAACAAACGAAATTAGCAATTATGCTTTCTCTGTGTTATAATTTGTCCTTAAAGTACTCTTACCAAGGATATCGTCACCGAACGGAACTCAACAAACAAACAGGTGCAGATTTGAGTTTTCGATAAGGGGCGGTAATGTCCCTTCCTGCGCACTTACCTCGTTGTGCGGAGCCCTACAGCCCAATACATTAGCTTTATTGATCGTTCTGATGCTCGATTTTGGGGTCTCCGGTAATGGTGGAACGCTTTAATAAGGGTGCATGTGAGCACCGCTAGTTGCGAAATCGAGCGCTTGTTTTTTTTTAACTTATATCTTGCTAAGTTTGCCGGTTTCTGTACTAATTTTAGATAGCATTATTACACGTAAATTAAAGGGTTATTATTACTTATTATATTTTGCATAATATATTTTCTTTTTTCCATAAATATATTCGTATGATTTAATGATTAAATAAAAGCATATCTAATTTTCTGTTTGTTTTCACAACACTAGGAAAATATCGAATAGCGAGGTATAATTTGGTGAATTACATTCTTTAATCGTAATAGTTATAGAGTAGTTATAAAAGGGGCGGCCACTGTATTTTTGAACAATAAAAACAATTGAATGGCAATTACAATATTAAAATTAGTTTTGTTATAACTTACTTCTAAATGTTATATACTTACTTTTCTGTTTCAGATGTACCTAATATACATTTGGTGAAAAGTTTGTTGTAATTTATAATATTATGTACTATAAATGCAATAAGCAGCTAAGCAAATAAAACAGCGTGGCTAAAAATAGGAACTCATTTATTTACATAATCAATATTTACAAAAAAATAAGCTCAGTACATACAAATAAAATGGCAACTTGATCAAGTATATCTAAGAATGTCTACTCCATTAAAATATATCTAAAGTTATTATGACATCATATTGGTAAAACCTATAAAAGAGATAAAAAATAGTTATTTGAAATCCGAATAAGAAATCAATCATTTTATGATATTACGAATATGTGAATACTTCACAGAAAAATATTGAAAAGAAAAAAATTAACTAATCTCCAGAGAATTCTTACTAATAACTAATAATTGTTAAAAACATGTAAATTATGTAAAGAAAATAGAAAAAATATAAGAATAAGTATATAATAGATATAAAAAAATTGTATCGGAAGGCACGCAAGAGTAAGTTCTTCTAATAATTTCAACTTAACGCTTAATTTGAAATGTTAAACCTAATAAAATGGAATGTTCTTCATAAGATGAAAAAGCGTAACACAACCAATTAAAAAAGTACTCTAAAAAGTTAAACACAACCTCTAATAAAGAATTATGAGACATGATTATTAAAATTTAAACTAACAAAGAAAGAATTTTAGGAATCAAAGAGTTTGATCAGTTCTTTGGACTACCTCAATTTACAAATCAATTTTGCACACGGCATTTTTTTTGACCTTAAACTTATCATTAGATTGTGACAACAAATTATCAAATATCACAATGAGCCCTGCTTTTAAATCCTAATCATTTACGTATTGTTCAATCAATTCGTAGTATTTAGGCTGGAATGTTAGCAAATGCTATAAATTTAAGTCGTCTTCAGATTCACTGTCAGTGTGATCTTTTAAAGCCCTACAAATTTCTTCCTCAACCTCAAGCGCACTCTGATCTTTATCATCTGCCGCCAATTTATTATAAGCCACGTTTATATTGGTCGCGTAGTAATTTGCACAACAGAGTCTTCTGATCAAATACGATATTAAAAAATAGAGAGTGACGGAAGTTACGCTGAATAAAATAATTGTAAGTGCGGCATACATGTTGTAGTTCCCACCGTCGTCGGTCAGCCGGGAGAGTATAGCGGTTGGGTAGCAATAGAACTTAGTAGTATCCTTGTCGGTTAGATTAAACAATGCTGCATCGTTTAGGCAAGATATACACTGATAGTTGTGAGGTCCAGCGCAAGTTGCGCAGGTATAATGGCATTGAAGGCAAGTCAGTGGAACCTTGTCGATCGTTCCGTTAGGTTCCATGTCTAACGCCTCCATCGCAGTAGGCTTCGAATCCTGTCGTTTCATAACAGCGCTCTCAGAAAAGTAAGTGAGATTACGCCGCCTGGAGCTCCGTTCTGAAGTGATTTCGCTGGCGTACGTGCCGTCCGGACAGCGGTCGAAGCACCGACCGTTGTACAAATGCAAGCCCTTCGCGCACTCTACCGAAAAAAGAACAGAGAGGTTTAATTACATGAGCGTGAAGGTGTAAGGCCGCCACCACCAGCACCAACCAGCTCCGCTTCCATGCAGCGCGGCTCTCGCTCGCAGCCGATGTCGAGGCGCGTCCGAAGGCACCATCGCAGTCCACAAGGAAAGTTTGGAAACAAGGGACAGGTACAGAATCTTGTCACTGATCTCATATAATTTTGTCTAGTCAATACTATAATAATTAAGGAAAACAAACGGACAAACACACAAGCAAAGTAACGTGCACAAAATTAAATGAAATCAGACAGATACAAGTGACATCTTATTATTAGAATAGTTAATTAGGGTGGAAGAAAGAAATTGGTGCCAAATAGTAGTGTGAAGGCGACGTGAAATTAATAAAGCGTTTATAGCCTAATGTTATAACTACATATAGATTAAGCAAGCGTATTAAGCGAAGCATACATGCAATAAACACTGATACAAACAAATAAATAAGTTTGTTTCCTTAAATTAAACAAAATGTGACTAACTGCTTTATAAACGAAAAATCAGAGACAAGACTCGTGAGCTACTTCTATTTAAAATAAAATTATTGTTATTTTGTAATAAAAGATTGTTTTATTATTATTTTCCGTTCACATTAGATTCAATATATACAAATTATGCAACATTTACATACGAAGCTTAATATCTACCGATTCTGACAGCTTTGAACATAAACAGTGTTATAAAATGAGCTTTAACGACTAATTACACCAATCTAACTTACATTCGTTCAAGTGAGCCGCAAAAAGAAATAATTTGCAAAGAAGAATGGGTATTCTATCGTATAAGACATTCGGGCCAAGAAAAACTGGGATAAAAGGCATTTGTGACTCATTCCAATATCACTCAAGTCACTGGCTTTACAATGAGAAAGTATAATTAAAGCCAACGATAAATCAATGGTAATTAATTTACTTTTATAAATCTCTGGATTGTTTGGACGTCCCATTCTTCTTCAAATTAAAGTGTTTTTTTTATATTTAGCCTATTCATAACATTAGTATTAGCTACCAGTCGATGAAAAATGATCGATCAGTCGTTTTCAATTTACAGTTTTGTGAGCAATTTGTACAAATATTATATCAATACATAATTACTTATTTACATTTTTTTATAATTTATACTAGTGGGTTGGCAATCTTTGCTAAGATCACAATCGAATGCAATTGCGATTGTTATTATCTACAAGTAATTATTTCGGCCGTGTACGGAAATTACAATCTCGAATGGTGTTTTATAACTTTAACCGCGACAATTACTGAACCAAGTCTCGTAATATCTGTCACTCGTATTACGAGAAAAGTACTCAATATGAGACCAATCTCGTACACGACTGAAAGCGCTCATCGAGCTCCCCTAATTTAACACGACAGCTATGTATTATTATGTTATAATAAATATTTCATGAATGAACAATAAACTTATTTTAACAGATATGTATGACTTTTCACTATTATAAATACGTAATAGATATCGTAGAAATATAATCTGGAATAGCAGCACCGAAATAAATGTCACAAACAGTAATTAAAATTGCTATAAATAAATGTGATGTAAATCGCAGTGATAAAACTAGATAATATCTTATAACTCCCTTATATCATGTTGTTAGAACGAAATAAATTAAATATTTTTTGCACATTGTGCAATATTATTTAACAGAGCCAAGTTCTTACAAAACACAATATATTATTATGCTAAGAGGACAACATAATATGAATGTTTGATTATTCAGAAAATCAATATTATTTATCCAATTGTATTGACGGAATCACTTATTATTTTGAGTAATAATGGATAACTGGTTATAAGACAATAAATAATTTGTATTATTATTTATTTATTTAATAATGTTTTAGACATGATTTGATTGTAAAATGTAATCGTTATTTAATAAATGAATCTCTCTTAATGTCTCTACATTGACTGATTATATTATTAAACAGTATAAATAAGACTTTAAATTAGGTTAATTATACTCTTAAAATCGTGCGTTATTCCTAGATTTTTATGTTAAGTACTAAGAACGTAGTATAAGTACCTTGACTTGGAACAACTGCATTAGCATTTTGGTTTTTATTGTGACTAAAAAAATATTATGACCGGTACATAATTTGATACGACTTTATAAAACTGGGTGACTCGTTCACAACCATTTATTTATAATGAGCTATTATAATTTACATGTTGTACGATCGAATAGCATTACAGCTGTCGTTAGAATGTGGATCGTGCATTTCTAGTATAAATACGTAACGTTTAGAGGGAAAATCCACCAGATTGACACAATCATATGGAAAATTTCATAAATCGATGTTTTATATTCCCCTGTTATTTTGTTTTATAAACTCTTTATTTTTATCAAATAAAAATAAATAACACAAATAAAAAAAAATAACACTAATTCAACTTAAAAATCACATCTATGCAAATCACAGTTTATTACTAAACTGTGATTATTAGAAGGTCATTAACAAAAACAGAGTTTATAAAAGAAACCAAAACGACAGGGACATATGAAGTTTAAAAATATCATGATGATATAAATTTATAGAATGAATTAAAATTATATTCCGAAGAAAACAGGGGAATACAAAATATCGATTTGGTGAATTTAAATTTTTCATAGGATTCTTTCGCTCTTCCGCGGAAGTTACGAGTAAAACGCTCATGTGTTCTTACTTATTATAATCACTTGGACATAAAATGTACGTTGACGCTTTTTACGAAAAGTGCTGCATCTCATAAAAGTTCTGTAAAGCTTTGTGTGCTCAGAATGTTTTATTGTTTTCCTTTCGAGAATAAAATGTCCAACCACACTCTCTTTCACATCTCGTCGCATTTGCACATGAAATATGGACGTCTTTCTTAAAGTATTGTACCTACAAGTAAAACATGCGTACACTTGTATGTAATTGCACTTATTCACTTTATTATGTCAATTATTTCAATGATGTTTTAGTACAAAATGGACTTTTATGTTACAAGACCAAATTCTGGCACATTCTGAAAAAATAGTATATCACAGACTAAATAAAGGGAATTTTGCTTATAAAAAAAATTAAGCTGCTCTCATAAAAAACAATAAGTATAGCTATGAAGTAAGGTGTATAATTAATATTAAAAAAAATCGTAGCTGACAAAACATTAAAATATTTTCTTTTATATAAATAGTAAACAAGAGGAATTTTGCTTATAAAAAGTAAGCTGCTTTATTAAAAATATTATGCGTAACTAATAAAAAAAAAGTACACTTATTCCATTTCAATAAATAGTAAAATTTATTGTATTGTGAACACCAATTTCCTAGACACTGAAAAAATAAAATCTAGTCTTAAAACTTTTAACATTACGTATTCCATTGAAGTTTACAAAGACTTACTCTATGACTATTTTACTTGATAAATACGGCAGTTTCATATTTAGTTAACCAATTAAGTGGACAGCCCTAACCGTAACTTAAAAACTTGTACTTATTATAATTAACTAAAATCACATGCCTCGTGATGGCGGTTTAGTGCCTATTATATCCTATGAGCTATGTACATGACCAATGTTATAAAGACTTTGTAGTTCTTGACAATGTACATAGCCCATTACAATCTCAATAACTCCAATGGTTTCTAGCAGTTAGTGCACACGTACTTAAAGCTAATCTTAAGGCACAGTACGCCCGTCGATCGCGCGGGGCGGTGGCCGAAGGAAAAGGTGGAAATCTTTTTGAATTCATTTTGGTATGATTAAAACTCCTTGAGCATCCCGTACGTAGGAGTCTAATTCCACCACTGAATAGGATATCTTGCAAACCACACTTTTAACCAGCTAATAAGATAAAAGTGTATTTCCTGTTCTTAAACAGTAAAGTAGTGGAATCAGACCTATGCTGTCCCAGTCGGCGATGAGAACGACGATTTTCTCGATCAAAAAACGTACTATAAATTATAAGATGCCATTCCTCGAAATAATATCTATCAATCTGAATTTCACACTGTCGGCGATAAACCATAATGTAGGTTTTTTATTTCTTTACTTGCTATCTTTAAATCTCTCTTAGCATCTATTTACTTGATCTTATTGTGTATTCATAGGCGATTATTCCACTACACCGCGCTCAGCCGCGAAGTGTGGGGCCGCAGATTTTAACATTGTATGCAAGTACCTCAATTTGAATAGAAAACACGCTAAGGAAAACCCACTGATAACGCGCTGTCGCTCTGCGCACCGCGGTGGGACGCTTTGCAAGTGGGTTAATCGCCTTAGCGAGAAAATCCATCGATCACTTATCGCCGTGACACCAGTCCCTACCCGTCTACTAAGTCTTACGTGAAGCGTAATACTAGACCGTTACCGCAATTGTCACCAAAATATTCAAAGTACCAGCCTTTTCCTGCATCGCCCTCTCCCTATCGATCACGCGAGTTCCGGGGTGCTGTGAGCGCGCGGCTCTCGGCTGAAAGCGTCGGCCGTTAGTAACAGTAGCGTTAGGAAGCACAAACCTATGCAGATGTGAGGAGGTTGGTGCGCGAGGATCGAACACCCTGATGATACGCTCGTGTACGGACCCGCATTCCCAGTGTCAACGTCCGGTGGGCTCTCTTCGTGTATCTATCAACAAACACATTTATAACATAACATAACATAACATACATTCACGCCTTTTTCCCGAAGGGGTAGGCAGAGGTGTACCCAGGACTCAGTCCCATAGTAGATACACCCACATTTCGCCAGTATGTTATTGGTCCCATGTAATAGGGGGCGAGCCTATTGCCATATACCGGGCACAGTTCCAGACTCCAGGCAGCTATTGAGATAATTCCTAATGGAAAAATCCAATATTTAGCACTATGCCTGACCTGGGGATCGAACCCGGGACCTCTTGATTGGCAGTCGAGCATCCGCCCACTACGCCACCGAGGCAGTCTCACACATTTATATTAGATATCTTATGAGACTACGGTTATCATGAGCCGTTGATTCGTTGAAACTTTTGCAATTAAAATTATACTAGCGATTCGTGAGCTATTGAAACGTTAATACTATTGGATAAGTGAGTTGTTTGCGACCTGTGGTTTTGTTTACTGTGTAGTCGCATGCATTGATATGTAAACATGGCCAAATTTTCACATAGCTAAGTATAAATTAATAGGCTGCCTTTGTAAAACCTAACATGAGGTAAGTACACCTCATTCATTCATATATACATACATAAAATGTAAATACATGTAAACAATAAATGTAAATACAAATACACAAATACATAAAATGTACACACATGTAAATACACCTTATGCCACTGAGTCCTGGGTACACGTTTCCCTACCCCTCCAGGAAAAGGCGTGATCTTATGTTATTTTATGTTATGTTTGGAAATAGTAAATTATTGCAAAGGCCGCGTAATCGGCAACTGCAGGGCGAGTATAAGTTTAAAGGCCGAGCTGTAGGCGAAGACTTCACTAATAAGAGACAGGCAATTGCCATTTCCACCGAGGCATAGGTATATATTGCTTTTCTTAAAAGAATGCCGGGAAATAAAACATACTTTCTTTTGACTTCGCTGAAAGCAGGTTTTCCATTGCCAATTTGGCTTCTAATCTTAAATCTGGTGGAGTTCAATCAATCTCCATTTCCCTCTCTGAACCGTCGAAACTCATTTTACTTAATTTTTAAATTTATGTAAAATAAGTATGTAAATAACAAATCAAGACGAATTTTCAGCTTTGCCGCCAATTTTTATTCATCATCTGTGCCGAAAGACAATAAACGCATTTATGGCTATACACTATACAGCCACGTGAACGCAATTTGTACTAAGCAAAGAGACTTTGGTATGCCAAGATTGATAAAAGAGATTCAAAAAAGGCTCCAGCAATGGATTTGATTTTCTTCGCCCGTAAAATCGATACTTCGCGTGTAATGCATGTTTGAGAAAAACACTTATATTTTATGTTTAAAATATTCAGTAAAACAAAACACGGTGTTTTTGTTGCGGATCACGTTTGTTTTTTCCGTAGCTGTTAGCACTAACCCAAAATATAATATATAATGTAATTTATTGTGTAATTGTTACTGATTCTAACAATAATTGTTATTATATACATTATAAACTATTAAACAGATGACGTCATACCGTTTCAATTTCAACATGCGCAGCACAGAAGAAATATCTAATCGAATGAAAAACACACTGTTAAATGTATCAAATAGATTCATCATTTTATTCTGTATAAAGCTCACTCATTGAAAAAGGCTTTCATGAAATTCTCTACTGGGAAATTTGTTAATCGAATCGCTGTATCGTGAACAGAAAAAGAAAATAATTCCAAAGCTACTTTGGTCTTTTCAGAACAACTCTGCTACAGAATCGAAGAGAAACTTTGTTCCATCGATACTTACACCTGCTTTAGAAAGTACTGCGAGAACTTCAGTATAACAGTAAAAGGTTCTTATCAAATAACGTGAGCGAAATTTATAGCTAAAGAGCATCTTTGAAGCAAATCTTCAAAGCAACAAGTTGCTGTAACAAGTTAATAATTCAACGCTACGCAGATTTTATGTGCTACGCCTCTTTACCTGCTCTATTGAGCACCTATTGGTCTACGCCGTAGCATTTTTTGCTACTTATATTCAATTGGACGTCAAATTGACGATGATAAATGTTATTAGTTATGACTAATGACCAAATTTAAAAATGCTACAAGAAAACTCGCGGATTATAATAGATTTCGTTTAATATTTAACTCGCACGACAAACTTTAAATCCATGGGTCTACGAGTCTACGAAGTGCCGTAGCAGTTTTACTGTCAATGCTAAATCGACAGTAATATCTACGTGATTTTATAAGAAAACTAGAGTAATTCCTGCGACTTCATTTCAGTAATATTTTCGGACATTCCTTGACTACATTATCAACAACCTATATGCATAATTTTAGCTTTCTAGGTCCAAGGGTTAGGCTGGGCGTTGATGAGTGTGTCAGTCAGTCCGGACACTATGATTTTTATTTAAAGTAATGTTAAGATTACACCCAAAAACAATAGGTCCACGAGTCTACGCCGCGCCGTAGTATTGTATTTTTTTCAATGCTAAATTGACAATTTTCTGTTTCAACAGAAAATAACACTCCCATTTTATTTTTATTCCTTGACGCAAAAATTGCTATAAACCATACCAGAAATTAAATGTCGCAATATTAAACGTATAATTTGAGAACAAGGCCCGTTTCATATCTCACAGCCATGCAATATGAGGCAGCCGCGAGTATAATCTGACGTTTTATTCATCTGTATTGAAGCTCTTTTATGCTGTATGTAGGAATATGTGAGCTTTTCTCTTGCTATAGTAATTGCGAGCTGTGTTATGTATTAATTAGCCTAATACGCGATAGTGACATATAGTTAGATCGTAACCGCTGTACTGCTCCTTAGCAAGCCGAAGCGGGGGACGTGAAGACAAGATCACGCTATGATTTTTTTTTTATGATGGTAAATGACAAGACGAACAAAAAAGAGATGCCTGATGGTAAGCATCATGATTGCCCATATCACACACAGCGCACCCAGTGTTTTGAAATTCAAAATTCTGCGCGGCAATGCACTGCGCCTGTCACCCTGATATAATGTAGTGTAGTCTTGTTTGTGTACACGTATAATTTGCGAATGTGATTTTAGTTACTTTCATAGAAAAATACCTTCTCTTCTACAAAATGTAGCGATATTATATAACAGAGCTGGCACTGAACTGAAAGTTTTTCGTAATTACATATGAGTAACCCGGTTAGAAGATGCTTACTGAGAACCAGTAAATTTATATTGGTAGTTTACACTTACCTTTGCTTTACTCTTAAATAATAAAGTTCCCTACTCGTAAGTACTTACCGAATGAGAGTCATGCCAGACTCGTGGAAGGTCGTCATCGATCTTGTTATGGTTGACCTCTATTGCCTCCGGTACACTAAAGCTGTTCCACAAGGGGACGCCGCTGGGGTCGGGTCCTATCGAGTTGGTGTCAGGAGACGCGTCGTACTCTTGTGGAGGCGTCTCTGTACCGTAGAATATCAACTGCCACTGCGACAATGGTCCAGCTATGAACATTACATTAATATGAGACTTTGCTAGATATGGATTGCTGGTGTTCTGTGACATGGCGTTTTTTATCAGCACTGACGCACGTTTACAGCGCCTTGCTGTAGGTACCCGAAAAGCATTACTGGACTGCGACTGAATTGCGTTTGAATCGCGTATACGCGCCGCATCTGTGCGTAGTCATCGCTGGCTGATAAAATACACTGTGTGTAAAGTCACTAATAGGTATAGGTCATAATTGCTATTTTTTTATGATAATGAGAGACAAGACGAGCAAATCAGGTGCCTGGTGGTAAGCATTATGATTGCCCATATCAGACACAGTGCCACCCAGTGTTTTAAAATTCAAAATTCTGCGCGGCACTGCACTGCGCCTGTCACCCTGAGATATGAGTTGTTGAATCTCATCATGCCCAGTAATTTCGCTGGCAACATTGCCCTTCCCACCGGAACACAGTAATTTTTGCAAATTACTGATTGGCGGATGAATAACTGGCAAAGGTGTGGTACTTCCCCAGACAGCCTCCTGCGAAAGAGGCCTACCATTCTATTTATGAGCGAGTCAATATTTTCCTTGAGAGATTTGGTAATTTTTAAATGGAAAGGAAGTTAGAGTGAAGTAATACTTAAGGCGGTGCATCTACTTGTTCTATTAAACAACTTATATATGAAAGAAATGAGAGACATCTCAAAAAAATATTTCTACTTCGGAAGATAAAATTCTTTTTCTAATTTCACAATTATTTCTTTTGAAAAACCTTCCGTTTGACGGGTAGATCCTCCTTAAGTATTACTATAACTTTTTGTAACACGTTGTATATGTACGTAATATATAAAAGATAACCAACTTTATCTTTATTTAGAATTTTGGTAATTGACTCGTTCATAACACTATTATATTAAACTGTTATATAACAAGAGATCACAAGTTACGCAAGCGCAATATGCTAGACGACATAACGCCATCGACAAGTTCTACAAAATATTAATAAAGTTACGCTACAAACATACCAAGCAAACTTATACGACTAAGCTAATAGCATAACAGTAACTAACATAACTAAAAATTCAAAATTAAATCTGCACACAAAATTAAAGTTGCTCGCTGTTAAGTCGGAGTTAAAACGAATTTGGAACGAGTCAGTTTTATTAAACAAACTTTGCTAAATAAAATGTGTACTGAGGCAAACACGACATGCATGGGGTGGCGGAGTCCGGAACAAAGGTAATCGGCGTGCGCAGAAAGGCGGCCAAATAAACGGCGAACGTCACAACATGCACAGCCGTAGTACCGTGTGCTTGCAGCGGCGCGGGGTAAATGCGCTGGATTTTCGGATACTGCTCGAATAGGTTGGACATCTTCCGGCCTCGGACGTCGAGCGGATCCGCCATATCGCCGCGTAAATTGAGGCTCAAATCCGCCGTCGTGGACACTATGCGAGCCGTCGTGCTCTCGATCGGTGATCGCGTCGCCGGTCGACTTTGCTTCGATTTCTGAGAATTTCTATTCGGATTCTTGGAGTTCTTATTCTTTTTTCTTTTAACGAGTCCGACCGTGTAAGTCGGCACTATAGGTACGAGCTTTCCTCTGTTGTTTTTTCGTCCCGCCTGCACTACTACGGGTCTCGTCGCATTGCCTCGGTTCCGCATTATTGGATTCCGGAATGGAATCGGATCGTTTTTTGCTGCCGGTGAGCTAGTTCCGTACAACAATAGCGACCAGTCTTGCAGTGTCGCTCGGCCTGATATGAAAAATGTCAATATTGCTCAAATCACACAATTAAATTTGAACACAGATAAATGGCTGCAGAAGAAAATAATATATGAGTACATAACTGTTAATGCCCTGCGAAGTTAAAATAGGTGTAGGTTCCGTGATCATGTACTGAACCCAGCATTTATTTTGAAGCCACATTTTGTATCGTTTGTTAATGAGCATTGGTCATTTTTACTGTAGCTAAGTGCTTTTGTACCGCGTGGTGTACGCGGCGAACGTTCCCGAGCGTGTGTGGCGGGGTGGGGCCAGGAATATGATCTTTCATAGACGCCAGTATTGGGAACTTTAAAATGGCAGCCTATACTGAAAGCGTCTTAGGAATCTGTACCTATTTAATCTAAGCTTTTGAGATTAAAGTTGTAGCTTGTTATTGACACATCATGGTTTGTTCACAAGAGCTAACAAGTACAAGTACGCACCCATATATCTTCCTTCATTGGAGACTTCGAGTTGCCAAACACCAACCGGTGATTCGCCCCACATATGGACAGACATGAACGGCCAGGAGTTGAAGCCAGCACGAGACGAGTCATGTGCCCTGTGTACAAGAAAAACAAATTACTATAAAAATCACTTGAATTTATACTTTAACGTACTGCTCGAGTCAATTCATACATGAACATGAACAGCCCATATTATCATTCAGGTCGCCAAGATTATATTATTAACATGAACTAACGACTGCCTCTTATATATCTTATAGAAAACAGCTGGAACCTACAGTATAAAGTGCCATTCGAAACACGGTAGGTAGTGAAAAGTCCTCATTCAATGAGATTGCACTTTGAACTTTTGATATTATAAACTTCGAAGTTCAGTAGGACAGTAAGTTTCAAACCCTGGATCCGAAATTGAAGCTAGCTCTTCAGCTGCGGAAATTCTTGCTGTAGTCGTGAACTTAAGCAGAAACATTATAACTTCATATAATATGAAATTTCAATCAAGCCCGCCCCATTTAATTATTCACTAACACAAAGGTGCCTAAACAGTGTTTCCCCTTAGAAAATGAAATTACACTCCTCTCCAGGGCGCAGTTCCTTGTATTGCGTTAATATAGTTACACCTATAATAAATAACAGTCTACTGTCTGCCCGATGCAACTTTGCCAATTACACAGAGCTATAAATTAAGCGTTGACTCTTCCTAATTGCAATCTACGGTATACGGTAAAACAACAGCTTTTATAGAGGTTTATTTACGCTTGTCCTTTTAATCTCGTTTAGTATTAGTAGCACTATGTAGGTACTTAGTAGGACAATGCTGTTAAGATAACCTTTGAGAACAAAGTATTGGAAAATTCGAAATTTTGACTGCCTCGATGGCTCAGATGGAAGTGCTTTATGTGCCGCAGGCCCCGGGTTTGAACTGCTTATCTTACTGGCCTATTCTAAAAACTTTCTGCGTTACCTGCAGCACACATTTACATAATTACGCAACACAACAAAAGCAGTAAACTTTGATAAATTAGGTAAGATATCTTCCACTATAGCATAGAGCATAATACTACGTAAAGATAAACACTGTCAACCGCCCACCAATCTTCTTCTTCTTCCTTCCTCACCCCGCGAGCGAGATTGAGCTCTCGACAACCTCCGCTTCGCTAGGAAATCACCTCACGCACACTCTTGCGCGTGTACAAAACTCCATGTGTGCAGTGTCTGTGTAGTAGATAGTTATAACGCGACGTTTATATGGGAATTGATTCGAGTGTCCAGGGTGTGACAATAGGTTAGGTAACGATACACTTGTACCTAGGCTTATATACAAGGTGATGTTAGATGTTTATTCAACAAAGGTGACAAACCCAGTGACGTGACCTTCCAATGTAGTCAGGTGAATGCAAACAATCCATGCAAATGTCACGGCGTCGTTATATTGTAAACATCTGGCTGCATTAGGTCACCATGTTCAATAGTTTCTATTCTCTATATTTAAAAACACGAGCCACATTAAAGCCGGTAGGTTTAATCTAGACTATAAGCTATGTCCTACGATTTTACCCGCATAAAATTAAGCTATGTGTTAAACTTCAAGTTGCCTTTCGCGTCTTACAATAAATATAATGTCTAACTGACATACCTTTATTTTATTTACTTAACAATTTTTAGTTTTGGGGTGAAGATGTAAAACAAAAGCTGTATTTTGTACGAATTCCGTTTTCTAAATGGGACTTGTTAATTAAGCATACTTGATTCTCAATAGAAATTCAATTATATTATGATTAAGCTAGCTTCAGGGAAATTTTCAGGGAAACTCTTAAGCAATAACAGAATTGGCTACCGCTAAATTCCTAATAAAATTCCATATAACTCGAATAATAGGGAAATCAAATACTCGTATTGGTTTACGATCTGATAAATTTAGCGTATTTCGGCCTAAATCAAAATTATTAAACTTCGTTTATTTCATAACAGAAGTACTTACAAGCTATAAGCTTATTCAAATATATAATCGTGGGTTATAAAAACCGTATTTTCATTAAACCTTGATCTCAATTACATTTTATACGTGTTAGTGCAAAATAAGTATTTTAGAGGAAACGACAACTTTAAGAAAGTTGACACATTCCTATGAAAAGAACCTGTATAAATCAAGCGAGTAATAAATTATTAGAAGTTCACTAGAAAAAAAAAACTAAAGGGATCAACCACAAATTATCTTAAAAATATCATCATCATCATCTCAGCCATAGGACGTCCACTGCTGAACATAGGCATCCCCCATAGATTTTCATCCAAAATATCAATCAAAAGCAAAATATAAAAAAATTATTTATCAATAATAAGAAATTTAACAATTGGGTTAGTTATATTCGGAAGAAGCAGGGTAATTGTACATCGATCAATGTACGCGATTGGGTAAATTTCTCAAAGGATTATGTCAAATTCCTAAAAGGTGGCGTATCCTCTTAAAGTCACCGCTAAATTTTAATGAACATTCCAACGGCAAGTTTTAATAATTTGCTTCATAAATTGTAACAAAATAATCTTCTTTTGTAGTTAAAACAAATTTAAGTTTTTTATTGTTAAATAACATAACATAACATAACATACATTCACGCCTTTTTCCCGATAAGGGGTAGGCAGAGGTGTACCGAAGACTCAGTCCCATAGTAGATACACCCACATTTCGCCAGTATGTTATTGGTCCCATGTAATAGGGGGCGAGCCTATTGCCATCTACCGGGCACAGTTCCAGACTCCAGGCAGTTATTGAGATAATTCCTAATGAAAAAATCCAATATTTAACACTTTGCCTGACCTGGGGATCGAACCCGGGACTTCTTGATTGGCAGTCGAGCATGCGCCCTCTACGCCACCGAGGCAGTCAAATTTTTAAATATTAGCAATAAATACAACGTAAAGTGACTGTTCTTAGCTATTTATGGGTAAACCCTTCGATCAAGGGGTAAACCAATAACTATAATTTACCCTGCAGGGAAGCGGGCAAGGGATAGAAAAAGGACCACAGAGTTAATATTATCATGTCATGAAATGGAACATCAGATAAAACGATAGCCTGAGATAAATTGGTTTTTGAGAATATAGAATATAATATAACATAGCTATGTCCCGCGATTTCACCGTTGTAGTCTTCGTTCCCGCGGGAATATTGGGATAAAAATACCCTATGTGTTATTCCAGGGTCTTAACTATCTACATACCAAATTTCAGCCTAATCGGTTTTATAGTTTTGGCGTGAAAGTGTAACAAACATCAAACCAAAACCGAGCTAGATGTCGCTGGAGTCGAGATAGAACTCGCTAGCGTTTTGTTCTCCTGTTACAAAAGTAACCTTTTTTACATTGTACTGAGAATTGAGATTTATAATATTAGTAAGATAATAGAAGGGTGTATTTTATGATGTTTCAATTAGGAATATAGAACGATAGATAGATATAATACCATTTTTTATGATAGTGAGAGACAAGACGAGCAAATCAGGTGCCTGATGGTAAGCATCATCATTGCATATCAGACACAGTGCCACCCAGTGTTTTAAAATTCAAAATCCTGCACGGCACTGTACTGCCCCTGTCACCCTGAGATATTTGTTGATGAATCTCGTCATGCCCAGTAATTTAGCTGGTGACATTACCCTTCAGACCGAAACAAAGTAAGTAGAATAGCCCGCGGTCTGTTCAATTTGATCCATTCAGACTAAGTACCTTTTTTATACCAAGTAATAGGGGGTGAGCCTATCTGCCATATTCCGGGCACAGTTTTAGACTCCAAACTATCATTGAGAAATTTCCTGTTAGAAAAATCCAATTACACTAGGCATGGTAGGCTATGGTAGAAGAAATGGATTAACAGGAAAGAGGACCTCTTAGCAGTTTGACACAATCCTATGGAAAATTTACTAAATCGATGTTTTGTATTCCCCTGTTTCCTCCGAATATAATATACCTATTTGATATATTTATATCCTGATATTTTAAAGATGAAACAAAGTATGTCTTGATCATTTTATATTTGTTTATAAACGCTACATTTTTTTGTAGTGAACGTTCAATCACTCGAGAAAAACTGGGATTTTTGTAAGTTCACTATGAAAATAGCAAGGGTTTATTTTCACTTTTATTTTATTACCTTTGACACATTGAAATATTATCTACCAGAAGTCTCGTAACATACATTCACGCCTTTTTCCCGAAGGGGTAGGCAGAGGTGCACCCAGGACTCAGTCCCACAGTAGATACACCCACATTTCGCCAGTATGTTATTGGTCCCATGTAATAGGGGGCGAGCCTATTGCCATCTACCGGGCACAGTTCCAGACTCCAGGCAGTTATTGAGACAATTTCTAATGGAATAATCCAATATTTAACACTGCCTGACCTGGGGATCGAACCCGGGACCTCTTGATTGGCAGTCGAGCATGCGAGCCCTCTACGCCACCGAGGCAGTCTCTACGCCACCGAGGCAGTCTCATAAAATTATATTATATCTATTGATTACCCCAAAGTATTGCGAGTTGAAACAAACAAATAAACATACAAACTTTAGCGCATAAATTAAATATCAACAACAAGATAAATAAACGCTTGAAGCATTATAAGTAAACGAGAAGAATGAACAAGAAACTTGGAGGGATTTATAGAACATTTCATCATTCATTTGGAATTTATAAAACAATATTTGTTTTGGTTATGCTTATTTATTTAGATTTCAGATGTTACCACTTAATTGATGATATTAAGAAGTAACCAACAGCTTTTATGGCTCTTAAAAATTAAATCAAATATGCAATACTATCGATTGAACTACTTAAAAAAGAGCTATTTAATGCTTATTTGAATAATAGTTTAGTTTGAGTTTGAATTTTATTATTATGTTAATACTATGATGTGGGCAACTATAACGTTGGTCTGATAGTTGCAAACGTTACTGCAGAGTATGAGGTCCTGGGACCAATTCGCAGGTCGGCTGGTTAAGGGCAATGGCTTGCCGGACATAAGTTGGTTGTTATATTATTATTATTTGTTTCAAAAACAACTTACTCCATGTACATTCCATGTATATTAGATTAACATCGATAACTACCGACAAACTAGCTATTTGTTCACACAGAGGTATCAATATACCCATAATGTTATGGTTTCATTGTCCCTAGTAAGAAATTAAATTAAAAAAATCAGTTATAACTGCACATCCGTAGATATTATACGGTTCATTTACAATTTTTTCTGCGGCAAAAGTTTCTGGATCTGTTTTTTTTTATGATAGTGAATGACAAGACGAGCCAATCAGGTGCCTGATGGTAAGGATCCTGATTGCCCATATCAGACACCGAGCCACCCAGTGCTTTAAAATTCTAAATTCTGTGCGTCACTGCACTGCGCCTATCACTCTGAGATTTTACTAGTTGAAACTCGTCATGCCCATCATAATTTCGCTGGGAACATTGCAACATTGCCCTTCAGAACGGAACACAGTAATGTCTGCACATTGCCTGCTTGGCGGATGAACTGGCAACGATGTGGTAATTACTTCAGGCGGCCCCCTGTATCCGTATCATGTATCTGTACCTATCCTGTATCTGTATGCTCGGGCACATGTCGCCGATGTGATTCTTGTGAAATGACGCCGAGAAGTCGCCGGCTTTTGTCATTAAGTGTGTAGAAGCTTACCTAGGAGCAAGCAGAGTGACGCGGGTGCCAGCCGGTGAGGTGAGCGCTATCCGCAAGTCTCCTCGCCGCGTGGCCGACAGTGACACGCGCGCTTGCACGTGCTCCAGGTAGTTCACGCCGGGACACGCGTTCACGTCTAACTGTTGGGACAAGTTTCACTTAGCTTCTAGCAACTTAACATCAATGGAGTTCATTAAACTTTAGGTTTTGATATCAATTTTGCCATAGTCACGGTAATGATGAAAAATTAGTTGTCCGTCACTCAGTGTCAATCATGATTGACGGTTCATGATTGACGCCTAACCTATCGTGTAATAGACGTCTATATAATAGTGACATCAATTCAAACTTAATACAAACATTGGGTCGAATTGATGCACAAATAGTGTACCACAATCACAGACAACTCAATTCAAAGAGGACACCTTGGGGGGCTAAGATTTTGTTAATTTTATGCAATAACATTGCATGAGACTGTTTGAAAGAAATCGCTTTAAGCGATAAGTTTACTTGTCCTAGCCTAAGATCTAGGATGATTTAAGGACGCCTACCTAAGCCTAACCTAAACCTAAAAATAAAATTAGAATAAAAATTGTCTGCAGTATGAAACAGTTCTTACCTGTAACGTAACAGTAGACCTAGGTGGAACCTGCCTCTGCGGTCTCGGCGCGGCCAGTTCGCATCTCCTCTGTGCCGGCACCGTCCTCCAAGTTTTGGCCAACCTGACCATGCCTGCAGCGTCCAGTAGGCCGTAACCGAAAGAATGGGACACGTTTCTCCCGACGCCGTTCACTCGCCACTCTCCGCCTATGCTGAGACGTTCGGGCCTCGCAGTCCGGACCACTAAAGACAAAAAATAATAAATCGTGTTGAAACAATTATATAAAAAAAATACTTGGTATTGTTATTGCCTATTATATGCCTTTAATAAGAACACAACTATTTTATACAACACTTTAAAAATCCACAGACTGTTTTGTCAGTTTCATCCAAGTGCTTCAAACAATGACTTTGAATTGCTCAGAACCACTATCAGATGGCAGCGTACCCACGATGCTCGCTGCATTACATCAGGCATTGCACGCTAGCATTTTGGTCACGCGTCATATTGACCAAGCACATAATAAGCGCTCAGATAGATAAAAATGTGAAAAATAAAACGTTATTGTAGATAAATCCTACATGGGGATTTATTCCGTTAGGACAATTTAAAACGCTTCAGCCAAATGTAGATTTACGTCCGGTGCAAATGAAGCTTTGCTTTTTTATTAAAAAGTTTAAAAATCGGTAAAATCGGCTTTGCGATAAATCTCTCTGTGCTGCAATTATTTTTGTATCGACATAAAGCTCTGATTAAATTTTAGCCGTTTGTGGAAATGGTTCTCGGAATTTTCACAAACAAAAGCCGTCTGTGACACACAACTTGTGGTTTTGATAAAGATACTGAACTATTGTTTATTGATAATTAGCACGGTACATAAAACCAATAACACTAATTAACACAAATAAAATAAAGTATTACAAACATATATGTCATATTAAGGATATTTACGATTTCAAATGAATTTGAATTATAATGTCAAATATAAAATAATAATAAAAAAATAAACTAAAAAATACATAAACTTCGAGAGTAAGTTTCTCTTCTTGCTCTTTAACTATTAATAAATATTTTAAATTTTAAACTTTTTTAAGATTTGCTTATCAGACTGGCTTGTTGGCGTAGTTGGTAGTAACCTCTGAACCGAAGGTCACGGGATCGATACTCGAGCAGATCATAATATATTTGTGCGTATAAGAGTCTTTTTGATCTGGGTCTGGGTGTTATAAATCAACGTACATAAGTATCAGCCTTATGATTGCCATAGTACAGGCTCAGCCTGGTTTGTAACCAGAAGATCGTGTGTGGAAGTTTGGCCCATATTAGTAATATTATCAACAAGAATATTATAAATGAAAAAAAAACATACATTCACGCCTTTTATCCCGAAGAGGTAGGCAGAGGTGTACCCAGGACTCAGTCCCATAGTAGATACACCCACAATTCGCCAGTATGTTATTGGTCCCATGTAATAGGGGGCGAGCCTATTGCCATCTACCGGGCACAATTCCAGGCAGTTATTGAGATAATTCCTAATGGTAAATCCAATATTTAACACTTATAAATCAAATGTATATGTTATCTATTATGTATACATATATTTTACTTATCTACCAAAATAATCTTATATTTTAATACCACCATAAGTCATATTTATTTCATAAAAGTAATCCCCAAAGATGTAAGTATCCAGTAAGTAAAGTAACCCTTTCAATTTTATTAAATTCCATAGATGTTTGCAGATATTTCATTCAATATTGATATTTGAGCACCTGCCTATTCAGTGCAGCCTTTTCTTAAAGCCTTTGGAGGTAGATGTAATTTATTTGAATCATTTCTAAGATTATATTTGAAGACCTTTTGAATCATCTTCATGAATATTGAACATGTTCTTCGGATGCCCTCTGCGTAAACTTCGTTTTAAGTTCTCAGTTGGGAAAACATCGCAGAATAATTTTATTTGTTATAACTTAATATTGCTTGAGCTCGATAATATTATTTTATGAGTAGACTGAATTTTATAAACAAAGAGAACCCTTCGGTTTCACGCTCGTAGACATCGTTCCCGTGGGAATATCGGGAAATGAAGTACTCTATGTGTTATTCCAGGTCTAAGCTACCTGCATACAAAATTTCAACCCAATCTGTTCAGAAGTTTTGGCGTGAAAGAGTAACAAACATCCATCCAACAATCTAATCAAAAACCGCGCAGCAAGCGTTTTGTTCACCTGTTAAAAACGTATTTTTTTTACATTGTTCATAAATTTGAGATTTATAACATTAGTAGAATATTAATAGGATGTGCACAAAACATAGAATAATATATTAACAGTAATTACTTAACTTGTTATAATTAAAGTTGTTTATTGAGTTATTCAACTTGTTGCCGAATAAAATTCATGGCATATTCATCTACCTACTCCATAAAGAATCTGATTCTACTATATCTTCTTCTTCTTCTCAGCCGTAGCAAGTCCACTGCTGAACATAGGCCTCCTCCATAAAGGGGGGGTTTGCCAATACTCGCCACGCTTGGCAGGCGGGTTGGCAAGCGCAGTTTGGTGAATTTTACGCAGAGGACACTGCTGCGATTCTGCTATACGAGTATACTTACTAAATTTTAATCGGTGTTAGTAGTAGAATATTATAATATAGGTGAGTATAACACAACATCACGCCTTTTCCCCACAGGACTAAGCAGAGGTGTACTCAGAATTCAGTCCCATAGTATTATTTTTATGTTATATTTTGTGAAGTATGGCTTACAGCTATCCGTAGTCTGCAGCCCAAACATGGCTCTAATACATTGTTTTTGCGCTTTAAAAGCTGACGGAAAGTTAGTCGAATTCCCCCAGAATATAATTCCGTATCTCAGAGTAGAGGCGGCCAGACCATGATAGGCAGTTAGAAGAGCATCTTTGTTTATTATAGGAGCAAGTTTGTAGAGTGCATAGGATGTGCTACCAACTCTCTTACATAGCTCAGCCACATGCGCCTTCCAATTAAGTTGCCTATCCACTAACAAACCTAAAAATTTGGCCGTCTCTACATGATCTACGGTATTACTATTATAAGTAATTTGTATATCCTGTACTGGTATTCGTTGACTAAAATGCATTATTTTTGTCTTTCCAATATTTATTTTCAAATGATTATTGTTTAGCCAGTTAATTATTTTAGTCAAAGATATATTTATGTCAGTTTCATATGTCTCTTTAGATCTGCATGCGATTGTCAACGTACTGTCGTCTGCAAACAGCGACATAGGATGGTTCGTTGCTTTAGGTAGGTCATTAATATAGAGAATAAAAAGAAGAGGCCCAAGAACACTACCTTGCGGTACTCCGTAAAATGTAGAGCGCTCTATTGATCGAAATTTTTCTTCGTATTTTGTTTTTATATTTACTTTAGAAATTTCCGTAATTTGCGTGCGCCCCGTTAGATACGATTTTAAAAGTTCAAAAATGTTACCTCTAATCCCGTATGCCTCTAGTTTTTTTAGTAGAGTCGTATGATTGACATAGTCAAAAGCCTGCGTCATGTCACAGTATAGGGCACTAACAGGACATCTATTATCTACATTTGATAAAACAATTTTATAAAAATCAAAAATAGCCATATTTATTGTTTTCTTTTGTCTAAAACCTTTTTGTTCAGGACACAGAATATTAAATTTTTCCACGTAATTATATAATTCCTTGTGTATATATTTTTCAAATATTTTTGATAGCACTGGTATCAGCGCAATGGGTCTGTAGTGTTCCATTAGCTCTTTATTCTCTTTTTTAAATAGTGGTTTTATAACCGATATTTTTAGAGCATCTGGGAAGACCCCTGAGGAGATACATAAATTAATTAAATAACTTAAATGACGACTTATTCTATTTCCTACTACTTTTATTATTTTCGTGGAAATGTCATCATACCCAACACTGTTTGTGTTTTTAAGTCCATTAATTATTTTTAAAATGTCATGTCATTCAATTATTTATTATTATATCGATTTTTTATTATTCAATGCAATGTGTAACGAAATGTATGGTTCTTTACTGAAATAAAATGAATATTATATTATTATTACGTCGCTCGAAAACATGGGATATACCCGGTCTTTTGATAGGCGTGCACGGAGACCATTTTTTTTAAAGTCCAAAGTGCAGAGGCCCCTTTGAGCTTTTAATCTAAAGGTAATGTATAGCACCTATCGGGGTCTATCTCTGAAACCATCTACAGTTTTTTTTTAAGGTGACCTCAAAGACAGCCCCTGCTAGGTACAAGGACTATTGTGAATGGATGGAAACTACTTGATTGGTCTATAGGTGTGATTTCTAGATGGATGGTAACCGGGCTATTGCTAGAGACTCCGGCACCTGCCACTTCCGTCTCATGGTGAAATATGACGGCAGGCGATGACTCGCCGCTCACTAAACGGACCCCCCATAAAGGCCGCCCACCACATGGGAATAAGGGCGACGAGAGGGGCAACGTTGGTGTGAACGGCTAAGGGTAGGAGAGGTGTCCCTGGACTTTAAACGGCGATCACTTGCGTTACCCTAAGGTCGCATCACGCTCGCCCACTCGCCACTTATGCTTCACATCCTCCCTCGAGCACGAGGCTCTCGCGACTCCACTCTGGCCGGCCAATGAAGGCAAGACAGAGGTGGGGGACTGTTCCTCGTCAGTGTTCACTCCGGCCGGCGGGTGAAGGCAAGCCGGAGATGAAGAACATAACCCTCCCCCGGGAGCACTCAGGTACGTGGGGTCGCTACTCCCCAACGGCTCGCCATAAGCCGCCCTGCGTATATATTATTATTATTACTATTATTATATAGTAGGTACACACTTTTCCAGGTCATAGTGGTCCAAACCCCTATCAGATGGCATCGAACCTATGATACCGGCGGCATTTTTCACGTTTAATTCCAAATATCTATAGGCTAGCAGGCCTAAAGAATTTCGAATAAATGTTCTAAGTATAGTATAGTATAATTATATCGTATAATTAAGTTCAGGTAGATATTTATTATAGTAAAAAGAAGCTATAGCATTGTTTTTTTTTTGTAATACAATTTAATCTACATACCAATATGCTGCATATCTCTCCAAGTAAGAAATCTGTTAGCTTGAAGTGCAAGAGCACAGATGCCGGCTGCAAGCGGCGCTGATGCTGATGTTCCTGTATGGCTCGCAGTGCAAGAATGATGCAAGTCTGTTGTGACCACCTGGAGAATGGAATCTGGAGTTAGTTCCATAAAATGAAAGTTGGTCGATACTTGCTTAAGATCGCAAAGTGTGGCGTACCCTCATCAAGAGTCAGTGGTACTGTCTAATTCTAGGTATCTATCCATAATATACTCAGACCCATCCAATGCTATAATCGAGAGGGCGAATTAGTTTACCACCGCGCCTTAAGGCGCTGTCTAAAGCAAATTCGCCCTCTCGCTGACATGTACCCACATTTTGGAAGATCTAAAAATACTACATATAATTACGTAAAATAGAGACAACCAGGTTCTAGAAAATAACAATACACAGATTCAGTAAAAAATATAGCTTACACCAAAGTTTTTTTTTAACCCTAAGCTCACCTGTTTCTCATTAATAGCACCACTGCTATAAGTAGCGGCCAATGTAGAGCTACACATCTCAGAGTACCATGGGACCTCTCCTCGTTCTGTCGCCGATGATATAGAGAGAGTCCAGATAGAGTTGGTATAGCCGTCGCAATTGCAGTTGTCCTGTTCTCTGCCCCCGTTGCCTGAAGCCCATACGAATATGGACCCTTTGCCGTTGCGTCCCTGCAGAAAAATGTTGTTAGCACACACAACTTCTAAAAAAAAAACTAAAAAAAAGCGAGTTTATAATCATCATCATCATATCAGCCATAGGACGTCCACTGCTGAACATAGGCCTCCCCCTTGGATTTCCATCCAGTCCGGTTGTAAGCGGCCTGCATCCAGCGTGTTTATATAAGTAAAAACTTATCTATGATTAGAGTTTTAGAATAAACTGGTCAAATGCGAATGGGACTCGTATATGAAGGGTTCCTACCCACCATGTACAATGTACCTACCACCTACCTATTTATAGGTGTCACCTTTCCTCACCTACCAAATAAAATTCTTATTACTAATGTTATAATTAGTATAAGAATTTATTGTTATTGCAGTAAAAGTCTTATAATATTATGATATCTTATAATATAATATTATGACAATTTATTAAATACGTTGGTTGAATGGAGAGCACCTTTAATTATGAACTTTATTTTATATAATATATCATTTGTTTTGAATATTACATGTACATGCAACATGTTGTGAATATTACAAGTGTCTAGCTATTACGGTTTATGAGATAGAGCCCTATGACAGACGGACTGAGGGACGGACGGCGAAGGCTTAACAACAGGGTTCCTTCGGCGCCCTTTGGGTACGGAAGCCTAAAAACAACAAACCCAGAAATAGTCTTTTCGATTTTTCGTATTTTCAGGGGTTTTTGCAGTTTTCAGGACACACTGTGTCTTGAAAACAATAGTTTTGGCAACAATTATTGCAAGGTAATATTTGTAGTGCTAGCGCTAGAGCCTAGGTTCATTTTTCATCATTATAATATTATCTTATTTTCTTGACATATTTACTTCAGCTTGCTGCTAATTAGATATTTCTGTTTCCATGCCAACGGCGCATCCCGGCTGCGCAACAGCTGCCGTCCCTTCTGACAGCGTCAAATAGGGATAATAAGATAAATATTATTTATTATTGTAAATAGCTTGTTGCATTTCGGCGCAGGATGCAGCGTGCCGATAATGCAGTCGCTACAGTGTCGCAGGAGGGGCTCGTGCTGTGCCAGGAGTGTCCCCAGGCGCGCTATTTTAAGGGCCAGAAAGGTCTGAAAATTCACCGCACAAAATGTCATGTCCCTAAATTTCCCCTTTCGGCCCCGGTTCCAAATCAAGAAATTGGTTTTACGAGCACTCCTATTACTTCCCAACCGTTTTGGGAATTAATAAGCTCATACAAAAATAATGTCCCGGTTCTAAAACGCATCCCGCGTGGTGCTCGCCTTTCTGTGGCACAATCACTTTCATTCGCAATCAGACACGTAGTGTCTCAAAATTCTATCCAGGCCTGGGAACACTTGTTATTGTTTCCTTACCATGTACTTCACGTACCTTTTGATCCGAACAACAACGTTTCACTCACCCGTAGAGTGAAGCAAAATTGTGTGAAGTACAAAGATCAGACGCATTTTCAAAATTATAATATTATTGCTCCGCTTAATAATAGGCGAAACAATAAACAAAATTCTAATCAACAACACATTGATTCGGCAATATTGAAACATGTGGAAAACAAAATTAGTGATGGTGACATAAGAGGAGCAGCTCGAGTCCTGTTCTCCGGTGACTCTGTAGCGCCAAACACTCTTGAAATTTTTCAATCATTACAGGACAAGCATCCACCTGCAGCTGGTAGCCTTATCATACCTGATCCACCTCACGGTGAGGTCGCTGTTGAGGCGACTCCCAGTGAGGTCTCTGGAGCCACCATGTCCTTTCAAAGCGGCTCCGCCGGTGGCCTTGACGGCTTAACACCTCAACATCTCAAAGACCTATTATGTGGTATCTCTGGTGAGGTTGGCGAAGCCCTTTTGAAGGATTTGACGGATCTAGTGAACTTGATGCTGGCAGGCCGGGTCAACGGTGATATCACTGATATTTTATATGGCGCAAATTTGTGCGCTCTTATAAAAAAAGATGGTGGCATCAGACCCATTGCGGTCGGCATGACTTACCGCCGCCTTGCGGCCAAAGTCTGTTGTGGTAAAAAGTTCGCTACCTTAAGCGATCTTTTTCAACCGGTACAGCTGGGCTTTGGCTCGCGGGGTGGTTGTGAGGCAGCTGTTCATTCACTTCGCACTTTTTTGGCTCAAAATTGTGGTGAGGTCTTGCTTAAGGTGGATGTGAAGAATGCTTTTAATTCAGTGGACAGAGGGGCCCTGTTGACCGAAGTAAAAGATAAAGTTCCAGATATCGCTAACTTTCTTTGGCAATGTTATGGGAATCTTACTAAATTAGTTTTCAAAAATAACCTACTGTTATCTTCTGTGGGTTGTCAACAGGGTGATCCACTGGGCCCCGCCATTTTTAGTCTTGCCATCCATCCAATCATTCGGCGTCTTAAGTCCAAACTTAATGTTTGGTACTTAGACGACGCGACTTTAGGAGGTGATGTGGACACTGTTCTTGATGACTTAAAAACACTTATTGACGAATTCCGTCAAATTGGTTTGGAACTAAATTTCTCAAAATGCGAACTTTTTGTTTCGAATACCTGTTTGGATAGAGATTTGACACATGCAAAATTCAACCGTTTGGCACCTAACATTAAAGTTGTTGATAAGTGCTCCCTTCGCCTCCTTGGTTCCCCGATTCTCGACGAATCATTCCCATCTTTCGTAGATGAAAAAATTCAAAATTTCAGCTCAGCTTCGGACAGATTACTGAAAATTAATGCCCATATGGCATTCACCATTATCAGATTCTGCTTATTTGTGCCAAAATTTACGTATGCTTTACGATGTTGTCCGTTGTGGAAACACAATGAACTTCTCGTAAGCTTAGACAATGTCATAAAGAATACCCTAATGTCTGTATTAAATTTAAACTTGGATGACAGGGCTTGGTCTCAAGCCTCCTTACCCGTCAGGTTTGGAGGCTTAGGGGTCCGCAAAATTTCAAGTGTCGCTCTCCCGGCTTTTTTGTTCTCAGTGCACAGTTCGGACAACCTAATTCAAAAAATCCTCGCTCCCTCGCGAGTCCCCTCTTTAGGAGCTTTCGATGTTTCTAATTTGGCTGAGGCAAAGAGTGCTTGGGTTGCGGCTTGCCCCAATACCGATTTACCTAAACTACCATCTTCACAGAGACTGTGGGATGGGCCCCTCTGTGCGTTGGTACGGAATTGTCTCATACAAACGTGCGCCAACTCCACAGACAAGGCCCGACTCCTGGCTATTAGATCCATCTGCTTTTCGTGTAGCTGTCAGCTTGCGTTTGGGTGCACCTTGCTATGTAGGTCACCGTTGCCAGTGTGGTACTGCCGTCGACGAACGCGGTCACCACGGTCTCTCATGTTCTCGAAGTGCTGGCCGGATCTCCCGCCACGCTAGCCTTAACGACATCATCCGCCGGGCTTTTGCCAGCGCCAATGTACCAGCCGTTCTCGAACCGAACGGTTTGATGCGTGACGATGGTAAAAGACCTGACGGTATGACCCTCGTTCCTTGGAAGCTGGGACGGCCGCTGGTGTGGGACGCTACTTGCGTTGACACACTAGCGCCGTCACATGTACCAGAGACCCAAGGTACGGCTGGTGCGGCGGCGGGTTCTGCCGAGCAACGCAAGCGGGGCAAGTATGCAAACCTCGGTAGCGGTTACATATTTGAACCGTTTGGAGTCGAGACTCTGGGACCGTGGGGGCCGGGAGCTCATCGCATTTTCAAAAATCTATCTGAGCGCTTGGTCGAGGCGACGCGTGATCAAAATGCTGGCGTTTATCTGGCTCAACGTATAAGCATTGCTATTCAACGTGGCAATGCCGCCAGTATCTTGGGTACGCTGCCATCTGACAGTGGTTTAGAGCACTTGGATTTTCTATAGGCTGGCAGGTCGGCCTGTGGATTTTCGAAGCGTTCTATGGTATAGTGTATTTAGTTAGGGTAGGTAGTAAGTAGGTAGCTCTATTGTTTAGTCTTTTTTCAAGAAATAGTTAGTTTTATATAAATAATAACGAGCCACATAATTTATATGGCTTAGGGTCTAGACTCTAGTTTAATACATGGTATTATATATTATATCCTCGTAGTATTATATATTTATATGAATATTTAGGCTCCAATTAATTAATAGGCGGTAATATCGTATAGTTGTCAAAGGGGCATATTATTTTGATAGCCCAACTCACGTTTATTACTACAAATAGGCAGCGGGCAACCATTGCTAAGTAATTAACTAGGAGGGGCCATTGGAAGGCATGCAATTAACGTATAAGTTGTCAATTTGATTGGATTGCTATAGGTACGAAAGATAATAGTTATTAGAATTTGGTTATACGAGTATAAAGGCAGACATGCCTTAGGACGTGCATTGTAAGTGCCTGATCATTGTAAATTGTGATTGTTTGTTTTATTTTCAACGACAGTGTGTTAATGTCGCAGATCGAAGTAAATACTGCGAGTTTCCGTGAAAACCAACCCGGGGGGCTCTGGTGTCTGTAGCTCAGTTTAAATACTATTACAGATACCAACGGTCCTACCTACCTACTCTGTTATATTTGTTTATATACACCTAAAGGCATCTATTCTTATTGGTCAATAAAGATTTTAATTAAATTTTTTTTAATTTATTTAGACGCGCGAAGTACACACATATTCATCATCATCATCTCAGCCATAGAAAGTCCACTGCTGGACATAGACCTATAGGGCTGCCAATACCCGCCTCACCTGGCATGCAGTTTGGTTATAAAATTTATAAAATTCTCTTTCACACCTTTTACAATCATTATGACATTTTCTTAGAAAACGAATTAATTAGCGTTATGAATATCTAATCATCTTCTCAGCCATAGGACATCCACTGCTGAACATAGACCTCCCCCATAGATTTCCATCCAGTCCGGTTGTAAGCGGCCCGCCTCCAGCGTGTTCCTGCCGTCTCTATCAGATTGTCTGTCTACCTTGTAGGTGGACGTCCTACGCTGCGCTTACCTGTCCGTGGTCTCCATTCGAGAACTTTGCAGCCCCGTCGGCCATCAGTTCTACGTGCTATGTGCCGTGCCCATTGCCACTTCAACTTACTAATCCGCTGGGCCGTCGGTAACTTTCGTTCGTCTACGGATCTCCTCATTTCTGATTCGATCTCGTAGAGAAATTCCGAGCATAGCCCTCTTCATAGCTTGTTGCTCTATTTTGATCTTACTGATAAGGCCCACAGTCAGAGACCACGTTTCAGATCCATAAGTCATCACTGGTAACACACACTGGTCAAAGACCTTCGACTTCAGGCACTGAGGTATTTTGGACGAGAAGACATTGCGTAGATTTCCGAACGCTGCCCAGCCTATATGAATATCTAATAGATACTGCGAATAGCCTTTACCTAGTATTAATACTAAGTCAACAATAATATTGCTCTGTTTTAGAATTGGTCCCAATCTCAAACTATTGTTATTCTATGAAAATTATCCGATTCGATCAATTAGAGCGATGTCAACTGTGGCCACATCATAATAAGTTAATTTCGATCAACACCCGAATGGGCACAAGAGAATAGCTAAGTAATTAGTGTCAGGAGAGTTGATTGGTAGGTAAACAGTCGTCGATTGGAGCCCTGTTGAGCGTATCATACTCGCACATTAGCGAAATAGGTCAACTTCTGTAATTGATGTCGATTTCGTTTTCTAATGGTTAGTTCAATAGTAAATAATATAAAGCTTTTTGGTAAAGTGTACTTCGATTTATTAATTTTGTTTAGTACTCGTATAAAATCTTTAATAAGAAAATTTCTTTTCATTTTAGATTGTATATCAAACGATTAGACCGCCTAGTCTATAAAAAATATAAAATATTTTGAATAGAAGTAATTTTTAGATTAGGTCATCTTAAAAAAATATTTCTATTGATTAATAGCTGCGCCCCACGGCTTCACCCGCGTAGACGTCGTTCCTCAGGGAATATCGGGACAAAAATTACCCCATGTGTTATTCCAAGATCTAAATTACTTACATACCGAATTTTAGCTAAATCTGTTCAGTAGTTTTGGCGTGAGAGTAACAAACATCCATAAATTCATCTTCACAAACTTTCGCATTTATAATATTAGTAGGATACATTTTCTAGCGCTAAATTTATTAGTAAATATAAGATATAAAAATGACACAATTTCCGATGGAGCAAAGTGCTTTTTATTGTGTTAAAATATAACGTTAAACCGCGGGGGAAAAGTTAAAAGGCATAATATTAACAAATAACCTCAGACTTCAGTTCAAAGGGCAAATGCCTAGGCGGCGTGGTCGCAAGCACCACTACCGATCCTTATTGGGTCCCGGGCTACTTCCAGGTCAGGCAAACAGTGTTATTGGGTAATTTTTCCAATAGGAATGTTCTCAATGACAGCTTGAAGGACGGAATTGTGCCCGATTTAATGGCAATAGGCTCGCCTGACATGGGTCATAGGACTTAAAAACAAAACTGGCAAAGTGCAGGTGGGACCCACTAGGTGGGTTCATCTTTGCATTAGAGAATCGAGAGCGAAACTGAATGAGAACGTCGTCGGGTTATGTATATGTTTTAAAAGAACAAAAAATGTAAGTTATAATCATATAGCGAGCTAATACTTAGCGGTAAGAGGTGTAACCGGGACCCAGTTCCATAGTAGGCACAATACACCCAAACATCTTCCATACCAAGCGTTTCTCTACGCCACTGAGGTAGTTTGAAGCAGAGCTAACACTTAACCATATAATAGCGTGGAAAAAGTGTGGAAAGTAGAGATAGGACACAATTGCATCATTACAGTAATTGCTTTAGAGTGTCACATAGTTCGGAGCGAAACTCTCGCTAACTAAGTTAAACAATCGACGGGACATTAATAACTAAAATTGAACCTTAAAACCTAAGATTTAACTGCCAATGTTGCGTATTCGGTGACAAAGATAAATTTAAGTTGAATATAAAACAAATCTGCTACTGTTGTGAGATTTCATTAAACTGTTCGTTGATCGTTGTCGTGCGTCCTTAATTGATACAGTTTGCTATATTAATAATATCTAAACTAAAATACGCCGAGTTTTGTAGCATTGAAAAATGACAATGAAAAAGATATTTACTACTGCAAAATGTTACATTAACCTATATTAGACTTACAAACTAAAAGTGTTTTTTGCAGAAAGAACTACTTTATATATGATGTATCTCTATTATCTATTGATTTCATCACTAGGCAAGCCTGTATCGAGTAAACCTGAAGTTTAGCTAAACATTTACTTAGACAGTTCAACAAGCAGGGACAGCAAATATATAAAATTATCTAGGTTTATACGCAATCGAACTGAATATTTTTAGTAAAAAATATGTAGGTAATACTTATAGATAATAAACATAAAATATGAGTTTGCATAACACACTAACATAAAATCTTTAACAAATCTTCCGTTTTATCAAAAGTTAATGAAGTTAGCCAGTCATAAACAATTTTTCTCGCTTTTGCTATATACACTTTTGTCTATTAATTCACAATATTTAATAACCCCGTTTGACAGGCTTCTTGGCGCAGACGGTAGTAACTCTCTATATATATATATATACCCAATTAGTCATACCTTCGTAACGCCCTCGATGAAAGCTCTAGTAGCCAATTCTCCAGGCCCGTCCACAGTTTTCCCATCGTCATCAGGTCCCCATGATGCACTGTAGATGTCCACATGCTGAGGGTTGAGACTCAGAGACCTGGCTTCAACGGCATCTGTTACGTCACCGTCTAACATTCGAACACCTGTAAAAAGTGAAACGATTAGGTATATGGTATCTATTACAAACACTTGAAACACGGCTAACTTATCTGAATATTTATAGCCCAGGCAGTTTTGTTAACTTTCTTATGAGAAAAAAAAATGTGTAACTTCAGAATATACCTATTTAGTTTATTATGAAACGCATTGTTTATTAGTCATTATATCCTTTATGTCCAAAGAAGAGTTATTCTATCATATTTTTAATAGGGCACCAAGAATAACAGACCAAAAATATGACAAATAGAGGTGGTAAGTAACCCTAAAAAATAATATTAATTTGTTAAAAAAATGAACGATGATAGGAATTGTTGATTATATCTTGGAGACCTGATATTTTTATTTCATACTACAAAAAATATGTTGAAATTATCGGCATTTATAATGGAAAGATAATGTCAAGTTTTTATACCTTTGCACTGTAGACCAATCTATTATTCCACTGATCCTTAGGATTTTCCTTTGTAATGGAGGCAATTTGAAGATGTAAAGTAAACCTTATCTGATTCAACGTTAAAAATAGTAAAACACGTGAAAGTCTGTACTTTTGCATTTATTATAATATCTATAAAACGAAAAAAAAATTTGTGTATCGATTTTTTTACATATTAATTAGTACATTCGAGTTCAACATGTCTTTCAGCAAGATATGAGTAAGTAACTGACATAATTTTAAAAGTGGGTTTTCATGGCCATCTCCTAAACTAATGAGAACTTAGAAAAATGCTGAATGGACACATAAGTAAGTAATATTAATAAAATAGTAAAATTATGGGACAACTTCCACACACGGTCATCCGGTCCCAAACTAGGCTAGAAGCTTGTACTATGGTAACCAGATGACTGATATACATATTTATATAAGCTTATAACACCCAGACACGGATCGAACAGACATATTCATGCACATGTTTGACCTGGCCGAGGATCGAACCCGGGACCTACGACACAGAAAGCAGAGTTACTACCATCTGATCCAACGAGGCTGTCAAGTGACCAAATTATGATAAAACCAAACTAAACCAACCAAACTGTATCATATTATTGCTGTTTTTTGTCTTTCTACTTTAAGTATCAGGTATGGTTTAATGGCTACAGTATAATAATAGTGTTTGAGCTCATTGGAATCCTTGAACGAATTAACCACAATCGTCCTAGTTGGAATCTCAATAACGTCTCAATAACTAGGTCAAATATACATGTTGATCAGGGTCTGCCCATGCAGCAAGAAAGAGAAGAGGAAGGCAGGCTATTACATTTTTGTATTTACACTTATTTTAGCATAGACGTTCATTATTATTCCACATTAATGTAGGTACCCACTTTAGAATTCAAGTCAAACAACTTTATACACAGTCGCAAAACATTATGTCACACAAGCGGTACCCTATCTGCATAGTATTATACTAAGGCGGTAGTAACTTTATGACCACAGGCAACAGATCCTTATATAGACGATGTTTTAGAGGGGATCTAAGCTTTCGCTGAGGTTATGCAGTGATACTGCAAAATAACCGGCGCCATCACTTTTAATTTTTGATTAATGTTTGCGCTTGACATTATTGATATTAGGCATGTTTGAAGTCAAAAGATCCAATAAAAGTAGCTGGCCTCCCCTGGCACACCGCCTGGCTGGCTGGCCAGCTACTGCCTACTCGCGATTCTGTTATCATACTAAATACCCATTTTTATTGGTCAATTGTTCATTAACTCAGTAGTTAAACCGCATACGGAGAGTCCCCGAATACAGGCTATCGAGATAATGAAGGCTAATGAGGCTCTCAGTAGCTTAAACAGAAATATCTCGTACCCCGCATGTGGGCCCTAACGACTGATGAAAACAATTAAGGCATGCAGTCCCTGTGGCATGCGTGAATAGAAATCTCCCGCATCATGAATGCAGGCTCTAACGACCAAAGAAAATGAGCCTTAAAATTCAATAAAGTGACGTCTTTAGCTTGAATTGTCTGTGTTTGTGACCCACGCTTTATATCTTTATACTCGAGAGAACTTCAAAGTGCGTGTGTTACGTAACATTTCATCTGTTCACGCCAAAACGGCCCACTCTTGTCTTCAAAGGATGCTTTTTAAACGGCGTAACATGTTTTACTTTATATATGGTATACATTTGAGCAATGCGTTGACTTAAACGTTGCAAACATAAGGAACGTTTAAAATAATAAAGTTTTTGATTCCTCTTAAAACGAACTTTTAATGTAGAAGTAAGTATCATGATGATATAAACACCAGTATTTATTGTTGACATAAAAATTGCTAAAGGTACTTCAAATAGCTTTATTCAAATTGGTCACTATATTACACTATTGCAAGCCAATGAAGCTAACGAGTAATTAATCTACCGTGCGTCCGGAAATATACCTCTACAAGAAGAACGCACAAAAATCTACCACCCAGTTTCCATAGGAAATTCCTTTCATCCTGATCTGTGGGAAATTCCTATGGAAATTACTTATCACCGTTTTAATCTTCGGAGTAAATTTAGTCAACGTTTTAATAGGTTAGGGTTTCTTTTATTGATACGAGTAACATAACATAACATACATTCACGCCTTTTTCCCGAAGGGGTAGGCAGAGGTGTACCCAGGACTCAGTCCCATAGTAGATACACCCACATTTCGCCAGTATGTTATTGGTCCCATGTAATAGGGGGCGAGCCTATTGCCATATACCGGGCACAATTCCATATTTTCATATTGATACGAGTAGTTTTACAATATTGCGCTTGGCTATTGAATTGGCATTCGTTTATACCTATATAGAAGCTTCTACAAAGCTAGTGGCTTTGGCAAGCATCTTTATCGTATATTATATTATACTTATTTATTATTTATATTATCCATCCCTATGGATATTCCCTGTTTAGGACCCTACCTGCAGCCGCTTCTAGCTTTGCTGATCTATAGTGGCAGCCCATTATACTTACTATCTATACTTCTATACTAATATTATAAAGAGAGAAACTTTATTTTTTTGTTTTTTTGATTTTTTGTTTTTTGTTTGTAACGAATAGGCTCCGAAACTACTGGACCGATTTTAAAAATTCTTTCACTTATGGATAGCTTAATTCAGTGTGAGTGACTTCTTCTTCTTCTTCTTCTTTCTTTCTTTCTTTCTATAATATAATTATCATATTCATAAATTTGCGTGCGCTGTGAAATCCATTGATGGTAGAATAATATAATGTACTAGGGGTTTGTAGTACTTATCAATATCTACAAAACATTCCACGGAAATTTTATCCATCTATTTTGGTTTAGTCACAATAATCGAAACAGACATTATATGCATGCGCTGTGAAAAGTATTGGTGGTAGAATAAAGTAATGTACTAGGGGTTTGTAGTAATTATCAATGCCTACAAAACGGTATACATAGATTATATCCATCTTTTTTGGTTTAGTCAAAATAATGGAAGCAGTGATTATTTTTCATGCGGTGTGAAAACTATTGGTGGTAGAGTAAAGTAATGTACTAGGGGTTTGTAGTACTTATCAATACCTACAAAACAGTATACATAGATTATATCCATCTTTTTTGGTTTAGTCACAATAATCGAAGCAATGATTATTTTTCATGCGGTGTGAAAACTATTGGTGGTAGAGTAAAGTAATGTACTAGGGGTTTGTAGTAATTATCAATACCTACAAAACAGTATACATAGATTATATCCATCTTTTTTGGTTTAGTCACAATAATCGAAGCAATGATTATTTTTCATGCGGTGTGAAAACTATTGGTGGTAGAGTAAAGTAATGTACTAGGGGTTTGTAGTAATAATCAATACCTACAAAACAGTATACATAGATTATATCCATCTTTTTTGGTTTAGTCACAATAATCGAAGCAGTGATTATTTTTCATGCGGTGTGAAAACTATTGGTGGTAGAGTAAAGTAATGTACTAGGAGATTGTAGTACTTATCAATACCTACAAAACAGTATACATAGATTATATCCATCTTTTCTGGTTTAGTCACAACAATCGAAGCAGTGATTATTTTTCATGCGGTGTGAAAACTATTGGTGGTAGAATAAAGTAATGTACTAGGGGTTTGTAGTACTTATCAATATCTTCAAAATAGCCCACGATAAATTTATACATGTGTTAAGGTTTGGTCATTGTAACAGAAATGGCCATTAATTTGCGTGCGCTGCGTAAACCATTAGGGTTATATCGATTAAAATACAATGTATCACGAATTTACTCCTGTTAAACGTTCACTATACCTACTTCTGCTACCGTGCGAAGCCGGGGCGGGCCGCTAGTCTAGTAATAAAATACTAATAATACTATTACTAATAATATTAAACCCTTACAGGACCATAAGATGTCCAAGACTAAATATTCCAATACAACACAATATTTTAGCTATTGTGAGTGTAAAGTAAGAGAATATCACCAGAAAAACATAGCAGGGTGTATAGGTTTCCTATAATTTCATGGGAAATATTTTTCCCTATGGACCATAAAAGTAAATAAACGAAGATTAAGGTTTATTATATCGGTATTTTATTCATTGCTTTGTAATACAAAAAACATAATAAAAATTATCAGACAAGGAAAAAAAAAATTAGTTATGGTATTCTACGAAACAATTTCGTTTACTTGTGAAGCACAAGTGGACATTGCACATAACACATTTATTATGTGTCCTATTTTCTATGCGTCGTTTTGCACAATTTACGCATCGCTTCAGTTTTTCTGCTTTTTCCATGTTGTGCGCTGGCAAATTGCGTTTATTTCCCATGCGGAGCTTTTCAGAGGAGACTAAAGTGGGTCTTGATCGCTGTCTACATGTAAAATTATTTATTAGACCTCGTGCTACATGTTGGCGATACTCGAGGCTGCTCAAAAGCGGACCTTCTACTCGGTGTTTTTCGTGCAACTTTACGTACACTAAATACGAGTTATTCATAGCGATATCTAGGATGTCAAAAAAGAGGCGCAGGTAATATTTGATTTTGGCCTTGCGGTCAACCTCATAACATGCTTTGCGCTGGTCCATAAGGTCCACACCGCCCATATATTTATTATAGCGCATCACTACGTCCGGACATGTAACATTTATTTTTTGAGCAGTTCCGGCCTGCCTCCTCTTTACTGTGCTAGTTGGCATCGGAGATATGAAATTGGTCAACATATGGACTGCTTTAGTATCCATCCATTTTACGAATGTTATACCGTTTGTACTTACGGCATGGATGTCGCCTCTTTTCATGCTTTTATCTGATGGTAATGACTTTGGCACATTTTTTCTATTCGTGCGAACAGTGCCGCAGGCTTTGGTGTTCTGCATCATAAGTTTATGTTGCAAAGCAGGCGAGTTGAAAAAATTGTCAAAGTATACTTCACAACCAAGACCCTTTAGTTGTTCCGTGAGACAGAGTACTACTGATTCACCTAAACCAATTTCTGTATTAGTTTTCTTTCCTGTATATAAATCAAACTGGTATAAGTATCCTGTTGAAGACTGACATCTACACCACATCTTGAACCCCCATTTTATAGGTTTATTTTTGATGTACTGCTTCATAATGTTGTGCCCTTTGAATTTGATCATGTGTTCATCAATAGATTGCCTTAGTGAGTTATTCATTGCTGCTTGAAAACACAAATTGAAATGTTGCATAACAGATCTTATTTTGTACGCTCGGTCACTCGATTGTGAGTGATTGTTATTATCAGAGAAGTGTAAATTTTGCCGAATCTGCTCAAATCTAGTTCTTGGCATAACATTAGCAATGAAAGGCACACCCATGTCTTCATCAGTCGACCAGTAATTCCTAAGAGTTGGTAAAACATGATAACTCATTACAAAATTCATGCCCAAAAATGCCTTCATTTCATCCAAGCTGACTGTAAAAGGTCTTCCATTTTGTTGTGCGTATTTGACACTTTCTTTTATTATGATATTAGACACTAACTGATCCATTTGTGTCACCTCCATGAAAATGTCCATTGCCAACAACATGCCATGCCGGTCAGACAATGTATTTATGCGCCCAAAATCATACTCACTTTCATTGAATGTGTGAGGAGCGTATGAGTTATCTCTCCAGTTGAAAATAGGAATAGTCTCTGAAGTATCTGAACAGGTGGGTAATGAAGTTTGATTTGTCGGTTCTTGAACAGAATCTTCAATTTCAACAACATCGGTTCCATTTTCTAAATCTTGAGCTATGAACTGCTGGTCTTCTTCGTCTAACTGTAAGTCATCTTCTCCGTCACTATTATCTGCCGTAAGTAACTGCAATATTTCTTCATCTTGAATATGAAATTCTCTGCACCCTCTTTTAGCCATTTCTGTAAAAAAAATTTGAAGGTAAATTATATAAAAATACAAGAAAACCATACATTATCATAAAGCACAACATATAATAATACTACAACGAATACACCAGTTATGGACCAGAGGGAAAAATAGTTCCCTTTAGATGATTTGCAATTTTTAGGTACTTGTGCTAAAATATTCTGCAGTATACTGTATTATTATAAAAAATTATACTTACCAAATACTATAAAACACGTGACAAAATACAAATATTTTATTTTCTCTAGTCCAAAACACTCATGATAATATTATTTCAGCCCGCGAATGTTTTGGTTTTGGCGCAATAAAGTTTGACAGTTCTTTTTTTTTTATTCGTTCAGAAACACATTTGCCGCCTTGGACATACGTTTTATTTTGACATTCAGTAAAAAAAATTATCGATTTAATATTAATTGAACAATCTATAACGATTTTTGTAGAAGGGAAAAATATTTCCCTTGAGCGTGAAAGGGCTAATTTAGACTTTTCAGTTTTCAAGTTTCACCTTTATTCTTGTTTCTCTTTACAAATGACATAATAATATTATGCCGTGTCTTACGACTCCTACGGGATGAGAAAGGGACCCTATTATATATCCGCGAAACCACACGGCCTACGCACGGCACGGTACGGTCCTTTTTAAAAAAACATCAAACTGCGCTCGCCAACCTGCCTGCCAAGTGCTGCGAGTATTGCCACACCCCCCTGATAGGGAGGCCTATGTTCATCACTGGACTTCCTACGGCTGAGATGATGATGATGAAGGCAAGAGAGAAAACAATATTGTTTTTTACTATCTAATATTCAAGTGCTCTGGACTTTGCAGTGGAAATAACAATCAGCCAAATGAAATAATAAAAAGGAAATAAAAACAGATCCGGGACTAATTTATCTTTTTGATTGCCTGCATAAAAGAATAGCAGTAGGAGACGCGTTTGAATAAAAATGAAGCAATAAAAACTTACGATGAGGCATAAAGCGTGCATGCGTATGAACAATGTTGTTGAAGAATAGACATTTGAAATTGGCGCCACTGCGCCTCGGGCGATCTCATCAATTTTAATCTGTGCCATGTAGAATTAAGTTAGTCTATAATAGTTATATCTTTTTGTTCACTCGCTCTAATTCTGGATTATTTATTACACGGCTTCGATCAATTTTTGGATTTTGAATTGTTATCCCGAGAACACCAGCAAATTCCCAGGAGCAGGAGAAGCTCCCCCCCCGATGGTTCTTCACGCCGGATGTCAGACGGATTAAACCCAGCACTCTGTCGTATCGTACATAGGTATTTGTTAAGGTGAAAAGGTGCGTAGCCATTTTGTCGTTTCTGTTGAAAAGTGCCAACGCACATGCGTGAGAGTTTATAATAAAGTTACTTGCGATTCAACATTACGGTTTTACCTGTACGTACACAATTGTTGACCCAAAATTGAGTGTAATTTTAGCAATTAAGTCGTTGTAATGATATCAGTTTAACCTTAACATCAACATATTTGTTTCTTCAAAAGTCCATTAGATTCACGAATATAAATCTGTTGCCTTTAGTTTTAATAAGATTTAAGTTGTCTCAAAGTTGTTCTGTTTAGTTTCTCACTATTAATTTAAAGTTGTATTTAGTATTTATCTGTAAACATAGGTCTTAGGGAATATTGTATTGTACTTATTGTGTATATCTACATAGGTATGGGTTTGGATTATTTGCTAACTTTATAAAACTATATTCCAGGAACCAGTCTCCCAAATTATGGCCGATATTAAAGAACTCACATCAAAGCGATCAAGCATAAAGGGCAGAATTACAAACTTCTCCAATTATTTAAAAAATTTGAATGCCTCCTCTCTGGATGAAACAGGTGCTAAGGAGTTGCAATTGCGGATTGGGAAGGTAGAGGCTCTGTAAGATCAGTATGATGAAATTCAACTTAAATTAGAGTGTATTAGTGAGTCCGAACAACAATCATTTGTAGAAAGAAGTGAATTCGAGGCACAGTATTATAACTTAGTAGCAAAGGCACAAACTATATACGAACAGTTTCAAAGAAATGACAAGGTAAGCTCAAGTTCAAATTCACATTCTAATAATAAGCTTGTTAAGTTGCCCACGATTCAGTTACCAAAATTCTCTGGGTCTTATGATAACTGGTTAGAATTTCATGACACTTTTTCAAGTTTAATTGACAATAATGATCAGATAGATGAAATTAATAAGTTTCACTATTTGAGAGCGTCACTGGAGGGTTCTGCTGCTGTTGTGATTCAATCAATAGAGTTTTCTGCCAATAATTATTCAGTTGCTTGGCAACTTCTGTGTGAGAGGTTCGATAATAAGAGACTGCTTATACAAAACCATATATCTGCATTATTTAACATCGAGCCAATCACAAAGGAGTCATCAGTTGCCATCAAGCGAGTAGTTGACCAACTGACTAAGAACTTGCGTGCACTCTCTTCTCTAGGTGAACCGATCACACATTGGGACACTCTCTTGATCTATATTGTCACCAAAAAACTAGACCCCAAAACGTTCCGTGAGTGGGAAGAACATAAGGGCACCCTTCCTAAAGATAAACCTGTGATTCTTGATGTCTTTATTAAGTTTATGCGCAATCGTGCAGACTTCGTTGAAACAATAGAGTTGTCGGACAAATCAGTTAGTGGAAAAGGTTCTCAAAAAATCAAAGCAATGATTTCTTACCAGAGTAGCAGTAATGAAAGCAATAAGACATTTTCATCTTCAATTAATGAACTATGCCCTAACTGCAAAGGCAATCATCATTTGCATGTATGTCCTAAATTCCTCGCATTAACTTGTGACGCACGAGCCAAGTTACTCCCTACCTACAAGGTTTGCTTTAATTGTTTCCGTAGTGGACATTATGCCAATTCGTGTAAAAGGCCTGGTTGCAAAGTCTGCAAGCGTAGACACCACACCCTTATTCATGTCAATGATAGAAATGCAAGTGAATCAAAGCAGTTGTCTTCGCATATGCCTTGTACTATTCCAGCTGATCGAGATGTTAATGTCTCCATATCCAAGCCGATTGCTACGGGTTCTGTGAGTGTGAGTGAGTCTACTGTTGCCCTAACGGGAAGTATCACAACTACAGCACATGAAGATATGTCAGGTCAGTGTGATGTTTTATTGTCAACCGCTTTAGTCAAAATTTATGATTGCAATAATCAAGAGGTCATTGCCCGGGCTATTTTAGATAGTGGCAGCACTTCCTGTCTCATGACTGAGAAGTTGCATAATCAGCTCAACTTACCTGTCGATAGTGCAGATAGGGTTGTTGTAGGTATAAATAATAATGCATCGCCCATCACTAAAATGTGTAAATTGCCTATCATGTCGCTAAGTGAAAGCTTTTCAACATCTATACGTTGTTTCATTCTGCCGACAATTACTGACAACATTCCTGTGTGTCAAGTTGATGTTAGAAATTTAAATATTCCAAGTGATATATGTTTAGCGGACCCTCAGTTTCATGCGCCCGCCTCTGTTGATTTGATCATAGGAGCTGATTTATTTTGGGACATTTTAGGTTCGCAAACTATTAAGTTGGGAAATGGAAAGCCGGTGCTTTATGAAACTAGACTAGGTTGGATAGTTTCCGGTCCTGTGAGTCGCGGCCGCACATCTGCTTTGTCTCCCATCAATTGTAACTTCACTCAAGTGAGTTCATTGACCTCTCCCTGTGATGATGACATCCAAAACCAATTAACGCGTTATTGGCAGCTCGAAGAGATTAGCCCTCAGTCATCTCATTATTTTCCTGAGGAGAAGCAGTGTGAAGAACACTTTGTTAAAAATACAACTCGCCTCGCAAATGGTCGTTTCTGCGTCAGGATCCCTTTAAAGCAAACACCAAGTGTGTTAGGTGACTCCTATCAGCGAGCTAAGTATTGTTTATTGTCCTTAGAGCGTCGACTCAAAGGGAATAAGTCTTTTAGTGAAAGATACCATGATTTCATGTCTGAGTATGAATCATTAGGTCATATGTCTGAGTGTGAACCGGTCACATCGGTCCCTCATTATTTTATCCCTCACCATGGTGTCCTACGTGAAAGTAGCTCGACTACTAAACTTAGGGTTGTGTTTAATGCGAGCAGTCCTACTACAACAGGGGTTTCGTTCAATCAGATACAAATGATTGGTCCCACGGTCCAAAATGACCTACTGTCAATACTCCTGAGGTTTAGGCAGCATAAATATGTAATAGTAGGTGACATTGAGAAATGCTACAGGTGCATTTCAGTCCATCCTGATGACAGACCACTCCAGCAGATCCTGTGGCGGGATCAGAGTACTGATGGCAGCGCCGACAATGCCATAAAATGTTATATGTTGAATCGAGTGAGCTATGGCACCGCCAGTGCGCCCTTCCTCGCCACAAGATGCATCAAGCAGGTTGGTTTAGAGTGCAAGGACCCTAAGATAGGAGAAATTATTATGTCAGACATGTATGTAGATGATTTTTTAAGTGGTGATGATGATTTAAATGAAGCTTTGCGCATTCGCAGGCAGGTCACGTCCGAGCTAGGCTCAGCCTGCATGCCTCTTAGAAAATGGAAGTCCAATGAACCCAAGCTGTTACCGGAGCCCGACCAGTCATCACCGGAGATGAACATAGGTGATGCTGGCTTAACAACAACTCTAGGCCTCGGGTGGAATTCAATCTCAGATGAATTCTACTTTCCCATCAGTCCCACCATTGCTAAGGGAAACACAAAGCGTGATATCCTCTCAGTGATCGCCCAGCAGGCCTACCATCAACTTATAGGCTAGCTATTCAATTCCGACTCTATTCAATTTAGGTACCTAAAAAATTTCATACCATCAACTCATTAAGCGACGATCGCATTTGAATCGTATTACGTCAGAAAGAATGAACAAAACGTTGTCTCTGATCCAACTTTCCGCCGCCGAGCGAGAAAAAGACAACGCTATATAAAAATCTCGTGGTCTCATTCAATGGCCGCTTCGTTTTGAAACGGCATCTTACATATAAATCGGAAATTACCGGATTTTTTTAGACCCCAATTTTATATTAAGTTTTGCGAATGAAATACATTAAATTATTTTATATTTCACAAAATTTTATTTATTTAATATTTTGAGTACAGTGTCTTCCCATTAATGCTTGAACTTCCAAGATTATTATACGAAATCGTAATTAAAATTTTTGAACGAACTAGCCGATGTCATCCTTATTACCTATTTTTTCTAATTCTTGTCATACTTTACAAGCGCGGTAGTTTTAAAAATGGAAATTAGTTTTGTGTTTGGCGTTTGGAACAAAACAAAGTTAGGAAATTTATAATGACGTAAGCTGTTAGTTTATGTTTTCTATATAATCAAGTGTTTTGGATATTATTTAACGATTCGTAATATCAAACCTCAATAATAATTCCATGTCCACTCAACAGTGTGGAATTCGTGTACCTTTCTTAAGTGTTTTTTCAAGTGGTGGCACGAAGGGTTACGTACCACCAGTTAGAAATATTGTTGGAAGCTCTAAACTCTCATCGAGAACATCTTCAAAACAAAAGCATCTTCGTTGATGCACTCCATCAGCTCAAATAATAGTAGTTCGTCGGACATACTATTCAATATTCAAACAACTCTTGCGCACGACGTTAAACTTAGTTGATTAGTATCTTAGATAATATTATGTCACAGAGTCACAGCTCTACTTATCGACTTTAGTCTCAATAATGAAAATAGCACACTTCGCTTACACAGATTTAAAACATACACGGAAATTTGTAAAAACGATTCAGTTTGGCGAAACAAAACTAACTTTTATTGAATCGCTAGAATTGACAGTTATGCTATTCAGTTTCAGTCGTAAGGAAGCATCATAGTACGAAAAGAATGAACGAAACTAAGCTTGCCATTCAGTTTAGGTTTTGTTTTGGCGGGAATTTTAAACTGATCGGCTTAACAAGGTCATGGTACGAAAATAGCGACGCAGTTCAGTTTAGGTCCTAAACTGAATTGCTTAACTAGTTGATGGTAAGCCTGCAGATCTTTGATCCTTTAGGCTTGTTATCACCTTGTGTCATTCTAATGAAGATACTATTACAGCAAGTGTGGCTTCAACGCCTGTCGTGGGACGAGGAGTTGCCGCTCGAGATGCGTCGGCCCTGGAGCGATGCTGTAGACAGCCTGCCGAGCCTGAGCAGCCTGCGCATACCACGCCGGGTCATCTGTGATTCAGGTTCTGACCTGGAACTACATATTTACACGGATGCTTCCGAGCGTGCGTATGGCGCATGCGTTTACGTACGTAGTGTCAGCTCTGCAGGTGAGGTCTCTGTTTGTTTACTGCTTGCTAAGAGCCGAGTCGCGCCGATCAAGCCTGTGACGATACCGCGACTCGAGATTTGCGGGGCTTTGGTCGGAGCACGCCTGTATAAAAAAGCTATCACCGCTTTGCGAGCGCAAATAAAGCACATAGTCTTCTGGACAGACTCTATGATTGTTTTGGGATGGCTTAAGATGCTGCCTTCAAAGCTACAACCGTTTGTGCGCAATCGCATCGCTGAAATTTTAAATGAAACTGGAAGCTGCGCTTGGCGACACGTCCCGACCGACGCTAATCCCGCCGATTTGATATCGCGCGGTGTCAGTCCTAGCATGATGCACTCGCTTAGTTTATGGTGGCATGGACCAGATTACTTGCAGCGCGATCCAGTGCACTGGCCCGCCACTCCGAGTGCCGTCGACAAGCTGCCTGAAACACGCAATGAGATGTCATTGTATTTAAGTGACTCGAGTCCTCACGATCAGCTCATCGACTTCAGTCGTTTTTCAAATCTGTCTAGGCTCAAGCGAACCGTATCCTATGTTTTGAGGTTTGTAAATATCTTAAAGAAGAGATCTAAACCGGAATCGACTCATTTAACCGCCGACGAACTAAACAGCGCTTTAGTATTAATTTTGAGACAGTCGCAAATGCAATCGTTTAGAGAATATGAGTCCTTAGTTAAGCAGACAAGTTTGCCCAGAAAAAGTGAACTGATCAAATTCAATGTTTATTTAGATCATGATAAGTTGATTCGTGTAGGGGGCAGGTTAAATAACTCTAATTTTGCTTTCGAGAAAAAGCACCCAATTATTATACAGTCCACACATCAGGTTACAAAGTTATTATTTGAGTTTGAACATAAAAGGTTAATGCATGCTGGCCCTCAGTTGTTATTGGCATCTATTAGAGAATTGTATTGGCCGATAGGGGGTCGCAATTTAGCGCAAAGGTGTTACCGCAAATGTGTACGTTGCAATCGTTTTAAGGGTAAAGTGTATAATCCACTCATGGGTGACTTACCACAGCAGCGAATCCAACCCGGTGGCTATCCATTTGAATGTGTAGGCGTGGACTATGCAGGTCCAGTCGCAGTAGCTAATCGTATTGGTCGTGGGTGTAAACTCACTAAAGCGTATATAGCGATTTTCGTCTGCTTTACAACCAAAGCGATACACCTAGAGTTAGTGGGTAATTTAACAAGTGATAATTATCAGTTAGCGTTACGTAGATTCATGTCGCGTAGGGGAAAGCCTTCCCACATATATTCCGACAACGGAACTTCATTTGTAGGCGCATACAGAGAAATCTCAACCTTTCTAAAAAACAATTGCAACTCTCTTGCTACAGATCTAGCTCAGGATGGTATTCAATTTCATTTTATACCGGCATATAGTCCTACTTTTGGAGGCTTATGGGAGGCTGGTGTTAAGTCCGTAAAATATCATTTAAGTAGAGTGCTGGGAAATTGTAATCTGACATTCGAGGAGTTAACGACAACGCTGACCCAGATCGAAGCGATCCTGAATTCCCGGCCGCTCTCCCCGCTGTCATCGGATCCGGACGACTACACACCTCTCACTGCAGGACACCTGCTCATCGGACGTCCTCTGACTGCACTGCCTACGCCGAACTATGCCGACCTTCCATCCACTAGACTTTAACGTTTTGAACGCATAGAACAGCTGCGCCAGCATTTTTGGCATAGATGGAGCAAGGAGTATATATCAGAGCTCCAGCAGCGCGTGAAATGGAGAACCCACTCTACGCACACTCTTAAGAAGGATGAGTTAGTTTTGATTAAGGAAGATGGATCACCACCCTTAAAGTGGAAGCTCGGTCGCATCGTAAATGTCATACCCGGCCCGAGTGATGGCACATGTCGCGTCGCAGATATCCGGACAGCCAATGGTGTCGTGCGGCGGAGCATCAGCAAGATCGTTCCACTGCTAGCTACATGATGGTTGAAAGGGAACCTTTCAACGCGCGGGAGCATGTTGAAGAATAGACATTTGAAATTGGCGCCACTGCGCCTCGGGCGATCTCATCAATTTTAATCTGTGCCATGTAGAATTAAGTTAGTCTATAATAGTTATATCTTTTTGTTCACTCGCTCTAATTCTGGATTATTTATTACACGGCTTCGATCAATTTTTGGATTTTGAATTGTTATCCCGAGAACACCAGCAAATTCCCAGGAGCAGGAGAAGCTCCCCCACAATGTATCTATATACAACAATAAACTTGTATATTATGCCCTTTTGTTTTCGAAGGGCGTACAAACTCCCTCGAACTTGAGTGCGATGAGTTTCTCATGTAATTTAGCAAACTTTTTTCCAGACAACTTAATCTCTACAAGTTATTGGACTGACATAGTAATTTGAACATTATGAAGGTACTCTGATTCGGGGTTATTTCTGAGAATTGACTTTCAAACGACCTTCCTTCCAAGATTGGTTGATTTTTCGAACAAACTTTACAATATAAGTAATACCTCTTTCAAAGCTGAAACAAAAATGTCTGGATTCTTCTGAAGGACTCCATTCTTAAGTTTCTTATCACAATTTATCATGACCATTCTTCTTATATCTAGTATATTTTTATAATGGTATTATTTTCAAATACTCAAGCGACGCTCGCTTTTCAATTATGTACAGTTCACTTTTGTTCACAATGATACATTCGACCTTCAGCGCCGCTTTGAAAATGTTACAATATTTACGAAGAACGTAAAAGGAAATGAATATATCATGACCTGTAAGTGTCTGTATTGAAAGGTAATCTACCACATGTCATAAATTATATGGCTACAACCTCACTATATTTTCTTTGGGCCTTGGGCAACGGTTTAACGACTTTCCTCTATAAAACTCACAACTGAAATGGGAAATGGGACCATTGACCTCAAGGTCAAGATCAGTGTGAAGATAATAATTATCTGGTCCATTTGTGATAGTACTCAGTCAAAAATGTCGATAAATTATAATAATGTACAATCATGTACACAATCCTTACCTCCAACGCCAGCACCAAAAGCGACGCCAACAGCACAAAGTGAGTTATTAGCGGTGGCGGCCACCTCGCCCGCGCATCTTGTCCCATGACGGTTTGAGTCAATCATGTCATACCGAGGCTGTGGGTCAGTGTCGTGAGAGTTCACGTCATATGACGCCATAGGATCCTGTAGAAAAAAAACTTTGCAAATCAGTACGGAAGTGAACATGACGGAAAATTAAACGACATTTTCCCATAAACCTTCCATCAAACTCACACAAATCTCCCCCATTACCGAGAGCATTAAGTATCGATCCGGCAGGTGTAGGAAGGGAATAAAAAGAATCCGAAAAACATCGATGAAATCAGAACAGCGCGTAATCCTCGGCAGCCGCGAGAATAGGGCTCAGCGCTTCAAGAGTGACATCTGTGCGCCGAACAAAAGCGGAGTTTGAAATTACACGATTCATCTCGCCTGCGCGGCTTTAATTTCACTGTTGGTGTTAGGAAAAATGGGTAATTGGGTCGTTGCTGTGCGACGATTTATGTCGTCAACTGTACTTACGAGTACTCCGCGAATTCGTGTCTTACCGCATCTTGAAATAGATTGTACGAATCAAATAACTCTCTACGTTTTATGGCCATAATCTTCTTACAAGATGGTTCTGAAAATTTAGCTTTATTATGTTGTTTCAGCAAAGGGTGCTCTTATTTAATCAGTTTACTGTCGAATAACAGACAACATTCAGGTCACAGCTTATTATAGACCTTTGTTTACCAGTAACCAAAATATATGGTACAAGGCGATGTTAATCGGTTATTTAGGTCAAATCAGTTCGACAAAATCAAAGCAAATTTAAATTAACCCTCAGGCAAGGAAACAATGAACTCTTAGGTAATATTATAATTCCTATAAGGTATTAAACGGTTATCTTATAAATTATTCAATATTACTCCGATTCTGTCTCCGGTGCTAAGGATTGGGCTCACGTATCGTGTCATATTATACATAAATGAGGGATAAATTCACCGATACCCTATCAAGAGGCTCGAGACACTAATCTTATGGAGATGAAGAGATAATGGGAAGTGTCTTCAGGGAGGTAAACGAGTTTGAGCAGGATTTACTTAAGACGGGTATTAAGGTTTCAATTTCTTAAAAGGGTTGTTAAGTATCATGATGCAGGTGAATAAAGCTGTCAGTACCTAATATTTAGATCTACTTCAACATACATATTATACAGTCAGGGCTTGTTCCCGTTGGGATAGGCACGAGACTATTTCTCTCCACTTGCTACGATCTTGACATACTACTCTGGCTTCTTTCACTTCCACCACATTCTTCATATGTCCTCGTCAGTTGTAGGAACTTTTGACCTAGCCTTTCCTTAGGACAACATTAATTTTCGACGGATACCAACTCATTCACACTCTCCTTATAATTCTCTATTACCTAAATACTTGGACAACCGGCTGAAAGAAAACACTTACATAATTGGCTATAAGGTCAGGGTGATCAGTCTCCAGTCCATCATCGAGGATGGTGACGACAACACCTCTTCCTGTGATGCCTTCCCGCCACGCCGGAATCACATTCATATCTAATCCGCCTCCTCGATTCTGTGTTCGGAGAATAATAAAGTAATATGTAATGAAAATCAACCAGCTTCCATCGTTGTTCTTTTTTTAACCTCCGACTGAAGGACGGAAGGAAGGCGTTATAATTTTTTCGCGTTTGTGTATCATAATAATATCAGTGTGGGATGTGAGCAACTTCCAGTGGTCTGAATGATTCAGAATTTGGTATCCTGTCAATTTTTCAATATTGCAACGATGTGTTAATCTGTAAGAAATCGCTTTAAGTGATAAGACCGCCACTTGTAGTAGCCTAATACTAACTGTACCTATCACTTGTATTTTCATAATATTATGTTCGCTGTACAATAAAGTGCTTATCTATTTAGCTGCAGCATCCGGTTCAGATGGGCTAGAAATCAATAAATTATATCATTTCGGGCTTATTTGAATCGTTTGAATATTTAACAGATAATTGATGGCTATCAGAGTCTGATGACTGAACAGGAAGAAAAGGAGGAGCGGTTGTAAATTTCTTAATCTACAATTGTTACTTTTTCTTACAGCTTTTGCTTGCCAGCCTCCTCTCTAAATTTCGATGTAAAGGTATACATTAAATATCATGGTCAAATAAAATTATAGCAGCTAATTCACACTTCTCACAAAACAGACTTTGGATCTATTATCACCAGATCATAGAATTGTGTTTAGTTTTATACTAGAACCAGACTAGAACAATAATATTTTCGTAATAGCACGATGCTAGTCACAACAGCCAATGCTACTTATTATCAGATTATGACTTGATTTCTTTTGACATCAATCGAAATATAATAAAATTTTCGCAAAAATGAAAAGAAAGAATAATCATAACGCACAAGCACGCCTTTTTCCCGAAGGGGTAGGCAGAGGTACACCCAGGACAGTCCCATAGTAGGTACACCCACCGCCAGTATGATATTGGTCCTATGTAATAGGGGGCGAGCCTATTACCATCTTTTAACGGACACAGTTTCCAGACTCCAGGCAGTTATTGACATAATTCCTTATGGAAAAATCCAATATTTAAAGTCAAGTGTTACTGCACTTTGTTTATTAGCACCTTGTTTAGCTGATCAATGAAAAATATTAATTTGACACGGCTTTTAAATATCAATTATCAAGGCTAACAACAGGTACACAAATGAAGAGTTCAGAGTTCAGGAGGGAAATAATGATATTGCATTTCATTTCGAATGTTTTCAGGAATATTATCGTATTCCCCCGTCACTCCGTTAAAATCATTAATTTGATGTATGTATTTAATTTACGCATGATAGGTTGTATTGGTAGAACGCATTTTAATCTGCCAAGTGATACTAAAGAATTTTAAAATACGAGAGGTGTGCATTGGCAAAACGAATTGAAATATCAGCCGCACGGTCATTGGTGGTTGGTGGTATTTTGTATTGACTATCCACTATAAAATTTGCCAGCAAATTGCTTTTTTTGTATAAATTGCGCATTCAATTTGTAAGGACAATATCAACTATTGTCACTAGCACCAAAGGTATTTATTACAAAAGAAGTCTTTTTACAATGATTTAAAAGTAATTTTGAATAAATTATGAGAACATAAATTTGTTCTTAACTTATTAACCATACATTGCTCTCGACGACTTCAAACAAATTTATTAAAGACCATCAAATCCAAAGTTCACCAAACATTCTCGGTCCCATTACAGACTCAGCAAAGTTTTCAGAAAAATTAACGTTCAGGGAAACTTTGCGATATCTTAATAAAACTCCAATTTTTGGCTTCAACCTCGTCAATATTTTAAGGAGACGCGGTAAACTCCTCAGAAAGAAAATTAAACTTCTCTTTTGGTTCACAGAAATCGTTAAAGGAAAACAAAACGAAGCAAAATGAGTGCTAATACTTGGTAACTTTATAGCTTCTCAGCAATTTGCGCTTTCAATATTTATGTTTTAATTGAAAATGAATAATGAAGTCGGTGTGAAAATTGCAGAGTTGGTTTTGAGAGCGCAGAATATTAAAACAAATCTATGGATCATAATCATTAGCCGGAAGACGTCCACTGCTGAATATAGGCCACCCCCATGGAACCATTTTATGAAAAATATGAATATGAACGCCATAAACTAACATATGGGGGAATTTTGCCATAATCACCACACTTGGCAGACGGCTTGGTAATCGCAGAAGTTGAAATACTAGGAAACGGAGAATGCTGCGGCCCACTCTTCGAATAATTCCGAAGGCTCTCACGGCTCAAACGGGATGAGAAAGGGGTGGCCCTATTATATAGTACCTTTTATATTATAATAGCGTATCTATCTATCTATCTATGGATACGACTTTACTATTTCTTTGATTCCTGAAAAAAAAAACGCCTACCAAAGAAATACTATATATAGAATACCAATAAATACTTACCAAATACCACATATGAGGCCATTTAGGGTCGTTTAGTTGGAACTTAGAGTCGGCTGCCCGCGGCCGGCCCTTTACGCGCGTCGACTGTAAGTCTCTTCTGGAGCCAGCATCTCTTTTAGAAGCTGACGACGGCGACGGCGCATCTCGTGGTCTAGTTTCAGCTGTTGAATAATATACAGTATTTCAAGAATCAAAATAAAAAAACATCTGAGTATATCTGAGTAAGCATGTCCCTTGTATAGAAATTAGAAATACAAGGGACACAATTAGCTCCACAGGCATAGCATAACATGATTTGTTCCAGTCCAGTACTAAAACTACTACTAACTACTAAGTAACGGTTACTTATTAACGATTTTTAGCGCTCTTTTGTTAGACTGCCTCGGTGGCGTAGAGGGCGCATGCTCGACTGCCAATCAAGAGGTCCCGGGGTCAATCCCCAGGTCAGGCAGTGTTAAAATATTGGATTTTTCCATTAGGGATTATCTCAATAACTGCCTTGAGTCTGGAACTGCGCCCGGTAGATGGCAATAGGCTCGCCCCCTATTACATGGGACCATTAAAATACTGGCGAAATGTGGGTGTATCTACTATGGGACTGAGTCCTGGGTACACCTCTGCCTACCCCTTCGGGAAAAAGGCGTGAATGTATGTTATGTTTATGTTATGTTGTTTATATTCCTAACGAGTACCGATTTTTACTCGTAAAACGAATATCAAGTAAATTTTAGGTACTATCTGTAAAAAAGCTTTCATTTGTCAATAGTGATAAAATTAGGTACAAAACATTGTTTTGGTACACCGCAGGCCTGGCATGACACGAGTGTATATTTAGAGATAAATTGTCTTCTCGTTTTTCTCTAGTTGTAACTCTGTGGGATTTTTACACCTGCGTATTCAAGAACAATACTATGAGGTTTCATAGTGTGCCCGAACACAAAGGACCGGTAAATCCAATTCGAAACAATTGTTTCGAATCAATGCCTGTCACATTATATCTCTTCTTCTTACTGAATCTTCTCCTTTCTAACTTCTTCTTTTAGGTTACTACAGACTATATTCATCATATTCTATTCTAATGCTACGAAGTATTAAAGTAAACTTACCTGTCGACGAAACTTCTGGTATCGTCTGAAAATCCCGCTTCTTCCTCGACAAAGCTTTCTGCTGCTTCGCCCATCTGACCCTGTGGTCCCCTTCCAGTCTTCCGTGGTGGTCGTGAGCTGGCGACACAGACCGCTTCGACACCTTTGAGTGGTGGAAGTGATAGTGGTTGTCGAATATCTGTGGACAATATATAATATGACACGTTAGAAGTTAATTTTAGTAGGTGAGTTAAGCTCAATAATCTATGTTGTGTATAAGTAATATAAGTTTTTTTTTATGATAGACGAACAAATCAGGTGCCTGATGGTAAGCATCATTTATTTATGTATTTATTTGTTATTAACTAGAACGGCATCATAGCCAATTACACTAATTAATCAATTAAATATAATACAATACAATGTCTTACAATTACTACTATACTTAGCTTAACATTAATAATTAAATATGATAATTTTAAACTAATAATATTATATACATGTCAATAAGGAAAACATTAAAATAATAAAACAGTAGTCAAAATAGATCAGCTTAGAAAATAGTCCGCGTCCAATAAAAGTATTAAATTTATAAATAATAATAATCATAAAACCCCTTTCACCCTATCGTCTCACAGTACTTCAGACATTCCGACATTATCACGATTGCCCATATCAGACACAGTGCCACCCAGTGTTTTAAAATTCAAAATTCTGCGCGGCACCTGCGCCTGTCACCCTGAGTTATTAGTTGTTGAAACTCGTCATGCCCAGTAATTTCGCTGGTAACATTGCCCTTCAGACCGGAACACAGTAATGTTTGCACATTACTGTTTGGCGGATGAATAACTGGCAAAGGTGTGGTACTTCCCCAGGCGGCCTTCTACAAAAGAGGCCTACCACTACAAAAAAGTATATATAAGTATAAAGTAATAATAAGTAAAACCACTATTATGGATGATGGCCACATTCCCAAATACATTAAAATATTAGTAGACTGTCTAGAATTAAATTAATTTTTAGTTAAGGGTAAAGTACTGCATCTTCAGTTACAAGTATAAACTAAAATATCAAAAATATACATTTATCGCAATAGTAATTGTAAAAAAAAAGCATTTAACATTACCTACATACCTATAATTTGATGTAATAGACCGAAAAATTGTTTTGGCAATAATCGTTATCAAAACGATGCCAAGAATTTAGCTAAAATTCTGCAATATAATGTTATAATTGTCTGTTGATTTCCTCACTAGGCAAGCCTGTATCGAGGAATTCTAATGCGAATTCAATTTCATCATAGATAGATAGATAATACTTTATTGTACACCACACACAATAAAATAACATCAGAAACTATGGTTAAATGAACAAATGGCAGTTTTATCGCTAATAAGCGATTTCTTCTAGACAACCTATACAACTGTGTTGGTATTTCAAGACATTTTACTAATAGAGTAATTATGACAAATTGATATATTTTGTTTAATATCGCTTACTTGACTATAAAGAATATATATGAGAGTATACTCTGGCTTTCCCTGTGGAAAGTCAGAAAATATTAGACAAAGTTAAAGATAACTTGTTTACATAATGATGAACGCGAGAAAGTATCTGTAAACTTGAATCATAGGCCGTTAAGAATGTCTTATCAGTTTGCTCTTAGTTCAACTAAACCTATTAACGACACTAAAGACCTTCATATCACCAGTTTGCCCTTAGGTCAACTAAACCTATTACCATATTTTTTATAAGTGAAAATTTCCGTTGCCAATTTTCATAAAGAATTGAGACTATAAATTGGTTCCTATTGAACGTTAAATGAGTATCTACTCCATAAGCTTCTCAGCTATGACAGGATCGTAGCGAAGCGCCTCGAGCAGTCCGTTTATGAACTCGAGTGGAAAACGGGCCAAAAAGCAACCACCTAGACATATGCAGTGGAGTGTGTAAGTTTTGGTCCAACATGTTGACTTTGCAACGAATGGAAAGGGACCGTGTGCCACATACATTATATAATGTTAACTGGTTTTTACAGCACAGTACATTATATTTTACATGTGAACCAGGTTCAGGGTTTCAGGTTCGCCTGAATTGTTACCCTATCGTATATGGCTAATTTAATATTTACTTGAGCAAGTATACATAATAAGAGGTACAATCAATACAAATATAAAAATAAATATCAGTAGAATATATTATATAATAGAATAGATCACTCTTTATTTCGACCATTTTTACATAATATTACACAGTAAGACGTAATAACTTTAAATTAAAGCTAGAAGTAAAAAGCGATTGGTCAACCATGGACGGCCTTATCGCTTTAAGCGATCTCTTCCAGGCAACCAGTCTTTGGACGGAAAGGTGTATCATCATCATCATCATCTCAGCCACAGGACGTCCACTGCTGAATATAGGCCTCCCCCATAGATTTCCACTCAGTCTGGTCGTAAGCGGCCCGCCTCCATCGTGTTCCTGCCGCCTTTATCAGATCGTCTGTCCACCTTGTGGGTGGACGTCCTACGCTGCGCTTGCCGGTTCGTGGTCTCGTGGTGGAAAGGTGTATAGAGGTACGAAATTAGGCAATAATATACTTAATATACTTAGAACACTCCGGAAGTCGTTTGATAAAAAGTTTGCTAAGTTGTCGCAACCTAATCGCCTTTTTCAAACATAAAACAGCGGTAGAATGCACTTTAAAATATTCGTACATGCCGTTTGTCAGCGTTCCATAGGCTAAGCGGGCGTAGGTCACGATCTGCCTCAAGGCTTAGTGCTTAGCTCGAGAGCGCGATGCTACGGCGCGGACGCCTCGCTTTTATACCCTTGCCGTCGCTCGCCTTTAAACTGCGAAACTTACCCTCATATCGTTTTAAAAGAAACACTCTTATATAGACACATTCAGAGGCGTTATAGAACATACATAATAGAGCCTTATCTTGTTCTATTATAAGATTCTCACTTCTTTTTTCACTTTTGCACATTTACCACATACTTATAATGTGGCATTATATACTGTAAAAATTCTTGAGAATTACTTAATTACACGACACTTGAGACCTTTAAACGTAGCAAAGGTAAGTTGAAGCGTCTCCGTTTCGTCTATCTATCCATCCGGCTATTCTCCTCTACAGGTCGCATATTCAAGATTCTTAAGAAAATTTTTGAGCAGATTGGATTTTTAAAAGTATAGATTTTTATAGTCACAAAAATTTCTTGAAATTTTTAAAAATGCCGGAGGCGGATCAATATTTAAGCCTTAGATATTATTTTTTTTAAGTACAAGTCGTAAATGTTAAAGAAACATTCATGTACCTAATCAAAGTAATGATCTATCGATTCTTAAAATATAAACAAATCTGAAGACAAAATCTGTTTCCGACAAGGAAAAAATATCCCGAACCTCTGGAAATCGATTACGTGGTTACGTTTTTCCATCTGAATGCTTGGGTAGGATTCATGAATACGATTATTCTGTTGGCTACTTTTGTACGGCGCTCTCGAAGCATGGGACAGCGAATCGGTTCAATAAATGCTCACTCAGTTTATGGATGAAAAATGAATAGCTATAGCATAATTTTTACATGGAAGAGCTAGATAGACTGCCAAGATTACCTCGGTGGCGTAGTGATTCGCAAGCGCTCAAGCAAATCATATGAGGTCTCGGGTTCGATTCGAGAAAAAGTGTATTTAGATAATTTTTCTATAGTGTGGCTATTCCCAATTTATTTTGTAGTGGTAGGCCTCTTTGCTCTTTTGCCTGGGGAAGTACCACACCTTTGCCAGTTATTCATCCGCCAAGCAGTAATTTGCAAACATTACTGTGTTCCGGTCTGAAGGGCAATGTTACCAGCGAAATTACTGGGCATGACGAGGATAGTCACAATAATCGAAAAAAAACGTCATATGCATGCGCTGTGAAAAGTATTGGTGGTAGAATAAAGTAATGTACTAGAGGTTTGTAGTACTTACCAAATTAGTGAACGGACAAATTAGTGAACGGACATTATATCTATCTATTTTGGTCACGGTCCCAAACTAGGCCAGAAGCTTGTACTATGGTAACCAGATGACTGATATACACACTTATATAAGCTTATAACACCCAGACACAGATCAAACAAACATGTTCATGCACGCAAATGTCTGACCTGGCCGGGGATCGAACCCGGGGCTTGCAGAGCCTGGAGCCTGGAGTGCTAGGTAGAGTAATTATCTACAAAATAGTCTACGGACATCCATCTATTTTGGTTTAGTCAGAATAATCGAAGCAGTCATTCACTTTCATGCGCTGTGAAAACTATCGGTGGTAGAATAAAATAATGTACTAGGGGTTTGTAGTTCTTACCAATATGTACAAATTAGTGAACGGACATTATATCTATCTATTTTGGTCACGGTCCCAAACTAGGCTAGAAGCTTGTACTGTGGTAACCAGATGACTGATATACACACTTATATAAGCTTATAACACCCAGACACAGATCAAACAAACATGTTCATGCACGCAAATGTGTGACCTGGCCGGGGATCGAACCCGGGGCTTGCAGAGCCTGGAGCCTGGAGTGCTCGGTAGAGTAGATAAGAAGCAATAGGGTCGCCCGCTATTACATGGAACTTCTAAGTGTAGTTTACTATGGGAATAAGTCTAGTACAACCTCTACCTACTCATTCGGGAAAAAGGAGTGATGTTATGTTAAGTTAAGAGTAAGAGACTGCTGCCTTAACTCAGTACTTGGTGAATGAAATGATGTAATCTCTCATTGTTGTTATGTACCTAGATAAAGTTAAATAATTTATCTATATAAAAAATACTGTATAAAACATACTGCATACACTGTGTACTGTATACTGTACACTGTATAAAATAATGGGCATTAAATTCTGTAATGTTGTATTACATTATAAGAGAAGGTATATATTATACAGAAACAGATGAATAAAAGTTCCTATAGTTATTAAATTTTTGTCAATTCCTGAGATATCTATCAGTTGAGATAAAAAGACGAGAAGTGTGTAATTTAGTTCAACCATCTATAAATGCATACAATATTGTAAAGATAATCTTTCCATCATCCAATAATCCGAGATAATTGAGGAAAAATACGCAAAAATCATTCGATGTTATCTGTAATTTCATCCAAGATGTCTTTGTAGGTCGAGGCTGTATATATAATCGAGTCAACACGTAAAGGTATCCGGTATCCGAAACCCTTTAAAAAGAAATAAAAACATAGGCAGTTGCACCGGATTTTTCATTTCAAAAAGTAAGGAATAGGCGTTACGGGTTACGTGCATTCAGTGTGTGTTTTGCAATCAGTTGGCTCTGCTCTCAGCGTTTCCATGTTGTACTTTTTTTCAATTGCAATTGGCAGTGGGCGTCCGCAGTCTGCCACTCATGTCATGTTTCTGTTACTGCAGTGTATGCGCGATATAAATTGATTTTATGGCTGACCTCGCTTCTAGAATTTGCTCTACATTTCATTGAATATTACGTAGATGATTCATAACACGAAGTATCTAGTGGTTATAGACTCCCAAAAGGTCCTTATGTTTTTCCAGAATCTAAGCTGCCCTAGGTACATAGCAAAGTTCAATTAATTCATTCAGTTCATTCAATTAATTCAGTAGCTTATGTGATGATGTGATGTGCGTGATGAGGAAACACATACATAGACGTATTATGTCGAAACAACGGGCTTTTAAATAATTTAAATACCCTGTCTTTTAATAGGCGTACACGGAAACCAATTTTTTAAATTTCAACGTGCAGAAGACACTTTGAGCACAAGCTAATCTAAAGGAAATGGATACCATCTATCGACGTTCATCTCTGAAATCATCTACAGAAGATGAGCTCAATGACAGCCCCCGCTAGGTGCAAGTACTATTGTGAATTGATGGAAACTTTTTTTTATATGGCTAAACGTGGGATATATTAATATATGTTAAAATAAGGTGTTGTTATACTCAAGGAAGCACATTTACTTAGCAAATTGAGCACCATACATAAGACATTTTAACTTTTCATACCAAATCTATTAGCTATTTCGGTACATTTGTTTCGATTCGATTTGTAATTAATTTTGCGAAACTCACAATTCTTTCTTTAAACATTTTTGTGCCACTCCGCCATTCTACCTAAAAATATAAAGCAAGAGCTATGCCCTACAAAAACTCTGAAATAGTAAAGGTATATGTACTACATGCACGTTATAAATTCCATACAAAACTCAGTCCATCAACTTTCACCGCATCCGGTTGCTAGCAACCTTTGGCCAGGCTCCCCTGGACCTCCCTGAGATACCAAAAATTTTAAATCAGTATGGTCACTCCCACAAATACCAGTAATGGACTTCCTCGGTGGCGTAGTAAGTGCTACTGCAAATAGGAGGTCCCAAGTTCAATCCCCAGGTCAGGCACTTAAAAAACATAACTGGCAAAACGTGGGTGTTCCCACTATGGAACTAAGTCCTGGTCAACCCCCTTTTGGGAAAACGTGTGATGTTATGTTATGAATTTAGCGATAGGTGTCATATATTTTTCATACTTTTATAAGGTAGAGATATAGTTACCCAGCTTTATTCTGGACCAAGGCTATTTTAAATTGAAAATAATGGACATACCGACGCGAGGGATCATAAATATCTAGAAAGTCCCATACGGAAGTTATAGCACGGTCCTCTCCACGCCATAACAGTAAATATTCTCCCTCCAGTGCACGAAACTTTTGAATAGACCCGTGTAAAATAGGAGGCAAGGTAAACGCGTAACTACAAAAGCGTGTCGCTCGAAACTTTTTCATTTTGAGAATATTCAATAAGTTACAGCCGGAACGGACCTATTTTATTACTTTTAGAACGAACTTTAATCGACGTCGGTGCTTTTAAGTGACCTGCTTGACTGGTGAGGTGTAGCAGGTGTTGCCTCAACAAAAATAATTTTCTAAAACGAAATTGAAAGTGTGAAAATTGATTTATATAAGTCGAGCTTTGCACCTGAGCTTTCAAATATTTAGAGCTACATAGACATTTTCTTTTTCAAATAATCCACTACAGCCTTCTACTCGAATGGAGTTACTAATCCGAATTCATTTTACAGCTAAAGAAAATAAAATGAAACTAAATAATCACCTTGAAGGCAGAGTCCTCTAATTTCGGGTGGGCTCAGATGAAATTTTATTTTTTCGCAAAATTAAGATTACTTCGCCCGCCTCTCACAGTAGCACCTCCATTTTGGACTTTATATTTTTTACTTCTTTATTCAAGACCCATTAGAGCATCAACACTTAGTTAATTAAAAAAATATTAGTATAATACTAGGCCGTGTATTTTTAAAATCTAATATATATTTAGATAAATTTGGACACACTTTTTCATTTTGCAGAATTTATTTATAAATGTAAATTTTAATTTACTGGTCATAAAATAATGTACGCATATAATTTGAAACGTGGTACAGTTTATTTTAGGCCGGCCATACACGCACAGCTTGAAGCAGCCAGTACCGACTGCTATAAGCTGCGACGCAAATTACAGTCTTCTACGTACGTACATACGGGCGGTCGGCAGCGCGATTGAATTTGACTGCACGAGCAGTGATGTTGTTGATCATGTATGTTGATCACTGGTTGGCTGCTTGAACAGTCAGTGCATGGCCAGCTTTACTATGATATAATAGATAGTTTAATTATGTAGATAGCAAAAGCCTCGCCCTATATACATGGGACCTAAAACATAAATGGATAGTTTATAATTCGCTTAGTTAGTTTATGTAAGTTTATAATGTCATCAGATTGTTTATAAACTAACGGTTCTTACAATATCATGGCGACATATATAAAAACATTGATACACCAAAACTATTCGCAATAATCAAGTTTATTATAAAAAGTCAGAATGGAAACGAACGAACTAACAATTCTTATGATTCTCACACTTCATTTCCTCCTTTGTGAAGTAGCAATAATTGTTTCACAAAAGGGTCGTGAAAGTTAAAGGTTTAATAAAGCAGTATGTTAAGAAATAAATGTGGTTTCGAATATAAGCTCGCAGTGGTAGAAACGGCACAGTAAGCTTACATTTTCCACGCGGCTATGTCTCAACACGAGAAGCCTACGTATCACGTTTTAACGAGGTGTCTTAGCTCCAGCAATGGAATGTACCAAAATATTCACTGAATTTGTTCGTGAAACCGTATTATTTCCACAAACATTGGCTCATTGCCGTTTAAATTAGCCAAAGTAGGGATTTGGGGAAGACGAATAACAACAAACGGGAGGCATGTCATGTACTCGTAATTATGTTCACGCCGAAATTATCTGGAAAACAAGATTCTGTTAGCAAAATAATGTGACTAATAGAGACTAAAATGTCGCCTTGACATTAATTTTTCTAATAATATTGTGGCAAGGAATGGTATTTGCTTTGGAATTTCCTTTATATAATGATACTATAATAGCTACAAAATGGAGCTAAGGCTTTCATTTTCGGAAAAACAAACCGAAACTTGTGCGAGTGTTGTATGAAAAACTCAAATCTTTTACAGATTCCCCTTTTATGATAGTTATCAAACTGACTGAACTTCATATCATAAAACTAGTTTAAATACTGGACGTTAGTAGATAGAGATTTTAAACAAGTTATTTTCTTCAAACTCAAAACCAGACACTTGTAGAGAAAAGTTTGTTGGATACTGTAATTAGGTTGTTTATCGAGTAATTACTGTTATAATGCTAAGTCTAATTTTTCTAGTATCATTCAAAATGGTAATTACAGCGAATTTGTTTGAGCGATTTAATACAAATAATTAACTTTATATTCATTAAGCAAATAAATTTATAGTTAGAAATTAATTTAAAAAAATAGAGGCGTTTGCATCAGTGATGAGACAAGACAGGAAATATAGTAATAATAAATAAATATTTTTTGCGAGTTAATTTTGTTTAACTTGCATGATAAAAATATTTTTACCTACTTAAACGATAACTACCTTGGTAATAACATGTCTCCTTAAACGTATTACAAGTCGCTTAAACACCAAGACACCTAAGGGAGCACTTTACATCTGCAGCAACACTCCTCAACACATCGTCGTCTGATCCCCCACTCTGGAGGATAAACAAACTGTGTCATGTATTGTAAAATACAACGGCACTATAAAATATTAAGTATTGGAAACAGAATCGGAAAGCAATATTTGAAAATTCACGGTAGTTTTCAGTTTCTGTACTCACCTACCTAAAATATAATACAGAGATGGTTCTATTTCAAAAGCGTTATTGAAAACTCACGGTATATTTCTCAGTTTCTATAAAATTTGCTGGTTCCATTTAAGCAATATTTTCCAATATAAAGTGTCGCAACCAATACCGACAAGTTTTCCGCAGAAAGTATACTAGGAACGGGCTACATAAAGTATTCAAAGTGTTTTATATAATTACCCTTTGGTGGTAACTTATATTAGGAGATCTAAGTGAACACGTACACACTATAAAACAAGGAAGTTCACGTGAACTTGCTTGTTTTATCTCTGATAATATTAAGTATATTATTAGCATGCTGCAAATAATGTTTATTAATAGTCAATAGTGAATACAAGATGTTTAATGGGTAATAGGTATAGCAATTAATACGATCGCTCAAATATTTTTTTACTCCTGTCTCTGCACATTGCGTTATTTACTATCGGCAACCCACGTTTTAAGAATGCGCACTTACGGCGCCGTTGTATTCTAGATTTGACAAATCAGATTTGCGTTTGAGCGTATGTACGGACAGCATCAGCGCGTCGTCTGCGATCATAATAAGCGCAATGTCCAGAGCTCTTAGACATCAATGTGCAGGGTTTATAATTCATCCATCCATTATTCCATGTTTATTGCGGATCAAAATTGTATATTTTATTATTATATAATAGCAAAATATTGATGTTACAATAATATCATTTGTTTAGTTAGATATGAAACCAATACTCAGAACTTAATTTATAATATAAAATAATATTTAAGTTTGATGTACAAAGTACTAACTAAATAAGAAAAAAAAATGAATATCACCAACGTTTGCACAAAGAGATCTAACTAAGTATTTATTATGCTCTTTTTCCATTCAATAAACTGCAACGATTTAGTTGCAAACAAAAGCACCTAAACGCGCTCCGATTCGCAAACGAGCACAAGAAAACCAACAAATAAACACAAACCGTTCAATAACATAAGAAGTCCATTACTAAGTTCATTCACAACTGTATCGGCGATCGCAGAGGACAGACGCTCGCGATGCAAGAATTGATTTCAACGACAACAAGAATTCATTGGAAATGGGATCCGAGCAAACGCAATGTAGTGAAAACGTGCGCTATTGTGAAAGGCGAGGCTTTTAACGGTTGCAGGCCCTCTCTCGCCACCCGCGCTGCGCCCCCACTCCACAGATGCTTAGGGCTTAAGGTAAAGTGGAAGAGCGATGGAGGATGATGGCTAAATAACCGCAGATCCATTAACCGTGCAGTTTTATAGGCGACGCATCCAGTAGTAATGCATCGCAAAGATTTTATGGGTTTTTGTTTTTAGGGGATTATTGGAGTGTGCTGGACTTAGCTGCATTGAATGCATAGTGATTGATGAATGCATGATCGTTAATTAATAGTGATAGACTTATATTACGTACGGGTACACAATGATTATTAATTTTGTTGACCCATGATCGGACATCGCACACACATCATAAAATCATGGCTATAGTCTAAAAAAACGAAACATACAAATGGTTTATTTAAAGTTTCACGTCAAACTTTTGCATGTTCAGATGACGAAATAGCAAGTGATGTTTTTTCGAGTTTATCCAATTCATCAAATTTGTGTCCCTCCTTGTCGAAGTGGTGATTTACCCAATAGTATTATCGCTATTTTCTTTGCCTTGATCCGGGCTATAGTTCCTACCGCTGCAGACGGCGTGGCACCGCGCCTTGCGTACGAACATTTGTATCGCTTTCATCGCCTCGTTTCTTACGAGTCTCTAATTAGGGCAGTTTGCATAACAGGATCAGCAATCACTTCTTTTTGTAAACGTGATTAAATTTTACTTTGTACATCCGTTTAATCTCTGATCAGATTATAATATTATTGCGATGAAAATTTTAATGTTATAATTAGATGTCTTGTATAGGAGTTGGCCTGATATTGGAACAACAAATTAAAACCAATAACACGACGACAGAACGTAACAAACAAACGACGTGCCTAACTTCATTGAGCTTGGTCTCATTTCAATAATTATATTATACCTATACTCTGATTTCAGATTGGATAGTACTGAAGCATGTCATAAATGTTTATTACAACATGTATTAAAAAAAAAAACAGAAATATCTTTATAATAATTAAGACGCGGCGCAGATGCTGCGCGTGTGCATAAGGGAAGATAATGCTGTTTGGGTACGCATTAGTTACATACGTGCGTACGCATTAATTAGATCTGTGTTTAAAAACGTTTTTTATGTTACAGGTTCTGTAGCTAATTCTAATTAGCGCTTATAAATGTTTATATATCAAAACTAAAAAGTGTGAAATAAAATATATTTTTAAAATGTCATAAAACCTCACTGTATTATAGAAATATTATGGCAGACGGGGATGAACTAGTCCAAGCACAAAAATAATGACCCCGGCTGCCATACATACAGAAAGCTTGTTTCCAGTCAATATTTTAATAATGCAGTCGGATTTTATGACTTTTTTAATCAGTTTATTTTTGAAAATCTACAGCGAAGCGCCGTAATTGCGCGCTCGTAAAACGCGCGTCGTTGGGTATGACAAAAAACACAATGTGCAAGCTGCTCTAAAGACTGATGGAAGCCTACATGACTTTGTTCAATTTATTCTGTTACACGTTCATAAAAAATATTCGCCCACTAATACAAACTTCCTTCGTTTCGTAACGCAGCCATCAAATATACATTTCGGAGAGTCTCAAGTAAATATAACGTTGTCAGTTAAGCCCTGACATAAGATAAGAGTGATTTCACGTGAGATATTTTAAGGTAACAAAGGAAAACGTTTTAATCCACGTAACGTAAATGAATTTCCGTCGCAGGATGATAAAACAACAGATTAAGACAAGCTAAATATAACTGCGCTCAGAGACATTTTTCTAAATATGGGATGTGTGGTTTATCACATAACAGTATTTCTGAATATCTTCGTATTACTACAGTAAATTTTTAAAGATGCCTACTTAATAAAGAAAAATTAATTTTGAATATTTCATCAAATTGTATACATACATACATACACATCTGAATAATATATATATATATATAAATTGTGAAAAGATAACAAAATAGATTTAAACTCGAATTCATTGATTCAAATATCTACTACACGCTTTATAACATCCTACATTCCTATACATTTATCTCTAAGAATACCCCATTAAAAACAAGGAGGCTTATTTTTTTTTTTATAGATTAACAATAATGGTTTAGTAACTTTGTTTAGACCAGTTGGTGGCTACGCATAAGTTTTAGAAACAATTGTCTTTAATTATTGTTACTATTACTCCATGTCTACAGGGCCGGTTTTTTGATCGTTGGTTACAGTTAAGTTAACTATTCGTTAAACTAACTATAGTTAAATTCTTAACCAATGGTTAAATTGTAAAAAATAGTACACTAGGTATGAAAAAAAAAACGAATTTTACCGAATTTTAACTATTTGTCAAAAAAATTAACCGTTGGTCCACTTAACCAGTGATCAAAAAACCCAGCCTAAGCTAACCCTCGACCGGAAAATAAAAGGGGTATTATAATAAGTCTGTGTAGCTGTATGTCTTTCTGTGGCACCGCAGTTTCTAAACTAATGGATCGTGAATAGGCTCGTGGGAATCAATAAATATATAATAATACAAGCTGTGCCCCGCAGTTTCACCCGCGTAGTCTTCGTTCCCGTGGAAATACCGGGATAAAAAGTACCCTGTGTGTTATTCTGGGGTCTAAACTATTTACATACCAAAATTCTAGCTTAATCGGTTCCGTAGTTTTAGCTTCGAAAGGGAACAAACATGCATGCAAAATAAATTGTTAAGGCACACGTATGTATGCATGGACGTCGATGGAAGATCTCGGCACGATGCTCGAGGACCTCAATCGAGTTCTCGAATGGAGACCACGGACCGGCAAGCGCAGCTTAGGACGTCCACCTACAAAGTGGACAGACGATCTCATAAAGATGGAGGCGAGCCGCTTACAACCGGACTGAATGGAAATCTATGGAGGAGGCCTATGTTCAGCAGTGGACGACCTGTGGCTGAGATGATGATGATGATGTATGCATAGTGTAGGGCTCCAAACCTAGATACCAAGAACATACAGCGCAATCTATTATTAGTTCATTGCGTAAATTATGCAGTATAGGAAATATGACATACTCATAAGAAGTATGATTTTTTTACACTATCAGGCGGTCCCTCTGCTTGTTTGCCACCTACGGCCAATGGCATTAAAAAATGTCTGATGGAGCATAAAAAAAGAGAAGGAAGTTTTTTAAATTTCTTAATTTACACTTGTGTATTGCGTTCTTCATGATTTATCATCACTTGATATAAATACTCGCACAAACAAATTATTTGTGAACCATTACGTTCTCACTAAAATTTTAATTAGGTGGGTTTCAGACGCATTGTTGTTAATTTACTCAGTGCAAGCATGGATGGATAATAACATTATACAATTAGCTTCAGGAATAATTAGAGCATGCCCTAAATATTGTTTTATAACTTATTTAATGTAGCGCTTATGGTTGAAAATAATAGAGCTCGTTTTTATTTTTAACACTCTTACTTTCATGAAGATGTGTACCTACTTACTTATCAAAAATAGATAGAGGAGTACTTGTGAAACTATGACTATATCAACTAAGATTACGGAAGAGGTGGTGTACACCTATTACATATTTGTCACAATCCTATAAAAATATTACCAAATCAATGTCTTGGATCCTTAAACTATTATCATTCAACCTTCCCAAACACTCCTTTTCCAATTAAAGGCGCTGATATAGGACTGTGGAGTTGGCCGAAACCTAGGTAGAGCGTTTTCGACTTAAAAACGTGAGTTAAGTCGTGTCATAACATAATACATATTATAGATAACACTCACGGTAGTTTTTTAAATCGTATGATAATTTATTCTAGGCCCAATATTAAATTTTAAACATTTTCAGTTCATTTGTCATGAGAACGGCGAAGCAATGGAACTCGCTATGGTCGTCCGTTTTCCCTGAAAACTATAACGTCGGTTTGTTCAAGTCAAGAGTGAATAGGTTTTTACTGAACAAGCGTGCTCCAACTTAAACCGTATCATCACTTACCAGCAGGTGAGATTGTAGTCTAACGCCTGTTTAGTTCAACACAAAAGAAAGTATCTTAATGACAACATACAATCCGGCGTATGGTATTCCTTTAAACTTTTGCATTTATAATATCAGTCATAGGTAATATTATAATATCGTAGGAAAAACTTTTTGTACCCCTGAAATATCTGAAGAGATCTTATAAACATCTGAAACCACTTATCTTAAGATGCAAGTACCGAATATGGAAAAATATACTTACTCAGTTAAATGCAGAGTTCATACCTAGTACTAACAACATACAATCACGCCTTTTTCCCGAAGGGATAGTAAGGAAGGGGGAAAGGGTAGAAGGGATGTACCACAGATGATAAAAACTAAAGGGGGTGTACCCAGGACTCAGTCCCATAGTAAGCACACCCACATCGCCCGTATGTTATTGGTCCCATGTAACAGGGGGGCAGTTATTGAGATAATTCCTTATAGAAAAATCTAATATTTAACACTTTGCCTGACCTGGGGATCGAACCCAGGACCTCCTGATCTGCAGTCTACCTTGCGCCCACTACGCCACCGAGGTAGTACTGAGTATACTGATTATTCATAAAACCAAAATGTTACCGTACAACCAAATTATAAAAAACCGCCTCGGGTTCAAGAAATATTTATACATCACGTTCATAAAGAAGAGGTTCACTAATTACCAGCTGTTCGCGAGCGCAACATTTAGTACTGCCAAGAAGTTTGCGCAAACAAATAGGTCGTACTTCTACTTTAGCTTTGCTTCAAACGAAATCGCATACAAAATTTTCTCTCGCATCTCTCATCTCTGTTTGTTCTATATTTGAATAATTCAATATAGGTATATTTATACAATTAAGTAAAAAAGTATTTTTAAAATTTTCGTAAAACTTCCATACAACTAACATTTTAAATTTTATTAGATAACGAAAGTGTCAATTTATTCTAACTATTAACTATAGCTAGACCGCTTAATTGAGTCCTCGCCTGCGGGGTACAGGAGCGGCGGGGGGCGCGGAGATAGACGTGAACGGGGGCCGGGAGAGGTGCGGGCGGGCGATGCCTGCTTGCCGGCACCTCTCCGGTCCTACGCACCTTTACCCCGCAGGCAAGGACTCAATTAAGCAGTCTACCTATATATATCTTTGAACTACAATTTTTCCATTACGCGTATGGTATATACATAATATTATATGACTATGGTAAGAAAATTTTCCCCCACGAGCGGGATTTAAGTAGGTGGGATAGAAAAAAATCACTAGTACCTTCACGGTAGCTCAATTGGTAGATTACCCACCACGCGAATTGGTGCGAAAGGTAAAGGTTCATAACCTGCTCGTGGTGAAATTTTCGTTGCCATATATATTGTATTTCAAGCGAATAGACTTAGTCTATAAAAATATTAAATTGTATACATATTTTTCACTAGATGATAATAGAAAAGGTCCTATATATCTAGCTACGAAGACAATTTGTAAGGTAATTCTGAAGAACTGTAAATTTGCTGTTATACCAACAAAGACGCTTTGTCGGTATTTCACGTTAGAACCTTCCATTCCCAGCTTACGTGGAATGCTTGTTAGCACTCGGAAAACACGCGTCTGTAGCTCTACGTAAATACCCACATAATATATTAATATAATGTACATTTTACTCATCATAGGACTTCCTCGGAGGCGAAGTGGTTCCCGAGTAGGTACTGCTATCGATCATGAGATCTAGGGTTCAATCCTCAGGTCAATTAAAAAGTGTTATTGGATTTTTTTACTAGGAATTTCCTCAGCAGCCGGAGTCAGGAACTGTGCTCTGTGTTGCAATAGGGTCCCTATTACTTGTGACTAAAAAGCAATCGAAATGTGGGTATACCTCCTAACACAAAAAAACAAATAATTGATGGAGGTTATTTTATTTCAGTGAAGAAATTAATAACAATGCACCATTATTATCAGAATTTTCGAATTCCAGAATGTTCATTGTAATTATATTAATCCGTGATAGCCGGGTTCAAAATGTATAACTTTGTTTGTTAGAATTACTACTACCAGTAGTAATTATACTACCAATGCATAATTACTACTGGCACAGGTTAGGTTTGCATGTAATTAATTTTCAGAAATAACAAGGTTTCTTTACCGATATTAAAAACTAACAAACAAAGTTATACATTTTGAACCCGAGCTATCACGGATTAATATAATTACAATGAACATTCTGGAATTCGAAAATTCTATAATTACTACTACCTACCAGTAATTATACTGGTAGTAGTAACCCACGACATAATTACTACTGAAGACAAAAGTTTTTTTTTTTGTTTCGGCTCTTTTTACGATCAACAGTAAAAGTCCATTTTCGAGAACCATTTGTTAATCGAATGTTAGCCGCGTTTTGGTGTTTCGTTCCCCTGAATCGTGAACATAATATATCATTATAAAACATGACCCTTATGTAAAATAATAGCTTCAAAATATATACTGCATTTGTTAACAGACATACTCCGGGGAGAAGGGATGCTTAACCGTATAAACGATCTGCATTTGTGGAATATATTAGCGTGCTGATGTGAATTGTCCTCCTGAGACGATAATTGCGCTGTGACCGCTAGCTATACAATCACACTAGTCGTAAATGCACGCTCAAATGATTGTTACACGAACCTCGCGCGTGTGATATGCATATAACACGCGCGAGGTACGTGTTATGTGTTTTCGCGATTTCTCTTCAGAGCGTGCAGGTGCTGCGCCAACCCTATCGAGGTATTATTATACCGAAAATCTATTAGAGTCGACGTTCTGTATGATAGGTGATTCTGTGATACAGATCCCAGCCGTGACACCTGGATCAACTCGTTCATAGAAATAACCAACAAAAGTTCAGTTACCTGCTAAATTGTTACACACCCGTTAATTGTTGACCGACAGTGTTAACGAGTTTAGACGCGACGGGTCAAAAACCTATGCGCTTCAGTTATTTTACACGCGAATTAGTTTAAAAACAGTTTTAAAGGTACAAACAAAGAAATTAGAACCGTAAGATGACGAAAAGAAATTGTATAAGAAGAAAATTACAGCATCTATAACTGCCGATTCAAAAACTAATATTTTAAAGGTCTTTACAGTTGGATCAATGAGAATGAGTTTGTTCCTCTTTGAGCTGAAATAATTGTTGTTCATTTAGCAGCCCGCTGCAGTAATCCAATTTGCTCTTTGTAGCTCGATAGCATTATACCTAGTATACTTTTTAAGAGGTACCGCGGTTTTACCCAGTCATCGTTCCCGTGAAAATATCAAGATAAATAGTATTCCACGGTCTAAGCTACCTACGTCGTACCAAATTTAAGCCAATCTGTCTATTAGTTTTAGCGTGAGTATATAACAAACATACGCACACTGACAAACTTTCACATTTATATTATAGCCAGAGCGCTTAATTAACTCCTCGCCTGCGAGGTACAGGGGCGGTGGGAGGTAGACGTGAAGGGGGGCCGTAGAGATGCAAGCGGGCGATGCCTGTCGCCTGCACCTCTCCGGTCCTACGCACCTTTACCCCGCAGGGGAGGACACAATTAAGCGGTCTACCTATAGTATAGTAGGATATAGTTACTAAATAATTACCCCACTTTTATTAACTATGATTTAATAACTTCAAGATAAAGATACTAAAGGTCTAGGTCAAAATAATATTTAGTAAGCGGTTTCATAACTTCTTAAAATATTATAGGAGGGTGTAAAAGCGAGGAAAGCGCTATTTATCTTTAGTTTATGTATGTGCATAAATAACGAAAACATTTTCGATAGAGATCGGCGAAGCGCTTATTCAGGTTTGATTTAGATTCCAGTTCCAATGGGAAAAATGGCAGAGGAATGGATATGGATCAATTTATTATAAGCAAACCGGATAAACCTTAAATTATATTATGGTTATATATATTTAGTTATGTTATGTATATTTAATAATACCATACCTATGCTATTTTTATTAAATTCGTGATTATGAGGTCCCGGGTTCGATCTCCAGGTCAGGCAAAGTGTTTAATATTAGATTTTTCCATTGCGCATGTCACCCTAAGATATGTTACCAGTAATTTCGCTGGCAACATTGCCCTTCATACCGGAACACAGGAATGTTAGCACATTACTGTTTGGCGGATGAATAACTGGCAAAGGTGTGGTACTTTCCCAGGCAGCCCCCTGCAAAAGAGGCCTACCACTACAAAAAAAGGCCTGGAGTATGGAACTGTGCCCGGTAAATGTCAATAGGCTCACTCTCTAACAACTGGGACCAATAACTGAAAGTGAGTGTAGTACATTTACCTACGTTTTTTCTTTGCGATAACACCACAGCCGTAAACATTATATAATATTATTTTATATTTTATATTTTTATTGCAATTGCAATTACTTCTCTACGTGCATTTTTGTCTAAAATAATAACAATGTTCATTATTTAAACACGTTTATCTGCTTGAAATGTTCTAGAATCTATTCCTCCAAACATACATCCAACAAGCAAATAATCCGTCTGTGAGTTAGTAAATATACATAGTTACATTTAGATATTTCTCGGGAACCGATTTTCAAATGAATGTTGTATGTGCAAGCTCTTTCAATAGATTATCGCTTTTTATACATTATCGATGCGATACATGGAAAATTTATTGGTCGTTTATTCTCGTTTTTAAACTTATCCTCTATAGGTGCTAAATTAGTGTTAAGTTTTAGCACGCCTTATTTGTCTTTTATAGCTCTGACTTTCATAACTACGTTCATAAATAATTTAAAAATATCACATTTTTTTTTTTCTTTTTATGATAGTGAGCCACAAGACGAGAATCAAGTGCCTGATGGTAAGCATCACGATTGCCCATATCAGATACAGTGCCACCCAGTGTTTTAAAATTCAAAATTCTGCGCGACACTGCACTGCGCCTGTCACCTTTAGATATGAGTTGTTGAATCTTATCTTGCCCAGTAATTTCGCTGGTAACATTGCCCTTCATACCGCAACACAGTAATGTTTGCACATTACTGCTTGGCGGATGAATAACTGGCAAAGGTGTGGTACTTCCCCAGGCGGCCCCCTGCAAAAGAGGGCTACCACTACAAGAGTTTCAAGATTCAAGAGTTTTTACAAGATGTTACACAAGGAATTGGAATGACTGGTGCAGGGCAATCTTCATGCAGTACATTAACACGCCTCATGCTGAATAATATTACTGTTTCGGTGGAGTTATCTCCACGACTGCTTGGCGGATGAATAACTGTCAATGGTGTGGTACTTCCCCAGGCGGCAAAAGAGGCTTACCACTACAAAATTTACACTTTTTTTATCTTTAAAACTGCACTGTGACACTATACTAGTTCCACCACACGGTTTCAACTGTTAAGTACAATATTTTTAGATCTAAGCTACCTACATACAAAACAGCCTAATCGTATCAGTTACTTTGGCACAAATTAACGTCCATCCACAAAAATATTCCCATTCATTGTAATATTACGTAAAACAGAGAGATATATTACTGGGGTATACTTGGAAATGAAATAGAGATGCTATATTTTGTCGTACTTAGATAACAATTTATTCAGTTTTTATTCAAAGCTAAATCTTTACGACATAACCGTATCGCACGGGTGGCGCCGTTAATACAACCAAACTATAGTACAAAACGCAAATAGCTTTAAAAGCACGTAATTCGTAAACTAACAAGGCAAGCTTTACAAATGTTACCACCCACGCGACGCGAGTGCATTCAATAGCTTTCCAATTTTTATTTTACAGCTGAATAGGTACAACTACCGTGTTCAAACCTGAACTGCATAGCTGAGGAGGGCATTGCAATCAAATGTCGTACAAACAAGTGAATTTTAAAGTTAGTTCTGTTTTTAGCCACGTCGGCTCACGGCTCTCTTTCCAAAAAGACACTAAAATTGAACATTACGAACGCATTACCTGAACGTTCCCGGAATATCAAGAAAATAAAAGGAGAGAATGAACTAACAAACAGTTGGCCAGTTCTTTTGTCTTTTATTGGTGAAAATGCAATTGGGTTACGTTAGTGCTGCTTTTACAGACTCATCTCGCTTCTGAGCCATGTTTATAAGTGGTTTTCGAGGGTCATTATTCGACGAATCTTCTCGATCCGTCCGAGCAAGCCGGTTTCCGAAAAGGCTACCATTACAGTACCATCCACACGCTACGCCAAATTATACAGAAGACCGAAGAGTATAATTTGCCACTACTTCTCAGCGTAGGACGTCCACCCACAAGGTGGACAGACGATCTGATAAAGACAGCAGGATCACGCTGGATGCGGGCCGCTTGCAGCCCGTCTGGATGCAAATCTATGTGGGAGGCCTATGTTCTTCAACAGTGGACGTCCTGTCGCGGAGATGATGATGAGTGCTGCATATGTAAACAGTGACGCTAAGCATTTAGTACTAGCTGTTAATTGCTAATCTCGATTACACATTCTGAATAGTCGCTACTTTTGAATATAAAGCACTATGTCATCGCAAGGATTTAGCCTCTGCTGGCCATATTCTGCCGATGGTTGCCTGGAAGAGATTTGAGCGATAAGGCCTTTTATTTCTTTCTATTACTTATTAACTTCTTCTTTTGAGTTTATCTTCTTTATTTTCCGTTATATTTTGTAGTGGTAGGGCAATGTTACCAGCGAAATTACTGGGCATGATGAGATTCAACAATTCATATCTCAGGGTAACAGGTGCAGTGCAGTGCCGCGCAGAATTTAAAATTTTAAAACACTGGGTGGCACTGTGTCTGATATGGGCAATCATGATGCTTACCATCAGGCACCTGATTTGCTCGTCTTGTCACTGTCATAAAAAAATAATATTGTGGTACCAATAAAGAGTTTTCATTTATTCATTCATTCATATACGTTATCAAAAACTATTTTAGTTGCTGACATAAGTTTGTAAGTAGATGGAGCCCTTCCTAAAAACAACAGCTTCGAAAATGCGGTCATTTTCAAATTGTAGTGTGCTTAAAATATAGCTAGTGTGCGTAAAGAAACAGTTCGCAAGGAGTTTGCGTGAAAATTTGTGTCAGCGACGTCTCGATCTCGCCAATTTTGCGTAATTTAAGCGAATCTTATTGGAGCGCACGCAAACCTTTCAATAAATATGAAAAAAAAATGTATTGAAAGTCAGCGTCAGCTCTTTCCAAATGAGTTGTTTCCGAATATTTAAGATTCATAATATGACTTGAAACTGTCTTCAAAGTTATAAATAACATCAAAGATGATAGAGGGTAGTTCTCAAAAAATTGCCGTTTTTGAAAAAAAAAAAAAAATGTTTGGATGTGATTTGTTATTTGTTATGTAAAAATAAGTATCTTTCAATACAAGGGAACAAGCAATAGCCAGTTTTTTAGCAGGTAAGAGACAGGTTAATTAGAAACTGGCAGGTTAAATGAGATATTGGCAGGTTAGATTAGAAAAGCGTCAAGTGAATGATAAATCAGGCAAGATTAAAATAAAAACACGATTAAGAATCAGTTATTTTTATTAATAATATGATTAAATAGAAGGCATCGTATTCAAAACTTAATTATGACAAGGTTTCGCTAGGTACGTCTGATTTTGTAGTTACAGGGGAGTCAGCAGAGACTGCCAGTCCAGTCAAGTCCGAGGAATATTGTTGAGCGGCAGGATGAGCAAGTGCCGATCTTGATATGGTCTAAAAAAAAATATCAAGAACTTCAGCATTTCTTGAATTATTATCTCCTTCGTCAACCTCTGGAACCACTGAAGAATGACTTCTTAAATTAAAAACTCAAATATGACTATTTGATGAATTAGGATTCTCATTCTCATGGGCTGAGTCTAGGTTGGAAGGGTTTGACAATATCTCGGATCTAAGAACATGCGAGCCGAGATACTTGACGTGACTACAGCAGCGCGGTTGACTGGAACAAGACTTTTCGACACAACTTAGGTTCCGCATTATCACCTGATACTTATCGCTGTAATTCCAAATAACTTGGTGAACTTGTTGAGTCCCTTTGAAAGAACGTAAATCGGACGGTAACAGTATGTCCTTTTCTATAATATCGTAATCGGATACCGTTTCAATTACTATATTCTTTATATTAGTTTTTAATTCTCCAACAAAAGCATCGAAATCGGGAATATCGTGGCCACGGGAAACAATTGCGTCAGCAGTACGCTTTAACGTCCCACCCACACTGTCGGGTGCTCCCTTGCCATGGCCTGACTGAGTATAGTTCCAAGTCAATGAGGCCAGCCTGGGATATTGCCATTTCAAGGCGCCAATAACAAAGGATATCTTGTAATTTCTACGAGTATATTGGCTTGTGGCAGAATCAGACACAAAGTGAAGGGTAGTAATTTGGGGTGTCCTTTGTTGGAGATATTCAAGGATGTGGACGACATGTGCCCAAACAGCAGCAGCATCATGTCTTATATTCTGAATTACTGTCCCAAAACATTGTGTTGTTTTGGGTCGCTGTCAAAGAAATACAATAAAAGGAGTTGGTCATATATCGTTTTTGTTTCAATATTCCGCCTTTCTTTATAGTCTCCTTTTTCTCGTCTTCTTCTAGGTATTTTTGAATCACCTCTCTTATTTTCTTAACTTTTGATCCTTTCTGCTCACTGACCCTCCGTCTGAAAATGTTAGTCAATTTTCCTAAACGTCCTTTGTTCTTTAATTCAGTTTTTATATTTGTTTGAAGATTTCTTGAAAACTCTTGTTTAGCTTTGTGGGTTTTCAGAGCTGTATATGATTGTAGTAATTTATCTTTCATGGTATCAATTCCTTTTTCTTTTTTCTCTTCTGTTAGTCTTTTTAGTTTCTTCCGATAGGCTTCATTTACTTTGTTAACTCCTTCTAATTGTCTTGTAAGTGCTTTAATTTCTTTGCCCTTTTTGTATCTTAATTTTCTGATTGATTGAAAAGGCGAATTCCCTCTGCTGGAAACTGAAGATGTTTCTGAGACCTAAGAGCGTGATCTAAAATTAGAAAGTGGACTTCTATGCGATCTTGTGATTCTTGAATTCGGATCAGTGTTTTCTTTATTAACCATTGAAATAAATAAAATTGAAGACGAGGCCAAAATTGAAGGAGAAGGAGTATTCCTATTTGCTATATTCATTTCTGTAGGACGTTGTAGCTCATTATTCTCTTCAGCGTCGCTATCTGGAGGGCTATGCATTTCCATAAATCTCACTGCAGCTGCTTTCGCATCTTTCTTTCTTTTATAATAAGCATTGAAGGCTTCACGCAATTTTTTTCCTTTGTACTCTTTTGGCTCTAGGTGTCATATCTTTAATAGAAATCACCTTTTTCTGTGCCTTCCTTTTCTCATATTTATCTTTATTTTTTTGCTGATATTGAGCATATAATATTGGATCTCCTTTAATTTTTTGGTATCTTTGTCGTTCTAGTTCCCTTTTGCGTTTTTTTCTTTCCTCTGTAGTTGTAGAAAGAGTTTTTGGTCGACCCATTGTTGAGCTACAAGCAAAAGTACAAGCATAAGCATTGCTTAGGTAAAAGTATTGTATCTCTTATCCCTTATGCCCGTGTAGCATAGCTATGAATGAAACTTATTTCAAGTCCTTTTAAAAGGTATATGACCTAAATTACTCTTCAGTTTAAGTCTTACGTGTAAAAGAGCTTAGTCTAGTCGTGAGGCATTAAATGTGAGTAGGTAGTATTATTATTTCATGAGGCTTAATATAAAAAAATCGATCAAAACTATATTCGATCTCATTCACTCGAGCACATCTCATCCACCTGTATGGTATTAACAGGTTATTTAGAAACGGGTTAATGAGAAAATGACCGTTAATGTCGTTAGATAGTAGGTATCGACACTGAATTAACGTTTGCCATAAGGCAAACGTTAATTCAGTGTCGATACCTACTGCACCACAAAGCTGGCCTCATGTACTATATAATCAGGTGAAACTTTAAGCAAAATTGTTTAATAAATGTTAAAGTAATTGTAGGTAGAAAAAATAGAACTTATGGTTACAAATATTCGTGGCGACAAATCGATGAATTTTTTGGTTACCTTAAAATACACTTGCACACACGTTACCACTTCCGCAGCTAGCAGACAACTGATCTGACGTGGTGGGAAGGGTACGGAGTCGGTGCTGAGTTAGTGATGCGACTAATTGAAAATTATATAAGGTGACAGGTGACATAGAAATTAATGCTTACCACACATAAACTTTTTTTTTTTTTGCTACTTTCTTGATTAAGGAGTCACAGGGTTACACAGAGATTAGCCTGAACTATAATTAACACGGTGTTTTTTGCATTTTCTTTTATCTCCCATGTATAATATTCTATCAATTAAAGTTCTCATACACTCATTCTTCGGACACGCAGGTTAATTAGAAAATGAAGTTACAAACTTAAATTCAATTACTTCATCTTTATTTAAAAGTGTATAAAGGATATGGTCTTGATGCAGCTAATGTACTTTTAACTGTCCATAAGAGTTGCCTTGCTTTAAACCGGATGACAAAGTTAGCACAACTTAAAATATTCTGGCAGGTGAAATCGGCAATTTTTTGAGAAGTACCCTAGAACACTAATTCAATTAGTGTTTGTATTATCCAAGTTGGACACTCGCCAAAACTTAAAAGGTCTCCATTTACATTCTTGATCTTAAAGCTCAAAATCCTTTGAAGCTATTATTAAATTTTACAAAGCACGGGTACAAAAGATAACTAGCAATGCAGCGATACTACATACAATACGAATTCTTAATACCTCGCCAAAGAGCGCTGTGGTGTGACGTGCAGTTTCACGTATCAAGTTCCAATTTGATATTTGAAATTTTCGCCATTTTGCAGGTAGATATGTATTGTCTTTGTGATGGAGGTTATTTTTTATTACAGAGGTTATAGAATAAATTATAAAATATAAACATTACAGTCACGCCTTGTTCCCGATAGGGTAGGCAGAGACTCTTTCTCCTCACTTGCCACGATACTGACACACAGTTTTCGCTTTTTCCAATTTCATGACATCCTTCATGCACGTCGCTTGTATGACTTTTGACTTGGCCTTTCCTTAGAATAACATCAATGTGTTAATGATGACTGCCTCAGTGGCGTAGTGGGCGCATGCTCGACTGCCAATCAAGAAGTCCCGGGTTCGATCCGGGTCAAGCAAAGTGATAAATATTGGATTTTCCATTCAAACTCAAACTCAAACAAATTTACTCAAACAGATTTATTCAAATAGGTCATAATCTGACACTTTTGCACGTCAATAAAAATAAACAGTACTGAGTCTACCGTGCGTTCGGAAAGATACCTCTACAAGAAGAACGCACAAGAAACTTGTAGGGAATTAGGAATTATCTCAATAACTGCCTGGAGTCAGGAACTGTGCCCGGTAGATGGCAATAGGCTCGCCCCCTATTACATGGGACCAATAACATACTGGCGAAATGTGGGTGTATCTACTATGGGACTGAGTCCTGGGTACACCTCTGCCTACCCCTTCGGGAAAAAGGCGTGAATGTATGTTATGTTATGTTATGTTATGTTATTTGGGTAATCTTGTACAATAATATTATTTATATTATTATTTGTATTATATATTCTATATGTACCTACCTATTTAAGGGAACATATCTGTGTTATACATATTAATTGTACAGATATCTGTACAATTGCTAGGCTTGTTTTGACTTTCCTCTAGAATTCTATTGTCTATATAAATAAGTTAAAGAAAATTTTGACTGTCTCCTCATGTCCGCTTGATCTTTGACCACAAACCTTTATGGATAGACGTAAGCCTGAGCTCAAAATGAAATCCTGTCCTCACGCACCAAATTCAATATTATAACGAGGATCGCTGGATTAATTTGAAAGGAATGAGAATACGTATTTTTTAAAGAATGTTGTAATAATTATCACTAGCGTAATTTCGGTGACTTCGCTCCAGTGGGAATTTCTGAACTCTTTTTAGGGTTCCGTACATCAAAAGGGAAACAGGGACCCTTATAGGATCACTTTGTTGTCCGTCTGTCTCTCTGTTAATTTACTTTTTAACGGAAACGGGTGGAGGAATCAAGTTGAAATTGTATCTACTACTCAAATCTGCGGTCTCTTGTGGTTGTCAAAAGTTGATATCAAAAGTTGTGGCTATTTTACTGTATATTTCCATGCTTTGCGCAAGGAACTCATAGATGGCGATGTATGTTTAAAGCGTTTTGTTCAGGTATCTAGGTTCTATACCTAGATACCTGAACCTACCCTACGCAGACAAACATATGCCTTAACAATTTATTTTATATTAATAAAAACGTATATGCAAAATTTCAGCTCTTTAAGTCCGAGGGTTGATGAGGCTGGGCGTTTATGAATTGAATTGTCAATCAATCAGGACTTTAAAGTTTATCTATACTATTTAGTGTAGGAAATGAACATAGTGGACCCCCACAGTAATTCCTCAGTCAGTAAAAACTTTATAGTGTGATTAAGTATCAATAAATTAAGGTATTGTATAAAAATCCAAAAAAAAAAAATTTAAGAAGTTAGGTATTTTTAATTAAAATCGTATTTCTATGATATCTTTTTTAGGAAAAATGCTCCGTTTGAACTTTCTTCACAGGACATATTCATGTAATCTATACAAACAATACACGAAAAATCAAAAAAAAAATCCCAGCAGAAACGCCAAATTTTTTATAACATATGTTTCTTGGTGTAACTTGGACTGGAAAATTGCTCTGTCGAATTTTTTAACGGGAATGCTATTTTATCGAAGTCATATAACCACATAATAAAAATCCAAAAAATAAACCATGTAATTATATATTTTTTTTAAATTGTCTCTTTATTCGCAGTGGAAAATTTCTCAGTCTATTTTCTTTATTGATTTAAGTACACCGTTAACTTTCTTTTCAACTAGCAAAAAATCCAAAAAAAAATCAAGCGGATTAATAACTAAAAACATTTTACATAATATACAGATTTGAATCTAGCTATCGGGAGCCGTGAGTAGGGAGCGGGGTGGAGGAGCGGGGCGCGGGAGCGGTACTGGCCGCCCGCGCGACATTATTATATACCTACTTACTATTCACGAATTTATTTGATTAGCCGCTAATCTGTAATTTTGTACATATTCCTTGGGAATAGTTTGAAGTTTCATTACTATACATCACTTTAATTTTTTAGTAAACGACACTTGCTTGGCGCAAAGGTGCTTTACAATATGTATGAAAATGCGTGTGTAAACTGCTCTTCACTGCCGACAACCGGTGGTTGTGGTCGATGGTCCGTTTGCGCCGAGACTTATAGGGAATTTAATACATCTTCATAACAATAATGTTAAAATTAGAGATGAAACGGATATTCGGTAACTATCCGGCACGAATTTATAAACGGCCAGTTACCGAATAATAGACAAGTATCCGGCCAGATACCGGATTAAAAAAAATACGACATATAAAGTTTAGAATCACTTTATTTATCAAAGAAAATTATCATTTATCAATTTTTAATTACAGAACAAAACTGATAATCAAACTGCACTAAAGGCAAATTATGATAAATAAATATAAAGGCTTATTTTGTCCTCTTTCTATGAGCCTTCGGCCACGAATGAACAAACTTGTGACGTATATGAATATTAATAATTAAATAAAATAACTTTTTTGCCGGTAATAATATATCAAAAAAGTAGTAACCGCAAAAAATTCTTAAAGTTAAATGTAAAACGACATTATCAGAGTTACTATTCGAAAATATTCCGCCATTCCAACAAACTTCATTTCAAACAAAACGTTTTTATTCGGTTGTTAATTTTTAATTAAGTACTTTTATGACCAACCTTTTTTCATCAAACTTCTTAGGTGCTTTTGAGAAATAAAACTATCATGGTGGCTCATATTCATTATCATCATCTCAGCCGTTGGTAATCCACTACTGAACATAGGCCTCCCCCGTAAAAGGGGGTTTTGCCAATACTCGACACGCTTGGCAGGCGGGTTGTCGAGCGCAGATCGATGGTATTTTGCAGAGGACGCTGCTGCCCGTCCTCCGGATCTGTTAACCCTTAGCCGGCTCTTACGGCAACCACGGGTAGAGAGTAGAGAGGGTGGAGCACTATTCTAAAGCTGGTAACTCCACGGCCAATACGGCTCATATTATCGTAGTCAAAAGCGGATATTGCTGAAAATACTTTTTATTTTATCATTTTTTTATCTTTTGGCTGGCTACTTAATAGGTATTAAATGAATTATGCTGCATTAAGAGGCAACAAACGGTTTCACTAATCTTCGTATACAAGGCCAGCTTCCGAAAAAAGTCTATCGCTGTATAAACTGCTGCAGGGTGCTAAAAAATAAATACTAGCAAAATTTGTTAAGTTTAGGTATTGTAAGGGTAGGTGTTTAGGTATTGACTGCCTCGGTGGCGTAGAGGGCGCATGCTCGATTGCCAATCAAGAGGTCCCGGGTTCGATCCCCAGGTCAGGCAGTGTTAAATATTGGATTTTTCCATTAAGAATTATCTCAATAACTGCTTGGAGTCTGGAACTGTGCCCGGTATATGGCAATAGGCTCGCCCCCATATTACATGGGACCAATAACATACTGGTGAAATGTGGGTGTATCTACTATGGGACTGAGTCCTGGGTACACCTCTGCCTATCCCTTTGGGAAAAAGGCGTGAATGTATGTATGTGTATGTAGGTATTGTACAGAATTGACTGACCACCATAAGGATCACGTTTCACGATCGCGACCAATGCGTACTGAATTGAGAAAAGAATCAATATCACGTGCAATCGCGTTTTATCCTCTTCAAAAGGTGCCATCATCATCATCGTCATCATCGTATCAGCCATAGGACGTCCACTGCTGAAATAGGCCTCCCTCTTAGATTTCCATCCAGTTCGGTTGTAAGCGGCCTACATCCAGCGTGCTCCTGCCGTACTTATCAGATCGTCTGTTCCACTTTGTTGGAAGACGTCCTAAGCTGCGCTTACCAGTCCGTGGTCTCCATTCGAGAACTTTACGGCCCATCGGCCATCAGTTCTATGCTGAAGCTACAGCTACAGCTCATCAGTGCTGTGCCCTGCCCATTGCCAAGTGGATTAGCAAGTTGAAGTCAACTTGCAAATCCGCTGGGTTATGTCGGTAGCATCCGTTCGTCTACGGATCTTCTCATTTCTGACTCGATCTCGCAGAGAAATCCCGAGGATAGCACTCTCCATAGCTCGTTGCGCTATTTTGAGCTTACTGATAAGGCCCACAGTCAGGGACCATGTTCCAGATCCGTAAGTCATCACTGGCAACACACGTTGGTCGAATACTTTCGACTTGAGGCACTGAGGTATTTTGGACGAGAAGACACTACGTAGGTTTCCGAACGCTGCCCAGCCTAGATGACCTCTTTCTCGAAGTTGGACCTACCAAGTTGGACTACTTGTCCTAGGTAGACGTAAGAGTCATCAACTTCTAGAATCGCGTTCCTAACCGGTACTGGGGTCAACGCAACATGGGCATTAGACATCACCTTCGTCTTTTCCATGTTCATTTTAAGCCCGACCCGTTGAGAAACTCGATTGAGGTCTTCGAGCATCATGCTAAGATCTTCCATCGATTCTGCCATAACTACAATGTCGTCGGTAAACCGAAGGTGAGTGATGTATTCGCCATTAATATTGATGCCGTGCCTTTGCCATTCCAGAAGCTTGAAGGCGTCCTCCATTGCGGCAGTAAACAGTTTCGTGGATATGACGTCTTCCTGTCTTACCCCTCTATTCAACGGGATCGCCTTCGAACTCTGGTCCTGTACTCGAACCAACATAATGGCGTTCCTATCCAAGCACTTCAACACTTCGATATACCGATAGTCAATATGGTATCGCTGTAGAGACTCGAGTATCGCCCATGTCTTGATCAAATCAAAGGCCTTTTCATAGTCCACAAACGCTAAACATATATATACATACAGTCACGCCTTGTTCCCGGTGGGATAGGCAGAGATTATTTCCCTCCACTTGCTACGATCCTGACATACAACTTTCGCTTCGTTCACTTTCATGACATTTTTCATACATGATCGTCGGTTGTAGGTACTTTTGACTTTGCTTTTCTTAAGAACAACGTCAACTTGTTCATGAAAAGTACGCCTAGGTCGACCGCTACCGAATTGACCATTCACACTAACCTTATAAATCTCATTTGTTAATCTCCTTTCATCCATCCTCTCCACATGTCCGAACCACCTCAGCATTCCTTTCTCTATCTTTGTCACTACATCTTCTACCACGCCACAGCGTTCCCTTATCGCACTATTCCTCATTTTGTCCCTCAAGGTCACTCCAGTCATGCTTCACAGGCTTCTCATCTCCACAGCATTAATCTTACTTTCATGCTTCGTCTGCCAGACCCAAAATTCACTACCATACGTAAGTGTAGGGATCAGTACCCAAACTCAAACTCAAACAGATTTATTCAAATAGGTCATAATCTGACACTTTTGCACGTCAATGAAGATAAACAGTACTGAGTCTACCGTGCGTTCGGAAAGATACCTCTACAAGAAGAACGCACAAGAAACTTGTAGGGCTTAATTTTTTCAACAGATAGTTTTACAATATTTGGTTTGGTTACATTCGTTGTCTTTGAAGGTGCCGCGAGGCGGCTATGCAGAAGCTTCCAGGCATCTTTATCCTCTATGTACTGGTTGACTTTATAATAAGCCTTCTTTAGAAAAGTAGATTTTATATAGGTTTTGAATTTACCCTCTGAGAGCCCAGTTATCTCTTTTGGGATTTTATTATAGAAACGTATACTATGTCCTAAGAAGAACACTAAGACCTAAGAGGAAGAGGGCACCACGCCTATAAAGGCTATATCTGTTTGTTTGTGTGCATGGCCACAAGGACGGTATACATTGAGGTAGTCAGCGATTTGACTACGGAAGGGTTTCTGGCTGCCTTCAAAAGATTTGTCGCTCGTCGAGGACCGTGCACAGAATTGTGGAGCGACAACGGCACCAATTTTGTCAATTTCAAAAATTGAAATTTAGAAATTTTGTTGAATACCGAGAATTCCAGCTTTCACCAGGAACTCGTGAAAGCTCTGGCTGCGACTGGGACCACATTCCCACCACATTCGCTTAATTTCGGTGGTCTTTGGGAAGCCGGAATTAAGTCAACGAAGTTTCATCTCAAGAGAATTATCGGCGGAACCACACTTACCAATGGGGAATTATCCACGGTTTTAGCTCATGTAGAAGCTTGTTTCAATTCGAGACCATTGGCGCGGCTCGATGCGGAGTCAGATGCAATTGAAGCTCTAACATCGGGGCACTTTCTGGTGGTTGAGCGCTCGTTACTGCCCCAGACAATAACTTTGAAGGGTCAAATGTAACTTGCCTTCGTCGGTGGCAACTAACGCAGAGGATGATGCAAACCTTTTGGAAACGGTGGTCCTAAGAGTATGTTACAAAATTTTTTCATCGTTATAGATGGGCTTACCAGCAACCTGAACCGGGGATTGGGGATGTGGTTTTAATCAAGGAGGAGAATTTACCACCATGTAGATGGCTACTTGGACGGGTGGTTGCCAAACATACAGGGTCCGACAACGTTACTCGCGTCGTTACGTTGCGGACAAAAAACAATTGTGAAATAAGCGACCTACTTCCAAACTCTGTATGTTACCGTTGCCGGTTTACGGTTTACGGTTACCGGTTTGATTGTGAAACGTAGGATTAGATATAAGCTAGATTTTTAATATTTAAGGATTGATTGTAAATACCTCACCAAGAACAATACTAGGACACTAGGATACGTAGGACACTTGACCTACCTAGGTAAAGTCACGGTGGGCGGCGGCTAATATTAAAGGCCAAATTGCATTTGTCCTTGGTGGGCGGTATGTATGAGAACTTAAACTTCGTCTCAATAGATGGCGCTTCCATACATTAAAACTCGCAAGCGTCTGTATCACCACTCTTGAGGTGCCTAAGAAATAATCGATAGCCAGAATAAACGGTATTACGTATCCAGGCCTATTCTTTATACCCACTTTGTACACACCCGATCGTTCGTACGGTTTGCTCGTGTAACAATTCGCCAATCGGCTATGTTCGGATGGATATTCGGCGGCCGGATATCTGTCCATCCGGCTTCTAGGTTTGCCGAATATTCGGTATCCGGTATCCGGCAAAACATCTATCCTTTTCATTTCTAGTTCAAATACGTGATTTGCTAATGTAAATAAATAAATCAACCAATATCATTTTATATATCTATAATTATATACAGAGATAGCCTATTAATATTATAAACGAAAGTTTGGTTGTTTGTCACTCAATCACGCTTTAACTACTGGACGGATCGGAATGAAACTTTGCACACATCATGTAGATTAGGTTCTGGAATAGGACATAGGCTACTTAGCTCCAAAGGACATAGCTCCACCCGCATGGATAACGCGCGATAACCAAAGTCCACGCAGACGGAGCCGCTGGCAACAGCTAGTGTTGTTAATAGGTGTACTTACCTACTTAGTGTTTAGTTGATATGTAATTACGTACATAGATGCATTATAGTATAGTAGTATAGTGTATTTAACACAAAAAATAAATAATTCTGTATTAACGTCTTGAAAAGCGAGTCAAAAGTTTTACTATTAACGCGAGCACGCTAATCTGCACCCAACTGGTAAAGCAAGACGGCACATTATTGCGTGTAAACGCGGGATAGATTTATCTTCGCTTTCAAAATCTTGGTGTTCTGGATGGATTTTTTTTTGGATATTTCGGATTTGTGTGTTTGTGTGACTACTTAACATAATTAAAAAATAAAATAATGCTGAGAAATTTTCCATGCAGTGTTATTTATAGTATATCATAAAACAATATTGGAATGCATTTTTTTTTGGATTTTCTTACTCGTAACGCTAAATAACATTCTAAGATCATATAAGAAAAAAAAAAGGACTGAGAAATTTTCCGATGAAAATGAGGGCCATAAAAAGGAATTGTATTAAAAAAGCAATATAATACTTGGCAAAAGTTTTGGATTTTTATCAAGTATCACATACTGGTATAAATAACTCATTTGGTAAAATAAATTTTGACTGAGAAATTACTCGGTTCAATATATTAACAGATTTGTGTTTTTAGGTTAAATACCTAACTTCCGTGTGGTTTTTTTTTTGGATTTTTTAAAATAAGTCTTGGTTCATACTATTTTATAACCCTGCAAAGTTTCATCGACTGAGGAATTAATGCATGGGTCCCCATACAAAGAATCCGTTCATTTACTACACTATATTATATAAAGAGAGAAAGTGATTCACTGACTGACTGACTGACTCATCAACCCAGAGCCAAAACTACTGGACCGATGATGATGAAATTTTGACAACCGGTTATTTTTACAGTCTAGACAAGTAATAAGAAAGGATTTTTCAAAATTTTACCCCTAAGTGTATTAAATAGGGGTTGAAAGTTTGTATGGAGTAGACTTCATTTTTCAGCCGATTAATTTCAAATTTTGTAGAAACTTTCTAAACTGAAAATAATTAAACACGTGTTTCAGCGTTTTCAATAATTTCAGCCCTTTTGTGGAAAAATACAGTTTTAAAGTTTCTTATGAATATTTTAGTTCCAACAATGCTTACTAGATGGCGCTACAGAAAAATTTCAATATTTTCTTGCAAGACATAATAATTACCCTAAAGCAACATTTTTAGGTAATTTAGTTCCAACATTGCATAATAGATGGCGTTCTGTAAATAATTAAAACGTGCTTATGACTTAACAAAAAACATAACAAAAACATACATTCACGCCCTTTTTCCCGAAGGGGTAGGCAGAGGTGTACCCAGGACTCAGTCCCACAGTATATACACCCACATTTCGCCAGTATGTTATTGGTCCCATGTAATAGGGGACGAGCCTATTGCCATCTACCGGTCTCGAACCTACCGATTTTTCGGTATTTCTACCGATATGGGCTCTGTTCTACCGAAATAGAACGATTTTTCTACAATTTCAGAGTATACATGGAAATTCTCCCGATTTTTCTACCGATTTTACACTTATAAGTTGACAACCCTTTTAATTTATGTTTAATGTTACGGGGAAGCCCTCAATAGTAAGTATGGATGGACCTAGTGCAGAATGTTCCATTATATTTTGTTTGGGGAATACCCTTGTGTCCTACAACTCGATGTTATTAGGGGCTTCCCGCTCGGGAATTTACCTGTCTAGAATTCGGTTTTATTTTTTTCATTAATATTCTAAACTTTGAAGAGAGAGGAAGAAGAGAGAGTAACTTTCCTAAAGAGTGCCTACAAAATAAGATAATTAAGTTAAAATGTCGTCTGACGAGGAGCCAACAACACAATAAGTGTGAGTGTAAGAAGAAAAAAATATGTACAATATTATAGAAAAGAATGGGAAGAATAGAATATTGGTATAAAAAATAAGTATATATAATTGTTATTATTTAGTCTGTAAGTTTTTGTTTCAATAAATAATCGAATTTGATTGAATATTGTATTTTTTTGTCAAATACCGATTTTGGGTACAAATATACCGATTTTAGCTGGCAACTCTACCGATCTTGCTTTATGACGTTCGAGACCACTGTCTACCGGGCACAGTTCCAGACTCCAGGCAGTTATTGAGATAATTCCTAATGGAAAAATTCAATATTTATCACTTTGCCTGACCTGGGTTTCGAACCCGGGACCTCTTGATTGGCAATCGAGCTTGCGCCCTCTACGCCATAGAGGCAGTCGCTAATGATTTCGCTTCTCTTTAGCATAGCTCTATTAAACTGGGTTGCAACAACATCGAATTATGAATGCTCTTCTTACTGTTTTCACTGTTTCCGTAATCCGTAAACCTATGTCTCCAGATTATTCAATCTATTACCAATACCAATATCATAGTATAAAGTGAGAAACTTTGTTTTTTATTTGCAACGAATAGGTTCCGAAACTACTGGACCGATTAAAAAAATCTTTTCTTAAGGAGAGCTTAATTCAGTGTGAGTGATATAGGCTATATTACGAGGATTTGAAAAATATTAGGGATCCGCAAGAAATCTGCAATATTGTGAACTAAGGTGTCACATAATTACCAAATATATTCATTAACTTGCGTGCGCTGTGAATTCTATTAATGGTAGAATAATATAATGTACTAGGGGTTTGTAGTACTTACTAATATTTACAAAATAGTCCACGGACATTATATCCATCTATTTTGGTTTAGTCACAATAATCGAAACAGACATTATATGCATGCGCTGTGAAAAGTATTGGTGGTAGAATAAAGTAATGTACTAGGGGTTTGCAGTACTTACAAATATGTACAAAATAGTGAACGGACATTATATCCATCTATTTTGGTTTAGTCACAATAATCGAAGCAGTCATTATTTTTCATACAGTGTGAAAACTATTGGTGGTAGATTAAAGTAATGTACTAGGGGTTTGTAGGACTTATCAATATCTACACAATAGTCTACGGAAATTATATCCATCTATTTTGGTTTAGTCACAATAATCGAAGCAGTCATTAACTTTCATGCGCTGGGAAATCTATTTGTGGTAGAATAAAGTAATGTACTAGGGGTTTGTAGTATTTACCAATATCTACAAAATAGTGAACGGACATTATATTCATCTATTTTGGTTTAGTCACAATTATCGAACAGTCATTATATGCATGCGGTGAAAACTATTCATGGTGGAATAAAGTAATGTTCTAGGGCTAGGGGTTTATAGTAATTATAACTATCTACAAAAAATAGTCCACGGACATTATATCAGTCTGTTTTGGAATCACAATAATCGAAGAAGTCATTATTTTTATGCGGTATGAAAATTAATGGTGGTAGAAATAATGTACTAGGGGTTTGTAGTACTTATATATCATCAAAATAGGCCTCTGAAATTGTTTCCATAATCTGTTAAGGTTTGGTCACTGTAACAGAAATAGTCATTAATTTGCGTGCGCTGCGTAAACCATTAGGGTTATACCTATAAAAATACAATGTATCACGAATTTACTCCTGTTAAACCGTTCACTTCTACTTCTCCCGTGCGAAGCCGGGGCGGGCCACTAGTATATAAATATAGAGATAAATAATATTATTTTCCATGCACTTAAATTGTATTCGCTTCCAGTTGTTCTTACAAAGTTTGGTTTTAGTTTGTTTTCTTTGAAAAACATAACCTCGAAAAGCTCTATGACATATCGATAAATTCTAATCAGAAAGTTTCCAACTTTTCTTGTATTTATTTAACTTTAGCTTTTCACATAAAAACATACATTCACGCCTTTTTCCCGAAGGGGTAGGCAGAGGTGTACCCAGGACTCATCCCATAGTAGATACACCCACATTTCGCCAGTATGTTATTGGTCCCATGTAATAGGGGGCGAGCCTATTGCCATCTACCGGGCACCGTTCCAGACTCCAGGCAGTTATTGAGATAATTCCTAAAGAAAAAATCCAATATTGCCACTGCCTGACCTGGGGATCGAACCCGGGACCTCTTGATTGGCAGTCGAGCATGCGCCCTCTACGCCACCGAGGCAGTCAGCGAGGAGTTTAGCTTTTCACAGCTTTAAATATCGTATAAAAATGATTTAATACATTCATCGCCGTCCATTTTCATTCCCTTACTCGTAAAGTAAGAAATTTTTATGAATATCAAAAGTTTGTTAGAAATAAATTAGGTAGGATAGAAAAACACCTTCGCACCTTTACATTATTTTTAGCCAGGTGTTTTTCATGATAACATCTTATGCCAAAATGAGTAAACGAGACCGAAACACCTGATCAAAAGTGGTGATTCTATAATTGGGATCGTCTTTCATGAACTCGTTAACTTCAGTGGAAAACGTAATGTTGCCAATACCTATATTAAATATTTTATTACGCACTGTGAAGGACACCTGAAACCACTTACATAGTTTATTAAAAAAATAATCTCCAAATCCTACTTCCTACTTCCTACTATCCTATACCGGCAGAAATTCGTCAGTCTCAGTCACTTCATGCTTTTAAAACTAAGTTAAATAAGTATCACTTTGTTATGATAATGTATATGTATTGTTTATATGTATTTTATTGATATAATGTTATATATCATATAGATTAATTAGATATTATGTATTGAAATTTCTAATTATATTTATATTATATGTGTATTCGATTATATTATAGATATGTGTCTATCTTTGTATGTAAGTATGTGTGATTATAAGTATGTACGTTTTTATATGTATATATAGTATAATTATAGTAAGTACAATTTTTTATTCTTCTGTAAGTACACCGCCGACGTAGAAATACTCATGAGTATAGTTATCCTTTCCTTCCGGTTGTCTGGAAGAAATCGCTTTAAGCGATAAGACCGCCACTTGTACTAGCCTAAGATTATTATAATTATTCCTTTATGTTTGTGTCCTATGTATGGTGTACAATAAAGTGTTTATCTATCTATCTATACTATCTATCTATCTACTAATCCTACTTATATTATAAATGTAAAAGTTTTTGAGGATGGATGGATGGGTGGATGGATGTTTGTTACTCTTTCACGCCAAAACTACAAAACCGATTGGGCTGGCATTTGGTATGCAGGAAGTTCAGACCCTGGATTAACACAAAGGGTTTTGCCAATATTCCCACGGGAACGATATCTACGCGGGTGAAACCGCGGCGCACAGCTTGTATACAATAATCCTGATTTTTCGCAGCATTCTTTTCGAATGATCAGCGAAAGGGCAGACAATAAAATCTCTAAAATATGATGGCGCTGAGACAAGGGACCAGTAATGGGCATGTTGACTGACACTGATGGACATTGAGGGGCGTTTGTTATAAATTATTATTATTGGAGTATTTTTGTGTTTGTTTTTATACCTATATGTTGTATATGTACAGTTATCGGGATGTACTCATATACAGATTGGTAGATATAATTATATTGAAAGACTAACGTTTCACAGATTGTCAGAGTATATCAAGGCGTAAGCCAGGCTCTCATTTAAAGCTGTTGAATGTTTCTTTTCTGTAGCAGACATTCACAGTTTGATATACCTACTAGCAATGAGAAAGAGAATTATACACTAGATGGATAAGATCTGTTCAGGCTCAGCTAAACTTATTATTCATATAGGATTAAAGAATATCCACGGCGCCGATCTCACTTTTTGCAATCAAAGTTTCATTGCTTTTGAATTTGAAATATCGCTGTCTCGAGTAAGATTAATTCATAAAGTCGGCCTAACTGAAACGGGCACAATTGCCGAACTTTTTGACAAGTAAAGCAGCCGAAATTAACGTTGACTAAGTTTCGTTGAGCTCACAGAATGTTTGCAAATTCGCTGACGTTCGCGAATCCTGGATTTGACAACGGGAATAATACAAATCCTGGGAAGATCCACGTAAAGGTTAAACCTTTGATCTTAAATGTGTTTTACATAAAAAGCTAAGCTTGTTGCTCGAAGAGCGGAAGATTGACTGTTGTTAAATATGTTTTTATAAAGGTTTCCTGGGTCGAGATGGATTTTGTTATTTAATTGCATATTTTTCAATAATAACATTGAACAAATATTATAATTGACGATACGAGTAATACACAACAGTAACTACTAAAATCCTAACATAAAACATATAATTAAAACTGAATTTCACCAGCAAAATTTAACATTAACTAAAGCTTAACTATTACTTGTATGACTGGTAAAACCAGTATTACGTGTGGCACGTTAATTTTTACGTTATTATTGAAGTCATTTTAACACTCCCACGGTATATAGTACAGGGACCAGCGTGTAATATAGTTCTTAACAGAGACGTTTTATGAAGATCGGTCAAGCTTTAGTATATGTTAAAGTTAGCTGCTACAACTCAGCATAAAGTTCAATAATTTGGGGGTAGTCAAACCGTTTGCCTGGAGTGTTTTCGGGGAGTTTTGGTTTTTGATGCGCTCTTTCCGAATTTAAACTTTGCCATATCCTTCCTGTATTTGCCGCTCGCGCTACCATATTGAAAAATTGGCGTTTAAACAGTTTCTACGTGGATAACACTGAGTTTTTAGAATAGGCGCCTACTGGCCTTTTCTAAAAACTTTCAGAAAAGCATTCGATCAAAAATGTATTTAAATATCGAATAAGAAACTCTTTGGGAACCTGTAATGTGTATTAAATTCATATGTCATTTATTTTTACAAATTGGCAGCAATTAAAAAAGTGTCATTCGAGCGTCGAAATGCACTTGACTAGAGAACATGATTCATTTCGACCCTCGACAGACACTCTTTAAATTGCTGCCAATTTGTAAAATCAATAAATGACATAATATTATGAATTTAATACACATTACAAATTCCCGAAGCTTTCAAAATTAGATATTAATAATTATTTTGTTTTATTCGGGAACTGACGACAATAAATCGTTATATCAGTATCAGTAGAGAAGAGTAATCATCACATTTACTTCCCAGTCGGTAGTGCCAACAATTTGCTGAAACTTGCGCTATAATTCCTCATCTTGTGGGAAACAATTCTTGTGCGGCGCAGTTTGTTCGAGTTATTTATGGCCACCAGTTAGTCTTTCCAAAATAATTTTAATTTCTGCAGACAGAATAATGCATTGCCTTCGAAGAGTAAACAGTTTTTATGTGTGCCTGTTCCCAATTTTAGCTTTATTTATTACTCTATTTTATTTATTACTACTATTATTATTATTATTATTTATTATTATTATTATTTATTATTATTATTACTTACTATTATTATTAATAATGCATAGATTACTTTCACCCGCATATTCTTCGTTCCCGTAGGAATATCGAGATAAAAAGTAATCTGTGCATTATTCCATTGTCTACGCTATCTACATACCAAATTCAACCCGATCAATTCAGTAGTTTTGGCGTGAAAGAGTAACAAACATCCATCCATCCATCCTCACAAACTTTAGAATTTATAATATTATTATAGTAGGATTAGCAGCATATTAAATATATAAAAATATTTAATAAAAGAGCGAAACTTCGTGGAATTGGAGTTACTAAGGCTTCTTGTTTTAGATTGAACCTTGTAAACTGAATCCTTGCACAAGTAATCAACATTATTATTAAAACTTCCTCAGAACTAATAGAATCTACTATATTACCTTTATGAAAAGTTTCAGAACTTTTCCTTTCTTCACAGAGCACAGTAATTGATTGTTAAGTTAATTTTACAGAGTAATCGTTGCGGAAACTTAAGACTTATTTATTGTAGGAAGACCTATTACAATAAACTAGCTGTGCCCCGCGGTTTTACCCGCGTAGACATCGTTCCCGTGGGACTATCATGATAAAAAATACTCTATGTTCAAATTTCGGACCAATAGGTTCAGTAGTTTTGGCGTGAAAGAGTAACAAACATCCATCCTCACAAACTTTGTTGACTTAATGCGTTATTGTGGAACCCTTACTCTATGATGCCTTACTCTTTGACAGCCTAGTTGGCACAGATGGTAGTAACTCTGCTTTCTGAGCCGCAGGTCCCGGGTTCGATCCCCGGCCAGGTCAAACATTTGTGTGCATGAACATGTCTGTTTGATCTGTGTCTTGGTGTTATAAGCTTATAAGTATGTATATCAGTCATCTGGTTACCATAGTACAGGCTTCTAGCCTAGTTTGGGACCAGATGACCGTGTGTGGAAGTTGTCCCATATTATTATATTATGATAAACCAATGAATATAACTGCGACAGACTGCCGGTCACCGGTTATTGCAGCACATTGTCCAGCAATGAATAACCAGATTAATGCCCTGAATGCTTGAATGTAAATTCGATAATGTTGCCATTGCCAAAAATTCAGGAATCGTCCCGTGCCAATTTTCTCATGGCTTTCAATAGTATTGGGTCAGCTGATAAGAGTTACATATTTTCGAACAGTACAATAAAATATGTCTATAGGAGATACTTCATTAGTTGTTTTTAAAAACTGAACTTTAAAAGGCAAAAATAAAGATTAAAAATTATTAACAATAATCAATACTTCAATCAATCAATACAACGAGCTATGGAGAGGAGGGCTATGCTCGGGATTTCTCTGCGAGATCGAGTCAGAAATAATAATAATTATTATTATTATTTCTGACTGAATTCATTTATTTCAGGCAATAGTACGTATAACAATAAATTATACGCACCAGAGGCCCATATTAATAAATACCTTACAGACTAACATACATAAAAACATATACTAAAACACCTAGGTAGGGATAATTTTCTTTCTCGCCTCCCTAAAGCGCCGGAACACGATTCCTGCAGGCCAAAATTCGGGTGCCAGGAACATCTCCTTATATTTCACCGGAAGCCGGAATACGTAGGACTTGAAGTTAATGAGGTGATCCGTAGACGAACGAAAGTTTCTGACATAACCCAGCGGATTTGCAAGTCGAAGTGGCAATGGGCAGAGCACATTATAGCACGTAGAACTGATGGCCGATGGGGCCGTAAAGTTCTCGAATAGAGACCACGGACTGGTAAGCGCAGCGTAGGACGTCCTCCCACAAGGTGGACAGACGATCTGATAAGTACGGCAGGAGCACACTGGATACAGGCCGCTTACAACCGGACTGGATAGAAATCTAAGGGGGAGGCCTATATTCAGCAGTGGACGTCCTATGGCTGATATGATGATGATGATGAATCAATACTTGATGTCCGTCAAATCTCTAGTTATGGGACAGAAATAACGATTTTCTCTGAATAATTATTAACCCAGTCTATAAATATATATCCTGATATTTTTATAGTGAAGTAAACTATGTCTCTGTTTCTTTAGATTCTCTTATAAAATCTACGTTTTTTCTTAGTAAACATTTAAAAGTTCTAGTTTAACTCGCGTCTTAGACGATCACTACAAAAAAATGAAGAGTTTTAAACTAAAATAGAATTTTAGGGACAAAGTTTACTTCATCTTCAAAATATCTCGATATAAATATATAAAATTGGTTGTCTATATTTGGAGAAAACAGGAGAATACTAAACACCGATTTGGTAAATGGTAAATTTTTTAGGTCTAACCAGAGTTTAAAATTTCACGGTCGGTTAAGCATTGGTTATTGTTTAAGTAACTGTTGCAAATTTTTGTCCTATTTTTTATTATTTTTATTTTTTATTATTTATTTATTATTTATTATTTTTGCTCTGTCCTCAAACGTACGAAAGTCTCTTTTATAACATCCATTTTGCAGTAGCTAACTGTACTTTTCGGGGAATGAGCTTTTCGCTTGCGTATTTTGCCTTCTCGCCCTAAAGGAATGTAAGATGAATATTTCCCCTGGCACATTTTCAATTACATGATTTAATTTGCAAGCCGTCATACAATTTTTATAACGTGCAAATATTTCATATGCCTTGTTTCAATTAAATATTGACTAAATGAATATAGTATAAATAGCCTTAAATTACAATAACTTAGGTACACTTATTGTAGCTATTTAGCTTATTATAGCATCATATTAATACAGTCAACTTTTTTCAATAATGTTACTATTGAGAGAGTACATGGCCTTCTAGGAATTTGACACAATCCTATGAAAAATTTACCAAATCGTTGTTTTGTATTCCCGTGGTTCCTCCGAATATAATTAACCCCTTCTATAAATTTATGTCCTGATTATTTATAGTGAAGTAACCTAAGTATAGTGAAGTGTCCCTGTCATTTTAATTTTCTTATAAACCCTTGGTTTTTTCATAGTGAACTTCCAAGAATCGCAGTTTTACTCGCGTGATTGGACGTTCACTGCAAAGAAACGTAGAGGTTTTAAACAAAAATAAAATGATATAGACATACTTCAAAATTCAACTTTAAAATATCGGGATATAAATATTATATCAAATAGGTTTACTGTATTCGAAGGGAACAAGGGAATACAAAACATCGATTTATTAAATTTTCCATAGGATTGTGTCAAACTGCTAAGAGGTCCTGTATCCTGTTAATGTAGATGAGAGCCAAAACAGAGATAAATGGAGAAAACTTAGGGCTATGATACACATGGCCTGTAAAACATAACATTAACATGTATGCTAGTTACCGGGACATATATGACGTTTAGCGTATGACTACACATTCATGTGTATAGTTACCCCTAAGGGACTATAGGCTTCCTCCAGCAATGATGATATGAATATGACGATAGGCTTACTCACAGACTCACATGATGATAAATCAAGTGTTCACAAAGCCAAAAAGAAGATTAGATACACAGGCACTGGAGTTATTTTAAATTGCGTTTAGATCTAATTGTCTGCTGAGAGTTGAGAGAATACCATTATTTAACTTACAAACTTATTAAAATCGTCACGATGATATTATGTATCTAGAAATACTATGGGTCTTATAAATTACATGAGTTGCGTGAAAAGGGCGACACTAGCAGACAAGAATGGAAGTAGCAGACGTGCTGTTCTGACCCCACCCAGAGTAGAATAAGCACAAAAATACTATGTTATTTTAATACCTATCGATAAAGACAGGTCATCCAAATTTAAATTATGGGACAACTATGTATAAGAAATAAGGCTGAAATGGTTTTATATATGACACGACTTGTTTAATATGTATAATATATATACGAGTATATATCTGCATTTAATGTATATAAACAAAAGGTCCACGTAAATAATTCGATAAAACGTACAAACCACTACAAACTCCTCTCATTAGCTTAGCGTGCTTTCAGACGAGCGACGCGTCGACGCGAAGCCAAAATGCGGTCCGTGTGTATTCTATGTCATTTTTCCTACAAATTTCGCCGCCGCGTGAGCGCCGCGTTGAAGTTGACGCCGCACCGACGTTCGTCTGAAAGGACGCTAATATGGACCATTATACTCACAGCGTTGGATATGGTTAGATGCGCGCAAGATGCGGTGAAAATCTGGCGTGAAATGCAATTTCTGTGCAGGCTAATGGGTTTAGGCAGGTTTAGCTACGCCGCCCTGGCTATCGGCCAACCGCCATCGTAGCTGGTAGCGTAGGGAAAATATTGCAACACAGATAAATAAAACATATGCAGTGAAATAAATTAATGATTAGAAGTACAGAGGTATCTTTCCGAATGGACTGTAAATTCATATATCATTAGTCACTTCAGTGATGTACAAAAGTGGTTATTTTAGACCTATTTAAATAAATTATTTGAGTAATTTTTTTGTAAATTTTTCCATTTAAATCCAATACTCATTATTGAATTATTTAGTATTATATTTTAATTCTTCTTCTGCCGTGGGGTTACCGGCTTTAGAATAGTACCTCACCCTCTCTACCCGTGGTTGCCGTAAGAGCCGGCTAAGGGCTATAAGATCCAGAGGACGGGCAGCAGCGTCCACTGCGTAAAACCATCAAACTGCGCTCGCCAACCCGCCTGCCAAGCGTAGCGAGTATTGGCAACAACCCCCCTTATGGGGGAGGCTTATGTTCAGCAGTGGACTTTCAACGGCTACATGATGATGATGATATTTTAATTCTTACGCCTTGCGCTAAAGGGGAGATAAGGTGCTAACTTCTCGAAAATAGCAAGCTCAAATTAGGTCCCGTTAGGTCCACTTAAGTCAGTAAAGTCAGTAAAGTAAGGTCGTACGAGCGAATAATATTGTCGTCTCGATCGCACTTCGGTCTTAGGTACGTCTATCTTTGTTGTTCATTATATATCACTGTGCAAACTTCACACTAAGCAAATTGCACGTGCCAGTTGTTGAGTAAGCGCTGGGAGACCGTACCCTATCTCCCCTTTTCTTTAAATCAATGCCTAGGATACTTGTTACTTTGAAATTATATGCTAATTGCATATAATTTCAAAGTAAAGGCTAGAAGGCTAGAAGGCTAGAATATCCTTAAATCCGAAACGATAGACCCAGTAGAAGCTCCGCCCATCAAACAACTTTATTCATGAATTTCACATCTACCTCATATGTCAAATGAATCGAAAAAGGCCCAGATGATAAACGATATCCCAGAAAATGCTTGCTCACTTATGACCAGGATAAACCCAAATTATAATGTTATTTGGGTCATATCAGCGAGAATATATTCAACGTCACCCGCATAAGTGGCTGAATAATCCAGTAGGCTCTAGGGAGGCGGTAGGCTCTTGCCCTTATTATGACACTGAGTGTGTTAGGCCACGTATTTTAGCACTTTAGTTGAATGACAGGTCCGAGTTAAAAGTGGTTCGTTGCGACGTGACAACGCGATGATATTATGATTGAAGTAGGTAGTCATATTATGCTCGTACGTGGGTTGCTTTATCAGATTATGATATGTTTGAAATAACCTTTTCTATGGTATCGTACCGCACCTAGAATTTTAATATATTCTATAACATCCCTTGTGCGTGTACGTGTATAATTGCTTGTCACCTTTTTACATCAAAACTACCTCGATAAGGTAGTTTTGGTGTAAAAAGGTGACAAGGTTGGGTTAAAATTTAGTAAGCAGGACGCTTAGTAGTTAGTTGTCGTATAAATAGAGGTATATATGTTTATAAACTAGGTACCTACCAATAATATTAAATCTGTTAAGATTACGTCATATAATTTATTTATTATTTCTGTCACACCGCCGACCAAATGTGATTTACGGTACTCTCCTCTCCCTGCACGGTTGTCTGGAAGAGATCGCTTTTAGTGATAAGACCGGCAATTGTTACACTATTATAAAAAAAAATTATACTTACTAATAGTTTTTTTTATTTTATTTTTAAGGCTAATTCTTGTTTCTGATGTAGCAATAAAGCGTTTATTCTCGTATCTATCTATCTTAGATCCTTGAATAACACTTAAACTAATTACTAGGTAACTTAAACTTAAACTAATTAGGTATTACTAGGTAATTATTAGGTAAGTACGTATACTCCTAACAACGACCTTGCCACTCCAGAGTTGATTTGTTTAGTCATCTAAGGAAATGCTTAGAACCCACAAACACTGCTTGAAACGTTTTTCATAGATATTGAATACAATTATGATGATGATGATGACTCCAAAACATAGAATATTTTTTCAGAGAGCAGAACTGTACACAGCTAGTGTAAAATGATATGTCGGCTCGCTACACAATTAACACAGACTCCTAAAACTACAAATAGTCCACGATAAGCGCAGCGGTTCTCAAGTTTTTCTTGTAGTAAGCAGCTGGCGTAGTTCCAAGGCTATATCGACCGGAGACCGGATCCCACGAACTGCAATGAATCTTGCTTGACGCTACTCGATAATGTTAGTTATGATGCTGGCCATTTGTTTGAAGAATGGTCGAGAGGCTGGAGCGATACCTTTGTAACCGTAGTAAAACGAATTGATGAGGTAATACATTTTGTGTACGAAATAACTAGAGGGTTTAGTGGAGTGCCCTTGTGAAGAAGATCGTTTTTTGTCTACATCTAAGATGTGCCACTGGGAAAAATCCTCCCAAGTCATTGCATACGTCACGAGTCCGTTGAATACTAGTTAAAATTTGTAGTTTGTACGATTTGTTGTTTTGCAGAAAAATACTGACGCGTAAAACGATTTATGCTGGCCTTTATCGCCTTTTCTAATATATGGTTTGGTTTATAATATATGGTTTTCTAATATATGGTTTGGTTTGGTATATACCTATGGTTAACTATTTCAATATTTCAGTGATGAATTCCATTTGGGATTATAGAAAGGTATATTTATAATGACCGATAAAAGTAAAGACAAAGTCATTACTAAAACAATTCTCCTTAATCCTATCAAGTTTATCAAACCATCATAAATACTAAGATAACTTTAATTGACTGCCACCAACTTCTACTTGCTATTATAACTTTGCCAAAATTGCCAATTCAATGGGAAATAAAATCTGATTATCTTATACGTTTGGAACCCCCTCAAGTTATATTGAGTTTGGCGATATCCTTCCATATTTGTTATGCTTGTTATGTGTTATTAGAAGTTTCAAGAGACGAACTTTTCAACGTGTTTTCACATTATGGAAACACGTTGGATAGTTAATCAAAGGATAGTCCACGTCAAAATGTCAAATGTAGAGTAGAGACTTAAAAACATAGAAATTTTTAAGGCAATCCCATGTAACTAAGCTACAAATTCTAAAAAAAAAAAATTTATTTAGCATTTTTTAATCCAGATTAAAAAACATACAAAATCATAAAATTTTTACCAAATGGTAAAGGTAGAATCTTATACTCAAATCGAGAACATAATAGTTATAATATGTAACTTCTACAAAATACTTGCGATTTCCTTCTTGTTTCCAATATTTATTTTATTGTCACCTAGAAATATCGTGATTTTTTTTTATATCGTAAACTCAAATTCAAACTCAAAATGATTTATTCCAATAGGTCATACTCTGACACTTTTGCACGTCAATGAGATAAACAGTACAGAGTCTACCGTGCGTTCGGAAACCTCTACAAGAAAAACGCACAAGAAACTTGTAGGGCTTAATTATTTCAACAAATGGTTACACAATATTTGGTTTGATTACATTCGTTTGCTTTGAAGGTTCATGCAGAAGTTTCCATGCATCTTCGTACTCTATGTACTGTTTGACTTTACAATAAGCCTTCTTTGGTAAAGTAGATTTTATATAGGTTTTGAATTTACCCTCTGAGAGCCCAGTTATCTTTTTTGGGATTTTATTATAGAAACGTACACTATTTCCTAAGAATGTCTTTTTATTTGTTTTCGCACAAAATATAATTAATACTTATCATCTTGTTCAACAAGTTAATCATACTATCACCTTAAGAATATCATTTTCGAGTAATTATAATTAGTTGAACCGATTATGTTATCAATATTATACATATCAGCACTCAGTAGAGAGGTCACACGCAGTCGGCCGAGATCAACTTTATCTTTCATACTTGTACTTACATGTACATGTATACTTGTACTTATTATGTATTTAAATTTATAATTATATTTATATTATATGTGTACCTATTAGATTATATTATAAATATGTATTGAGTGATTATAACTATGTATGTTTATATGTATACATAGTATATTATTATAGTAAGTCAATTTTTATTCTCCTACAAGTACACCGCCGACTAGAAATACCCATGAGTATAGTATTCCTTTCCTTCCGGTTGTCTAGAAGAAATCGCTTTAAGCGATAAGACCGCCAGTTCTACTAGCCTAAGATTAATATAATTATTATTCCTTTATGTTTGTGTCCTATGTATGGTGTACAATAAAGTGTTTATCTATCTATCTATCTATCTTCTTACACCAATATAATATTGTTATTTACTCGGCCGATTTAAATACGTAAAAACTAAAAAATAATAAATGTTAGTATACTTGTAGAGTCTTGACTACTAGTAGAATTGATTTAATATTCAGAATATTCGGATATTATTGAAAGTCTGTATTAAAAGAGCAAAAATATTGGGACACAGAAGCAAAATATATAAATTATTAATTTAAATTTCTTAATACGCTGCGAACAAAGCGCAGAGAAATGGCGCACAGTTTTCTAAATAAGTAGCTACTATTTAAATGGTCCGCTTGCGGCCGACAACTCGACTGCCAAGCGTGTTGAGTATTGGCAAAACCCCCCTTTATGTAGGAGGCCTATGTTCAGTAGTGGATTACCAACGGCTGAGATGAATGATGATGATGAATTCATGCTCTCTCTCATTACTCATATTATATACAACTTGGAATAGTTCTCAAAGCCAGATTGAAAACAGCGCACACAGCAGACGAAATCAAAACAGAAGGTATACTGTTGTTATTCTATCCGTCTAGCAAGTTTGCAGTGGGCCAATGTCAACTGCTCAGTTGAGACGTCATAAACAGTAGTTCAGAGTTGTGACTCTGTAATGTTTGTTTCACTGGGCACGTTATGTTGTAAGCATATATGAACAAACTTGAAATTCAGCTCTAATTTTCTTTGTACCTTTGTTATAGGTACCAAATATTTATCAAAATATTATCTACTAGGTAGTTGAATTTTATGGAAAACTAGAGCATAAGTGTGGCCACCACATCACGAAATCGACAGAATATTTATTGATTAACAAAAGATTTTTTGTGCTATAAAAATATAGGCAATTTTTATAATTCATCTAAGAAAGTATGCGAATTCGTTAATGATTCTGACCTGTAATTAATTGAAGTACCTATTTTTAAACCTGTGGCCAGAAAAGCATAACAGCCTATTCTGTAATGTAACCCATCCGTCCGTGTACAGCAGCTTTACAAAAAGTCCATTCCACATCCTTTTAATGAGATTTTGCCGGTACGAGTATAATATTTTATACAAATACGTTGACCACTATTAAAAATGAAAGCGTTTTTAAAACGCTGCACCGTGAAAAGCGAAAAATATATGTTTAGCTACATTTCGTACAACATTTGCGTTAAGTATCGTCATGACGCTTAATAGGATTTTGTAAGTAAAAATATATATTTTTACAGTTTGTATTTTCTGTCTAGATTTTTATTGTTATTTTTTTTTATGTTAGTGAGTAACAAGACGAGTAAATCAGGTGCCTGATGGTGAGCATCATGATTGCCCATATCAGACACAGTGCCACCCAGTGTTTTAATTTTAAATTCATAATTCTGCGCGGCACTACACTGCGCATATCACCATATGAGTTATTAGTTGTTGAAACATGTAATTTCGCTGATAACATTGCCCTTCAGACTGGAACACAGTAATGTTTGCACATTACTGCTTGGCGGATGAATAACTGGCAAAGGTGTGGTACTTCCCCAGGCGGCCCCCTGCAAAAGAGGCCTACCACTACAAAAAGATAAAAGTAGACACTTAAGAACGTGACCACGCAGTTTTGAAAGATCTGATGGATCTTCAAACTACCTAGGATAGGAGAGATAGGAATGATATTTACCATTTTATGTACCGTACTGATTATCAATAAACAATTAAGCAATCTCATTATATCGAAGGGTCGCGGTCCATCCCGACCGATTTCTGCCTCCGCGACTGTGTTGTATGTTGAGACGTCACAAATCTGGGCATTGTGCTGCTCTCAACTTCCACTGAGAGCTCTTGACGCGGTTTAACCAACTAAGTATGTTCATAATGTTTAAATATAAAATAAATAAATAATGTCTCGAAAGCATTTGAGATGTAGACATTAGTTACCAATCAACCAATCCGTCATCAGTTACCTATATTATGAATAAATACATATTCAGTTATACCTTGTACGGGGAAAAGCAAGTATCGTCGTGTATAGTGACTATAAATAATTATCGGTGGATTGTTTGCGCAGAGCCTTAAAATCTCACATAAATATAAAACATTTTCACACGCTACACTTCTGATGAATCGAGTCACGCCGTTAAGATAATGACATGGCCAATTTTTTTCAATCACAAGGCTCACCCCTACGCCAGAATGGCACCATCCCAATCACGCTGAATTATATTTTAATTCAAAGGATTAAGGTCCAAATTCCAATCAGCAGACAGACGTAACGTAAGCTAGGAGTTAGTGACCTGGAAGCTTTTAAATTACGCCCGTCGAATATTTTATTCCGCACTGAACGATACATTTCCGCTTATGTGATATTAGTAGGTGTAAGTATTTATGGTGCTTTATCTTTATGTTCTGTACACGGATTTGGTACATCATAAAGGTTTTACGTGGCTTAATATGGCCCTAATCCTACAAGATAACGACCTTAACGAAATCTCAACGTCAAATAACTTTCTGGTGCTCAATACTTAATGAATTCTGAAATTGTAAGTGAGTTCTTATAATATCTTTATCTAATTCATTTCAAAGTAATATCAAACAAACAACGAGTTACAAAAAGGTGTCGTTATACTTAAAGAGGGTGTATCTTCTCGTCAAACTGAACGACCTTTAAAAGAAAGAATGGGGAAAATTCGCAGTAAATATTTTCGACAGCCCATACAAATTTAATAATTAGCAATTATTTCTTTTGCAGGTTATTTGTTTTGATGGATAGAAAGTACCCTTAAGTATCTCTGGGGTGTAAGGGTCCCAAAATCATCTTCAGGACCCAAATCCAACCTCACCTGCACGTGGTGCACCCTGCTAGCATACAAACGAGGCTCTGGCAAACGGTATACGGTATACAACATCTAGGTGGAAATGGTCTAGTTACTTTTTAGACCTGCGACAGCACCACACGTATTGACACGTCATTCCTGTGAATCCTGCCGGTTAGGTCGAGAGAGTGGTGTAGGTCTAGGGCACGCTTGCACCATCTTATTTACGTCCCAGGTGATGCAGCGTCCGTGGAGAGGACACTTCACCCACTTCAGCGCAGCTAAAACCTTACTATCATGTCATGTACGTAAGTGCTGATCCTCGAACATGGACGCTGCTTGAATGATCTTCTATAGATGTTATGGGCCAATGATGATGAAGTATAACTACACCTATTTGTAACACGTTGTATAATAATAATAGTTAGAAGTAAAGTAACTCACTTATATCGCCACATATTAACTCTTCATAACAGTAAAAGTTGCCGATTTACCTGAAACAAGAAAATGTATATAAAACACAAGAAAGGTGAAATGGAATCTTAAAGGAATTTCTTCACCTTCTTATTTCTCTCCACCAAAGATAAGAGTAAAACGAGCGAAGCAACGAATGACTGAATAAACGATTTTTCATTAAGTAAATGGTCCTTTTTTGCCTTGAACGAATTAACCACTGGACGCGCCTTCTTTCCGTTCTCGCCTAATACCCCGCAGGTTAATACCATGAAACATCGGACATCGTTGTAGTTTTACTATCACAGTCGTTCGTACACCATCGGGAGAAAAACATATTTAAAAAAATGACGAAACGTGCAGTTAAATGGTGTAAAAGTTATAGTGGTCGAGCAACTAATGTTTCTTTTCACTTGTAAGTTTAATTTTTCTTTATTAATACAGCTATTTATACCAAAAATTAATATTTATTGAAAAAATATATCCAACTTAATCCGACTATATTTAATAAACGGTCATGAAGTATTATACACCACGAACAAAATACACCTATCTAAATTACCTGGATTATTTACGTCAAAGTCAAATTTACTAGGGCTTGACAATGTTTTAGGTAGGTATAATAATATCGATAAAAATAAATGACATATATCGATAAAACTGTATTAATACACTTTAACAACACAATAAAAAATTTGAACGATGGGTACCTCATGAATTGAGTGAATCGCAAACACGCGTCGACTGCTGTGTTACTTTGCTCAACCGACACAATAATGAAGGGATTTTAAATCGAATCATTACTTGTGATGAAAAGTGGATAATACTGTACGATAATCAGAAGCGCTTGTCGCAATGGCTGAACCCTGGAGTCCCAGCCAAATCTTCCCCTAAACGAAAATTGACTCAGAAAAAGATACTTGTGCGTGTTTGGTGGACTAGCGCCGGTGTCGTTCACTACAGCTTTCTAAAATCTGGCCAAACGATTACGGCAGATATCTATTATCAGCAACTGCAAACCATGAAGGAAGAACTAGCTGCTAAACAACCGAGATTAGTCAAACGCTCTAGGCCACTGCTGCTTCACGACAACGCAAGACCACATACTGCACAAAAAACAACCACTAAGTTAGATGAGCTACAATTGGAATGTCTGCGACATCCACCGTACTCTCCGGACCTCGCTACAACAGATTACCATTTTTTCCGGTATTTGTACAACTTCTTACAAGGAAAAAAATTCAACTCCGATGTGGTAGTCCAAACCGCCTTCAAAGAGTTTATTGATACTCGCCCCCATGGTTTTTTTTAGTAAAGGGATTCATGAACTACCCATGAGATGGCCAAAATGCATAGATAACAACGGTGCATACTTTGATTAATTAAATATATTTTACAAAAAAAAAATTACTATTATATATTCCTCCCGTACAAAATGCCAATTTCCTATGTAAGGACCTAATATTAACTAAAAGGCAAAATCAAGCCTACTGAATGGCGGGGATAAGCTTATCAGCAACTTAATAGTAGCACTAAATAGTAATAGTATCCGCGTCTGACATGTTATCATCTGGTTTCATCAACAGCTCGGCCAACCCATATAAAAAAAACCGTATTTTCAAAATCGTATTTGAATATTTATTGTCAGACTATCATAAACTCGTTGTTCTTTCATTCGTCCTCGATAGCAATTTATCGACTATGTCAAGCACTAGTGTAGGTGACATAATTTTACGGGTACTTCTCGCTGTCCACGCCTTTTTGGTCAACACTGGGACTTTTTTCTAGGTCACTAATGGTGGCAAGTAGGACAAAATTAAGAAATATTTTTAGAATATGTTTCATAAATCACATAATATTATACGTTATAAATTCATAATATTATTATAACGTCATTAATTGCATCATTATAATAATTTGTCAAGTACGTATATATATGTAATATGCTACGGTAAATGTGTTTTATTGAAAATAATTATTGATCGATAATTATTGATAATTTTCAATTAATCACGTCTACCGTAATATGTACATTACACATACCTATTATTATAATATCGTAATCAGAATGAATGGATGCACCAGCAGGCCCCGTCTAGTATTCTTTTCTATGGCTAGCGTAAATTACTAGCTATCAAATTATACTAGTAAATTATAGCGGTAGCTGGAAGTTCAACATTATAAGGTGAGGGTTGAATTGAGGATGTAAGAATCAATATATGTATGATAGGCAATTCCCACATGTCACGAGTGGAATACATATTCTGAAATAAAAATTGCAGTTGTCACTAGTGGTGGGCAAGGAGATGGGGATCAAGTGGGAAGTACCCAATTTTTCTCTCTGTCATTTTAATCGCAATTGTCAGTTGTTTTGCTCTTAGACAGTGACAATGCTACATGCGAGAATAGTGCAACAATATAATACACAAAGGTAAATCTTTGTGTGCGCGCAATCATGGATACGAATATTACGGTAGTGTGTGTATATCTTCGTAAAAGTCAGCAATGTGTGAAATCCTCCTCCCCCCGCAAAAATCGGTTGAACGTGTTTTCATACTTCATTATGTACATTTCGCGTCCAGTGGTTAAATCGTCCTAGTTTTTTGCTTATTATTATCTCGGGCAGCGTTTATTACAGAAATGGTTTGTAGATGTCGCCCATTACGTAAATTATTGTTTTAAAAACTGATACTGTTTCTTTTTCTGAGATCGTAAGCAATTGCTAGATTATGAAATTATTCTGTGAGAATAAATGCGAGCAATAATTTTTAATGTTTTTCGTAATAGGCATAAGAGCGTTACTATGACTTTTTTGGAAAAGCTAATGAAATGTGCAAACGTTACTGTGTTCCGGTCTGATTACCATCTGAGTTACCAGCGAAATTACTGGGCATGACGAGTTTCAACAACTAATATCTCATGGTGACGGGCGCAGTGCAGTGCCGCGCAGAATTTTAAAACACTGGGTGGCACTGTGACTGATATGGGCATGGTGCTTACCTTTAGGCACCTGATTTGCTCATCAACTCACTATCATAAATCAAAATAAAATAAATAATAAAACAAATCAATTACAAATCTATAATAACATAAATAATAATTAAATCAAATAAACCAATTAAAATATATTATCAAATATATTAAAAAAAAAATACATACCTACATTAAAGGTGTAATGTGGTAGCTACAAATTGAGCTTTTTCGTCTATGCTTACATTGTTATAGAGTGTTTACCAGTATGTACTTGGATACAATTATTAAATCTAAGTACCGATTCACACAATGAAGTTATTGGACACAATAAAAATTAATATTAGTGCAAATAAACCCGATGTGAGGCGTCAATATAAAATCAGAGGATGAGCTATTACCTACTAGTTTCTAGAAAATATACATAACACGCTTTTTTCCCGAAGTGGTAGGCAAAGGCAGAGAGGAATAGGGGGGGGCAGAGAGGGGTATACTTCAGGCTGTCACTGAGAAAATTCTAATAGAAAAATCCAAAAAACCCTTTGCCTGACCTTGGGATCGAACCCGGGACCTCAATGGCAGTAGAGCTTGCAAATTACTACTCCTGCAGCAGTTCCTAAAAAAGTCTTTAAAATAAACTGCTCAAATCTCCATTCAAATTGTATGTGGCATAGCTGACAACTGTAACCAAAATCTATTAGATTAAGGATAAACTAAGGTACATAATAAATGGATAACATACTCGCACATATTACATTAATCAGTTAACTTCACCACAGAAGGGGCACTAGTGATGAACTTGTAACATCAAAGGAAACGGAGTTGCCTTCGTAGATCTGGTTGCCTCTTAAATGTGTAACGTTACGTTTAGAGTAGATACTGTAACATATCTATTACTGTAACATAGTAACTACGTCATTGAGATTTGGTATGCTCAAGTAAGGCCTTTGACTCTAGCATTGACTATAGACATTGAAGGGTTAGTCCCAATATCCTCCATTCCTTTGTGTTCGTTAGATAAGAATCTAGTACGGTCAGCAAGTCGATGACCACATTCAGTTTTTTAAAATCACTATACGCCATAATATATTAATGAACACAAGTTCAGCAGTTAATTTTAAATGATATTAACTTTGATGCTGACCGTACATCAAGTCCCAACATTTTTCACGCGAAAATGTTTAGAAATTTATTATGTTCCATCATCCTCCATAGTTAAAGATGACTAGTCCCAACCTCCTCCATTTGCAGTCATGAAGACCTAAAATTTTGGATTTTTCGTTTATTCCTACTATAGTTCTGTGCAGTAATTCCATACATAAAACTAGTAAGACTTTTAGCTCTGTGAAGAAAACTAAGATAAAAAGGTCTCATTTGCGTATTAAAACATTATCAAATAATTATTAATTTTATTAGAAACATCACATCAATTTCATAACAATAACTAAAAAAAAAATACTCAACTCAATAAATATTTTGTACAATAATCGCTTTCAACTAAATAAATCCTAAAGACGTAGCAGCAAGACTGATTGAAATAAAATTCTCACAAATGCAACCCCAGTTCTCATTTCGAGGCGATCCTATGCTTTCTATAGTCCCGGGTAATCGGATACGCATCGCCTGCCAAGAGATTCAAGCAATAATATCGTCGGATTCATTCCCTCGGCTTCCTCTTTCCGCAAATATCTGACCTAATTACCTTTGAGATGTTCCTATTTCCTAAACAGACATTTGTACAGCAAATAGGATAATAATTAATAGCGAGGTGCTGGTTTTAATTACCTACCTTTCGTATAATTTAAGGATATCTTTGTATTACTTACAAATGGTTTTATCAAAGATCATTTTAAGCATTTAATTAAAACATTAGGTAAAATTATTTGTTGAATCAATCGAAATTCTTTTCGAAAGAACACATTTTTACAGTCTAACTAATCGTACTAATATTTTCAATGAGATATTTAATAGTGTAGTGTTAATTGTGTTGTGTGTTTGTTACGTTTCTCCCCAATGTTACTGTGCCGATTGGCCTAAAGTTTGCTATGTAGAGTTAAGAGCGTACATAGCCTTTTAGGAATTTGACACAATCCTATGAAAATTTTACCAAAGCGACGTATTGTATTCCCCTGTTTCCTCCGAATATTATAAACCCAATCTATAAATGTATATCCTGATATTTTTGTAGTGAAGTAACCTATGTCTCTGTCATTTTAATTTTTTTTATAAACCCTTGGTTTTTTCATAGTGAACTTCCAAAAATCCCAGTTTTACTCGCGTGATTGGATGTTAACTACAAAAAAATTTAGAGTTTATAAACAAATATAAAATGATATGAACATACTAACTGCAACTTTAAAATATCAAAATATATTCTGGTTGAAGATTGCTTTATTTTCTCAAAAGAACATATTAAATAGGATTACAGTATTTGGTGGAAACAGGGCAATACAAAACATCGATTACGTAAATTTTCCATAGGAATGTGTCAAAATGCTAAGAGGTCCTCTTTCCTGTTAAGAAAGGTTATTAGATTAAGAAGTTAAGTCTATGACAGTAGTCAATTTGAAAATCTAAAGTACCTAAGTAATAATTTATTTATTTTATTAGTACAAGTATAACCGGTCCCACTGCTGAGTAAAGACTCACTACCGTCAATCCACTCCTAGCGGTCCAATGTCCCACCAGTCCTACCGGAAGCAATATAGCTCGTCCCGCCATCTCCTGCGAATTTTAACGGAGTGTGGGCGCCAGGTTCAGTAATGAGTCTAGCTGCAGACGGGTTAAGCCAAGTTGTATAATTTATAAAAAAGTAAATCCAAAAATAACCCAAGCTCTTTCAGTATTGATGATCGCTATCGAAAACCGAACTTTATAAACTGTCTACGACGCTAAACTCGAAACGGGATTTCATACCGAAACTTTGCCCGATAGAAACTGCGAATTTCAGATACCTACTAACCACTTCCAGGTAGGAAACAAAAGTAATTGTCCGTGAAATTGACAACTTTGTCTTACTCACGCGAAAACGATTTTGATGAAACGATATTAATTAGATACTTTGTCTACAAAGACAAAGACTCCTTTTGGTATACTGGTCACAAGCGCTACCTGACAAAGTAAAGAGATAAGAATTTCTTAATAAAAGTCTGGAGATTTGATTTGTGTAGGATGATGGCTTGCTTCTATTACCCTATTGCTGTGGACTTATAACATAAGTAACTAGCGAAATGTGGGTGTACAAATAACTATTTTCTTTCCAATTTTTAATGGAGCACACTTTAATTATTTTAGAATAATTAATCTTACTATCTATCTCATTTCTTATCTTACTAATTTTATAAATCAAATCTTAGTACAATGTAAAAACGTTACGTTTTTTATAAGGTGAACAAAACACTTCCGAGTTCTAACTCCATCTAAATAACACAAAAAAACAGAGCTAGCACTGGTTTTTTGTGTGTATATTTGTTCGGTTTTCACGCTAAAACTACCCAACCGATTGGGCTGAAATTCAGTCTATAGATAGTTTAGCTCCCTGGAATTATATAAAAAGTACTTTTTATTTCAATATTCTCACGGGAACGACGACTGCGCGGATGAAACCGCGGGATAAAGCTAGTACATAAATAAAGTATTCATCTATTCCTACAAAATTGCGTCTTCGAGAAGCTCGCTACATAAAGAGGTCATACCAAGTTGGGCAGATAGCTCGAGTGTACTTGAACCATCTAACTTGTGTGTACAGCCATCTCACGATCAGTGGAAGCCGAAGGACTCGGCCGAGGAACTTAGTTCGGAATGCGGCATGACATGAGCTAACTTAAATAGGCAATAGAAGGAAGATCGCCAGTAATCGACTAGCATACCAGACCCTCTGTATCACACAGTCACACATTCCTCGATTAATGAAACCTAAATGTAGGTTGGAAGGTCAGGCCTGTTTGGAATTATTACTTATCGAAATTGGTCAATTTCTAATCATACCGGTCACTTAATAAAAACAGTTTATAACATAGTATTCATGTCCAATTTCATAAATTCACTGGAAAACCCAATACAAAAACTAAAGTTGGCAAATATACTCTTTTAACCCCGACTGAGAATTGGAAGGGTATTGAAGCTCTGAACTAATGGACCGATTTTGATGCGGGATATTTCATATTTTTTAATGTTATTCATTAGAGTTGAAAAAGTCCCTTTTATTAGATTCGGTAAACAGTAAGCCTCACGTTAAGCGATTACATCGATCGTGAGCGATAACCTTAGCTCCAAGAGATTGAATGGAACTATTAATTATGCAGCGCTTAGCTTTAGACTAGGTACGAGTATGCTGCGACTCGACGACCCAATTTAGTGTTTGTGCGAACATCTGCGGTCCTATATCTAGGGGATAAACTCGTCCGCACTGCTGTTACTGCACTGTGACTCGTGATGTGTCATCTGCGTTTGAATTGTCTTTAGACGTAGACGTGTTATCATACTTATTGCACAATAATAGATGAGATGACACAAGAGTATACGATGCTGGAATAAGCTATTCTCCTATTTTTTCAAATATTTTTTAAAATGCTCATATATATCAGATAATCAAGGATTATTTTTATTTCTGCAAAATATACCTGCTAAATGTTAAAAAAAATATATCAAAAATTTGACTTAAAATATACGCGCCAAAACACCGACCGCCATGATGGTGGCGGCGACTGACGTCATATAAACTAAAATGAAGAAATGTCAAAATGCCAGTTTGTCTTGTACTCTTGTAGTGATTTAATATAATTTAATTTCAAGTAAAAATGAGTTTTTATAGCCCATATCGTTGGTGTGTAGCGTTGAATTGTAAAAATTCTACGTTGAAGACTCCAGAAAAGTTATTTATTAATGTGCCGACCGACGTTTCTATGAGAAATGTTTGGTTGGAACTCGCGGGACGAGATCCTGTAAAATATTCTAAGAAATCTCATTTATATCTTTGTGAGGATCACTTTGACGTAAGTACATAAGCTTTTTTTATTGATTTTTATTTAAATTACGATATTACTCTCTTTTTTACTATGTAAACGAGACTTTGAGGTTATTTTTACTACATAGCTCGGTATCATTGCTCTGCTTAGCTAAATAACCTACAATAATTATTAACATTTGTTTTTAGCTAGAGCAAGACATGGAAAATTATATGCAATATAAAATAATGGGCTCAGTAAAGAAAATCAGAATGAAACCTGGCATTATACCATCTAAGTTTAATAATATACCCATTGTGAGTCCTGGCCAGGAAGCAGAGAGCTCTTCAACAAGTGTACAACCTGGTTCATCAACATCACGTAAGTATATTTTATTTACCAAGCTTTGATGGTGCTAAAATGATAAAATATATTTAAACCTAAAGGGAAATTTTGTTTCTAACTGAAATCCTACCATTTACATCGTGTCATAGAGAGGTTGTGAATCTCAGCCAAACACCATTTACATCATGTCATACAAGAGGTAATCCCAGTCAAACAGAAGAGAGTGCTTTAATAAATAACCATACAGCCCACTTTATTAACTCAACTTAAGTTTAATGATGATCACTCACCATCGCATTACTTTAAATTATTACAATGGAAAGGCTGCTCTACAGATTCTTATCTATTGTTTTCAGATGTTGTGGAAGTGGAGGAAGATGAAAATATTTCACACAAGGCAGATAAAGAAGTTCAAGTACAGATAATGCCAGTTATGGAATACAAAGCTGTCCAAGTGAATTTATCTGCCCATTATAGAAGCAAAGCAACACAAATAAATTTAAAAGTGCGGCACAGCACTACATCTCCAATAAAGTTAAGCACCTCAGTTGCCACTTCACCACTCATTAAAATGAGCACTATAGATGTACCAAGTACATCAGGTATCACAAGACCAGCAAAAAGGAAATTGTCTACCTTGTTCGAAGACCAGTCTGATAGTGAGATATCATTTACTCCATCAGTATCTGGATCAACGAGTCAAGACTTCTCTCCAATAAAAGTCACAACATCTGACAGTAGTTTGCCTGAAGAAATTCAGAGGGACAAGAAAACGAACTTAGAAAACACAATCTTAAAAATAAAGAAAAAGCCTAGACTCTATATTGGTATCCCTAAGGAACTTTATTTTTTACTAAATATCATACAAACACAGACAAACATTTCTGAGGCAAATATTTTGTTGTGTTTGACAAAAATTAGGCTAAATAGCTCATTTTCACAAATATCTGATGATTTTGGTTTGTCACTATCACAAGCAAGTAAACTTTTTTCAACCAACATAATACCAATCAGTAAAGTAATGTTACCTTTTATTAGATCGTTTACAACGGAGTCAATAAAATTAAATTTACCAATAGCATTTAGACATAGATATAATAAAGTAAGTTGTATAATAGATTGTTTGGAGATAGAAATACAGAAACCCACTAATGCAGTCCACCAAGCACTGACTTGGTCCGAGTATAAGAAGGCCAACACAATAAAATATTTGGTTGCTTGTACTCCAGATGGATTAATAAGTTTTATATCTGCAGGATATGGCGGAAGAGTAACAGATGTACATTTATTCGAACACTCCAAATTTTTAGATACTCTCCCATCAAACACATGTGTCTTAGCTGACAGAGGATTCAAGCACATTGAAACATATTTGTCTAAAAAGAACATAACTTTATTAAGGCCCCCAAGTGTTGGTAGTGGTTCCAAACTGTCAAAAGCTGAGGTACTTCAGACAAAAGAAATAGCAAGCCTCCGGATTCATGTGGAAAGGGTGATCCGAAGAATCCGGGAGTTTGCTTTTTTAAAACCACATTCTGTGGTTAACATAAATTTAGTTCACCTTCTTGATGAATGTATTACTACTGCATGTGCTCTGATTAACATACAAGATAGTCTTATTAAATAAATACATATACAATTTTTTTTAAACTTTTATTTATACCCATAATATCCCAGCCAACTGTTCAAACCAGATATTGACATATGCTATTTATTACATTAAAGTGGACAGTATGTAATTGATATAACCATGTAGTAGAAATATTAGGTTTTTCATGATTTTGGTAACTTGCATGAGCTAGTTAGAAATGCAAAAGTAACTCTGGCAGTCTGTCTGTTACTTCTTTTCTCTTTATCCTATGAACAAGTTTGGTTAAAACTCAGTATAGAGGAGATAAGTTTGAGGATTTTATCTAAGGTGTGGTTTGAGGTCCGGGGGCATAGGTAATAAAGATTCATCCTAAGACAAGGTACTGTAGCTAGTGGTAGAAGCCTTGGGCTAAAGCATATAAAATAAAACAATACACATAAATACTTACAAGTTCTATATTTTGGTACTTTCATACAAAATTGGATATATATTATTTTTCCAAAAAGGAACAATTTTGTCCAAAAGTTCCTGTACTACTTTTCTATCATACTGCACCTCTACAATACTGACATCATTGGAAGTCTCAAAATCACTACTCGCAACACAAAAAAAACTTTTTTCTGCTTTTGCACAGAACATTTGCATTTGCACTTGTGCCATATATTTTTTGGTCACAGCACCATCCTTAATATAATTTGTTAAAGTTTTTACACTTGTTGGGCACTTTATTTCTACCAAAGTACTTTTTTTATAGATGCCATCAGGTGAGCCTGCAATCATAGGATATGTTTCTGAAATAGAAAGACCACATTTTTCAATCTTATGGCCCAATTTTTTTTCTACTGTTTTCCTTACTTTTTCTTCTAATTTTTGCCCTCTTTTCATTGCTGAAGTTAGTGGAGTCCTTGCTCCAAGAATAGCCGCTACTAAGGAGCCATCCACAGTTTTGCATTTGCTCACTTCGTAGCATTTTGATGCTGTAACTCTTCCATAACGTAGCTCATACCAAAAGCTTGTTTGATGCTGGTGCCTTGTCTCTTTTTCAGCATTTCTTAAGTTAATATCATTAAATACACTACTGATATTATTTAAAAATGAATTACAATCCAGTCTTTCATTAAATTTGCACATCAAATAATGTAAAGAAAGCATATTAATTTTTTTTTCAGCATAGTTAATCTCATGTTTGAGCAGCTGGCATGAGCTTATTTTTCTTTTTTTACATTCAGTCACAAAGATTTCTGCGACACTTTTATGTGGTGCTACTTCTGGGGTTTGAGTACTACTTCCTTTTCTTTTCTTCAATATGTCCTTAGCAAGTAATATTTTTAGAGAAGATCCAACTTTAGATAAAGTAGATTTCCTCCAATAGCACTCAATAGCAGTGCAAGGTGGCTCTTCACTCCGACGATGACACCACATTAAAAAAGCAACAGCATGCTTACAACCACCTTCAGATGCTGGACAGTCATGGCATACTACACTTTTAATTTCTTCTTCCTGTTCATCAACAGTAAGTGTGCAAGAGTATGGCTTGGAACGCACTTTGTGTTCAGGACACATTTTGCATTTGACAACGCATGTCTGCTGATCTCTTTTCAGCTGCACATACCCAACAGCATCATCGCCATACGTTTCTCTGGCTGACCTATAAAAAAAGATGAAAAGTTACGATACCTACTTATTGTTTACACATAACCTCAAAACACGTAAGGATACTTTCATACACAATAAAACTATTTAGTTTTAAATACAAGTTGTAATTTAAATACATTATACTTACATAGCTGTTTTGATATTTCTGCATTCGGCAGAAAAAAAGTCGGTATTACACGCAAAGAACTTTGCAATCATTACCGCATCTATTTTCGGGAGATTAGTACTTTCGGCTTTTACAAAACCGACGTCCATTTTAATTAAGTAAAACTAACGTATTAAAATATTAAATCTTTTAAATTTAAGCTTCAAAACACATTAAACTCAATAAAAATATTAAATTTCTATGAGCGCTGGTAGGTAAGTAGTTTGTTGTTTGTAAAACGAGTGACGGACGACGAGCTTTAGTGAAATTGACGTCACATCATGGCGGTCGGCGTTTTCAATCACGTGACATACAGATAATGAAACCTCAATTTTAATTTTGAAAAATAAAATTAACCTTAGGTTTTCATGGGAAAATAACTTTATATTTGCATTTTCCGTGATGAAAACTATCCAAGTAATATAATTTCATAATTTATTGTTGATATAAGAAAATGGCCTATTACTAGGTTACTTGACAGGAATAGAGACCTCTTCGCAGTTTGACAATCTTATGGAAATTTTTCCAAATCGATGCTTTATATCCATCCCTGTTTCCTGTTTCCTCCAAAAAAAGTAAACCTATTAGATAAATTTATATCATGGGTATAAAATAATATGAATGGAATAGAAATCGAATAGGTCTAAATAAATAGAATGGCTTAATTATATTCAGAAAACAGGGGAATAAAAAATAGCCATTTGGTAAATTTTAGGAATGGGATCGTGTGGATTTTCTCATAACTTGGATACTCTTTATGAATCCTCTTAAAACTTCCCCAAATCGATGTTTTGTATTCCCCTGTTTCCTCCGAATATAATTAACCCATTCGATAAATTTATGTCTTAATATTTTTAGAAAAGAAATTCAGAGTTTATTATAGCAAAATAAAATATCAGGACATAAATTTGTCGAATGGGTTAATTTTATATTCGGGGGGGAAAAGAAAAATTTGAAATATGAATTAGTTAAAATTTTCACTGCATTATATCTCCACTCCACTCCTAACTCCACTCTGCTACAACTTATAATGTCATTTTTAATAACAATAATATGGGACAACTTCCACACACGGTCATCCGGTCCCAAACTAGGCTAAAAGCCTACTATGGTAACCGGATGACTGATATACATACTTATGTAAGCTTAAAACACCCAGACACAGATCAAACAGACCTGCACACAAATGTTTGACCTGGCCGGGGATCGAATCCGGCGCCTGCAGCTCAGAAAGCAGAGTTACTACCATCTGAGCCAACGAGGCTGTGTGTGCTGTTTTGCAAAGAGAAAAATAATCCTTAAATATTTTAATTTCTTAATTATTATTATTAAATATTTTATTTTAATTTCCTTAAAATCTGAAAGAGAACTAAAAAACTACTATTGAAATTTTCACGAGAAGCAAACTTGCGTGAATTAAATATGAACGTATTATAATAATATTTTAAAGGTAAAATAAATAATAAGTAAAATAATAATCCCACCCCAGTCACCACAACTCAAAACTCATTAAGTTAATTTATTCTAAAGAAATAGAATAAATTAACGTGCGAATTCAATTTCAATAGACGTTAAAACTTGAGCTTTTCATCGCAGGTTATTGCTTTTCTCATATGCCAAACTCATATAACAGCCAGTTATTTGCACGTCATAAACACCATAACATTTCCTCTATTCCTTTGGAGAAGTTCGTTGAAACGCGGACGGAAGTTTTCGAATCACTCTTGCGTGTGACAGCTTTAAGAGATTGCCGCGGATATTTCTATTGCGTTTTTAGATGGGTTTCACAACATAACATTGAATGTAGAAAGGAGACCAATCGCATTAGGGAATAGGGAAAGCTTACATACACCTGAATGCCTGAAGCCTGAATGTCTACAGCTACCTCTGACGCCTAACAACGAGCGCTTTGAGAAAAGAATCGGGGGGCACGGCAGTGCCACCGCCAAGTCGAGCGCGAAGCAAACACTGCCGTACCATCCTTTACTGGAACCATTTCGCCGCATTTTCAGGCCCCTATTTGACCTCTGGATAAGACCAGAACGCTGAAATTTTCGCCATCCAGTAAGCTATAGAATCACATACTTAAAATAAAATTTCAAGTCTGTAGGTCATTTAGTTCCGAAGTTAAGCGAAAGCAAAGTTTCGCATTTATGACACTCAGCCACTCATGATCATCAAAAAGAACTAGTACTTCCCATAAACTCAGAGAGCTGAAATTTGGTACACAGTTAGGGTTTAATGGCCACATAAAGGGAAAACTATAAAAACTAGGATAATCGAAGATCAAAATTTGGTCAAAATATAATTCATTGGACTAAGAGTGGCGGTGATACCCGCAGCCGTCGCTAGATGGCGCTGACTTATTTAAAAACGCGCTTACCTTTGTTTTTCCGATTATTTGCATTTAGTTGATTTCGCTTATTAATTCGAGAGGTTTGCAAAGATTTGAAAGGTTAGGGATTTTATGATTAGTGACGGATTACTGATTACTACTTAATTATTATTAGATTTAAAAGTACTTTTAATTGAATACTTTATTTAATAGTTAGTTTTTTAGTACTCTTAGTTTTCTAGGTTTTATTTACATTTAGGTAGTACTTCGAATCGCGTTCGTGTTTATAAGTACTTTTCTAGTATTCTAGGTTTAGTTTATTTAGGTAGATATTACTTCGTTTCGTTTAAAAATATCATTAATTTAGCTGTATTTCAGTACTAGGTAGGTAATACCTTTGGTACAAAGTTCATTGATACCTAGTTAATTATATTGACACTTGTCTAATAATTTTGAGTTAACGTTTTGTTTATAGTTTGTAGGTATAGATTGAGTAGGCTGAGTATAATATTTTCTTTGAGTTTCTTTTTTTATTAAGACAAAAGAAGTCTTAAAACAATAATAAAACCTATATGGTTTTATTATTGTTTTAGTCTATATATTATCGGTATTTCTGGTTTGTTGTATATACCTACTAAAGGTCGTTGAGTTTATTTGTGTTTGATTTCGCAAGATAATATCGTAAAAAATGTCGATTAATAAAATAAGTCAATATGCCTACGTTTCTACAAAAAGAAGTGAAATCCCACCAAAAACATTCTGTAAAAAACTAACCAAGTCTCGATGGAGCTGCTTGTTTATCTCTAAAAAGTAATGAAATCTAGACAAAGTCGTGCCAAGTCTAAGGTTCCTTACTGCGATTTCTTTATTATTATAGTTAATGTTATGTGACTTGGCCGTTGAAGGGATACTTCTAATCAAGTCCGTCTATACGTCTATTTTAAGTTAGATCGGTGGTCGATTTGACGCTCCAAAAAGAAGAGAGCAGAAGTCAACATTGTCAATCAATGCTGAATGCATGTGTTGCACAATTAACAACAGCCTAAAATGAGACACTAGCGTCCAATTACCAATACCAGTATGTGCTATTATCTCGCTTAACAAACATAGGTAGTAACAACAGATATAACATTACGTGTAAACAAAATTGACTTGTACCCACTAACGTATAAAGAATGTTCAACGGCCAAGTCACACAACATTAACTATAATAATAAAGAAATCGCAGTAAGGAACCTTAGACTTGGCACGACTTTGTCTAGATTTCATTACTTTTTAGAGATAAACAAGCAGCTCCATCGAGACTTGGCTAGTTTTTTACAGAATGTTTTTGGTGGGATATAAATTTTTCTGACATAATTTGACACTGAATTCTGTTCTTTTTCTATAATTGATCGACATTACTGAGAAAGACATTACTGACTTTTGAAATATTCAACTACAGCCTCATTTTTTTTACTATCGTTGACTTTTTCAATAGTTATTAGTTAGGTAGGTACTATCTAACTCAGAAGTTAATATAACATAGCTACATATCTACGTCTCTATTGATAAATTAAGTAATTTTACATTAACTATGTCGAATCATCAGAAAAATCTATTTCTTGTATTTCTCTTTCATCCACATTTTTATTCACAAACAATTCATAATAGAAATGTACCCAAAAGATCTTGCAAAAAAAGTGCCCTTTCGATGGGCATAGGGAGTTTTTCTGAATTCCCGCTGATGACTAAAAGATGTGTACTCAGCTATTGTCAGCTAGGAACTGGGTCAAACCCCGGGCCTCGCATACTTAATTTCATTGCACGCTTCCCAATTTCCAAGGCGAGTAAGGCTTTAATTTTTTGTACCACTCTTGCATGCTAGGCGACTTTATAAATTAACTTTTCCGCGTTGAAAACTTCAAACAAAGTTAAATGTTTCCATTTCAACAGATTTACAGTTTTTTGTCACAAAAAGTTGTCTCGATGGTGTAGTCAGTGAGCTTCAGCTCAGCACAATAAGGTCCTGGTTAAGGCTCGTTGGATTTCTCTAATAGTAATTTTTTGTTGTAAGTTGGATTGATCTATTAGGAATTTTCGCACAGCCTGTGGGCTGAATTTGTACCCGTACCTTATATTTAATGGGATAAAAAATAATACAATTGGCGAGATGTGGGAGAATCTATTATAAACTATGGGAATAGGTCTCTGCCTAATCTCTGCCTAACCTTTCAGGAAAAGAGGGTTATGTTACTTTATACAAACAACTAAACAGAGAAATGAAATTGCCGTTAAAACACAAACGGCAAAAACAGTGGTGGGGTGATTTCTAGATACTTTGTATTATCAATAACAGGAAAGCTTACCGACTTATCACAATTATGTTACTTCGGTCAAGACATAACTAAAAATAGTGCGCTCTATGGAAGCATGGAATCCATATATTATGCTGAGCTATGTCCTTTTCGTTGCCACCTAGTACATCCAACTTAAGTAGTAACTTATGTCTCAGGGTGACAGGCGCAGTGCAGTGACGCGGAGATTTTTGAATTTTAAAACACTGTGTCTGGTATGGGCAATCATGATACTTACCATCAGGCACTTGATTTGCTCGTCTTGTTACTCATTATCATAAAAAAAATCTATTTTTGTACTAAGCTGTGGCAATTAATAAATGTTTTCTATTTTATTCTACATAATAAGTTTTTTTTATGGTATTGAGTGACGAGACGAGTAAATCAGATGCCTGATGGTAAGCATCATGATTGCCCATATCAGATGCAGTGTCACCCAGTGTTTTAAATTTCAAAATTCTGCACGGCACTGCACTGCGCCTGTCACCCTGAGATATGAGTTGTTGAATCACGTCATGCCCAGTAATTTTACTGGTAACATTGCCCTTCACACCGGAACACAGTAATATTTGTACATTACTGCTTGGCGGATGAATAACTGGCAAAGGTGTGGTACTTCCCCAGGCGGCCCACTGCAAAAGAGGCCTACCACTACCACAACATAACATATAAATAGCGAAGCACATCTGTCGCAGTGTCGGAGTTAATATCCCACCTCTGGATATGTTCGGTTCAAGATCCGGTCACATACGACGATCAATCAGTCCGCCACTTCTCATTTCACTCCCACATTCATGCGTTCATTCATCTGCAGCCCGACATCAACATTTATCTTGTTTCTTATTACATATGAAATAAGGATCAACGTCTTCAGTATTGAATAATTTTGGTTCTTGTTATTATTAGGCTCAAACTTTTTGGCGTCGTTTGCATTTGTACTGTAAGCGATAGGCGCCAACAATGGTGCTAAGGGTCGCGTCATTGCAAATGCCAACTACGAGTATAGTCCCACCATCTGAGCGTATCCTAGCTACAAGACATTTGACACTTTCCTTTGAACATTTTACTGAATTGATTTTTTTGTATTTTCCTGTTTCCTTCAAATATAATTAATCCATTCTATATACATAATATTATGATCTGTTCTATCATCTTGATATTTTTATAGCGAAGTAAACTATGTCTCTATCGTTTTAGTTTATCTTATAAACTCTCGGTTTTTTCATAGTGAAGCCCATGTCGGTTAACAGCGTCACCAATGAATAATTTGGTAAATGATGTTCTTCAAAACATTGGAAAATCCTGAACAGCTAAGTTGGCAGCACTGTATAATCAAATTATTTTTGACTCCCCATAACTATCCTCAAAAATCTCCTGTGTTATGTCAACTTGCCAAGAGTCTTTGGAAACGCATCAAACATTAATTTAATTACGAAGTAAATCGAATTGGGAGTCCGGGTGCGGCACTGCGGTCAATGGTCAACACAAAGTTTAGATTGAGTGGAACATATGACGCTGTTGAGTTCGGCTACTGCGACTCCGAACTCAGGACGAAGCTCCCAACTTCCTTCATCAGAGCTTTCAAGTTCTTGACAAATATTCGATATTTAAAATGTATTTGAGTTTTGCAGTCGAGAAGCAGAAGTTACAGCGTGCAGTACATAAGTAAGGCTTTTAACCAAGATATTCGTATAATAATGTAACTGACTTAAAAGCTTAGTGAACATATTAGCCTATTCTGAGCAACCAAAATAATAGATGTTCAGTATACCTGGAGTAGATAAGAGATACCATCAGATTCATATAATCATATAATAGTTGAGGTTCATATTTTCTACAGAAACATGTTTCTGTGTTTATTTATACCCATTTGTTTATTTACGAATAAATACTAAAATTATCTGAGCCGGGTTGAGATGTATATCTTGCAAAGTGGCACATCTGTCACTCTCTGATTAATAAACGGTTAGAAGATTTCAAAATAAACATACAACTTTGCGTCAACAGCTGTTAAGAAACAATAATAATGTGGAGATCACACGCTTAGTTTATGTTCTAAAAAAGTCGTAATATTAATTTTGAATTTGAAAACATATTCATTCTCACTAATATTTTTACTCTTTCCAACGCAAGTTCATGCAAAGTGGATACTTTTTATACTTTCTTATCATCAAAGAGCGTTGCAAATGAATTAGTTCAAAGCTCAACTATTTACTCTCCTAACAATCCCTCGTTCGAGTTCTTCTTGTTTCTTTTGATCATCTGGAAGGTCTATAGGGGAATAGGGGGCAGCAAACGAAATTGTACTCAACGAGATGCCGCATTACTTAGGATTACTGTATCACCGAAAGACGCAGACAATCCTATTTGCCTACGTAATATTCGCTCGTCTTAAATAAAAGGTACATCCCAAAGGACGGTCGGGACTAAACCGGATTAAAAGTACAAATCCTTTTGCGGCATTAAGAATAGAGGGAGCTCATTTCAGTATACCTATTTCATTCGATAAAAGATTTTTTAAAACTTGCAAGCTTTATCTCGATTGGTGGATGATAAAGTTAATAATTGAAAATTTCTTGGTGGTGTTATTAGAAAAGTTGATCGGCGCGAGGCTCACTTCCTGGATAGAGAAGGGAGTGACGGCGCCGCTTGAAACTGTTCAGTTGAGGTTTCTTTGAAGCGAGCGTTACAATATTACACAGAATTAAAACTGGTTCTTCTACAAGTTAAGTTTTATTTTATCTTAAAGTCATTTATGCTATTTGCACCTTCTCTCGCAGTGACAATAATTTATTGAGAGTTGATTCTATAAAAACCCTAGAAAAAGTAATGTCGTAATTTCTACTGATACTGTCCAAATATCTACTTGCATCACACTCTCCTGCGCTTTGAGATAAGAGAACCCATTAAATATTTATATCCAACGTGTAAAGTATACAGAGGGTGTAAAGGGCAATAAACGGCGAGCCGGATAAAAATTCCCCAAACTGAAATATTGATGACGCCAATTCCGCGTTGGCGCTGTCGAATATTGTTTTGAATTTGAAACCGCAACCAGAATACATTTTAACAAGTAATTTTTTTCCAAAGCCACGTACGTCTGTCATTAGTTGTCCGCTGCATCGTTGACCCAACTTGTTTGGTCGGAAAACTCAGGTAACCTGTGAACTGTAATCAATGCAAACTTTATTTTACTTTTATTAAAATAAACAGAGAACACGAGTGGAAATCGATTAGTAAAAAAAAGTTTTCAAGTCGTTAACAAGGCCTAACGGCCTGCTGTAATTACAACATTAATAAGAGCCGTAATGAAAAGAAAGCAATTGGAGCCAGGCAATAATCCAATTACGTAGAATTACAAACATTTTCTTAGAGCGGGTGACCTTTTCGAGTGGAATAATTTATTCGAGTCACCAATATTGAATGAGGCACCTGGCTGTATTAACACCGATAGAAACAAGGGATGGTGATCAATTTGTTAGTTTAGGTTCATTAACAACCAAATGGGCAATGTATAGGAGAGCACGGTATAAAATATTTTGTGGTGCCAAAATAGCTTAAATCGTGGACAGTTTTCTGGGGTCCGTGAAAACATTTATTTAGCGCAAGATCCGAAACAATATTAAGGCTATAAAGAATGGAATGGCATGGGGAAGGAACGAGGGTGCTGGTAATGAAAAATTTTACCCTCATACGACATAAGGTACAATTGCATTTTTTTTACTTTATTACCTACAATAAGAGTTTGTTCGAGAAATTAAACGTTTGTGCTGGCTTTTATTGCGTTCTCTTTCTTTTTTTGTCTGAAATATACGCGACCGATGTTAGTAAAGACTTATGTCAGTACCTTATATTATACAGTTAAGTAGTTTCTATTGTTTTATTTTTACTAAAATATTACGCAATCTTTTTTCTTTCACAATTTTCTTTCTTCTTTGTAAAATCTCCATAAATACAATTACGAGAAACGCCACCCCTTAGAAATTTCCCTGTTTCCTCTGAATATATTCAAACCATTCGATAAATTTACATTCTGTTATTTTAAAGATGAAGTAAACTATGACCCTATTAAGTTCCTTTTTTTTGTTTTTCTCATTTATAAAGTCTTTGCTTCTTAATAATAATAATATGTGCCAACTTCCACACACGGTCATTTGGTCCCAAACTAGGCTAGAAGCCTATGGTAACCAGATGACTGATATACGTACTTATATAAGCTTATAACACCCAGACACAGATCAAACAGACATGTTCATGCACACAAATGTTTGACCTGGCCGGGGATCGAACCCGTGCTCTGCGGCACAGAAAGCAGTGTTAATACTATCTGAGTCAACGAGGCTGTCTTCTAGTGAACGTCTAAAATTCACCGTTTTTCTAACATGATTGGATGACCACTAAAAAAACATGAATAGTTTGTAAAAGAAAATAAAATAAGAGGGGCATAGTAAACTTCATTTTTAAATTTGGTAAAATTTTCATAGGGTTGTGTCAAATTTCTTGTAGCTGAATCTTTTATAGAGTAATATTGCATACAGAACGAATGGCAAGTATGAGTTATAGGTCAACGATCTTCGCTATTAATACTCCAGCGACATCTCATGACTTGTGCATATCATATATCAACTGGACGTCTCTCGTCAAAGTATAATGTAAACTTCACGTTATAGCATGCGTCTCTTTATGTCTTTGGTTTTACGATTTGTGGAAGATTTTAGCAACATCCGCTGACCGCGATGTGAAATGCTTTATGTATCTTTAGAATCAGTAAGTATCTAATCCGTTGCATCGAAGACTGTGCACGAATGGAGATTAAAATGGCACGATTTGATTAATTCGTTTATTTATTTGAGAAAACCGTGAAAGATGATGCAAGATAAAATATCACAATTTTTTTTTATGATAGTGAGTGACAAGACGAGCAATTCAGGTGCCTGATAGTAAGCATCATGATTGCCCATATCAGACACAGTGCTACCCAGTGTTTTAAAGTTCAAAATTCTGCGCGGCATTGCACTGCGCCTGTCACCCTAAGATATGAGTTGTTGAATCTCGTAATGCCCAGTAATTTTGCTGGTAACATTGCCCTTCAGGCCGGAACACAGTAATGTTTGCACATTACTGCTTGGCGGATGAATAACTGGCAAAGGTGTGGTACTTCCCCTGCAAAAGAGGCCTGCTACTACAAAAAAGTACACATTATAATAAATAGTGCGGTTCACTCATTGAGATGAATGGTTCCAGAAATGTAAACGTAGGTAGTTACATGTACAAAATCAAATAAAGTTAGGCGTGTCGAGTGACGCAGATCTGCAGCTCTATGTAGATTGATGCGGAGCATCCCCGCAGGAATCTCATATATCCACTGCTAATAACGACATGGTACCAGATTTCGTCCAATTTTAATTATAATAATCATATTACATAAATTGAATGATAATAAAATAAACACTTAATAGTAGTAATGAAGGGTGACTTTATACTAATATATATATATATATATATATATATATATATATATATATACTCAGACTCCTTAACCATAGTGAAATGATATTATTGTAAGTGTTAAAAAATTATATTTTATCACATTATACGAACCGGTACAACGTACATAGTTCACAAGAGCTTTCTGTCTTCTATGTACGGAAGTGTAATGCTAGATTTAGATTGTTCTAGTGCCCAGTAGGTCAGCTTTTAATAAATAGACTGACTCTTGTTATTGTTGGCATTCTAATGTATCATAATAATATTATATCAATGTATGGTTTATTCTAAAGTAATTTATTGTTTGTTCTCTTTAGATGAAATTAGGTATATGTATTCTTGAGACTGCGTATGTGGCAAAGAGGGCGCAAGCTCTACTGCCGATCAAGAGATCCCAGGTTCAATCCCCAAAGTGCTATATAGGATATATATATAAATAAATTTAAAAAAAAATTATATTCTCATATTTTTAAGTTGAAGTAAAGTATATCCCTATCATTTTATTTTTGTTTATAAACTCAAAATTTTCTTGTAGTGAACCTCACGCGAGTAAAACTCGGACTTTTGGAAGTTCACTATGAAAAACCAAGGGTTTATAAGAAAAATACCTAGAAAGCCGCGTCGGGTAGAGAAAGTAAGGTACTAATTTCTTGTAGGCACCCGACGGCTAGATAAAGGATAGTTAAGGCTAATTAAAAACGAAAATAAAATCAGGCAGATTAAGGAAATTTCCTAGATCTTATTTAACGTTCCAAAAATAGAAAATACGTAGACCCGAACAAAATTAGAATTCATCTAATCCTGTTAACAGCGTGCTAAATATAACCGATTATCCAATTTTAATATTCAATTTCGCAATCGCAGCTGAAAACCGTCATAAATCTTACTTCTATTCTCGTTTTCATAAAGACATGATGTCGTACACCTACACCGATATCCGCATTGTGATAACTAATTATTTTTTATTATTAGTTTTGATCTCTAGGTATAATATAACTCAACATACAATCACGCCTTTTTCCGAATGGGGTAGCAGATGTATGCAGAGGATATTAAGGGAACAATTCCTGATTCCGGGTTGATTGATAAAATTCTTAAGGGTGAAATCCAAAACACTTTTAGCTTGATCTGGGAATTGAACCCGGGACCTCAGGATCGGCAGTAGCGCTTGCGATCATTATGCCACCATGGCTGTCAACCTCGTCCAACTATGGGTGACGTTAAGGCATAAAAAACATAATAGATTTTCTACCTCGATTCCTCGGTAGCGTAGTAGGTGTAAGCTCGACAGCCGATCATGTGGTCCCAGGTTCGATCCGTAGGTCAGGAAAAGTGTTATTGGATTTTTCCATTAAGTATTATCGAAATTATCTTTGTGACAGCTTGGAGTCTGTACCTGGGCCTGGTAGGCTCGCCCCCCATTAAATGGGACCAATAACATACTGGCGCAATGTGGGTTTTCCTAGTATGGGAGTGAGTCTTAAGTACACCTCTGCTTACCCCTTCGGGAAAAAGTTGTGATGTGATGTATGTTATTTCACGTTGTTTGGAACAACTTTTAATTTTGAAGAAGACAATTAATCTGAAATACGTTTAACATCAAAAACAACGATTTTAAATAAGAAAACGCGTTTGAGTGTTTCAAAATGTATAAACTAAAGACACGCCTGATAATAATTTCCGTAGATAAACTACGCCAATATCCCGTACATTAATTTATTGTAATTAGCAAGATATAATCGCAACATGGTTCCAAAGGCAAGTTAGTAATGGTATCCCCTAAGAGAACGGCTAGTTATAAATTACTGAAGTCGGCGACATCTTTATTGATGCCGTCCTGACTTTATATTAAGCCTATGCATTAAGAATAGCAAATTAAGAGGGCTTATTTATTATTCTGGCTCTATTTGTCTGGCAGATTGCGAATTGATGGCATCCACTTGTTGTATGAGCGTATTAAAATAATTAAATGTAGCTGATTTATTTGCTACATAAGTATTGGTGTTATAAAGGGCAACACTGCCTTTTGAACGCTGTCAAAATGATAAAGAAAATATTACCGTGCCACCAACTTTGCCGGTCAGGTGGACAAAATTGGAACTGCGAAATCTTATGATAATTTCTACACTAGCGTCGCTATTTATCGAATCGGTGACAGTATGTAAAGCAAATGTAGGGATAACATGGAAGAGGACGATGCGGACGTTCCGTTCTTTTGTGTTTTAACTGTCTAGATCACTGGTTCTTAACTAGTGATGAGGGACCATTTTAAAAAGTTTCTTGCTTGCAATGAACCACTATCAAATCTGACTTCTGAATTTCTTAATCATTGACAGAATCATTGGTTCAATGCTACAGATACCCAAATGCACTCCGTAAATGCGTCAATTAATATCCTAGCGCGAAAATTAAAGCCACTGCTCGTTTGTTTGTTCTGTGCACTGCTCCCATAGATCCCATAGTTTTCTCAAATCTTTGAGAATGAAATTAATTTCGTAATGCCTTCGCGATCCACTTAGGGTGCTAGGTACACTTATTACGGGATATTCAACGTTCGTAATAAGTGATCCTAATGCTTACAATCATGAAAGTTTTAAGTCACTTAGGGTGCTTAAAGGGACCATCAGTGGTCCGCGGCGCACAAGTTAAGAACCTAAGAACCTGTTCTAGAATAGAATAATACTTTATTGCATACCAAAAAAAGAAACAATTTCATAAAAAGACACAATACAAATGACACGGTAAACAACCGGCGGTCTTATCGCGTAAAGCAATTTCTTACAGACAACCTGATAATATTCGGCTACTTTTGTAAAAATATTTAAGGTAGCCATAGGTTTTACCACGCTACTCGCCGTAAGGAAACATATTTTATAATAAGACCAAAGTAACTTTGAATTTATCAACGAGCTACTTTTATTGTTGGTATAATTTATATTCTGAAGGCTAACCACGACGATACCTGACAAGTTTTGTTAAAATAAAGTTACAAACTTGCCAGATTCAGTAATTATATTATGATTTCAGACAGACTTAGCACTGTAACAAACTATTAGTATTTTCAAAATGAAGAATTGCTATACAGATATTCTACTACATAAGTGGACCATCTGATAGTTGGACGTTTTGCTACATGGACATTTTGCTAATTAGGCTTACTGCTTATTAGACGTTTCGCCTTCTGATCAGGAGGGCTATTAGTAGTAGATATGTCAATGAAAAATAAAAGCAAAGACAAGTAACGGTACGAGTACATTAGTAATCAAGCTAGACTTGAACTTGTCCGACATAACATCATGCGTGTTTCCCAAAGGTACCCCCCAGGACCCAGTCCCATAGTAGGTACACCCACACTGCGCTAGTTATCGCTTCTATGTCCACTTAATACGAGGCGGGACTATTGCGATCTACCGGGCACAGTTATAGATTCCAAGCTGTCATTGAGAAACTCTTTAATGTTAATAAAGTCGAATAACACTTTTGTCTGACCTAGGGTTGGACCCGAGACATCATGATCGGCAGTTGAGCGTGCGACTACTACGCCACCGACGCATACTCCAAACTGTAATTTAAAACCGAGCTCCATCTTACGCCTCATCTTCACTTCCCATCAGGTGAGATTGGGGTCAAACGCAGACCTATTTAATATAAAATAAAGATGTATCAAAGAAAAGCAAAAGACTAACTAACGGTACTACAATAACCGAGCTAGACTTGAACTTGGCCAAAGTTTCACAAAATCAGATTTCAACATTAAAATTAAACAAGTTGTGCCTACTTAAAATGCTGGAACCTGCCATCAAGGAATCCTCGATAGTTGATTGCAAATTCCATTAAGATCGATCTCTAAAGTCGTCATGGAAAATAGACGATGTTTCATGCCCGCTGTAATTTCCCGATCCTTCATTCATTTAGAGAGAAATGACTGTAGTCTTGAGCCTGCAGACGCTATCTTGAATGCATTGGAATTGTTGCAGACATTACCTATTATGACTTGCATTTATTTCTGCATGTAAGCAATTTAACACTGCAGCTGCATCGGTGCCGATAAGAATCTAGTTCTTTTTATTCCTGTATAATGAAGTGTTTGTGCCTTTAAGGACTTAAACAAGTACAAGTCTATTTCGAATAAAATATTATGTTGAAGTTACTATTATAATAACAGTAATAATACATACATACATACATATATTCACGCCTTTTTCCCGAAGGGGTAGGCAGAGGTGTGCCCAGGACTCAGTCCCATAGTAGATACACCCACATTTCGCCATTATGTTATTGGTCCCATGTAATAGGGGGCGAGCCTATTGCCATATACCGGGCACAGTTCCAGACTCCAGGCAGCTATTGAGATAATTCCTAATGGAAAAATCCAATATTTAACACTATGCCTGACCTGGGGATCGAACCCGGGACCTCTTGATTGGCAGTCGAGCATGCGCCCACTACGCCACCGAGGCAGTCAGTAATCAGTCAGTCAAGTCAGTCGAACAGTAATAATGTGGGACATTAATAATATGGGAAACTTACTACTGGCGAAATGTGGGTGTTTCTACTATGGGACTGAGTCCTGGGTACACCTCTGCCTACCCCTTCGGGAAAAAAGCGTGAATGTATGTATGTATGTAATAATATGGGACAACTTCCACACACGGTCATCTGTTTCCAAACTAGACTAGAAGCCTATACTGTGGGAGCCAGATAACTGTTATACATACATTATATAAGCTTATAACACCCAAATACAGATCAAACAGTCATGTCATCGAACCCGGGGCCTACGGCACAGAAGGCAGACTTACTTCCATCACGAAAAACTAATAGACAGCCTTATAGATAGACTTTACGCTAAGTGTGAAGTCTATCTATAAAGTTAACTTCATCGACATATACGAGTATATTTGAATGGAAAAAGTCTCGTGACTTGTCTAGTCTAGCGGTTCAAATATCTAACAAACTTGCACGAGTAAAATATGAGAAGGTACAAAAGAAAACTTCCAACAATTTCTAGCTCCCGAAATTGTTAGAAGCCAGAATAGCAAATAGCAGTAAAAGGCAATGTTGAGCGGCAAGAGCTCTCAGTAGCACGAGGGCCGTCGGCGAGCCGTCACCTGATTTTTTAATTTGAAATGCTACTGCGACTTTACTTGGCATAGAAACCTGGAGGTAAAGCGCAAGTCGAGTGTTATTCATACAAATGTGTCGTGCACTTTACTAGTTTACTAATGTGGACACTGGAACTTCAAGGGTAGAAAGTATTTGCTACTTTACGGTGAGGACGTTTTCTTTAGCCGTAAATAAGATAGATACTTGTAAACATAGATATAGAACAGACTAAGCCAGATTTATGGCTTTGTGTGTTTTTAAGAAAACAAACAGAAAACAGGTTCGAGTCAAGAACCACTGAATAAAGATAAAAAAACATACATTCACGCCTTTTTCCCGAAGGGGTAGGCAGAGGTGTACCCAGGACTCAGTCCCATAGTAGTTACACATACATTTCATTATGTGAATAAAGATACTGCTGAAAAACATTAATTTAAAAGATAATTGAATGACGGCCGACGGTGTTGGTAACCAATTATATTAAGGGCACGAAAGTCAGGAATAATGAATTTCTCCTGGAGGTTAACTTGCTGTACTTAAGTAGCAATTAAGTTTCTTACTTTGATACTTTTTAATAACTTCTCAACAGCGATAGAGCCTTAAATTACATTAAAGAGAAAATATTATTTGAGCACGAAACACGCAATCTTAGTAATTTTCTTCTTCCAATGAGCTCATACATTTTTAATTATATATAGGTATAACTTATATACTTTACCTGTTATAATATTACAGTGAAATCGTCGACAAGTATCTACCTACAAAGTGGATCTTTACTCACATGGCGTAGTGTAATCACACCCTAAATTCTAAATTCACAGAATTCGACATTAAATAATCATAATTTTTCCTTAATTATATGCTACAATACATTGGACGCCATATTGGTCACCGGTGACCGTAATCCAATACCTTCAAATCAAATCAAATCAAAATCAAATCAAATCAAATCAAGCATACAGGTCGATAAACGAAAACTGGCGCGTACAATGTATTAACCACAACGTCTGTGAATAAGTGCATGACGTATCGCATCGTATATTTATTATTGCTGCTTGAATCTCTCGTCTCTCTGCTTCTCTTGCAGTCAGTAAAGGATGCTATAGCGTTTTATTCTGGTAACTTTTCATTCAAATTGCATAGGTGTCAGTACTATTTTCTTTTTCGAAAAGAAGAAATACTATGAATGCACCGCACCAGCTTTTATTAACCAACGTATATAGCTATAATTACATTGTTCCATGGAATGTAACCAGTCACAATGACAAAGCGGAAGAAGCTCTATCTTAACTATTCCCATATAATATACTAATGCTCGTGTAATATTATAGCGTATGATTTATGAGCAGTAGGTACAGTGCGTGACAAGAAATTTTGCACATGGAAATGTAACAACGATAGTGAACAATATCGCCTTCCTAGCTTTTATCTCGTTCTTTGGCGATTAAGTCATTATTATGTGCTTTATTCAACATATATATCCTGATGATGAGTCGTGTAGACGCGAAACACGTGTCGATATAATATGAATGGTGTCACTAACAAAAATAATACCTAAAAGCATTTCCTCTTTGCATGCAATTCCGGGCGATGTTCTGGGCATGTTGTTTTTGACACTAAAAATTGGAACTAAAAACTAAATATTCTTGTTCCAGGAGTTTAAAAATGGAGTTCCGAAAAGTAACGCCAAATTCAATCAATTATCGACATATTATATATTTTTTTCTTTGTTATAGTTAACCACTTAAAAATTAATGAGTTGATGTAAACGTATTCATCCCATATAGTTCATTTTTTTCACTGATCCTGCAGCACGATTTATCAAAGTTCTCATAGACAAGTATCTCATAGACATGTAGACTCATAGAGTCGTATAGAATGGACACTCATCCGCCCACTTCACCTGGCGAGCGAGATTGAGCTCTCCTTGAGCCCCGCTTCGCTGGGAAATCACCTCACGCACACTCTTGCGCGTGTACAAAAAAACTCCATGAGTGCAGTCTGTGTAGTAGGCAGTTATATCGTGACTTTTGTATGGAATTGAGAAGAGGGTCCGGGGCCGTCTAAAAAGTATCTCGTATCTTGTGTTATACAAGTCTTGTATTATGATTTTCGATATCGATTTTGAACGGGTTTAAGATTTGTTGTGTTACTGCTATACTTAATAATAATTAATAAACATATTAGAGTTATTAATCTGGACATATTCAAGACCAAAGTGAACAGACACCTTCTAGGCAAACGTGTACCATCTTAGGCCTCATCTTCGCCTTCCATCAAGCGAGATTGAGATCAAACGTAAGCATATTGTATATTAAAAAAAAAACTTTTAATATTAATTACAATGAACTTACCTTCGAAAATATAAATTAAAACATAAAATGACAACATGTTCAATGTTCACCTATTAATACAAATAATTACGGTGTGCTATAATTTTGGCCAAGCATTGGATGTTTCCAAAGCAGTAGCTGCGCCAAGTGCACGCAATTACTCCGAGTTACGCCGAATGGGTGTTATTAAACAAACTTTTCATGCATAATGCATGCTAGTCATTAGGACTTATAAATTGTACTTATAATAACTTCACAATTTGTTCGCGAAGTAAAGGCGTTTATTTGCTTCATGTTTATATTGGAAACTTTTAGAAAGTATTTTATTGGTATGCTTGTAACTAATGGGTATTATTGTAAAAAAACTAAAGGCCTTGCGGAACTTTGTTCCCGCGGTAATTTTTGGATATTTCCTAAAAAAAACACTTGTTTAATTTATTAGATTTTGTTTTGGATAACTAAGTAGGAAACCTTCCCTATACTGACATATTAATAAAATCATCACCACCTAACTTGTTTTTGGGAAACTTGCTAAATTTATATACCAACTTAGTTAGCTTTAAAACTTTTTACCCTCGGACACCGCCATGTGAAATCTATGGCTAAGTCCGTGCGGTGAGTACCTACTTAGTATGTGGGTATACATCATCTCCATCAGCTGAAAGACGTCCACTGCTGAACATAGGCCTCCCCCATAGAACGCCATAAACTATTCATATGGAGGGATTTTGCCGTAATCACCACGCTTGTTGTTCGGCTTGGTGATCGCAGTAGTTGGAATACTTGGTGCCGCTGCTGCCCACTCTCCGAATATATTCCTCCGGCCGGCCTGCCGGGTCTCACAGTTCCAACGGGATGAGAAAGGAGTGGGTTTTTTATATATAGCCGAGATCATGGAGAACTACATAATAATTATTATTATGATTATCAGCCCAGTTTAGTCCCACTGCTGGGCAAAGGCCTCCCTTCCCTCTCTCCATTCATCCCGGTTTAGTGCTACGGTAGTCCTACTATTGCAAAATGTGTCCAGTTCATCACGCCATCTCCGTCTGGGCCTGCCGCGACGTCTGACTCGTTGTGGAGTCCATAGCGTGGTGCTTCTGGCCCATCGCTCGTCAGACATGCGGCAGATATGTCCCGCCCAATTCCACTTCATGCTGGCAGCTTTTTCACCAGCGTCCACGATTTTGGTTTTGGAACGCAGCACCGTGTATAAATTAAATAATGTAAATTAGATGCAGACTTTTACCTACAAAATTAAACATAAGCTCAAAGACTGAAGAGCACATGAGACAGTACTTATAAATATTTCATACTCTTTTATGAAACACATTTATACATGTAAATGAAAGAACGAGAAGTGACAAGCATGTAAGAACTTTACCGCTGGCAATAACATTATTATAATAAGACACTGGACTTGCACATTTGTGACTCTATAGTACCTATCTTACCTCTTTGAACGCTAGAGAATAATTCTAACTTATAAATTATTGCGAATCTATCAATTTAATTGGAATGTTTTTGAATTTGTAAGCAAGGTATAATGATGGTCTTTGTTAGAAAAAAGTTCAAAAGAGTTATTTCCGCTTATGGCCATCCATCCGCCATAAGATTCTAGTCGCACTGTATCTTCTGATAAATCAAAGTCAAATAGATACACAGTCGAAACCGTTTGATAAATCAGCTCTTAGTTGGAACGACTAGTTAATTTGATTCAAGGATGTAAACCTAATTGGGAAGTTAGGCAAAACACTTCAGTATTTAAGGAACAGATAATTGTTTCAAACTTCCACTACATACAAAACTACGAATATACGTAGATTGTACCTATATATGTTTTTAAAATTGGCTACACACAGTATAATAAACGAAATGCAAGAACAAGAACGAAAATAATGCTTTTAACTGTACACGTGGCTGACATCGGCAGAATTAGAAGCCTATAAAGCGAATTAATAAAATGTACTACATAGTCCCATAGTGCCGTGGCGATACCGGCTATAGAATAGTAATCCACCCTCTATGACCTAGGGTTATTAGGCAGAGGGCGGTTAGCAACGTCATCTGTGTGAAAATAGCTAACTTCTAACTGCTGATGTACCTAGTGTGTATCTAGCTACTTTTGTTTCGAAGTATGACTTCCTAAAAAGAACTCTATGTTGTTCCGGGATCTAAGAGAAAGCACCATTGCTGCACACAAATAATTCATAATTCATAATCATTTATTTGCATTCAAACATGGTATTAAGATGTTACATAGGTATTTTAGTACGTAAGACATGTTGAGCCAATTATATTATATTATAGCATGCAAAATTGTATGTTATATGTAATGTAAAACTAATTAAAAATTCAACAAAAATTACAAATAAAATTAAAATATAATATTACGCAATGTCCATCTATAATCTGTTTAAAAATAATTATTATGCTATGTCAATGATTAAAATAATGAATGTCAAAATAGTATATTAAATAACCTAACGTCATGTCAAAAAAGTATTATGTCATAATAAAAAGTGAATATTATTTTATTTAAAATTGTTTGCCCAAAAATTCTTTCTCAATGTCATAAATATTAGTGCTTAATAACCATGCATATAATTTTTTCTTAAACAGATTCATACGAAGTGCTTTAATGTTATCTGGTATTTTATTATATATCCTTACACACATTGGAATAAAACTTTTCCTATGTTTTGCAGAGCCAGGAGCCTCTTTTAACACAAGTGTATGAGGTTTTCTTTTTAACCTTTGGTTCACTTCGCCTGCAGTTTTGAAAAGTTCTATATGTTTTTTCACAAAAATACATATAACATGAATATAGAGCGCAGGTAATGGTAACAGTCCAAGCATAGGGAACAAAGTTCTGCATGACTCGTCAGGACGTCTCCCGCACATGGCTCTGATACATTTTTTTTGTGCTATGAAGGCCCTATTTTTATCTTTACTATGACCCCAGAAAATCAAGCCGTATCGCAAAATCGATTCTACATATGAGCGATAGCACATCTTAGCAGTCTTAAGACTAGCAACATTCTTAATTTGACCAAGAGCAAATGTAAACTTATTCACCCTCTTAGACAGATTATCAATCTGTGGTTTCCAATTAAGCTCTTGGTCTATTATTAAACCTAAGAATTTTGTCTCAATAGCTTCATTTAATTTTGGGATATGCATGTCAAAGTTTGTTTTTGAATAATTGGATTTATTTAATTGAATATAATTGCATTTATTTAAATTAATTTTCAAATTATTTAATTGTAGCCATTCAATAATTTTGTCAATTGTAATATTAATGTCCATTTGATGATTCCCAATTGTATTGTTCTTTTTACATGATGTCACTATAATAGAAATGTCATCTGCAAAAAGCACGCATTCATGGGATGTCACATTAATTATGTCATTATTATAAATTATAAACAATATCGGGCCTAGCACTGTTCCCTGGGGAACACCTTGTCTATTTTCTCTATAACCCGAAGAAAAAGTTAAAATTTCGTCTTTAACCATTCTTTCAATAGAGACACATTGTTTCCTGCCAGTTAAGTACGAGGCAAACCACTTTAGCGCTAGCCCTCTAATTCCGTGATTTTCAAGCTTCTGCAATAGGATATTATGCGCTACAAAATCGAATGCCTTAGATAAGTCAAAGAAGAGACCAGTAGTAAAATTATTATTATTAAGACTTATTAGTACTGAGCTTAGAAATTTATGTATGGCCAATGTCGTCGACTTATTTTTTTGAAACCCGTATTGCGAATTCGAAAAATAGACACTGATATGGACACAATTATATTCAGCAATCAACTTAAATTTAATCGTTTCAGTGGAGTGGTTGTAAAGTGGAGAAATACGAGTATTATCTAGGAATAAATAACTTCAGATTTAAGTTATCTCTTCAAAGTACAGCTACTACTAATAAATAAACAAACAATTCCAAACACAAATTAGAATTTCCGTCCGGTCTAACAAACTTCGGACTATACTTCATTAAGTAATTTAAATATCCAAAACTCTTCAACTCAAAAACTGTACTCAATACAATGTAAACTAAATCTACCATAGTCTTATTAAATAACAGATAAAATTTTAAAATAGATGGAATAATAATAAAGTAAGGCCTCATTTACGGAGACGGGGGAATGTATGGAAATCTACGGTGTTGTTTATAGAGAGGCGAGACGTGAATCGTGGCGGTTTCTGATCCTCTAGCTAGCGTGTAGCTTCGCACGCAGCGGGTATACATTTTTAAACAACACAGGCAGAAGGTTCCGCCGCGTCGCTTCATCGAGAATTGCCGCTTCCGTGCGAAGCGCCGCCGTGATACACGCCGCGTGACGCGTCGTTGCCATCCGCAGGCTCCGCCGCAAATAACGCTGCATTGAAATGCAGCGTTTGCTTGAAAGCAAACACGTGTAAAATCGCTTCTCCGTAAACGAATTCATACTCGTACAACGCTATATTATGTTTGAATTAAGTGCGGGCCGTTCAACGCGACTCGCGACGCCGCGCGTCTTTGTAAATGAGCCCTTATTAGGCTTTGTGTTAGGACAACAAGAACGCAACTACGCGATCATCGCAAGTTCGCGCGAAATTTATTTAAAACTCACTCGCACGATGATCGCGTAATTTCACTTTTATAATTAGTAAGAAGCCTTCGAATGTTCCCACTTCTACAATCTGAGGGATACACGGATAACTACTTCACAGGGAGCCTCCTGATTAGCCTAGATTAGGCTCTAGAGAACGTTCGGATACATAATATCGCTTTTTAGGTGTTGAATTTTAGTTCATTTTGTGTGACGATAACATTTTATAGGCATTGAGAACAAAATTTTAAATCTTTCATTTTTTGTATTCTGTGTTTGTACTTAGATATTAGATTTAACTATTTTATTTAGAAGAAGATACATTAAAATTAACAGACCTATTATAAGTGCTTAAAGTGTTCATAAACTGTCAGATTACTGTACTGCTATGTTATAAATAGTTATTTTACAAATAATGGTTTTATTACCTAAAAAAATTCCATAAAAATCTCATTAAAACTACTTACCTATATCTATAAAAATTCAGTTACGTTGACCACAAGTCCAAAGCTCACATTTTGAATGGTCTCTAAATTTCAAAGGGTGTATACGAGTTACTCAAAAGAGTTGACATGAAGAAAATCTAGCCTTATGCAGTTCTAATCGGATTAGTTTAATTCAGGAGAAGTTTCACGACAGTCCACAATACTTTCTGTAAGAGGATTAATATCAGCCTGGAGCCGCGTTTAACTCACTTACTACGTATTTGGTAGGTACGAGTTGTTACGTTTCTATCTACGTAGGTTGCTGCTTGTTGCTACTTAATATATATCCCTTCTATAGAAGAAGTAATACATTTTGATATAAATTTAGTCGGTCAGTGATTTGATTTCCATACAAAATGGAATATTATAAATATAGAGAATGATATAGTAATATTCAATTTTTTTTGTGCATAAAAACATATTCGGTTTCCCGTATAGTATTTTCATAAATAAATATAACATGAAACACGTTATTATACTTTAGTAACTATACTTTAACAATTTTCATATATATGTTAGAAATACACGGTTTTCTATAATCAATAACACCTATTTTGACACATATTAAGGCCAGATCAAGAGATTGGGGGTTGCCCAACAATTAAGAATGAATGAATTATTAGAAAACAGTTCAAAATTATCAGTTTTTTTAGAGGTCATTCTCTAACACAACAAAATGGTTGGCACCATTTTGGAGTAGGTTTTCTTATTGCATTGAAGCTTATAATACGCCATATTAATCTAATTACCACAATATAATCCCACAGAATACCAAAATGTGGGTCAGTGTAACGATCACAAAGCCTCAAAGTTTCTGACACACAGGAGCCCTTATTTATCATTATCCCTATGTGCTGACCTTTCCAACTTTTGGTCCAGAACGACATTGCAGTATATGGTTTAAAAATAGCACGTTTTCAAATTTCGTGTTTAAAAACACACTTATCTTCGGAGCACGATATAATTTTTTTTTTTATTGTGTTTAATACGTATTAAAAGGGAATATAGGAGAAATAGCAAAATTTGTAATCATATATTATATATAAGATAATAAGATATATATAAGATAATTATATAAGATACACAAAATGTGTATCTTAAAATAAAATAAATGCCAAACATCAATTTTGTTCTACAGTTTCAACGTTAAAAAACGGAGTTGTACCAATTTTGCGCGTATAGTCTTTTTACTTCAGTCGTGCTAAATTTCCAAGCGAGCACTGTACTTAATTGTTGCCAGGGCTCTAATTAATCGCGGTACAATGGAGATCAATGAGTCCAGTTAGAAGTAAGGGCAGTTAGAATACATACGGAGTATAGGATTTTACTGAGCTTACTAATGTTCCTTATATGAACAGTCAGTCTTTGATTACCTATGATAGTTGTGTTGTAAAATTGTTGCTTGTGGAATGATCTCCCTGCTGTGGTCTTCCCGTTGAGCTAAAACATGAGGCTCTTCAAAAGGAGAGTGTTAATGGGTCGACAACATACAGACAACACCCCTGGTATTGCAGGTATGCATAGGCGACGGTAACCGCTCACCATCAGGCGGCCCGTCTGCTTGTTTGCCACCTATGGCATATTTTTGTAGTGGTAGGTCTCTTTTGCAGGGGCCGCTTGGGGAAGTACCACATCTTTGCCAGTTATTCATCCGCAAAGCAGTATTGTGCAAACATTACTGTGTTCCGGTTTGAAGGGCAATGTTACCAGCGAAATTACCGGGCATGACGAGATTCAACAACTACTATCTCAGGGTGACAGGCGCAGTGCAGTGCCGCGCAGAGTTTTGAATTTCAAAACACTGGGTGGCACTGTGTCTGATATGAGCAATCATGATGCTTACCATCAGGCACCTGATTTGCTAGTCTTGTCAGTCACTACCTTTAAAAAAAAAAACACCCCTACACCATTATAAAGAAAAGATACTTAGCTTAGTTATGGCCTTCGTTATTAAAGGACAGAAATTTAGCATATTCTCCTAATAAAGGTAAAGAAAATATAATATACCTAATATACACACACTCATTAATATTTTACATAATAATGAAATTCATATGAATGAAAGTTTGTAGCCTCTACACGCTATAATTAATAATTACTGAACCGAAGAGGCTGAACGGTTTATAGATAAGAATCTGAAACAAAGGAGTAACCTAGTTAGCTAAAGACCTGAAGAGTACTTCAGCGAGTAAAATCGCTAAGGGCAGCTAGCTATATTAAAATCAAAGTCCCGCCTAACAAACACTTGACACAGTCGCTTATGCAACGCCCTTTGCATGCAACGGCTTTAAACACCCTTGAACCTAGAATGCTGAATTTGCACATGATACTTTTAGAATTTAAATGAGCAAACTGGTGAATTAGCGAAATTGACGAGTAAGGAAACTGACCAGTGGTATGCTAACGACAAAAAATAAGAAAGGATATCCCGAAATGACCTCAGGAACGAAGTGAAATCAAAAATTAATATAAAAAAATATTTATTTCAGCACACAAGAATCATAGACACATAAATCTAAGATTACCTATATTATTAAATTTATTACCTTAACCAATACATTTTTAGTCCGAGATTCAAGCGAGTTATATTCCGTTGTATTAACTAATGACCCAGCACTAGGCGCTACCTGTATCGTGAGTGTCTGGCAAAGGTTTACCAAAGGAATTATTAGACGTCATGTGACGTAGATATTAATTCTACTCTTATATTATATGAAATATATAATGTATAGAAGTCGCGGGAACTACGCTAGTATATAAAATAAAGAGCTTATTAACTAAATCCAACTTATTACTAAGTTACTACATAGGCAGTAAGTATGTGATGTTAATTAGACCACAGGCTTACGAAGGAACGCCTTAAGCTGATTAAGAACATTTACATAATGAAGACTCGAGAGGAACGTGAGTGAAAGTCACAGAACGCATTCTAAATCTTTGCAACAAATCTTACATACTGAATAGTGCTAGTAAAACGACTGTAAAAATGTATGACGAAACCTATTAAAAACTAGCTATGTGGCTACTACGTCTGAAAGGACCAAATTTTTAGGACCGCGGGCTTTCAACTGTACTAAGCATCTTTCCTGTGAGAATATACAAATTAAAACTCTACAACTACTAAAATATCAGTGTCCAAATATATTCTTAATTCCAATCTTTTAAATAGATACAAATTACTAAAAGGATCTACGCGTGAAAGCTTACCTACTTACTAGACAGAGTCCTATGTTTCCCATAAAAATTAAAAATAAGTACATTACCAGCAGGCTGCACACCAAAGCAGCAAGCAGCAAGCGAATAGCAAACGCTGTACACAATAATAATTTGCTTCCCAATATTTGCATACTGAAGCATTAGTGGTGGCAATAATTACTACGAAGAAATAGGAGGAAAAGATGGTACTGGGTACATACATCCTTATGATTTCGGCATTTTAATCCACATTAATTCAGTGTCTGTTACTGTAATCCTGCATCTGTTACTGTAATGTTACAAAATCCTGCTCTTTACGATCTGTATGGTCGTAAAGAGCAGGATTTTGTTCGATTTTGTTCGATTTCTTTAATGAAAGTAATATACAATTCCAAATATCGTCTTTCATTTTTGCTTCCGCGCCGCAAATAATAAATGTGTTTGAACTTCTTTACGTGCGGCGCGTGCTGTCACGGAACAAATTGCGGCGAGAAGCATAAGCTCGTATGTAGGTACATGATTAGGTGCATTAATTGCTGCCTAAAGCATTAGCTGTATGCTTGCTGCTCTGGTGTGCGGTATGCTTTACTAAAACGTGCAAAAAAAGGGTTTAGTAATACTAAACGGGGCCCATAAAACTGAAAAACTTTCAAAAGAAAGAATTGCGAAATTCGCGAAAATCATTTCGATTTCCATTATAAAATGTATCATTAAGGTGACGCAGTCTTAAATAATGAATCTAAAATCGTGGGCTGAGTCCCGCAACCCACTCACTCTCCTGTATATTACGCCAAAACAGTATTTCTCGAATAAAATAAAAACTATTGCTAATTTGATAAAATCAAATTAACACATTGAAGTCTGTGCATAGATTAATAATCTATACAAAAAATTTAGGGGCATAAATTAGTCTCATTTCCCTGTATAATGATGATCTCTATTTTTATAGAGCCGTCTTTGATATTTTTTTCTCAGCTGTAAAAGTTAACCAATCATGTAAACCAATTACCAAAATGATATCAATATCATGATAAATGTAAAAACATAAACATTAGTTTCAAATGTTTTGTAGTTGCTGAGAAATATTGAGATCCCTACCGCCAATATTTTCAATTCGTCGTCTTAAATGTATCATCATATTATTTGGTATACTCCTGGTCTTGTCTACCTGTTACAGTAAGCGGCATAACTGAAAAATAGCGCGCTTCGTTTAGGAACGCATATATTATGCTGAGCTATGTCATTTTCGTTACCATCTAGTACATCGAACTTAAGTACAATCCCTAACCTATAGTCTTATCTATTTAGTACAAAACAATTGTAACCATAGAAATAAGCATATGGTAAGGAACTATTAGTTAATCTGGGATATTATCTATTATTGCACTGAGCTGTGCTAATGAATGAATGTTTTCTATGTAGGCAAAGTAATATATTATCAATATATTATAAATATGTATCTATCTAGGTATGTAAGTATGTATAAGTATGTACGTTTATATGTATATATAGTATATTATTATAGTAAGTACATTTTTATTCTCCTAGTACACCGCCGACCAGAAAAACATAAGAGTATATATAGTTTTCCTTTCCTTCCGGTTGTCTGGAAGAAATCGCTTTAAGCGATAAGACCGCCACTTGTACTAGCCTAAGATTAATATAATTATTATTCCTTTATGTTTGTTTCCTATGTATGGTGTACAATAAAGTGTTTATCTATCTATCTATCAAAGTAAGGGAAGTCGAATTATTTTTGCGAATTTCACTTTCCTTTTGCAAGTTGTTCAGGTTGATATGAACACGTTGTAGAGGTTATGAAGACCTATAATGTTCCATACAATAAAAACCACTAAATAAGTAATTAGGTACGAGTACTAATGTATTACATGTTTTCATATAAAAACACGATCCATTTAATTGACCACTAACCCCAATAAATTCGTATAATTAGTAGCAACAATTAAGCATTGTGTGGTGCACCAATTAATGGCCGAGCCAGGTATTGGGTTGGGTCTAATTAAACCTTGTAGGTAACGACAGTATAACATTTATGACAAAGACTAGCTGTGCCCCGCGGTTTCACCCCCGTAGACCTCGTTCCCATGGAAATATCGTGATTAAAAGTACCATGTGCTATTCCAGAGTCTAAACTATCTACATACCGAATTTCAGCCCAATCGGTTTAGTAGTTTTGGCGTGTAAAAGTAAGAAACATCCATCCATCCATCCTCACGAACTTTCGCATTTGTAATATTAGTAGGTTCAAATTAAGTAGGTTAAGAACTATCTATAATAAAGGTATATAAAAAAAATATTTTATGTCAAAGTGCTTATTTACTTTGACATTTTATAGATGAATCAGAATCACAAAATATTGCTGAAATTGATTAATTTTTACTCTTCAATAACAAATAACATTTGATCTATTTCATAGGTCAACGTCGTGCACATAAAAAGATTTGCTACAGTCCATAGTGATTTCATAATTGTATGTCTAGACAAACCGGTAATTGGTCAGAATTGAGCTCATTACTGCGTACCCCAGCTAAACCGTGCAGCCAATTGAAGTTTGACGGATGTTGGCATCACACGTAGATCACAATATTATAGTCGCCGACGCATATGCCTGTTACGAAAAGGTAAATACTCAAGGGGATGCATCAACACGTCAACCCTAAGCAACGAAAGCTCACAGGCTGCCGCTAGATGGCGTTTTACTTACATGTGGAGGAACATGGAGTCGTATGAAAATTCTAACAGTAATGTGATAACCTTGGTGGGGCAAATTCCACTCGGCTTTTCGCACGCTGCACCGAATAAACTTAGTGAGCCATATTCCGATACAAAATTTATAGCATTCCACTATGCCTTACCAGTGGGGCGGCTTGGTTAGGCGGGGTAATGGATCAATCCAACCTAAACAACTTACACAATATATAATTACGAAATACCCAAAAAAAATCGAAATCGAAATCCATACAAAACGTATTAGCTGAGTGGCAGATTTTATTATAACACCTATGTTACACTACAATTTATCTACATAATAACATAAGGTATATCTATATTCTATATAATATAAATTAAAATTTGATCTAGACACTAGTCAGATTATTATCAACACAAAAAGTACAGACTGTCGATTGAGAAACTGTTTTTATAATCAGTTCTTTACTTCCTCAAAGGTGTGTCTCGCTTTCCATTCAATTAAAACGATCTTTTGATTGAACTTACCTTTATTTTATTGATCATTCTTTATCTGTCAAATAAATATACAGGTCTAATGACAGTCAATCAAGTACCTAACTGATATGTAGGTCTAATGATTGATCAGCTAAATTTTTCGGGCATCATAAGCAGATGTATCCATATTCAAAAGCAGTTTATCTTATAAAATGAATGATTTATAATGTACGCAATCAATTTAACTCCGATACCGATGTCACAACTCTTGGCCTAACCATGACCTATTTCAATGTTTTACATTGAAATAGGAATATACATACTTGATATTATGTTTCCACAATCGTTTACTGAAGAAATATAGAGAATTGCTATTCGCTAACAAGTAAAAGAGAAAACTAAATGTACTTATGCATATAATCACCCTTAATTATTACCAAAGGAAAATAATTATTGCATATGGGTGACCCTGCCTACTGAGCATTAGGTCACGGGTTCATCACCGAGGTTTCTGTTTGCTCTATCAGGCTTAGGACACACCGCAATATAGGTATGAAGCGACAAGTAGCCGGGGCGTCCATCTAGACGGGAACATTTATATAGGTTAGACCGAGAGAACAGATAGAGAGATATGCGATAGGAAGAGAGGCAGCTTGTACATTAATATAACGATAATTATAAGTTAGGGCTTGTGCGACCTGAATTGCACTTTATTGCGTTGGAGCTAGAGTCGCTATTTATTTAAATGATTATGTGGAGTGTCCCTTTTGTCCCTGTACCATGTACTTTAGTATTCTGTGGCTCTGTGTCATATAAGAGTTCTAAGGTCATCACATCCCATTATCACACTAATCACACTTTACAATCCTATTATCTTACTGATATTATAAATCTCAAATCTCTGTACAATGTAAAAAAGTTCCTTTCTAACAGGTAAACAAGACGCTAGCGCGTTCTAACTCGACACCAGCGCCATCTAGATGGAACAAAAATACAGCGCCAGCGCTGTTTTTCTGTGTGTATTTTTTCCGTTTTCACGCTGATGCTACTAAACCGATTGATTTAAAGTTTGATGTGGAGATACTATCTACTAGATAAATAGACCCTAGGTGACTGTGCGGGTGCAACCACTGGATAAAGCTAGTGTAAATAATTCGCATAGTTATAGACCAGTTTTGTACCAAAAGATCGTGTGTCCCATAGTCCACAAGTTGTCCCATATTATAAGTAAGAACCCAAAGGGTTCCAAAATGATAATTATGAAGCACTAACACTCCGCCCCGCACCCGTATGCGGACACGCGATTTGCTACTACTTACTAAGAATATAATCTATATAACATCTTTCTTATACAATATAATCTTAACATTAATCAACTTTCCTCATCGACAGAAAAATGTTCCATCCGACAATCAACTATCATTCACGAAACGTGATACCGTCCGTAATGTAAGAGAAATCATTTCTATTTCCCGAGGAATTACACCAAATGGATTTGCTGTGATAAAAAAGAAAAAACAAAAGGTCGTCGGAGCAGGAAATTCGCCAATATCAACGAGCCAAGGGTACAATTTCCTTTAGAAAACAATCAAAAGACGTTTTGTGAGCCGCGAACAATTGGGTCAAGATTGTTCAGGTACATAATCGGTTAATTTTGACCTGTAACAATGCGGTAACGTGTTCAGGTCATCACCGCATTTTCACTACAAGTTTGGCTGTATTTATACTAAAAATACGTTACATTCGATTCTATTAAGTTTCGTAATTATCTGCGAGCTCCTCTTAGCTGATGCTGCAGCGAGAGGTAAAAGTATGCTATATAGTTGAGCCAGCTACTAGCCGAGTGGCTGTCTTGACAGGAGACTGCGCAAATGGAGATCATGCTTAGGTATAGCTCGAAAGAAAATAATAGAAAATAATCGGGAGCCATTGTATTTTTCAAAAACAAAAATAAGAAGTTATGAAATGACAAACATTTAATTAATTAATTAAAAGATTAATTATTTAATTAATTAAAAGATGCAGAAGACTTCAAATGATCGGTATTTTTAGGCACAGAAGAGAGTTCCTACGCAGAGATCACAAAACTAACCAAATCTATTCTCTACATCCTCCTTGAGAGACAAAGGGAGAACCTTTTGTAAGGAATATAGGCACCCAACGTAACTGTGAAGGAGTTAAGACAGCCTCGAGAACACTTGGTGTGGAGTGGGATTTAACGATGTTCAGACCATCGTTAAACCTGGATCTTATCTACATTCTATTCGATATTCTTTATATAACATGCTGTATTCCGGTAGAATTACGACTATTATCAAATTGTCTACATACAGAGTTATTGTGGGGGCCACTGTTGGCTGAGCAGTACAAGCCGTAGGTCAGTGGGTATAATATTTGCAGGAATTTTCAATAGGCAAGAGGGTGGTTCAATGGACTAATCTTAAGGAAAAATGCTGCACCTTCTGGAGATTGTTGGTTCACGCACTTGTCTTTCCTCGTAGATATTAACGGGCACAGTATCTTCGAGGTAATCCTTCTTGAGACCAGCAGAACTTAGCACTTCTTACGCGTATAGGGGCGCGGCGCGAGAGTCGGTTAAGGATGCTCCTGGGAGCGCGGGCGTTGCGTATGGCGTGTAGAACCAGACTATTGACCTGTTGGACGTTACGGGCCGATGCGGTGCGGTGTAGCGAAGAAAATATATAAAAAATGAGGGTAGCCTTTGTAATATAAGTGGTACTTAGAAAATAAATAATAATTGCCATATAGTGACGCGAACAGTTATTGGTAAACATTTAATGATGTCATACTTTTTGATAGCTGCAGTCGGAGCAGCTGTTTGTTAACTACCTTATTTAAAATTGACTTCATAGTCAGGTCCGAAATTATGAGTACAATGACGTTTTTGCAACTGATAATGTTATATCAGTAACCCTGTATAAAAACTAATTTTGAAGAATGATTGGATCTATCCCTTATGTACTAAAAAGCGGATAGTGTTTTAATTCGCACCGCTACTTCTTCCAACACCTAAGTAAAAAGAGGAACGGAGGGGAGCATTGCCAATATTAACCAAGAATTTACTAAGTATTAGCCTTGTACATTGTACATCTATGAAAAATGATTCAGGCAGCGTAATCGTAAACTACCGCTTTCGCTCTAGAAGATGGTGATTGGACCCCGCATGCATTTTCTCAATTTCATCTTCGCTCCGACCGCTGAAACGCTTCGCCCGACCCTTATCTGCACTCGGGGACAAGCAACCTTAGAAAGCAACAAAACACTATTTTTATCACGCACTTGAAACGCAAAACATTAACAATTTATTACTACATGATTACATACCAAAAAAAACCTATTGTCGTAATTAATCATGTAATCAACATTTAATACCGGTTTATAGCCATAAAAGGATTTAATAAAACAGTCAATGTCTTATCGTAAAAAATATAATGTGATTTTACGCACTTGATATAGGATGTTTTCCACAAACGTTTTAATATTATTGATAAACTCATCTTGAGGATTCACTGTTTCTCATTTGAATAATTTTACCTATATTAAAATTTATAAAGATAATAAAGAATCAGGTTTTAACAAAGATCGCTTATTAGGCATTTTCAGGTCAATGATCTGCAAAGGCAGAATTCATTAAGAAATAAAATTTTCTCGTAAACAGAGTTCAATATTATCTTATTTCAGCACGTGATTCAAGATTGGTTTTCTTTTTAATTTGCGTTCCCGTGGGAATATCGGGATAATCGGAGGCGGGAGGTGGGAATCGGAGAGGTGTGCGAGGTTTCATATGATTTCATATAAAAAATTCTAAAATTCGTTTCGCGTTCGGCTCGGATAGATAATATGCGTTCACCTTTAATAAACTCTCCTACCAAACCATACGTATAACTACACCAAACCTTTTTTTTTGCGTCAATATCTTAATATTGTAATTATTATTTATTTATTCAAGTATTTTTTAATCATAATACATAATATTACAAAGCATAAATGTAAATGCTCTGTCACAAAAAAAAACTTTTTTTAACGAAATCTCAGCCTGAAATATTTACCAATACCTACCTACGTAGAATTTGGGATCACCAACATCCTGTAATGGAAAGAATCCGCTCTACCTAAGAAATTACAAGGTCACATTAACATGAAACTAGTTCGCAAAGTGACATTCAATTGCGGACTGTAGATAACCTTCACTGAGACGCAGCTCATTTACACCGTGTACTTGTTTAAATAGATACAAAGTCGCGGAAGTGTTTTAAGTTTAACTTTACATGAAGTTACATTCAAGTTATAAAACTGTTGTTTTGAAAGTTGAGACTATGTAAGTGTGGAGATACTAAGTACTAAGGAGATACTAAGATAGTAAGTACCTGAAGCTATTAAGACGTTGCCTTTTTTACTGTCCTAAACCGATATCAAAACGTTTCAGCTCTTTAAAAGAGCTGTAAATTACAGCTCGATAGGAAAGAGTAGAAACGGAACTAATATATAGGTAATATGTAAGTGTTGATTGGTTATGGTTTTAATTGTTGACATTATTATCTACTGTTTTCTGTCAAGCTATACTAAGTTTACAAGGCGTCGCGCCGATCGATTATCAAGTCATACTTATGTTCAATAACTATTGTAGATCACCTTCGAAGCACTTACTTTATACTCCACTCCGTCTGACATTTACATTCTCCGGATCAGGAAGATAATTCACGTTGACATTTACTTACCTGGAACAAGAATTTATATTTTAATACTTCAATGAAATTCAACAAACAATTTTATGAATTTTTATTTAAGAATCTATCTAGAGGTAGTAAGCTACTAGATCTAGAGGTACTGTAGGGCCTACTTATGTGTCTAGACACCTAAGCCCGTCGATACAACCCCGCGGCTTTTAGGCAGCAACGTGGATGCGACATGTTCATGTCACTGACATGATTCGTGTGAAATCTTGTGGCCCGTTCTGTCGGTGGTTTAAAGTGTGTACCGCGGCTTTACAGCGGCAACGTGGATTTATTATATGCACATGCTCATGTCGCTGATATGGTTCTTGTGAAATCTTGTGGGCGACAATGGTTGCGACTTCTGTCGGCGGCTTAAAGTGTGTAGAGTCCTTTACTTTCTATTTCTATGCTGTAATTAGCTGCTTCAATTACATATTTGAATGCGATCAATTCAGTACAGACAATGGACCATTATACTATGATTTCATAATATTATTATTAATAATATTAATACTGCCTCGGTGGCGTAGTGGGCGCATGCTCGACTGCCAATCAAGAGGTCCCGGGTTCGATCCCCAGATCAGGCATATAGTGTTAAATATTGGATTTTTCCATTAGGAATTATCTCAATAGCTGTCTGGAGTCTGGAACTGTGCCCGGTAGATGGCAATAGGCTCGCCCCCTATTACATGGGACCATTATCATACTGGCGAAATGTGGGTGTATCTACTATGGGACTGAGTCCTAAGTACACCTCTGCCTACCCCTTCGGGAAAAAGGCGTGAATGTATGTTAAGTTATGTAATATTATTAATAATATTTTAAAATAAGTTCACTTAATTAAGTAGGTAGTTTTAGTTATTTTAAACTTTTCACCAATTTCTGTTACATTTTCTCTAGTTTTAGGATAACTGGTAGAAAATGCTACACTATAGCGTTGTGCTGAATTATAAATAACTAAATAAGCGCCTTGAAATAGGTAATTAGATTTTATTATTATTTTAATTGAGAATGAAATTATATTCTGTAATAATAATCGTATCTTTTCTTAATGGTTCGTCCTTTGGAAGTAATATTTAAAGTTGTTTTGTTTCAGTAAAATATAAATGAGTATGAAAGTGTTTACGATGCCATGAAAGGCAACGTTAATGGGCACTTTACTCGTAAAACTTCAGTCAATATTTTAAACTTCGACGTGAGCCAAGTCTACCTAATTAAAAAACCGAATAAAAATTTGTGCCATATCATATTTATTTAGCAAAAAAATTGCATATATCTTCTTTTTGTCGAGTCAGTCTGAACCAACCGTAGTAATGAGTCTGCAGAAGGTTCTCTGACATGATTCTCGTCTATGACGACAGCCGGGACCAACGGCGTACCTTTCAAAGCACAGTAGCGTCCAGATACCATGTAAGGAAGGCTACGTTGATAAGTATATACTTAGTAACAAGATAATAACATAAAAAGTATGCCATGGGATGTCTTAGTAAGCGACAAATTTCATGACAATATCAAATATCGTTTTTTCCTCCAAATAGCTATATAAATTAAGTTGAATCCTTTCAGTTCCCATCGTTTCCCGCGTATATTTCAGCCACGGAAGGCCTGGCGTGCTCTATAGCGATATATTTAAGGAGAGCTCCGTTGAAGCGTGGCGAATTTATCGCTCGCTAACACTCACTTATTCGCATCATCCTTGTGTGTATGGGAGCGTCCAATAACATGGCTGTATTATCCCGCTTTATCCTTGACAGTAGCAAGTAAACTGGGCTTAGAATTTCTTAGTAAATTCTACTGGGTATCTATGTCGTATTGGTAGTAAATTAGATCTCTTTTTTTATCCAACTACGCAGCAAAGCCGACAAGCTGATTGAGCCAAGTAGTTAGTATATTGTAACATCAGCTCGCGACAAGAAAGTTATTAACTGTTCATTGATTCTGTTACACCTTTTCTATGTTAAAACTGATTTTTAAACTTTTCGCGACTTAAGAGTTGGTTAATTTGTTTCAAAGTTAATCGTAATGATGAGCACAATTACCCTTTTGAACGATGCCAACTGAATACTCTGTACTTGTGTGCAGTTGTTAAGTACTTGGCCCGCTTGCACCGCCTTTGAAAAGTCGAGTTTTACAGTTCATAATGTTCTCTTCTTAAATCGCATAGAACAAATTAAAAAATGGTTGGCCTATTATACAAAACATAAGTCATTATAACTGACAATAACTCGAGTTAAAATGGTCTATCCCATCGAAACTACCAGAACCCACATACTAGGGTGATGTCGGAATCACAATATCTATACTGTATACCTATCTACAACACCCCAAGGTCTCTATTGCTGTTCATATCGTAAGACATTGTCGTGTCTGGTCTATGAACGTCGGACCGGGATGAACAATTCATCCATTGTAATGCCGAGAGGCATTCTCTTCTTGAACTATGTCTATTGCCTTATTACGTTAGGAACCTCTAGGTATGGTATACGTAATGTTTACTTTGATTTACGCCATGTCGATGTCAAAAGCGGAGCATGTCTCTAGACTCAGTGTTTAGTCAGGAATCGCTCACTTGTTAACGATGCAACACCGGACAATATAAAACACTGCATATATCACGTATTTTTCCCAAAAGGATAGGCAGATTTGTACCTAGAACCAAACTATATAATAGAATAGAATAGATAACTCTTCATTGGTATCATTGTACAGAAAAATCAAATAGGTATAAATCGGGTAACAATTAGCGGCCTTATTGCTCAGAAAGATCTCTTCCAGGCAAAACGCATTGCAAAATGCAGTGACAGGAACTACTTAGATGCTGCGAAGGACGATAGGTTCACATTCAAATAAATAAATAAATAATCCATAAAAAAATAATAATATTGTATGTACGTTATATATGCTGGGGCCGGAGGGTACAGGAGAAGCCAAAAACTCTTCTATGTGGGTACTAAGTTTCTATTTTACTTCACATAGCGATTATGTGCTAAGTCTAAATTAATTTTAAGTTAATCCTAAATGCGGCGACAACGGTCCGATGCTAGGGCCGAAGTGATGGGTCTTCAGGGGAAAGCATCGGGGCAGGGGGCACTGGGCCAAAATAGCAGCGTCGGCGCTTTGTGACGTTGCGTCGTTGCTAAGAGGGACCCCCTGTATGATGTCATCGGAGATGGTCTTGTCGCATGATATAACAAGTATATCAATATCTCTATAAAACTAAATAAATAATAATAGAATAAATAATTAAAATAAGTAGCTGATTTAAAGATATTTCAGACTAAGTACGATTTTATAACCAAGATCAGAATAAGGAAGCTGCTGCAGCTACATATTACAATAATTTAATAAAAACAAGAAACTTTTCCAAAATTTTCTCATAAAAATATTCAGGAGAAAGTCATGAATAAAAATGTAATGAAAACAGAAAAAGCCAATAAAAACATTACCCAAACGGATATCTTCCGATAAGAACGTCACGAGTCACGTACGAGGATCGAATAATCATCCATTTTAACAAACAGATGGACTCAATGACCGTATCAGTTTTATTGTTATGGCAACACCTACGCTTTAATTAACTCTATTAGCATTTTAATTGAAAAATCAGAGCTTTGCAAGGGTGGTTGGTAACTGGTAACCCTTTGTGTATCGTATCTCTCTAATATTTACGTATTGGAAATGACGGTTTCAGTCGATATCGTGCAATAAAATAATAATAACGATGCTTAACGCTTGAACTAACAAAATAAAAAGTAATTGGAAATTAGCAAACATAACATAAAATCACACCTTTTTCCCAAAGAGATAGGCAGACGGACGGTAGGCGCGCAGGCTTCATAATTTTTTTTGTGTTCAATACAAAATCTAATCATAATATGAAATTTAATATCCTATTAATTCCGACATGGCCTTTATTCGCCATAAAGTCAAAGGAAACAAATTACGTTTAACCCAACGAATTGATTAGTTTACCCGACCAAGTTAATGCCTAAACAGTGTTTACGATCCCCAAGCTTTGGTAGAAAACAATAATAATAATAATTATATTATCAAGGTTATTTTGGATGAAAATTTGCGTGTATTTGTGTGTAACTGAAATTACATTATTCTTTGTTTTTCTACCGCTTTAATATTCACTTTGTAAAGCAAAAGTCATAATTATATAGGTAAAGAGTAACTAAAACTATCCTATTAAAATATCATACATACATAGTCACGCCTTGTTCCCGTTGGGATAGGCAGAGACTATTTTTCACTTGCTATGAAATTCTTCATACATTCTCGTCGATTGTAGGTAATTTTGACCTGACCTTTCCTCAGAACAAAATTAATTTGTTCATAAAAAGTACGCCTACGTCCGGTCCGACCCCTACAAATTCAAACTCATTTATTCATAAAAATTTATTCATTAATTTGGTGACAATACGACACTTATGCAAGTCAATAAAGATGGAGTAAGAAACGAATCTTCTGATTTGTCATCTATTTGTAATACCGATCAAACATGTTTTTTTTTTTTTATGATAGTGAGTAACAAGACGAGCAAATCAGGTGCCTGATGGTAAGCATCATGATTGCCCATATCAGACACAGTAACTGGTAACCCTTTGTGTATCGTATCTCTCTAATATTTACGTATTGGAAATGACGGTTTCAGTCGATATCGTGCAATAAAATAATATAAACGATGCTTAACGCTTGAACTAACAAAATAAAAAGTAATTGGAAATTAGCAAACATAACATAAAATCACGCCTTTTTCCCAAAGGGGTAGGCAGACGGACGGTAGGCGCGCAGGCTTCATAATTTTTTTTTGTGTTCAATACAAAATCTAATCATAATATGAAATTTAATATCCTATTAATTCCGACATGGCCTTTATTCGCCATAAAATCAAAGGAAACAAATTACGTTTAACCCAACGAATTGATTAGTTTACCCGACCAAGTTAATGCCTAAACAGTGTTTACGATCCCCAAGCTTTGGTAGAAAACAATAATAATAATAATTATATTATCAAGGTTATTTTGGATGAAAATTTGCGTGTATTTGTGAGTAACTGAAATTACATTATTCTTTGTTTTTCTACCGCTTTAATATTCACTTTGTAAAGCAAAAGTCGTAATTATATAGGTAAAGAGTAACTAAAACTATCCTATTAAAATATCATACATACATAGTCACGCCTTGTTCCCGTTGGGATAGGCAGAGACTATTTTTCACTTGCTATGAAATTCTTCATACATTCTCGTCGATTGTAGGTAATTTTGACCTGACCTTTCCTCAGAACAAAATTAATTTGTTCATAAAAAGTACGCCTACGTTCGGTCCGAACCCTACAAATTCAAACTCATTTATTCATAAAAATTTATTCATTAATTTGGTGACAATACGACACTTATGCAAGTCAATAAAGATGGAGTAAGAAACGAATCTTCTGATTTGTCATCTATTTGTAATACCGATCAAACATGACATTTTTTTTTATGATAGTGAGTAACAAGACGAGCAAATCAGGTGCCTGATGGCTTACCATCAATCATGATGGCAATCATGATGCTTACATCATGATTGCCCATATCAGACACAGTGCCACCCAGTGTTTTTTCAAATTCAAAAATTCAAAATTCTGCGCGGCACTGCACTGCGCCTGTCACCCTGAGATATGAGTTGTTGAATCTCATCATGCCCAGTAATTTCGCTGGTAACATTGCCCTTCATACCGGAACACAGTAATGTTTGCACATTACTGCTTGCCGGATGAATAACTGGCAAAGGTGTGGTACTTCCCCAGGCGGCCCCCTGCAAAAGAGGCCTACCACTACCAGTATATGAATTTAAAATACCTACGTATGTATGTTAACGGGAGTTAGAAAGTCACCAGAAATTAATACTACTTAAAACTTTATTTTTAAACGAACGATACCATAGATAGATAAGAATTATTAGGAGTAATATGTCACTCCACATCATCTGGAAATACCTTGTTGTATAGTAATTACCTAAACAAATTTTCCTTTGATGTCATCGAACATTTTCATATCAGGGATTAAGGAAAATTCAAAGGGAAATATATTATTTCGATTTTCATTGAATAATCGTAGGAACAAAGCGAATTCCGTTTTATACATCGCATCGTCGGGTAAAAGTTAATTTCGGCATATCGGATGTCGGAAATACGATTGTGATGGAATTTTTAATAACTAAGTTTCTTTGTGAGCAGAACTCAATTTGATAAATTGTTAGCCGTGCTGCTGGAACGGAGTACAAAACAGTATTGTTTCTTTTTTTTTTTTATAATAGTGAGTGACAAGACGAACAAATCAGATGCCTGATGGTAAGCATCATGATTGCCCATAAAAGACACAGTGCCACCCAGTGTTTTAAAGTACAAAATTCTGCGCAGCACTGAACTGCGCCCGTCACCCTGAGATATTAGTTGTTGAATCTCATCATGCCCAGTAATTTCGCTGGTAGCATTGCCCTTCAGAGCGCAACACAGTAATGTTCGCACATTACTGCTTGGCGGATGAATAACTGGCAAATATTGTGAAATATTGTGTTACGCTACCACACAATTACGCCGTTTTCCCGAAGGGGTAGGCAGAGGTGTACCCAGCACTCAGTTCCATATCGAGAGTATGTTATTGTTCCCATGAACAATAATAAAAATAATTTGAATTTATACTCTAACAGAACGGGTTACCCCAGTTACACTGTCGATTCGTATGGGTTGTCTGGACAATCGATATTTACAGTTTAACGTGCCATCCGAAACACGGTAGCGCCTAGGCAAAAAGTCTACATGGTGAGATTCGATCCAGTGACTCCGGATTTAAAGCCGGGCATATTGCCGCTGGACCTCAAACGCTACAATAAAAATTGGGGGCGAGCCTACTGCCATCTACCGGGCATAGTTCCAGAATTCAAGCTGTCATTGAAATAATTCCTAATGGAAAATCTAATAACACTTTGTCAGACCTGGAGATCGAACCCGGCTCCTCATGATCGGCAGTCGAGCTGACAAAACTTAGAACGTCAAAAGACTGCTTTAGAGGAATAGGTACAGAATATGCTACTTAATTTTTTTTCCGTGTGTTTAAAATTAGGTATTTTTTAAGTACAGGATTACGTTAAAATTATGTTACAAGATAAGTTCAAAATTGTACTTACAGTAAGTATAATATAATATTATTGAGCTGTTCTAGGTAAATCATTCTGAAAGGCAGGAATATGAATATATTATGACCAAATTCATTAAAGTGAAGGTTAGTAACTGTGTACATTTACATAATGCGTTAATCCTCTTGTCCGTAAGATCCGGGAGGATTTGGATTTCGGTCGCCAATTACTTCTCCTCCTCAGTAAGAAGTCTGTGATGTTCTATTAATCCGAGCTATAAAATATGTTCCTTTTAAAGCTTGTCTTTAAAGATGTTGGTGATTATTTATATATTAATTAATTCGATAAATACTATTATGATTTTAAGGCTCGTACGGCAACTGAGGCCGGCTCGAACTCATCTCCCGGGATCGGCTGACCTACTCTATTAGTATTGTATTTAGTATCGTTAACTGCACAACTGTCTTACAAGTTTCTTGTGCGTTCTTCTTGTAGAGGTGTCTTTCCGAACGCACGATAGATTCGATTTGGTAGATATGCACGATAAAGTTGAATGAATGAATGAATGAAAACACTTTATTGGTACCACAATTATACAAAAAAGGCAAAAAGAAAACTTAAAAACTAGAAAGAGTAACAACTGGCGGCCTTATCGCTCAGAGCGATCTCTTCCAGACAACCATGCAGAGAAAGGATATACAGAACAGGACGGGACGGTTGGTCATCTTCATTGACGTGCAAAAGTGTCAGATTGTGACCTAATTGAATAAAAATATTTTTGAGTTTGAGTTTGTGATTGCCTCGGTGGCACGGTGGAGTGGTCGTAAGCTCTACTGCTGTTATTATGGTCCGGGATTGATCCTCAGATCCAAAAAGTGATATTGAATTTTCCAATAAGTAACAATTATCTCAATGCTAACCTGGTTGATCGCCTTTATTATGTCGCTGAGGGACCCCATCGTCCCATAAGTCTACAACAATAGACTATTAACAATATTATTGTTATCAAATGATACACAGAAAAACACTAAAATATATAGATAAGTACTAAACCTGAGATTATAAATCTCAATCAAATTCTTTATGTCTGTTGATGAGGGTTCGGCCAAAATGCTGTTCACAAGACAAATTTGGAAAATTCTAGTATTATCAAAGCTAGCCGTTCTCAATGATTCAGTCAGGACACACAACATCATAATATGTTGAACATCTTCGACCACTCCACACTGATTGATTACATGAGACCAAAAGCATAACTGGCAAAATGTAGGTGTACTCGTACCTATAGTTACTATGGGATTGGATTCTGGGTACACCTATTTTGGAAAAAAGGCGTGATGTTATGTAAGTATCGCCAACATATTTTTCTAAGATTTTATGTTTTTTTGATAGACTGAGCGGTCTATTCGCTTGAAATACAATATGAAATGGGAAGAAAAATTTCACCCACGAACGGGATTTCAACCCGCACCTTCCGCACCAATCCGCGTGGTGGGCTCTGAACCATTTGAGCTACCGAGGAAGTACAAGTCATCGGCGAATTTTTTCTATCCCACCTATCTAACGCCTGTAGGGGCGTGTATGTTTATCTATAGGAGATGCATTTCGCATTCTACCCACCAATAAGACTAATGTAACAATTAGAATTCATATCGAAATTGATAAACACAACCTATAAGTATTTTTCTTACGTGGTGAGTTTCATATATTGGAACTCATTAAAATTTAATCGTCGCAATTTTATTATTACTTATTTCCTATAATAAACGGTACAACGATTTCGCAATATGGTAAACATTTTTATGTTAGACAAAAGCGCCTTCGTAAGATGCATCAACTACGTCAATAAAAGAATTGCTGAGAAAATCTGAGGAATGCAAAACTGGAGAATTTACGGCTGGAGTCTAAAGTTAATGCAACATTAGTGCTGGAATGTTTATCTACATTTGAAAAATTCTCAGAGGAACGACGAGGAATCCCACTTTAAATTAATGTGGAGACTGACAAATTTACTATACTTACCTCTACGTTTTGAATACGGATTTTTAAAAATACAAATTATAAATATGACTCAGACAGATGGGGCAACGATTTAGATACAAAGTGGGTGCAAAAAGAAGATGTCATCAATAACTGGAGAAAAGTGAAAATCACGAACAAAAAATACTATACAAATGTTCTCTAATTTAGAAAATATTAGATTTAAATTGTTTATCCATAAAATCGTTCTACGTATAAACAAAAAATGCCTGTGGATACTCGAAGTGTTCTATGGCATAGTATATTTAGTTAGGGTTGATAGTAAGTAGGTAGGTATTGTTGAGTCTTTTTATGAAAGGAAAAAGGGAACCCTTATAGGATCACTTTGTTGTCCGTCTGTCTGTCTGTCTGTCTGTCTGTTAATACACTTTTTAACGGAAACGCGTGGAGGTATCAAGTTGAAATTTATTTAATATCAACTACTCAGATCTGCGTGGCTGTAAAAAAATATACTTCTAAGTTAACGCAAACAAAATATAATACATATTTCCATACTTTGCGCAAGCAACTAATAGATGGCGCTGTATGTTCTTGGTATCTAGGTATGGAACCCTACACTATACATACATACGTACGCCTTGACAATAAATTTCAATATAGGCGTTTTACCCTATACCTATAAAAAAAAGTAAAAATACGAATACTAATTACTAATATCTACTACTATCTACTAAAAACTATTTTCTGTGTTTAAAATATTAGATTCAACTATATTTCATCCATCTTAATATGGTTTTTTAAAATCAATACCCCAGCTTTGCCACCCTACCACTCAATTTTTATAATTCGGCCATAAGCCGAGTATGGGGGAAACAGTTCGATATCTGCCAATTGTGTTCTTTTACGTCGACTCCCCCACGCGGAAAATCTCTCCATAGCTAATGTTTACTTGTAAAATCAGTACGTGAGCTTTAGACATTTACAAATAATTCATTTTACGCAGGGTATCGATAAAATTGATAAGAGGAAGTAAAGATACATCTGAAGAAATGGAACGATGACATGAGAGCCCTCTCTTTGGGAATCACAGGCGGAAAACCGACTTGAGTAGTTAGTAGTGTACATTTGAGATCAACAGGAGGCCCGAACTTGATGAGAAACGCGAACAACTAAACAGACCGCCAGCAAACATCGTCAAAAAATTAATGGCAATTTTACTCTTCACCGTTAGCAAATATTTAAAGCTAAGATTGGCTACATTATAACCCATGCGAGAGCCAAACACCAATGCTCCGGTAACCTGAAGTTGAAATATTCGTCGATACCGAAAACATCTAGGATTGCTATATTATTACAGATCATAAATACCGTCTGCAGGCACGCTATAACCCTTCAGATGCCGATCGAAAAACTTGAATAGACACGGCACGAAAGGTTTTCAAACTTTTTCTTTTTTTGTGTGTACATCCTTCGTTGAAATTGTCGTAAGTGGTAAAAATCCGTCGTCGGGTTTCCTTAAGCTCATCCCTTCCCTTATGTTCATGCTTTTTTTCGTATGGATTTCGTATGGTTTTATTAGAGTTCGACCACTGTTTTCCACGAAACTACATCTGTGGTAACAAAATTCGCTGTACGATTTACGGGTTCATTTTACCACGGTCGCGTGCGAAGAGAGCACGCATCTCGTAAGATGGGGGAGCTTCGCTGTAGCTCCTCTCTGAGTTATTTATAGGGTGACCAGTGGTCGATTGCTTCTGTTTATTTTACCTTGCACTGAGAAATACGCCTTCGAACTACGCTCGCTTACCCGCCTGCCAAGGGTGGCGAGTATTGGCTAAACCCACCCTTATGAGGAAGCCTATATCCAGTAGTGGACTTTTTACTGGTGAGATGATGATGATGAAAAAATTGGCATGATATTGTAATCACAGCATCATGCATTATATTGTCATTCAAAGGTTTTTATGATTTTGGCCAGATAACCTATTAAATCCGCGACGGTGTCAACTGTAATAATTATTTTGTCATAAAACACATTTTTTTAATATATCACACATACACACTAGCAAATTTTTGCTTAGTATTTTATGCATCAACTGTTCCAGTTTGTACGCTTTGACATTATGCTGTCGTCATTACACAGTTTACATAATACCGCTTGTATATTGTATATATAGATATTACGCCTGTAGCGTACAAATTGGCCTTACGCAGTGACGTTTAAACACATATTTGTTCGGATTCAGCTGAATAAGCTTGTTCTACTACTCGTATGTGCCAGTTTAAACATTCGCGCTCATCTCTGTGACAGTGGCTGTGTGTAACAATGATGTCAGTTTATTGTAAATATTTGCTACTGTTTTTGATAGTTATTAACAGGAAAGGGACCTCTTAGCAGTTTGACACAATCCTATGGAAAATTTTACAATTCGATGTTTTGTATTCTGTTTCCCGCGAAAAAAGCAAACCTATTTGATAAATTTATCCTTATATAATATATATATATATATATATATCCAATACGCGAGTAAAACTGGTATTTTTATAAATTCACTATGAAAAAAACGATTTTGAAAGACCACGGCATATTGTTAAATCAAATAAAGCTGCTTGTATTTGTATGTCACGAGTGACGCCACCAAGATGACTACTTCTAATAAACCCCAGTTGCCACCAGTGATGACCAAAGAGGTGGGGACCGGCGGGAATATTAAACAGATTCTAATAACCTTTGTAACATATAAACAAGAACATTATAATACAGACATGTATGTTTATTTGCATGGTTTACTGTAATTGCACGTGTGTGTACGTATCATGAAATTGTGAATGGATTCGTGCTCATGAGCTCCATTTCAAACATTCCGGAATATTAGATTACGCAGTCTAAATAAATATGTCATCGCGATTTATTAGGGCTGCTACCGAATAGAATTGTGATTTTATTTTATTGCTTAATATGTACTGACACACACCCACCCTTCCTCACCCTACACACCATCACACACACACTGCCCCGATGGCTTAGTGGTCGCAAGCTCTATTGCCGATCGTTTATACTCGGTTTCAAATTCAAATAGAGAAAAAAGGTCATTGACTCAAGGCATACTACAGGACATCACGGTGCGCCAAGCACTCTCTCTCTCTCTAACTTGTACATGCCTGCCTTGAACAATGGTCATTTTAACAGGGTGTACAGCAAGAGATACTGGCGTACCAAAACAAGTTAATTTTAGCAGCAAACATCTTTCGTTAATTAGAGAATTACATGAAAGTCACGCCTAATTGAAGATTTTAGATACACTCTGTTACCCCAAGCTCACTGCGAGCTTAACAATAGATACTTCCGGAACGGGAAGACAATCAATTGAGAAAACTTAGCGAATCGTCTGGATCAATCCTTCGGGCTTACGGAGATAATTAGTGTTAGAGGGCTTATTATTGGTCAAACGTAAAAAGATTTAGATTTCTACTGTCTTAGTATCCATTAAAATACGTTTATTATAGCTGTAATAGTAATTTATTTGAGAAAATATTACTATACGCTAGTACTATTATTTATTCTGTGGCATTCCAGGTAACCTACGTATATTATGGCTTCACATCATACATATAAAATTAATAGATCCATTAAACTAAGGAGATTCAGATATGAATAAGAAATAAGCAACTAATTTATTCCAAAAAAATAAGAACTAGCAGCCCTAAAGTAAAAGTATATTATTGTTGAATAGTGGACATGTGTGCATTGTAGTAAGGCGCGAGATTGGAGCGTGCATTGCGGGTCGCATCCGGATGAGTACAATACAGGTACAGATTAGTATCTCGATCGTTGAAACGATAAACTAATAATATAATAAAAGCAGACACTACGCTCAAAAGAGCCAAACTGAGGCCAATTTCACTAATACTAAATACTCGAGTATTACGTTTTCCTGCTCAGCATGCAACCAAAACATCATGTAATGGTCAAATTCATGTTTGTTACTAGGTTTTGACCTTACTAAGACAAACGGTGGTTTTATCATTATTCGTTTTGATCGTAGTAAAGGAAAGTAAAAGTAGCACCAGTGACAGATTTTTTTTTGTAGTGGTAGGCCTCTTTTGCAGGTTGCCGCCTGGGGAAGTAACGCACCTTTGCCAGTTATTCATCCACCAAGCAGTAATGTGCAAACATTTCTGCATTCTGAAGGGCAATGTTACCAACGAAATTAATGGACATGACGAGTTTCAACAACTAATTTCTCAGGGTGACATGCGCAGTGCAGTGTCGTGCAGAATTTAAAATTTTAAAATACCAGGCGGCACTTTGCCTGATATGGACAATCATGATGCTTACCATCAGGCACCTGATTGGCTTGTGACTATCATAAAAAAAAATTAAAGAGTTGGTAGTCAACTCGACCGCCATAAACTTCACCATGTTGTGCTTTAATATTTGTATTATTTTAAGGGTTTAATAGAAGCCTTGTATAGACATGTTATGCGAAGGAATGAAAGCCAGTTGGTCAAAAGGATGAATGTAAGTAGTAATATGGGGTAATACAGGGCTTCCTAAAAAGTCCTTGATAATGTATGTGAATGATAATATTCGTGATAAAAGAGTGAGTGCAAAGAAGGCAAAGAAGAGCAGGAAGATGGTGTATAAATAACTCTTATTACTGAGCTTGACCTCAGTTTTGTATTTTTGAGCGCAGTATCTGCCTTGATTACTACCGTCTGTACTCGATGGTATCATATACAGTTCGGTTCCATGGACATGTAGTCCAGTGATAATTTCAATCACTTTTAGCTACGTTAGATAGATAAAGTTCGCGAGCATTTTCCAATCAAGCGTGGGCGTGTTTGTGATTTTCCATTTTATCCATTTTAATTTTTGAATTATGGCCAAAGCTATATTTAGTCGTGATAATGGGAAGATTTTAGATGGGTCTTTATAACATACGACCCTTTGTCAAAATCTCAAAAAGTATCTACTTCATAAAGGCTTTTGTTAAGAGTTTTTCAACCTGTGTTGATATAAGTTAATACAGTTTCAGGTCAAAAGATCAAAAAATGGTGACCTTATTATATGGCAAGGAACCACAGGGCCAGATACAGTTTGTTATCTACTACAAAATATAATGTAGGTCTGGATGTTTTAATCATGTTGTCCCCGTAAATCGTCTCCCCGTTACGGGGACAATAAGAAAGAAAAGAAAGAAAGAAAAATGCGTTTATTACCCAATCCTAATAACAAACACCTTATTATGTACTAGCAGTAAGCACTATGTTACATCTGCTAGTACATAATATATTTAGACAGTGGTTGTGGTAATCGTCTTGTGCTCAGCATATGCCGCGCTCGGCTAACCGTGCACAGCGCATGAAAAACATCAGCACGTACCGTCCTATTTAGATTTGTTCATACTTATCCTTGTGGCATATGCACACCACCAACACTTAGTTGACCCTAATTTTTTTAGTCACTTATTATTTTATCTTTGACTCCTATATGGTTGTAATCCAAAGGTACAGAACTCTTTGTTAGTTAATATTTGTATGTAATCCAACAATAACAGGACGTCATAACATTTTCATGTGTTGATCTATCTAAAATATGAACTGCTTTAACCTTACTTCATCTGTCCGAGGAATAGGTGGTCAAAACAAGCGAAGACGTTACGATTAACGATAAGTATGTTATTGTTCTCGGAGTATTTTGGGATATTTGCTAGATGGCCATATATAGCTTCCTTTATCCTTTTATTTTCTAAACGATAACGATCTATAACCGCTTTTATTTGCTCGTCCACTTCCTCTTGATTTATTTTCGAGAAAAGTGACTGAAATACATTTTGAAATATTTTTATAACAACACTAATGGTATTGAAACACAATCCATTGCAGATATTGAGGCGAAGGTCGGAGTGAAAGAGAGATTATCTGCGAAATGTTTTTTTGTAAAATTCCATTTCGACGATGATGACAATTCCAACTAGCGTTGAAATTTAATAGAATGAAAGCTACTCTAACTAATTGCGAGAAATATAATATATTGTGATATTTATTTGTGGCTGAAAATAAACATCGGCTACAGTTTCTCTTTTTCGTATTGTAGCATATTTTTGGGCATATAATATAATATTATATAATATTGAATTACTAAATATCATAATATTATAATATATTTATTTACCGATATAAAATATTTCGACAAACCCTTCGTAGACTTCTGTCGATATGTAAGCCTAGGAGGAGTTTTTTGACAATCGCAATAGTATCTGACTGCCTCCGTGGCGTAGTGGGCGCATGCTCGACTGCCAATCAAGAGGTCCCGGGTTGGATCCCCAGGTCAGGCATAGTATTTAATATTGGATTTTTCCATTAGGAATTATTTTAATAACTGCCTGGAGTCTGGAACTGTGCCCGGTAGATGGCAATAGACTCGTCACCTATTACATGGGACCAATAACATACTGGCGAAATGTGGGTGTATCTACTAAGTATGGGACTGAGTCCTGGGTACACCTCTGCCTACCCCTTCGGGAAAAAGGCGTGAATGTATGTTATGTTATGTTATGTTATGCAATAGTATCGAATTTCTGTCGTCGATGTGTCAAATTTCACACATTTATTACAGATAACGCTCGAATTCGGCCCTCTGAGAGCGGTTTTCACTATGTCCGAAACGATATTGACAAGCAAGTATGAGCATAATATGTAGGCATTCCTTTTCCATTTAAATAATACTCGAACACTTCAGCATAATTTACATAATTTATTCCAAACCCACCATCTTCAATCTCGCTCTACAATCATCTGTCGCTCTGGCATCCCCTCCCTTGTGTTGCCATCGTGCCCTCGCACATACCATAGATTTTGCTGAAACCACACGTTGCCGTTAATACTTTCCCTAAAACCAGCAAAACTTTCACAGAATCCGTAGCAGGCGCGTCACAAAATAACATCAACCCTACACTCGGCCGACCTGACAACGTGTATGCCCACATACATGCATCATGTGATTACGATAACTCTACACTAAGGTCGCTCTCGCATCCCCCCTCTCCTCGTGTTGCGATCGCGTCCTCGCACATACATACATACATACATTCACGCCTTTTTCCCGAAGGGGTAGGCAGAGGTGTACCCAGGACTCAGTCGCATAGTAGATACACCCACATTTCGCCAGTATGTTATTGGTCCCATGTAATAGGGGGCGAGCCTCCTCATGTCCTCGCACATACCATAGATTTTGCTTAAACCACACGTTGCCATTAATACTTTCCGGATACTGTGAATTCTGTGGTTTAAAACCACCAAAACGTTCACAGAATCTGTAGCAGGCGCGTTACAAAATAACATCAACCCTACACTTATTATGATCTTTGGTTTGGTGAAGATAATAGGAAGAGTAAACGCGACTTTTCAAAAAGTTATTTACCAGTCGGGAAATACTCATTTCTGAAATGTACCCTAGTTGACAATAGCCTAGCTGGTAATAACTAGATGAAAGTTCGTATTCCTGCTATGAAAGGTTTCAACATTGCAAGATATGCCCTGCGATATGAATCATACTTCGCCTCTCCAATAAAACTTAATAAAAGTTTGATCTTATTCGCGAAGCAAGCGGAAACTCTTATTGAGTTTATATTATAGAACCGTCTCTACTGCAGGTAAATAAACCTGTATCTACTACGATTTATGATTGGAATTATTACTTATATCTTTACTCAGAATGAAGTACACCTTCTAGGCAAACGTGTACCATCTTCGCCTTCCATCAAGCGAGAGTGTAGGTGTGAGTGTATAGGTGTAGGTAGTAAAAATCTCAATGAAACATATGCATAAAATACGAGTTCATATATAAGTTTTATAGGTAGAATAGAATAGAATACTCTTTATTATCACCAAAATAACATAAAACATATAAAACTAAAATAATATAAAACTAATTCTTGGTTGACAATGGGCGGCCTTATCGCTTTAAGCGATCTCTTCCAGGCAACCAGTCTGGACGGATAGGGGAAAGATAGATACTCCCTTTATACATTTAGGACTACTAAATACCTAAAGGTTCAGATAAATAAGCTGGTATTATAAAACTAGGAACACATGGAAGGACAAATCAATCAAATCTAAACGATAAAATATTTTGCATTGGTTTATTTCAGAGCTTTCAACTATATTCCTTCCATCCAGTGTGTGATCGTATATCTAAATTTATATATGGTATAATCTATTTAGATATATAGTGGCAAATAGTTAAAGGTCTAGAGTGTTCTAGAGTAGAAGAGACCGTCTTGGCAAGCGTAGCGTGGGACGTCTCTGGGCTAGATGGAGCGACGATATACGCAAGGTTGCTGGGAGTGGATGGAGAAGGAGAACACAGGATCAATTTGAGTGGCGTGTCATGGGAGAAGCCTATGTCCAGCAGTGGACGATCATGGGCTGATGATGATGATGATAAGTCAAAGTTCATTAAATTCATAATAGCTTACAGATTTTTTTTAATGTTTTGATAGTGAGTTACCAGGTACCTGATGGTAAGCATCATGATTGCTAATATCAGGCAAAGTACCACCCAGTGTTTTAAAATTCAAAATTCTGCGCGGAAATGCACTGCGCCTGTCACCCTGAGATATTAGTTGTTGAAACTCATAATACCCAGTAATTTTGCTGGTTACATTGCCCTCCAGACCGGAAAATAGTAATGTTTGCACATTACTGCTTGGCGAATGAATAACTGGCAAAGGTGTGGTAAGTCCAGGCGGCTCTCTGCAAAAGAGGCTTACCATTACAGAAATACTATATACAAATATTATAATAAACCTGCAAAATGACCAAAACCAATGCAAATGTAATTAAAATCCCTTTATAACATAATATTATCATCTCCACACCGTAATAACTAGAGCGTAAAACAAATTGAACTCGGTACATTTGCCTGTCTATAGATAATGGTGTTATGCATGAACAGGAAAAATAAAAGGTAAATTTGATACTAGTATTATAATAACGAATACAATAATATATAGGTATTATATAGGTAAATAAAACATTACGCTATTGACTCTCTCTAGGGTCGAAAGAGTCTAAGTCAGTTCACTTGAAAACGCCTCCTTTAAAATGCAATTAATAATGTAAAAAGGTCCAAACGGTCTTGTTTGGAGATTTCTATTGTAAGAATGAAAAAAATAATATATCCAAAACATTGCATCTGTATAATTTCATGGGATTTTTTTGGTTTTGCAACGATGTTACAATGGGTAATCGGTTAGGGCCAATACTAAAACGTGTGGTTTGGTCTTTTGACACAACGTTGAGTCTAAAGTCAAACACTGCATGGTTATGGGACCCTATGTTAAGAGCGTAGGAATTTGACACAATCCTATGGAAAATATATCAAATCGATGTTTTGTATTCCCCTTTTTCCTCCGAATGTTATTCGTCCATCCTATAAATATTTATTCTATTTTTATAGTGAACTTCCAAAAATCCCAGTTTTACTAGCGTGACTTGACGTTCATTACAAAAAACTAAGATTTAGTAAATGAAAATTAATAGAGACATAGTTTACTTCATCTTTAAAATATCAGGATATAAATATTTAATATCAAATAAGTTGACTATATTCAGAGGAAACAGGGTAATACAAAACATCGATTTGGTAATTTTTCCAAAGGATTATGTCAAATTGCTAAGTGGTCGCGTTTCCTGTTAATATTGATAAAAATATGGACAATGTGTAACCGCCGGGTAATGATGTCAAAGACAGAGGATTGTAAGTGGCTGTGGGATCTGGGGTGAGTAGAGGAAATGTTGTATGCATAACTTGTGACCACAAACTGTAACGACCACCATGGTTACGGCATGCACACTGACGTTATGTGGCTAAATTAATTAATTTACTCGTGTTACATGATCCCATATTAATATTATTATACTAGCCGTTTCCTAAGGCTTAATTAGGCTAGGTTAGTGTTGCGAGCGAGGCGAGCCGAGGCGCCGTCTCCGTTCCTCGATCATACTAGCCGTTGCTGGCGGTTTTAGTCGTGTGGATCCAAATATTATGCAAGATAGTGGATTTTCTCATGTGAATGAGATGTTTTCCCGCGGTAAAAAGTAGCCTATGTATGACATAGGCTATCTCCATACAACTTATTGGTTTTCTGTGGTTTTAAAGGATTGTTATTGACAGAACAAAACAGGTGCACCTAACATTGATTTTAAAAAAAGGGGAGATAGGGTACGTTCTCCCAGAGCTTACTCTAATTATTTACAATTGGCACATGCGATTTGCTGTGTGCAGTTTGCACAATGCAATATTATGAACAACAAAGATAGAAAGACGTACCTAAGACCGAAGTGTCACAATAAAGAATGTATAATTTTTCTCAGATTATCATAGATGTAGATTCATTTTATATTTTTTATAACATATACCCTATGGGTATACCTAGGTATGTTATGTATTTTAAGGTGATTAATAAAGTGTAAGTATATAATATTATTATCTACGGTCATTATTTAAATGTGTAAAACTTTAATAATATAACATTATGTGTACCTACTGTGTACTATGTTTGGACTGTTATTACGTTCGGAATTTCTAATTATGTATTTAACCTTAACCATATTAAAATGAATAATCATTATTTCTATCGTTCCATATTTCTAATTACGTTAAACACGTTATTATGTGTAGTACACAAAAGTACGACAGTACACACGAAAGTACATAAAATAACAAAGCATACAATCACGCCTTTTTCCCGAAGAGTAAGACAGAAGTGTAACCCAGGAGTCAGTCCTATAGTAGGTTCCACCGACATTTCGCCAGTATGTTATTGGTCCCATGTAATAGGGGCGATTCTGTAATAGGGGCACAGTTACAGACTCCAGGCTATCATTGAGATAATTCCTGAAGGAAAAATTCGATAACTCTTTGCATGACCTGGGGATCGAAGCCGAGACCTGTTGATCGGCAGTCGAACTTACGCCCACTATGCCATCGAGGCAGCCGTACAATCATCACTTCAAACCATAATATTATAAGCCTGGCCAATTATTTTGAGATACTAACAACTACGAGTAGATATCTCAAATCAAAGGAACGAGGCGAATGTCTGCGTTTGACATAGAGCTCCAACTCAAGTTGTTGGACCGAGAGGAACTTGCAGCGATTTTAATTTCCTGTTTCGTTTCTCTACTAGCTTCACCTCTACACTAGAGATAAAGAAATAACTGGAATCTCAGAGGGTAAATTCAAAATCTGTATAAAATCGAATTTGTTAGGAAAGGCTTATTATAGTATTAACCAATACATAGAGCACAAAGATGCCTGGAAACTTCTGCATAGCCACTAACTTTACAAGCCAACAAATGTAACCAAACTAAATATTGTAAAATTAGAAGTTGAACAAATTAAACCTTACAAGTTTCTTATGCGTTCTTCTTGTAGAGATATATTTCCGAACGCACGGCTGATTCTTAACTAGTTTGATATTATTGATTGACGTTTAAAAATGTCGTTTTAAGACTTACTTAAATACATTTTCTTTGAGTTTGCGTTTGAGTTTGAATAAAAGATTCGAGCATATTAATAATAATATGATAAGGACTTGCTTTGTACGAGAGCAAGGACTGTATTGAAAGCTAGAGCTAAGATAGCCTTTTCTCCACATAAGAGTTACTAAACTAAAATTAAGTGTATTATTGTGTTCTGAGTTTTTTTTAGAAATCTAATTCTACAATTTTCTTTTGTTAGAATGTGGCTATAGAGTTTCTTAATCTTAATAATATAACATCGCGCCTTTTTCCCACAAGTGGCAGTACCCATGACTCAGTTTCTTAATAGGTATTGCCATCTACCAGGCACAGCTCTAGTCTCCAGGCTGTAATTATGAAAATTCCTAATGGAAAAATTCATCAATGACACTTTTTGCGAGACTTATGGATCGAACCCAGTAGCGCTTGCCACTATGCCAACGACGCAGTTTCTCAATCTAAGACGGAATAAGGAATCTCAATTTAGAAATAGGAACTAAAATACATAATAATGGTGATGCTTATAGAATGAGTTATTGTGGCATTTGACTCACTGCCTTGACAGCGGACATGAATCAGAATGAATAAATTGGCAAACGGTCTCCATGATCGATACTGCATATTCAAATAGCGAAAATTCAGAAAAAGGACAAAGGAAAAGGGCTTAGAATACAAGGAAGCTGGGCCCAGACGCCCAGAAAATCGCTCTTTATCGCCGGATAGATAATGCTATTCGCAATAATATTCCCAAACACAGTAGTCCTCTTATTATCGCCGAATAATTTATAATTTGATTTGAATAAAGTGAGGGGTAAGGTACTAATTATTTTTGAATGGCGACGCGTGTTCTAATTTTAGTAGAGCATTTACTGAAATAAAATAATTAATGGCGATACAAAAAAATATTATTTATGCACATTTGAAAATTTTATTGTAAGATCAAATAAAATCAAAATTATAATGTACGAGTATGGTCGACGTGGCCCAAAGCCAACAACTCTTTCCGTTTTATGATTTGAAGGATCACTCTAAAATGCTACCACGTAAAACTTTTGCGCTAAGCATCAGCCTAAGCATCAGCTGACTATAACAATTATTGATACTAAACCGACTCTGGTTATGCTAATATAACTTAACGTTATTTTTAACGTAATTTTTATTAGTATAGCCAGAGTATTGACGGCCGGTCAACCATTGGTTATTGTTGAAGTTAGTTGGTGAAACTCACACTCAATAAAAAAACAATTCAACGCCATGCGATCTCAAATCTCTAAGCAAAAGTAAGAAGTTAGAAGTTAGCTTAATTTTGGCAAAACCACCAGCAATTTTGTGTCAAATAATGAGTCAGAAATAGCGCTAGTTTTCACGTGTGCACTATTTAATTTAATTCAAGAGCGCACTGCGAGGGCCCACTTGGCATCGCGTCAACGTTGCAATTGCATTCCGGCGCAACGTATAATGTGTATAAAAATGAATTTCTTAAAGCCGAAGACGTTTTAATGGCAAGATTTTGAGATTTACCATGTACCGCTTAAATATAGCTGAGGAATTTGTGTTTAGACAGGTGTATATTAACATGTTTGTAGTGGTAGGCCTCTTTTGCAGGAGGCCGCCTGGGGAAGTACCACACCTTTGCCAGTTATTCATCCGCCAAGCAGTAATGTCCAAACATTACTGTGTTCCGGTATGAAGGGCAATGTTACCAGTGAAATTACTGGGCATGATGAGATTCAACAACTCATATCTCAGGGTGATAGGCGCAGTGCAGTGCCGCGCAGAATTTTGAATTTTAAAATACTGGGTGGCACTGTGTCTGATATGGGCAATCATGATGCTTACCATCAGGCATCTGATGAGCTCGTCTTGTCACTCACTATCATTAAAAAAAATGTGACTCATATTATCGAGTAGGCTATCTGTTAATTGGAATGTAAAAATACCAAATGAATATTTTGTGTTATGGTTAGCACAATGAGTTATCGAATCAAAAATCCGTAAAGATCCGTAGACCAACGAAATTCACCGACATAGCTCAGAGGATTAGCAAGTTGAAGTTGCAATGGGCAGGACGCATAATGTCACGTAGAGTAAATGATCGATAAAGCTCTCGAATGAAGACCACAGACCGGCAAGCACAGTGTAGGACGTTCACCCACAAGGTGGACAGACGATCTAGTAAAGGCAGTAGGAATTCGCTGGATGCAAGCCGCTTCCAACCGGACTAGATAGAAACCTATAGGTGAGGCCTATGTCCAGCTGTGGACGTCCTGCGGCGGCGATGATGATGGAAATAATCTTACTCACGTAATAATTCTAATACGTCGTAGGTACCTCCCATCCTAGTCATCAGTCTTAAACTGATAAAGCTATATCTACTTATAATTTGAATTCAAATCACGCGACCACGTAACTACAACCCGATTTGTTTCTATCTCGATGGAGATTAAAGGCATCCACTATAGCAATTTGTTTGAATTAGGTTTATTTTGCGACATCAATGGCTAGAAAATATAATTTACCAGCTCTTTGTGATGTTTTCAGTCTGCGTCCTGCGTACACCGATCAAGCGGTCAAAAGGTTCGATATAAACGGAGTTAAAGGCTTTGTCAATCAACCAATTGACAAAGCCGCCGCTATTCGGAGTAACAAAGCAAATTGTAAGCAATTAAATTATTAGAGCGACAACAGCTGGGTTCAAGAAGCAATGAACTTTTAAATCTTTTACAAAGAAATGCCTTTTTTAGACGGAAATAACGTGAACTTACATTTTCAATTAATAAAAAATGGACAGAGTTAGAAAGTGATTGAAATCTTTCTTTTAAAAATATTTAATTCGTCACAAAATAATAAAAGGATGAAAGAACTAACGCTTTACTGAATAAGTAAGTACACAAAACATGACAAACGAACATTATTGTTTAACCCAAAGTGAACTAAAGTACCAAACAAAATTTGTTTACTTTCAAAACAATGTCGGACTCTATCAAAATGTTGCCGCTACAAAGTTTTAGTACTTGTAAAGTACCTCGAAGTTTTTATTTACTGTACAAGTTTCCAGACTAATTGCAATTGGACCCGCGCTCGTGAACCGTCAAAGGACTCACAAAAAAAAGGAAATTGTAATCTGATGCAAATACAAGCGAAACTTTTCATGGAAGCACACATTTCATGGTCACAGCACTAACAAACTTAAAACTAAAGTTCATAGTAAAAAGCTTTTAGAACCTATTTTGTATCAAAGACAAAACATTTCACACACACACAAGACGTCCACTGCTGAAGACAGGCCTCCGCTATATAACGTCATAAACTATTTATATGGCGGGATTTAGTCGTAATCACCACGATGATTGGCAGGCGGCATGGTGGTTGTCGGAATACTTAGAAACGGAGAGTGCTGCTGCCCGCACTCTCCGAATATGTCCCTCTGCCGGGTCTTAAGGCTCCTACGGGATGAGAAAGAGCTGGCCCTATTATATAGCCTGGAACCACGCGTCCATTACATTTATCATCATCATCATCTCAGCCGTTGGTAACCCACTACTGAACATAGGCCTCCCTCAGAAAGGGAGGTTTTGCCAATACTCGACACGCTTGGCAGGCGGGTTGTCGAGCGCAGTTCGATGTTTCTTGCAGAGGACGCTGCTGCCCGTCCTCTGGATCTATTAACCCTTAGCCGGCTCTTACGGCAACCACGGGTAAAGAGGGTGGAGCACTATTCCAAAGCCGGTAACTCCACAGCGGCCATTACATTACATGTCGCTAAGTATTTATAAGTATAAATTTTTATGTATGCGATATTATAATATTTAGTATATAAGTAATCTTGCGACTTCGTACCCATGGAAGAATTTTTTTCAGGATTTCCATTCTTGTTTCTTGTCTACATTTCAATAAAACTCTATGTAAAATTATAGGTCTCGACGTCCAACAGTTGGAGTGAGGCGTTGATTGGCTATGGACTTTAATTTTTATAAATTATTCTTACGTTAATTTTAACACAACTTTAACTTCTGTCATCTCTCTCGAACAACGTCTGAGTACTCAAAATAATTAAGTGCCATTTTATAGACAAACAATGAAAGCAAATTAAATTAATTCGAACCAGCTCTTCTTATTATTTTTGTCGTAATTAAAAAATAACGACTTGAGTAACTTCTGAGGGCTTGGTGTTGGCTTTATTTAATTTTCTTCTTTACTTTACTACTGGAACAGCTTTGACGAACATAATTTTAGAATAAAATACTCTTTAGGACGAGTGAACATTAAATGTATAAAAATTGCAAATATAGATTCATTTTAGACTAATTTGCACTTATTGTGTAGGGTTGCCACCTGATACGTGTATGGGGGCATACACGTTGTCAGGTCGGCCGAGTGTATGGGTGATGTTATTTTGTGACGCGCTTGCCATTGGTTCAGTGAATGTTTTAGTTTTACGGAAAATATAAATAGCTACAGATGGTTTGAGCAGAATTCTATTCAGATACGGGCGAGGACGAGATGGCAACACCGGGGGTAAAATGCCTGAGCGTCAGACTATTGTATAGAGCGACGATCAAGATGGAAGGCTTGAAATAAATAAATATGCTGAAGTGTTCGATTATTATTTAATGGAAAAGGAATGGCTACTATTGGTCGACAATAATCAAAGGCTTTTAGAAAATTAATTATTCTTTGGTAAAAATGTGTATACTTGTCTCGAAGAATCTCAAGAAAGACTGCTTTTACTATAGAATGACACCTTTTATAAATTTATATACAATCCAGGAAAAAAATACCAAAACGATATTTCGTATATCTTTGTTACCTCCGAATATAATTAACCCATTAGATAAGTTTATAATTAATTTTCAATATAGTTTAATTTACCTTTTACATAACATACATATAACATCACATCTTTTTCCAGTTTTTTGCTTAATCTGAGGATCGAACCCGGGACCTCGTGATCGGCAGTAGCGCTCGCGAAACTACGTAAGTAAACTCTGGTGAGCGTCTAAAAGTCCCAGTACTACTAGCGTGATTAGGGTAGGTATGCTATTATACATACTGTTATTCCCCCTTAAGAAAAACTTTGACTGTCTCTGTGGCGTAGAGGGCGCATGCTCGACTGCCAATCAAGAGGTCCCGGGTTCGATCCCCAGGTCAGGCAAAGTGATAAATATTGGATTTTTCCATTAGGAATTATCTCAACAACTGCCTGGAGTCTGGAACTGTGCCCGGTAGATGGCAATAGGCTCGCCCCCTATTACATGGGACCAATATGGGACATACTGGCGAAATGTGGGTGAATCTACTATGGGACTGAGTCCTGGGTACACCTCTGCCTACCCCTTCGGGAAAAAAGGCGTGAATGTATGTATGTATATGTAAGAAAAACTTTAAATACATTTTAAAAATATATTATATAATAAATATCTATATCAGGATACATTATGTAGGTAAATTTTATCGTGAGAGTTTATTTACTAAGCATATTCGGAGGAAATAGGAGTGTCAAACTCCGTAAAGGTACATTGAAAGATAACGCCACCTTACAATTAACTTGAGCTTTTAATAAAGTAGATATTTTTAATAAAAACATAACATACATTCTCGCCTTTTTTCCCGAAGGGGTAGGCAGAGGTGTACCCAGGACTGAGTCCCATAGTAGATACACCCACATTTCGCCAGTATGTTATTGGTCCCATGTAATAGGGGGCGAGCTTATTGCCATCTACCGGGCACAGTTCCAGACTCACTTATGGAAAAATCCAATATTTAACACTTTATATTTTTAATAATTACTTACTTATTTATTAAAATAAAATAATAATAATAATAAATACGCAGGGCGGCTTATGGCGAGCTGTTGGGGAGTAGCGACCCCACGTACCTGAGTGCTCCCGGGGGAGGGTTATGTTCTTCATCTCCGGCTTGCCTTCACCGGCCGGCCGGAGTGAACACTGACGAGGAACAGTCCCCCATCTCTGGCTTGCCTTCATTGGCCGGCCAGAGTGGAGTCGCGAGAGCCTCGTGCTCGAGGGAGGATGTGAAGCATAAGTGGCGAGTGGGCGATCGTGATGCGACCTTAGGGTAACGCAAGTGATCGCCGTTTAAAGTCCAGGGACACCTCTCCTACCCTTAGCCGTTCACACCAACGTTGCCCCTCTCGTCGCCCTTATTCCCATGTGGTGGGCGGCCTTTATGGGGGGTCCGTTTAGTGAGCGGCGAGTCATCGCCTGCCGTCATATTTCACCATGAGACGGAAGTGGCAGGGGCCGGAGTCTCTAGCAATAGACCGGTTACCATCCATCTAGAAATCACACCTATAGCCAAATCAAGTAGTTTCCATCCATTCACAACAGTCTTTGTACCTAGCGGAGGCTGTGTTTGAGCTCATCTTAAAAAAAAAAACTGTAGATTGTTTCAGAGATAGACCCCGATAGGTGCTATACATTACCTTTAGATTAAAAGCTCAAAGGGGCCTCTGCACGTTGGACTTAAAAATGGTCTCCGTGCACGCCTTTCAAAAGACCGGGTATATCCCGTGTTTTCGAGCGACATAATAATAATAATATATGGGACAAATTCCACACACGGTCATCTGGTCCCAAACTAGGCTAGAAGCCTGTACTATGGTAACCAGATGACTGATATACATACTTATATAAGCTTATAACACCTAGACACAGATCAAACAGACATGTTCATGCACACAAATATTTGACCTGGCCGGGGATCGAACCCGGGGCCTGCGGAACAGAAAGCAGAGTTACTACCATCTGAGCCAACGAGGCTGTCAAATGAAAGTCAAGGATAACTAAAAAAAATATTATATTGTAGGTTACCTAAATAGTACATTTTGATATTATTTTGTTTCCTTTCCTCTAAAGCAATTCTCACGTGGCGTATCCAAAATAACCTATGTAGCTGACTGTACAATAAACCTAACCTATTTGTGGTTACAGTAAATCGCTGTTTAACTCCTTCTCACTATTTACAGCTGCCATAAAAGAACTTTAACCGCCCCATAGCCACTAAAGTCTATTCACGTCTGTAAAAGATTTAAGGTTCATTTTGGAAAGTTAGTTAAAAGAATCCCGAAATAAATAACGTAGAGATATTTCTAGTGAACTTCATTACTGTAATTAATCATGAATTCACGAAAACATTGGCACTTATTAGATTTGAGTCCTTCTTTTCTCTCGGCTGAGTTTTAATTGGATCTTTTTGATAGGTTATTAGGGAAGATAGATATTACTATCTATCTTCCCTATGTTTCACCTTTGTTACAATCCTAAGAACTTTATAAAACTAAGTACCGAGGTATAAATGCGAATGCGAGTAACTTTGCAATAGAAAAAGTTACTGTTGCTAGTCTAGTTTAAATATTATGTAAAAAAGAAGTATTCTATTCTATTCTATTCTATTTATTGGTATCACAATTAGTACAGTAAAAAACAAAATCAAAAATTAGTTTAGGACCTAGTTTGGGACCAGATGATCGTGTGTGGAAATTGTTCCATATTATTATATATTATTATTATTACTATAATTACTTGACTTTGTATAAAACTATCATCATCTCAGCCACAGGACGTCCACTGCTGAACATAGGCCTCCTCCATAGATTTCCATTCAGTCCGGTTGTAAGCAGCCCGCCTCCATCGTGTTCCTGCCGTCTTTATCAGATCGTCTGTCCACCTTGTGGACCTTGTGGTTGCGCTATTTTGAGCCTGATGATAAGGCCCACAGTCAGAGAACATGTTTCAGATCCGTAAGTCATCACTGGTAACACACACTGGTCAAAGACTTTCGACTTGAGGCACTGAAGTATTTTGGACGAGAAGACATTGCGTAGGTTTCCGAACGCTGCCCAGCCTAGTTGGATTCGACGATTGACCTCTTTCTCGAAGTTGGACCTACAGAGTTGGACTGCTTGTCCTAGGCAGACGTATGAGTCAACAACTCCTAGAATCGAGTTCCCAACCGATACTGGGGTCGGCACTCATGGGCATTACACATCACCTTATAAAACTATGTTCACTGAATATATTACATTTGTGAGCTATCTTACTACGTATATATATTATATTTACGGGACAGTGCCCTAAAATAGGAAAAAATCATATTCAAATTCAAAATTTATTCAAGAAGAATAGAATAGAAAACTCTTTATTGGTAGCAAGCTCTCAATTGGTATAGAAAAAAAAACAGATATTAAAACTAGAAAACGTTTAGCAATTGACGGCCTTATCGCTCAGAGCGATCTTTTCCAAGCAACCATGACCTAAAAAATGCCGTTACTGTTTTTAACGTAAAAGGTTTTATGTAGATCAACGAAAAGAATATACTTACCTATAGTCTTATATATACTTAAAGTCAAACTGCTAATCAACATAAGATTGTACAGCTTGATTTTATTGTGATTTTTTTCGCAAATATATTCTTTCATAACACTTTCTACATTCAAAAAGACATTTGATCACAATAATGTCGTGTTATCTAGCATCAGTTATGCGAAGGATATCCGATTCAGTCGAGTCGCAACTCTAGACCAGGTGTTCCAGGTCTGAGTTATTGCCACCGTCGCGTGAATAATGACCAGTTGCGAGGGTTTTCTCTTTCAATGCAATTTTACGGAAATAAACCCATAGCTACAGAACATTTAACTACATATATGAAAACAAATAATTATAATACTATATTGTAGTAGCACTCATACAGGAAAAAATACTATTTAACTATTTATACTTTTTTATTAACAACGCATTACTGAAATGTAGTTTTTTTTAATATTTCAATATTCGAGGACGCATTTTACCACCATAATATTTTAATCGAAAATTAGAATAATTTGACGCGCCAATAGCCATAAATATTTTATAACTACTGATGAATACCTTTATTTTTTGGGCAGAGTGCTTTACACCATGCCATGGAACACTTCGAAATTCCACAGGCCAACAATTCAGCCTATAAAAAATCCAAGTGCTCTAAACCACATATCTAATTTAGATAGAGATCTTACTTCAAACATCGATGCACTCGAAAAAGTCTCTATTCGAAAGCATCTACTATGCACAAACTGTGTTCACCACAACACAGAAATATCCAATTTACAGCTAGTATATACCTATAATCTCTTCATACAGCGACACATGTTTTCGACATGTCAATATACCTTTTGCAAACCGACGCGACTGACGGTAAACCTCGAAAAATAAAATTTTACAAAAGCATCAGAGCGGAGCTTCCAATCAATTTTGTGTATTCGGTTATGAATTCCGCTATTTGTAATTTCGGGGCACGGGCCAAATAGTCAATGATGTAGGTACATATATGCCTATTGCCGTGGGGTGGTGGCTATAGAAAATAGTAGCTGACCCTCTCTCTACCCGTGGATGCCGTAAGAGCAGGCTAAGGATTATCAGATCCAGAGGACGGACAGCGTATAATCATCAAACTGCGCTCGCCAACCCAAGCGTGGTGAGTATTAGTAAAACCACCTCTTAGGGAGGCCTATGTTTAGCACCTGGAAACCTATACCACAGAACAGATAATACTACGTCGCTGCCGCTACGACACTGTCGTCCGCCCACCAATCGGGCCTTCCTCATCCCGCGAGCAAGAAAATCTGATGAATGATGAATGAATGAATTGAGCTGGAAAATCACCTCACGCACACTCTTGCGCGTGGACAAAACATGTGTGCAGTGTCTGTGTAGTAGATAGTTGTATGGGAATTGAGTCGAGTGTCCGGGGTGTGCCTATACTAGATAGGCACACCCACACTTCGCGAGTAGTAGTACGAATAGACAACTTACATGGTACGGCCGTACTACGAACCAGCCACTATACCATCATATTCGATCGTCTGGCACACTGTACGTGTACGTGTACTGTTTTAAAATTACTTTTTTTTTAAGATAGTGAGTGACAAGACGAGCAACTCAGGTGTCTAATGATAAGCATCATGATAGCCCATATATCAGACACAGTGCCACCCAGTGTTTTAATATTCAAAATTCTGCGCAGCACTGCACCGTGCCTGTCACCCTGAGATATTAGTTGTTGAATCTCATCATGCCCAGTAATTTCGCTGGTAACATTGCCCTTCAGAGCGGAACGCAGTAATGTTAGCACATTACTGCTTGGCGGATGAATAACTGGCAAAGGTGTGGTACTTCCCCAGCGGCCCCCTGCAAAAAAAGCCTACCACTCCAAACTTAAAACATTACTTTCAGAGAGTACTAGATTGTGCTCCATTTGCGTTTAAATCACGTAGGTATACTACGCACGCAGCATACGCGCGATGTTAAAAAACGCAATGTGTAGATGCTCTAAGGTCAGCACGATGTGAAGTTTAAATTACAGTAATTTACCACTTATGTATGAACTGCAACTGTACCTGAAAAGAAAATAACATTAACATTAAATAAATGAAAGAATATTAAAAAGTGTTACGCGTTAATTTATAACCTGAATGTGTGCAAACGAACGCACGAAAACGAGGCAATCATGCAAATAAACAGCTTGGTAGATTTTTATAAATTTTGTTTTAATTATACACTACGCCATTTTTACGGGTGATATTACAGTTCTATAAAGGAAATGTATTAACGTCAACCCATAAGGATAATAATTAAAACCATTCTGGTTTCATAAACAACTGTGCTTTAATAAAAACTCCTTAATTAAAATTTTAATATCTTTGCCAAAATGCTGTTTAAAATTTAATTAAAATGAACACATAGTAGGTAATAATTTTAAAGCTTAATTTGTAACATAATCGTTAGATAGTAGATACGTACCTATTTTACTAAATCAAAAATACTTTAACCAATGTTAAAGATTGTTAGGTAGAAGTAGTGCTTGGACTAGCTAACTCGCTAGAAGTACATAAAAGAGTCTTAATCTAGTGCTTATATTATTGAGTCCACGCGCTCTGAACAGCGATAAGTACCGCACTACCTGAGAACAACAGCTTCGAAGATGCTGCACCTTTCAAATTGTAGTGTGCGTGAAACACAGTTTGAAGTTATAAGTGAGGCTTGCCAGAGCCACGCTTGTATGTCAGCAGAGTGTAAAATGTGCAGGTGAGGTTTGGCTGGAATCCTTAGAGTGGTAGGACCCCATACCCTTTAGACAAAAGTACCTAGCAATTTGGCAACTGAATCGTAAAACGTCACACTCATCAATAGCCTACCTCTCGAACTAGAAATTGGCTATAGTGTCTTGTCAAGCGAGCGGATTGACATGAGGTTACAAACGCTTACGACCTGCCATAGCCCAATACCATCGGAATTACAGAAACTAGTAGTGTTAGCTGACAAGTTCCATTTCAAATAGGATATCATTTTAACCAACACAAATATTATTTGTTCCTTACAATGACCAATTGGTAGTGAATCACTAAAAAGGCAAATCGAATTTGAAATTAAATAGTATTCCATATGAAGAATACACATTATAATATAATATTAGAACAGAGATACAACAAAGGCAGACACCACCATACGCTATACCAATGCGACGACAAGCCTATAAAAAGTAAATCAACAAGTTCTATAATCCTTTTGAAATCTCAATGGTACGCAGACAAGCACCTTTCTGAACAATCGTACAATAAAATAACTGAGTCATAAAAACGATCAAAGCAAGCAAGGTGGCCTCTTTAAACGATGTACAAAAGGAGTAAAAATACACTCGCTTGGCCAGTGAGGACGTCGTTCATCATAGGACTGGGAACGACGCGACATACGTGGCAAGCGACCATGTTGTTAGTAGATTAATTTATAAAATTGATCACTCTCGTATTTTCATTTTGTTGATTGCTATATAATAACAGGCTGTTTATTTGCTTCAATTATCAAAATGGTTTTTTCTTTGATGTCGATTGAAATGAAAATTGTTGATACGAGAAATTGTGAATTCGTGATGTGATTTTCGTGGGAATAACTAGAAAGTGGAAAGATATATACAATACAACTTCGGACTTTATATCAGGGAATTTACATATTATAATAGCGTACCCAACTTGAGAGTCAGAAAAGTTACTACTCGTATATACGAGTAGGTAACACCACAGACAGCAATACGTAACACGACATGTTTGTATTTGTGTGCTATCGGAAGTTTTTTATTCCGCTTTTGTATCTCTTCTCATTCTGTAGCCGTAGCAGTTTAATCGCCCTGCAATATAGTCTACGTTCCACGACCAAAATATAAAAAGCGTTTGTTAAAAAGTCTCTAACGGAGCAAAAGAAATATATTTCTGCAACGTTCCGCAATATCAAGACACAATCTTATCAAACGACCCAAAAGGAAAACATTAAAGCTATTTCTGATATTTGCCTACGTAGGCGGTCCTCTGAGCGCCCCTCATTATACGGGACAAAGTTCATTAATATGTAAATCAAAGAAAGAAAAGTACTTACTGAAACGCACCTGTACTGTTAACCTACATCGCATCGGGGAATAGAGTAGGTAGAGTCGAGTGTTGGATCTAAGTAATATCCGGCAAACTTTTAGTAGGTAGTACTCCTTGTTAAAGCCCTAAGGAATCGTTTACATTGCAACGATCGTCGTGCATCTATGAATTAATTTCTTCAAGACTTAATTTTCCAAGAAAAATAGAATCCTATTCCTCAACATAAAGAAATAAATTTACCTAAGCTAACAAGGGTGGAAACTATCGTTACAATGTTCGTGGATGCGACCGACCGTTTTTCTGTTTACATAATAGAAAGCAAACGAAAAATTCAATGAGTCGGGTTTTTGTCGAGTATTTTATGTACTAACCCACTTTATATTTTGAGTCTCAGCTTAAATTAGACTCAGTATGAAAACCTTATTCAGCAAGGTAAGGTAAGCTTTACGTGTAATATTGTAGCCGATCCGGCCAAGGCAGCGTTCACCGCTGCTCTAGCGACCTTTTTAGCTTCACCTTTAGGATATTTCGAACTGGAAGCAAAGAGTAAACGACGACAGTCATTTCGCACAGATGGTCGGACTAAATTACTGAGAGCAAGCATGGAGTCAGCCACCGGTCATCATTTTGGTTTAACCTAGATTTGCTCAGGATGTGATTTTAGTTCTTCGCTTTGGCATTTGTGAAGCGCTCATCATTTAAGCGAAACCACTTTTACTCTTTAAAAATCAGCTTTATTTTGCTAATTTCTCAAAAGTCCAGTATTAAGTAAGTCCAGTAATTAGTTTAAGCAGTCCAATATTCACACATCTAGAAAATGTAGATAACCTAGCTCTAGGTAGCTTAATTGAGTCCTCGCCTGCGGAGTAAAGGTGCATAGGACCGGAGAGGTGCGGGCGGGCGGTGGCTGCAGCCCTCTGGCCCCCGTTCATTTCTACCTCCGCGCCACCCCGCCGCCCCTGTACCCCGCAGGCGAGGAATCAATTAAGCGGTCTAGCTATAATAGCAAATTGCCGACGCTGCCTAGGTTAAATTTTTCACCAGAAAACTTTGCGGTATTTTTGTCACGTAAGAAAAATATTTACGACCGAAACATTTTCCTGATCTAATATCGCAATAAAACCAATCCTTCTGAATTAGCCTTGTTTGTTTCTTCTTGTGTCGGCACATATAAGGAAATGCTCTAAAAAGATGCGTGTATTTTTCGTTTTCGCATTCGGACGATACGTAATACGTATTGACAAAGGAGATTTATAAGGCTAGTGTGACGACCTAGGCGTACCTTTCATGAACAAGTTGATGTTATCTTAAGGAAAGGCCGGGTCAAAAGTACAACAACCGACGAGCATGCTGGAAGAAGCGAAAGTTGAATGTCAAGATCGTAACAAGTGGAAAGAAATAGTCTCTGCCTACCCCAACGGGAACAAGGCGTTACTGTATGTATGTATGTAATACGTATATTTTATATATAAATATCATTGCATGATACGAGTTCTTGTAATAATATTTAAGCCTAATAATAATATTGAAACAGTAAAACTAAGTATAATACCCATTGTCTCACACTCCTATGTCATCGATCATATATAAAACCGATATAACTCACGATGTTGCCGTGTCGAACACGAAAAACTGTCATACGACAGATTCCATAGAAATATTGAGAATGCTCTATCGGCCTAAATTCTCACCACCTGCGACTTGCCAATGTGTTCAGGGATTATCATATTCATGTGTCAGAATGGTAAAGGCGACGAGCGGGTAAGTCTTCGTTATTGAGATGCCTGATGCCGGCCCAGGAATGTCAGAAGTCAGATTATATTCCATACCTTCATGGTTTTGTGCAAAGGTATGTAGGGCTTTATTACGGTACCTCAAATAGTTATTTTGTTTGTTGAAATGACTGCATAGTTGTTTTTTAGAATTATCTGTATGAGTAAAAAATCTAGTGAACACGGAACTTTACTAAGTAATACTTAACTATCGTTCTTTCATTACTTTTGTAATAAATCTAATTACGATATTTTCGCACTTTATTAGAATTGTCAAAATTAGGTTCTGAATGAATCGAAACCAAATTCAATCGAAGTTAAATTCGCCTTATACAAAGCCTTTGTATGGCTTATTTTAGATTTCAATACCGATCCGAATTCCCAACTGTATCGAGTTTTAAGTTACAAACTTTTGGATTTTACCTATTCTTAACAGAGTCTGGGGTCGACAAGCCGACAGCACAGAATAAATAATAGCACTGGAGTGCTAAAGTACCGACAGTCAGTCAGTCTTCAATGTATAAAATAGACTAGTAACTAAGTAGAAATTCAAATTTAATCCGTGCCAAACTTGCATGTTTTATTTAAAGAAAGAGGACGCACTATTTTAACTTTTATTGAATACTGGAACATGGTTATTCTCCTAGTATCTTTGGGCACATAACTTGTCACAGTCAGACGCTAAGCCAAGGCCAAGTCACAAAAATGTTCAAATATTTTATGAGTTTTAAGGGGAATTCGCCTCCAAGCCAGTACAGGTTTACAATCTACAGTGATTGGAAGCAAAGTCAAGTTTGCAGTGTTATACCAACCTCTAAATTCCTACATAAATCCATCGACATAACAAAAGACGTGTTACTCGCTCTGATTGTCGGCCTCACTAAATTATGTTTTACCTTAGCAACATTCACTTATTTGACTTCGGTTGCGCCTGTAAATATGTCGCGAGTGCATGAATCCGCGTGATTTGTTTCGTGTTTCGAAAATTATCATGTGTGTTTGAAAGCAATAAAAATACCTAAGTTTAACGAAATATTATAAAACTATGTAAATTAAAATTGAGAAATAGAACAATAGGTAAAATGACATAAAATATTATCTGCTAAAAAATCAAAGCCCGCAAGTTTTTCAATTGCAATGTCAGAAGGTAACCCGTCGACCTCACTATAAAACTGTCATTGCAAAAACCGACACAAGCACGGTCCAACGGTCAGATCATATGTAAACGTTTGCCTTTACCATCGGACGACTTCACTTGCCCGTTTAATTACAAAAATATATACAACGTAGTTGGTATGGTCAATATTTGATCAAAGACAGTATTTGAAGTATCTTTAAATAAAATTGGTCGATTAAACAATATATGAATATTGAAAATTGTATACCTATATGCATTGATAGAATAGAATGAATAATCTTTATTTTGTGATCCAAAAAGAAACTATAATAATATAAACATAATTCTTGGTTGAAAATTAAGCTATTTCTTCCAGGCAACCAGTCTTTGGACGGATAGACGAGAATGATAGGAAGAATAGGGGATGGGAAATGGTACACATTTTATTTCTCTTACAACAAGATCTTAATATAAAATCCTGTATATAGTTATGTATACAGTTTGAACAACAGTTACTAATACATTATTCACTGTTCTATTTATTATGTTAAATTATAGTAATGTATGCAGAATATAATGTTGCTATGTTTGTCAAATACACATAATACTGGCCAAGTCTCATCGATCATAAAGTTATATATAGGTGGAGATAGTAGGTACGTCGTCATCATAAACCAGTTGAGTTTTTTTTTTTTTTTTGTTTTTTTTATGTTAGTAAGTGACAAGACGAGCAAATCAGGTGCCTGATGGTAAGCATCATGATTGCCCATATCAGACACAGTACCACCCAGTGTTTTAAAATTCAAAATTCTGCGCGGCACTGCACTGCGCCTGTCACCCTGAGATATGAGTTGTTGAATCTCATCATGCCCAGTATTTTCGCTGGTAACATTGCCCTTCATACCGGACACAGCAATGTTTGCACATTACTGCTTGGCGGATGAATAACTGGCAAAGGTGTGGTACTTCCCCAGGCGGCCCCCTGCAAAAGTGGCCTACCACTACATGAAAGTATTGTTCAATAGTACACGATAGACAATTATTATTATACTCGTAATTATAATAGACATACCCAAATTTACTTTTACAAAATCCCACCGATACCAAATTATGAAAAGGAAAATCAATGACATTATTTAAAGGCTCGCGCAGACTACGGCCCCCGCTTTTGTGTACGATAGTTCATGTAAAATGTACAAAAGTTATGTAGGCGGATTTTGTGTCCCGAGTTGACATTATAGGTATACTTACTATGACAATAATGGTTAAAACCTATTTTCGTAGTAATTTTTAAGCCTAAAGTTAGTTGAAACAATATTATTCACCACAGACGGCGGACAATACGTAGGTCCAAGCGTAAGTCGTAGCTTGCGCTGGGTTCTGACGGCGACATATTTTGCACGTTTATGACTCTATGTTATCTAACTTCTTAAGGCAAAATATAATAACATTCTGATATGTATAATGACCAGCGCTGAACGCCGACAAACAAGATAATTGCTTGCAAAAACTAGTAAAAAATCCATTGAAGAAACTATAACGCTCTTAGGAACCTCTAAGTTCCCGTCGAGTAATTAGCGTCCGTAACTAACTCCTAATACCGCAAAATGCTTTAGGCTAAAGCTGAACTAATTAGCAACGCCAATCAGCTGCATCAGTCAGGACTTGTTAGCCAATAAGACTGTAGTTGGAAAGACAAGTCATTTATGACTTTGGAGATTTTATGAGCACTCAATAACGTTAATTTTCAGAATACATGAACACATAAATGTCTAGTTTGTCGTCCATAGTATACAACACTAGCTTTTTTTTATGATAGTGAATGACAAGACGAGCAAATCAGGTGCCTGATGGTAAGCATCATGATTGCCCATATCAGACACCGTGCCACCCACTATATTAAAATTCAAAATTCTACGCGGCACTGCACGGCGCCTGTCACCCTGAGTTATTAGTTGTTGAATGTACGCCCAGTAATTTCGCTGGTAACATTGCCCTTTAGACCGGAACACAGTAATGTTTGCAGTTTGCACATTACCTACTGCTTGGCGAATGAATAACCGGCAAAGGTGTGATACCAGGCGGCCCCCTGCAAATGAGGCCTACCACTACAAAATCTATCTAGCTATCTACATACTTCTATATGCCCAGGTACTATGAAACTGACTCCTGGGTGGTGTACCCAGGAGTCAGTTTCATAGTACCTGGGCATATTCACATATCGCCAGTTTTTATTGGTCCCATGTAATAGGGGTGAGCCTATTGCCATCTACCGGGCACAGTTCCAGATTCCAGGCAGTTATTGAGATAATTCTTAATGGAAAAATCCAATATTTAAACACTGCCTGACCTGGGGGTCTGTTTATACCCCTTAGGGAAAAAGGCGTGATTGTTTGTTATGTTATGTTATGTCATAACAGTAAGTCAGTTAATTTGGGACACAGTAGTTTAAAGTATTTTCCCTAAGGGACCGTTTCCCTAGTCGCAATCTTGAATTTGCATTTCAAGAAAAATATTTAAGGCCAGGGTCTGTACAAATTATAGCAAAGGGACAGCTCCTTTAGCTGTTGGCTACATAGTTTAAAGTACAGCGCTGATTAATTCATTAAAATTTACATTTTATGCTAGCCACTGCGATTTGGAGCGACTTTGTTTAGATATAACAGTTATTATCTACGTATATGCATAAAATAACCTATACTAAGAGGATAATAACTTTTATAATAATACTATATTTAATGATTAGGTACTTTATTTGCATGAATGCAGGTATAGAATGTTCTTGCTTATTGTATATAGGCCTCTGTAATACTCGATCAAATTGTGGAAATATTTACCTATATATAATACATAGTAATAATAAAATATAAATCAATATCTCCTCAGTAAGATGTAATGTTACTCAATAAATTTCTGTTACACACCCCTTCGAGTTACTTTAAGATGCAGGCTCTCGCCTAGTTTAGGGTTCCACTGGAAGTACAAAAGATTGTAGTAATAATATGATATTTATGCATTAATACCTACTACTACTGTTAAAAAAGGTTTGTTTAACTAGTATAAGATTTAAAAATATATATATATATTTTATTTATATCTAATATTATTTAAAAATTCAGCATGAATCTAATAATCATATTAGATTAGATTAGACTATTACAAATATCAATATTATACTATTACAAAGGTATTGTTACCAGAATGGTAGGTAGAGTATGCTTACATATTACTATTGGTGTTGCGGACGGTTCTAGCGAGCCACGCAAGTTGTTTTATATTAGAGCGAGGCCTCACTAGTGCGTTGCGTTGCGTCGTCGCAGCGTCAAAGCTGCGTCGTTTTTCATAGATTTTTTGTGCCATGCCACATTAATGCGTTGCGTCGTCGCACGCGACGTTTCAACGGATCGACGGACAAGGCGGGAGGGAGGGTGATGCGTTGAGCTGTTCGTTGTCGGCGCAACGCAGATGTGGCATACAATGCGATGATACGTTGCGACGACGTGACGCAACGCAGCGCAACGCACTAATGTGGCATCTCCCTTATTCGCACCTTCCCCGTGGGGACCGAGGTCACCTTATTTTCAAAATCCGAGCGCTCGGTTGAAGTGTGAAGCGATGCGTAACCATAATTCTGGGCATAAACCTGCCCTAAACCATAATACAATGCTAAGCAATGACGCCAGCATCTTCGATACGCTGCCATTTAATAGTGATAACAATAAATATATTTTTTAAATAAGGATTTCAAGCGGCGCCGCGGCCCTATGGATTTTCCAAGTGTTGGTGGTTAACGTAGATAATAAGTAGATAACTGTAGTAAAATTTCGTCAGTAATGGCACTTGACCTATTTATCCCTATTTTGGTTATTATACTTTAAACCTAAACACTACAAATGATGTCTGACGATATTTCCTTTCGAGTAAAAAGTTCATGTTCAATGAACATTAATTTTCAAACAGTATTTGAAAGACGTCGAACAATTTCTTAGGAGAAAATAAGAAGGAGGTCGGGAACGCCCTTAAAGCTGAAAGCCCCGCGTTACCTGCTTGGCGTCCTTTGGCTGAGAGCACTTCGTTAGTTCCCGCCACGAAACTGTGTTATGTTATGATCCTGCACGACTTGGCCCTTCAGTCTTTAGTCAGTCAAGCGAGAATGCGTATCAACTGCGGTGTTCCGCCTATGGTGGCTTTTTGAAATCATTGGTAACGATTACCTTTGAATTTCATTGCAACACATTATATTTTATTTCGATGATTCTGGACAATCATAATATTCATATATCACGTCCAGAATTCTTATATCATGTTCTTATGACTTTATATTGACCGAGCGAGCGAACCGTCTTAGTTTCGAGAATGGGCAAAAATGCTTTCGTCCGGATGTCCTTCTGTCCTTCTATCAGTCTGACAGTTCTCAGAAAATTGGCACACAGGTTTCTTGATTTAATTGATTTTTTTTGTCTATCGCGATTTTTGATTGGTGGGAAATTAAGGGAGAAAAGGGGGAAGGTTTTGCGTTATTTATCGATGGATTTTAATCAAATTTGAAAGGCGCACTAAGGACTTCATTCTACACAAGATTTTGCAATAAAATCTTAAAAGAGAATGGAGGGGAGAAAAGTGGTATGGAATTCGTGGTGCTTACGACATTTTTGTCACGAGTCCTTAGTGACTTTCTCGCAGTGTAACGTCGTGACAAAAGTAATTTTAAGCCTTAGCATTATGAACATAAAGGTAAAATGCAATGTGGAGGCCTTCTGTCGTCAAACCTAATGGTTCGCGAGGTCTACTGTTCTCACAGAACCACTAGTAATATTTATATAATAACTCGTTTTTACTAAGAAACATTCCATAAAACCATTGTCTCCAGTCCACTGGTAACAGGTAGTCACTAACATTCTACTTGTAGCATCGAGTCCTATCGTTATGCTATATTTAAAAATAAATCTATTGTGTCTCACTTACAAAGCTTTTAAGGCTGTCTACATTTCATTGAGATGGATAAAATTGGTAAGATATAAAATCTCTTTTCACATTTTGACCAATTCTTGACCTTTCAGTAACCTAGTCGTAGGTAATGTAATGTAATATGTAATGTGTAAGTAATGTAATATAAAGTGGACTTTTTCCGCACTTAGACTCTTAGATAAGAGTCTAAGTGCGGAAAAAGTCACACAACGGACCAGATGGTCCGTTGTACCAACGTGAATTAGTCGTAGGTATTTCAAATTACAGTAGTTACTTGCTCATATACTGATGTGGAACCCTAAAATGGTAGATGCAGATCGCCTCGAGAGCACGCTCCTCGGAGGTACGAGTAACGCTACCGAAATTGGACCCACTTCTGGGTAACAAGCGTAACTTGGGCAAATGCTTGCTGGACCGAAAATTGTTCTTAATTTACAAAGAAAGTTACTCCAGAACGTACACGAAATAATTTTGTGTTTTGTAACTCTCGGTTTCAAGTGGTCATTAGGGATGTACCTTTAAACCGAGGTGGATAATCTAATAAAAAAATACTTAATTAATTATTAAAGGTATCGTAGAAAGCAAAGCTTGACTTGGCCACAGAAAAAATAATAGTACTAAACTTGGCTTAGATCTGCGAACTGCGAACTCGACTGGGCTAGTCGAGCTTGACTTAGAAAAAGGTAAATTATTTGGCAAAGTTTATATGTGGTTGATACGAAGAACAACCGACGAGCATGAAGAATGTCATGACAGTAGAAGAAGCGAAAGCCGTCAGTATCGTAGCAAGTGAAGAGAAATAGTCAATTTAGGACAAAGATGCCTGGAAACTTCTTCATAGCCGCCTCGCGGCACCTTCAAAGAAAACGAATGTAACCAAACCAAATATTGTAAAACTATCTGTTGAAAAACTTAAGCCCTAAAAGTTTCTTGTGCGTTCTTCTTGTAGAGGTATCTTTCCGAACGCACGGTAGACTCAGTACTGTTTATCTTCATTGACGTGCATAAGTGTCAGATTATGACCTATTTGAATAAATCTGTTTGAGTTTGAAGTCTCTCTACTCCATCGGGAACAAGGCGTGACTTTATGATTATACATACATAAAAGCGCTTCACAAAGCATCTATTTTATTACAATGTACTTATTGGCAAATTAGCCCTGCCACCCAAGTATATTATTAATCTGTTCTGTGTGCCACCCCTACTGCTTAATTAACATAATTGTATTTTCCATAGTATGATTATAGCATAGTCCTGTAATATAAGAAGGCTCTCCGCAGACAGGGTAACTTTGAGTTTATTGTTGCGGCAACAGGCAGCTAGCAACTACGAGTAGCTGTTTACATAACATGCGCAGACATATATCGAATATATCGATTTTTATTCGAAGCGTGGTGATTAGGTACGGTAAAATCCCCCATATAAAAAGTTTATGGTGTTCTATGGGGGAGGCCTATGTTCAGCAGTGGACATCTTCCAGCTGATGATGATGATGATGATATCAATATTTCAATTTGTCATAATTTATTCGCATAATCTTATGTTTTAACATTTTAATCTAGAAAATTTGTTCTGTGTTTTTGACTGTGACTATTTACCTATGGTTTTGGTAACTGAATAAAAAGTTCCTTCAGTTCCTTATTTAGGATCGACAACAATTTTCAGTTGCCGCAATCGATGGCTAATTCCCCAATCGGCAATCGCAATGAGTCGAACGATTTTAAAAGAATTGCGACAACCGTAAACTAGGAGTTTACTAAAATCGGCCACTAACTAAAATTTACAAAAAGTTAATAGTTTCTCAAATAAGTTGATGGTTTTTTCAACTAAAATTGCCCTATATGCGGAGGGCCCGCTTATTTAGATAAGCTATACCTAATACAAGCTTCATTATGTAACCAACTAGTGATTAGTTCCTAATGATTAAGGCTTTGATTACATATTACAATAGACGCACGGATATAATAAGGCTGCCACTAATTATGATTCCTGGAAGCCACCGCACTCTCGTTATAATTTAAGAGACTGATGGCTGAAGCCTATTCAATGTTATCATGTGCGTGTTCCATATAACTGGAACTTAAAAAGACATAACTGGCGAGGTGTGGGTGTACCTACTATGGGACTGAGTCTTGGGTAAGCCTGGTTCTTCGAACGTTATGAAAACAATGATCCCATGAATCGCCCACACATTCACTTGAAAAATTCATAAAAACTGTTTTATAGGTGAAAAACAAATATGTAATACTTATTAAAAATTTTACGCACTAACTAATATCGTTTATGTTAATCGAATTAACAACAGATAGTAATGTAATATGATACCCACCACATATACCTATATAGGTATATATGATATATATGATATGCCACTGGAGTTAGGTATATAATTAATTCATCTCGTGAGAAACACGCTTCTATTAACATAATTTAATAATAAACCTCACTGAATATGTTAAATGATGTGCAAACTGCGTTAGTTAAATTAGTTTACGGTTATCAGTGAGGGGCTATTATTATAATAGAGGTGGCACACCACACAAATTTTTTGTTGCATAAAGCGTAACTTTGATAAATCTCACGAAGAAGGTGTCATAAAGCATCGAGCGTCGTGTTCGATGCTCGGTTCGATAAAATGAAAAATCCTTGAATGCTCGAGGAAATGCTCAAGTGTATCACTCCCTTAGGTGTTATTATACTAAACAACGTGTAACAAAAAGGTGTAGTAATACTCAACCTGCCCAACTGAACAACTTTAAAAAGAAAAGATTGCAAAATTTGCATAAAAAAATAGCCATGTTTTTTGCGAATTTAACAATTCTTTATATGTGTTTGTGTGGAATTTTCTTAACTTGATAACGAAAATATTTGTGGGCCACCTCTATAATAATATTACTCTTAACACTCCACTGATGCTAATGTAGTTATAAACTGCCTACATGAAATTTATCATAATAAACACTAATAAACTAATCGTGTCAATAGAAAGGTCATTGACATGACTCATGACCTGTCCATGAGTGGACAATAATATACCTAATATAATTACAATAATAATATTAATATAATAATATTAAGGAAATTAGTAGTTAATTATCCAATTAATCCTAATCCTAATCCTAATACTATTATAAAGGCGAAAGTTTGTAAGTATGGATGTATGTATGGATGTTTGTTACTCTTTCACGCCAAAACTACTGAACCGATTGGGCTGAAATTTGGTACGTAAGTAGCTTAGATCCTGGAATAACACATAGGGTACTTTTTATCCCGATATTCCCACGGGAACGAAGACTACGCGGGTGAAACCGCGGGTCACAGCTAGTAATATTATAAATGCGAAAGTTTGTAAGGATGGATGGATGGATGTTTGTTACTCTTTCACGCCAAAACTACAGAACCGATTAGGCTGAAATTCGGTAAGTTTGTAGATATTTTAGACCCTGAACAATGCTCTCTATAATTAAATAACAAACAAAGGTTACCCACATACATGGCCTGGTCGCAATATTCCAAATTGTTAAACATTGTTGCCTAAATAAATACCACATTCGGACACCAGTTAATTTAACTGAATACAAATAATTATATAATCAAATAGGTATGAATCTTCGGGGAAGCATACAAGTATTTTTAAATGTGTCAATTCGGACATGGTGTCAGGAAGTTTTTAAAATAAGTTCTAGTCCACTTGCGGTATTCAAGTAGGTAATATATTTTTTGAACAGCTGAAGTCTGTTTTTTTATTTTTTTAATAGATCAAATTTATCTGAGAACACCTCTGAAGTATGATTCAAAGAAAGAGTTATCAAATTCAACCCACGATCACGTAACAAAGAAGCAAACAAACAAAAAAGCATACAGTGAAATTGAGAAACTGCTCCTATTTGTGGTGACTTTAATTTTAATGACATAACATACATTCACGCCTTTTTCCCGAAGGGGTAGGCGGAGATGTACCCAAGACTCAGTCCCATAGTAGATACACCCACATTTCGCCACTATGTTATTGGTCCCATGTAATAGGGGGCGAGCCTATTGCCATCTTCCGGGCACAGTTACAGACTCCAGGCAGTTATTGAGATAATTCCTAATGTAAAAATCTAATATTTAACACTTTGCCTGACCTGGGGATCAACCCGGGACCTCTTGATTGGCAGTCGAGCATGCGCCCTCTACGCCACCGAGGCTTTAATTTTAATTATTGAGATAATTTACTTAGTAAGAATATTTATTTATTTAACATAAAAGTGACATTTTAGTTTAGTCTCAGTGAATAAGAAAACATGAAATTATAGCTTATTCTTAGTAAAAAAACCAATTGAATCCCAAAATCCTTGAACAAAATTTGAGTTTCAATTTTCGATCCCTCTGTATTTTCTGACTCTCGTCATTAATTCAAATTCAATTTTGCTCAGATATGAACCACGACTCACGTGATCTCGGCGAGCAAATATTGTATATCCAAGCCCAGTCTGATTTATCTGACGACAGAAGGACGGGTGGTGTAATTATATCTGCGTTCGCAAACCGAGACTCCTTGATTGTATGTACTGTCGAAGAAAAAACACTTGAGCTTGTTTGTTTTTGAATTTAAGGACATCATTTATCAGGCGTTACAAAAAGGTCTTTTAATAATGAAGCAGGTGCTACTGAACAACTTCGAAAATAAATACTTGCCCAATTCGCAAAATGGATCAACGGATCAGTGTAAGATATGTATAGGAAAGTAAATAATTCGCGAATTTTTCTATTATTTCTCTTGCAAGAAAAATGCACCGTTTTTACATACTACTTACATCTTTTTTTATCTCCTAATTAAGTAATGTTTATTATTTATTATTATTTGAATTATTTTTTAACTGGTGGACCGAGGCGGTGACAGTTTGGCACCCGAGAAAAAGACAACGATCTCGAGGCAGAGCACCGACCCGATTGTCAGATGACATCGTCAAATTTGTCGGAAATTGCTGGATAAGACTCGCAGAGCACCGACCCGATTGTCAGATGACATCGTCAAATTTGTCGGAAATTGCTGGATAAGACTCGCACAGGACCGGAAAGAGTGGCGTAAACAAGACTAGTCAGTGGGTGGACCCAACAGTGGGTGGATACTGGCTGAATAGATATATAGATTAATTATTTTGCCTTAATAAAAGTAGGCAAGATGAATACCGTATCGAAAGACCTTAGGTATGGCTCTGTACGAGTAAATAGGGCTCGCCCAGTATCAATATTCAATATTCACAAAGGTCAATATTCGGTTGGATCGCCTCTTGAATCATTCTGGGTGACATATATAGTAAATGGCCGTTCTACATTTTGTATCTATAGGTATTGCGACTTCATTTTCAACGATTGGATAACTACCTTTACTTAACTTTTAGACAATTTAAACCTATCTATCTATTTGGTATGGGTCAATGTCACAAAATTCAAACAATGAAAACACGAAAATGTCCGAACACTGATTGACCCTTTCAAACTTTGGCTTCATGCATCAAAAGTAAGAAAAGCATAACCTACATTTAAAAATTGAAGAGCAGAGATTAAAATCTTTTTCCTCCGAATGTACCTGATAGAACTGTGTTAATTAATTAACGGTACCCAGGTTAATAGACGTGTCGAGAGCTCGTGCGATACCAAACACCGTACATTTGTGTTATGCCTTAATATCACCTTGTCAAATGTTGCTGTTTATCATAATTTGTTTTAGGAAAATAAGTATTCTGATTTAATTTCGAATTCGTTCAGAGAAAAAATGAACTTTTTTTTGCTGTTTAAGTTGGATGAGATAGGAATATACCTACTATTTGTGATGACTTATTATATTTTGATTAAACCTAATGGGGTGACATTTCATAGAATGACTATGGGACAACCCTAATAAATGTGTGTTTCTGAAAACTGCCCGGAACTGCTGTTTGAAACAGTGCCCGGTAGGTGGCGATGATACACCCCGATCTCGAGGCGGTTTTTTCTCGATCATCAATGGAGATACCTATGCAATGCCGATATACAGAGGTATTCCACTTTGAACACTCAACTCGCGAGCACCTGAGCTATTCCAGTTAGAGCACCTGCACCTTTTTGGCCGGTGCTCTAAGTGGAATAAATATTTTTCCCAATGTCGCCTAGTGTAGGGGTATAAGTTTGGTTTAGACATGCACTTTTTCGCAGTCATCTTTTTTTTATGACATTCAGTGACAAGACGAGCAAATCATGTGCCTGATGGTAAGCATCATGATTCCCCATATCAGACACACTACCAGTGCCACCTAGTGTTTTAAAATTCAAAATTCTGCGCGGCACTGCACTGTGCCTGTCACCGTGAGACATTAGTTGTTGAAACGCGTCATGCCCAGTAATTTCGCTGCTAACATTGCCCTTCAGACCGGAACACAGTAATTTTTGCACATTTCTGCTTGACGGATGACTGACTAAGGTGTGGTACTTCCCCAGGCGACCCCCTGCAAAAGTGGCCTACCACTACAAAAATCATTATCGCACGGGGACGCTCCTCCGCTCATTAGATTTTCCGCTCGAAGATCGTAGGAAAAATTGAGCGTCTCGACATGACGACACGCGTTGGCGACACGCTGACAAGACACAGTATCGTAAGTGTGGACGTGAATATTAGCATGACTGTGGTAGACACGAGATGAGAGATACTATATAGTCGAAATAAGTGAATTCTTAAAATACGACACTCGATACGATATATCTGTTAGTCTGATGCAAGTGTAAACCTAGCTTTATGTTATACAAGGCAAATTGTTCTCGCGCTTAACTTTAACATAAACACATACCTTTTAGTCCTTAAGTTCTATGTAACAAATCAGTACCAATAAAGGCGTCGCAAAGACTTCACCGATCTTTTATAGACGCTTTCCCGTAACTCTAATCAACATTTATCACCATATTATCAAAATCAACTTAGTAAGTCTCAAAACAGTCGAGTCTCTACATAGTTATTTATTAATAACATACCGAATTATGCATTTTTATAGATATATATAAATAAGCAGATAAACTCATTTTGTAAAACAAACGTAAAAATAAAAATAGAAAATGAGAGCCAGACGCGTAACTCAAAGCAAATAGATCCCCTGCGTAATAAAGCAAAACTTTTTAGAGCAAACGTTAGTGGATTTCTACAAGAACCCCCACATTTTACTTTTCACGGTGTCCGCGTCTCGTGAATATATCTAGCTTATGGAGTTCTAGCTATATCCCGCGACTTCTCCCGTGTATGTATCGCTGCCGTAGACACTTAGTAGTAACTTCTGTATTAAAGAAATACTCTATATCGTTTTCTATGGTACCACCAGCTACCACTTAAACTACTCTATTTGCAATGGTTTCATCATCATCATAATCCCAGCCATAGGACGTCCACTGCTGAACATACGCCTCCCCCATAGATTTCTATCTATACTTAGGACCGGAGAAGTGCGGGCGGCAGGCGCTGCGCCTCTCCCGGCCCCCGTTCACGTCTACCTCCATTCCCCCGCCACCCCTGTACCCCGCAGGCGAGGACTCAATTAAGCGGTCTAGCTATAGCCTGAGCTCTTTCTGAGCGGCCTGCATCCAATGTGATCCTGCTGTCTTTATCAGTACGTCTGTCTCACTTGTGGGTGGACGTCCTACGCTACGCTTACCGGTCCGCATTTGAGAACTTTACTTTACACCCCCATCAGCCATCAGTTCTACGTGCTAATCCTCTGTGATATGTGCATTTGTTTATGTATGAAATAATAACATACAAACAGATTTACGTACGTAAGTGATGACGTAAGTCTTGTTATAATACTGAATACTAATATTATTATTATTATTACTTTGTTTGCATTTGAATTGCTAATCCAAATCTAGCTCGAACAGTCCTTGCTAGGTCCTTTTGTCCTAACGTCGAATATCTTCATTGTACAACCTCTAGCCTCTTACTCTAGTCTCTTCCTATGAAATTCGGCTTTGAATTTTGAATCAACTCAATAAGCCCGTAGACCAATATTATTACTTACAATATCTTAGTTGTCTTGTTAAATGATCAGATATAATTCATTAATAACTATAATATAAATAGAGACGTTATACTTACTAAAAATAGCCCTAAAACGTGGATAAATTCTGTTGTACCTACTTATGTAGAATATACGCCGTTTTGTTGCCATCACTCATTAAAGTAAAATATAGCAGAGATATATAAACCCGATGGTCAGAAAGAGATAAACTCAGGTTTACACTCAGATCGTACAAACAAAGATGATCTGAGGGTTCACAGCTACGTGAGCAGCAAACCTTATACGTGTGACATCGGCGCAAGACAAGGTGCGACTAACTTGACTCACGCCAATTAACTTAACTTGAGTTCGCCACGAGAAGCATCTACGCATCTACTTCAGTTAATATAAAAGGCCATTGTATTATTTAGGTAATAAATAATAATTAAACAGAATATGAAACAAAAGTAGATGAAATAATAAAACTTATATTCGTATAAAAATGGTATATTGCTTAGAAACAATTCATTAGTGTTTTGGTGCCTTTATTTAGATTTATTGTCACATTATGGCCATTCATTATAGCACTTATTTTCTTTTGACCCGAATTATATCATTTTCTTTGATGTCTCTTGACATTTATAAGTAACGTCTGCTAATAATCATAATATTATGAAACTTTTTTGTCTATCTGATTGTTATTTTTATTTGATGAACTTGAAAATTAGATTTCATGTAAGCTTGAAACTAGTAAAAAAGGCGGACGGAGTCTTCTAAAACAAGAAGTGAAGTACTATAATAAGCCATCTCGCTGATACAAACAAGACGGTACGCACACATTCCCCCATGAACCTAGAAAAAAGGTGTGAATGTATGCGTACACACGGCAGTTAGGGGTCAGCTTTATGATTACAAATCCAGCTTTTAGTACAAAAATCTTACCCGTCCATTCAAGATAGACCTCCCCAAACAACTGCGCGAGCTGGCTTACTATCTTGGTGTCTTACTTTTTATTTTAAAAAGCTCAGTCCGCCCATATTAGGTTCATTATTTTCTTTACAAAATTGATTAATATGTTTTTAATGATTATTTTTTTTATTCACGATTGATTTAGGCTTGCTTTTACTCTATCAAAGTTCTTTTATAAAGGAAAAATGCATAAAGGAAAAATGTTGGATTATAGAAAATTGTATTATCCTAGAACCTAGGAACTGAAACACTTTGAAAAAGCTCGGCTTTCTTTCTGAGACTAAACAAGATCTTGTAGGAACTAAAAACGAGAACAACGTTAGATGAAAAGATCTTCCTAGGGAAAATGCGGAAGTCTTATAAATATTACATTATCTCTATATATAAAAACTTAGATCAAGAGAGCTGAGATTTTACACATAGGTTTCCATTATGATGTGGAGACAAAGGGTAAGAGAGGAATTTCCGATAATGAGGTGTTTTATATTTTTATAGAGTAAACGGTCTATTCTCTTGAAATGCAATATGAAAATCATCATCATCATCATCATCCGCAGCCCATTACATCCAACTGCTGGGCATAGGCCTCCTTCATATCATGCCACTTGACCCTGTCCTGTGCAAGCCGTGTCCCCATGGGACCCGCCACTTGTACTAACTACGAGTATGTCATCCGCCCAATGTATGAAATAAAATAGGAAAACAAAATTTCACCCACAAGCGGGACTTGAACCCATACCTTCCACAACCATCCGCGTGGTGAGCTACCGTGATACTAGTCATCGGCGAATTTCTTCTATCCCACTTATTACCACCTATTGCGGTTATTTAGACCCTGGCATAACACAAAGGGATTATTAAAGATATAAAGTATAGTCCAATATTTCTGACTGAAAAGAATAAAATCAGCAAGATATCATGAAAAAGCAATCATTATCAGGTAAATGTAAAACCGAAGCTAAATTAAGGTGGACTAGTACAGATACAAAAACAAAAGCTCATGAGAGACGAAAGGCACCCGAGCGAAGCAAAGGCAAGAAGGAAAAAGAACAAAATAAAGGAAGTTTATTTCGAGTGGTCTTATTATGACGACCTACCGCGGACTGTAGAGGAATTTCAAGGTATCTGATGAGAGCCCGATCATTATAATATCCAACTTGATGTTGACAAGTCTATCGTTATACAAAACACGACAAAACCTATTAAACAACGTTGTTTTTTTTGAAAAAAAAACATAGCACTAGGTACAAAAAGTGCCTACAAAAAATGAGGTAAGAGCATTATAATTATATTTTATTAAGTTGTTTGAATAGATTATCATAATATTCGTTTCTAATAAAACGAGAATAAAAATTAAATTATGGGTGTATGAAGAAAAATAATTTTGTAGTGGTAGGCCTTTTTTGGGGAAGTACCACACCTTTGCCAGTTATTCATTCGCCAAGCAGTCAATGTGCAAACATTACTGTGTTCCGGTCTGAAGGGCAATGTTACCAGCGAAATTACTGGGCATGACGAGTTTCAACAACTAATATCTCTCAGGTGACAGACGCAATGCAGTTCCGCGCGCAAAATTTTGAATAATAAAACACTGGGTGGCACTGTGTCTGATATGGGCCATCATTATGCTTATCATAAGGCACCTGATTTGCTCGTCTTACTCATTATCATAAAAAAAAATATCAAGTCGTCCCATACTATTATTATTATTATCTTTATTAGATTTTTCTTTACTTTAGTCCTGACAATGCTACAGTAGGCAACAAAAGAGCGAAAATAGATAAATGAGAACAATAATTAAAAATGCTTGTTACTTAGAAACTTAGTTAGGATAAACTATTTCAATCTGTTTTCCAAACAAGCACTATTTAAAATAAAAACTGTAATGGAGATTGCTCAATATACTTACCTTATCGACAATGCACTCAATACGCGTTAGATTTTTCATTAACACAAAGAGCTTTTATAAACTCAGTTTTAAAATCTCATCCTCTTTTGCACAAAAGTATACCTACTTAAATATTCAGCAAAACAAACAAAGCTGGACTTAGTGTATCATCGTGTTAAAATTGTATGAAGCCCACATGTAGATATAGGGTTGCCAAAGCGATTTCGTAGCGTTTCGAAATGTTACAAAAACTGAAAACATTTTTGCGAAATATTCGAATTCAAAGCGAGCGGTAGCCTCCCCGCACGGAATGATACATGATATGGTTACTGAACTTTTATATGGTATGTTTATCTGCGATAAAACTCAGAGTTTATGTTCCGACTACCTACTGGCTACTGACTTTGTGAGTGGGAAGTGGGATGAACTGGTTAATTTTTATAAATTACATTCAATTTGTAATTTTCTGTCAATTATTTAACTTGGGGTAGATCTGCGGATGCGCGTGTAGTGATCCCGCGACCCTCAATATGGTGTCAGAAGGAACTTCCCGGGGTTTCAGTGAGTGCGAGTCCCACATACCACGCTCCCTCGAAGCGCAGGAGGTATGCATAAGGCATTTCCCCGGGTTTAAAAATAAAAGATCTGCGGATATCGTGGGTTTTATATGTCGCGATAAAGTATTTTACAAGACGTAGTGCAGATGGAGACAATGATCGCCATTCTCGACGTTGACATCCGCATTTTCCAGTCTTCTCGTGATCACTGCTAATGTAACATAGCCAAAACTTCGAAGAAAATAATTAATTAATCTACTCGTAAGTACAGTAAATAGATTACCAATCGAGTCAAGTCAGCCAATCTAACTTTCCCTAACGTTAGTAGTTGATAATCTTAACGTTTGTCTTGTTCGACAACCCTAAACGTAGGTAATAATTTGTTCCCCACTGACCTTCATTAGGACAAGGCAGGTACAAGTTTTTTCAAGTCGGACAACAGTCGGACCACCTTATTATCTTCGGGTAATCGCTCCCTTACATCCTAACAGCGAATAGCTAGCTTTTTATTATAGTGCCCGAAAATAACTGCTTCTTTTAACAGGTTGTGCGGTCACGAATGCCGAATATGATTTTTGTGAAGGCGTGTGAACCCAAATCAATGCATATTTTATATAATCATTATTATAAATTAATCCTATTTAGGTAGGACCTTACGTAGGTACCTTATCTACTTATGATATAAAAATAAAAACATACATTCACGCCTTTTTCCCGAAGGGGTAGGCAGAGGACTCAGTCCCATAGTAGATACACCTACATTTCGCCAGTATGTTATTGGTCCCATGTAATAGGGGGCGAGCCTATTGCCATATACCGGGCATAGTTCCAGACTCCAGGCAGCTATTGAGATAATTCCTAATGGAAAAATCCAATATTTAACACTATACCTGACCTGGGGATCGAACCCGGGACCTCTTGATTGGCAGTCGAGCATGCACCCACTACGCCACCGAGGCAGTCTTAGATATAATAGACTTATGATATAGGTAATAGACGAAATATGAGATAAATATAGAAAGATAACACATATATTTCAATACAGAAAGTAAGAGAACCAGTCCTGGCGATTTGATTACCACGCAATCGTGATAAAAATTGAGGCGGTTTCCTTCACTAATATTAGGTTGGGCATGATCTTAGTTTAAAGATAATTTGGAATTCAGAGCACTTTTCAAGACGAAGATTTTTGTGTTCAAAAACTTCCTGAAAATTCATTGTTTACAAAATACAATTATAAACAACAAGCGAAGTAATCATTGTAGTAATGCCGTTAATTTCAATGAACGTAAACAACGGAATATTGGAGTTAAAACGTCTGCAGTCAAGGTAATACAGGATTAGACTAATTAATAAGTAGGTGCCTAAAATTAAAGAGGCGAATAAACTAATATCCTGTGCAGAATCTCGTACATGCATACAAAAAAATTGTAAAAATAATAGTTTTCTTTATATATGAATGTGTTGAAAAATCAATGTTGTTATAGTATCTGCGTACATATAGGAGTTCAATACAGTATGCAATGAAGCCATTCTTTATAGACGCGTCCATTCAAGCCTGAACTTCCATTATTGTGATATCTTTTCAATAATGTGAATGTTCTCTCTTTTATCTGTATTGTACCGTATCATTGTTACTTCTGTATTCTCAAATACAAAGAGAACCACAATAGTCATCAAAATTGATAACAAGTTCAAAAGAAAGATGGAATAAAAGCAAGGTAGTATGCGAAATGCATCACCTATTACCTATAAACACACACGCTTCTATAGGTTGGTGGGATAGAAAAATTTCGCCGATAACTGGTACCTCCACGGTGGCTCATAATATGGTAGAGTGCCCAACACACGGTTTTGTACGGAGGGTGCGTATGGTTCAAATCCCGCTCATGGGAGAATTTTTCTCATATCCATATTTTATTTCTAGCGAATAGACCGCTTAGTCCATAAAAGTGTAAAATACTAGTGTAACAACAGCGGCTTTGCCCGATCGCAATTATGAAATATGGGAGTTTTATATACCACAACTATATAGATATAGCTATATATATAGACAACGAAGAAACCTACATTACAAGTTTCAAGTCTCTAGGATAACTTGGTTTGGGCTCTGCGTTGCAGGTCAGTCAGTGAGTCATTAATATATAGTATAATATATAGTTATTAAGTTCAAAAGAGCTTTCAAAATATAAATGACAATAATATGCGTACTCGTTATAATTACCCAATTATCTTAATTATTATAAGTCCCTATATTTCTGTGAAACAAAACATACTTATCATCATCGTAGGCCAGTATAGCTCGACAGAAAAGAGTAGAAACGAAACTAATTTAAAGTGTACAGTGTACGTGTTGACTTAAAAGTTTTTCTAATTGATAAATACAGTGGCGCCCTCATTATATTCTACTCTTTTATGTCGAGCTATAACGCAATTAATAAATGCATTGGTCAACAAAATGTTATTTGAACCAGATTGATTTCTCCACTCAGTATTATTGCAAGGTTCCCTTATCCCAAAGTCCCAACCCGGAATGAAAGCTCGTTTGCATAATATTATAAGACAAGCCTAGTATAGGCTAAACGCAAATAAATGGTTCCCTCAACTTAAGACGACAATTTACCGGGTCGCCGGAGCTAAGATAAATTCCAGGCAGACCTCTTTGAATGCAAAATCTGTCGTTCACTCTCTTTGATGTATGACCCTGTTTTTAAAATATCGTTTTGATCAGTCAAGTTTAGTAACCTTTTCCTCAATCTCTTTTATAGCTATAGGTTTATGTTTTACCAAAGTTTTGGTCCTATAACTTATTAATCCCTTCCCATGTAAAGACAAAAAACGCGGAATTTCATACTGGATAGATCTTGAGAATAAGAAATTCTAACCGGTATGTCCATCCAGTTCTTTTCGATTCGACCATAATAATATACTACAAACTTGTCAAATACGTATCTGTGAGACTAGCGTGTGAAGGGTTCCTACCATATGTACTCGTATACCTGTACATATCACCTCACCTCACCTAATTACGCTTTGGCAGATATAGCTTGATCAATGACAGCGGAACAAAAATCTATTTTTTGGCCATATTTTCGTAAATTAAGTTCTATAAGAGGGTTCTTTATTTATCGATTGAATATTAAATAACACAATAAGATTCCATTTATGAACTAAATTGAAGGAAAGTAAGTTGAAGGAAAGTGTTATCACGTTATAGCAAAAATTCTCAGAGTAAAGTTCGAACAAAAACAGATTTCATGTATGGGGAGCGAGCACCCTTAATTACAAAGAAGGGACGGACAGCGGAGGCTTAGTAATGGCGTTCCTTTGGCACCCTTTGGGTACGTTTATTTTTTATTTCGAACCAAACTATGAAGAAAAGAAATATATCTCTATGGTAGGTATTTTAATTACCAAGCTTTTATACAACTTAATAGATGGCGCCAACGTCTTTTTGGTAATTAAAATACCTTATACCATAGAGATATATTATTTCTTTTCTTCATAGTTTGGTTCGAAATAAAAAACATACATTCACGCCTTTTTTCCCGAAGGGGTAGGCAGAGGTGTACCCAGGACTCAGTCCCATAGTAGATACACCCACATTTCACCAGTATGTAATTGGTCCCATGTAATAGGGGGCGAGCCTATTGTCATCTAACGGGCACAGTTCCAGACTCCAGATAGTTATTGAGATAATTCCTAATGGAAAAATCTAATATTTAACACTGCCTGACCTGGGGATCGAACCCGGGACCTCTTGATTGGCACTCGAGCATACGCCCTCTACGCCACCGAGGCAGTCAAAATTAACTCAGTTTAAATTCCTAATTATACGTAGGTATAGTTCATATTATTATTATTGTAATATCTAAATTTTGGCAACTTTAAAAATACATAATAATTAATGTCTATGCCACTAAATATTAAATATAAAGCTTCGCGTATGACTCACTATAAATAACTTATTTGTAAACAATAAGTACACTACTTATCTAAGCACAAAAGGGGGATCACAGGTACCTATAGGACAGGCTTTTCAGCCTAGTTTAGGTACCTGAGGTCAACAACTACATTTGGTCCGTAAAACTTGATTTGATTTGTCCAATAGAAAACAAAAAAGTGACATTCCCTGTTCTTTACCTGTACCCTTCATGATAGTCTTTGATAACTTCTTCTTTTTGCAATGAACATATATAGAGTATATAAAGTAAAAAATGTGCAGGATTTATCTTTCAGTGTTTTACATTGAGATGTCTTGTTCAATATTACTGCAGCGCTAGACTAGGCTGGGTGTCTTTGTTTCGCCGCGCCAACACAGTTTTGTTTTGTGTTTGTGTTGTCTGCCAGACGAATTGAGATTTTACTAGACAAACTTGGGATCTGGGATTTACAAAAGCGTTATATTCATGAGAGAATCTACAGGAGCAACGTTTATAAGATGTCTAAATATTCCTTGGTCGGGTTTCCGGTTTCTATTCCAAGCTGAAATATTAGCCCTAAAACTGTAAACATTGGCATTAGATTTTGTAATCAAATTGTCATATACTTACCTTATTTGATTGCAAAATCAAAAACTAATTATTATTTTATAAATACCTATTTCTCGTTAGCAAAAATGTACTTATTTGAACGTGTTTCAGATAAGACAGCCTTAAATTCCGCACGTCTAATATATAATTCAAGTTCCACCTAAGGATACGGCCTGATAGTCCAATCTATCAGCAATAAATTCTCATTCAATTTACAAAAGGATGAGACCCAATTGTGACCCTATCGGGCATTAGATTTTAACACCATTAATCTAAATTGAAGGACCAAACATATACAAAGAGTCCAATAGACTCTTTGTATTACTTGCCTGCACCCTCGTCACTGATAGTGGTTTATTGACTCGACGAGAGATAAAGATGTCTTTTACGATCAAAACACAAACTACCCTTGGTTTAAATCACTGGACGAATAATCTTCACCTAAAGGTACCTATTAAAATAGCTAACATTTGGCATGTCATGATACGAGTACTTTGTTTTTTGGGGGCTGCGAAAAGTCCATCCCCAAGTCTAATACCAAATCGAAGAGAAGAGGAAGGTCTTTTGGCCTGAACCCTACCTAGATTGTACTTAAAGAACCCAAATGACCCTGGCAGCACATTAGGAGGTGAATATAAACTTTAAAGGAAGTAGCGAAGAAGATAAAACTCTATCCCTTATTAAAGGGAACAAATCTGTAATTTCCTATATCAAAAATTCCCAAATAGTTCAAGACTACAAGGGTTTATTCAATTGCAAGAGGTTCCCATCACAAAAACAAGTGATCAAAGGCTATTAATTGATTTGAAAAAGTCCGAGAATGTCATCTACCCCCAACGCTTTCATGGTTTGGTGTAACTTAATATTCTAAATCAATAAAATTGAACATTGAAACTTGGAACAAAAGCTTATCAGATGTCGGCTTTAGCTTTAATTTCCTTCATACCTTGAGAAATAATTATTTATCCAATTTAATTACTTAGAGGAACTTGAAGGATCAGATCCAATAACAGAAATATCTCGTTTACATTGCTTTAGGACAGGGATCAATTTGTGCCAAAATCCAATTAATTCTGAGTCTTCTTGGTATTTATACATGAAAGAACGCTTTTGTTGGGAAGAAGTCATTTCTTAGTGAGGTTAATGCAATCGGTTTAGCAGAGTTGGTCGCAGACTGTTTGCGAGGGGCGGATAAAGGCGCGGACACACAAAAGCGGATGCCTTTGCCTTGTGTCTACCCCTCTCCTCAGCCGCAGGGTTGCTACAGATGAAACAGTTTCTCTTGGAACTGGAAATTAACTTCAAAATAGCTTTTGTGATTGTGTCGAAACAATAACCGTAATAAAGGAAGACTTTGCAAAACCATCCTTTCGAGTTAATCAAATTTCTTTCTTCTTTTAAAATTTCATTTTATGAATTGTATGAAAGTTTTGAAGGTTACGGACATTTTTCCTTGATTTCACAAGATGATTGAAGAGATGATTGACACATTAATGAAATAAGTACCAACTTATGTAAGACAGGCCAGCGTTTGATTTAAAAACCATCTCCCTACAGCCCTATAGCAAAGAACGTTTAAACCAACGACGATTGCCTTCACAAACCCCCTCCTCCCCTCATTCGACTGCAGAATGGATTCGTAAGAAAACGAAATCCCATTCCGGGCCGACTCTCATTGTTTGAGAATCTTCTCAATTGCTTTTTCGATTCGACAATCCAAGTCTATGATTGGTATGAAATTGTCATCATGGTTGCGCCTGCCTTTGTATCGAAGTGTATTTAAATTTGTTAGATGTTTACTGAGAATTTTAAATTTTTGATGATCGTAAAGGTTTCAAATCTTTACACAGGTAAAATAGGAAAATCCATGTTCCTGCATTGTCAACCGCCTCTCAGCGACGCGACGTGACGCAGCGCGTTTGGCAACTGGCGCGGCCTACAGTTCCAATGGGTGCACGTCCTGTCAACGACATTGCATGAGCGCCAGCGGAGGCGAGTATAAATGATAATTATAATATGGGACTGATAATAAACATAACATGCGTGGTTGCCTGGAAGAGATCACTCTGAGCGATAAGGCCGCCAGTTTTTACTTCTTTCTAGATTTAAGTTCTTTGTTATTTTCTGTATATTGTGGTACCAATGAAGAGTTTTCATTCATTCATACCATCACGACTTTTTCCCAAAGGGGCGTAGGCCAGGTGTACCCAGGTGACTCAATTCCATAGTAGGTATATCCACATTTCGCCAGGTATGTTATTGGTCTCATGTAAGAGCCGATCCGAATCCGTGAAGTTGTAGTAGAACTGTTTGTGTGGTAGTTAAACACACTAGGTACGATTTTCGTCATCCCATTTCTCTCCTTCATCCGTCTATCTCCATTTCAGAGACGATATTGACGGACCGGAGTAGCCATAGTTCTACTTGTAGTGCCAAACCACTCTAATAAAGATTGCCATCTACCGGGCACAGTTCCAGACTTCAAGCTGTCATTGAGATAAATCCTAATGGAAAAATCCAATCACACTTTGCCTGACCTGTGGATCGAACCCGGGACCTGCGGCTCAGACGACATAGCCTCTACCACTCAGCCAACCAGCCATTAAAGATGTTAATTTGGTTTATTATGGAAAAAATCGAGTTATTGTGGCAGTATGACTTTTAACGTTTGTTTAGTGTTACTCTTAAAGTCCCTTTTATGTGGCGATTATGTAATGAATTGCTCACCGTTTGATTTCTTCTCAGAATCGTAATGAAGCAAAATCCACGAAATTAGACACATGATCTCACTGTCGACGCAAAGCGTTAACGAAATCATTAAACTCCATTTGTTTTGTTTTAGGCCATTGACCAAACGCGTAGTGTTAATACTATAAATATACTGTTAGATATTTTTAACATTTTTAAGTGAATATTAACGGTACCGTTTCATCATTAGTCCGCTCAAAGCTCAGATTTAAATACAAAAGTCTCAAAGTTATTTACAAAAAAAGTTATGAGTAGGTGGATAATAAAATATTAGGTATCTATCTAAAAACTGTATTTCGAATTATTTAGTGAAATAGGTTGATGGATAGATAAGTACATATAATTTGTTTATGCTATTAATAACTATATTCTCTAAGAACTGAACAAAACGTCACAAACGCAACACAAATCTCTCAGTTGCGTCACACATCTGCACATTCAGGTAAAGAATAATTTCTATTAACCACGATCCAAGTGTGGACGACCTTGCCAATCCAGAGTTGTTTTGTTTAGCCATCACATAAGGCTATTAACACTACTTGAATCGTCGGTCTTAAATGTTGAAGTCCATGATGAAGTAAGTATACATTACAGCAGATAGGTTACCTTCCCGCTTTCGCTTATATTTTATATTTACTCTCCCTATTCCCTCTAGACAATCATGGAGTAAAGTAACGAGAGCCTACAGCAATTGGTGTAAACAGTCCTTACAAGTATTATGAGGGACTCTCTTTGTAAAATAAGATTGAAAAGACGCTGTAGATAAATACAATCTGCTCGGTCGTAAGTGTTTATCAAAAGTAACATAACATACATTCACGCCTTTTTCCCGAAGGGGTAGGCAGAGGTGTACCCAGGACTCAGTCCCATAATAGATACACCCACAAAATTAAAATTAAAAGTAAATACGTATTTATATTATCATGTCGTAGAGGTTCATATATCACGACACAATTTCCGTGTGATAAGAGTTTCCTGAGATTTACCCATCTATTCGACATATTGGACGTTTATCAGCATGTTGATAAACGTCCTTTAAGTGTTGTTTACATAGACTGATGGCTGATGAGGCCGTAAAGTTCTCGAATTGAGACCACAGTCTGGCAAGCGCAGCGTAGGATGTTCACCAACAAAGTGAACAGACAACCTTATAAAAGCCGTAGAAACAAGCTGGATGGATGCCGCTTACATCCAGTCTAAATTGAAATTTATGAGGGGAGGCCTTTGTCCAGTTTGCGTTCAGTCCTGCCCAGTATGGTGTGGTCCTTGTGAAACATGATGCCCTTTAATCTAGAGGTACTTATATGTATAGTTATCACTACAGTACCTATTACAGTACGGTTGTTTTATCTTGACTAATTCAAATCAGTTCCATCATAATGATGGTTTGTTCCCGTTTGTTCACCTGGGTGAATTCACTTGGGTGAACAAGTGGGAAAATAAATTCCCATCAATTCACCTATGCATCAATTCACCTGGGTGAATTGACCTAGGTGAATTAAACAGTTTTCTTCAGGAGTTGACTTTGGTTAAAGTTCAGAGCCTATGATCAGACTCGCCAAGATAAAACGACCGTACTGTACTCATAACCTCACGTAAGCAATCAGTAGGTACTGAGTCAAGTTTTGAGTAATTATCATTAATCTTGTAATAGGTAGTAAGTATATATAACCTTCGCATACCGTGACCGTTGGCAATTGACTGTCGATAAAACTTAATTACTTGTTCGAAGTTCAAGAAACTTAGTAACTCTCTTATTATCTAGTCCAAACCTGATCTCGATTCTTGTACGTTTTAAATCAGTACTTCAAGGACCAAGGTCGTGGGTCTCAGTTATACTCGAATACTTCCTGTTTTTTTGTATTTGTCACTAAGGGGAGATTGACCTTTGTTATTGAATTTTTTATTGCTCTACAGTCAATAGCTACTGATAATATTAAGTATTATTCATTATGATTCTAGAAAGGACACGACATAATGTGTATTAACACAGTAGGTATAAGTCTAATAATAATAATAAGGACCCATTCCAAAAATGAAATAATGAAAATAAAGCCTTTCTAAGTAAATTTAGAGTTTTAACTATTGAGACAATCTCAACTAAGTAATTTAATAATATTCTTGCTGGTCATACTTCAGGACAAAATTTTTACATAAAGACTTTTGTTAGACAATAAACTATTTTGACGAAAAAAAATCTCCAATCCGAGCTCATGTACCCAATTATCATCTTTACACGAAAGATGAAGAATTTGGACAAACTTTTGTTTGCTTACTAAAACTTAAACTACTAACTACTAGTTACTAAAAATGATCAGCACCAACTATATCTTTAATCATTATCATCATCTCAGCCTTTCACTACTGAACATAGGCCTCCCTTATTTTTTGCCAATACTCGACACGCTTGGCAGGCGGGTTGCCGAGCGCAGTTAGATGTTTTTTTTGCAGAGGACGCTGCTGTCCGTCTACTGGATCTGTTATATCTTGAGTCCTAACTTGAAACTCAATGTATATAACCTACTGGTGCCTACTACGATCTCTGATGTCCGCTTGATCGCCCAAGCAGAGCACACAACAAAGAACGCCTAAAACACAATGGTATTTACACTTAGGAAATTTTGACACACGCATTATCTTGGAGCAAGTTCTAGGAAGATGACGTCATATGGCATATTGTCATTTATCTGTATGAAAGATGAGGGAACGTCAACAAACATAAATGCATCTCGTTCAATGCTCTCTTACTCTACAGTCTCGTTATCTTGTATATTGAGTCAGGCATTTTGACAGCAACATTTGTACAATGCTGCCAACCTCAGGTAGGTTCAAGTGAACAAAATTGGAAGTACAGCCCGGCAACCCTCATTTTAAGGATTCCGTTGTCAAAAGCCTCAACTAGCGACGCTGTCACGTGAAAAGATAAGATGTTGGGACTGGACCTAAGACCTAATTGTTGTTAGAGCTTGAAGTTTTCAGTAGTAATCTCATAGCTACACACAAACAGTGTGACAGTGGTGGCTTTGTATGCCGTGGTATAGTTACCTACCTACCTCTATAAAAGCGGCATCGAATCGTCCTCTTCCAAACTTATTCAATGCCTCCATTCTCAGCTCATAATAAAAATTATCTATAATACCCCTTGGTATTATGGATCATTTTTATCACGCGTGAATAAATATTTGCTAGAATATTACTTTTTCGTTCGCAATTTTAGTCGATGTTCAGCAAACAATGTGTTCTCATAAAATACAATGTAAGTTTCAACATGAAGATTACTTATAAATATTAATGTTATAAATAAATTCTTCCTAGATATTTTAAACTGATTCATAATTTACAAGTTGGGATAGAATTCTTTAGATACAAAAATAGTGCACCATGAACGAATGAAATCCCGTTGTCACTCCAAATGAATCTCTCGACTCACTTAAATTTCCGTTTTATTTTTGTCCCCCCTGCGCTGATGGCGAGTGCTTTCTAAATATGGCAAACTTGAAGAGATTTCCAGAATCAATTTACTCTGTTTTGAAGAATCTAAAATGGTTTGATATGCAAGCGGACAGATTTTAAATTGAAACATGAACAAAGAGATGTCTTTCACGGAAATCATATTCATGGGATCGGCGTATTTATGTTATATGTGAGTTGAATACGTACCTATTTCGCGTAGTAAATGATTTCTCCTCACGTAGTAAAGAAGACGTTATAGGAACTTATTAGGCCATTTAACTTCAACTTCAGAAAATGGGTGCGCAATGCTAATTCGGCAGTATATTATCCTGTAGTTCGTATCTAGAATTCTAAGTTCTGTCTATGCGACGGTCGTGGCCAATTCATTTGCATGCCTTCAAACATGGTGCTTATTGCTTATGAAGACGAAGGCATGAATCCTGAAGACTAGAGTGGGCTGTACAACTATGTAAGAAAGAATCTTAGCTCAAACCTATGGAAAAGATACCAATTACTCACTCTAACAAGTATATCGTTTTACTTACTACTGAAAACCGCGCAGATTATATTGGAATGTTATTACATTCATTATTGAGGATGGTGCGATTTCGCCCTTTGAAAGTAACCTCAGGTGTTATGCTAACTACCATACCAAAGTTCATTACCAAAACACGGTTCAGTGTGAAGACGAGATTGATCTAGTCAATATTTAGGTAGAAAAAGTATGAGACATGCATCAGCTGAGAAGAATTTTGAGAATTGAAGATGTGGAACTTATCTTAATTGCCTTGGAATGTTAAGCCGATTATCCATTTGCTTCAGTTTACTATACTTACTTCGTTAGCAAATTGATTGCCTAGCAATTAGGGATACAATTTTGATTGCCTTTATCAATTTCATCGCTAACGATTTAGTATAAAAACCTTGCGAATTGCAGTACTGTTTGTTTGTGTGTGACTGTATGTTATGATGATTCCACTCTGAGATGTTAAATGGGACGTTTCCTGAAATCTGTTGTTACAACACAGAGTTTGCAACGTTCGCTTGAAATAACCCACTAATTTTACCTCGTTGAGTTAGCAATGGGATCCATATTTTCACTCTTCGCTTCATGTTCTTACCACGCTGATGTGTTTGTGAATTACTTGCATGAAATTTTTACGTTGATAAGATAGATATACCGTCAAAACAAAGTCATATTTTTAAATTGAAATGACAAGGACAAGGCACAGCATTTTTTCTTGGCATTTTATATTGATCGACACCAGTCATTTTTGGTATATCACCACATCTTGCCCAGATGAAAAAATAGCAAGTGATTTTTTGAGTTTAACAAACTTTTTTAGTGTTTAGAGTTTAACAACCACAAGTGTGTCCAGCCCTCTGTGTCGAGTTGGTGATATACCAAAAATGACTGGTGTCGCTTAGATTTTGACGTTTCTACACACGGTGAAAAATTAATATAAACCATTTTACGGCTATACTTAAAGACTGTGGCAATCTACGACATTCTCTTTTTTTTATTTGAACAGCTCTATTAAATCGATTGTATGTATCTATGAGTCAGTCTGATTTTTCTTCAAATCCAAAATGCTTATTTTAGTTTAAAAAAAAAGCTTGCAAAAAACTTACAATGTTATCTAGCAGGTGACTGCGCTCCTGCGAAACTGCAGGTGTGTTTATTTGGGACAAAAGACTAGCCAAAACAGTTAATTATTTGATAGGAATAAGACAGGTAGATAGTAATAGTGTACCGTATATTCTTAATAGAAATTCACATTGTTCGATTATAGATCGATTATTATTTCTCAGTTAAAAAAATTAAGTTGAATTTGTTTTTTTTTTTGCGATTTAGCATTTGATCAACTAAAATTGAACTGTGTGAACCCCTATATATTTTGGATAAAATCAATAGATATTGCGTAATTCTGTATTCTTTACAACCGATTAAGAACCACTGTAGTAAAATAACAATATCTCTCCCCAAAGCCAGACTAATTAGAAACGTGCGATAACAATCCAAGAGGTCGTTAAAAACGGTCAAGTGCCTAATTTGCTATTTCCTTTCAATATCTAGCCGGTCAATGCCAGCTTTTTCATTAAGCGTGGCATCCACTACAGCGGACTCGAATCGAGCCGCATTTAATTACTTTCTGTCAAATTTGATGCGACTCTGCGCGTTAATGGACGTACTTTTAAGTTTAATTTGTGTTAATGAGTATACTAAAAGTAAACATTAAAAACTAAAATTTAAAACTAGACGTAAAAACAAACTATAAATAAAATATTTGACCAAAATCACCGTCGATTGGTAGCGTGCCCAGAAGGCTGGCAGCATTGCCACGTTATATGGCAATGCTGATCCGCTGTGCTAGATATGAGCCAGCCCTCTGGTCACGTGTCAGCTCTACCAATCTCCGGCTGCACTCTTTAAAGACTCTATGGGCGCTTTCCCCCCAGGGTCCTAGAGTCTTTATTTATATTTCGTTGGTTCTATTTAATGAACCTAGTGGATGCGGTCAACAACATTAGTTTGGTTCCTTTACACCAAGTTAACCCTCTTTACCTGTACAATAATAGTTGCGGTTAATTGTTGTGGTTTAACAATGAGTTCGCTCACTATTGATTATGGACTTAGTTATGTTGGGTAGAAGGTCATCACGCTACCTGACCGTTGGCAATGGCCGGGTTATCCAACAATTACTTTTGAATTCTTACACTACGTCTTCATGCTGTACCGACTAGTGCTGTTCCGAGTAGTGTCCGTCATTCCAGTCTATCATCCGTAATAATAATAATACACTGCTATGGCAATCCGAACACATGTAAAGTTTTAACGAAAGGGCTATTTGATATAATAATATGTCAAAATTTATGGAACAGCAATTTTTTTCATTTGTAAAATGACCTTCTAAAAGTAATATATTATGTAAACTGAGTACAAGTTAAGTCTGGGTAAATCCTACTTCTCCTACTGTTTCTACTGTTTATACTAATCCTACTTATATTATAAATGTGAAAGTTTGTGAGGATGGATGGATTTTTGTTACTCTTTAACGCTAAAACTTCTGAACCGATTAGGCTGAAACTTGATAAGGGTCTAAGCTGCCTAAGCTTAGACCCTGAAAGTTATTTCAGGGTAAAAGTACCCTGTGTTTTAACACAAGGTACTTTTACCCGATAGTCCTACGGGAACGAAGACTAGGCGGCTGAAACCGCGGGGCACAGCTAGTAATATTGTATACCTAGGATTTATATATAAACTTACCTCGCCAAGATTGCTGAAACCATGGTCCCTCGCTACGGCGTCCGCGGCATCCTTCCCCTCCGGAACATGAACTGCCCATGTGGGGGTGTAGTGGGCAACCACTGCCTCCAACAACGCGATCAATAGAACGCCAGCCCCGAGCAGCACTCCTCGCGCCATCTCACACGAAACACTCACCGAGTAGTACTTATCAGCATGGCACACACTAATTACTGTTTTGAACTACCCTCAATTTACTAAATATTATTGTTCTTGTAGTGGAAGAACTTTTTCATATCTTGCGAATTCTAATTGAGAGGAATCTTAAACGGAATACCTTGTAAGAAAGTGCTCATATTGTGTTGATGTGAAAAGTATTCGAATACAAAGGCACTTTTGCGTGGGCTGCATCGCGTTGTGGGAATTACCCACTTTAATGTAAGCGTGGTGTCTTTGTCTTCGGCCGATAGTAATTTATTTGCTTGAACTTGTTTTATATAACTACCTATCGACAGTTTAGTTGCCAATAATGTGTCTTGTAATTGAACTGTTTATTGAGATTACGTCAAACCTTAATCAAACACAAAATGTAGTTACATGCTCGTATAGGCCTAACACTAGGGCTTATTGTGTCTAGTAGTATTGTTTTAGATAACAATGTTTCCAATGATCAATCGTGATCAAATAGAAGAAGACAATGAGATGTGGGTACTGATCCACCTCATGCACACGCTAACCACGTCCGGCCTAAGAAAATTGCCAATCAATCGGAAATCGGCTCTCTACAAATTAAAAGTTCGGTCCGCGCCAATGTTGCCAGCAATCTCGCAATAATTAGGTCAAGTATACAATGAAGGACAAAGTTGGAAGAACTCGAACGCTGGAGGGTCTGTTATAACGGTCTTTATCATCGTATCACCGGACAACCATTAATCACAATGCCTTTCATCGATATACTTCAACCTACTTTCATCAAAGTATTGTTATGTCTGACGCCTGCCCTATTTTTCGGATAAACAAGACATACATAATTTTCTGCGGATCCGGGAAAGGTTCTTTATTTTTTACTACAGTCCAAGGTTCATGATAATTCATGTATGTTTTATGATGCTATATTTTTGTAACATTGTGTCCTGTGGAATGGAATTGCGGTCTCCGCTTGTCCTTTTGTGCACAGTGCCGTATGCTGCCCCTATACAGAGCGATGAACTCAGATTATGATGCTACTGTGTACCTACTGTAGGTACTGACTGTATCTGGTTGTATATGTGTCTGGTTGTAAGTATGCTAGTTGCTACTTATTTTTGCAGCTACCTCAATGAGACTGAAGTTAAATTATAACTTTAACTAAAACTGAACGGTCACAAAATTCCTTGGGGAATTTAGAAAAACTTCGATTGCTTCTCTTCTCAATTTTCTGATTCTGTTTGAGATTGGTAGGTTTTCATAATCAAGGTCTTTATAATTTTAGCTTTATATTTTGGACCTTGATTAATTTATTCAAATTGCACCTGCCTCTAATTTTGTCTTATCTATCTATCTATATAATAATTGTAGTGGTAGGTCTATTTTGCAGGGGACCGCCTGGGGAAGTACCACAGCTTAGCCAGTTATTCATCCGCCAAGCAGTAATGTGCAAACAATACTGTGTTTCGGTCTAATGGGCAATGTTACCAATGAAATACTTAACTGGGCAAAACGAATTTCAATAACTAGTATTTCAGGGTGACAGGCGCAGTGCAGTGCCGCGCAGAATTTTGAATTTTAATACACTATGGGTGACACTGTGTCTGATATGGGCAAACATGATACTTACCATCAGGCGTACCTTTACATTGACCTGCACATTGACCTGTACATGTACATGTACCTGTACATTGACGTACAAAAGTGTCAGATTATGACCTATTTGAATAAATCCGTTTGAGTTTGAGTTTGAGGCATCTCATTTGCTCGTCTTGTCACTCTCTATCATAAAAAATAATAATAACCTCTTTATATTAAGTTTTACATCGCTTCGGGCATCAGTAGTTTGCATGCAATTGCACATTACTGTCGAAGTCACAACTTCACGGCATTGAACGCCGATAACAAATTAACCAAGAATGTTTACTCGTCACTTTAGATAACCTCATTCACAATGCGCTCTGAAGATAATGTTATTGTGTGTTCTATTATACACATGCTATGTTGTATGTGATCATGACAAAATAATGTGGATTGTTTGATCTCGTGTAAGAATAAAATGTTGAACAAATAGCAAACAAGATATTAATAACTGGACAAATAGATTACACCGAATTGCTACACAGTAGGTGAGCGATAAGAACAACATTTTGGCGATAAGCGCAGTGTAATGGAAGCATTAAACGTTTCGTTGTAAGAGGCTAAATTATTTTATACTGTTTGTAGACGAGGTTCAGAGCCTTCAGTAAAAATTTTCAGTAAATTTTATATGAGTTTTTAGTCCTGCTCCACTTGGTGATGTTACTGCTGTCGGCAAAGTGTATACAAGCAGAACAATACAAGGTATGCGACTTTAGTGTAACTCATTTCCACTCTCGTCACTTAGGTCTCATTTTAATTTTAGCATTTAGTATAAAAAGTAGGCCAGTCACACCACAATCGCGCGTTCAACTAGCTCCGTGGAGACTGTTATTTACAGTTAGCGAGCAATTATTTATCAAGCCATCGGATGCCGTACTGTCTTGTGATTTGCATAGTTATTTAGTTAGGAATACTCATCTAATATCGACGGTCGATGGCAATACAGAGACAAGTTTTTAATCTTATCTGTGTCCATTGATCCGCAATGTAAACATTCGTTTTTGTGAGTAATCGGCGAGTCGAGCGATTCGCGTGCAGCCCACGTCGAAAAGCGGATGCTTCATCGATGGAATCCGATGGGAAGGACCAAGATTCCGTGGCACTTAGACAATAGTGGCCGGTGAGAGTCGGCGCCGCTGCGACGAGCGTTCACCTCTCGCATCCCGCCGTTATCACTTTATAATATGATGATTATGATGTGTGGATTCCTCACATTTGGAGACCGCTAGGATTGGCACTGCGTTTCACTGATATGCACTGGTCGTAAGAGGGCACGGCACGACTGTCAAATGGCGCGTGAATAATCGCGCGGAGCGGAGTAGTACACGGGCGTCACGTTCGCGCACGTGATGCTGACTGGCTCACGGACGACTCCGGCCTCCGACTCGTGGCTCGCATGCGGCTCTGCTCATTGCTCTCATAACTCGGTGCGGCGCGGCGCGGCGCGGCGGAGGAGCGAGCGACCGCCCGTCGCTATCCGACCCGTGTAGTACCTATGTAGCCTATACCTACCCATATCAACCTTGCTAGCCTCCAGGAATTTACCCGAAAATGGGGAGTTTTTCTAATATGGCTACACTCGCTTTTAATTCGTCGCCAACTGATAAGAAAGGGTCGCCCGGCAGGTGCCGACGGGAATCGCGCTGGCGCTGACTCATCTGGCTCAAGTAAAATTAATGGAATGTTTGCAAAACTTAATTTTTGTTTCTTCGTATTTAAAATAGAATGAAGTTTTAGGTACTTACATATTTTGGCATTATTTGATAATATATGTATGTAACTAACTGCTTTTAAAATATCATTAGTAGCATTAAAATGTAGAGTAGAGATTCCAAAAAGCTACTACATCCTAATCCTAATATCCTAATATCCTAATACTATTATAAAGGCGAAAGTTTGTAAGTATGGATGTATGTATGGATGTTTGTTACTCTTTCACGCCAAAACTACTGAACCGATTGGGCTGAAATTTGGTACGTAAGTAGCTTAGACCCTGGAATAACACATAGGGTACTTTTTATCCCGATATTCCCACGGGAACGAAGACTACGCGGGTGAAACCGCGGGTCACAGCTAGTAATATTATAAATGGGAAAGTTTGTGAGGTTGGATGGATGGATGTTTGTTACTCTTTCACGCTAAAACCACTTAACCGATTAGGCTGAAATCTGGTAAGCAGGTAGCTTAGATCCTGGAATAACACATGTGGTACTTTGTATCCCGATATTCCTACGGGAACGATGACTACGCCGGTGAAGCCGCGGGGCACAGCTAGTACTTCACTATTTTTATCGCCAATTATATTATTATAGACAAGCTGTGCCCCGTGATTTCACCCGCGTAGACGTCATTCCCGTGGGAACATCATGATAAAAGTACCCATGTGTTATTCCAAGGCTTAAAGCTACCTACATACCTATTATACCAAATTTCAGCCCAATCGGTTCAGTTTTAGCAGGTTTTGGCGTGAAAAAGTAACAAACATCCATCAATCTAACCAAAACCGCGCTAGGTGGCGCTGGAGGTGAGTTAGATCTCGCAAGCGTTTTGGTCACCTGTTAAAAACGTCAGTTTTTTACATTGTACTGAAATTTGAAATATTATATACTTAATATTAGTAGGATACATGCGTTATCTACGAGTAGATGCTGTACGATGCTCTTTTGATTATAAATTTTAAAGATGATTTTGAGCTAATAACGGTCAAATAATCTCCATTATTAATTCAATTTCTGCAGTAGGTATTCATTATTTTATTTATTACATACAGGAGTATAGATTTATTCAAAGAAACATTAAAAAGTAACACACAAAATACTATTTACAAAACTCACTACCTACACTATTTACATTTTATATACAAAACCTTACATACATATGTACCAACTTTATATTTAAAAACAGTTATTTTTGGTAAGGCTGTTGGTAAGGCTGATAAGGATCAAAAACCTACTTTTTTCTATTCACTTGTATATTTATTTGACAGCCTCGTTGGCTCAGATGGTAGTAACTCTGCTTTCTGTGCTGCAGGCCCCGGGTTCGATCCCTGGCTAGATCAAACATTTGTGTGCATGAACATGTCTGTTTGACATGTCTGTTTCAGGAGGAGACAGCCAGACCACACTTTAGGAAGCTTGGTAGGTATTCTCACCCTACCGTCATATACATTCATGCCTTTTTCCCGAAGGGGTAGGCAGAGGTGTACCCAGGACTCAGTCCCATAGTAGATACACCCACATTTCGCCAGTATGATAATGGTCCCATGTAATAGGGGGCGAGCCTATTGCCATCTACCGGGCACAGTTCCAGACTCCAGGCAGTTATTGAGATAATTCCTAATGGAAAAATTAAATATTTAACACTATGCTTGACCTGGGGATCGAACCCGGGACCTCTTGATTGGCAGTCAAGCATGCGCCCACTACGCCACCGAGGCAGTTTACTGCCGTAGATAATAATATTATATCAAGTTGCAATATTTGTGCGACTCAATGAGGGTCGGTACACACGAAATTGTGACCATCACTAGCACTACACGAGGAACAGGCTGAAGCTGGTTGGAGTGTCAAGAACCATGGAGAAATCGGCTAAATTGACTCATGTTATGGGGCCGACTGTATGAAATAAACTACCCTTAAATGTAACATCCGCCCCTATAGCCTGAACTCTTTTAAATTACGTCTGAAGCGCTGGCTCGTCGAGCAAGCGTTCTACACGTACGACGAGTTTGTTAAGACAAATAAATAACTAGTTAATTTTAAATTTAATTTAGAATTTGTATGTAATTTTTTTTTTTTTTTTATGTTATTTATGATTTCTTTATTGTTTAATTAATTTATTTAATGTTATAATATACCTAATATAATATCTAATGACCTGTATGTAATCCATATTAATAAAATACTATAACTATGACTATCTACCCCACTAATATATAAATGCGCATGTTTTGGAAAAATGTATGAAACTTTTATATATTGCGCGTGTAAGGTATAAATCGCGGGGCGAAATCATAACATAATATTATTACCTCCAGGGAACTCAAGTTTTTAACATAGATTTCATTTACATAACATAACGTCGCAACTTTTACCCGAAGGGTTAATTAAGATGTAAGAAGAGGTGTATATACCCAGGATTCAGTATAATCCCCGCGCGAGCTTATGTACATATCACCGGCATCGCGCTATTTTACTTTAGCCTACTCCTTAGTAATATTCATCATCTCAGCCATAAATAAATATACTAATAAATTGCTAAATACGCAAAAATACATTCGGGTTTCCATACGGATTTTTCGATCAGCTGATCTATTTTGTATATGGAGAGTGGATTTTTATTACGAATTTCGCAATTCTTTCGTTTTAAAGTTATTCAGAAGACGTAAAAATGCACCAACTTCATTACTATAACACCTTCTTGTAACACGATGTAAAGGATACCTATCTTTGAGTTTAAAGTCTCGTTTCACTCGGACTTGAGAGACAATAAACTTTTAGGTACCTATTAAGTACCACAGCTAAATATGTGTATACTTACTAAGCACATATCACATAAGCACCTATCTACTTCTTAAATAGCATCCATATATTTTACGTGACGTCTCTCCTTTCATCACTTTTCCCTCGCTAATGGAGGGGACACAAAGGATCTCACAAAAGCCCTACAAAGTGCAGGGCTTTGGACAGAATAGTACAAGGCTTAAGTACCACTATTTCTCATGTGTTAGAAGATTTCTTTACGTGTAAAAGCAGCACTCAAACTCAGTTGTATAATTTGCCCCATACGTCTAATGGATTGCACCCGTGGTGAGGTAAATTACCACAGCTTTTTTTTAAGTAACACACTTAAGTATTGAGCACTTGCGCAGTCTCGAGTCGAGGCAGCCTGAGCCTTGACCGAAGCTGCCTCAAATAGATACACGGACCCTTTACCTGCATGATTGTTTATTTTTGTGCAAAAAAAAAATATGATAATTAAAAACAAGACATTTTTGGAAATTTGAATATTTTAGAAAAATATATAGAAAATCTAGATTTTCCACTATGATTCAGATATGGATCATTATGAAATAAAATACAAAAGTTTTTACAATTTTTTTATCGAATAAATTTTACAAATTATAATCAGTGCTATTATCAGGAAAATCGGGGATACCTTCATAAAACTTTTTTGGATCCATATCTAAAACAACATACCTACTAACATTTACTACATATTTAAAAGGTAGATAAGTATCTCTGGATCTATGGAAATAGTCTCTGCCTACCCCACCGGGAACAAGGCGTGACTGTATGTATGTATGTAGAAAAGTATCCTGTAGGATTTACAGGTAGTAAAAAAACTCATGTTTATGAACCATAAATATAGGTAGTTATTGTAGATAATGCATGATGTGCCAAATACAGACCAAGGGAAATGTTTATTTTTGCATGTTGGAACAAATTTAGACCAATCTACATATGTTTTTAGTTTTTAGTAGGTAAGTAAAATAATAAATATACATAAAAATTTACATTTACCCTGTGAATTGATGATCTGATCATCGGTGAATTGATCATTTCCCATACGAAACGTATTTTTCCTGGCCGTAGTATGCCAATAACTATTTTTTCACGAATTTTCAAATCATGAATCTGTTACAAACCACCGAATCACAGCATCGAATCATGTTACGAATGTCTTGTCCCAGACTGAATTAAGCATTCCATAAGTGAAACAATGTTATAAATCGGTCCAGTAGTTTCGGAACCTATTCGTTACAAACAAAAAAAAAACAAAGTTTCTCTCTTTATAATATTAGTATTATTACCTATATAATGTCGGCTAAAAGCCCCAAAAAAAAATTAGAATAAAAAAATAGTATTATTATAGTATTTAAAGATGTATACTATGTATTTATATATACCTATAGATTCTTTTTATTTTTATATTTTCTTACCGAAAGCTTTGATGACCATGTAGATATGGAGAGGAAACGCAGGGCGCTGACAGTCAAATGTAATATGCTAGCACGCAGGTTCGCAATTACGCTTTTTAGAGCTTACCTACTGCCAATCATTCTACACCGGCAGCCTGTGGACCAGTTATACGCAGAGGACTCTCAGCGCCTTGCGTGTTCAGTACAATAATGCTTTTAGGTTGCTGTTGGAACTTCCTCGCTTCTGCAGTGCGTCGGGTATGTTCATGGGTATGGCTTTCACGCCATCAAACGCAAAAGAACTGCGTCACTATTGCGCAGATTGCGGGGCAGTTCCAACAGTAATCCTGGAAGTCATTGCTGGGAAATATGTAACGCCATTGTAGTTGATTGTAGTGGGTTTTGGAACTTTTAAATACTACGTAGAGCTAGATACTAAGATACTCTTTCAAATATTAGCCCCTAGGCTTTTCTATTCTGTGCCCCTAGTCCATAGTGGGTAATAATATATTCCGCCTTCTTTAAAAACTTACCGTGTTACTATTTAAAGAGGAAGTTCTACAACCGAAAAACTACGCTACGCAATGAAATGGGTCCTTGGCCCTCAGCAAAGAGATTTTCATTTGGTCTACAATCTACAATAAGTATTTCTTGAAAATTTATTAACGATTATATAGTTATGTTTTTATTTTTCCGACTACATCACACACATGTTCGGCACTCGGTACGTAGAATGAAACGTAAGTTTTATTTTTACTCATGATGCCAATAGATGGCACTGTGCTCAAAATTTACGAAGCTACTTTACCATCTAAACGAACCAATCAAATCCTGCAAAGTGTCCTTCTTTCATGACGTCATTATTTCCACGTTGGAAGTTTGGAAATGTCATGTTTCATGTTTTTCATATAATTTTGTAAACCGAAGTTTGTAAGTCTGAAATCGCGTTAAATATGCTGTAACAATCACAGTGAATATGGAGCTGTAAACAAAGTAGATTATATGTTTGTTGTTATATAAGATGACCTCTATGCAGTTCTTATCAGAATGGCATGCACCAATCATCCGAATGAGGATGTGAACAGGATTTTGGAGTACCTAACAAGGAATGACCAAATCTTGGAAAAAAATGAGAAACTAGTGAAAATGGAGAACTTCCAACAGGAAAATCTAATGGTGCGTATCGAGGTTATGTCGCAATCTATTGATAAGGTATCGCTAGGCCGGGGAAATGGTCGGCGAGCGGCGCGCTAGACACGTACTCAAGTAATAGCGCTCGCCACTCGCCACTGCGGCGGACCTCGTTCTACAGCTTTCGTGAACTCACGCTCCTACTTTTACCGTTATCCGTTCATTTCGTTTCGTGAACGGTCGACGACTGCTCGTAAACATCTACCTACCTATTTAAATTTACATGTTTATTAACAGGAACTAGGGATTCCTTAGAATACCTACTTAAATAGAGATAATTAATACATTGCGTCATTAGAGTGATAAGTGCGCGCCGGGTTTCTACATACGTAAACAAGTGTAGTAAGAGCAGTAAAGTGCCAGCCAGGCACCATGCGGTCGCCGTCGCCACTACCATATGGCTTTTAAATTATTCTAAAAATTCACCGGTACTCACCACTCACCGCTACTAGCAATAATAAGTGACTGTTATAGAAGTGATTCATGAACTTTCATCAGTGTATTTTCCAATTTTGGATTAAGTCAGTTATGTTGTTATAAGACTGCAAGAGTGAAGTGAACAATCATGGATAAAAAACTAGATCTTTTATCATTGTTTGAGGTAAATTAATTATTTACAAATAGTTTTTAATTTTTTGTTCATATGCAACCTAAAGCTAATTTACATAATATCTACATTAGAAATATCGACAACTACTACCACATAACTACCAATAATTCTACACAAAATTATTTATCACATTATGCATGATTTACCTTTAGCACTAGGCTAAAACATACTCGGCAACCAATTTCTTATGCAAAACAAAAATTATAATTAAATTATGATATTGTAAATTAATATGCTATAGGTAATAATTATAATTGTATCCATATTATCATTGTTTTAAATTACCATGTTGTCCTAATAAAATTAATTAATAGGAATAAGTACAAAATGACATACTATCAAGGTAATTTAATAATATTACAGTATAACAGAACAACAAGCCTACAATATAAATATATACAAACTAAATCAACAAAACCAGGGTAATGGCCGGAAAATGCCAGGCCAGGATAAAGTGGAACTCTATAGAGAGACAAACACATTCCAAAGCCGTCATTAAAGGATACAATACTAAAATATCAGAGGATCTACTTCAGCTCGGTAGATATAAAACTTGTCAAATTCGCAGGCAATTCTTATGAGATGAATATGGGTCTAGACAAGAAAGCTGAATGCAGATTGTGCCTCGAAGAAGAAGAAATGGCTATGCACATCCTTTGCAAACGCGGGCCACTCATGTTCAATAGAAGTATCCACTTGGGATGACACATAATATGCCCCGAGGAGATACAAACACATCACTCCCAAAAAAATCTGGAAATTTCTAGCTTCAGCAGGCTTGGCCAGTGAATTATAATCCATATGGGCTGCCACAATTATCAGCAAAGGTCAAAGCGGCTCAAAATCCCTATGTATAGCTTACAATAATAATAATAATACAAAAATTAGTACTATGAAATATACCAAGGAAATATTATATACCAACACTACCTGCTACTATCAGATGTGATAAGATTATTTGCTAACTAAATTAACAGTAATCTTTATAATTGACATGCAAATATTGTTATGGAAATTTCAAGCTTTAGGACAATTAAGCTTAAATTATGTTATTGTCGGGAGAATGCATACAGCACAAATGCGAATCTTGAGATGGATGTTTGGAGTAACAATAATGATTAAAATTAATGAGTATAATAGGTATGTAAGGATTATTGCTGCTACTCTCAGACAAAACTGGCTGAGAATATTAAGAGTGAAGACAGGTTTGGGCATGTTAGGTGAAGGGATGAAAGTTGTGTTGCAAAAAACATTTATGAAGATAAATGTATGTGGCTATGTGTAGAGGTGGTGTCCTAAAACACCTGGATGTACTGTGAGGATGAGGAGGAGGAATGAGGATGTGCATAGATAGTGAGTGATAAAGGACTTCATGATTGAAGAAGGCATGCTGTGCCGATCACACCTAGTATTGGATGAGGGCAGGAAGATGATAATGATGTGGTTATAGCAGAATCAGAATAAGATTGGATCTTTAAATGTAAAAATATTAATAAAGCCTTTTTATTCGGACAACAGATATACATTTATGTTTATACTGCTAGTATAAATGTATTTTATACAATTAAAATTTATCTATAAATTAATGCTTAATTAATAATTTAAATATCATAAACAATACAATAGTGATTACCTACGCATTTATATTATTGCATTTACCTATATTATTATTATTGTAGAATAGCTACATATTAATGCATAGCCAACAGTAAATTGCACCTAATTAGATTGCTATTTATGACATTGCATTCTGGTTAAAACATAAAAATAAATTATCAAATTCGCACAACCATTGTTATGCCTAGTGTAGTGTTGCTTACCTTGAGGGACAAACTTAACTATGCCGTTGGATAACTGCTATCATGCGTTGAAATAGTTCAAGTTCAGTTTACCAACTGCAAATAAGGGCTCCTTAGAGCCCTCATAAGCAAAAAAGTTCAAATTCAAATTCAAATAGTTTATTGTTAGACAACAGTGGTCCATATGTGTTAGTAAAGTGATTTTATTGACTAAGGGTTAGTAAAGAAAAAATTATTAAATTAATAGATCATGTACCTGAGAGGCACTCCGCGCGGACGGCAGCCGGAAGAATAACTTTCATTATCCACTTCGACCATCACATTACCATCATTATTTCCTAAAAAAATTATTCATTAATAATTACAGTAGCTGTAGTTCACCATACAGAGTCAGTGTTACTGTTGCAGTACTTAGTGAAGCATATTTCATTGCAAAATTTGAGGCATTCCACTTTGTCCCACTCACTTGGTGTGACAAAGTGATACAGTTCTTAACGGACTCAATGCAAAAACATAGCACTGTGCTAGTCAACCCTGAGAAATATAATTACTTTTGTAAGCCCAGTAATTTTATAAATTATGTATTTGAGCATTAAAACAATTTCATTTACAATAAGAAAGTACATATTTTATTATATTTTGATGCTGAGAATACCTTTCACTTTAAAGCTTTGGAATGAAAGTAAAATTATCAGGCTGATGCAAAGTGCACACATTTGAGTCAGTGAGTCATCTCTTATTTTCTTAAAAGAATTTTAATTGGTTGTACATAATATCAAAGTCCATCTTAAAATATTGTTTAATAGAATCATAGACAGCCTCATGGGCTCAGACGGTAACTCTGCTATTTGTGCTGCAGGCCCCAGGTTCAATCCCTGGCCAGGTCAAACATTTGTGTGCATGAATGAACATAATGTCTCCTTGATCTGTGTCTGGGTGTTATAAGCTTATTTAAGTATGTATATCAATCATCTGGTTACCATAGCACAGGCTTCTAGCCTAGTTTAGGATCAGATGACTGTGTGTGGAAGTTGTGCTATATATTTATTAATATATAATACAGAAATTCCAAGTGCACCGTCTTGGAAGCCTGTAGCCGGTATTATTGTACAAATAACAAAAATTTAATATTTTTACAGACTAATATGCTCGAAATACAAAATACGCCCCTATAGGCGGTAGTAGGTGGGATAGACAAATGTCGCCGATGACTAGTACTTCCACGGTAGCGCAATTGGTAGAGTGCCCACCACGCGGATTGGTGCGGAAGGCTGGTTCAAGTCCCGCTTGTTAAAATTTCTCCCTATTTTCACATTATAAATTAAAAATATCCCAATGAAATATGTAATCTCCAGGCGGACTCGCTTCCGGCGGCAGATGACCTCCTCGAGAACATATTCTCGCTGGAGCAAGGGTCGCTGGACTTCCTTGACTGGTCTTTGCCCAACTTCAACAACCTGTGTCAAGAGAATGTACCACCCGCCCCAGAAACTATCACCAGCTCATGCTCTGATAGTGGAGTTTCCAGTGATCCGGCCGAATTGTGAGTTAACTTATTTTATTTATAAAGATGATAATTATCATACAGGGGGCAGTTGTTAGGTCATGTCGGAGGCCTTGTAGAAATTTTAGCGACCTGAAACTACTGGCCACATACATTCGTACATACTGTATGAATGAATTTATGAATTTACTTGAGCAGTGTAATAAGGGAACCACATTCTGTTATAAATTAAAATAAAGTAGGTAGGTATATATAGTTTCATCGTAAGCCCTGATCATCCCACTGCTAGGCATCTCTTATCCAATTTTTCTCTGTATTGAGGGGATCGCTTCCAAGTTTTTCTGTGATCTTAATATTGTCGACCCATCTGGCTAGTAGTCTTTAGAGTTCCAAGTGCAAAGAGTAAAAAGAACCATGAATCCTTGTTTTATGTTTGCACATAAACTAAACTAATAGTAAGTCTATGGGTTTCGACATTGATATGCTGGCACACTAGGCCTTTATGTTTTACTTTGTTTTGTCTATCTGTTTACCCATTTCGTAAGTCTATTGTATATATAAAAAAAAAAAAAAAAATCGTGGCATAGGGCAGTAAGCGCGTAAAACTCAAGCGCATTCTAGAACCTTGCTGTAAACTTTTAGACAATATGTAAAGGGCAGTCAGGTCATACTGTCCACCTGTCCATTCAGCCCAAATCATAAGTATGAATTTTACGCTTTCTAAAGCTGAACGCACATCTATCCGATCGAATTATAGAATTCTTTATATTCAATCATATGAAACTCGCACACCTGTCCGATCCGGACGATTCGACGCGGTTTCATAGGATTTCACATAAATAATTCTAAAATTCGTTCCGTTCGGCCCGGATAAGAATGCGTTCACCTTTAAAAGGCACAGTTTGTTTAGTAAACAATAGTAGGTAAGTAGATAATTTTTAGAGCGGGACGTATGTTATTTTAAAAAATTGAAGGAGACAAGTACAGTTTTTCAATAATTATTTAATATATCTAACTGTATCTAGTATCTGTCCTAAACAATAGTTAATTAATTTACAATAATAAGTAATCTAAGGTAGATAATAATGTAAGTAATGAAGTAGGTATATTTACGTTTTTGATGTACTAGCCTAAGATTATTATAATTATTATTCCTTTATGTTTGTGTCCTATGTATGGTGTACAATAGTGTTTATCTATCTATCTATATTTTTAATGAGAGCTACTAAAAAATCAAGATTTTTTATCACTACGATGTTGCATAATATGTTTTATGAATGTGTTATGATGATTAATTTAGTTATAATAACATCAAACTTAATTATATAACAAATTCTCTTGCTAAATAATTAGGATTGTTTCGAACATTTGTAAGGCTTCTGACAACTCGCGTGCCATTGAGGAAAAAGTCCACAATCACGACTTTAAAACTCCGTGACTCATGCTAAGAATACGTAAGGGATTATACTTATGTCGTCATAGGTCTCGTTGACTATTTGCGTCAAGTTAGAAAACTAACGAACCTATGGGGGCACATTCTATCAGAAACTCTGGTAAAAATACAAAAATTCTATGGAAATTAAAATTATTTCGTACCTCCATTATTATGTTCAACATACACACCCCCACATACACGCACTCACACCCCATCTGGACATTATCTGTGTTTTTTCTCAAAATAATAATATTAATTTTCATAAATTGCTTCTTATACATTTTACATCTACGAGTATATATATTAAATTTATAAAACCAAAATTAGTTCATGCATGTTTATATATATTTTATACTACATTTTACTATGTAGCTACAAAACAATAATGTATCTCAAGAATTCTGGGAAGAACTGCCTTCTGGTTCCACAGCTTCCGCTTTTCCAGGAGTCAGGGCGTCCACTTACTAATTGTTAAAAAGTTTTGTAGACAAATAAATTATGAATAAGATTGAATAGAATAGATGCCTAACTCTTAGTTGTTGTAGTATCAAAATACAGAAAATAACAAAAATTAAAACTAACAACATCATCATCATAAACTCAACCGTAGGAAGTCCACTGCTGGATATTGACCGGCCCCATATAGGGATTTTGCCAATACTCGCCACGCTTGGATGGCGGGCGAGCGCAGTTCAATAGTTTTACCCAGAAACGCTGCTGCCCGCTCTCTGGAGATCCATCTTTTACGGCAACCACAGGAAGAGAGGGTGTGTACTATTCTATAGCCGGTAACACTACGGCATATTATTATTATTATATTCAATTCCTGATAAACATTTAAAAAGTAGTTATGACAGGTATATAATATATTGAATTTATTTAGATTTACACTATCTTTGCATTGTCAGTGCCTTTCCTACTTTTACAAAATAGAATATAGGATGATAACGTTATTGCGATAGGATTTGTAAAATTTGTTAACAAAATTTTAACGTTTCGTTCAAACTTTCTCATTTCCGAAAAAAAAAAACTCAAATAGTTTTCCACGTGTTAAAATTCACTGTCGAAGAACCGACCAAATGTTCGTTTTTATCACAATTTGAATACATAATCAAACTAGTTGAACAGGTTCTAGTAAACCCATGGCTTTGGCATTTCTATGTATTCATTAACTTGTTATATCATAGAAACCTGTTTTTAGGTGTTTAAGAATATTAGGAGATAAAGCTCATTTATTACCACAAATATATAACTAGCACGTGTTCACTGGACTGCTTTCCTCTTATCTTGAAGTCTAACCTAACTTTTATAAGCTTATCTAAGACGGTAGTTGATAATATGATTGAGTAGTAAAAACATTTGTAAGATAATTAAATAATTGGTGGAATGACAATTTTTATTGGTACCCAATAGATACCTGCCTACTTACATAAGTATTATATCAAGGCAAATCACTTTGTAATCGCCGTTATTGTTTTACCGTCTAGGTACACGGTAAAACAATAATGGGGATCAAACGTGTATTAAAATTAGCCTTTCTTATCAAGAGTTATTCATAATAACAATATTGAACGAAGGTCATACGATTAAGGTAAAAATATGTGTTTTATCGAATACCGTTTGGCTTCATGAGTAGTATCCACATTTTATATACAATACTAGTGTAATAACAGCGGCTTTGCCCGCTCGCAATCATGAAATATGGGAGTTTTATACCAAAACTTTGAACCCTTAGAATGTGAATTTTTAAAAATCCTTTCTTAGCACTCGTCCAGACAACCAAAAAAACCTACCTACCTTCCAAGTTTCAAGTCGCTAGGATCAGTGGTTTGGGCTCTGTGGGCATGTCAGTCAGTGAGTAATTTAGGATTTTATAATATAATATTATAGTGATGAATATGGAAAGCAAAATTTCACCAACGAGCGGGATTTGAACCCCACACCTTCCGCACCAATCCGCTCGTGGTCAAAAATTTGAACCCCACACCTTCCGCACCAATCCGCTCGTGGTTATAAATTTGAACCCCACACCTTCCGCACCAATCCGCTCGTGGTTGAAATTTTGAACCCCACACCTTCCGCACCAATCCGCTCGTGGTTGAAAATTTGAACCCCACACCTTCCGCACCAATCCGCTCGTGGTTGAAAATTTGAACCCCACACCTTCCGCACCAATCCGCTCGTGGTTGAAAATTTGAACCCCACACCTTCCGCACCAATCCGCTCGTGGTTGAAAATTTTCAGATCATATTCATATGTATTTTAAGCGAATGGCTATACGTAAAGCTATGTATATGTATGTGTGTGAAGCGCTTAGTCTATAAAAAATATAACATATTTTATATGTTCCAAAAACCCAACCGTCCAGTCCAAAAGGCACACCTCCTTTTAAAGGAATGGACAAGAAAAACATATAGGGCTTAATTTGTTTACTATCAGTTTTGCAGTACGTATCGATATTTGTTTTAGTTTATAACATTACTAGCTATGCCCCGCGGTTTCACCCGCGTAATCTTCGTTCCCGTGGGAATATTGGGATAAAAAGTACACCCTACTTATGTGTTATTTATTCCAGGGTCTAAGCTACCAAATATCATACATTATCATGGATACCAAATTTCAGTCCAATCCATTAAAGTATATTGGTGTGAAAGAGTAACAAACATCCATCCATTCATCCTCAATACATTCGCTTTTATAATATTAGCAGGATACACATTATCATCTAAAATTATGTCATTATATCTTCATAATCTCATTATCCACAACTGAGCATAGGCCTTCCGTTACTTCATCCACTCTCCCCTTTCACTCGCCACTAGCATTCAACTGCTCCCCTCATTAAATTCGCTACAATTAAAACACTAAGATCTTCAGTCGTGCATCGTGAGTTAAAACACCGTTGTATGCCTTTCTATTCCTTTCAAAGTAACCCAGTTCATACGAAACAATGACGCACGAAACTCGTAGTAACTATAGACTGTTCTGTGCAATAAATTGACTATTATGGTGTCTATGACATGTTGATGCAACTCTATCGAAAAACTAACATGACGAAAGTGGGCAAAAGTGGAACTAGCGCAGCGTTACGCCATAAAAAATATCTGTCAAGACGCCCAAGCGCATATTATAGGGCGCTAGACTCTATATATTCTATTTTCTATAGTCTAGCGCCCTTGGCCACATTATGGCGGTAGACAGTGTAAGTGAGGTGATTGACTCTTACCCTCAGATCATACAAACAAGGTTGTATGATCTGAGCTCTTACCCGTTAATATTCTAAGCGAAAACTATTAAGCGTGATAAGAATTAAATATTTATTTATGTATGTAATTCACTGTTTGGCATATTCGGAGTGAACCTACCTATAACAAGAAGCCAGCTAGTTAGAGGAATAGTTACTTATACGCATACGTTTACACTTTCCATTCTCCAGCATGTCAAGTGCCTTTTTATTATATTTATTCGTCTACCGGCCTGCCAACCGTGGCGAGTATTGACAAAACTCCCCTTATGCGAAAAGGCTATGTCCAGCAGACTTCCTACGTCTGAGATGATGATGATGATGGCTATAGTGTGCTTATACCACAGATAACCTACCCTCTTTTTTACTCTGTGGTACTTAATTATTCTTTTATGGAAACGCATGTTTAGTGTATTTGAGCCAGTGTTAAGGTTAACGGCATGATATATAAATATAAACATATATAAAAAACATACATTCACGCCTTTTTCCCGAAGGGGTAGGCAGAGGTGAACCCAGGACTCAGTGCCACAGTAGATACACCCACATTTCGCCAGTATGTTATTGGTCCCATGTAATAGGGGGCGAGCCTATTGCCATATATAAATATGCTCTCAATAATATGCCCGTGCGAAGCCGGGGTGGGTTCCAACTTTAATATAATGATATGTTTAATAAGGAAATAATCCTAGTAAAATTGAAACTAATCTCATTTCCATACAAAAGCCTAATTTGTCTATCTACTAAAAAGACAAATTCAGGACCATTCCTTGTTCTACTCATTCTCCAGGGACTTGCACTTGCCATTCTTAATGTTCAATTATAAAAAAGATATAATGTTAATATGTATTCTCGCAATAATATATTGGATATGGTGCCCTTTCGTTAACCTTTCTCTTGAGGTTGTTATCCTTTAGTCAGGGTTGTAGACTGTTATGGAGATTGGAGATCGCTTATATGGTATTGGTTTCAATATTAAACTCTTCCGTGATTACATCCTGAACTGTATGAGTTATAACAGCTTTCATTCATTTTAAAAGTTAATATCAATGTTTACTTGGTAATTGTTTTGAAATATCCATGTTTTTTTTTATGATAGTGAGTGACAAGACGAGGAAATAAGGTGCCTGATGGTAAGCATCATAATTGCCCATATCAGACACAGTGCCACCCAGTGTTTTAAAATTCAAATTCTACGCGGCACTGCACTGCGCCTGTCACCCTGAGATATGAGTTGTTAAATCTCATCATGCCCAGTAATTTCGCTGGTAACATTGTTCTTCATACCGGAACACAGTAGTAATGTTTACACATTACCGCTTGGCGGATGAATAACTGGCAAAGGTGTGGTACTCCCCCAGGCGGCCCCTTGCAAACCACTACAAATGTCTGATATTTTATTGGAATTTTATTCTCAAATTATGAATATAGTTTCTGATTTTTATAAAAACCCAGATTTTGCGTTAATTATAGAGATACACTGATTCCTTAAATCGATCCCTTACTTAATTTTTCAGATGAATGTTAGAAGTATTAAAAGTTTGTATGATTAATAACATTTCTATTTAATTAATTAAAACTTATTTCGATAAAAATCCTAATTAACTTTATGACTGATTGATTGATGATACCTTATTGATTCTTATATATTTCCGAATTAAAAATGAAGATAAAAATGATTTTAGTAAAGATTAGCAGGTACGCGTAATTAATTAAAATGTTGCTTAATACAAATCTTTAGAAAAATAAGTTACCATCGCCCGTTATCACTCGGCTATAAAACAATTTGAACCCGTTATCAATGACCTATCATAATTGATTGAATTTGCCGTTACTTTTCGGAACTCCATTGTAAGCTCCTACAAGAATATTTAATGACCTATCATATTTGTATTACAACATACAAACGTGCTACATTGTTAACTTTTTTATCGCATAGCTACGCGGCTTGTTAACGCTATAATCACGTTCTATAATATACTAGAGATCACAGATTATTGTTGTCGACGAGCGTAAAATACACTTTTTATACTAACAATAGGCAAATATTTAAAGACATCGGCAGTATTTGATGAGGCAGGTGATTGCCAGCGTGTTGAACACCTCACGTGGATTTTATTAACATAAGACGCATAAAATACTAGTTTGCTTATAAAATACGTCGTAATAGAAATGAAAATTTCTTCGACAAATTTTTTCTTATAGAATAGAATAATACCTTAAGAGGTTACATGAGGGGTGATTTTTCCATACAAAGGTATTCCCGTGTTTCCTCCCTAGATAAATGCGTCAGAGCAATGGTTTTTTTTTATAAAATCTAGGTCTTCAGTTAGCATGTCCCTGTCATTTTCATTTTTCTACAAACATATTGTTAAATGAAGTATGACCCTTTAAAAACATGAAAAACTGTCCCAGTTTTACTCGCGTAATTAGACGTTCACTAGAAATAAAGGTTAAAAGTGTCAAGGAACAAAAATAAAATAACAGGGACATAACCTAATTCATCTTCTAATTAAAGATATAAATTTATGGATAAAATCAAATATTCTCGGAGGAAACACGGGAATACAAAACAACGATTTCGTAAATTTTCCATAGGATTGTGTCAAACTGCTAAGAGGTCCTGTATCCTGTTAAGTATTTCATGACAAAAACAAAAAAACACGACTACAAAATATTTTTATACATGATAACACGATAAACAACCGACAATCTTATCGCATTAAGCAATTTACAGACACCATGGGGATGGAAAAAGAGAGTTAAAACATTAAACAACAGTGGTGTGCATTAGACATCTAATAATATTATGGGATAACTAGCGACCCGCCCCGGCTTCGCACGGGTAGCAGAAGTAGGTATAGTGGACGTTTATCAGGAGTAAATTCGTGATACATTGTATTTTAATAAATATAATATATAACCCTAATGGTTTACGCAGCGCTCGCAAATTAATGACTATTTCTGTTACAATGACCAAACCTTAACACATGTTATAATTTATCGTGGGCTATTTTGAAGATATTGATGAGTACTACAAACCCCTAGTACATTACTTTATTCTACCACCAATACTTTTCACACCACATGAAAAATAATCACTGCTTCGATTATTGTGACTAAACCAGAAAAGATGGATATAATCTATGTATACTGTTTTGTAGGTATTGATAATTAATACAATCCCCTAGTACATTACTTTAATCTACCACCGATAGTTTTCACACCGCATGAAAAATAATCACTGCTTCGATTATTGTGACTCAACCAAAAAAGATGGATATAATCTATGTATACTGTTTTGTAGGTATTAATAAGTACTACAAACCCCTAGTACATTATTTTACTCTACCACCAATAGTTTTCACACCGCATGAAAAATAATCACTGCTTCAATTATTGTGACTAAACCAAAATAGATGGATATAATCTATGTATACTGTTTTGTAGGTATTGATAAGTACTACAAACCCCTAGTACATTACTTTACTCTACCACCAATAGTTTTCACACCGCATGAAAAATAATCACTTTTTCGATTATTGTGACTAAACCAAAAAAGATGGATAGAATCTATGTATACTGTTTTGTAGGTATTGATAAGTACTACAAACCCCAAGTACATTACTTTACTCTACCACCAATAGTTTTCACACCGCATGAAAAATAATCACTTTTTCGATTATTGTGACTAAACCAAAAAAGATGGATATAATCTATGTATACTGTTTTGTAGGTATTGATAAGTACTACAAACCCCTAGTACATTACTTTACTCTACCACCAATAGTTTTCACACCGCATGAAAAATAATCAGTTTTTCGATTATTGTGACTAAACCAAAAAAGATGGATATAATCTATGTATACTGTTTTGTAGGTATTGATAAGTACTAAAAACTTCTAGTACATTACTTTACTCTACCACCAATAGTTTTCACACCGCATGAAAAATAATCACTTTTTCGATTATTGTGACTAAACCAAAAAAGATGGATATAATCTATGTATACTGTTTTGTAGGTATTGATAAGTACTACAAACCCCTAGTACATTACTTTACTCTACCACCAATAGTTTTCACACCGCATGAAAAATAATCACTTTTTCGATTATTGTGACTAAACCAAAAAAGATGGATATAATCTATGTATACTGTTTTGTAGGTATTGATAAGTACTACAAACCCCTAGTACATTACTTTACTCTACCACTAATAGTTTTCACACCGCATGAAAATAATCACTTTTTCGATTATTGTGACTAAACCAAAAAAGATGGATATAATCTATGTATACTGTTTTGTAGGTATTGATAAGTACTACAAACCCCTAGTACATTATATTATTCTACCATCAATGCATTTCACAGCGCACGCAAATTTATGAATATGGTAATTATATTATGTAACACCTTGGTTCACAATATTGCAGTTTTCTTACGGATCCCCATTTTTTTTTAAAATCTCATATAGCCTATGGCACTCACACTGAATTAAGCTATCCATAAGTGAAAGAATTTTTAAAATCGGTCCAGTAGTTTCGGAGCCTATTCGTTACAAACAAAAAAACAAAAAAACAAAGTTTCTCTCTTTATAATATTAGTATAGATATGGTATTTTACTCATCATTATTATCATTATCATATCCGTATCAGCCGTAGGAAATTCCCTTATGGGGAGTTTGCCTATTGGCGTAGAATAGATAAAATACTACATATGGAATGGACACTGTCATACGCCCGCCAATCGGGCCATCCTCACCCCGCGAGCGAGATTGAGCTCTCGACGAACGCACACACTTGCTATGTACAAAACTCCATGTATGCAGTGTCTATGCAGTAGGTAGTTATATCGTGACTTTTGTGTGGAAATTGAGTCGAGTGTCCGGGGTGTGCTACTGGCCACGCTTATCAAGCGGGTTGGTGAGCGCAGTTTGATGGTATTTACGCAGACAAATATCAAAACAAAAACATGCTTATAGACAAATTTTAAACGTTTTTATGCTTTATTATGAAACTACACCAGCCGCGTGATTATTATATCGAGTTCGTTCCGTCGAAACCTATTTTTCACAGAAAAAAAGGTCAAATTCATAATTTTCTGAACATGCTGAATGCTAAGAAATGAAAATAGACGCAAGATATAATAGTATAATATCTACCCGTACTAACAATCGATGCGGCGGATGGCCTACCTTGACCTATTAGAGAGTGCCAAGAACTAACACAGTCCATCGTTTGAACGTTTCAGTTACGACTATAATATTATTATATGCATGAAAACTCGCCCGATTTCCCTTGAACCGTAAGTGAACTTCATTTTATTATAGAAATTGGTAAAAATAATAGAAGTTGTGTATCTTAGATCATTCAATTATGTACGGTTCAATGAAAAGATAAAGTTTCTGCATGGGATTAAAAAGACAACTGGCAAAGTGTACATAATATATGTGGTGGGTACACCTATGCCTAACCCTTCGGGAAAAGCGCGTTATGTGATGTAATTTAAATATGTAAAGTTTCTGAAACTCGCAGATAGATCCACGTAATAACTTAAGAGTAAGAGGTACAGTACCCCTAACTCGAATTTTCGACAATTGCATGACATATCAAATTTATATCGTCGTTATGTGAAATCCCATACATTTTTGACAGATCACGCTCGAATTCGATACGATTGCGTTTTTCATAAAAACTCGTGCTAGCCCGCCGGATTGATTGCTCTATACAAACTAATGCCATACACGTTTAGTGGGTTATGATTAATTTTAAAACCAGATCTTGTCCAGTCATTTGCATCCAACGTGGCCAGGGAACACGTGTCCTTGTCTGATGCAACTCTATGGCAAAATTAAAGATATTAAGCATATATTATTATGCAATATTATGTTCTTTTTTTGTAAATAAGAAGCGAATCAATATAGCAAGATGTTCTATTGATAAAATGATTATCCAGGATCGCAGTGTTACGGCTCCTAATTTCTACATCCGAATCTGGAGCGAATTGTAACATAGTGTTAAATAAGGTTTTGGGAAATGGAAATAAGAAAACCCTCCCCTCATTGCTACCTGCTGTCATTTAATATAAGAGTGTTATACCTATATAAGAAGCTAAAACTACCCGTTATAGATTACTAGCTGTACCCCGCGGTTTCACCCGCGTAGACATCGTTCCCGTGAAAATATCGAGAAAAAAGTAACCTATGTGTTATTCGAGGGTACAAGCTACCTACAAACCAAATTTCAACCCAATCGGTTCAGTGCTTTTGGCGTGAAGGAGTAACAAACATCCATCCATCCATCCTCAAACTTTCGCATTCTTAATATTAGTAGGATATGTCGGAGGATGATCAAAAAAGTTAGTTTCTTCTCTTAATTTTAAATGCGGATCATTTAGAAAAACCTAGGAAACTTAAGGTTTTTTTTACTATTTGGGAGCCTAAAAAATCGAGTTTTGTATAATTGCCAGTGACCTATAACAGCAAATAGACTCGCCCCCTATTACATAGAACTTAAAAACTTAAAGCGTTGATGTCCGTGGGGTCATGCCCAAACCCATACTACTATAGGACTGGGTCATTACACCCTTCGGGGAAAAAGGCGTGACGTTATGTGATCTACAATTCACCTAATAGTTAGCTTAACTAGTTTCAACCCTAAAGAGAGAGAAAGAAGAAAGCGGCTAAACAAGCGTCTGTCCTTTCCAGTGACTTCGAACAGCAGCTATCCCCGTTCCTGATCCAAAACTCATGTGATGACGAAGCGAACACCGCCGGCCTGGAGCCCACGAGCCCAGCCAACGTTCAGGACGTCATCATCCAGGAGAACGACGGGTCAAACAGTTCCAGTTCCAACGGTGCGGTCGAGGATGCCTTCGACTTCCTCGACTTCGAGCAGAATGTCGTCCCCGGCTTTATCAACGATAATACGAATACATTCCAAAGTCCTGGTAAGTTTGCCTTGGTATTTTTATAGTTAAGGGGTCCGTATCTATTCTAGTCAATAAAGCTGGCCATTCACGCTGGGCTGTGCCTGGCATGTTTGTCTTAACAGACAAACTCTAGCGTGTCACGGACACCCTAGCGTGTATGGCCAACTTAACGTTCCTGGACTTTTTTTTTTATTAAATACTTGTTTCTCTGACGTTATCAGAGTCTTGTCTTCAAATATGTTTCTCTTTCATGCCAGTTCTCGCTTTTATTCCTCTCGTACTTACATACTTACTACTTTCCTTTGAGTCTTGACGTTTGAGTCTTAAAGTTGAGACACATGAGACACATCTCGTTTGCTCTAGCAGTTCTTACGACAGTCGGTACATAATAAAGATAATTAAGGCAAGAGCGAGACAGCACGTTGGCGGCATGAAGGGTAGTAGGTTTTGCATGACTGGTGTTTGCAGAAAAATTGGTTTAATTTAAGTCGATTTAACGTTGCTAGTTGCCGTTAAAGAGTTCCTTTAAATTATAATATATTTATTTAAATTAAAAATATATATAATATATGTTATGTTTATGTTAAAAATATATTTAATTTGGAACGTGCCATTATCAACCTATGAACGTTTCCGCTAAAACAAGCTTTTATCATTATACTCGTACATTTAATTTATTAATTTTATATGTAATTTATACTTTATTTGCACGTTTTCCTCTTAATAAAACCACCCACAAATTTATTTTCGGAAACTAGTTTTAAGACCCCCTATTACAAATTCCTTTATCGCTTTTACCCTGCTTTGACTTGATATTAAAATTGGGCAATATTTGAGCATCATTCTTATATCACTTATTATCCATAGATCTGACACTGTTTTTTTACCAACACAGCTTAGCTAATATGACGCTGATGTTTTAGATAAGGACGTTAGTTCATGGCATAATGTCAGCAAATGCTTTCGTTAAAGTAGTTATACTTTTTGACATAATCTCTATTGATAAATGTGAAACTTGGTTTTAATACAACACTATTGCTATCGCTCCGCAACAACAATTATTATTGTCAATTTTTCTAAACTTTTTATAATACTGTAAATATTTTTTATAAACCGTTTTAACCTGGCGGGGATTGTTTATGTGGAAACAAAAATCATGCATGCAAATTATTGTTCTATGTTTTTAATTTAAAGGCTTCTGTTTTGACACAGTATCATAAAGCTTTTAAAAATATGTATTTCTTCTTTATACATACTAGTTTTTAATATACTAGTTGTTAACAAAAAATATAAAGTATATTTTTTGTTGAACTTGCCACTTGCACTTGCTACGATCCTACATACATACGCAGTCACGCCTTGTTACCGTTGGGGCGGGCAGAGATTATTTCTTTCCCCTTGCTACGATCCTACTTACATTTTATATTTCTTTATACTTACACTTTTTATTGGGAATTTCCTCAATTAATATATAATATATATATAAAAAGTGTAAGTATAAAGAAATATAAAATGTAAGTAGGATCGTAGCAAGGGGAAAGAAATAATCTCTGCCCGCCCCAACGGTAACAAGGCGTGACTGCGTATGTATGTAGGATCGTAGCAAGTGCAAGTGGCAAGTTCAACAAAAAATATACTTTATATTTTTTGTTTTGTTTTTGTTTTGTTTTAAGCATTATACTTTTTGGTGTGGCTTATGCTATTAAATAAACTACAATGCACTTCTAATTTAATTCTGTATAAATACCACTATCACTAGTCTATAGAATTCTAAATGACTCACTGACCGACTGTAATGATTCACTGACCGACTGCAATGATTCACTGACCGACTGTTGCATGTCAGTCACTGAGCTCAAACCGCTGATCGTACAAACTTGAAATTTAGAAGGTCAGTTTATTTCGTGATATGGGCGTGTACTAAAAAAGAATTTTTAAATACTAATTCCTATATTAAGGGGTTAAACATATTCATAAAATATGCCCCGAATATTATATTATTCAATCACGTCTGCACGCATCTGATCGTCACAGTCTACATACAGCACTTAATCTAGTTTTGCTTGTTACTTGTTACATAATTTGCGATTTCTTGTGTATATAACTTCGGCAGTAGTTATCGAAAGCCTATCGACCTATCATGAAAGTTTATCGTGTGTCGTGTGGCCTTGATACAAAGATTTCACAACCTCCATTTAGTACTTATGCAAAGTTTATTACAATACACCTGCATAAATATAAATTTAAATGTAATAATGATATGATATGTTGTTGAAAAATCAATATTGCTTTATAACTTTCACATCACTAATAAACTGATAATCGATCGGTTTATATAAACTGGCTTTCATATCACTAGTTTAAAAGAAAATATCCTAGTCTATTATTGATGTGCTTTTGTTGTTCAGGAAAAGTCAAGATGTCTACCATGTAATTTGTGTTTTCGTTAAATATATTTTATTTATATCAAGAGTTCTTGCCGTTTGCATTTAATCAGTTGATCCGCTCCGCTCTGCTCTACAAAATACATCATAAGTGAATATAATGTCCTGGTTTTTTGAGTCTACTTCAACACGACCGCTTATTTTCTTGCATATTCTGAAGTCCTTAAAAATATATATAAAAGGTCTATAAGGTCCCTATTTTTTTCACCTACTCAATAGAGATTAAAAGAAGGTTTTGTTTATATGTGGTTTTATTGCGCAATTTTGAGAGCCTACTAACGTTTTGCATTGAAAGGTTCTAGGGATAAGTAAGTCCTTACTTATCCCCTTTGGATCCTTGTCCATTCCTGCTTTTTGTGCTTGTGGTATAAATGTAATAGCACTATATTTGCATACACGATTAACACGCTTCAACCAGAATAATAGTAAAACGGTATGTTTCCACTGGCAGGTAAAGGCAACAGAAAACGTCGCCTATCCCAGACGCCGCAAGTCCAAACAAAAGTCCAGAAGCCCACGATAAAGATTCCCGCGACCGCGCCGCAAAAGCCCCAACTAGTCGTTAAAGCCCAGCCTCAAAAGCCGGTGAAAGTGTCTAACATTCAATTACTGAGTCCCCAAACCAAGGTTTACTCAAAGCCGGTGGAATCTGTAGCGCCACAACGGAGAGTGATCCGCGTTGCGCCGATGGTTGGCAACCCTAGATCGATACTCTTGCCTGTTACGATAAAAGACATGAAAGACTTGAAATCTATTAAAATTATCAACGCAGCAGACTTGAAGAATGCCGGTAACATCAAGATAGCGGCAGCGAACTTGCTCGCGCAAGGGAAGGCGCTTGATCTTAAGGACAGGAACGAATATGATTACGATCATGGGAATTGCGGTGAGTTCTTTTTATTAAACTTCTGGATTTAGGTCTCCCCTTCTTTTCTTCACTCTTCCCCGTCTTGTATGTCTCCACATTCATGTGATATGCTTTTGAGAGGTGAGATGAGTTGACATACATACATACAGTTCGGTCCTTTTATTTTGGCGGGTCTGAACATAGGCACACTCCGGACACTCGACTCAATTCCCATACAAAAGTCACGATATAACACACATGCAGTTTTGTACACGCGCAAGAGTGTGCGTGAGGTGATTTCCCAGCGAAGCGGGGCTCGTCGAGAGCTTCATCTCGCTCGCGGGGTGAGGAAGGCCCGATTTTGCGGATGACAGTGTCTATTCTATACGTAGCATTATTATTATCTGTTTGGCATTAGGCTCTGCGAACGTCAGCGCATGTAAACACGCAAAGAAAACTATTATCATTATCATTGAACTGAACTGAACGTTACATTTATAATATACATTAGTTCGTGTATTTGTTTACCTGGCAATAACAGTTTTCTTCACGAGTTTACATGCACGTCAGACTCGCCAAGATAAATCGACCGTACTGTAAGTCACGCCTTGTTCCAGTTGTGGTAGTCAGAGACTATTTTTCTCCACACACGATGATCCTGACATCACTTTCGCTTCTTCCACTTTTGTCATTATTCATACGTCCTCGTCGATATGTTTACTACAATAATTTATTATGCTGGTGTCGTTACATTGTCACATCTGTTTAGAACCGCAATCACAAAGAATCGGTGGGAGATTGTTATACCAGATAGATAGATAGATAATATTTTATTGTACACCACACACAAAGAAAATAACATTACAGGACATAGAAACTAAACTTAAATGTACAAGCGGCGGTCTTATCGCTAATATGCGATTTCTTCCAGACAACCGATGATACCATATTTTATAACATCAAGATCATAACGACAACCAGGAAATCTTCCAATTACTTTTTCATCAGCTGAAAATTACCCTACACGTATTCTAAGCTACCAAATTTGATCCCAAACTGCCAAAGTAGTTCTGACGCAAATACCTATTAAAAAACAAACGCATCCATCCATTCCATTACAGTTACTAAGTTACTTTTAAAAATCAACGAACGTAAAAGTCACGTTTTAGTTTTTTAAGGTGGCTAAATACATAAATTCAAATTAAATAGTGACCTTCATAATTTTAATACTAGGAATAAAGACAAAATAGCTGCACCTAGCTTTAGATTATCTAAAAAAATAAAAAGACATTCTTAGGAAATTGTATACGTTTCTATAATAAAATCCCAAAAGAGATAACTGGGCTCTCAGAGGGTAAATTCAAAACCTATATAAAATCTACTTTACTAAAGAAGGCTTATTATAAAGTCAACCAGTACATAGAAGACAAAGATGCCTGGAAACTTCTGCATAGCCGCCTCGCGGCACCTTCAAAGAAAACGAATGAAACCAAACCAAATATTGTAAAAATATCTGTTGAAAAAATTAAGCCCTACAAGTTTCTTGTGCGTTCTTCTTGTAGAGGTATCTTTCCGAACGCACGGTAGACTCAGTACTGTTTATCTTCATTGACGTGCATAAGTGTCAGATTATGACCTATTTGAATAAATCTGTTTGAGTTTGAGTTTGCTAAAAAAACTTAAAATAGATAAGTACAATACAAAAAAGTTCTTAAGTATTTAAATTCGGTTCAATAACTCTCTAACGGTTGATTGGAAGCAATTGTGCGATGCGATGGTGTCATAACCAGTTTGCTGTATTGACAAACGTGGTCATTGGACTTGTTTAGGCGCGACCAGCGAATTCGTTTGGTCTAACAGATTCGTTAATATCGGCCCAATGAAATCTGAGCTGATTTTTTAACTGGGGTCAATGAAAACTACTTTTAGGTCCTCTGTATTAAAAAAAAGCCCAAAATAACATTTTAACTTAATGAATTTATGAGGTAATAGTTTAGATTTGAGCATTACTCAGTGAAATATTAATCAGTGATTCAGGAAAACTCAGCATTAAGGGTGTATTAACCTGTGTGTGAAAAACTCGAACTCTTTAATTGACCGCGAGCCAGTAAGAGATAGAGAATGTTACATTACGCATTATAACACTGATCAGTCAGTACCCACCCTAACTGCGTGCGCACCACGTAAACAAGTTATAACACCATTCTTGGTTGCCATTGGTTACCATGGTTGCCTGGAAGAGATCGTTCTAAGCGATAAGGTCGCCAATTGTAACAAGTTTTCTAGTTTTAATATTTGTTTTCCGTAGGTACTACAATTGTGATACCAATAGTTTGCTATTCTATTCCTTAATTATTTATGCACTAGCTGAGCACCGCGATATTACCCGCGTAGTCTTCGTTCCCGTGGGAATATCGGGATATAAAGTACCCTATGTGTTATTCCAGGGTCTAAACTATCTACATACCAAATTTCATCCCAATCGGTTCAGTAGTTTCGGCGTGAAAGTGTAACAAACATCCATCCATCCTCACAAACTTCGCACTTTTAGTAGGATTACAACCAAGTGCTTTTCAGTCAATGATTCCAGTTAATCTTGGATTTGTTTCATAACAATTACACGCTCTCGTTAGGTGTCCGTCTTTAGATTTAAACTTTTATAGCCAATTTGCGCCCCCTATTACATGGGATCAATAACGTACTAGCGAAATGTGGGTGTATCTACTGTGGGACTGAGTCCTGGGTACACCTCTGCCTACCCTTTCGGGAAAAAGGCGTGAATGTATATGATTCTTTTTGCGCTATAAAAGTTTTTTGACACTGCTTCAAGTGCGATGATTAGCTAACGGGTAGATTGTATTATAATATTGTTTATAACCTGTTCTTTGCTCCACATATTATTGATTGACATTTATCATTTAATAGAAAGCGACTCCTACGGCTATAGATAAATATTGTTACTTAATGTATGAAACACGTCATGTGTTCACTTTCGAATTATAATGTCAACCAAGGCTGGAAGAACTGGATTGGCAGTAACGGCTTCAGCTAGGTTATACGGAATTTACTTCAGTAATCAATAAAAAAATAGCTTTATTTAAATAACTAAACGTTCGAAAAGATTTTTGCTATGATGAATTGGCAAATAATAATTAATTATTTGCTGATGGCGAAGTGTGGGTGTACTACTGTGGGACTGGGATGTGTGTACACCTCTGCCTACCGCTTCGGGAAAAAGGCGTGCTGTTATGTTATTTTTTACAAATAAATGTAGTGAATCTGGGGAGGGGGCGTTCTAGGAAGTGTGTGAATTAAGATATGCTTGAAAGAGGAGTGAGTGCAGCGATACTGTGCCGACCTGACCTAGTTTAGGATAAGGACAGGAATTTGATGAACTTGGTTGTTTTTATATCGAAGATAGGACAATGAGTCATCGGTAATAACTATGATAATAACAAAGCGAACGCTTCTGTGAAACAAATTATCATGATAATTGAATGTTTATGTAGTTAGCTTATGAAACTAATAATAGCGGTTACGCTGAGCCGTTCGTAGTGTGCCTTCTGAGCCGCGGGTTCGATCCCCGAGCAGCTCGAACATGTTTGCGTATGAGCATGCATATGTTATCTGTAGCTGAAGGCTATAAGTAGCGTAAGTATATCATCTGGTGATCATAGTACAGGCTCAGCCCAGTTTGGGACCAGTTGTCCCCTATTATTATTATCACTATCTTATTAAACCGGACATAATCCGGTTTACTACGTACTTTTCACCTAATTGGAAACGTTTAACCGAAGCCTGGCGACTTTTTATTAAATGAGTAATCGAATATCGAACTCTGTCGTCGGATTCCATATGATGATTTTGGTAAGATTACTCACAAAAAGACTTAACTAGGTCGGCGCGGCGTTGCTCCGAATCGATAATTCTCTCTCTTGGCTATGAATTCCACATGGTGATGGGATTAGCATTCTTTACATTTCCCTTTTAACTATGTCTTAGGCTGAAGCTACATTGTATTGGCAGCTACGCGACGCGACGAGACGATCAGTTTTAATAACAAGACATTATAAACCTTATAAACAATGTTACAAGATATAGAAACGCTTGAACGAGGTGTGGAGAAGCCTCGCGCCGGCTCGAGCAGTCTCGCGTGGTCGCGAGTCGCGACCACGCGCGTCAGCTCGCGACTCGCGAGCTGACGCGCGCGGGCGCTATCAAGCGTTTCTATATCTTGTAACATTGTTTATAAGGTTTATAATGTCTTGTTATTAAAACTGATCGTCTCGTCGCGTCGTGTCGCTGCCAATTCAATGTAGCTTGGGACTTATAGTTGGCATCGGCCTTAACGAGGCAGTTCTTGAAAGTTATCCGTATAGTTTAAGATGGATAAGATGGCGAGCCATTCTAAATAGAGCAAACTCCACAGACGACTCAGGCAGCGACCGCAGCGACGATGACGACGACAAGGACCCCATACCTGATGGAAGGAATGGTTACCCGCGGCTCGTGCTGACGGCTGAGGAGAGGCGGCTTTTGGCTAAGGTATGTGGGTTTCAGAATACTACTTTCTTGAAGTTATTTGCTGAACTGAATAATGAGACTGAATAATTTATTGAAAAATCTAAAGATTGTCTTCGAAGCTGAGTTTTGGAAAAATGCGTTTTATTTTACAGGATTGGAATTCTCGTATATTTTTAACAAATGTCTTAAACATTTGTTAAAAAGGCAAGTAAGGCTCAGTACAAACGAGTCACCGACCACAGAGATACACCACCAGAGGCCAACATATGGCCCACATTTTTGTATGTCACTGATTGCTGGTCACCAGTGGCTGTGGTCGGTGATTCGTTTGCCACTAGCCTTACACCTTTAATATCGCGTTATCATAAATCATCAAAATAAATTTTCATTTCCCTTTCCTAATTTTTTCCTATTTTTAGGGTTCCGTACCTCAAAAGGAAAAAAGGAACCGTTATCGGATCACTTTCTTGTCCGTCTGTCTCTCTCTCTCTCTGTCTGTCCGTCTGTCAAGAGACTTTAACGGGAACGCGTGGATGTATCAAGTTGAAATTGATATCAACTACTCAGCTCTGCGGTCCCTTGTGGCTGTAAAAAAATCATACTTCTAGGTTAACGCAATCAAAAGTTATGGCCAATTTACTGCATATTTCCATACTTTGAGCAAGGGAGTAAAAGTTAGGGTACTTCTTCCATGTTTGCTGTAGTTTGCAACTAGATAGTAGGCTTCGTATATGCTTAGTGGGCGGATTGTTTTTGGCATTTGAAGCGTTATGTTCAGGTATCTAGGTATGGAACCCTACACTATGCATACTTACATATGCATTAACAATTTATTTGTTACAGGAAGGCATATCTCTGCCTCAAAGCTACCCGCTAACGAAACACGAAGAGCGGGAGCTGAAGAGAATCCGACGCAAAATCAGAAACAAGATCTCCGCACAAGACTCGCGTAAACGCAAGAAGGAATACGTTGACGGACTTGAAGACAGGTTCGTTTTCATAACAAATATTCACTTCATATTAACCATAAAAATTTGGAAAATCCAAGAATTCATTAAGATTGTGGAAACTTCAGAGTGGCTACTCATATTTACCACTGATTACGGCTTTATATCTCCGTCGCTATCACAATGAACTCTTGAAGGTCATTGCGAGAGTAATATTTTGTTAATAATGTAATGTAGCATGTATTAGTTTTTTATTATGCTATATTGTATAGGTCTACCACTAATTGTGTAAAAAATATGAATGTTACACTATTTTTATTTATTTTTACACATTTATGTAACACTACCATGGCAAATCAAAAAGAGTTTTTTTTTTTATAAAATTATATCATTAATAACATATATTAGAAATTAACATTTATTTTTCTATTTTTTAAAGTGGGTAAAAAATTATTGGTATAATATATAATATCGGTCAGATAAGTCATTTGAGCATTTTTCGAAATATACCGTAGTTTCGGAGATGGCCCTGAAGACCCTTTTAAAAAAAATCACCACGTTAGTCAGTTTAGACCTGTATAATAGGGGAAAACTTCCACACATCTTCCACACAGTCTTCTGGTTCCAATAGCTCGAAAAACCTGTGTTAAGGTAAACAGAAGAATGAAAATTAAAATGTTATAAAACCATTTTTTAAATTTTCAGGGTAAAAAAATGCACAGCTGATAATCAGACATTAATGCGGAGGATAAAAATATTGCAGTCGCAGAATCAATCGCTCAGCACACAATTGAGAAGGCTACAGGTACACGATTAATTACCTTTCAAGCACATCGCAACACTAATATTTTAAATTTATTCACTATTAGATTATAAAATCCTAAATGACTCTCTGACTGACATGCAACCCCGAGCCTAAACCACCGATCCTAGAGACATGAAACTTGGAATGTAGGTTGTTTTCGTTATCTGAACGTGTACTAAGAAAGAATTTCTGAAAATTCACTTTTCAAGGGATCAAAAGTGTCCCAAGTTTTCATATAAAACTAATATTTTTAAATTGGGAGTGGTCAAAACCGCTGGGTCTACAGTTGTCTTATATAATTGCAACAACTAAAAATTCTATTTAAAACGACTTACAGGTCGCGTCACTGTTTAATAGCGCTGACCTTGAATGCGCAGAAATCGATATTTAGATCTGTTAAGACTTTTCAGGACCCCTCCACTTTTGACGAACGCTATTACCGTGACGCGACCTGTACTCCATTTTCACTTTGCATTCATATAAGTTTTGCTGTCAAAGTTTATCCGTATGGGTATTTTTACCTTAATTCCTGATAAAAAAAATTGCCCAATAAATGTCTCCACAAATAAAAAAAAAGCTTCCACGCCTAAACAGCTGTATCGATTTAATGAATTTATAGCATTATATATAGGGGGCATAGGGCATCTCGGTAATTGGTACGTGAGTACGTGCCTACGTGGGTTAATAATACCGCGGGCAAATTCAGAATATTCGTTTAAGTCGTGGTACATGAACCTAGATAGATATCTTGCATTGAGAAATACCTTTAATTTTCTCGGTTATTCACATTCGTCACACATATAAAAATTTCCACTCACTGTAGTACTACAAGAAACGTGATAACTTTCAGAAATATGCATAATATAATCCATAGATATTATGTAAATATGATAACAACTCTGCGTCCCACACTTTGTACAGATTTTATCTCATTTGGCGCAGAAATAGCGGTCATAATATGATAAATGTAATAAATACTACCTGTACTGAGAATAGCAAATCGTCGTTATTTATTTGTGAAATATTGTAGTTAGTCCATTTGCCTTGTTTATCAAAATAATAAACCCACTGAAATAAGTGTTTTTCCCATTGATTAAAGTTCACCTAACACACAGTTCAATGAAATCGATTTTAATATTTACTTTTTTATTATGACTTTGACCTATGCGGGATTCTCATCTTCAATCTTCTCAATTTCTCACGTTATCAGACGTTAGTCGTTCGTAACAGTATAAATCTAAGATGTTTTTCCTAGTCGTATTATTGTGTAGATTTGTTAAAAAATCGATGGTATATTTTATTTTAATTTTTTGGGTTGCCTACGTACCTGTAATATATATTTAGTTCCCGTGACACAAGATCGCCATCTATTGCCAAGTAGAATAATATTGAGGGCCGCCTGCTCTCCGCATTTGCTGTATATAATATAATAATGTCATTGAGTGTAATCAAGTGTATTATTGTGCAGAATGTGTTGACGGGCGTGACAAGCGGCGGTCCGGGCAAGACTGCCCAGCCGGCGACGTGTCTCCTCGTGTTGCTGCTGTCGGTGGCGCTCGTGGCCCTGCCTTCCCTGCGCGAGGACCATCCCGCCCACCAACAACACCGACAGGACACCTCGCCCGCTGTCACTAGAGCGCTGCTCTCCGCCAACAGTCAGTACATTGTATTATACCATCCCGCCCACCAACAACACCGACAGGACACCTCGCCCGCTGTCACTAGAGCGCTGCTCTCCGCCAACAGTCAGTACATTGTATTATACCATCCCGCCCACCAACAACACCGACAGGACACCTCGCCCGCTGTCACTAGAGCGCTGCTCTCCGCCAACAGTCAGTACATTGTATTATACCATCCCGCCCACCAACAACACCGACAGGACACCTCGCCCGCTGTCACTAGAGCGCTGCTCTCCGCCAACAGTCAGTACATTGTATTATACCATCCCGCCCACCAACAACACCGACAGGACACCTCGCCCGCTGTCACTAGAGCGCTGCTCTCCGCCAACAGTCAGTACATTGTATTATACCATCCCGCCCACCAACAACACCGACAGGACACCTCGCCCGCTGTCACTAGAGCGCTGCTCTCCGCCAACAGTCAGTACATTGTATTATACCATCCCGCCCACCAACAACACCGACAGGACACCTCGCCCGCTGTCACTAGAGCGCTGCTCTCCGCCAACAGTCAGTACATTGTATTATACCATCCCGCCCACCAACAACACCGACAGGACACCTCGCCCGCTGTCACTAGAGCGCTGCTCTCCGCCAACAGTCAGTACATTGTATTATACCATCCCGCCCACCAACAACACCGACAGGACACCTCGCCCGCTGTCACTAGAGCGCTGCTCTCCGCCAACAGTCAGTACATTGTATTATACCATCCCGCCCACCAACAACACCGACAGGACACCTCGCCCGCTGTCACTAGAGCGCTGCTCTCCGCCAACAGTCAGTACATTGTATTATACCATCCCGCCCACCAACAACACCGACAGGACACCTCGCCCGCTGTCACTAGAGCGCTGCTCTCCGCCAACAGTCAGTACATTGTATTATACCATCCCGCCCACCAACAACACCGACAGGACACCTCGCCCGCTGTCACTAGAGCGCTGCTCTCCGCCAACAGTCAGTACATTGTATTATACCATCCCGCCCACCAACAACACCGACAGGACACCTCGCCCGCTGTCACTAGAGCGCTGCTCTCCGCCAACAGTCAGTACATTGTATTATACCATCCCGCCCACCAACAACACCGACAGGACACCTCGCCCGCTGTCACTAGAGCGCTGCTCTCCGCCAACAGTCAGTACATTGTATTATACCATCCCGCCCACCAACAACACCGACAGGACACCTCGCCCGCTGTCACTAGAGCGCTGCTCTCCGCCAACAGTCAGTACATTGTATTATACCATCCCGCCCACCAACAACACCGACAGGACACCTCGCCCGCTGTCACTAGAGCGCTGCTCTCCGCCAACAGTCAGTACATTGTATTATACCATCCCGCCCACCAACAACACCGACAGGACACCTCGCCCGCTGTCACTAGAGCGCTGCTCTCCGCCAACAGTCAGTACATTGTATTATACCATCCCGCCCACCAACAACACCGACAGGACACCTCGCCCGCTGTCACTAGAGCGCTGCTCTCCGCCAACAGTCAGTACATTGTATTATACCATCCCGCCCACCAACAACACCGACAGGACACCTCGCCCGCTGTCACTAGAGCGCTGCTCTCCGCCAACAGTCAGTACATTGTATTATACCATCCCGCCCACCAACAACACCGACAGGACACCTCGCCCGCTGTCACTAGAGCGCTGCTCTCCGCCAACAGTCAGTACATTGTATTATACCATCCCGCCCACCAACAACACCGACAGGACACCTCGCCCGCTGTCACTAGAGCGCTGCTCTCCGCCAACAGTCAGTACATTGTATTATACCATCCCGCCCACCAACAACACCGACAGGACACCTCGCCCGCTGTCACTAGAGCGCTGCTCTCCGCCAACAGTCAGTACATTGTATTATACCATCCCGCCCACCAACAACACCGACAGGACACCTCGCCCGCTGTCACTAGAGCGCTGCTCTCCGCCAACAGTCAGTACATTGTATTATACCATCCCGCCCACCAACAACACCGACAGGACACCTCGCCCGCTGTCACTAGAGCGCTGCTCTCCGCCAACAGTCAGTACATTGTATTATACCATCCCGCCCACCAACAACACCGACAGGACACCTCGCCCGCTGTCACTAGAGCGCTGCTCTCCGCCAACAGTCAGTACATTGTATTATACCATCCCGCCCACCAACAACACCGACAGGACACCTCGCCCGCTGTCACTAGAGCGCTGCTCTCCGCCAACAGTCAGTACATTGTATTATACCATCCCGCCCACCAACAACACCGACAGGACACCTCGCCCGCTGTCACTAGAGCGCTGCTCTCCGCCAACAGTCAGTACATTGTATTATACCATCCCGCCCACCAACAACACCGACAGGACACCTCGCCCGCTGTCACTAGAGCGCTGCTCTCCGCCAACAGTCAGTACATTGTATTATACCATCCCGCCCACCAACAACACCGACAGGACACCTCGCCCGCTGTCACTAGAGCGCTGCTCTCCGCCAACAGTCAGTACATTGTATTATACCATCCCGCCCACCAACAACACCGACAGGACACCTCGCCCGCTGTCACTAGAGCGCTGCTCTCCGCCAACAGTCAGTACATTGTATTATACCATCCCGCCCACCAACAACACCGACAGGACACCTCGCCCGCTGTCACTAGAGCGCTGCTCTCCGCCAACAGTCAGTACATTGTATTATACCATCCCGCCCACCAACAACACCGACAGGACACCTCGCCCGCTGTCACTAGAGCGCTGCTCTCCGCCAACAGTCAGTACATTGTATTATACCATCCCGCCCACCAACAACACCGACAGGACACCTCGCCCGCTGTCACTAGAGCGCTGCTCTCCGCCAACAGTCAGTACATTGTATTATACCATCCCGCCCACCAACAACACCGACAGGACACCTCGCCCGCTGTCACTAGAGCGCTGCTCTCCGCCAACAGTCAGTACATTGTATTATACCATCCCGCCCACCAACAACACCGACAGGACACCTCGCCCGCTGTCACTAGAGCGCTGCTCTCCGCCAACAGTCAGTACATTGTATTATACCATCCCGCCCACCAACAACACCGACAGGACACCTCGCCCGCTGTCACTAGAGCGCTGCTCTCCGCCAACAGTCAGTACATTGTATTATACCATCCCGCCCACCAACAACACCGACAGGACACCTCGCCCGCTGTCACTAGAGCGCTGCTCTCCGCCAACAGTCAGTACATTGTATTATACCATCCCGCCCACCAACAACACCGACAGGACACCTCGCCCGCTGTCACTAGAGCGCTGCTCTCCGCCAACAGTCAGTACATTGTATTATACCATCCCGCCCACCAACAACACCGACAGGACACCTCGCCCGCTGTCACTAGAGCGCTGCTCTCCGCCAACAGTCAGTACATTGTATTATACCATCCCGCCCACCAACAACACCGACAGGACACCTCGCCCGCTGTCACTAGAGCGCTGCTCTCCGCCAACAGTCAGTACATTGTATTATACCATCCCGCCCACCAACAACACCGACAGGACACCTCGCCCGCTGTCACTAGAGCGCTGCTCTCCGCCAACAGTCAGTACATTGTATTATACCATCCCGCCCACCAACAACACCGACAGGACACCTCGCCCGCTGTCACTAGAGCGCTGCTCTCCGCCAACAGTCAGTACATTGTATTATACCATCCCGCCCACCAACAACACCGACAGGACACCTCGCCCGCTGTCACTAGAGCGCTGCTCTCCGCCAACAGTCAGTACATTGTATTATACCATCCCGCCCACCAACAACACCGACAGGACACCTCGCCCGCTGTCACTAGAGCGCTGCTCTCCGCCAACAGTCAGTACATTGTATTATACCATCCCGCCCACCAACAACACCGACAGGACACCTCGCCCGCTGTCACTAGAGCGCTGCTCTCCGCCAACAGTCAGTACATTGTATTATACCATCCCGCCCACCAACAACACCGACAGGACACCTCGCCCGCTGTCACTAGAGCGCTGCTCTCCGCCAACAGTCAGTACATTGTATTATACCATCCCGCCCACCAACAACACCGACAGGACACCTCGCCCGCTGTCACTAGAGCGCTGCTCTCCGCCAACAGTCAGTACATTGTATTATACCATCCCGCCCACCAACAACACCGACAGGACACCTCGCCCGCTGTCACTAGAGCGCTGCTCTCCGCCAACAGTCAGTACATTGTATTATACCATCCCGCCCACCAACAACACCGACAGGACACCTCGCCCGCTGTCACTAGAGCGCTGCTCTCCGCCAACAGTCAGTACATTGTATTATACCATCCCGCCCACCAACAACACCGACAGGACACCTCGCCCGCTGTCACTAGAGCGCTGCTCTCCGCCAACAGTCAGTACATTGTATTATACCATCCCGCCCACCAACAACACCGACAGGACACCTCGCCCGCTGTCACTAGAGCGCTGCTCTCCGCCAACAGTCAGTACATTGTATTATACCATCCCGCCCACCAACAACACCGACAGGACACCTCGCCCGCTGTCACTAGAGCGCTGCTCTCCGCCAACAGTCAGTACATTGTATTATACCATCCCGCCCACCAACAACACCGACAGGACACCTCGCCCGCTGTCACTAGAGCGCTGCTCTCCGCCAACAGTCAGTACATTGTATTATACCATCCCGCCCACCAACAACACCGACAGGACACCTCGCCCGCTGTCACTAGAGCGCTGCTCTCCGCCAACAGTCAGTACATTGTATTATACCATCCCGCCCACCAACAACACCGACAGGACACCTCGCCCGCTGTCACTAGAGCGCTGCTCTCCGCCAACAGTCAGTACATTGTATTATACCATCCCGCCCACCAACAACACCGACAGGACACCTCGCCCGCTGTCACTAGAGCGCTGCTCTCCGCCAACAGTCAGTACATTGTATTATACCATCCCGCCCACCAACAACACCGACAGGACACCTCGCCCGCTGTCACTAGAGCGCTGCTCTCCGCCAACAGTCAGTACATTGTATTATACCATCCCGCCCACCAACAACACCGACAGGACACCTCGCCCGCTGTCACTAGAGCGCTGCTCTCCGCCAACAGTCAGTACATTGTATTATACCATCCCGCCCACCAACAACACCGACAGGACACCTCGCCCGCTGTCACTAGAGCGCTGCTCTCCGCCAACAGTCAGTACATTGTATTATACCATCCCGCCCACCAACAACACCGACAGGACACCTCGCCCGCTGTCACTAGAGCGCTGCTCTCCGCCAACAGTCAGTACATTGTATTATACCATCCCGCCCACCAACAACACCGACAGGACACCTCGCCCGCTGTCACTAGAACGCTGCTCTCCGCCAACAGTCAGTACATTGTATTATACCATCCCGCCCACCAACAACACCGACAGGACACCTCGCCCGCTGTCACTAGAACGCTGCTCTCCGCCAACAGTCAGTACATTGTATTATACCATCCCGCCCACCAACAACACCGACAGGACACCTCGCCCGCTGTCACTAGAGCGCTGCTCTCCGCCAACAGTCATATTATACCATCCCGCCCACCAACAACACCGACAGGACACCTCGCCCGCTGTCACTAGAGCGCTGCTCTCCGCCAACAGTCAGTACATTGTATTATACCATCCCGCCCACCAACAACACCGACAGGACACCTCGCCCGCTGTCACTAGAGCGCTGCTCTCCGCCAACAGTCAGTACATTGTATTATACCATCCCGCCCACCAACAACACCGACAGGACACCTCGCCCGCTGTCACTAGAGCGCTGCTCTCCGCCAACAGTCAGTACATTGTATTATACCATCCCGCCCACCAACAACACCGACAGGACACCTCGCCCGCTGTCACTAGAGCGCTGCTCTCCGCCAACAGTCAGTACATTGTATTATACCATCCCGCCCACCAACAACACCGACAGGACACCTCGCCCGCTGTCACTAGAGCGCTGCTCTCCGCCAACAGTCAGTACATTGTATTATACCATCCCGCCCACCAACAACACCGACAGGACACCTCGCCCGCTGTCACTAGAGCGCTGCTCTCCGCCAACAGTACATTCGGAGAGTGGGCAGCAGCACTCTCCGTTTCCAAGTATTCCAACTACTGCGATCACCGAGCTGCACAAGCGTGGTGATCATGGCAAAAACCCCCCATATGAATATTTTACGGCGTTTATAGGCCTCCCCTATAGCCTATGTTCAGCAGTGGACGTCTTCCGGCTGATGATGTGATGTGTGAATTCAATGTGTTGTTGGCGCCAGCTTTTTATTAACCGACATTAATAAGAGGTAGCAAGATGCCAAAACTCATTTCGCAAAGGATTGCTGAAGTAACATCTGTAACTATTTCGTATAAAAAGTAGAAGCAGCAGTTACGGTTTACTTGCTCTTACTTTCGTGTTACGTAACTGCTCTTTTTGTTCGGTCACGCAAATTGTTTCGTGTTGTGCAATAGTCAATAGCGAAGCTAATATATACTGAAATTCAATAAAATCACCAAAACGATTGGGTTGATGTTTTACTTTTTTCTATGTAGCAATTATATACTTTTACGAATATATAGGATAGACAGGTAACATTGATACCACAATACAAAATCATTAATAACAAAATTAATAAAAAACTAGAACCAGTGCAACAGTTGGTGGTCTTATCGCTCAAATCGATCTCTTCCAGACAACCATGGAATATTGATACTTGAGTAAAGTACATAAAATAAAGTGGATTTCTTTCGAATTTATAATGGACAATAACGAGTTTTAAAACTCGTTCTGACTGACCAAGTTAACACTGCAATTTTACCCGAACATACAACTTGATATTGGCAATAGATTAATTGTGTCCATAAGGGTCACACATCTGACGGAAGATTCGTCGCGTCTTATCGGTAGCGCAACGTCAGAACAGACAAATGTAAGATAACACATTTAAGGTTGCACACTCAACCGATGATGCGTTAGAACCGTTGGTACGCTCGACGCATTTTCCGTCAGATGTGTAACGAACGACCCTAAGAAGAAAGTAAAAGTAGAATATTAGTAAGTTATTTTAATTAAATGTTATTGACCACAGAAATGGTGCTCGACGAGACCGTGATAGACGACGGTGAGTTCAACATGGACGAGCTGATCACATTCAACCGCCCACACTCCGATCATGATTACCAGATCGTCAAGAACATGGAGTCGCACAAGGCTCTAGCCGGTGGTTACGTAGACCTACCGATAGACGAGGACTGGCCACCCAACTTGAAGAAGCGCATGAAAAAACTGGAATTCGATTACGGCGACGGCAAGGACTACATTGTACCTGTCGTCAAGGAGGAGAGCTACGAAAACTACAACAAACTCGATCAGAAATTCAAAACGGACCCCGAATTCGATATAAATTTCAACGGCAAGGGATCATTGGCCAATACGCTCATCTCTACCGGAAGGAAACTCGGAGAGTTGCTGGATTTATTCCCCCCTATCCCTGTCAAAAATGAAGATTTAGTCATCGAGGAGATCTCAGATTACGACACGAGAAATGTAACGGATATTAAGAGTTTTGTCGTCAACGGTACCTTAAATGATTACTGAGTATGTTAGATATCTCACGAAACATTCGCATTCAACATATTTATATTATAGGTAGTTGCAGATTTGAGTTTACTAACTTTTTTTTTTTTTTTTAAGACATCCGAGTACAAAATACCCTCCGGTGTAGTGCAGCCTTACATAAAATCCTAGTGTCCAAACTTCTCAGCAGACGTACTAAGCTTCGTATATACAAGACTGTCATACGACCAATTTTAATGTACGGATGTGAGACATGGACACTCACCCTTAAAGAAGAACAAAAGCTCCTCGTCACAGAAAGAAAGATCTTGAGGAAGATACTGGGAAAGGTGAGGAGAGAGGATGGGACGTGGAGAATGCGCAAAAACATGGAAATAGAAGACCTAGTGGCCGAGCCAAATATCATCGGCGAGACAAAAGCACACAGACTTCGCTGGCTCGGCCACGTTGAAAGAATGGGAGAGGATCGTGGCGTGAAGCGAGCGTACCTGGGACGGCCGAGTGGACGTCGTCCGGTGGGCCGTCCCAGGTATCGTTGGAGGGATGAGGTCGAGAAAGACCTGAGCAATCTCCACGTGAATGAGTGGCGGGAGGTGGCGCAGGACAGACCGAACTGGAGAAACTTATTATCGGAGGCCAAAACCCACTTTGGGTTCTTGCGCCAACCCAGTAAGTAAGTAACTTTTATTTTCAGACAATCGTTTTTCAACGAAATTATTCCTTTCCTTGTTAGATATAAGATAGATTTTAGATAGATATTATTCCAAATATTGTTATATGGAATTTATTTAGTTTTAATGCTAGTGAGAAATACATGTTGAATGTTTTAATTTAGAGTAAGTATTATAGATGTATGTTTTGATTTAAACGGAATGAAAGCTTTTTAACTATTTATTCGAAGATTCTAAATTAATAATATATTATTATTATTATTAAATCATTTTTATTTACAATTTATAGCCTGTGTAAGTGCGATTTATTTTTTAGCATTTTGTGTTATTTTGGTGCAATTTATAAGCTGATAGGGGCCGGTGTTATCGGTCTTAGCTGTTAAGTACATAATATTCATATTTTAAAAACGATTTATTTTACCTACTTTTAAGAGAATGATGTTAGTTCGAATAAAGTTTTTATGGAATATTTGTTTTTCAATTGAAGCTAACTTACAACAGTACAGTGCGAATGCATTATCAAGTGTGAATCACATCTAAAAGGCCTACGATTAAGATGTGATTCACACTGTCGATAGATTTATCAGTGGCACCTCTACAACTGACAGTGCGAACCTCTAGATACGTAATTCGCGTTACAAAAGGGTGTAGTAATACTTAGGGTCAAATGAAACCGGAATGACAGCGGCGCTGTGAGCACTTTCAGTGTCAAGTTAATTTTAAACATTAGCTCTATAAATATAAACAGTTTTGCTCGAAGAGCTCACGGCTACGGCTCTTTTATTATGGAATTTATTATATTTATTAAAAGTTATACGTTTAAAATTATTTGACTCCTAAGTACTCGCCTCGCCGCTGCCGTTCTAGTTTGTATCGGCCCGCGGCCCCTATTAAGGCCCATCTACCCATTAACCTAAACCACTTGCAAAAGAATAGGCTATTTAGCATATATTTGAAAACCAGTTTAAATTATTATTTGTTTCAATAAGCACACTAAATTGATATTTCTGAGATTTATTAAGTATTAACAATAAATCAATGTCTATAAATTCCCAAGTGCCGCCAAAAACATGGTGTTCCTCTTGTTCTGTGATTTATGTAACGGCGTCGGTCACGTCACCATGTGACGTTACAGTTCAGTTGAAGCCAAAATGTTGCAGTGTTGCTAAAAATCAAAGAAAAAAGAAGTGACATACGTAGTCATAGATTGAATTGCACAGTAGTGCCAGGCGGAACATTAGAAAACAAATTGTAAATTGTCTCAGGCGGTGTGCAGTAATGACGAATGACGACAAATCAGACGGGACCTGTGAACTCTGTGAACTACATCTGTTAATAGTTGTTGTTTATCGAACTCTTTGGTTTAACAAAATATTAATCCCACCATGAAGAATAAATGGAACCCGGGAAATACGTACAATTTCTAATGTTTACAACGTTATTGAAAGTCTAATGGCCAGAAAGAGATAAATTGAACTGTGAGGTCACAGAGTTGCAAGCAATCAGTGTTTGCATCACTATTAAAATCATTAAAAAAAGTTTTATTTCGTGAATTTTGCTTTATCTAATTTCGCAATTCTTACTTTTGAAAGATAAATAATAATAGATGATTCAGTGCAAACATTTATTACTACACCATTATGTAATTTGATGTTTATAGGCCAGTGGGACTATTGAGTATAAAAAGTCTCCCCACATCCAATAGAAACATTTTATAAGTCTTGGATATAAAATAATAAAACTAATTTCTTATAATAAGCTTTATTTAATTACGAGTTAACAAATTTTGAATTGGGTTGTGACCTTAACTGAATACATGTCAAATTGCGTACGCAAACTTTACCATACATCTTACTGAAAAAATAAACACTGAGAACTGTTCTATGAATATTAATATTTATTTTTATACTTACAATAAGAATTCATTTTCAAAAGCATCATCTTGTATCATATTATAATACATAAAAGTTATCTAGCTCAAATATCTTCATCGTGCGTCCTCAAGCCAGCTTACTGAACAATACTTACTTAGTAAGCGAAGATTTCAAATTAAATTAACTACTGAGTCCACTCGTTCGCGCTCAGACCGTCTCGTGCCTTATTTCAGACAATAATTATTCTCACACGGACTCTGGTCTCATTCTCCTACATTTTTGGTGCAGCGTTCGTAATAAATAATAAAATGTTAACGATATTTTTACATATCAAAAATGTAATTCGAAGAACGCAATCAAACAAAGTAGTGCCAAATGTTAATAATAATAATTACAAGTGAGTAGAGTATAGACTACACGTTCGTCCCTCGGTGACTCGACAAGCGTTCAATATTTACAAATCTTCACACAGACAACTTAACCTAAAAAACCCCTCGTGAGCTCTAGTATATAAACAAAATCGCCAAAACGTAGCGGGGTGCGTGGGAGTTCGGGTAGTTTTTATTGGATCATACAATTCATACAATATAAATGTATAAAGAAAAATTCACCAACGAGCGGGACTTGAAGCCGTACCTTCCGCACCATTCCGTGTGGTCATCATTTGAGCTGCCGTGAAGGCACTGCTCATCGGCGAAACTTTTCTATCACACTTTTTTCCTCATATTCATATTGTATTTCATGCGAATAAACGGCTTAGTCTTAAAAAAATCTCATAGTTCATGTCATGTTATACGCAAACATGGAATCTATTGAGAAACGATATAGAGCGGCCGGGTGTTATGGAGGGTCATTGCATAAGCTTGGCGAAAGCATATCCTCCAAGCGTTGTATTTAGATTGAATTGTCTGTGCCCTTTATTATAATTACTCTCGAAGAAGTCATTCATTTCACACCATTTCTGTTACACAATTTGGGTACCTACTCCGTAAACACTCAAGACCATTTAATTGTTCATTGTAACAAGATCACACAATTTGACTTCGATTGTTAATACCCAATCTAATTTTATTATTCTATCTAGCAAATAGAAAGTAACAATTAGGTACAACTATAGTATAATTGTATGATTTAAGAATTACAATTTGTATTACATTCGATTATACTCCAATGATTGTACAATAAATAGTTAACGACTCATTCAACGAGAAGAATACTTCAAATTTTTACAATAACCATTTATCAAAAACCATTGTTAATGAGCGGATTTAAAAAAATCCTCATTTACATAATAATATTATGATTTATCGACAATATTTGCATTACCTATACTTTTCTAAAAATATGAAAACGACACAACAAGATGTTTTTATGTTATAAAACATTTTTAAACATTACTTATTAGTCAAAATGGATAGCTCTTAATGCTGGAATACAATTTGTGATGACTACATTATCCGTGACTAATCAGAAATACTCTATACCTTACAATGTCGATCTCTCGCCGTAATGCTGAAAGAGGCGAGGGTCGCCTTCGGATCAGCATTTCCGAAAGAAACAACGACTCCTATAATCCTTACTCCTACAAATCACGCTTGCCCGAATCTGCGGCTTCCAGCCCAAGCCAAAATATACAAAAATGTGTTTCTTTCTAAAGCTGTACAATTTTTACACCAACTTAGCGACCGTGATCGTGCGGCCTCGGCTTTTAGAGGTTATTGCATATTTATCAGTATAATAATAATTATAATATAGGCCGATGGCCGCACGGGACGCGGTCTTTGGGGGACGCACGCTTACCGATGATTACTCAGTCTATTCACAATTCTTCGTCTTATGAAACCGTCTGAAGTCGTAGCTCTGGTTTTTAGAACATGAGCTTTACCGAGTCGTGGTATAAGTAACCCTCGCTATTTCTAAATATTATACCCAAATGGGTACGAAACCCTAAAAAAACAGCTGTTGCACGATTCTGATGATGATAAAATGATGAGTACCAGTCCCTATAACAAATGCTAACTGATCATTAGCAGCCGTGTAGATGGAGATGTTGCGGGATATCCTCGACCGCGACTCGGCCACGACTTCGTTTAACTTCTATACCCGAACCACGAAAGTGACTATCGAATCTAATCAAAATGATACAAATACAAGAAGTAATAATACAAATTGACGATGAGTCCGGAGCCACGCGTTTGTTTGTACACAATGTGAAATGTTTCATTCAGTCTTGTAGGAATCATATTATAAGCCAAGTTAATCCGGGAAAAAGGCGTGAATGTTTTTATGTTTTTTTCATCCGGGACTCGATAGGTTACACCGATTGAAACAAATAACATTTTTTCTCATATAAACTATTGTAATGTTATGAATTTATACATAAATTATTGCACTTTTAAATAACATTCATGTCATAAACGATAAATCGCTTTTTACATTTCTCGAAAACCGACATTCCTTCGTCACAAGTACACATACGAATTGATTAAACCGTTATTTTAGGTAAATACGTTCTCTTATTGTTGCATGAAATCGTATCTATAACTACGGGCATAAATAAACATAGGAAAGTACGTGGCGTTTCTATAGGAACGAATCCAATTGAAATATCATTCATTTCACAAAACTGAACTTAGGTTTATGTTGACTAAATAAAGTTAAAACCTAGAAATACGCACGAGCGATGCTCAGAATATAATGAACATTTCAAGCGCCTACATAGTCTAAAATGCATATTTAAAATTACATACATAATTGTAAATCTGACAACTGCAACTCGAGGCAATTTAAAAAAAATATCTATACGGAACATTCAAAGCACAAAAATGCGGATTTCTGCATCAGCAAGTGTCATAGACATTGATAAACCTTTCAAATATCACAACCAGCCATATAAATAAACTAGGCCGCGTTCATAATATTCTAGGCATCGCATCAACCAAATAGAGGAATTCATCAACACACAACTTATTACGAAGTCACGATAAATCCTATTTTATGGTAATTCATTACTAATGTAACATAACAATTACTCGCATTCACTGAACTAACTCGCAGATGATACAAAAATAATATTTAACTGCTTTTTATATGGGGAAAGCGATACAACTACTTGATAAGTATTTTTTAAAAACTACAGCTGTTTACTTTAATATTATTATATTGTTTTATTATACAAATCAGTGATTTGTTCAATCTATGTATGCCTTGGAATGGACATAGTTAAGTGGAAATAACGTCGATGAGGTACGTCAGAATTTCCATTCTCATAAAATAAAAAGAATTTACGTGAATTTGATGAGATGATAACATAATTCTCTACGGACGGGAACACAAAATGAAAATATCGCAAAACCGCGCGCGGCACAACCATGCATGGCCCACCATACACTTCATTGAACCTTTGTAACTTCTATAGATTCATGTAATCAGTGCAATTTCAATCATGATATTGAAATAATTTTCAGATTTTCGTAATACGGAACATAACCGACGGCGGGGCGTCATATCGTCACCCTTCAAATTTTCGACCTTCATCGCAATAAAAGATATGAAAATTCAACGGTTCATAAACAATTTACAAAAAATGAAAGCCAGACATCAGCTAACCTGTTGACGAGAACTATAATTCATCAATAATACCAATAGTAATGACAACAGAGTTAGAATCTTGAACAATATTAAAAGATTTGCAACAACAACCGATAAAGTAACAAAATCCACTCGAGAATGTTTTCGTGGACCTTATTTTGCTAATACGAGCGAAAACATTACGGTGAACTTGATTTTTATTGTGTACAATCTGGCTAGTTTGTCTTTTGAACAATAATATACTCTGCGCCAACGGCACAAGGTCGAAAATAGGCTAAACCTCAAATATCGCAAATGGACAGTGCTATTATATCGGCATCTTTATAACTATTTTACGTATATGTAGACCCAGTTGCTCGGAAACAGTATACGGATTTCAAGGAAATTATTCCGACTATGGGAAGGTACATTGAGAGAGCACGAAAACCCTGTCTTTTATAAAGAACGTGTCATGATTTTCAGGTTTGCGTTTCAGTATGTTATTTACAATAATTATTGACATTTCTATAGTCCTTAGGCCCGCTTGCACGATCCTGGGTTAACGAAATTAAACCTGTGTTAACAACTTACAGATGTATAAATAAATTATTTATCTTGCGCCATCAAGGGTTTATTAGTCAAACTCCTTTAAGGAAGTCGATCTTCCATACAAAAAGAAATATTCGCAAATATGGTGAAGAGATAATAATTTCCACTCAATTGTTTGTTGTTGGTTTATTGGTTTTTAATCTGACCATTATTTACGCCAGGATATATTTGATTGAGGAAAACTGTTTGGTTTTATCATATTTATAAAAAAAAATCGATAATTATTTTGAGGTTATGTATTTTAATGATTATAAAAAATTCATACTGTTTTCTTATTCCGAATTTAAATGTCAGATTAAAAGCCAACCACAAACAATCGAGTGGAAAATTATTCTCTTTGTCCATATTTGGGAAATTTTATTTTATATGGAAGAGCAACCGACTTACAAATTTATTCCCGAGTTAATAAAGTTAATAAACAGTAAACATTTATTTATTTAACCCCAATTTTCGTGCAAGAGGATCTTAGAGATTCAGAGTTAAATATATACTCTCAAGTTTAAAACGAAACAAAGTTTAAAATATCCCTTAACAATACGCAAGTTTTACTAATTCCATCGGACAACTGCGTTTATTAAGGTTGTTGTTAATTTTAATATCAGACATAATATTATACTATTCAATAAGATGTGAGAGCAGCCACCATTATTTTTACTCTATTATAATTATAATGTATACGGCTAAGAAGTTGATAAACCTGATAAGTTACATAATCAATTTTTAAAATACATTTTGCAATAAAAAATGATTATTTTTACGTTATTTGAATGCTCTTCCCAAAACACGTTATTTGTAATAGAGTTAAAACTCAGTGGCCCATTGTTCTTTCGAGTAGTTGAGAAGACGTATATTTATAAGCAACTGGGTGTGAAGATATCGTTAGTAGCGTGATAGGTCGGGACGAGGGTGTGCGTGCGGTTGTGGCGCGGTTGTGTCGCGGGTGCGGCGCGGCTGCCGCGCGGGTACGGCGCGTGTGCGTGTCACGAGCGCTCGCGTCACTTGCCCGCGCGGGCGGCGCACTTCTTCTTTTTACGCTTGAAGAAACAACAGCACCTGGAATAGACCGATTGTCTGTATGAAGATTTGACGACGTCTGCCATTTATATAACTGTCGTTTAGTTTTGGTGCGAACATAATATTATACTACCAAGGGACATTCTTCCCTCTGCATTTGAAACACACTGATAAGTTAATCCCGCTATTGCGTATCCCGGGCTCTCCCGGTACGGAAATCTTTTAATCTTTTTATATTAACCCCTACACAAAAAAGGGGACTCATCACCAAATTCCAAGGCATGTCTCAAAGTGACTGTTAGACAACTAACAGTCACTTAGACTTAGACCATGATGAATTCCAATCTTTAATAATAAAAATAATAAATATAAGAAACATTGTTTCAGTGGCCTGAAAATCGAAGAAACGAAAATTGTAAACCAAAAAATTCCTTAAAATTAATGTTAGTAAAACCACGCTCCCAAGCAATTTCAAGCAATACCATTTTAGTCTGTCAATAAATTATATTAGATATTATGAGGTACAAAAACCTAGGCTTCGGTTCAGAAGTTTAGGCGTGAAGAGATAACAAACTTTCATAGATATACATACATAATATAGCAAGAAAAATTCTCATTTTTTTAGTTGGTTAGTGTCCCTGAAATATATATTTTACGTAAAAACTGATCTTAACGCGCCAAAATACAAACAATTGATTATTAAAAAACTGGAGACTGTGAGTGTCACTATCGTTGAGGATGGTGAAAGAAGCACGGTAGATTCTTAACTAGTTTGATATTATTGATTGACGTTTAAAAATGTCTCTTTAGGACTTATTTAAATAAATTTTCTTTGAGTTTGAGTTTAAGTTTGAAGCCATTAGTATGATATCTACAATCTACACGTAGCATGGTGTGGTTAGTCGCGTCGCATCTCCAAGCGCACCCAAACAAGCTAAAAATAAAGTAGTATCCATACAGTTGGAACACTGACTTGGTGTCGTCAGCGACGTCGACCTCGTGATGCTGCGCGGTGATCGGCGTGTTGCTGTGGCCGGCGGTGGGGTCGTCGGCGCCTAGCTCGCCGTTCGTTGAGCTCACCACCTGGGTATTACAATATTATCTTATATTATTGTTGTTTTTCATCCACAGGGGCCTTAGGAATTTGACGCAATCCTATGAAAAATATACCAAATTGATTTTTCATATTTCTCTAACTATGAGGATAAACGTAAGGGGGTATGTGAGGAGGAGGCTATCTAAAAAGACCTGGATGAACTGTGTGAATGAGGATATGCGTGCAAAAGGAGTGTTTTTTTTATGTTAGTGAGTGACAAGACGAGCAAATCAGGTGCCTTATTGGTAAGCATCTTGATTGCCCATATCAGACACAGTGCCACCCAGTGTTTGAAAATTCTAAATTGTTGAAACTCGTCATGCCCAGTACTATCGCTGGTAACATTGCCCTTCAGACCGGAACACAGTAATGTTTGCACATTACTGCTTGGCGGATTAATAACTGGCAAAGGTGTGGTACTTCCCCAGGCGGCTTTATTACTCTGAATAGTGTATGTCTATCATTTTTTCTTCTATTATAAACTCTTAATTGCATTCTAATAAATGTCTAAATCATAGTTTTACTCGCGTGCCTAGACGTTCACTACAAAATATAAAGGATTCATAAAAGAAAACGAACTAAGATACTTAGTTTACTTCATCTTACAATTTTTGGGATATAAATTTATCGAATGGGTTAATTATATTTTAAGGAATCATGGGAATATCGATTTAGTATAATTTTCATAGTAGTACATACATTGATTTAAAAAGAAGGGTAGATAGGGTACGTTCTCCCAGCGCTTACTCAACAACTGGCACACGAGTGTGCAATGATTCGCCTGCAGTGCAATATAATGAACAACAAAGATAGAATGACGTACCAAAGACCGAAGTGCGACCGAGACAATATTAGTCGCTAACACAACCCCACTTTACTGACGTACGTGGACCTAATGGGACCTAGTACGTGGATCTAATGGGACCTAATTTGAGCTTTCCATTTTCGAGAAGCCAGTACCTCATCTCCCCATCTATAAATCAATGAGTACATATTATTATAGAATCTTATTTCTTGTAGCTAGAATACGCATACGGCATACGAGCGTATTCGCTCTTATGCCATTGCTGTTAATATATAAGTAATGATATTGGTCGCATCTCAAGGCATCAAACAGAATTTCCAAGGTAGATCTAGAGATCTGCTCTATGAGATCAAATGAATTTGCATACATTTCGATGTTAAATGTCGCTTTCGATGCTGGCCCTTAAAGAGTCAAAACGCTTAGACTAAAAACACTGATATTCTTGCCCACATTCATACTAAGGAGCCTTTATCATGATTCGTGTAAAGTTCCGCACAGGACACAAGTTATGGGCGATATTGGTAAAGCCAAACGTGATGATTCTTACCATGAAACAATTGTTAAAACCAAAGCGAACATATTATTGGCAAATATGTTTTTGAAATCATATACATAGAGCCCTATTATATGAGAGTAAATAATAATTAGCGATTTTTATTAGAAAATCTTTCATAAAGCCACACGACTCACACCAATCAGGAACTGCGGAACTGCACATCGATCCCTTGTAAAAAGCTCAAATCTGTGATGGATTATGTTCCTACCTACTCGAAGAAGTAATTTTCTTGTGTCACAGCTTCATCCTAGCAATGATCAACAATCAACACTGATACCTCTAGTTAAGAGCATACGCCATCATTTAAGAATTTGAAACAATATTGAATGAAAAATTGATACAATTGATTTTTTCTATACCACTGTTTCCTCCGAATATTATTAACACATTCGATAAAGGAGTTTTAGGGGCACGTCGACCTTACATTATAATTTTGATTTTATTTATTAGATAGGCCTAATAATATGATCTTCAAATGAAATGATATTTCAAAGATGATGTAATATCAATGTCTATATCATTTTAGTTTCTTTAAATAAGCTCGTTATTTTATATATTATTATGCAGTGAACCTCTAATCACACGAGTAAAACTGAAATTATTGTAAAAGGTGGCGTATACTCTTAAGTAAGAAACCAAAATTAGCCCAGTATAAGCGTCAACATTATGAATGAATATTGGCCGTGTATTATTCGAAGCTATATAAAGGCGTGCATATACAACAGCACACAACTAAAGCGGCATGCACACTAAACACACAATGCCACGTAATCAACTAAACTGACCGTTGTTACCGAGCCCGGAAATTTCACATACCGAAAATGCTTATTCTTCAATAGCTAAAAAATAAATACACCAATATACATTCACAATTACTGACACATATTAAATATTGCAATAATAAAATAAACATAATAATACAATACTGTTTATATAAAATTATCAATATCACATGCATAGATTGTTTTTCGTTCCATCAAAAACGGTCCAAATTCTAATTGTTGATAAAACTCAGTGCATACAACGTAATTTATCTAAATAACGTTTTCTAACAAAATTATCGAGTCTAATTTGTGAAAACTGGGGCAGTCGTGCTAGGATACTAATTACTAATACGATATTTTTGTAAATCACAAAGGTATTTAAACTCCGCAGAAGTAAATGAGGAGAAAATCGTCATCACTACTGCAAGTATATCTTATTTACATTCAGACCAATTGAACAGGGAAATGGGTACAACTAGCGTATAAACACGTCACTCACATTTAAATCAGATGTTAACATTTATACCGCCTTTATTGAAGACAATATACAGAACATAGTTTTAAATGAACATGTTTTAAAAAACTTTTGTTTTTTTTGGAGTAGTCGTTTTGGCGTCGCAGCCAATATGGCTAACTTCAGAGCGCTCACAAAGTTGTGTGCGAGTTATATAACCAATACCCACAAAACACATTATCCAATTCCCTTGGGCTAAATGTAAGTAAGGCATAAGATACTAACTTTATTGCAAACCTGTCGGTTACACTCGGTTTCTAGTCATGGAATATACATACATTCTATGACGTTCCCTTTAGGGTACACAAGGACTATTCTCCTGCCAATTTCATGACATTCGCCATATCAGTAGAGATCTCGGCGCGGGTGAGATTTTCGCTTAGCCTTTCATTAAGATAACATCAAATTGATCACGAATAGTACGCCGGCGTGACCAATACCGCGTCGACTATTCACACTCGCCCTTTAAACCTCTCTACATGTCCATACCTGATATAACCATCAAATATCAGTAAACCGATGTTGGATACCTGTACAGATCCATGTCTATCGGCGGGTGTGAGGTGCCCCGTGGTGAGCGGTGTAGCCTTCCCACTGTGAGGCCAGTTTCCACCGGAATTAGCTGCACCAGCACCGAACTCTTTCGCCGCTAATGCCGCCATCTGGAACGAAGCGCGCTCAACACGTGCCAGCTCTACTATATTTATTCATTCTACAGGATGCTACAAAAAAGTGCAGTAATACTGAGGGAAATGCTTCTACACTTCGAACTGTACAACTTGCATTAGCATTGCAAAATAAGATCAGTTTATCGGTTTTGTATGGAAGTCGAATCTTGAAATTCATTATTTTGCAAGTGGCTCAGGTTGACGAGTAAATGCACCTCCTGTAGCATTACTACACCTTTTTATACATCTTGTGTAGAATGGGGAATGTCTATTTATTTTTGTTTTTTGTAATTTCAAAACCATTTGGAGGAATAAGGTTGCTGATCACTACCCATTACTTAAAAACAGAAAATAATCACGGATTATTATTATTTTCGGCTTTAATTGAATAACCTTCATTTGACCTTAGATGACGTCACACGTAGATTAATGGAAAAACGTGTGAGCCTAAAAAAAAAAAGTGAAATGTCCTTTTATGTCATTAAGTTGTCAAATGTCGATGTATGTAAACATAACCTATATCTAGCCGACTGCAAAATCTTAGAAAGTGACTGTGATTTTATTGTTTACTGGCAGCTTCTTGTAAAGACCACCACTTTACTAGAGCTGTGACTTGACTGGGCTTGCCCTGACTCTGAATTGACCATATTAACTTGAAAATTTATATAACTTGACACTGGCAATACATTCGTGTGGGTCCATAAAAGAAGAAAAAAAAAAAGCAATGAACAGTTTTTCTAGAAAGGTGGGGTTATAGGTTGTGATAATATAATGACATTGACAATCTGAATTTCATTGCCTTTTTTTTTTCTGTTGAGGCCGCAGTCACCGTCTATAAAGCTTATGATGACGTCATCATCACCAAAAATTCTCAAATTTTTAAAAATGTTTTTAAAAATAACTACGACTAAAATAGCAAAAATATTCAAATTAGTTTCTTATATTGCTCTATATTTTCATTATCTAAAATAAAAATGGAGGTCAAGATAATTTGGACATTCCCCATTACTGAAGTTAGCAGACTTATATCGATGAAATGTCGAAACGATGAATTTATTTCTCTCTTTTCATATAAAAAAAGAGATATCATCCGGGGACAAGTGTGGTGTCTTTGGTTATTTAGGGCATTAGTTTATTTACTCGACGAGCTTCGAATTGCGAAATCCATCTATAGACTTAATACGCAAAAAAATCTAATATACAAAATTTCTCCGAGATAAACTTAACTTTAAAACAATGTGTTAAATTTAATGTCATAACAAAAATAAATAATACAATAACACGGTGATAATTTGGAAAAATTATTTAGCAGCGCTAAAGGAAATCCACAAACAAAATGGGTAACAAATAAACCCCAACGAAAAGGGAAGGACGGCTTTTTTAAAACACTTCAAGCATTAGTTACGAAATTGGTTCTAATGGATCACAACAAAGCATATTTTTCTATATCCACCTAAAGGAGGTACAGAAAGTATTCACTTTAGTTTTGTATTAGGAAGTATTGATCCTAAATTTTCGGAAGTTTTACACAGATTAAATTGTTAGGGACTAGCAAACCCTAGAAGCGGAAGCATACCGAATGAAATGATAGTTGAACTCTTTGGATAGTCTACATTTAGAAATTGAAGTCAAACTAAAAAGATAATACGTGGTGAAGACGTAGGTGCTTCTCAATAAAACTTATATTTCTTTAAATAAACGTGCGTGAACGCTCTAACTGCGTGCACGTACGCACATAATGACGTATCAAAAATCGATTACGATTTTATTGAGAAGTACGAACACTGGAACATGGTATTTCGATACAGGGGTACATATTACATTGATGGAGACTGGAGTCGAATGGCGAAGGGTCAGCCGACTATCAAAAACAAAAACTATCGAATGTAAAGTGATCAAACCTCTCCGGATATAAGCGCTGCCTCATCGTCTTCAACCAAACCAATCATATAATCACACAAATCATCCTGTGACGACAAAAAACCAATGTGAGTTCGTCTATCAGATAAACTAGACAACTTTGGGCAAAATGTCCAAGTAAGTATCTTTGACATGTTAGTTTTAACCTTAGCCCACTTGATTTTAGGTTCATTATTGAATAAACGCAATAAAAACAGAGATGAACGAAATGTTGCCTAGTTAACTGACAGACATACAATATTTATTGTATCTGGAGATAGAAAAGGACCAATTAAAATAAAAAAAAGTATTCATTATTTAGCCACAACTTCAAATACATGTTTTACTCAATTAGGGGAAAATATTTATTAGTGGCCGTCTACACGTGCGTGTGCTGCAGCGATATTATAAATAAAAAAAGCTATATTAAATTTTATGATGGACTTTTATTTGAATAGTAGAATTCTTGTCCTTCTTACATCATCATCATTATCAGCCGGAAGATCCACTGCTGAACACAGGCCTCCCCCATAGAACGCCATAAACTATTCATATGGTGCGACTTACATATTTAACTCTAATGTCGATTTCCGTAACTGTCTGTCTGTATTCTGTATATCCGCTAATTCCTCCTTAACTACGCAACGGATTTTGATGAGGTTTTCACCTATGGATTGACTGATTCAAGAGGAAGGTCATAGAGACCATATGTGCATATGTGTTTTAATTAAGTAAAAAAGAATGCCGACTGGGCATCCGCTGCATAAACCCATGTGTTGGCAACGCCGCGCTATTTTAAACTCCCTAGTGAAGCCGACCCTTACGCGACTTTTTCAAAAGAAAATAGGCTGTATTCTTGAGTAAAACATGTAATTAAACATTAGCATAGATTTGCAATAGAAAGAGATGAAATAGTACAGTTAGAGGAAAAAGAGTGTTGTATTTACCTTATGGAAAGGTTGATGGCTGTCACGGTTTGGAGACACAACCATCTCGTGGCCGGTCTGAATGGATCCAACAGGCGTAGACTGAAAAATACATTACATTTCATAAATATACACGAATCACTTCCGTCAAAACTTTATTTATGTAGCGTACCTTTTGTATATTACTCTGTGAAGGTTACATTTTAGTCTAAACGATTGGCAGATCTATAAATACATTTTAAACTAATTTTATTTTTGAACAAATCAAGCACATAATATTTTAGTCTAATCGATTGGCAGGCAGATCTCTAAATACAATTTGAACTAATTTTATTCTTGAACAAATCAAGCACAAAAGTAGTTGATAATACTAACTGTAATGCAAAGATACTCCAATCCATAAATTACTAGCCTACCTTAATAAAAATGCCATGTACAATTGCAAATGATGAATGAGAAAACCGAAAACTAATAATACAGGATCAGAGATTTGGAAAACAACAACTTAAGCTACGTGCGCAATGTTCGTGCGTAAAATGCGTACAAACCCACACCGTGCGTACCAATTCAGCGTACATATGCAGTTATGAAACATTACACCACATACCTTATCCGATTTAGTTCTAACGACATTGGAGGGCGGTGCGTTGCGCAGGATTCGCATCACGTGAATGTTCCTCGGCTGAGGTAAAGCGGTAACATGCGACATGCAATGTATTTTCAGTGATACAAACACGTTTATTTATCTTGAGGGATTTGCAAGGACTTATATAGTTTTATACACAGAGATTTAAAAAAATATTTGAAAAAGGGTGTGTGGCTGATTTTTTATTTGCGTTTTGAAGGCTACTTGGTAACGACAACTTTTAGAAATTTGACACAACCCTATAAAAAATTATCAAATCGATGTTTCGTATCTCCATGTTTCCTTGGACAATAATAATTGAATTCAATTTCACCATGACGGAAGTGGCAGGTGCCCGAGTCTCTAGCAATAGCCCGGTTACCATGCATCTAGAAATCACACCTATAGCTAAATCGAGTAGTTTCACAATAGTCTGCACCTAGCGGGCTGTCTTTAAGCTCATCTTCTGTAGATGGTTTCAAAGATGGAGCCCGATATACCGATAAGTGCTATCCATATAGTACCTATCGGTATACCATTACCTTTAGATTAAAAGCTCGCAACAGAAGTGTGAAAAGGGTTTAAATTGCTAAATGTCTGCTGTCAAACATCATTTTTTGATTTTTGTATACCTTTTGACAGCAGACATTTAGCAATTAAACGCTTTCCACACTTCTGTTGCGTCCGTAATAAGGGGGCAGGTATAGCCCATGTTTTCGTGCAACATTAAATTCAAAATTCTTTATTCATAGACAACAGTGACCCACGTCTTAGTTAATACTATAAACTACATTAAGTAATTTTAGTTCGATACATATATATCCTCATATTGTGAAATTTGAAAGATATTGGTTAGAGATGAAAGTGTCAAATTTCTAAAGGAATCGTTACCTCTTAATACGGCGAGTATGTAGTTTCATTTTCGCCTAAGTGCCGTCTGTTCACCCGTTAAACTGTAATACTACAGGTCTATTTACATTGGATTTACAGTACATTTTGGGAGAAATCATGAAAGTTACTTTATTACGTGCATGTAGTTTAAAAGCCTTGCTACCAAACTGTGCTGTAGAAAACGTGATGAACTTGCACTATATTGTCGGTCAAAACCAATAAACATAACATTGAAATGAATGTTAGACATATTGCAGTATTTAGGAATATATAAGGAAGCGCCTGCTAAGCGTGGCGAGTATTGGCAAACCCCCCCCTTTATGGGGAGGCCTATGTTCAGCAGTGGACTTGCTACGGCTGAGAATAAGAAGAAAAGCTGAGTCAATAGTAAAACGGTTTACAAAATATTATGTACACTGGTAAAATATCTTGCACATAATAATGAGTATGGTAACTAACTCACTGTTCTGTATAAGCTTAAAAATGGCCCGAAATATCGAGACGTGTTATGACATTTTATTGGCAATATATTTTGGATTAAGAAAAATAAATATGCTAGTACCTAATTCTAGCTCTAAACTACACAAAAACACATAATAAAATAAACATTTTAATAACCAAAAGTAATAAATATTTAACATTTATTATAAGTAGCAACAGTCTAAGAGTTAACTAATATAATAAAAATATCGTCAATTTTATTTGAAAACTTTAAACCGAGAAATGTGGTTGAGATATAAAATAAACTGAAATAAAAGGCGATTACTTTTTAGCACTAATAATAATCAAGTACTTCAAATGTTTAATATTGGCAGAAACATTTGAGCAAGTCAAACTACTTTAAAAAAACGCTTGTCTCTTTTTCTATTGATTTCATTATAATCAATTTAAAATATTTATATTATACAATCGCAAATCGTTTGAATACAATTTGCAGTGAGAACATAATCATATTTCAATGTTATCAGAACGCTATAATAAGAATTAGATTAGAATAAAACATTTTTTTTTCACATCTTAACAATACTGTAATTTTCTGGGTTTTACCGATTACTGTGAGAAAACCATTATTATATTGTATGACAAAGGAAAAGGACTTGATATGACTTTTTATAGTGGGAATGGATTGCAATGGTTTAAATTTTTAGATATTTTAGAGCAAAATAATACATTGGCTTGATATACTTAATCTTGTATTTAATAAGTACATTATTATAAGAGTTTTAGTGTGTGACACAACGAACTAAGATTTTTGGCGAAAAAAATACATAAGTCGTGTAAAACAAAACAACACATTGAAATAAAGTTACTTCCCCAAACAAAGGAATTTTCACTGGAAATTCACTTTTATAACACACAAATACGGTTCAATTTTAGTTAACAAGATGATAATAATAGAATACCTCTGCATACAAAAATTAACTTTATATTTTCTTCATTTCAAGCATTACGTCAAACCAAAAAAGTTTTTAACACACACAAAAAGCATTTAATGAAAATAAATATGTGCGACACTTTCACATCTATGATTTTTATGTGCAGTGTAATTAGGCAGTGGATAAAAAATATCGAATCGGGGACTAAATCTTTGCGTCATTTCACATTCCATTGATGTAAAACTACCGCACATAACATGTTATCTACAAGAAAACTCAAGCAAAAAAACAATTTGTAGAGAAAAATGGTTATTAAGAGTTATATATACAAAATATCTGAGATGCAAAAGACTGATTTTATTTAATATAATATTTATTGGTAATGTTAAAATACCATCATAAGAACTTTCGCAAACGACGCGGAGAGTAATTAGCTTATTTACTTATTCATTTTCTTAATAATAATAATATTCGTTCTACAGGACAGTGCTTGTACGTTATCTTAGTAAAAAGATAGCCGCAAACACGATTATGCTACGCGTTGTGTGCGAAGGTTACAAGGTTTACAGGGTCATAAAGCATAATATATACTTCTATACTATTATATTATAAGAGAGAGAAAGTGATTCACCGATTGACTTGTCAACGCAGGGCCAGAACTATTGGACCCATGATGATGAATTTTGGACAGTAAAAGAATTTTTGTATAGCCTAGACAAGTAATTAATGTATTAATTGGCATTACGTGTCGTTTGTATGTGTATAGAAAGTTTGGCAGATAAATTGAGAAACTCTCTCAAAAAACCAGTAAGGTTAAGTTAGGGTAGTAATTATTTTTTAATTTATATAGAGAAGGTTACCCTACTTAGCCAAGAAAACAACTCTAAAAAAATACAAGTATTCTCTATGAAATATTTCAAAATTATCAAGGGAAAGAAGTCCCGCGGAGCCTCTATCTAGTACAATATTATATTAAAAAATATAAAATTGTTTTAGTGACTAGAAGAAACATTTAACTGGTTACCATTTTCGCCAAAAACGTTTGTTTTATTACTAGAAGTATATACTTCAAATAGTATAAGTATATACTACAAATAGTAGTTATATACTTCAAATATTATAGTTTTAAATAGATAAAAGTAATCCGCAAGCAAACATTTGTATGAAAACCGACAAGATATAACAATGACTCAAAAATTTCTGAAAAGGCTTGTTTAATTACACTATTTTTTGGGCACGAATTGTCTCGAGAAATACACTAATTGGATCTATTTAGGTCCATGTGATTAAAAACCATACAGAAATAAAATGGTTAAAAATTTAAGGGCTATAATACACATGCCATTAAAACGGAACAGTAGCGTGCTAGTTACCGGCATGGTATAGAAATAACATGGCGTTAGGCATGCCAGATAGCATATACACATAATATGAGTGAGTTGGGAGTGTTCAAGGATGTTATACAAGTGTACGAGCTAAAGTCATAATATGTGTATCGTAGCCCGAAGCGTCGGCGACATAGCGAATAAAGCCAGAGGTACACTAGGGGACAAAAGGGGTTGCGGGACATGTTGCTCGACAACTACGTGAATGTCCCGAGAGACAATGCCGTGGAACGTTGCCGCATGCGCTCGCTCTCGGAGCGGGAGCAAGCAACGTGTCCCGCACCACGTAAACTGTTGCGGAGCTTGTTGCGGGACACTTTGTAGTGTTGCAGCGACACGTAGATTGAGTGTTTGCGGGATAAATTGTCCCTTACTGAATCCGTGGCTTTACTTGCATATATAAGATTCATTGGATACATATACTCGAGTGCATTTACTGGCGCAAGTTGCCACACAAACACTTAATTAACATTTTGAGATCCATGCTACTCCGTGAATGCAGAGAATGGTACTGGTATGGACGCACAAATATAGTACGTAGTACATAACTTATAGTTCCCGGTTTTACTTGGGACTTCAAAAACGTTACTAGCAAAGGGTGTCCCACATTACACTGCGAGGTTGGTGAGAATCGCCTAATAATGTAAGAGGCTGTAATATTACCCGTCTCAGATATACTAACATAAATACGAAAAAACATTCGTCTTTAATACAAATGAATCTGCTGATTGGTCAGTTTGTATGGAATGTCGTTATAATTTTAACTCAGATATGTATTGAAATTCTTATTTCTACTAAAAACGCCTTAGTTGTTTAGTTCAAATGTAAATTAACTTCACCTTTTTTGTATTTATCTCCCCGGGACCATTCTCTGCGTATAAAACATCTGCGTACTATAACAGAGCGAAATAGGACCGTGTGCGGCGAAAAAATACTCTTTGTATTGAAATGTATGAAACAATGCTCACTAGAACATTTTTCGAACGTCGCGTGCCGTGCGAGCGTATCCGCGTCGAATACTTTGTTAGATTAAAGATTCTCATGTAAATGGCAATTGTCGTAATGAAAATATACATCTTTAAGACGGTTGCTCTTCCATACAAAATGAAATTTCGCAAATATGCAGGAGAGAATAATTTTCGTCTCAATTCTTTGTTGTTGATTTTTGATCTGACCTTTATTTGCGCCAAAATATATTTGGTAAAAGAAAAGCGTATGGATACATCATATTTACAAAAAAACATTAACATAACTTAAATATTTTTTTAACATTTTTTTATAAATATGAAATATGATATTTTGATCAAAAATCAACAATTGAGTGCAAAATTATTCTCTCATTCTCCATATTTCATTTGAGAAAATTTCCTTTCGTATGGAATAGTGACCGCCCGCCTTAAACTGAATACGGTCCTATCACGTTGCGGTCCAGTGGGCAAGCAGCTGTAATGTTAGTTAGGTGATAGTGCTAAGAAACAGAGTTGTTTACCATAGTCTTGCCGGTCCAGTCGAACTCTCCGTCGTCAACATATCCGCGTCTCTCGAAGAGATCGCGGAACATACGCCGCAGCTGATCGTAGTCGGGGGTCTCGAAGAAGTCGAGCCGTCGCACGTAGCGCAGGTACGTCGCTAACTCTTCTGGGTGACCTTCGCATAGCACCTGCAATGTTATAGTTATAACTTGTAGTGGTAGGCCTCTTTTGCAGGGGGCCGCCTGGGGAAGTACCACACCTTTGCCAGTTATTCATCATTCTATTCATCATTATTTCAGTCTGAAGGGCAATGTTATCAGCGAAATTAAACAGCTAATATCTCAGGGTAACAGGCACAATGCAGTACCACGCAAAATTTTAAATATTAAAACACTGGGTGGCACTGTGTCTGATATGGGCAATCATGATGCTTACCATCAGGCACCTGAATTGCTCGTCTTGTTACTTACTATCATAAAAAAAAAACTTTTGCTATAGTGGATACATAATGTTATACTATAAATTAAGATATATTAGCTGTACCTAGCTTTAGATTATCTTAAACAAATAAAAAGTCCTTCTTAGGGAACAAAATAAAATCCCAAATGAATCCCAAGAGAGAAAGAGAACTGGGCTCTCATGGGGTAAATTCAAAATCTGTACAAACCGAATTTATTAGGAAAGGCTTATTATGATGTTAACCAATACACAGAGGACAAAGATGCCTGGGGACTTTGCAGTCATCACCCGGCACCTTACAAGCGAACAAATGTAACCAAACCAAATATTGTAAAACTCGCAGTTGAAAAATTAAACCTTACAAGTTTCTTGTAGAGATATATTTCCAAACGCACGGTAGATTCATTACTAATTATCAATATTATTTATTGACGTTCAAAAATATCTATTTAAGTTTTATTTAAATAAATTTTTCTTTCGAGTTTTAGATAAAAATCTCATTGAGTTTGATGGATTCCCATTCCCACCAGCATAATTCTTAACATGATACAGATGTTATTCGGAATGAGACACTAGTTATCTAGGTTCCTTATTATTGTACAGTCTGAAATACTTATATAGATGACACTCATTAAAGTAAAAGATAACAGAAATAAATAAAAACCCAGTCAGAAATTTATATGTGTAACATCAGCGCAATACAAGGTTCGACTGACTTGACTCAAGCCAATTAGCTTTACTTGAATTCGCAACATAAAGCATGGTAAAAAGCATAAAAGTTAATTGGGAGAGGCCTATATAAGTTTACCTCAATAGGTGTCGCTCGCTTGGTGTCGCCAATTTTTTGGTATCTCTCTTTCAAGGTATCAGCTTTTAACCCCTGCCAGGGTAAGGAACCACGTAAAAAATACATAAACATGTGACCGAGTGCTTCTAGATCGTCGCGTCTAGATTGTTCTGGAAATAGAAAACAATGGAAAACATAGAAATCATTATTATTATTATTATAATTTGTATATACACGGGCTATATACACGGGCGTATGTACGTATAGTAGTGATATTACTAACAGTGTACATTGTACATGACTCTTTAGGAATTTGACACAATCCTATGAAAACATTACCAGTTTCCTCCAAATATTATTAACCTATTATATAAAAATTAATATCCTGATAATTTTATAGTGAAGTAAAATATTTCTTTTTCATTTTAGTTTATCTCATAAACTATCAGTTTTTCCTAGTTTTGCTTTGGTTTTTGTTTATCTCATAAACTATCAGTTTTTCCTAGTTTTGGTTTGGTTTTTGTTTTGGCCCTCCAAAGTTTCACTGGCGTGATTGGACGTTGAATACAAAAGATGAAGGATTTGTTAAACGAAAATAATATAACGCTTTATGTTAATGCTTTCTAGGTTTAAAGTTTCTTGTTTGTTTGTGGTAGAAGTCCATAATATTTTTTTTTGGGACAACTACCACACACGGTCTCCTCGTCCCAAACTAGGCAGAGCCTGTGCTATGGTAACCAGAAGACTGATCCCATATTATAAAAAAGAATCTAAAGCATTTTTGTTTTCAATAAATTCTAGATGATTTATAACAACAAAAAAGTAATTTACCTTTTCCTAAGTGTGTGTTTATTGACATGTATCTCGCGGTGCCAGTGAGCGACTTGTGCTCCCGATATGGGATATGTTTGTTTGTCTCTAAGTCTATATATTCTTTGGCCAAACCAAAATCTGAAAACATATAGAAAAAGGTATTATGAGATTACGAGATAATAACAAAAATGGCATAATTTGTAGTAAACGAGACTAGCTGTGCCTTCCGGTTTCACCCGCGTAGTCTTCGTCGGCAATGTCGGGATGAAAAATACCCTATATTATGTTATTCCAGGGTCTAAACTATCTTCATACCGAATTTCAACCTAATAGGTTCAGTAGTTTTGGCGTGAAATGGTTACAAACACCCATCCATCCATCCTCTCAAACTTTCACATTTATGATATTAATAATAGGACTTAGACCCTTGAATAACGCAGAGTAATTTTCGGCGGGTTACACCGCGGGGCTAAAGCAGTAGGTTTATTATCCCGATAAGTTGTTGTATTAGTAGGCCTCTTGCAGGGGCCGCTTGGGGAAGTACCACACCTTTGCCAGTTATTCATCCGCCAAGCAGTAATGTGCAAACATTACTGTGTTCCGGTCTGAAGGGCAATTGTTACCAACTTCGACTTTGGGCGCAGTGGAAGTCAGACGTGTCATTATTTTTATAAAGTAACAGTTATGCAAAATCCAACCTTATGTATTAATAAATAATGTTTCAAAGCCAATAACAAAGTGTTAAGTGATTACGACCCTTCTATTTTCACAATAAAGTGCGGTGCGTACACGCGTAGCAGCTCTTCACCCCCGAGAGAAAAAGACGGGCTCTGCATTTTTGGACCCATTCGCACACTCACGTTTACTACGTCACATTAACTGAGAGCGGCTACAACGAAGATTAATATGAGTGTGGTACGCTCGCCCACTGGAAGTGGCATCAGCGGTGTAGGACGATGCGACTCGCAACCGGAATTGACGTGTGAAGACTCGGAAGCTGAATTCTCAGATATAAAACGATTTAATTTTCGACATAAGCGAAAACAGCCCGACGATAATGCTAGTCTCATTCAAAATGATGTTAGTGAGATGCGAAAACAGATGACACAAATGATGAGTATGATAACAGCGCTTACTACCCATCAAAAAGAATTTACTCTAAAAATTACTGAAGACGTAGCTGCAATTAAGGAGCAAATAATGGAGATAAAATACACAACTAATAATCTTGTTATTGAGCAAAGCGCAATGAAGTCTGAGATACAAACGCTTCGGAATGAAAACAAAATCACAGAAAAGAAAGTGGAGGCCCTAAATCATGCAGTTGAACTTTTCAAAGCAGCTCACGCGACAACAGATCCCTTAACATCATTAAATTCAAATAAACCTCAAGAAGACATAATTCAAGAGATCAGGGAACGCGAGTTAAAAAGCAGAAACATCATTATAAGGGGCATCCCTGAACCTGCATTTTTGAATCATGATGAACGTTTTGCCCAAGACAAAAAAGAAGTTATTACTGTAACTAGGCTGATTAATAAAGATTGTCCTGAACCGGAAAATATTATGCGCTTAGGAAAATATGATCCTATAAAATGCCGCCCACTCAGAGTGTGTTTCAAAGCCTATGAAATAGCCAAATCTATCCTACGCAATCAAGTCCACGCCAAACTTAATAATGATACTATCAGGATTTATTCGGACCAGACGCCTCAACAACAAACTTTTGTCAAGATTTTGAAAGAGGAATTATCTCGTCGCATCCAAAATGGAGAACATGAGTTGACCATTAAATACGTAAGGGGAATCCCTAAAATTGTAACTGTGCCACCAAAAAAAAAAAAATGACAATAATTAACAACTGCAATACGAAGTATAATTATGTAAACAATAAACTGCAGATAAAATATAAAACAACATAAAGAAAGACATTAATAATGAATATTTGGACTTTAAAAATACTTAATATTGGTTACATTAGATAACTTTTAATACAATATATTATTAATTTCATTCTTATAAGCTTCAGTTCTTTAAGGTACCTTAAGGAAATGAAGCATTTATTTGCCATTTCATAATACTTATTACTTTCCTACATACTAGAAAATTAATTAATAAACTCACATATATGTACAAAATATCAAATAACTATGTTCAATATAATACTATTACAAACAAAATATTATCTCATAAGTAACGCAAAATAGACATCTATGAAGCCTAAAAGGACTGCGTGTCACTTCTAGCTGCGTTTATTCCATGAGCGTAGATAACTTGTTTATTACAACGCACTGCACGGCTCAGCATGATGCGTCATGAAAAGCATGACAGTCCGGCCGGTTTGAATGAACATAGTACCTATCTCATCAAAAGTATTCATAATTATTATGCTACCTACCCTCATTTAGTTATTTTTGTTTATAAAACCATAGCGTAATATTATATTATTCTATATATTTGTTTTATAATTGTTTGAATACTGTTGCTATAGATTGGTGTCCTCTGTCCACGTAGTCATAATATAAGTTATAATCTACTGTTAGCCCAGAATATTGTCACTACTTTTAAGTTTTCTCATGTAAGTGAATTGTATTCTTTATGAGAAATAAATATTCTTAAACCCGAAATTACTGGGCATGATGAGATTCAACAACTCATATCTCAGGGTGACAGGCGCAATGCTGTGTCGCGCAGAATTTTGAATTTTAAAACACTGGGTAGCACTGTGTCTGATATGGGCAATCATGAAGCTTACCATTAGGCACCTAATTAGCTTGTCTTGTCACTCACTACCATAAAAAAAGCTATTGAAGTATTTAATAATAAGTAGTTCAATGTTATAACGGCACATAATTTATGATTAATAGCATATTATTTTAATCTTATAGTACACGTACACTATAAATCGCTTAATGTAGACTTTACGTAGTGCATTTCAACCACAGACCTCGTGTCGTGTTACTGCACCATTCTTATAATGTATCTAGTTACCTAATCAGTGCAACCGTAATAGGCATGACGCATTTAATTGCGGCTGCTACCGCTTTGAGCCTCTATCTCGTAGTAACTGTTTTATGGAACACTCATTGAACTTTATAAGGTTCTCTTATGTAGTATTAGCGTAAAGGGGTGTAACACAAGTAAAGGCTTCTGACTCTTTCTATGAGCCTTTGGCCATGAACGATCAGACTTGTGACGTATATGAATATTAATTAATAAATAACAGTTTTTAACCGGTAATATATCACAACTGCCTCGGTGGCGTGGTGGGCGCGTGCTCGACTGCCAATCGGGAGGTCCCAGGTTCGATCCCCAGGTCAGGCAGTGTTAAATGTTGGATTTTTCCATTAGGAATTGTCTCAATAACTGCCTGGAGTCTGAAACTGTGCCCGGTGGATGGCAATAGGCTCGCCCCCTATTACATGTGACCAATAACATACTGGCGAAATGTGGGTGTATCTACTATGGGACTGAGTCCTGGGTTACGCCTCTGCCTAACCCTTCGGGAAAAAGGCGTGAATGTATGTTATGTTAATATATCACAAAAGTAGTAACTGAAAAATCTTAAAAATACATGTAAGACCCTGATAATGTCATCAGGGTCACTATTCGAAAATGTTCCGTCATTCCAACATAATACAACTCCATCGGTGCTTTTGAGAAATAAAAACTGTCATGGTGGCTCATATTGTCGTAGTCAAAAGCGGACAGATATTACTGAAGTTACTTTTATTATTTTATAACTTTTTATCTTTTGGCTGGCTACAAAAATATTACATGAAAAAATAGTTTGTTGAAAGACAGATTCTTTGGTATAATTGTCTTTTTGCCAGCATGCTGCTCATTTGTGGCCAGGGGTGGACATTGATCTTTTCGAAGCCGTCTACCCATTATAGGGGAACGGAATAGGCGCACATGGCGCGGCGACAGTTACCCTGCCCACTTGGCAGTTTCAACACCGTTCTCATAGAAAATTGATTTCGGAACGCGCCGTGCATGGCACGCGACTGTCGCGAAAGAGTCTAATAGGCCTAGTCTGATACTTTTCAATACATTTTTTTTGCAACCCGTTCTATAATAGAACGGGCAACATGATCATGTTGCTAAAAATAAACATAATAGCCTGATGATCAAGGATTATAAATTACTGCAAGTTGTAGTGTCATATTATGAGAGACAAAATGTATGGCAATAATACCTAATTTTATTATTATGTTCATGAAAGATAGTTATTATAATTATTAATACATTGTTAATCATGATTTCATTGGTATCACTTAATGATAACAAATTTAGATTGCATGTAATTTTTATAACTTCCTTTATCTATATATGTGTTACGTTATCTATAATGCCAAATCTATGACTGAGCATAATCATTTGTGATCTTTGGTCTGATGTCATTTTTAAAAATTAGTTTCTTGAGCTAAATATTTTAAGCCAAAAATTAAAACTGCCAATACAAAAGACATACTAATCTGTATAATTATTGTTAATGTATTATTTTTATTACTACCTGCACCCTGACACAAAATGATGAGTGCACTGACGTCAAGCTACATAGAATGCCCGCTCGAACAACGCACACAGATATCGCTCACGAACACGATATCTCGGAACGGTTGAAAACAGTGCAAGCGTGAGTGCCATCCGATTCAAACACGCGTCTTGTTGTTTTTTTTTAATTGAATAATTTTGGTTATTATTGCTTTTTATTTCCGTTCTTCCCATTTTATTCTCAACAGTCTATAAAAGAACTATGTACGAGTGCCACCACCACGATAGTTTTATCGAATAAATCAGAGTTGATAACCCTAATGCGACCACCGATCGTAGGTATGAAAAGTGAGGTACATACATGAACTTGACTTCTGTACACTTGTTATTTTGTGTCCCTGAGGAGGTCCGGGTGGTTCTAATGAACTTTAGTTGGCTTTGTAAGCGATTTGTCGCTCGGTTCGGCTACACCCTAACAAAGATTTTAAATATCCTTTAGGCTACGATAGCACATTTACAAGAATACTTTGTGCGCAAGATCTGCGTCATTGTGGACGCGTCCCAGTCTTTAGACTTCTTGCTAATAGAACGCGAGTATGCGAACATTTCAAGTTTGTACGAACTTTGCGCGTACGAATCCGCGATAAACATACTGACGTCGAACGTTCAGATTGAACGTTATCACGTAGCCTTACAATTAAATTTAGCGCGATCACTTGCTATTTCCCGTGGACGCGTCCCAGTCTTTAGACTTCTTGCTAATAGAACACGAGTATGCGAACATTTCAAGTTTGTACAAACTTTGCGCGTACGAATCTGCGATAAACATACTGACGTCGAACGTTCTGATTGAACGTTATCACGTAGCCTTACAATTAAATTTAGCGCGATCACTTGCTATTTCCCTCTACTCTCCTATCATTCCCCTATCCGTCCAAAGACTGGTTGATTGGAAAAGATCGATTAAAGCGATAATAAGAATCATATTTAGATTTTCATTGCACATGATTGATTGGGCGCGTCCACGTGAATGACTAATGCCTTAATAATATTATAAATCCCAAATCTCAGTACATTGTAAAAAAGTTGTTCGTAACAGGTAAACAAAACGTGTTCTAACTCGACCCCAGCGCTATCTAGCGCTGTTTGTGTGAGTATGTTTGTTTCGTTTTCGCGCTAATAACTATTGAACTGATTGGACTAAAATTCGATATGTAGATATCTTAGACCCTGGAATAACAACATAGGGTACTTTTAATCCCGATCTTCAACAAGGGTGAAACCGCGGGGCACAACTAATAGGTATATAATTTTTTTGTAATACCTGGCAACACAAGGTAATGTCCCCGTGCAATAACGTGCACATAATAGTGTAAAATTGCAGTCATAAGATTATAATCTTTATGAAGTGTTTCACATTAAGGACACATCGTAAGTAGATACATCAAGGAAACATAATAATATAAAGTACCATTGATGATTAGACTTTTATATAACTTTCGTATTCGATGGTGTTTTCATGTATTGTGAATGTTTAACGACATCTGCCTATATGTGACATCTTTGATAACAAATCTAATAAACCTATATTATCAAGATCAAACAAAGTTAACGGAAATAATGCAACGTTTCGAGAAATACTCTGAATACGATTATGACAATAGGATTTCTTCAACATATAGAAAACAGTATATTCTTTTGCCTTTTCATGAAAATCGTTATTAAAGTATTTTAACGTTTTCAGAAATGTGAAAGAAATAAATACGGTTTTCTTTAACCAAATCTGTTTTGGCGCAAATAAAGGCCATATCAAGAGCCAAACACACAATTGCATAGAAAATGATTCTCCCTTTCTCAATAATTATTGTTATATTTGATTTTATAAGGAAATCGAACAACCTTAACATTTTTCCCGAGTCTTATATTGCTAAAACTGCTAATTGACACCGGCTTCCTTTAAAGATAATATAGAATGCAAACTCACCAATGATGTGAATGATTTTTTCCCTTTTAGTTGCAGTTCTACCTATTAAAAAATTCTCTGGCTTCACATCGCGGTATATTAGATGTCTTGTGTGAACGTATTCGATGCGGTGTAACTGAAACGTAACAAGGAAAATACATTAGAATATAAAAATATGATAGTCTAACGTCTAAGGATAATTTTGTTATATTAAAACCAAAGGAGTATTTAAAAATAGAGGCTATATCGTCAGATCAAAGGTAAAACTTGCCATGTATCTTTTTGACAGAAAATGAGATTGAAATACTTTTGCTCCTTTTTGAAAAAATCTATAAGTAAAGATCATTGATGTACTTAGTTAATTATGCCCTTAAATGGTTTGTGTCTTAACTGATGATCAAATGCACACATTAATTAGAACACAGGTACAGAAAATATGCCTCATGTCATCTGTAATTTAAAGAATTAATTGACCCCTCATTTACCAAAGTCAAACCAAAGTTAATACATATAGGTATATGTGCACTTTGCTGTGTATTATAATATCTATGCAGGCACATATACGGTTAAAGGTAACCATTCCGTATCGGACCAATATCTGTTTTCGGATTTGTCGTAGTCTGGTTAATAGAAACTCCTTCACTACCACTTACTACATGTGTCAATTTTTAATTGAGGCAAGGACAGTTTTTATTGTCTCTGCAATGAGTCAAGTTTTATCTGTGAAAACACCCATTCATACATAGATAGGTAAACAACTTATAAATAGACGTCTGAATTATCGTTTTCTTTTGGCGCATCTGTTTAGGTCAAATATTTATTTTGTCGGTCAAACGAATAGTTTAATATACGTGAAAATCATTTTATACGCTTAACACGACTTATTTTTAACCAGAAATTGGCAGTGGAAATAATAATCCTTTAGATGAACATCGACGATTCGATTCATTTATTTACCTATCTTTTTTAATAGAAGACTAAAGACGAGACAATAGTAGAAACGTCAATAAAATAAAATGTGGATGTTAAGACGTGACTTTTCTCTATTGCGTACGTCTCAAGAAGCGATTAATGTTTTAAATTTTAGTAAAAGTTTCTGCAATTAGTTGTACTTATTATATATATACAATTTGATTTCATGTGGCTACTAAGTCACTGTACTCAGCCTGCCTTTTGAAACGCAGGTCGCAGATTCGATTCCGGGGCAGGTCAAACTTTGCGCATAGATTTATGCCGTTTGGTCTGTTGATCTGTGACTGAGTATATTTGGCGTATATTAAGTACCTACGTACTACCTTAGTAACCATTCACCATAGCAAAATGGTCACCATAGCAAAGGCTATGTGCCTAGTTTGGAACTAGAAAACCGTGTGTAAAAGATGACTGCGTAAAAATATCTCAGGTTCTATATAAATGCGGCAAACCTAGAATATATTTTTTGTAAGCACAAGTAAGTGTCAATAAAATACGTGCTTACTTTACTTAACCATCACGAAACATGACTTAGACTAATGTGCAATGCAGATCTACCGTTAATAGGCCATGACGAAAACTGCGGCCCTGACGGCATTGCGATTTCATGAATAATGTGAAATAGGACATTGGTCTAGTACCTAACTTTTTAATTGATTTCTGAATAATGGAAACAAAAGCATTGTGGCGTCTTTTCGTAGCCTTAAATATTACTGGAAATGGTAAGAGCCTGCTTATCAATATAATATCAATTCAAAATAAATAAAGGCAATGGTTTAGTAAGTTTTGCCCCGAGTTTAAACACATTTAATTTTCAATAGTTCCGTAATAAAATCTAAACACAACCGACTTACTTGCGCAGGTGTCATAACATAACACGAATGGTATTAAACATCTTTTCTATTAAGTAAACCTATTGTGAATCGGTAATCAGTAGTTACCAATACGCGCCCTGATGCATCGATAATTCTGTCTGCGCGAGCATAATGACTATATACATACAGTCGCGCCTTGTACCCGTTGGGGTAGGTAGAGACTATTTCACTCCACTTGCTATGATCCTGACTTTCGCTTCATTCATTCTATTTTCATCACATTCTTCAAACATGCGACGAGCATGTTGTGGTTATGGGTATAACTTTCCTTAAGACAACATTATTATGTTCAGGAAATGTTCGCCTTCTACATCGACGCCTACCGACTTGACCATTCACGCTTGCCTTACTTATCTCTTTTGTCAATCTCCTTTCATCCATAACCATCGTGTTCCAACCATCTCAGCATTCCTTTCTCTATCTTTGTCAATTACATCTTCTAATACGCTACAACGTTCATAATAATGTGTGGCAAAAATTTAAACTAACGTTGCGCCATAAGGCGTTATAGATACGCAAAATGCCCTAGCACAAAGACGTTAGCGACCTCAGTCATAAATATCGTCTTACTGCTTTTGGTAGGTGACAATGCCAACAAGTTTGGCTATTTTACCAAAATGTAAGTCAAGAAAAGGGGTTTCAAAGTCCTCGCTTGAATTTATTAATAATACATTGTTTACTTCCCAAGCCGCCACCTCTTTTGTGTAACTAATCGTAAGGGATCGTCTCCAGCAGTTATTTTTCTTGCTTATAAAATTTATAAAGAATTCTGCCTCAGTATAATAGGACTAGCTAACCGATATTGAATTATAAACATGTTTGGTGAGCAACATAATTTTATCTAAATAATAAATAATGCAAATGACATTGACTTCATAAAACTGATTGGCAGATAATTTCGTTTGGAAACTAGAAATGCTAAGCAAACTATCGATGCGATGTCCTTGTAATGACGTAACAGAATAAATAGTTCTTTGTAAAATAATATGTAAAAATAATATCGATTAGACATTACTAAGTTCTTCTAAATCATCAGCACTGTGACGTGCCCTTGATGTTAAACTTGAGTTTCTATTTAGAACTATCATAATATTGTTTTGTTCAATGGAGTTTATTGTTATTGTATTCGTGTTAAGTAGAACGTTACGTTAGATAATACGCTTATTAAGAATCGCAGTTAATATTCGTATAGTGAATTTTAATATCTTTTAGAAAGCTACACTACCATTTAAGAAATGATTTAGCATTCTTAATTGCGTTCCTAACAGTACATCCCACATAAACAGTTGAATTTCTAAGAATAATAATTGTAAGGATCAAGCGCAATTCGTTTTTGTATTGAATATTAGAAACCGCTTTCTTGTATCCAGCGAGGTGAATCATCCCGTTTGTCCGGTTCCCAATAGTTGAGTCACGCACACACGTTGTTTATAATATTACCTATCTAAAGTGTCCAAGAGGAAACTCACCAACTGCATAGCGATCATTAACACAGTCTTTAGAGAGAAGCGCCGGCCGCAGAGATCGAAAAGGTCTTCCAACGACGGCCCGAGGAGTTCCATGACCAGGGCATTGTATTTACCACACGGGCCGAAGTAATACACTTCGGGGATGCCCTCCGCTGTCGACGGCGCTGCAGATATAAGGGACACGGGGTGGAGGGAAGAGGAAGGGAGATACAAAAACTAATTAGTACTCACATTATGAACACGAGCACTGCTCTCGCTCGCACCTGAAATACGCAACACCGCGACCGATATCGGCGTTAACGTGGGCCGCGAGAGCATTGCTACGTGTGACGTACCAAAGGCCGCGGTCAGACCGCCACAGGATACGGACGCATACATTATCCTCGTAATTAACTTCAAGGCAATGAATATTTTAAGATCGGCGCCTCAGCCGAACCGGCGCAGTGCGAGTGCCACCTTCGGGTCTGACCTCGACCTAACAACGACCATGACCACGGTGCGAACCCTCGCGAAACAATTTAATCGGATATCGGTAACGGTGTTGCGTCAAAGGCTGCTAGCTACTCGATATATTTGGGTGGCTTACGAGTTGCATAGCGATCATAAGGACCGTCTTGAGCCTGAACCGTCGGCCACAATGTACGAACAGATCTTCGAGTGAGGGCCCAAGCAACTCCATGACCATGGCGTTGTAGCGGCCGCCGCATGTACCCAGGTAGTACACTTTTGGTACGCCCTCTGAGTAAATCAACTTATCAATCCACTAATTAGGGCTAACCTTACAGGTACAATGAATAGTCAGAGCTACGATCGATAACTCTCATAACAAAGTTATCGTAGTCGTAACTTTCCGTTTCCTGTTAATTGTGTATACTTCACCGACTTTTGAATATAGCGTCGCAAGATTGTAATAATGTAACTGGCGGAATAGCCTATAGAGCTTTTACATGGCACCTATATACTGATTCAATGAATATGTTCTATAGATGATTGATGTACTGAATTAATCGTGACAGCATACGACAGACGTGCTCATTACTGACATGTGTGCTATGTGTGAGTCGCGAGCTCTTATTAATAACCTCCAGCACTTAAGACAGTGTTTATGAAGTCTACACAATTATGGATCATAAACTTGTGCTACCGACGGAACGGTACTTATTATTTCCGTAACATCGCCTCGTTTCGATCATGATTCATCAGTTCAGTGTTTTTGAGCGAATATGGTTATTATGCTAAGTGTACTAAGGTGAATGGATGGTGGCATGAGATTTGTGACTAAGGAGTATAGTTACATTTCTGTAAGATCATTCTGCAGTGTTGTATGTATAATTGGAGTGGGTAACTCACCGTGCGTGCCTAGTAACTTGTAAAATCTGTATTCTAGATGCAATTGAGGAGCCTTGGACTTCATAGGCTCCATCTTTATCGCTACATGTTCATTGTTGTATAAATTTTTGCCTGTGAACAAACAAATCACAATTTTAGAACATGAATAAGGTATAAAGTTTTAAAATATCGTTTACTGAACTTTGTAACTTATTAGGTAAACAAGTTACCTATAATTTAAAAAAAATATTACGGTTTTATTATAATGTAGTAGGGAAATGAAGGTGTGTACCATATATCAGATAAATCTGTAATTAGGGTTAAAATTTCGATTACTAAATTTAACCCAAACCGGTCAAACCTGAATAAACAGGTCAAGCTTTAAAAAACAAAGAAAATAACCAATATGAGTTACACTTTTATAAGTAAAAATATAATCTACTTCAAAGAAACAAAACAGATTCTAATGTTCTACAAATCAATCACATCACAAAATATTTCTCGTGAAAAGTTTTAGCGTGGCGTCCATTTCAAACCTGTCACCGTTATCTTATCGAGCCAATACAAGCCTAAAGGCATCCGTTGCACTGAAGAGGTCTACGTAAACATGTTACTTTATCATAAGTGTAGGGATCTAAAACAATTAGGTGCTGTAAAAATAAATTACGTATTATCAATTAAAGTATGGAAGAATAGTTACTGATGTATTTTATCCAATAAAACCTATAGGTATAGGTACTATAGGTATAATGTAGTAGATTTATTTTCTGAAATGTTTAGTGTGCAAAATAATAATAATAATTTGAATTTATACTCTAACAAAACGAGTTACCCCAAATACACTGCTCGAGTCAATTCATACGGGTTATGTGGACAACCCATATTGTCAGAGTTTCAGGTTGCCAAGATTCCTACAAGGCCTCCGACATGACATAACGACTACCCCTACATATCTTATACAATGAAACAGCCGGGACGTACAGTTTCACGTGCCGAAACACGGTAGCAAAATCTTCATAATTGAATTCGGCCCTATGTATCGTTTGAATACTACCACTATGCATTAGATATACACCACATACAGTAGGTGTGCTATTTCTATAATAGTAGAGAACTATATGGATTTTGAAATTTACACGACATTATGTATTGTTTCAGACTCATTCAGCAAAACAAGTTCTGTTCATTATCTGCTATGATAGGACGTTAAATTGGTTCAAAGACGGATTTAAACCAGCCTCGAAACTTGTTTTCTTTCACGTTGACAATTCGACAAGTTTTTAATCCGATCGTAAAAGTTGTTCACGTCATAACAATCAAGGTGGCCGGCCGCCACTTATCGATCAGAACGAAGATCGTCACGGTTTTATCTGCATATTTTCCGATAATCTTATCGCGACGCCGGCAAAACTGAATAAACCAAATTAGGTAGTAACGTGTGTCACTGACACAACCAAACAATGTTAGTAGGACGTTTTATCTGATGGAGATTCGTTAACGTTGGAAATGGAAAACGTAGACTAGATAGGTACTTGAATTAGCCCAAGTGTCATGGTAAAAACATCGGATTGTTCCGTGTTCATCCTATTGCCATATTTTTACTGAAAGCAGCCTTGGGCTGAGGGAAACAATGCCTCGAGTCGACGCTTGCTGCGATTCGAGCCAAATCATAGGAAACTCGCGACGCAACGAGACATTTTCATTGCAATTCAATAATTCAGTGGTAGTAGCCACAGTAGTAGTTAGTTTTAGTATTTTAGTAGAAATACTAGGAGAATCGGGAAGATGCGAGCTGCCTCGGTACTATTTGTTGTAGCTAAAGTAGAGACCTATGGGGGTTGCTCAGTCCACGGCATGCTGAGTAGGCAGCCTCGAGAGGCTGCCTGTGTGGATGTCCAGCTTGAAATCTCATCTCAGTCTTTTTTTTCTCATTCAAGTATTTTTTCCCAGAATTTTTTTTAACGATTAATGAAACATTTGACATTTGTCATAAAAGTATAAACGTCTGCAATTTGTCAATTCAATTCAATTTCATTCTTATTTTGTGGCTTGTGAACTCAGAGTAAGGATACCAAAGAGAAACAGTCGTGCAAAAATCTGTTCCAAGCCGCGAGTCTGGTACCGCCGCAATATAGTCTGGTACTATGTGGTTAGTTGCATGGCAACCGTAGGCCGACCGCGTGATACCAATGTTAGGTAAAAAGCTAACCGAATAACAACAGATACGTGCGTGAAAGCGATAGCTTTTCATAATTTAGGCATGTATTTACAATAATTTTAGGAATTTATATATCCATATCGCGTTTTTCTATTTTATTTTAATTTTTTTAACACAATAAAATGGACAACAGCGCCCATAGAAATCTAAATATTAAGCACTAGAACGCGTAAGATACGATTACAATTTTCCTACTCATAATATGAGTACTATTTTTAGTGCATACGTAAGTAGCTAGTTTGTTACGAGGGGACAGTTTTTTATGTTTCAAATTTTAATAAAATATGCCGTCTTGCGTGGTTCTCACTTTTAAAAATGTTTTTGGAATGATAAAGAAACAAGATAAGCTCACATTTCACGTATTATTAGTACGTGCATATTTTTAGCTCCCAGCTAAAAAAGGAAAGGGAGTTGTAAGTTTGACGTGTATGTGCATCCACCTGCGGCATCTCCTTAACGAATGGACCTATTTTGGTGCTGTTTCTTTTGTTTGAAAGCTGATGCGATTCTTAGCTATGTTTTATTAATATCGGTTCAGCAGTTAGAAGATTTTCAGCTCGACTCATAGATGATGACTCAAAAATGGTGACCGGGAAATGGAGCACAAAGAACAGAAAATGAGGAGATTTTTTCTTAAATTACACTTGTTATAATTAATTATTGACCTAATTATCCAATTTGTTCGTCCATTTTGTTGGTATTGCCAATATTAAAGTTTCATTCAATTCATTTCATTCATTCACACATTCAAAACAATCCACAACAAGCCTGATTGGCTATTCCCGTTTACAGTTCCGTGCATCCCTACGTCCAAAAGTACACATGATATATTTTTAGAGGACTCGGACTTGTAATTTGGCATACCAGTACCAATCATCACTGTGACAACCTACATGACCGCATCCTGTACACAGATTAATTACAGCAGGTGTGATGAAAGACAGGCGAGAGTGGTTAGATCAGTTTTACCAAAAAATATTTTTTATATATAACTTTAATTTACTTTTATAGAAAATTATTGTTATCTTTCTTAATTTTGGTAAATAAATATAAAATAAATTTTTTTTTTTTTCATACAGCCACTAATAAGTTGACAGACAAGCGTTCATGTGCTTGTAAAATTTCTGTAACATTTTCTCTAGTTTTAGGATAACTAGTAGAAAATGCTACACTAGCATTAAGTTAGTCCTAGCGTTGTACTAAATTATAAATAAATAAATAAAAACTAATTATGATGCCAAATTCTTATTATGTTTATTCTTCGTGTGGCGCAACACCGCCACACGAAGAATAAACATAATAAACATATTATAATATGTGCTCAGCTCTATGTTTGAATATAAGCTTATGTAGCAGTGCCAAAATAGGTAGAATAAATTAAATAATATGACGGCGAGGGCGGCAAGCGTTGACAAAGAATACTCTCACTTTTTTAGTTCACAGCTTTGATCTTATGGTTAATAAATATACTACTTAAAATTTAAGACTGCCGATAGAGCAGATTATTCATTGATATTATTATTATAAATAAATAGTTTATGGCGTTCTATGGAGGAGGCCTATGTTCAGCAGTGGACGTCATCCAGCTGATGATGATGAAAATGATGATTATTATTATTAGTATTTATCTAACAAGAGTACCCTATTAGTAACTTTTAAAATTTCTAGTATAAAATCATTATTTAGATTTCTATGGTAGCACTTTGTTCGATCGAAAAACTATGAAGTCGATTACATTTTAAATATTTTTGGATAATATTATCCGAACACAAATATATTTTTTTTACATAAATTAAGGTTTGGCATTAATTACCTAGTGGATTGAAAACCTTTTAAACATTGAATTAAATATTTGTTTATTTTATCTCAATAACGCACTGTGCATTATGATATTATATTTTTTGTTTCTAATTGGTTTACATTGCATAGTCCTCGTTAATTTTACATTTATGATAACATTTTAATATTTTTGTGACTTTCGACTATTTATTAAGAGTATAAAAGTAATCATATCACGTATCAATTTAGAATAATATCGTCAAAGACCCTTTCTATGTGCTAGAATCAGGCCCACGAACCTGTACACACTATTAAACCGAGGTTCTATCATGTAACTTAATTATCTTTACAAATATAAATACATTTTAATTTTAAAACTTTTTGACCCTTTTAAATTTTAATTCCTGTAATATATATTTATAAAAGTTAAAAAGTATATGTGTGATTAATTTATAAAAAAAAATTAAATATTTAAATCACTAAATATTTTAGTGCATATAAGTCTGTGAAAACGGTGCTGCGTTCCAAAACCAAAATCGTGGACGCTGGTGAAAAAGCTGCCAGCTTGAAGTGGAATTGGGCGGGACATATCTGCCGCATGTCTGATGAGCGATGGGCCAGAAGCACCACGCTATGGACCCCACAGCGAGTCAGACGTCGCGGCAGGCCCAGACGGAGATGGCGGGATGAACTGGACACATTTTGCAATAGTTGGACTACCGTAGCACTAAACCGGGATGAATGGAGAGAGGGAAGGGAGGCCTTTGCCTAGCAGTGGGACAAACAAGGCTGATAATAATAATAATAATAATAAGTCTACTCCAATGCTCCTATGTTCGCCCGCGTCGCTTAGTGTCAAATTTAACATTGAACTTCATAGGGTGAAAAATCGTTCAATCCAAATTAGGCTTTAAAACAATTAGTTAAATAGAGTTTAAATACAAATAATAGAAATTTAGTAGATGTCAAATCGCGTAATTGTCAGTGATGGACACCTTTTTGTGAAGCTTCTTCAGGGATTGTTCGTCTGTAGAAGGAAGCTATTCAACGTCATTGCTTGTGAACAATGACGTTGAATTGCTTGCTTGTGAAAGTGCTTATAACACCACAACTTTGCCAATAACACGTAGAGAGATTGAACATCAAACGAAGGAATTAACCAACAAGAGCTTTTGAATTTTGAACACAATCAGCCCCGGTAAGCACAGTGACCAGGGAAAACGAAGTTCCCGGGGGTTAGAACGTGACGGCAGTTAAGTAATGTTCAGGCGCGAAAGAGACAAAAAACGAGGAAAATGAGTTATCCCCGTGCCATGCTAGGCGGGCAGCAATCATATTCTACAGCTTGATACTAAACTATAAGTGCTACATTAACTTTGACACGCCTGCTATAGGTTGGTGACCGACTCAACCCGATCCTACGTTAAAAAATGAGGTCTGTCTGCAAAATACAAGAACTGAATGTAAAGTGGTGATTTGTTGATTCACATTTCTCAGAGAAAATCAACACTACGTTAAAGCGGTTCGTGGTAGAGCATTCAAAATGCGTCTCAGGTGTCATTAGCGTCTAGTGATATAGAATGCGGTATCGACCACAGATAGTTGCCACGCTGACAAGACCTCCGCCTTCATTAAACAAAGTGCTTTTCGTATAATTTTGTAGCTCAACAAAATGTGTGCCGTCATCGTTAGATTTTTAACGATCTGGAATTAAAACTTATGGGGTAATTAACGCGAGGCGAAATGCTATTCATTGTGAATGGATATTTGAAATTCGTTTAGCGCTAATTAAAGTCCGAAGGAAGAATGATTACACTTGCCACATTTACGTGGCTTTAAATGCTAAGAAATTATAAAACTTAATGGAGTACCTTCCATTTGCCATCATTACGGCATGATGCAGGAGAGGAAGCAATTAAAAGCCCAACGCAAGCTTTTTCTCTATAGTTCGAGCAATCAAGCAACTTTTATTTGTACAACTTGCCTTTGAGTTAGTTAAGTATACTGTATCAGAATATGAGGAGCCAATTTTTTCGTACAAGCCAGAGAGCATAATCAATCATATGAGTCTATAAAACTGTGAGTGTTTTAGCTTAGCTTCAATTACAATCGTGGGTCTTTTTCCTATTTATATAATTTTCTATGGCTATGCATTTTTCTATGGCTATGCATGTTTTCATAGCTATCGATGGCTGATAGCCAATACAGGAGCTTTATTTCTCGCGAATGTTTATAGAATCGATTAACAAACACATTGTCAGAATATATTTGTATGTACCCTAGGACGATTTAACCACTATATACCTCTTGTCAATGATGAACTCACGGGAAATCTAAATTATGTACTTAGATAAAAAGCAACATCTTCGACCTATACATAAAAATCAAAGTTCTGACTAACATACTCGCCTCTCGGTCTGGGCTAGGCGATACCCCAGACCGCTAGACCTAAATATTTTAGATATATTATTATACAAGCATAAAAAAGAATTCCCGGAATTTCCATGGGGCACGAAGTCGCGGGGTTTTAATAAATAATAATATATATACTAGTACCACTTTGCAGAGTATTATTGTGTAATCTGGCATTAATGTCTGCATATTACAAGGTTAGACAGTAGTCGTATCGATTGTCCTAAGCCGTGGTTCGCGACCCCGCCAATGGAAAGTATGTGTTTAATCAGTACACGCACGTGTTTGTAATGTTATTTTCTGTGGAAGCCGATTCCCATCTGCACGCAGCCATACAATATGACCCAATGGAAACCTTATTACTTCGATAATAACACGATGATTTTCATGTGCCCACTGTCGTTATTAGTGGTGTACATATACCTGCCTATTTTGTACAAAAATTATATTTAATGTAATAATTAACTGTTTCATGGACTGCCTAGTTGGTGCAGTCATTCATAAGCGCTACAGTCGATGATGAAAAACATAAAAACGTATCATACATTCACGCCTTTTTTCCCGAAGGGGTAGGCAGAGGTGTACCCAGGACTCAGTCCCATAGTAGATACACCCACATTTCGCCAGTATGTTATTGGTCCCATGTAATAGGGGGCGAGCCTATTGCCATCTACCGGGCACAGTTCCAGACTCCAGGCAGTTATTGAGATAATTCCTAATGGAAAAATGCAATATTTAACACTGCCTGACCTGGGGATCGAACCCGGGACCTCTTGATTGGCAGTCGAGCATGCCCTCTACGCCACCGAGGCAGATGATGAGTTGAATAAATACCCGGTTCGATCATCGATTCGTCAAGCAATAATTAGTTCAATTATTAATAAATTAAGATTAGACAATATAATATCAATCTCATGAAATTAATCTATTTAACGACTACCCATTTATCTGTAGGCTACCCCGATTTTGTTACTATTTAAATCCTATATGTACTAGCGGACGCATATTATGATAATAATACGTCTGGATACTGTCTACTCCGTCTACTATTTGGATGGATGGAATGAGAAACTTAGTTTATTGCTTATGTTCATTTTATGGCGAGTGACGTATAACAGTACCTAATACACCACATCTAATATCCTACTATTATAAATGCGAAAGTTTGAGGGTGGACGTGAAAGAGTAACAAACATCCATCCGATGTTTGTTACTCTTTCACGCCAAAACTACTGAACCGATTAGGCTGAAATTTGGTATGTAGACCCTGGAATAACACATGGGGTACTTTTTTCCCGATATTCTCGCGGGAACGAAGACACCGCTGGGCACAACTAGTCATATTATAATTATAATGTAGTCATATTATAAACCTACTCGTAACAGCACAATAATGTTTTACTTAAATTTTGCTCAAAATAGGTCATGGGGTCAATGACCATTTTTCTATTATATTATTATATTTATTATATTATATTATTCTTATAATTCAAGAGGTCACCCCGATGAGTCAGGATCCCATCTCGCAATAGGCACGTTAATGGATCATAAAAATTGATAATTAAAATTGCAAGTCGTATTATTTACTCGTATAATCAGGAATTTCACTTCATGAGGTTATGAAAGCTTATCAATTACGCAATATTGGCCAATGCTATCAAAAAATAAGTACCTACCTACATTAGTGATAGAAAAGTAATATCTAGTAGGTAATATATCTCGTAGGTACCTAGTAGTATTCCTTTTTCCTTTTTTTTCCTGTTTACTTACAACTGCATTAGATAGTACGAGTTCTCTTAACGAGTGATCTTAATGCAAGAATTTAACATAATATTTATTTTGAAAACATTTTGCTATTACACACTTCTTTGGTAAAGAAAATATTATTTCAACGTCAAAAAATTTAGATAATACAAATCCCCAGGCATTTGTGTAATCTTTTGTTTAAGAGAATGAGCTCTAGTCGTCATAGTTCTCTTGAGAATCCAATGAGTTATTGATCTCAGAAGCGTGTGTATTCATACATAACCGGACAATTACAAACACAGATGCAAAGCTTCAGAATATCTCGTTCCTGAAAGCGAGCGTCAAGAGGCGGTGGTATTCCAGAAAATCGGATTAAATCTGGAAATTGGACAAGTGTGTCAAGTACCTTCGTGCAAATCCTGAAGATCGCTGCTCGGCTACTTTCCTCAGTAAATTTTAATATGGACATAATTTCAGTTTGCAAGTAAGGTCGGTTGTACTCTATTATATTTTACCCATTTACTTAGCCTGCCTTCAGTTTTTATCCGGAAAGCGGACCCTGGCTATAGCCCGGATAATTGCTAAGGAAAAGTAGATGGTTTCAATAAAGAAAACAATTATAATCTATCTATCTTATCTATTTTTGTATTACGTAAGTAATCCGTATAAATACTAATCGCGAAGTTAATCAAATGGTAATCTATTCATAGAGTTTGTGAACTGTTTCCGATGCACACCTCGACTCACGTATATAAGTAATGCACGTGATAACGCAAGCCATGTGTGAAGCCCTGCTTGCTATTCTAATGGCTAGTCACCAAGTTCGGAACGATAGAGCTATCGATTTACCTACTACTATTTTTATTCAGTGATTTTACTAACTGAAGATCGCTGCATGCAGTCGGCTGCCGAACGGCTCCTTACAATCTATAAGTTTTCTATTAGAATATTATTAAGTGGTTTACGATTCATGACTTTCATTAACACCAAATTTTATATTAGATTTTATTAATGTGATATACATACAAGTACTAAAGAGATCTCTCCTATTTAGTATAAAGTATCAGAGATGTGTTAAATCGATTTCCATAAACCGAGATTTTATTTACGTTGCTTATTGACTGTTGACTATTGACATTGCTTACATTATGTTTATCACGGATCACACCACCTGGTGAAAGTTCTCAACCGGGTTCTAAATTACAGGGTGCATCGCCACCCGAGAATCTTTTCTTATTTATTACTATTAGATTGTTAGAAATGGCATGACTTTTAAAAGCAAAGGCCAAGTTTAAGTTGTGGTTGGAGATCTATTCCGTAGTGTTTCGTTTTGATCTAATCTAAGTTTCGCGATCTTAAATTGCTCTTAGATTTTTTTAATTGACTCTAGTGTTATTAATATGTATTGCCGTCTATATATAATATAAATAATAAATAGGACTAGTAGATAATTAGAGGGTAAATTCGCCAATCCAATTAATCGCTCTGGCAACGTCATTAGTCGACAAAAGCCATCCCCAAACCCCAAAGTGACCTACCTATCTGCGCAACAACAACCAGTCTGCCAAGAGTTCAAGACTAATTCCTGGTTCCTATAATAAAACGTTGAGGAACACTACGTAACTACTACTACAACTACGAAAATGGAAACGTATTGTAGCTTTTATACTATGACGATCCGTTGAATATAGGAAGGAATTACACGATGGCATAACTCAAGAACTGATTTTAATGGTTTGCTGAAAAATGTTATAAAAATAATTCTAAGGCAAACGAAATTCGTCGGGCAACTTGTAGTTCATAATTAACGGACTGCAGAGCCAATAGCTGTATCGAAATATACCGAGAAAAGGGACTAGTAAGGTTTTATGGTCCACGCGTACCCAATTCGTTATTTGGAAGGGCGATGTAAAAAAAAGGGCACCGGATCTCTAATACGATTATCATTGTCTTGACTCACTTCACGGATCGTCGGACCGACGCGAAATAGGTAACGAAGGAATGCTCGACGAAGAACAATGCGACAGGATGAAAAGATATACACCCATTACCCATATCGGTGATATTTATTATTACCTACCGTGTACATACCACGCCTGAATATAAAGGTAGTTTATCAGCAACGGGAACATGGCCGTATGGTTCCCACTTTCCAGCTATATAATAAGGCCACCCCTTTCTCATCCGGGGAGGCCGTGAGACCTGGCAGAGGGACATATTCGGAGAATGGGCAGCAGCGCTCTCCGTTTCCAAGTACTTATACTACTGCGATCACCAAGCCTCCTGCCAAGCGTGGTGATTGCGGCAAAATATGAATAGTTTATGACGTTCTATGGAGGAGGCCTATGTTCAGCAGTGGACGTCTTTCGACCGATGATGTGATGTGGGAACATTTGTCTATATTACAGGCGCGAATGCTCGGTGTCCCATACATCATAGGTTAGGCTTCGCGTCGGTCAGTGTCATCAATCATGAGTGATACTGAGTGACGGACAACTTCCTTTCTTGAATGACGACAATCATCACATTAGACGATATGTTAACAATCAATCGTAGCCGTAACCGTGGCAATACTGACCACCTATCGGGTAATTGACGCTTAACAATTCAGATTCGAGCGTTACTACAGCGTTTTTTAAGAACTGAGAATTATAGTACGAACCCTGTCATGATTAATGATGCAATCGGTAACACTCGTCACTTGGAAGGTTTTATAACAGGCGAATGCTCGTCAGTCAGTGAGGCAGCATTGTAACGTAATGCTCAGTTGTAACTACACGGCCAGATCCTAATGCCGTGACTACAGGCAGCGGAGAGCATATCTCGACATCAAGCTCAGAGATTGATAACCCACGACACCTTCATCGTCAACTGCCAGTAGCATCGAGATCGAGCCAGTAGCGAGAGAATCGAGAGGGAGTCTTATAGATTTTTACATTACAATCAATCGATGAGGGACAGCGGGACAGCCCTAACTGCAAATCCATTTAGACCTTTAAATATTGTTGATAAGTTTTACGTCTCTACTCTCTATTCTCCATTACCCATTTGGGAAATACTGGAGGAATAGAGTGCCGTTAAAAGCTATGAAACGAGTCGTCATAATAATATTATGAACGGAAGTGTTTCAGTAACTATTACTCGTCATATACTTTTGAACCTTGACGATAGTTTTGTTTATTATAAACAACATGATCCAAAAAGATGTAGGTAATAAAATTTTTTTACACCCCATTCAAAAATTCCGATCAACCGATCCATTTTGTATGGAAATGCAGTTTTTTTTTTGCTTTTTTTGCTATTCTTTCTTCTTAACTTATTCAGTTTGACGGTGGGTGGACGACCGGAGTATCCCCATACAAATGTAATAGTTAAATCATTTGAAATCAGAGCATAGTTCCAACATTTAATGACGTTATTCGGAATGAGATACTAGTTATCTAGGTTCCTAATTATATTTTAGTCTAAAATACTTATACATTGGAGTTTGTACTCTGGAGTCAGTCCTCTGATTTCAAATGATTAAACTATTACGTTTGTATGGAAAATTCTCCGGTCGTCGCCTTCTTAATGGCACTGAAGTAGAATTAGAATTCGCTACCGTTCTGTTTAACTGTTACAAACTATTAATATTAGTAAGATTATACGTGGTACACTTACCCAGCCTAAGTTCACCGAAGTTGCCGCAGCCAATCTTCTTGCCGACGCGGAAGTTGGGCCCGACCATGAGGACGCCAGAGGACGAGGTGACAGAGTGCCTCGACGTGTGCATCGCGCTGCTACCGCCCACGCCCCGCCCGCCCACCGCGCCAGTCGCGCTGCAACGGTCAACCAATCTTTACCATAACATCAAGTTTTTTGCCGTGGGGTACCGGCAATGGAATAGTGCCCCAACCTCTCTACCCGTGGTTGCCGTAAAAGCCGGTTAAGGGTTGTCAGATCCAGAAGACGGTCAGCAGTGTCCTCTGCGTAAACACCAACCATCACAACTGCGCTCGCTAACCCGACTGCCAAACGTGGCGAGTATTGGCAAAAGCCCGTTATGAGTGAAGCCTATGTCCAGCAGTGGACTTTCTATGGCTGAGATGATGATCGGTAATAAGGGGTTTCCATAGGAAATTCCTATGGAAAACTCCTTGTTACCGATATAATCCTCGGAGTAAATTTAGCCAACGTTTATTAATATGAGTGAATATCATAGAGGTGAAAGTTTGTATGGATGGATGTTTGTTACTCTTTCGCGCCAAAACTACTGAACCGATGGGGCTGAAATTCGTTATATGTAGATAGTTTAGAACCTGGAATAACACATAGGGTACTTTATATCCCGATATTTCCACGGGAACGAACACTACGCGGGTGAAACCGCGGGGCACATCTAGTCTATCTACAAATTTAATGTTAAATCTATTCTCACTTAGGTTTAATACCTAAGTATATACCTACGAGTAGGTGCATCTAAATTACAACCAATACAAAATACAAAGAGGTGTTTCCTTTATTCCCTAAAAGAGAACTCAAAGTGACCTAGCAAAATCAAGTTGCTACTACCCAATCTAAGTTATTTATTATTTATAACATGCAGTTCAGTGGACTTTATTTCTTACAACATGGTATGGCACCTACCTACTTAATTAGCTATTTTCTACGAGTTGAAAGTATGTGTAATGTTAAACAATGCATATTGAATGAGGGCGAATGATTATACAAAAAGTGTGAGGTTTGTGAACAATATTTAGAATTTAGACCAAAGATTTTAATAATTTTATGACTTTTTAGAAAAAAACAATAAAACCGACTTTTAGACTACACATACCTATAATTTAGGAATGTAGTACAACAGTACAAACTCTACGCTTCGTATGCCAGTACGCGGATTCACGCGAGATCAAATTCTATTGTGATTAAATCCCGGCATATTATAGGTTAAACTAAAAAGCGTTTAATTTATTTAACTTCATAAAGCGCTGTATTTATTTCCATGAATTTTTCAATTCGTATGGGAAGTATGACCTACCAAACAAAAAATAACCACCAAAATCTGCTCATATTATAGTATGACGGAGTAATCGCGGAACAAACAACATTCAGTCAAATTCCTTTGAAATCGGTAAAAAATACTCTGAACTGGAGATTTATAAAGTGACTTACCTAGAATAGAGAATTTGGTAAAGCCACATCAAAATGTAACTCCAAGTGAATCACAACAGTTATTGGCCAGACTAAAAGTGAAAGTGGCAATATAATAATATTAAACTTCAACTGAAAGCATGGCAGAGCTAATATCATGTTGGAACATGAATTTTAGTACTTTTGAGACTGTGGTGAACTAAAGGAACTATTTTTTATAAACCCACAACCGAAGGACCAAAGCAAAGGGGTGTTATTAATTTGATGTGTCTGAGTTTAACTATGTTTCATGAATATCTGTACAGCCCTTTGAAGATTATTAGCTTTTTATTGAAGATTTTTTTTCTAGTGTCTGAAGGGATATTAACAACTTCCAGAGGTCTGATCAATTTGTTACACTGTCACTTCACCTGATACTGCAGCATAAGTAGTTAACAGTGTTTGGACTCTTTGGAACTGTCTCAATTAATATGTTACAGATGGTGAACGGGGCAGTAGGTTATTATGAACCGGGAAGAAGAGGATGATGTGTATTTTTTAATTAATTTTTTACTATCTTAATTCTCACTAGTTCAGCTAAAAACTAAAGAGAATATGAGCCATATTCTCCTTAGCAAATTCTCTTATCTAAGAATACTGTCATCGGATCCCTATCCTTTGGCTTTTTTATAAAGAGTTGACCTATAATATGTTACATGTTACCCTATAATATTATAACTGTAGATATCATATGAAAATTGGCCCAACAAATCATTTCCAATACTCACTATTTTCTATGCATTGTAGCAATGAAAATAAATATATTGACACTCACTCGTACTAAAATTAATCATTATAGCAAAAAATGTGTTACGGGACGTTTTTATAAAATAAATTCACTTGACAATTTTGTGACAGTCAAAACCTACATGATTTTATGAAAAGATTAATTAAATGGGGGCATTGTGTTTCATTGAATACAATAAAACAATATTATATTAAAGCGAGCCGATTGGTACTGTGTATGATAAGTTGTGTTTTTATTAAGAAAATGTTATCAGTGTTATTGTGTGAAATACAAGATGTTTGTGCGGTGATTCATTAATTTGATACTATTAATAGTAATTGAAAATGGTCAATGGGTGACTTTTGTGACACTATCAAGCTGGCTTAAATCATGTTTTTGCAAGCTTGTACAATGTTTAACACAAAATTAAATTAAAATTTGCAAGGAATGTGCGAAAGCTTGTGGCATATTCGATTTTGGAAGTGTTATGACCCTTTCTGAGGATTAAGATAAGACATTAGACAGAGGGTTCTTGTGTCTTAAATAATTTCAATTTATTCAACATTGGACATGTGGCTTTATAAGGATAAGAATATCCATAACCGTAAGTATATACCTACTTATTAGTAGATCAAGTAGGAGAGGATATATAGATGTATAAACACGACATATGTACCTACCACTGACCAAATGTGATTTACTGTACTCTCTTCTCCCTGGGCGGTTGTCTGGAAGAGATCGCTCTTAGCGATAAGACCGCCATTTGTTACACTATTTGTTATTATGTTGTAATTTCAAGTTTTATTGTTTGTGGTGCACCTATAAAGTATCCTACTCACAATACCTACCTAATTTAGAATTTGCTATAATTTATCAGAATGCTATGCCGTGGAGTTACCGGCTTTAGAATAGTGCTCCACCCTCTCTACCCGTGGTTGCCGTAAGAGCCGGCTAAGGGTTAAGAGATCCAGAGGACTGGCATCAGCGTCCTCTGAAAAAAAACCATCGAACTGCGCTCGACAACCCGCCTGCCAAGCGTGTCGAGTATTGGCAAAACCCCCCTAAATGGGGGAGGCCTATGTTTAGTAGTGGATTAACAACGGTTGAGATGATGATGAGAATGCTTAAAAAAAAAAATATATATAATGTTACAAATGGTGACAATGCACAAGTTACCCTAACCCCTGATAGCAAAACCATATTATTGGCTTATCTATTAGGAAGATATTGGTTCAGGAAACTAAAGCAAGACGTCTATCCACAATGTCATTGTACCTACTATCTACATGTGCAACAATAACAACCTAGAGCTTGAGATAATGGCAATTCTATTACTTAATTATTGCAAACTACAAATGTAATTTATGTTTTGTAACCAAGATTATTGGAAAATTGTGATTTGCCAGTGCAATTATACTTTATCATTTTTTTATGTTTTTCAATTCCAAAGCGTTTTTATTAATTAAAATTCATTAATCATGTTAAGGACAATCTTTATGTCACAATGTCGCATAATTGCTATTTAAATCTTGCCAAAGTTGGTATCATTGACAGTTATTATGCAGTCCAGTGAGTTATCGACAAGAGTTTAATGCTTCTTAACAATTCAGAATAACAGTGAGGGGGACCTGTGGAATAACAAGACAACAAACACAACCTAAAAGACAACGCTTTATGGCTTATGGGGTACACTTTCGTCGGCCTAATGTACGTTTCTCATTCGATTCAATGTTTGAGCGTGACATGACGTGAATTTTGACATTGACATTAATAATAATAATATGGGACAACTTCCACACACGGTCATCTGGTCCCAAACTAGGCTAGAAGCCTTTACTATGGTAACCAGATGACTGATATACATACTTATATGCGCTTATAACACCCAGACACAGATCAAACAGACATGTTCATGCACACAAATGTTTGACCTGGCCGGGGATCGGACCCGGGCCCTGCGGCACAGAAAGCAGAGTTACTACCATCTGAGCCAACGAGACTGTCAACATTGTTACATATAGGCGATTTTGTTTTCATACCAAAATTCATGAAAGCCCTTTAGGTCGAGTTGTGTGTGGATAAAAACTAACTATGTATGTGACATCAAAATAACTGGCACATGCAGAAGGATGACACTTGTTACTAATCCCACAGTTTTAGATTTTTTGGATGGATGGATGTATGGATTGGATGTATGAATGTGTTACTGCTTCAGTTAGTCTACTAATCAGTAGACCACTGGGAATATGATATATTATTAGAGTTTGAATCCTGATAACATGTGGTAACCTATATCTGGATGCATAGTACAGTCAGCATTAACAGACGATGACCACATTCAGTTTTTCAAAATCGCTATACTCCATATTATATTAATATATAGTGTTCAGTTAATTTTGAAACACTACAATATAATATGTTTTTAGGGTTTTGTACATCAAAAGGAAAAAAATGAACCCATATAGGATCTCTTTGTTGTCCATCTTTCTGTCTGTGTTTGTCAACACTTTTTTATGGGAGTGTGTGGAGGTATCAAGTTGAAATTGATATCAACTACTCAGATCTGCGGTCCCTTGGGGCTGTAAAAGAATCATACATCTAAGTTAACACAATCAAAAGTTATGGCAATTTTGCTGCATATATCCATACTTTGGGCAAGAGAGTTTATACTCTCTTGCCAGCTCTCTACTCACTCCAGGATACTTCCTCCATGTTTGCTATAGTTTGCAACTAGATGGCGCTGTTTGTTCTTAGTAGGCGGATTGGATTTTTTGGGATAGGAAGCATTTTGTTCAGATATCTAGGTATGGAATCTTATACCTTACATATATGATACAAATGTCTTAACAATTTATTTTTTGTTATCTACTTTCATCAATAATGAAAGTAGAAAGACAGCCTGGTTAGCACAGATGGTAGTAACTCTGCTTTCTGTGCCGTAGGCCCCGGGTTCGATCCCCGGCCAGGTCAAACATTTGTGTGCATGAACATGTCTGTTTGATCTGTGTCTGGGTGTTATAAGTATGTGTATATCAGTCATCTGGTTATCATAGTACAGGCTTCTAGCCTAGTTTGGGACCAGATAACCGTGTGTGGAAGTTGTCCCATATTATTATTATTAATGATCAGTTTTTAGTCACTCTTTTAGTAGATAATATTATGTTGTGTGCATTTCTTTTTATAGAGTAAGTTTTCCATCGAGAACATCTCCTGTTTTTATTTTTAAGGCTTTATTTTACATTATATCCTACTAATCCCATTATAAATGTAAAAGTTTGTGAGGATGGATGGATGGATGTTTGTTACTCTTTCACGCCAAAACTACTGAACAGCTTGCGCTGAAATTTGGTATGCAGGTAGCTTAGACCCTGAAATAACACATAAAGTACTTTTATCCCGATATTCCCACGGGAACGAAGTCTACGCGGGTGAAACCGCGGGGCACAGCTAGTAATGTAAAGTGGACTCCTTTTCCGCACTTAGACTCTAATCTGGTCCGTTGTGCGTGACACAGCTAGTATAATATAATATATGGTACTAGTGTACCACACATAATATAATGTAATAGTGTGCTATAAATGTTACATGTGTGGTACTGGTGTATGGTTGTATGTATAGTGACTGCCTCAGTGGCGTAGTGGGCGAAGCTCGACTGCCGATCACGAGGTCCCGGGTTCGATCCCCAGATCAGGCAGTGTTAATTATTAGATTTTTATATTAGGCATTATCTCAATAACAGTCTGGACCAGTGCCCGGTAGATTGCAATAGGCTCGTCCCCTATTACATGAGACCAATAACATACTGGCGAAATTTGGGTGTACCTACTATAGGACTGTCCTGAGTTCACCTCTGCCTACCCCTTTGGGAAAAAGAAGTGATTTTTGTATGTTTTGATATATTTATGGTATATTATGCCGATTTGAAAATCTGAATATGATCATTGACGCTATACAGACTTCGGAAGACACAAAGCTTTTGATGGAGGCTAATTTTATACATAATAATGATAGTCATTAGGACATATCAGAGGCTTTCAGGTGACACTACAGTTGACCACTGACCAACTTGACAAGAAAAAGAAGTCTGCTTCATGTCAAAACAAATGAAATAATATTAAAATAAGCCTGGAATTTGTCATTATTGAGCTATCTTCAAACCTGTATGGAATCATTGTAGATTCTAGTTCATTTATGATGTGTAAGTAGTAATCAAGTGTAAGGCCAATCTTGGAGAACTGGTTTCTTCTAGTGGTTACAAGTACATTCTCACCAACAGCAAATTCTTATAGCAATTTGTGGAGCATTGTATTTTACATACTCGTAAATCATAAGTGGGTTTTTATTGATGTGTGCATGTAAAATACTTTTTTCCAATATTATTAATACATACCTAGAAAGGTAAAAACCTAGTAACCAAAATATTATAATACTAGCTGGGCCCCGCCATTTCACCCGCCTTGTCTTTGTTCCCATAGGAATATCGAGATAAAAAGTGCCTTATTATGTGTTATTCTAGCATCTAAACTATCTATATATGAAATTTCAGCACATGCAGCGAAACGATCGGCTCAATAGTTTTGGTGTGAAAGAGTAACAATCATCTATCCATCTTTCCAAACTTTTTATAATATTTGTTAATAATATTAGTAGGCTTGTATTGGAATCTTTTGATTTTTCTCTAAGAACTCATTAGACAATGTGGTTTGACATGAAATGAGCAGTGAATGACAAACAGCACATAACAAATGATGAAAACTGGGAGGTCTTTGCCCAACAAACTGTACTTCTGACAGCTAGCTAACATAGCTCAGAAAAACGGCAATAACCTCGAAAAGCTTATGGGTGACCCGGAAAGTCAATGGCAAAACCCAAAGAAGTCTGATGCAATGGATAGACTAGATTAGAATCAACATAAATATCGGTGAAGCCATACACATTGCTAAGAATGGGGATAGATGGCAAAAGATTGTCAAGGAGAAGGTTATCCTAATTTGCATGACATGATCACAACCCCCAACACTGGAGAAGCAATGCAAGGATGAGGAGGATGAAGAGGGTACTGTAAGGTCAAAAAATAATGATATTATGTTCAGTAAGATGCATAAATTAACACGTTCCCTGTCCACGACTCCATTCGGAGTCGCAAATTGACTTCAGTCACAAGTCCATGCACCTATATGGAGTCGTCAAACCCATACATTTTCAATGAGAAATATTGGACTGGACGTGTGAGGTTGGAGTTGGATTTTGGTTTAGAAGACTTGTTAGTTGGTAAGTTTTTTTACAAAAATACGAGTGGATGTGATAGGAAAGAAATGACCCTTGTATGAGGGACTGTGAATGTGTTAAATTAATAATCTTTGCTTCCTATAGAATCATTTTATATATCTACCTAATCATCTTCTTGTCAAATCTATGATGCAGTTTGATGCGTAACCTTCTGACACAAACAACAAAACTTGATAAAATATTATTATCTAAAAACAATGTTGCCTCATAGAGTTATGAAAAAGTTACTTTTGAATGAATGAATGAATGAAAACTCTTTATTGCTACCACAATATAACAGAAAATAACAAAGAAGAAAACCTTAAAACTAGAAAGAAGTAACAACTGGCGGCCTTATCGCTCAGAGCGATCTCTTCCAGGCAACCATGCAGGGAAAGGAAATACATATATGAAGGGACGGTGGTATCAAACACATTATACTTATACTTTTAGGATACATACCTAACGGATATTACTAACAAACAGTAATAAAATATAAGATGACTTTCAATACAGTTCACACACTTCTAGCCACAAACTAGGCTGGCTAGAAGCCTGTTCAATGGTAATCAGATGACTGATATTCATACTCCAATTATATAACAAACAGATAAGTGGGAATATTGAAAGTGTAGCCTTCTAATAGTGGGTGCACATGGTTTGATGTTAGTTGATCAACTGTTAAATAACATAGGATTTGTATATCTGAACAGACTTTCAAAATTATAGAACAAAAATCAAAATTGATTAAAAATTTTTTGTTGAAGTGTTGTGTAGGGACACAGATTGTACTATAGTCAATAATGCAGTTGCATTTACTATATTAATACTTATTGAGAAATGGAAATATTCAATATGGAGTTGTGTTTTACCCCTTGTGTTAATTATGGACCTTATTTATCATAAGCAGGACACACACTAGAGAGAACACTAGAGGAATTGTATATTCGATAGAATACTATTATCCATATATGTTGATCAAGTAAAATCAGACCGTGTGAACCAGGTACTATAAGTGTGGTCCTTACGTTGATGTTCTTTTGTCGTCACTCTGACGTTCCTTGTCCTTGCTACTCTCTCGTTTGTTCATAGTAGTTGATGTGTGCAGGCTCGCGGCCAGCACGCCCGATCACTCCCTGAGCCCAGCGTCTGTTGCGGCCGCCACACAGCCCATGTCACCACAACAATCGATTACAACCACTCATCACCAACAATCACACCCCACACTTTTATCTATTGCTATTTTTTTTCTTCTTTCGACACTATTTACACTGCACTATCACACAATTTATCTCAGAATCATTTTTGTTTCACTGCAACACAATATTGAACTCCTCTTTGGTGTGTTTCGGCGACAATTGAAACTTAACCTGATAGGTGAATTTCTGTGATTTTACTGGGAAAACGAAGCGACAATGAATAGAGGTCGCCGTGCCAATGTTATGTTCATTGAACAGTAACAACAAGCAATGTGGGTGTCAGAACTTACTAACTAAATTACTTAAATTGCCACGCAGGGACGATTGATCCTCTAGTGATTAACGCTATTTTCAACTGATTAGCTAATTACTGTTTAATAATTTTGTGAAATAAATGTATCGGAAAAATGTAACAGTTGACAGTTCCTTGTGAAAAGTCAACCCCAATTTCGTCGGTCGGAACAAATCGTTTTGAAACGAATCATCCAGTGTTCTGAACAAATTACACTGCACCTGGGGCGTGGAAATAGAAGAATTATCAGCACGATACACGATTTTCCGGTAAGGTTTTCGTAAGATTAGTCACAACGTCGCCGAAACATCAAATGGACATTTGTCTGATAAAAAAGTTTAGGTTTTGTAATGGCCACCAATGATACACTTATCACTTCAATGCTAACTGTGACTTTTATCGGGATGCTATTTCATCGAAAGTGTAAAATACTATACACATTTGCTTAATTATATTACCAATAATTAACGATAAAATTTCTTAGTTACAAAATATTAAAACTCAAAGAATAGTCACTGATTCGCCATTCGGCGCATGCGCAAACTTGCACCATTCAGTGTTGCCATTCTAGACATTTATGTATACCATTGCTGTATACCATTGTCAGCCATTCTTGTCAGACAATGGCCACGACAGGCCATCGGCCAATTTACTATTGTGTAGTCATAGCCTTAGGTAGGGGGGTGATTTTTGGAGTATAAACGCCCCTCCCCCCGAAGTCAAAAAAATTGTCGCATTTATTTTTGTAACCATAAAATTTTTCTTTGCGCTCGCAGCGAGCTGCTCGCGTCCTTTATTATCGAAATTCTAAAATGTGTCTCTTCGCTCGCAGAAAGTTTCTCGCACCTTCATCATCGAATTTCTAGTTTTCTAGCTTCGCTCCTAGCAAGCTGCTCGCGCCTTCATTACCGGAATTCTAACGCTTTTTCGCTTCGTTCACAGCAAGCTGTTGCGCCGTCATTATCGAAATTCTTGTTTCTTGTCGCATTGTCATGTACTCATAGATGCATATATGCATGACCCTTCTGAAGCAGTGGTAGTTTGACTTGCAATAGGTTGTACGATGCACATTAGGTCCGTTGGATAAAATATTTTAACTTCAAATTAGCTAATAATAAAATAGGGAGCGGCAAAATTCCGGTCGGTCGCGGGCGGCGAAAACACACCACAGCAGCAGCTTATGTATTATTATTATGTTCAAAATTTATATTTGCATACAGATACCCGGCCATGCCGGGGGCAGGGCAGAAGCACATGAAGCGTTTCCTATAGAAATTTGCGTAACAATGCGGCACGTATTGAGAATAGCGGCCTTTTGCATGTTGATGTATGTGTTTTTAGGTAGATTTATGGTTAGCAGTAATTTTGTAAACTGTGGTGTAGATAGTGTATTACTATTACAGACCACAGACATCGATCTTTACCTTCGTCTAAGCTATTCAACTTTTCATTTTTACCCTCTTTGATGTATTTTAAAGTGGCAACACTAGCCACATCTGTCACCTCTCATTTATCTGTGATTGGTTGCTTGATCAGTTAGCAAGCATTGCTAATTGGAGGAGTACCAAAGAGAACGTATAACTCTTTCACTCTAGTATGTTATCTATTTCCCGTTTCTCTATGATTCAAGACATGGCGGGAAACTAAATTGGTTAGGCAGTAAGCGGAAAACAGGTAAAACTGTTTTTATTTATTGTCTTGTATATTATAATCTTTAATGATGTAGTAAGGTTTTAATTAAAAAAATACATGATGATTTTACTAAGAATAAAATGCTTAAAAATAAAATAAGCATAAGTGTCAGTGAAACGTATTATATATTCCATCCTATTATACTGCCGATCAGCTGCGATCCATTTTATATAGAAAAATGACTTTTTTTTTTGACAATTTCGACATTCATGGCTATTCTCTCTGATCGTTGTTTCTGACGAGTTGTTTCGTTGTGTTCTAAGTGTCAGTTTGATGGGTAGCGGGTAGATGGACCCCCTTAAGTATTACCTATTTTAACACGTACTATATAAGTAATAAAGTGCTATTAAAGCGCTATTAAAGTGGTTATTAGTTATTACGTACACAACACGGTATCAGAACAGTCTTACTAAGACTGTCTTACTCGTTTACTATATGGCACACTTACAAGCTTACTTTTATTACAGTATACGCTAAGTCTTAGTAAATCTGTCTTGATACCATGTTGTGTAATAACCACTTTACTCTGTACCTATTATTTCAGCACCATCGGTATGGATTATTCCTTCTGCCGTATACGAAACGGTTTTATACATCCTTTATACATCTACTCTTTGCTATCGGTTCAGTAGCATATGTAAGCGTGAATATGTAATAAATCTATCTATAATAGGTACCTAATTATTAAGTAGGTATCTATAATTTCTAGTACTTAAGTAAAATAGTCTGTAGGTATGAAGATATTTACCTACTCGACTTCATAATATTTATGATTTATAATCCACCGAATCCATCGACATAAGTTGTCACGTCGATGATCAAATCTATTGGTACCGTTGACCGTTTAACGTTTCATACTTTCAAACTCTCGATAACTTTGCTTAAGGCATGCGTAACTCACACAATTTACAGTAACTTTCGTAGGTAGTACTTATTTCTTAGATTTGATGGATAGTGCCTACTATAGGTAGGTTATAGGTGCTCATAGGTATTATAAACGAGTACTTTAAACATTAGTGGAAATAAAAACCTGATAGGTACCTACTAACACACTGCCCTCTAATCACCTTGAATCGCTCTTGCGCAGCACCATTGTTATTTCTATTTCTTTATCAATAATAGGTACTTCAAGGCGAAGCGTACAGCGTAACTCTGGGTGCTGGCTGTGTCTGGCTTTACCAGTCTGCCATCTATTGTCATTGCCAGTTGCTAGTCGATGCAGCCAATATCACATAGCGGGTATTTTTTATATGGCCAGTATCATTGTGACCGTGGAACGATCAACACGTAACTAACACACAATTCATATCAACCGGTTTTATTTCACCTTGAGTTACGGAGTCATTTATAGTTACTTCTCGGATCACATTGACGCTCAAAATTGTGTAAGTTTTATAATTACTTACTTACTTTACTTTACTTTTACCTGTAATGATAGTGATCTGATACTTAATATTTTTGGCTTTATTATCTCGGTCAGTTTTTAAATCAACTCACCTCAAAAATATTTATTCAATTATGTAGCAATCTGACAGTTTTAACAGAGGTATACCTACATAAACCTACCTTTCACATAACATCACGCCGTTTTACCAAAGGGGTAAGCAAAGGTGTACCCGGGACCCAGTCCCATAGTAGGTACACCCACACTTCGCTAGTTATATTTTAAGACTCATATAATAGAGGGCGAGCCTGTTCCCATTTACCGGGAACAGTTCCAGACTCCAGACAGTTATTGAGATAATTCCTAATAGAAAAATCCAATATATAACACTGCCTGACCTGGAGATCGAACTCATAATATAATAGGGGCAAGCCGTTAGGGGGCGATCATTGGTCTTCATTCTCCAACCTCAGTCCCATCGGCCATCAGTTCTTCGTGCTATGTAAAACTGAAAACATTATTATAATGGTTTTATGTTTCCCACAGTAAAAAAAACATCCACAAGTCTGATAAGTACATTTTAATGACCATCTCGTATATACAATTTCAGATAAAATGTACATATTTCATGCCAATTTTATGTAAAAGGGTACAAGAATAGTAACAGATAGGACGTTTGCATGAAGGCAAGCAAAATTTGCCTACCTTCTAATAGAAATAATAATTGAATTTATATAGAGTTAGGTATAAACATGTGAACACCTCAATAAATAGTACTAATTATTACATACCTACGTCACTGTTATTAAGTACTATTTAGTACTTACCTACTATTATTAATTATTATTTATTCTGGTACTATGCAGGTCGAATTTTGTGCGTCCATGGCCTGATGGTAGCACGTCCCGCTTCTAATCTAGTTTTCTCTGAATAATTGAATTTAATTAAAATTAATCGATAAAATTATAAAAAAATATATTATTTTATTTTAAAATTAAGAAAATTAACAGTTTGAGATTGTTTAATGTTAGTAATTATTAGTTGAACTTGTTTATATTAGAATATAATTATGTTTAGTATTTAAAGCTACTATATAATTAATTATTCCTAAGCAAAAACAAAATTTATATTTAGGTATTTAAATGTATGCAATTTATTGGTATCTAACAAAATGGCAAAACATTGTAGGTAATACAAAAACGTGTCTAAAGTCTGATGCGTGGAAATCTTATTCAGATTTTTTTTAATCCTCGCAGACATATACCTACCTATAAGTCTTGTAAAAGTACGGTACTTATACATAGTAGGTAATATAGGTATACGAATTCGAACAGATATATCTCTAGCTACTTACCTCTATTGCGACTTTACCTCTACTCTACATTTTTAGCATTTGGTATGGTTTTTTCATACATAGATGGTTCTAACTTACTTAATTTAAATACCTATCCTATCTTTACTTATACCTATCGAAGGATTTGAAGTTCCTTCAATGAAAATCTCTATAAAGCTTGCCTTACACATGTGACTGCTGCCTCAGTGGCGTAGTTGGCGGTACTCGTAGCTCGATTGCCGATCACGAAGCTCCGCGTTTGATCCTCACGACAAGCAAAGTGTTATTAGACTTTTCCATTAGGAATTGTCTCAATGACAGACTGAAATCTGGAACTGTGCCCGGTAAGTAGATGGCAATAGGCTCGCCTGCCATTACATGGGAATAACATACCTACTGGCGAAATCTGGGCGTACCATACTAGAAGACTGAGTTCTAGGTACACCTCTGCCTACCCCTTCGTGAAAAAGGCGTGATCGTCCGCTTTATTAATTTTATATTATTATATATTATTACTTTAATACCTAGCAACAGGTGTACCTACAAGTTATTCATGTAAAATAAATTTTAATAGGTCAGTAAAATTACTCTATTATACTAGATAGAAACTAGTTTTTATCACACGAAGACGAAAATGTTAAAAATTACATAATGTAATGATATAATTATTACTAATTATTACTTATTTTGAATTTTAATAAAAACTGTTACTTTAATTAAAATTTTGAATTTTAATTAAAGTAACAGTGACTGCTTTTGTATCTTATTTAATTTTAATATTTTTTTGGAATTTTGAAATTCTAAAGGGAAGACTTTTAATACCAATTTGCAGTTAAATTATTTTTGTAGTAAAAGTACTTATAACAGGATACATGCCACTTTATAAATAGTTGTTACATATAAAAAAAAAGTAATGAAGAAATTATATCTCTTCTATCATCGTCATTGGGTCCTCAAAATATTATGTATGGGAAATGATGTCGGCCCAAATACCTTAATAATTAATAATATTAATATTTCCAACTATAGATTTTCAATGATACATAGATCCTTTACGAAAGGAATAAAGAAAGACCAACACATTGTTACTTTTAGTTGAAATACGCATCATAATAGATCTTATTTCCATGGGAATGAGCTGTTTTACCGAGCTTTCGGACGCGCGACGACAGCCGCGTTAGCGTCGCGTTGACGTTGACGTTACGCCAACGTTCGTCTGAAAGCTCGCTAACCGCGGTAAAAAGTAGCATATGTCATTCTCCTAACTCTCTCCACACACAAAACTTATTCCATAAAATGGTTCCGCTGAATCGTGAAAGAAAGACAAACAAACACACTTTCGCATTTATAATATTAAAAGTATAAAATTATGGAAACAATAAAATAACCTAAAAATATTTTTTAACAATTTTTAATAGTACATATGAAAAAAGTTTTATGTGGCGCAAATAAAGGCCAACCACCAACAATTGAGTCGAAAACTATTCTCTTCTTCTCCATATTTGGGAAATTTAATTTTGTACGTAGAGCAACCCCGACATTATTTTTTTGTCCATATTTTATTAGTTAATATAGTTGTGTGCGGCGAATAAATAATTTTTCTTTCTTTCTTTATTGTTAAAGTTAGTTGGTCCAAGTCAGTCTAAGTTCTGCCAAAACATTAGTCATCGTTTGCTGCATTTTTACAGGAAATGTTAAATGACAGATTAAGTTTCTTTTGTCGAATCATTTTTCCGTCAATTATACCCAGTACCTAGCTGCACATAGCATTATACCTATACATAATATGTACATTTAGGAATAACAGGAAATTAGCCATTTATACGCATTCGTCGTCGTCGGTTATGTTACGACAATGCTTGAACACTGACTATCAACAACAGGTTTATTATTACTAGTGCAAAAAAAACGGCTTTGCCTGCTCGCTATTACGAAACATGGGAGTTTTATACCAAATATTACCCCCTTAGACCCCTTAGAATGTGAATTTTCAAAAATCCTTTCTTAGCACACGTTCAGACAACGAAAACAACCTATATTCCAAGTTTCAAGTCTATAGGTTCAGTGGTTTGGGCTCTGCGTTGCATGTCAGTCAATGACTCCTTTATGATTTTTTAATATATAGGTATAATGATTACGTACAATCACACCTTTTTCCCAAAGCGGTAGGCAGACCCAGTCCGATGTAGATACACTCACATTTCGCCAATATGTTATTGGTGATGTAATAGGGGGCGAGCCTATTGCCATCTACCGGGCACAGTTATAGTACTTTGAGAATAAATTAGGTCATTTAGTTTTTTAGGCTGATTTGCACCAAAAACTCGCTAAAATATATCGACAGTATACAAAATAGCAAAACTTAACAAAAATTATTAAGTCCGTCGAATTTCTGGTTGAAACAATATCATACGTTGCACCATTTTAACAACTGACATGGCAAAACATATGGTTATTTTTATATTAATATTGGTCTAACCAAAGATTCGACGGCCGGTCAAGCATTGGTTAAATTTAACAGGCGCAACTTAGACTTATTAAGTAGGTATGCAAGATGAGCCAATATTATCATAAACACATTAAAATACAAAAACAAAAGGAATTACCCTTTTTTGTTCTACTACTCTTCAACTAAAAATTCAAGCTAAAGAAAAAAAAAGTGGGGTCAGAGTCTACTTCCTGATGATGCGTCGTGTAGACGCGAAACACGTGTCGATACATGAATAGTGTCACTAACAACAATAATGCGTAATTGCATTTACTCTTTGCATGCAATTTTGCGGGCGGGACGGCGGTGCACTTTGCATGTTGTTTTTGACACTAAAAATCGGAACTAAAAACTAAGAATACTTGTTCCAGAAGTTTCGACAGAGTCTCCAAGAGTCAAGTTGGACAAATTGTCGCAACTTTTACACACCTATTTAATAACTTTCAAACCGTTGACCTGATGTTTATATGTGGAGTCGATGGGTAATTTAGGCCAATATAGTTTATTTTCGATACGCAAATCGGTCTTTGACTGAGGGTTCTCTTACCCGATCATTGCATTTTGATTCGCGCGACCGCCGCAACCACGCAATGGTCGCGTCGCTCACTCGCGCGATTATTGCGTACTATATGGACAAAGTCTTATATATGTATTATCTTTACATTATAGGTAATATTATCAACATGGTGATCGATGATCTTCCACAAGATGTGCAGAAGCAGATCACCCAGCTCAGCCAATGGATAGATCAACAACCAAACTTGCCCAGCGATATAGGTAAGAAACTATTTTTATTCTTAAAAATTTTATCACTGACATAATATAATATGTTAACATAACATAATATAAACCTTAATTAACAAAGTACTATAATAATTATTATTTTTTCTTTTTTAGGGTTCCTTACATCAAAAGGAAAAAAGGAACCCTTATAGAATCACTTTGTTGTCCGGCTGTCTGACTGTCTGTCTGTTTGTATATCTGTCTGTCTGTCCGTCTGTCAAGACACTTTTTCACCGGAACACGTGGAGGTATCAAGTTGAAATTAATATCAAATACTCAGGTCTGCGGTCCCTTGTTGCTGTAAAAAAAATCATACTTTTAAGTTCGCAATCAAAAGTTATTGCTATTTTACTACATATTTCCATACTTAAGGCGGATGAAATGCTTATCCAAATTTAAATGTTAACTTTATCGTGTAGGGCAAAGTTTGAATCTCAGTATGAGATCACTTTTTGGATTTTATTTTATGCTCATAGATTTTTATGAAACGATTTTATTATTAGAATATTTCCGAAAACTGTATAAAAAATTGTGATTTTTAACATGTTTGCTGTAGTTTTCAACTAGATGGTGCTGTATGTTTATTGAAGTCGGTAGGGTTTTGTTCAAGTATGTAGGTATAGAACTCTACACCACGCATTATAAATACGTATGCCTTATCAATTAATTTAATTGTCATAAAAAATGGCACACTTTGGGCCACCTTCCCCTATTCAAAACGTCGCAATTAGTAGTACTATGATATCCACTAAGACTTTTAGACGATCGTTATACCTTTTACGAACTCATATGTTTCCGTTGACACCCGTATGTAGTCCGTGTGTCCGATATATATAAGAAAAAATATTACTAATCATCCTATCAATTTGCTAATTTCCAAGCCGTGACTTATTACCTATTCTAAGTATAATTAAAGTGGTAATTTTTACCTACCTATAGATAGTATTAGGTAGGTACTAAGTATAGGTGCAGAACCTAGTAGTAGATACTTTATAAGGCTATACTTATACCTACGACTTACATATTAAAAAAATAAGGGGCATTAGGTAAAAAATATAGGCAATAAATCGGTAAAGTAGTACGTAATTATATATAACGTGTTGATTAGATATAAACTTAATAAAAATGCTATTGTGAGTAGATAAGTCTATTTCTACAAATATATATTATTATTTTGTAATTAAATCCAAGGATTAATCCAAGTGTAATAAAGCCAAAATAAACACAAAACAACGTAGGTGTTTATTTTGGCCTTAGTAATAGGGACTTAAAATTGCCTACTAATTAGTTTTTTTTTTATTTCAGCAGATTTTAATAACTTTACTTTCACCGAAGACTAATACCTCACGATAGCTCAATTGGGAGAGTGCCGCCACGGATTTGATGCGTGTGGCTCAAGTCCCGCTCTAAACCGCTAGTCTAAAGCTTCAAGTCCCGCTAAAATATATTACAGTTAACAGTTGTATACAAAGTGTAACAAAAAGCTTTATCAGATGGGTAATGGTTGAGCTTATCGGTAAATGTATGGGCATACTATTAAATTAATTAAAATCGTAACTCTCCGGGACTGTGATTACAATAACTCTAAAAGAGAAAATTACAAAGATATTCGCGAAATGCTCCCCTGACCTGAGTGACTACACCTTTTTGCAACATTTTCGTCTTAATAGTACCTACTCTTGGTTTGAAAATAAAGAGCAAATAGAATAAGAGAAGAGAGACAGCTTTTTATACTCTAATAGAGGCGGGTCTTCCCTGTTAGGTACACTGCTCGAGTCAACCGGTTATGTGGACAACCCAGATCTGTTATGTGGTCAAAGTTTCAGGTCGCGAAGATTCCTACTACGCCTCCAACATGATCGAACGACTACTCTCCCTACACAATATAGGAAAGCCTAGTATTATTTTAGAAACAAAAACAGTTGAATCAGCAATTACGTTCATTGGCGATACAAATGAAAGCTGATTTTTTTATATAAAAAAAATTTTTATACCAAATTCCACAAAGGTTGTCCTTATACTTTAACTGCTTTATCTTAATCTTACGGTTTGCCGACGCGAGACCGAAGTTAGGGTAATGCGCGGCGGTCCAGTCGACGATTTTATGACGAAAGGCCCCGATGACAGTTGCAAGTGTCTTTTATTAAAAGTAGGTTGCATAACAACGCCATGGGGCGAGTGCAGACCATAACACAGCAATCAATATTGAAAAGTTGAAAAAAGAGGACTAATTAGTGTGGGTATACCTACTAACAATTAATTAATTGACCTGCTTCACGTTCAATAAATCAAAAGTCAAAGAATTTTTTTTAAAATAATAATAAGACTAAATGATAATTACCACCATCTATTACTTGTACTACTTGTACTACTACTATGTCATAATTTATGCAATAGAGAAATTGAAATTGAAATATTTTACAATAGATTTGTTCCGCTTTTAGACCTTCTGTTAAGTCGGTGTGTATTTATTTATGTAGATGTGCAATATTTTCATTTTATTTATTTAGTTATATTGTGAAAATCACCTGTTTAATGTGTAAACACCTACGTCGTTAACTATATTTAACAAGTAGGATACTCCAAGTCACAGTTTATAATACATATAATAACATAATAATAATGTAATCAATGGCGAGACTATGTAACTGCCACTTGAACGAATTAACCACTATCATTCATTGTAATATATTTATGAGACCACGAGCAAGTAAGTGCTTGTATGAGACATTAAAGCGAACAAAACTTACTGAAGAAGTGATTGCAGAATTTGCGAACAAATTTTTCGACTCACCTCCAGACTGACTTGGTGCCCCGTGAAACCCTGAAAAAGCGCTTGTGTTATGGTCGACGCCAGGCGTCCGGATAGCATAGTGGAGGACCGTTTCAATATTTAAAAAATTTCACTGTTATAGTTGTTATTTTTTATGTAGCGCTCGCAGCAAGCTGCTCGCGCATTCGTTGTTACCCGTAAATCTTTTCGCCACACTCTCAGTAAGCTGCTCACTAATCCGTTGTTTTGAATTTAATATTTTCGCCGCTCTGACATCATCCCCATTCCTGGATCATCATTCCTGGGTTTGATCCCCAGGTCAGGCAGTGTGAAATATTGGATTTTCCATTAGGAATTATCTCAATAACTGCCTGGAGTCTGGAACAGTGCCCGGTAGATGGCAATAGGCTCGCCCCCTATTTCATGGGACCAATAACATACTGGCAAAGTATGGGTGTACCTACTATGAGACTGAGTCCTGGATACACCTCTGCCTACCCCTTTGGGAAAAAAGGCGTCATCATCATCATCATCATCTTAGCCATTGGTAATCCACTATTGAAAATAGGCCTCCCGCATAAAGGGGGGTCATAAAGGGTCATAAAGGGGGGTTTAGTCGATCCTCGACACGTTTGGCAAGCGGGTTGTCGAGCGCAATTCGATGGTTTTTTCTTTTTTTTAGAGGACGCTGCTGCCCGTCCTCTGGATGTGTTAACCCTTAGCCGTCTCATACGGCAACCACTGGTAGAGAGTGTGGAGCACTATTCTAAAGCCGGTAACTCCACGGCGGAAAATGTTCCGTTCTAGTGTAGTGGGCAGACTCATATATTTCATTTTGACCGCGTGAGGTTGTTGCTTGCACACAGGGTACATCGGCCAGAGCTGGCCCTGTCTAATGTATGTCATACAATACCAATCGTTTGATCAGCGTTTGTATGGGGAGTCGACAATTCGTTTCGGGAATCTTTGCAGTAATAATCGTTAATAATTATCTATTATTTTAAATGTTTAATTATTAATAATTTTAGTCGTAGGCCTCTTTTGCAGGGGGCCACCTGGGCAAGTACCTTTGCCAGTTATTCATCCGCCAAGCAGTAATGTGCAAACATTACTGTGTTCCGGTCTGAAAGGCGATTTTACCAGCAAAATTACTGGGCATGACGAGTTTCAACAACTAATATCTCAGGGTGACAGGCGCAGTGCCGCTCAGAATTATTGGCAATCGTGATGCTTACCATCAGGCACCTGGTTTGCTCGTATTGTCAGTCACAATCATAAAAAAAAAATCTTGCAATTTTTTTTTGTGCAAGTTGTTTATAGCTCTTTGTGACACCGGTATATTATAAAAGCTATGACTAAAACTCCCATTTGTGTTGTAACACCAAATAATATTTTGTGCACATATAGACTGGTGGTTAAAGTGCATTGTTCATTGTGAAACGGCCATAAAGATAGTTTGCTTGCAGTTTTAAGTATCGTTTTATTATTACACCTACTTTTGTCTTGAATAATAATATCTGCGTTTTGTCATACAGGTTGTGTTGTAACGGTTATTAAAACAGCCTATATTTTATATCATTTGTGTGTTACCAAAATGAGCCAGATTTTTGTAGTTGTGGTTTTTTTAAAGCCTTTTAAGTACGAATGGCGTGTGTAGAATATTTATTACTCACTCGCTAAAAATATCATGTATTTATATAAACATATCCTCGTAACTCAATGTGTTAAAATGGGTATTGTAGTAAGACATCCAAAGGAAGAATTGCGAAATTAGCAAAAAAAAAAATTCAATCGGCAAATTTGTATGGGAGGTTGAAAATTATTTACATAAACTTACGTGAATTTTGCAATTCTTTCTTTTGCAATTTGTAGGTTATTTTCGTTCGTTTTCCTTTCACAATTCTTACATTGTTAAATTAATGATCTAGTCTAAAATTATTTTCCTTTCTATTTAATCCTAATTCCTTTTTAATATTATTTATTTTAAATTAACAGTATATCGCCATAAAAAGTTATACCTATATATATTCCTTATATTAATTTATAGTTTAATCTTCTTATCGTGGATTTTCTTTATCCTTTGAATGGATAGATGCTTAGATGTTTTTCCAATATATGTTTATTGGAATAGCTATTATAATATGTAACTTTTTATATAGTAGTATTGATATAGTAACTATAGTCCATAAAATCTAAGAAGTACCGTTTGACAATTTTTATTTTGCCTTGTTTGAAGGATTTATTTTATTTTATTTTATTTATTATGACACATTTAACAGACAATGACAAGGCATGAAATTTTATGTCTAATGTACAGTTGTTCTTAATCTAATCATTATCCAATAACAAATGTATACATCTAATACAAAATTCAGTGACACATTGAAATTATTAAACAAAATAACAATAACATTGTAAAAAACATTATGTAATAAAGGTTAGCACATACTTAATAGAAAATATATTTGCTAACATTCCTCTTATATGTTCCCAGTCTAGAGTCAAAAGCATCTAGCTCCGGGCATTTGTGAGATAGCTCATTGTATAACCTACACATTCTAACAATCGGGTTGTAATAAGAGGAATTATTTTTGTGAGCATTAAGTACAAATGTTGTAGGTAACCGAGATCTTGGTTTGATATTGATGTCAATTAGTGATAAGAGTTCCGAAGAATCAATAAGAGAGTGTAGTATTTTAAATAAATACATCACAAGGGCTAAATTACGTCTTTGATCTAAGCGTTGCACTTTAAAGTATGTTACTCTAGCTTGGTAATCATCAAGAGTTCGAGAGAGGCCAAATCTCCAACTAAGTACTCTAAGACAACAGTTTTGGATTCGCTCGAGTCTATTCTCGTGAACTTTATAATAGGGTGACCAAACAACTGATGCATACTCAAGTGTGCTTCTAACTAAACTGTAATAAAGTAAAAGTAAAGTCTTCCGCTGACGAAAATCTTTGGTAATTCTAATAATAAAACCAAGGGTTTTATTTGCTTTGTCAATTATGTAATCATAATGAGGTCTGAACGATAGTTTTTCGTCGAATAAAACCCCTAAATCGCGTACAGTTACTTTTCTTTCAAGAATGTGTGATTCAAGTTTATAATTATGCAAAAGTTTATTTTTCTTAGTTCCGAACGAGATAACATTACATTTATTAATATTGAGTTGCATATCATTGTTTGAGCACCAGTCTGAAATTGCGTTAAGATCTCTTTGAAGTGCATTACAGTTTTCCAAGTCAGATACTATGTTGTAAATTTTTAAATCATCAGCATACATCAAATAATTGCAAGAGAGATATCTAGTAATATCATTTATGAACAATATAAACAACAGAGGTCCCAGGTGGGAACCCTGAGGAACCCCAGAGGGAACCTCAATAGCTTTAGATATGTATCCCTTCAACGCGACCATTTGACTTCGCCTAGTTAAATAAGACTCAACCCATCTGAGAAGACTACCATGTATACCGTAAGCGACCAACTTTCGACATAATATACTGTGGTTAACTCGGTCAAAAGCCTTAGAAAAATCGGTGTAGATAGCATCCACCTGCTTGACTTTAGGAAAACCATTACAAATATAGTTTTTAAATAATAAAAGATTACTGCAAGTTGATCTTTTCCGCACAAAACCGTGTTGCTTTGGAGAAATGGCATGTATGACATGATTATAAACATAATTGTAGACCAAGCTTTCAAACACTTTTGCCATACATGATAAAATGCTTATAGGACGATAATTTTCACATTTAGATTTGTCTCCCGACTTAAAAATTGGAACTACGTGTGCCAATTTCCAGCAGCACGGGAACACTCCGGTTCTGAGTGACTTATTGAATAATATTTGTAGGGGCAAAGTTAGTTCATTAGCACAAACTTTAATCAGAAATGGCGGCACACCATCGGGGCCAGAACCCTTATTAGAATCTATATTTCGAAGTTTTTTCAAGATGTCATCTCTATTAATACAAATAGAAGATAGTGATTCGCTAATATAAGTTTCAACTATATTATTATCTAAAGAGCGAGGTATGGGGTCGTCCGTGTAAACTGAGCGAAAGAATTGAGAAAAGAGTTCGCAGATTCCTTCACCAGTAGAGCTTGATTCGTTACCATACGACATTTGACGTGGAACAGAGTTTAAGGTTTTTTTACTGTTTACATATCTCCAAAATTTTTTTAAATTGTAGCCCTCTACAGAATCTTCAACATCAGCTAAATAAGCTTTATAGCACGAATCAATAAGGGTCTTAGTTATTTCTCGACATTTAGCGAAAGAATCGTAGTCTCTAGGATTTCCAAACTTTTTATATTTCTTATGGTATTTAAACTTCTCATTTAAAAGTTTTTTTAAGGGTTCACTGAACCAAACAGGATACTTTCGATCTTTAGTGTCTTTCTTTAATGGGGTGTGTTTTGATATAATCATATTTAGTTTCTCATAGAATAGTCTAGTACAAACATTAATATCATCAGCGGATAAGTATTCATCCCAAACAATATTATTTAATTCAATTTTAACCTTTTCAATGTCACATTTATGGAAATTAAGTACCTTTCTATGTTTATTTAGATCAAGATTAGTAGAGTTTTTTAATTCGTCTATTTGAATTGCTAATGAAGGGTGATGAACATCTAATTTAGACAATGGGTCTGCAGAGAATACAGATATATTTTTATCAGTTGAGAGTACAAGATCGAGAATTCTGTTATTTTCGTTAACTATATGATTAAATTGGCTCAAACCACACAATGAGATAGTATCAACAAGCAGTGAGGCTTTCAAATCAAGAGGATCTAACGGAGTTATAGATTGATCGGCGTTATGATACCATGTTAGGTTAGGAGTGTTGAAGTCTCCCAAAATTAGGAAGAAATTGTTTTCTTCAGCGCTACCATTAATACATAACTGACAATTATTGTAAAACGTGCCTAACGCTGATGCATTCATATCAGGTGGAAGATAACAGACACACAAATAAATATTTATCATTCGGGAATTAGAATAAACAGGGATTTTAATCCATAAATCTTCCGATTCAGTTTCCCATTCTGACTTACGTGTAGCTACCAAGTCCTTCTTCAATGCAACCAAAGTTCCTCCACCATCTTTCTTTAGGCTGCCCGTTGTACAACGATCTCTACGAAACACTACGTACCTATTATCAATTAGTTCTTCGGAATAAACACTCGGATTAATATTAGTCTCTGTTAGACAAATTATATCATAATTATTATTAAGTACATTTAAGAAAAGATCTTTAGTTTTTGTTCTTAGACCGTTTACATTTTGATAAAAAATAAACATAATATAATTATACTTGTTAATATTAAAGTAGGTAGTAGGTACCAGCTTAGTTACTATTTTAAGAGTGAGTTGCTTAAGGCTACTCAAATCTTATCTAGAACTTCCAAGTTCTTTACCACAATCGCTCCGCAATCTTCTGCTTTCCGCATGTATACTCTACCGAACTTAACCCAAATGAATTTATAGCCTTTTTCTTTGCCAACTTTCCTAGCTGCTGCGTGAATTTCCTTGATCTCAGGTGACAAATGCTCTGTTACATAGATTTGTGTTTTGTCTCCAGGAACGCAGAGGTCACTGGAATTTATAGGGCTTCCCTTGTTTGCTTTATTGTACCGATGCACGGCGGACAGGATATTGTCACGATGACGAACCGATGACAAGGTTACTATTATGTTGCGTGGTCGTTTGGACTTTGGATTAATTTTAGCGACTCTTCTACAGGCTCCAATGTCCATGTCCGAAATATTGTATTTAACGATTTCACATAGCTTTTTGAAAATCAGCTCTACATTTTCATTTGGCTTTTCAGGAACAGCCTGCAACTCCACGTTAAGGCTCCTGGCTTGTCGATCGACTCCACTGAGACGCTTGGTCAATGTCTTAACTTCAGAACTGAGTGCTAGTACTTTATCATCAAGGTCGTGTATGGTGCGTTTTTTAGCCTCTATTTCTTGTTTAAGCGTCTCCTGTGAATCAGCAAGGAAGTCAGTAGTACAAGTAAACTCTTCCTTGAGCTTTTCAACCTTATTATCCACCTCCTTAACTACTGCGTTTTTTATGTCCTCATTTAGAGATTGCCTTAAGTCGGAAGCTAATTTAACGAATTTTTTCTCTAGCTTACTATCGAGCAAATCACCTATGCACTTGATCAGAGCCGGGTTGACATCTTCATTAACCTGAGTTACCGACAGGAGGATATCCTTATCTTTGTGTTTATTGCGATTAGAGCCGCTCGATGTTTCGTTGGAAGTCGCCGATATAGGTGCTCGTACGGGTGTATTACTATTATCACCACCTTTTGGTTTCTTAGCCAAGCAAATCGGGCAAATCCAGTTGCTAGAATCAGATGATAAGTCCATGCATGCCTCATGATAAGGAGCCGAACATGTGGAGCAGGAAATCACCTCAGCTTCAGTTTTAATCTTGTCATTACAGCATCCACATTTTGTATTTATGGGTGATTTTTTTCGATCCTGTTTTGATTTAGTCGCCATTCTATACGATGATAATGCGGAACAAATAAATAAAATGTGCAATTGATGAAAATATCTTGAACTAGAATTATAAGCAGAAAGTTCGCACCGGCCGGGATTCGATACCACGACGCGCGGTCACGCAGTCTTGACGTAGGTAACGTATCGCCTACGCCACAGAGACACAGCTATTAGTTATAACATTGCACTTGACTCTCAATTATTAATATTTTTAATGAGGGTATTATTTACTGTCAAATACCTTATTTATTAAATATTCTTATTTATTTAATGGTAAATTCCACTTATTAGCACTGGATTTCGGTGTAAATTATATGTCACAGGGTACAAAATCCAATTAGTGTCTTGTGGTACAAATTCTGCTACTCACTGATCACTTTTTGCACTGTTTTAGAATAAAATTTACGGAGCAATTTTATACGTGTCTTTACACTTGCGCGTTCATGACGCAGAATTGAAATCGAAATTTAAGTTAAGTTAGTTAAATTTAAAAGTGATAAGAATTGTAAATCTTGTGATTAAATTCATAAATACATGGCTTTACAGCGAAGAATATAAAATAGTTTGAGTTACGCCTATATGCAAAACTATTGAAAGTGTGAATAAATATCAAACGATACTTCTTAGATTTGTTGGACTATAAGTCTAATCAAATTCTTCATCTAAAAATTAAATATCACTTTAGCAACTATAAGTTGACCCTGACATTAATTTGAATTAACCACAGCCATTTTATTATCCTAGATAATCTACTTCACATTTTAACAATACATGTATTATGCATGAATCCAATTGGGATTGTGATATAAATGATTGTTCAGAGGCGCCAGACCTCAACCTCAAACATACCCAGAAACAAGCATGAGATAAATCGACGAACGAAATATATATTAATTTATAAGCTAGGTTGAATTTTTTTGTTGGACGAACCGACGAAGGAGCCACCCTTTACATTGTGATCACAGATGTGACAGATTGTATGATTTCACGAATATCAGGACGTAATTTACTTGACGCGGAGGATTTTTCAGAATCCTATGAAAAAAAGGTCCGAATAATAATAATAATAATCTTCCCCTTACTGATCCCCCTTACTTACTAATGGCCGATGGAGCTGTAAAGTTCCCGAATGGAGACCACGAACCGTCAAGCGCAGCGTAGGACATCCATCCACAAGGTGGACAGACGACCTGATAAAGACATCAGGATCACGCTGGATTCAGGCCGCTTACAACCGGTCTAGATGGAAATCTATATACCGATAAAATATAGGTACCTCGTTATCCTAATGTGCACAAGGCCTCCAATATAAGTACTGGCCTGTATTTAAATCCTAAAGTCACGTATTTCCTTACGATTTTCCAGAGACACTTCTGATCCTGCGTTTCCTGCACAGCTGTTACTACGACATGGACAAAGCCAAAGCAACGGCGCAGTTGTTCTTCAACATCAGGACATCTGCTCCAGAGCTGATATGCCATAGGGATCCTCTCTCTGAAGCTATACAGAAGACTGCGAAAATAATGTGAGTTTATTATCAGGTCGCGTTTGCCAGATGCAAGACGAACTGTGAGCCAAGAAAATTACGGTTTTTAAGGCCAAACATCGTCGGCAACGTGGCAGGCCTAGAATGAATTGCCTAATAATATATAATGCCTAAATTGCAAGACCTAGTTCAAGAACGTGCTGAGTGCGAAGAGTGGAGGGAGGCGTTTGCCCAGCAGTGGGACAACCAAGGCTAATGTAATAATACTATCTAAAATATGTAACATGCAGATATAATTCTCAATAGTTTATTCTAAAATACATAATATGAAGCCCGTTGAATTCTTTTCACGCGGGTAATATCGTCGTTAGAGTTTGCAGAGATATTATAAATTTATAATATCGTCCACAATTTGATAAAACGTAATATTTTATCCCATCAAAAGGACTTCAAATTCTTAAAGTATCAGATTATTGTGCAGTTTTGCATCTTCATAAATAATAGAATCCTATATTAAGCGCGTTAAACTCTTATGTACTGAACAGAAAAAGGCGGTCCCTCGCCGCCCGCCGCTTTCAATCCAATATTCATCCAAAATTTAATTTTAACTATTATATAATTCGATTTCAATTAAATATTGTATTGGAAATATATAATTCTTGTCAAATATTGGGATTCACTTTACCTTCTTGCTCATAAGACGTATTAATGCTCGAATCTGATCAATAAACTAATGGCAGCGCCTTTATGAAATCCTAACGCCTTACCTCCTCAATTACTCTAAGCTCGTATTGCGAGCAGATATTTTAATATAATGTATAAAAATAGGTATAAAATTATTCATCATTATGAGTCGATCGTGGTAATTAAGTCTGAATCCATTCACTAATGAATAGATAATTATCTGGATTCTAGAATAATTGATGAAGTGCTGCTATTACATGCTTGTTTAAATGGATAACAAGCAGTGGGTCGTGAGATATTTCTTCCGGGAAATTATTTAATTATTATATCTACATTGATAGATAGATAGATAAACACTTTTTTGGTACACCACAAATAAATAAACATAAAAACATACATTCACGCCTTTTTCCCGAAGGGGTAGGCAGTAATAAATAAATAAATATTTTTTAAAAATTAAACAAAACAGAATTTTATATAGTGCAACAATTGGCGTTCTTATCGCTAAGAGCGATCTCTTCAAGACAACCGTGCAGGGAGAGGAGAGTACCGTAAATCACATTTGTTCAGTGGTGTGACAAAAATAATAAAAATATATATATAATATAATAAATAGTAATATTAAATTTACTAAATTAATACAAATAAACATAAACTACATAATGAGTATTCGTTATAAAAATATAATGACTATACATATTTTGTACATAATACATAATAGATACTATACATTGTTAAACATATATACATAGTATATATAGTTGCTATACATAGTACATAATAGATATTATACATTGTTGGTATAATATCTATTATGTAAGATAATAAAGCGGCACGTGCGTTACAGACTAGACAGAGCAATGAGACACAAAAATAGATTGAGTCATAGTTCCATATTTTGTACAAACATTCATAATATGGAGGTATAAAGTTAAAACTGATATCAACAACACAAGTCCCTTGCTATTATAAAGAAAACAAACTTGTAAGTCATCGCAATCGAAAGATACTACTTATTTTACCACACATTTGTTTGTAGTGGTAGGCCTCTTTTGCAGGAGGCCGCCTGGGGAAGTACCGCATCTTTGCCAGTTATTCATCCGCCAAGCAGTAATATACAAACATTACTGTGTTCCGGTCTGAAGGGCAATGTTACCAGCGAAATTACTGGGCATGATAAGATTTAACAACTCATATCTCAAGGCACAGTGCAGTGCCGCGCAGAATTTTGAATTTTAAAACACTGGGTGGCACTGGTCTGATATGGGCAATCATGATGCTTACCATCAGGCACCTGATTTGCTCGTCTTGTCACTCACTATCATAAAAAAAAAAACCATAATTTTCGCAACGGACTGAAAATCTCTAGAGTAGGTAAGCAAGATCTTATATCACAAGTTAAGGAAGAAATCGCAAAACCGTAAAACTGAACAAAATATTGGTGTTTACGGTAGATTGCAACTAGATGATGTTTGCATAATGTTTATAGAACGCGATAGCGTTTTGTCCAGATATCTAGGTATGGAACCCTGCACTAAGCATACTTACCAAGATTTACCTTAACGATGTCTTTTTCAGAAACGTAGTCCAGTTTCGTATATCAGGCAATAGAAACTTGTGGATATGGCAACTAAATGACCCAGGCCTAGAGAATTACGACTACATGCTTGATGTAAAGTTATTCTTCCTTGTGAGCGACGCCTGGCTCCTGGACAATACATTCCTGGAAGAAGGGGACATTGCTTTATTGGATGTAAAGGATATCTCTCTCAAATACCTTACTAAGATGAACTATGGTATTGCCAGGAAATTGGCGAAATATCAAGAGGTCAGTCAATTCATTTGTTAAGAAGTCAGAACTGCCTACATACATAATATCTTACCATCTCATATCATATCTCAATAATATTTTGTTCGAGCTTTGCCAAAAGTAAGAAAAACAAAATAGTTTTTTTTTTTCATTTCGAACGTACCCAACCTTATTTTATATTATATATATTTAAACTTTTATTTCTGATCTAGTCACTTCACATAATATTATCAAAGTTCTGACTTATTCCTTTACTTAATCATTATTTATCTTAATTTTAACGTAATCATTCAATAAGTATAATAATTTACCAATAAACACCAATAACTTATGTACAGGTATAGGTCTTAAGAACAGAAAAAAAGCCAAATATTATATACCAAACTTGACCCGTATATCAGTCTTCCGGCCCCCTTATTGCGGACGCAACAGAAGCGTGGAAAGCGTTTAAATTGCTAAATGTTTGCTGTCAAACATCATTTTTTGTATACGTTTTGACAGCAGACATTAAGCAATTAAACGCTTTCCACACTTCTATTGCGTCCGTAATAAGGGGGCGGTTCCCATAATACAATACGGCCGGCGTAACTTGGTGAGTCTGAATATAGGCTCTGAACTTTAGCTTATGTAAACTCGTGAACAAAACTGTAATTATTATGATTTAACTGAACTGAACATTACATTTACAATAAACATTTGTTTGTATATTTGTTTATTAACAGTATTCTTCACCAGTTTGCATGTGCTAAAGTTCGCAAAGCCTATGTTCAGACTCGCCAAGTTACGCCGGCCGTATTATACCACTTTACAGTACGGTCGTTTTATCTTGGCGAGTCTGAACATAGACTCTGCGAATTTTAGTGCATTGTAACTCGTCAAGAAAACTGTTATTTCCATTTTATTTTAGTTATTCCCAACTGTTTATTTTAAATGTAATGTTCAGTTTAATTCAATCATAATACCTATAATAACAGTTTTCTTCACGAGTTTTAATGCGCTAAAGTTCGCAGAGCCTATGTTCAGACTCGCCAAGATAAAACGTACGTACTGTAAACCCCTTTAAGTGTGTGGAAGTTGCCCCATAATTATGCACCTACCCTTTTCGCCCTTCTTTCCTTTTTATTAATTAAATTACTAACTATATGAATATTGTTGTAGGATGCGCTGCCCGTACGCCTAAAGGGAGTGCACATAGTGAATGCCCCACCTACTATCGACAAAATATATGCCGTTATGAAGCCCTTTATGAAACAAGAAATGACTACCATGGTATAGTATATTATGATAAAAGTGTGCTAAGTTGAACATTACGCACGAGGTGGTATTGTTCGCGCGAACCATAGGCGAGCGTGAATAAGAGATACCGAGTAGCGGAATATTGATAGCACACGTGTTTGATATGACGTTTTTCAACACCCAGATAGATTAAGACATAGATTAAGATTATAAGATAAGATCGGTAAGATCTTGTTACTGCTCTTCTTCGATAGATCTTGACATTTTTAGTAAGTATTATTAATTAATAACCACGCAATAAATATTTTAGCATAAATTTTTAGCTAATGTAAATGGCGTGCTGTTTTTTTTTCACGTGCTGATCAGACTCTTTTGCAGGGTTCCGCGCGGGGAAGTACCACACCTTTGCCAGTTATTCATCCGCCAAGCAGTAATGTGCAAACATTACTGTGTTCCGGTCTGAAGGGCAATGTTACCAGCGAAATTACTGGGCATGACGAGTTTCAACAACTAATATTTTAGGGTGACAGGTGCAGTGCAGTGCCGCGCAGAATTTTTAATTTTAAAGCACTGGGTGGCACTGTGTCTGATATGAGCAATCATGATGCTTACTATCAGGCACCTGATTTGCTCGTCTTGTCACTCACTATCCTAAAAAATTATATTATGTTAGTAAATATGTAAACATACAACTCTCAAATGTTTATACAATTTTAATTCTTACAAACATGTCACCCGGCACTCGTATTTTACACTGCTTACACCTAAAAACCTAAGATAATTATATAGTTACATAGAACAAATTAAAAAGATTACATCCCTAAAGTCGTTAGAAGGATAAGAGATACGCGATAGAAAGAGGCAGCTTGAACGATAATAGTTAGGTGCCGTGCGACCTGAATTGCACTTTAATGCGTCGGAGCTAGAGTCGCTATTTATTTGAATGATTTTGAGGAGTGTCCCTTCTGTCCCTTATTGAAAAAATGAATTTAGAAACTTATTATTTTATTTCGGGAAAGTAGTATACTTATCTAGTTTTGATACATAGTTAATTATACCCTACCACGGCGAGCTTAAAAAGGTTGTTTTTTCTTTTTATATTTTTTGAAGTGGTTACAAAATTATTATTACCTATATATACCTTTATGTAAAACTTGGTATATTTGTTCCTCTAGATAAACTTCCACACGCCTAATTCAACGACGATATTTGATCACTTAAGCAAGGAAGACTTGCCGGAGGACTTTGGAGGGACTCTGCCTAAACTATCAGATAGTTTGCCAGACACTATGGCTCTCTTACAGAAACATCGGTGAGTTTAACTTATGATAACACTAAATATAAGAAATTAAAATACACAAATATGTAGCAATAGAGAATCATTTTCCACTCAATTGTTTGTGGTTGGCTCTGGACAGGCCTTTATTTGCGCAAAAAAATATTTGGATAATGAAAACGTTACAGTTTCACCGTATTTAAGAAAATTGTAAAAGAGTTGTTTGTAGGGTATATGTTTTTTTTTTTAATATAAAAAAAAACCATACAGTTTTTTTAACGAAATATTAAGCTTTCGCGCAAGTAAAGACCAGATCCAGAGCCAACCACAAACAACTGAGTGGAAAATGGTTCTCTATTTATTCGTATTTGTGTAATTTCATTTTATATGGAAGACGAATCACCTTAAGGTGGTTGGGCCGACATAATTTCCCATACAAACTTTGAGGAACCTATGACAATGATAAAAGATATTATTATGTCTTTGTAAGTGTTTTCTTTTAAGAAATAACTAATTAAAAAAGTGGCTTTTATCCAGTTACAATATACTTACATAAAATTTCTACGTTTTATAACTGCAAATAAGCATCTAGGATTTCCTTAGGAATTCCATTTTTTTTTATATGGTAGTAACAAGACGAGCAAATCAGGTGCCTGATGGTAAGCATCATGATTGCCCATATCAGACACAGTGACACACAGTGTTTTAAAATTCAAAATTCTGCGCGGCACTGCACTGCGCCTGTCGCCTGTGTGTAATTCTGATTAATACCTATTTGCCGTTTTAAAACGTATTTGGCATTAAAACTGCATAAATGCTACTTGTAGTAATTAGTTGATACTTAAAATAAAACACTATTATATATACAAATATTACTTATATCATATTATATAGGCATGCCTGTGACACTCCACGTTTTTGCTTTGAAGCTACAGGTACCCGGAGAGCGTAGTCTAGAAGTACAAATTCAGTGGGTTGTCGCCGGCACAGTCGCACGTCAAGTGTTTTGTGTTCCTCTCTGTGGCAATGTTGATATTTTGTCTCGGTACACATTTTTCGGTGTTTTAATTTCTTATTTAATACATTAGAATATTATTTATTTTAATGGGTCAGCTACTTCGTGAAAACTGACGTTTTTATTTCATCCGCAAATCAGGCAATAACGGACCAATCATAATATTGTATTATATCTGTAATCGACGCTGTGCGTTCGCATTTCGCATAGATTGCTATGCAAACGGTGAATGAGATGGCCTGCCGTGATGAAAGCAGTGAGAAATCCCTTAATTTGCACAGTGTTGCTTGCTACCTTACATAAGTTTTATTCTTGAATACGGGTGTAAATGTATATAACCTATATCCATCCTTCTATCCTTCTAATATTATAGATGCGAAAGTTTGTGAAAAAAGGATGGATGAATGGATGGATGTTTATTACTACCCTATAGCTCAGTAATAGCTACCCAGACACAGATCAAACAGATATGTTCATGCACAAAAATGTTTGACCTGGCCGGGGATCGAACCCGGTACCTGCGACACAGAAAGTAGAGCTACTACCATCAGAGCCAACGAGGCTTCACTGCATTCAGATGGTTAAATTATTACAAGAGTCTGAACCCCACGAATTATCTTAATTCCAATGGCCATCGAAAGGTAATAATGCAAGTCTATTAGTAAATACGTAAGTAGATACCTACAACTGATTATGACAGATTATGACCTATTTGAATAAATCTGTTTGAGTTTGAGTTTGACTGCCAAATAATAAACTATTCTTAATTCTTACAAACATGTCACCTGGCACTCGTATTACCTTACACTGCTTACACCTAAAACCTAAGATAATAATATAGTTTCATAGACAAATTAAAAAGATTACATCCCTAACGTCGTAAAAAGGAATAAGAAATACGCGATAGAAAGAGAGGCAGCTTGAACGATAATTAGTTGGGCGTCGTGCGACCTGAATTGCACTTTATTGCGTCGAGCTAGAGTCGCTATTTATTTTTGAATGATTTTGAGGAGTGTCCCTTCTGTCCCTTATTAGTATTCTGTGATATAGGTATAATCGTCATTGGTTCCTCAAAGTTTGTATAGGAAATGATTTCGGTCCAACCGCCTTAAGTTCAAACTATGATTTCAGGAAACACTTTCTCGATGACAACTTCTGGAAATGCGAGAAAAAAGACAAGATAAAGCCTTCTACAGAAGTCGGATCTTTCCGCACACTCGACATTGATTAATCCACCATTAAAATGAGTATACTAACATATGAATCTAACGTATAATAAAATATAACTAACATATAATATATTTATATATATATATATATATATATATATATATATATATTGACTGCCTCGGTGGCGCAGAGGGCGTATGCTCGACTGCCAATCAAGAGGTCCCGGGTTCGATCCCCAGGTCAGGCAAAGTGTTACATATTGGATTTTTCCATTAGGAATAATTTCAATAATTGCCTGGAGTCTGGAACTGTGCCCGGTAGATGGCAATAGGCTCGCCCCCTATTACAAGGGGGTTGCATCTACCCTTGAAACTCAATGACTTTCAATAGAAAGAATTTGAAAATTTGAAAAAAATCTTACTATAATAACAAAATGGATCGGCTGATTATCAGTTGGTATAGAAAGTAGAATTAATACTCCAATATAAATAAATATATTTTAACTTCTGACACAAGACATAACCCCTGACACTCGACTCAATTCCCATACAAAAGTCGCGATATAACTACCTGCTATACAAACACAGTACTGTACACGCGCAAGAGTGTGCGTTAGTTGCGTGCCGAGCTCACGAGAGCTCGTCGAGAGCTCAATCTCGCTCGCGGGGTGAGGAATGCCCGATTGGTGGGCGGATGACACTGTCCATTCTATACGTCGTGTTATGATCTGTGGTGAGACACAACTAAACATTACACATATATATATTTTTTGCACTAAATTTAGAATATTTACAGTCACCTATACAGTACTAACGTGAAATTCTTGTAATCAAGTGATTCATATTGAAATTTTATCAATTTTGAATTACTGGTGCACTACTGTAGTGGTAGGCCTCATTTGCAGGGGGCCGCCTGGGGAAGTACCACACCTTTGCCAGTTATTCATCCGCCAAGCAGTAATGTGCAAACATTACTGTGTTCCGGTCTGAAGGGCAATGTTACCAGCGAAATTACTGGGCTTGACGAGTTTCAACAACTGCTATCTAAGGGTGACAGGCTTAGTGCAGTGCCGCGCAGAATTTAGAATTTTAAAACACTGGGTGGCGCTGTGTCTGATATGGGCAATCATGATGCTTACCATCAGGCACCTGATTTGCTCGTCTTGTACTATCATAAAAAAAACTTATAATTGATGAAAAATATATTTTTAAAGTGTATATTTTTATTTAAGTTTTAAAATAAATTTAAAAAACGACAGTATATTTTTTTTTTTAAAATATTCTCAATTGTACAGTTCCAGTTCAGTATTCACCTTTTCGTAACTCCTGACATTCTATGAATTAATAAACTTACCTAACTACAATTTTTAGTACGTATGTAGGTATACAAACATTTATTATCGTGGTGTCAAATAGTGATATAATTAGGTACATTATAGTGCATTGAATCTTATGTAGGTAAAATAATAATAATAATAATAATTCATTTATTTCAGGCAATAGTGCGTATAATAAATTATACGCACCAGAGGCCCATATTAATAAATACCTTACAGACTAACATACATAAAAAATATAAAACACTTATAATTTAATTATGGCTTAGGGATATTATTGTTCGGTTTCGCCTCCCTGAAGCGACGGAAAACGATGCCTTCGGGCCAAAATTGTGGGTCCAGGAACGTCTTCTTGTATTTCGCCGGAAACCGGAGCACGTATGACTTGAAAGTCTGCGTCCGCGTAGCCTCCAGCCTCGACAGCGAAATCTTGGAGAAGTCCTTTCCCGGAGCTCGTTCTGTGCGCTTTTCGTCGATGTAGCGAGCGATCTCCTCACCGGATGTGGTTTTATCAAACCGGGAGAGATATATCGCCATCGTGGGCTCTGCGACTCGGATGACTGTAGTCGCAGCGGGAGCAGTGCCGCGTTGGTTGCGGGCGGGTCGAGGTCGACGCTTCTTCTTCTCCACGAGGGTGAAGCCGCCATCGTCGACCTTGTTCATGCGCATGACGGGATCCATTGGGCGCGGGATAACCTAGAATTAGGCTTGATTATTAATCTTACGGATAACTTCTTCTCAGTTATGTAAGATTTAATCCTTTAAGTTTCATAACCGTCAAAACTTTGTCAAATCCAGCCTTAAGGGGATTGCTTGTTCATACAAAGTAAATATACACAAATATGAAGCAACAGGGAATAATTTTCCTCGATTGTTTGTGGTCGGCTCTGGATCCGGCCCCATTTGCGTGAGATATTTGGTTAATGAAAACCTTACAATTTCTTCGTATTGGATGCAATGAAATTGATAATAAGTAGACCAGCAGTACGTTTTCAAGTGCCCAGATTACGAATATATTCATGAAAGTTCTCAATGTGCTCGTATTTTCATGATTTTTGCACTAACATTTTGAACAATTAGGTCTTTGAAAAGAAATTGTCCTTTGAAAAATTATAAAAGAAATGCTCATAAAAGGCGTTTTATGGAAATATAAAATATATTTTTGACATTTTCCTCTTTATTTACTTCGACGAATCCTAATTTCTCAAAACATAACTGACATTATAAATATATATGTTATTTTGTCTTTAGTTTTTTGATTTTTGTAATGTAAAATGAAAATAAAGATTTAAAAAAAATCAGAGCAAATCTTACAAAATCATTGATAGTTTCATGAATTGTGTGCATAAATAGACACAAAATCATTTTCATATCTAGGGCAACAAAACAACTGTAGACCAGTGTACTTGGTTTTGTAAACTTTTTCTTCTCTCAGTGGCGCTCCTTCTATTTTCTACTCGATTCTGTGAACGTCCATTTATTATTATAAGGTTGGTAAAATCCAGCCTCCAGCCAGGTAAGACTATTATTGTGATCTAATTAGGTCATTGTTAAAACATGTAGTAATTGAAAACTAGAATATAGGATAATAATGCATAGAGTTTTATTTGCCAAAATAAAAAAAATATTAAAATATATAAATATAGGTAAGTAGATATTTTTATTAGTTACTTAATTTTATTGTTGGTTTATGCATTTACGTGTTTTATTTTGCATATAACTTTTATAATCATATTTACAACAGCAAAAAGTTTTCAGAGGGAACTTTAGTCCGCGCGCGTTCTTTGTGACATCTTCTATGTGCCTTGTGCTATTTTATTTAACCGCCTCAAATACAATAATCAATTTATTTTATACTAAAATAAAACGTTTATAGCAATTTATATAAAAAATAATACATAATTATCTTATAAATTAGCACAACGCCTATGTCACAGCTCGCGCGCGTTGTTTTTTAATTAATGTTTAGTTATTTTTGCCCTATTATTTTTGCCTAAGTATGTTTGTATTATAATAAATCTTTAAGCACAAAACCATGATATTATTTTATAAGAATACGTTACCATTACAATAAATGTTGGTGTTTGATAATTAATTGTAAATATTTTGAAATAAATATTGATCTGATTATGCTATATACCTGTGTTTATATTTTCCCCAAAAACCTTTAAAATATTTCAATATGGTGGTTCCGCCGACATCATTTTCCAAACAAACTTTGAGGAACCAATAACGATGATAGAACATATATGTTATTTCTTCTATAGTGTTTTATTTTAAGTAATAAGTAATTATAAAGTGGCGTTTATCTAGATATGCTACAAAAAATATGTTTTAAAACTGCAAATAAGGATTTAAAGTCTTTCCTAAGGAATTCCATAATTCTGATAAATACCTATTTGCTGTTTTAAAACGTATCTTTTGTAATATAACTGGATTTTTTGGCCTGGCCACTTCATAATTAGTTAATACTTAAAATAAAACACTAGTTTACACTGTACCTCAAAGTTTGTATGGAAAATATTGTCGGCGATGATCAATCTATTTAATTAACTGTACCGAGTAAATAATAAATTAAAATTTATAAATCATACAGAATAATTTAATCTAGTTTAATTTATTTATTTATTGGCTATGAAAGCTGTGTTGGAAGGTACGTTATAGTGGGCAAGGGATACCGTTCCGTATCCGTCGGCTGGTCGGATACGGTCATATGAAGCTACATCTTGAAGCTGTCCTATACCAACGAACTCGAGACTGCCTCTGTGGCGTAGTGGGCGCAAGCTCGACCGCCGATTTTCGATTTTACGTTCGCCGATTTTTGACTTTAGGTTCGATCAAGCGAAGTCTTAAGGCGCAGTGCACATCTAATTCGCCCTCTCGCTCACACGTACCCACATGTTTAAAAATATAAAAAATACTACATGTAATTACGTAAAATAAAGGTAACTAGGAGTTCCTAGTGATCTTTATTTTACGTAATTACATGTCGTATTTTCTAGTTAGAAAATAACACTACAAACTTTCAGTAAAAATCCAATTTAATCCAAACAAGTTTTCAGTGCCTTTTTTATTTTTCTAGATTATTTTTTTGGTTTTGTTTCTTTGGTTTTTATAAATTTTTTTATGATAACGAGTTACAAGACGAGGAAACCAGGTGCCCGATGGTAAGCATCATGATATCAGACACAGTGCCACCCAGTGTTTATAAATTCAAAATTCTGCGCGGCACTGCACTGCGCCTGTCACCCTGAGATATTAGTTGTTGAAACTCGTCATGCCCAGTAATTTCGCTGGTAACATTGCGCTTCAGACCGGAACACAGTAATATTTGTACATTACTGCTTGGTGGATGAATAACTAGCAAAGGTGTGGTACTTCCCCAGGCGGCCCCCTGCAAAAGAGGCCTACCGCTACAAAGGAAAACTCGTCCGGATTAAATGGGATTATTTACTGAATCTTGGATTGAATTGAATTGGATGAATGGACGTGTGAGCGAGAAGGCGAATTAGCTTAGCACCGCGCAATTGATATCAATAACTTGGTCCCTTGCTGCTGTAAAAAAATCAAACTTCTAATAAGGCTGGGTTTCTTGATCACTGGTTAAGTCGAACAATGGTTAAATTTTTTGACAAATACTTAAAATTTGACAAAATTCGTTTTTTCATCCCTGGTTAACTATTTTTTCCACACGATTTAACCATTGGTTAGAAATTTAACCATAATTAGTTTGACAAATGGTTAACTTAACCGTAACTAACGATCAAAAAACCGGCCCTAAGTTAACGCAATCAAAAGATACGGCCATTTTACCGCACATCTCCATACTTTGCGCAAGAGACTCCAAACCCCCTAGGTAATTACTGACGGCCTAACATCATAAAGTTTGGCAATAAGCAAGATAAGGAAAAATATCACTAGTTAAGTTAATTTGACAGCCTCGTTGGCTCAGATGGTAGTAACTCTGCTTTCTGTGCCGCAGGGCCCGGGTTCGATCCCCGGCAAGGTCAAACATTTGTGTGCATGAACATGTCTGTTTAATCTGTGTCTGGGTGTGTTATAAGCGTATATAAGGATGTATATCAGTCATCTGGTTACCATAGTACAGGCTTCTAGCCTAGTTTGGGACCAGATGACCGTGTGTGAAAGTTGTCCCATATTATAATTATTTATATTATTAAGGAAAAAATCCCAAAAATGTACATGTACAAATGTACAAAAAAAATCATTACAAACATGTTTGTACCGATCTACTAAATCGTATGGAACCCTTCACTAACAGCCTTATTCAATAACAATTCTGTAACGGCCCGAACGCATAGCGCCGGTAAATCCAATTGGAAACCGTGACGAACCTGGTAAGAAGTTGCTAACTGCGAACAGTACCTCACGTAAGTATGTTCTTGATTACGGGTGTAAGCTCTGATCATAAAAACAAGAGAGATTTGGCTATTACGCCAAATTGTTCGTGTCCCGATTTCTCCACATTTCTCCCAATTAAACTAACACAAAAACAAAAACATGCTCATATTTCTCACCCACACTAAGAAACTTGCAGGCACACCAAAGACCATATTGATAGTACACATGCATAAAAGGGTGGCTCATCAACCCTGTAGCTACGGACTCCGCATAAACACATATATGTAACTAGAGATAGAAAGTAGCAATCGATATAAGTAAAATTTGTTTGTATGATCTGAGGGTGTAAGCATACTTACCAAGGTATGCCTTAAAAATTTATTTCTACAACGATGTATAATATTATTATAGGCAATAGATTGTACCTATAGATAAACTCGTGAAATCTAAGCGTATGTAAGCTACTAGAATTTTAATCTCTACCGTACCCATACATAAGCTGATAACATAACATAACATTTTTTTAAACTAAATTATCCATTAACAATGAGGAAACGGCAATGTATGAGTAATGTTTGTGATAAACGTGCGTAGATTACATACACATACCTACCATTTACAGCATATCAAATCTAAGAAGTACCGTTTGACATTTCATACTTAATCTACTTTACTCTCCTCTCCTTGCACGATAGGATAGATCGCTTTTAGCGATAAGACTCTAGATATATACCTATTGTTACTCTTTAGTGTAAAGATTTTCTATAATAATGTGGTATTAATTAAAAGTTTATCTAAGTAGCTATCTAGTTGTACTTGCAATATCTTTGCATAGACTTTGGCGTAACTCATACAATTTCAATAACCTTCGCCGCTCGCTTTTAAGATGTACAAATCATCATTAAATTGAATAAATTCGAATCCTTCAATCAAGGCAAAATATGATCTGTCAAACGGTACTTCTTAGATATAATGGACTATAGGTGTGTAATACCTACAACTGATAATGTCGATAGGTAATCAAACACAAATACACGTATAACATAACAGTACATACATATTGTGCGACTTAAATGTAAGATAATTTGGGACGCTAGTTGAACCGGTTAGTTTTTGTGTGAACTTTACACAACGTGGTTGTGTTTTATGGAAAAATATAAGCGCTGTCGAAGTTTTTGTGTGTTTTGAACATACCTAGTTGAGTTTGTGTGTTTTTTTTTATATATAATAAGCTACCGAAGTAACATGCTCTAAATCGACAAATCTTGTAAGTATTACTCAAAACGCTTTAGAGATCATTATATTTTGTAGACACTTAAATAAAAAAATAAAAACAACGATGGTTTGGTTTGTCATAATGGGAATCGGTATACATCAATGACGTTGAATCGCTTCCTGTATACATAAGGGGTCGCGCGACGCCTCGGCCCTATGAAGTCGTTTTATTTCACCGTATTTTTGCTTCCGAGTGATCACCAGTTTGATGACCATCGCGTGTGATTTAAGCTTAATTTTCAAATTAAAAACGGCTTCTGTGGATTTTAATGTCAAGAGTCGATTGGAGCGTGTCGTCTCTTTCTATTGCACTACTAAGTTTATTTGGTGAAAGAGTGCGACTACTGCGAAAACGTACATTTCAATGCTCGCTGTCCAGGCTTGATAATTGCTCCAAAGCAAAGCATCAAAACTACGTAAATCGTCCTAGTCCGTGAACTAGGTACGTTTCCCGAGTGTTGCCTGTCACAAGTTTAAAAATTTCCCTTCTACTCAGTTAGTAGTTAAACTATAGGTTTTATAATATTATTTACCATATATATTTTTACCTAAACCTAATAAATTTTTATAAACTGAATTTCAGGAAATTTGTTATCTACTCAAATCCTAAAATGGAGGCATACAATCTTTCAGAAGACGTGCAAAATCAGGTCAAACAACTAAAGATATGGATAGATCAACAAAACAATCTACCCCAAAATATAGGTAAGTTATTACAAATCAATATATATTTTTATAATACTAATTAAGGTAATTTATTCAGTCAATCGAACGATCGAACTGCGCTCGACATCCCGCCTGCCAAGCGTGTCGAGTATTAGCAAAATCCCCCTTTATGGGGAGGCCTATGTTCAGTAGTGGATTACTAACGGCTGAGATGATGGTGATGATGATTCAGTCAATCGTTACAGACCATATATTTGAACGTATAATTTTTTTTGTTATATCTTGTGTTACCTAATAGTAGTAACATAACATATCATAACATACATTCACGCCTTTTTCCCGAAGGGGTAGGCAGAGACCAGGACTCAGTCCCACAGGAGATACACCCACATTTCGCCAGTATGTTATTGGTCCCATGTAATAGGGGGCGAGCCTATTGCCATCTACCGGGCACAGTTCCAGACTCCAGGCAGTTATTGAGATAATTCCTGATGGAAAAATCCAATATTTAACACTGTCTGACCTGGGGATCGAACCCGGGACCTCTTGATTAGCAGTCGAGCATGCGCCCTCTACGCCACCGAGGCAGTCCTAATAGTAGTAGTACAAATAATATCATTATATATAATTTGCCGGGTGGTGCCCGGCTATATTATAGGGCCACCGTTTCTCATCTCGTGGGGGCCGTGAGACCCCGCAGAGGAACACATTCGGAGAGTGGACAGCAGCGCTCTCCGTTTCCAAGTATTCCAACTACTGCGATCACCAAACCGCACAAGCGTGATGATTACGGCAAAATCTCCCCATATGAATAGTTTATGGCGTTCTATGGAAGAGGCCTATGTTCAGCTGTGGACGTCTTCCGGCTAATGATGTGATGTCATATAATTAAAATACTTATACGAATACTTATAACAGGATATTTCCTCCTATTGACAGACAGAACTTTTTAAATAAGTACATTCCTATCTATAACACAAGTTATTATTAAAAATTTGTCAGTTATTCATCCGCCAAGCAGGAATGTGCAAACATTACTTTGTTCCGTTATGAAGAGCAATGTTACCAGTGAAATTACTGGGAATGATGAGATTCAACAACTCATAGGTATCTCAGGGTGACAGGCGCAGTGCAGTGCCGCGCAGAATTTTGAATTTTAACACACTGGGTGGCACTGTGTCTTATATGGGCAATCATGATGCTTACCATGAGGCACCTGATATGCTCGTCTTATCACTCACTATCATAAAAAAAAAAATTGTTACGAGAAAACTCTCGTGTCAAGCCTGGTAGCCTGGTAGAGATTGCTTAAAGCGATAGAGCCGCCCAGTGACGACCAATAAGAATTACTTTAATTAGCCCGGTAGATGGCGCCTCCTGATACATATGGGACCAATAACCTCTGCCAACACTTTCGAGAAAGGGCGTGATGGTATGTTATGTTATGAACCTGAATATTCTATTTGTTTTGGTCTCAATACAGAATATTGTATTGCATTGTAAAGCTTGTCAGAAAAGAGTAGAAAATAACGGGGGCGCCACTGTCTTTTCAAACTATAAAAACAATTGAATTAACACTTTCACTTTAATTTAGTTCCATTTCTACTCCTTTCTGTCGAGCTGTTATTGTACCTATTAAAAATAATATTCTTGATTTTTTTTCAGAAGAGCGTTTCGCTCTGCGTTTCCTCCACAGTTGCTACTACGATATGGATAAAGCCAAGTCAACAGCACAGGCATTCTTTGAGTTCCGAGTAACTACACCGGAAGTGGTCACAGAAAGGGACCCTCTGGCGCCACCTATACAAAAGGCTTTGAAAACAATGTAAGCCAATGTAACCCTACTTCATAATTTCCTTGTATTCGGCCTGTGCTAACTTTGGTATACTTTGAATAAACGTTCAGTACGTATTACAAAAAGGTAGTAGTAGTTTTTGTAGTGGTAGGCCTCTTTTGCAGGGGGCCGCCTGGGGAAGTACCACACCTTTGCCAGTTATTCATCCGCCAAGCAGTAATGTGCAAACATTGCTGTGTTCCGGTCTGAAGGGCAATGTTACCAGCGAAATTACTGGGCATGATGAGATTCAACAACTCATATCTCAGGGTGACAGGCGCAGTGCAGTGCCGCGCAGAATTTTGAATTTTAAAACACTGGGTGGCACTGTGTCTGATATGGGCAATCATGATGCTTTTTGCTCGTCTTGTCACTCACTAACTTAAAAAAGTGTAGTAGGTAAAGGTGTAGTAAATCTTACCTGTCAAACTAAACAACTTTCAAAATAAACAATTGCGAAATTAGCAAATAAAAATTTCGACTTCCTTCCCATACAAATTAGGCGATCAGCTGATCCATTTTGTATGGAAAGTCGTAATTTTTTTTGGCAATTTCCAATATCTTTCTTTAGAAAGTTGTTCAGTTTGATGTGCAGATGCACCCCCTTAAGTATTACAACACCTTTTTTAACACGTTGTTTAGTCAAAGGTCATTGCCAACTGTGATGTCCGAGTTTTATGGTCGCTCTAAGGCCTCTAACATGACCTATACACACGACTATTGTCTATGACTCACAATTAGCTTTACTGTCACAAAATAACAAGTGTACAGAAGCACACCCCGAACACTCGACTAATCCCATAAAAAAGCCACGCTATAGGTAACTACCTACTACACAGACACTGCACACATTGAGTTTTGTACACGTGCAAGAAGAGTGTGCGTGAGGTGATTTCCCATTGAAGCGTGGAAGTCTTGGAGAGCTCAATCTCACTCGCGGGGTGAGGAAGGCCCGATTGGTGGGTGGATGACTGTGTCCATTCTATACGTAGTATTATTATCTGTTTTGTGACAGAAATCAAGTTCTTGTATGTATGCACCATGTATGTATGTACCATGTATATGTATGTACCTCACTTTTCATACCTACGCTCGGGGGTCGCGCTATAGGGTTATCCACTCTGTGTTATGCGAAAAAACTATCGCAGTAGTGGCACTTCTATCTAGCTGTTTGATTCGTTGTTGTATATAAAACAGGAGGAACAGAAACAAAAACCAATAATAGCCAAAATATCTCCATCTTTGCACAAAAAACATCATAAGTCATAAGACACGTGAATGAAGCAGACGGCACTCGCGCTCGCACTGTTCCCAACCGTGTCGAGATATCGTATCCGTGAGCGATGTCTATGTGTGCGTTGCTCGAGCGCGCGTTCTATGTAGCTTGACTTCTGTACACTTGTTATTTTGTGCTTTAGTGCACGGTAGAGGTCAGATGTTATATCATGATAACACATTATGTAGGCCTGCTAAAACAATTATCTTGGAATATGTGATGTTTATTGATCATTTTCTAACTAAGGAAATTATTTATAGAACGTGTAGTAATACTTAAGGGGATGCATCCTACTGTCAAACTGAACAACTTGCAAAAGAAAGAATTGCGAAATTTGCAAAAATAAATTGTTGAGGCATGCGTATAGCTCGACAGAAAAGAGTAGAAACGGAACTAACTTAAAGTGTACGTGTCGTTTAATCTAATTGATAAATACAGTGGCGCCCCCATTATTTTCTACTCTTTTATGTCGAGCTTTATGTATGCACAGCGTAGGGTTACCAAGAACATACAGCGCTAACAATTAGTTAGTTCCTTGCGCAAAGTATGGAAATATGCAGAGTCTGACCTGCTGCGTGTTTTTGCCGTCTACCTGGATTTGGTCCGAAATACCCTCGAACTCCAGGTTTCTATGCAGGGCGGGGTGCGGTATCTCCGCAAAGCCCACCACGCGCTCAACCTCTCGGTCCCCAAGCACTAGCCGGGATGACCCTTTTCGTGCCTCGTACAGTGCTGCTGCTTCCTGTACCCTGAGGTCGGCGGCGCATACTTCAGATACGAGTGTGTGTTGTGTGCGGTGTGTGTGTGTGTGCGCGTGTGTGTGTGTGAGTGTGTGTGTGTGTGTGTGTGTGTGTGTGTGCGCACGCTGCGAGCGGCGAGCGGCGAGCCGCGATGCTTGCTGTTATACACATCACATACACACAGACACAGCGACGACGAACGACGAACGACTTGCCTCATCCTCTCTCGTTATCCGGAGAAATAACTCTTTGGAAGGAACTTTGGAAAGACAGGGAACATCTCCCCAAAACAGCAGCAGAAGCGCATCAAGAGACAAATGAGTTTTTCCCAAATGTACAAATTCTTTTACAAATTCTCGCTACATTACCAGTATCCGAGTGTACCTCTGAATTTCGACAGTTCGTTGTTTCGACACGCCTCCAACTTCGAAAAAACATAGTTCGACAAGTCATTGCTTCGACTGGACATACATTCGACAAGCATTATTTCGACAAAATATATTGTGACAGCCCACACCTTCGAAAGACCGCTACTTCGACAGACCTTGCGTCGACATGCACTTGTTCGGCAGATAATTATTTCGACAGACATACCTTCGACATAATACTGTTTTAAAATGTAATAAACTGATTGAATTATATGTTAAATTAAAATTTTGCGCTTTCGCTTCGCAGCAAGCTGCTCGCGAGAGCGCTCGCGTACCAGCTCGTGCAAAACCCAGTCCAACTAAAGTTCAGATCACACAAAAAAAAAAAAAAAAAAAAAAAAAAATACAAAAAGAATTTGTTGGCGAATGGGCGAGTTAGCGGATCGGTGAGTTGGTGGTTTGGCGAATAGGCTATCCCGATTACAGAGGGTGCGCAGTACGCTTCGCAGCAAGCTGCTTGCATGGGAGTACTCGCGTACCAGCTCGTGCTGTGTGGCCGCTATGTTAAAAAAGTGGTGGGATCAAAAAATCCATTCCAAATTTGAAATCAAAACCCCAAAACCTCCGAATCCAAAATTTCATCCAAATCGAAGCGCAACTTCGTACTCGGCCGAAATCTGGGATTTAAAAAAAAATAAAAAAAATTCGTCACCCCCTATGATATTTCCCAAGACACCGGCCACCCATCTTAGACCATTTGGATTTCAAGTGAGTGAGTCGGTAAATGGGATAAAGAGAGGAAGTGATTCACTGACTCTTATCAACTCAGAGCCAAAACTACAAGATGATGAAATTTGAACAGTAGATTATTTTTATAGCCTAGACAAGTAATAAGAAATATTTTTTCAAAATTCCATCACTAAGTGTGTTAAATAGGGTTTGAAAGTATGTATGATTTTTTTTTAAGTCCACCACCATCCACCATCTCAGCCAATTGTAGTCCACTGCTGGACATAGGCCTCCTCCATAACGGGGGTTTCATCAATACTCGCCACGCTTGGCAGGCGGGTTGGCAAGCGTAGTTCTTAGGTCTTACACAGAGGACGCTGCTTTCCTTCCTTTGGATCTGACAACCTTTAGCCGGCTTACGGCAACTACGTTCTAAAGCCGTAAACCCCACAGTTTTTAAGTTACGAAGAGTACGATTTAGTTGAATTTCCACATGAAGCCTCTTTAAAAATAAATAAAATACACGTGTTCAAGGATTTACAAAACAATCCCTGGCGTTTCGCGCTAGGCATTGTTTATAGGGGGTTAAGAAATTGTATGAAGATAGTAGTATTTTTAAGTCGATGACCTTAAAACTTCACATAAATTAAACTTTTAAATGTTCGTAATAATTAGATACGTACGTATATTAGGATTCTTTAAAACTCAACCCCTATGGTAAAAATAAACATTGAAAATTTTTAAGAAGAGATTAATATTATGATAGTTATTTTGTATTTTTATTTTGACCTAAAGATTTAATTTAACATGTAATTCAATTAGTTTTTTTACATTTTAAAACAGTATTATGTCGAAGGTATGTGTCTGTCAAAATAATTATCTGCCGAACAAGTGCATGTCGACGCAAGGTCTGTCGAAGTAGTCGTCTTTCGAAGGTGTGGGCTGTCGCAGTATATTCTGTCGAAATAATGCTTGTCCAATATATGTCCAGTCGAAGCAATGACTTGTCGAACTATGTTTTTTCGAAGTTGGAGGCGTGTCGAAACCACGAACTGTCGAAATTCAGAGGTACACTCCCAGTATCCACTTGTAGTGTAGAGCGCAGCTTTTCTTCACTTAAACTAATAAAATGATACCTTCGTACTACAATGACGGAAGACAGGTTGAACGGTTTAGCTTCTATGTATATTCACCGAGATATATCTGACAGCCTACAACCTGTCGAAGTCATTGAAAAATTTGCAAAACGTTATCCGAGGAGACTCACTATGCGTTAAGAGAGTAAAATAAAATGTTGTGTGCCTTTTTAGTGTTTAAATCAGCCTACCCTACCTTTTTTTTTTTTTTTTTTTTTTTTTTTTGGTGCCCGGGGAAAAATGCGTGACGCATACCACCCGCACCCGGGGGAGCGCAGGGTGGTTATGTGGGACTCCCCGCCGGCACAGCACCGTACGTCGGTACGTTGCTGTGCCGGCGGGTATACCCACTAAAAAACCCCGGGGTGTTCCTTCGCGCCGCCATGTGTCGGGGCTGCGGGCACGCCGAAGCACTCATCCGCGGCCCCGACGGCGTTTGGTCCTCCATGGAGGACCCCGCCACGGTGGGGTGAGGCTTCACCCCAACCCTCCCAAGGGGCGCGCGGAAACACGCGCGCGCCTCCTCGCGGGCCCTTTAGGTGGGCAACGGATACCCCCGCATCCGTTGCCCGGGCCCCACATTTTGGGCTTGGAAGGGTGTTCCGTGCCCTCTCGAACGCCTACCGAACGTGCGAGAGAACACGGAAGACCCATTCCCACCCACCACCACCGCAGGGCTCAAGTGAGCCCCGCCTGCGCCATCCACTGTGCCCTATGCTGACTTCATAGGGACACGCGGAGGCGCAACCCACACCGCGGCAAGCCGTCGGCTTTCCGCCCCAATTCGGTCGCAGAGGATAGGGAGAGCGGCGCATCGTAATACCGACACTCCTCTTCCCCTGCGACCCCACCGCCTTCGCCATCTAACGGTGGCGACCCCGTTTGGGCCGCGGAAGGCAGGAAGAGCGGCGCACCGCAATACCGGCACTTCTCTCCTGCCGCGGCCCCACCATTCGGCCGCGATGCGTCCCATACCGCATCGCGGTCCGCCTCAGTTGCGGTTCGTCCCACACCGAACCGCAACCTACTCGGCTACTCACACTCAGCCTGGAGTACTAAGTGGAGCAGCCGACCACCTCGGGCTCCTCTTCGCTTCACCGTGGGCCCCTACCACGGTTACTGACCCCCACCGCCGCGAGAAGGCGGGAACCCATCGGGGGGAGCCTACCCTACCTAAGCCAGCTAGATCAAGCCCCTCCCAAACCAAGATCCTGGATCCGCCGCTGATTAGTTCCTTGCGCAAAGTATGGAAATATGCAGTAAAATGGCCATAACTTTTGATTGCGTTAACTTAGAAATATGATTTTTTTACAGCCATAAGAGACCGCCGATCTGAGTAGTTGATATCAATTTCAACTTGATACCTCCACGCGTTCCTGATAAAAAATTTCTTGACAGACGGACGGACAACAAAGTGTTCCTAAAAGGGTTCCTTTTTTCCTTTTGAAGTACGGAACTCTGAAAAATCGTCTTTGCACACAAAAATGGATCAGCTGATCGACAAATTACTATGGAGAGTAATTTTTTTCAGTCGCAAATCGCATTTGTTTTGAAGTTATTCAGTTTGAATAGCTTAGGGCGTTCTATGCGGGAGGCCTTATTTCAGCAGAGCTCGTTTTGCGTCTGAGAATGATGATGATGATTTTGAAAATGATATATCTGTTTTCACTTATAATTCATATTCATAACTTATACCTAATTTCTTTAGTTAAACCTAACATTACCTATCCTAATCTTTATTACCTAAATCAATTATTACCTTTATTATTATCTAACATTATAATTCTATTAGTGAGTACCTGGATGACCGAGCTTTGCTCGGTATTTTTTTAATAAAATGACATTTTCTAAAAATGATTCCTAGCTAGATCGATTTATCGCCCCCGAAACCCCCATATATACTAAATTTTATGAAAATCGTTGGAGCCGATTCCGAGATTCCAATTATATATATATATATATATATATATATATATATATATATATATATATATATATATACAAGAATTGCTCATTTAAAGATATAAGATTTAAAGATATAAGATATACTACACTCACAATTAAGGTTACCTACCTAGTTGTTAATACTATTCATCATTTATATTGTTCATTTGGGAGGAAGGACCCCAAGGTACTGTAGGTTTATCTAGTTTGGGGACCATATAGACTGCCTCGGTGGCGTAGAGGGCGCATGCTCGACTGCCAATCAAGAGGTCTCGGGTTCGATCCCCAGCCCAGGCAGTGTTAAATATTGGATTTTTCCATTAGGAATTATCTCAATAACTGCCTGGAGTCTTAAACTGTGCCCGGTAGATGGCAATAGGCTCGCCCCCTATTACATGGGACCAAAAACATACTGGCGAAATGTGGGTGTATCTACTATGGGACTGAGTCCTGGGTACACCTCTGCCTACCCCTTCGGGAAAAAGGCGTGAATGTATGTTATGTTTATCTAATCAATATCTTCATCTCAAACCATTCTTATTTCTAGGAGCATGTCACTTTATCGTATATCAGGCAACAGAAACTTATGGGTGAGCCAAATGAACGATCCCGGATTACAGTACTACGAGCACATTCTCGACGCAAAGTTTTTCTTCCTCTGCACAGATGCTTTTCTTCTAGAAGATAATATATTGCAGGAGTCTGATTACGTTATGATAGACGCAAAGGATGTCTGCTTTAAGTTTCTAATGAAGATTAATTACTCACTGGCGAGAAAGCTTTCGAAATACCAACAAGTAAGTCACTAGCGGCTATGAGCCGCGGCTTCACCGGCGTATTTCGTTCCCGTGGGAATATCGCAATAAAAAGTACCCTATGGGTGTGTGTGGGTGTTATTCCGGGTTATAGACTATTTACTATTTACTTAAGATGCTAGTTGAATTGCCACGTTGAATTGCAATGATTATACGTTGAATCAGAAAAAACGATTGCATTTTGACCAAATTACACGGATATAAAAAAAATCACATGGTACAACTTCCACACACGATCATCCGGTCTAAAACTATAGGCTAGAAGCCTGTACTATGGAAATCAGATGACTGATATACATACTTATATAAATAAGCTTATAACACCCAGGCACATATCAAACAGACATGTTCATGCACACATGTTTGACCTGGCCGGGGATCGAACCTGGGACCTGCGGAACAGCACAACCAGCTGAGCCAACCGGTCAGTCAAAATCTAGACTAATCTAGACTAGACTAATTCCAGATTAGTCTGGAAGACTAATATTATAAATATCGTTTGTAACTCTGTCACTCTGTTGTTTGTTACTTAATCACGCATAAATCGCTGAACCGATTTAGATAAAATTTAGCATAAAAATAGTTTGAGTCCCGGGAAAGAACATAGAAAGGTTTAATCCCAGAAATCATCCTTTAAGAGGGTGAAAAGGGGGGTGGAAGTTTGAATGAGGAATTAATATCCGCTGAACAGATTGAGGTGAAATTTTGATATATAGGTACCTATCGATGGCTTAGACCCTTGAATAACACATACTTGTTATTCCGATATTCCCACGGGAACGAAGACTATGCGGGTGATACCGCAGGGCACAGCTAGTTTACCATAAGTCACTAAAAATAAAATCGATTGTTGTTATTGTGGTCCAATAAGTAATTTGTGCTCCGACAAGTAAGGAAAACAGGCTTTAAGCACCTTTTAATATTAAAAACGAATGCTAATAATATATTATAGTTCTCAGTTTTATCGATACCTATATTTAATTTCAGGAAGCAATGCCAGTGCGGCTAAAACAAATCCATATAATGAATACTCCATCGGCTATGGACAGAATTTACAGATTTATGAAAAACTTCATGAGTCAAGAAATGACGGATTTGGTAAGAAATTATTATTTATTTAGTGCTCTTCAGACATTAACTCTTTTGCAGGGGGCCGCCTGGGGAAGTACCAGACCTTTGCCAGTTATTCATCCGCCAAGAAGTAATGTGCAAACATTACTGTGTTCCGGTCTGAAGGGCAATGTTACCAGCGAAATTACTGGGCATGACGAGTTTAATATCTCAGGGTGACAGGCATAGTGCAGGGCCGCGCAGAATTTTGAATTTTAAAACACTGGGTGGCACTGTGTCTGATATGGGCAATCATGATGCTTACCATCAGGCACCTGTGTTGGTCGTCTTCTCATAAAAAACACTCATAAAAAAAAGACGTTGGAACGAACCTACAAGACCGCGGTTTTAAAGGTGCATTAACGGTTTATCCTTTGGCTCGTGGACTCGTTGACGAACCAAACGTTTATCTTGCTAATGGATCACCCCCTTAATATTATAATAATGTCATTGATTGGTGAATTTTCCTTTAAGTGTTTTGTTTTCTGTTAAGATTCACTTCCACAAGCCTGATTCAACGACGATATTCGAGTACCTCAGCAAGGAAGATCTCCCCGCAGATTATGGCGGCTCACGAGAGACTGTCGCCGAGGCTATGACTCATACATTAGCTCTTTTAATGAAACACAGGTGAATTATATAAAATACAGGTGTAATTAAATAATTAAGAGATACTTTGTGTATCATAGACATAAGCTTTGAATTTGAATAAGTTTTTTGGTCGCACACTGCGCGGCTTTCATGTTCCTGTGCCGCATACGTGCAAATTGTGGAATGATCTCCCTGCGGACTTTTTTTTTTTAATAGACTAGTTTACGTTTGACCTAAATCTCGCTTGATGGAAGGCGAAGATGAGGCCTAAGATGGTACGTTTGCCTAGAAGGTGTCTGTTCACTTTGGCCTTAAAGATGTCCAGATTAAGTATAGCTTTCCGGGAAAACCGACCTCGGCAGAGAGTTCCACTCCTTAGCCGTCCGCATAATGAAGGAGAAGGCAAAGCGCTTCGTGCGTAATGGTGAAATGTCTACAACATAAGGGTGAAACTGCTCGCCACGCCTAGTCGTTTGGTGATAAAAAGGGGAAGGGGGTATCAGGTTATGCAAAACCTCCGCACACTCACCGAAATGTAGCCGATAAAAAACCGAGAGGCGGGCCACTCGTCTACGGTGTTCGAGGCTCAAAAGATTTGCCTCCACGAGTGAGTATGATCCTTGACTTGCTGGTCTTCCCGTTGAGCTACAGCATGGGGCTCTACAAAAGGGAAGTGAATAGAGTGTTGTAAGTGGGCACACCGTCTGCATGTGCCCCCACCTATGGTATAAAAAAAATATACTGTGAGTGTCCAGTACTATTTTTTTCTGCCGATTTCGGCAGGAGGTACACAGGCACAGAACATATTTAAATAATGACGCAAACAAATTTAATGCAATAAACCCTATGTCAGCGGTTGCGCGTCAAGTTGTTTTTTTATAACGTATATATGGCCAACTGCTTACCATATGACCAGCAGAGAGGAAATCTTTGGGATGACATTTTCATTATTATTCATAGTGCTGCCGGCTTGCCCACCGGTGCCTGTGGTCAGTAGCTCTTAACTACCTTATAATTTATTAATATCAAGCTGTGCCCCGCGGTTTCACCCGCATAGTCATCGTTCCCATGGGAATATCGGAAAAAAGTAGCCCGTTCCAGGGTCTAAACTATCTATATACCGAATTTCAACGCAATCAGTTCAGTAGTTTTGGCGTGAGAGAGTAACAAACATCCATCCATCCATCCCTACAAACTTTCGCATAATATGTAATATTAGTTAAATATTAAAAATTTTAATTTTATTTTCAGGGAACACTTTCAAGATGACGACTTCTGGAGATGTAGGAAGACAGACGAAAACACTGTTAAAGAGAGTGATTATTCAATTGGCATAGACTAATTCCCTACAGACTGTTTTTTACATTGCTTATCAAAATAAATTATTTTTTACATTGCCTTTTTCCTGTTTTCCCCCGTTTATAAAGACAAAGAACTATTAGGAAAAATACCGCTACGCAGTCTGACAGCGTTCTCTATGAATGTCGATGAGAACACGAACGTCTATGGAGTAGTGCTTTTTAATAGTAACTTATTATGGCAGATCATTAGTTGCATTAAATTATGATAGTAAGGGTCAAAAATAAAAATTTAACGCACATTGAATGAGAATAACAGTGAATTTGATTAAAAAAAGGGTCAATATCGAGGGCGCGGGACGAGACTTCTGTGATTGACCTATGTGTACATTAAGGTACTTAGAGTCAATAGATACGATCAGTCAGACAGAAGCTCTCATAAGGACAAGCTTCGCTGTGATTGGCTGAAATATATCTAACAGCCAATCATAGAAGCCGCTGCTGATGCAATTGGAGTGAATTGAAAATAAGTCAAGTTGGTTGATTAGAACTGTATAGAAAAATACTATTGCGATAATAGCTTAATGAGCGGTCGTTACCCTATAACTATATAATCTATACACATAATACGTATAGTTATAATATTAATACTATCTACTTAGAATAAAATTATTATCGCATTTTTCTTTGTCCCGTTAGTCCAAGAGACAGATAGCAAGCAAACGTGTTCTTTCTGTCTAAAATGACCAAAATTTGAACTTACGGTTCCGGTTTAATAAATATCTATCAAAACCCTTAGAGAATAGACCTTAGCGCCCTCTCCCGTATCTTTAATGATAAGCGATAAAAATATACTAATGAGGATTTGCAATATATAAGTACCTACTAAGTAACCTATTGATAAGATTCGGTTGCCTTAATTAATTATATTATATTGTCACAGGCTAGTACAATCTTATATTATTATTATTATAATATTCAATATAATAATTCATGTTACACGTTAGTAGGTACGCATTTATTAGTCTATAATAATAAATAATGATCGGTAGTAGTAACGCGAATTAGGCAGCAGTTTAGCTATAAACTTTAAACGGTGCTGACGTGTTTTATGAGTAAATTTTAAATAATAATCTTTTCATAACAAATTGCAAGTGGATTTGTATGAGTATTTAAATTTCATTCGGATAAAAAATTATAGTGTTTGGATTTTTCTTAGTTTAGAGGTATGTACCTATATATACATCTAGATTTAATCATTATAAATATTATAGGGCTACTCAGAGTTTAGATATTTTGTGATAATTTTATATTGAAATAAATATGTGCCTACCTATTAGGATATTATTAGGATGTCAATGTTCACAGTAGATCAGCAATGGGCAAAGAGTCGAAGCGCTTTTAAAACTTAACAGGAAAGACCTCTTAGCAGTTTGACACAATCCTTTGGAAAATTTACTAAATCGATGTTTTCTATTCCCCTGTTTCCTCCGAACACAGTAAACATATTTGGTATATTTATATCCTGATATTTTAAAGTTGAAGTAAAGTATGTCCCTATCATTTTATTTTTGTTCATGAACTCTACATTTTTCTGCAGTGAACGTCCTCCACGCGAGTAAAACACTGGGATTTTTGGAAGTTAACTATGAAAAAACCAAGGGTATATAAGAAAGATTAAAATGACAAGTACATAGGTTACTTCACTATAAAAATATCACGATATAAATTTAAAGAATGGGTTTCTTATATTCGGAGGAAACACGGGATTACAAAACATTGAATCGGTAATTTTTTAATAGGATTGTATCAAATTCCTAGAAGGTTATGCAAGCTCTTAAGAGAGTAAATTATAAATTCTTATTGATTAGATATTTTATTCTATTAGACATTGAATACTTGTAATACTTAGCTTTTTAAAGTAAAAAGTAGGCTCTCAAATCAAATTTCAAGGAAATTTCAAGGTCGAGCCTACTCGACAACACTCATTTTCCTCGCAAACACTTATTTATGGAGTAATTCAAAGGAGTTGTTGGTTTAGAGCCACGTTGACCTTACATTATAATTTTTATTTCATTTGATAGGCCTAATAATAAGATTTTCAAATATGCGTAAATAATATTTTTGAGTATCGCCATTAACATAAATATTAAGTTATTATTATAATAAATTAATCATAATATGTTCTACAAAAATTGGAACGCACGGCGCAAATAAAAATAATTTAGTACTTGACCTCACTTAAATCAAAATAAATATTTAAATCAAATTATAAAATAATCGGCGATGATAATGTTTAGGAGTTAGGCTATGTTTAGGAGTATTATTGCCAATAATATCTACCCGGCAATATAGGTTAGACAGTGTAAAGAATTATATCCCTTCTCAACGATAGTCTAGCTCAACACCCAGATCTATATATATTTTTAATAATTTTATTAAATTTAAGCTGGTGATCTTATTATATTTAAGTAAATTATGATATAATGTACCTACCTAACCCTGTAACGCATTGGATTTAGTCTGTAACTTACTGTGTGTATTTGAAATAAAGAAATAAGAAAGTTTTCTGGGCCCAGCGTCCTTGGATTCCAAGTCCGTTTCCTTTTCGCTTACTATTATACGCTGTTGTTGATTTCAAGTTGTCAATTAATTATTGTAGGTAAGTAAGTATTACGTATCTACATATTCTATGACTGGTTCGGTACAGTGGTTCACAACCGCTATTGACGATCATATCTAAGTTCTTATAATATAGAAATTGGCTACAATATTATGACACTTTTGCAAGTCAATGAAGGTAAAGGAAAGAAGCTTAATTTTATCAACAGAATGTTTTATTTATTTGTAACAAGACTAGTATTCTAAATGCGAAAGTCTGTATGGATGGATGTTTGTTACTCTATCACTTAAAACTACTGAACCTATTAGTCTGAAACTTGGTATGTAATATCTCCTAAGCTATCGGAATCTATCAGAATATATCAGGGTCTACCCTGGAATAACACAGGGTGCTTTTTATTTCGATATTTCCACGGGAACGAAGACTACGCGGGTGAAACCGCGGGGCACAGCTAGTTACAGCATAAAACCTAACCGTCAAGCTAAGAGCTAATAAATAGAATAAGTAACAATACTTGGTTTGGATACATTTGTTTTTTAGAAAGGTGAGGTCTCGGGGTCGATCCCCAGGTCAGGCAAAATGTGTTTTCGTTTTTTCCATTAGGAATTTAAACAACATATGGGTAAGTAACTGGGAAAGTGCGGGCCCTACTACTTACGGAACTGCGTGTCCTGTGTACACCTCTGCCTACCCCTTCATGAAAAAGGCGTGATGTTATGTTGTATTGTTCTAGCTATATAATAAGCACTATGCACAAACAATATTGTTCAGTATTAAATGAAACGTATACATGAAAGAATAATATTAACCAGTGCATTTGCGTTAGTATGAGCGCGACACGTAAAAACGAAAAACAGCACACCATTTTCATTAGCTCTACTTAATTTTTCAGGTAGAGCTGTAAAATGATGGAAATGAAAATCCCGGAACATGTGCAGAAGCAAATCGCAGAACTAAGCACATGGATTGATGAACAAGAACATTTACCCAATAATATGAGTAGGTTACGCCGTGGAGTTACCGGCTTTAGACCCTCTCTACCCGTGGTTGCCGTAAGAGCCGGCTAAGGGATAACAGATCCAGAGGGCGGGCAGCAGCGTCCTCTGCAAAAAAACCATCGAACTGCGCTTGACAACTCGCCTGCCAAGCGTGTCGAGTATTGGAAAAAAATCCCCTTTATGGGGGAGGCCTATGTTCAGTAGTGGATTACCAACGGCTGAGATGATGGGTAGGTAGTAGCTACTTCATTATTGCGTTTACCAATAATATAGAATAGAATTGTTTTATTTTCAGATATTACATCCATAGTCCATATAAAGGAGTTGGCAAAAACCTCTTCTGTAGCACGTCGCACTTCTATCATAATGTATATAATATACAATTTATTTAGAAAACTCAAGTATAGTTCTGATTATAATTGCTAATCTTATACTTATCTTGAAACTTACTTGAATCTTACTAGTCTTGTCCTCGCAACAAGCGTTGATGTTATCAAGTAATAGAAAAACATTATAATATCGAACAAAGGCTTCTGGCCCAACGTATTAGTATTACAATTTAATTCGGCTATGCTGCCAGCATCTTTGGTACGGTGTCATATATGTAAGTGGGTATTTTAAAAGTAATTTTAGAGCTGGCACTGCCGTCGGCAAAGTTTGCCAATTTACGCCGATAATATTAATATATATTTAATATAAATAAGTAGCCGCTACATGCAGCCAGTTGCTGAATGGTGTGGTTTATAATTCAGCTAACATATTTGTTTAATTTTCAGATGAGCGACTTACTCTACGATTCTTACACAGTTGCTACTACGATATAGACAAAGCTAAAACGACGGCACAACTATTTTTCAGCATTAGATCCTCCGTTCCTGAACTTTTGACCGATAGAGATCATCATTGTGCACCTATGCAAAAGACATTAAAAATAATGTAAGAATGGTTTATTTTGTTTCAAGTTAAAGACTTAAAATGACTTTTAATAAAGACTATAAACTCTAGTCAACCTAATTAACCTTTATAAATTAGAGGTTGATAAAGTACACGAACTTTTATCAATGGATTATGATAAAAAGAGGAAAAAATATACACTAAAAAACCTTCAACAACCTGGTATATATATTTTCTAACATTTTAAATGCGTATCTACGTATTCGTTTAAATATTTAAGTTTCATTATATTGACCAATTTATTACTTCATCAAATAATATATGGATTAGATTAAAAATGTTAAGCCCTGAACACATTAAGGTAAGTGAATTTCAGAAGTGGATGAACGAATTTAAAATCTATTGCAAACTTTTTATAAATATAAAATCAACTCAATCTATCACAGGGTCGTTCACACTTTGAACGAACAACTTTTAATGAATTCATTTATTTATTTTTTTATGATAGTTAGTGACAAGACGAGCAAATCAGGTGCCTGATAGTAAGCATCATGATTGCCCATATCAGACACAGTGCCACCCAGTATTTTAAAAGTCAAAATTCTGCGCGGCACTGCACTGCGCCTGTCACCCTGAAATATGAGTTGTTGAATCTCGTCATGCCTAGTAATTTCGCTGGTAACTTTGCCCTTCAGACCGGAACACAGTAATGATGGCACATTACTGCTTGGCGGATGAATAACTGGCAAAGGTGTGGTACTTCCCCAGGCGGCCCCCTGCTAAAGAGGCCTACCACTACAAAAGTTAATTTTAATTAAATTAAAATTTAATTTTAATTAAATTAAAATTTAATTTTAATTAAATTAAAATTTAATTTTAATTATTATTAAGACAAACAGTTAAACTAATTTTGATGAACTTTTGACATAAAGAAAGATTGGACCTCAACTTTGGACTTGGAAGGCAACTAGGTATTTTCATACCGATGTATTAATTTCCATGGAAATTATGCGTACTGTGGTTTCACCTGAAACTGCAGTGTGAAGTCAGTAAATAAACAATAAGTATTTTTATTTTTCAGAAACTTGGGTCGTTATCGGATATCAGGCAATAGAAACTTATGGTTAAGCCAACTAAATGATCCCGGTTTAAATAATTTTGATCACATATTGGATGCAAAACTACTGTTTCTATACACAGACGGTTATCTTCTAGAAGATAATTTCTTACAAGAATCAGATGTTCTTGTTATGGATGTGAAGGACATTTCCTTTAAGTTCGTGTGGAAGTTGAATTTCTCGATTATGATGAAAGTGGCCAAATACCAACAGGTAATTATGTTGTCTTATCTGGGTCAATTTTTTCATCATTTAAAATAACTTTATAACTATGAAAGCAACTCTCAAAACTTGTATGAAAGTGCTGTTTGTTTAGCGATTTCTTAAGAGCGCATCCTAGCTACGAGAAATTTGACACAATCCTTTAAAAAAAATTACTAAAACGAGGTTTTGTATTCCCCTATTTCCTCTGAATATAATAAACCAATTCCATAAAATATACTGATTTTTTTTATATTGAAGTAAACCATGTCTCTGATGATTAAGTTTATCTTATTATAAACTCTCAAAAAATGTCAGGTTTGCTCGTGTGATTAGACTGTATTAATTAATTAATAGACGTTCAATACAAAAAAATTAAAGTAGATACAAACAAAAATTAAAGTAGATACAAACAAAAATGAAATGATAAGGACATAGTTTATTTTATCTTCAAAATAACAGAATATAAATATATCAAATAGGTTAACTATAATTCAAAGGAAACATTTTGTAGGGGAATACAAAACATCGATTGGACTGCCTCGGTGGCGTAGAGCGCATGCTCGACTGCCAATCAAGAGGTCCCGGGTTCGATCCCCAGGTCAGGCAGTGTTTAAATATTGGATTTTTCTATTAGGAATTATCTCAATAACTGCCTGGAGTCTGGAACTGTGCCCGGTAGATGGCAATAGGCTCGCCCCCTATTACATGGGACCAATAACATACTGGCGAAATGTGGGTGTATCTACTATGGGACTGAGTCCTGGGTACACCTCTGCTAACCCCTTCGGGAAAAAGGCGTGAATGTATGTTTTGTTTTATGATTGGGTATATTTTCCATAGGATTGTGGCAAACTCCTAAGAGGTTCCCTTTCCTGTTAACCAATAAGTGCTTTAAAGTAGTGCAAAAAATTAACCAATAAGTGCTTTTGAATTTTGAACACAAACAGCATTCGTATTTTACAGCTTGATACTAATCTATAATAGTAAGCAATAACCACAATAAATATTAAAATTCAACTCGTATCTCCTTTGATAAACTATTTACTAAGTATATACCACAAATAACAATCTATACAGAAAGCTATATAACAGATAAACGCTGGCCTCCAGTAGCCTTGCCGACAATCGAAGTGTCATCTAGTAAGTACTACGATACCAATTCACGCAACTACATTATTTGTGGCTTTGGTGGTTTGGTAAGTTGGCTCGGTTTATAAAAAGCCCTATGAGTCGCAAGTCCCGGGTTCGATCCCATGGCAGATAGCAGCTCAAACAAGCACATTAGCACATTTTTTGGGCACATAAGCATATTTTTGTCTATTTATTCCAAATCTGGGTATTCTATATTTTAATTACCTAGCTATCCCTTAATTTCTATCATTATTTTCAAGCGTTTTATTTTTTTAGGAAGCAATGCCGTTGCGCCTAAACGAAATCCATATGGTGAACACTCCGCCAGCGATGGACACAATTTATCGAATTATGAAAAGATTTATAAATCAGGATATGGCGAATAAGGTTATAACACATTATCTATTAATAAACGTTGACTAAAATTATTACGAGATCATGGGAATTTTCAATGGAAGTAGGAGACGGAGAAGTAAGAGAATACGCCTCATCATCATCTCAGCCGTTGGAAGTGCACTGCTGCTGACTAAGGCCTCCCTCATGTAGGAGGGGTAACGCCACTGCACAAGACGAACACGCATTATAAATATAAATAATTTATCGTCAAATAAAGACTGATGTTTATCTACGTATATTATTATTATAAAGAGAGAATCTTTGTTTTTTTGTTTTTTTGTTTATAACGAATAGGCTCCGAAACTACTGGACCGATTTTAAAAATTCTTTCACTTATTAGCTTAATTCAGTGTGAGTGACATAGGCTTTATGAAATTTTGAAAAATATTAGGGATCCGTAAGAAAACTGCAATATTGTGAACCAAGGTGTATATATATTCATTAATTTGCGTGCGCTGTGAAAACTATTGATGGTAGAATAAAATAATGTACTAGGGGTTTGTAGTACTTACTAATATCTACAAAATAGTCCACGGATATTTTCATCCATCTATTTTGGTTTAGTCACAATAATCGAAATAGACATAATATGAATGCGCTGTAATAAGTATTGGAGGTAGAATAAAGTAATGTACTAGGGGTTTGTAGTACTTATCAATACCTACAAAACAGTATACATAGATTATATCCTTCTTTTTTGGTTTAGTCACAATAATCGATGCAGTGATTATTTTTCATGCGGTGTGAAAACTATTGGTGGTAGAGTAAAGTAATGTACTAGGGGTTTGTAGTACTTATCAATACCTACAAAACAGTATACATAGATTATATCCATCTCTTTTGGCTTAGTCACAATAATCGAAAAAGTGATTATTTTTCATGCGGTGTGAAAACTATTGGAGGTAGAATAAAGTAATGTACTAGGGGTTTGTAGTATTTACCAATATCTACAAAATAGTCTACGGACATTATATCCATCTATTTTGGTTTAGTCACAATAATCGAAAGTCATTATAATATGCATGCGATGTTAAAAGTATTGGTGGTAGAATAAAGGAATGTACTAGGGGTTTGTAGTACTTATCAATATCTTCAAAATAGCCCACGATAAATTTATACATGTGTTAAGGTTTGGTCATTGTAACAGAAGTCATTAATTTGCGTGCGTTGCGTAAACCATTAGGGTTATATCTATTAAAAATAATGTGTGTGTAAAAACAATGTATTACGAATTTACTCCTGTTAAACGTTCACTGTACCTACTTCTGCTACCTGTGCGAAGCCGGGGCGGGTCGCTAGTCAAATATATTATGGTAGACGGCCCAAGATGACGGACTTAAGTTATTTTTTGTGCATGCCCTTATGACATGGGTAATGAAAGGGAATACGAACAGCTCTCTAATAAGCAACTTTTCCACTCCCTCGACTGCCTCGGTGCCGTAGTGGGCGCATGCTCGACTGCTGATCGTGAGGTCCCGGGTTCGATTCCCAGGTCAGGCAGTGTTATTTAGATTTTTCCATTAGGAATTAGTTCAGTGACAGTCTGGAACTGTGCCCGGTCATCATTGCCATCGCAATAGGCTCGCCCCCTGGCACATGGGACCAATAACATACTGGCGAAATGTGGGCCTACTATGGGGCCGAGTCTTGGATACACCTCTGCCTACCCCTTCGCGAAAAAGCGTGGTTGTATGTTATGTTATGTTTAAGTATTCAGAAAAGTTTTTATATAACTTAACTTTGTTAATTGAATATAGTCAAACAAACTTTACTAAATAATCCGCCCCAAATTGTACCCGGTGCAAAGGTACCCATGACGTTGTCAGCATTGCCACCTGTATGGCAATTTACGAGTATAGTTTTTACACCAGGTACGAGCCGGAGTGGGAGTCACCCGTCCTCTCCCACAATCTGCGACTTAGCTCTCCTATCAGATCCCTCACCTCTGATCCCCAACAACCCGGTCTCAATGTGGCACAAATAAATAGTATTTTATAATGTTTCAGATTCACTTCCACAAGCCTGATTCAACGACGTTATTCGACTACCTCAATAAGGAAGATCTCCCGGCAGATTATGGCGGCTCACGCGGGACAGTAGCTGAGGCCATGACTGATACATTGGCTATGTTAGAGAAATGTCGGTTAGTTTCTACCAAACTTAGTATTTTGTGACCAAACCTACAAATATTTCGACGATCGACAGACACTTTTTTAATTGCCGCCAATTGGTAAAAACAAATGACATTTGAATTCATTATACATACCTAATTATACAGATTCCTATATCCTAGATCTAATATTATCTGAGTGCACGGCAGTGCACCCGCCGAGACGAGCATGGCTTTTGCATACATTTGTTCTTTTCTCGATTATGTCTCTATCACCATCCTCCTTTTCTCCCCTTAATTGCCCGACTTGATCCAACATAGTATCTATATCTGCAAGAATTTTGGTGATTACATTGCAAAGTTGTGGAGAATTTGAACTTGTACGAATATACGTTCAAAATATTTTATCATCGAATTTATGACTACATAGATAATACAGTTTATATAGGTATTTTGTTGATAAAATATAATAGGTAAAGATTAAATTCACGTAATGCAGAATGTTTATATTATATGTATATATGTAATATGTATTTTGACCTATCACAACAATCCACAAAAAAGGTTAAATAATAAGTGATTATAATAATGTAGAGTGATGCGATAATATTATATTTAGACGCTTCTGATTCAATAGAGCATCCCAAATGCAGAGAGAAAAACGGCCACTGACCCTAGCCATTACGGTACACGGTAATGAGAGGCGCGTTAAGCTCACTTATCCTACCACGAGATTTTCTTTACATCTGAGAGTGAAAATGTTTTTATACGTACTCAAGGTATAAAAGCATTTTCATTCTTTTTGTGCAATCGTATTCTATGGTACTATAATGTTATTTTTTGTTATGGAGACTACTTTCTTAAAGACGATTTCTGGAGACACGAGAAGAAAGAAATAATAAAGGAGACGTCAAAGGACAGTGATTTTCGCTCTCTTGGTATAGATTGAAATATAAATGACTGATGATAGTTAAGATGAATTTAGATGAGAATGCTCTAATACATTGTTCGGTTATAATATTTACAAACGGGGATGAAATAAATAAATTAAAATAAAAAATAATATTAATTAATGTTCACCTGGTTTTAAATTAATTAATTTAATAGGTATATAGTCATGTATGGAATAAAGCCGTATTTTTATAAATATTGTTGTGTTATATTTGCCTTGCTTTTTTTATTATTAAATGGCCACACAAGCAATCAGGCCGCCTGATGGCTCGCGGTTACAAAAGAGGCCTACCACTACAAAAGCTCAGCAATTTTCTCAATATCTGCCTGGAGTCTGGATTTAAGCTCGGTAAATGACATTAAGCTCGCCCCTAGTACATGGGACTTAAAAAATTAGCAACAGTGTGGGTGTACCTACTATGGGACTGGATCTTGAGTAAACCTCCTGCTGTGCTACTTATTAGTTAATCTGTGGTATTATTATTTGTTCTGTGCCTCTGCCCAAAACCCTTCGCTCTTTTTTGCCCTTCGGGGAAAAACGGCGACATCATCATCATCAGCCGGGAGACGACCACTGCTGAAAATAGGCCTCCCCCACGGAACGCCATAAATGCCGGTGCTATGTAAATTTAAGATTGAGAAGTTACATATACATAGCTACACATAGCTAAAGTGGTTGTCCCAAGAAGCTGGTCTCCATATACATTATTATGTACATATTTTTACAAAAAATACTATGTTATTAGGTACTTACAACAAAGGTCACATATAAGGTTGAACTACACAATAAAATTACTATTACGGCACATTCGCAGATCAGCTTTGAGACCGGTCAGATATTAATATAAAATTAATTAAGTATATAGTTGATCATCTAACAATAGCAGTAGGTAAATAGGTAGTATGTATGTTTGTTCATTATATAACTTTAACATACTTTACTACCTTGGATTATTTAAAGTTTTCCGCGCGCGCATCGACCAGATATCGCAGTAGATAACTGAAAACCAACAGCTTTTAATTGCGAAATTTTAAAATCGTAGTGTGCGTAACATAATACTAGAATGCGTAAAAACAGTTTGAAAAAGTGTGTCAGAAAAATTATTTTGGGCTCTTTTACGCCGATTTTGACGGAATTTTAATTGCCGAATTTAACAAATCGTATCACAGGGGTACTGGTCGCGTCACGGTTTAATATCGCTGACCTTGAATGCGCAGAAATCGATTTTTTCATCTATTAGGACTTTTAAGACCTATACACCTGCGCAAAGCCCCCCTCCACTATTGCCGAGCGCTATTTAACCGTGACGCGACCTGTATATAGTAGGTGCAACGGCGGAGACCTATCACAGTACACAGCGGCAGCGGCCAATTTCTATAAAGATTAAGGCGCGGTGCTAAGCTAATTCGCTCTCTCGTGTGGACGAGAGGAACTTTTTCAAACTAAATGTGAGTGAAAAATGTGGGTACGTCCACACGTACCCACATTTTTGAAGATCATATAAAAATACTACTTGTATAATTACGTAAAATAAAGACAATTAGGAACTAGAAAATAACAATACAAAGATTCAGTAAAAAATTCAATATAATCCAAACTAGTTTTCATGTATAAAAACCTACAAAGGAAAAAAATCTCAAAAAAATAAAAAGGCACTGAAAACTTGTTTGGATTAAATAAGATCTTTTAATGAAAGTTTGTATCTGGCGAATTAGCTTAGCTCCGCGTCTTAACTACTGTTCTTAGGGTACTGTGGATCTATCAATAATCTAAGTTACCTACCTATAGTTATGTGTACCTACTTATTATTAGATACATTACATTGTTTTACTTTGTTCCTTAAAAGCAACATTGTACCTATATAATATCACCTATTAACTCTAAAATATATACTTTTTATAACATAGAGTCGAGAATTCCGGATAGAGGAATAGAGGAGCTAAAACATTATTACCCAGTCACGTTTCGATAAAATATAATTAAACTTTGTTTTATATTGTTTGTTTTAAGTATACTTTAGTTTTATACCTTTAAAAGAAACGATTAAAAATTGTTTGTGAACATTAAACCCAAGAAGCAGTAGTAACAGCATCCTGAAAACAATCTCTGAGAACTACACTTCCCCTTTGTGGAGGATTTTTGTGCAGCGGGTTATATATCCAACTGAATCTGTATTATAATAACACCCAATACCTACCTAATTAAATTTTTGTACCTATCTATCTAAGCAAATGTAATGAAATTGAATTTTTTTTAATATTATTTATTAATCAATTAATTATACCTACACGTTGACATTTCCAATTTTATTTTATTTCCAATTTTTATTTCAATTTTATAGTTTAAAAAACTCAATTTCAATCTAATTTTTATTTTATTCTGACATTAATTTTGTAATCGACCTGCTAGCAAATAAATTGTATTAAATAAATAGAAACCAAATCACATGTTGACTAACACTAGAATTAAGACATTTTGTATTTACTAACACAATATGGTCAAGCGACTGAATAAATGAATTTAAATAAATTAATCAAGCTGATGGCATGAAAGTGAATGAAGCGAAAGTTGTATGTCAGGATCTTAGTAAGTGGAGGGAAATAGTCTCTGTCTACCTCACCGGAAACAAGGAGTGATTGTATGTATGTACTCGTATGTATGTATGATGCAAGCCGATTAAAATCGGACTAGATTGAAATATATAAGGGAAGCCTATGTCTATAGCAGTGGACGTCCTACGGCTGAGATGATGATGGTAAAGATGAATCACAGTAAATAGGTACACAAGAATATTACATTAGAGTAGTAAAAGTACTATGCTTTTCAAAAAAACTTGGGTTTTGCCACTGAATAAATTATATTACTAAAGGTTTAGCTATATCAGATTTTAGTTTGTACCATAATCTAGAACCTATAAATATATAACTATCATCTCAGCCGTTGTAAGTGCACTGCTGGACATTGGCCTCACTCATTATGGGGGTTTTGCTAATACTCGCCACGGTTGGCAGGCGGGTTGGCGAGCGAAGTTCGATGGTTTCACACAGAAAACGCTGCTGCCCGTCCTATGGTAACACACCACGGCAATATTATAACTAATATTATAAGTATACCTACTTATTATTATCTTGTATATATTTCTTAAATAATTATAATATTTGACATAATATATTGTATTATAGGTATAGGTACTTTAATCTCTGTCGTCATTCACTAGAAAAATATGTTACAGCAATATATTATGTTTACGCGCGTTTATTATTTTTATTATTGTTTGTGGTTTTTAGCTTAATATAGTTCCTGGTGAATTGTAGTAAACCGTTATGCGCGATTAACACTCTAGCGTTGATGGTTCCCGATAAAATTACCGCTTTTTTGCTCGACTTGGCGAAGTCACTGCCGCGCCCCCAGATTAAGTCACTGTTCTTGTGTCACACACTGATTTTCTTTACTTCTCTCTCTCCCACTTTCTAGTTATGAATCCCACATGGAGGTAGGGTCAGCCTTCCTTTATATTCCACTTCGCTCTATCGTTGATATCGTCATCGTGGACCTTGCACTCTCTCATGTCCCTCTGTACATGTTGTACAGCGGGTATTTTTTAAATTATTACCACTTATTATTCTAAAAACACACCTGAGAGAACACTCACACACACAAGCTTCCATGTGCGAGTTACTCATGAAAACACTTCTTGCCAAACCGTGTACCAGAACTGTGGAACAAATTGCCAGACTTTTATTAGTCATCAGTCTTCAGTGAACAGTTTTAAAAACAGACATAGATAACATTTTTATTATTTAGTTTCTAATTAAAATCTTTTTTAACAACGAGTGCAGTGAATAATGAAAGCTAAGTTAAGCTTTCTTTTTTTTTACTATTCTGGATGGGGATATACCTAGGACGAGTGGTTAATTCGGTCAAGGGATATACCTAATACCTACCCTATGTCTATCTGTTTATGCCAGCACGTTTTTAAAAAGTAATATTCCTATGATAGATAAAACTTTATTGGTACACCACAAACAAGAAGATCTTAAAACTAAGAATAATTCATAATTACTAATGTAACAATGGGCGCTCTTATCGCTAAGAGCGATCCCTTCCAGACAACCGTGCAGGAGAGAACCATAATAATCATTTGGTCGGAGGTGTTACAGAGACTTCTTAATAAATAAATATAGAATCATAAAGGTGTCTAAAATACATGGTACTTGATCGATACACACATTACTATTATGAATATATAATTATTGCTTTATGTATTTTACTCCTATTATGAATAGTTTAAAACAAATTTTAAGTTAAACCTCGACGTCAAGAGTCAAGGTGACCAAAATTAAATCATTCAGTTCCTTTTTTATTCCAAAACAGGTTATATAATATTCAAAGTAAAAAAATGGTACGGAAATTATTTAAAGGTACGGAACCCATTTTTGGATGTAATTTTTTGCGTCAGCGACCTTGCTGTTATTCGATACCATTATGGTGGGGTTAGTCGCGTGGTTGATGTCATCCAGGCAAGAGGTGTGAGCAACTTGAAATTTCGAAAGTGTAATTATATACGAGTCCATATTATTATATTAATACTGGCTGCAAACGTAAGTAAAACAAAGGATAACATTAATTAATTTTAAAAATGTTTTATACTTTTTTTTCGACTTGAATTTATTCTTTTAAATTAATTTATACTTAATTAATTCGACTTGAATACTAACGATTTATATATGGTATAACGTAACGTTTTATATACCTGCTACGTCGCTCTAACTTTTGATTAATTCCATTTTTTGATAACTTTTATTTTAGTAACTTTTAAACGCCAACTATAATAATCAATAATCAAATGTTTATTTGCGAGATTGCATAATTACAAACGTTGTTCGATATCTTAAAACTATGTCACTGCATTCAGCCTGCAAGCAGACGTGCAAATATTATTTAAAATCTCCACGAAAGTCCAAAAAATCCTTAATGCTATAAAAGCAATTTCATAATAGCCAACGTGCAAAAGTGTCAGATTATGACCTATTTAAATAAATCTGTTTGAGTTTGAGTTTGAGCCATTCACTAAATTTTTTAATAAATAAATTGCCTAAATAATTATAAAAAATTAGTATACTACCCGCGGCTTCATTCCGTGGGAATTTCGGGAATTCTTTTCTTAAATTTCTATTCCTTTCTATTCCTTGTCTACATCATAATGGAAACCTATGTAAAATAAATTCAGCCTTCTAGGTGCAAGGCCTGAGCGTTGATAAGTAAGCTTGTCAGTCAGGTCAGTTTTCTATATATATAAATCTAATTATGTATGATTGTATTAGGCACTTCCTAAGTGGTAAAGAATTGCGTACCTACATAACATAGGTACGTAGGTACCTAATAATCATAATATGGCTCAAACCTACTAAGTAATTGATTCACTTTTTCAGATGGCTCTAGAAAACGACCCAGATGTGATCGCAATCAGAGAGTGGCTTGCAAAAGAAATATATTTACCAGATGACCTATGTGAGTAGTACTTATTATATTATATTTTACTAGCTGTACCCCGCGGTTTCACGTGAGTCATGGTTCCCGTAGGAATATCGGGGAAAAAAGTACCCCATGTGTTATTCCAGGATCTAAGCTATATCCCAAATTTCAGGCCAATTGGTTCAGTAGTTTTGGCGTAAAAGAGTAACAAACATCAATCCGTCCATCCATCCATCCTCACAAACTTTCGCATTTATATTGGTAGGATTATATGGCTAAGGCACCTTTCTCCTAAATCTTAACATTTTAATAAAAATAATTTGATATGATGGTCTATGAAAATCTTCCTCGGTGGCGCAGTGGCTGCCGATTATGAGATCCGGGTTTCAATTCCCAGGTCAAGCTAAAAATATTATTGATTTAATAATTTCCATTAAGAATTTTTTGAATGACAGCCTGGAGTATGGAACTGCTGTACCCGGTAGACGGCAATAGGCACGCGCCTTATTACACTAATAACATACTGAACTGAAATATGGGTGTACCTACTATGGGTCTGAGTCCTGGGCACACCAGTGCCTACCCCTTCAGGAGAAATAGTCTAAATAAAATAAAATAAATAAAATAAAATAGTTTTTATTCAGGCAACATAAACCCATGTACAAACATACAAAATCAAAATCAAATTAAGAAAATTTAGAAAAATTAAGAATGAAATCAAATTAAAATTGAATAAAATAATAATATTAAATTAAGTAAAAATAAATAAAACAATTCAAATAATAATCCATTAACTAATTTAAAATCAAAATATCAAAATAAAATAAAATAAAATAATAATATCAATTAAACTAATAATAATAAAAATCAATTAATGTCAATAATAATACTAATTCAATTTAAATTCGATGTCAAAATCAAAACTAACTAACCTAACCGGGATAGGCACGGCAACATGTCTACTGCAACAATGCCTAATGAACGGGCAGTCCAGCCTTGTTGCGATCATTGCCAGGACGGTGTTGGAGCTGCCCCGCACTCTGTGCACCAGGGAGGCAGCACGCTTTCTCATGCATGCGTGAAAACAATCAGTGGCAGCCGTCGCAAACATTCCTGATGCGCTACAGAAACGGGGCAGCCCCATCACCGCCCTAAACGCATTATTATATTGGACGCGAATGGCACTGTAGTTCTTTTTGTTATAATTAGCCCACAGGTTACATGTGTAGAGAGATGTACAGTATGCTCTCTAAAAACGGGACTAAAAACATGGTATATTATAGTCGCTTAACCCATCAATAAACCTATGAACAAGCAAATTGTGGGTGTTTGGGACGTAGTCCTGGGTACACCTCTGCCTACCCTTTCGGTAAAAAGGCGTGATGCTATTTTATGTTTAAAATCTTCTGCTGTGCTATAAGAATCTTTCAATAATTATAAAACAAACACTAAAAACATATGATTTTACAAAATTAACACAGGTATGTGTTATAGCTACATGTAATAGCTACATAACAATATTCGCACATTTGTGTCAATATGAGACGTGTCGAGGAATTTATATGTTTAGACACTGTCACGTTTAAAATTACGCAGACACTAGAAAATATTTTTATCCTAAAAAAATTGATCATTACAACAAAAACTTTAAAGGTGCTAAGGTGCTTGAGCGGTGTTGGGTGTTTTGGGTGTATTCAGATGATTCCCCTAGCAATTTTTTTTATAGAAATATTGTTTACATGCAAAAGATAATCACATAAACACGTTAATCAAAAAGGCAGCACTGTACAGGTCGCGTCACGGTTTAATAGCGCTAACCTTGAATGCGCAGATATCGATTTTTATATTTGATAGGACTTTTTAGACAAAATACACCTGCGCGCAAGCCTTCCTCCACTTTTCCGAGCGCTATTCAATCGTGATAACTTGTCTGGTTCCGTAGATAGGTGGGTGTATGTTAAGGATCGTTCTGTATTTTTCATTGCTTGTTCCTTGTCAGTTATAAAGAATAAGTAGAGAGTTGTACATTATAACGCCCCGTAACATCGATAAATAGATCACTTCCTAGTATATAATAGAATACCTACTCCAATTCTTAAGATGACTGATACCTGTACTGATATGACCTGTAATATGAATATGAATAAGTACAATTAGCACGCATCGTTATTGGATTGCCTTACAGGCGAATACTCGTCAGTCAATGAGGCAGTATATACAATAGAGTAACGTAATATTATGCTCAAAACTGAATCGTAGATTGTTATACATTATACGTGAACGCTTAGATCCGTGTGAGATACCACCCTTGTACTCTTCGCAAAAAAAAAAAAAACCATTGTGAGGGCATACAAAAAGTTAGGGTTCCAGCATACCTAGTTACCTATAGAAACCGCAAACATGTTAGTAATATTACAAATTTTGTAAAATGTCTGTTTTGGGATTTTTTCTTTTACTTCTTGTTAAGATCTGGCTTTTTGCCAAATTTCTTACTTACTTGCGCAAAGTATGGAAATGTGCGGTAAAAAGGCCGTATCTTTCGTTTTTTTAATCTATACAACAGGCAGGAAAAGCTCAAACCGTGCTAGGCTCAAACTTACCGATAGCACTGGCCTTAAAAAAAAACTTATGAATAAGGTTGAGCAAATGGTCCGGAAACTCTATGCAAAAAGCTAATAAATTTATTATTATTGAAACCTCAAACCTAGCGCTATCGGTCTAAAAGGTATCTTTCTGCCGCATGAGATATTACCAATCTGATGGGCTAATTCCTAGATTTCCAAAACCTAAGTTCTTCGGACTCCATAATATTGGTATTCCAGCCGCGCTTTTTTGAAAATTCCAACAAGTGCCAATTAAATGTAGGTGAGTATAATTAGTAACTTACTCACGCATGATGTATAGACGGAGGTCAAATCCGGCGCCACGATGTGCAACGTTCTAATGCATCTTAGTATCTATGCACCTATACATGCATCAATATTTTATTAAAATGTCATCTAAATTTTGTGCGAATGTAAGTAACACAGAAAGGAATAACGACTCTTTGTTAGCAATTATAAAGCCTATTTCTCTTAGTCCTATCGGCGGGCTTATTACGGACGCAACAGAAGTGTGGAAAGCGTTTAAGATTGCTCAATTTCTGCTGTCAAACGGCATGTTTCGAATTACCCAAAAAAACTTGCAATTGATTGCTAGCTCGATTCAAGACGCCCTCTGACCGTCGGGAAAGGAACCAAAAATTGGTCGTTAGTGAAGAAATCTTTGTGGTCTGTGGCAGAAATTGCTGCTAAGGCTGAATTTTCGGAATTACCGAAGCGTTTCAACAGCAGAGCGATAGAAGTAGCAGCGCGAAATGGGACTGACAGAAGGCGACTACTATTTGCTGATTGTTGTTCAGATTGTTAACCAAATCAAAAAAACTCTAACCAAAATCGTGATGTTTTTTTTACCTGCATAAACTTATTTACAAGACCCATAAAACAAGAGTCCAAGTCGTTGAGTCGAACTCAAACACCTTATTTTGGTTATTGGTGTGTTTACAGCTTCAAAAACCATAATATTACCCATTGTGAAAGTTGAGGATTAACGAGAAATTAAGTATTTGAATCTCAAGACACATCAGAAAGGTAATTTGGCCTTATTTTTTATTGTTTTAATGTGTCTAGGTAGGTGCCTATAAATAATTATTATTGAATGATTAAATTCATAACATGCAAACGTTTATTGTGATAAAACACTAACTTACCAGGTACCTAATAAATTATCTTCATTCAGCCTAGATATGTACCTACCTAATATCATAAAATATCCTTCTGTTGAATAAGTATGTCTCGAGGTGTATGGTCAAACCAAACCTGCGTCTTGCTGCGGTTGCAAATCAAACTGCTGCGGCCTAAATTTACCAGTTCGCAATCAATCACTTCATCATTTACATGCGACTCATTTAGTATACCTATTAAACAATTATATAACACTCGACACAACAACTTCTCTTTCAATCAATAACATCCTCAAAGATCCATACAGGAGGTCTAAGAATCTCTTTCATTTTCAGCCACTCGATTCTTTCTTGTGCTTGTGTAGGTTCGATGCAACTGGACACAGCTTATATTTAATTCCACCCAGTGACTGGTGTAGGTATTTATTATTCTTATTTTATCTCCATGTTATACATAATAATTATATGGGACAACTTCCAGACACGGTCATCTGGTCCCAAACTAGGCTAGAAGCTGGTCTATGCTAACCAGAAGACTTATATACATACTTATGTAAGCTTATAACACCCAGACACAGATCAAACAGACATGTTCATGCACACAAATGTTTGACCTGGACAGGGTTCGAACCTGGATCCTGCGGAACAGAAAGCAGAGTAACTACCATCTGAGCCAACAGGCTATCGGGCTGTTTTAAATATTATTTATTTAGTAAAATTTTATACTTTTGCAGCTACAAGAGATGTCCACTTAATAGATGGAGACAAGTAGACATGAGAGAAGAGACTGTTAAGAAGACTCGTCAGACCCATAATTTGTACTTAGGGATTGAGGGTCCAGAACTAATTACTGACTATCAATAGAGCTGTTCATAGTTTATTCTGTTTTGCTATTATAAATTGAATTTCTTTGATAATAACCATATTATTTTTTACTTATTATAGAATTTATAGATTTATTCAACATAATTATTGTCATTAAAAGAATAATAAAAAGGAAAGTAAGAATATAATATACTTATACTACCTGTGTTTTATGCGCTGGAAAGTACCCTAGACTATGTGTTATTTCAGGGTCTAAGCTGTATTATAGTGAAAGGTAGGAATAGCTTGCAGTATTAGTAAGAAGTAGGATTTATAATCCTACTTACATGTAGTTAACTACTATTGCCAATAACATAAAATAACTAGCGTAATTCCAGAGTCCATTATCATCTACCGGGCACAGTTCCAGACTCTAGACTTAGACTGTCATTGAGAAAATTCATACTTAATAATAACACATTTTTCCTGACCTAGGGATCGAACCCGGGACCTCATGGTCAACAGTAGCGCTCGCGACCACGCATCTTATATATGCATATTTTTTAACACCCAGACACAATCAAACAGACATGCTCATACCTGTTTAACTTGCCCGGGGATTGAACCCAGGGCCACCATACTATTATGCTTACTTGTTATGTTAAAATATGATCACACTAACTAAAAATACACTTATTTATTATTACACGCGCGTACTTATCTGTTTCTCACACCTAAGTAGGAGAAAATAAAAGATTTTGGAGCTTTATATGTGTTTTATTATGGGCCAGTTTCAATGAGTTACTTGCACACTTTATTAGTTCCCTAGGGTGCTCTCTTTCGAGATAGTAGGTATGCGTCACAGCCACTATTTCTAGCACGTTTACAGCCAAATCAAACGCGAGGCCTATGCCACAACCTCTCAGACTGGGTAGGTAGGTGTTTACGTTCCGCCACAGTACGACGGTGATAAGTACGACATCGGCCCCTGGTTTCTGCCTCATCCTTCTGTATATAGTTCCATCTGGCTACTGGAGCTTTACGTTTGGCCTGTTAACAAGCAGTAATATTAGTTTCGATAATATGTAAACAACAACAACAGTTGGAGTAGGTATATGCAATCTATGCGTTCGTAACTTACCTTCTCTCGCAGCTAATATGGGTGAAATATAGTTCAAGTGAGATATTATCATATTAAACAAGGATATAAGTAATTAATTATGACTGGACATTATTATGAATGGATAACTTTATTGTTGTCAGATTTAGAATTTAGGTAATCCATCAACGCTGCCACATAATATAATCAAACAGAAAGCCGGCTCTACCAGGGCTTCGATTTTTATGTATATTTAAATATAGAAATTGGAATCGAATAGCACAAAATTGACTAGTATGTGGAGAAGGGAGATTACCTCCTACCCTTCCCGCCCATCTGCCGAAGAGATATTATTTTTGTGCCGCTACTGTGACTCAAGCCACGAATTTAGGGGGAAAGGGTAAGGAAAAAGAAGAAAAGGTATATTTTTAAAGTTATGTTTTGTTTTAATCCATTTAACTTGACCTAACCACTTTTGGGGGATTGGAGATTTCCCCCGCACCGAAGATATTATTACATAATATTGTGTCCGTATTTTGATATGAATAGATTGGATGTTAATAGGTAATATGAACTTTAATGTAGTACAGACTGCGGACTTCTGTATGAAGTTTATACTATAAATAATATTTAACTAAAACAATCATAACATTTATGCACCCACTTAAAAATAAATGTAGTGCGCTTACTCCAAGTTGAAAATATATTACTCGAATATCTGGTGATATAGTAACCGTCCTTCTGTCTCATTGATTTAGTGGCCCGTGCCCATAGAAGATAAATAATTTGATGAAATCAAAGGTAAAAATAGAACAGACTATAGCAGCCTCCCACAGATAAAAAAAATTAAACCGCAATAATTAGTTCCATTTACTGCTAATATTCCATTAGGCCGCTAGTGTGCCAAAGCGACAAAACAGCAGTGCAGAAAGCATGCGTAATTCGAATTCAAAGTGACATTTTGCAATTACTGCTACTGCTACTTCACTGCTTCTGCTACTTTTACTTCTATCGCTTGACCATGCATAATAGGGGCGCCGGACGTTTTTCACCCAATATCTCTTATATTCTTGAGTAACCAGAGGAGCCATTAGAAAGCTGTGTAGCTAATTTATTTCGACTAAAATTCGTAAAATATCTTCAACGAAATGTGCATTGCATTATCGTCCTTGAGACACAGACATAACACCCGCTTGACACGCACATATTGCACACCTTTCCGGAGAGTAGAGGTACAATGATAATCTACTTAGGTACATACCAAAGTTTAATAACTTATTATTTATTATCATAGCTGTTCTAGATAAAATGTATATAGCACAATGCTATTAAAAGTGTCAAGATTTGACGAATGCGCCGCTCGCGAACATTTTTTTTTGCATGTATTACATGTTCGCGCGCCGCTCGCGGTGCATTTGCCAGATCTAGAGACGCTCAAAGTTAGCTAATAATATGTTGAATAGGTCACAATAATAAACGTTAATTTCAAAAATTTCAGCGGATCTAATGATAAAGAAGTTTCTGCATAGCTGTTACGGCAGCCTGGAGAAGACCAAACAGTGTATTGACAAATTCTGCTGTGGTAGAGCAAACATGCCCGAGATATACACTTCTAGAGATCCCTGCACTGTTAAACTGCAAAATGCCTTAAACATGTCGTGAGTAAATTATCTTATACTTAAATATAATAAATAAAAACTATTGTCGTCGCTGGAAGAGGTGGCAAGGCATCAATCGATCACATCCCATGTTGGGAGATTGATTGGGAGACAGACTTGACTAGACTTATGTGATTATACTCTGTTCGCTGTAGGATGGTGCCTGTGACAGTGTGACTGGTGTGTATAGAAAATATTACGCATGACCTTGTATTATTACTCCAAATAATATAATTTCCCCAATTAGTTAATTGGAGCGGACAAATTACACGATGATTGTTTTCGAGAGGAACAAGAACTTATTGGGGGTTTTGGCGGGAAGCCGAAGAGTACAGTTTGGGTCCCGTATCTTTATCAATTATCGGTGCATTTTCGAGTGTTTAACGTGTAATAATGGTGGAATATTACGTGTTGAGTGTTTTCGAAGATACACAAGTTTCTTGGCAAGTGATACGAGAGTTGAAATGTAATTTTTCGTGTTCCCACCAAAACTCCGGCAGCTTCTTCTTCTTCACTTTACTAGAGCTGTGACTTGACTGGGCTTGCCCTGACTCTGAATTGACTAATTGACCATATTAACTTGAAAATTTATTTAACTTGACACTGGCAATACATTCGTGTGGGTCCATAAAAGAAGAAAAAAAGTGACAAATTTGTCAAATATACATTGATCAATACGCTCGACGCATCTTTCGTCAGATGTGAACCTACCCACTACGTTATTTTCAAGTACTAATATAATATAAAATAATACCCATTTTATAAGTTCAGATAATAATAACATATACCTATAAAGCAATTTTCGTAGAATTTTATATTAATATCGTAGATAATTTTATATTAACATAACATACATTCACGCCTTTTTCCCGAAGGGGTAGGCAGAGGTGTACCCAGGACTCAGTCCCATAGTAGATACACCCACATTTCGCCAGTATGTTATTGGTCCCATGTAATAGGGGGCGAGCCTATTGCCATATACCGGGCACAGTTCCAGACTCCAGGCAGTTATTGAGATAATTCCTAATGGAAAAATCCAATATTTAGCACTATGCCTGACCTGGGGATCGAACCCGGGACCTCTTGATTGGCAGTCGAGCATGCGCCCACTACGCCACCGAGGCACCGAGGCAGTATCGTAGAAAAATCATGCTAAGTATCCGTGTCTTTTACGAGTAGGTATATCAGTATCCTATGAGCTCTATTATTCATAAAACGTGCTGTAATTTTTAGGATTCAGTTTTTTTAATAATAATTCTTGTTTATTACTTCAAGCTTTTATATATTAAATTATAAAATATAACTGTATGTATGTATATATATGAATTGACTTCAACTGGTTGACCTTGAGGGTGACCTAGTGACTCTGACATTTTGAGTTTATAACCTATATTTTTAACCTTAATAGAGGTCATAATATTATGATACATAATTGGTATTCTCTATATACTAATAAACGTAGTGCCCAATCATCGGTGTCGGAGACTATGGGTCATCCTTTCATGCTGAAATTTGGGTTGTACCGTATTCATCCTATGGCGCTTTTTTCCTTAATCATCCTTCCATGTGCTTGACCCATGTGCTTGACCTAATCATCGATTTTAATCAAAGGACGTGTTGATTGGTAGATTGGTAGGTAGGTCCCCCTACTTAATGTTGTCGCGCCGTCAAAATTCATATTAATTGACTTCTCGCCTAAAGCGCCTTCAGTGTCTTTTTTTTATTAGATTTTTTTTCTCCGTGCAGGTACGTGAAAACTTGTTTGGATTACATTTGATTTTTTACTGCAACTTTGTATTGTTATTTTCTAGTTCCTAGTAGACTCTAATTTAAGTAGTAATTACATGTAGTATTTTTTAAATCTCCAAACGTATGTGGGTACTGGGTACGTATCACCGAGAGGGCGAAGAAGGTTTACACCGCGCCTAAAATGTAGGAAGAGCTATTTATTAGCTGATAAGTGCTTTCATGTTAATAACAATCGATCGGGCCCATTCCTTTTCTGGATGGACTATGAACACACAATAAAACATAAGACCGTATTACTTGTGACCGATGGGAGGTAGGTATTTCCATTGGAAGTCACTATCTGAAGAGTTTGACACTCAAGACAATGGCAACCATAACCATAATCAACCGCAATATATATTATAATAAATTTTACATAAAAATAAGTATATTATTTATTACGTATTGTTTTGTTAACCAGTACATATAAGTCATCACATAGATATAACCTGAAGAAGTAACCACATAGAAAAAATAAATTGTTTAGGCATACCTTGTGCGCATGCTTTTATGTAGGGTTCTATACATAGGTACCGCAAACATGAAAGTAATCAAATATTTATTACAAATTAATATTATTCAAATATTTATTGTATGTATGTTTGTATGTATGTAGTTAATTCGACATTATTTCAGTCACACTACCGACCAAATGTGAACTACTTTACTCTCCTCTCCTTTCTCGTTTGTCTGGAAGAGATCGCGTTTAGCGATAAGACCGCCAATTTTTACACTAGACATATTCCTATTGTTACATTTTAGTTTTAAGTTTTTTAAGATGTGGTGTAATAATATAGAATTTATTAGTGTAGTGGTAGGCCTCTTTTGCAGGGGGCCGCCTGGGGAAGTACCACACCAGAAGTGCCAGTTATTCATCCGCCAAGCAGTAATGTGCAAACATTACTGTGTTCCGGTCTGAAGGGCAATGTTACCAGCGAAATTACTGGGCTTGATGAGATTCAAAAACTCTTATCTCAGGGTGACAGGTGCAGTGCAGTACCGCGCAGAATTTTTGTATTTTAAAACACTGGGTGGCACTGTGTCTGATATGGGCAATCATGATGCTTACCATCAGGCACCTGATTTGCTCGTCTTGTCATTCACTATTATAAAAAAAAATATCTATCTATCTATCTATTTTTTATCAAATTTTACGCTTTTGGGATTTTTTTCCTTTAGTTGTGATATTGCTTATTGCCAAATATCATGATGCTAGACCAACATGAAGTACCCTAGAGGTTTTCAGTCCGTTGCACAAAGTATGGAAATGCGCAGTAAAATGCCGCATCTTTTGATTGCGTTGACTGAGAAGCTTAGAAGTTTGATTTTTCGGCAGCAAGGGACCCTAGACTCGAGTTACGGATATCAATTTCAACTTGATACCTCCACTCGTTCCCGAGAATAGAAGTCTTGACAGATGGACAGGCATACAGACAGACAGACTAATGGACAACAAAGTGATCCTATAAGGGTTCCTTTTTTCCTTTTGAGGTACAGAACCCAAAAAATGGCATCTAACAGTAAGGCTTTTCCCCTTAGCCTGTCCCAGACCATCACTGGAAACACCAGTTAAAAATGCTGTGTCACACGATCAAATTGTACAAAAATCACAAAACGAAGTTTAAAATAACTTAACTGACATAGCATCAATTACTAACACTATTTCATAATATTTCCACCACTATTAAAATTATTATTGCATTTATTTAAAATTTCATTTCAAATTACGTGGGCTATGCTTTAAGCCTATGGCATGCACACACGCAATCATAGTTTAATCTTCGTAAGGAACTGGGATGACACTCTCTCAGAGCGTATATGGCCTTCTAGGAATGTGACACAATCCCATGAAAAATTTACCAAATCGATGTTTTGTATTCCCGTGTTTCCTCCGAATAAAATTAACTCATTCTTTTAATTTATATCCTGATATTTTTATAGTGAAGTAACCTATGTCCCTGTCATTTTATTTTTTCTTATAAACCCTTGGTTGTTCCATACTTCCAAATATTGCAGTTTTACTCGCGTGATTGGACGTTCACTACAAAACAATGTAGAGATTATGATTATAATGATAATGATAATAATAATATGGGACAACTTCCACGCACGGTCATCTGGTCCCAAACTTGGCCAGAAGCCTGTACTATGGTAACCAAATGACTGATATATATACTTATTTAATAACACCCAGACACAGATCAAACAGACATGTTCATGCACACAAAGGCACAGAGAGCAGAGTTACTACCATCTGAGCCAACGAGCCTGTCAGTTTATAAACAAAAATAAAATTATAGGGACATATTTTACTTCAACTTTAAAATATTACGATATAAATATATCAAATAAGTTCACTGTATTCGTTGGAAACAGGGGAATACAAAACATCGATTTATTAAATTTTCCATAGGATTGTGTCAAATTGTTAAGAGGTCCTGTATCCGATTAAGTCTCAGAACGATGTAAAAAAGTTACTTTTCTAACAGGTAAACAAAAATTTAGCGAGTCTTAACTCAACTCCGGCTCCATCTAAGTACAGAAATAACAGCACTGTTTTTTGTGTGTATGTTTGTTTTGTTTTTACGTTAAAACTACTTAACCGATTGAGCTGAATTTTGGTATGTAGATAGCTTAGACACTGGAATAACACATAGGATACTTTTTAACCCGGAATTCTGACGGGAACAAACACTACGCGTGTGAAACCGCGGGGCACAGCAAGTGCTTACATAACATTAACTCATTGAGTTATCTACTATGAAGTATAAAAGTAATATTTAACTGTAATATAATTTGATTCTCGTGCCTAATAAATATATCAAAAACTGTCGTAAAATAACTTAGGTTGTTAATTATTTCAAGTAATTTATTTTACTTTTATTGTGTTTCATAAACAATAATTTATTAATATTATAGTCAGAAACATAATACACCAATAGTTTAGGAGAATCGACTTCTGGTCCATTTCAGCTGAATCGTGAGTTCAACAGCTAATAGCCCACATGCTCTTTAACGTAGGTAATAAGTAAGCCCCTTCCAAAAGGGTCACCAAAGGGCCTGTGCTTATTATTTGGAGCAATTTTCACTATTGAGCCTACCCTGAAATCACGATACAAAAATTTAATGTCCCTAAGCAATATTTAATTCAAGGATTAGCCATTGTTATAGGAATCTGTATCCTTTTTCGAGTTTTCACAGTCGCTTCTGTAGTAAAAGTACAAAATAGAATAGAAATCGTTTATTGAGAAACTGTCGATTTTATTTGTCCACAAAGTGGCGGACCTTCAAAACCTGCTGCTATTGCTCATGCAGCACCCTAATAATCATTACAAGTTAATAAGAGTTTTTTTTATGATAGTGAATGATAAGAGCAAATCAGGTGCCTGATGGTAAGCATCATGATTGCTCATATCAGACACAGTGCCACCCAGTGTTTTAAAATTCAATATTCTGCGTGGCATTGCACTGTGCCTGTCACCCTGAGATATGAGTTTGAATTTCGTTGAATTCAAACTCATATCGTTGAGTCTCGTCATGCCCAGTAATTTCGCTGGTAAATAAATTATATCCTACTAATATTTTTGCCCGATATTCCCACGGGAACGATTACAACGCGGGTGAAACCGCTGGGCACAGCTAGTAATAAATATTTTCGGTGAACATAGTTGTGTTACATAATATGTTCAGTGTGTAACTACAGTTTGCCCTTTTCGATCATACAATTTTTTCTGTAATAAAATAGCAACTACTACTTAACTTACTTACTTACTTAACTACTTTTCGTATTGTACTACTTACTTGGAAGCAGTAACATTCTGGCGAAATGTGGGTGTGCCTACTATGGGACTGAGTTCTGGGTCCCTCTCATCATCATCATCATCATATCAGCCATAGGACGTCCACTGCTGAACATAGGCCTCCCCCTTAGATTTCCATCCAGTCCGGTTGTAAGCGGCCTGCATCCAGCGTGCTCCCGCCGTACTCATCAGATCGTCTGTCTACCTTGTGGGAGGACGTCCTACACTTCGCTTACCAGTCCGTGGCCTCCATTCAAGAACTTTATGCCCCATCGGTCATCAGTTCTACATGCTATGTGCCCTGCCCATTGCCACTTCAACTTGCTAATCCGCTGGGCTTTTTCATTTCTGACTCGATCTCGCGGAGTAATCCCGAGCATAGCCCTCCATAGCTCGTTGCGCTATACTGATAAGGCCCACAGTCAGGGACCACGTTTCAGATCCGTAAGTCATCACTGGTAACACACACTGGTCGAAGACTTTCGACTTGAGGCTGGGTCCCTCTGCCTTCAGAAAAAAGGCGTGATTGTATGTTACTAGCTATGCCCCGCGGCTTCACCCGCGTAGACATCGTTCCCGCGGGAATATCGGCAAACAAAGTACCCTATGTGTTATTCCATGGTCTATGCTACTATACTAAATTTCAACCCAATCCATTCAGTAGATTTTGCGTAAAAAAGTAACAAACATCCGTCCATCCATCCATCTTCACAAACTTTTGCATTTATAATATTAGTTAGATGTTTATAATAATATACTTTTAGCTGTGCCCCGCGGTTTCACCTTCGTAGTCTTCGTTTCCGTTGGAATATCGGTATATAACGTACCCTGTGTCTTATGTCTTATTCTAGTGTCTAAAGTCTGAACTATTATATTATATTATATCTACATAACTAATTTCAGCCCAATCGGCTCAGAAGGATTAACTATATCTCTGTGAGTAGCTATAAAAGTCGTATATGTGGGATGGGAATAGTTAGATTCACAGATTCACAAAAAAGGGCAAAAATCATTTTTCTTCTCGACGAACACCTATGTTCGAGTATGGGATAGGCTGAAAACTAGCGCTGCGCAGGGCCCCCTGTGCAGCACAAAGCTGAGCCTATCCCGTTTGCTAGTATAATTAGTTATGTGTTCAATTGTGTATTTTTTTTATGATAATATTAAAAATAATATTGTGTTTTATGCATTACTGTCAAATTTTTTTTTATCTTTATCTTTTTATTTTTTAAGTATATATTTGTCTTTTTTTCCAGACACGTAACAGTATTTCCAGCCGGTAAAGACGAGATCCTCATGCACCACCTCTACGCTCCAACATTAGACAAGTTCGACTACTACGACATACTGAAAACTTTCGTGATTCAAGCCGACCACTGGATCAGGACCCACCCCGACATGCCTGAAGGACACATCATAGTTATGGATCTCAAGTATATCTCGCTGAGGATCGTGCCGAGAGTCAATATATTTTATCTGCAGAAGTTCTTGATATTTTTACTGGTAAGTTTAATAGGCAATAATGCCGACTATTCAGATATACTCTTGCTGTTCACTATAGAGTGAAAGTTTTTTTAAAATGATTAGTACAACGCGCGTATACCTTTTGAACTCCCTTATTTATCTCAGGGGATCTAAAACACAATAAGTGAATATTTAAAAAAATGCTAACTGATTACCATGTACCTATATAATGATATTCATCATCATCATCATCATCATCATCATTGCAGCTGTTGGCAGTACACTGCTGGATATAGGCCTCCCCCATAAGTGGAGTTTTGCCAATACTGGCCACACTTGGAGAGCAGGTTGGCGAGCGCAGTTCGATTTTTACGCAGTTTTACGAAGCGGACGCTGCTGCCCGTCCTCTGGATCTGATACTGATAACCCTTATCCGGCTCTTACGGCAACCACGGGTAGAGGGTAGAGCTCTATTCTAAAAGCGGTTACCCCACGACACTGTTTATGATATTATGACCCTAATTTGTTTATGTTCCAGGAAGCTATGCCTGTTCGCGTGAAACAAGTACATTTAGTCAACAGCCCCTCGTATTATGAGAAGTTACTAGCGCTTGTAAAGCCTGCTCTACCACAAGATATCATTGATTTGGTAAGGAAACTTATTCATTCAGAAATTAAGCACAGAACTGTTATAAAACTTATTTAGATAAATTATATGACGTATATAATAAATTATGTGATGTACTGACTTGTTCCAAATGTGCTCGTACCTTTGTTAATAAGGTATGGTACGCGAGTCATTACATAGCGCACCAGAGAGTGGACAATCTACACCATAATAACAGCAGTCAAGTATGCCTGTCCAGTTTTCACAGTCGCCGAGGCCGAAATCGGTCAGGATGACATCATCATCATGACTTTTACGCCACTTCACTTTTTATTAAGATAACTGTGAGGCAAATTTAAGCTCTCCGTTAACAATTTAATTACTATGAGAACGGTGTTGATATTTATGATAGTGGGCAATTTATGTATGTTTTTTTATAATAATAATTTGAATTTATACATACTATAAGTTAAAACATTTTTCCCTTTAACTTTACCTTCCATTGTTTTCATAAACTTAAGGAATCCGAGCAAAGCGGAGTTTTTGGTAAGTATTTTTCGAGCAATGCGAATCGGGAGTAGTGCGAAACGGGCCAAACCCGCGTACGGACTATAACGGGTTCCTGTTATAGTAGTTATAGTTATAGTATAGGGTTACTGTAGTTATAGTTAAGGGGTTATAGTATAGGGTTGTAAGTATAGGTTATATATAGCTTATAGTATAGGGTTGTTTGACCGTAACCGCTATACCGCTGCTTAGGAAGGGACGTAAAGAAAAAAAGCATTGAGATCGGACATAATTTGTCCAATAATAGCGATCTCAATAGCGAACATATTATCTTACAATATTTTAAAGCTATATAGATATTTCTTCTTATAGAAATATATAATTAGCTATATAAAAAACTTAATTGGTAAGTGAAATAAGTTACTAGGTAAGTTTTATTTAAATTCTAATTTTTACAATATGAATGTGGAAAGAAAAATTTCCTCCACAGGCGGGATTTGAACCACGCACCCTCCGCACCATCCCGCTTGGTAGGCACTCTACCACTTAGCTACCGTGCAGGGACAAGTCGTCAATAGGAGCGTGTGTTTATCTATAGGTGAAGCATTTCGTAATCTACCCACCCACAAGTCTAATGTTACAATTTGAGTATTGTATTTCAAGCGAGTCTATAATAAACAAAATATAAATTATTATAATTTTTATTTCAATTTTATTGTTTGTCTTATATACATAAAACAAATTCGGGTTAGTCATGCTATGAATATTCGGCTACTTTAAAATTATGGTCTTGATATCACGAGATATCGCTCGACATCTTTGGATATTTACATACCTAAGGCACGGTACAGCGATTTCGGTCAAACTATACCACCACTTTTTAAGATTTTCCGTCAGGTTTTATTTTATTTACGAAAAAGTAAAAAAAATCCCCACTAAGGGGATTGTCGGTGGGGATTTTTAGACTATGTCACCTCAATTACACTGCTCGAGTCAATTCAGATGTTTTATGTGGATAACCTGCCTATAAATATTCTAAGGGTCAACCCATATTGACAGAGTTTCAAATCGCCAAGAATCCTCTACACTCTACCAGGCCTAACGACTGCCCCCTACATATGTTTTAAAAAACAATAACAGTCGTATGTACAATGCACATACATCGTTCCATATCCGTCGCCTGATCTTATACATAAATATAACGTACCGGTCACCGGTATAATGAGCAAGCAGCTTTAGGATGTAGTTTGATTTTCGTTTCAGTTATCATTTCACTCGACTCACGAGGGTCTATACTCAGTTGTAGATAAAAAGTACCTCCCTGAAGAGTTTGGAGGTGAGGCAGGCAGTTTTATGCAGCAGCAGCAAGATTGGATCAAAATTCTTGAACAGGAGAGGTAAACAGAATTGAATAGATTTTAAGTTTTGTGGCGGGTCAAAAGTAGAACGAAATGGTTCGTGTAATATAAGCCGGTGTTTTGCAAGCTTCGGCCGGAGGGTGCAGGAGATCCAAAAACTCTTATATTATTACTCTTATAGAGTTACCGGCTTTAGAATAGCAAAGGGTTATAAGATCCAAAGGACAGGCAGCAGCGTCCTCTGTGTTAACCATCAAACTGCGCCCGCCAACCCGCCTGCCAAGCGTGGCGAGTATTGGCAACAACTTTGCTATATAGTCGATGAAACGGCATAGTCGTGCAGCAGCGCGGTAGCAACGCTACTTTCATAGAATCTGAAGTCGCGGTGCTACCCAATGTGTAGATATTTAACGTGAAGCGGCTCTAATGGCTACTTACAATACTTACTCTAAAAACTGTTGTTCCTAATTTATTAAACAACCTAATTTCAGAAAATTCTTCCTAAATGACAACCTTTGGAAAGCTGACCTCACGAAGAAAACAAAAACGAATTCAGATGACACTGCTATGAATGGCTCATTTAGATCACTTGCAATAGATTAAAATATTAAAAGTACTTACTCAATCTTAAATTTGTTATTAATTGATAAGTCACCGCGCGCGCTCCGATCAGATACCACACTCCTAAAAACAAAAAGCCTTCGAAAATGCACACATATGAAAGTTCATTTTGTAAGGGGTACACCGATTTCGACGAATTTTTAGTTGCCGCATTTGACAAGTGTCACGGCGGTATTTAGTCGAAGCGCGCGCCAATAATCTAAGTAGGTAATAATAATCTTCAAATTTCATAGCATAATGACGTGAAAAATAACTAAGCAGTGTATTTAAGGGTGTTGTGTGTGACATATCTATTGTAATTTATTCGGTAATAAAAAATACTGATAAGAAAAATATATTTTTATTAAAATAAAAGTGAGATTTTCCTATCTATATTTGTTTATATTTGGGTGAAAGTATTAGTGCCGTAGGGCTGCTGGCAATGGAATAGTACCCCACCCTCTCTACTTATGGTTTCCGTAAGTGTTATAAGATTTAGGGTTCTGCGTAAAAACCATACCTATCGAACTGCTCTCGCCAACCCGAGTGCCAAGCGTGGCGAGTATTCGTAAAACCACTTATAGGAGAGTCCTATGTACAGTCACGTGTGATGATATATACAAACAGATTTTGTAATTCATGTCAAAATGCAAAGCAAAAGAATTGTGCATTGAGTTGACATGAATTCCAAAATCTGCTGGTTTTCTTTTTTTTTATGATAGTGAGTAACAAGACGAGCAGACACAGTCCCACCCACTGTTTAAAAATTCTAAATTATGCGCGGCACTGCACTGCGCCTATCACCCTTAGTTATTACATGTTGAAACTCGTCATGCCCAGTAATTTCGCTGGTAACATCGCCCTTTAGACCGGAACAGTAATGTTTGCACATTACTGCTGAATAACTGCCAAAGGTGTGGTACTTCCCCAGGCGGCCCCCTGCAAAAGAGGCCTACCAAGAGGAAGAAGTTAGTGTTTACATTTCATCACACATATGACTATACAGTATGCAGCAGTGAAGTTTCTTCTGCTAGGATGATGATGATGATGATGGAAATTGCTATACTTATATGAAAACGTCAATTTCAGGTTTTATTATATGTATTATATTAAGTATATTGTATAATTATTACTATGTATCTAAATTATATCCCTACTAATATCGTAAATTAAATTATCACACTTATTTCGTTCCATTTATTTTAATATTAAAGTAAGTATTCTAGATTTAAGGTGGTTCCGCCGACATCATTTCCCATACAAACTTTTAGGAACCAATGAAGATGATAATTTTAAAACAGCAAATAGGTTATCAGAATTATGGAATTCCTTCGGAAAGACTAAATCCTTATTTGCAGTTTTAAAACATATTTTTGTATAGTTAAACGACAATTTGTAATTACTTGATACTTAAAATAAAACACTAAAGAAGAAATAATACATCTTTTATCATCGTTATCGGTCCTTCAAAGTTTTAATGAAAATGTTGTCAGTGGACCTACCCCAACGGGAACAAGGCGTGACTGTATGTATGTATGTTGTCAGTGGAACCACCTTAATAAACATCCCTTATGTGCTAAGAACCTAGTTATTATCTCTTAAACATATTAAAGTACAGTCGATTTTGAAATTGGGGGCATATGCTGGAAATCATAGTTTGAAGTAGAAAAACTTGAGTCAGTCGGTTTCCAATTACTGCGCTCCGTGCACAACAAATATAAAAAAAATACGCTATAAACTATATGCCTCCAATTAAAAACTTGATTGTACATTATACATTTTCTGGTTACAAAAACATTTATTGAGGTATCGATATGGGATGATGAGCAAACTTTTAATTAGCAAAGTTAAAGCTAACCTATTTAATAATATTCAAGCATCCAACAATAATTAATCTTTCTTTATAATATTAATAGCCCTATAGTAAAATATAAAGTAGGTAGGTAAGAGTTTATTGGATCTTACAAATTTTTGAAACATTTAAAGGAAGGGTTAAAATTATTTCGATCCATTATTCCGATCTGAGATTATTCCGATCTAGGAGCATGTTACCAAAAGTCCCAGTGAGGACGAAGGTCCCGAAATAAATTATACATACTGAAGATAAGGCGCTTTTTGGAGTGTACAACGTTTTGAGTTGCAATCTACGAAAGTGTACATAAGTAAATCTAGATTTATGTTATTGCACTGACTGTAATTTATTATGTACGTACGCCAAATAAATAAAATAAAAAAGTAAGGTGCGGACAACGGTTAAAAATACATCAATACTCAATAGATGATCTGTTGTATCCTCTCAAAGAGTTGTAGTTATATAGGTGAGTAACCCTGAATATTTGAGGTATGTGTAATTTATAGCACCTAAACATTTAAGTATTAATAGTTATATTTATTTCTAAAATACAAAAATATATAATTTTAAATCTACAATATTACTTAATTAATCAAGAGCTAAAGTTCTAAAGGAGCCGGGTAGATCTCTGACCTTCTCAGCGCGATCATCGCACGCGCCGCGAGGTCGCTGCGACTCATCCACCGCCCAACGCTTGTCGTTTGTTAGGAACCAATCTCTGTAATGACAAAACATATTATTATTATCATACTATCTTTGCCCAGCGTTTTCACCTGCGTAGTCTTCGTTCCCGTGGGAATATGGGGATAAAAATTACACTGTTTTATTCCAGGATCTAAACTATCTTCATACCGAATTTTAGCCCAATCGGTTCAGTAGTTTTGGCGTGAAAGAGTAACAAACATCCGTCCATCCATCCATCCCTCCATCCATCCTTACGAACGTTCACATTTATAATATTAAATAGGATAATATATAGGTAATATAGCGGATTGCAAGTTGAAGTGGCAATGGGCAGCGTACATGGCCGATGGGGCTGTAAAATTGTCGAATGGAGACCACGAACCGGCAAGCGCAGTATAGGATGTCCACCCATAAGGTGGACAGACGATCTGATAAGGACCGCAGGAACACGTTGGATGTAGGCTGCTTACAATCGAACTGAATGGAATATGGGGGTGTCCTATGTTCAGCAGTGGATGTCCTATGGCTGAGATGATGATGATGATGATTGGTATAACAATAATTTTGTAACCACTTTAAAATAAAATAAACATTCAAAATATGTTAGTAACGATATAATTTTATAAAAAGAACCTCTTAATGTTTGCCATGGTAGGGTTATATAGGTACTCATACAAAAAACGTTTATAATGTTAGTTAAAAGGTTTATAAGGTTTACAAACGTTTATAAGGTTAATAGTATCGAAACTATCTATATACATACTTCCTTACTACTTTCCTGAGTGTAAAAATAATGAGTTTTTATAATGAGTCTCATAAAATGACATGGGTTAAAAAGACACGGCATACCCTATCCAGATGGATGATACATTTAAGAAGTAGGCCAATATGGTAATATGGTTAGCAAATGTTATATAAATCCCATTATATGTGGTTAAGCAAAAGGCGTGGAATTACCTCTTAGATTCAATTTTCTTGACCCATTCTCTTTTGATTTGTTCGACAGTGCCCGCCTTGCCGCCGTAGTCATTGGGCAGGATTTCTTGCGGGATGTCCTTGTATAGAGTTGTTGAATTCGGCTCGTGGAATTTAATCTGTAAACATAGGTTTGGATGAAAACCACGGACTGGAAAGCGCAGCGTAGGACGTCCACCCACAACGTGAATAGACGATCTGATAAAGCCAGCAGCAACTAGGTGCAAGCCGCTTCAACCGGACTAGATGGAAATTTATGGGGGAGGCCGATCAGCAGTGGACTTCCTATGGATGAGATGATGATGTTTATGAGGTAATGATCTTATATTATCATTAATAATAATATATTTGCGTGCGCTCCGACTGCCATCTGCAAGATCATGTCAACACAATGCACAGCAAAGGAAACTATTCAACCCATACTTCAAAATTATCTAACCATTCGACTGGATCATAATGGTTAGATAGTTTTGAAGCATGTGTTATAAAGTTTCTTTTTGCATTGTGTTGTCATGAATTCCATATTATGTTGGTGTTTACTGTTTACATTTCATCGCACGACGTGACTGTACTTAATTTGGAATAAGTAAACATCGTCATAATAGTCAGTCGGATTTTAAGATTCCTTGTGTCCAAACTGTCCAACCAGTGACCGACAATGTTAATATGAAATAAGGATATTATGTTCCCTGGTCGATTCTGGTCGATTATAAGCATGACCAAAACGGGGCTTCTTTGTATAATTAAATATATAACATAATTGAATTGAATAATTATGCTATCTACGTATAATATGCTATCATATAATTTATTACCAATTTAGCAACTTCAGTTTTGAGGAAAGGTTTGCACATCGCGTAAATCTTGCCGATGTAGGAGGGAGCGTTTATCACGTGCACTTGCTTCAGTCTTATCGGCATTGCCTCCTGAAAAATAGATATTATCAATAATTATAAGCTAAGGGTAAATTATAATAAAAAAAAAAAATTATACTCCAACAGAACGGGTCACCCTAATTACACCGCTCGAATCAACTCATATGGATTATGTGGACAACCCATATTGTCAGAGTTTCAGGTCGCCAAGATTCCTATAAGACCTACGACATGACCTAACGACTGCCCCCTACATATCTTATAGGAAAAAGCCGGGACCTACAGTTTAACGTGCGTTCCGAAACACAGTAGCTCCCAGGCGAAAAGCCCACAAGGTGAGAATCGATCCGGATCCGGCCGTATCCAGGGATTCCGGATTTAAAGCCGAGCATATTCCCGCTGGACCACAGCCGCTACATCTGTAATAAATCTACAAACTACATGACATTACGCCTTTTTCTCGAAGGTGTAGGCAGAGATGTGCCCAGGATCCAGTCCCATAGAAGGTAAATCCACACTTCGCTAGTTATGTTTCTAGTTCGCTAGGTAACAAATATTATTAATCGGCTTCGGAAACCGAAGAAGTATTCATTGCTTTTCATTAATCATTTATTTGTGACAGGTAACATATTATTATGTATTTATTTTGTGTTAAAAGTGTCATCAATTAAGAGAACACTTATGATGATCATATTATTGATAAGAATGAGAGATTGATAAGGATAATAATGATAAGGCGAGTTTGAATAGTCAAGTCAGTAGGCAGCAGTAGGCAGTGGTCTACTTAGGCGTACTTTTCATGAACACGTTGATATTGTCCAAAGGAGAGGCCAGGTCAAAAGTACCCACCGATGCATGTATGAAGAAAGTGATGAACGTGGAAGAAGAAAAAGTCGTATATCAGGACCGTAGCAAGTGGAGAGAAATAGTCTCTGACAACCCCAACCGGAACAAGGCATGTATGCATGTATAAAACAAATGACTACCGATCTGTTGAAGTTATACATAATATTTAGATGCATTACGGAAAAATTGGAACAGCAATGACGTAGGTATATAATATTAACGGAATTTTTTACATTAGGTAGGTTAATAGGTAGGTACATTTCTTCGAATCTTAATCGAGTTGGGGACATAATATAATACATCTATATAGGTAGGGTAGACTGTGTGCAATTGAAGCAGTGTACGGTTAAAACATCGTCAATATAATTATTGATATGCCAACCGTTCTTCTAACCGAACTTCTAAAAATCCCAGTTTTACTCGCGTGATTAGAGTTCACTCCAAAAAAATTAAGAGGTTATTAACAAAAATTAAATAATATGGACATCTTAGAACAAGAATATTTAGTTTTTAGTTCCGATTTTTAGTGTTTTTAGTGTTTGACACTAAAAATCGGAACTAAAAACTAAATATTCTTGTTCTAGGAGTTTACAATGGAGTTCCGAAAAGTAACGCCAAATTCAATCAATTAATATGGTCATATTTTAAATCATCCTTAAAATATATTAAATAGGTTTACCATATTCGAAGGAAACAGGGGAATACAAATCAATCTATCGATTTGGTATTTCTTCCATAATAAAAAGGTAATATAATATGTTTGTGTCAAACTGCTAAAAAGTCCCATTTCTTGTTAAAAAAAATCTTGTTAAAATACCTAAATACAGTAATTAAAACACATTAGAAACGATGTAAGCACATTATAATATTATCCTTGACCGTTTTAAAGCTTGCGTAATGTAAGAGCTTTAAACTCTATATTTTAATTTATTATGGTATATCGGCCATGACTTGTACCTAATAAGATCATCAAGTTAAACACTTGTGCAACTTAAATTATAACTACCACATAATTACTTACTTAACATGTTAGTTATAAAGACATATATTAAACTGCAAATAGACGATCGAACCTGTAATCGAAAATGGCAAGGCCGTATCACGAACTCGGTTCCCCACCATACCATGTTCGATCGTGTGACACACTATCCGGCGAACATTATTCTTGTTAATGTTAATTTGTATTAAGGTATAATAAGTATATCTGGCTTCACGTATAAGCATATAAACTATTCAACGTGGCAATGCCACCAGTATCTTGGATACGCTGCCATCTGACAGTGGTTTAGAGCACTTGGATTTCCTACCGGCTGACATGTCGGCCTGTGGATTTTCGAAGTGTTCTATGGTATAGTGTACTTAGTTAGGGTAGATAGTAAGTAGGTAGCTCTATTGTTTAGTCTTTTTTCATTTGTGAACACAAAAGTGTTGAACTCGTGCACACCGTACCGAACGGTACGCGGTGGTAGGCCGAACCATGTTCGATCGTCACTAATTCCTGGTGAAAAAAACTTGTTCGTGTAAAATTATTTATTTATTTAACAAATGTTTGAGCATTCCTATAATATTAATATGCCTACTAAAATATTATTATTTTGCCTACTCATCATTATACCGAGACGAGATAATGTAAATATGTATAAATAATGTGACATTTGAATGGTGTGGTAGGTATTAAGTATACCTACAATGTTGAAGTGGGCAATATAATTTTTACCTACGTCCTTACATAATATTAGACAATACCTTGTTTAATTTTAGTTTATTTTAATTTAAAAAATATGTTTGATTTCATTTCAAGACATTACACAAAATTATGGCCCTAACCGCCCCTGAATAAGTGTAAGGCTGAAAAATCCCATAGCCGTTAGTTAGGACGCCTTTTTAATTTGGGTTAAGTGTAATAGGACTTTTAGGAAACCCTAAGTGCCTGGCCAAACTATGAGGCTAGCTAGCGCGATGGTGACTGAGGGCGTGAAATTTCTATCATCATATAAAATGTATGAAACCGCTTGTATACGTATCCACACTTGAGTGACTAATTTTGAGAATTATCATGATAAAAATGGTAGATTGTTACACAAGATGCTAACGAGACCCATTGTATACGAGGTAATTTTACTCCCGAGCTTTAGCAAGGCAGTAAATAGAAACCATATGTTGTAATGGCTTTTAGCGCCGTGTGTACTTTGTAAGGAAATAAATTTAATTTCATCAAAACCTTTTGCCTAATAAGTATCCTATAAATACGTGCGACACCAAAAAATTATAATCTCCTTGGTAACAGATAAAAATTAAAAAGTAATTTATACTGTATCCCCTAGCCCTAGAGATTGAAAGGTTATTTTAGCCTCGACGGCCAATGACGGACGTTTTGAGCAAGATGAATGAAAAATATTTTCTACGCACCTGTGTATACAGCATGTATTTCCTCAGCACCGATAAATTAATCTTGGATATAAACTTGAGGCTGACATTAGCAGAGTCAAATATAGGTATTTCCCCAGATGGAATATTATGGTCCTCCGTGAGCCTGGTATCAGCTAACATGAAGAACGTCTTCACAGCGTCCACGAACGAGAATAAATCCATGTCGGGGTTGCTCAGGCGGTAGATGAACACCCTGTAATTCTCTGGGGTTTTGTTTGGGAGAGGTATCATGTCGCTGGAACGAGAAAAAATATACTTAAGCGGGCGCTGAATCAGCTGAATGCAAAAAGGTATGTCTGTATACATTTAAACGCATACTTTAATAAGAACAAACGTTTACGTTCCGTTTCAAAAATACTATAGGTAGGGTAAAAATCCTGTAAGTACTGGAATCGAATAGAATTATTAAAAAAAATACGGTTTATATAGGTATAGGGAAAAAAATTCAAATCACTCACAAAATATATGGTTTTTATTAAATTTTAATAAATTATAGCTTGGTATATTTATCTGGAAGTCTGGAACTGTGCCCGGTAGATGGCAATAGGCTCGCCCCTTATTACATGGGACCAATAACATACTGGCGAAATGTGAGTGTATCTACTATGGGACTGAGTCCTGGGTACACCTCTGCCTACCCCTTCGGGAAAAGGCGTGAATGTATGTTATGTTATGTTTATAAATAAATTAAAAAATCTATACATTAAATTCCTCTTTAAACGACAGTTTAATCACCCGCCTTAAACCATTATGCTAATGCCTTAACTAGTGTATCGAGTTTGTAAGGGGGCCAAGTTCACCAAGTGTTGTGAAAATTACTGTAATCTCCATATCCGTCAGTTAACCTTCAATTTGGAAGAACACACATTAGAGTTTAACTATTAACTAGAAACAAATGAAAATACAAAAAAAAACGTACGAATTTGGAACTTGAGGCAAAGGTTGGGAAAATTAAATGAGTCAATTACTGTCAGATCATTTACCGATTACCTGTTCAAATAAAAAATCAAATTCGAAGACACCAAATGTAAAAAATGCACTGAGAAAGAACATTTAGGTGTAATAACCCCAAAGCTCAAGCTATATTGTTCAAATATTTTTCTGTACAGGCCTCCAATACAGGTGTTAGGATGATTGATTGATTGATAAAACCTTTATTGTACAACAAAACATGGACATAACATTTTTTTTTTTTATGTTAGTGAGTAACAAGACGAGCAAATCAGGTGCCTGATGGTAAGCATCATGATTGCCCATATCAGACACAGTGCCACCCAGTGTTTTAAAATTCAAAATTCTGCGCGGCACTGCACTGCGCCTGTCACCCTGAGATATGAGTTTTTGAATCTCATCATGCAAGACAATACAATAATAGCAATTAAAAGAATCTTAGGCTAGTACAAGTTGCGGTCTTATCGCTTAAAGCTTAAGGTGTGTCCTGATCTGGCAGATGTGCCGACTCGCGCAAATTTTTTGTATATCATATTTTATGTTCGTGCGCTGGCGCATTCGCCAGATCTGGACGAGCCCTAAGACAACCCCGTCTCATTATTATTAGGTGTTAGTCCCAATTACCAAAACCAATTAGAATAATGAAGTATCTGACGATTAGATAAAATACGTAGACAAATGAGGTTAATGCTTTAATATTTATTATGTAATTAATACCTTAATATTCGTTCATATTCTCGAAAATACTATTGATTCATTCATTGGCTAAAACAACACGACAATACTACGAAGATTATTTTTTAAGTTAAGATGTGTGCCTCAATAGTAGCTAAACAAGTAGCAAAGATATTTTTACTCTTATCTACAAACATGTTTTGTAGGTTGTGCTAATTTTAAAGTCAAATATCCGGCGGCCGTTTGGATGGATTCGGAGAAAAGTTCTTATCTTTAACCGTTAGTACCTATGTATCTATAATCTATACCATAGTCTACAATGACGGTTTACGAAAAAAAACATGTTATAATGTGCACCTAGCTTATAGGTAATAGGCACCTATTGTAACCGTGCCTTTTCCATTGAATAATACTCGAACACTTCAGCATATTTTAAATGATTTATTCCAAGCCCACCATATTCAATCTCGCACTACAATCATCTGTCGCGCTGGCATCCACCTCCCTGTGTTGCCATCGCACCCGCGCACATGCCATAGATCTTCGTGAAACCACACGTTGCCATTAATACTTTCCATAAAACCACCAAAATGTTCACAGAATCCGTAGCATGCGCGTCACAAAATAACATCAACCCTACACTATTTACCACGCAGGCACATCATTTATCTATTAATTATTATTGACAGTTTAAAGCCTTACGGCACTCTAATACCAGATTGATAATTATTCTTCGTAGACATTCTCTATTTCTGTCTTATTTCTTTTTCTTGGATAAACCCCTTAGGTGTAATTGGGGAAATCATCTTGAGCATATACGAAAAAGCAGGCCTCTGTTATTTTAAATTTTAACTGACCGTTTAGCAGTTTGAGTGTGATCTCGTATCTGTTAGTAACAAGAACATTTATTAAGACAACAAAATAAACGTAGAACCTTTCCTCACGAAGAATTTGCTTAATAATTGCGAATTTGCTTTGATAAGCTTAAATTGGATTAGGTATATTCTCGTGATAATGAAATGGGTCTAAGGTTATATAATAGGGCCAACATTTTCTCATCCCGTGGGATCCGTGAGATCCGGCAGAGCAGCGCTCTCTGTTTCTAAGTATTCCAACTATTGCAATCACCAAGCCGCCTGCCAAGGGTGGTGAATACGACAAAATCCCCCATATGAATAGTTTATACCGTTCTATGGGGAGGCCTATCAGCATTCAGCAGTATTCAGCAGTGCGACGTCTTCCGGCTGCTGCTGATGATTATGATGATATTCTCTTTTGTAGAATTTGTTTCTACCCATAGCACGAATATTTTAACAATAATTACATACGTAATAATACACGTGCATAATAGCGAAATTAATGGGCATGATGAGATTCAACAACTCATATCTCAGGGTGACAGAAGCAGAGCAGTACAGAATTTTGAATTTTAAAACACTGGGTGGCACTGTGTCTGATATGGGCAATCATGATGCTTACCATCAGGCACCTGATTATTCGCTCGTCTTGTCACTCACTATCAAAAAAAAAAAACGTATCGAATTCGTATCGTTGTTATATCAAATCCCATAATACATTTTTGTGATTGTAAAAAAAAGTTCGGTTCACATACTTACAGTTTTTACACATCACATGAAGGTTATAAATCAAATGAAAGCAAAGAGAAACTGATTCAAAAGTGAAAGAAAGCAAATGTAACGCTACAAATGAAAGCAGGTAAAATGTTGGTAAAAAGTTACAAAAACACCCACGTGACTTCGAAAACGCGCCTGATTTCCGGCGACCAGGGATCCCTCTTGGTGAAAAGTTCGGGAGCAGTTGACCTGATGGTGAAGAACAGGTCGAGGGTGCGCTTGGTGCGCTCCAGGCTGTAGTGGCAGCAGTGCAGGAACCGACGGAGGAGCAGATCATCTGAGGATAGGATGACATTTTTAAATAAATTAAAGATTAACATTTTTTTGTGGGAATATGAATATCCTAAAAAAAAATTAATAAAGGTGTTCAAACTTTTTTGTCAAAAGAGACTTTCAGCGGCGATTTTTTTATAATTACAATCAATTTGTTTAAACATGTAACGATACGTAAAATTATTCGTACGTGACAGTGGCACGCGTATTCAATCAGTACAAGTCGAAATAAACCGGGTGATTGCTGAGAAAATCGAATTGAAACGCCGAATTCAGTTGCGTGGAGGCCGACCTTCAATCGCTGCAGCAACCACTTTCGCCACCGTTTGGGAATTGCAGCAGTGGTTTTTCTTACACAGAAATTGATGATCTTTCATATGAGCTTTGGTTTTTGTGAGGAGGTCGATCATACGAGATAAATTTATACCTACGAGGCGTCGCTTATCACGCTGCTGCCGCTTCATAATCACTGATAAAGCTAAGATGGGGAGTTTGCAGCACTATCGTATATTCCGACCTACCTCCTCTGCTTCGAGGAACAAGCGAAATTTGGGAGACTTATCATACTAGAATTCCGATTTTTTTTTAAATAGCATTGCCACGTTTTTCGCATTGCAGCATCGTCATTTCGTGTTCCCCTATTAACGACGTGACTAATCTTATCGAACTAGATTTTGTATCGAAGGCTCTTAGACTATAACTACTAACCTCGATCAAGAGCAAAATTGTCAATGGTCAATTTGATCCAGAAAATTCTAAGCTGATCTGTTATTAAGTAACTAATTGAATTTTAATTAATAGTAGGTATATATTAATAGTAGTATCTTCTCTACTACAACGTTAACACGTTGAATAGGTACTAAATGAATGGAAGCAGAATGCCTTAGTACCTACCTACTTACTCTATAGCTAATTACGAAGAAATAATATTAATAACTAATTACCCAAGCATAACCTAATAATAAAATGATGTTAAAATAATTTTTAACATTATTTTGTTGTTAAAATAATGTTTAATAAGGACACTTTTTGCATCTACCCGTCAAACTGGATATTTTTCAAAAGAAAACATACATAATTCTTTCTTTTGAAATTCGTAATAGTAGATTGTTACAGATGGGGCTAAAGAGACAGTACAGAGACATTGTATATGAGGTAATTGTACTCCTGAGCTATCCTGAGCTGAACCGAGTTATAATGGGTTCTAGCACCGCTAACGTGAGACACTAAAAAATATAATCTCTTTGGTAACAGACAAACATCAAAAAGAAATTTACTTTATCCCGTAGAGGTTGAAAAGTTATTTAAGCCTCGCTCTGGTACGCATGAATGATGGACTTTTTAAGCAAGAGGACTAAATTTTTTTTTTCGGAATCCCATACAAAAAGAATCAGGTGATCGAAAAATTTGTATCGGAAGTCGCAATGTTTTTTTACAAATTGGTTTTGGTTGTCGGATAGATCCAGCCCCTTGAGTATTACTACCCTTTTTGTAACACGTTATAACAACATGAATTAGAAACGAACCCAATTAATACATCTAAATCAACAGATGAAAACAAATAACTTCGGAAACGGTATGAGGCATGAGTTCATATTACACAGTCTCGATGGCTCAGATGGTAATAACTCTACATTTGTGTGCATGAACATGTCTGTTTGATCTGTGTCTGGGTGTTATAAGCTTATATAAGTATGTATATCAGTCATGACTGCCTCGGTGGCGTAGTGGGCGCATGCTCGACTGCCAATCAAGAGGTCCCGGGTTCGATCCCCAGGTCAGGCATATTGGATTTTTCCATTAGGAATTATCTCAATAACTGCCTGGAGTCTGGAACTGTGCCCGGTAGATGGCAATAGGCTCGCCCCCTATTACATGGGACCAATAACATACTGGCGAAATGTGGGTGTATCTACTATGGGACTGAGTCCTGGGTACACCTCTGCCTATACCCCTTCGGGAAAAAGGCGTGAATGTATGTTATGTTATATCAGTCACCTGGTTACCATAGTACAGGCTTCTAGCCTAGTTTGGGACTAGGTGTGGAAGCTGTCCCATATTATTATTATTATTATTAGTAAATAACAACTTTAAAATGTAAGTGAACTAAAATATCATGTTTTTAGACTGTACTTATATACGAAATTAAGTAATTCAAAAAACTCCCTCCTCTTCTTCCTGCTTCATCAGACAAAACTACCAAACTCTGCTACCAAATATTAGCAATCTTTTCATAATAAATATCATACTACCAAAAATTATACGCAATCTCCAAAAGAGATTGTAACTATCGTAATAAGTCGAAGACCCCAAACCGAATTATAAAACATTACCTTTCTCTTTTGTCATTGGCCGTCACAAAACACGCCTTGGAGCATCCAATTCACAATGATTATAAAACATCATGCAGTGTCACGTTTTCATGGTAACAATGAACGTTCTATACAGGGTTACTGATAATCAGATGGTTATTGTACAATACGGCCGGCGTATTTTGACAAGTCTGAACGTCTGAACATAGGCACACAGAACAAACAGATTATAAACAGGCCTCTGCAAAATTTAGCGCTTGTAAACTCGTGAAGAAAACTGTTATTGCCAGATAAACAAATATATGAGAACATGTATTATTGTAATAAGCTGGCGAAATGTAGGTGTGCTTACTATGGGACTGTCCTGGGTACACCTCTCTCTACCCCTTCGGGAAAAAGGCGTGATGTCATATCAAGCCTTTTCTTCAAACTGCGTTTTTTTCATATTTGATTTCTAATTAAGTTCCCTATTTAAAACTTTAAATTTGGAACAACTGTTCCAAATACAATAATAATAAGGTTATACGATTGCCTTATAAGAGGATGCTAACCGCTAAGTCCTTATAGTAGTAACCCTGTATAGGTAGCCTACAGATTTCTTCATAGTTTCTGACATTTTCAATTTTATAATACTAATTTTGTTGCGCAGGTTGCATTTAAATTTTTGATCATTGCAATTACCACCAAATCCATCACATCTAAGAGATACCGTTTAAAAGTTGTTATTTTGCCGTGTTTGAAGCATTTAAATTTAGTTATTAAGTATTGTAAATCTTGATAAAATTCATAAAAGTCCATGGTTTTACGGTGGAAGTTATTGAATTTCAGTGAGTTACATCTATATGCAATTTTCTTTAATTATTTCTTCTCTCACAATGATTGAAAAGATGAAACGTCAATCTTAGGTACCTACCTACTTCTTAGATTTGATGGACTATATAGGTACCTACTACCTACTACCATGCGTATAACTATACCTATTTGTGCCTTTTATTATGATAGTGAGTGACAAGACGAGCAAATCAGGTACCTGATGGTAAGCATCATGATTGCCCATATCAGACAATGTGTCACCCAGTGTTTTAAAATTCAAAATTCTGCGCGGCACTGCACTGTGCCTGTTACCCTGAGATATGAGTTGTTGAATCTCATCATGCCCAGTAATTTCGCTGGTAACATTGCCCTTCAGACCGGAACACAGTAATGTCTGCACATTACTGCTTGGCGGATAAATAACTGGCAAAGGTGTGGTACTTTCCCAGGCAGGCCCCTGCAAAAGAGGCCTACCACTACAAAATTAATGAAGACAATGTTTTTAATAAGTAAATTGTTATTTCAGCAAGACATAATTAGGTTCTTGATATAGGTAACTACTTTTTCTTTTACTCTACAGTTCTAAAAGTAGTTAACCTCAAGAGAGTTCGATTTTAAGTAATAATTTAAATTTTAAATGCTTACCTACCACAGTTTATATTAAAACTTGTGTAAGTCATTAACATCTCTGCATGTCTATTACGATAATTTATCATCAATTGCAGCTGTCAGCTTTATGTACCTAGACCTGCAATAACACAGCCTATTAATAAATTAGATTATCTATTTAGAGAGGTTATTCCGTATTCATCCTATGACGTCTCATCGCATTTTTTTTTTAATCATCCTATTTCTAATCCTCAGTCACTCTATATAACTATATAATATAAAATCCTAAATGACTTATTGATTGACAAGCAATTTGGACGTGTGGTAAGACAGAATTTTTAAAAATTCACATTCTTAGGCTGGGTTTTTTGATCACTGGTTAAGTCGACCAATAGTTAAATTTTTTGACAAATAGTTAAAATTTGACAAAATTCGTTTTTTCATCCCTGGTTAACTCTTTTTTTCCACATGATTTAACCATTGGTTAGAAATTTAACTATAGTTAGTTTGACAAATGGTTAACATAACCGTAACTAGCGATCATAAAACCGGCCCTAAGGGGACCAAAAGGAACATCAAAGTTTTGGTATTAAGCTCCCATGTTTCGTAACTGCGAGCGGGCAAAGACGCTTTGTTTACACTAGTCCTACATATTTTTTTAGATTGAGGCTAATCCAGAGCCTATCAATCGATAATGATTACAGCCTAGTTGGCACAGATGGTAGTAACTCTGCTTTCTGCGCCGCAGGGCCCGGGTTCGATCCCCGGCCAGGTCAAACATTTGTGTGCATGAACATGTCTGTTTGATCTGTGTTTGGGTGTTATAAGCTTATATAAGTATGTATATCAGTCATCTGGTTACCATAGTACAGGCTTCTAACCTAGTTTGGGACCATATGACCGTGTGTGGAAGTTGTGCCATATTATTATTATTAATGGTTAATGAAATAAGTATGTTTAAAAAAATGCATCAATAAGGTTTATTTATACTGCTAAAAGTACAGACTAAAAGTGTTATTGGAATTTTCCACATGGATTTTCCTTAGTATAATAATAATAAGGGACAACTTCCACACACGGTCACATGGTCCCAAACTAGGCTAGAAGCCTGTACTATGGTAACCAGATAACTGATATACATACTTATATAAGCTTATAACACCCGGACACAGATCAAACAGACATGTTTATGCACACAAATGTTTGACCTGGCCGGGGATCGAACCCGGGCCTGCGGCACAGAAAGCAGAGTTACTACCATCTGTGACAACCAGGCTGTCAAATCAGTATCAGTCTGGAATTGTGACCGGTCATAGCTCGTTACGCTGTTTCTTACTGATTATTTACTGCAGCCACAATATTACTTAAATGTTATTACAAATAAACTATGCAAAACAGTAATAAACACCAAAAACAAATGTTTGATGGTCTACCAATAACACTTTGCAGTTAAACACCATTGTACGTATTTGTAGATTTGAGAAAGTGACTCGCCTTCAATTCGAGTAGGAGTATATATTATGCTATGTAGTATAGTATTATATTATACATGGTGACTGGTAAATCATAATATGTGACCATGAAAAGGGTTGTTCAGTCAGTTCTAGTTCGAATTATGTACAAAAGCTATACTTCACTTTTTTACCCAATTATTGTAGGTATTGCCGCATATAACCGGACTAGATGGAAATCTATGGGGGAGGTACATGTCCAGCAGTGGACGTCTTACGTCTGAAATGATGATCGATGATGATTGTATATATACATACTAAAATTAAGGCCATGAAGAGCGCTCCATGGGAAGAACATGGAGAGCTAGCGAGCTCTCAGTATTTTATTGATCGCCCGAGCACAAGTACAAATTTTAATTAGGGTTTTCTTATGGTATTGCTATTTTAATGTTTTTAATAGCACTTCAAAGTAATGCCACACATTGGCTTAATACAAATCCCTTTAGGTTAGATGATCCCCTACGCATGTTTGGACTTTGTATTTTTGGTAAAAGTCTACGTATCCTCCTTAACCAATATACAACGTGTTACAAAAAAGTTGTAGGTACGATAGACGTAGCCTTAAAATATTATATAAACATATATATATTCAAAGGAGTATGGTCGATGATTTACCTTGAGCAGTCACCCTGTATACCTATTCGTAGACCTATCAATAAATGTAAAAGTATAAACATAAATATATTGAAAGGTAGAGTGACGTGAGTAGCGAAAGTTCTCAGTCCAGTTTCTTATGAGGTCAATGTTGCGTTTGCGCAAATACCACTTGAGGTGCATGACCTTTATTTAAAAACAAAATAATTTCCATTAAAGCGCTTAAACCCGCCAATCTTCCATCTCGCTCGCGCAATTTAGGTACATTATTGACGATATAAAAATCACTAAATATCTATTTCCAAGAACAAAAGTTGCATTAATTTATTTTATTTGTTATATAATATTTTGTACCATATTTCGGTTTTTTGGTATTTTTATTAGACGGAGTATATAGATCGAAAAAAAAGGAAATAACGTTTTTTATCTCTTCCAAAATATATCGAAACCAACATTTATTTAATAGGTTCGTGGTATATGATTGAGAAACACAACGTATAGGTATAATTTTTGAAAATTCAATGAATATAATATGTACTCAAAGTTGCAAATGTGCGAACGAGATAGCGGTTGCAGGTTGCACGGTACGAGCGCAACGATGTGATTGGATCTTGTAAAACACCGGGTATGTTTTTTATCCAAGATTCTCGTTTGATGGATACGAGTAAGTTTAAAAAAAAGTAAAATTTATGCCATTTTATTTTGTTATTTTTTTATTAACAGTGACAGAGAACGCTATCAACCAGACAATCCAGACTCCAGGCTGTGAACAAAAACTCTAATCTCTCTAAAATCCAACTTTTTGTCTGACATGGGAACCGATCCCAGGACCATCATACTCATCAACAGTGCTTATGTCTACAACATCAAGGTCTTAGATTAATGTAATAATCAAAATTGGTCATCATTTTTCGATAATGCAGTAATTGCGTAGCTGGCCCTGAAGATACAGATAAATTAATCACCTTAAAATAAATAAAGTAAATAATTGTATTCACTGTAAATAAATAAATAAGCCGACCATCTGTGGACCCACTTATGTGTCATCGTGCATGACGATGAGTATGGAAGTTTTGCGTAACCAATGACCTTATATATAAAGGTGCCAGAGGTCGCCTGACCACCGAAACACGAGACCAAAATGCTGATTCCGAATGCAACTTGTTATAATGAAGAAATATGTTTGTATTTTTGAGGGCAAATCAAGATACGAGCAGGTCAATCGCCTGATAATTTATGACTAAACAAATGCCAATGTATTCCAACACTGCACTCATTACCTTAAGAACGTATCCTAGCTTTTTTTATGATAGTGAGTGACAAGACGAGCAAATCAGGTGCCTGATGGTAAGCATAAAAAAAAAACAAATCGATGTTTTGTATTCCCATGTTTCCTCCATATATAAATAACGTTTTCTATAAATTTATAACATGATATTTTTATAGTGAAGTAAGCTTAGTCTCTGTCATTTTAGTTTCTTTAATAATCTCTCGATTTTTCCCAACGATCTTCTAAAATTCCCAGTTTTACTCGCGTGATTAGACGTTCACTATAAAAAAAAAAATTTTGAAACAAAAATAAAATGATAGAGACTGTAGAGTCTCGACTGTTTGGAGACTCTGCATACATTGTTTTATTTGTTAAGTTATAAGTTAAAGTTAATAGTTAATGTTTTGTTCGTTATTGAATACGGGTGCGCGACGCTGGGACGCTTAGTTTTAAAAATAAAAGAGCAGTGTGCTCTGAACGACGCCTTTATTGGTACTATTGATTTTAACAAACTTATGGCTAAAGAAATCTGTAGAGTTATGTTAAGTGTTAGATTAACGTGGGAACTCAAGTGCTCTGTATGGTGAGCCCATACATGATCCGGCTCGAAGGACCATTATGTAGAGTCTCGACTGTTTGGAGACTGCATACATTGTTTTATTTGTTAAGTTATAAGTTAAAGTTAATAGTTAATGTTTTGTTCGTTATTGAGTACGGGTGCGCGACGCCGGGACGCTTAGTTTAAAAATAAAAGAGCAGTGTGCTCTGAACGACGCCTTTATTGGTACTATTGATTTTAACAAACTTATGGCTAAAGAAATCTGTAGATTTATGTTAAGTGTTAGGTTAACGTGGGAACTCAAGTGCTCTGTATGGTGAGCCCATACAGAGACAATTCATAAAAAAATTAACGAAAAAAAAATAAAGTACATATTATTCCTGTTTTATATTATACCTCTTATATTATTAAAGCAAAAGTTTTTGTACTTATGTGTAATGTTTTTTATGCGAAAACGGCACAACCCACTGCAACCCATGCATATACGACATAATATCAATTAAAAATAATTTTTAACTTAATTTTTTATATTGGCCTTGGCGTCTTTAGAAAACGATTTAAAAAAGTCCGCATAGAGTATTTAGAACAGACTCCACAGACAATGTGTCGCCTGGGACGACTTAAGGAAACATAATATAAGTTTTTCTGAATTTCTGAATAATGTCATTGGTTAACATAATAACTGACACTTTAGACCTTGTAAGACTTGAACAATACTATTATTTTCTATGTATATTTATGGATTTAGTTGTTGGAAGTAGGTACCTGATCACATGAAATTATTCACTGAATAATTATTAAATTTTAATTTTTAACGTCTCTTTAATGGATTTCCGCAATATTAAGTAGTCCATGACTTTATGGAATAACTCGACAGTTAACTACAGAAACATGAAGGAAGCGCGTATCTTTAAAACTTTTAAATGTTCTGTCAAGGTAGAGCTATAAGTATCTAATATCCATTACATAAATTTGTATAGGTCATTATTTTTACTGTTTTAGTATAAAGCAAAAATCTAATGGACCCTAGGATAATTGGAAACTTGAATGCTGATTAATATTAGCTAAGTATATTAACAAACGATGTTGATAGCGTTTTTCACCAATCAGAGCATCCGTCATAAGGTTAAATTGTCATTTGCTGTTATCGTAGTGTCCATAAGATTTTTCCAAAGATCCATTAAATAACTTGAGAGATCGAGAAAATCTTTATGGTTTCCAATTATTTTTTGCAAACGTTTAGACACAAATTAAGAAAAGGTAAAGGTAGCTGCAATAGAGCAATCATTATCGTACTAATAATTAATTATAGGTATTTTTGTAACTTTATTTATAGTTACTATTTACACCTAATTAGGCAGGATTTAGTACCTATTCATTTACTAGTCAAGGATAAAACCGACGACCTTTGGTTTAACCACAAGATCACGACAAAGCGGATAACTGAATTATATTGAATAGAGATAATCACCTCGTTGTATTTAAGTCACGCCTGATCTACGTAATAGCTATATGATCTCAAGAATACTGCTTTAATTTACAACCGTGTTTTACTTGATCTTGAAGCTAAATCACGCATGTTATGTTCCTTAAATAATTTAATGTAAGTTAATATTTGAATATATTAATTGTATCAACAAAATATGTAATGTGCCTCTGTTACCTAATTACATACAACAGATGTGTAAATATTAATACTGGTTGAGAGAGAGGGACAAAACTTTACCTATGTCACAGAACAGATAATAATTACTACGCCTATGATCCAACCGTTAGAGAACAATTTAACTGTACCTACAAAATTTTTTTGGTATACGCGAATGTGTGCAGAATAAATATTTTAAAACGGGCCGAACATTCGAGACGAAAATGGCATAAATCATAATTGTTTCTATTTTAATTATTGTTATCACCCGTGGAACAACCGAGAGGGTATGATCAACTGGTTGTACGAAGGGCTTAAGTTACAACCGTGTTTCACTTGATCTTGAAGCTAAATCAATTTTATTATGTTCTTTTAATAATTTAATGTTAATATTTTAATAAACATACATTCACGCCTTTTTCCCGAAGGGGTAGGCAGAGGTGTACCCAGGACTCAGTCCCATAGTAGATACACCCACATTTCGCCAGTATTTTATTGGTCCCATGTAATAGGGGGCGAGCCTATTGCCATCTACCGGGCACAGTTCCAGACTCCAGGCAGTTATTGAGATAATTCCTAATGGAAAAATCCAATATTTAACACTTTGCCTGACCTGGGGATCGAACCCGGGACCTCTTGATTGGCAGTCGAGCATGCGCCCTCTACGCCACCGAGGCAGTCATATTTTAATGTAGGTATTTAATTTGTTACCTAATTCTATTTACATACAACATATAGATATTAAGTGTAAATATAAATACTGGTTGGATCAAGGGGACAAAACTTTACCTATGGTCCAACCGTCAAAAAACCATTATTGTTTCTACATTATATAGATTCACTACTATTTGGTATTATTAATATTATTTATTGACGTTTAAAAATGTATTTTAAGACTTATTTAAATAAATTTTCTTTAAGTTTGACTTCAATTGTTATCGCCCGTGGAACAACCGCGGAGGTGTGTTCAACTGGTACCAAGGGGAAATATTATTATATAGGTTTATAAGTAAGTACCTATAAAATCTTAGTACAATAGTAGTCGTGTATTTTGGTAACATTATATTTAGGATAATAAAATGTACAGACAGCGCAGTTACTATAATAGGTACCTACTATAAAAGCACTAATTAGGTAATTTTAACAAATATTATAATAGCAGCTCCTTATTGGTTATGTATTACTTGCTAAGTAGGTACCTAAATAATTGTGTACCTAGGACCAGGTTTTAAGTGTAACCCAGTTAAAAGCATTTATGTGCAAGCAGACAGTTGTGTTAAATGCCTGAGCTTTCAAGGTAAGTCAGTGAGCACTGCTAGAGTGGATACTGTATACTTAATACCTACGATTTGAGTGGAGCTCAAACAATATTTAATTGTAAAATAAATCATAAAAAGTGCTTACTCTTGGTGTCACCAAATAAAATGTAATAGGTAAGTACCTATGACTTAAAATAAAATGATACCCACTCATATAGGCTTTTTCCCAGACTTCCAAAATCAATGTATTTTAATAATGGACAATTTCATGCATAAAAATACCTAATATAAGTATAATTTAGGTAAATATGCATACATATACATACATACATTCACGCCTTTTTCCCGAAGGGGTAGGCAGAGGTGTACCCAGGACTCAGTCCCATAGTAGATACACCCACATTTCGCCAGTATGTTATTGGTCCCATGTAATAGGGGGCGAGCCTATTGCCATCTACCGGGCACAGTTCCAGACTCCAGGCAGTTATTGAGATAATTCCTAATGGAAAAATCCAATATTTAACACTATGCCTGACCTGGGGATCGAACCCGGGACCTCTTGATTGGCAGTCGAGTATGCACCCTCTACGCCACCGAGGCAGTCGAGGCAATATGCATTTGGTAAATAGGCTTTTTAGATTGCATCAATTGCATGTTTAAATGATACTATAGGTAGGTATATTAATACTTACTATATTTATTTATAATTATTGATATTCGAACTATTGTTAAAATATGTTTTCTTCATGATGTTTAAAATAAAATTACGTGGATTAAGGTCTTCCAAAAGAACTAAGTTTAATGTTTGATTCTCGTAAAGTTAAGTAAGTAATTAGGTAAATATAAATTGAATGAAATAAAACAAAGTATAATAAAAAAAATACCCCGCAAATGATACACCATAATACTTAATAAAAGATTAGTTCTATTATAATTATTAAAAGATTACTTACTTAGGTTTTGGGGGCCGTCTGGGGAAGTACCAGTTATATACACCTTTGCCAGTTATTCATTCGCCAAGATGTATGTGCAAACATTACTGTGTTCCGGTCTGAAGGGCAATGTAACCAGCGAAATTACTGAGCATTACGAAACAACTAATATCTCAGGGAGACAGTCGCAGTGCAGTCCCGCGCAGAATTTTGAATTTTAAAACACTGGGTAGCACTATGTCTGTGGGCAATCATGATGCTTACCATTAGGCACCTGATTTGCTCGTCTTGTCACTCTCTATGATAAAAAAAAAAGTCGTGGTTTTTCATCTACTTAGTTAATTCATCTGATCTTTTGATTGGATAGGTACCTAGTTCAACAGCAATGTACCTTCCTTACTCTAACGCATTAGTCATAATATGAAGATGTGTCGCTTTTAAAGCCTCTATCCTATACTTTTAAAGCTATGACTTTAAAAGAAAATTAGGTACCTACATAAGGGAAAACATAGTTTAAAAAATAATACATTGAAGATAATCTGCATAACCTTCTTAAAACAGGTGTGCAAAAGTGGAAATTACGACAACGGCCGGTGATCGGTAGCCCATATTAAGCGAGGTCAATCTAACGTTGATTTGGCACAAGATAGCTATACTACACATAGGTACTTGTAGCTTATACATTTCCCAATTTTACTTATCATTGAAATATTAATCCGGCGTGTCGAGCAGTGTGAGGCAAAACTACATTAATTATATAATGTACAAATTGCGCGGCAGTATTAAAAGTGCTTTGTTCGAACTATCATAAAAAATTGTACCTCTATATACAAAATACAAGGTTACTATTCTGGTTATCAGTTATCTTCCTCTTAAAGGGTCATTGTACTTATTATTTGGAACAACTTTTACTAGCCTTCCTAGTAGGTAATAATAATCCTTTATAAACCTACTATGATAATCTTACTAAATAACTAATCCTTCCTTATAATAATATTATATATGCGAAAGTTTGTGAGGATGGATGGATGGATGTTTGTTACTCCTTCACGCCAAAACTACTAAACCGTTTAGCTTTTATTGTAGTGGTAGGCCTCTTTAGCAGGAGCCCGGGGGAAGTACCACACCTTTATTCATCCGCCAAGCAGTAATGTGCAAACATTACTGTGTTCCGGTCTAAAGGGCAATGTTACCAGCGAAATTACTGGGCATGATTCAACAGCTAATATCTCAGGGTGACAGGCGCAGTGCAGTGCCGCGCAGAATTTTAAATTTTAAAGCATTGGGTGACACTGTGTCTGATATGGGCAATTATGATGCTTACCATCAGGCACCTGATTTGCTCGTTTTGTCACTCAATATCATAATAAAAGCTAATATTCGGTATGTAGATAATTTAGTCCCTGGAATAACATAAAGGGTACTTTTTATTCTGATGTTCCCACGGGAACGATGACTACGCGGCTGAAACCGCGAGACACATCTAGTATTTTATATTTTTATAGGTGTATTCGTTTGAAATACAAATACCTAAAGGCGGTAGGTAGGTGGGATAGAATAATATCGCCGTTGACTAGTACCTCCATGGTAGCTCTATTGATAGAGTGGCACGTCACGCGGATTGGTGCGGAAGGTGCGGGTTGAAGTCCCGCTCGTGGGGATTTTTTTTCCCATAATCATATTGTAACTTTTGCTATTGAAACTTTGAAATCGCGGTTTCCATTACACCAATTATATATCAACCCTTTTCCTACCGAATGGTTGGATAGAGGTAGAGGTGTACCCAATTACCCTCCAATGACCGTAGTAGGTAAGTACTAGGTACACAATATTGATGCCAAGTCCCGATCACCACATATAATGTTGACATTAATAGTACAATAATATGCACAATGTGTGGCCGCTACTGAATATGAGACACGCCATTTTTTGTGACCCAAGAAAAATGCATTGACGCATACCCCTCTCATTTGGGTGAGTGGGAGGGGTTATGTGGGACTGTAGGTACTACACACTGGGGGTTATCCTGCGGGACGACATGTGTCGGGCAATGGACACGCTGCGGATGAGTGCTTCGACTCATCCGCAGCCCGGACGGCGTTTGGTCCTCCTAGGTCCTAGGAGGACACCACCTTGGGGGCGGCGAAGAGGAGCCTTCGTCCCCACATCTACAGGGCCCGCGGCCCCGCACTCACTGCCTAGACCCGGAATATGGGACACGCCTACATCAAGTAAGTAAGGTAGTTCAGGCTATCTGTTGTCGCTGTCAATCAGTTTGAACAAACCCTGATATCTTCTATTTCTGTTTGCATCTATGTACTTATTAATAATACATAGATGCTATTCTCAAAATTCACTACAAAATAATTGAATTCACTATAAATTAAAAATCATAAAATAAATTGATAGGTTTATTGACTGATCATACTAAAAAACTTCCTTTCAACTACCTAACAATAGCAATAGTTATCAAAGATTAATAGGTATTTTCTTAAAACTTTTAATGAATCTGCAGCATTGATATAAACAGTCAATCAGGAAAACGATTTAAAACTTGCATGATTGGCAATTTCATTTCCCTGACGTCGTAGGTTTTTAGGGGTTTTCAGAAGTACACAAAAAACTGGTCTTTCCTCTCAGATTCTCAGATATAATTTGTTATTATTGCGTGCGTGCGCACACTTGATTTCTGTTTAGTCTGAGTTTGACAGAGGAGATCAATAAGGCGGTAGATGTCCTCTCTACCGCCTCTCTACCGCCTTATAAGCTTTGTAGGCGTACTTTTTATGAAAAAGTTTAAGTTACGTACAAGTTTAAGTTAAGTACAAGTCTAAGAAACCGCCAGCTCAAAACTATGTACCGCAATCGATGAGCGTGTAGAAAGTGGAAGACACGAAAGTCGTATGTTAAGATCGCAGCAAATGACGAGTAATAAGTAGTCTCTGCCCTGCCACAAAGGGGGCGTAAATGTAGGTATGTATAGGAGGTATCCTAAGTCCTGAACACATAACATTACATACATTCACGCCTTTTTCCCGAAGGGGTAGGCAGAGGTGTACCCAGGACTCAGTCCCATAGTAGATACACCCACATTTCGCCAGTATGTTATTGGTGTAATAGGGGGCGAGCCTATTGCCATATATCAGGCACAGTTCCAGACTCCAGGCAGCTATTGAGATAATTCCTAATGGAAAAATCCAATATCTAACACTATGCCTGACCTGGGGATCGAACCCGGGACCTCTTGAATGGCAGTCCAGCATGCGCCCACTACGCCACCGAGGCAGTCCTGAAGATGTTATCAATACCGGAGATGGTGTCAGTAAAGTGAAGTATAAGTACAATAGGTACTAATACAGTATTCAATGAGTGCCTAGTATAAATAGGTGTACTTAGGAGATACGTTTTAAAATATTTTACTCATTTCCTACATTAGACAAAACAAACTTTTTTGTGGGATCTAATTTTGTATTCTTAAGGTATATTGTATTTTAATGTCAGCTGTGGTTAAAGATGAATCACATCAATTCTGGTTTATCCCACTTAACAGATCGTACTTGATGTTGAAAAACACCTCGACCACTTAGTTCGGTTTGGAAGTGGTTTTCAAGTTCTCCATTTACATACATACATACAGTCGCGCCTTGTTCCCGTTGGGGTTCTTCCACTTTCATCACATTCTTCATGCTTGCTCTTCGGTTGTTGGTACTTTGGACCTGGCCTCTCCTTAAGATAAAATCAACTTCTCCTTTTACCATTTACTAATTACACTTTTTATCTGGCTGATCCGATTTAGTGGTTAGTGGGCCTAAGTATTTCGTGACACCAGTCTATTATAAATAGATACCTACGAGTACCTAAGAGATTTCTTCATGCTAAACACAGAACCCAAACTTTGAGTCTCTACATCAAGCTTTTTTATTTCTTGTTGTTTATTGCGTGAAAAAGTAACAAACATCCATCCATCCATCCATCCATCCTCACAAACTTTCCCATTTATTTATAATATTTTGTAGTAGGATTATTAAATAGGATGTAGGATAAGTATTACTTACCAACTTCATGTGGCAAATGCGGCTGTCTGCAGAGCCAATCTCTAATGGTGACTACGTCAGTGTATTCACACTCCTGGTCCGGCATTGTTACTGAAAACAAGAGATCATAGATTATAAAATAAGGTAAACAAAGAAATTTAAGTTTGTTTATAGATAATTATATCCAATAATAATAATAATTTGAATTTGTATACTCTAACGAACGGGCTACCCCAATTACACTGCTCGAGTCAATTCATATGGGGCATGTGGACAACATAACGTAACCCGTATCGTCAGAGTTTCAGGTCGCCAAGATTCCTACGCCGCCTCTGACATGACCTAACGACTGCCCCCTACATATATTATAGGAAACTATAGGGACCTACAATAACGTACCATCCGAAACACGGCAGCACCAATGTTAGTGCTAATATTTATTCTGTGGCGCCAAAGGCCTGTATTCCACTGGGTGGTGCTACCGGTAACCGACATTAACTAAATAAGCAGGTACACCTACACAGTAAGTGCCTTTTGTATTAGTATGTTTAGTAGATTTTATGGTGAGTATTTTGATTTAAACAAATGACAAGACAGTTTTATCTATTTTTTAGGTACCTACATATATACAAAGTAATACAAAAAGGTGTAATATTAATAATTAAAGGGGTAACTACCGCTAAAAGTGAACCACTTTCAAAAGAGAAATTGCGAAAATCGTAAAAAACAGTCCACTTCCCATACAAAATGGATCAGGTGATCAATTAATTTGTATGGAAAGCCGAAAATTTTTATTACGAATTTCACAATTCTTTCTTTAGCAAGTTTTTAATGTAAATGGATAGATTTGAATAATACTACACCTTTTTGTAACACATCGTATATATTTTGTGAAAGAGACGGGACTTAATCGCGCTGAAAACATTTATTATTTACCTCGAATGTGACTGTACCAAACAAACAGCTTTGGTGTCAGAACTTTCAGTGAAAAAAAAATAAAAATTAAAGTGTCAATCTGAACACTGTCCGAATATTTTGTGTGCGAATCATCAGCAAGTCGACGTTTCGACTTCTCGTGACCACGGCTGATGCAACTCAGTCGAAACTTCGAGGTAAATAATAAATGTTTTTAGCGCGATTAAGTCCCGTCTCTTTCATAAAATATGTGTACGAATCGCGAAAATTTAAAAATTACGTTTATATCAAAATTTTGTTCTGGTTTTTATTTTATAGATACTGTTTACGCTGCCATTATGTTCCAGTGAGAAACAGGGTTTAAAATCAGAAATGGATGTTACGTCACAGTGCTAAAATTTTAATTTTTTTAGAATAACTATTAAATAACGATTTTAGCACTGTGACGTAACAATTGTAGTTTGCGTCTTTAACGCGACGTTGTTCTGGGGACCTATACTATAATAGATATAGCTTACGCAGAAGTCGCAAATCACGAGTCTACGACGATAAATGTGGTTACCTAATTATCATAAGTATTGCTAAATCTCTCAAGTTTTTTTAAACACAAAGTTCATCTTCAATTTTTTTCTTCGGCGTAATCTTGAGAACAATTTGCAAATTACTAATCTTGTAGAGGTGTATTTTTAAATCTTGTTTCTCCAGTTCCACTTGACTATTACATAACATACAATCACGCCTTTTTCCCTAAGGGGTGGGCAGAGGTACACTGGGTACACCCAATACTCAGTCCCATAATAGGTACACCCACATTTTGCCAGTACTGGTCCCATATAATAGATAGAGGGCGAGCCAATTGCCATCTACCGGCGTTATTGAGATAATTCCAAATAAATACCACTGCCTGACCAGGGGATCGACGAACATGCGCCCACTACGCCACCGAGACAATCATTTAAGAGATTTATTTATAATAGGATTTCTACGGAAATAGTCTTTGAATTTAAGTTGACATACCTATTAAAGCAAATGGGTACCTAATGCATGAAAATTCAGTTTCTATACGAAAAACTAAAATGCTATCAATCCTTTTGCATAATTGTATTCACTTCGCTGTTTGTAGTATTGTGCCGAATTTGTACGTTAGGTAGATACGAGTACTTCCAAGTAAGTATACAAACAAGCACTGTTTGCATTGTAATAACGCCATGCCTCAGAAAGGAAGACGGTTTGTCAACGTTATCACAATTTCCATTGTGACCAATACAAAATAAATTCAATTCAATTGCTTAGCTTAGGGCATCATGCACCTACCTACCTACGAACCTTATATATTACATAATATGCCTTATATAATATTATGCTTATAAATTCTATTATATATGTATTATAAAAGTGTGATAGATCAGCTAATCGCCAAAATTTTATTGAAGAGTCGTTTGTGTAAAACCATTGAACTGCGCTCGCCGACCCGGCTGCCAAGCGTGGCGAGAATTGGCAAAGCCCTCCTATATGAGGGAGGTCTAATTTCAGCAGTGGAGTTCTAACGATTGAGATGATGATGGTGATTATTTCCAGTATATTATGGTGTATTAAGGTTATATATTATGGTTACGAGGTCATAAATATTGTGATTATAATAATTATACATATTATACTCGTCATAATATTTATATTCATAATATGCAAAGAATACTAACTATTACAACGTAGCAGAAGTTATATTTCGACTCCGCACCCTTATCACCCGGTCCCGTTGTCACCAGGTCCGTTCTCCCACGATTTGGTTTTGGTATGATTAATTTTATAATCCAAAACATTTTTTTATCAAAAGTACTGGCAGGCACAAAATGGTTCATTGTAATCTCTAACGTATTTTACATAGGTAACTTAGGTTTTTTTCGTGGTGATGAGTAACAAGACGAGCAAATGAAGTGCCTGATGGTAAGCATATAATATGGTAAGTACATAATATCAAGACATTTACTTATATTTCTTTACAAATAACACAATTATTTTTACATGAATCCATTTTTGCTTTCATCATAATTAAAAAAGATACAAGATAATAATATTACCTACCTACTTATCGCGTAATTATATTGTTCTTGCACAAAAATAATCTTCGCGTGTGTACAAAATTAGTGAGAGCTATATAATTTATCTTATTGGTAGGTTGGTTTGTATTAAGACATACTATGTTTCAAAATATAGGTAAGTAGGTAGGTATATGCCCAGCATACATGCCTTTCTCTGTGACGCAAAGATGATGTCCAACAGTTTTATGATCAATTGCAGTTGTTAGTTTGAACGTTTAATGATGTGCCAATTGCCAAAACATATTACGAAGCTCTCAATTTACGAGACCTTCGGCCATGATCTAAGTCGTAGCTCTCCGGGACTGTGTCTCTATGAGACGAACTCAAAATATTTAATTTCACTCCTTTTGCTCAAAAAGTTCGTCATTGTTGCGTACCGGAGCAGGCCTAAATTAACTTTTCAACCTCTAGGGGATAAAGTTAATATCTATTTAATTTTTGTCTGTTACCAACGAGTTGTAACCTGTTTGATCTGTGTCTGGGTGTTATAAGCGTATTTAAGTATGTATATCAGTCATCTGGTTACCATAGTATAGGCTTCTAGCCTAGTTTGGGACCAGATGACCGTGTGTGGAAGTTGTCCCATATGATTATTATTATGATATCTAATTACTTTGCAATGACTTACAGTTACACCCTCACTTCGCCCATGTAATAGGGACGAACCTATTGCCATTAACCGGGCACAATTCCAGACTAAGGCCGTTAGAATATTCCTAATAGAAAAAATCCAATAACACTTAGCCTGACCTGGGGATCGAACCCGGGACCTCATGATCGGCAAAAGAGCGTGCAAACTACTACAGAATAAATAACACTCAGTACTTAGGTACGTACTACTACGCGACCGAGGAATTCAGCTCGTCTTACATTCTCCCAAATCATTTCATTGCTTTGTAACGAATGTATCTCTATTTATTAAAGATCATTGCAGTGGTTTGATTTATTGATAGCCCTATTGTCTGTCGTTATATTTCATGTCGGTATGTACTTATGTTAGGCCAAGTTCACCTTATTGGCTACGGACAGTGGTACTCTGTCTGCGAAGACCTCGGACATGACTAGAATACTTACTTTAAGTATCACAAGTAAGTCCATACCTACTTAATAGGTACAATATGTTGGTATTTGGTATAAGTATTTGTGAACCGTGTGTCTCACTTTAGGTAATAATATATAAATATAAATTAATTGTATTTTTTCACTTACAAATAGGCAGGATAGATATAGATATTGCACAGTTACATACCTAATTGAGTGTTTGAAAAAAAATTAATGTCGTATTTTTTATTTATTTTGAAAGTTTAATGGAAATTATGTATCATCCGATTCAAAAATCAATTTAAAATATATTTGTTAATTAATTCAAAATAATAAGCAATTCAAAATTGATAATATTTCAATAAGTGTCACTTGATCACGAACGCGCTACGAGTGGTCGCCATGATTGTGACGTGATTATGTATGGTACTTTATAACATTGTGACGTCACTACAGGTCACGAGCTCGTTCGGGTACTATCGGCGTGTTTTCGGTATTGGATTAAATTTTTTTTTTTTTGTGTTGATTTAAACTTAGAAGCGAATCCATAATAATTACTAGATCAAAAAGTTATCAAAACTCAAGTAGTAAGCTTCTAACTCTAGATGCCCTTACTCTACAAGCCCTCTACACCTTAGTCAAATAGATGTGGCTTGGCCGTAATAGAAAAATAGAAATAATAGGCGTAATAGAAAAAAATATTTCGCTACCGTCATATGGGAGTAAAGTGAATATATATTCACTGTTTATTACTGTTCTGTTATACAATAGTTCTTGTAGTAGCGAAACGGCCGAGAGTTAGAAGCTTGGCTTTACATGAGATCAGATAAATTTTTGACAGTACTAGCCATATATATGGTCTCGTCTTGGCAACATTCTACATGAAAATATTTTGGCTGGGATATCACTTGTTTTTGTAAGTTGCTTGTAAAAATATTAACAAGGATTCCCTATATTAATTTTCAGACCTCTAGGCATCATGCGGAAGTCTCTTACAAACTTCCATCCCAAGGTAAAAGTTCCAGGTTTTAGATGTTTTTGATGATCTTCAGTGAGTTGGTGAAAAAAACGGGGATTTTTAGATATATTATTAAGTATATTGACATCATATCCCGCGAATTTTGTTTATCTGGTATAATCCAAACCCAAGTAATTCCAAGTTAGTGGACTTCTAGAGAGTCTAAGTTCACTAAAAACGCCTAAGTAATAAAACAAATGATAATGTAAAAAAAGATCTAAACGGTCTCGTTTGGAGATGATTATTGAACAAAAAAAAAGGAATTTAAAAATACAAGTTATTAGAGATTAAAGCGATTTGAGAAAAGATAGGTAGTGTAGTTAGTAATCAAGGGGCACTACAGTGTAAATTTACAAACATAACACTTCAATTTCAATAATTTGTGTTATTAAATTCACAATATAGGGTTTGTCCAATTCCGGTGGTCAATTTAATCATGCAGTTCAATGTACTTTAAACTATCAAAGTAAGATTTGTAACTAAAAACTTCGTTTCGAGTCGTTTTTTTATAAATACTGATTGGTAAATTATAGTTTGAAAGTGGCAAAAAATGTATTCAAACATCCGTGTAATTGCGTATAATAATTTAAATATATATATTGTGTACAAGAAGTGACCTTCTATAATTTAGGTAGGTACCTTTTCAACGGGTATCTTTTTTTTTATGATAGTAAGTAACACGACGAGCAAATCAGGTGCCCGATGGTAAGCATCATGATCGTCCATATCAGACACAGTGCCACCCAGTGTTTAAATATTCGTTGTTGAATCTCGTCATGCCCAATAATTTCGCTGGTGACATTGCCCTTCAGACCGGAACACAGTAATGTTTGCACATTACTGCTTGGCGGATGAATACCTAACTGGCAAAGATGTGGTACTTCCCCAGGCGGCCCCCTGCAAAACTGGCCTACCACTACAAAACCACTACCACTACTCTTCTTGTCAAGGTATCTTTCCGAACGCACGGTATACTCGTTACTGTTTATTTTCATTGACGTACAAAAGTGTCAGATTGTGACCTATTTTAATAAATCTTTTTGACTTTGACTTTGAAAATACCTATATATATATTATATAAATTAGGTACCTAGAACTTTAAACAAGATGTAACAAAATAGTGTAGTAATCTGTAGGGGATACATCTTGCAATCAAACTGAACGGATTTCTAAAAAAAAATTGCGCAATAAAAAAAAAAATCAGCGTTCCATACTTTCCCGATCAGCTTGATCAATTTTGTATGTAGTCGACATTTTTTTATGTGAATTCTGCAATATTTTTTCGATACCTAGTTGTTCAGTTTGACGAATAGATGCACTCCCATAAATAGGTATTATTACACCTTTCTTTAAGAGCGGACATGGCCTTCTAGGAATTTGACACAATCTTATGAAAAATTTACCAAATCGATGTTTGGTTACCCCTTTTTCCTCCGAATATAATAAACCTATTCTATAAATTTGTGTATACCTATTTAGTATAAAATACAAATAATTTGAAAATACCTATATTTTGGATTTTAATCATATTTTAGTCCAAAGTGCCTACTTCTATTTCAGATTACAACATAATTAGAAACCTAAATAACTAGTGTCTCATTCCGAATAAAGTCATTAAATGTTGGAAATATGCTCTGATTTCAAATGGTAAAAACAAAAAACCTATTACTTTTGTACGGGGAACTCTCCGGTCCCCGCCTCGTATCGCCTCCATAAGTATCAACTAATTAATTATAAAGTGGCTTTTATCCAGTTTTACTGCATAATATACATTTTAAAACTGGAAAATAGGTATTTATCGCTATTATTGGAATTCTCAAGGAAAAAATTTTAATATCTATTTGCACTTATAAAACGTATATGTTGTGGTATGACTGGATATTTGCCACTTTATTATTAGTTGTTACTAAAAATAAAACACTCATTAAGTAATTATAATATCATTTCTATCATCGTCATTGGTTCCTCGAAATTGTTTGGGAAATGATGTCGGCCCAACCACCTTATAGCAGTAGATACAGGGACAGGTAATCTTATTACTTACATAGACTATTATAGGCAAAGTTGCTTATCATGTAGATATATATAGGCTAGGACCTCAGAGTAAGGATACCAAAGAGAACTAGTCGTACAAAAATCTGTTCCAAGCCGCGAGTCTGGTACCGCCACAATATAGTCGGGTACTATGTGGTTAGTTGCATGGCAACCGTAGGCCGACCGCGTGATGCCAGTGTTAGGTAAAAAGCTAACCGAATAACAACAAATACGTGCGTGAAAGCGATAGCTTTTCATAATTTAGGCATGTATTTAAAATAATTTTAGGAATTTATATATCCATATTGCGTGTTTCTATTTTATTTTAATTTTTTTAACACAATAAAGTGGACAACAGCGCTTTGTTCGAATGAAAAACTATGGAGTCGATTACATTTTAAATATTTTTGGATAATATTATCCGAACATAAATATAATATATTTTTTTACATAAATTAAGGTTTGTCATTAATTACCTAGTGGATTGAAAACATTTTAAACATTGAATTAAATATTTTTTTATTTTATCTCAATAACGCACTGTGCATTATAATATTATACTTTTTGTTTCTAACTGGTTTACATTGCATAGTCCTCGTTAATTTTACATTTATGATAACATTTTAATATTTTTGTGACTTTCGACTATTTAATAAGAGTATAAAAGTAATTATATCACGTATCAATTTAGAATAATATCGTCAAAGACCCTTTGTACGTGCTAGAATCAGGCCCACGAACCTGTACACACTATTAAACCGAGATTCTATCATGTAACTTAATTATCTTTACAAACATAAATACATTTTAATTTTAATACTTTTTGACCCTTTTAAATTTTAATTCTTGTAATATATATTTATAAAAATTAAAAAGTATATAAGTGTGATTAATTTATTAAAAAAAAATATATTTAAATCACTAAATATTTTAGTGCATATAAGTCTACTCCAATGCTCCTATGTTCGCCCGCGTCGCTTAGTGTCAAATTTAACATTGAACTTCATAGGGTGAAACATCGTTCAATCCAAATTAGGCTTTAAAACCATCAGGTAAATAGAGTTTAAATTCAAATAATAGAAATTCAGTAGATATCACTAGATGTCAAAGCGCGTAATTGTCAGTGATGGACACTTTTTTGTGAAGCTTGTTCAGGGATTGTGGATCTGTAGAAGAAAGCGATTCAACGTCATTGGCTAGGACGATTTAACCACTACTTAGGCCTAGCGCGCATTGCCTTGCGTTAACAATACTTGCGTTTATAATTCTACGTACGGCCTTTATTTTGCCGTAATGCGCGCACTTCTGTTACGCTCCATACTTCACAGAGTATGCTCAACGCAAGGCAGTGCGCGCTAGGCCTAAAAGGCGGACACACACATTCACACCGTAGAAACGATACTAGGTTGTTCATATGTAAAAAAAAGCCAGGGGATGAATGCGTGCCGTCATGTTTGTACTAGTGAGCTAGCTGGCTTACTGACTGTGGTGTTTCATTTTTTGTTTTATACGACTCCGTCCACCATATTTTGTAGGTTCACGTACTTTGGATCCATTTTCATATGTTTTTGAGGTTTTTTCTTCATAATATCTACAAAATACTATAGATGCACATCAAAACAATGAAGGCAGTTTTAAATATGAATCACGAATCGATTAAAGCAGTACAAATCGATTATCGTTTTATAGTACAGTAGGTACCTATTAATTACGTCGACGGCCTCAGTTATTATTGCACGCCATGCAGTGTCTGTTGATCAGACCTTCACATCAGCACCAGTAGAATGATCTAGGTATCAGAGAGAGCTAGTTTCTGTGGAAGGAACCATTCTTTCCACGCTGACTATGACCATATTCTGACACGATGTATATGGTCGTACCACACATTTAAGTAGGTAATTAATATGTTAAAATGTATATACCTACATAATATACACGCTGTTACCCGCGATTTCGTCTGCGTGGAATTCAGGTAAGGGTTTTAATTTTTATAACTTCTCTTCAAAAAATCCGTAGAACATCAGCTACCAGTTGAAAGTCAAATATAAAATCGGTCTAGCCGTTTCGGAGATTAGCGGTAACAAACAGACAGACAGGCACAAATAAATTTAAAATTGTATTTTTATTGTTTGTGTCGTATGGGTAACACTGAAAGTTTTCAAAATAGGCCAATAAGAAAAGCAGCCGATGAAAAATTTATTTATATTTCGAATTAGGAACTCTTTGGGAATCTGATAATATGTGTATTCCTTTATTACTATTGTCTGTGTGTTTATTAAATTCATATGTACATTATTCATGTTATTACGGGAAAACAAATCGAGTGAAGATAGATATTTTTAGAGAATTTAATAGAGATTTAATTAGATTTAATTTAATAGATAATTTATTAGAGAAAGAAGAGAAGAGAAGAGAAATGAAGAGAAGAGAAGAGAAATGAAGAGAAGAGAAGAGAAATGAAGAGAAATATTTTTAGTTTGATTTGATTACAAACTATTGTTAACGTATTTGACCTAATAATTACACGCAACTTTAATAAATTAATTAACAGAATTTGAGCAAATATTTTTAAGAACTTTCTTGTCTATCGTAGAATATACGTCAATGGTGTTGCCCTTGTATATTTACTTTCATGTGCATAAAGTAAAAACCTGTAATATTAATATTACAAACAGACACTTCAATTTTATTTATTTGTATGAATAACTCATGCATGCGCTATTATATCTTAATTACTACCATGATGCAGCTTCGTGGAAAGGTCTCAAAAGTAACCTCTAAATTTTAGTAAAAAATAACTAGGTATAGCTCAACATATGAAAGTAGAAAATAATGGGGGTGTATTGCCAATTAGAAAAACTTTTAAGTCAACACGTACACTTTAAATTAGTTCCGTTTCTACTCTTTTCTGTCGAGCTATATTTGTTAGTATGCACTATCGATTTATATTTAAACTAAATTAATAATTGAGTATCACAGCACGAATTTTATTGCAAGGCTTAGAACGTTGCCAAAGTATAGCTATGATTACGATTACGTGACGAGTAACCAGTAGACCGTAGAGTGTAGACCGTGGCGTAGACGAATCATTATGAGATCGTGATGGCCTAGAGCCCCGGGGTACGAGAGATGAATAGAAGGTAAGTAAACAGTATACTTGTGAATACGTTGCCACTAATGAAAATAAATTAAAGAAGTAATTAATTTTAGTAATATCAATAAATAATATGGGACAACTTCCACATACGGTCATCTGTCCCGGTCATCGGTCCCAAACTAGGCTAGAATCCTGTACAATGGTAACCAGAGGACTGATATACATACTTATATAAGCTTATAACACCCAGACACAGATCAAACAGACATGTTCAATGTTCATGCACACAAATGTTTGACCTGGCCGGGGATCGAACCCGGGGCCTGCGGCACAGAAAGTAGAGCTACTACCGTCTGAGCTAACGAGGCTGTCGTATAATAATAAAATTAATAATCATCTAGTGAGCGGCGAGTCATCGCCTGCCGTAATATTTCACCATGACGGAAGTGGCAGGTGCCGGAGTCTCTAGCAATAGCCCGGTTTTAATGGACCTATCAATGAATACTTTATCTATCTATCTATTGTATCTATGAAATAAAATAACAATATCCACCATTAATATGCACTTGCATATACTTGTAACATAATAACAATGGCAAGACTCTTTAAAAGGCTCTTTTTTATGTTTTTCATCATTGTCCATTCGCAAAAAACTGGTTTGTCAATGTTTTCATCGCGTGATACTTTTATGGAGTCTGCGGTCTGCGGGTCTCAAGTAGCGGAGCTACGTGAGTTCAAGGCAATGCTCACTTTTCTTTCTCTTTTTATACAGGGTAACCTTTAAAACACCAGCAACCCCGAAGGACCAGGCAGCCAACATCATAAATAACAACATTTGTTCTACGAGTTTAGAGTTTTGACACTTTAAATATTTTTCAAGTTTAATTCTACTTTTGTGACATTTGTAAGTCTATGTTTCATTCACAAACTAAAAAACGACGGACGATCGCTTGCGCTGCTAGTAATAATAATAACACTTTCTTCGTAACGTAATCTGTTACGGTGCGCATAGAGTTAAGAACATTCAAGTGGAATATTAAATTGTTATTTATTTTTGTATGAAAGTAAAATGTAACAAATTATCAAAACTCGTAGAACAATTTTTTTTGTTTATGATGTTGGCTGCCTGGTCCTACGAGGTTGCTGGTGTTTTTAAGGTAACCCTGTATGCAAGTTAATGTAGAGAATAGTAGAGTTAATAAACAGGTAGGTACTATATGTTAGAGACGAGTGTAACAAAATAAGTATTTATATATATAGTTACAGTATAAAATTCCGTGGCATCGGACATAGTTTATATCATAGTCATTTTAATATACTCGTTCCTATAAAGGGCACTTTCAAAATGCCTGGTTAGTGGAACTGATAATGTATTCTGCATTAAAAACATGTTGTCCTCCGTTCTCTACCTATATAGGCTCTATACATATCAAAGTAGATTGCAGCTTGAAGAGACTTTATAAATTAATTTACTATGTTTTATATTTTATATGCTATTCCTTTCCTTTCTTTTTTATAATGTATATCTTTAATAGGAAAGGGGACCTCTTAGCATTTTTTTGGAAGACCTCTTTAGCAGGGGGCCGCCTGGGGAAGTATACCACATCTTTGCCAGTTATTCATCCGCCAAGCAGTAATGTGCAAGTATTACTGTGTTCCGGTCTGAAGGGCAATGTTACCAGCGAAATTATTGGGTATGACGAGTTTCAACAACTAATAACTCAGGGTGACAGTGACAGACGCAGTGCAGTGCCGCGCAGAATTTTGAATTTTAAAACACTGGGTGGCACTGTGTCTGATATGGGCAATCATGATCCTTACCATCAGACACCTGATTTGCTCGTCTTGTTACTCACTATCATAAAAAAAATGAAAAATTTGACTCAATGCTATGGAAAGTTTACCAAATCGATGTTTTGTGTTCCCCTGGTTCCTTCAAATACAGTAAACATGTTTGATAATATATTTATTATTAAGCTAATATTTTGAAGATGAAGTAAACTATTCCGGATCATATAATTTTCGGTCATTATAACTCTTCATTATTCTGTAGTTCTGTTATGTCTGTTTGATCTGTGTATAAGCATAAATAAGTATGTATACGAGTATCAGTCATCTGGTTACCATAGTACGGCTTCTAGCCTAGTTTGAGACCAGATGACCGTGTGTGGAAGTTGTACCATATAGTGAACGTTTAATCACGCGAGTTAAACTGGGATTTTTAAGAAGTTCACTATGATAAAACCAAGTGTTTATGAGACTTTAAAATGACACGCAGGGACATAGTTTACTTCCCTATAAAAATATTTAAAAAAATATATATATACATACACGCCTTTTAAAAATATTAAGTAGGTATCAATTTATAGAATTTTCCCAAAGGGGTAGGCAGAGGTGTAGCCAGGACTCAGTCCCATAGTAGATACACCCATATTTCGCCAGTATGTTATTGGTCCCATGTAATAGGGGGCGACCCTATTGCCATCTACCGGGCACAGTTCCAGACTCCAGGCAGTTATTGAGATAAGTCCTAATGGAAAAATCCAATATTTAACACTGCCTGACCTGGGGATCGAACCCGGGACCTCTTGATTGGCAGTCGAGCATGCGCCCTCTATGCCACCGAGGCACTCCAGACCAGACAATACCACCAGACCAAAAATATTCATAATTCTAATTCTTTTCCATATTATTGTGTAGTTATTATTCTTTGGTAGGTATTATGTTCGCTGTAAGGTGTAAGTGTAGGTGTAAGTAATAAAGTGTTTATCTGTCTATCTAGAGAAATTATATATCGCCATAATAAGTTATGTTTAAAGTATTTCTTTAATTGTCATATATTATATCTGTTATTTTTCTACAAAATCAAAATCTTCGATGTATTTTTTTATTATAAGTATACATTATGTAAAACTTAGTTAATAAATAATATATACCTAGTATATAAGAGCAAAGTATTTTTTTCAATGCTTGCTCGTGAAATGGACATATTATGCGAATTTAAGAATAATGTGTTTGTGGTTGGCTTTTGATTTTTTAAATGTGGCAAAAATTATTATTTGGTTAAAGAAAATCGTTTGTTTTTTACCATACTATAGGTACATGCTTAGGTACTTATAATGAATTTAACATAATATTTATTTTAATAAGTGCGTATGTAAATTATTTATTCAGTTTAAAAATATATAAAAAATGCCATAAAAAAATTACAATGGAAGTATTTTTTTTTTTATGAAAAATATATTTAAATTTTATCTTACCTTCAGGGGCTGATGACGTAAATAATCAACGACACTGAAATATGATTTCGATTTGGAGCACTTATTTGCGAGCGAGCTTGTGCGTCCGATAGCCGCGACGGACTGGACGTTAAAATATTACAAGTCACAAGTTGAAAATCTACAGGTAGGTAAGTTGGAACTCTATGCGTCTTATAGCACTTAGCACAGCACATACGTACATCATAATATATACAATACAAGCTGCTAGGTACTTAAAGGTGAAGCAATACATATCATGGTGCATCTTCTTACCCATCAAACTGAACAATTTTTAAAAGAAAGTATTACTTTAAGAAATGCGGTAAAATGTAGAAATTCTTTTTTTGCGAAGTTTATCGTTCTTTCTTTTATTATTTACAGTAATTTTTATGATGACAGGTAGATGTATAGACAGTCTTAAGTATTATAAGGCTGGGTTTTTGTTTTTTGATCACTGGTTAAATCTACCAATGGTTAGAAACTATAATTAGTTTGAAAAATGGTTAACTTAACCGTAACTAACGATCAAAAAACCGGCCCTTATGTACATCATTTTGCTACAAGGTGTGTAAGCACATGAATTTAGATATAGATTAAGATATCTAATACCTAGACTAAATAGACTTGTCGAATTTGCTATTATTACTGACAGAACCACCTTATCATCATTTTAAATCTCGCAGTATACTCATTTTAATGTAAAAGTTACATCCGTAACAGGTCAACAAAACGCTAGCGAGTTCTAACTCGACTCCAGCGCCATCTATCCTATAAGACTACCCTGTGTACTAGTCTCCCTACTCCTTCGGGGAAAAGGCGTGATTTTTTTATGTTATATATTATTTATTAATTCAATTAAATAAATATGAAGCTCATCATCATTCATTTTTCAAATTGAACATAGAACAACGTACCTATCCATCATCATCATCATCATCATCCAGCCGTTGGAAGTCCACTGCTGAGAATAGGCCTCCCCATAAGAGTTGTTGCCAATACTCACCACGCTTGGCACGCGGATTGGCGAGCGCAGTTTGATGATTTTACGCAGAAGACGCTGCTGCCCGTCCGCTGGTTCTCATAACCCTTAGCCGGCTCTTACGGCAACCACGGGTAGAGAGGGTGAGGTACTATCACAGAACAGAGAGAGGAGGTACTATTCTAAAGCCGGTAACCCCACGGCAAAACTCATATTGCTAGTGTAGCATTTTCTACCAGTTATCCTAAAAACTAGAGAAAATATTACAGAAATAGGGTGGAGTGCAAGACATGAAAACTTTAAAATAGCTTAGCCTTAAAACTAAGCTACCTAAAAACCATTAGGTTTGTTAATTAAATTACTTGATGGAAATCTATGGGGACGCTTCTAATTCAATTCAATTCTTATTTTGTGGCTTTTTTAATCATAAATGTCGAGCTAAAAGCAATGACGTTATTATTTGATTTGACACTGAAAGAACACTTTTTTCTTCTTTTTATATGGACCCACACGAATGTATTACCAGTGTCAAGTTTTGTAAAAAAGCCTGCTTACACGGGATATTCAAGGATTCACACGTTAGTGTGATTTTCCAGTGTCAAGTTATATAAATTTTCAAGTTAATATGGTCAATTAGTCAATTTAGAGTCAGGGCATGCCCAGTCAAGTCACAACTCTAGTAAAGTGGTGGTTTTTACAAGAAACTGCCGGAATTTTAGTGGGAACCCGAAAAATCACATTTCAACTCTCGCATAACTTGCCAAGAAACTTGTCTACGAAACACTCAACACGTAATATTCCTTATTCCATCATTATTACACGTTAAACACTCGAAAATGCACTGATAAAATTGATATAGATAAGAGAGCCAAACTGTACTCTTCGGCTTCCCACCAAAACTCCGAAGAAAGACATTGATTTGACAGCCTGGCGCCTGACAGCATTGAACAAATAGTGATCTGTGCATTGAACTGTTTGCGGATTTTAGATTCAATATTTTTTTATTAATAAAATCACAGAATACAATTGAGTAAAATGCGCTGATCACAGAACACAAAGACAAAAGATATTAGTATAAAAATGTTTACTGTACACCTGCGAAGGGTGTATCGTACGTGTGATAAAGTTGTTATTCGCAATCTAAGGGGGAAAAATTATATACCGAAAGGCCCTAACCCTGGTTTAGACAACAGAATACGTGCCTTTGAAAAAGAGGGACTTAAAATTAACGATGATGAAGCAGAGGAGTTCGTTGAACAGTCTGATAGTGACTTTTACAAGGTAATAAACTAAATTGTGTGGGTATTTAATTTCTAAGTACCTAGTAAAATCATTATTCAGCTAACCTTAAAATGACTTTTATGTATTTACCAGTGTTTGAATCTTCTTATTACAGGTTGGGGAAGCATACAACGAACATATGAACGAAACACTAATAGGAAAGTATGAGGTTCAACATCAGATCATCAAGGAGAAGTATTTCAAGGAAAACATGCCCAACCTTCTTACTTGGAGTGAGAAGGAGCAAATACGTCACTTGGCGGAGGAACAGCCAGATGAGTGGACCGTAGAGAGACTGGCTGAAAGCTTCCCTGTTACTGTGCCAGTTGTTAAGGTAAAAATCATTTTAAGGGTTCCATACCAAGGTATTCCTAAACAATTTATTTTTGGTTAATTTGACTTAGAATCTCTCTGAAATATGGGACAACTTCTACACACGGTCATTCTGATCCCAAACTAGGCTAGAAGCCTGGACTATGGTAACCAGATGACTGATATATATGCTTAAAACACTCAGATGTTTATGCACACAAATGTTTACATTAAATGAAATACAGTGGTACACTATGAAAATAGTTGTATGATATGCCATGCCACTGTAGAGTGATGCCCAGGTCCATCTTTCCCCCTGGGTACTGTGGGCTAGTGCCTAAGGTTTCGCAATCCTTGAGGCTACCTTAGTTTCTGCCAGTTCACTTACCAATAACTGCTAATCATTACAAAAATTATATCAATAACCCTAAAGACAAATTCCCTGTGAATGTTTTTATCCTATTGTGTCCAGGGCCAGGCCCCAGGTTAGACATGCCAAGTGATCGATCCCATATTATGAAAATTCTATTAATTACAATATGTGGGGGAAAAGTAGTCTATCAAGAATAAATACTTTACCCTCAGAAAAGTGTAGGTAAAGTGTGGGTTTGTTGATCAGTGTAAAAATATTTTTATTTTCTGTATGACACCTTGGTGAGAGTAGTCTATGGTTAGCAATCAGAATGCTTGAATGCTCAGTGCTGTAATTTTATGTTATTCTTACAGAAATTGCTAAAGTATAAATGGAAACCAGCCACAGAAGAGCGTATCGCACGGCACGATGCATCGGTTGTGAGAAATTGGCGTGAATTACAAGAAGGCTCCATAGATATTCCAGAAAAGTTGCGTGAACATTTCCTCAAATTCTCTAACAGAACAATACCTCCACTGAGCAAGAAATCTATTAAAATTGACTTGACACAGGAACAAAAGATAGGTGAATTTGAGAAAATAGTACAAAGGTGTGCATCACAAGAAAAAGTTAACACTAGCAATGATGATGAACAATTTGATACAGAAGGTTCAGAGAAATCTATCAAAGAGAAAGTATGGAAAGATCCAAAAATAACCACACTAGATAAATTAACTGAAAAAATCAAAAGGAGAGCAGAAACTGGGAAAAAAGTTCAACTACCAGACAAGATTATGCTTGATACAATGAAATCTAAAGAAACTGTAGAAAATGTTACACAAATAGAACCTTATAATGAAGAACATAATGAAAATAAATTAATATCATTCAAAGACGAAGAAAAAGAAATTGAAGTAGCGACATATCCCGAAAGGATTAGAATCCCAAAGAAAGCTTATAAAAAAGATGCCACATACAAAGTAAATGACTGCTATTATGACCATGATGGAAGATTCTTATACAGAGTTCTGGGAATGTAGATTAAAGTCACAGAACACATTAAGGTGATTCATCTTCCATACAAAATGAAAATACACAAATACGAAGAAATAGAGAATTTTTCCACTCAATTGTTTGAGGTTGGCTCTCGATCTAGCCTTTATTTGCGCGAAAACATTTTTTGTTAAAGAAAACCATATGGTTTTTTTATATTAAAAAAAGCATAAACATAACCTAAAAACTTCTTTTTACAATTTTCATAAATATGAAACTGTAAGGTTTTCAACAACCAAATATGTTTTGGCGCATGTGTATTTTCATTTTGTATGGAAGACAAATCACCTTATGTATTAAGACGTCAATAAAACATTTACTTAAAATAATTAAGCCTTTATTCTTTATAAAAATTATAATGCACATTTCAATACTATGCTATTTCTTGATGTTAAAAATTAGATTTGTCCATCAAATTACATAATATGTAACAGATAAATAATTGTACATTATGTATGGAACTATGTTATGGCTTTCACTTGCAAGTAATCGACGAAATAACCTTAAAAATAGAAACTGCACACAGGTTTATGTTGCAAGCAGTTTTCGCTTTAAATTAGTTTAAATACAACAAAATATACATTAAAACAAAGGAAATTTTGATCCCTTATATTGCATTTCACATTTCTTAGATATACAATGATAATATTTAATAGTTTGCCTTTACATAATTTGATCGTTTAAACTTATAACTGCCATTATTCAGTATTAACAATATGTATGTCTAGTATTGCTTTGTGTTTATTGAGTTTTTAAACACGAAATATTCGGTTCCTAAACTAGCCTAGAACCTATGTACTATGGTGACCAGAAGATTGATATATACGCATATAACACCCAGACACAAGTCAAACAGACATGCACATGCGCACAAATCTTTGACCTGGCCGGGAATTGAAACCGGTGCAATGTTATTTTATATTGAGAGAAAATGGTTCAACATATTTTTATGTGGCAACAGTTAAATATGGCGATATTATTTTTCACTCAAATGGTCCTAACACGGTTACCTACGTAATGTTTTCTAGGCGACACATAAGTACAATATGATAAACGCAAGGCTACATTTAAACTAAACAAAAAAAAACACAAAATAGTGTTCCATTTCGTTACTATAGTTACAATATTACGTAATAATGATTTTATCATAACAAGCTTGAATACTTTTCAATTTTGGCAGTCACATTATTTTAAATTAATTTAAGGTTTAGTTACATGAAAGATGATACCCGAGGCGGCTGATCATACATTTTCGTGAGCTACGACCACGATAGATCCTTTTGCATAGTGTAGACTTGAGTTTAAATGATGTCCTACATAATGTCATTCCTCAAGGCAATCGACACGTTATATACTTACCGCTTCGGTGTGCAAGCGACTGTACCACCGTACCAAGTAATAATGTAATAATATTCGCCAGACAATCGAACGTGGTATGGTGGCGAACAAAGATCGTGGTACGGCCGTGTCATGTTATTCTTAGTAATAGGTTTTGGGCGGAAAAATCCCTTTTAAGCAGTCATCCTCCAACACGTTTCCCATACAAACACAAGGAACTAATAACGATGATAGACGAGATATAAAAGTATAAGTTATTATTATATAGTAGTTATGAAGCGGCATTTATCCTGTTAAGGTAAGACCGCACTAGGCGGAACTGCACTGCAGCGGAGCGACGCGACACGACGCGACCAAATATTCTTTGTATGAACTTGTATGACATAACACGCACTACGCTGCAGTGGAACTGCGCGCCGCGACACGGCCGCGGAAAGTTGACCAAGTCACCAAAAGTGTCGCGTCGTGGCGTGTCGCGCAGTTCCGTTGCAGCTTAGTGCGATATAGCAAGCGACGCGACACTGCACGTTACTCGCCTATTATTAATTTATAATCTGTTAAATACTGCACTCTATGGAAAATACCATAAACAATTTATTTTTTCCTAGTCAATACGCCGACGGCGCGTAATTTGCGAGTGGTCGGTTTTAAAATATAGCTTATTTCAATGGGTATTCAAATGAATACGTTTTTTAATATACTAATTAAAAAAAATTACATATATGCACTATGCATCCATATTCTTTGCTTTTTTTGTGCTTGTGCTAGCTCGAACCTTTCTTCTTCCTCGCATAGCAAAGAAGCTATTATACTATTATAATATCAATTTCAACCATCTTGTTCAGAAGTTGCCAACCGACTGACATAAAATTTGCTGCGAGCTGTCGCGCCGCTGCAGTTCAAGTGCGGTATATCAAAAAAGGTCGCGCAGTGTCGCGTCGCTCCGCTGCAGTGCAGTTCCGCCTAGTGCGGTCTTACCTTTATACTAAAAAAGATACGCCAGGGTCGACTGTCTCGATCCTGGTACATTGTGAACAATAAAGACCTACAGTGTCCACCGGCTTACGAGCATGTACAAACGCCCTTGGAATATAGACATATTATTTGCCAGAAATGTCGCATCTACGTAAATTATAAAAAACTTTCAATCGTTTCCTCGTGAAAAATATCTATAATATCTGTAAATAATGTGACCAAATGACAACCCCATACACACAATATTCGTTTACGAATCCAACCGTGCAAAAATCACAAACGCAAAATCACCATCCGTGTAACCTACCTTACTGTACAAAATTTTCTATGTACATAACGTTCCAAAAACTTATGATTAGCACCCATGCCTAAACTAAATGGATATGCCGAATTACGACGAAAACATTGCTTTTGAGTTACGTGATTAGTATCATTTTTATTTGGGGCAAACCATGTCTCCCATAGAAGTCTAAACAACAAGGTCCTAGAATTACTATACCCGCGTGATCTTGTCGCCGTAACAGGTGACTCGTTACTCATCGATTTCTTTACTTTTGTGAATGTGTTTTGTGTTGGCGTTTGGTTATGCATTTGAATATAATATGTCTATATAGTAGTGGCAGGTGGCGACAAGCGTTTTTTATGTTTTAAAGAGACTTAAACATTTCTATTACCTTGTAATTTTGATTTCTATGATGTCTCCTTAGGCCGACATTTTCCGTTCATTTTTAAATGCACTCCCCTCTGCTAAACGTAGCAAATGAAGCTAGGAGTTTTGAACATTGGGGACTGCATTTTTAGACTGCACCTTGCGTCCTTATTACAATAATAAATATCCTTATAGATAGCGGTTATATATTTCATTAGTTAAAATGTCGAAGCAAGATTATAAAACGTGTCGTAATATGGACGGGTGTGGAGTTCGATCGTACTGTTGCGATGACAAGTGATATCCGAAATGTATGGACAATGGACGGTTGATCTTTGTATGAAATCTACTGCGATTAAAATACTTCAGCTTTGACGAAGTTGGCGAATGGGCGAACAACGCCCATAGTTCAACATCCAAAATCACAGATTCCATAATAATAGTCATCTACCTACTCATATAACGTAGTGCTGTGGTAGTTCTGCATTTTTGAGACTTTAACCATAGTTGGGCCCACTTGCACGTCGTTGGGTTTATTAATCCGGTGTAAACAGCTAACACATGGTTAAATAACTTGTCTTGCGCCATTAACGGTTAGTGGCAAAATTACTTACATTTTGAGTATTACCCTGAGCGTTGAAAAATTTATATTAATTTATTACTTTCACATCTCTAGTAAACTGATAATTTATCGGTTTATTTAGACTAGCTTTCACAGCACTAGTTTAAAAGAAAATATCCTTGTCTATTGTTGATGTTCTTTAGTTGTTCAAGAAAATTCTAGTGCTTTTGTATGTTTGTGTTTTTCGTATAATATATTTTTACTAATATGAAAAGCTCTTGCCATTTATAGTTAACCAGCTAACCCACTCTGCTTTGCTTTGCTTTACATCACTGAGTTAATAAACTAAACGTTTAAACACTTAACCTTGATTTTCGTGCAAGTGGGCCTGAGCCTTACTACACCGAACTTTGAAATATCACACAGGTTATTTTGCATAATATTATGACTTCTATTTAATCGCATTATTGAAAGTAACAACACAACACGACGTAGTTAAGCGAAATGGGTTCAACCCACACTTTGACAGAATATAAGCTGTGTAGGTATACCATTAATTTTATGACCTTTATAAAAACCGTTTTTGGTTTTTGGTTGGGTACAATGAACAAAGTAACAAAGTTCTGAACTAAAGGATATATCTTCCAGAGTGTTTTGCCTGTCGCCAGTTCAAAACTCCGTATTTTTGTACACAATTAGTGGTCGATTGTGGATATATCAAAACAAACTTTGTAGTGAAATTGCGAGTGTTTTTACTTTATGATGCAGGTATTACATTTAGCTAACTAGTCGCGGGAACCACTTTTGACCTGATGAAACGGTTCTAATCGAGTTATATTATTATGTCGAGAAAACTCCGCTGATTGATAAATATGTATGAATAATCCGTGACCTCACTGACAAACATGGTTTGTGTGTGTCTATGGCCTATATTACACGATAGGTTTTGCTGTCATTTTTGCCAAAGTCACGGCGATGATTGATGGTTAATCGTCTAATATGATGATTAACGTCTATATCTAATCTAATCTTATCGAATATAAGATTTTAGTCGTCCGTCAGTCAATATCATATCACTTGATTGACGCCTGACCTATCGTGTAATGAACGCTTATAATTTATGTATGTGTTAAAAAAAGGTGTAAAGCTAGAACTACATCTGGCACACGTGTGCTACGTACGCTGGATCTGGGCGCGTCGTAGCCCATACATTTTGTATGGCGACTAGCTGTTTCGAGCTACATCTGGCACACGCATTAGGCGTGGATCTAATGTAGCTCTAAACAGCAAGTCGCCATACAAAATGTATGGGCTCAGACGCGCCCAGATCCGGCGTACGTGGCACACGTGTGCCAGATGTAGTTCTAGCTTAATACTTAATGTGTGTATCTACCCATAAAGTTGAACAACTTAAAAAAAGTATTGCGAAATTAGCGAACAAAATTTTTTTTATTTGAGAATTTCGAAATAATTTCTTTTGCAATATGTTTAGGTTGACGTGTAGTATTACCTCACCTTTTTGTAACGGCTTGTATATTTATATTCGTATATTTTAATGGGTGACCCCAATTACACTGCTCGAGTCGATTTGGGTTATGTGGACAACCCATATTGTCAGAGTTTCAGGTCGCCAAGATACCTACAAGGTCTCCGACATGACCTAACTCCGGCTGATTGTATATGTTTAGTCCATGACAAGTCTAAGTCGTCTAAAGTAATGTCGGCAACAAACAGCGGTAAGTGAGGGAGGTTGATCCTGAGGTCGAGCGTTGCCTATTTCTTCCAACGCTCGTGTATATTCTCGTTGTAAAGCTATCATGTCGATGTTCTGTTCTCCTAGGGCTGCCATCGCTAGGAATAGAATGTCTCTGTGAAGAAAAGGATACATTATAATTTATAAGTTATTTTTCCCAAAGGGGTAGGCAGAGGTGTACCCAGGACTCAGTCCCATAGTAGGTACACCCAAATTTTGCCAGTATGCTATTGGTCCAATGTAATAAGGGAGCGAGCCTATTGCCATCTACTGGGCACAGTTTATAACTCCAGGCGGTTATTTAGATAATTTCTAATGAAAAAATCCAATATTTAACACTTTGGCTGACCTGATCCATATCGGTTATGATGAAGATAACGTTTATTGATAAAGAAAATACAATTTTATCATAGAGAAAATGGACCCCGAACTTCAAGACTGCCCACTCCCCTTTCGAAGAGCCCCATGATGTAGCTCAACGGAAAGACCGCAGCAGGGAGATCATTCTACAGTTTGCACGTATGCGGCAGAAGAGAACAGATATTTAATATTAAACCTGGGTTTAAAACAACCATTCTGGCCTTGATAATGAAGTATGTTCTAAAAGTTTTTTTTTTATAATTGATTTAATTTGGTGTTACTTTTCGAACTCCATTGCAAACTCCTAGAACAAGAAAGAAAGAAGAAGAAAGAAAGAAAAATTTGTTTATTACCCAACCTTATTACGATATTACAATCTGTTAGAACATATACTTTACAGTAATTGGCTTGTGCTCAGCATGTGCTGCGCTCGGCTAACCGTGCACAGCGCTGTTTTTCAGCACGCACCGTCTTATTAAAAAAAAATTTACATCCTTGTGGCATATGCATACCATGCCAAGCGACTTAATATATTGTCTACATAATATTTAGTTCCGATTTTTTAGTGTCAAAAACAACATGCACAGTGCACCGCCCTCCCGCCCGCAAATTTCTTTTTTTCTATATTATGTAACTAAACAGGCGTTTGACCGCAATCTTACCTGCTGGTAAGTGATCACGACAATGTGGAGACGAGGCAAATCGCTTTGGGCGAGCTATTGCTAAGTCTACCAAATAGTGGTGACGCTTTGCCGTTTGTCTCGAGGTTCGGTAAAAGAAGGCCGATTGATTATAAGTGTCTGTATCTACAATTAAAACTATACTTATAGCAACGGAACACAAATTTACCTGAAATACGAATAGTGTCTGTTATTACTGGAAGTGTTCTCTCTCCACGCGACCAGCTTCCTCAGTGCGTCTGTTAAATCGTTACTGAGCAAACCGTTGAGGACTGCTAACGCCACACTGAAATAAAATATATAAGATAATATATATACATACACATGTGTTTATTATAGGTATACAACACTGGAGGTTGCATTGAGAACAACGCGTCGAAGCAGGAAACGTGATCTTGAATGACGTTACGTATGTTTTTCATCTCTTTCTTAAACATGGTCGTCCTAAAGAAAGAAAGGGATGGAATACGTCACGTGACAGGGCTGCATTTCCTTGCTTCAGTGTTGTTGACAATGCAATCTCCAATGTTGTATATTATAAGCTTCTTGGTATGCACATTAGGTCACGTTACTGTGTGCATAAGTTACTGTGGCTTGACAAAAAATTGTGGTTAATAATGGGGACGCCCCTATATTAATCTACTCGTATACTAACATTATAAAGAGAAACTTAGTTTTTTTGTTTGTAAAGAATTGGTTCCGAAATTACTGGACCGACTTTAAAAATTCTTTCACTCAAGGAAACCTTAATTCAGTGTGAGTGACACAGGCTATATGAGATTTTGAAAAAAATTAGGGATCCGTAAGAAAACTGCAATATTGTGAACCAAGGTGTCACATAATTATCATTTTCATTAATTGGCGTGCGCTGTGAAACCTATTGATGGTAGAATAAAATAATGTACTAGGGGTTTGTAGTACTTATCAATATCTACAAAATAGTCTACGGACATTTTATCCATCTATTTTGGTTTAGTCACAATAATCGAAACAGACATTATATGCATGTGCTGTGAAAAGTATCGGTGGTAGAATAAAGTACATAATGTACTAGGGGTTTGTAGTACTTATCAATATCTGCAAATTAGTCCACGGATATTTTATCCATCTATTTTGGCAACGTAGGCGCGCTTCCTTTCCGCAGCCTTCGAGCCACTCCCCGTCACCGCGCGCCTACTGATTGCAAGAACGTAGCGTAACATTAATATACATACATACATACATTCAGCCCTTTTTCCCGAAGGGGTAGGCAGAGAGGTGTACCCAGGACTCAGTCCCATAGTAGATACACCACCCACTTTTCGTCAGTATGTTATTGGTCCCATGTAATAGGGGGCGAGCCTATTGCCATCTACTGGGCACAGTTCCAGACTCCAGGCAGTTATTGAGATAATTCCTAATGGAAAAATCCAATCCACTCCAATCCACTTTGCCTGACCTGGGGATCGAACCCGGGACCTCTTGATTGGCAGTCGAGCATGCGCCCTCTACGCCACCGAGGCAGACCGAGCTTTTATTTAAATTATAACATTTTATTATTTTATGAAAACACCCTATTGTAAAATCCACAAATCGAATTTTAATGCAAAAACGAAACTCAAAGAGAACCATCGGTTATCTGTGAACGGGTTGTTGTTCGTTGCTGGTAAGGAGAGTTAAAAACTTTGTGAAACACTACGAAAGTACTCGTCATTGGTAGGTGAAAACGAGTCGTAGCTCTTATACTATGACGGTCCGTTGGATATAGGAACCGGGCATTAGTAGTGATATGTGAAGCTACTCACGCGTGCGGCACGTGCGTGTGCCTCTCGGTGAGCAGCAGCGCCTGCAGCGCGCGCCACGCCGCGTGCATTAGTAGTGATATGTGAAGCTACTCACGCGTGCGGCACGTGCGTGTGCCTCTCGGTGAGCAGCAGCGCCTGCAGCGCGCGCCACGCCGCGTGCATTAGTAGTGATATGTGAAGCTACTTACGCGTGCGGCACGTGCGTGTGCCTCTCGGTGAGCAGCAGCGCCTGCAGCGCGCGCCACGCCGCGTGCATTAGTAGTGATATGTGAAGCTACTTACGCGTGCGGCACGTGCGTGTGCCTCTCGGTGAGCAGCAGCGCCTGCAGCGCGCGCCACGCCGCGTGCATTAGTAGTGATATGTGAAGCTACTTACGCGTGCGGCACGTGCGTGTGCCTCTCGGTGAGCAGCAGCGCCTGCAGCGCGCGCCACGCCGCGTGCATTAGTAGTGATATGTGAAGCTACTTACGCGTGCGGCACGTGCGTGTGCCTCTCGGTGAGCAGCAGCGCCTGCAGCGCGCGCCACGCCGCGTGCATTAGTAGTGATATGTGAAGCTACTTACGCGTGCGGCACGTGCGTGTGCCTCTCGGTGAGCAGCAGCGCCTGCAGCGCGCGCGAGCGCGAGCGCGAGCGGCGGCGCGCGCGCCACGCCGCGTGCAGCGCCGCGCCCGCCTCCGCGCTCTCCGCGCGGGACCACTCCCACCCGCACACCACCGCGCAACCTGCTGACGTAGGTTATTGTGTTGTTTATGAATCATCATCATCATCTCAGCCGTTGGTAATACCCTACTGAACATAGGCCTCCCCCATAAAGGGGGGTTTTGCCAATACTCGACACGCTTGGCAGGCGGGTTGTCGAGCGCAGATTGATGGTATTTTGCAGAGGACGCTGCTGCCCGTCCTCTGGATCTGTTAACCCTTAGCCATCTCTTACGGCAACCACGGGTAGAGAGGAGTGGAGCACTATTCTAAAGCCGGTAACTCCACGGTCATTGTTTAAGAACAATCTAATAATATTGTTGCAATTTTTTTATATTGACAACTCAATGACTTTTTAATCAATACTAGTATTGATAATTTCAATGATTTTTTTTTGTAGTGGTAGGCCTCTTTTGCGTCATGATTGCCCATATCGAACACGGTGCCACCCAGTGTTTTAAAATTCAAAATTCTGCGCAGCACTGCACTGCGCCAGTCACCCTGAGATAATAGTTGTTGAAACTCGTCAAATACGAGGGGAGGTCAAAAAGTTCGCGGAATGGAGGGTTAGAGAGGGAAGGGGGTAGTTATTTTTACCTGTCGCTACTTGTTGACTCAATACAATTATAAATACTAAGTTTTAACCCAATCGGTTCATAAACTTTTGAGATATCGCTGGATAAACAAGTCAATCGGGTAGAAAATATCAACTATGGAGAAAATTGAGTATCGTGCCGTGATTAAGTTTCTCACTAAGCAAGGAAAACCCCTCAGAACATTATGGAAGAAATGTCATCAATTTACGGGGACTCCTGCCCTGGAAAAACAATGATTTACAAGTGGCATAGTCTTTTCAAGCAAGGCAGACTCAATTGAAGACGATCAGCGCTCAGGTCGGCCAATTGAAGCAACGTCCTCACATTGTTGAAAAAGTTGAAAAACTTGTTCTAGAAGATGCACGCCTAAAGAAGAAACAAATCGCAGAGATGACTGGAGTATCATCTACGACCATTTTGAATATTCTCCATGACCATCTTGGCATGTCTAAGGTCAGTGCAAGATGGGTACCGAGAATGCTCACAGCGCTTCAAAAACAGCAGCGCGTCGAGTGTTCGCGCGAGTTTTTGGAGCTGTGTAGTGAAAACAGGGATGAATTTCTGAACCGAATTGTGACTGGAGATGAAACTTGGGTTCATCACTATGAACCTGAGTCGAAGCAGGAGTCAATGCAGTGGCACAAAAAAGGCGCAGCACCGCCCAAGAAGTTTAAGGTGTCACAATCGGCCGGAAAGATTATGGCTACAGTTTTTTGGGATTCCAAGGGGATTTTATTGATCGATTATAAAGATAAAGGTGTCAATATCACGGGGAAGTACTACGCTACACTACTGAAAAAATTAAAAGTAGCAATTAAAGAAAAGAGAAGGGGAAAATGGTCTCGAGGTGTGCTCCTTTTGCACGACAACGCACCCGTTCACAAGAGTCATGTTGCGATGGCTGCCTTACACAAGTGCGGCTTCGAAACTTTAAACCACCCTCCCTATAGTCCAGATTTGGCCCCTTGTGATTATTATTTGTTCCCAAACATGAAAAAAGAGCTTCGTGGAAAGAAATTTACGGATGACGATGAAGTGAAGTCGGCAATATCTGCTTATTTTGAAGGCTTTGACAAATCATTTTTTTTCGAAGGTATTGTGGGCTTACCCCACGTCACAAATCTATATTTTAGGCAAGTATCACCCTTTCATACATACATACAAATAATAATTTTATATTACTTATACCAAGTAACCGTGTTAACGTGCCGCGATAACCTGATCGAGAGATCTGACAATGGACCCGCACGTGGCGGCGCGGAGCGCGGGCGCTGCTTAGTAACATGTAACCTGTTGCATCGCACCGCTCCCGCGGTCTGCGCCCCGAGTTCGCCTTCCGCGCGGCTCCATCGAAGTCGCGGCCCTCGCGTCCAGGCAGTGAGAAATTGACGCCCGCATCAAACTCACGTCGCTCGCGCATCCATCACTACTTTCTGTTTACCGCGTACCTACGACCATAATAGTTTAGACCTACCGTTGTATACTGCCTAATTACTTAATACATACTCCTTCAAACATAAAACGAGTTCGTTTATTGTTGGGATACCTGGGGATCAATATACCTACACCCACACAACGAACCCCATAGTATAAACAAATTATTTGAAAGGTCTGAAAAGTGTATTAGGGTTAATGGTGAATATATTGAAAAGGAATAATAATTTCATGTTTAAATTCACCCCCCTTCCCTTTCATTCCGCGAACTTTTTGACCTCCCCTCGTATGTAGATAATATCTATATGTAATAATCTAGCCCACTTATAGACTAATGAGTAATTATCTTAAACTACGTAGATATTTAAACTAATAATGAATGCGTGATCACGAATTTAAATCGGAGATTGTGCGAAAAGCAATATCCAAATTTCCGAATAAAACAGTCTTCCGAATAACTGATTCAAATCGGATTCGTTTCCGCTCTTACTGAGGCTAAAACGATATCGGAAACGCGGATGAATGCCTCGACACTTGACATCCACGCAGTGTCAACATCTTTTCAATTTTTGTAAAAACAAACCTTACCCTAAAAACACCAGCAACCCCGAAGGACGAAGCAGCCAACATCATAAATGTCGAAACAACATTTATTTTGACGTAACTCAATATATTAAACAAAAAATATATTTCAAGTTTTTCATTGTACTGTCGTGACATTTGTGAGTCTATGTTTGTTTCATTCACAAACTAAAAGACACTTTCTTCGCCAGAGGCTTGAGAAGGGAGAGGGACTTGTAGACAGTACGCGCACTGTAGCAGATTACGTTACGGTGCGCGTAGAGTTAAGAATATTCAAATGGAATATTTAATTGATATTTATTTTGTATGAAAGTAAAATCTAACATATTATCAAAACTTGTAGAACAAATATTGTTGTTTATGATGTTGGCTACCTGCTTCTACGAAGTTGGTGGTGTTTTAAAGGTAAATCTGTGTATCAAATTGTATTACTGTTATAGAGCTTAGAATGTAGCATAATTAATTAATGTATTTGTAAAACTTATATGTATTTGTAATCTTTAGTTATGATAGTAAGTAATACCTTCCGTTTCGTTACTATAGTTAATAATAATATTTCTCAAGTAAGTGAATATTGTATTCTGTTTGGGAAATAAATGTCTTAAACCATTACCATAGTATGAAAGAAGCGGGACTTAATCACTAAAAACATTATTTACCTCGACGTTTCGAGTGAGTTACATCAAACTGAATAGACTGCAGAATGCGGGTGTCACCGTCGGGAAGAGCGAGTATTATCTTCAACTACCCGCACTTTATAAATATTTTTTATCACGAAACACAACACTCACGATATCCGCAGATCTATCTTAGAATAAATCGAGCCGCGAACACATACTATTTACTCCTTCACTACTACTTTGAAATATGTGCTCGAATCGCGAAAGTTTAAAAAAAATACAAGTTTCTTACCAGTTTTTTCAGCATCAGGAATGACGTCCAAGCTCCGATACCTGGCCTGGAAGTCAGGACACAGCAGGTCGGGCAGATGGTTCTCAATATTGGCTCGCTCCAAGAACCAGACGAGATTCCAATACACTATCGGATGCGATTCCACGAACTCTGGCTCTGCGAGACATGCGTCGCCTTCTCTTCCTAAAATAAGAAACATACATTGTTATCTACAATATTAAAATCTGTTAAGTGAATATAATATTATGAAAAATATATAGTATATGAAAAAATGTCGTGTTTAGCAATTTCGATATGAATTCTAATACAAATAGCTTTATTTCTTAGAGTATTGTGTACATAGTGTTGGAATAATAAAAACAGTTTCAAATACCCTACCGTTTCCGGTGTACAAATATTTCATTAAAATAGAGTTTTATTACAAAATTTATAAAACATGAATACATTATTAAAATAATAAATCTCATTCATGAACAAAAATTAAAAAAATCAAACTTAGAATGTCTATGGTTATGTAATTATTAAATTGTAAAATGTCAAAGTATTTTCAAGAGGTTGCCAGTATAAAATTTAATTATTAGATATGTTGAAACAATTATGATATTAGATTGAATGTCAAAGATTATTACTTAAATTATTTTATCGTCAAGAAATTCTTTGACAGAACTAACTAACTGTTACAGTAATTGTTACATTAGACTTGTCGGGTTGAATGCAAAATGCATCACCAATAGACAAACACACACGCCCCTATAGGCGTTAGGTAGATGGGATAGAAAAAAAATTACCGATGACTAGTGACAACCACGACAGCACAATTGGTTGAGTGCCCACTACGCGGATTGGTGCGGAAGGTGCGGGTTTAAATCCCGCTTGTGGGTAAAGTTTTTCTTCTTATATTAATTTTGTATTTCATGCGATTAGACCGCTGTCTATAAAATTTATTGTCATGTATTATGAAGGCCGTGGCGGTAACCAGCTAAGGTTAATAAATTATTGTTCTTACCTAAAATAGATTCAAATTCCTTCCTCAGAACGAGTGGATTCAAATAAGGCACAGTTAGTGTCTCGGCTTTCGTTTCTTCAGCTCGCATAATCTGAAATAATTTCAACACAAATTGACGGTGGAAAGAAAGAAGGATAGTGTCCATTTTGCTGAAGCTTTCGGCTACAAATGGAATTGTGACGTATTTTATATATATATTCTTCTTGAAAAAAAAAAAAAAAACCTCGTCGCGGCCGACAGACTCATGGGCCGAGTTTGTCTATCACTACAAAGATTGGCTCGCTTTGACTACAAAGTTTTCTACCGAAAAACGTTAAGTGAAAATTCGTATGTATGCTTGTAAGTCTGTTTTATTGGTATTATCGTCTTTTTGTGTGTGTGCTCATTAAGTCTGGAATGGTCTCTACCTCCTCGTAATTGTGATCTAGACTACTAACTGTGCCCCGCAGTTAGACATCGTTCCCGCGGGAATATCGGAATAAAAAGTACCCCTTGTGTTATTCCAGGGTCTAAGCTATCTACATACCGAATTTCAGCCCAATCGGTTCAGTAGTTTTGGCGTGAAAGAGTAACAAACATCCCTCCATCCTCAGCAACTTTAACATTAATTATATTAGTAGGGTAGATTAGTGACCTGTATAGTGAGCAAGGGCACAGTGTACCGTCCGCAAGCAGTGCACCTAGTGTTCAAGTTGGAGTCGTCTGCCGACCACCCGGCCATTATCTCCTCGTCGTACAGGAAACATTGGCACTGGTGACACTGGGAGCAGGACGACATGTGGACTGTCACTGGCGGTGATTCGACTAGATTCTTCTCCTGGAACAACGGTAATATTATACTTATATTTATTGCTATACTTGAGGCAGTCTCGGGCTAAGACAGCCGCACGACCGGATCAAGCGGATACGCGCTTTTAAAGGTAGCTAAAAGCACAGAATATTAATAATAACATGGGACAGCTTCCACACACGGACATCTAGTCCCAAACTAGGTAGAGCCTGTACTATGGTAACCAGAAGACTGATATACATACTTATATAAGCTTATAACACAGATCAAACAGACATGTTCATTGAAAACACAAATGTTTGACCTGGCCGGAGATCGAACCCGGGGTCTGCGGCAAAGAAAGCAGAGTTACTACCATCTGAGCCAACGAGGCTATAAAATACTAAAGAGACATAAGAAACACACTCCTCAAAATCATTTAAATAAATAGCCACTCTACTTTCGCCGCAAAAACGCCGCACAGTGCCTAAACTAATTATCGTTATAATAATAATAATAATATATAATATAATATGGGACAACTTCTACACCACACACGGTCATCTGGTCCCAAACTAGGCTAGAAACCTGTACTATGGTAACCAGATGACTGATATACATACTTATATAAGCTGATAACACCCAGACAGATCAAATAGACATGTTCATGCACACAAATGTTTGACCTAGCCGGGGATCGAACCTGAGGCCTGCGGCACAGAAAGCAGAGTTACTACCGTCTGAGCCATCGAGGCTGTCATCGAGGTTATATTAAGCTACAAGCTGCCTCTCACTCTATCAATATAGAGTGGCAAAAGTGATAGAGGCAGTGAGAGTGAGGAATGATCCTACTACGTGAGTGACAATAACACGTAATTTGTCACAAAAAATGCAACATTTAGGATAGGTAGGAATGCGTTGAAATACATAGATACACTGTTTCAATAGGCACTTATTATGACACGTTAGATTACAAAAGCATCAGGAATGAGGAAGGCATTCCACCCTGTAATGGGATAAAACAAACTGACTATAACAATCACGCTTGTAAGAGGAATTCTTACCGAAAGTGGTGGGTACAAATTGTCCGGTAGATGCGAGACTAGTGTAGCGAGCGAGCCGCGCTCTGTGGCACTCGCGAGCTCTGCGTCGCTCGACGCTCGTCTGAAACCCGCGCCTCCCCATTCTGTAACAATATTAAACAATTGATTGACCGAGCGAAGCGTCTTATGTTCGGGTTGGCAAGAAATGCTTTCGTATGTCCTCCGGCTCTTTTCCTGTAGAGGAATACAGGTCGCATTTCTCAACCGCTTCTAGAATTTTGTGAACAGATTCGATGTTTGTATAGAATTTTTCAAAATGGCGGAACTATTCGAAAACAATAAAAATGTGAAAATCCCTGTGACACATCAAATCACTAGGAAATTTTATCAGCTTTCGAAATATAACTAGGATTTTTAGTTTTTGTACTTAAAAAGGAAAGGGGAGGTAAAATCAGTAAGGTGCGTGGTGAACAAAATAAAAAAAATATGTACTTCCGTAAAAATAGACCAGCGGGGTCTACAGCTCACGGAGCCACTAGTTATTACCTAATATACATCATTATTCCAGCCGCAGGAAATACACCACAGGACATAGGACTCTCCCAAGAATTTATTTTTATTTATTTATTAATTTATTGACATAAATGTTACAGCTTTATTGTATGAATCCATAGGTCCCCGAACTAGTTAAAAACTGTATTTCAGAAGAAGGAGTTTGCCAAAACTCGCCACGCTTGGCAGGCGGGTTGGCGAGCGCAGTTTGATGGTTTCTACGCAGAGGACGCTGCCGCCCGTCCTCTGGATCTAATAACTCTTTAACTGGCTAAAACGGCAACCCGGGTCAGCTAGTACAAAAATTAAATTCTTACCATCGGGATTATGTTCGGAAGATCCATCAGTAGAATCCTCCTCATTAATGAGACTGCTAAGTGCGCTTGTCGCATTCCCTATAGCACCTTTAACCGGCGTAGAATTAGCCGATATCACTTCCTTTAGTTCGTCGTACTTCTTCGCCATACTGTTGGCCGCCAATTTGAGGCTGCTTAGACCGCTCTGTATGAATTCGTTGGACTTTTTGCCGGCTATGCTGGTTGGACTGTAAATTGTTATGTTTATTTAAATTTTACAATGTACTGAAAAAGTAGTAGTTATACTTAACGGGTCTATCCGTCAAGCTAACCAACTTGCATTCAAGAAAATATTGCGAAATTTCGAAAAAAAAACCGATTAACTATCCAAATTTGCCGATAGATATTTGAAAGTCAGTTGATAATTTTTTGAAAATTGTTTAGTCGGACGGGTAGAGATACATCCTCTTAAAAGTAAGTATTACCTACTACACCTTTTCAATACAGTGTTTTTAACACATTCGGCTTTACGTTACGAAAGATTTGGGGATTAATTTTCAAAAGGGCTTTCTTATCTACGAGTATTTTTGTAGCAAAAATAATAATTAAAAAAGAAAAAAAAAGGGTTGCCGCATGCAATATAATTAAACAACCATGCAAAACATTATATAATATACACATTAAAAACGAAATTATATATGATTTTTGATGAATGACGCATGCTTTTGGTTGGACTGAAGATTTTGTGAAACATATTGGGAATATTAAAAAATTAAGTGAGTAAGAAAACTAAGTGTTTTGGACAATAGATTTTTTTTCCTTTTTTGGATGTATGTATGGACAGGCATGCTCACCTGAAGTAATTCTCGATCATAGCTTTCCCAATTTTCATGTTTTCCTTTCGGAACGACAGTCGGGCGGGTGAATAGCGTCTACGAAACAAACAGTCTAGCGAATTTGTGTGGTGCGGTTAATGTAAAAATAAAATAATGCATTAGAACATATAAAAATAACATAACAATCGCAGAACCATTTTGAAGTTTGAAAGAACAGAGCACTTCAAAATGTTTCCGTTAGAAACAAAATTATGTAACTGAAAAATTAAAACGGTAACATGCTTTTTTTTTGCTCTCGTGATAATAGCTTCGTGAAATTCTAGACATGACTCACGACTAATCATATGACTTATATAGCACACTTATTTACAGCACAGTCACGTGTGATGAAATGTAAACACCAACAGATTTTGGAATCCATGTGGAATCCAACACAATGCAATTTATGTAGTGGTAGGTCTCTTTAGCCGGGGGCCGACTGGGGAAGTACCACACCTTTGCCAGTTATTCATCCGCCAAGCAGTAATGTGCAAACATTACTATGTTCCGGTCTGAAGGGCAATGTTACCAGCGAAATTACTGGGCATGACGAGTTTCAACAACTAATAACTCAGGGTGACAGGCGCACTGTAGTGCCGCGCAGAATTTGGAATTTTAGAACACTGGGTGGCACTGTGTCTGATATGGACAATCATGATTCTTACCATCAGGCACCTGATTTGCTCGTCTTGACACTCACTATAATAATAAAAAAAAAATGCTATAACCATTATTATTTATCCAGTAGAATGGTCAGATAATTTTGAAGCATGGGTTTGTATAGTTTCTTTTAATGTTGACATGAATTCCAAAATATGTTGGTGTTTATATCTCATCAAACGTAACTGTAATAAATCATCTTTAGAATGTGTATCAACTGTCCACGCCAGGATTTTTGGGTTGATTTTGCATTTAGTTGACTTAGCATGAGTTTTTTGATTTGCGTTAGTATCGATAGAACCCATGCATTTTTGCCTGATAACGCTCCTGATAATTGGATACGATTGCTATTGTTAAGAAAAACTCGTGCTAGGCCTTCAGTTCGTATTTAACAATGAAAGCTTTTCAGTTGTGGACACATTTTTAATGTAATTAAGTGACAGGAAATCGGATGCAAACCTATATAACCAATTTGCCAATCATAATCACACTAATGTTATAAACGTGAATGTTTGTATGTACAGATGGATGTTTGTTACTCCTTCACGCCAAAACTACTGATTGGGGCTGAAATTCGGTATATAGATAGTTTAGAGAATGTAATATCATATAGGGTCCTTTTTACCCGATATTCCCACGGGAACGATGATTACGCGGGTGAACCCGCGGGGCACAGCTAGTATTCACTATGTCCCTATCTTAAGGAGGCTATATTCTTATATACGGCATAAACAAACCCAGAGGATTCCGTCTTCTTGAGACCACGACTAATGCGACTTGGCCGATACGTCGTGTGTGTAAGTTTGTCAGTGTGTAGTATGTTTGTTACCAATTCACGGTACTGAACCGATTGGGCTGAAATTTGCTACGTTAATATCATAGACTCTGGAATAATACAAACTTTTCAGAGGTCGGAGCTAGTTAATGATAAACTACAGTGTCATAAAATCAGATGCAAACCCATATGTTGCGCGACGCTATATTTACAGCTAATTTGCAATCATAACACGTTTCATGTCCCTTGTCTGCTATTTAAAGCTGAGTACAGATTATGTGCAACACAACGTTTTCCATACATTTTAATGTGTTCGCGAGCACACTACGCGCATGCGAAATGCTTGTTGCATTGCATTGTTGCAAATAATCTGTAAAAGGCTCAATAGGGGCACCACAATGACTAAAACAAATCAATGCAATATCAATTGAATACAAATGCCACAAAAATCTCACCCGAAGCTGATCTTCAACGTGTTCCCAAGGCTCACCAGACTGGAGGACACGGTTCCCGCGGGCACCGTCTCGCTCCTGTGCAGTTTCCTGTGCACGCAGGAAACTTATCGAGGTTATCTCGCTCACTAGTTACGTACAACTAGCGATGGTTTACCGTTAGCGGGGCGCAATGTCACCGTGCAAGGGTGGGATATTGGATAAATATAGACGTTCACTACACGATAGGTTGGGTGTCAATCAAGTTCCATCAATCACGTATTTATTTAATAAGTATTCCAAATCAAATATGTAAAAAATTACAATGTTGTTGGTTTCGCATAAACTTTTAACTAAAAATTACTGATAGGTATATTATTATTTGACAGTGTCGTTGGCTGAGATTGTAGTAACTCTGCTTTATGTGCAGACCCCGGGTTCGATACCATGTCAGGTCAAACATTTGTGTGCATGAGCATGCTGTTCGATCTGTGTCTGTGTTATAAGCTTAAGCTTATAACACAAAAGCGTAAAGCGTAAGTAAAGTTAAGCGTATGGCTTCTAGCCTAGTTTGGGACCAGATAACCGTGTGTGGAAGTTGTCCCATATGATTACTATATGACAATTTAGAGATAAATAACTTTTGATGGCGATAGATACTATTCATTACTGACAACAAAACCTATCGTCTAATGGACGCCTTACAGAGTTACTAGTTATTAGTCAGCATCTACTTATAATTAATATCTGATACAGCCGTATTATTTACTGTTCCATAATTTATTGTAGGTTATGAAACCATTTTTATTCAAGTGCTGAACTGATTACCACTATCCCTGTATACGTAAAACAAGGGGTAAAACACATGCAGCGTGAAAAGTAAAACATTTATAGCGTTCGTGCTATTTTAGCAAGTGATTTCGACTTTTGAAGTACCTAATGGTCAGTTCAGATAGAACGCGGTCAAAATGTACTCCCGATGCGACACGAGTACACCCCGCGCCCGCTTTCTGTCTACGCTGACCTTCATTGCACTTTCCGAGTGCCTCAATCTAAGCTACAAACATCAATAATGAGATTGATTTTTGTAATTTTTCATGCAAATAATTGAACGCTAAGAGACACCTCAAGCTATAGAAATGGTTTTAGCGCGCGGACTATAGGCTCAATCGCAAGGTCTTTGGCCATATAAGTGTTAAAAAACAGGAAACGCGACCCTTAGCAATTCTTTTCCCTTGGTTTCAATAGATATACACACATTATTTGATATTTTTTATGATGATTTTATATTTTGAAGATGAAATTAAACTATGTCACAATCATTTCATTTTATTTTATAAACTCTTTGTTTTTTGTTGTGATTGGTAATTTTGATGAATGTGTCAAATTTCTCTTCGCTAGAATACGCTCATAACGTCATTACATTCGCTAGAATACGTATCATTATTACAAGAAGAGAAAACAAAACAAATTATTAAAGAAAGCGTTTCGACAGGTTCATCTTGAAACGAGAGCTCGTGAACCTTTGGCCATAAATGATTAACGCTTACAAGAACACCACAATAAAACCAACAAACAAAACACATAATTAAGACGGATGGACCGACATCTTTTCCCATACAAACTTTGAGGAACCAATGACGACAATAGAAGAGATATACAACTAATAATAAAGTGGCATTTACGCAGTTATACTGTAAAAGATACGTTCAAAAACTGTAAACAGGTGTTTATTAGAATCATGGAATTCTTGAGGAAGACTTTTAATACCTACTTATTGCTGTTTTATATGTATAACTGGTAATATATATGCCACTTATTACACCTTTGCCAGTTATTCATCCGCCAAGCAGTAACATGTTCACATAACTGTGTTCCGGTATGAAGGGAATGTTACCAGCGAAATTTCTGGGCGTGATGAGATTCAACAACTCATATCTCAGGGTGACAGGCGCAGTGCAGTGCCGCGCAGAATTTTGAATTTTAAATACTGGGTGTCACTGTGTCTGATATGGGCAATCATGATGCTTACCATCAGGCATCTGATTTGCTCGTCTTGTCACTCACTATTATAAAAAAAAATTAGCCGTGTCCCGCGGTTTCACCCGCGTAGTCTTCGTTCCGGTGGGAATATCGGAATAAAAAGTACCTTGTGTCCTTTCCCGGGACTCAAACTATTACCATACCAAATTTCATCTAAATCGGTTCACCGGTTTAAGCGTGAAGAGGTAATAGACAAATACACTTACGCATTTATAATATTAGTATGGATTATCTTCTATGATCGTCATTGGTTCCTCAATGTTTGTATAGGAGATAATGTCGGGCTATCCATTAAAGGAAGGTGTATACCCTTGTGTCTCGACAGGTTCGTCTTGGAACGAGTTGCTCCTCCGATGGAACAGCTTGGGGCTCACCGAGAGCTCGTGCTTGGGGGGCGGGGGGGCCGCCGGGGGGGGCTGCACGGGGGGCGAGGGGGGCGCCAGCGCTCCCAGCGGGTCGTCTGATAGGACTGGGGTGCGGGGGGATAATCTGAAAACATAAGATTTAAGGTAGAAAATGAAGATACACATTTGTGTACATATTTCTTCGTAAATAAATCTGAACCATTTTCCACTGGCACAGGCTCTGGATCTGACCTTTATTTGCACGAAAACATATTTTGTTAATGAAAACCGTATGGTTTTGTAATATTAAAAAAAAATTAACATAATCTAATTATTACTTTTTACAATTTTCATAAACACGAAAAAACCGTAAGGTTTCATTAACCAAATATATTTTCGCGCAAATAAAGGCCAGATTAAAAGCTAAACACAAACAATTGCATAGAAAATTATTATTATTATTAGCCTATCGGATCCCACTGCAGGGCAAAGGCCTCCCTTCCCCTTTTCCACCTAGGGCCACGATCACACGATCTAGGGCTATTGACTGCCTTCCATTCTTATGCGAGTCAAGGTCGTCTCGCCTCGCATATTTGGGAAAATTCATTTTGTATAGAAGAGCAACCGCCTTTATACATTGAGGCTCATCATACAATACGGCCGGCGTAACTTGGCGAGTCTGGACATAGGCTTTGCGAATTTTAGCGCTTGTAAACTCCTGAAGAAAACTAACTACTGCGATCACCAAGCCGCACAACAAGCGTGGTGATTACGGCAAAATCACCCCATATGAATAGTTTATGGCGTTCTATGGGGGAGGCCTATGTTCAGCTGTGGACGTCTTCCAGCTGATGATGATGATGATGTTATGTTAAAAATGTACTCTGAAAAGACGCGATTCTCGAGAGTATCTTCCTCTCTTCATGGATTTGTTGGCTTTTTATTTATAAAGAAAAATTGTAAACAGGTTTTTCTCACTTGAGTGGCGAAGTTCCTTTGGCGTCCAAAGTATCCATAGCTGCCGCTTCTTTGTCTGGCTCTTCGGGGAAACTCAGCGTTCGCGAACATCTGCTTTTTGGGTTCGATGAATCTACGCGAAAAATGTTTATTTAATTAAATGACATCAAATTCATCAAATAACAATAACAAATTCACAAATAATATTATACACAAATATTACAAATAATAATATAAAACAAAACAAAACAAAACGCTATCAAATACCAAAATAGACTACAGCGTCATCCAAACGATTTGGCAAAAACTTTGATGATAAGAGAACCATTTAGAAGGCTTAAAACAAAAATACCCCAAGACCTAACAAAATAGAAGTATGGGAAGAAGCATGTATCTTTGGACACATTCCTAGCATGACATGCTATGAAGCAAATGCCAAAAATAAAGCTCATTGTCTGCAAGAGACAGATCCCTTTTAAACAGGGGAGTTAAACAAAAAAAAAAACAATATTACAAAAAAAATTGCCTTTGCAATTTCTTTGATTTTCGCGTTTGTTACTCACTGAAGCCGTGTGGTTCCCGACTACACAACGTGTTACAAAAATTGTAGTAATACTTCAGGGGGTGCACCTACCCGTCAACCTAAACAACATGCAAAAGAAAGAATTTCGAAATTAGCAAGAAAAAATTTCGACTTCGACAAACAAATTTGCCGATCACCGGATCCATTTTGTATAGGAAGTAGAATTTTTTTTCGCGAATTTCACTATATTTTCATTTTGATGAGTAGATGCACCGTCTTAAGTACTACTACACCATTTCTAATACGTTTTTTGTTACGTTTTTTGTAGTGGTAGGCCTCTTTTGCAGGGGGCCGCCTGGGGAAGTACCACACCTTTGCCAGTTATTCATCCGCCAAGCAGTAATGTTGCAGCATGTGCAAACATTACTGTGTTCCGGTCTGAAGCGCAATGTTACCAGCGAAATTACTGGGCATGATGAGATTCAACAACTCAGGGTGACAGGCGCAGTGCAGTGCCGCGCAGAGTTTTGATTTCAAAACATTGGGTGGCACTGTGTCTGTTATGGGCAATCATGATGCTTACCATCAGGCACCTGATTTTCTCGTTTTGTCACTCACTATCATAAAAAAAAGGTGCGTGGTTCAAATCCCGCCCGTAGGTGACATTTGTCTACCTATATTCTTGTTGTATTTCACGTTATGTATGTTGAAACCAACTTACTGCTAGTAAACGAGAGCCTCTGTAGATTCTGCAGTATCTGAGCGTCGCCTGCAAAACTCTCTGACCTTGTCAATATCCGTAAATCTGAAGGGCTGTCCGGGCTTACGTGGATTGTCTGAAACAAGATGTACTAAGATTAATTACTTAAATCAGACTACAGAGCAATTCTATGTTTTTTGCGTCGTCGCTCGATCGATTGGTCGAGTCGAATGAGTTTGCTGTAGTCAAATCACTATGGGTACACAAACCATAGCCTAAATGACTACAAAACGTACAACCATCATCATCATCAATTTTTTTTTTTTTGTTACTCGGCTAACATCTGTGTTCGAGTATGGGATATGCTGAAAACCAGCGCACAAAGCTGAGCATATGCCTAACTTTATTTAATTTTTGTGATATGTTTTAATTTGCATTATTTTTTTTTTATGCTGGCAATAAATTTATCTTTATCTTATCTTATCTTATCTCAGCCCACTGCTGAACATAGCCCTCCTTTTTCCAAATTATACCTCAAAAGCTATACAACCGCATGAATAGAATTTTAAATATTTATCCTTACACGACATGTGTGCGGATACAATATTGTTTTGTATCTTAATAAGGGTTACTAACATTTGTTTGTACACTCCATTTGGCAATTTTTTTTTATCATAGATTTCCATCTATGATAAAAGTCTGGTTTTAAGCGGCTTGCTTCCAGAGCTTTCCTTCCTACCTCTCTAAGATCGTCTGTACACCTTGTGGGTGGACGTCCTACACTGCGCTCCATTCGAGAACTTTACAGCCCCATCATGCATCAGTTCTACGTGCTCTGTGCCCTTCCCATTGCCACTTTAGTCCGCTGGACTATGTCAGCAACTTTCGTTCGTCTGCGGATCTCCTCATAACCGTGCCTAGATCTAATAGCTCGTACAACAAAACGTACAATACATGATTTTATAACCATTTCTTTCGACGTTTTATCAAAGAGATACAAAGTATCTATCAGAAAAGAAAATTACCTGTCTTTTTTCATGTATTGTGAGAGGTGCGCTCGACTCAGTTTCACTTGATTCCTCATTTCCTAATGAATTACTCCTAGGCCGCGGACTGGCGGATAAATCTGGGTTCGATGGAACTCCTAAAGATAAAATTATATTATGATAGAATAGAATAGAACAATACTTTATTGCATACCAAAAAAGAAACAATTTCACAAAAAGACACAATACAAAAGACACGGTAAACAAACGGCGGTCTTATCGCGTAAAGCAATTTCTTACAGACAACCTGGGGATGGAAAAGGACAGTAAACATTTAACGACGGTGGTGTGCAATATATAGGTTATATTGCATTATTGTAATTAAAATTGTATTTATCTAGATTCAAATATTTATTCCATGAGTGATATTTACACAATGATTAAAGCTTGGCGTTCATTTAATTATTAATTAAATGAACAATTGCACTTATTATTTTCTACTCATGTTGAGCCTTTTTTTGTTACAGTATTGAATTTACGATTTCAATTCAAATCCAAATTTCAATGAAGCAAGGCAAAATCAAAACTGTCAAAGTGTAGTTCTTAGATTGTATGGAGTTTGAGTGATTATAAAATATGAACAGTTTTACCGGAGATAAGTATTCCGGCGGCGGTACACAATCCAGAATGGGCCCGCTGCGGCCGCTCCCGTACAATGTTCCCGCGACGACACAACGCTTCGAAGGCACTCGATCTGGCCTCAGCTTCACGACCGCACACTGAAACATTATACTACTGTAATCGAAAATATCGTAATAGGTAATTTTTTTTTTCACATTACTGCTTGGCGGATGAATAACTGGCAAAGGTGTGGTACTTCCCCAGGCGGCCTCCTGCAAAAGAGGCCTACCACTACAATAACATGCTAACATGCGAGAGTAACAGCCCTGGGGAAATACGCCGAAGATCCGGTATGGCTAAAAGTGCCATGGCCATGAATCTTGAGAGGATCTGGAAACACCGCCGTAAAACTAAAGTGCGCTTAGTGAGGGCACTGGTCTTTTCCATATTCCTTTACGGAGCAGAGACTTGGTGCATGAAAAGTAGCGATGTTAACAAGATAGATGTCTTTGAAATGTCGGTATGGCGGATGATGCTCCGAATACCATGGACCAATGAGAACTAATGAGTAAATTTTAACGGAGCTAAAGATTCGAAAGAGACTATCTGCCATATGCCAGAAATGTGTTCTGTGCTTCTTTGGACACATCTAACAAAAATCACCAAAATCACTTCGCATAATTTATGAACGCCCCGTTTTTTTTTCTTCTTTTATGGACCCACACGAATGTATTGCCAGTGTCAAGTTATATAAATTTTGAAGTTAATATGGTCAATTCAGAGTCAGGGCAAACCCAGTCAAGTCACAGCTCTAGTAAAGTGGTGATCTTTACAAGAAGCTGCCGGAATTTTGGTGCACCACTTGCCAAGAGAGACTTGTGTATCTTCGAAAACACTCAACACGTAATGTTCCACCATTACTACACGTTAAATAATCGAAAATGCACCGATAATTGATAAAGATACGGGTGCCAAACTGTACTCTTCAGCTTTCCCCCAAAACTCGAACGCCCCCTTTGTTGCCCTTGTAATATTATGACCCCAATACAAACCTTCATCAACGGAGGCGGCACACGCGGCCAGCCCCGCCAGCCCCGCCAGCCCCGCCAGCCCCGCCAGCCCCGCCAGCTCCGCGCCCTCCGACACCGCCGCCGAGGACACCACGCGCGGCAGCGTGCCCGTGCCTGGACCACGGAACAGATCATAATACTATGGACCCTGCCATCCGCCCACCGATCTATGCTTCTATGGGATATCACCTCACGCACACTCTTGCACGTGTACAAAACTGTATGCAGTGTGCAGTGTCTGTGTAGTAGATAGTTAAAGCGCGGCTTTTGTATGGGATTGAGTCGAGTGTCCAGGGTGTACCTGGACGCAACGTTCTTTCACTTTCTCTATATCCTCGTCATCTATAACATATCAGACCTGGGGGGGAGGCGTGACGCGATGCCTCGGCCTCGTGAAGCCGTTTTTATTTCAAACTAATTCCTCCTTGATCACGAGTGATCACGAGTCTGGTGACCATCGCGTGGATTTGGCTTAATTTTGAAATGAAAAACTGACTGAGAAAGAGACGTGTCGTCTCTTTCTATTGCACTACTAAATATATTTGATGAAAGAGTGCGACTACTCAGAAAACGTTCAATTCAATGCTCTTCATGCTTGATGATTGCTCCAAGGGCCTATGGGACACTCCGCATTAGAGGTATGAAACTATAAGTAGCTGGGGCTCCCGCCTTGATGATTTGATTTCTATGGGCTAGACAGAGAGAACAGATAGAGATATACGCGACAGAAAGAGAGGCAGCTTGTAGATTAATATAAAGATAATAAGGTGAAATGCACTTTATTGCGTCGGAGCTAGAATCATTATTTATTTAAATGATAATGAGGAGTGTCCCTTTTGTCCCTTCAGTATTCTGTGAAGATATACTATAAGATTATTTTAAATATTGCTCTTGTATTGTAGTGTCTCATTTATAACAACATAAACTCAAACTCAAAACTCAAAACAGCTTTATTCAAATTGGTCATAATCTGACACTTTTGTAAGTCAATGAAGATAAACAGTACTGAGTCTACCGTGCGTTCGGAAAGATACCTCTACAAGAAGAACGCACAAAAAACTTATAGGGCTAACATATAACAAACAAACACACCTTTTTCCCGAAGGAGTGGCAAACTCAAACTCAAACTCAAACAGATTTATTCAAATAGGTCATAATCTGACACTTTTGTACGTCAATGAAGATACAGTACTGAGTCTACCGTGCGTTCGGAAAGATACCTCTGTAATGTATGTGGGCAGAAATGTATGTGGGTAGACAGAGATGTACCTAGGACTCAGTCCAATAATAGGTACACCCACATTTCGCCAGTATGTTATTGGCCCCATGTAATAGGGGGCGAGCCTATTGCCATCTACCAGGCACAGTGCCAGACTCCAGCCAGTTATTGAGATAATTATTACCAATGGAAAAATCCAATATTAATCAACACTGCCTGACCTGGGGATTGAACCCGGGACCTCATGATCGGCAGTCGAGCTTGTGCCCACTACACCACCGAAGCAGTCCTATTTATTGCGTACAATGAAGTATTTTTATCTATCTATAATTTCGACCGTAGGACACTGCCGAATATAGACCTTCCCGGAGGGGGGTTTAGCCAATAGGCTAGTTGACTAAATTTGAAAAATTGGTTAATACATTATCTTACTATCTATTTTACCCTAAAAACTTATTATTTTTGAAAAATTTGATCATTTATATTGTGTATTTTTGGTTTTAAAAAATCAATTTGAATTTACCGCAAAAACGCTCCAGACTGTCATGGCGTTTTGAATGACGTCACACCGTGACAAACACAACAAAGGAATCGTGTGTTTTTCTGGGAGTTGTTAGTTTTCTCTAATTAAAAATGAATTCCTCTTATTACAAGAACTGTGTAGTGCCCCAGTGTAAAAGTACGACTATAAAAACGCCAAACAAATTATTCATTTATGTTCCAAACAATAAACATATACGAAAAAAGTGGCTAAACCTTGCGAGGAGAGATGATGCTAATAGTTTATCTGCAGTTTCGAGAATGTATTTTTGTGAAGATCATTTTGATGTAAGTCACACAATCAACATATTAACAAATTTAAAACAAAAATAATGAATCATTATTTTTCAAGTTTAAATTTACGAGTAAAGGTTATGTTATGTTGTTATCAGGTAGAATTTTAATTTAGTGTTATATTTATTATAATTAACCAACATTATTTTCTTATTCTAATAATATTTTAATTTTAAATAATACTTAGCAAATCTTACCTCAAAACCAATGTCCGGCAACTTACATTAAGTATGACAAACTACGAAACAAATAATACTGTTTATGTTTATAATAAGTCAATGAACATGTATTATATAATTTACACATATTCATACTTACACAGAGGTTTTAGCATTGCGGAATTCCGATGAGCAAAAGTCAGTATTTGATGCGAAAAAATTGCCGAGCATGACGGCGTCAATTCTGGGTAAATTCGTACTATTTGCTTTAATAAATCCTGATTCCATAGCGAAATATATCTGTCTTTCAAGAAATAACTGAAAACCACTATGTTAACTTGTCAAAAATAGCTAAAAAACGAAAAACTAATTAAATAACTTGCTCTGTTTTATGGAAACGTCAACAACAACAATGATGTTTGCCGCGGTGTGACCACGGGGTGTCAGCTTAGTTCCCGGCCAATGCCAACACGGCGAAGGAAATGTTAAAAAGAAACAGAGCTCTAAAAACGACAGAGAAAGCACTATTTACTGACCCTACTAAGGAAAATATAACATTTTAGTAGAATTCAAAATTATGGGAATTATTTAATTAATTCGGAAGATAGAAATAATAAAGAATAAACACTTTTGAAATAAGTAATAAAATTTATTAATAATTTTATTACATATATTGTTCAAATTAGTTAAATCTAGACCTCAGATTCTTACGATTACTTGAATCAGCGTTAGAAGAATTTCTTTTTTGCCATCTGGCAACCGGATAATAGAAATGGCTGTTTTTATTCTGTGCTGTTTTTTGTTTACGATTTTCACTTTTTCATTGATTTGCACTTTGCACATCTTTAGTGGAAATAAGTTTTGTAAAGTTTCTCGTATTATATTGTTATATTGTGCTATAGAAAGTTTTGTTCTTGTGCTAACGAGATCATAGACTCTATTATTGCGATTGTGTGAAAAAGACGCCTAGGTTAGGCAAAGTGTTAAATATCGGATTTTTCCGTGAGGGATTATCTCAATAACAACCTGGAGTCTAGAACTGTGCCCAGTAAATGGCAATAGTCTCGCCTTCTATTACATAGGACCAATAACATACTGGCGAAATGTGGGAGTATACTTAGTATGAGACTCGAGTTCTGGGTACACCTCGGCCAACCCCTTCTAGAAAGATGTTGTGTAATATAAGATTTACCTTATTTTCATCTGAATAAAGACTACTTCTAATACCTGCTCTTATTTTTTACCCTTTGCGTATGTCATGAATAGATATAGAAGTAAATATAGACATATAATATTGGTAGGTACCTATAGCTAATGTTAGAAATATTAAATCTCCCGCGCTACTGAATAGTTCCAGTGCGAAGCGTTGGTAGCGCTAGCGTCGCTTCGTGTACGCAAATCTGAAGTACGTAGTGGGACTTCTTCTTGTATATGTGTTCTGTGGGTGTGACGTCACGCTTTCTGATTGGTGTTTAATATCACGTGATCGTACGCCTAGTTATACGGAATTTATTTATTGAAAATATTATTAATCTTTATTTCGTTTTATAAATCATTTAGTTTTTTAGTATTTCTACATCTTAGTTAATAATCAGAAACAACCGTGCATCCGATTTATTTATAGTGGACACAACCCTATTCTCGCCACACTTGGCAAGTATGTAATGAGAGCTGTGCGATGGTTTTACGCAGAGGACGCTGCTTCCCGTCCTCTGGATCTGTTAACCCTTAGCCGGCTCTTACGGCAACCATCAGAAATATCTCTAGTTGCCTTCTCGAGGAACAAACACGTGGATACAACTTGGAGGTGACAGGAATTGTTTTTTGGATGAAACGGAATAACCCATAACATTGCGTCCAACTGTTGAACTGTTAGGTATACGAGGTATACAAAAACTACAAAACGAAATTTAAAATAAATTAACCTGTAACTTAACATCCGTAACTAACACTTTATCACAGTTATTTACTATTTACGCACTAAATTCTCGTAAATTGTACATAAATGTCAAAGCATGTAGCTGTCACATACACACTCTCATCAAAGGTCGCCAATGGATTTCTGACCCTCATTCACATGCGCCTCCCTCCTAGCGGCCAAGATTTTAGATTAAGTAAGAACTATAACTATAGACCACAACACGAGGAATTGTTTAAACTCTACTAGATTATCGCTCCAGAGGCTCAAAGATACAAGCCTAGAGCTAAGTTTATAACATAAATGTATAACATACTGTTTGTGTACTAAATTATTTTGGAAATAAATAATCTTGTCTTATGTCTTAGATATAATAAGATAGTATATCTTACTGCCAGAAGGTATAGAGTTGAGAGAAGCCCCGGCGGCGCGGCTCGCTCGTGTGGCGCCCGCCTTACGGAACAACGCGGCGCCCATTACTGCTATACGAAGTTTGTTCCACAACAACTGCGCACCGCTACACGCCAAAATAATGGTTCCAAATAAATAACAGGAAATATACACACCACTGAACATAGTCCTCCCTAGAACCTGATGCCACAGTAAAGATATGTATAGGCGCGTGGGTATGACTCGCGTTCCGACAGTTTGTATGAAGACACAATACTGTAGATATCTTTATCGAGGTGATGCGGGTCGTAGACGTTTAGTAAGGGTGATGCCCCATTAGGGCGAGGCCTCACTAGTGCGTTGCGTTGCGTTGCGTCGTCGCAGCGTCAACGCTGCGTCGTTTTTCATAGATTTTTTGTGCCATGCCACATTAATGCGTTGCGTCGTCGCTTGCGATGTTTCAACGGATCGACGGACAAGAGACGAAGCGGGAGGGAGGGTGATGCGTTGAGCTGTTCATTGTCGACGCAACGCAGATGTGGCATACAATGCGTTGATATGTTGTGACGACGTGACGCAACGCAGCGCAACGAACTAATGTGGCATCTCCCTTATCTTCACTGTGCGACGATGCAATGCATTAATGGGGCATTATCACAAAATATATATGAAAAACGACGCACCATCAACGCTGCGACGTAGCAGTGCAACGCAACGCACTGATGGGGCATCGCAATGTTATTAATCTGGGTTTATATGATTTTGAGTTGTTATTGCAAGCCGCTTCCAACCGGACTAGATATGGAAATATATGAGGGAGATCTGTGTTCAGCTGTAAGCAATAAAGGCGCGTCCTGACACCGTCAGTGTTGTGTGCCGCGATCGAGTTACGTTCGGGAGTTAAACCGATGATAGCGTCATACGTCGGAGTAAAAGACTAAAAAAGAGGGTAGGTCGATTTATCGCCGGTGCTTGCCAGTTCTTCCGTGATAATGACGCATGCAACTGTGTCGTAATATCGGGAAACTTGAAAAACGTCAAATCATAGTAATTATCTTGAAAAAAGTCATCCTATTGATATCATCTTACGTGTTCTCACAAGAAATCTAATATAATTTCTAATTGAAGTTTTTTTGAATTTCTTTTTGTATACTTCTGTGACAAAATAGCAGAAAACAAAAGACAAGTCCAAGCACAATCTTCAACATTGTATCCTTACCTGGGCATATCCTGTGGCCAAGCCGCCTCGAGCACACATTTATTGTAATATCCATAAGTGAGTGCATTAGGCTGTAAGCCCGCTCGTTTCATCAAAAACAACAGTTGTACCGCTAAAACGGGAACAGAATGAATACCGCATAGCTGCATCATTACTCTGTAACACACCTACAAATAACAAGCACACATTAGCATAAGAGGCCGGCGACCGACGAATTTCCCATAGTAACGGTATGAAGACCTTAATTTGCAATCAGAGCATATTTCCAACATCTTCGTTGTTCTTGACAGATACAGAGAGGTCGCGGTCATCATGAAGAGTTTGTTTTATGGGCAGATATCGCTTGCCTCATAATATATTGTAATATACTCATCTCTCTCTATCATATTCTCATTATTGTATATTTTCAACATACAACGATGTTATTAGAAACGAGACATTATTTATCTAGGTTCCTAATTTATTATGTTGAGTTATATTTTGGCGTTTTATTTGAAACGTAAAACATGTTACTTTTCAAGAAATTTATCCTAATACCGACACTATCAGATTAATACTACATGGTGTGATATTTTTCTAGATAAGGGAAATTATTTCTTCAAAAATATAATATCAGTTTTAGTTTTAAAAATAGATTCCGCGAGGATTATCTAGAAAAATGATAATTAGGCGATTTAAATCAAAACTCTTTTGACTTTGCCGTAGTAAAAAGAATCAAATGCCATAGACATAATGTCAGCTAAAACCTAACTCAATTTATACGAGTTTAATTTTACCTCATCGCAAGGCACCCTCAGTTTGGTCGCCCGTTCCAACAGTTCATATGCCTCTCTGAGCGTAGCGTGCTCCCTGCCTTTACTCAACATGATCCGACACGGCAGCGATAGGAAATATAACGAGTAGCACGCGCCGAGCAAACACTTGGCCCACGCTTCTGGCGATTGACTCGCTTTGCGGGCCAATCTGGAAACAAACATTTATAAGTCATCATCAGTCGGAAGACGTCAACTGCTGAACACAGGCCTCCCCATTTAGAAAGCCATAAACTATTCATATGGGGAGATTTTGCCGTAATCGCCACGCTTGGCAGGCGGCTTGGTGATCGCAGTAGTTGGAATATTTGGAAATGGAGAATTAACAATGTAAATTGAGGAATTTCAAAGACCCCCCTTCTTCTCTCCTTCTTCCTTCTCTTTCATCAGATCCTGGTGATCTATCTGTAACATGATACCAAATTTCGAATCAATCGGACCAACCGGTCAACAACTTCTCGAACCGAGCTCACCAACAATACTGGCGTACAACATGTGACATTAGACATTAATTTCATCCTCTCTATGTTCATTTTAAGACCGATCCGTTCGGAAACTCGTGCTTCATAAAATAGCACTTATTTCTACTAGTCCTGGAACTGGAGAAAACGTTACGTAAATCGGATGGAGTACAGACAAAAGAAAATGTGTAAAAACAATTTTATTTAAGAAATAAAATTAAAGTAAACTTAATAATGTACGCACCAACCGCACAGAAGGGACACTCCTCAAAATTTTATATTTAAACAATTGGCGACTCTAATTCCGACGAATAAATAGCGACTTAAAGTACAATTCAGATTTTAATCTACAAGCTCTTTCTATCGCGTATCTCTCTATCTGTTGTCTCTGTCTAGCTCATAGAAGACGCCCCAGCTACTTGTAGCTTTGAACCTTTATTGCGGAGTGTCCGAGGCCTGCCATCAGCTAGATATGTGAATAGTTACCGTTGAGCGGCCTGTATCTCATGCTTGGTGCGCCTCGCGACGGGCTCAGCGTCCACGAGCGACTCCGCCGAGGCGAGCGCGCACGCCGGCAGGTTGTGGGCCCGCGCCGACCCTCCCACGCCGCGCTCTATCACCTCGCTGTCCAGGCTGAACGTCGAATACGTGTACGTTTTGTCTGGGAACACACCTTTTTTTTATGATAGTGAGTGACAAGACGAGCAAATCAGGTGCCTGATGGTAAGCATCATGATTGCCCATAACAGAAACAGTGCTACCCAGTGTTTTGAAATTCATAATTCTGCGCGGCACTGCACTGCGCCTGTCACCCTGAGATATGAGTTGTTGAATCTCATCATGCCCAGTAATTTCGCTGGTAACAATGCCCTTCAGACCGGAACACAGTAATGTTTGCACATTACTGCTTGGCGGATGAATAACTGGCAAAGGACACCGATAAATTCACAGGTACATACCTACATCATGTTGCAAAAAAGGTCATAGCCATCACGTGGCACCTTCCAAACAAACGAATGTAACCAAACTAAATTTTTTTCATTGTTAAACTATCAGTTGAAAAATAAAGTTTCTTGTGCGTTCTTCTTGTAGTTAGTAGTGTTTATCGTCATTGACGTGCAAAAGTATAAGTATCAGATTGTGACCTATTTGAATAAATCTTTTTGAGTTTGAGTGTAAGCACTAACAGGGCCCCGGAGGTGAAACTACCCAATCAAATACCTTGATTAGTATTATATAGTACTATGGTAGTTTCATCGCAAGGATTTCCCCTCTGCTGCCTACCATATGGGGCGCAGTAGCCCATAGACGTTCACAAACAATTTCACGCGGTGCCGCTGACATAAGGTTCACTGCATTTGTTTCAAACTCAAACTCAAAAAGATTTATTCAAATAGGTCACAATCTGACACTTTTGCACGTCAATGAATATAAACAGTAATGAGTCTACCGTGCGTTCGGAAAGATACCTCTACAAGAAGAACGCACAAGTAACTTGTAAGGCTTAATTTTGCTTGTTAAGTTTGCATAATAATGTGAATATGTGCTGTGCCTGTTTACCTTGACAGAAAGAAATGAGTACTGGAGCGTAGGACAATTTCTTTGTGTTATAAGTAGGTAGGTATATATCGATAAAGCATCAAATGGAACCACTGGTAAAAAAAAAACTCAATATCCAAACTTCGTCTTCCTATATAAACTGACCGATCAACTAATCCATTTCGTATATAGGAGTAGAATAATGTCTTGAGTATCTTTCACAAATAAACTATCAGTTTGACTGAGCACACACTCAATTTGAACTCTTTTTGGCAACTCGTGAAATCATGACAATTCTTCATAGAACTTCCATAGAAAACAGCTAAAAAACAATATAACAATATTCACAAAAACCAGCAGAAAATGCTACTTACCGGGGTCAGGCGGATCCGGCGGCAGAACAAAGACTGTTCTTTCGGAAGCGTTTCCAGTATTGATTCCTAACAACTGGTCGTCTCCAGACGCCACTCTTTCTATGCACTCGTCGAAGAACGATAGTCCCTGATCGACGTCACAAACGAACGATCGTTCTTCTATGAAACGCGTGAACATTTGTGTCCGCATCATCAGCTTGAAGAATGTGTGTTGCGTCTGGAAAGACGCTATATGTTCATTTCTTATACATTAGAATTTTATACACTTTTAGCTGGATTGGTGTTCTTATTCAGATGATAATATCAGTATTTAATATACTATTATATAATATGTAACAATTTCCACACATGGCCATCTGATTCCAAACTAGTCCAGAAGTATGTACATAGGTAACCAGAATACACAAAACATACATACATTCACGCTTTTTTCCCAAAGGAGTAGGCAGAGGTGTACTCAGGTCTGTCCCATAGTAGATACACCCACATTTCGCTAGTATGTCATTGGTCCCATGTAATAGGGGGCGAGCCTATTGCCATATACCGGGCACAGTTCCAGACTCCAGGCAGTTATTGAGATAATTCCTAATGGAAAAATCCAATATTTAACACTGCCTGACCTGGGGATCGATCCCGGGACCTCTTGATTGGCAGTCGAGCATACGCTATCTACGCCACCGAGGCAGTCTACACATATAGGCATAACACCAAAAAACAGATAAAATTTCACCTGGCCGGCAATCGAAGCCGGGACTTCTTTCAGAAGGCATGGACTACTAAACCAACAGACTGAACCAAAAGAGGTGTGGAAGTTTGTATGGGGAATCAATAACCCCTCAACCGATGGAGCTGAAATTTGGTATGTAGATAGCTTAGACTCTGGAATTTTACATGGTGTACTTTTCATCCCTACATTCCTACGAAAACGAAGACTACAGTGGTGAAACCGCAGGGAACAGCTATTAATCAATAAACAATAAAAACGTCAATAATCATGTACTTACTTTATCCCTAGATTTAAGGAAATTCTCCATTTGAAACAGTGAATCCGGGTCAGTAGTGCCCACTGTGGGAGCTTTCGTTATAGGAATTAGATGACTTCTATACCCTTGTAGTGTGACTGCCATGAATCGGAGAAATGCTTCTTGGATTTTCAGCTCGAGAGCATACTGCAATAAGTTGTTTGTTTTCACTATTTGAAATATTATCATTATGAGCTATCAAGTGCCAAATTATTTTAATAAATTATTATTTAAAATTATTGGATGACATATACGGAGAGTGGGCATCAGCGGCACCAAGTATTCCAACTACTGCGATCACCAAGCCGCACAACAAGCGTGGTGATTACGGCAAAATCCCTCTATATGAATAGTTTAAGGCGTTCTATGGGGGAGGCCTATGTTCAGCTGTGGACGTCTTCCGGCTGATGATAGGATGTGGAAGTCAATTAGCCGATAAATTTCGTAATAGGGCATTTTAATGGGTCAATTTTCCGGTGACTTGAGCCGCACAGCAGCATCAATAGACTAAGGCTTAGTTGCACCAACTAACTTAAACTTTAAACTATGTTTAAGCGACCATCAAATCTCTGGTTAGTGGCTAGATCAATTTAACAACCAACCAAGCGTTGCATGTTATTGTTATTTTCGACGTCAATTTAAGTTAAAATGGTGCCACGCATAATTGATCTAGATAGACATTTAACAGGAAAGAGGACTTTTCAGCAGTTTGGCACAATCCTATCGATTGAAATTTACCAAATCGATGTTTTGTTTTCCCTTGTTTCCTCCGAATATAGTAAACCTATTTGATATTATTTATATTCTGATATTTAGAAAATGAAGTAAACTATGTCCCTTACATTTAGTTTATTTTTAGTGAACTTCTAATCACGCGAGTAAAACTAGAATTTTTAGAAGTTCACTATGAAAAAAACCTATGAAAAAAAAAAAAACCGAGGGTTTAAAAGAGAAACTAAAATGACAGGGGCATAGTTACTGTTTACTTCACTACAAAAATAACAAGACGATAATCAATTTATAGAATAGGTTAATTACATTCGGAGACAGAACATCGATTTGATTAATTTTTCATATGATTGTGTCAAATTTCTCGAAGCTAGGATACACTCTTAAAGGTAGAGCATAAGTTATTGTTAAAAGTTAATGCAACTTATCCTTGGACTCGCTTGCATAAAGATTGTTAAATGGTTGTGGTTGGTTAAACGGTGGTTGTAAAGATATTATATCAAAATCATTATACAATTTCTAAAATATACAAGTTGCAAGTTGAAATATACATAGATACAGAATTGAGTATTTGAAAAAAAAAAAAAAAGTCGTATTTATCAAGTTATTTTGTAAGTTTAATGAAAATTATGTATTATCCGATTCAAAACTCCGATACAATTCCAATAGGAGTCACTTGTTCACGAACGCACTACGAGTGGTCGCCATGATTGTGACGTCATTATGTTATAGTTATGTATGGCACTTTATAACATTTTGACGTCACTACAGGTCACGAGCTCCTTCGGGTACTATCGGCGTGTTTTCGGTACTGGATTAAAAATGATTTTTTAATTTGATATAACTTTGTAATTATAGCGAATAAAAGGAAACTAAAAATAGTTTTGGTACGAATCTTATATATTATGATCTTTCCATTTTTGCCAAAAGAAAATAAAATTCAAATACTCAATTATAAAACATAATATGTTTACCTCCTTTTTTCTCTTTTGAAAGTCCCTATCTAAGGACGTGTTTGTCTCCCCGTTGTATTTAACTTCGGCCATGTGATGAATTGGTGACGCTAAAATATAAATAGGACTTTTATATTATACATTGATATTATAGTTTTTAATGAAACAGGGAACACGTAGAAGAAAATAGTGTCTAACTTTTAGACACAATTGCTTATCCCATCACTAAGTCTGACACAGGCCGTCATTGGATTCCCGTCACATCAGCAAAAAAGGCTGTGCTATATCAAAGTGTACAAAATTTCGCCACAATAACTTAATTTTTTTATATATATGAGATCCGCCATGATGAATTTGAAAACAAATGTCAAATCAGGTTGGCAATGCGTGTAGTTGTCACACACACAAGGATAGTGAGAGCAATTTTTTTATCGTAACTGGGATGACACACCCACTGTAATATAACAGGAGCTCTTTGGATTTATATGTAACTTGCTTAGCCCCGCGGTTTCACCCGCGTAGTCTTCGTTCCCGAGGGAATATCGGGATATAAAGTACGTTATGTGTTATTTCAGGGTATTAACTACTACATACTGAATCTAATCTACATACTGAATTTCAGCCCAATCGGTAACTGTGGCGTAAAAGAGTAACAAACATCCGTCCATTCATCCTAACAAACTTTCCCATTTATACTGTTAGTAGGATTTGATGCACATTTTTACTATTTATTATATCTTACAAATATTATAAATCTCAAATTTCAGTACAATTTAAAAAACTTACGTTTTAAGAGGTGAACAAAACGCTTGCGAGATCTAACTCACCTCCAGCGCGATCCAGCGCGGTTTTGGATGGATGGACGTTTGTTACTCTTTCACGCCAAAACTACTGAACAGATTGGGCTGAAATTTGGTATGCGGGTAGCTTAGACCTGGAATAGGATACTTTTCCCCGATATTCCCACGGGAACGATGTCTACGCGGGTGAAACCGCGGGGCACAGCTAGTGAATACATACATGGTCTTATGCTGCCGTGTAATATATCTAAAGTTTGCCGTAACGCCTTCGCTTGTCTCTTAGGTAATAATTTCAATGATATATGCCGTTGTGTTTCACATATCTGCAAATAAAACCATTATTGTACTGGGCACATACCTACAACCGACGAGCATGTATGAAAAATGCATGGATCGCAGCATGTGGAGGGAAATAGTCTCCGCCTATCCCAACGGGAACAAAGCGTGGCTGTATGTAGGTATTGTATTGGGCAAAAAAAAATTGTGTGGACATAACACTGACTGAGAAACCTATAAATAAATAAATCAAGAGGTCCCTAAGTTTTTTTTATGATAGTGAGTGACAAGACGAGCAAATCAGGTGCCTGATGGTAAGCATCATGATTGCCCATATCGGACACAGTGCCACCCAGTGTTTTAAGGTAACCTCGGTAGCATAGTGACAAGGAAAAACGAAGTCTCAGGGGTTAGAAAGAGACAGCTGATATGCAATGTTCGGGCAAGAAAGAGAAAAATAACTTGTTAAAGCATACATATGTAGTATGTATGTGCATAGTGTAGGGTTCCATACCTAGATACATGAACGTTTCCAATGCCAAAAACAATCCACCTACTAAGAAAATAAAGCGCCATCTAGTTGCAAACTACAGCAAACATGGAGGATGCACCCTAGAGCGTGTAGTTCCTTGCGTAAAGTATGGAAATATGCATTAAAATGGCCATAACTTTGGATTGCGTTAACATAGAAGTATGATATTTTACAGCCACAAGAGACCGCAGAACTGAGTAGTTGATATCAATTTCAAATTGATACTTCCACGCGATATCGTGAAAAAGGGTCTTGGCAGACGGACAAACAGACAGACAACAAAGGGATGCTATAGGGGATTCATTTTTTCCTTTTGAGGTACGGAACGCTAAAAACGTGGAAAAAACTTACTCCCCGCGACGTGCTAGGCGGACAGGACGCGGTTGGCTCACGTCAGTTGCACTTCAAAAAAACACAGGGTATGATTCCGTTTTGAAGGTTTCGTACCTCAAAAAGAAAAAGGAACCCTTAGCCCACTTCGTTGTCCGCCTGTTAAGGCACTTTTTCTCGGGAACGCGTTAAGGCATCAAATTAAAACTGATATCAACAACCTAGGTCTACGGTCCCTTACTGCTGGAAGCAAGTGGAATTGGAGAAATGGTTTCTGTCTACCCCAACGACAATAAGACGTGACACGTACGTATTACATATTATGCTATTCCGTATTTCACTCACTGTTATATTATTAGTGTCTAAATCCACACAAGTGACGTCCGGGGGCGGTTCGTACAAGTCAAAAAACCTCGAATCAACGCCTATTAAATATGGTAGAGGTGCGTGTAAAACCTCTGCTAAACCTGTAACAAAAACAAATCATATTAGACCGTATGTTTAACAATTAAAGTCCTATTTCATTTGGCAACATTAAAGTCACTCTGTTCTTACCTAGTGGACATAACGGTATGTAAGGGCACTGCCATTTGAAAGGAAAAAGAAGACTCGACACTGCTTCTGAAACCGCTGTTAATGTGTCTGGCCTGGAAAAGAAAACTTTATGTAACATACGACTTCCGAGTAAGTTTTTAGTGTTGATTGCACATAGTATCATCGCTTGACTAGATAAATGCTGTAAATTTTAAGTTTGGAGATTGAGATTGACCGATAGATGAAAAATACAGAAGTGGGCGGGATCTGACACTCCCTCACCTCGCAAAATGTCATGCATTGTTTCATAGGGAAATCTAGTTACAACACCTCTACGTATTTGCTGTGGTGTAAACGTTGTTATTAACATTCCTGTAGCTCTTGCTGGTTGATAGTCGATGGTCGAGATGGTAGGTTCTGGACTTGCACGCACTATCCTAGCAATGTAACGTACGCACAGGTCAAATACGAACGCAAATTCCGTACGCATCTTTAAAGTTGGCCACGGCATATCTTGCATAGATGAATGGAGGCCAATGAGTCACGATCGTCATCATCATCGGGCGGAAGACGTCCACTGCTGAACACAGGTCTCCCCATAGAACGCCATAAACTATTCATGAGATTTCGCCGTAATCACCACGCTTGTGCGGCTTGGTGATCGCAGTAGTCGGAATACTTGGTGCCGGAGAGCGCTGCTGTCCACTGTCCCATATGTCCCTCTGCCGGGTCTCACGGCTCCCACGGGATGAGGAAAGGGTACACCTATTATATAGCTGGGCACCACAGTGAGACAGTGCAATGGTATAGCTGCGACCAGAGAACCTCGTGTAGTATAAGGTCAGTAGGATGGTGTAACCTGAGCGAGTGTATGAGTATCTTCTGCTCGGTGAGGGCGAGCGCCAGCAGCAGCAGACAGTTGTCGGGGCCGAGGTTGAGCAGCAGCTGGCGGAAGCTGGCGCCGCTGCGCACCAGCGGCTGCTCCGAACCCAGAGCCACTATCACGCGGGCTAGGGGGTTCGTTGGTGATAACTACACGATACAGAAACAAATACAGGGTCACTGCTAGCATAGACGATACGTGAGCGTGCCACTTTTGTCCCTCTTCACTGCTGGCAGGAACACGCGGGGAGTTTGAAGGAGTGAAGCCGCCAGTTCTTTGGCAGGGAGCCCCAAAAAATTATCGAGGTGGCGGTCGATATAGAGATGTTTTGCATTTAACAGCTCAGCTCGGGAACCGCACGTTGACATATTCCATATGTCATTTAATTTATTTCTAATATATTGTATTAGTTTTTTTAGTTCCCAGTGATGCTGCCACGCTTGCTATTATAATAAATATAAGTATGTATAATATAATTTTTAGGCATAATGTAAACTGGCTTGTTGTGCGATTTGGCTTCGCTGTAAGCACCTCAAGTATTTAAGTAAAATAAATAAACAAAAAGAAAAGTATAATATATATGAAAGAGACAGCAATGATGAATTCTGTTCGGGCGCGAAAGAGATAAAAACGTTGAAAGAATGGTGTCATGTAGACTTGCTAGTTATCACTTAACTTCATCATAAATGGTCATTTGAGCGATTATTTATTGAAACTTGGAACAACTCGTACTATGGTTCCAACTCAGAAATTGCCAAATAAACGGCTGTTTCACACAAAATGTTCTTGACCTAATAGAAATTGAATGGAACATCTGATTATTTCCATCAATAAACCATAACTTAAGAACCAACCGCCTATAAAGTACAAAACATTACTATTTTAATCAATAGCGTTCAGGCAAGTCATCTCTAGAATGAGAATTACTCGAGGTTAGCCCCAAACCATTTGAAGCCAAACTCAAAGAACAAACAGCTTACCTGTAATAATATACTGGGCTCCGGGAATGGCACTTCTTCCAATAAATGAGTGATATATCGTTCCACGGGCACCGTCAACGGCTGTTTACTCATTGACATTTCCTACAAGAGAACACAAACATGACAAACAATTTCCAACCATATCAGCAAGTAATTAAAATTCAAAATCATAGACTTGGTAGACTGGGCCTCAACATAGTTCTAACGAAAAAAAGACGTGCCAAGTTTAGTGTGCGTGTGTGCGTCACAGCTACACGGCATGGCCAACCTGATTTGACATTTAACAGATGCAATATGGCGGATCACATATTTATGAACATTGTGTTTTTTGTGGCGGAAATTATGTCAAATAGTATTAGTTACCGATGAAATGTCACTTAGTTGTTTTTAACCTCGTTTTGTGATTTGTTACACAACATTGTTAGGTAATACTAGCTGTGCTCCGCGGTTTCAGTCGCGTTGTCATAGTTTCCATGGGAACATAGTACCCTTTGTGGTATTCCAGTAGGTCAATCGGTTCATTAGTTTTAGCATGAAAGAGTAGAATGTTTCAAGTGACGGTCTAAGTCAGACCGTCAGTGATGGCAAAATTACGAATCACGAGTGTCTAAAAGTTGGACACATTCCATTAGACGTTAGGTTTTGCTTCCAGTTTGCTGTCAGTCACGGCGAAGATTAATAGTCAAACTATCTATAGTTATCAAATAAGAAATAACCGTCCATCATTCAGTATCACTCATGTTTGATGGTTTTTGATTGCCGACTAACCTATTGTGTAATTTGATTTAAAAAAATACTCACAAGTACATAAAGAAGCCACCTTTCGAAGGTGTCGCTAAAAGGCCACCTTGACAGTAAACATATACATTTGTTCGCGTGAAGTGTATGAGAGGCTTGTGTGGTGCCCGCGCGCCATCCCAGTTGATCCATTTGATATTCTGTTAGTTTCGTGTGAGGGTATTTCTCGTAGAATGTCACTGCTGAACCGTACACCTAAAACAAATTCATCGTTATCATCTCATTGTTGAATATAGACCTCTCCTAAAGATTTCCATCTAGTCCAGTTGTTAGCGGTATGCATCCAGCGTGTTCCTGCTGTCTTTCCTCGTGAGTAACAGGCAGGCGACTCCTTGCATTTACTTGAGTAAATCCGCCTCAACTGTGTCAATTTTAACAGGAAAGGGGACCTCATAGCAGTTTGACACAATCCTATAGAAAACTTACCAAATCGATGTTTTGTATTTCCCTGTTTCCTCCCAAATAAAATAACCTTATTTGATATATTCATATCCTGATATTTTGAAGATGAAGTAGACTATGTCCCTACAATTGAATTCTTGTTTATAAACTATTAATTTTTTTTGTATTGAACTTCTAATCACGTGAGTAAAACTGTGTTTTTTTGAAGATCACTTTGAATTAAACCGAGAGTTTATAAGAGAAACTAAAATGTCAGGGACATAGTTTACTTCACTATTATAATATCAGGATATAAATTTATAGAATAAGTTGATAATATTCGGAAGAAACAGGGGAATACAAAACATCGATTTGGTAAATTTTTCATAGGATTGTGTTAAATTCCTAAGAGGGCGCGTACGCTCTTAAGTGATCATATACCAAGTATCTATCGCAATACACAAGCACTTACAAATCAGTACTTTATTTTCAAGTGATTAAAGTCTAAAATACCTTGTCAGTAGCATCAGCGACGGTGAGAACAAAAGTGGAGAACACAGGCTTGGGCATGGACGCGTTATTGGGCCACAACTCCAGCGTCGCTCCCATTGGCAAACAAAACATAGGCACAGATGTGGGATACGCTAAGCTACGACGGTCTACTGTTGGATACCTGTGGATTAACAAGAATATTTTGTCTTTTTGGTAATGTAATGGGCACCAGAAGACGGAAGACGTTAAGCCTAAAAATAGATAGAGAGAAAGAGTTAAAAGAATTCGTGATATTGAACGCGTAGCACTGGATGGAAAGAGGTGTCGAAGAAGCGGGAGATATGGAATTATTTGAAGGAGGGCTGTACTCAACAGTGGGACAGTATTGGCTAGGGAAGAATATGATACGACTCGATAGAAGTTGTCTTGTACTTCGTGTTGCTTCACGGTAGCTTAAACTCCGCAGCCAAAAAATCCTTCAGATTTCAAAACTTTCTATATTCCCCCTTTCTTTCTTAGTGGCATCAGATTGCGGGAAAAATTGATCTGAAATAGAAGTAATTCTGAACTGTTTGAAATAAATACTGATATGTTCAGAAAAACATACTGATCATTGGGTCAACTTTGGCTACAACAAAATATTTATATATTTTGGCTTGTCAAAGTACTGAGGAGTACCTCGATCGACATTCGATATGATCATCTAATGACGGAAATTGAGCAAAAACTTTTAGATTTTTATAATGCGAAAACGAAAACAATTTGCATATAGTAATCGTAGTGAAAGTTGGAGAGAATTTTCTTGTCTACAAATGTAATATGTTTTTGCCACTCAACGTTAAATCAAAACAATGAGGTTTATGTATGTGACATCGGAATATTTACTTGTATTTAATTAATTTCAATTGTTAAGGGGTATTTTACAGGAAAGCAAAAGTTGACCCAATGATCAGTATATTTTTCTGAACATATCAGTATTTATTTCAAACGGTTCAGAATTATTTCTATTTCAAAATCTATTTTTATTAGCCTATCTATTTACATTTTTTGTCTACTTTTGCAGATATGTAGACATAACAAATTAAGTCTCAAGTGCTGAGTAATTTAGGACTTATTTAATCATTAAGTGGTTCGATTTCAAATTCATTACAAAATAGAATTTCACAATTATGGCGATACAGAGAATAATTTTCCCTGCAATTGTCTGTTGTTTGTTCTTGTCCATCAAATAACACATGACGGAAAAAATATTCTCCCATTCTCTATAGTTGTGAAATTCCATTTTGTATGGAAATTAAACCACCTTAATCACCGCAGAATATTGAATAATCTCCTGGTACCCGGTTTTTTCGAAAATGACATCGAACCTTGACAATGAGATGATTAAGGTTCCTAACGTCATCTCCATCGATAAAATCCACAGTATTATAACAATCATTGTGCACTTTCACCTCAAATGCATAACATCCGGCAAAAAGCGCACTAGATCCATAACAAAGTACACTATTCATGTGCACCGGTAGCACCATTGTACTCTCTAAGCCGCTAATTACTCTATGACTCATATGAAAGTATACCAATGGGGAATGTCCAAATTATCTTGACCTCCATTTTTATTTTAGATAATGAAAATATAGAGCAATATAAGAAACTAATTTGAATATTTTTGCTATTTTCGTCGTAGTTATTTTTAAAAACATTTTTAAAAATTTTAGAATTTTTGGTGATGATGACGTCATCATAAGCTTTATAGATGGTGACTGCGGCCTCGACAGAAAAAAAAAAAAGGCAATGTAAATCAGATTGTCAATGTCATTATATTATCACAACCTATAACCCCACTTTTCTAAAAAAACTGTTCATTGCTTTTTTTTTTCTTCTTTTATGGACCCACACGAATGTATTGCCAGTGTCAAGTTATATAAATTTTCAAGTTAATATGGTCAATTCAGAGTCAGGGCAAGCCCAGTCAAGTCACAGCTCTAGTAAAGTGGTGGTCTTTACAAGAAGCTGCCAGTAAACAATAAAATCACAGTCACTTTCTAAGATTTTGCAGTCGGCTAGATAAAGGTTATGTTTACATACATCGACATTTGACAACTTAATGACATATAAGGACATTTCACTCTTTTTTTTTTTTTTAGGCTCACACACGTTTTTCCATTAATCCACGTGTGACGTCATCTAAGGTCAAATGAAGGTTATTCAATTAAAGCCGAAAATAATAATAATCCGTGATTATTTTCTGTTTTTAAGTAATGGGTAGTGATCAGCAACCTTATTCCTCCAAATGGTTTTGAAATTACAAAAAACAAAAATAAATAGACATTCCCCATTAGAATTCATAGTACATTTCAGTTTTTGACTAATTAACATCATTGTTCCGCGGTTAACTAGTGTTTAAAGGAGATTTTGACTGCCTCGGTGGCGTAGTGGGCGCATGCTCGACTGCCAATCAAGAGGTCCCGGGTTCGATCCCCAGGTCAGGAATAGTGCTAAATATTGGATTTTTCCATTAGGAATAGCTGCCTGGAGTCTGGAACTGTGCCCGGTATATGGCAATAGGCTCGCCCCCTATTACATGGGAACAATAACATACTGGCGAAATGTGGGTGTATCTACTATGGGACTGAGTCCTGGGTACACCTCTGCCTACCCCTTCGGGAAAAAGGCGTGAACGTATGTTTGTTTTTTAAAGGAGATTTCACATTTAGTTACAGGTTGAGTGTCCAGCGCGTACTGGCAACATAATTTCAAATACTGTAATATACATTTTCTATGAGATTAATTGGGTAGAGCTATAGGGCATGAAATGTTCAGTAATGCAAACTATGTCCTACTACTCAACAAATTAAGCAATCTCGTTGAGCAGTGGGGAAGTAACGATTTTAATATGAGTCCGCACAGACAATACCAAACGAAGTAGATTTTATTTTATATCAGTGTGAGTATATTGTGACTGCCTCGGTGGCGTAGAGGGCGCATGCTCGACTGCCAATCAAGAGGTCCCGGGTTCGATCCCCAGGCCAGGCAAGTGTTAAATATTGGATTTTTCCATTAGGAATTATCTCAATAACTGCCTGGAGTCTGGAACTGTGCCCGGTAGATGGCAATAGGCTCGCCCCCTAATACATGGGACCAATAACATACTGGCGAAATGTGGGTGTATCTACTATGGAACTGAGTCCTGGGTACACCTCTGCCTACCCCTTCGGGAAAAAGGCGTGAATGTATGTTATGTTATGTGAGTATATTTTGTAGTTCTGAAGTTCTTTGGCCACATCTCTAGAAATGAGCATCCTGTGGAAAGACTTGTCTTCCAGGGGCCAGTTGAGAGCAAGGGGTCCAGAATATGCGCGGCAAACCCTCGACCTCGGTTTGCCGCGCATTTTATAGACGCAGCAACAAAATAAGATTATTTTGTTTTCATTTGAATAAACTTTTCTCTGGTTATCGGCAGACTTGAATCCTTCTTAAGTTTGTAGTAGTAAGTCTTAAGTAACTGTACATTAAGTTCGCACGAAACCTTTTGAGCTCTCGGAAGTTAGTAAGTATGGTTGCACAGTACGCATATTACAAGTATCGTGTGTACTGCGCAGCCATAAGCGCTAAATTCAGACAGAGATCTCAAAAAGATTTGCGCTAGTTATAGTGAAGATTGAAGTGGATTAAATATGAATAAGACTTCGAATTGTTGAGCTTGTTTGTGAACTACAGATTAATTAATTAAAATACAATGCTTACTAAATTCAAATGAAGATCATAATATGAACATACCTGAATAAAACTTCCGGTTGATAAGCAATAAGCGGTGGACGGTTCATTGACTTTTTGTAACAAAGAAATACATCACTGCCCATTAAACCTGCAATAATGGAAACAATAAAGTAATAACATTATTTAATTACCACTTCATTTTATTGAGAGAGGAAGTAGGTAATTATTTTAGAATTCCTTTTATAAATCTTTCAGTATCTGATCTCTTTGTTTCAACCATTTTATTAACCACTAACCAATAAATAATTTGGATCAACACATATCGAATAATTAGCTAACAAAAATCCCTCGGTTCCGTCCGCATCCCATGAACCCAAATCTAATGCGTAATATGATCAAAGCTACGTATATAGATACCAAATTTAAATTAAGACTGCTCAGTAGTTATGGCGTGTAAAAGTAACAAACATTTACACACACATCTAAAACATTCGCATAAAGTGGAGTGTTTGTGAAAGGTGTTGCAAATAATTATAAATGTATGTTTATATTAAATTTTACAAAGAAATTGCATAAAGCGCCATCTGTTATGAAAAAACACGCACCTTTATTCAAATTCTTGGGTATCATACAGAATGCGTGCGGTGGCACCTCCCCTTTGCTCGTAACGATCACACACACATCCACAACGACCAGTGCGTTGCAAGGCGCCGTGGTGTGCGCACGTCTGAACGTTAGGAACGTTTTGGCCGTAGAATTATTCACGTTAGCGGGTCGATTGCCGAACGAGAGTTCAACCATCTCCGCGTCGGCCATGAGACGTTCTTTGCCCTCGTACATGACACCTGCAGAAAACAAGCTTTTATTAGTAAACGTACATAATAATAAAATAATCACGCGTTGTTGTAGTAGGACTATTTCTCTCCACTTGTCACAATCCTCACACACGACTTTTACTTCTTCCACTTTCATCACATTTTTCATACATACTCGTCGTTTAGGGGTTCTTTCATTTTATATTATGTATCTAAAACCAGAGTATTTGTAAAGGAAAATCAATCCAGCCCAAGCTCGATGGGCTCTCAGACTCCATAGTCAGACCAGCTCTGTGACATTATATTGCATAAAAAGAAGTCGACTTATTCAAATATACACTTTTGACCTAATTGAAAACTGGACATAATAGTACGGCACACTAGGCAGATGAAAATTTGAAATGAAATCAACATCAGTTGATCATCATCAGTCGGAGCTAGTCTAGAGCTGGACGGTCTCTCCCAATTTGCGACCATTGAGACTGGTCCGAGGCCGTGTCGGCCGTGTGGTTAGATAGATACGAGTAGATAGCATACAGACCTCCTCTACCCGAGCTGATTAACTCAATAACTATTGTTTATTCTGTGATAAGTATTCATGTAATATGGACAGGAAATGTGTTGCAAGATTAATAACAATATCATTGAGATAGTATTTCTTGGTGGTGAACCGCGTCGCAAGTGCTTATTATGTCTTCGTTACGACATGAGGGGCATATTATAGTAATTATTCTTATTTAACTTAAGTCAATCTTATATCCTTGATATTAAAGTTCATATTTGATTAACAGAATTATAGAGCTAGTCGAACTACTAATAGTCTTTACATTAATCTTTACGAGAACACAGCCTTGAAACGTAAAGCCTAATTAGCATCATACATAGTTCATGATTCTGTCTCGAATACGGCCTAACGGGATTTAAGATTTGATGTAGTTTGAGTCAGCTTGGAAACACGTAAAGGCGGCTGTACATATTCCTGCGCCGATTGCATAGATACACCATTACAATGCGAACAGCAATATGCCACGAGCCCTTTTAAACTTCTCTTCTCGTAATGAATGGCGTAAGTCAGAGACCCTTCACAAAAACCACCATCTACACATTAGTAACTGCCTATCGTTGTCAACGGCTTACGATGTACATCCACCTTAAGAATATAGTTAAGAAGCCACAAAAAGTTTCTCGTGACGATAGAAAAAACTTCAATCAAGGTATTGCCACTGTAGCGGGTAATAAAAACTGGAACACGCCCTAAAATTTCGAAAAAAGAGTATGGGTAAATGACTCTATGTCCTTAACCTCATGACTAATTCGTAATAGGTAACTTAAACTCAATTCAATGACATTAAAAACCAATTTTTTTTATGATAGTAACAAGACGAGCAAATCAGGTGCCTGATGGTAAGCATCATAACTGCCCATATCAGACACAGTGCCACCCAGTGTTTTAAATTTCAAAATTCTGCTGCACTGCGCCTGCCTGAGATATTAGTTGTTGTTATTGTTATTAGCTCTACAAAGACAACGATAATCTTCTTCTAAGAATTCACAAGTGCCCTTACTGTACTACTCCAATAATAACTTATATCTCAGTTATCTACTACAAAACTACAAACTATATCGGTACTGGTTTTTATCTTTCTTTATCATGACGTAATGTCGAGCAGCTCAATTTAAGTAAACTTCGATTTTTTCGTACGGGTTATCTGCGTACATTGAATTGCATTTAACCGATAAACCTTTAAGAGCGCTTTCATATTATGTGCTGCAACGCTACAGAATGATCTCAACCAATGTTCAGCAGTGGACGAATGATAGATAACGAGATTTAATGACAATATTTTTAAACTTGAGGTTATTAGAAGATTGCAAAGTGTTATTGGATTTGTCCAATGTCAGCCTGGAATCTGGAACCGTGCCCGGTAGATGTCAATAGTTACACCCCTATAACAATATCTAACACTATAAGTACAATACTCTTATAAATAAAATGATTTGATTGAACGTAGACCATGGGACAAAAAACATAACAAGCTGAATGTGGGGGTTCCTACTACGTGGGGGACTTGGCCATGCCATCCCTTTGGAAAAAAGCGTGATGTTATGTTAGGAAAACTGAAAATATATACATACAATGACGCCTTTTTCCTGAAGAGGTAGGTCAGAGGTGTACCCAGAACTCAGTCATATAGTAGGTATACCCGCATTTCGCTTGTATGTTATTTGGTCCTTCCCATGTAATAGGGGGCGAGCCTATTGCTATCTAAGGGTACAGTTCCAGACTCCATGCAGTTATTGAGATAATTCCTAATGGAAAAATCCAATATTTAACACTTAGCCTGAACTAGGGATCAAACCCGGGACCTCATGATCGGCAGTCGAGCTAGCTTACGCCACCGAGACAGTCGACTGAAAAATATGCGTTGTTCAAATCGGTGCATCCCTTTCGACATAGATGTGAAAGCGTCTTATAGATTTTGACTTCAAATAAACCAATGGCAGAATGCAGTAGGACGAAGTCTATGATGAAATTCAAACGGTATTTATATTAGCCGCGGAAATGGCAAGAGTTGTTACATGTGTTTATAACAATGTGCCTAGGTCAATTTAATCGTAGTTTTACAGCAACCCACGTTTACAGTTTGTTAACAATCATCGCTGTTATTGACCGCGGGCAATAGGATTGCATTTTTTACTTTACGAATCAAAAATTTAACATATAAATACTCTATGGCCTCTTAATGACATTCCAAGTTAAGCATAACTAGTGTTCTTTTATCCTTACTTCAATAATCATTACCTCCCATTCTTTCCTCTTTAGCACTTATTAGTTTTGTAACACACTCGTTGTCTTTATGCTTATCGCAGTAGTAGTATTACCTGATAGCGCTTAATTTCCCGTGAAAATTGATCAATCGGTTAAGAAAATATGCCTTTTCCCAAGGTCCAAGAACAAAAAGTCCAAAATTGGTCCAAAGTTTTAGGCGTGAGAGCGTAAGAAATGAAATGAGTTAGCATTTAAAAAATATGTATGGATGTACATTACCAATATCGACGAGAGGCGCTCGATCTTTCCCCCGTCGTATGCAAAGATAGCACTCAGTAGACCGGATGGAGCCATGGTTCAGATCTGCTGGCAACCCGGTAGGAGTCAACTCGATTAGGTCGTAGCCTGGTGGTATTTCCTCGCCTGGGAGACCGGGAAATACTATACCTGAAGACAAAATTTTATACCTTTTATATTATAAGCTAGATATTGGTGAATGAGTTGTTAGGATCCAAAAGGCTAGAAACCGCACGATGTGGCGTCCTAAAGGGGCCAATGTTCAGCAGTGGACGCATGATTACGAGATTTAATGACAATATAAACTTGAGGTTATTAGAAGATTGTCTTACGCGCATTATGGACACGCGTTCTTTACCATTTAAGTGCAGTGGTGTTGGTATTACGGATTCTTTTTAAAATATAAAATCCCATTGGTGGTAATAATAACAATTTGAATTTATACTCTAACAGAACGGGTTACCCCAATTACACTGCTCGAGTCAATTCATATGGGTTATGTGGACAACACATATTGTCAGAGTTTCAGGTCTCCAAGATTCCTGCAAAGCGTCCGACATGACCTACAGACTGCTCCCTACATATCTTATAGGAAACAGCCGGGACCTACAGTTGAACGTGCCATCCGAAACACTATAAACACGGTAGTGGTGTTATAGACGAATGATATTGATCATGAATTAGCAAATTATTCATTATTAAGGAAGTTGGTTAAAATGTCATTCGTCTATCTAACACCAGTAATAGATAGATTTAGATATCAGATTTTAACATTCTATACTCAAAATAGCATCTCATCTTAATGTAATTTATATTGCAAATGGACATACTATCCTCACAAAACGAAATCGATTTTACGTAATGGTAGGTTATTCAATTATCTGTACTTTGACCAGTTCAATGAGCAATTCAAGTTTCCTTATGCGATAACTGAACGGTTTTTACCATTTGGAGATACAAAACTTGACCTTATTGAAAGCAAAAAAGACCAGATGCCATATTGTACTTGATTGTACAATTTAATCGAAAATTCGCCTTGATTTCAGATAAAGACACAAAATAACAAAATTAAATGGAAAAATAATTTGCATATGTATTAAGATTATCGCTTTAGTCTGTAGAATTATAAATAAAAAATATTACTTAATGAAAATATTTTACAAACAAAAATAATAATAAAAAAAAAATGCTTTATTGGACCTTTAACATATAAAGAGTATGGTTTACATAATGGACTACTGGTTAACATTGTCATAATAATAGTACCAACCTGCGTAAGTAATAAGCCTTTATTAAGAACATCATCCATTTAACAAAATCTTTATATGGATAACTTACAAGGTGTAAACAAGACCAAATAAATTGCGAGTTACGGCTATTTATTGACTTTTTGCCTATGAGTCGAGCTGCTTAGGATGTTCTGTCAATAGTTTTACTCTCAGAGTAACATAGGCCCAATTATTACTAAGAAGACTGCCACCACTTCAATTAGAACAGACACGCTGTTAGAAAGTTAACAGGCGCAATAGATAGATAATACTTTATTGTAAACCACACAATATAATAATATTACAGGACACAGAAACTAAACTTCCTCGGTGACTGCCTGGGTGGCGTAGAGGGCGTATGCTCAACTGCCAATCAAGAGGTCCCGGGTTCGATCCCCAGGTCAGGCAGTGTTAAATATTGGATTTTTCCATTAGGAATTATCTCAATAACTGCCTGGAGTCTGAAACTGTGCCCGGTAGATGGCAATAGGCTCGCCCCCTATTACATGGGACCAATAACATACTGGCGAAATGTGGGTGTATCTACTATGGGACTGAGTCCTGGGTACACTTCTGCCTACCCCTTCGGGAAAAAGGCGTGAATGTATGTTATTAATGTTATGTTTTGAAACTAAACTTAAATGTGTGTCGCGGTAAACGGTGGTCTTATCGATAATAAGCGATTTCTTCCAGACAACCGATGGATGGAGAGGATTCATAATAATAATCTTCCAGGCCTTAGCTATTGTCCTATATAGTATGTGGGGTGTGTCTTATCAGCTTCCATTTCAGTCTATTTGTCATATCTTCACTTTTTCCTTTATCACTGATAATAGCTAATCACTGATATACTACAAAATAGTTTTTTTGAAAATCATGCCCCATCTAGTCAATATGTAATATCTTTAATTATACCCGAGTAACATGCCAGTAGGTGACCTACATTAATGATTCCAAGCCACACTATCTCAACTAATTAACGATTCATACAAAAGAATGCGTTTGTTACGTCAGGCAACAATGTAGCTATTGACATGTCTAGAGGTTGATGGCAATGAACTCTGGCGCCTATACATCTTTAGCGTACATCAATGATTTCAATGAAGGATCAATATGTGAATCACTGAGGTCAGACGAGGCCTTTGTCAGTAGCAAGATAGGAGCTTCTGATTTCACTCAATAAGGTCTTTGTAAAATCTTAGTCATACGATAATGGTTTAGGGTTTCAATGAATGTGTTTCTTATCATGTCGTATTCACCAGCCTCTGATTTATCTATTTGACAGCCTCGTTGTCACAGATGGTAGTAACTCTGATTTCTGTGCCGCAGGGCCCGGGTTCGATCCCCGGCCAGGTCAAACATTTGTGTGCATGAACATGTCTGTTTGATCTGTGTCTGGGTGTTATAAGCTTATATAAGTATGTATATCAGTCATCTGGTTACCATAGTACAGGCTTCTAGCCTAGTTTGGGACCAGATGACCGTGTGTGGAAGTTGTCCCATATTATTATTATTATGTTGCTCGAAAACACGGGATATACCGGGTCTTTTAATAAGCGTGCACGGAGACCTTTTTTTTTTTTAAGTCCAACATTTATTTATTATTATTATTATATTATTATTCCATGAAAAAAATACCCTTTAAATAAATATTTGTCTGAATAAATAATGTGACGTTTGTGGTCTTATTTATAAATGCCCTTATGTATTGTTAAAATGTATTTTATTGCTACTTCCGATCAGAAATCCCATTTGCGTCCCATTAAAGCACCACCGGGACTTCACATGGGATTTTTGGATAAAGCCATTCTAAATTATTATTTACTTATATTGTGCTAAGCTAAAAAAGTCCCCATGACTTTTAGAAAGTTGAAAATAAGCAGTCTCGGGTGTCATACCGGGAATAACCCAGTTATCTAGTGACTATAGTGTTGTCAGTAAGAAATTGCTTTACGCGATAAGACAGCCGATTGTTTACCGTGTCTTTTTTATTGTTTTGTAAAATTGTTTCTTTTTTTGGTATGCAATAAAGTATTATTCTATTCTATTGTGTATTTTTATAACGATCAACATTATAATTATGTTATTAGCAAATAGATGACTAATTAAATTATATTGCTTATGCAGGTGTCTCAGGTTCATCAAAATTCTTGCCTACCTCAAGTCTAGACTTAAATAGGTGTTTTATAGTCTAAGAGTGCGATTAACGTACTTGTTACTTGGTCATAATAAATTAACACATAATTAATCATCAATGACACAGTTATGGGCAGTTCATAATAATTGTAATAAAATTTATGCATGGTAGATAAATATATGCAGATAAGTTGTCATTTTTTTAATGATAGAGAGTGACAAGACGAGCAAATTTTTCAAATTTTAGATTCTCTACCGGCGTACGTCTTCCCACTTGAATACGATCTTGGGGTCTTCAAGAGAAGAGTGGATAAGTATCTTCTAGGAAAGCGTGCTCCATCTTAGACCTCATCTTCACTTCCCATCATGTGAGATTGGGGACAAACGCAGACCTATTTAATATTAAAAAAAAATATCAGGTGCCTGATGGTAAGCATCATGATTGCCCATATCAGACACAGTGTCACCCAGTGTTTTTAAAATACAAAATTCTGCGCGGCACTGCACTGCGCCTGTCACCCTGAAATATTAGTTGTTGAAACTCGTCATGCCCAGTAAATTCGCTGGTATAACATTGCCCTTCAGACCGGAACACAGTAATTTTGTAGTGGTAGGCCTCTTTTGCAGGGGGCCGCCTGGGGAAGTACCACACCTTTGCCAGTTATTCATCCGCCAAGCAGTAATGTGCAAACATTACTGTGTTCCGGTATGAAGGGCAATGTTACCAGCGAAATTACTGGGCATGATCAGATTCAACAACTCATATCTCAGGGTGACAGGCGCAGTGCCGCGCAGAATTTTGAATTAGAAAACACTGGGTGGCACTGTGTCTGATATAGGCAATCATGATGCTTACCATCAGGCACCCGATTAGCTCGTCTTGTTACTCACTACCATAAAAAAAAAAGTAATGTTTGCACATTACTGCTTGGCGGATGAATAACTGGCAAAAGTGTGGAACTTCCTCACATATGCGTCTTTTGCATGGTGCTGCCTGAGCAGCACCATGCAAAAGACGCATACCACTACGAGCTGTTGTTATGCTATCGTATGGGTGTTGTTGTCACAATGTCATCAGTTTTAATTCTGATTAATTTATTATTGTGGTGAAAAATCGGTTTATCAAGCAAAAACTTCCAACATCATAACATCACGCCTCATTCCCGAATGGGTAGGCAGAGGTGTACCCAGGGCTCAGTCCATAGTAGGTACACCCACATTTTGCCAGTATGTTATTGGTCCCATACAATAGGGGGCGAGCCCATTGCCATGAACCGGGCACAGTTCAAGACTCCAGCCTGAGATAATGCCTAATGGAAAAAATCAATTACACGCCTGAACTAGGGATCGAACCCACTACGCCACCGTGGCAGTCCGAAACCACCAATATTACTTATTAAAAAAAAACCTACCCAGTGATTTCTTAGGTTTTTGGTATTGTTACTCATTGAATTAACTTTAACTAGATTTTATCGCGTACATTTGCACATTATTTACTTACTTACCTAAATGTTTTTTCTAATTTGAATTTATACCCTAACAGAATGGGTTACCCTAATTACACTGTTTGAGTCAATTCATATGGGTCATGTGGACAACCCATATTGTCAGTTTAAGGTCGCCAAGATTCCTACAAGGCCTCCGACATGAGCTAACGACTACCCCCTACATATCTTATAGGAATCAGCCGGGACACAGTTGAACTTGCCATCCGAAACAATGTAATGTAGCTTTAGTTTTTATCAAAATCGGCCCTATTAGATATTTTCGCATTCTATATTCGCGTTACGTACGAAGATGGCCCTGAGGACTGAAGACAAGACCCTTTAAAAAAAATCTTTTTTATGAGATGCAATTACACAAGTAATCGAAACTTAAGCTTGTATCTGTACCTATTAGGAAACGCCCTAGATACTCGAGTCGCGTAGATTAAACCAGTTCCGTTCATTAGCTCTAGAGGTATTAATCAGAAATCGAGACCTAGACTTGAACTTGTAGGCTTTCACACAGAAACTGGTAAACTAGTTCATTATTTAGAAAAGATTCCAGTGATATTAGGTATAGTAAGTACCTACTAAGATGAATATTTCTAATTTCTATATAATATAACCTAGCTGTGCCCCGCGGTTTCACCCGTGCCGTGGGAATATCAGGATAAAAAGTAGGTACTTATTATGTTATTCCAGGGTCTAAACTATCAAATTCGCAGGCAATTCTCCGCAACTGGAGTGTGATTCCTCACTCGAGCCACCCTAGCTAGTACTCCGAAGAATTTCAGCAGCACTTTCAGGTTGCTGACAATCTCGGTGAGCGACCCCGGGGTTCCGAGTTACTGTGCCCGGTATGCTGCTACTCCTGTAGGGGTCTAAACTATCTATATACCGAATTTCAGCCCAATCAGTTCAGTAGTTTTGACTTGAAAGAGTAACAAACATCCATTCTCACATAATGTCGATTTTATAATATTATTAAGTAGGATTAGAAATATACCTACATCTTAGTAGCGAAGTAGCAGTTTCGCAATGCGAAGGATGCTCTGATGCTGCTCAGTTCGCATGAGTAGCATCTACTTATCTTACAAATATTATAAATCTCAGTACAATGAACAATGTATAAAAGTTACCTTTGTAATAGGTAAACAAAACGTTAGCGTGTTCTAACTCGATCCCAGCGCCATCTACCACTTTTTTCAGTTTTCACATTTATAACTACTGAACCAACCTACATATCTACCAAAAAGCTTAGACACTGGAATAATGCATACTTAATGCATAGAGTACTTTTTATCCCAACATTTCCACGGGAATCGAGACTACGCGGGTGAAACCGCGGGGTGCAGCTATTAGTGTAATAAATCTTTTTAATAATAACTCCGTATAAATTTGTTTTTTACAAGGAATATGCAAGATAAGATCAGAATCATCCAATTGCTATCAATTACTTATAACTTGTAATGCAATCTAAACCACATTTACTCAGTGTAGAGCATTAGGTACTCAACTTCCTAGATTTTTTAAAATAAATTTTTATTTACTGAATATCTTGATTTGATATTAGATAGATAGATAGATAGATAAATTCTTTATTATTACACCACATCTTAAAAAACTTAAAACTAAAATGTAACAATAGGAATATGTCTAGTGTAACAATTGGCGGTCTTATCGCTAAAAGAAATCTCTTCCAGACAACCGAGCAAGGAGAGGAGAGTAAAGTAGTTCACATTTGGTCGGTGGTGTGACTTTATTATATGGTGGTGGTTGATATTAAATATATATAGCATTATTATCAGTGTAGATGGTTTTTATGAATGATTTATTGTATAAAATGTAAGGTCTTGCCTTTTCAACGCTTCAATAATGGAATTATTTTTTATTAGAGATCTATATTAAAAAATCTATGTTTAATGTAAACATGCCTTTATTTATGAGACTGATAACATCATATGCAAACATGAGATATTATATTCAAAATATCAATAAACCAATGACAATGACCTAGAGATTCAATTAGGTGTCGCTAGACTTATAATATTAATCACTTCCCGAGTGACTTAACATCCTATATTTAGAATGTTTTGATAGACTACTTGTTTGTGAATAAGAACATTGAATAATAATACCATACTTTCATAAAATTATCAGAGCAATTTGAGTTCGTACCTACCTAATAGTTTAAGGCTAATTTTACCTAATCTTCATCTTACTAATATTATAAATGCGAAAGTTTGTGAGGATGGATAGATGGATGTTTATTACTCTTTTAAGCCAAAACTACTGAACCAATTGGGCTGAAATTTGATATGTGGGTAGCTTAGACCCGGGAATAACTCATAGGAAGACCGCAGGGCCCAGCTGGTTGTTCATTTTGTCAAGAATATTTAATATTAAGGTTGAGACTAGTCTACTCTAGAATTTCATAACTTTCTTTTGTAGCAACTGGATAAATTCCACTTTATAATCAGTTGCTACTTAAAATAACACACTAATGAAGAAGTTATGTCTCTTCTATTGTCATTAGTTCCTCAAAGTTTTTATGGGAAATGATGTCGGCCGATACACTTTAAGTGAATAAGACATTTTCGAACAGTCTAGTTTTTATTATTCTTATTTATTAATCAATTAATTTAGACACGGCATGCACAGGATAGGTTCAAGTGGTATGATATGAAAGAGGCCTTCGCCCAGCAGTGGGATGTAGTGGGCTGCGGATGATGATGATGAATCAAATAATTATACCTACACATTACATTTTCTATTTTATTTTATTTTGAATTTTTTATTTCAATTGTATAGTTCAAAAATTCAATTTCAATACTATTTTTATTTTTTTGACATTAATTTTGTTATAGACCTGAGAAGAAACTTCAAAAGAAACTGAATCACATTTTGAATAACACTAGAATTAAGAAATTTTGTTTTACTAACACAACATAGTCAAGTTTTTTTTTTTTTTTATTATAGTGAGTGACAAGGCGAGCAAATCAGGTGCCTGATGGTAAGCATCATGATTGCCCATATCAGACACAGTGCCACCCAGTGTTTTAAAACTCTAAATTCTGCGCGGCACTGTACTGCGCCTGTCACCCTGAGTTATTAGTTGACGAAACTCGTTATGCCCAGTAATTTCGCTGGTAACATTGCCCTTCAGACCGGAACACAGTAATGTTTGCACATTACTGCTTGGCGGATGAATAACTGGCAAAGGTGTGGTACTTCCCCAGGCGGCCCCCTGCTAAAGAGGCCTACCACTACAAGTGACTGAATTTAAATGAATTTAAATTTAAACTTATACAATATCAACATAGCATTACACCTTTTTCTCGAAAGTGTACCCAGGGTGGTACATACCATGACGACTAGGTCCTGGATACACTTTGGTGAAAAAGGTGTGATGCTATGTTGATATTGTATGAATTTAAATTTAAACTAAGTACAAACTTGTACTTAATGGTACGTACACCCACATTTTACCACTTATGTTTTATTAGTTCCACGTTATAATGTTACCAGACACAGTTCCAGACTCCATGCTGTCAGCGAGCAAACCACTCATCACTGAGGCAGTTGTTGCATTGCTTTACAGTATTAAGATATGCTTAAACTAAAATACTTAAAATAAAAGATATACTTACCAATATCAGTGATAGGGGCTTTAGTACTATATCCTTTTAGGTGTCCAGAGTCGGAGTCATCAAGCAGTTTAGGCGTCTCCGGCAGTCCGGCAACCACAAAATAATCTGCTACTCTCTTTTCATCCATTTTTCACGGGTGATAACTAAAAACGAGCAGTTTTTATCTCATATAATTTTTTTTTTTCTTCCATATCCATAAAACTAACACAATACTATTTTGATTTTGCTGGCAGGTAGAATAGTAATCTTACGATTTAACTTAATAAGCGTCTCAAAGTCTAGCAACTATAGAAAGACAAAATAAATTAATACAAACCTTGTGAACTTACAAGTTTATCGCCTCGGTTATTAATTTTATTACTTTACAGCTCGTTTTAAAATCACTTGATACATTCTGCGCTAGTATGTCTTTTATTGCATCGTCATAACACTTATTTTAAGGCTATACGCAAATTACACAAGAAAATACATACAAAATTTTCATTGAGATTTTTTAGGAAACGTCATTTTGTACGACATCAGACATCCGACAACAAATTGCCATAGACTAACTATTTTTGACTATAGATAATAAAAAATAAGGAGTTTTGGCGGGAGACCGAAAAATACAGTTTGGCTCCCGTATCTTTATCAATTATCGGTGCATTTTCGAGTGTTTAACGTGTAATAATGGTGGAATATTACGTGTTGAGTGTTTTCGAAGATACACAAGTCTATTGGCAGGTGATGCGGGAGTTGAAATGTGATTTTTCGTGTTCCCGCCAAAATTCCGGCAGCTTCTTGTAAAAACCACCACTTTACTGGAGCTGTGACTTGACTGGGCTTGCCCTGACTGAATTGACTAATTGACCATATTAACTTGAAAATTTATGTAACTTGACACTGGCTATACATTCGTGTGGGTCCATAAAAGAAGAAAAAAAAAAAAAAAAAAAAATAATAATGTTTGCTTCGAGCAATGACGTCGCTTCCTTCTACAGACGCACAATCCCTGAACAAGCTTCACAAAAAGGTGTCCATCACTGACAATTACGCGCTTTGACATCTACTGAATTTCTATTATTTGAATTTAAACTCTATTTACCGAATTGTTTTAAAGCCTAATTTGGATTGAACGATTTTTCACCCTATGAATTTCAATGTTAAATTTGACACTAAGCGACGCGGGCGAACATAGGAGCATTGGAGTAGACTTATATGCACTAAAATATTTAGTGATTTAAATTATTTTTTTTTTTAAATTAATCACACTTATACTTTTTAACTTTTATAAATATATATTACAAAAAAAAATGAAAAAAATATTAAAATGTTAACATAAATGTTAAATTAACGAGGACCATGCAATGTAAACCAATTAGAAACAAAAAGTATAATATTATATTGCACAGTGCGTTATTGAGATAAAATAAACAAATATTTAATTCAATGTTTAAAATGTTTTCAATCCACTAGGTAATTAATGCCAAACCTTAATTTATGTAAAAAAATATATTTATGTTCGCATAATATTATCCAAAAATATTTAAAATGTAATCGACTTCATAGTTTTTCATTCGAACAAAGCGCTGTTGTCCATTTTATTGCGTTAAAAAAATTAAAATAAAATAGAAACACGCAATATGGATATATAAATTCCTAAAATTATTGTAAATACATGCCTAAATTATGAAAAGCTATCGCTTTCACGCACGTATCTGTTGTTATTCGGTTAGCTTTTTACCTAACACTGGCATCACGCGGTCGGCCTACGGTTGCCATGCAACTAACCACATAGTACCAGACTATATTGTGGCGGTACCAGACTCGCGGCTTGGAACAGATTTTTGCACGACTGGTTCTCTTTGGTATCCTTACTCTGAGGCTTCGAGTGATTGACTCGTTTTTTGATTTGATTCACAGATTTGAATTTGAGCTTAGGCGTGCTTAGGCTAAGCTAGTACTAATATAGTGATCTGTGGGCTAAGCACGCACTACGAACAAAAATCGTTCTGCATAAAATTCGCAAATCTATGAACAATGCCAATATAATACGAATAAATTTTGTGAAGAAATTTGCGATATTTATAACGTTTCGCAAATCGTAACGATTTTATATACCTTATAGGTATTTATGGTCTTATCCGGACGAGGCGTTTTCTTAAAAAAAAAAATGGTTCTCAAAGAAAGGACAGAAGGCGATGATATTTTAGAAAAAAAAAGCGTCATTAGATCTTTGTTTACATTACGCCATGCTCGGAGCAATTATCAAGGCTGGAGAGCGAGCATTGGATTAGACGTTTTCTTATGTTATTATTATTAGTAGTCGCAGTCTTTTATCAATTGTTAGTAGCTGGAATAGAAAGAGACGACACGCTGAAATCGACGGCATTCAAATCCATATGTAGCAGATTTTTATTTCACACGCGATGGTCACCAGACTGGTGATCCCACTGAGCACGTATATATAGTGAGAGGTGATCCACTCACTGGTGGACTCGGGAGCAATTAGTTGAAACGGCTTCATTGGGCCGAGGCATCGCGCTACCCCCGCCACGCTAGAACTACATCTATTTTTTTAAGAAAACGCCTCATCGTTATTGACGTATAATTTAACAAAAACATGCCGCTGCGGACCCGGCTTTAAAGTAATGTCGTAGGAGCGAATAATATTATTGTCTCGGTAGCACTTCGGTCTTAGGTAGGTACGTCTTTCTATCTTTGTTGTTCATTATATTTTATATCACTGTGCAAACTTCACACTGAGCATATTGCAGTACCCTATCTCCCCTTTTCTTTATATCAATAGCTAAAATAACATTTTATTGTAGGCTATGTATCCAAAATGCGTTATATTCAAGATTTCTTGCCTTTTGGTTGTTCACGACCATATGGTCATTGTCGGAATTATTTGGAAGAACTTTCACTGGACTCAAATATTATAGTGAAACTTTTCCGAAATAATTCATTATGGCAGTCGTTCTTCTATACCAAATGAAATACCTATGATCAAAGCACTGAATCAAAGGTATCACAGTCCAGGCTCATGAGAATGGATGGAAACTATTCGATTGGGCTATGAGTGTGATTTCTCGATGTATGGTGACTTAGGCTCGAGACACCGGCACCTGCAACTTCTGTCTCATAGGGAAATATTACGGCAGGCGATGGCTCGCCACTCGCCGCTTACTAAATGGACCCCCCATAAAGGCTACCCTCATTATAGATTAAAAGGTAGTGGTAACGATTGTACGTGCGGATAAGAGGACAGGTGTCCCTGGAGTTTAAACTTTACCCAAAGGTAGCATCACGCTCGCCCACTTGCCACCTAAGACTTATCATATGGTCTACATTCTCCGTCGAGCACGAGGCTCTCGCGACTCCACTCTGGCTGGACGGTAAAGGCAAGCCTTCCCCCGGGAGTGCTCGGGTCCGCGGGGTCGCTACTCCCAACAGCTCGCCATAAGCTACCCTGCGGTCACAGATGTCATTATTGTCATTAGCTTAGCGGATCCCACTGCAGGGCAATGGGAAAAGTTCTTCCCTTCCCACTTCCACCTGCCACAAAATAGGGCTTTTGGCTTTTGACTGCCATCTATTCGTATTGACAAATATGTACTTAAAGAAATAATTACTATCGATTTCGACAGATGGCGCTTTAAGATAAAATAACATATTATTAAAAATAATATAATATGTGCTAATATTTAATATATTATGTAGATAATATTTGTTGCATAATAATAGTTGTAGGTATATACCCTATTTAATTTCGTAGCTTAAATAATATAGGCTATGTAGGTAGTAGTACACTAATTAAAAAAAAAAAGTTATGGGGTCTATGTAAAAAAATTACTCTTTTCATTCGGGTTCATTTCCAAAACAGTTAGACCGATATAACAGGAACGCAAGTGCGGCTACACACGCCAGGCGTGTCAAGCCTATTATCAATACAACTGCGTGTTTAACAGTTTAATGAACATTAAAAAAAAAAACACATCAGCAGTAGTTGTGTGAAAAGTGCAGGAAAAAAAACAGTTCAGGAAAAGGTTTAAGCTAGAACTACATCTGGCACACGTGTGCTACGTACGCCGATTTGGGCGCGTCGGAGCCCATACATTTTGTATGGCGACTAGCTGTTTAGAGCTACATTAGATCCACGTCTAATACGTGTGCGTAATGTAGCTCTAAACAGCTAGTCGCCATACAAAATGTATGGGCTCCGACGCGCCCAGAACCGGCGTACGTAGCACACGTGTGCCAGATGTAGTTCTAGCTTTAAGGTCTGTGTAAAAAAACCATTTTCTTTCGACTTCTCTGAAACCTGTTATGGCTGGACCAATTTTAACAGGACTTCACTAACAGATATTGCTGATCCAATTTTAATAGGACTTCACTAACAGATATTGCTGATGTTATACGAAGTAACTCAAGCAATTTTTTTCGAATAATTATTAGGATTCCATATAAAATGATAATTCCTAAATGACACTCTATGCACATGGACATGTTGCAGGCAACAGCTAGTCAATAGTAATATATTTTATATGCAAAGCGATAAACTTTCTCATTAGTAGGAATATAATTCCTACTAATGAGAAAGTTTAAGTTTAAGTTTAAGTTAAGGTTAAGTTTAAGTTTATAAACTTTCTCATTAGTAGGAATATAATTCCTACTAATGAGAAAGTTTATCGCTAAAGAGGATGGCAATTTAAAAAAAAAGTTAGTTCATATTTTATTTTTTACACATCTATAATGACTTCCTTCTGAGCATTAGAAGATGGCATAAGAGTATCACTAAGATCTGTATCTGTGATTGTACTCATTTGAGCATTTGCAAGCAGCAGACTAATAGCACCTTCCAATTCACTGATTCTCTTGCAAACTTTTATTTCCTCTTTCAATTCCTTCTCTAAGTCTCTATACAACCTCATTGATGTCTCACTAAATGTATGCAATTGATCTTTAAAAACATCAATAAAGACATTTCCTGCATCAATTATAGTTCTTGTAAACCTTGTCTCACCCAAGTTTCTTCTGAGAAACTTCAACAATGCATTGATGCAAACTTCCTTTAAATCTATGTATGCTACATGCAGGACTTTTCTTCTTAGTAATTCTTGTATTAATCCTGCTGTAATATGTGGCTCCTTTTGTGCAATATCAGGCTTGAGAACTCTTGTCAACGCTTGTGTAAACTCCATTTTCCTTAGACTTTTATCATACTCTGAAGATTTTACCTTCTTAGGTGCCTTTACTACAACATCCACAGGAGGTCTATGAGCTTTAGGCTTATGGTAATCTGGAGCGAATTTATAAAGTCCCTTATCCTCTTTTACTTGCTGCTCACCGCCTTGTTTTCTTTTATTAATTGAAATTATCCCATCAATCATTCCCACAGCCAAGATATCGTCATTATCTGATATAGCCATGCTAAGTACTGCATTTGGGAAGTCAATACTGTGAACTTCTTTGAATGTGCCTATGTCAAAGACTTTGACATGTCTGTCTAGGGAACCAGACATCAAACGGCTGTCATTACTAGCTAGACAGAGTGATGTCACTGTTTTATGATGCTGGGATATGCTTGATAAAAGTTTACCTCCATTAAAGATATCCCAGACTTTAATTTCTGTACCTCCTGCACTTACAAAAATGCCTCCAGACGGGAGAAAAAGAGTAGACTCCACTGGACTTCCATGATTAACTGTAAGAACTGCTTGACTAGTTCTACAGTCATACATCTTTACGGAGTGATCATAACCCCCAGACATGAATATTTCTGGAGAAACAGGACTAGGTGCCCCCGCTCTGATATAGTCTGTGTGTTCATTGTAACTGGCGATTTTCTGCTCAAGGGCGATATCCCACATACAAACAGACTTATCGTCTGAATAGCTTAACACTTTTTGCTGGTCTTTTGTGAAATATGTTCTGTGGACCTGGAAATAATGTTTATGTATTAACATTAACAATAAAGAGTTATATTCATTAATTGACAAAATTTTATAAGGTAATAAATTAATTTCTGTAGGTCTTATACAGTGCCTACTATACCTACTGGTATGTGATAGCAGCAAGAAATATACTAAGTAAAGAAGTCTATGAGACCACTAGACTGTTTTGTAACCGTCGCGTGCCATGCACGGCAAGCTTTCTGTCAACAATTTCTATGAGAATCATGTTGATATGTTTTATAGTACAACAAAAAGGAGATCTGTCATTTACATAAACAGAGTACTTTTTAGAGGATGCAAAAATATAGGTGTGTGTTAAAAAAGGAAATGATTTCAATACCTTTTTTTTAACTTAAGAGTGTGAGCAGCTTAGGGTGTTACCACATCAGTTGATCAATAGTTGATCGAAGATAGATTCGATATTAGTCGATACCTTCAATAGCTTTTACTATGTAGAAACTATCAATAAATTTTGACAGCCTCGTTGGCTCAGATGGTAGTAACTCTGCTTTCTGTGCCGCTGGCCCCAGGTTCGATCGCCAGCCAGGTCAAACATTTGTGTGCATGAACATGTCTGTTTGATCTGTGTCTGGGTGTTATAAGCATATATAAGTATGTATATCAGTCATCTGGTTACCATAGTACAGGCTTCTGGCCCAGTGGGGGACCAGATGACCGTGTGTGGAAGTTGTCCCATTTATTATTATATCATTATTTTGATGCTGTCTATCAACGATTAATTATTTGGTCTGGTAACACCCTTAGACTTAAGTAATTTTGGTTTTTGAAATGCAAGCAGTTTTTTTTTATGATAGTGAGTGACAAGACTACCCAATCAGGTGTCTGATGGTAAGCATCATGATTGCCCATATCAGACACAGTGCCACTCAGTGTTTTAAAATTCAAAATTCTGCACGTCACTGAACTGCACCTGTCACCTTGAGATATTAGTTGTTGAATCTCATCATCGTCATGGCCAGTAATTTGGCTGGTAGTATTGCCCTTCAGACCGAAACACAGTAATGTTTGCACATTACTGCTTGGCGGTTAAATAATTGGCAAGGGTGTGGTAGATCCCCAGGCGGCCCCCTGCAAAAGAGGCCTACCAAATACTGCATGACATAGCTATTAATTTCTATAACTAAAACATTATAATACAAAAGAGGTTTTCATTTCAACACTTACAGGTCCAGTGTGTCCCGTAAACACTCTAAGAACACTCTTAGAAGATATATCAAACAGCTTCACTGCCGCCTCTTCACTTCCTGCTACTAACAGTCGTCCATCAGAACGAAATGTGGCACCATATGCAGCTTGCACAAATGTTGATATGTTTTTCGTGACTTCTTTAGTTATTGGATCATAAATCTGAAACACAATATTTTCACTATTATATCTATTTATTATATATCTTCTCCAACATGAAGTGGGATCTGAAGGAACTGACCTGTGGCCTATCTAGCACATTTGTTTTCTCAACAATTAGAGGAAGAGCACCCAAGACTAAGACCCAAGATACCCAAACTGTTGCTCAATATCCATGAGGCTAATTGCAATAAATAAACATAACATCAATAAAATTATATAAAACAATTCAACCACAGAGCAGTATTGGGCAGGTGGGCAGGGAATACAAAATAACTGGGCATAGGTTAGGTTCCAGGGTGACAAATGCTGTGCATTGCTAGAAAAATCTCTTTAATGCTACTGCGATTGTTATGGGCCGCTAATTGCATAACTAGGCAATAATATGATTGCAAATCATCGTGCTCGTCTATTCACTTATTAAATTAGTTTATTACCTGAACTCTGACGGAGCATGTTGCAGCGAAGTAGTGAGGTTCGACAGGACTAAAGTCTAGGTAATCTATTGCACCAAATTCCTTTACCAATGTAGGCGCCTGAAAGGGAATAATACATCTATAGTTTAGCACAAAGTGTCAACACTATTAAATAAAGTCATATTTAAATTACCCCTAATTTCTTCCAGTAAATGCCATCTTGCGTGAGAGCTGTAGCAGGTTTTTTATACACCGCTTTGCTGGTTTTCTTGAATGGGAACGATACGTGAGACATGTTTACTTGTTAGTGCACTATTTACATTGAATTACAGTTACTGCCGTTTAAAAAATATTTTGAAATATTTAAGGATTTCCGAGTAGAAAACAGTAATGTAGTTCAATGTACCTAGTACCTACATACACATAGACAAAGTTCGTTCACGTGTTTTTGTTTTGAAATATTTGAGTTGTAGTGACGTTGACAAATTTACAATAATGACAGTTGAATAAACAATTTTATTTGTAGCGGTGTAGCACTCACGCTACTCGCTACACTAGCGAAGTAGGCCGCAGTTTAGTTTGCACAGAGAAGTTTTTGCTTGCTAGCGCAATCTCAATGTAATCAATTATTTCAGCAGCGCAGAAAATAAATCACTAGCAAATTTCACTGTCAACTGTCAGACAGTCCCTGTCAGTTTTCAGTGTCAGTGTCAGTTCGATAGAAATGTCTGAAATGTGCCGTAAGCCGTAAAAAATAAATACATTATAATTTTGGGATATTTTTCGGAGAAATAAAGATAGAGATATAAACACAAATTTGACAATGTTTAAACTGCTTCATCGACACGGCCGCCGCAGTGCTGTTATAAATCTGTTCACGGAGAAGTTTGAGGTTAGAAAAACAAGAGTTTACTACGCTTTTTCTTCGGCTGGATCACTGAGATTCTCGTCAAGTGGTGGCAGCGATGCAGGGAAGACCGCTACCTTGGTGGACGTCATACCAGAGCCACCTCCGGTGCCAGATCCTTCTACAGTGGTTGACTTGACCGGAGCTGTGCAATCTTTAGCCGCTAATGGAGAACCGACATTCGCGAGCCTTGGTCTGGGCGGTTGGGGCCCTGTAGGGTTGGTACAGAATGCTTTAGAGTTCCTACATGTTTCTCTGGACGTGCCATGGTGGGGTGCCATTCTTATCGGCACTATATGCGTTCGAGTAGCTATGTTCCCACTCGTTATTATATCACAAAGAAACACCGCCAAAATGAACAATAATTTACCAGAAATGCAATTACTACAGATGAAAATGACACAGGCGAGACAAACGGGGAATCAGCTTGAAGCTGCCAGATATGCGCAAGAAATGATGTTATTCATGAAAGAGAAAGGAATGAATCCCATAAAGAATATGATTGTTCCTTTAGCACAAGCTCCATTGTTTATTTCGTTTTTTATGGGGCTGAGGGGAATGGCCAACTGTCCAGTAGAAAGTCTTTCAACTGGTGGCTTATGGTGGTTCTTAGACTTGACAGTACCAGATCAATTCTTCATACTTCCTTTGATCACTAGTGCAACGATGTGGGCTACGATAGAAGTGGGCGTTGATGGAGGTCGATTAGAAGCATCTAACATGCAAATCATGAGATATGTCCTCAGAGCTATCCCCTTAGTAATGATTCCATTTACAATCAACTTTCCGGGAGCCATTTTAATATACTGGACTTCAAGCAATTTCATTTCATTGATGCAAGTCAGTTTACTAAAAATACCTACGATAAGAGATTATTTTCAAATTCCTGCATTAATAAAGCATGCTCCAGATGCATTACCTATTCAGAAGAAAGGTTTTGTAGCCGGTGCCAAAGAATCTTGGACTAACATTAAGATATCGAAAAACTTGGCTGATAGGCAAAGAGTAGATGAAATGATGTTCACCAGAGCTGGCAAAGGACCCCTACAAAAAACATACAAGTTTGATCCCACAAAGTTATCAAGCATCCAAGCTAAACAGAAATAGGTGTTATGTAGTAATTATTATGTTGTAGATTTTAATATAAAATATTATGTACAAATAAATGTTGACAGATTCTGATTATTTTATTTTTTTTATTTATTTCATTTTATTTCAGGCAATAGTACGTATAACATTAAATTATACGCACCACAGGAGATTATGTGTGTTCAGTTCCACTACTATTCCACAAAGTTTCATAATAAGTTAATAATCTCCTTTATCCTCTATAGTATGAGCTATACAATGTATAGCTATACAATGCGGTAAAAAAAGGTGTTATTTATATTTTATAACTTTCAAAAGAAAAATTATTTTGTGAATTTTGCAAATTCACAAAATAATTTTTCGACTTCCCACCCAAAATGGATCAGTTAATCGGTAAATTTGTATTGGAAGTAGAATTTTCTTTTTGCAAATTTTGCAACAGTTACTTTCGAAAGTTGTGCAGGTTGACGGGTCAATGCACTTCTTCAGAATTATTATGTTCTTTTTATTGAATTGTTTTGTATGTGCTTGTTTTGTTTTGAGTGGTGCTGCCGATCTTGAGTTTGATCCCCAGGTCAGGCAAAAAGTGTTATTGGTTTTTTTTTATTAAGATTTTTTTCTATGGAGTCTTGAACCGGCTAGTAGATGGCAATAGGCTCACCCCTATTATATGGGTCTAAAAAGCATAACTGGCAAAGTGTGGGGTTTATCTACTATGGGTTCTTTTCTATTCTGTGCTATGGGACTGAGTCCTGGGTACACCTCTGCCTATCCCTTCGGAAAAAGGCGTGATGTTATGTTTTGTATTTGGTAATAATGTATTTTAGAAACCTACTTGGCCTTCCATGTAAACAATGTTTTTAATTTATTTGGATTTTTTATTGTATTACTATTAAAAATTATTAGCAGTTTTCCTCTAAAAAAATCCGCTGGAGGCAGCACTAACATCTTTCTATTGCGGGTGGCGCGATGCCTCGGCTAAATGAAGCCGTTTTATTTCAACTAATTGCTTCCGAATCCGGCATAATATTGAAAAAAAAAAAAAAGTCTACATGTGGATTTGAATGCCAAGTCGATTGCAGTGTGTCGTCTCTTTCTATTGCACTACTAAGTACATTTGATGAAAGAGTGCGACTACTTAGAAAGCGTTCAATTCAATGCTCGCTCTCCGCTCCGAGTTTCTATTGAATCATCCTCTGTGGAAATCGTATGAAAATCTTACCCTAAAACAAAGTTTAATGAAATGATTCCTCTTGATACTCATAATATGTTAACTGTACGTTACTACTCGTGCAAAACCGAGGCCGATTATTATTTATAACAAAAACAAGAAGTGCGTTCCACACGTTCCACATTGCTGCCAACTGCCAATAGAAAATCAGTGCATTTGAATTTTGAACCACCCCTTGTCCTGCCTCTAGCGGATTTTTAATGAAGCCTTCAGAGGAAAATGGCTACATAGCAGTAATAGCAGCAGTCAGATATGTATAAATATATAATGTTAAAGTTTATGAAAAAAATCACCAGAGGGCGCTGCTTCGATAGTAAACAATGACGTTGAATTGCTTGCACTGATAATGTTCAAATTTTCAAATGCATTGTATAATCTAATCTACACAAGGACAATAACATTGTATATACGTAGGTAGTAATAGTATTCTTTGGTATAGAAGTGGATGTTTCCTTGGGAAAGACGGAAATAATAATAAAGGGAGGGTTTTCGAACAAAACAAAGGGCCAAGCTGAATGCTTAGAGAGCAATTACAGATGTCGAGAGCGTCCGCGGCATGAATGAGGCTGTATTTTATTAACTGGTTACGCTGAAATAATTTTCATAGCGTACAATGACACTTGAGTTATGGGGGTACACAATTATGGCTGTTCGTTTGCTGTTGGACGAATGGATTTACTTGTCAGCGGGAGATATTACAGATCTGTTTGGTGAGGTTGTTGGTTGTACCTGAAAGTCCACGCCGATAGAACGCTTGCGCGAGCCGGACGCGTGTCATTTCGAAGTACTGTGGGTCTAATCTAATTTCTTGCATGTTATATTGACAATACACAGAGTGTTCGGGTCGGTTGCTTTTCCTTATTCCTTCTGACCCGACAACATTAACTGCGGGAAATTGCATTTCAGTTACAGAATTATAGCGTTTTTAAATGTAGGTTGAAGCCTAGCATATATTTTTCTTAAATAACTTCCTTTTAATAAATGTATCAGCTTAATAATTTTGTTAGGCCTGCGACTGGTTTCTATCTGTTTTGGTAGGAAATTCGTTTCTTAGGCGTTCCGTTGGTTGTAGGAAAATGTGTCGCGGGTTACTTGCAGTTTATCGTTTAAAAATTAATTGTTGCATCCGGCTCGAAGGACCAAGTTATACGGTAGAGTCCGTACAGAAAGAGCACAAAATGCTGTGGAAAGAGTAAGACTTATATATTCTTACATAGTAACATAGCACATAGTTATTATGTAGGTAATAATGTGTGCTCGAACGATCCAACGGGGAACTTATTTCGATGGAGTGGAACCGCAGAAAGTTCGACCGATGAATTTTCCTGTTTGTTTTGTGATTCCCATACTATATATAGATAGGTACGAATATTCTTACTATATTCCTCTTTGTGTTATGTAGGTCTATCTTTATAGACTTTTGTTTATAGATTTTTTTCCTCAGCAAAGGCCTACGTTAGCCAATTTTAAACCTAGAGTAAAATAAAGTTTTACTTGCTTGATTGGACGTTCACTTCTAAAAATTAAGATAAATAAAAGAGTTCATAAACGAAAATAAAATTATAGAGACATAGTATCCAGATATCAAAATATCTGGATATAAAATATAACAAATAGGTTTTCTATATTCGGAGGAAACAGAAGAATACAAAACATCGATTTGGTAAATTTTGTGTCGAACTACTTACTAAGAGTGTCAAACTTCTTTGGATCTAAATCTTGTCTAATTTAACTTCATAAAACATTCCGTACTCTCATTACCCGTGCATACCTACATTCTTACCAGACCTGGTAAGCCCAACGGTGAAGAAATTAGAGGTCTGAAGAGGTTGTATAAGTCTCGTGTGATAGTTGGTTCACTTTCGAGTGGCCGCAGGAAACTGATTAATACGCATGTTATCAATAATTATCTACTGATATTACTAGGGAACAAGATGTTGATTAACGATGCGATCTCAGTCATAGAGAATGGTTAAATTCTATGGGATGAAGTGTCCATGAGTTTCCTATAATATTTCTATAACATCACAATTAAAAATGCGAAAGTTTATGTGTTTGTTAATTCGTCATGTCACGCTTAAATTTAAAATTGGGAATTTGGATTGGGCTTAGATTTGGTATAATTTTAGATAATAAAGATAAGCTTTGAATAACACACATAGGTAATATAATCCTTTTCAGCTGGTGAAACCGAAAGGCGCTTGAAGGAAGTTTTTGATATTGTGGAGTAGGTACAATAAAACTAAGTAGGTAGGTACTTACCTACTTATTTTTAATAACATATACAATCATGCCTTTTTCCCAAAGGGAGAAATCCAATATTTAATACTTTGTCTGACTTGAGGATCGAACCTGCGGGACCTCTTGGTCGGCAGTAAAGCTTACGCCTATTTCGTCACCGATCTTATAGTCTATTTTTAATAAATGTGGACATATATATTTTAGTAAAAGTTCAGATACATGGAAACCCCATTCAAAACTACCTTCTGTAAGCACTTGAATGGCGTCTGATTTTAATGACAGCCACGACCCGCGACCCGCGCAGTTCCTGAATTACATTCGCACTAAATTATTAGCTGGCATTTGCGTCACTCACCACAGGTGAACCATATATCAGTAGGGAATTGTAATATTCTTTTGTTCCGTACATTCGCTGAATAAATCTTTAGTAAGAGTCGTATAAAACGAGTGCTGTCCGAACAAAGTTATCTCCAAGTGTTTTATGGTGGAATTTGTAGGTAGCAAGTTTAACTACTTACTTGAGAGCCGACCTACATATTTTATCTGGAAATCTGCAAGTGTTTGCTCGGCTAGGGCTTTGTGCTGCATTGTTTTAGTAAAATATGCGATGTTCTTTCTTTTTGGTTTTGGTCAAGTTCCGCGCAATTTATTCTTTACTTTCTCTCTTTGCGTTCTTCAATCTTTCCTCAGTAGTTTCATTAAATATGGGCAGGTACCTATGTTAAGAGACCTGCCATTATTGTTTCCAAGAAGTAAGGTGGATGTGCCGGTTGACTAACCACCTTCGGTACACGGACACTGAAGTAAATCGTGAAAAATAAGGGTACCAGAACATCACAAATATATTTGCATTGATAAATCAAACTTTTTTAATTTGTCCTTTATCCTCTCTACTAAGTTTCATTTTATCCTTTTTTTTTTTTCACGGTTTCACAAAATTAATAAAAGGATACAAGGCGGAGCGCACACATCGTAATCGTAGGAAAAAGTTAGAAAAGGAATAGTGAGGAAGCAGAAGTTCAATTGTCAATATAAATTAAATTAATTAACTAAAGCATATTAATTTAGTTGACATATATTTTGTGCTCGGAGTGTTAAACTTTAGTTGGATTATACCTAGTCTAAATTAATATTATGTAATAAATACTGAAGTTTTTGTTTATATTACAAGTGGTCGCCAAAGGGCAAATCGAAACTAAGCCTCTGCCAGTATACGGACAGGTGTCCGTACACTGAGTACCAAGTACCAACATAATAATTTTGACAGCCTCGTTGGCTCAGTTGGTGGTAACTCTGCTTTCTGTGCCGCAGGGCCCGGGTTCGATGCCCGGCCAGGTCAAACATTTGTGTGCATGAACATGTCTGTTTGATCTTTGTCTGGGTGTTATAAGCTTATATAAGTATGTATATCAGTCATCTGGTTACCATAGTACAGGTTTCTAGCCTAGTTTGGGACCAGATGACCGTTTGTGAAAAAAAAATACATGGTAGGTATGTCTATAGATATCTCAGTCTACCTATATAGTGCCTCAGCAAGAATAATGAACTCCTAGCTTCGATAGACCTTTTATATAGGTTGAATACAAACTTAAGATTACCTTAAGCCCTTATTGTTCGCCTAGAAAACTGTGCGTATAGGTATCTTAGCTATTGTGTGCTAGCTTTGTATTTTTATTTAAAAAGAACGGATCCGTTTCAAGATTGAGAGCAAGTAGAAATTAGATGCAAGATTGGTAGATTTAAGTGTGTACTTAGTATAAAGTAGGTACTTAAGTTTTGCTCTAACCCGGAATAAAAATCACATTACCTACTTATTTAGTAGTCTCTTCATATAACTTTGAACTTTATGCAAGTGGGTCTTATTAATAAAGTTAGTTTAACGACCTTATAGAAACGCTAACCTATCTCAAAAGCATTGTAATTCAGGTGTCTATCCAACAAGAAAGGGGTTTATACGACTATTAATACAATAAACGGTCACTAACAAAGTTATTGGCAAAACGGTCGAAAAGTTATTGGCAAACAGGCTGTATTCATGATGGTATCGAGGTTTAGGGAACAAATCATAAAGTACGTGGGCGATAAGCCTATGTATAGGTACCTATAATAAGGATTATAGATGTGGACAAATGGGTGGACAAATTATGTTTGTTGTGTAAAATAAAACACAGTTATACAACGAAATATATATTTTGCAGTACTTTTGAAGACTTTTAACAATCATAGTCTAACACTTTGCAAATGTCCGTTTTGAAGACGTAATTACACAATATTCTTACCTTAAGCTACACAAATGGTTAACATTAAAAGATAGGTAGTTTCAAGAGGTTTCTAGATATATAAGTTTTACAATAGCTTCCTCACAAGAAATTAAAGAAATGGGCAGTTTAGTGCCGCGCGGAAAATGCGGCGGAAAAGCGGAAAAGCGCTCCGCCAGATTTCCCGTTATAAATAATAACGGCGCGCCGACGGGGGGGTTATAAGCTTATATAAGTATGTATATCAGTCATTTGGTTACCATAGTACAGGCTTCTAGCCTAGTTTGGGATCAGGTGACCGTGTGTGGAAGTTGTCCCATATTATTATTATTAATCAAAATTTTGTCCGCTTGCTGCAAATTACCAAATTGTTTAAGATGTAGATGTAGAATACGGAGTACTTTGCCCCAACATTTATTATTAGTACCTACAGTGGGTAGGGCTGCCCCCAAACATTGTAGTAGTAAATCTTGAAGAAATAAAGAATTTTAATTATGTGTGATTATGGAAAAGAAAAATATTATTTTTCTACGTGGTGAAAAGAAAAATATTATTTTTCTTTTCATATTTTTTTTATTCGTAGGAAAGAAAAATATTATTTTTCTTTCCTACGAGCGATAATTAGTTATATCAAAACAGTTCCAATTATACCATTAATACTATTGGGACGGAGGCAATAAATATATCAAACAAAAATTACCATCTCAGTTTTATATCAAAAGTTTGAATCAAACGTATATAATATCAAATAAAAATTATATCAAGTGAAGTTATATCAAACGTCATGGTATATCAATGGTTTATTAAAAATTAAATATTAATTAAGTGAACGTTATGTCAAAAATATTTATATCAAATATTACACACCCGTTCTTAACTGATTGAGCTAGAATTTGGTATGCAGGTAGCTTATTGTGTCCTGGAATAACACAGAGGTACAATAATTATTAGAAGCGCAAACGCAAACCGCAAAGTACCGTTAGAATCCTTAAGTATAATATGTATAGTAAAATTACATAAAAAAGTAAAATAACCTGGCTATAAAGTAGGTAGGTAATAATAGTAATATATCAACATTACGGCTCCCACGGGACAGGCCCTGGTGCCTGGTGGCGCAGATTGAGGCCGGTGGTGTGGACAAATCCCGAACTCGAGAACCTGGCTTTACTCTAAACACGTTATTCAATATGCTGGACTGGTATTTCAGTTTAGTATATTTTAGTGGAAAATCGTAAGCTTGGTCTTAGGTACGTACGGTAGTTTGACATTATAAATCTCACAGGTATACCGATATAGAATGGGTTTCGAATTTTAAATTAAAATACATTAATTATATTATAGGTATAGAAGGAAGCGATTCAACGTCATTGTATAGGTATAATCTATTCTTAAGGGTGTCCTACGAAAAAGAGACAATCCTATGAAAAATATGACAAATCAATGTTTTGTATTCTCCTGTTTCCTCCGAATATAATTAAACCATTATATAAAATGAAGTAAACAATGTTCCTGTCATTTTAGTTTATTTTATAACCATTCGGTTTTTTCATAGTGAACTTCTAAAAATCCAAGTTTTACTCGCGTGATCGACGTTCAGTACAAAAAAAATGAAGAGTATATAAACAAAAATAAAATAATAGGGACATAGTTTATCTTCAAGATATCAGGATAAAAATATATATTCAGGTTATATTTATTTTAGGTTTGCTATATATTCGGAGGAAACAGGGAAATACAAAACATGGATTCGGTGAATTTTCCATTGAATTGTGTTAAACTTGTAAGAAGTTCCCTCTCCTGTTTAGCTTGATTTACAAGAATTGTAGAAAGATGCCCATGTAATAGTGGTAGGTATTTATACAAGATTTATAGATCGACTACGATATGTCTAATTGCGTACAAAATTCTATTAATATTATACTAGAAGATTACTAGATAGTCTACGTGGTTTCTAACTATAAGACTAAGTTTCGTAGAGGTTTATTCCACCTTGTAGATGGTCTACGAGATTTCTACTCAATACAATGGTCTACGAGATTTATAAGGCTACCTTAAAGTTTAATAACTGACCATCATATCTCTCATTCAATATTACGCGTTAAAATAACCATTCGAACTACTTATAAATTGACGTCAATTACAACGTTAATATTAACAACGCGTTATATTAGTATAACCACAGAATAGGTAATTCTTCTTTATTTTAAGTATTCCTTCTTTCTGTATGGATTCCATCTCGCCGTCATACATATTTCGTTTATTAAGTATTAAAATCAATCAATATATAGGTAGATAACAGTGTATTAATTCGTCGAACCGCGAACCACATAAGTAAGAATAATTATTTTCTATGATATTATTATCTATCTTTTATTTCGTTACAGAAAACTCAACATTATGTGTAATAAGAATTATAGATCGATGGATTTTTTTTTAAATTGCACGAGCCGAGCGGCAACCATCTGCCACTCCTTCTGCGAGATGGTCACGAGCCGAACATACCTAAACCGTCTTTCTTCTATGCCTAAACAGTGGAGTGACTGATTATACAGGGGTCTGTATAACCAGACATTATATGATGGCCAGTTAAGCTTAAGTTAATATTAAAGTTAGCTCCTGTAACTAAGCCTAAGAATTTTATACATTTTTCAAAATAACTGACCATTAAATCTAACAAAAATAGATCAAACAATTACAACAATAAACATCAACTCTAAGCAGCGATGTTTTCGTCTCAACATCCCGTTGTATATAATACTTAATATTAGTGAAGACGACGGTTTTGATGACGTCATTTAGTACGTGTCTCTCAAGTCTCACGGGCTCGAGTTTGTTCTCGAGAGTACAATTACAGACATTCATTATGAGATGTTTGTATTTCCCGGCTCAAATGTGAGATTTGATTTAGAGGCAAATTTTGCTGTTTGATCCTTCTGGAAGTTAGTTTATATAGGTTTCTGCATAATCTGTAGGTATACTTTTGATAGAAATTATTGCTTATTATGAATCACTAGCGGTGTCCCGCGGTTTCACCCGCGTAGTCATCGTTCCCGTAGGATAACGGGAAAAAAGAACTCTATGTTTAATCCAACTAAACTGTAAAACTGTGAAACTATTTGTGTGTGGTCAGTGGTCTAAAAGTCTAAACATACTGTTTTGGCGTGAAATAGTAACAAACATCATCCATCCATCCCCACAAACTTTCGCATTTATAATATTAATTAACATAACATAAAATCACGCCTTTTTCCCGAAGGGGAAGGCAGAGGGGTACCCAGAACTCAGTCCCATAGTAGGTACACACACATTACGCCAGTATCTTATTGGTCCCATGTAATAGGGGGCGAGCCTATTGCCCTCTACCGGGCACAGTTCCAGAGTCCAGGTTGTCATTGAGATCTTAATGGAAAACTCAAATAACACTGCCTGACCTGGGATCGACCCCGGGACCTCATGATCTGCAGTCGAACTTGCAACCAATACGCCACATAGGCAGTCATTATCATAATAATATCTAATTGTATCTAATATACTCAAAATAATGTAATATTGTATTATTACAGGTGAATATATAGGAATAATAATAACCTACCCCGTGAGGAATCGCTTTTATAGACAATTCCAATAATACTTCTAGCATTCAACACAACACGAAGTTGCTTTTCACTTTCTAGTAATATGTATTGAAAAACTCAGTGAGTAAAATGGTAGCGTACAATAATAAATGTTAACGCCATCCTGTCATGCTGGAATACCGACTGGTTTTATTATTTTGCAATAGCCCTCAGTGTAAAATATAAAACGAATTGGACTAAGAAATCCAACTAAAACAACCAATGTAAGTAGGCAGGCACGGCACGAATTTCCTGTAACAAATTCTATCCAACAATTACAATTTCAATTAGGTATTTCTAAGGCAAATACCGTTCTCAATTTCGTAGGAAGCGAATTCCCCTGGCTTTTCAATATAAGGAGCACGGCCAGGGCAGTTTTCCTTCTATTTTTACACGCATTTCGTTCGGGCGTAGTGTCAGATGTTATTTGAGACGTCTGGGACGGTTATCAGCCGGAGCCCGCGCGGTCTTATGAACAAATATGCCTTGAAAGGTTCGTGAATACAAATTAGGGAGAATGCAATTTTGTGGAGTGATGTGTCGGTTCTAAAGAAGGGAAGGTTCTACTACCGGCTCGGGACGGACGGTATTGTTTGACCCTTGTACAAAGGCAATGAAAGCCTTTGAAAACGGTTCTTGTACGTGTGATGCGACAAGGTTAACATTTTAAAAGCAAAATATTAAAATATTTTTTATTAGGCTACAATTTTTTAAGCAATACGTGGTAGGGCCTCGAACAGTTTGGTATTTTCCAATTTGAAATGATTATTTTCAGTGGGAGTATACGAGCTTTCCAGTCAACTTTCTCATTAAGTATTCATCCAGTTTCGTTTCACCGCGCGACTCGGCGTCTTTTTACACTAACAATTCCGTATTTTTTCACAATTGTCGCTTTGCACGTTTTGCCTGCATTCTATTAATACGTGAGTGTAATGGAACGACAAAGTAAATAACGGAAGATTCTTCTTGTAACTACAGTTTATTTTGCTTGGTGCAAAATGCAATAGTTCTTTGTGAATTGTTGCTTTGGTATAATATGTATGTAGTGTTGCGGAAACTATTCATATTCAGAATACAATGTGAAAGTCGAACACGTGTGGTTGTGTATCCGAGAGCTTTACAACTAAACAAAGATAAATTAGGGTCGCAAAACTGAACTAGTCACACGTGAACGCTGAATAAGAGCTGCCATGATATATGGCACGGAAGGCACCTGCTTCTGCAGGCACACGTAATAATAATGAAATATCATCCTTGATAAAATAGACTGCCTGCGTACTCTACGCAATACGTTTTTATTATTAAAATGAATTATCTGTCGACAGACGCGAAGGCCGAATATTAAATCCTTATTTATTTCGACACTGCCGATGGTTATTAAAAGAAGTCGCGCTAATATCATAAAGGACAGCGTCTAACATCAAAGATGCGCACAGCCGTAAAATGTAAATAGGACTTGAGCCGTTTCGTTATTAGATCTAAACGCTTCTATTAAACGCGACGGACAAGAGACTCTTTACAAGAAAGGAAAGAAAGAAAAATAAATAAAAACTCGGTACGGACGTACAATCGTTTAATGAATTCACAATTTGCATACCGACAACGAGCCCAGAAAAAAGGGAAACATAAAGAGCTGCATTTACTTGAAGATAACAATAGCCTTATGAATTAAAACATAAATCTAATTTTTCCTCTTCTAATTTGAATATTGTTTTAAATTAAATTTTATAAGAGATACAACAATACTATGATATTAAAACAAAAGGATGTGAAATTCATTTCAAATGATACAAAGAAGCTAGTGAAGAGCTTTTATAAAAATAATTCCGATACCAGTTCAGTAATTGTACAATCGCTATTGCATAACTTGAAACGGCTCTATATATTCCAAGTTGGTGAAGGAAGTCGTACTGTAATCGTGTTCTTGTCTCTCCTATTATTGGTGTCCCTTTTGTTCTGGCTTTAAATTAAAGACTATTGACCCTAACTTTCCCCGTCGCCTGTCTCCCAGTCGTTAGTAACTCAAGTACGTCTGTCTAATTAAAAGGGAACACTTCTGTGGGCATCATCTGCCTTAAATGCTTCTGTCTAACTTCTATCCTAGTTAAAAACCGCCTTTCATCAAGAGGAATGTATTAAATTCCGGAACATAGCTTCCGTGAATCGCATTCACAACATGCATTTCCATTTACCTGCCTTTTCGTACGACTAACTGGGACTTTTAATTTGGGTAATTTTTCGTCAAAAAGACTCGGTTGGCGGTCAAAAGGAAAGATTCCATTTCAACGGATGCGGTCTCACGTACTTGTAGTGATCGTATTAATTAAATGCAAGCCCCTGAGTCCATTTTACGAGGCACCGCAGAGTAAAACTCGTTTCGTTTATCCGCTTCCACTCATAAGCAATTACTTTGGCCAAACGACTTTCCGACGGAGCATGAACGTGGAAAGAAATTAAGCTGTGCGGATTTTAGGGTTTACAACTTTAATAGAGGTTAGCGGTTTAACTATGAAGTGTCAGGTGTGCGGTAATTGCGCGTAGCCTCATGTCGAGCAATGTGCTGCGCTGCATCATAATAGAATCCTAACGTATTAGATACATTCACCCGCAACGCTCAGGATGTTTACCCTAACTAGTTCAACTCTAGATCCCGTTTGATGGTCGCTAGTTTTTAAACTACACTTTAACGAGAACCAAACAAGAGATAGAAGCAGTTTCATCATTGCGGCGATCGTATATTTTACGTAAAAACTACAGCAGTTAAGCGCACCTACTTAAGGAACTTTTTACGAGGGGCGATTAGGCGAGCTGAACAAACTCCAATACTGAATAAAACAACAAGCTCAGCCGTTATTAAGTTAATTCATTCGGTTTAATGTTTTATAATTGACTATTGGTACGGAACTGTATACAGTATTTTATTCAAAGGAATGAAAGATCATAGGATTTTATTCTAGAACGACATTGTTGCAGTTAGGTTGAAGTTAAATGTTTGTTTGAAAAATTGCAGGTTAAACTGCGTTTCGGGAAGTGCGCGGCTAACTTTCCACGTCTCAAGTTTGTATGCGAAGAAACTCAATGTGCAATTCTCAAAAGAGTTTTCTTCAGATAGAGTTCTGCATGAATCGAACGTAAAAGCTTTCGAATATGCGGGCGTCCGTTAGCCCAAAGGTTTGCCCGCGCCGCGTCTCGCCCGGTAGTCTCGCTCGCAGCCGGTAAACGAACCGTCTCTGCGTCTTATGACGTCACGTTAAACTTGTTCCAAACTCAGAGATTTATCTGTAAATACAGATAAATAAACTTCAGAAGCTGTGATTAATTCGCGTGGGAGTGAACACATCTCGAATGCGGTCCCTTTCAATACCAGACGAAAAGTTCTAATTCTGACTGAAACATTTTTAAGTGGATATTGTGGGAGGGTTTTTGAATAGGTTTGCCTTAACATATAAAGAGGAGTTGTTCTATTCAAGCGTGAGACTGATAGTGCTTACTTTCACTAGATTTTAAAGCGTCGTAAAATTCAGGTCGTAAAATTGAGATCACTTTGGTGAAGCTTATCGGATTTTGCATGTTATCTACCTAATATTGGCATTAATATGCTGGACGAGTAGCTTTTACGTATCGAGAGAGATGAGTTTGCTTTTATCAGGTATGAAATAATCCAGATGTGATATAGATAGATAAGATAAACACTTTATTGGTACACCAGCAAAATAATTAAAAATACATTATAACAAATAGTGTAATAATTGGTGGTCTTATCGCTAAAAGCGATCTCTTCCAGACAACCGTGCAGGAGAGGAGAGTACCGAAAGTCATATTTGGTCAATGGTGTGACAAATATAATAAATATGACTGAAAACATAACTACTATACATGAGTATATTTACTATACATAAATATAATATATTAAAGCTCCTAGTTTGGATTTTTTTTATGGGACATACAGTTACTGTTTTATTATCCTTTACTGTTCAAATTAGTAAGTAAGAGTACTTAAAATACTGACTATATAGGTATACTAGTGTAAACAAAGCGACTTTTCCCGCTCGCAATTACGAAACATGGAAATTGTATACCAAAACTTTGACGAACTTTTTGGACCCCTTAGAATGTGATTTTTAATAAATCCTTTTTAGCACACGTCCAGATAACAAAAAGAACCTACATTCCCTTTTACACATAAAGCAACAACAACATTAAGTTTCAAGTCTCTAGAATCAGTGGTTTGAGTTCTACGTTGCCAGAAAGTCATTTAGGATTTTATAATATATAGTGATGAAACTAGCAGTGCCCGCGGTTTTACCTGTGTAGCCTTTTATACCATGGAAATATCGTGATAAAAGTTACTCTATGTTGTCTAAGCCCTCTACATAATTACCAAATTTCATACCCAATCAGTTCCACAGTTTTGTTGTAAATCATCATCGTCATCATCACCATCTCAGCCATAAGACGTCCACTGCTGAACATAGGCCTTCCACAACATTTACATCTAGTCCGGTTGTTAGCGGCCTACATTCAGCGGAAATACGTAACAATAAAAACACAAACATACAACCATAAAAATCATAAACACATACTGACAAACTTTCGCATTTCAAATAAAATATAATCACATTTCTAATTAGTAGGATGCAGGATGTTGCAGGATGAAGGCCGAAACATCACACTTACATAAATGCACAAATAAACATATAACTATATATTATTTTTTGATGCTATGGAGAGGGCTATGCTCGGGATTTCTCTGCGAGATCGAGTTAGAATATAGAGATTCGTAGACGAACGAAAGTTACCGACTTAGCCCAGCGGATAAGCAAGTTGAAGTGGCAATGGGAGGGCACATAGCACGTAGAACTGATGGCCGATGGGGCCGTGAAGGCATCATTTATATTGCGTATCAAAGCGCACTACCTTTCCTTATGCTGAGTAAATTCGCTAAATATCTCCTTATCTTTTCAATAAATTGTTTTACTTGTTTGTACATGTATGTATCTATTTGTATATATTGTATTTTATTGTATATATTTATGCATTTATATATTTAACATATTATTATGTATTCATCTATAATATAATAGTACCTACTATAGTAAGGTATTTTATATAGTTTAAGTTTTGGTTTATATTTAAACCAACGTCCTACCAGTATATGCCTTTCCTCTTTCCGAATGGTTGTCTGGAAGAGATCTCTCAGAGCGATAAGACCGCCAATTATTGTTACTCACGTTTTAGTTTTTTTAAGTTTCATTTTGTTAATTTTCTGTATTGTGGTATCAATAAAAGTTTTATCTAATCTAATGACCACGGACTGGTAAGCGCAGCGTAGGACGTCCTCCCACAAGGTGGACGGAAGATCTGATAAGTACGGCAGGAGCACGCTGGATGCAGGGTGATTATAACCGGACTGGATGGAAATATAAGGGGGCCTATGTTCAGCAGTGGACATCCTATAGCTGAGATGATGTTGATGATGATGATTATTTACTAAAACCTTCTGGAAATGTTATAATCCAACGAGGCCATAGATGTAGATGTAGATTTTTATTGATAAAAAATAATTTTACATGTCAATGATCATAATAGGTAATAAAAATACAATAATTTTTTTATATTCTAGTTCTTAAATAATATGTACTAGGTACTTAAATATTATTTAAAGTTTGGAATGAATTCCTCGACCGTATAGGGTGCTTTCTCAATAAAGAAAGCTCGAGTCATATATTTAAAAGTGTGCACGGTTTTAGTGTCACGTATAGGCTTAGGGAGTGCGTTGTATACCTTGACACCAATGATCCTGGTACACTTTCTCGATTTGACGAGCTTATGTGTCAGGACCATTAGGTTACTGGCATTCCGTGTAGCGATGTCATACTATCTCGATCTCGAAGCATTAAACCAGAAACTTAACCGTCACTGCCAGATACATTAAATCTTAGGTGGAATAACACTAGCTCTACCTACATAATACATATTAATGTACCTATACGACCGCTTAGCGTTGTTTATAATCTCAAAGGACTCCATCGACCGAAGAGTCGTATAGTCAACAGCCTGAATCTTCCAAGACCTTCCGTTAACAGTAAATCCAAACGTAATGTCCACTTCAAACTAAGCACAATGGCACAACAAGTCGAGTTTCGAGCAATTCCCAACACATAATTTTGGGCCAAAACACAATTGCGGGTCGGTTTATCTGAGATACGGCGAATGGCGGACAAAGCTCAGGAATAAATCTGTTTGATTGCGAGCTGCGATCGTTGATGGGCGTCCTGTCGCGTCGAGTCGACGTCACGTGCCGCTAACTATTTTGTAAATCGCCTGTCTCGCGATGTATAGTTTCAATTTGTTGTACTTCAACCTTGCAGCTACTCTCAAAATTTAAACTATTTTATTCCAATTAGAGTGGGACTGGGCCAGACACATCTGCCGCATGATCTAAGACCGTTGGTCTGAAATAATAACCACGTGGTTACCAAACAATTGTAGGGTTGATGTTATTTTGTGACGCGCATGCTACGGATTCTGTGAACGTTTTGGGGGTTTTATGGAAAGTATTTAATGGCAACGTAGAGTTTAATCTATGGTATGTGTGAGGGCGCGATGGCAACACGGGGAAGGGGATGCCAGCGACAGATGATTGTAGAGCGAGATTGAAGATGGTGGGCTTGGAATAAATTATTTAAAATATGCTGAAGTGTTCGAGTATTATTTAATGGAATTTGGACGTCTACACATTATAAGATATCTTCGTGGCAGGCCCAGGAAGTAATGGCGAGACAAACTTGACTCCCAATGTCACGATTGGTACATTATAGCTCTCGACAGACTCGGCGTGATGAACAGGAGGCCTATGCCCAGCAGTGGGACAATAATGGCTGATAATTATTATAATTTATTTCCAAAATGCCTACCCTATTAAATTGTAGCTGTGGCTACAGCGTAGCATCGCTACGGCGTAGCATCTACGTAGCGCGATGCAGCATTTATTTGTCGAAAAAGTAAGAAACAGTAGTAGGTTCTCTTTCATATTGCTAGTGGTGCTTGTATTATAACAAGTTATAATATATATGATTGCCTAACTAAGAACAGAATATAGTTTTGCTATGAAAAACATAATTTTGGTAGCTATATATAATATATATATATTTTTTTATGATAGTTAGTGACAAGACAAGCAAATCAGGTACCTGATGGTAAGCATCATGATTGCCCATATCAGACGCAGTGCCACCCAGTGTTTTAAAATTCAAAATTCTGCGCGGCACTGCACTGCGCCTGTCACCCTGAGATATGAGTTGTTGAATCTCATCATGCCCAGTAATTTCTCTGGTAACATTACCCTTCATACCGGAACACAGTAATGTTTGTACATTACTGCTTGGTGGATGAATAACTGGCAAAGGTGTGGTACTTCCCCAGGCGGCCTCCTGCAAAAGAGGCCTACCACTACAACTTAATATATATATTATGTATTAGGGATCTACTATGCGTTCGGATATATAACTCTACTAGAAAAACGCGCAAGAAAGTAAGGTTTAATTTTTTTCAACTGCGAGTTTTACAATATTTAGTTTGGTTACATTTGTTGGCTTATAAGGTGCCGGGTGGTGGCTATGCAGAAGTTTCCAGGCATCTTTGTGCTCTATGTATTGGTTAATACTATAATAAGCCTTTGCTAACAAATTAGATTTTATATAGGTTTCGAATTTACCCTCTGAGAGCCCAGTTATCTCTTTTGGGATTTATTTATAGAAACGTACGCAGTTCCCTAAACTTTTTATTTTTTGAATAATATTAGCCTGATATTTTCCCGATGTACCCATGAATCCACGAAAACATAACCACACAACTTCAAATGGAAACAATCTTTAAAAACGAAAGCATAAGACAAGGAGGAAACAAGGAGTCAAGAAATAAGTCAAAGGGAGGAGATTAGTACACATTATCATAGTTGGTGAACTTTTTTACAAAAGTGGTTACGTACCAGATTTTTGAAGGACATTTTGGAAGTTGCACTCTTTAACTCTATCGGCAATGCATCCAGAGCCTGACACACTTGCACAGTGCTTGCACAGTGTATGACAAGTTTTATTGTTGTATCACGCAATCAGATGATAGCTATGGACTTAGCCCACAGAACTACATACACAACTAAATTTCGATCTTGTGTTGAACACCTAACAAAATTGAATTCATAAATGCAAACTATAAACTATAGTAAATTAAGCAAACATAATGTATAGAACAACAAACAATGCTGCAATTGTAAAAAACCCAGACCATTGTATCTCCAGTGATTTAGAATAGTTCGCTTTGTGAACAATAGTAAAAACTCAACACTATCTGTTATAAATTCAAATACTAACTAGACCCCATTGATTTAAAGAAAAGGGGAGATAGGGTACGTTCTTCCAGCGCTTACTCAACACTGGCACGTGCAATTTACTCAGTGTGAAGCTTTAGATTGCAATATAATGAACAACAAAGATAGAAAGACGTACCTAAGATCGAAGTGCGACCAAGACAACAATATTAGTCGCTCGTACGACCTAACTTTGCTGACGTACGACCTAATGGGACCTAATTTGAGCTTCCATTTTCGAGAAGCCAGGACCTCATCTCTCTTTTTATTTATATCAATGCTGGGAACGTAGATAATAATATTCTCTATTGTATCGTATGTGCTGCGGTTATAAGGCAATATGCAGTGACATAGACTTTTTAGTGCATCAAATTAATAAAAAATCACTTTTGCACCCATAATACATGAATTATTATTACACATATTATAATAGACTTCTGGAACAAGAATATTTAGTTTTTTTGTTTCTATTTTAGGTTTAGGTTTAAAGATTTTATTATCATCAAAGACATAAATGTCACTTATGTGATAACAATATTTCAACAAGTTAAACATTTAAACACGTCGTTAACATTACAATGTGTAGGTAGTTGAATAACGAATTGATAAATTATTTAAAATATGAAAAAATTATAAATTCACAAGCTTAAACAAGGCTTAAACCTATTAAGTATTATGTTATTATCATTATTATTATAGACATATTAAAGTTAAGGAAACAGATTGTGAAGCATGTACCTAGCTCTTAAGAAAAAATTCAACTCAAAAACCAAAACTACCTAATGATTTGGTCACACACAAACAAGCTGAACTTAAATTATTCATAGTTGTAAATATTCAGCTAATTGTTTTTTAAAAGAACGAAATGAGTCAACATTTTTTATATGTGAGGGTATATTGTCGACCGAGCGAAGCGAGGTCTTAGAATCGACAAGTGGGAAAAACCTGCGCTTGTACCAGCTTAAGGGTTGACCTATGGCATGTAAGTTTGATCGACGATAAATTGAGAACTGTTGGTCCGATTTTGATGAAACTTTGCAGACATGTAGTTTAAAGTGATAAAATTTTTTACTTTAGATAATGAGCAAAATCGGCCGAGGTGTTCCGGATATATAAGAGTCACGAGGTATTTATGAAAGGTCTGACGATAATTTCGAAACCGATGCTCTGATTTTTTTTTTTCAAATTTAGACACATAGTTTAGGACTTGCATAGAAATATTAGCCAAAGTTTGTATGTATGTATGTGTGTATGTATGTTTGTCTTGCGATTACTCGAAAGCCGATGATCCGATCTTGATGAAACTTTGCAGACAGGTAGTATAAAAAAAAAGAATTTTCAAGTTCGAACATGAGCTAAATCGGTTTTGGGGTTCTAGAGATATAGGGATTACAAGATCTCAATATTTTTCGATTATAACTTGAAAATTATTAATTCGCTTTTCATGAAATTAAATACGTACGTAGGATAGGCTTATATTGTTTATAATATCCAGTTTCAGATTGATCAGTTAAGGTGTTGTCAAGTTATAAAAGATACCCCGATTCTCAAGGGATAAAATTTTAATCTCCGCTCAAAACAACTAGATGGCGCGCTGGATGTCGTTAAGTCACACAGCAGTCGCACTATCGTAATGTTGAATAGATTATAACTAATATTAATGAAGAGTTTAGAACATTTGCTTAGGGATGTGACTAAACAGTAAAAAAAATGGATTTTTGTAGTGGAAGGCCTCTTTAGCAGGGTGCCGCCTGTGGAAGTACCACACCTTTGTCAGTTATTCATCCGCCAAGCAGTAATGTGCAAACATTACTGTGTTCCGGAATGAAGGGCAATGTTACCAGCAAAATTACTGGGCATGATGAGATTCAACAACTAATATCTCAGGGTGACAGGTGCAGTGCAGTGCCGCGCAGAGTTTTGAATTTTGAAACACTGGGTGGCACTGATATGGGCAATCGTGATGCTTACCATCATATGGAATAATAATCGACTTTTCTAAAAAAAAAGATTTATTTTTAAATAAATTGATTTAAAAAAAATCCTAACAAAAGAAATCAGCTTTTTGTCAATAATAATTATACCTAGCTAATGTACGAACTTTGCCCAAGCAAAGCTTAAAAATGAAAAATTTCATCCACGGGTGGGATTCGATCCACGCACCCTCCGCACTATTCCGCTTAGTGGGCACTGGGGCACTCTACCCTGTGCTTGAGCTACCGTGGAGAGCCACGATGGACGCGTGGAGCGTGGAGAGCGTCAATCAATAATATACCCTCTTAGAACTTTTTTTTGATTTTTTTTTCTTATGTTAATGAGTAATAAAGACGAGTACCTAAATCTGGTGCCTGATGGTAAGCATCATGATGGCCCATATCAAACACAGTGCCACCCAGTGTTTTAAAATTCAAAACTCTGCGCGGCACTGCACTGCGCCTTTCACCCTGATATATTAGTTGTTGCAACTCGTCATGCCCAATAATTGCGCTGGTAACATTGCCCTTCAGACCGGAACACAGTAATATTTGCATATTACTGCTTGCTCGACTGCCAATCAAGAGGTCCCGGGTTCGATCCCCAGGTCAGGCAAAGTGTTAAATATTGGATTTTTCCATAGGAATTATCTCAATAACTGCCTGGAGTCTGGAAATGTGCCCGGTAGATGGCAATAGGCCTGCCCCCTATTACATGGGACATACATACATTCACACATTCACGCCTTTTTCCCGAAGGGGACGGCAGAGGTGTACCCTGGACTCAGTCCCATAGTAGATACACCCACATTTCGCCAGTATGTTATTGGTCCTATGTAATAGGGGGCGAGCCTATTGCCATCTACCGGGCACAGTTCCAGACTCCAGGCAGTTATTGAGATAATTCCTAATGGAAAAATCCAATATTTAACACTTTGCCTGACCCGGGGATCGAACCCGGGACCTCTTGATTGGCAGTAGAGCATGCGCCCACTACGCCACCGAGGCAGACAATCGAAAACATATTACACATATAATAAAAAATCGATTAATAAATAATCGTTTTTTAACGTAATAATCGTTCAAATAAATTCGATTTTTTAGGAATAATAATCGATATTTTTTTTAATAATCGATTATTTTTTCACATCCCTAATCAGAATTTCAGAGCTAATCTTAAAAACTAATTACCTCATATACCTCAATTATACCTAAAGACCTTAGACTTTACCCTTCTAGACCTTAAGAGGTCTAGAAGTTACAGGAAATTGTGGTTTGCGAGGTCTCAGTTCGAGGCGAACTACTAGTTATACAGCCGTGCACCGTTCGTTGTTATCATAGATTTACCGTATGACGTACGATGCTTGGGTATGACAAGGTAGCTAGCGCGACGACTGCTGCGTGCGGAAACTTGTTTTTGTTTTATGAACGTAAGGTTAGTATGGATCTTCCTGTTAAAATATTTTCGAATAAAAATACATGTGTTATATTTATATAGATTTTCTATGTTCATTAGTTTGGTTTCTTTGTAAATTGTTTTGGTTTGTGTTGAAAAGTGATAATTAAAGAGTAGCTTAACGATTTTATTTTGTTGACGTTGTAGTTTATTTAATTTAGTTTTTGCAGCCGCTCCCCATATTTCAATAAGATATAATAAGTGTGGTTTAACTAAAGAATTATAGATTGTGTATTTTAAGACACGAGGGATACATTTAGTAATGTTACGGAGTGAGCCGCGTAGCGATATTAATTTTTTTTTTTTTTATATTATATTTTTTATATTATAATATCCTAAGTACTCATTTAGGTGGAAATGGTCTAGTTACTTTTTAGACCTGCAACCGACCCGGCACCACACGTATTGACTCGTCATTCCTGTGGATCCTGCCGGTTAGGTCGAGAGAGTGGTGTAGGTCTAGGACACGCTTGCACCATCTTATTTGCGTCCCAGGCGATGCAGCGTCTGTGGAGAGGACACTTCACCCACTTCAGCACAGCTAAGTGGAATCGGCCTTACTAGTCATGTACGTAAGTGCCGATCCTCGAACATGGACGCTGCTTGAAACATCTTCTATAGATGTTAAAGGCCAGTGATGAAGTACTCATATTGAATGTACATTTACTATGTTTACTTTATACACCACTAGCTGTGCCCCGCGGTGATACCCGTGTAGACATAGTTCCCACGGGAATATCGGGATATAATTATCCAATGTGTCATTCCAGGGTCTTGATTACCTACACACCGAATTTCAGCCTAATCGGCTTAGGAGTTTAGGCGTGATTGAGTAACAAAAAAACATCCATCCATCCTCACAAACGTTCGCATTTGTAATATTAGTAGGATGGATTAGTAGGATGCATAAAATTTGGCAGCAGCGCTCTCCGGGACCAAGTATTCCAACTACTGCGATCACCAAGCCAAGCGTGGTGATTACGGCAAAATCCCCCATATGAATAGTCTATGGCATTCTATGGGGAGGCCTATATTCAGCAGTGGACGTCTTCCGGCTGATGATGATGATGATGAACAAACTAGTGTCACATAATACACAAAATTTGTTTAGTTTATAACAGTCGTAATCTCTCTATTGTATTTTCCTACTTTGAGTACGGACAATGAAAAGTAAGAAGCAGAAAATACAAAATCTTCCGCAAACCAAACAAAACCGCGTCGTCACTTTTTAACTTCCTGTTATGGCGTCCGACCGGCACAAACAACGGTAATATTCTTTTAATTAGTTCATTATACAATTTGACAACGGCACACGGAACCACATGACTGTAGGTAATTAGCGGCCACGGACTACTCAAATTAAAAGGCAACGGTTAAGGGTGGTAAGCAATCGCGAAACATTTGCAGTGACAATTTAATGCCTCGCTTCTTACCGTTTAGAATTTCGATTCAATGTTTGCGCTTGACATGATATGAACTTTGACATGTTTGAAGTCTGAACGATGATAAAAACTGGCTCCCTCGTTGGTTCATCCCACAAAACGTTCGGCCATTGGGCCTAATGGACGAAATTTAAAATTAACAGGAAAAACGACTTCTCAGAAATTTTACACAATCCTATGGGAAAATTACCAAATTGATGTTTTGTATTCGCCTGATTCCTCCAAATATAATTAAATTAAGTTAAAATTCATTTTAATTCAGGCCATTTCACCCATACATCAAATAAATCATAATCTATACTATTATATAAAGAGAGAAAGTGATTCACTGACTGACTGACTGACTGACTCATCAACCCAGAGCCAAAACTACTGGACCGATTATGATGAAATTTGGACAATAGATTATTTCTACAGTCTAGACAAGTAATAAGAAAGGATTTTTCAAAATGTTACCTTTAAGTGTATTAAATAGGGGTTGAAAGTTTGTATAGAGTAGACTTCATTTTTCAGCCGATTTATTTCAAATTTTGTAGAAACATTCTAAAATGAAAATAATTAAACACGTATTTCAGCGTTTTGAAAATTTTTGCCCTTATGTGGAAAAATAAAGTTTAAAAGTTTGTTATGAATATTTTAGTTCCAAAAATGCTCGCTAGATGGATTTGAATGCGCTGACAATATTTTCTTGCAAGACGTTAATAGGTACCCTAATGCAACATTTTAAGTAATTTATTTCCAACATGCATAATACGCATAATAGATAACGTTCTGCAAATAATTTAAACGCGGTTTTGATTTCGCTTCTCTTTATCATAGCCCCTTTAAATTGGGTTGCAACGACATCGAATTATCGATGCTTTCAGTGTTTCCTTAATCCGTATGCCGTATTCGTTTCCATACATACATACATACATTCACGCCCTTTTCCCGAAGGGGTAGGCAGAGGTGTACCCAGGACTCAGTCCTATAGTAGATACACCCACATTTCGCCAGTATGTTATTGGTCCCATGTAATAGGGGGCGAGCCTATTGCCATCTACCGGGCACAGTTCCAGACTCCAGGCAGTTATTGAGATAATTCCTAATGGAAAAATCCAATATTTAACACTGCCTGACCTGGGGATCGAACCCGGGACCTCTTGATTGGCAGTCAAGCATGCGCCCTCTACGCCACCGAGGCAGTCGGCAGGCAAGTATTCGTTTCCAGATTATTAATATATTATACACTTAGCGACTAAGTACTGCCGGCCTTTGGTTTTTGAATTTTTGTTTGTATAGGCTCTGAAACTACTGGAACGATTTAAAAGAATTATTTCACTTATGGAAAGCTTAATTCAGTGTGAGTGATTATTATTCAAAATCTCATATAGCCATAGGCTATATTTTGAAAAAAATAGGGATCCGTAAGAAAATTGCAATATATTGTGAACCAAGGTGTCACATTATTACCTAATATATTCATTAATTTGCGTGCGCTGTGAAATCTATTGATGGTAGAATAAAATAATGTACGAGAGGTTTTTAGTACTTATCAATATCTACAAAATAGTCCACGGTCATTTATATCCATCTATTTTAGTTTAGTCACAATAATCGAAACAGTCATTATATGCATGCGCTGTAAAAAGTATTGGTGGTAGAATAAAGTAATGTACTAGGGGTTTGTAGTACTTATCAATACCTACAAAATAGTCCACAGACATTATATCCGTACCTATATTTTGGTTTCGTCACAATAATCGAAGAAGTCATTATATGCATGCGCTGTAAAAAGTATTGGTGGTAGATTAAAGTGATGTACTAGGGGTTTGTAGCACTTATCAATACCTACAAAATAGTCCACAGACATTATATCCGTAACTATATTTTGGTTTAGTCACAATAATCGAAGAAGTCATTATTTTTATATGCGGCATGAAAACTATTGGTAGTAGAAATAATGTACTAGGGGTTTGTAGTAGTAGGTACATATATATCTACAAAATATAAAGGCGCGGTAAATTTGTATATCTGTTAAGGTTTGGTCACTGTAACAGAAATAGTCATTGATTTGCGTGCGCTGCGGGGTTATTATCATTAGGGTTATATCTATAAAAATACAATGTAGGTAGGTATCACGTATTTACTCCTGTTAAAACGTTCACTATACCTACTTCTGCTACCCGTGCGAAGCCGGGGCGGACCACTAGTAAGTCAATAAAATGTCAATATAATATAAAATTTTATATAAGATGCATTCGAATTAATCACATCAAATTATTACAATTAATACACAAAAATACATTACCATTATTACACAAAAATAAAACCTATTTGATACATTTATACCTTGATATATTATAGTTGAAGTAAACTATATCTCTGTTATTTTCTTTTCTTTTATAAACTGTTTTTTTTTGTAGTGAACGTCCAATTACGCGAGTAAATCTGGGATTTTTAGAATTTCAATAGGAATAAACCAAGAGATTAAAAGTAAAAATTAAAATGACATGGACATAGTTTACTTCACTATAAAAATATCTCGATATAAATTCAGAGAATGGGATAATAATATTCTGAGGAAACAGGGGAATACAAAACATCGATTTGATAAATTGTTTAAAAGATTGTGTCAAATATCTAAAAAGCCGCGTACGCTTTTAAATCTGTACAATATATTTTCATTCGTCGAGTGGTCCCTCCCTCATTGTTGTCAAATACTTAAAGGAAATTAAGGAAAAATATTGTCAGGAAGAAAAGTGTTTGTGATTATTTATTAAAAAATTATTATAAGTTAACTAGGCGTTTTTTCGTGCACCCACCACGTATTGGCCATTTGGTTTTCATACTAAAATAAACTATACTAAAATAAGGCCGTTTGCGTAGTGGTTCGCAAGCGTTACTGCCGATAACAAGACTCATTACTAACTAGCGATTTTTTTGACAATGACAACCTGCGGAGTCTGGAATTGTGCCCGGTTAATGACAATAGGCTCGCCCCTATTATATGGGACTAAAAATCTAACTGGCGGAGTGTGGAAAGACTACGGAAATGAGTCCTGGATACACCTCTATTTACCTCTTTGGGAAAAAGGTGTGATGTTATGTTCTTGCGATGACTTGCTTGTTATGACTGCCTCGGCGGCGTGTGGGCGTAGGCTCGACTGCTGATCAGGTCCCAGTTTCGATCCCAGGTCAGACAAAGTGTTAAATATTGCATTTAAACATCAGGAATTGTCTCAATAACTGCCTGAAGTTTGGAACTGTCCCCGTTAGATGGCAATAGGCTCGCCCCCTATGATATGGGACCAATAACATACCGGCCAAATGTGGTAGTGCCTACTATGGGGCTGAGGCCCCATAGTACCAGGACTCATCCTGGATTAACCTCTGCCTCTGCGGGGTCTTTTAGGTTAAGTTATCTGTGATAGCGGTCGAGCGGAATGATTCTATTGTACGATTTGAAAAACGGAATGTAATGACCTTAAGTAATTAGGTAATGTTGTTTACAAAACCTGGGCCGTCATTAACTTTAGGAGGGGCAGTAAAGTACTAAAGCTGTCTAGTACTGCTTAAGTAATAATATTATGTTGCTTTGATAAATAAGGTTGAAGGTATTATTTGACACTCTTGGAGTCACAATTGGATAGTAGGTAAAGGTAATTCTTTCTAAATATGCACGCCGCGCCCCTCCCATGTATTTGCCACATACTAGCCTTCGTTAACGTTACGTTTAGTAAAGCGGCGTGCACATTTAAATTGAGAAATCTCTAGGAATTTTGGTAAACAGGTATACTCAGTATATGTAAGTATAAAATGATAAAAAAAATAATTTACGTCAGTGGATGCCGCGCCACACCGTCAACTAGAGAACCTCGCGCGGCCAGCGAGTGGACGTTGCTTAGTCAACCACTCTCACATTTTTAATAAAAGAATGGCTGGAAACATATCGTTTGTCATAAGCTATCGCGTCCAGTATAACAAACAACTCTGCTACGATTACCAACAAACAGTACACATAATAAAAATTTAACAGCTTCTGTTAAAACTTTTACACCTAGTTCGTATATCACGATGTCAATAAACGCATCAATATAACGAACAAACGTTGACAGGAAAAAAGAGGACGTATTTTAAAAAGATTGATCGCCAATAAACCTGTTTATTTGCCGGTTCCATTGTTTTATCTCCGTGGATTTATTTGAGGCATGTGTCAATTTATTAGCAAAGATAGATAGCAAAAACAACCGGGTAATGACCAGCCGGTCAGGCGTCCAAAGTGTGTTTCTATTAAATATTAAGGCCGGCGTAACTTGGCGAGCCTGAACCTAGGCTCTACGAACTTTAGCGCTTGCAAAATAGTGAAGAAAACTGTTTTTATATTGAACTGAACTTAACATTTACTTACTATATACCTATGTTTTTATAATATTTGATTATCTGGCAACAACAGTTTTCTTTATGAGTTTATATGCGCTAAAGTTCGAAAATTTTAAAAGAAAACTTAAAAAAAAAACATATCTAATTTATATTCTAAAGCTAATAGACGCACTGATAGTATACACGCAGCACATAACAAAAATATTTAAACTCAAAAATACTTGTTTCCAACAGTATTTGCTCAAGTATCTTGGTTCATAGTGGGAGCGATTCGGAATAACAAATTTTTCAATGCGCGTGCGTCCCGGCCGTGGGCGTACTGGAATGGGACCATATATGTTCGGGCGGTGGGTTCCCAACGAGTTACACTAAGCGAGTCACACTGTGACACGTTGGGAAAGAAATCTCATCGAGTAACACTTGCGGGGGTGCCTATGTGGGTACATGAATCATCTTAAGTAATATACAACGTATTGTACAATGTGTTACAAAATATGTCCACTGTACCATCATACAGAATGCTAATGCAGAATGCGAGAAAAAAAATGCGAAAATCACTAAAAAAATTCTATACACTACAAAATGGGTGAGTTGATCGGCAAATTGGTATTTTTGCGAATTTCGCAATTCTTTCTGTTGCAGGTTGTTCAGTTTGATGGATAGATGTACTATCTTTAGTATCACTACACCTATTTAACATCTTGTATTCAAGTATGTAGCAGGAACGATGAAATAGGGAAGGATCTAAAGACGCTCCGAGACAAGGTAAATGACATAACAGTGCAAGACAGAAATGAGTTGCGTCTTTTTATCAAGTATCAGTTTTGATGGCTGCACCTTGGCTGCACCAATCTTGTCTGTTAGTTACTTTAGGCGAAAAATATCTGTGCATATTAAAAAAACATTGTTAAATTTAGTTGTTGGCAGGAACCAATATCCTACTCTTTGCCTTTAGAGCCTCTGCACATGCGGCATTTTTAAGATCGCCGTAGACGCGCAGATACAATGTAAAGCATATACGCGGTTCAAATGCAAATCGAACGCAGTTCAATACTACTTTTTGAAAATCTAAGGCGCTGTAAGCGCGCATTGTCAGCGATGATAAAAAACGCCGTAGCCAAAGGTCTTATCGCCTTTTGTAAATAAAACAGACGACACAACACGACATGTCGGGTTTGATGGAGCGATTTGCTTCCGTCCCATGTCAATCAAATACTCGTTCAAAGTCACTGAAGTAGTTTGTGACTCTGAACATTAAATAGAGAACAATTGTTTATTTTGCGTATAATTTTGGTGGGTGTGGTTTGCTTAATTTTTAGGGTTTCGTACCTCAAAAGGAAAAAAGGAACCCTTATAGCATCACTTTGTTGTCCGTCTGCCTGTCTGTCTATCCGTCGGTCAAGACACTTTTTAACGGGAACGCGTGGAGGTATCAAGTTGAAATTGATATCCACTACTTAGATCTGCGGTCCCTTATGGCTATCAAAAGTTATGGTCATTTTACTGCTTAACTACTTTGCGCAAGGAACTAATAGATAACGCTTCATGCTCTTATCTAGCTCTTCATGCTGGTATCTAGGTATGGAACCCTACACTATGTATTAATAGGTTTGCCTTAAAATTTTATTTATTTACAACATTTGGTATCATCATATCATTTTATCATTTTGATATATACCATATGGTACCTATGGTAGACTCAGTACTGTTTATCTTCATTGACGTACAAAAGTGTCAGATTATGACCTATTTGAATAAATCTGTTTGAGTTTGAGTTTGAGGTACCAAAAATGTTGAGTATATCATCATTTTAGGGATTCGAAAATATTTTTTAATTATTTATTGATTTATAATATCATCCAGATTATGAAAACAAATGAAATGAAATGAAATTAAATAAAATGATTACTTTATAGGTTTTTTACAGGTATAGAAAGTTCTTGCTTATTGTATATAGACCACTGTACTCGACCAAATTGTCTTGCAAATATTTACTAATATACATAGTAATTAATAATTAGTAATTATTTAAAAAATCAGGATGTACATCAGTTATTATTATAATTATGGTTATATTATTTATCTTAATTCTAATGTGTTGTCGGGTGCGGGTGAGGTGGAAATTAGACAACCTTGTCTTCTGTAAGGTTCGTTTATTACTAAAGTATAGTTAATTAGGTCATACATTAGTTACATAATATATATTACATATAGGTCTCCACCACACTAAATGTTATAATATTTATAAAATAACATATTTTCCCGTAGGGCTAGGTTATAAGTGTGCCTAAGACCTAGTCCCATAGTAGGTACACCCCGTACACCCACACTTCGACAGTTATGTTTTTAGTTCCATGTAATAGGGGACAGATCTATTTTCATCTACCGGGTACAATTATTCCTGACTCCAGGTTGACATTGAGAAAATTCCTTATGGAAAAATCTAATGACACTTTACTTATAGTTTTTTTTTTAAATTAACCCATACTTATTATGTTCTGCGCTCGTTTCCGTAGCGCTCAATCAACCTATCATCCACTCAGCCCACGATTACTTCTAGTTTCGGCACCAATTTCTTCAGTCAAATTTCATTAGAGTCTCAGGGACATTCCAGCTCTTCCTGCCACAAAGGTCGGCAGGGCGGTATCTTCAGCTAAATTGCCAGGAATTAATATCCGGACCACCCTGTTAATTAAGACAGAGTCTGCTCAGTACTTCTGAATAGATAGTTCGGAACCTCGCAAAACTTCGAGAATATCTTTGCTAATTTACAGTAATTTCTGGATCGGAACTACTTGTTAACTTTATTTCAAAGTGAACCTTCTCTTGGTATTGGCTGTGCAGTTAGCTGAACGCGAAATCGAGGTTAATTCGCACTTAGTAATAAAAGTATTAGGGTATCTTAGTTTTATCGACTGCCTTGGTGGCGTAGAGGGCGCATGCTCGAATGCCAATCAAGAGGTCCCGGGTTCGATCCCCAGGTCAGGCAAAGTGTTAAATATTGGATTTTTCTATTAGGAATTATCTCAATAACTGCCTGGAGTCTGGAACAGTGCCCGGTAGATGGCAATAGGCTCGCCCCCTATTACATGAGACCAATAACATACTGGCGAAATGTGGGTTTATCTACTATGGGACTGAGTCCTGGGTACACCTCTGCCTACCCCTTCGGGAAAAAGGCGTGAATGTATGTTATGTTATGTTAGTTTTATCGATTCTAGTTTATGGTTGTGGTCTAACAAGCCGTATACATTTGTTAAGGCTTTACAAGTTTTGACTCATATTAACTGTTTTAAAATAAGCACAACATAGTACTATCAATATTCTGTGATATCATAACTGCGGCGAAATAACACAATTTTGGCTCTAGATAGATGTTTCTATCCAGGTATACATATACGATTTTGAATTTATCCGAGTAATTTTATAGCTTAGGTATACCTACCATAGCAGAACTAACATTTAGTGTGTTTAAATGATAACAGTTTTATTGCAGTATTTCCGTATAAATCTTGTTGAAATAGTGGAGTTGGCAGTGGTCTCAGTGAGAACACAATAAGCATGGGTGTCACCGCGCACTGTGCAATCCGAATGTGGCCTGCCGTGTGCGCCCACTGAATTTAAAACAACCTGTCCATTTCACGATAAAGTCTCCCCCCGCCCGACAGGCGCTGGATTTTTATTTTCTGGTCTTTTTTCTGGCTTTAAAAACTATTGGCCGAGAGGTCACTCCGTACCACAGATTTACATTTTAATCGATTTTGTAAATTGCCAGCACTTTGCCAAATTGGTTAGTTGAGAACACTTCGGTCTCTGCCGCTTTGGTTGTTGTTGTTTTTACATATCATTTCATTGCAATTGAGTTTATCTGTGATATTGGCACAGAAGGTACATAACTACACGTGCTGTCTACTTGAACATTTTAATTTATTTTATAATGCATTTGACTACAGATTGGCGATATTTGCGTCAATGTTGGTTTGGTATTAGAGCCAATTTACCAAATCAGTCCATGGACATAATGTAGATTCTAAATATTAAGATCCATAGTTACATGTGAACCCAACATAATTATATAATAATAATATAATATAATATAATAATAAATTATAATAATAATTTTGAATTTATACTCTAACAGAATGGGTTAGCCCAATTACACTGTCGAGTCAATTCATATTATGGGCTATGTGGACAACCCATATTGTCAGAGCTTCAGGTCGAATAATATGAAACTTGTATGGCTGTACGAAAACTTTCTTGAGCAATATATCTTGAGATTTAGACAAGTAGCCAGGTTCCTGGACAGCGAGCGACTAATACCTACTTCGGAAAATACTTCCAATATTGACCACGTTTAAGTGGAAGATTCTGTGATAAACTTTAAACTTTGGAGAGCGATCTGTTATACCTACCTCGATGGTACGCATTTGGCTTATGGGCAAGTATATCTTGTTTTTTGTAAGATGTATCCGATATTTAATAAATCTTTTGATTTCTGATAGGTTTATTTTTTACATAACATAATATAACGCGTTTTCCCAAATAGTTAGTCAGAGGTGTACCCAGAACTCAGTCCTATAGTAGGTACACCCACACTTCACCAGTTTTTAGGTCCCATGTAATAGGGGGCGAGCCTATTGCCATCTACCGGGCACAGTTACAGACTCCATTGAGAGTTTTCCTAATGAAAAAAGCAACATGCTGAGTTGCGACCGTCTCGTGCTACACAGATATCTCTTTTTGTTCATAATATTATATGCATTTGCTCTAAAATAATGTGTGAAATATTTTTGTACACGAATGAACGTTCATTCATTCAATATTGATTAATTGATTTTCTATCCATCTGATAGTAATTACACCGTGCCCTGTGTTTTCACCAGTTGTATACTAGATCCCAATCTGGCTTGATATCAAATGATTTTTCAGTTAAATCCGCAGTACTTATGTAGTTACGTAATTTTGTAACCAACATTGGCTCGTTGGCTCAGATGGCAGTAACTCTGCTTTCTGTGCCGCAGGCCCTGGGTACGATCCCCAGCCAGGTTAAACATTTGTGTGCATGAACTGTACACAAATGTCTGTTTGATCTGTGTCTGGGTGTTATAAGCTTATATAAGTATGTATATCAGTCATCTGGTTACCATACAGGCTTCTAGCCTAGTGTGGGATCAGATGACCGTAAAAAACATACAAACTTTCACATTAGCACAGAATACATATAAACATTAGTTATATTAGTGATGGGTTTCGAGTGACCTACTCAGTAATACCGCAGTATACCAGTTGAAATTAATCACAAAATTGAATATTACATAGTCTGAATATGAGGTACAACAGAATAGAGCTACAGCAGTCAATTTTAAAATAAAAGGTATACGTTGAAGCACAGCTGAGATTCAACATCAATGCAGAGAATTTATATTAAATCTCGGATACGTGAAGTGCGTTGGGAAATTCCGATTTGAATGTAACAAAAGTATTGCAGTCCTCAGGGATACTTGTTTCAATAATATTCATGATGAATGGAAGCATAGAGTTTAAATATTATTATAGTCCAAGTTTCTATTAAAAATTGTCTAGGATCAGAGTACCGTCAATAGGTACAAACAAACCTCAACCACAGCCCGAACTCAGTTGTGTTACGTCATTTCGTTTTAAAGTTACTATTGGCCTCCATCAACAGATCAGTTTGCAACATAGGTGTTATAATATAAGTACATGTATACGTTTTAAAGCTCAACTCAACAGTGAATAGTGGACTAATTTGTTTGACTCCAATAAACATTGGTTTGGATATTATAATGAAATGTAATACATACCTCAAGAGTAGTCCCGGCTAATAGGCGAACAAGCATCGCGTTCCGCCGACATCCGGTAAAGTAACTTAAGCCGTGCAAATGAGAAAGGCTGAAGGGTAAGCGGCAGACGCCTCAGGCGACTCGCTAAGTCTTCTCTAAGTCGAATCCGTCATTATTATTCCATGAAACGGGGTTGCCAGCACCGGATCTCGCACCTGCGCTCGTACAAATAACCGCGTAAACCTGACAAATTGTATCACATTCATATTGGCCACCGGGTGAGGCGCGGGTGCCGCTGTGTTGCCAAAAAATACATAAAGAAACCGAAACTTTTTCGGGATTTTTCGGGTCTCTACATTCTTGACATGTTTGCCGCTAGTGATGGTTATGGTTATTATCAAATTTAACGATTATTTTAAAACACCGCTGTTTTTTATAAGATTTTATATTTTTTATAGACTAAGCGGGCTATGACTAAGCGCTTTTACAAGGAAAATTTCGCCGATGACTAGTACTTCCACGGTAGCTGAATTGGTAGAGAGCCTACCAAGCGGATTGGTGTGGAAGGTTCAAAGTCCCGTTCGTGGATCAAATTTTTCTTCCCAAATCACTTTCTGCTGTAAATAAATCCTCTCCATCCATCAGTTGTCTGGAAGAAATTTATATTAGCGATAAGACCGCCGCTTGTACATTTAAGTTAAGTTTCTGTGTCCTGTAATGTTATATTCTTTGTGTGTGGTGTACAATAGTATTATCTATCTATCTATCGATCACTGTTTTAGTTAACAACTAAAATAAAATGCCACTATGGCCTCTCTTTTAAATTCCTTTAATTTTAATATATTGCTAAAGACCTCGTAGATGAAGCGGTTGCAAGCGCGACTGCTGAGCATGATATCTTGGATTCGATTTCCACAAAGTACTATTAGATTTTTCCATTAGAATTTTTTCCAGGTGTTATCTGGAATCTGGATTTGTGCCCGATTGATGGCAATAGGCTCGCCCCCTATTGCAAGGGACAATTATAAGGGAAGAACATAACTTAGGAAATGTGGCGTCTGCAATGTAAGTAATTCAACGTCATTGGTGGGAGTACTTATTAACTAAGTCCTAGGTTAACCTTGTCCTACCCATTGGAGGAAAAAGGTGTGATTTTATTATTTTTATTATCAGCCTGCAGAAGTCTACTAAGGCCATCATTAGAGCGCCATAATGTGCAGCTCTGCTCACGTTTGCATATCGCTATATGCAAGCTCGCACTTTGACTAAGTCGTCGATGCGAAAATGTGCCACATCGACAATACGTTTGTGGCACCCCTACGTCGACCCATTTGTGGTTTGAAGCAAACACAGCAGTTTTTGTTAGACCGCTGACAAGCGTTATATTTTGAGACATGTCGTAAAAGATAACTAACGAAAAAATAAATATTTTATTAATGATTGCATGATTTAAAATTTTGTTTATAATTAATTAATTGTATTTCGCACGCCTTTAGGAGGTAGAATGTACTGACATTATTATTATTTGGACTATTTAAGAACCTTTGTACCTACATTCCTGCGAATAAATGATTTTGATTTTTGATTTTTTGATTTGATAAAGTTAAGGTTTGACTTCGTTTCCATATTATGGACTTTTTCCTGTAAGTATTTTTTTATAATCTAAGTTAGATGCCGTATGCTTATTCAAGTCAGATTTAGGTCCGAATACATAGGTAACAAATAAGTTACCTACACTTACTATGTCACAAGAATCTTAAATTATAATTATCTATGTTTTTGGGGTTCTGTATATCAAAAGGAAAAAAGGAACCCTTAGAGGATCACTTTGTTTTTCGTCTGTCCGTCTGTCAAGACACTTTTTCAAGGGAACGCGTGGAGGTATCAAGTTGAAATAAATATAAATTACTGAGGTCTGCGGTCCCTTGGGGCTGTAAAAAACCATACCATTACCATTCTAAGGTAACGCAATTAAAAAAAAATTATCATTTTACTGCATACTTCCATATCCATTTTACTGCAAGGGACTAAAAGCTCCATGTTTGCTGTAGTTTGTAACTAAATGGCGCTGTATGCTATAGTAGGTAACTAGGAATGGAACCCTACACTATGCATACATACGTATGCCTTAACAATTTATTTTAGACATTGTAACTCAAGAAATTATATCACGGGGTATAATTTCTAACCTTAGATATGAAACACATAACTTAATATAACGTCACGGCTTTTTCCGCAAGGGGTAGTCAGACCCTAAAGTACCCTAAGTATACCCTAGTCCTATAGTATGTATGCACCCACATTTAGCCATTTATGTTTTTGGTCACATGTAACAGGGGAGACCCTATTGCCATCTACTGGACATAGTTCCAGACTCCGGACTGTCATTGAGATCATTTCTAACGAAAAAAATTCAATAAAACTTTGCCTAACCTGGGAAACCCGGGACCTCTAGATCGGCAGTAGAGCACGCGACCATTACGCCACCAAAGCAGTCAAAAGCACTACAAATTTAAACGATTTGTGTGTCAAGTTTTACAAAAGCATTTTTTCTTAGTAGCAAATTTTCACATCGCGTTCTTTCATGATCGCAAATTTAATTATTCGTTTTTTTTCATATAACGATTTTTCATGAAGCGTTTTATAATTGTTCGCGTTTATTTTTTTCACTTATTTTACTACTAGATTATTTTATTAGTCGCATATATTTGCATTCCCAAACTTTTTAGAGTACCAAAATGCCAAAAACTAGAGTACAAACTCCTTACCTAAAACTCGAAATTCAAAGCCCCCATCACCGTACATTCAATGTACTTTGTCCCTAACTAAGCGGCTGTACCCTTAGGCTATTGCGCAGTGCTGCCACCTAAACACAATGTTACCCTTGAATAAGTAAACCGGCTTAAGTGTTGTAAGTTATTAATGACTGTGATCACGACTCAGCTTAACACTTTAAGAACGGCCTAAGGATACTGGCGCATAAATTATGCAACTCGCTAAACCGCAGATAGATGACTCTAATTTACGTTTAATCACTTGTTTTAATTTGAGGTCAGATTCAAATAAATTGGTGTTTCTAAAGAATTTATATTTCTTTCTTTGCGATCTTTTCTTGTTTAACTTTAGGGTGTAGAGATGTGCTGTATGTAGCCAAAAAAGATATTTATCCTCATATCTTTAACGATAGTTTTAACCTTACAAGTTTCTTGTACGTTCTTCTTGTAGAGGTATAATTCCGTTTCCGAACGCACGGTAGATTCATTACTAGTTATTAATATCATTTATTGACGTTTACAAAATGTCTTTTTAAGACTTATTTGAAAAAAAATAATTTGAGTTTGAGTTTGCTTACTTAAACATGGGTGGAAACGATTTTGGTTGCTCAGCTTTGGATGCGTTATTTTAGTTCGGAGTCTTGAAATTGATTTAAGAGTTGGTTGGATAGTGAATTCTTTCCCAAATTATGACTAAAATTATTATTTATAGTAATCTACATTAACCTAGGTCTTTAAGTGCTAACTGGCTACGTACCAATAACTCGTGAAGGTATTCAGGACATTGTATTCCTAAGGCTTGTTCAAGTCAAGTAAATTTACAATAAAGCTCATAGATAGATATATATATATATATATATATATATATATATATATATATATATATATATATATATATATATATATATATATATATATATATAATATATAAACTCTTTATTATTACACTACATAATAAAAGCTTAAAACTAAAAAGTAACACGGTTGTCTGGAAGAGATCGCTTTTAGCGATAAGACCGCCAATTGTTACACTATTTGTTATGTACTTTTAATTTTAAGGATTATTTTTTGTGGTGTACCAATAAAGTGTTTATCTATTTTATCTATCTATAACCGTGCTGGGAGAGGAAAGTAGATCACATTTGGTCGGTGGTGTGAGTGAAATTATGTCGAAATAAATACAAACATACATTAAATACATTTTATTATACATATAACACTACACTAACACATAATAATATTAATACTATATACATGAACTATATACATAATCATTCAAATATATACATATATATCTTGTTCTCATATAAATATAAATAAACTTTATATTTTAAGTACTTATAGTTAGAGCCGGCTAAGGGTTAACAGATCCAGAGGACGGGCAGCAGCGTCCTCTGCACAAAAACCATCGATCTGCGCTCGACAACCCGCCTGCCAAGCGTGCCGAGTATTGGCAAATTACCCTCTTTCTGGGGGAGGCCTATGTTCAGTAGTGGATTACCAACGGCTGAGATGATGATGATGATAATAATGAAATACTTAATATGATAATAATATACTTACATACCTCTATAGATATTATTATAATATTATATAATATAGTTATGTATAATATAGGAAAAAATAAGTCTAAAAGCTCATCTTGGTTACTTCACCAAGACTTCGAAATTAGGTACAAGGCGTAATTTTAGTCAAGCAAAAAATATAATCTCATAATATTACAATATTCCCGCTAAAAATAGGCCGAACAACAATATCCATTTTAAATATGAAATGATTAACATCCAAGCCTAGCTTTTAAAAAGTTGTAATACTTTCAAAAGCTGAAATATAATTAGAATAAGTATTATAAGAGTTAATATTGTGCCTTATCAAATTATTTGAAGTAGGTAATTTTACACGTTTACTCAAATTGTTTCTAATGTACGAAAATTTAAAATACTGTATTTAACATAAATATGGCATTCATAATATTTACTTACCTAAGTAACTTAGATTTTGAATAGTGCATAGTAATTAAATAAATAAAAAATGTAAAGGTAAACCCTTAGAAATTAATTTCATCATAATAATCTTCAGCCAATATTGTATTTTTTATGATAGTGAGTAACAAGACGAGCAAATCAGGTGCATGATGGTAAGCATCATGATTGCCCATATCAAACACAGTACCACGCAGTGTTTTAATATTTATTTTTGCGTGACACTGCACTGCGCCTGTCACCCCGAGATATTAGTGGTTGAAACTCATCATGCCCAGTAATTTCGCTGGTAACATTGCCCTTCAGACCGGAACACAGTAATGTTTGCACATTACTTCTTGTCGGATGAATAACTGGCAAAGGTGTGGTACTTCCCTAGGCGGCCCCCTGCAAAAAAATCACAAACAAATGAATTTAACCAAACCTAATTTTACACTTTTCATTTGAAAAATAAAGCCCTACAAGTTTCTTGTGCGTTTTTCTCGTAGAGGTCTCGTATCTTTCTGAACACACGGTAGACTAATTACTGTATATCTCTTAATTGACGTGTAAAAGAGTCAGATTGTTACCTAATTAAATAAGTCTTTTTGAGTTTCAGTTTAACACAATACGTTAAAATGATAGCGAAAACAATAAAATGCAACTCCAAACAAACCGGAAAGACATTAAAACAGTTGTAAGTAACTTATTTTAGTTTAATGTAGCGCATAATTTATGAATGCGTTATAGCGAATTAAATTCCGTCGTCGGTTGCATTTTCTACATAAAATTGGTGATATTTGCAATTCAAATGCGGCCAAGTCCTCGCTATTACTTACTTCAGCTTCGGGACAAAACGGTTTCTTTTGAGTTCAGCCTTCTGTTTGGAATTAAGTGACGCGGATATTTCGTGATATTCTTTTTGAACGTTCTGTTATTGTAATATCTGGTCCGAGGGAGAAATGTTGACTTTATGAATCTGCATTGATGCTGTTCTTCTTGCTTCTTTTCTTTGTTTTTAAAGGTACGATTACAAATGAAACAGGCAAATTGAAAAATTTACTTAATGGGTTTTCATGGAAATGTTAAAAAATATATACAATTACCATGCTCTCTTGTGAATGGATTTTACGCCGATGTCCTAGTGTTAACTGCAGTAAGTAAATGTTGGTATTCGTTACGAATATTTATCCACATAGGTGAACATCCCGTATTTCCCACGGGAACGATGGCTATGCGGGTGAAAACGCGGGGCACAGCTAGTGAATAATACGAATGTAGGCTATCAAATAGGTACAGTACCCACCGAGACTGGCAACTGGCAAAGTTTGAACTTCATTAAAAACAGTAGTTTCGCCTATCTCGTTTATTACATTGGACTTCGCTAATTATAATTCAGCCTTGATTCCGACTTCGTTCATGTCTGGGAGGTCACGTTTGGAAAAACTTCGCCGGCGAATGCGAATGAATTCAACATTCAATTGGCTGCCAAGTTTTTAATTGAAATTCATAATCAGTGGGCACTTTCTGGGAATAGTTGGTGAAAGGGAGTTTACACGTAGATGCAGTTAAGCTTGGGTTTTAGTGTTTTTGTAGAGTTGGGTGGGTTGGAACTGCATTGATTTAAGGTTATGAAGTCCGTTTACGAGCCTTCATGTTTACATAGGCAATAGTCTCGCCCCCTATCATGCACATGGGACCAATAACATACTGGTGAAATGTGGGTGTGTAACTATGGGACTGAGTCCTGGGTTCACCTCTGCCTACCCCTTCGGGAAAAAGGCGTGAATTTATGTTATGTTAATTATTAGATTAGAACTAATAAAACATGATGTCAATAGATAGGCATTAACAAGTTCAGAACAAACATGTTTCATTTTCAATTAGAGAACGCTCCAGTGTTACAATAAATACCTACTGATATAAATATATTATTATGTGTACATATGTATGCAAATTGAATAAATAATTGGGTATATAATAATTGCGTAATTTTATTAAATGTTCAAGCATAAATGGTAGTCACAGTCATTTTAGTCTTTTTTCGATAAAGGCGCTCTGCCATATAAAAAAAAAAAAAAAAAAAAAAAAAAAAGTCACATACCTATTTAAGGCTTATCATGCGGGGTACTGGAGATTTCTGTTTAAGCTATAGATATCCTACTTTCATTAATCGATAGCCCGTATTCGGGGTATACCCGTATGCCGTATAGATTTTTTTCATTTCATTTATTCATAAACAATAAAACAATTGTCTTTGAATAGTATAAATAGGTAGGCTTAAAATAAACACAAAAAGATTATCAATAAAAAACTAACCACAAATCAAATTACAAAAACTTACATGTCAAAACCATAATAAAATCATTCAAGGCTTCTAGCCTATTTTGGACCAGATGACCGTGTGTGGAAGTTGTCCCATATTATTATTATTATTATATTTTAATTAATTATAATTCAATATTATATCGACCGAGATATACGAGTAGATAGCTTACTTTCATAAATTAATTTCCACCAGTATTCGGGGACTCCCTGTATGCATTATAACGACTGAGTTAACGACAAATCAAAATGAGCCCCACGGGTGTGAGGAAATGTGGTATACATCAAAGCTGTTTTGTAGAACGTATTCTATATTATTAATGTCATGGTCAACGGATGTCTAAAATTTTTTTTAATTTTGTCTAAAATTAAAATTTGTAATACCTATATATACAAGTATAGTAGTGCCTCTGAAGTAGGCGTCTATTACGTACATACTACATACGTACACGCGAGGGCACTCCCCAAAAGAAGCTTTATATTATTTCTTCAACAAGCCCCCGGTAAAAGAACCGTGATTAATGCTATAGCTTTAAGCACTGCTTTCAGTATTAAAAGTGTACTAATACAAAGCCATCGTGTTATAAAACATCTTAAAGAAGGTAATAAACTCGCTTCACTTGGGAGTTCTTACTTCTTTTAAATCCGTAACGAGATTTCTTAGGAATCGGTTTTCTCATTTGCGAAAGAAATGGACTGCTGCGGCTTGTTTTCATTGTGTATAGTTCGAGTTAAGAAAGTTAAGTATTTATAGGTATATCTAGGTTAACCTACTGTCTGGTACTGGTTGTCTGGAAGAGATCGCTCTTAGCGATAAGACCGCCCATTGTTACACTATTTATTATTAATTGTTATTAGATCTTAGAACTTCTTGTTGTGGTGTACCAATAAAGTGTTTATCTATCTATCTATCTATCTTTTTTAGTGTGTAAACTATGAATTTATAATTTAATTGTTGTATCATCTATTATAAAAATGAAAATAAAGTAATTTTTCACTCCCCTTGCTAAAAAGTCCTTCATTGTTGCGACCCAAAGCGGAGTTAAGGTGGTTGCACCGACATCATTTTCCATGTAAACTTTGAGGAACCAATGACGATGATAGAAGAGATACAAATACTTCATTAGTGTTTTATTTTAAGTAACAACTAATAATAAAGTGGCGTTTACGTAGTTATACTGCACAAATACGTTTCATTACTGCAAATATGTATTTAGTCTTTCCTTAGGAATTAAAAAATACCTATTTACCATTTTAAAACGTATCTTTTGTAGTATAACTAGATAAATGCCACTGCATAATTAGTTGTTATTTAAAATAAAACACTAATGATGAAATTATATCACTTTGATCATTGTCATTGGTTCCTCAAAGTTTGTATGGGAAATGATGTGCAACTACCTTAAAATAATTTATCAGTTTCTAGGGGATACAGTAAATTTCTTTTTAATTTTTGTCTGTTACCACCGAGATAATATTTTTTTGGTGTCGCACATATATGATATTAGCCAAAATGTTTTGATGAACATAATAATTTTATTATCTCACAATCTTAATGAAAAGTAGAGTAACACACGGCGCTAAAACTAATTAAAACCAGGTTTCTACTAATAAAAACTACCTCGGATGAAATAGGTCTCTTTAGTCCCTCGTGCAACAATCTTCTCTACACATACTTCTATTTCTTTTCTCTAGACATTAGGGTTGAGTTGCACCAGCTGAATTTAAATGAACTGGTCAATTGTGAATGGGACTCGCATATGAAGGGTTCCTACCCACCATGTACCTATTACCTACCTATTTATAGATGTCACCTTTCCTCACACCAAGTAAAAACCTTATTACTATTATTCTAATTAATACCTATAAGAAAGAATATATGCTTACTGCAGTGAAAGTCTTATAATATGACAATTGATTAAACACGTTGGTTCTTAAAAGCGCCTGTAATATATTTATGAACTTTATTGTATGTTAATTAATTGTTGCTATAGCCCTTTTTTATGGACTGCCTCGGTGGCGTAGAGGGCGCATGCTCGACTGCCAATCAAGAGGTCCCGGGTTCGATCCCCAGGTCAGGCAAAATGTTCAATATTGGATTTTTCCATTAGGAATTATCTCAATAACTGCCTGGAGTCTGGAACTGTGCCCGGTAGATGGCAATAGGCTCGCCCCCTATTACATGGGACCAATAACATACTGGCGAAATGTGGGTGTATCTACTATGGGACTGAGTCCTGGGTACACCTCTGCCTACCCCTTCGGGAAAAAGGCGTGAATGTATGTTTTATAGCCCTTTCTCATCCCGTGGGAGCCATGAGACGCGGCACCCCGGGACATATTCGGAGAGTAGGCAGCAATCAGCAGCGCTCTCCGTATTTTATGGGGGAGGCCTATGTTCAGCAGTGGACGTCTTACGGCTGATGATGATGATGATGATGACAGCGGCAATAGAAATACATATTTATTATGAGAATTACGGACGGACAGACGGCGGAGGCTTAGTAGCAGGGTTCCTTGGGCATCCTTTGGTTACGATACCCTGTAAACTGATGCTTAAGGCGCGGTTCTAACCTAATTCTCAAAAAAATAATAAGGCACTGCAAACTTGTTCGGATTAAATTGGAATTTTGACTGAATCTTTCTGAAATTTTCTAGTTTCCAGTAGACTTTATATTACGTGTAGTAATTTTTGTATCTTTAAAAATGTGGGTACGTGTGAGCGAGAGGACGGAGCTTAGCATCGCACCTTAACCGACCACCAAATCCTGGGTTATACTTTACGCGTTGCACAGAATGTCAACGTTATAGGCGTCATTTTATGACTAGATACCATTTTATCAACTCATAATATTGGTCTAACAGGAGATATGAGGGTCAGCTAAGGTTTAGGTAATTCAAAGTTAGCTGGAACAACTCAGCCTAATTGTTGGTACTCTTTACACTCGTAATTCAAGTAGAAAACTTTCTTCGTCTGCTTGTTTTAGGAGAGGAGCTAACAGTTTTAAAGAAGGGCTTTATAAATACACAACTATTTTTTACTTTAATATTTTTCACCGCTGGTTAGGAGTTCTGGAGCAGACACTGTGAGTAGGTAAACGTAGCCTAGGAAGCCCTGCAACCAAGTAGACAGACAACAGAAAGTAGACAGACAACCTGCGAAAGACTGCAGGTAGCAACTGGATGAGTTGGCTAATGATGATATTTTAATAAACTATACCAACCGACTCAATACTTAATATATAATAATAATGGCAGGCAAGTCATCGCCTACATGTTATTAGGTTCTATGTAATAAGGGGTGAGCCTTTTGCCATATACCGGGCACAGTTTCCGACTCCAGGCTGTAATAGAGATAATGTCTAATGGAAAAATCCAATAACACTACCTGACCTGGGAATCGTACCCGTGACTTCATGAACGGGCCACTGCAGCAGCCGTTTTATAATACATAGTTTTTAAAGACGAAAGATCTTTCCAAGAATGATCTCCACCTCTTTATAGTATCAGACAGGCTGTTAGTACTAGAGAGGAGTAACGTACGACTCTCGGCGGGGTACTGCACGATCGAATTATAGCTATTTGTTCTCTAGCTACGGACTACGCAATAACCCACGTTTTACGGTTGCTTTGTCTGTTGCGCATGTACTCAATTGTAATACATTATGTACTCGTAATTTGTGTTATGTAGAAAACTATAGTTAAAGGCGTTTGATTAAATAAGCTTCCTAGTATGCATTCAGTAAATGCTCCCCTTTCATAGTCAATAGTCAACAATACTGGCGACTGTGATAAACTAGATTCTCGCTGAGTGAGTACCACAGTACACCACGCGGTAAGTTAATCAAATTCGTCAGTTGAAACTCGTCATGCTCAGTAATTTCGCTGGTAGCATTGCTCTTCAGACCGGAACACAGTAATGTTTGCACATTACTGCTTGGCGGATGAATAACTGGCGAAGGTGTGGTACTTCCCCAGGCGGCCCCCAGCAAAAGAGGCCTACCTAGTGGTAGGTACAAAAAACTTGTGTATGCTGCCATCTGATAGTGATAAAGAAGTATTTTGGATTTGCTATAGACATGTAGCGGACAATTTGCAGATTTTGCATTTATTGTAAGCACGACTGGAACGTTCCCCCTCTCGCGCCAGTCGTTGCATAGAATCCGCGCCGTATGTACTCTTTTCACTAATTAAAATTTAACAGTACTTTCATTTTTAATTTACGTCGATTTATCCTTTATAATAAATAAGGATCCCGACAGACATGTCAGCCTGTGGATTTTCGAAGTGTTCTGTAGCATAGTGTATTAAGTTACCTTAAAATTGTAGGTATGGCAGTAAATATAGTAAGGTTGTTTTCCAATTAATTAGAAGTACCTAATTTAAGCTTTATCACTCATACCCATATCTATAGAAAAATTAGTATGCTTCAAATTTCCAAGTAGGATCTACCTATATAGGTAATACTATAAGGTTATTCCATTCTCCGTAGCAATTCATTAATACAAAACAACGTGAAATCAGCGTCAACGACTATTTACATTATTAAAATTAATGAAACAGAAATCGTCAAGCGAATTTCGTTGCTTCCATTGAGCGTCGCCGCCGTGATTTTGATTCGAAATTAACGTCAATCAAATAATGAATGGAATGATTAAGCTATGGAAAATACGACAAATAATTTGGAAGCCCAATTATAAAGTAAATATTTGTACGAGTACTACTCAATAATATAGATATCTGGGGGTTGAAATGTAAACCACCTGAAGTCTATGAAAAGTCAGATTTGTTCGTCTTTTTCAACATGTACAATGTACAGGTGTTGTTTTGGTTAAGTATTTATTCTAGTAATGAATTTAGGTTGATTTTGCTACTAATAACGCACTAGTGCCTTTACTTTACATAATCGCACTATGAATAGCCCAGGGAATCCGTTTGACGTTTCATCTTTTTGAGCTTGCTTTGCATATGTCATAATTTTTTTTTGCATAATCATGGTGTAACCACAGAATGTGTAACTCACATAATTTTAATAAACTTCTTCGTAAAACCGTGGAATTATGAATTATGTCACACGATCTAATCAATTCTTAACTATTAAAAAATACTACAAAGTTCTCAAACAAGGCAAGAATTTATTTACCAAAAAACAATCAATCTTTTTTTGAATAAAACAATTAACATTTGAGCATATTTTTGTTGATTCTATCATAGAGTTATTGATGATATCATAACTTCATCTAATTTAATTTGAAAATTGAAAATATTTTTTTTATTACTGTATTCAGTAACAAAAAAAATTAAATGGAAATGAATGAAAAATGAAATGATGAGACTGCTGTCAAGTGCTGTCCTATTGGCTGATGGCCTGATGGTAAGTAACTTACTTGAAATTATTTTGTTTTTATGCCAGTGAATTTATTTACACGTGTATCAGTAGTGCGGCATGCAAAAAAAAACAGTACGCCATTTTCATTAGACTGCTAGTCTATGGTATTTGATAAGGACAATTTTATAGGGAGATAGATAGACGACTTCCTAACATTGTAAATGGCAGTAGAAAAGCTTGGCTTAAAGTTTTATATAATTTTACCAATAATTATATTATTGTTTTATTTCTCAATAATAAACTAATTTACATTACTTTATAATATAATGCGTGAATAGCAATAAGTATTCGGGCGTGACTGAAGTCAATTATTCTCTGTGTTGCCGATATAACAAAATTTATTAAGACCGAATAATCAAATAGAGTCACCCGTCTATAGATAGGTCGATGAAATTTGTTAACATAATTCGTTGCGTGGCGAATCATTATTATTAAAAAGGTCCAGCTCAAATATTGTAACGGGAAAAGAAATAGTTCGTAGATTTAACCCCGCAATAAATACTAATCGAGACACTTAAAAAGAGGGCAGCTAGTTGCCATCAAAATTAACTCAGTGGCCCAGTGATGACTTTAGAAGAATTGTTTTTTAATAATAATGAAGAAACTAAAAGTTAATGACAATGTAAATAATTTAAGTATGTACTTTTCCTCGTTATAGGTGTTGAAAAACGTCGTATTAAACACGTGTATTATGAATAGATACTCGTCTTTCTTATTCACGCTCGCGTTCGGCTCGCACAAACAATACCGCATCGTGCGTAGTGTTTAGCTTAGCACACTTGTGTTGTAAGTCATAATGTACTGGTATGGTATAATATGTGGGGTCTATTTGAGAGAAATATCGACGCTATTATTTGATCTGTCGATGCAAACGTACGATTATCATCGTCAGTACGATTATTGATTGTTACAGTGGTTTAGATACTGCCAGTGCCAGTATTTAGTATTCAATGTTTAAACATTGGAATAGTTAAGGTTTGAGTAACGAGTAAACTAACTCCTCTCATGATGCCTGTCTTTAGTCTAATTTGCATTAATATGTATTGGAGCGACGAGCTTAATGTATTTAGTGATACAAATATGGAGTGCGTCATTGAGATCAATATCTGTTTGTAGTTGATGAAAACTCGATTGTATAATATAATGGGACGCTTATTGAATAAAGCAAATTGTCTAGTCTAGTACTATGTCACACGGCTGCCTTTGTGTATGTACACAAATATATACCTAGTATATGTATACAAAAAGTATACATATACTGGGTATATACCTAGTTATAAATAAATATTAATAATATGTATTTCACAGATCTAATGTTATATTTTTTTCACTTTCATCTTTTAGAATGATTATTATGTAGGTTTTGATATAAATATATAAGTACATATTTGTTTAAGAGTATTATAATATGACTTATATCTGTTAAACTATGTATCTATATATGTATGTAATACATACATATATAGACATATATACATACTATGTATATAGGTAATTATAGGTATGTATGTATGTATATTATATAAGTATATATTAATAAGTACAGTTATTTAAATACACATTATTTATATACAGCCATGGAGTGCCGTAGAGTTACCGGCTTTAGAATAGTGCTCCACCCTCTCTACTCGTGGTTGCCGTAAGAGTCGGCTAAGGGTTAACAGATCCAGAGGACAGGTAGCAGCGTTCTCTGCAATAAAACCATCGAACTGCGCTCGACAACCCGCCTGCCAAGCGTGTCGAGTATTGGCGAAACCCCCCTTTTTGGGGGGCCTATGTTCAGTAGTGGATTACCAACGGCTGAGATGATGATGATGATGATTTATATACAGTAGCTGGTAAGCGCTTCTACCGATCATAAGGTCTCGGGTTTGATTTCCAGGTCAGACAAATTTTTTTCGGATTTTTGCATCAGGAATTTTCTCAGTAACAGCCTGGAGTCGGTAACTGTACCCGGTAGATAACAATAGGCTCGCCCCCTCTTACATATGGGACTTAAAAACATGAGTGGAGAAATGTGGGTGTGCCTACTATGGGATTAAAGTCCTGGGTGTACCCGGGAGTCAATCTTCTGCTTACCCTTTTCAGAAAAAGCTTCTTGGGTCGGTATTTTTTATACTAAATAGATCAGCGTTTGACTCCAATCTTACCTGAATCTTTCCTAGAAGATAATTATTCACTCTTCTCTTGAAGACCCCAAGATCGTATTCAGGTGGAAAGACGTACGCCGGTAGAGAATGGTTATGGAACAGACGTAGCTTACATGAAATACTTTGGGATAGATTTACCATACATGAGTTGAATTGATTATGGGATATGTTTCCCACCAAAGTACCATTTAGAATAATAATTAGACCGCAAATAAGTGAACCGCGTAAAAGCTCTCGTAGTGTTTGATTAGATCGGACTCAAACTATCCACTCGGAAGAACGGACTCGAGACCGGGCGACCTTAAAACTTACTCCAGATCCCCAAGGAGGCCCGATATCCGATCGATACTCTATTTTACGGATTGAGATACCAAATTTCCAAATGTGTTGTGTAGAGTGTAGAGCTTACATAAATTATTCTCTATCACCTACCCAGGTATGAAGGGGTTAAGTTTTTCACCTGAATTCTAGATACCCGGCCGAGATTACATTTTTACTGCTCCGGTCAAATATTTTATTGAAAATTGCTGGTTATTTTAGTTTAGTAATCGAGTTAGGCCGCGCGGGTTAGAACCATAACTTCGAAAGGTAATGTAGTAGGTTTCCTTATTTCGTGTAGCCTCCTGAATTACTAAAGAAATGAGGCGACTCTTGTGTGTTAATTTCACTTGCTATTGTTTAAAATTATACAGAGAATTCTTTCTGCAAAAGATGGTGCGCCCAGAAACGACATAGACCATGGATGAACTGCGTGAAAAATAAATCCAGATAATGTGGCGGATGAATTAATGACGTTAAAGTTCCGATTCTACCTATCGTGAGATAAAGGTCCTTTATAAAGAACTAGCTGTGACCCGCGGTTTCACCCGCGTAGTCTTCGTTCCCGTGGGAATATCGGGATAAAAAGTACCCTATGTGTTATTCCAGGGTCTAAGCTACTTACGTACCAAATTTCAGCCCAATCGGTTCAGTAGTTTTGGCGTGAAAGAGTAACAAACATCCATACATACATCCATACTTACAAACTTTCGCCTTTATAATAGTATATATATATATAGGATATTAGGAATTAGGATTAGGATAGAACTCCGTAATCGCAAGATTTCATTAATATATACTCGATTGTACAGTGATAAATCGAATTAACGGATACAGGTGTGCATTGCCCGTGAACTACGTCATACGATTATTTGCTCCAATGCGTCATCAGGGCTGTACGCTTTGAGCGTTGAGATAGTGTTGTACAGCAATCGATAGTTATAGAAAACAATGTCGATAATGCAGTAGCTATTCATAAGCAATCTGTGACTTTATCAACATTTAACTTTATTGGTGTATATGTATGTTGTATATGTATAAAGTGTGGGGAATATGTCCGAGCTGTGTCAACGGAATAGAATTATTTTCAGAATCGACCTTTGATTATTAGCTCTCCTAAAACTCCTAATTATCAAAGGCTAAGTATTTATTTATAGGTAATTTAATATATATTCCATTACATTTATTTACCATTATTTACCACTTACTCTTACATCCTCGAAAACGAGACGTCATTATATAATGCCTAAAAGCAAAACTTTACGCGCGCTCAACACAATACTTATTTACCTCGACGTATGCGTTACGTTGCGTAACAAGTGGTCACGAGCAGATAAGACTTAATATGAGACATATTTTAGTTTAGGTAAAGTTACTCGAGCCACAAGTTGGTTGTAACGATTCACTATTGAATATATAGCAGGCGTTTTCCCATAGATGTTGAACTATTTACACATATCAACATTCTGGTACGAGTATACCGGCAGTGGTCCAGTCAAGGCAAGCCGGTCGGAATCATTCCTCTCGCGCCTCGACGGATACCGAGCGGCAATGGTCGCAGGATTTCGACTGCTCACTGAGATGTTTGATTGGGAACTGGGAGCTTGCAAGCGATGTAAATGGGCTGTTATATGACGTCATATTACTCCATATGAAGTTTTGTGCCACCAGTGCTCCTAGTAAATATGTGGCTTTATAAAGTAAAATTTCAAAGATTTTTTACCGTTTTGTATAAATATATTTAATAGGATGTTTGTTTTATTTTTATGTTGTAATTTTAAGGTACTTCGTTTTAGTTATTTTCAACTTTTGCACACTACCCAATTTTCGATACATTTTCTACAATTCCAGGATAACATAAAATCACGCCTTTTCCCGAAGGGGTAGGTAAAGGTGTACTCAGGACTCAGTCCCATAGTAGGCACAACCACATTTAGTCAGCATGTTATTGGTTCCATGCAATAGGGGGCGAGTCTATTGCCATCTACCGGGCCAAATTGACAGACTCCAGGCAGTTTGCCGTACTTAGCCAGACCTGAAGATCGAACCCATGACCTCATGATCGGAAGTCGAGCTTGAAAAAAATAATATTCTAGCATTCAGTTAGTCCTGACGTTGTGCTGAATCCTTCTTTCCTACTACTAATGTTATAAATTTCAATACTCAGTACAATGGGAAAACGTGACGTTCGTTACAGGTGAACAAAATGCCAGCGAGTTCTAACTCGACTTCAACGCCATCTAGCGCGGTTTTGGTTAGATGGTTGGATAGATGTTTTAGTTACTCTTTCACGCAAAATCTACTTAACCGATTGGTCTGAAACTCGGTATGTAAATAGTTTAGACCTTGGACTAACTTATAGGGTACTTATTTTCCCGACATTCCCACGGGAACGATGACTACGGGGGTGAAACCGTGGGGCATAGCTAGTTATAAATAAATAAACTTTATAGAATTAGGAATATGTTCATGCTATTTTACATTGTGAGTAAGAAGTGAGTTCAAGAGTTTCAGTATCGTCTGCACCTGAAGTGCTAAGTAGCTGTAATACAACAAAGTAATTGCAAACAATACAAGTTTAGTACCTAAGTGCAGTAGGTACTACCAGATTGCACAAAGCTTTAATCCCACAGAGTCTTGCACTTTATAAGTAGGTGTTTTAGCTGTAAGTCGGCTAACAAACTTCAAAGTTTAATTTAGATCTGTTAGAGTTTCTTGTTTCTACTATTGCTTATTTGGAGAGTAGTACCACAATTTACAGAGTATTGTAACGTGAGATTATCGGTCCATAGCTGGAGCTGTAGTAACCGAACAGACCAGCTGAGCTATTATAGTGGAATTATGCAATGCTTATATTATATTGACTATACATTATACAAACGCCAAAGTTGCGATCTTCTTGATGAGTCGGTCTGTAGTATGTTAATATAATGTATGTCTGTAGTATACGAGTATATAATGCGGTGTCAAGATTGCAGGTCAACTATAGTCTATTCAGCATTATCATCATCATCATCATCATCATCTCAGCCGTAGGAAGTCCAGACATAGGTCTCTCCCATGCGGTTTTTGCCAATAGTCGCTACGCTTGGCAGGCGGGTTTTTTTTAAAATCTTTATTTATTAGAAAGGAGTTTGGTCACTAAGTGACTAAGTCACTCCCGTAATTAAAATTCCCTAACGATTATTTTACAATTTGAAGTATCAAAACACTGAACACAAAAAGAAAAATAATTAACAAACTTTCCTACAGTACGACCTTTGAGTATAGGCGTACCAGCATCTTGGCCTCGTCCGAAGTTGGAGATGCCAAGATGCGGTTTGTGTATAGGGCGACGACAAACTACCAATAAGCTACTGGGGGGTGCAGTTGTGGGGATCAAGCAGTTTCACAAAGCAGATTCAAACACAATGAAGTTTTCGTTGCAACGTCAAATTGATGGCACCTCACCATTTGGGGGATATGCGAACAAATTTATATTGTAAATGTAATATTGAGTTCAGTTTTCTTCACGAGTTTACATGCGCTAGAGTTCGCAGAGACTATGTTCCAAGATAAAACGACCGTACTGTACGTTACAAACTTATAACTTCAACCAAGCGCTCTGATAACTTTCTGCGCTAAGCAAACTATGTAATAATATGAATGCATTAATTACACATGATCGACAACAAAGGCCGCGACCTTGTAACGTCGGACGAGATTAGTAACGGTACACTACACCGATACATATGTTACTGGCATGTTACATTCATCATCAATCAATCGATGGTAATCTAACGACTATCTACGTACACATTAGATATAGTTTAATATGATTGTGAAGCGTCGAAGATATTGCTTCGAATACTGAAAGTTTTTAGAAGGGGTTCCTCCGTTTGGTATAATTTTTTTAGGCATAAAATTGAATGGCATAATGTTTTGGCATAACTTTTATTGGCATATTAATACTGTAGCATAATAGAAAGTTTGGCATAAGTAGTAATTGGGCTACCATGTTTAGGCATAATTGATTGTCCCATAATTTTTTAAGGCATACTAATAATTCGCATAATAAGCATTTGGCACAAAATATATTGCGAAATCCGAATCAATTGGTTAGGTTAGGTTAGGTTAGGTAGTAAAATTAGAACTTAAAAGTTTATGTGAGCCAAAATTGATGGGCTTTTATGACAAAGAAAACGATGTGTAAATATCATTATACGTTTATATTCTTATGCTTTATAAAATTATGCTTCATTACTATTATGTAAATAATATTTATGACAATAAACATGAAAAATATTTATGCCTTATAATAATATAATGCATAGTGATCATTATGCTGCATGTTGTTATGCCAAAGCAGCCAAAGCATATTATGATAATACACATTATGCGTTTCATCAGTAAACCTTTTTAGAATAGGTCAGTAACAAAATCACCGGATGAAAAATAATTTATTGTATTAACGCACACTTTTTTGTGAAATTGCGTCTGTAAAATGACATAATCAGCAAAATTTTCCTGGGCCCTTAATGCTAAAATTATAGGTACCCTTTCTACCACAGTTTTTGTAGGCTCGTAGAGGAATTGTAGAGGTTCGTAGCATAAGCTACGCCGTAGCAATCTTTATAAGTTTGATTTTTGAACATTTTTTTCTGGAGAATACTTTCTCAAAATACGCCCTATACGATGTAATATCTAGGTATATCTGTAATGCTAGCTAAATCATGCCTCGAATTGGCAAATACCAACTGTAGTTCGAGAACACGGCTTCGCTATTTGCGTGCAAAGTTTAACACGCGCCTATTGCTTCTTGTTCCTTAGGCTTTATCGAGCTCTTGACGACAGGGTAATTACAGCAACGTTGACAGCCTGGTTTATTTACAAACCTTCTTGTTAAGCCTGAATTACGCTTCCGAAGCCACGCAAAAAATGTAAGTCAGTCATGTTTCACATCCGTCCTAGCAAAAATGTGTAATAATACTTAAGGGGGTACGTTAAGTCATCAAATTGAACTACTTTCAAAGAATTGCGAAATTAGCAAAAAAAGTTCGACTTCCCATACATGGATTAGCTGATCGGCTGTATGGGAGGTCGAAATTTTTGGCAATTCCATAATTCTTTCTATAGAAAGTGGTTCAGTTTGACGGGTAGATGCATCCCCTTAGTATTACTACAGCTTTTTGTAAACACGTTGTATTAAGTAGGTATATAATTATACTTTCGGCTGCTGAGTTTCGTAACCAGTTACCTAATAAGAAATTGTATTTGTGTTTCGTAACCCAGTTTTACTAAGGAAAACTTATCAGTCTGTTATAATAAAGATATAAGACATAGCTGTTATTATATCTGATGAACTTGCAACCGTACGTGAAGAGGTCACTTGACTATTTAATCACGAGTTTCGTAACCAGTTACCTAATAAGAAATTGTATTTGTGTTTCGTAACCCAGTTTTACTAACGAACACTTATCAGTCTGTTATAATAAAGATATAAGACATAGCTGTTATTATATCTGATGAATTTGCAACCGTACGTGAAGAGGTCACTTGACTATTTAATCACGAGCGCAAATCCTCAGTTTATGTATATCCATCATTATCATTATCATCTCAGCCATAGGACGTCCACTGCTGAACATAGGTATCTCCGGTTGTAAGCGGCCTGCATCCAAGATGTTCCTACTGTCTTTATAAAATCGTCTGTCCACCTTCTGGGTGGACGTCCTACGATGTGCTTGCCGGTCCGGTTATAGATTAGATAGATTAACTCTTTATTATTACACTACAAACATGAAACCTTAAATTTAAATATAAAATTATAACAAATAATGTAATAATTGGCGGTCTTATCGCTAAGAGCGATCTTGAGCTAAGAGGTTATGTGTATTATCCATGGAAAATTCCGTGGCATAAGTTAATGCTACTTGGATCATCTATGTGGCCATGTGGGTCAATGATGACCGATGTGTACGATTTGCCACTTCTTATCAATGATCTTAGATGCGTTTTACACTTTGCGTGGCGAATTCAAGTCAAGCTAATCGCCTTGAGTCAATTCAGTCGCACCTTGTGTTGCGCCGATGTTACACGTGAACCTGTGTTTATCTCTTTCTGACAACCGGATTTTATGTATCTCTGCTATCTTTTCCTTTAATGAGTGATGGAAAGAAAGCTGCTTAAATTCTACATACGAGTAAGTAGGAACAACAAAATTTTACCACGTTTTAGAGCTGTTTGTATATGCTATATGAGTATAATGTCTCTATTGGTATGAAAGCTCATATCTTATTTACTTGTCCAACACAGAAATGGTGGTCAACTGTAATAACTTTTATTACCATCTGCCCCCGTGCCAATCCTATTGGCAGGGGCAGACGGTAATATATTTTTTTGAGGCCGTGTTTATTCTGTCAATTTTGTTTTTGAAATAAATAGACATCCATAGATTTCTATAATGAAATAATAAAAGTAAACCAGTCGACATGACAACAAATTGCGGTACACCCAATATCCAATCAACGCTATCAAAATTGTTTTCATATGCGATCGACGTGTCGGTCTAAATAACGCAAACAGAATATGATACAAACCCAAACGCTCGCAAAATAAAACACGTTCTGACTATGAAAATATTTGTGCAACCCTGAATATCATCATCATCATCATCATCATCATCATCATCTCAGCCGTTGGTAATCCACTACTGAACGTAGGCCTCCCCCATAAAGGGGGGTTTTGCCAATACTCGACACGCTTGGCAGGCGGGTTTTGAGTGCAGTTCGATGGTTTGTTGCAGAGGACGCTGCTGCCCGTCCATTGGATCTGTTAACCCTTAGCCGGCTTTTACGGCAAACACGGGTAGAGAGGGTGGAGCACTATTCTAATGCCGGTAGCTCCACGGCGAATATTGGTTATCAATTAACAATTAGCATCCTTATAAAAATTTTACTAATAATCCAACTATACCTATATTATTAAAAATATTATAAATGCGAAAGTTTGTGAGGAGGGATGGATGGATGTTTGTTACTTTTTCACGCCAAAACTACTGTACCAATTCGGCTGAAATTCGGTATATACCTAGATAGTTTAGACCCTGGAATAACATAAAAAGTACTTCTTATCCCGATATTCCCACGGGAACGAAGACTATTCGGGTGAAACCGCGGGGCACAGCTGATACGAAATAAATATCATTATTTTCAGAAAACAAGCTGTGTCATAGAAAAGTCACATTGAAAAAAAGTATAAAACAGCGATGATTTTTTTTCACAATTTCAGAGTAGATTCCATAGTGAAAGTTATTACATTATATTGTTAAGGCATACATACCTTGGTAACGCCGTGGAGTTACCGGCTTTAGAATAGTGCTCCACCCTCTCTACCCGCGGTTGCCGTAAGAGACGGCTAAGGGTTAACAGATCCAGAGGAAGAGGAGCAGCGGCTTCTGCAAAAAACCATCAAACTGCGCTCGACAACCCAATGCCAAGCGTGTCGAGTGTTGGCAAAACTCTCCTTTATGGGGGAGGCCTATATTTAGTAGTGGATTACCAACGGCTGAGATGATGATGATAAGGAAAAAGTTCAGATATCTGCCGCTTTGATAACATAAATTCATAATAATACTCCTATTGTATTTGCATGTAAAGCCATTATTATAGTATGTACCTCTCAATTTTGTCGACACACGAGAGGCCTGTTTATTAACAAAATAAATAAAGAGCACGGCGCTCAGCCAACCTTTTAATTGGGTTGTGTAGAATCAGGATCGTTTTTACTTCACACACAGAATTGATACGTTGTATATTCTCTCGGGGCTTAGTTCAATTATGATTACAGTACTTTAATCTTATTGCTATTACATAAACATATACATTCACACTTTTTTCCCGAAGGGGTAGGCAGAGGTGTACCCAGGACTCAGTCCCACAGTAGATACACCAACATGGAATATGATCTTCAGGATCGTAACAACTGGAGAGCAATAGTCTCTGTCTATACCATCTGGAACAAAGCGTGACTGTATGTAAAAATACGTATACGTTACGTACGTAAAAAAAATACGTATGTAAAAATATATAAACCGCCGCGCGCAGTAAAGTAGCTACTCGTACTTAATAGCAGTAATGAACATCTCAATATTTATTTATATTTCGGTTAGTTAATTGTACGACTCATTAGCAATTCAGATTGTCTTTTGTTTACTACAAAATTAGCATTCGACAAGAGCTATCTAACTTTGGAAAGATCATAAAACACAGCCTTAGGGTCTTGAGAAACACTATTATTTTGAATTAAATTGTTTATAATACACAAGACTTCAATTTAATCTGTAGGTAGAATACGAGTTTATCTTGTTTTGTTAGGGCTGCTTTGGTAGCGCGCGTGTACAATTAACAACTGTATTATTATTATTTTATACTAATATTGGTAGAATATAAACTGTTTGAAGCGTTCGTATAGCAACTGACGACATTGTGCGATCACGAACCCACGATACCAAAACGCACATTAAACGCCTGTTATCCAAAACCTAGCTTTATAACTGTTAACAACATTTAACAACATTACCATATTACTATAGAAATACTTTCTCAATCCATTATGAGGCCAAGGAAGTATGACGTCCACCAAAGAAAATTAATCTCATCTATTTATAATCTCAAATCTCTATACAAAGTTTCATTTTCGTACATACTAGAAATGACCCGCCCGGTAGCCGTGAGACCCGGCAGAGGGACATTCGGAGAGTGGGCAGCAGCGTTCTCCGGCACCAAGTATTCCAACTACTGCGATCACCAAGACGCCTATCAAGCGCGGCGTTTACGCAAAAGCCCCTATATGAATAGTTAATGGCGTTCTATTGGGGAGACCTATATTCAGTATAAGTGGACGTCTTCTGGCTGATGTTGAGATATGAGACTGAGAAAACATGCTCAGCCATAAAAGGTTTAAATTCTGTTACAGAGTTAGTGTTACCACAGAACCGATAGTAAAGAATTGACACTGTCATCTGCCCACCAATCGGGCCTTCCTCACCCCGCGAGCGAGATTGAGCTCCGATGACAGCCGACGGAGCTCGGAACGCACCTCACGCACACTCTTGCGCGTGTAAAAAACTCCATGTGTGCAGTGTCAGTGTAGAAGGTAGTTATAACGCGGCTTTTGTGTGAGAATTGAGTCGAGTGTCTAGGGTGTGGTGTTACGTTAATATTTTTAAATTAATATGGCGACTATAATAGTAGTAAAGGTTGTAAACTATCGTTTTTTATTTTTTCATACAAATAGAGAGTAGAGGCCAGCAAATAACTGCCCTACAGAACCTAATCTACAGGCATTATCAAAGCCAAGCCCCGAAAAAACACGAGCAGCAGCGGCACCGCCCGAATGAAGTGGTTTTTGGAACAGGATAAGCGGAATGACTTTCCGGTCCCGTCGGGATCGTAAAAGTCAACGCATGCATTTAATTTCGTGAGTTATGTACTCGCATGTACAAGAACGAGGTACGCCCAACACATTTTTTTCCAACGTTTTTTAATTATGAAAACGGATCTCAACTATGCGTGACGTGTATTTTGCGGGAGGCTTTTCGGCTTCCGGACCGTCGAATTTTTTTGCATGCGTTTTCATTTTTCGTAAACATTCTGTCCTGTTTTCAGTCGGCTAATTAATGTTCATTAAGCATCGGATAGGAATTAACATAAGTAAGGTTAATACTGTTAATTAGTTTGTTTATAATTTTGTTTACCTTATTCGTGTTCTTTATAAGTGAACAAAGGAGAGGGAATTCAAAGGTAACTTTTTAGTACAATAAAAGCCTTAGAAAATGTCTTTCAGAATATTATTATTATTTTTTAACACTAAATTTACTTATATTGAAGTTATCATAATTCCAAACGCCATGGTGGTACCGGACTTATTATTAGTAGTACCGGCCATATTTATTTATATATTTATCATACAAGAAGAAAGCTTATAGTATCATTAACAAAACGCTCTTTACCTATGTACCTGTGTGTGTCAAGTTTGTGACTAAAATACAATCTTAAATTATTGACAATTAAATTCAAAGGATCTGAAAGTAAGTCTAGGTGCTGGAACTCATGCGAAAAAAATTAAAAAGCTCGAACAGTCGCTGCAAAGGATAAATACAATAGTAGATATATAATAGATATATAAATATAATGTAGTAGATATATCATATTACCCTCCACCACATCCTCCCTACCCGTGGTAGCCGTAAGAGCCGGCTAAAGGTTATCAGATACGGATTTTTATGATAGTGAGTAACAAGACGAGCAAATCAGGTGCCTGATGGTAAGCATCATGATTGTCCATATCAGACTCAGTGCCACCAAGTGTTTTATATTCAAATTCTGCGTGGCACTGAACTGCGCCTGTCACCCCGAGATATTAGTTGTTGAAACTCGTCATGGCCAGTAATTTCGCTGGTAACATTGCCCTTCAGACTGGAACACAGTAATGTTTGCACATTACTGCTTGGCGGATGAATAACTGGCAAAGGTGTGGTACTTCCTCGGGCGGCCCCTGCAAAAGAGGCCTACCACTACAAAAGCTTACACTAGTATTTTCAATAAAATATTAATACTTGTATCTTAGAATATTTTGTGTTTTTTCGAGTCAGAGCTCGAAGCGCGTTGTTGTAACAGCGAGAATTCTGAACTTATTTTCCCAACAAAAACTCGAGCTGGTTCAAGTTTAAATTAGTTATATAGCATTTAAGTTAAATGTGTTTGGCTGAAAGTTCGTAATAACCTATTCAAACGTATGAAGTTTTAGACTAATTATAAAACTAACTTAATAGGCAGTCAGTTCATTAATATAGACGAATATTTTAAAGTAGATGCCATGAATAATTTTATATGCCACATTGGATAAGAATACATTGGATAAAGTTATTATTTTAATTGTTTTTTAAATTTGAAAAAAACTTTTGTATATCTCAATGACTAAAATTATAGTTTTTGTTTCGGTGGCGTAGTGTTTTGCAAGCGCTACTGCCGGGCCCGGGTTGTTCACCGGCAAAAAATTCTATAGGATTTCTCCATGAGTAATTTTCTCAATGACAGCCTGAGTCTGGAACTGTGTTCGGTATATGGCAATAGGCTCTTGTCATATTACATGCGTCTTAACAACATAACTGGCGAAGTGCCACATACACCTTTAACTATGGGACTGAGTCCAGCCAGCCTAGCATGGCACGGGGATAACTAGTTTTCCCCGTTTTTTCTTTCTTTCGCGGCCGAAAAATTCATATCTGCTATCTCGTTCTAACCCCCAGAAACTTCATTTTCCCTGGTCACTGTGCTACCGAGGCTGGCAATAAAAATGGAGACTCACAAAGAATTAAACCCCCTAAGTATGACAGAAGATGTATGTTAGAAAGAATAGCTATGCAGAAAGAAAGAAGAAGAATGTCAGAAGTCACTGAAACTCCGATTATGTTGGACTTTGTGTATTAATAAAAAAAAAAAAAAAAACTGTCTACTCTTAAGAGGAAAAAACATGATGTTTATTTTATTGTAACCTTGGTTACTTTTATGCTTAGTGTTATTTCATACCTACAGCAAACCTTTTAGTATTTTTTTTTTTAAATTTTGCAGTTATGGGATTTTCTTTACTATTTCTCATTGCTTAATTTCTTAGTGCTAAATCATTCGGCTGTATCTCTGGATTGCGTTGTCTTAGGCTGGGTTTTTTAATCACTGGTTAAGTCGACCAATAGTTAATTTTTTTGACAAATAGTTAAAATTCGGCAAAATTCTTTATTCAACCCTGGTTAACTATTTTTTTTCCACACGATTTAACTATTGGTTAGAAATTTAACTATTATAGTTTGACAAATGGTTAACTTTACCGTAACTAACGATATAAAAACCGGCCCTTATTAGACGTTTGTTATTTTTACAGTAGCAAGGGACTCTAGACTCGAGTTTAATCTAAAACCTTCACGCGGTCCCGAAAAAAGGTCTTGACAGACGGACCAACGAACAATAAAGTGATCTTATAAGGGTTCCTTTTGAGGACTGGAATACTAAAAATAAGGCGATGCAATGTACATTAGCAGCATGTATGCCTTAAATCTTCACTGCATTCAGGTGGTACGTTTGCTAAACTGAGTGTCGCATTGAGCGAGAATTTATCAGGAATCCCGTAGTCCCCTTTCAGATGTTCAGACCATTAATCTGCTTTTGTAACTTATCGGTGCCGCCGCGTCTGTGAGCGAGCGCTGAAATAATAACGAAGACGTAGTTTGCAGTTAGCAAGAACTTGCTTGAAGCGCTGGATGTACGAATATATAATAGGACGATTTCATCTAATAATATGGAACACCTTTTACCACCCCTGGTTCCAGAGATATCGGTTTTGTTGGATTTAAAATTCGAATTAGGCACTTTTGAAATTGGTGCCAATTTATTAAAACAAATGACTCGTGAATTATTTACAGATTCCCGAGGAGTTCTTTATTCGAAATTTATAACTACCTCTATTATCTTTATAACTATCTATAAACCTATGTTTTAACTACCTACTACACAGATACTGCACACATGGAGTTTTGTACAAGCGCAAGAGTGTGCGTGAGGTGATTTCCGAGCGAAGCGGGCCTCGTCGGGGGCTCAATCCCGCTCGCGGGGTGAAGGCCCGATTGGTGGGCGGATGACAGTATCCATTTTATACGGCCTAGACCCAGTCTCATAGTAGTTATCACATAGCTCTTATAATGACAACTAGCGCTATGGTAGCGTGTTAAAAAAGGTGTAGTAATACACACGGAGGAAGATCTATTTGTCAAACTGAACAACTTCCATAAGAAGAGAATTTTGAAATGCACGAAAAAAAATTTCAACTTTCCATACAAATTCGCCGATCAGCTGATCCATTTGTATTGGAAGTAGAATTTTATTTCACGAATTTTAGAATTTTTGCAACTTGTTCAATTTGTAAAAATGGGGATATATAATAAATAAATAATAAAAATAGCCTTTATTTCTCTGACCTTATCGTTAACAAGGTTAAATTAAGATAATTATATTTAAATAGATTAATTTATGATATTTTGTATGTATGTATGTTTTGTGATTTTCAATCTGATTAATATTATTAATCAGCAACTTGGTCAGGCTGCCTTCCGACATAGGCCTCCTCTAGGTCCCTCCATGTTTGTCTCTCTCGAGCTAAGGTTCTCCATCTGTCTGGTAAATCATCTTCCCACCTTATTATCTGTCTTCCTCTTTGTCTTTTTCCTGAATGGGGAAAATGGGGATATATACGTTGGTGTAAATGATCACGTTGTATGTATATAATATAGCATAATATTATAGTATAGTTAGTGATATTGAAGAAAAAGTTTTGTAAATTGCTGTGTATTGTATGGCCAGCCTTTCAACCATATAGCAGAAAGTGTCTGATAAAAATCCAGCTTGCAAAGATTTTCATAACTATACAATCATAATGAGCAGTTTACTTCTCTTTTACGACAATCTCAAAAAGCGCTGAAGCTTTACAACCTCTTAGTGAATGCCGTAAAGCCCCACCAGATTTACGGTCATACCTTTTTGTTAAACCACTAGATATTACAGAATTACAGTCCACTTTAATATGGACCGGTGTAATGTCTACTCCACCAAAAAACTTCGTCCCTTCATATCAATTTGCATTTGAATAGCGAGCGCAGTTCTTGTGAGTGTCTCGGGAACATTTTTTACGGATCCCCTTAACCGTGATTATCATAAAATGTTTTTGGCTTCAATATAAGGCCCGAATAACTTGATGAACCGGATTCTTCCGTAACTTTAGCAAACAGATAAAATAATAAAGCAGTAATAGGCACCGTGGTTTACTAAATTCACTTAGAGTGGAATGTCTTCCGTAATAGGTGTCATTAGCAAACGACTGACTCCAACAAAAAGACCTCTGCGCAGGCACTAAGTATGTAAATCCAAGTATTAGACACCATTTTAATTTACTTAATTACCCATCCGCATCTCATTCGCCATAACGCTATTAGAAAGTAAAACCTGAAAATGCAAATTCTACGCCTTTATATTAATACGTCCTCAATTAAGGGTTATAATGTCATAATAAGGGCTAAAATGTTGCTGTAAAACGGTCCACTCCGGTCGGGAAACAGGAGTCGGCCTTTTTGTTGAAAACTGCGAAATCCTGTCCATTGACCTACCGTAGCTTTGAAGTAAGGGCTAATTAAATTTTCGTTGCTGTGAAATGAGAATTTGCATCAACCGTTCCGCTCCTTTAAGTGATATTCGAACCCTAACTTTAAACTCCTTATTTTCCTGCTTATAAAATAAAAAATAATGTGAAATTTGTATGAATTATACGTATACGAATTTTCGTGAATATTTTGATTGAAATTACCTAATGAAAATCTTTCAGCACAGTAATTTAACTATACGAATATCAGTTTTCAAAGAGCTTTTGTATTGATTATTATAAACTCATCTCACGTTTTGTTGATATATATACTTATACGTTGTTTATTTTTATGTACACGGTCGAGTGGTCAACCAGTGAAACAAATATTAACATAAACAAATGCTTGTTCTTTAACGTAAATGTACCTAAAATCCTTGGGATTTGCACAAGACAGTTGTAGCATAGTAAAGTATGTAAGCATAGATTTCATAGATATAACCTGAAGCAAACACGTAGAAAAATAATAGTGTCTTACTCTTAAACACTATGTTTATAAAAATCATCAAACGAGGCTCATCATCATCGACATCCACTGCTGAACTTAGGCCTCACCATAGACCGTCACTCTGCGCGGTTGCTCGCCGCATCCATCGCGAGCCTGCGATCCTGACCAGGTCGTTGGTCCACCGTGTGAGTCGGCCTACGATTCGTCTTCGGTTCGTGGTCTGCACTCGAGAACCTTTCCAAACGATGTTAAAAACAAAACTAAACCAGTGACATGATATTATCGGTAAATAACACGATTTCATAAATGAGAAACGCTATTAAATGCCAACCAGATTTGAAATTAAATTATGTTAAAGCAGTTAACCATGCTGCGTGTAGTCGTCACGCAGATACGCATGACCAACCGGGGGTATTTTTTCTTCGTAGGACTCTTCTGTGGGGGACTCGGGTGGCGGAAGTGTGGGCCGTGCTGTGAGTGTGATCGCATGCGTTCAAGTACACTGCACGCCCGCTCGCATTCGCCTGCTTTCACTAGACGCTTTATTTAGTTATTGAGCGCAGTTTTATTATAAAAATTGGTTATCACGACTTCGAACAGAGGCAAAAAGTATTCTAGTGTCTTTGGGTGCCTCAATTACAACTCCTCAAACCTTTTTAAAATAAATGCCATTTCGTTATTTAGGTAAATATTTAAAGGCTTTTTATTTATAAAGTTTTACCAATTCATAAGTACGTTTTATGAATTGGTCAAACTTTTTCTAATTTGTAAATAAAAACTAGTGCTGCTCATAATACGCAAATAATATTTAACTAAAATAAAAGTGACATCCCTAAGCGTCAACGCAAGATAAGGCTCGCTTATTAACTCGCCGACCGGCCTTAGATAAACTACTTTTCTTAGTGTACTGTGACGATACATCTTTTGAGGTATAAAATAAGAACTAATTGTATGTAAATTAATTATTTGATTCTTAACTACTGTAGACGTGCCTTTTCCATTAAATAATACTCGAACTTTTCAGAATATTTTAAATGATTTATTCCAAGCCCACCAACTTCAATCTCGCTCTACAATCATCTGTCGCGCTGGCATTCACCTCCCCGTGTTGCCATCGCACTCTTGCACATACTATAGATCTTCCTTAAACTCTACGTTGCCATTAAATACTTTCCATAAAACCACCAAAACGTTCACAGAATCCGTAGCATGCGCGTCAGAAAATAACATCAACCCTACACTCGGCCAACCTGACAACGTGTATGTCCCCATACACGCATCATGTGATAACCCTACACTACTTATGAAATTTACGAGTATGCAATAATGTACCTGTAGGTATGGGCTCACCATATAGAACACTTGAATTCCAACGTTAAACTTAACACTTCACATATCTCTACAGATTTCTTTAGCGATAAGTTTCTTATAACAAACAGTACCAATAAAGGCGTCGTTCAGAGCACACAGCTCTTTCATTTTTAAACTAAGCGTCCCGGCGTCGCGCACCCGTACTCAATAACTAACAAACAATTAACAATTAATTCTAATTTTTAACTTAACGATTAAATCAATGTATGCAGAGTCTCCAAACAGTCGAGACTCTACAGTACCCATAAACTTTTATAAATGTGTTGTTACTAGAAATTAGGCTTTCATGCGCTTTTTCGGTGAAATGGTCACTTCATAGTTTTTCAGGCTAAAGACGAGTGAGGAATTAAGAACAAGTTGACTTTAGTTACATACTAAAATTAATACGATATACTATATTCTACGATATTCTACGATTACATTATAAAAGTTTTTTTATCTTAACTATATTTTGACGAAGGTGTTGCCTGGGCCCAAATAAATTTTCTTTTTTTATAAAAAGGGCTTGAGTTTGAAAATGCGTAAACAGGAATTGTAAGCACTTTCAAAGTTGAAATTGGAAAAGTTTGTCAGTACTCAATATCAAAATAGGCCCGTTTTAGATTAATAAAAATAAGTAAACGTGAATAAAGTAGTGGCTGACAACGTTTATGCAAAGTTTGGAAGCCTAAATGTTGTGCAGGTTCAGTTTAAATTTTATAAAACTATAAGCTTCTACATAGCCTGAAAAGTCAAATTATATTACTTGAAGCTTTATTATAAAAACTACGTTAAATTATGAACAAAATCTGTTGCCTAAAAGATGATAAGACTAAAATGTTTAAGCTTTTTAGTTTTTATTATAGCTTTCAATGAAAAATGGATAAACTGAGCTTATTGGCATATTCTGAATTAGTTAATGGAGTTATGGAATATTTTCTAAAAATACTTATGGCTGTTCTGCTTATGCATTAAGACACAATGATAAGTAAAACACGAAAAAGCTATTACCTGTTAGGCAGATAATAAAGAACTTAAAATGGAACACACCACATAAGTAAAATGTGAGATACATTTTTAAATTTAGTAATTTTTTCCATACGTTTATTAGCCGATTTTTTATAATTTTATCACTTGCTTTCTGTAATAACATCGCAATAAAAAGTTATCCAGAAGTATTCAATACCCGGGGCCTTAGAATATAGAGCAACAAAAGTAAACTACTTGCAGTGCAATCTTTCATGTGTGCCCCTGGGTGATCAAGTGCGTAGGTAAACAGAGGACACTACTTTTGTGGAAGCAGTTCACTTAGTCATATCACCCAGGTGAATTGGGGCGATTTTTCCCACTTCGTTCACCCAGGTGAAGTGGAATAAAATTCTTTTTTTGCTGCTTTTTGAAGGGGGTTAGGTAAATACACTGCACGCGATCTATTTATCATTGTGCTATATACTCCTAATAATGTTTTATTTTTTATACAATTCGGTATTTGCAGTATACAGTTAAATTGATTATAAATATTACGTATTACAGAAGATATGAAGTAAAATAGCACAGTGCCGGTGATACATAGCTCGTGCGCGGACAAAGTACATATTATTTACTAAGCAAAGTAATGCAGATAATACGGTGTTAATGTAATAAACTAAAGCATAATCACAAAACAAGGATACATGAATAATTTTTCCATGTACCTCGGTAAAGGCAGGCTTTTGATGAAAGAAAGAGAAAGGCTTGCGGATGGAAACTCCAGTTGTGAATGCCCTAAGTTCGGGCGGTTGTTTTTTTGGCGCTACGCAGATGGCTGCGTTTCGCGTTTCACGGACAGAAGTCAAAGCAGTTTAGTGGTCAGATAAACAAAATAATTAAGCGGTTATGGTAATTTTGAAGTGAACGGAGATCTCGTTCCATATACCTTATATGTAAATGGTGCCACCGCGCTTCCCCGCTACTGGGGATGAAATGTAGAGGCTCCAGTTTTTTATGTTAAATTTTTAATATATATTTTATGCTGTAGTTACTCATTGATCAAAAGCCATGGTTGCCTGGAAGAGATCGCTCTGAGCGATGAGGCCGCCAATTGTTACACGTTTTCTAGTTATAATTTTTGTTATTTTCTGTATTTTGATACCAATACCAATAAAGTGTTTATCTATCCTATTCTAAAGACCAAAACTGATTTTTTATCTTGTGAATTCATCCATATTCCGGATTTCTTTTTATACTTATTAATTAAGTAGCAATGTAATATGTTTAAAATTTTTGCGTGTACATTATTAATTATCATTAAAATAACCTCCACTAATGTAGGCACTTGTATAAGCATAAACAACATACATTCACGCCTTTTTTCCCGAAGGGGTAGGCAGAGGTGTACCCAGGGCTCAGTCCCATAGTAGGTACACCCACATTTCGCCAGTATGTTATTGGTCCCATGTTATAGGGGGCGAGCCTATTGCCATCTACCGGGCACAGTTCCAGACTCCAGGCAGTTATTGAGATAATTCCTAATGGAAAAATCCAATATTTAACACTTTGCCTGACCTGGGGATCGAACCCGGGACCTCTTGATTGGCAGTCGAGCATGCGCCCTCTACGCCACCGAGGCTTGTATAATCAATATATTATTAATAAACCTTTTTTCTTTCTGATGATTGTTCTTATTTTTTGATTTCTGTATGATTCAGAACTTTCTTTAGATCAAGATAATCCTACGTTTTCCATAAAGTTAAGTTTACAATAATTATCCTAAAATAAACGTAGAGCATGGTTAGTCAGTATGCATCACACAAAATGCAACTACCTAGTCACTAGTTGGAAGAGGGTTTAACTATGTTTTAATTTCAACTTTAAACTGAGTTAAACGAAATTATGAATTCTGAGAGTAGCTCACAAAATCCGTTAAGTTATCATAATGTAGGAGCTGTGGTTGGAATAAAGTAGCACATCTAAATAAGGATGAGTGTGTGTGTGCTAGAGACTGCGTGAGAAAAACTTCCACTTGTGTGAATAGACTTGTACGTTCTGTTTTTATTTATAGTGCTTAGAACCAGCCAGGATCATTTGTAAAGGAGCTGTCATATTATTATGACGATAAAGGTACAGTGCCATCAGTTTAGTCTTTAGTCTTTAGCTGCCTTTTTTATGCCATAGGTCAAAAACACCTCCTGCCTCCGTGGCGTAGAGGGCGCATGCTCGACTGCCAATCAAGAGGTCCCGGGTTCGATCCCCAGGTCAGGCAGTGTTAAATATTGGGGTTTTCCCTTAGAAATTATCTCAATAACTGCCTGGAGTCTGGAACTGGCCCGGTAGATGGCAATAGGCTCGCCCCCTATTACATGGGACCAATAACATACTGGCGAAATGTGGGTGTATCTACATGGGACTGAGTCCTGGGTACATCTCTGCCTACCCCTTCGGGAAAAAGGCGTGAACGTATGTTATGTTATGTTATGTCAAAAACAAGCAGACGATGTGCCTGATAATGAGCGGTTACCGCAGTCTAGATACCTGCAACATCAGGGGTATTGCCAGTATATTGCCGACCCTTCAACACTCTACTCACTCTCCTTTTGAAGAGCCTCATGTTGTAGTGCAACGGAATTTTCCTCTAGCGACTAGGATTATATTATGTCAAACCTAATGTCAGATTATTATGTCAGATTGTACATGAATGCACTCACACAATGATCTTAAGATTCACTTAAGCCAGGCCTGGGACACTCCGCATTAGAGATATGAAGCTACAAGTAGCTGGGGCTTCCGTCATGACGGGGAATATTTCTACGGGCTAGACAGAGAGAACAGATATAGAGATACGCGTTAGAAAGAGAGGCAGGTTGAAGATCAATATAACGATAATTAGTTAGGCGCTGTACAACCTGAATTGCACTTTATTGCGTCGGAGTTAGAGTCTCTATTTATTTAAATGATTATGAGGAGTGTCCCTTCTGTCCCTTTAGTATTCTGTGCTAATGTGTCCATTACACGGTAGGTTTTGCTGTCAGTTTTGCCTACGGTCTTATACTCGTCAGGTCTAGTAACTGCAGTAATTATAGTTACGGTTGCGAGAGGCACGACGATAAAAAGATTTGCTGTGCAACGGAGACAGAATAGCAATAAAGCATTCAGTCTCTTTTTCTATCGACCCTATCGATAGCAATGACGTACAGCGGCGTTGAGGCGAACGAAAGTTAAATGACATTATCGAACTAATCTGTCACATGTGAAATTGAGCTTCGTTGCTAGACCTGTATGTAAGACCATTATTTGGCGACAGTCACGACTATGATTAATGGTTAACCTATCGTCAATCGTCTAATGTGATAAACAACGTCATCCAAAATAGAAAGTAATCGTCCGTTATTAAGTATCACTCACTGATTGATGGCGCTGATTGACGCGTAACCTATAGAGTACTGGGCGCCTAATTTTTTTTCATTTTTGTGTGTATGTGACTAGATACCAGATAACAATATATATACCTAAATACATACAAACCTAAATACATAACAATATATATACCTAAGTACATACAGTCAAGCCTCGTTCCCGTTGGGGTAGGCATAGACATAGACTATTTCCCTCCACTTGCTACGATCCTGCCATATAGCTTACGCTTCTTCCACTTTCATGACATTCTTCATGCATGCTCATCGGTACTTTTGACGTGGCCTCTCCTTAGAACAACAATAATATATATCTTGTGAAATATCACGAAACACGTTATTTTCAACTGTTATTGAATGTGACTAAATGGTACGAGTAGATAACAATAATATTAAACATTTATAAGCACACAACATTTGTCCTCCATACCGGAGCCAATATTAAAACAGCTTATCTAAAATTGGCTCTCAATCAAAACTGCAATGAACTGTTTCCGAAACAAATAAACATTGGCCATTATAACCACTCCCCAGATGGATTAAAGGCCTTCTAGTTTTCCAATTAACTTGTAAATGCGGGTAGTTACAATCACAATGAGCTTTTGAGTTTCGGTTGATGGAAAGCCGCATAAATTGAGACATATTGTGCTCCCCCGTGTTGTTCCTGACGTGCCTCTCGCCGTGAACTAGGTGTGGCAATTTATTTTCTCTAGATGTTGGTACAAAATTGAATAAACAAGGTGTTATTTTTCCTTTTATTTATTTCACAAAATGGACAGACCTTATAACTAAACTTATATTATAATCTAATAAATTAATCTGACGCCTCATACCGGATTTACATTCTGTAGTTACGTTTTTAGAGAGCAGCGCAGTGCTAGTCGCTAATAACTTGTATCTCGTTGCCAGCCTCGTTGGCGCAGACGGTAGTAACTCTGCTTTCTGTGCCGCAGGCCCCGGGTTCGATCCCCGGCCAGGTCATACATTTGTGTGCATGAACATGTCTGTTTGATCTGTGTCTGGGTGTTATAAGCGTATATAAGTATGTATATCAGTTATTTGGTTGCCATAGCTTGGCAACTTCTAGCCTAGTTTGGGACCAGATGACCGTGTGTGGAAGTTGTCCCATATTATATTATTATATCTATAGATACAATATATTATGTTTTATAAACTTGCGGTTGTAAACAATAATAAGTTATTCTTTAAGACTGATCACATTGCCACTAAACATAACATAACATCAATCATTTTTCCTGAGGGGAGGCAGAGGTGTAGTCACAGGACTAAGTCCCACATTTTTTCAGTCCCGTGTAAATAGGGAGTGAGCTAAAAAATCCTATATCACATTTTGCCTCACTTTTTTTTTTTTTTTAAATGACCTATGCCTTTGGCCTCAGTTGGCCTCTACAGCTTTACCGGGCAGTGGTGAGCGCAGGAGGCGCTCGACCCAAAGTTTAAGGGCGACTAGCACAAGGGCACCTAGACACCAGGGGATCGAACCTCATATAGGCAGTCTGTTGCGAACCCTTACGCCATCGATGCAGCCACTCGAAGAGATGTAAAACATTTTAAATTAAGGTTGCTCTTCTAAACAAAATGAAATACCAAATATTGAGAAGGAGAGAATAATTTTCCATTCAATTGTTTGTAGTTGGCTCTTTGCGCTTAAACATATTTGGGTAAAGAAAACCGTACGGTTTTGTTGAATTTATTTGTGAATAAAATAAAATAATTGAAATCTAATATTTAGCACTCTGCTTGACCTGGGGATGGTCGGTAATCAAGTTGCGCCCACTACGCCATCGAGTCAATCCTTCAAACAGTCCGCTAAAGCCAAATTAGTAGTCCAAATGAACAAATTGATTCCTTTACTCGCACAGTTTCCGCGCATCGGTCAATAGCGCGCGCAAATGTAGCGCAAAACACAAAACTCCGCTGTAAAGTGACTATTTTCGTTCAAAATAATTGAGCAGTTATGTTAATCAGGCACAGTGTACAGGCTGAACTGACGCCAGCACGTTGTCCGTGCTTGCTTTATGCAAATAAGGAGGACCTATCTAGCCGATAGCGACGCCCATTCCCGTCGCCTCGTACAGATGTTTATGTATTTTGGTTTTAGAGCTCGAGGATTTAGAAAATTGTTTCCAAAATGCACTTTTTTAAGAACTACTAGATTAGTACGTCAAAAGTGTTATCAACGGTGTAATTCGAATTTGACATAATTAGTTAGACATAGTAGTTAGATATAAACGAAGATTATCAAAAATGCTAATTAACAGTCTTCTTTTTTAACTGGCTTCTTTGAAGACCGTGTTAATATTATATTCATCACATATAACTTTTTTTACTTATTTTCGCGAATTTCGTTGTCGTGAACCAATCTTCACAATTCTTTGTTTGAATGAAAGGATAAACTTCCAGGATGGTCCCATTATTGATAAAGACAATATCTCACAGAGAAATCTCATGAAAATTTATTACGTTGACTATAAGTATTTTTGAAAGATTTTTATCATAAAGATGCATGTGTTTTTGTCAGTCTTCGCATTCCTTGGCATTACAAAAAATAGACGACAGTTTTATCGCACCACTGACAACGTCGCTAGTTGCTGTTATCACGTACAGTGCCATTTTGAAATCGTGGCGTTAGTTCCACTTTTAGCCACTGGACCATTAAAGTTACTTAAAAGCAAGAAATAGGTCTAATATAGGTACCTCAAAATCATACAACTCACGAAAACAAAATGACCGACTACAGCTAGACCGCCTTCGCCTGCGGGGTAAAGGGGCGGCGGGGGGGCGCGACGTTTAAGGTACCTCAAAATCATACAACTCACGAAAACAAAATGACCGACTACAGCTAGACCGCCTTCGCCTGCGGGGTAAAGGGGCGGCGGGGGGGCGCGGAGGAAAACGTGAACGGGGGCCGGGAGAGGTGCGGGCTGTCCACTGTCCCCCGCACTTTTCCAGTCCTACGCACCCTTACCCCGCTGGCGAGGACTCAATTAAGCGGTCTACCTATAGAGATATTTCTTGAACAATGATTAAAAGTCTTCTTTAATTCTTGATTAAAAGAACCTTATTTTCAATACAACAATCGTCATGATCATCAGCCGGAAGCCGTCCAATCCCCAACATAGGCCTCCCCCACAGAGCGCAATAAACTATGTGTATAGGGGTATTTAAAAGGGTGACATAGTATTATTTAATAAATAAAATTAGGTTTTTATTTACGAGTAGTTAATTTAGGTATTCAAAATTATGTGAAACTCTTCAACGAAATAAAAATTCTTTGATCATAATCATTTTCCAATACGAGTAAGTTTAAAATAAACTTAAAATGAAATTAATGAGCCGTTGTAGAGATACGAAAGGGCTAAAATTAGTCGCTGATTTTGACATCAAAGGTCCAGACTAATTAATTCTTAGTTGATTAATTTTTGATTAGTTGTACTTTTTTGTGGATCACTTTTTTAATTTATTTTCTTATCCAGTAAAAAGTTCAACGATCTTTTAAGGCTCAAACCAACCCCGGCGCGCGAAGAGACTACGCTCGTGCGTCAAGTCTCTTGCAAGAAAATGTATGTAATTGGGTCCACTGCGACCCACGGACACGCTACGCATGAATTGACGTCATTTGTACACACGCGGCTTGCTCGAATATGGTGCTCGCGTAGCTCAACACCCTCAACGCCATGGACACTGTGTGTAAGCGGTACACGTTGGTACACGCATGGCTTGCTCAAATATGGCGCTCACGTAGCTCAACGCTGTCAACGTCATGCTCGCTATGCACGCGGTACACCGATGCGCGTTCTGCAGTATAAATGTAGGCCTAGGTTGTCAAATAAATGAACCCACGAAGCTAAAATGCACTGCGTGCCCGTCCATGGCATGCGCAACGGTGGGTTTTTGAGTCTTAATAATAGTAGGTCTTTTATACAACAGAAAAAGCTGGAAGAAACCGCACACAATTTTGGCTGAAACTGAGTTTTTACAGTACATACCAAGGCATTGTCGACCGAGCGAAGCGAGGTCTTAGTATCTTCAAGAGGGAAAAACCTGCGCAATATCGGTCAAGGGGTTCCAGATATATAAGGGTTACATGGTTTTTATAATGGTCTGATGATAATTGCAAAATCGATAGTCTGTAATTTTTTTTCAAACTTATATACACTTAGTTTAGGACCAGCATTAATATATTTGTCAAAATTTGTTAGAATGTATATATGTATGTACGTTTGTCCAACAATAACTTGATAGTCGTCAATCTGATATTGATCAAAATTTGCAGGCAAGGTAGTACAAAATAAAAGAGTTTTTAAATTTGAACATAAGCTAAATCAGTTAAGGGGTTCTAGAGATAATATGGTTTACAAAACTTCAATCTTCTTAGTTCACAACTTGAGAACTATTAATTTTATTTCTATGAAATTTACTACTTACGTAGAATAGGCTTATAAAATTTATAGTGTCAAGTTTGAGATTGAACAGTTCAGGGGTTGTCAAATAAAAAAAAAACAATTCATAAAGAATAAAATCCACTAGGTGGCACTGGATGTTAACTCGCGCTATCGTTGTGTTGAATAAATAATAATTCGTGGAACGTTTACAATAATTTCAGCTTCTATCAATGTGATGTGCTTTTAAGATTATTAAAGTAAAAAAATCTCAGTAGAGATGTCTCTGCTCGCAGCGAACTACTAGTAGCTCTAGTCTAGAGCTTTGTTTGACTCTGTTTCTGAGGTATGAGAGCGGCACGGGAGGGTAACATGTAAACTAACCCCTATATCGCCCGCATACGTCAGTAGCGTAAGCGCTCTCCTGTGCTCCAATACCTCAGGATCAGACTCGAGATATAATGCTTTTAAATTTATTATTTATTTAGAGATATATCTCTGATTTCAGAACATAAAGGACCATTATAACATTATGATGTTTAAGATTCAGCAAAACCTTGCTTAATATCCGGAAAATAATTCAAGTTGTAAAGTTTCCTCGACAAACTTAAATATAAGTTTGGAATCTGAAAACAAACGTGTTTATACAAACTGTTTTCTTAATTGAAACCAACATGTTTGCACTAACTTCAGATAATACGTTGGATAATTTTGTATTTCGATAACAATTTACGTTACAATTTTTATTAATTTGGCCCATATAGACGCTCTATCTAGTTCTTGATGATTAATTGACACTGGGTGTGTCACCACAATATAAACCTGGACTGCAGTATTATCATGAATTATTTTTTCTTTCACTGTTATTATACTTTTATTATTTATTTTACCTAAGACGAATTTAATTCATTTCTCTTGAATGTTCAATAAGTGTTCTAGTATATAATTATTTATTTTTAATAATATTTAGCTTTAATTAAGAGTATATCGCCATAAAAAGTTATGTATTTGGACAATGTATGTATGGGACCATGTATGTCCCATGCTGCTGTAAAAAACAAACTTCTAAGCCAGCGCAATCAAAAGTTATAATCAATCTACTGCACATATCCATACTTTGCCCAATGGACTAAACACCTCTAGGATACTTCGCGTTTATCATTCGCATCATGAAATTTTGGCAAGAAGCAAGATCTTATATCACAAGTAAAATGAAAATTCCCGAAACCGTAAAATTTTATACAAATTGTTATGTGGTTTTTTCTGTGTCCTGTAATGTTATTTCATTGGATGTGGTGTACAATTAAGTATTATCTATCTATCTAGCTATGTTCAACGAACGCAATACTGTTGTGTTTAGGTATCTTGGTAAGGAACCCTTCTTAGCACATACTTAACTACACATTAACAATTTATTTTGTCTATATTTTGTTAAAAATATTTGTTAGAAAAATAAGTCGCTTATTATACCTAAACCTAAATTTATCAAAATTCGCACCATCTTATACCAGGGTAACATAAGATAAAGGAGGTTGCTTCTAAGTCCAGACACCTTATTGTTGAGTAATTGTTCGGCCGTACCTATATATTATTAATTTCTTTCACGCACGATTAGTAACAATACGAGTAGCGTGTGTAGGCGGTCGCACGAAATGCTGGAATGATTAGTGATACGAAATAATACTGCTTACCTTTATTTACTTAACCTTTTTATGATAGGTCGTAGAGAAAAATGATTCAGGTTTCTATAGAGTGCTACGTGGTTCTAGAGTAGAAATGAGTCTATATCGGTGGGAATTGGATGGGTGGAAAACAGTTATTTATTTTATTGATATAATTCATGTGAAATACTTAGACATAGCTAAACAGTGCTAGTCATTAAGTCGGCATTACACAGTCTTGTAAGCCTCTATTGGCTTTCTAATAGTGTCATTTGATTAACCATAATAGTAACTATATTACGATACAAGTATGCTAGTTAATAGTAATCGCACAAAACGTCAAGCTACCTTAGGCACGCGACCTTAGGACGGCGATAAAACGTTTTTTTCGCCGTGATAATCTACGGTTAATTCGCCGTGTGTAGGCACGGTTGTCAGCGTTATATAGACCACTGTGGGAGTTTGTTGCCAGGCACGGCGAATATGGCAGTGGTGCCGTGACGTAGCGTTGCCGTGTATTCATTCCGACGATTACACGGCGAAAAAAAGTGTGTGTACAAGAGGCCTTACTATGTTTATTGCACACGTGTTTCATACGACATTTTCACACACACTTATCAAAGAACCCACTTGGTATATATTTCTCCTTAGATTTTGACAACAGGATATCATTGGTACTTATTCGTGACTCGATTGCCGACGATTTACGGCGGGATCAACTTCTTTTTTCATAGGTGAAGTTGAATTTTTTTGATAATTAACACACACACTACAGTGCAAATTAAAGTTATTATGTAGTTAAATATACATTATTTTATTAAATAAAGATTTTTTTTAAATGGGCAGAGTACCAAAAAAGACTAAACACTGGAGCTACCTACTTACTATCTACCATAACTAAATACACTATGCCATAGAACACTTTGAAAAACATGTCGTCAGCCTTTAGAAAATCCAAGTGCTCAACCACTGTAAGGATAATATTTTGAAAATTGATTTGTCAGAATATAGGTACAAAACATTTTTATTAATACACAAAAACATTCAAAGCAAAGTAAAAAACACTAGTGCGGTAATATAGTAAGCTAGTGCGTAATAAGCTGCATTATGAGTTTTTGCGTTGCCACAACGAGTCACTTTACGTGCGTGTGTTTAATAATAATTTATATCCAACTATTTATGGAAGCTTTCGTCAATTCTTTTCTTGTTTAATAATGCTGACCCACTATTCGATTTCTGCTTTCTTTTGAGCATGAAGTGTGATATATGAAATGTCATTGGTACACGACGAGTTCGGACGTATTGTGCACAGCATTGATGCACCTGCGATCCCGAGCCGGGGGAAATGAAACGTCACCGAGCGAGACTGGCATTTTATCTTATCAACCTTCTATATTTCCTCTACACTTGGAATGTTTGTGAAACAAATGTAGAATTGAGGTCAATATTTTATATTTTATTTTTGAAGAAGACATATATGTAATGTAATGGACACAAAAAAAAATTGGTAAGCTCATGATATTTTAAGGTGAATCCTACACCGCCCAGCATCTCGCTGCATATGTATTGGGGAGGTGCGTAATGTTGCGTTGTTTGTAAGTACATCCGTTAGTACAGAAATCACGCGTGGTTCCACATAAATAAACAAACCTACGCGCGGGGTCGCTGATGCCGCTTCTGCAATTAAGGCTAAAACCCACCGCTGCGCATGCTAGGTGCGTGGGTTAATTTGATTGAAAACGTAGGTCTACGTTTCTACTGCAGTACACGCTATACACTCATCAATGTACTGCATGAAGAGCGTGCGTAGTGTTGACAGCGTTGAGATACGTGAGCGCCATATTCGAGAAAGCACGCGTGTAGAAACGTGTATCACATGCACACATATACTAATATAATAAATATTCTTGCAAAGCGAAACTTGACTCACGTGAGTAGTCTCTCCGTGCCCCGCGGTGAGTTTCAGCGCTTACATGTGGAGAAACACGTTCCCCTCACGCAGGGATGCGTGGCGCGGTCCGCAATGACGCGCGTGGTCTTAATATGATAAGGTGATTGTACCGGTATACGGACACCTAAATAATCTAATATGAAGAGAATCTTACTTTTTTTTATATGGTAGCGTATTTTCAATTTTGTAGCTTATGGTTGTGGGGATGCAGAGCAATGAGTTGAATTGCATCTGCACGCGTGATTGCACTCTACAGCAGGATCGGTGTGATGTGTAATACGCCTATGGGTTTGAAAACTGTGACTGAAAATTCACATAATCTGTGTCTTTACCAGTAGCTTTGATATTATTTCTGCTTAACGTAGAGAAGAGTAGGTACTCTTAAATAGGTACCTATATATTACCAATTTTACGTAGCAGGTTTACTCTCACTTTGCATAACACATTAAAAATGCTACAGAAGCTTCACACGTCCTCACTCTTTAGGCCTCACTGAAATCTCATAAATAGGCATATATTTTTTCATTAAGACCCCAACTGCTGGTAAAGTACAATGTTACGTTATACGATGCACGACGCGGCTCCACCATATTATAAATTACGCTAATGGCTTATTTGATATGATTTACACGGCGCAAAACATCTGCGAAAATTCTGCTGATTTCTCGTAGGTTTTATCATGTTGTATACTTGCAAGCTGAGACTTGTAAAATATGTAGGGAGGATTTTTCTAAAATAACTTAGGGAATTGTTTGAACAATAAAATATATTTCATTTTCACTTAAGCGGGCAGACAATTTTACTCCTTATATTTTTTCAATGCAATTCGTGTAAACAACACATTCTGTAAAAAAAAAAAAATAGTTACAATAATGTCTCAAAAGAAGACATTTTTATTCCTGATTTGTTAATATTTTTCAGTTAGAGTTGAATCTTGACTCCTAAGACTTTCATATAAGGGTCAATGGAATGAAAGAATCTAATAGAAAGCTTCTTTTAAAGAGACAATTCTTTAAAAATATAATAATTCTTTTAAATGGTGTGAACTGGTGAATACCCGGGATAAGTGTGTTTCTTGTTTAAATTATTGAGCTAGAATCCATAGCTTCTTAGTTAAGCTAGGAAGAATCTATAATACCTAAGCTGCATACAGCTGGTATTCTGTACATAGCTTAGAAATTCTATCTGCAATTTGTATCAAGTTTCTAAACGATCCTATTTCAGTTACAACATTCGGTTGTATGAAATGTTTTATAGCAATCCTAGACTAGATGCCTACATCATATGTCTATATACAGTTACTATTGGTAAACTGATTGGGTTTAAATTGGTAATAGATAGATAGATATATAAATTATTTATTATTACACCACATCATAAAAAAAAAACTTAAAACTAAAATGTAACAATAGGAATATGTCTAGTGTAACAATTTGCGGTCTTATCGCTAAAAGCGATCTCTTACAGACAACCAGGTAATCAGACACATGAAACCTATAAAAAATTATATTCTGTTTTTCTTCACTTGTCGAAACACAATAACAGCAATGGCTTTTATTTCGAGTGATTTGTGGTGTATAGTAGTTTATTGTGCGAATTTCGATAGGATTTATCTTGATGTTATGGATATTTATATTGTGTTTGCACGTCCAATTCGGCGGTCGAAATCATGCGATGTTAGTTAACACGTTTCACCGTGCAAGTAAAAAACCGACTGTGGTTCAGCGTATAAAACTGAAGTGTTAAGCACTTTTAGCATGTACTCTAAAGTGGCTTAGAGCACATGGATTTTCCAAAGACTGTAATAATATATGTAAGCCCTACAGATTTTCATACTTCTATAGCGAATTTAGTAAGTAATTAGGTAGTTCAAACTCGGACTCAAACAAAATGCATTTTAATAAGTCTTAAAAAGACATGTTTTAAATATCAATAAGTAATATAAATAACAAGTAATGAATATACCGTGCGTTCGCACGCACAGCGTAATGCACACGAAACTTGTAGAGTTTAATGTTTTCAACTGCGAGTTTTACAATATTTGGTTTGGTACCAACCAAAACGGTGCCGGGTGGTGGCTATGCAGAGCTGTAGTGTTCTTCAATAAAGCCACTTTGCCCAGATTTATGAGTTAAAAGAACGATATACGTAAACTGACTTACTGAGAATTTAACACCAAAAACCAATTTCCAAAAACCCCTTTCTACTTTACCTTCATTCGGCTATCGTTCCTACAAATGCAATATATATGTATATATACTTAAAAAGCTCTTCTTTTCACACTACTCAAACTTTAGAAGAACGTGATACCTCCACGGTAACCGACCACTTTGCTCAAATTGCTCGTTTATCTAGACAGGGCTCCCAGACTATCCCTTGCGAGGGGTTTGTCATGTTCGCCAAAGATCTTTAAGACTGGAGTTCAATGACCTTGCGAGGTGGATATTTTAAATTTGAAAAGACGACGAAGGTAAGCTTGGTTAAATCAGTGAAAATGTTCGTCGACAGCCTAAATGTTGCTGTACTGTGTACTTTTTAGTTAAAAGTAAATAAATGAGCATATCAAATAATTTCTTGTTCCTCTCCATTCGGTTGTCTGCAAGAAATTGATAAGTCCGCCACTTGCCTACTAACATAATATACAATCATGCTTTTTCCCCTTAGGGGTAGGCAGAGGAGTACCCAGGACTCAACCCCATAGTAGGTACACCCACATTTCGCCAGTATGTTATTGGTCCCATGATATGGCGAGCCATCTAGCGGTGACAGTTCCAGACTCCAGGCAGTTATTGAGTTCATTCCTAATGGAAAAATCCAATATTTAACACTTATTTACTAGTCTGAGATTAAGTAACTGTATTTTCATCATGTTATGTTCTCCTTAATAAATATAGTAAATGTTGAATACTAATAAATAAAACAAAAATATTTTTGCCACACCACCACGTCTGTGATTTAGTAATATATTGGAAAATCCTTTATGAACTTAAAATACACTTGTGAAAATTCATTATAAAATAAATTAAAACCCGTTACCGGCTAGTCGACTGGCAATATTTTTCATTATCAACAATTGATGAAATTGTTGATAACAGAATTTTATTGTAAAACACTATGTACGTGTACGTTCTGCTATGGCATGTCATGGCGCTTCGGATTACTGGGCGGGAGATTTAAGAGCGTACGCGGCCTATGAAAAATTTACCGAATCGATGTTTTGCATTCCCCTGTTTCCTCCAAACATTATATACCCATTCTATAAATTTATATCCTGATATTTTCATAGTGAAGTAACCTATGTCCCTATCATTTTAATTTTTCTTATAAACCCTTGATTTTTTCATAGTGTACTCTCAAAAATGTGTAGTGTACCACGCACAGTGCATAGACGAGCAGTTAGAGCTGGTTACCTATTTGCTACTACATCTTGTCGAACTAAAGCTGGAAGACGAGCTCCTATTTACCAACTGGTTAATGCTTATAATAATTACTTTCAATCGATTGATATCTTTGCACTTAACATTATTAATTTTAAGAGATCTGTCACTGATGTTTTATTAAATATTTAGATTATGAACCCACCTTTGTTAATAGGTGTATACTACAATTTGATACATATGTGGATAATAATGTAGGCTGCACATATATGTACACTTACGCTATCCTATATGTTATATTCTGCTCTAATGTGTGGTTGTTAATTGTCCCAAATAAACTAAATAAATAAATAAATAAAAAATACCAGTTTTACTCGCGTGATTGGACGTTCACTACAAAAAAATTTAGTTTATAAAAAAAAATTATAGGGATATACTTTACTTCACATTTAAAATATCAGGATACAAAAAAAAAATGAAATAGGTTAACTGTATTTGGAGGAGACAGGGGAATACAAATAAAATTATTTACATAATTTTCCATAGGATTGTGTAAAACTGCTAAGAGGTTTTGTTTTCTGTTAATATCTAAAATATGTTCAGTAAAAGTAGCGAAATTTGAGTGTGCAGAGCACTGAAAAGTCAATCTTTTAATCAACATAAAGTCTCTGTATCTGGACGTTTTTTCGCAAGTCGCTGCTTAAAATTTCCATCCTCCATTCCATCATGAACATGTCTGTTTGATCTGTGTCTGGGTGTTATAAGCTTATATAAGTATGTATATCAGTCATCTGGTTACCATAGTACAGGCTTCTAGCCTAGTTTGGGATAAGGTAACCGTGTGTGGAACTTGTCCCATATTTTTATTTATTTATTTTTATTTATATCATCTTTCCATGACCTCAATTCGTAATTTTGGATAACAGGAAGATCAAAACTAATTTCTTGATCTTTCCTCCAGGCAGGTCCTGACTTTCAAAACAGATGAGAGTTTTAATGAGGAAGTTATTTTATTTCTAAAGATGTTAAAGTCTACATCAAAGGAGATTTAAATTTTCTTCGTTGAAAGTAAAAACAAACCCTTCGCATACGCTTTAGAAAATTTTTATTAAACAAATTCATAAAACAAAACCGTGGTTAACCCAGATAAAGGAAACGAAGGTAATCCAACGCTATTAATAACAGAATTAAAGGTGGACAGTAATGTTATTATCAAATGTCTGAGAGGCGTAAAATGTCCGGAGTTGTGACACCTCTAAACACTTACGTAATTCATTGTTGGACTATAACAATTGTATGACGACAACCTTGCTAAATGTGAAATTATTTGGTCATCTGTAATATATATTAGCTATTTAAGGGTGTATTTTATTATTTTTTTTGTATTTTTATATAATAATATGTACAGGTGGGTTATGCCACTCCACTCCACGCGCTTTTAATACAATTATTAATTTACAAAATATAGGTACGAGCCAGTGCATTTGTTCCACTTAGCTCCACGAGAAAATTAAGTACGTCAGCAAATGAAGTTTTAGAATCAATTATTTTATAAAACTGTAAAGAAGGCGTATATTAAAGATATTCTATAGAAAACTTGGGTATGGTACTGGGACGTAACTTAGCACAAAAAATACACTAATTAGGGATAAAGCAGGATAAGTATTGATTTTTGTCAATTTTATTTTTATATCTATATTGTTAATTAAAGGAATCATTTGAAACTAAATTTCAAAATTCAAATCTTTGATATTATTTTGTACTAATGAATAAATAACAGATCAGTTTGTGGAAAAATTAGTTTAGGAAAATGGTAAAGTAAGAAAAAAAAAATAGAAGTACCCTAGTACTTCTCGCTGCAGCATTTTTTTATATGTTTACCGTGAATTTTTAAGAGGGATTATGAATTGTACAATTCGTGGAAGCCAAACTAGGTATTTATTGAAGTTTTACCATGAAGTCTATTTTACCATGCTAGTAATAACAGTAGAATAAGTATTAGTACTTATTCATAAGTAAATATATTATTAGAATATTGTATTTGAGTAATATAACATTTGTAGGTTAACCCAAAGCTGACAACAAAAGGTCACCACTTTCGTGAAGAATTTTGCAATGACACGTGCAAAATATGTAAATTACATTATTTTTAGATAGCCTTATTATTTGTTGACATAAAAAAAGAATGCATAACGACAAACGTTTGAATTTATATTATAAAGGGGACCGAGAGCCCTAAACATACCTGCACTATATGTATATCTAAACTTTTATTTTATTTTAGCATGGTATGCGTGTGCTGGGAGTGAATTTATAGATGACGATAAATGTAAAGATGGATATTATGCCTGAAAAAAAAATATCAAGGGATAAGGACGGGAAGAATAAGACAATTTCATCAAGTAGCGTCCGTGGTCCAGCGGAATTATACCCCGGCTTTAAATCCGGAGTCCATGGATCGAATTTTACCATGTGGACTTTTCGCCTGGGCGCTACCGTGTTTCGGATGTCACGTTAAACTGTAGGTCCCGGCTGTTTCCTATAAGATATGTAGGGGGCAGTCGATAGGTCATGTTGGAGGCCTTGTAGGAATCTTGGCGAGCTGAAACTCTGACAATATGGGTTGTCAACATAACCCATATGAATTGACTCGAGCAGTGTAATTGGGGTAACCCGTTCTGTTAGAGTATAAATTCAAATTGTTATTATTATTATCATCATAATAATATGCAGTATTCATCTAGCACTGGTCATAATAGTGGTTGAATGTCCGCATTTCGCGTCGCACCGTGGAATTTCACAAGCCAGCGCGGCACCACATGACGTTGATTCGATTTAAGTGCGCACCGACAAGTTCGGTAAAGTATGGCTGAACAAATTCCGCTTCTAAATTCTAAATTCAGTTTATAAGTGGTAAGTTTCCGCAATATTTCACAGCAATCATGGCTCCCATGTGTTTTGTAGAAGTCGCAACAATGTCTTTTATGCTACTTTGTCGCATGTCGATGTGAATTTCGCTGCATCTGGGAATTCTTAGAGCTTTTGCAGCCGCAAATCGGTATAAAATTGTGGCATTTGCACGTAGGAACTATAACTTTTGTTGAATTCGGTCTGGAAATATGTAGAAATAGTTAAATATTCTACTGTTTGAATAACGCTTATTTACTTTTATTTTTAATAGCAACATAACATACATTCACGCCTTTTTCCCGAAGGGGTAGGAAGAGGTGTACCCAGGACTCAGTCCCATAGTAGATACACCCACATTTCGCCAGTATGTTATTGGTCCCATGAAATAGGGGGCAAGCCTATTGCCATCTACCGGGCACAGTTCCAGACTCCAGGCAGCTATTGAGATAATTCCTAATGGTAAAATCAAATATTTAACACTTTTCCTGACCTGGGGATCGAACCCGGGACCTCTTGATTGGCAGTCGAACATGCGCCCACTACGCCACCGAGGCAGTCAAATAAATAATAGCAATTATTAATTTAATAGCAATTAGGGGTTATTTGTAGTTTAAAGTACTTTAGTTATAACTAGCGTAATTTCCACGACTTCGATACAGAGGGAATTTCAGGAATCCCCTTCTTATTCCTTGTCTATACGCCGCAATGGTAACCTATATGCCGAATTTCAGCTTTCTAGGTCCAAAAGGCTAGGTGTTGATGAATGAGTGTGTGTGTGTGTGTGTGTGATTTTTGTACAGAAGATTTATTCCTATACTACGGTGAAATATTTTTTATCTATAGCATTATCTATAACTTTTCATCAAACGGGTAAGTAGTAGACTGATAATCTATGTAGGTATATTTGCGAGTTGCTCCTTTTCAATAACTTTTATAATCCAGGAAAAGTTATGGTCATAAAATTCCACTTAGATTAGGGTTTCCATCAAGAGTTTAGGAAACGGGACTGTGGAATAAAATGCCGGCCACTTTGATAAATGGCTCAAAGGTACGTTTCACTTACTACGTTAGTAACTTATCGACGATTTGGATCTTTGCCTAATAGTGCTTTGCGAATATCTAATGTGTTTAACCTACTAAGGAGAAATTGATAATATTACAATTTCTATAATAAATGGCTGACTAGTGGATAAGAAATTAGTGTATTATATGACAAGGAGACGTAAAGAATTAACTCTAAAGCTTAGGTTCTGGAGGACCAGATACCTAATAACAAAAAATGTTATTTCACCTCGTATGGAGAGCGAGATTTTTTTTCACAATACTCCAATAAGATTTGAACTTATTCCGCGTATTTATCAGATCGTCTGTCCACAATGTGAGTGATTTTCTACGCTACGCTTACCGGTCCGCAGTCTCCATTCCTGAACTTTACAGCCCCATCGGAATCGGCTATCAGTTCTAGGTAGTGTGTGCCCTGCACATCGCCACTTCAACTTGCTATGTCGTTAGTTTTTGTTCGTCTACGGATCTCATTTCATGAATATGACAGACGTACACACAATCAATGCAATTTTGGCTCATAAGTTGAGTCATAGCGTTTGTTTGTGATCATAATCCCAAACAAATGCTATGACTCAACCTCTCTGTTATTTTCTATGTTCTCGAAAGCCTAGACGTATTAAAAACCTTGGTCACCCCAGCTTATGCGTAACAAATTATGCGTAGAAATGAATATAAAGAATGTTGAGCTTCACGCCTAATATCTCTCGGGACGAGAGCTTATTACGTATAAGCGTTATGAATGTTATCATAATATCGTATATCCTTAGTGGGTGCGAATTGATTTGATCAAACGTCTCGTCCTTTCATTACTCGTATTCTAAGAATAATCTTTTATTAACTTCTAGATAATATTTTTATAGATATAATTAGTTATTTTTTTGGAAAAGCCCAGTCCGAAGTTGAATGTATGTGTGTCGTTTGTTCGAAAGCATGAATGCGTGATATTTCTTTTGCGCGAATGGTCAATTTTGAGCACACATTTTTTTAGAACGCTTTTATTAGCTTCCGTATACTTTTTCTTTTGTTTTTAGATTTTTTAAACTAAGTAAAGCGATCTACTGTCGTTCTTGAGTCTCGAGTTCTATCCCCAGGTTAGGCAAAAAAGTGTTATTGGATTTTTCCATTAGGAATTTTCTCAATGACAGCCTGGAGTCTGAAACTGTGCAAGGTATATGACAACGGGCTTGCCCCCTATTACATGGGACTGGGACTTAAAAAACATAACTAGCGAAATGTGGGTGGAACATACTAATGGTAATTAACCACTACATATATTACATAAACTGCGCCCTGGATATACCTCTACCCACCCCTCCGGGAAAAAGGTGTGATGTTATCTTATGTTATACGAAGTTAAATTTATATACTAAGTAAATTTACCTACTTATGTACAAAGTCAATAATAAAGTAGGGAACTTTTCATAAGGTCTTTATCTTGAAGTTAAACTGAGTCTGCAGAATCTTTTGTTTGTGCAGACGTTATTACTTGCAGATTTATGTTTCAAACTTTTTATACTCTCGGCTGTTTTCAGTCTTGATTATTTTAGTCTTCTCAAGTAATTTATTTAATTTTCGGTTGAGTTAATTTAGTTGATTTAGTTTTTGTAGTGGTAGGCCTCTTTTGCAGGGGCCGCCTGGGGAAGTACCACACATTTGCCAGTTATTCATCCGCCAAGCAGTGATGTGCAAACATTACTGTGTTCCGGTCTGAAGGACAATCAATGTTACCAGCGAAATTACTGGGCATGATGATATTCAACAACTCATATCTCAGGGTGACAGGCGCAGTGCAGTGCTGTGCAGAATTTTGAATTTTAAAACACTGGCTGGCACTGTGTCTGATATGGGCAATCATGATGCTTACCATGAGGCACCTGATTTGCTCGTCTTGTCACTAACTATCATAAAAAAAAAGTTGAGGTTGTCAGATCTATAAGACTACAACCTACTATTATTTATTCTGTGCTATAACTACGATTAGGTGTAATGACATACAATCACGCCTTGTGGGGTAGGCAGAGCGATATGTGCCCTGGTCGATGACTTCGCGGAGTGTTGCGTCCCGCGACTCTGCTCCGCACAACGGCGACTCTCCTAGGCAAGTGTACTCTGGACTCAGTCCCATAGTACGCTCATCCACATTTCGCCCGTTTGTTATTGGTCCCATGTAATAAGGGGCGAGCCTATTGCCATCTATAGTTCAAGACTCCAAGCAGTAATTGAGAAAGTTCCTAATAGGAAAATCTAATATTTAACACTTTGCCTGACCTGAGGATCGAATTCGGGACCTCCTGATCGGCAGTCGAGCTTACGCCCACAACGTCAGTGAGGCACGGAGACGAGGTAGACGACTACTTCTCTAGGTAGGCCTCGACTAGGTGGATGATTTTTAATTTTGAGAATTTCATTATTATTTTCAACCCAATGCTAGACACAGATGTGTTGTAGCAAGACGGACTGACGATGTGACCGGTGCAGTGGGCCAAATGTGGATGACAGCGGTGAAAGACCTTTCTCATAAAATATGCTATCTTAGCATTAAGTTAGTCCTTGCGTTGTGTTGAAATATAAATTAATAATATTGGAATGGAATACATTGGGAAGGTCTAAAGGTTACAGAGGTTCGTTGAGTGGCAGCAGCTCTAGACAGGCAAATTACAACGATTCATCATGGCTTAACCATACCATCTGGACTAGACAACCATAAATCATGAATTAATAATATGCATTGCATTCATGTTTCATTATGATAAACTATCATACATCTAAGTTAGTTATTAAGCCTATAGGTTAGTGTCAGGTGAGTGAAAATATGTAGTCAGTAGTAGTCTTACTAATTGTAATAAATCTCAAATCTCAGTACAATGTAAATAAGTACAGTTAAATAAACAAAACGCTAGCGAGTACTAAATCGACTCCAGCGCCACCTAGATGGCACAAAAAACAGCCCTAGCGCTATTTTTTTGGGTGTATTTTCATTCTGTTTTTACGCTAAAACTACTGAACCGATTGAGCTGAAATTTGGTATGTAGATAACTTAAACCCTGAAATAATGCAAGGGGACCAACGAACTGGTTAATTTTGTATCTGAGAACAAATTGTTTTCGCGAATTTTGAAGTTGTTTTTAACAAGCCATTGAGTTTGATGACCACATATGCACTATAAAGTATTTTATATATTGGTATATTGCTATTGCTACAATATTTTGTACACCTGTTATATTAAAAATGGTAGATATTACAATTATTAGTACAAATTCTATTTGAACGGATAACTAGCTAGTCTTAAGTCTTGAAATGATGAAAGTCTGAACACTGTCTCGACTGCAAATAATTCGGATAAGAGAAGTTAGTAGTCTCAGAGATTTTTCTTGAAAATATTTTCCGAAAACATCAGAGAAAAATTAAAAAGAAGTTACAATAACGATGTGTCAAAACAAAACTTAAAATAAACAAGTGAGTGTTACAATATTTTATGCTTTTCTCAACTCTAAGCAACAATAGTGTTCAATGCAGTGATGAATAACCGTAATCTCACCGTCTCGGCGTCTGCATCCATCATTTCACTCTGTAATATTAAGCTGTTTCATATATCACACCCTTCACTATGCGAGACTTCAAACGGTTCTGTAAGTAAACACTCGTCACTTAACTATATTCTGAAAATATTTATTATATTAGTTTTATAAAAGGTCGTGGCATTTTACAGTCTGTTCATAAAATTATGATAGGTAACGTGACTACATAAATGTTGGACAGAAAAGCATTTGTTATGTCGAAATTGAAGAACTCGCTTCGCGTTAAAGTGTTACGGCTTGAATACACCTAAGCTGTAATGAGCCAGAGTCTGCTTGGGCAATTTTACCCAAACTCTGTCGAATCAAACACTAGTTAAAGAAAGAGAGCACAACGTAGCGCGCACGTAGAGTTTTCTATCACCACCTATCACATACACAGCGTACGATTATGCTTTTCTCTTTTTTACATGTGTTAAATTCGATCGTTCGAGTTCGGCTGACATCGTACGAGTAAACTTCGGCCAAAGGCGGACTGTAAGGGACTAAGTAATACGAATTCCAAGCACTGGGTTTAAAATTCCAAAAAAGGGGAAATCTCATTTATCTATGTATTACATTTATCTAGCGTTCTGCGAAAGACACGTAAGGCTATTGGTTAAGTACTTAACTAAAACCATATTTTTTAACGTATCCAACCCACAGCGATGACTTGATGCGGACGAATTAAGGCAACTGGAATAATATCCTCGATTTTTATATCAACTATCTTTTATGTTTATGGGCTCGGGGATATTTAATTAGTGCACACTAGATAGATAATCATTATTAGTTATTTTTATGTGTTTCAGAGTCCAATAATACTCGTAAATAACGTGAGCGCAGTAAGTCAATAACTAATGGTATATATCCACATTTATAAGTAAGTATATTGCTTCGTTATTCGGAAAAGTTGACATGGAAAAATTTAAGCAATTAAGATATTTCGTGAATTTGGAGATCTTGTTTTGTATCGTAGAGGTCTTGTTTTGTATCGTAAAAGGCTATCAAGAAATACCAATCTTTTCACTTGAACGCAAACTGAAGTCTGAAATGACTTTCCAAAAATGGAAGCAAACGTAGCTAGGCTCGACATTCACCTATGTTTTTATTGTGACGATATTTCTAGACATAATATAGATATTCCATCAAACTGGTTTCAAGCTATTACTCTGGAATCGTTTTGGGATTTCCATTTTAATTGACAGCCTCGTTGGCGCAGACGGTAGTAACTCTGCTTTCTGTGCCGCAGGCCCCGGGTTCGATCCCCGGCCAGGTCAAACATTTGTGTGCATGAACATGTCTGTTTGATCTGTGTCTGGGTGTTATAAGCGTATTTAAGTATGTATATCAGTCATTTGGTTACCATAGTACAGGCTTCTAGCCTAGTTTGGAACCAGGTGACCGTGTGTGGAAGTTGTCCCATATTATTATTATTATTATTAATTAAAAGTTTAATTTTCTGTGAAGCGTATTTTTTGATTCTTACTCTTACTCTGTACTGAGACCACAATTAATAATATAACATAGAGGTTTAACTTTAAAAAAATAACATACCTTAATTATAATTTGTCGACAAAAATTTCTGTACCGTGGTATCAATAAAGACTGACAAGATAAAGGAGAGTAGGCTGCGATGGTATGGACACGAGAAGAGGAGGCTACCTGACTACTTAAGGAACTTGGCACTACAACTTTCCATCCCAGGTCGAAGATCCAGGGGCAGACCAAAGCAGGATGGAATGATTATTATCTACCTATTCAAATCGTGAAAAAAAAAGGAGAGATGGAAATGATTTTCCTTCTTTCTTGCTTAATGTATATTTAAAAAAAATCATAAAATATTATATAAATAAATATGAGTATGAATAGCGTTTACTTTGAATTTCAGAACAGTAATGACAGTTCGTTCTGGGAATCAAATATTGCGCATGAGTTCATCATTAAAGGCAGCGCCAACGTTACCAAATAGAATTTTGGTGCAAAGCCCTTTGTTTTTGTACTTACAGTGTCTACAGTGTTCAGTAACACAACTTTGTGAAAACTATCCTTAAACCTGCACACACATATAATATAGTGTTTTACTTATCGGAAAGTGAAGCTAAAATAGGCTTTTATTATTTTGGGTGAATTATAGGTAGGTAATCTGTGTAAATAAATCTGTGCATTTCGAAGCGATCGAATTTCTGTTTATCTTATAGGTAGATTTTTACATCCGATTTGGTTAGTTTACAAAATTTCTAGTTAGAGTCTTTACAAAAATCTGCCGAATGCTGTAATATACATAACAAACCTATATAATACCTATGTAATATAATATAATCCTTGAAAACAATTGAAAATATAAAAATATTATGTGCTGTGCTTTCTATGCTTATCCCACACAAGATAGGATTACCTAGTTTTTTTTTTTATGATAGTGAGAATTTGCAAGACGAGCAAATCAGGTGCCTGATGGTAAGCATCATGATTGCCCATATCAGATACAGTGCCACCCAGTTGTTTAAAATAAATAAGCTCAGCTAGGGTGGGATAAGCACAGAAACAAGAAAAATAAAATTGCTTTTCTGTTAATTATTATACTGTAAACCCATCTGTTCATCTATCAAACATAGTTCTCATATTTCATTGAAGGGTCAAACGTCGCTATTCTGTAACGGTTCGATGTGAAATTTTCATGGAAAACATGTAGCTTGACGTAAGCCACGATATTTTATGACAGTAAATAAAGTCTATACAAACCTTTTTTACCACTGAACGAGAGTTATCATAAACATACAATCACGTCTTTATCCCGAAGGGGCAGGCAGAGGTGTACCCAGAACTCAGTCCCATAGTAGGTACACCCACATTTCACCGTATGTTATTGGTCCCATTTAATAGAGGGCACGCCTATTGCAATCTCGCGGGCACAGTTCAGACAGTTATCGACATTATAGTATAGGTTTGCAGGATTGCATCAGAGGCGCAGTGGGCGCAAGCTCGGCTGCTGATCATGAAGTCCCGGGTTCGATCCTCAGGTCAGGCAAAGTGTTAATTATTGGATTTTTAAATTAGGAATTATCACAATAACTAGAGTCTGGATCTGTGCCCGGTAGATGGCAATAGGTTTGCCCCTATTACATGGGGCTAATAAAATACTGACGAAATATTATAGGTGCTGGGTAAACCGCTGTCTAGTCTACCGATGTTATGTTATGTTTTTATCATAATACAGGGTAAATATTTCATGTGAGAAACCACAAAGATTATCGTAAAGATTACTTGCTACTTACCTACTTACTTGCATGACATGGGGATGCATATTTTCCGTTTTTGTCTTTCTTTTTATCACGACTTTACTCTTCATTGGGACACACTGCCCATGATAGACCTGCTGGAACGAGTTTGATTATATATATATAATAATTCGCATTTAATTCCTATTCTATGTTTGTGCTATCCAAAATTATGGCTAAGATGGACCTTTATTATGGAGTCATAAGAAAAAAAATCTATTTCCAAATATTTCGAAGCTGATTTTACTAAGCTTCAAAATGTTTGAGCACGAGTTACTATTATTAGTTACAGGCAAAATATAGTTGTATTCAAACAATTCCCGTCTATCTCCATTTCAACTAACAGAAGGATCGGGCTATCAAACTTCAAAGATTTAGTTTAGGATCTACATAGCGCGTTTTCAACTAAACTTGAGAGTTTAGGTGCTGGATCATATTGTATTTAGTACAAAATTGTCAGTGGCGAGCGATGGCAATCAACTGAAATGTTGAATAGGTCAGTGGATTAGTCCCAATCGACGGCCATGTATTCGACCACAAAATTAAACTGGCAGCTATTGGGTATTGGTCCATTCTGAACATTTTATGTGAATGAGAGCCGTCTGAAAAAAGACCGTCTTTTTGTGCAAGCAAAGACATTATTTGGGAGACTGGTGCTATATATAGCTTGAGACATATAGATTTATTGATATTCATTCATTAGACAAAAGTTCATTGACATTCTTGTGGTTGTCAATGAACTTTTGTGCTAATCCAAATTGCTCAAGCTATAATCGGGGTTATGATAAACCTTTTAGATTCTCGCGGGAAATGGAAAGTAACATATTATATCAAGGAACATGAGAGATGATGAGACTGTTAAAGAAGGCTCATACTGTAGTGATAAAATCTTAAACGAGAGGCTTAAATTTAGCTTTCAAATAAAGAACACTTGCATCGAAATTGAGCCAACATGCAGTTTCCTCCAACCTATAAATTCCTTTCTCATTTTATCGTACGATGCGATGGTAGGCATTTATTCGCCTTATATTGAAGACGTGGCGCTTCGATCCCATTTATACTCAGCACGGACAATGCATATTATCGAAGCCAAAATCAAAATATGTCTTAAAGAAGACAGGCTTTAATGAGTAAAAATAAGTAGGTTAGTAAGATTCCTAGAAATTGCGTGTCACATACACGCAATTTTATTTATTATGCAAAACCATTGGAAGTGTCAGTCAGGAGCGCACGTATCCATATTATTTTATAACTAGCTGACCCGGCAGATGTAGTTCTTTTTAATTTTTGACATATTAAACTTGACGACCTATTCTCATACCTACCAAATATACATAAAATCGTTTGAGTCGTTTTGGAGGAGTGCGAACACAAACTCCGTGACACGACATTTTTATATAAGTTATATAGGTTTATATATGTTATACTTATATAGATTATTTTCGTGTTCACAAGCCTGTGGGACGCCAAATCTGCCAAATAGGAATTTTTAACTGAAAACCTCATAAAGCCGGTCTTCTGTACCTCTTCAATTTGTACCAGAACCGTAACTGTATTTTGTCAATTGGAATGAGTAGTTCTACTCTTGGAATTATTAACTATAAAATAATATAGGGAATATTATTATAAAATCCTAAATGACCACTCGCTGACATGCAAAGCCGAGCCCAAACCATTGATCCTAGTGACTTGAAACTTGAAATGTAGGTTCTTTTCGTTATCTGGACGTGTAATAAGAAATGATTTTTAAAAATTCATATTCTAAGGGGTCCAAAAAAGGCGTCATAGTTTTGGTATCAAACTCCCATATTTCGTAATTGCGAGCGGGCAACGCGCTGGTCTTTCACCAGTATGATGATAAAGCTGCATCAAAACCTAGAGACTAAGTATCCTCTCAACTCTCTCAGGGAAATGTAGTCAGACGACTCTAAACAGTGACGCTTCCTTCCCCGGCTTGCTCCATAATAATATCTGTTTGAATGGCAACGACTCCCAGTTAAATTTCCTCGATGGGCCATTGGATTAGCATTAGCCAGCGATTACACGCTCGTTCGAGAGCTCCTCGATAAAATGTGACCAATTTCATGCCAGGAATTAATTTTTTCACTCGAATCTTTAATAAGGCCGCCTTTTATGCAGAGTTTGGGGATTTAAACCCACCAGGGATGTGATTAGGAGGGTCGTTAATGTAAAATTATTTAATTTTGTAGACTCTTGCGTAATTTAGGTTTTAGGTGTTGAGTAGATGTAATTGAAATAAAATATGTGTTACATGTAACAATGCTACTTTAATTTGAGATAGGCATAAAATTTATTAAACAATTTGGTTTGGTTTGACTACCTTGGTGGCGTATTGGTTCGTAAACGCTACTGCCGATCAATTAGGTCCCGGATTCGATCCCCAAGTCAATCAAAAAGTTTTATTTTTCTAATAGGAATTTTCTCTGTTTGGAGTCTGGAAGTGTTTCCTATAGATGGCAATAGGCTCGCCTCCTATTAAATGTAATTTTATAAACATAGCTGGCGATGTGGACTTCGCCTACTAAAGAACATAATCTGCCTACCCCTTCGGGAAAAAGGCTTAATGTTTGATATGTTATTTAGTTTACATAAAAAATACACCCAATTTGCTGACATAAATTGCTTTAATACGAAAAGACCACTGTAATTTTGTGTTTTTTAGGGTTCCGTACCTCAAAAGGAAAAAAGGAACCCTTATAGCATCACTTTGTTGTCTGCCTGTCTATTTGTCTGTCAAGACCTTGGGAACACGGGAAGGTATTTCTTAGTTGACCCTGATTATCGTATCCATTAATTATAAAATAAAACGGATTAATTTAAGTTGGAAACCAGCACTGTTCATTTTCTCAGATTGATAGACATGAAAGCTATATTCAATGTTGAAGTAGAGCGGTCTGTCACTTATCATTTTACTCTTTGTCTGGTTCATATAGGTTACCCACCAGAGGAACAGAACTCTTTGCTAGTTAATATTTGTATGTAAGCCAACAGTATTAAGTTGAAATTAATATCAAATACACGAGTCTACGGTTCTTTGCTGCTGTGAAAAATCAAACTTCAAAGTCAACGAAAGCAAAAGATCCGACCATTTTATCATACAACGCAATGGACAGAAAACCTCGACGGTACTTCCAGTTGGCATAGCAATTTGGCAATTAGCAAGATCTCACGAGTAAAGGATAAAAACAACAAACCGTATAAAAAAAAAAATTGTACCTACAATATGTTAGCGATATCTTGGTATGGAACCCTACACTCATCATCATCATATCATCATATCATTTATTCACACACAATATTACATTGTATTTGAAATTTTCTTGCATACTTACCAAGGCATACTCACTAAGCATACTTACAAAAGTAAGCCTTAACAATTTATTTTGAGCTGCAAATCTTCATGATCTCAAAAATCTAAGACTCACAGTATACTGCGCTAGTTTTTCAGACGTAAAATTACAGCGGAGAGAAAAACTTTACCAAGCTTCATTTGCGTAGGTAAGTTTTCTAGTAGGTACCAATTCTTGTGGCGTCGGTAGCAGGTTGGCATCGCAGCCCGATAAGCGGAATGAGTATGGTCCCCAAGGAATGACGCTACTTTGGTTGGGATTTAATTTAATTTAATGGTGACCTACGTTTCTTGTTAGCAAATGTAAACCAACACAGTATCTACATGTCTAATAGAATGGTAAGTCAGAATAGGTTTATGTGGGCTTGTAATTTATGTGTGGTTTTTGTCGTTGTCATACTCAAAGAAAATGTATTTAAATAAGTCTTATAAAGACATTTTTAATCATCAATGAATAATATAACGAACTAGTAATATATCTTCTACCATGCGTTTTTAAATATATCTCTAAAAGAAGAACGCGCAAGAAACTTGTAGCGTTCAACTGCGAGTTTTGCAATATTTGGTTTGGTTACATATTATGTTTGCTTGAAGGTGCCGTGTGGTGGCTATACAGAAGTTTCCAGACATCTTTGTCCTCTAGTAGTCTTTGTTCTCCTGTAGTTAGAATGACAATCTCGCAAAGTTAATAGCTATTGATAACAATGTGTGTAAAACGTTTTTCACAAAAAGTGGTACAACCACGATCACTCAGTCTCAGCGAGAGAACTGCCACGCAGAACGACGAGGGATGCGGGTTTAAGTCTCGCCGCAGGTTGAATTATTATTCCTTCTCACATTATGATTATACCCACATAAGCGTGCAGACTTCTGTCAGTAAATATGATTTAAAATACAAAAAATTATAGCGCCGCTGCCGTACATGAGGTCCCGGGTTCGATCCCTAGGTCAGGCAAAGTGTCAGGATATAGGTTTTTCGATTACTGTACCCGGTAGATGGTAATAGGCTCACCCCCTATTAAATGGGAGCAATGACATACTGGCGAAATGTGGGTGTGCCTACCATGGGAATGAGTCCTGGGTACACCTCTGCCTACTTGGAAAAAGGCGTGATTATATGTGATGTTATATTATGACCGTCGTTAAACGATAAAGTGGACCAACGTTGTGGGCACCTTTAACCTTTCAAAAAGTTCATAAAGTGAAATTTTTCCTTTTCTTCCAGTGGATATGAAAAATACCCGTTCTTATAGAACTTTCCGATCCCAATATCAGCGAACGATCCAAATACATTTACCGATTTGCTGCTCATACAGCTGAACACGTAATCTATTTGATAGATAGGAATCAAGAACCGTAAATAAAATCCTTATCTATCCACTTGCAGCCGAACATAAGAACAAATCCCAAGCATACAAATAGCCTAAGAGTCCGTTTCTGTCATAAAAGTCACATCTTCGTGAATAACGAGATAACTTACAAAAAAGAAGTTTTGCCCCCGCTTTTTTGCTTGGATACACTTTTCCATAATATTTTATGATAATTTTATTTGAACCTACATGAACATGCTCGCCTTAAACACATGAAATATTGCTTAACTCTTTTGCGTCTTTATCATATTTTTGGAAAAATGTTTTGCTCATTTTGTGTACAAATATAAACATTGAATTTGCGGGGAGTGTTACGCTTTGGCAGGACGGAGTGACGAGGAAATGTATAATGCAAACAGATTTACAGACGACTGAACGAAATAGCGACTACACGGACGTTATTGCGAACATCGACTGGAAAATCTGTTGGAAGTTACTTTGACTGAGCTGAGAATATAGTTTTAATGATCTTGTAATCTATGGTGATCTTTACACTTTTTTCTAATTTATTGTAATAGATCGTTATCGTCAAATGTTACTTAGCAGAGGTTTTATTATTGTTTGTTCATTAAACTGAACTGTGCCTGGTATGGGCAATTGGGTCACCCTCTATTACATGGGACCAATAACATACTGACAAATGTGGGCGTACTTACTATGGGACTGTCCTGGGTTCACCTCTGCCGGTTCTTTTCGGGAAAAAGGTGTGATTGTATGTTATCACCACAAGCCGCCGAACAGAAATACTCATAAGTATTCCTTTTCTTTGAGTGGTCTGGAAGAAAGACGCTTTAAGCGATAAGACCGCTACGTGTACTGTACCTTTTTGATAAATTGAAATATTATTCCATTATGTTTGTGTCCTATATAGCTATGGTGTACAACAAAGTGTTTATCCATCTGTCTATGTAATATTAATTATTTATACATACCTATAATTAGGTACCCACTGATATTAATATATATATATCGTCTCATTGATTTAAAGAAAAAGGGACATAGGGTACGTTCTCTCAGCGCTTACTGAACAACTCGCATGTGCAATTTGAAACAACAAAGATAAAAAGACGTACCTAGGACCGAAGTGCGAACGAGATAACAATTAACTTTACTGATGTACGACCTAATGGGCCTAATTTGAGCTTTCAATTTTCGAGAAGCCAGTACCTCATCTCCTCTTTTCTATAAATCAATGGCTGGCCTTATTCAATTGACATGCGTTAATAATTATTACAATTTCATGAAGTATTCAAAACGTAAAGGCGAATTAGGCTCTTTAGTATTAGATTAAACTCACCGTATTAAAAAATGTTCAATTATTTGCTCCGTTTAAAATAATTACCTAATATTCACTCTTAACAACGAGAAAAAGTATAAGAAAATACGGACAGTTTTCCTCAACTCTACCTAGAGCAGAAAGTCAATTATTGATTTTGATAAACACATCATTCTGCACAATAGCTTAGGCACAAGATGGCGAAAGTAAACAATCGATTGTCAAACGTCCGTCTTCTGGGTAAACAGAAGGGGCTTTGGGATAAATTGATTACGGATAGCATTATCGTATTATTATAATATCTTAATATCTATTCAGACCGTATTTACCCAATGCTGGGCTGGCCTATTCTTGGTTACGCCACTCTTTCCGATATGCTAGTCTCATCCAATAATTTCTGATTAATTTGACGATGTCAACTGACCGGCAACCTAGACCCGGTAGTATGCCTCGAGGTTGTTGCTCTTTATTCGGGTAGCAAACTAAATATATTTATAAAACATTAAAAACAATCATGATAGACAAAAATAAAATAGGTAAAAATAGGTTATGTTGATATGTTGTTCATCCGGCAGCACGTTTAGATATAATAAGACATCAGTCAGGGGTCACATCTGAGTAAAGTAAGTAAAGGACAGAGTCAAATTTTAAATATAACATGAAACAAATACAAGCCAAACAGTGGGATGTAAAAAGCTGTAAATTATGTGAATTGTAAAATATTTTATAATAAATCAAAAATATCGCTTTATACAGAGCCTAATTGCCATGATCTTAATATGACTTACAGGGTTTAACAGGACAGGTTTACAGGGTTTAACGGGACTTTTAGTTCTCTTATCTCTACAAATATCTGGCTAGCAATTAAACTATCCGGCAGCTTCTCAACTACAACGAGTAAAGCAAACACTAAAGCACGTAATCCAAACAATAGGACACACGACATCTACGCAATACTACATTAGTGTGATATAAGAGGGATCTTCAGAGTGAAGGTGTCATTATTCTATTCAGGCAGGCTGCTCTTAACTTCTGCTAGCTTCCTAATATACTGTGTTTATATGTGAAAACGTAAGTGCCTTGTTTCTTTTGTAAAAATACCTATCTAACTATGAGTGGTAAAGAATTTAGTTGATTTGACGAGTGATTTCTGGGACCCACCTCTTTCATCAATACTGGTGACAATTTGCATTTTCGTAGAATTTGTCTTTAAAAGTTTTAGCGGTAATTTCAATGTTTATTATACTCTAACAAGATGATTTCAAGGGATTTTCCCAATTAAACTGCCCGCATCAATTCATACTGGTTATGTGGTCAACCTGCATTGTCCGAGTATCAAAAAGATTCCGACAAGGCCTCTAATGATCATAATTTAGGAAATATAGCCAGACAGCTAAACAAAAATGTTTTTGTATTATAAGTTATAAGTAAGTTTTTGAAAATAATTATTGAATATAGTTATTTGAATATTATTATTATTATTATCAGCCTGGTTTGTCCCACTGCTGGGCAAAGGCCTCCCTTCCCTCGTTTTGAATATTAATTATAAATAATAAACTACTTGATAATATAATAAGATTTGTTTACCTAATTTGAGGAAATATGATCGAAAAAATATTTTTGTTCATGATCAAGCTATTTTTACAAACCATAAAAACCGTCCCATAATATCTTATAGAAAACCACCTACAGTTTAACGTGCCAGAAACACGAAGAACACAGGCGAAAAACCTTATTAAATAGGTACTGTACCAAAACAACTTACAGAAGCATTCTCCATAGCGGTTTTGTTTACCTACAGTTTCTCTGAAATACCTTAGTGCTTCTTGAACGTTAGAGTGTAGTGTAGAATGTAATCACAGTGTAGCTTTCAGCTAGCTCTCCACTATGCTATGTGTCAATTGCAGTTAGTATTTCCATTTGCGTTTCGGGTTTACCTTCAGCCGAGTGCTTTACAGCTAACTTGACGTGTTGTTTATTGCGACACAGATGTTATTGCTTTGGTTTAGGATAAGAGGCTTGGTTTAGGATTATATCGTTATAAAATGGTTAGTGTAAATTCGTTAGTTAATATGACAAAGTTTTATGTCAAATATCATACATAGGCTTAGTTGCATCAGCTAACTTTATCATTAACTGAAGCTTAATTAACCCTCAAATCTTTGGTTAGACAAATATTACGTGTGGCACAATTTAAGCACCTGCTAAAAAGACGTTAATAATAACGTTGACATAAACATGCAACGCGTAATACTGGTAGGTATAACCAGAAATATGAGGGTCGGTTAAACTTTAGTTAATGTGGAAGTTAGCTGGTGCAATTCAGCATTAATGTTCATTAGTCACTTATTCGTAATCTTTATCTATAACCATGATGGTTTACCACCCAAAAACTTATATAGGTGGGTATAGGGTATAACCTTGAACCAATTAATCACATAACTTATATAGTTGACCGTGTGTGGGAGTTGTCCCATATTATTATTATTATTATTATATATATATGACATTGTTAACGAAAAAATGTCTCTAGAATAAAAGCTGATTAAAATTTGCAATGTAGTTATAGAACTACTTACTTGAAAGCAGGATACTGCACTCAAAAGTAAAGGCATCTCAAATACAAACAAGGTTCCAAGATAAACGAACATTTAAGATAAGGCGGGATGTGCACTGAAAGCAAAGACGCCAGCGCAAAACTGCGGCGTGCGCTTGTACTCGAAAACATACCTTTAAAGTTTTGTAAAGATTCACTTGAAAATATTTAACAGGGGCTGTCGCGTTCGAGCTGCGTTTTGCTAAACGCGCTGTAACGAAGCTTGTTAGCGCGCTTTACTGAGACTCGGAGACACCTCCAGACGGGCGGGCAAATGGAACTAATGAGCGCGCTGTTGTTGTATGCCTTTGCAGCTACAGCCTTCCAGCAAGGTCTAGGTAAGAGCTGTAACGTCTTTTTAAAATGCATAGTGAGCGTATTGCGAGTTTTAATGATTGTCATACAGTCATGCGACTAGTTTATGTATATTTTTTCTGAACAAAGTTCAACTAACTTAACAACGAGAATTTTTATTGAGAGTCATCGCCAAAGTCAAACTAGTCTAACTTTAATTTGATCAGCAATTTCTCGCTGATCAACTACTGATTGAGATGTTCTCGGTAGACAAATTAGCTTTTTTTACCGAAATTAGTGAACGGAAGTTAGAGTAGCCGTGTGGTTCTTGGCGGTGGGAGCCGTGAGATCCGGTAAAGGGACATATACGGAGAGGACGGAGACTGAGACTGAGCAGCGCTCTCCGTTTCAAAGCATTCCAACAACTACGATTACCAAGCCGCCTGCCAAGCGTGGTCATCATCATCATGTCAGCCATAGGACGTCCACTGCTGAACATAGGCCTCCCCCATAGATTTCCATTCAGTCCGGTTGTAAGCGGCGTGGATCTAACCCGACTCCTGCCGATCTTATCAGATCGAAGCGTGGTGATTACGGCAAAATCCTCCCATATGAATAGTTTATGGCGTTCTATTAGGGAGGCCTATGTTTAGCAGTGCACGTCTTCCGGCTGATGATGATGACGATGAACCGAAATTAAATTATTTTAAATACAAGTGACTCGGAAATTAGGAAGAACTCTTCAACGTGTCCAATAATAACATATATCATCTTCCACAGGTATAAAAACGCGGCCATACTCAGATATAAAATTAAACACATCTTTAATGCTCAATCCGAGTGGAGTACTGCGAAAGAAAATTCTACTGAACTTCAACGATCTACCACCTTTAATCAGTAATTCAGAATTACAGGTTCTATATAAAGATCCTACGTGCACATATTGTACTGATTGCATGCGGATGGCAATAAAGGCACATCTGATGGAGACTAAAGCAAGGTTACACCAATCGAACGGATTATATTACGAAGTTCTAAAGGAAAACTTTCAAAAAGTCCATCATCACAGTAAGCGAAGCATACACTCATTCAATGATAACACAGTGAAAAATAAAGAAAATTCACAAGGCGTTATGATAACAAAATATGCTGCTGAAAGCGGAAAAGTTTACGCCGTAAAAATCAATGATACAACTATACAGGATCAGAGAGATACAAACGCAATATGCAAAATTTATGTCGTGAAGAAAACCCTTCCCTGCGACACAAACGAAAGCAAACTAATATCGATAGCAAATTCTAAATTAAAAAGGAGAAATAAGTCTAGGAAAAATGAGGATAGAAAGACTTCCACAACTACGAGTACTTCGACGCCGAGAATGGGAGGTACATTTCGGGCGATGCAGAAAAGGCGCGCGCTTCACATAGTGGATGATTCACATGTCCCCGATAGTTTCATGCCTTCGATAGAAGAACTTTACTGATATTTAACTGTACTATTAAAGTTTTCTATACGGAATTTCCACGATCACTATCTTTTCCCTGCAAAATCAACAAGTGTAAATCTCGTATTGACTATCGATAATCGTAAATATTTTTTCTTTAACTACACATTATTTGTCGTTCAGCAATATAACAAAAATTATTTAAGTCTAGTTTTATATCTGAGGATTTGTGTAAATAGCTTATTGATTTTTTATTTATGAATAAATTAATGTATCTGCAATAAACAATATATGTAGGTACATAATAAAGTAAATTTTCAGACGAATTCTGTCTGTTATTGTCTGTCTTTAATAAAAAACTTCGTAGTTAATATCTATTCATAGATAGTTTTAACTTTGCTCGGTGCCTCAGCAGTGTAGTGTGCGCAAGCTCGACTGCCGATCATGAGGTCCCAGGTTCGATCCCCAGGTCAGGCAAAGTGTGCCCTGTAAGATGGTTCGACCCTATTACAAATGACTAATAAAATACAGGCGAAATGTAGGTGTACCTACTATGGAACTAAGTCCTTGGAACACCTCTGCTTACCCCTTCGGGAAAAAGCGTGATTGGTATGTACTTTTACTTTATAATAAAATCTGTTCCTTTGAGATTGAGGTTAATGTCAATTATTTACGGTCTCTTGGATCAATTTGAATCAATCATTCAGACTCATTCAATTCAGAAATTGTTTTCGAACGATCAAAGTGTTCTGAGAGGTGGACTGGTCAAGCAGAAAACCTAAAATATAGTTACAACAAACATAATACATTGACCTATATAATATACTAGTATTGCCATACCTAAAGGTCAATGGTTGTATGGGTGTTTTTACATCGTAACGTCAAATCTACTTACAATTAATATCATCATAGGTGCGAGTAGCTCAAGAAAACACTTCTTGCCAAACCGTGTACCAAAACTGTCAGAGACGGTTTGGTTATTAGTGCTATCTTCTTCAGTGAACAGATTAAAAAAAACGCTAGCAGATAAACATTAAGGAACTTTTCATAAGCTTTACTTACGAATGAGGAGATCCGTAGACGAACGAAAGTTACCGACATAGCCCAGCGGATTAGCAAGTTGAAGTGGCAATGGGCAGGGCACATAGCACGTAGAACTGATGGCCGGCAAGCGCAGTGTCGGACGTCTACCCATAAGGTGGACGGATGATCTAATAAAGACGGTAGGAATACACTGGATGCAGGCCACTTACAACCGGACTAGATGAAGAAAATCTGGGGGGGAGGCCTATGTTCAGCAGTGGACGTCCTATGGCTGAGATGATGATGATGAATAAACTTTTTAATATACAAGTGCAGTGATGTGCACGTGTTAGCTTAGGATTTTTTAATAGTTCATTTTCATGAATTTGAAAGCTTTAAAAATAATAAAATATAGCTATTTCACATTTAAGACTACCTCGGTGGCGTAGAGGACGCATGCTCGACTGCTAATCAAGAGGTCCCGGGTTCGATCCCCAGGTCAGGCAAAGTGTTAAAAATTTGATTCGAAACTGTGCCCGGTAGATGGCAAAAGGCTCGCCCCCTATTACATGGGACCAATAACATACTGGCGAAATGTGGGTGTATCTACTATGGGACCGAGTCCTGGGTACACCTCTGCCTACTCCCTCGTGAAAAAATGGCGTGAATGTATGTATGTATTTCACATTTGTCATTTAGAATAGCAACATTTATTTCTTTTCACAAGTTTGCGTCTGACTTCTGTGTATAATATATAATATTCAAAGGCAACTCGAACACTGCTCTGTAAATAAGGCTATAAGTATGTCGGTACCTACTTAAATAGAAAAAGCACATACTGAACTTTTAGCGAATGCAACCGTAGCTAGTTATATAGGTACATTACAGGATACGTAAGTGGCGATGGTACTTAAAGAAACGAGTAGAGATAACTTCTTGGCTGTCTAGATCTTGCTACCTTCCTTCTTGATAACCGTAGCGTTTAATACCAGGAGAGCATCACACTCATACTTCACTGAGAAAGGACTTACCTAATAAACTGATCCGAGAGTTTACAACCTTATCAATACTCACTGCACCACAAAACCGCACTCTTGTGCCACTTGTACGTTAGGAATGGTGTATACCTAGAGCATATTATTATTACATATCACTCGTCTTGTGGACAAGCATTACCTGCTTTCGTAAGCCAGATTTTTCCATCTCGCGCTTTCTGAAAAATACAGCACATACTCAAAAAACAACAGCTTCGACAATGTAGCAATTTTAAAATTGTAGTTAGTGTAACATTGTGTTACACTGGTGTGCATGAAAAAATGAGTCAGACAGGCTCGGTTGTGCCAATTTAGGCGTAATTTATGTTGCTGCATTTGACAAGTATGACAGTGATATCTTGTCAGAGTGCGCGCGGAGACCTGTCAACTAGGACGAGTTGTTCGTTCATGCCTGTCAAGAACAATATTTCTTCGACACCTAATATCAATTTCTAAAACAAAATCTTGATCTAGGGTTTTACTCTACGAATAATAATGTATTATTCGTAGATTTTACTATAGATTTTTGGAGGGAATGACATCACATTATGAACAAGAATGAAGATGCATTAATATTAATTTTAATGCTAGAAGTTTCCCTTCTAGAGAATTCATTTGTAGGCGAATTTTTCTAGAGAACATTCAGACTAACAATGACTGTTCCCATTGTGTACCGCCCTTTATCCACATATCCAGTTAAGAACAAAGAGGTTGTTTACGTCTGGTGACGTCATCACACTAAGTGACGTCACCGCAAGTGACAGATGTAATGGTTGGGGCTTTTCTATTCAGTGTTTGCGGTTGTATAAATTTGTTGGTATAACAGATAGCGGTGATCAACTCATGTCTTGTAACGGAGGATGCACTTAATGCATTATTGACTTTCCGTAATAAAGCTTCTGTTACTTACCTTTATACTGCAGCTGCTTCTTTAAGAAGTACTGTAAAACGGTAAATAAAATGGTATTTATGGGTATAAAGTTCCCATTTTTTTTTGAAATACTAGACTTCAGAACGGCATTTTAAGAGGCCACCAAAAAGGCCATTGATAAGTATTTTTACCATAAATTGTTAAAGCATACCTTGTTATATACACAAAGTATATTTCCTATATATACCTAGATCTTGGAGCAAATTGGTGACCAGGTGGTATCCTAGAGAAGACAAAAGGAAAATAGGTAGACCACAGAAAAGATGGGACGACGACATAAAACAAGTGGCAGGAGTGACATGGAACAGAGTGGCTCAAGAAAGACAAGAGTGGAAAAGGTTGAAGGAGGCCTTTGTCTATTGGCAAACAGATCTGCAGAAGATAAAGAAAAAATAAATACTTGAATAAACGAATAAAGTTGTATTGAATTATAACAAAAAAAATCAAATCATCTTTAGGAACAATATTATGAATTACAATTAAGTTAAAAATCTAAAAAAAATGGTTTTGGGCTTTTTCCTTTACTTGTGATATGAGATATAAGATACCGTTTCTTGCCAAATTTCATGCTAGGCCAACGGGAAGTAAGTACTCTTGAGATTGACTCTTGTAGTAACTCTGCTTTCTGTGCCGTAGGCCTCGGGTTCGATCCCCGGCCAGGTCAAACATTTGTGTGCATGAGCATGTCTGTTTGATCTGTGTCTGGGTGTTATAAGCTTATATAAGTATGTATATTAGTCATCTGGTTATCATAGTACAGGCTTCTAGTCTAGTTTGTGACCAGATGACCGTGTGTGGAAATAGTACCAAGTTTTCAAGAGTTGTCATTAATTTAATCACCCTCACAAAAAAAAGAAAAGTAAGAAAGGGAGGCCTTTGCCCAGCAGTGGGACAATAACGGCTCGTAATAATAATAACAATAATAATCACCCGCACGCCAACTAACAACAACTAACAAATAGCCAACTACTACTACTACATTGAACACGCGATAACGTGTGTACACGCGTCAAATGTGTGCGTAAGTGCGGGAGTTACTGCCTCGTTGACTGCCTGGCCGCAGGCGACGTCAAATGGCGGAGGGATGTGAGTGTTTCTTTTTTACGAAGTAATCGTTAGTATTGTGCACGAAAATAGTTTCGTTACCTATTTCGCATCAATTTCTTTATAGTGATAAGTAATCGTCGAAAAAGATGTAACACAGAAACTAATCATCTTTATTCAGCAATCCCCATAATGAAAGTGCGTGTCCACAAATTAATAAAACCGCTAAAGCGCCTCACGCCACCCAAACTCGCTCAAAGGATCACGTATACCAAAGTTTTTCGTTATCAGCATGGTATAGGAAAAAGTTTACGCTCGATAAAGACCAGCTAACGAGTTCTAACTTTCACAGCCATGTTAGGAGGTTTATTTGCGAAGAAGTGTTTGGTAGCCTGGGGAAAGATTAACCGTTCTTAATGATTTGGAGCTGTCGAATGGCTTTTTCTGAAACTCGGTTTGATTGTGTAGTTAACGCGTTCGCGGATGCGATGGCTATAGACGTCGTCAGTGAATCTATTCAGGGTGACGGGCCGGCTTTAGCCGTTTATTTTTTATGGTGCCTTCTATTTATATAGTAATAGTAATTTACCAATGACGCAGGCGAATGCTATCAGTTGTGATTTTATGTAATTTAATTAGTATTTTTACCAGTGACGGTGTGTCTAAAACTTAAATGTTATTTTTTTAGAATGCGCGTGTTGATGCGCACTAATTTAACTCGGGTATTTTTATGTTTATTGAAAATGAAATACATAACAAAACATACTTTCACGACTTTTTCCCGAAGGGGTAGGCAGAGGTGTACCCAGGACTCACTCCCATAGTAGATATACCCACATTTCGCCAGTATGTTATTGGTCCCATGTAATAGGGGGCGAGCCTATTGCCATCTGCCGGGCACAGTTCCAGACTCCAGGCAGTTATTGAGATAATTCCTAATGGAAAAATCCAATATTTCACACTGCCTGACCTGGGGATCGAACCCGGGACCTCTTGATTGGCAGTCGAGCATGCGCCCTCTACGCCACCGAGGCAGAAATACAAGTGCAAGCAAAAGATTTAAATAATTAGTAAGACAGAGATGACGAATGCGTGTTATGGTAAGAGTGACAAGGAAAGTAAATATATGAAAATTATGGTAAACGTACGATTCCTTACACTTACAAAAGAAGTCATCTGTTCTAAGCGTGTAATTTTCTCCATACCACAGAATACTTCCATACACAAAAGTCTTAACCTATAGATGGCGTATACACAATTAAGTCCAAGTTCTCTAAATCACTATCAAGTGGTAGCTTATCCAAAATGCAAGGCTGGTAATAAGTATATACTTCAGACATTTTATTGGATAGCACGTATTTTCCACCTGCAGATAAAACTCTTTCACAAAACAATCAAAGAGCACGTTACATAGCATTCAGTTGAACAACTCAGGCCTCCGAAGTAGTCTACCCAGTGAGCTGTGCTATCGATCGGAAATGCTATCTTGGTGTGGATTACCTAAGAGCTGTGTGCAAACTGCAGAGAGGTTTACACTTATTCGAGGAAATTGGAGACTTCATTGCGTACTTGACACCAGCTGAGCTTCTGTTAGAGGAAAGCAAGTTTCCAAAAATGAGATTTTGCATGAATGTTCTATAGAAATACATAAAAATATGGATATAATATCATGTCTCACGAGAACATGATATTATAATTAATACCTAGAGATGCCATGCATAACACAAATAAAATAACGCCTTTTTCCCGAATGGTAGGCAGAAATGTCACTAAGACCTAGTCCAATAATAGATACACTCACGTACGCCAGTTATGTATATTTTCTAAATACCATGTAATAGGGGGTGAGCCTATTGCCAACAACCTGGCACAGTTCGACCCCGGGCTGTCAATGAAAAATTGCTAATGTAAAACCCAATAGTTTTTCCTGACCTGGGTACTGAACCCGGGATCTCATGATCAGGAGGGATTGTGAACCTCCGCCTCTGGGGCAGCTTTAAAACGATATAAAACATTTTAGGGTTCATCCGAGAGCTTCCTTGAAATTTTAATAATAGTGGAAGAATTTTAATAATAGTGGAATGAATAGTGGATTTGAATAATAGTGGAAGTAGTCCCAAATATGGGACTACTTCCACTCACGGTCATCTGGTCCCAAACTAGACTAGAAACCTGTACTATGGTAACCAGATAAGCTTATAACACCCAGAGACAGATCAAACAGACATGTTCATACACACAAATTATTGACTTGGCCGGGGATCGAACCCGGAGCCTGCAGCTCAGAAAGCAGAGTTACTACCATCTGAGCCAACAAGGCTGTAAATTTTAAGTTTCTAAGGCAATGAATTTATAGCCTGTGCGTTGTCTGTGATGGAAGTTATTGACAATATTAGATCAATAAGCTTTGGTAGGTTACAGCATCAGTCCGTTATCGGTCGATCAACCCAAGAAATGGTCTATTCCAACCCCAAATTCAAATATAATAACTTTCAGTCCCCAGCAGAAACATGTGGCGCAATTAGGGTCCCGCAAGTTGTGTCGTGAGTCGTGTCCCAAGTTTATCCAAGTTCGGCCTTAACAACTAATTCGAATGAGGAAAGTTATGCGTACAACAATTTGTTTACATAAACAAGGGGCAATTAGCGACAAGAGGGGTAGGATCGTCTGGTACACCTGCGCCGCCTTTAGCGGTGTGTACGGAACCCTCTATCATCTTAAGACCCGTTTGCATTAGGCTACTGTGGCCGCAAGTGCCAATCTGTTATCTTAATAGAGATTATCTCTATCTCTACGTGGATAAGTGTACACAGATGCTAAACTTGGTGCCTGTGCTACCCACAACCCACATAAATAACAGTCTTAAAATGCACTCCCTTCCACTTATCGTGGCAAAGAGAGTGAGGCGGTTTCGTATGGTTACAACATTAGCATTTTTAAATTGGACCTAGAGGATTCTAATGTTTAAGACAAAGTGCAAACTGGCCCAAAGTATGCAGCATAACATAAGACAACTTCACGTAGTTTTCGGGGTAGACATAGGTGTACGCAATACTCAGTCCCAAAGTAGGTATATGTATGTATGTTATGTTATGTTATGCTAACATAACATAACATACATTTACGCCTTTTTCCCGAAGGGGTAGTCCCATAGTAGATACACCCATATTTCGCCAGTATGTTATTGGTCCCATGTAATAGGGGGCGAGCCTATTGCCATCTACCGGGCACAGTTCCAGACTCCAGGCACTTATTGAGATAATTCCTAATGGAAAAATCCAATATTTAAAACACTTGCCTGACCTGGGTATCGAACCCGGGACCTCTCGATTGGCAGTCGAGCATGCGCCCTCTACGCCACCGAGGCAGTAGGTATATCCAAAGTGTTTAAGCAAATGTATATAAAATTTATGAAAAAAAAAAAATTTAATTGTTTATCTCTGGCCACCGATAGCTGCAGTGGCTATTTGCATTCAAAATACGATAAAAAAGTAATTATATACGATATAAAGTTATTATTGTACTGTCAATTCGTCACAGAAAATCTCCACGAAAAATGTAAATAAAGTAACTAGTACATTTACTCAGATATATTTAGGACTTTAACTCAAGACTCTTATGATAGAAAATGGTATTAGTTAAGAGCCACAATCATCTCTACATAAAATGTTCTAAGTTGTTTCATCACTCACTAACAATAGTAATATCTTTGTCAATAATATGTTGACACAATGGGCCTGTCTCCTTAACAACCGGACAGCTTAAGGGCTGTAACAAACAAGATCTGTCGTATATCAAACATATGTGACATAAACATGGCTTATAAGTTTTATTGCGTTGTCGAACAACGATTGGAACAAATTAGGGATAGTTTCTTCAAGTCTGATATATTATTAGTTTAGTTAATTGTGTTTATGATAATCACTATATATATATAATCCTAAATGACTGACACAGAGCCCAAACCACTGATCCTAGAGGCTTGGAACTTGGAATGTAGGTTCTTTTCGTTGCATGGACGTGTGTAAAGAAAGGATTTTTGAAAATTCACATTGTAAGGGATCCAACAAGTGCGTCAAAGTTTTGGTGTAAAACTGCTATGTTTCGTAATTGCGAGTGCTTTATTTACACTAGTATTGTGTATTTTTCGTAATCATTATCATCATCTCAGCCGTAGGACGTCTGGTATCTGGGACCTTCCCTAATATATTTCCATCTAGTCGTTGAGTTATTCCGAGCACAGCACACTCCATAGCTCGTTGTGCTACTTTGAACCCACTAAGCCTAAAATTCATGAGCCTAATAAGGCCCATAGTAAGAGACCACGTTTCAGAACCATAATAATATTAGTCATCACTTATTGAAGACTTTCGACTTGAGGCATTGAGGTATTTGTAGGTATTTGACGTTATATAGATTTCCGAACTCTGCTCAGGCAAGTTGGTCTCGACGATTGACCATATTCTAGAATTTATTCGTGGAAAACATTAAATAATCAAATATTATGCTAGTCCAAAGTCAGCAGTTCAATCTTGACAAAGATTTTTTTACAGACAAACGTAAAATGAATGTGAAAAGGGACCAGATTCAAAGACTCGTTTGATTGCTGATATCGAGAAACTCTTTGTGAAAGGTCGGTAGTTACGAATAAACTTAAGGCATAGGTCGGAAAAGCGCAAACGCAAAAGAAGAGCCGAAAAACGCTCGTTAGCCAACAACCCACTAATTTGAAACAAGCAATTGTATTTTCCACCAGTTTCCCTTTAGGTGGATATTTGCAAAAGTGAGCCGTACAAATCTGGGAGCGAGAGAAAAAAAATATTAGTGCGAACTTTATTCGTGCTTTGGGTTCCGTGTTTATTGAACAAATTTTATGATTTTCATTTTGAATTGATGGGATTAACTAGCCAATGACGTCTTGATGGAGCTGGAGAACCTCAATAATTTTTATTCAAATAGGTCTCAAAAGGAACCTCCTGAATCAATAGTTTATGTAGTCCTCTTATGCGGGAGGCCTATGTTCAGCAGTGTACGTCTACCGGCTGAAAATGTAATGTGATATGTGTACATGGGTACGTGGGTATGTGACCAAGTTGTATTCAGTTGTATCTACTGCGTCGTTGTATATTATTCGAGAATATTTGGAATGAAAAGGTTTTATATTATACCCGAGGAACCCAAATAATGGCACACGTCGATGAATTTTCCAACCTGTGGGATACGAAACGTTGACTACAGTTCTGGTAGATACTGTAAATTTCCTCTATTTTCTGAATAAGAACACGATACACTTCGGTTTTTTGCTATGACAAAAATGACGAACGGTAAATATATATTATATTAATCTTCTATTTCTTGAAAATATTTATTACAATATCGTTAATATTGTTATAAGCAATAAATATTTTTGATATTAATATTAATTCTAAGCAATAAATATTTTCTGGAAATAAATGAGAAAAAACCATCTTTTCCGTTAAAACTAAAAACTAAACCTTACATATAAGCCTTTTCCACCAGCTCCATCGTTGACACGTCATTCACCAAAATCGGATTAGTTGTTTAGGCGCTACGTATGGATAAGCGGATACATAATTGAGTAAATATTTTAAAAAGATTGATATATAAATGCAATCCGTCATATCTGATAATGTCGTAGTCGGGTATTTAATATCCTGTCTAGTTTATGTTGAAAAAAAAAAAACAAATGATAAAAAAAATAATTATACAGCTACCTACTTCCTATTACCTACTGCCTTAACAAATTACAATATAGCACATATCGAAAATCTAAAGGATGATAGGCCAGCCCATAGAAACACTGAAATACATTAACAGAATGCAGCATTTTTATTATATTTTCTACGGTTTTGCTTGTAAAGTTTTCGAAATGAGTTAGCATTAACCAAGAATGCAGTAGAACAGCAGACCGCCATGGGAATTCAATTACTGTAACTTTGTCTTGCGACTAGCGACTCAGAGTGGCATTGAAAATTTTTTTACGGTTCTGGGGTTACCCTTTCGATTAACTTTTAAAGTCAAATGAGATTTGTGATCTTAAATTTGTTGCATTTGAAAGACGGTTATAGTTCTAATTCTTTATGAAAAAATATTTTATTAGTGGGGCAAGATAATATGAGAGATTATTAATTTATCTATTTATGCCTTGGAGTTACCGGCTTTAGAATAGTGCTCCACCCTCTCTACCCGTGGTTGCTGTAAGAGCCGGCTAAGGGTTAACAGATAGTCTTTTTATTTGTTTTAGATAATCTAAAGCTAGGTACAGCTATTTTGTCTTTATTCCTAGTATTAAAATTATGAAGGTCACTATTTAATTTTATATTATGTAAATTTTTACGCACATACATGATGTTCTAATTGTCCTAATTGTGTTTAAATAATTCCCTCAGGGATTCGCGTGGACGCATCTCATAGATGGCACTAATCGCACGTTTTTGTAGTATAAAGATAGTTTCTATATCTGCGGCTGACCCCCACAACAGAATATTATTGACAATAATAAATCAAATAATGATTTAAGTTCATTGTTATAAAATGGGAATTCGTTCCTTATGTTATGACTTACATAACAAAATATTTCAGCAACTGTTTTTCTTTTAAATAAAACTCAAAAGTGTTTTGTTTTATTTTAAAAATCTCGTTTTCAGTTGAGCGTTTCTGTCGCAAAGCAAATTGTCATTTTGTCAGGGTCTAGAATCTCAGGACGCGATGCAATTCTGACTCCCGACTCCAATTTCCCGAATTTTCAAGTATAGTGTGAATTGTGATCCAAGGATAAGTTAACATGATGAATCTTCTCAGATGAATTGGATAAAGATATACATCTAAAAAATCTTGTTTAGAATATTTTTACTATTACTTAAAACTAAATCCTATATGAGCTTTGATTTTGATATCTCTTGATTTTTGTATTTTCTGTCGGGTTATTCTTCAGAGAAAAAGGTTTTTTGAAATTAGTATTTAGCCAATCGGAGTTTTCAGGACGGACCTTACGACTAATGTCAATGCCGGCATTTTACGTGCCGTCCGAAGCACGGTGATGTTATTTACCAACAATGTCAGGCAACGAAGCAGAGAGCAGGCGGACGTTACTTAATGTAACGACCATAAGAATGACTTAGCAAGCCGGGTTATAGGAAACCATTTATAGAAAATCAAACTGAAATATCTGAGATATAACTGTGAATTAAAATTTTTTTTTTTTGGGCAACTTCCACACACGGTCATCTGGTCCCAAACTAGACTAGAGCCTGTGCTGTGGTAACCAGATTACTGATATACACACAAATGTTTGACCTGGCCAGGGATCGAACCCGGGGCCTGCAGCACAGAAAGCAGAGTTACTACCATCTGAGTCAACGAAACTAATACAATTCATAAAGTGTTTTTATAGCCCATAACTATAACAAAAACAATACGGCTCTGTAAAGTTATTACAGAATTACAATGCGGTCCCTTTCCCGCGGACTATCGCGAGTTTTTGTCACATTCCGACGAAGTCCGGAAATCTGTTCTATTAGTAAAGCAATTTGTCCAGAAACCGGGGTCCGCTTGCCGTGAACTTTTCTAATCTAAACTGTTGGCCTGGCGTTCAATCTTCGTGAAAACTCGCCCGCTATATTTTCTCGCGACTCGCGCCCCACACACTTGCTAACATAACAGCCCGAGACGTACACTGACACTTTTAAATTACTATAACAAAAAACCTACATTGAGACAAAATTTGTCAATAAGGACATGTCAATAAGGCTTTGAAGAAGACTGCAACATAGGATACGTACACTTGTCTGCAAGACCGACTTTAGATCAGGTCTGCAAGAACATATCATTATATTATAATTGTTATTCATTAAGATTCCTAACGACATTCATTGTCTTTCCTACCTTAACAAAAATTGTAAAAACTTTTTACATCTTTTTATATTATATCTTATTAAAAAAAAGAACTTGTAGTAAGAAATAGCCACGTAGTACCTACTCGCACAGCTCTATAATCTGTTTTGTCTTATCTTGTCTAGGCAATAGACAAAATAATATCAATAAGACTTATTTCTAGGAACAGGTTATTTGGAAAATATTTTAGCAGATTATTATTGACTATTTGTTTCACGTGGTTTCATCCTAAGTATATGTTTTTCAGGGAACTAAGCTACAAGTTCATTGAATACAATGATATTGTATAGAGAGACAGATGGGTGACCTTCTAACATTGCAATCGAAAAACTTGGCCTTTAAAAGCTTCCCGTGACAATATTTAAGCGATACGGCACGCGTTCGTATGCGGGCCGAGTGCGCCGTTCGCAATTTGCCGTTCTTTTTCTTCTATTTAATCTATGAATAAACTCTCTCTAACTTTATCAAAGTCTATGGCAAGAAAAGGGAAATAATAAAGACCGGTCTCCTTGACAATAATTTCCTAATAATAATTTCTTAGCAATGAGTTTTCTTTCCGGAAGTGCTTATGTTAAAAACATTTGAAATAATTAAACAGGCATCACAAAACAAATCACGTGGATTCTCGTCAAATTATAAGGCTCGTTTGAAGTCGATTTATATTAGTCGTTATATTAGTCGATTTATATTATATTAGTCGCATGAAGCTAAATCCGTTTGTCACATCGTAGCAAGTGGAGAGAAATAGTCTCTGCCCACCTCAACTGGAACAAGGCGTGACTGTATGTATGTATGTTATGTGTGCATTTAAGAGGATACATTAGGGGTGATTTTTCCATACAAACGTATTCCCGTGTTTCCTCCCTAGATAATTGCGTCAGAGCAATGGTTTTTTTTTTATAAAATCTAGGTCTTCAGTGAGCATGTCCCTGTTATTTTCATTTTTCTACAAACTCATTATGAAATGAAATATGACCCTTTAAAAACATGAAAAACTGTCCCAGTTTTACTCGCGCAATTAGACGTTCACTAGAAAAAAATGAAGAGTTAAGGAAAAAAAATAAAATAACAGGGACATAGCCTAATCTATTTCCTCATTTTCAAGATATAAATTTATGGATAAAACTAATTATTCTCGGAGGGAACACGGGAATACAAAACATCGATTTCGTCATTTTTTCGTAGTTATAATCGCTTTGAGCTGCAGTTGTCCCTTTCGCGTTCTACGGGGTGCGGCAGGCGGTAAGGGGGGATTCCACTCACACTTATACAACTAGGGAAGGGACTCATAGACATCAGTATTTTGAAAAATCCTAGTGATGTTTATAGAAAACGAGTTTAAACCAATACTTCTTACGAAAAATGATAGTATGTAACAATATCGATTTAAATGCAATTCAACTATAATATCAATCTTCATATGGCCCATTCTCGTTCAGTTAGACCTTCGGAGAACCTAATGTTAAGATATCTAGTGCATAGCACTTGTTTTTATGGTGATCTTTCATTGTCTTCTATACTGTTAAGTAGGTAATTTGTTAATAAATATTATATAATATGTAATTGTATTAAAATGTATTACTTTATCATCATAATCATTATTGGCCTTGTACGAGTAGATACATCTTTAAAAAAGAGATGGTTCAAGAGCATTATCGCAAGCTACGGCATTTGCGTTCATGGGTGAAGACTCAGTGAAATTTTCTAACACTTTGCCAGTAATATTTTAAATCTCTTGTAGTAGAAGTCATACCTATTGTCATCTATTAGGTTCAGACTCCAAGCTGTCATTCAGAAAACCCCTAATAGAAAATCCAATTACACTTTTTGGCTGACTTGTGGATCAAACCCGGGTTCTCATGATCATATGATTGGCTCAAACACCACCTAAATGGTTTTCAAGTTTGTAGTTGATAGCGATCAACGGTTCGAACGGATCTAATTTTTGCGGTCGACATGACTATCAACTGCTCACCCCTAACATCACTCATTAGGTTGAAGAAATTAATTTGAATTGCGTTTTATCGTAATTTCATGATGAAAAACACAAAATATTTAAGTATGTACGTATTACCTATACTCAAACGGATGGCAAAGGCGCAAAATGTATTTGCCGTTTTATACGTAAATGGTGTATTTTTCGTAGAGCGTTCAAAAATAAACGTCCTGCCCCTTTTGCTTTTACCCATTTTCAGAGCAAAATACTGAAAGAAATTCATACAAACAAGCCAAAACCGTAAGTACTAAAGCAAAAGAATCAATACGAATAAGGAAAGAAAAATTTCACCCACGGGCGGGATTTGAACCACGCTCCCTCGGCACCAATCCATGGTGGGCGCTCTACCACTTGAGCTACCGTGGAGGTACTAGTCGTCAGCGAAATTTTTCTATCCCTTCTACCTAACGCTCTAGGGGCGTGTGTTTATCTATAGGTGATGCATTTCGCAATCTACCCACCGACAAGTCTAATGTTACAATTAGAATTCATATCGAAGTTGATAAACACTTCCTTTTTGCTTAATATTTTAAATTTTTAGACAAAGCGGTCTACTCGCATGAAATACAATACGAATACAGTAATAATTCTTTCCTTATTCGTATTGTATTTCATGCGAGTAGACCGCTTTGTCTAAAAATTTAAAATATTAAGCAAAAGAATCAAGTCCGTAAACAACAGCAAGGTCGAAAATTATTTAGGCGAACTATTATTAGGCAGATATTACAATGAAAAGTTATATTTTCAGCAAACGTCTAGACTAACAGGATGAACTGAAAAAGTCAATACTTACCTTCGAAGATAATATACACATTGATATGAATTTTTAAGCGCTGGGCGACTGGTGTCATATAAACTATAAATATATATTATAGTATCTATTTTTTTAATTATATAATATCACAATAATATAAATACAGATAATGAAGAAAAAAGTTCCTAACAAAAAAACATCCGGGCAAAAGTTACTCCTGGGACTGGATTCGAACTCGCATTCGTTGATCGATGACACGATTTTGTGAACGCTGTCTGAATACTGCAACCACTGGTCCATTTCATACTAGACGTAGCTAATGAATTTAAGCAATCATCTTTACGAAAATGTAAATAAAAACCAAAGTCTAAAATAATACCTACGATAAGTACCTACCTAATTTGAATACAAGCGTCACAAACTTTACTACTGACATGAATATGCGCGCGAAGTCGCAATAATAATCTTCTTACACACACATTCATAGCTCATACTTTCAGGAGCAGAGCGACGGCGATAGTTTTTACAAAACCCGAAATTTTAAATTCTTCGTCACTCAGGTTTCCCGTTAAGTCGATACTTGAATCGGTTCTCTCGAACCGATCTCGAGACATCTCCTCACTACGGTCCACAGCTCAGCTCCACATGTGGATCCATGGACACCATTTTCTCCACTTGAATCCACAATGGACCATGGACACTTATTTTTCCTCCACAAGTGCATCCAGATATGACACACACCCACACATATTCCCATCTAACCTTACTCATTTGTTATATTAGCAGGTGGGATGGAGTTCACTTTCTTGTGTCTTAGCAATTCAAGATTTATAAGCAAGAGCAAAACAGAATCGCATAACACAAAATAATAAGCTTATAAGGACCTCGAGTACCATTAAAGTTAATTTTGTCTCGAGACTAAACTTTGTTTAACTAAATAATAACAAGTGACACAGATTTTGCCCAACTTCTCCAAAGTTTACAGACTGTTTTTGATGATAACTTTAGTTTTTAGCTCATTATTTTTACCAACATAACATATACATAATTATTTTTAACACAATTTAGGTCTTTATTATACTTACGGCTGCCACGGTAGAGCAGTGATTTGAAACTGCTGAATGAGGTCTTAGGTTCGATCCCCAGGTGAAAAGTCGCAGTAGTAATGTCGTTTTATATTATATTTTAGGTTACTACTTTGGTGACACATAACAATACCGGATAATTGTTATTTTATTCAAATATTAATATTTAAATACGTCACAAAACTTTCCATTCGGGGCTAAAAGCTCATACATTTTGGTAACTGTTTTTTCAAATATTATTATGATTACAACATGGGGCTCTTCAAAAGGAGAGTGAAGAGTATTAAAGGGTCAGCAACATATTGGCGATCCCCTTGGTGTTGCAGGTATATCATAGGTTTCTATATGCAATAAGAATATTGTAATGGTTTGCTACGAATTCGTAGCCTTAGTAAGACCGCCGTAAGGCGTCAGTCTGTACTGACGTAGGCGTGCTACGTGGCGTCTCAGACAGTAATTTCTTTTTCTCTTTTTTAAAGGTGCTTTACTAGCTATGCCCCGTGGTCTCACTCACTAAAAGGTTTGTGTTGTTTCTGAGCCTAAACTAACTACTTAGATGTCAAATTTCAGCCCAATCGTTTCAGTGAGGTAACAAACATATTATTTATACAAACTATTGCTTATATAAAGGGGAATAGAAAAGAAAACTATTTCTTGAGACCAAAATAAATAGAATATACAAGTTAAAATAATTAAAGTAATGTTTATTGGTCAACAATGGGCAGTCATATCGCTTTAAGCAATCTCTTTCCGGGCACCCGTTGCCTTGTCTTTGGATGGATAGAAGCATGATAGGATGAGTATAGGATGGGAAATCAACAAACGCAACAAACAATAATCGCCCAAATAATCTGAAACAACCGCAGTTTGAGTAAAACTTCTGAAAGTCCGTGAAGTTATCTAATCACCGTCGATAACTTCATAATACTATATATAGAAAGTCGGATGTAGCAGATTTTATAAATACCTTACTAGGTATTTATAAAATCACAATTACTAGAATTGTGTGGGTACCGCACACAGTTATGGATAGTCAACGTCAAAGTCAAACCGATAGTGAACCAATTTTGATGCGGTTTTTTGTTTATTATATTAATAATAATAACAAGTTTATGAACTAATTAATGAATAACATTATTTATTGCATAAGGACATCTCCGGCCCCTGTAATAATCCGTAAGATTAATGTCCGTAAGATTTGTATTTCAGGGGTCAGCGTTCCTCCACAATCTTAAAAACAAATGAGGTTTTACATAATATCATATTATATCAATATCATAGTATGAGTGTCCTCAGCTACGTCTCATGCAAATCGGTTCAGCTGTTTGAAGATTGGATTAAATTAGATTTTTTTACTGAATCTTTGTATTGTTTTTTCTTTATTTTACGTAATTACATGTAGTATTTTTATATCTTCAAAAATATAGGTACATGTGAGCGAAAGGGCGAATTAGCTTAGCACCGCGCCTTAGTACGCGAGTCTTTGTGTGCGAGTGTTTTAGCTCTTTGTATGCATTTTACCTTCTATATAAATGGCTATGAGAGTTAACTTGGTGTCGACGTGACTCAGAACTGAAGCCCATTTGCCCTCAGATGCGAAAATACGTGACAAATAATTTTACACGACCATTTTCCGCGTAAAATTGAGATGGATAAATAAAAATTATCCCATTATGAATTATTATAAAATTATCGGAAAAACAAAGCAATGTCAATAAATTTCGGACCTACAAATGCCGAGAAAACACAATAGAGAAAACAAATATTAAGTAAATACTTGTTATTATGCGTGCTTTTAGACGAGCGAAGCGTCGAAGCGACGTTGACGTGATGTTCGCGTTCGCAGTATTTCATACGTCAAGAAACGCTGACAAGAAAGGACGCTATCAGTACAAATATCGGCAACTATCTTACTGTAAGTACATCACATATTTGTTTTATATATTACAATAACTTTAAAATCATTATGTATTATCCAAATGGTTTAATATCTTACTTGTAATACCCATAATAAAATAATATTAATCTATCATTTAACGGAGGACGTTATTTATGTCATTGGCTATTCTCAAAGGAATAAGGAAATTCAAGTAATTTTTGGTTATCATTATACCTAAACATATAAAAATTTCACTTGAATTACTCTGTCTGCTGATCAAAACCGCATTAACCGCATAAAAATAACGTGTAAAGTGTAACTTGTAAACAATAACTACTGCTACAACGTAATCGCGAACTAATATTTGACGTCAGTTTTTGACGTCAGTATTAAAATACTGACGTCAATATCATTGTTCATTATTGCATATAATACCAGATGTTATAACAAGGTGAAGTGATACTTAAGGAATCTGAATGATGCTGAAAAACTCTGATCTGATGATACTATATAGATGATATATATAAAATTTTCTACTCCGCGTACAAATCGATCAGTACATCCATTATCTATTATATATTTCTTCTGAAAGTAATTCTGTTTGAATAGGAACATTGAAAATACATGTTGAACAGAAAAGATTTTATGAATTCATAATGAATTTTATCATAATACTTAACGCGATCATTCTTCCATGTAAAATGATTCAACATCTAGAGCGGAGGTATTAGTGCATAGATAACGACACTTGACGACGTTTGCATGCAGCAGGCTCGCTTCTTATATGATCTGAATATAGGAAACGAGAGGTGGTATGGGAGCACCTCCTCATTTTGCCTGCACGTCCTCATGAATATTTAGTAAAGTGCATCGAATATGGTTTAAAGAAAATCCATATTTTGGTTTTACACATGGTCATATCCTGCTACTACCACAGAATACAAGAGCTACCTTCAGAATTTTAAACTGTAACATCCTAATATTCACAAAAGTTTTGATCAATGTGTGTGTGGTACATATACCAATTCACGCCTATACCAAACCGATTAGGGTGCAATCTGATACGTAGGTAGCTGAGGCTGAGGCTCTGATTTTCCCTACGTATCATCAATTCAACTGACTAGTTCAACTATTAGTACAAATTTAACTTTGTATCTCTAGTACTACCACAATAAATACACAAACTAACTCGGAATTTGATATAGTTTACAGCGATGATATTCAATTGGTAGTACAAATGAAACCTTATCAGAAAATCAGCCGAGCAGATCGCGCAGTAATAATATAACAATATAATACGGGAAACAAATAGAATTTATATAGGTAGTACTTGTTTTGCTACTTTCTGGTATCTAATATCTTTTATAATTCGTAATGCTTTAATAGATAAAGTTCAATAATAACAATCACGTCAAAATGACTGGAAAGTAATTCACGTCACCTTGCGTAACTTATCGCTATATTTCATGGAGCATAAAAGTCATAAGTTACTCGTAACTATAACAAAAAACTATCTAGGACTATCGCGATTCTAGAAACAGTTGACTCGTACGTCTACCTTTTTTTCAATCTTAATAATCTTAATAAATTTTACTAGTGATGGCTTACGGATCTGAAACATGGTCTCTGACTGTAGGCCTTATCAGTAAGCTCAAAATAGCGCAACGAGCTATGGAGAGGGCTATGCTCGGGGTTTTTCTGCGAAATCGAGTCAGAAATGAGGAGATCCGTAGACGAACGAAAGTTACCGACATAGCCCAGTGGATTAGCAAGTTGAATTGGCAATGGGCAGGGCACATAGCACGTAGAACTGATGGCCGATGGGGCCGTAAAGTTCTCGAATACGCGGTAGACTCAGTACTGTATAACTTCATTGACGTACAAAAGTGTCAGATTATGACCTATTTGAATAAAGCTGTTTGAGTTTGAGTTTGAATGGAGACCACGGACTGGTAAGCGCAGCGTAGGACATCCACAAGGTGGACGGACGATCTGATAAGCACGGCAGAAGCACGCTGGATGCAGGCCGCTTATCTAAGTGGACACCCTATGGCTGAGATGATGATGATCTAGGACTATATCGAGTTACATTCTATCGGTATTTCTATTTTTCAAACGGATCCCTGGTATATATTATATTTTATTAAAAAGTACCAAAATATGTAAGATCTGACTCCACACGAAAGTTACGCGAGTGTCTCTAGGTTATGAACAAAAGTATAGCCTATCATTACACAAATGTTATCCGAATATCAAACAGTAACTCGCGAGTGTATTGTCTGACATTCACGCTATAAGAGTCTTTATAATATTCGTTTTAAGGATGCAAGTCGTTTGTGATTCTCTTCGTTTCACAGCTGATGGTTTGATGAGTAAGGAGCGAGTGTCTTTCACGGTCTCATTATAAGGCGATTCGCATTCTGAGTGTAGGGAGTAACTGGTGTAAGGGTAAGGTTGGAAGGACCCGTGACACTTTTGATACGTGGCACGTACCTACACGATGTTTCCACGCACACAATGTCAGTGAATAATATCGACTTTGACACTTATTGATATTAAGAATTTGGTAAATATACAAATGCAAATATAAATACAAATCCAAATACAAATATGTATCCTGGTCACATATGTTTGTATGTAGGCACTTAATTTTTGGTTTGTATGATTATTTTATTTTTAGTTTATTTCTTATATGTTTTGTTGTAGCAACTGCATTTTAAGTATTTTTACGATTCAAGTTATTTGATGATTCATTATTGTACAATGTACAAGGCCTTATATGTATACTAAATTATGTTCTCGCATTAATTAATGTTTAAACTAACTCGCATGCTGTTTGCACCTATAAATATAATGGCACTTAGCATGTACAAATTATGAATGTTTTTAAACTTAAGCCACGGTGTACATTGTGTTGGTGTTCTCATATAAAAAAAAAAAAAAAAACAAAATGTGTGCATTGCATTACCTTAGGAGGTCATCTGCATTAAAATTTTAAAGAAGTTTTTTCTACCTATATAAATAATTTAATTTAATGTTAGTCGATTATTGTAGTGGTAGGCCTCTTTTTCAGGGGGCCGCCTGGGGAAGTGCCACACCTTTGCCATGCACATATGTGCAAACTTTACTGTGTTTTGGCTGATGGGCAATGTTACCAACGAAATTACTGGTTAGACGAGTTTCAACAACTATAATATCTCAGGGGGACAGGCGCAGTGCAGTGCCGCGCAGAATAATATTTTTTAATTTTAAGACACTGGGTGGCACTGTGTCTGATATGGGCAATCATGATGCTTACCATCAGGTACCTGATTTGCTCGTCATGCCACTTACTATCATAAAAAAAAATTAGAATGGTACACCTCAGGGATGGCGAAAAAGTGTAAAGGAAGGCAAGTGAAACACTGAGAGGATGACCTCAAGAGAATAACCGGACCAGTATGGTACAGAAAGGATAGAGAATTACTGAAATAAATACCTAAACGACTTGCTGACGAAAATATACTATATTTTCTAATCAGACAAAAAATGTTACGATAACATAGAATCATAGCATTTACAAAACTTATCAATAAAATAGGTATTATAGATACGGACCTATTTGTATAATATCTAATTCATCTAATCTGTTACATAAAATAGTTTACATATTATTATTACTCGGCTGGTGACCATAACACCCTTGTCAGTGATTTATCACTGATTTGCAATTCGTTAATCCATATGATTAGCACTACTTATCGGCTTAGGAAAGATTGCAAAATTTATCAAATTGCAGAGAATGATAGCAACGATAAATTGAAAAACATATTTTGTATTTTACCTACCCACATCTAGGACTCTAGAATAACACGTTGGCTATTTTTTGAAAGGTTAAAACGCTTGGCGCAGCTTCTTACATCATAAAATACATAAAATAACATCATTCCTTTTTCCTGTAGGGGTAGGCAGAGGTGTACCTAGAACCTAGTCCCATAGTAGGTAGGTACATACGGGTAGTAGGTACAAAGTATGGGTATACTTATTCAGTTTTACGTTTTGAAGTCCTATGTATCGTTTCACACTATCACATTGAGATAATTCCTAAGGTAAAAATACAATTAACACTTTTTGCCTGACCTTGGATCATGATTGGCAGGATTTCGAAATACTACGCCACCGAAGCAGTCACAAAATAAAACATCAAAAATACGTGTAGAGATTAGTATACTTAATATCAGAGTTTTATGAGTGTCTCATTCACATCTGTTAAAATAATTAATAATATGATCAGATTAATTATAAAGACGCGAATAAGTATAATAGAATAAATGGTTCTTCAGTCAGTCCTTGTTAGAATGGATATTTTCTGTCGGTGTTTACGCGGTACAAGCCCAAGCTGAAAAGAAAAGTTAAACATGAAGCTTAAATTATATTTATAAAACATTATACTAATTTATTTGAACACATGAGAAGGTAGAGCTCTAACATTCCTTCAGTTATTGGCTTTAACAGATCCTCCATAAAAGATCACTGAAAGGATTAACGAAACAGGTTGATTCAGAAATCAACTCGGGCTCGGGGCGGACACGGGGAAGGCTAAATGGTCTTCCTTGTGTTTGTATGGAGAAAAACACACGCTGATAGCGTGCATGTTATTGAAATTTTGGGAATTACGACTATGCAAAGTTATTTCGGTAAAAAATTGCTTGATAAGATGACATGTCAAACGGTACTTCTTATATTTGATGTGATTTTGAACAGTTTCAATTATTTTTCAAATCGAATAGATTACTTACCCGGATTTTCGCAGATCATCATTGCCCATATGGAACTGATTTCCGCGGCATGTGTTCAAAGATATCTGGAGAGAGTTGGAACACCTAGTTGCGACCAAGTGGTTGAAGACAACAGAGGCAGCGAATAGTTCCCAGGCGCGGTTGTGGTTGCAGATGTTGGTGAGACAGCCAGGTTGAGAGATACCGCCGTTGGGGAAAAAGTCAGCGTTTCCTATTTTTTTGCCAATTCCAAGGCCGCCGACTGTATAGCCGCCATCAGTGTGGATACCTTCCACGTAGATACCATCTTTGGAGTTGATGCATTTCGAGTTTAAGTTCCATAGAGGTCCAGCTGGGTCCAAACCTGCATAAAAGCATAATGAATAAAATTATAGATACTAACTGCTAAAATTATATTCTTTATTTATCTTCTTGTACAACTCTTACTCTGGCTACATCTGGAAGGGACTGCGGGCCCACAACATAAGAGTTATATTAGTGTGGATCTGTAGGACCCATTTTATTATTGAAACCACATAAAATTTTCCTATATTCTAGGAAATATTTAGAAGCTTAGAGCCTTTTAAGCCTTCTATGTTATAATATGAAAAAGAAAGATAATTCTTTTAAAGGTGTAATGATCAAGCACATTCCTTTGTCTGCACCCTACCCGATTTATGTATCATTTTCTCCAGTTTTCAAGATAACTGGTAGAAAATGCTATTTTAGCATTAAGTTAGTCCTAGCGTTGTGCTGAATTATAAATAAGAGCAATAAGAACTTCTTAGTTTTAAAATTAAATTACCTGTAACACGTGCGACTCTTCCACCAAGTTCACGACCAGCGTTACCAACGACGTGGGCTCCCAAACTGAATCCAACCAAGTGCATGGAGTCGAAAGGTGCACCAGTGACAGAGTTGACAAAGGCGAGGAACTGACCGAGACCTCGACCTACGTCGGGTACCCCACGGACTGCGGTCACGTAATTAGAAATGGCTAGTCTTCTCCAGTCTAAGACGATGACGTTCACGTCACTTTTACCAAGGAAAGCTGTAAAGAATTTGGAAATGATGACATCGTTGCCTTCCTTTCTCATTGGTAGAGAATTAATGAGTTCTTGACTGAGTGGAGCATCTATCTACGCTCTAAATACTTACCATCTCTGATAATTGGATTGATATTAGTGTTCTGATTGCTGAGCCATCCATGTGCGATGACAACGGTAGGTACACGCTCGTTGAAATGAGAAGAAGTAATGGAATGGGCATCATTCATGTAGAGAGATTGTGCTGAATTTGGATTACGCCTAAAAATAAATAAGTTTAGTCAATAAATGACAAAATTTTCACAGAAAACCATAACGTCCCCTGAAGGAAAGCTGGAAAGCTGAAGGATCTGACAGTCTAATAAAACTTAAAGAGAGGCAACTTAAAATTGGTATCACAATTAGTACAGAAAACAAATCAAATATTAATATAGGAAACGTGTAACAATTGGCGGCCTTATCACTCAGAGCGATCTCTTCCATGCAACCATGCAATAAGAGAGCTATATTAGCGATTAATGAAACTACAAGAAATAAAAATGTGGTAAATAGGGAAAAATTAACTCCATTAGTGGTACAATAAAGTAAATAGGTTTTTTTAACTCTTTAGGTGCTATGACTGCAAATAGGTGAATAGAATACTCACTTCTTAAGCGATACAGTAGAACTAACTTTTTATATCTTTAAGTAGGTAACAAAAAGGTGGAAAATAGGTGATTATTAATGCTTTGAGCTCTAGTATAGATCCAAAAAAGCCATAATAACGGCCTCAGGTGCCAACAGTTTTAAAATCAGGGTATTTTTCATTTCATCAACATATAATTAAACTTCTCGTTTTCATATGTGCGTACAGAAGCACTTATTATCACCCAAAGCGCTAAGAGCGTCGAAGTATTCAGCAGGCATGGTGACCAATTTTGAAATCCCGTTTCATAATGTACGAGTAGGTACACGTCTAATATTACCGAAAAAAACATTATTTTTAAAAAAAAACATTACATTTTACCGCAAATTAATGCATTTTTAACTTTCTAATTTGAAATGAGCGCGAAAACGCTCGTATGTGTCATGGCGTCGGGTCCTGACGTCACGCCTAAGTAAATATTTTATTTTTGCCTTAATAAAACCTTGTTCCAGCTTCGATGATTCCTGGATTACCACGAATATATAACAAATCAAGTGACTGATCATAACACAACAAAAGTTAATGCGATATGGTGAATATATACTTCAAGTGTTTATACTCTCAGTAACAGTTTACTTAGGCGTGACGTCATTCGCTCGATTGCCGTTTCAGTTAAAATGGCCGATTGCAATTTTTTGTACTTTTATTTTAATAAAAATATGATTAATCTCAATGTTTTCAATAATACTGGGTCGTTTTTAAGAATCCTTTCGATTTATATTTTTCACTAAAACCATTTATTTTATTCTTCTGATATAGTGTCATCATGCCTATTAAATGTCCGTTACACAGTATGCTATCTACCAGTCAATATAATTTAATATAATTTGGATTATTGGTTATCCTATTATTAAATCTTACTGCGGTGTAAGTTTTCTGTAAAAGTGTATATTATTTTTCAATTTTCAATTTTAATGCGCCTTTAAAATAAACTACTTTTGATCATATTTTGTAAAAAAAATACTGTGTCAAAAATGTTTTGTTTTAATTCTGTAGTGTAGTGTATTGTGGTGTAGTTTAAAAGTTTTTAGTAGTGTCTACAGGTTGTTTTAAAGTAAAGGTACAAACATTTGATTTAACAAGTTAAGTAATAATGTTTAAAACAATGTTTTATCTTGAAATATTTATAAGATAACGTTATTTTAATGGCGTCAACTTGCAATCGCTTTAGGTTTTTTTTAACTCTGTTAATACCTGACATAGTTATTAAAGAATGATAGTTAGCACTGCTTTGCCACTTAGTGTTAGTGGCATCCTTGTTACCTCTTTGAGCTCCATGGAACTTGGTAGGTGATACAAAGTATTTACTAACTCTATTTGAGAATCTAAAGTGTTAGTAAATACCTGACAATTTGGTTTTTTGCTCTTCCTTAAGCTATAAGAGTAACCCTTAAAGTGTTACAAGGCACTTGACTAACTCTGTTCAATGACTTGAGTAGTTAGTAAAATTTTCTTTATAGGCGTTAAAAAAGGTTGCTCTTAGCGCCAAAATGAGAATTGACTAACTAGTCGACGAACGATAATAAATGGTCTACGAGAAATGCATCGACGACCCATCACTACTGCGTATGTGGTATCAGAGTTATCAGTTCACACGAAAGTTATCTAAGGTAACAGCCGATAGTTTAACGTACCTTGGACTCTCTGAACTCATTGGACCTCGAACCCTGATGTTAAATATAATGTGGATAAGAGAGAATTTTGTTTTTACCTCGTAAACAGAAGATACTGGTTATTTGCTGGATTTCTAGAAATCTCCTCAAGCAGTGGCATATCAGGTGTTTCTTCAAGATCGACCCAGTGCATGACGCCCTCACCATCGGGGAATTCAATGAACCTTGGGTAAGGGTCACGGGTTAAGCCATTTTGTTGGACCGGCACCGCCGTTGCGATGTATGCTGTAACATAATTTTTGTTAATATTCTTTTATTTTAATATTTAAATTGTAGAATTCCAACTACTGCGATCACCAAGACGTCTGCCAAGCGTGGTGATTACGGCAAAATCTCCAATTTGAATATGTCTATGGTGTTCTATAGGGGAGGCCTATGTTCAGCAGTGGACGTTTTCCGGCTGATGATGATGATGAACAACTTGGTATTATTAAAGTATTGACCAACGTTTCCAGAAGTCCGGAAACCAATAGCCCAAAACGATTGAATCAATAGGGCGGTTAGATAATGTAGATAGCTCTGACTCTGATATAATGCACAGGCTCTTTTTCAGCATATAAAATTGCAAGGCATAATACATTATGATACTAGTGTGCTAATTTGAACATTATGCACGAGGCAAAGGCGAGCGTGAATAAGAGATACGTGTTTCATACGACGTTTTTTAACAGATTAAGATTATGATTATAAGATCAGTAACATCTTATAACTGCTCTTCTTCGATAGATGTTGACATTTTTAGGGTTCCGTACCTCAAAAGGAAAACCCTTATAGGATTACTTTGTTGTCCATCTGTCTATCTGTCTTTAGCACGTGGAGGCATAAGTTGAAATTGATATGAAATGCTATTACGGTACGCGTCTGGGTCTACGGCCCCTTGTGGTTGAAAATTAATCATACTTCTAAGTTCTAAGGTAACGAATTCAAAAGTTAAGGCCATTTTAGCATATTAGAAAATTTTAGCTAATGAAAATGGCGCGCTGTTTTATTTTTCACGTGCCGCGCTCATACCCACGTTATTGCGCTGAAAAATACGTATTAAAATATAATAAACAGAATATAATGTTTTCAATACACGAATTAAGTTAAATTTGTTGTAAAAATATATAATTAGATGAAATTATGATAAAAGTTATTGTTCATAAGTTAATATGTTTATAATTCACTCAACATTTTATTTTTTGGGTTTTGGCATATAAACTTTTTGTGGCGATTAAAATAAAACGTAAAGTAAACGCACTAAGCGCTGTAAATTAAAAAGCACAAGTGCGTAATATGAGTATAATTATAACTAGTATTATGAACTTAAACACGTTGAGATAACGGTCATTTTACAAGTAAGGGTGTTGTAAAATATATTATGTGCCGAATACGGCATAACATGTGGGACGAAAGCAAACTTTTGGTATAGACCGAACCTCCTCGGGACGAATATGGCATAAATCTATTTTAAAGATGTAATTACACTAACTTATAATTACTAGAATATTTATACTAACCGGTACAAATTAGAAAAATGATAGATCTCTTCATTATGAACTAACAGCACCAGTCGTTATGGGAGTCGGCTAAATAACACAACGAGACAAGAAATTACATTACTTTTTATTCATTGATTTTGCTAATAATTTTACTAAATGATTTGATAAGATTGTTTGTTGCTTATGATTATCACGACAAACCGGATTTACAGATTTATTTTAATCCAAAGATACACCGATGCGATGTCCGTTGGTTTACCTGCGTTATGTTCACAGTTTTGATCTTATACATCTATGAAATTAATTTATTAATTTAATTAATTATACATCTATGAAGGAAAATTCAAGCAATTTTAACGCAAGCCACTGCATTGAAAATAATATATAGCACTAAGAAATACCCTACGATGCTTCCAATTCTAATTAATTTTCTGTCACTTTTTGCGGGTGTTGGTATACAAGGTAAAAAAGGTACAGCACTACATATTATTTACATAATTATTTCGCAAACAAATGCCGTAAATCTGTCTCGTCATTAGCCCTCATAGCTAATAACTAAAAATGCAAGTGTCAGCCACATCTTATATTATTATTATCGCCTGTATCATGAATGGAATCTTGAAGTGTCAGCACCATACTGGCAATACCCCTGGTATTGCAGTTTGTCCATAGGCGGAAGTAACCGCTCACCGGGCTTTCATCAGGCGGCCCGTTAAAAAAATGGATAGGCCCTACACTACCAAAAATATTTCCTCAAACAGACAAACTACCTATGATTTCGGTAATATTATTATAATTGCCAATTAAAGCTTAGATACTACTTTTTAAAATGTCTGGGTGAGATAATGTTAAGTGTATTGTTATTTGTAAACCAAATTAAAAATAAAATAAGTCGATAAAGGTATATCTACCTTTATCAGGACCCTCTATGCGTAGAGCGCGTTAAATTATTAAATATTATAAGTCTATACGATAATAACCGGATGTTATGAGAATTTAAAAAATAACACTATATCACAGTAAGGCGCTCTGTATAAAATACGGCTGGCGTAACTTGGTGAGTCTGATACAGACTCTGCAAATCTTCGTATAAACAAATATACGAACCAAATTCAACTTGCGAATCCTCTGGGCTGTGTCGGTAACTTTCGTTCGTCTACTACGTAACTCCTCATTTCTGATTCGATCTCGCAGAGAAAAAAATCCCGAGCATAAATAAATAAATATAAATAAAATTCATTTTTTTAGGCAATAGGGCGTACGTATTATACGCACATTATACGCATCAGAGGCCCATATTTCATATTAATAAACGCCATACAGACTAACATACATAATAATATTATATCTATGTATAGCATGCGCCAGACGAACTATGCATAGCCCTCTCCATAGCTAGTTCCGCTATTTTGAGGTTACTGATAAGGCCCACAGTCAGATTTGCATGACACAGCTCCATCCCCGTGGCACGTGGTCGAAGAAAATCACTGATAATTCGCGAGAAGGATGCCCTTATAAGGTGACTGCTGGAGATAACGTGAGTGCTGTGCGGCTACTGCTAGAAGCTCACAGACGAGTGACATATCATCAGTTGCGGACAAATTTATGCATTGGTATGAGTCAAGTACAAAAACTCTTACATGAATATTAAGGCGTTAGAAAGCTTTGTACGAGATGGATACTTCATAATTTGACAAAGGATTAAAAACGCCCTCGATTGGATTGGTGCCGCTCAATGCTTGAAAAGTATGACGGTGACTCGAATGCTGTCTATGAAATCTTCACAGGTGATGAAAGTTGGATATATTGTTAGGAACCCGAAACTGAAAGACAATCTACGCAATGGATGTTTCCATTAGAAGATTTGGCGACAAAAGTAAAGAAGGGCAGAAGAAAAAGATGATAGCCACATTCTTTAGACGGAAACATCATGTAGCAACAATTATTATAGAAAATATAAAGACTGTTACTGCTGATTGGTATGTCAGTCATTGTTTAGTTGTCTTGGAAAATGTTAGACAGCAGCGCCCAAATGCAGGATCCTCCAGCACCACGACAATGCTTCAGCTCACTCCGCCAGACGAACTAGCGCATATTTGTCTAAGGAAGGTGCGGACCTTATGACTTCTATCGATTCCAAATATAAAAGATAAACTCAGAGGAATTCGTTTTATGAATCCTGAAGATGCTGTGGCTGCGTCTGAAAAAAGCCTGGAAGAGATCCCTGAAGATGTGTCGGCCCTCTGCTTTAGTCGGAGGTTTCATCGCAAGCGACGGTGCGTAGAAAGGTTATCAGAAACTACTTCGGAAAGCAATAAAACTATAAACAGATTTTTCATACGTTCCTTTTTTCATTTTTTGCTTTTCTAAAAACTTTCAGTGTATCACATATCCAATTTACCTATATTTATAAGCTACTAGCCTACTAGCTACGGGGTCTACGCGGGGTAGACCTCGTTCCCGTGGGAATATTGTGAAAAAAGTACCCTACCTACCAAATTTAAGTCCAATCTGTTCAGTAGTTTTGGCGTGAAAGAGTAACAAACATGCATACTTCCATTAATTTAACCAAAACCGCGCTAGATGGCGCTGGAGGTGAGTTAGAACTCGCAAGCGTTTTGTTCACCTGTTGTAAATGTAAATGTAAATGTAAAGTGGACTCCTTTTCCGCACTTAGACTCTATACCTGGTCCGTTGTACGTGAAGTCCTGGCTAATCTAGCCAGCCTAACTCCGCCCAGAAGCTCAGAAGCTTCCTGGGAGCTTCGCAGGCTTCGCGGAGTGACCTCATTGTTCCGAGGATTTGTTCACGTTGAAGGGTTACTGCCTCGCATTCCAGGACTACGTGGGCAACCGTTTCTTCCGCCATGAAACAGCCTCTGCATAGAGGACTGTCTGTGGCGTTTATGGTGAATAAGTGTTTGTTTAAGGGACAGTGACCTGTTATAGTCCCTATCATTATTTTAAGGTTCTTTCGGTTTAGACTTAACAGACGCTTTGTAAGTCGCATGTTTAAGGCGGGTAAAGCTGATTTTGATTGTCTGCAGTCTATTGTTTGTAGCCATCTTTGATTATGGAGCTCAGCGGATCTCTGGCGGATCCACGTACGAAACTGTGAGAAGGGTAAGAGAAGGAGTGGGTACGGGCCGGTCACTGTCATCCCAGATCCTCTCCTCGCCAGTTCATCCGCGGCATCATTGCCAAGTGATCCGCTGTGTCCTTTTATCCACTGGAGAATAGTTCGATTAGTCGAAGATATTTCTTCCAGGGCCTGATGGCATTCAATTATTAGTTTGTTAGTGGTGTGTCTATTTGATAGAGACATCAGCACGGACGCGCTGTCAGATAGAAATTTAACGGTGAAATTGTTCAACTTCCGTCTGTGCACGGCTCTTGCAGCCTCGGTTAATGCCACACATTCACATTGGAAGATGGAGCTATATGCACCTAATGGAATGTGTATGTTTATGTTGAGATCGGAGGAGTATACTCCTGCTCCTGAGCCATTCGTCATTTTGGACCCGTCAGTGTATATGCGTACTTCGCGACATGACGAGTGGTCTCGCTCCTCTTCCCTCAGTTGTACCTCATATTTTTTGTTGAATATATATTGTTTATACGTTCTATCACTTGGGGCGGCTATTAGCGGCTGATATTCGATAGCCTTGCCCAGTATAGTGGTGTGTGGGCTATTGTGTTCACCTGTTAAAAACGTAAGTTTTTTACATGGTACTGGAATTTGAGATATACCTAATATTAGTAGGAAGTGGGATAGGATATAATATTATTATCTAGGATATATATATTATATAATATAATATATAATATATTTTATCTATATCCTATAATATATATATCCTATCCTATAAGATATATAGGATATATATGTATTGACAGCCTCGTTGGCGCAGACGGTAGTAACTCTGCTTTCTGTGCCGCAGGCCCCGGGTTCGATCCCCGGCCAGGTCAAACATTTGTGTGCATGAACATGTCTGTTTGATCTGTGTCTGGCTGTAATAAGCGTATTTAAGTATGTATATCAGTCATCTGGTTACCATAGTACAGGCTTCTAGCCTAGTTTGGGACCAGGTGACCGTGTGTGGAAGTTGTCCCATATTTATTTATTTATTTATTTATTTATATATTATAGGATATAGATAAAATATATTATCATTAGGGAAGGGATAACAAGACATGCATACACACTTAAGGTCTATGAGTGATAAGACTTTCCACCTTAATGACGTCTTGTATCGCTTGATATGTAATAATAATTTAGAAAAAAGTGCGCTATATAGGTAAGATTTAACCAAGTGAATGTAGTAGTATTTTTAAGAATAATATAATATAATAATATACATAACCTATATGATGCCCATAATGGCTTAGTCTGATATATAATGCTTGATGTAAGAGCGTTCATGGCCCTATAGGAATTTGACACAATCCCATGAAAAAATTACCAAATTGATGTTTTGTATTCCCGTGTTTCCTCCGAATATAATTAACCCATTCTATAAATTTCTATCCTGATATTTGTATACTGAAGTAACCTATGTATTTTAATTTATCTTATAAACCCTTGGTTTTTTCATAGTGAACTTCCAAAAATCCCAGTTTTACTCGCGTGATTGGACGTTCACTACAAAAGAATGTAGAGTTTATAAACAAAAATAAAATGATAAGGACGGACATACTTTACTTCAACTATAAAATATCAGGATATAAATATATCAAATAGGTTTACTGTATTCGGAGGAAACAGGGGAATACAAAACATCGATTTAGTAAATTTTCCATAGGATTGTGTCAAATTGCTAAAAGGTCCTGGTATCCTGATTTGTTACACGTTCTAGTTATAATATACTATCTAGTCCACTGTCTAGGTGTAGTAGCTTGCATTCATCATGTTGACGTCCTACGGTGTGATTGGCGATTCGTCGACTTCATTCAAGAATCTTATCATCGTCTCACCACATCGTCACACCACATCGTCTATCGGGCGACCACTAATTGTGTAAAAGTATACTTTGTTCATTTAACTACAATGGTAAAGCAATAGGGTTGTTTTTATTATAACATTAATAACATATAATTTTTTATAATTTTTAGGGTTCCGTACCTCAAAAGGAACCCTTATAGGTTCCCTTTGTCCGTCTGCCTGTCTGTCTGTGTGTCTGACTGACTATCTGCCTGTCTGTGTGTCTGTCCGTATGTCAAGACACTTTTTCACGGGAATTCGTGGAGGTATTAAGTTGAAATTTATATTAAATATTCAGGTCTATGGTCCCTTTTGGCTAATTGTGGTAAAAATCATACTTCTAAGTTAACGCGATCAAAAGTTATTTCCACTTTGCTGCATATTTCCATTCTTTGCGAACGGGACTATAAACCTCTAGTTGTTTGCTGTAGTTTGTAACTAGATGGCGCTGTATGTTGTAAATAAAGCGGTAGCGTTTTGTTTAGGTAACTAGGTACGGAACCCTACACTAGGCATACATACGTATGCCTTAACAATATATTGAATTGGTTACATTGGTTTACCTATAATGACATTATTGTGATCAAGCAATCAAATCAGACTTTGTTTTGACGGACTTCTGTGATTGGCTGAAATATTATGATAATTTAATCAGCCGCCACCAGCTGTCGTTGCAATCGCACTACGATTTGACACCCGAGACGCCTTGTCATAAGTAAAGTGGTTGGGTGGTAATCTTATGTAACCAATACAGCATTTATTAATCACTACTTATGCTCGACAGAAAAGAGTAGAAACGGAACTAATTTAAAGTGTATGTGTTGATGAAATGGTTTTTACTCTTGTAAAAGACAGTGGCGCCCCCATTATTTTCTTTTCTTTTGTGTCGAACTATACTTACCTTATATGCGAAAATAATCAAGGATAATTGTTTTATCAGTCAACAATGAATCAGTCACCTCAACTGCCTCGTTATCTTCGTGCGTAACCAGTTTTAGTTCCAATCTATTCGTTACATATTAAACTTGGCAATAACAAATGATCAATAGAGATTAGGAAAATAAATCAAACAATTAAATATGCCGGTAGCGTATAAATCGGTAGCGTACCGGGCGCAAGCTTGACTGTCAATCAATATGTTCCGGGTTCGAATCCCAGGTCAGGCAAAGTGTTAATTATTGGATTTTTCCATTAGGAATCTCATCTCAATAACTGCATGGAGTCTGAAACTGTGCTCGGTAGATGGCATTAGGCTCGCCACCACATGGGACCAATAACATACTGGCGAAATGTGGGGTATCTACTATAAGACTGAGTCCTGGGTACACCTTTACTATCCCTTCGGGAAAAAGCTTCGATTGTATTATTATCAAATATTAATTAATGAGTATTTACATTCTTTTGATAACAATTTCCTGTCCAGTTACGAGTATTTTTAACAATATTTCAATACTAGCTGTGCCCCGCGGTTTTACCCGCGCAGACTTCGTTCCCGTGGGAATATCGGAAAAGAAGTATTTTTATGTGTTATTCCAGCGTCTAAGCTACCGTCATACCAAATTTCAGTCCAATCGGTTTATTAGTTTTGGCGTGAAAAAGTAACAAACATCCATCTATCCATCCTCGCAAACTTTCACATTTATATTAGTAGGATTAAGTAGAATATAGACCACACTAACTTTAAGGCACTTCGTATACATGGCAACTTTGAGGTTTTTTTTTTTGCGGCAACAAATATCTTTATCTATACTTCTATACTAATATTATAAAGAGAGAAACTTTGTTTTTTTGTTTTTTTGATTTTTTGTTTTTTTGTTTTTTTGTTTTTTTGTTTGTAACGAATAGGCTCCGAAACTACTGGACCGATTTTAAAAATTCTTTCACTTATGGATAGCTTAATTCAGTGTGAGTGCCATAGGCTATATGAGATTTTGAAAAAAAATGGGGATCCGTAAGAAAACTGCAATATTGTGAACCAAGGTGTCACATAATATAATTACCATATTCATAAATTTGCGTGCGCTGTGAAATCCATTGATGGTAGAATAATATAATGTACTAGGGGTTTGTAGTACTTATCAATATCTACAAAATAGTCCACGGAAATTTTATCCATCTATTTTGGTTTAGTCACAATAATCGAAACAGACATTATATGCATGCGCTGTGAAAAGTATTGGTGGTAGAATAAAGTAATGTACTAGGGGTTTGTAGTAATTATCAATACCTACAAAACAGTATACATAGATTATATCAATCTTTTTTGGTTTAGTCACAATAATTGAAACAGTGATTATTTTTCATGCGGTGTGAAAACTATTGGTGGTAGAGTAAAGTAATGTACTAGGGGTTTGTAGTACTTATCAATACCTACAAAACAGTATACATAGATTATATCCATCTTTTTTGGTTTAGTCACAATAATCGAAACAGTGATTATTTTTCATGCGGTGTGAAAACTATTGGTGGTAGAGTAAAGTAATGTACTAGGGGTTTGTAGTACTTATCAATACCTACAAATCAGTATACATAGATTATATCCATCTTTTTTGGTTTAGTCACAATAATTGAAACAGTGATTATTTTTCATGCGGTGTGAAAACTATCGGTGGTAGATTAAAGTAATGGCCTAGGGGATTGTAGTCATTATCAATACCTACAAAACAGTATATACATAGATTATATTCATCTTTTCTGGTTTAGTCACAATAATCGAAGCAGTGATTATTTTTCATGCGGTGTGAAAACTATTGATGGTAGATTAAAGTAATGTACTAGGGGTTTGTAGTATTTACCAATATCTACAAAATAGCCTACGATAAATTTATACATGTGTTAAGGTTTGGTCATTGTAACAGAAATAGTCATTAATTTGCGTGCGCTGCGTAAACCATTAGGGTTATATCTATTAAAATACAATGTATCACGAATTTACTCCTGTTAAACGTCCACTATACCTACTTCTGCTACCCGTGCGAAGCCGGGGCGGGTCGCTAGTATATATTATAACATCAAGAAACTGCGCAGATATAGCAAATTCAGTGGCTAGTTTTGGTGATTGACAACAGTTTTCAGTTGATGCAATCGACGACTGAATCAGTTTCAAATGGCCACAACTAGCAACTGTCGAATATAACTGTACTATAGTTGTGTCAAGTTGCTGGATTCCCCAAATGGCAATCGCAACAAGTCGAACGATTTCAAAAATATATTAAAATTTGCAGGGATTCATTGCTTCACTACTGGCGACTTTTAACGAAAACTTTCAAAAAGTTTATAGTACTATAAGCCTAATAATACTATAATAATACTATAACTAACTACCTAGCTTACTACTAGCTTAATAATACTATAAGCCTGTTTTTCATTAACATTATTAATATTGCAATTTAATATCCATAAAAATCCAAAAACTTCAAGTAATATAGGAAACATTTATTTATGTAATATCGTAATAATTCTGAGCGATGATTTGTCGTTTAGTAAGGATATCTTCGGCCAGTGTCCAATCGGTACATACCAGATCTGAAATAAAATAAAAATATATATGTTAATAAGTAGAAAAAGATTAATGGGAACATTTATCAAGAATTCCGTGAAAATTGGGAGTATGAGATTGTTCTAATAAATAATAATAAATAATACATTATAATATAATTATCGTCGTCACTTCCTATCAGGTGAGATTGGGGTCAAACGCTGACCTATTTAATATAAAAGAAATTCGGACCGCCTCGGTGGCATTGTGGTCGTAAGTGCTACTGCTGTTCATGAGGTCCCGGGTTAGATGACGCTATGTCAGTCAAAAGACGTTATTGGATTTTTCCATTAGGAATTTTGTCAATGACAGCCTGGAATCTGGAACTCTGCTTGGTAGATGGTAATAGGCTCGCCCCCTAACGCTGTGGGTGTACCTACCTGCTTTGGTAAAAAAGGTGTGATGTTATGTTTTGAATTGTTATGTTTGTAGGTAAGTACCTACGTTTTTCCTTTTTTTTCAATAAAGCATTTTGCCCAAACACACAATGCATTTTAGGAAAATGCAGATTTAAACAAGTGTGAATTTGAGATTACCTAAAATAATATGTACTTCAAATGTTACGTACCCTGACTTGTTAAGAATGTCATTGCCCATGTGGAGCCGCCCGCCACGGCATGTATTCCAGGTGATCTGCGTCGTGGTTGCGCACTGTTGTCCAACCAGATGGTTGTTTGTAACAGTGGAAGCAAAGAGCTCCCAAGCACGGTTGTGGTTGCATAGGTTGGTGTAACAGCCAGGCTGGGAGTTTCCACCGTTGGGGAAGAAGTCTACGTTGGCAACAGCAGAGCCAATACCAAGACCAGTAAGAGATCCACCGTCAGTATGGATAGCCTCCACGTAGACACCATCGTTGGGGTTGATACGGTTGGAGTTTAAGTTCCATAGAGGACCAGCGGGGTCCAGTCCTGTTCAAAAATGTTTTTAAAACAATATACGATGGAGTCTACTTTATTTTCTCAAATGGTAAAAAGTAACGCTCTGGATCACTTCATTGTCTTTCTGTCATTTTGCTCAGAACTATTCCCATATATTGGTAAACCGACCACGACCTATTCAGTGTATGGGGACAACAGTATTGCAACGGCATCATTATGTTTATATATTTATATAAAATTTTTGTTATAGATAAAATATGAACCTGTGACACGAGCTGCTCTGCCACCCATAGCACGTCCAGCATTTCCAACAAGGTGGGCACCTAAACTGAAACCGACCAGGTGCATGGTGTTGAATGGAGCGCCTGTCACTGAGTTCAAGAAGTTCATGAACTGTCCCAAGCCTTGTCCGACTGCGGGGACACCGCGAGCTGCTGTGGCATAGTCGGAGGCAGCGAGGCGCCTCCAGTCCATAACGATGATGTTGACATCACTCTTGCCCAGATAGGCTGAAATAGTAAAGTATTGATATGTTATTATCTTGTCCTGCTTGGAAAAACAAATTTATATTATGTTGAAATAAAATTAATATGAAAATAGACTTACCATCACGGATGGTCGGGTTGATGCTGGTGTACCGATTGCTGAGCCAGCCGTGGACGATGACGACGGTGGGCACGTTAGGGTTGAAGTTGGAGTTGCGGATGGAGTTAGCATTGTTCATGGTCAAAGTTTGAGACAAGCGCTGGTTGCGTCTGGAAGTAAAATTAATTGACATTCGGTCAGCGTTACATCGCAGCATCGTTAATCATAAGCTGAGTGTGCTGTAAAGTCTCGAATGCAAACTACTTTGCCTAGCCACTAGGCCGTTTCGACTGGTGTTCTATTAACTTACAATTAATATCGGTATTCCATTATCTTTATTGGTTAAGTTACATTTTTATGTAATGAATTTTTGGTAGCTATTTAATAACAGATAAAGGATTTTTTTCTGCGATAAAGTTGTACCTTGTTGACCCTTGAGCTTGTGTATCGTTTTTGTATAGATATGGCTGAGTCAGAGTAGAAACTTTTGTTTGGACGTTTTTCTAGATGTGATCCCAAACTCACCTGGTATATAAATAGTAGGCGTTATTAGCAGGGTTTCTGGTTATCTCGTCTAGCAGTTCCATATCAGGTTCAGCTTGTAGGTCCACATCGTGGAGGTTTCCTTCGCCGTCGGGGAATTTGATGTATCGAGGGTAGTTACGCTCAAGGCTGTAGTCGATAGGCTCAGCCACTGGCACGGCTGTTGCCAGGTATGCTGGAAAATCATTGTTAAATTTTAAACTACGTTGCTTTTAGTTTTGATAAAATTGCGTAAGGTTTTTGTTCCTTTCTAGTTACCATTATGATTGAATCTTATTTTATATTTTCCCGAGATCTAGTTAGATGAAAAGGAAATATTTTACACAGTCATAAATCATGTCATAAAAATACTATACAGTTGTAAGTATGTTAGTAATAAACGACTAATAAACTTATGATATATTACATATGCATCTTGCATATGTAATATATTAAAAAAGGTTTTTTAACTTTTTCCAGGCTCTATTGCTCAGCTTCTTTGGACAATTATATCGCGATGAGATAAGCCATCTGTTGACCGTTTTGTGGTCCAAAGCATACTATAAGATGGAAGGAACACTACTGCGTGGCAGGGCCAAGTAGCCGTGCGTGGTCAGGTGTACGAGCGTTCGAAGAAGGCAAAAATTAGAAAAGAATGGTGTCGCATTGTGAAACGGATTTATAATCACAACTATCGTAATGACTACGACCATTAGGTCAAGAGTGATGCGATTATGAAGAAACTTAGTGCCAAAAGAAAGTTATACTAATTGATGAACGAAAGACAAGAATGGATTAGGAAATCGTGTCGTGCCGGAAACTAAGGAAGAAGAAATTGGTAGTAAAGCTATACAAACTTATAAGTACGAGTAGTAAATAATGTAATATGTATAAACATATGTGAAATAATATTGTAAAAGAAATAAACTTACCCGTGCAAAAGACTAAGAGAATCACTATGCTCCTCATGTTTATCCGCTGATCCTATTGCAAGAATACACAACGAATTTGCTTTGATTCTCTATTTATTATGTTCTGTTTATCTTATATTATTATTATCAATCTATCTCTATTCTATCTATTATCAGAATCATGCTATTAAACTTACTAATCTTAGGTCCTTATATTATTCATTAAGTTTATTTTGGCTTATTCCGTTTCTTCCAAAAAACAATTCCAGTCACCTCCAAATTTTATTCGTAGGTATAATTTTAATTCTGCCTCTCATCCATAATCTATATCAGGTACTCTTAACAACAGAAACCTTATGTGACCATAATAACATATAGTTACAAGATTCAAACTACATAAAATTCACTTGTAGGGAACTTACTTGTAGGGAAGGGGGGGAGGGGAAATATGTATGTAGGGAACAGGTGCCTAGACCATGTTGTCACCGGAGCAAGATCTCGCCCTGGTTTGATTTCATCAGGGATGATATGAATGCCATTCAGCTTAATAAAGAGAATGCCCAAGACCGTGTCAAGTGGTGAACGAAAAGTTGGAGCTCAGACCGTGGCTATAGCCGGAATAATTGCTAAGAAGAAGAGGTTCTACTTTGAGCCGATCTACTTTAAGCTTACATTTTTTTAACTTGAACAATAACTTTACAATGGTAAAGGCTTTAAAATGGTATTGTGCAATGACTATAACAAAATATTTTGCAAACATTGACTCATGGTTTGAATATCTATTAACTTGATAGTAAAGTTATTAGCTTTTATATATCTGCACAAAGGTTGGGATATATGGAATGAAGTATATTTGTGTCAAATATGTCTTGACGGAAACGGAAATAAATATATGAAAAGATATTTTTCGAAAATAGTGGATCTTTAAAGGAAACGGAATAACCCGTTACTTTGTCCATTAAAAGGGTTCCGCACCTCAAAAGGAAAAAAGGAACCCTTATAGGATCACTGTGTTGAGACCGTCTGTCCGTCTGTCAAGACACTTGATAGTTTTCCTTACTTTATCCCTTTAGTGCTACAAGACCTTGCTTAATGCCATATTTCAAAATTTAGGTTCGTTGACTATATCTAGGTATATATATAGGTTTTGATTCTCCTTCACAATGTATGGAAATATTTATTTATAGTTCAACACAACGCTATGATTTTATTTAAGAGTAGCATTTTGTTCCAGGGGGCATTCTTGTATAATTAGGATGGCCTACTGTTAGCGATCCCATAAATGCGATAGCTATGCACTTCGGCATTAAGAATAATGCCGAAGTGCATAGCTATCGCATTAGTTGTTACTCATCAAAGTTTTGTGGGTCGAATTTCAGCTGCCCTGCCTGAGCCACGAAGCCACATTCTAGTGGGCGACTAACTAGAGACGAGTAGTGTGTAATTAGTAAAGTAATGGAGATAGTTTGAGACTCGAGAAAGGACATAGGATAGTTTATATCTCAGAAAAGGGAGGTGGAATTTTGTATGGGGCTGAAGGGGCGGGTAAAAGCTGAACCGATTGAGCTGGGTAAATTTGGTATGTAGATAGCGACACTTTGTCAGCTCGCATCGCATCGCATCTTTTCATAAAATTTTCGACGCACTCGCATGAAGATGCGAGTAGCTAGTACTACTCGCATCTTCATTGTTAGTTCATCTCATTATTATCTGGGAATAGTAATTAGCTGCGAAAACTTTATGGATAAAGTTTTCGTAGCGCTCGCAGCTGACTGCTCGCGCCTTCATTGTTACATTGTTACTGAAAAGCTTAAAATTAAAAAAATATATAATACGCTATCTTGTCATTAAAGCCGTATGTCAGGATCGTTGAAAGTAGTTCGTTGAGAGAAATAGTCTCTGCCTACCCCTCCGGGAACTCCGGATATGTATGTATATGTATGTCCCATTAAATAAATAAAAAAATGTCAAGTGCAAGTGTTTGAATTAAAAGGAGGTGAGTATCTCACCGATTTCTTCCTAAGCTCCTCACTTTTTAACTGTTAGCTTGAAAGATCACAGTTCTATGAACTTTTTCTGTATTTTCTTATTTGAAACTTACATCCAAATCCGCCAAGCAGTAATTGTGCAAACATTACTGTGTTTTGGTATGAAGGGCAATGTTATACCAGCGAAATTACTGGGCATGATGAGATTTAACAACTCATATCTCAGGGTGACAGGCGCAGTGCAGTGCCGCGCAGAATTTTGAATTTTAAAACTCTGAGTGGCACTGTGTCTGATATGGGCAATCATGATGCTTGCCATCAGGCACCTGATTAGCTCGTCTTGTCACTCACTATCATAAAAAAAACATTTTTTTTTGTTATTTGTAAAAAAAAGTTAACGATAAAATATAAGGGTTCCGTATAAAAATGTTAACCCTTCAAATCCACGCCACGAAGTCGCGGGTAACAGCTAGTATTACAGAATTATCTTCTGACACGATAGGCTTTATCAAATTCAGAGGACGGGCTGCAGCATCCTCTGCGTATTAAAAACCACCAAACTGCGCTCTCACAGACAGTCGGGCTGCCGCCTGCCTTACGTGACGAGTAGGTATTGTGGCATGACCCCCCATGGTTTCATGTGGTTAAATCGTTCTAGGGTGGCATAGATAGTGTTGTACTACCACCATCATCATCTTCCTGCCCTTACCCCACACTAGGTGGGGTCGGACACGTATGGAACCTCTATAAATTACTATTAATAGGTTTTTTGTAGACTGATTAAAATTTAATCCTTATTAGTAGGTAATCTTAATAATATACCTATATTAATTGAACTTTGCACAAGGTGGGGTTATTAAGATAAGACGCATTCTTTAATGCTAATATTGATACTGCTTATGTATATATATTCATGGGAAGTGCCAGTTTTGTGCAATTCATTTATTCATTTGTAGGTACTCCTTTAAGTATTTGTAGGTATGGGACGGCAAAGAACCCAGGATGGGATGCTCAAATAGCAGAGGTGAATCGGAAGATCCGCTGTTTCTTTGTGAAGGCTGTGTAATTTCGTGCCGATTTCCACCAAAATTGCTCTTGCACAATCTCTTCTTCTTCCTATCCTAGACTACGCGGACGCTAGATATCTGGATTTAACCCAAGAACAGCTTTACAAACTGGAACGACTACAAAACTGCTGTATTTGGTTCATTTTTGGTCTGAGAAAATATGACCACGTCTCAGAGTTTCGCATTAAGCTGAAATGGTTACCCATCCGTCTTCGCCAGGATACTCACATTCTTTCACTTTTTTATAGTATTCTTTAACCCATCTACTCATACCTTTCTCAGACAACGCTATGAATTCGTCCTTCAGTCTCACTCTCACTCCTTACGTTCTTCCAATAACTGTCTTAATTGTATAATATTTTTGATTACGGGGCGGGAAAAAGGCGTGAATGTATGTATGTATGTATTTTTGATTATTGGTTGTAGTAACATAACATACATTCACGCCTTATTCCCGAAGGGGTAGGCAGAGGTGTACCCAGGACTCAGTCCCATAGTAGATACACCCACATTTCGCCAGTATTTTATTGGTCCCATGTAATAGGGGGCGAGCCTATTGCCATCTAACGGGCACAGTTCCAGACTCCAGGCAGTTATTGAGATAATTCCTAATGGAAAAATCCAATATTTAACACTTTGCCTGACCTGGGGATCGAACCCGGGACCTCTTGATTGGCAGTCGAGCATGCGCCCTCTACGCCACCGAGGCAGTCCTGATTTAGTTGATTGTAGTACCTGATATTTATCTATTTTTAAGGAAGATTATAAGTATGTATGCATTTGTTATGATATTGATATATCTATGTAAGTATATATTATTACGTAGTAAAGGTTTTTATTGTTTTACACATTATATATTTTTTATATTTTGTTTTGTTTATTACTGTGCTTTTATTTTGTTTTTATTTGTTATATTGTGTAATATATCAAATAAAATTCTGATTATTTATTGTTTATATATTACAATATATAATTTAAACATTTTATATATTTAATAATAATTTATTAAGATGCGCCACCGTCTCTTTGATGCAAATAAATCATCTCCATTCATCGGTTATCTGGAAGAAATCACTTATTAGCGATTTGATCGCCGCTTGTATATTTAAGTATAGTTTTTCTGTATCCTTTGTGTTAGTTATTTAAGTGTGGTGTACAATACAGAATTATCTATCTATTGATCTTCCTAAATCTACGACACTGACTTTATATAGAATATAATTTACACACTAGTCCTTCACAAATTATGCAGTCCATTTTGAAATGCTCTTCCTGTTATAAGATGATCAAAAACTCTTGAAGGCTTTAAGCGCATGATAAAGGACCACTATTTATTGCAAAAATAGTGTTATATGTCCCTGAATATCATTATATACATAGATATTAAAGGAAGATTAAAGGAAGAAGAGGCCTAGCCTTAAGCCGGCAGAGCCCAAAACACTGAACCTAGAGACTTTAAACTTGGAATGTAGGTTCTTTTCGTTGCCTAGACGTGTGCTAAGAAAGGATTTTTGAAAATTCACATTCTAAGGGGTCCAAAAATGACGTCAAAGTTTTGGTATAAAACTCCCATATTTCAAACTGCGAGCGGGTAAAGCCGCTGGACTTACACTAGTTATAATATATGGGTACTGGGTACAATAGTTTTCCAACGACATAGTTAGTCATAATATCATGCCCTCAAGGAAAGGAACCCTAATCCATTTGACTATTCGAGTTAAAATTAATAAAGACACACAGGTAATAATTATTTTATAATTTATTTTTTTCATATTCACATTATCAGTATAAAAGTCATCTTAAATGAGAGTATTTTGTTCAGAATTTTGTTTTATTCAGAATCTTTTTCATTTGTGATTTAATAAGGGTAGCGGCGAGCAGTGTCCAAGCGGTAGAGTCCGGTTCTGAAAATAAATAAGGGGCTATTAAGCAAAATAAAAAAAACCAGTTTGTTATGCTTCGAGAACAATTATTACGAAGATATAACGTACGAAACGGTAGATAGGCAGATTAAATTCAATGACTTAATATTATATTATTATCAGAAATACAGGTAAAGATAACAGATAAAATACTAGATAATCTACGTACATATCATGTACGTAAGCGATTCTAATTGATTTCTTTACTTGTAATCAGATTAATGAATCTAAAAACGCGAGTATGCTTACCCCCATTTCCTTAAGTCATCATTGCCCAAGGGGAAGGTTTTTCCGCGACAGGTGTTCCAGGTAATCTGGAAATTGTTAGAGCACTCCCTTCCGGCCAAGTGGTTGTAGGTGATGGTGGCAGCAAAGAGCTCCCAAGCTCGGTTGTGGTTGCAGATGTTGGTGAAACAGCCAGGTTGAGAGATGCCGCCGTTGGGGAAGAAGTCAGCGTTGGCAACAGCCGAGCCGATACCGAGACCACCGACAGTGTAGCCACCGTCGGTGTGGATAGCCTCTACGTAGACACCATCATTAGGGCCCAAACGATTGGAGTTGAAATTCCACAGGGGACCAGCGGGATCCAAACCTGTTCAAAAGAATAATTTTATTCAAAAACTTCGCTGGAAAGTTTTATAACTTTGATATTATTATATTGAGGTCGCAAAGCATACCGGTAATACGAGCAACTCTGCCTCCCAGTTCTCGTCCAGCGTTGCCGACCACGTGAGCACCCAAACTGAAGCCAGCCAAGTGCATGGTATTGTAAGGAGCACCAGTGACGGAGTGCAGGAAGTTCAAGAACTGGCCCACGCCTCGGCCGACGCCGGGGACGCCCGCTACTGCGGTAGCGTAATCAGAAAGAGCAAGGCGTCTCCAGTCCACGGTAATGATGTTGACGTCACTTTTTCCGAGGTAAGCTGCAACAATCAAACTATTTTTTTCTGACAACTTCCACACACGGTCATCTGGTCCCAAACTAGGCTAGAAGCCTGTACTATGGTAACCAGATGACTGATATACATACCTATGTAAGCTTATAACACCCAGACACAGATCAAACAGACATGTTCATGCACACAAATGTTTGACCTGGCCGGGGATCGAACCCGGGGCCTGCGGCACAAAAGCAGAGTTACTACCATCTGAGCCAACGACGCTGTCAAAAGAATTGTAAACTCAATCTAAGATTAAATATTATTAATTTAATATAGAATATTATATACCTTGGCGAATGGTCGGGTTAGGTTCCGTGTTCTGGTTGCTGAGCCAGCCGTGGACGATGACAACGGTAGGTACGTTAGGGTTGAAGTTGGAAGAAGTGATTGAGTTGGCGTTGTTCATAATCAGCGTCTGAGCTGAGTTTGGGTTGCGCCTGAAATTAAGAAAAGGTAATTAATATACATAAAAAAAAAAAAATACATCAAAAATCAAGTATAAATTCAAATTATTATTATTATTATCGGGGGGTAGAGTTATTCGCGTCCGTAGGAACTACCTATCCACTACCCTACACGTGCCCCCTGGGTGGTGCTAAATGAATAACAACGCCGGGTCTCGGGCGGCGGTAAATTAACCCGTCCAAACCAGCCTAACCAGCTTGGTCTAACAGTGAGAGTAGGAAATGACTCCCACAAACCGCAACCCTGTGAACGCTGCCTGCAGGATCGGTAGTCTTGGCTTAATTGCCCGGACTATGAAGAAGACAACTTCTATAAAAAATCACCCTAAGTCTACGGTGAGATTCGTGCCAAGAGACTGCATGGCTGGTAGGAGACCAGTCACTAACGATCCACTTCGACGGACCTGGCAAACGTCGTTGTATTAGCCTTCTAGGGAGAATAGGCGTCACCTCCCTAGCGACCTGTTATATCGACCTTACTCGCTCGATAATAACGCAAAATATTTGGGCATGCACCTAGACAGGAAACTTACATGGCAAAAACATATTTGGACAAAGCGCAAACAACTAGATGGAAAACTGCGGTCACTGAACTGGTTATTGGGACGCCAATCACAACTAAATCCTAACAGCAAGATGCTAGTGTACAAAACCACCATAAAGCCAATCTGGACTTACGGAATACAACTGTGGGGAACGGCCAGCAACAGTAATATAGATATCCTGGAGAGATTTCAGACCAAAGCTCTGAGAACAATGTTTGGCATCCCTCATTGTATAAGTAATAGGTACATATACCTCGACCTCGGCCTAAAAACAGTTCGGCAGGAAATAGCTCAAAACAGCCTGAAATACCAGGAGAAACTGACCGTCCATGTAAATGAACTGGCACACGCCCTGAGTAGAGAAGGTGCTCTACAGCATACCCGGCTAAAAAGAAGTGACATACCGAGCCTACATAAAAGATTTACCAGTTGACATCAAGAGAGTCATGTGAAAAGAATTTTTCATGCAAGTATGGCTCTTGAAGAAAACATAAACAGAGAAATCGAACAAAGAAGTGGCTTATTGTTGGAAAATAGATTGCCATGAAGCAGACAAATAAAAAAAAAAAAAAAAAAAAAAAAAATTATTATTATCATAATAGGTAACTCCATGCTGTCATTGAGAAAATTTTGTAAAAATCGAAATACGTTTTTTTGTCTGACCTCGGAATCGAACCCGGGAACTCATGATTAGCAAAAGTACATACGAATCACTAAACTTAAGCCTTGAAAAAGAATACATCCAGCAGTTTAATTATTGTTGGTTCTTAATGATGATTATGACACCATCGTTCTTTCAGTATCTGTATTTCCTTTCTCTGCATGGTTATCTGGAAGAGATCGTTCTGAGCGATAAGGCCGCTAGTTATTACTATTTCGAGTTTTAAGTTTTCTTCGTTATTTACTAATTATTTTCTTTATTGTTTTGGTTTATTATTAAATAATAATAAAATTAATAGTAATAATTCATTCATGATACGTAGTGGTTCTCATTATGCGCTGTGGGAAATCATTTGTAAACCATCATGGCAAAGGTAAGTCTGTGCCTACCCCTCCAACGTAAAGCGTTATATTATATTTCATTATTAAGTTCAGCCTTCGACTACTCTAATTCAACCAGTAACTTCGAAATTTGATAACTTTTTTCCAAGGATATATACCATTCAAAAACACTAACCGCGTGAATAGCAGATACAGGTTATTTGCCGGGTTCCTGGTGACTTCCTCGACCAACTCCATGTTGGGCTCTGCCTCGAGATCTACATCGTGGAGGTTGCCTTCACCATCGGGGAACTGTATGTACCGAGGGTACGTGCGTTCCAGAGAGAATGGGTGCGGCTCACTGACAGGTACCGCAGAGGCGAGGTACGCTGAAAAAATATTAACGTTTATGCTTCACACTCATTGATATAAAGAAAAGGGGAGATAAGGTGCGTTCTCCCAGCGCTTACTCAACAACTGGCATGTGCAATTTGCTCTGGGTGAAGTTTGCACAGTGACATAGAATTAACAACAAAGATAGAAAAACGTATCTTAGGCCGAAATTCGACCGAGACAAAAATATTATTCGCTCATTCGACCTTATTTTATTAACGTACGTGGACCTAATGGAACTTAATTTTAGCTTGCCATTTTCAAGAAGCCTAGTACCTCATCTCCCCTTTTCTTTATATAAAGTTTCACACTCATCCTTTTAAGATGTTAAGAATAGTATACATTGTACAGATATTTAGATAGTGAATAATATTTAATGGTGTACATAATCTAAATCATGTCTGTGACGAAGCCATCTCGTTAAAATAGGTGTAGATGGTTATCCAATTAATTTAGTAGGTAGATTGCGAAATCCTAACCTGTAAATAAACACACGCCCTTATATAGGCGTTGGGTAGAAGGGATAGAAAAAATTTGCCGACGACTAGTACCTCCACGGTACCTCTAGTGGTAGAGCGCCCACCACGCGGAATGGTGCGGAGGGTGCGTGGTTCGAATCCCGCCAGTGGGTGAAATTTTTCTTTCCATATTCTTATTGTATGGATAACTATCGGCCTAGGCATTTAACTAACTGCCTATTTTAACTTATTTTTGAGTATTAATTTTTAAATACAAATTCCACTATTCTGTAAATTAGAATAAATATGCTTATGATAGCTATTATTAGTGGTTTTTTGTAACCAATTTAATTTACAATTATTATTAACTTTTTCAAACTCGATTGACGAACCGAAGCTCTACTTTTGTCACAATGAAAGAAAGTAAAAATCAACTATATTATTTTAATAAGATACAATATTATGGAGGTCCTATTATTATATTTTATAATAAAGACACGTTATATTTAATTCAATTACAAATATTTGGGATACAATATCTGGAATCGATCAATTTGGCACAAAATAACTAATAATATTTTTTTTATTTTTGGTAGGCCTCTTTTGCAGGGGGCGGCCTGGGGAAGTACCACATCTTTGCCAGTTATTCATCTGCCAAGCAGTAATGTGGAAAAATTATTGTGTTCTGTTATAAAGGGTAATGTTACCAGCGACGAGTTTCAATAACTAATATCTCAGGGTGACTACCGCGCAGAATTTTGATTTTAAAACTCTGGGTGGCACTGTGGCACTGGCAATTACGATGCTTACCATCAGGCACCTGATTTCCTTGTTTTGTGACTCACTATCATTTATTAAAAAAATATATATACCAAGTTATTGGGTCCCTTGGGTTTATATTACGTATAAATATACATGAACATTGTTCATAGTGTTTTTTAAATTTACTTACCCGTAGCTAGAAGAAGGACCACCAAAGCACCTTTCATGATTTTAACTACAGCGGATAATATAAGTCAATATGAACATTTTACTTCCTCGCCCCCTATATATTAGATATGTTATTATCTGATAAAGCTCTTGACATCAGAGCCTGATGCAATCAGTAAATACTTAATGATTGTTTCTATACGTAAAAATACCTATTAATTCAGCATGTCTGCATGTAGGTTTTCAAAGTAGGTATCTTTCAATGCAAAGTACGCCACGCCATTGTCTTTAACCTATGTGCCTATGTTTAGTTTATGTAGAGTGGCGTGCATATTAAGATTTAATGATCTCTCGTTGTATAAGTCATCATCAACTCAGCCGTTGGTAATCCACTACTGAACATAGGCTTCCCCCATAAAGGGGGGTTTTGCCAATACTCGATACGCTTGGCAGGCGGGTTGTCGAGCGCAGTGCGATGGTTGTTTGCAGAGGACGCTGCTGCCCGTCCTCTAGATCTGTTAACCCTTAGCCGGCTGTTACGGCAACCACGGGTAGAGAGCGTGGAGCACTATTCTAAAGCCGGTAACTCCACGGCTAAGTTTTTTAAGTATTTTTTTATTTCTTGAATCAGCATCATTGTTTCAGTCGTAAAACGTCGACTTCCACTGCTGGACACAGAGTCCCAAATATTTCCATCTAGTGTGGTTGTAAGCGGCTAGCATCCAGCGTGGTGATGCGATCTGTATTATCTCATTTCGAGATCCTAACAGCCCATCGGCTATTAGTTATACGTGCTATGTGCCCCTTATGCTAATTCTGTACCTCAGAGGCATACATCATTAAACGACATAATACAAATTTTACATAGGAGACGCAAAAATGCGTTACGTTTTAAACGCTCGAGTTCGGGGCCGAACGCGGTGCGGCGCCTTTCGTTTAGAGGAAAAAAAAAACATTAAGATCCAATGAAAAACATCTCGCGCTGCGCTTAGAGGTAAATAATGTTGTCGTCTTTTTTATTTTATTTGAAGTTCTGTACCTTGATAATATTTGTGGATTTAATGTGATGTGATACCATTGGTATTTCTTGTTCTAAGCGATGTAGTATAAAATGATTTATACCGTTGGGTAGAAATGGTTCTTGGGATTGTAATGGTGTAAAAAACGTAATTCCATAAAGAGTAGAGTAACTATTGCATGCCGCCTCTGAGGTACTGAATTGCTGGGCTACGTCAGTGACTTTCCCTAATTTAGCATAAGTATAAAAGCATAAGTATATTATTTTAAAATATGATTAAAACTAAATAAACAAGAATATGTTTTTGTTTCGATTAACATTTCAATCACGATAAGATTTATATACGTACGTGTATACCTACCTACCTATATATACCTACGTGACCGTATACCTACGTGAATTGGTTGATAAAAATGCAATTAATAATCCATTTTATCCTCTGTAAGCTTATTAGGTATATTGTTTTTATTGCAAGTATACCTGATTATACGCAAAATAAGAATCAATACCTAGTGAGAATATTACAAAAAATTTGTAAAATTTTATTAGAATTTGTACAGGGGTCTAACTGGCAAATGTGTGGTACTTACCCAGGCGGCCTCCTGCAAAGAGGCCTACCACTACTACTAAACTAACTACTACTACTAAGTATCAAGAATCCGCAAAAAAAAAACAGGAGTTACCGTAATAGCTCGCAGAGTATGCAAGTTGAAGTGTCAATGGGCACTTCAACTTGCACAACCGATAAGCCTTGGCGAAGAAAGGTTCTAGAGTGGAGACACGGACCGGAAGACGAAGCGTAGGCCGACCCTTCACGCGGTGTACCGACCACCCTGGTCAAGATCACATGCTCGCGGTGGATGCGGACGGGGCGTCAACCACACAGTGGCATTCTATGGGGGAGGCCTATGTTCAGTAGTGGACGCATTCTGGCTGATGATGATGATGATTATTTCTTTATTATAAATGTTTTTGTAAAAATTTAGTAAAGAAGGCTTATTATAAAGTCAACCAGTACATAGAGGACAAAGATGCCTGGAAACGTCTGCATAGCCGCCTCGCGGCACCTTCAAAGAAATGGAACCAAACCAAATATTGTGAAACTATCTGTTGAAAAAATTAAGCCCTACAAGTTTCTTGTGCGTTCTTCTTGTAGAGGTATCTTTCCGAACGCACGGTAGACTCAGTACTGTTAATATTCATTGACGTGCAAAAGTGTCAGATTATGACCTATTTGAATAAATCTGTTTGAGTTTGGATGAAGTAATTAGAATTAAAACCAGTGTCATTAATGACATATACTTTTTGAAGGAATATAGTAAGTAATAGATTTAATTTATTCATAAGCCACGTTCCCATGTAAGCGGCATATTATGTCTTAATTGAGAATAAAGATCTTTAAAGCTACACCGTAGAAGGGGTTCTTAAAATTTCCACGATTGTAGGGTTGATGTTATTTTGTGACGCGCATGCTACGGATTCTGTGAACGTTTTGGTGGTTTTATGGAAAGTATTAATGGCAACGTGTGATTTCACGGAGATCTATGGCATGTGCGAGGGCGCGATGGCAACACAGGGAGGTGGATGCCAGCGCGACAGATGATTGTAGAGCGAGATTGAAGATGGTGGCCTTGAAATAAATCATGTAAAATATGCTGAAGTGTTCGAGTATTATTTAATGGAAAAGGCACGTTTACATCTCAGAAGTGGGATAAATACCCACAATAAACCTATGAAGTGGTACTGTGACCTGGTTCGTGACCTGATCTGAGATTTTTAAATATCGTGACGGTCAGGATTCTGACAATATGTCGGCGAATTTTCGCTTATGGATATTGGAAAACGTACGTATGTAATTGTATTTAATTTATATGGAAATAAAATAAAAGTTATATGGATCGTAGGAAATAAAATCACACCTCGTTGTGACCTACATAAAAGGTATTGTTTTTGCGATGTCTATTTGTTGAAAATTTTGACAAATATCTAATTGTCATAAATTTTACATAATCGTAAAATCTGTGAAAAATCTGAAGGAAAATGATAAAATTGCTAATGAATTATAATTAATTTCTTCGTATATGAAATGTAGGACTAGTAATAATGTGGTGAGTGAGTGATTATTGTTGGCACGCGTATTTGGTGGAATAGGCTTTGTTTGCTAGCGTTATTTAGGAGAAACAGGTGAAGACGGAGCAGCAGGTAGAGAAGGAGCAACAGGTGGAGAAGGAGCAGCAGGTAGAGAAGGAGCAGCAGGTGGAGAAGGAGCAGCAGATGGAGAAGGGATAGCTGGTGAAGAAAGAGCAGCAGGTAGAGAAGGAGAAACAGGTGAAGACAGAGCAGCAGGTAGAGAAGGAGCAGCAGGTGGAGAAGGAGCAGCGGGTAGAGAAGGAGCAACAGGTAGAGACGGAGCAGCAGGTAGAAAAGGAGCAGCAGGTGGAGGAGGAGCAGCAGATGGAGAAGGGATAGCTGGTGAAGAAGGATTAGCAGGTAGAGAAGGAGCAGCAGGTGGAGAAGGAGCAGCAGGTGGAGAAGGAGCAGCAGGTGGAGAAGGAGTAGCGGGTGGAGAAGGAGTAGCAGGTGAAGAAGGAGCAGCAGGTGGAGAAGGAGCAGCAAGTAGAGAAGGAGCAGCAGGTGGAAAAGGAGCAGCAGGTGGAGAAGGAGCAGCGGGTGGAGATGGAGTAGCAGGTGAAGAAAGAACAGCAGGTAGAGAAGGAGCAGCAGGTGGAGAAGGAGCAGCAGGTAGAGAAGGAGCAACATGTGAAGACGGAGCAGCAGGAAGAGAAGGAGCAACAGGTGGAGACGGAGCAGCAGGTAGAGAAGGAGCAGCAGGTGGAGAAGAAGCAGCAGTTGGAGAAGGAGTAGCAGGTAGAGCAAGAAGCTGCGTGTATACACTCGACGTAATGGAAATTCATTGTTTTTGTCGGAATCGTTGTAAAGATAATAATGGAGGCAAAAAGACAGTCTAGCAAGGGAAGCCGGGAGCAAGTCAGTTAAATAGAAACCTAGAACTAGCCCAGAGTACATCTAAAAGCCGAAGTTTATGATGTAAACAAGGAGTAACAATATTCAGCCATACTCAATAATCAGCAATTCAAGATGAGATATTCCGTGCTGATTAAGATATTTTTATTTGTTTTGTATAATGTTTTCTAAATGGTTTGTCTGTGTAATATTTTGTACAATAGTTACATTATACTCTGGCCTTAGTGTAGGGTTATTATACGAGTATAATGCGTGTATGGGGGCATACACGTTGTCAGGTTGGCCGAGTGTAGGGTTGATGTTATTTTGTGACGCGCATGCTACGGATTCTGTGAACGTTTTGGTGGTTTTATGGAAAGTATTAATGGCAACGTGTGATTTCACGGAGATCTATGGCATGTGCGAGGGCGCGATGGCAACACAGGGAGGTGGATGCCAGCGCGACAGATGATTGTAGAGCGAGATTGAAGATGGTGGCCTTGAAATAAATCATGTAAAATATGCTGAAGTGTTCGAGTATTATTTAATGGAAAAGGCACGTTTACACGATATACCAAGAATAATATATTATAATATACCTAGGATATAAAATGCTTAGATAACAAAAACCAAAAAAAAAAGATAGAAACCAAAAGATTATTAGATATGTATTTTAATACAAACGCAAAATATTTGTAAAAATTACAATAGTATTAGATAAGATAATTTTGCGATTTCAATGTTTTTTTTCACTATCATTGCTACTTAACCCCTTGCTGACTTAATAAATGAGTTGAGATAAAAATCGCTAATTGAGTTTAATGGATAGGTTCCAAAGGTTATTATGGTTTGAAAATAATCCTGATAGAGCCGTTTTAAAGGGATTATGTAGCTAAACGATTCTATTTTAGTATTAAATTACACCGCACTCTTCGGGACCGCAAGATTGCTTAATGTACCTACCATCCAACTTGTATAGGTACATAACTTGCATGCATCACGTAAAGCAGCATATAAATAGCTTAATTTTTTAATTTTCGTAACTAGTATATTATTTTTATGTAACTCATCATCATCTGTTGTGGTAGGCCTCTTTTGCAGGGGGCCGCCTGGGGAAGTACCACACCTTTGCCAGTTATTCATCCGCCAAGTAATGTGCAAACATTACTGTGTTCCAGTCTGAAGGGCAATGTTACCAGCGAAATAACTGGGCATGACGACTTTCAACAACTAATATCTCAGGGTGACAGGCGCAGTGCAGTGCCGAGGAGAATTTTGAATTTTATAACACTGGGTGTGTCTGATATGGGCAATCATGATGCTTACCATCAGGCACCTAATTTGATCGTATTGTCACTCACTATCATAAAAAAAATCATCATTACCATCAAGCGAATGACGTCCTCTGCTGAACTTAGGCCTCCCCGATAGAACGCTATAATTTATACTATTCATATGGGAGGATATTGCCGTAATCACCACGCTTGGCTTGGTGATCGCAGTTGTTGGAATACTTGGCTACGGTAAACGCTGCTGCCCACTCTCCGAATATGTCCCTCAGTTAGGTCTCACGGCTCCCACGGGATGAAAAAGGGGTAGCTCTATATAGCCGGAAACCACACGGCATTTTTATGTAACTAAATCGATTCAATCTGGGCACGCCAATAATGCTCCTAATCAGCATGACTTCAACATGTATCGTCATATCCCAATAATGTGACTTAGAGATACTTCTAGAGGTATACAAATTTGTAAAACTGCGTCTGTTGGTGAAAACTGTATTTACGCGTTCAGTACATTTACGGCGGCACTATACTTTATAAGTCTGGAACTTAGTAAGTGTGTAATTTTTGGGCACGATGAGTTTCAACAACTAATATCTCAGGGTGACAGGCGCAAAGCAGTGCCGGTCAGAATTTTAAATTTTATTATACTGGGTGGCACTGTGTCTGATATAGGCAATCATGATGCTTACCATCAGGCACCTGATTTGCTCGTCTTGTCATTCACTCACATAAAAAAAAACTGAATATTCATTTAAAACGCTCGTAGTCGGGATTTGGCAATTTTGGTAATGTTGAATGACACGGAGGTGTATTACAAACACAGTATTTGATATGTAGGACTCACAGTTTCGTTTGCGAAATGTCACCTTAAAATATTATATAACACTTAAGTAGTTAATACTTAACTTAGGGCTTCATTCACCATTCTCGTAAAGTGTTGATTAACTACTCGTCGATTAGTGCTAATCGGCAAGTAGAAGTCCCAAGTAACCTTTGACAGTTTCACAAGAAAGGTTATGTGTTAACATTTTATGTGTCGAGTAGCATTACTCGGAGTTTAGGATGAGTTCCCATCGAGTCACACTAAACGAGTCACAGTCAACGTTGGGACTTTTTTCCCCAGCGAGTAACACTGTTACCCGTTGCAGCCTTTTTTAAAAATAAGTTCCCATCGAGTAACAGTGTTACTGGTTGAAACATTTTTTTGTCCCATCGTGTCACACTCTTATCCGTTGTAACATTTTTTTCCCCAACGGCTCACACTGTTACTCGTTGGCACCGTTATTTTTCAATCCGTCCCATCCAGTCACACTGTGACTCAAGTGCTACTCGATGGGATTTTTTTTACCAGCGTGTCACAATGTGACTCGTTTACTGTAACTCGTTAGGAACCCACTGAAATTAGCATTGCGCTTTACTCGCCACTTTAATAGACGAGTAGCTTACTCGGCTCGAGGATGGTGTAAGAGGCCCTTAGAGTTATATTATATTTTATGCTCAGTGCCACTTTACCCTATTAAGTACTAGCAGTTGCCTTAGGTTTCACCCGCGTGGATACAAATATGCAACAATGGATTTTTCCATGTGAATGATATGTTTTCCCGCCGAAAAAAGTAGCCTACTTCTCCAGCCTCCAAACCAACTCCAAACAAAAAAATCGTATCATACCGATGCTCTGTTGTGATGCGAAAGAAGGCCAAACAAACAAACGCACTTTCGTATTTATAATAGGATAGTAGCATGACAAAGCTTTGATTAGGTATAGTATTTGGACATCGTCTCATATGAGACAGTTGTGTACTTATTTTATGGCAAAATTTTAACCATATTACTGTAGTCACATTCGTATAAGGTGCGATTTATTTCGTCATAATAAATCTCAGCTGTACTCAGGTACAGATGTTAGGGAAGTTCGTATTTCCCGTGAGTAATATTTCAGACAAGCCACAAGGAACAGGTGGGTTTAATATCGGTTAATTGCCCTTTGTTTGGACAAAATAATGATTTTAAACCCAACTTTGTTGCTCGCCGAAATAACGGTGCGCCTGTTGCACATTCTGTTAGTTCTGGGTAGGGTAGGTTTTTTCATAAAACATACATTCACGCCTTTTTCCCGAAGGGGTACGCAGAGGTGTACCCAGGACTCAGTCCCATAGTAGATACACCCACATTTCGCCAGTATGTTAAGGTGACGCAGTGTTAAATAATGAATCTAAAATCGTGCGCTGAGTCCCGCAACCCGCTCACTCTCCTGTATATTACGCCAAAACAGTATTTCTCGAATAAAATATAAACTATTGCTAATTTAATAAAATCAAATTAACACATTGAAATCTGAGCATTGATTAATCTATACAAAAAATTTAGGGGCATTAATCAGTCTCATTTCCCTGTAGAATGAGAATCTCTATTTTTATAGAGCCGGTTTTGATATTTTTTTTCTATGCTGTAAAAGTTAACCAATCATGTAAACCAATTACCAAAATGATGTCAATATCATGATAAATGTAAAAACATTAACATTAGTTCCAAATGTTTTGTAATTACTGAGAAATATTGAGATCTCTACCGCCAATATTTTCAATTCGTCGTCTTAATGGTCCCATGTAATAGGGGGCGAGCCTATTTTTTTTTTTTTTTTTTTTTTTATGATAGTGAGTGACAAGACGAGCAAATCAGGTGCCTGATGGTAAGCATCATGATTGCCCATATCAGACACGGCGCCACCCAGTGCTCCAAAATTCAAAACTCTGCGCGGCACCGCACTGCGCCTATCACCCTGAGATATTAGTTGTTGAATCTCGTGATGCCCAGTAATTTCGCTGGTAACATTGCCCTTCAGACCGGAACACAGTAATGTTTGCACATTACTGCTTGGCTATTGCTATTGCCATATACCGGGCACAGTTCCAGACTCCAGGCAGCTATTGAGATAATTCCTAATGGAAAAATCCAATATTTAACACTACGCCTGACCTGGGGATCGAACCCGGGACCTCTTGATTGGCAGTCGAGCATGCGCCCACTAAGGGTAAGGTAGGTTTTTTGTTGGCATAAAATCGATTTACCTCGTGATTTAATCGATTCATGACGACGATTTCACTGAAGACTCGAAGGTTTGTTATTATCATTATTTAGGTACTAGTATAATAAATTACCGTGCTAGTATAATTTGCCGTGGGGTTACCGGTTTTAGAAGTACCTCACCCTCTCTCCCCGTGGTTGCCGTAAGAGCCGGCTAAGGGCTATAGGATCCAGAGGACGGGCAGCAGCGTCCTCTGCGTAAAACCATCAAACTGCGCTCGCCAACCCGCCTGCCAAGCGTGGCGAGTATTGGCAACAACCCCCCTTATGGGGGAGGCTTATGTTCAGCAGTGGACTTCTAACGGTTGGATGTATATATAATAAATTAATGTCTCTGTTGGGTAGTGATTAGCGAGCATTTGGTTTGTCCATTAGGAATTTTCTCAATAATAATAATAATCTTACTAGCTGTGCCCCGCGGTTTCTCCAGCGTAGACATAGAAGTAGTTCCCGTGGGAATGTCGGAAAAAAAGTACCCTAGTGTTATTCCAGAACCTAAGCTACTTGCATACCAAATTTCAGGCCAATCTGTTAAATAGTTTTGGCGTGAAGGAGTAACAAATATTTATCCATCCATCAGTCCAACCAAAACCGCGCTAGATGGCGCTGGAGGTGAGTTAGAACTCAATTAAGCGGTCTAGCTATAAATATTTAATAGGATAATATTACAGCGAATGTCTAGAGCTCAATAAGCAGTTTTTTTTAATCTAAGAAACGGTAGGTATGAAATTTAGCCCTCCTGATCAGAAGGTCTAGGTAGCAAAATGTCCAACAGCGCGAAACGTCTAATGAGCAGAAAGCCTAGTTAGCACAATGCCCATATAGCAAAACTACCTATCTAAAATTTCTAGATAAAGCTGTATTAATCAAAATTTTAACTACTATCGCCGTAAGTTGGTTAGATTAGGTTACAAGTCACCATCAAGCGATCCGTCTGCTTGTTTGCCACCTATGGCATAAAAAAAAACTTACTTTGTAAGGTATTGAGGCGTAATTATTTAATTCTAAGCATAAGTATTACAATTGTATTCTTGTGTGTGCTTTACTTATTTCAAAGGGTACTACTACTTTGTTTAATACTACATTGTTTAGTCGTTATTCTATTTACTCAGTATCGGGTGGTGTATAGACTGTTCGTAAAAGTGTGAAGTAAGACCAAGACGTGCTCAGGATCTGGAAAAAGATGAAGGTAAGTATAAGTTCTTTTTCAGAAATATTCAAGTAAACGATTTATTCAAAATCCATGACTCACTTTGCAAAAACTGCCGTAGCCGATGACAGAAAATTTGTATGCTGTTAGCGTCACTGGTTTCTGAGTTCTGTAAAAAGAGTACTTACTTATTTATTTAGTATAGAATAGTCATAAGGTAATGTACTCGTATAGTATGTACTGATATCATTAAATAATTTAATAACAACTTTAACAGAGCCCTTTTAAAAACATATAACTTATAACTATAAAATTTATTGCTATAAATTTTATTGCGGTGTATAGTATATACCTCGTCATTAAAATATACAAAATCTTCTTGGAATTTGCATCCATTTCGTACCATTTACATGCGGCTTCCCCGATTTTGGTGCTCTGAAATAAAAGATTTAATTTCAAATTTTATTAACAATTTTAAGACACATTAGATTAACTTCATTGTCAGGGCACTCGTTATTTAGGCTTTATTTAGTTGAGTGCATTTTGTGCTGGGTTTACAAACAAGCCGAATGCACTGGAGAATCTCGAGCTCTCAGGGCCTTCGGGCTCTCAAAAGGAGGACACTGATTACACACTTCTTGGATCAGTTGAACTGAATGGGGGATATAGTGTCCGTAGCCCAGCAACTTCAAATCTGGACGTTCCCAGAGGAACAAAGTCAAGGACAATCATCTACTAACATAACATCAGCCAAAGCCAAGATAATGCATATAACAGCCAGCCTTGCCCCCTTTTATATCTTAGGGCTGGTTTTTAGTTCGATGTTTGCAGTTAAAAAATTGTTAAGCTAACTTAACTAAAAAACCAGCATATAAGCGTCGTCTTAAAATTGTTGATTTTTTTTGTTTTGTTACACAGACAGAACATTTCCAAGAAATAATCGGGAACAAATAAGAAGCCTCCGGACCAATTGTACCATTGAAACTTATTAAATAATCGAAACAAATTGAAAATATATTTGAAAGGTTTTTATATTTTTTACCTCAATATTTAAATTTTCCCCGAAAACACTCATCATAAAAATCTGCACCAATACAGAAACGAGAAATAAAAGACAACCTGGCATTTGTTTTAAATCTCCCATCTAAAACAAAGAAAAGATAATATTATATATTTGATTTACCTATAGGTAGTTTCTAAACAATATTAATCATAATTGTGCTTGACTTTCAATGTTTTTATAGAATTTAATAGTTGCTCTACACAGTTTCACCCACTCTAAATAAGCTTCTATCCCACTTATAATTAACTACTTAGCGAGAACCACTTTTAAGGGATATTTACCATGATTTGCGAGTTTTCCGATATTTCGACGCAGTTGCATGTAACTGCGTCGAAATATCGGAAAACTCGCCATGACCACGAAATAACTGACAGACATTCAAATCATATAGGTATATTACTTAGCGAGAGTGACATGACATGACAAAAGATCTGAACCGATTGCGCTTGAATTTAGCATAATATATCTCTATTAATATATTTTACTTACTGTGAGATTAAATCCAAGTGCGCATATCTCAACTGAGCCAATAAGAACGTTTAACAGATTGGGTACAGTGAAAATATCGTCTAAGTCTTTCGACATCCTGAAATCGAACACAAAGTTTAAAATACCTTAACACTAACCACATAGACTAGGTATACTGTAGTGCATATTACAATAATGCAGGCATTGTACTACGAAAGGTATTACCTATGCGTATTACCATTAATAAGCGAAAGAGAAAAAACAAGTGTGAATTAGTGACCATAGTACATAATCAATTTACTGAAGTGTTTTTGTAGTGGTAGGTCTCTTTTGCAGGGGGCCGCCTGGGGAAGTACCACACCTTTGCCTGTTATTCATCCGTCAAGCAGTAATGTGCAAACATTACTGTGTTCTTATCTGAAGGACAATGTTACCAGCGAAATTACTGGGCATGACGAGTTTCAACAACTAAGATTTCAGGGTGACAGGTGCAGTGTGGTGCCGCGCAGAATTTTGAATTTTAAAACACTGGATGGCACTGTGTCTGATATGGGCAATCATAATGCTAACCATCAGGCACCTGATTTGTTCGTTAAGTCACAAAAAAGTGAACAAACATTGGGTAGCAATAAGAGGTGGAAAATATAGTGCAGTATAAAGTATTGATATTAACTACCTACCTGGATTTCAGATATTATTATGTCATTATTACCTTGAGCCTGGTAACTAGTACTTACTGCAAAATATACTGATGGTCCTTAATAATATCTTTTAAAAGGTGAACATTATTTTTGTCCAGTTGCTTAATTTTGTCACTTATAACCTTAAAGTTACTGCATATATGGGTTGTCAGTATGAAGTACAGCACGTCTGTTGTTATGTAATACAGCACGCTGATGAAACCTTTAATAAACATTTACCATGGTTATTAAGGTCACGTTTTGATTAGGAGAAAGAGCACGAAGCAAAAAAGAGATACAAAAACGTGTAAGTTACTCACCACATGTAACAGAATAGACATAAAACAATCCCCATCTCAACCATGAATTTACTTCAAAAGGCAATAGAACTGCGTATGGCAATATATACGATTCCTCTCCATGCATCAAATAATTAAACCAAACAACCACTGCAGTTGAAAAATTGTACAAAAAAATTACTACCGAATTCAAAACAAAAAAATATTGACACAAGGTCTTCAATAGAATCATATCTGCCTTCACAAGCGATGTTTTTTCAGTATCCATTTGAATGATGTCGTAGAGGCTTCCAAGACTTTCAGTAAGTTGAAATATTTTCTTCCTTTTCAACACGATAGCTACGATTTTTGAACAGGCCAAAATCCCAACGGTTGTACAAGGAATCAAATGAGTGATTTCTAAAAGGTTCACAGAAGTTATTTTTGAAATGATATAAGCAACTTCTTCTAATAACATTATCGATATTGAAACGAAGCAAACGTAGTATCTCAAACTGATTTCAGTGTTTCCGTAGGGGATACCTATAAGCCAGAAATTGAATTTGATCGTTTTAAATAGTTCCTCGTAAGTGGGCATAATATTCTTTTTTGACGTTGCCATAATAACGATGATTTTCGAGTGAGTTTTTCGGAGACTACTCAATACATACCCGAATTATAAGGTGCGCTCGAAGCTAAAAGCTTTTATACACCCACCATTGAAGGGTTAGTGATTAAGTATCATTCTATTATGTATTATCTATTATTACAGTAATTAATGTCGACTAGGGTTGCTACCTTAAGTTTTCAAGTTACGAGTAAGTTTTATTGATTAATTTTAAGGCAACGACTTGGTTATGAAGTTTTTATTTATAATTCACAAAATATGATATTTTGTGATATGTTTTTCTTTTAAAGACTGGCTTTTAATGACTAACACTAAAATTGAATTACATTTTTATGTTAAAACATTTTACAAACGTTCTCTATTAGAACTACATGCCCACCTTACATACGAGTAATAAGGCTGTGGCGACTCTACTAGTACGACATTCCTGTTTCACATTCATGTTTGTCAAAACGTGTAAACATGAAAATTGATGCCTTTCAGTAGATGTTTTTCATCCCTTCTTATTTGTTTATCTATTATTAGTATATTGTTCATGTATACTATGTTTTACGTGTATACTACGTTTATGTATATACTCAATTCCTTTTGACGTTTATATTAGGGGAAAAATCTGAACTTGAAATATAAAAATCTAATAATTCCCCCTGACTCCAGTATTTCACCTTAAGAAGCAAAACTGGCTGAATTGACCGAGCGAACTGTACATATTTTATTATTACTACTATATGTTTGTATATTTGTTTAACGATAACGTGAGAACTGTTGTAGTTTGGTAGTTCGTTTTAATAGAAATATGGTACAATACAGGAAAATGCTCATTGTCGAAAATCATTTTCGTGTAATGTAACGTTTTTGCGAATGATCTATTCTTCGCTACTCGAAATGCTCTCGATGAGTGAAAAAAACATCGAGCATTTCGATTGTGACGCTCCATGTTTTGTCACAACCTGAATTATAAACTAACGAGCCTTTTGATGTAACATTTTATCGATCAAATGCACGAGCTCGGGTGGAAGTGGAGGCAGGAAGTGGAAGGGCCAATGCAGACATTCTGCTTTTAGCTTCGGCGATTGGTGATTTTGCGACAGTATCAAGTATCAATGGTCAGGCTCGTTTTGGCTGTCTCTGTGTTCAATCGCAGTATTAAAGTCGTGCGTTTTGTATCTATCTATGCTGCATCGCGATTTGGCGGGTTACATTCTCTCGCAAAACCAGAATCGCGCCTTTTGGCGTCTGCTCCGATGCTGTATCTACTGGTAGAGACGAGAAAAGAGGGGGAGTCCGAGCGGAGATTTTGTGTCCACGGATTACGTGATCACTAGCGGCTGCTTTGGTGGCGTAATGGGTGCAATCTCGTCTGCCGATCATGAGGTCCCTGGTTTTGATACCTAAGTCATACAAAAAAGTGTAATTAGATTTTTCCATTTCGAATTATCTCGATGACTGCCTAGAATCTTGAACTGTACCCGGTAGATGGCAATAAGCTTATTTTTTGTGAGGAAAATTTGTGGTTCAAGCTTCCGAAAAGCGTTGACATATTGTATAGAGTATTATTCTGTGCCTAAACTGTGGAGCGACACTTCCTTGATCTAGCTTCTGAAAGGCGACTATGTTGCTGATCATTGTTGCTAAAAGTAGCATGTCTCATCATCATATAAACTACTTGATTTGGCTATAGATGTGATTTCTAGATGAATGGTATAGGATTTGGCTAGGGCTTGTTATAAGAAAACGAATGTTCAAGGATTTAAAATATTCACTTCGTATAATTATACTTCTTATATATATCACAGAAAGGCAATATGTCCGTTACCTATCACACTGAAAATTCGACACAGACTGACTAAGAGAAAAATAAAATTGGCGCGTGTTCAATTTAAAAGGACAGAAAATTGAAGTACTATCGAAATCGAAAAAGTACTAGGCAAAAGACTATCGAAGGAATATGCAATACTAGTTGTCAAACTAACATATATAAATAATTTTTGCATTTAAATATTAAATAAAATCAACAAATGGTAACCGGGCTATTGCAAGAGACTCCGGCACCTGCCACTTACTCGTACGTCTCGTGGTGAATTATTAATATATTCTCAAATTAATTATTCCTGACATTTGAGCAAGCGTCCATTACACGGTAGGTTTCACTGTGTAATACGGTGTAATGTGATGATTGACGTCATTCAAGTAAGTAGAAATTAGTCGTCTGTCATCACTCAGTAACAAGCATGATTGATGGCACGTGATTGACCCCTCACTTATCGTGTAACAGATGCTGCAGACCCATGAAAAATACATGGCATCAAATGTAAAAACTAACCTTCTTACATTTGTAAACGATTATTTATTATTATTCACAGAAGACTGAAATTAGGTTGCCAGAAAATAACATAATTATATCGTATACGATTTTGAAAACTACCGTGAGTGTTACTCATATTTACTATGTTAAACAACGACTTAACGTTTGAAGTCGAAAACGCCTGATCTAGGTTTTCGACAACTCTGGTGTCCTGCATCAGGATCGCAACTCGTGACGGACGGCTGGACCGCAGCCCGCGCGCGTGTCTCTTCCCGCATGTTATGTGGCGGGGCTACGATCGTGTCGTCACTCGAGTCACTACTAATGTTCGCTGTATAAGGCTGTAGGCACACTGCGCCGTCTCCAAACGTGAGTTAAGTGGTTGTATAACATAATAAACATAATTGTAAATTTAATCCTCTTTCACGCCAAAACTACTGAACCGATTGGGCTGAAATTTGGTACGTAAGTAGCTTAGACCCTGGAATAACACATAGGGTACTTTTTATCCCGATATTCCCACGGGAACGAAGACTACGCGGGTGAAACCGCGGGTCACAGCTAGTTTCTAATAAAATAAACAACTGTATTGTATTGAATTATTTTATTTTCTCGAGTGTGTAAAACATGGTGCTAAAACCCATTATAACTCGATTTCTATTTACTCTTCTATTGAAATATCTACCTAGTACCTATGCGCACAGAATAGAAAAGATGTATGCGTAATGTGTAATTTTAGCCTCTTGTATAACAATCTATCTACTATTGAACGTACCTACTTCTACTATAAGGTATTAAAGCGCATTTTTTACGAGAACACTAAGCGTTAATCAAAGAATTCTTGTGTGCGTTTAACTTATTGGAGACGGAAAATTGTACACAGAAACTACACATACACATGTTCAAAATAAATAAATATTGAGATAAAGTCCTTCATAGGATAACTTCACAAGCAAGCCTTCATAAGCGTCATATTGATTTTGTAGCCTTAGACTTTGTTCAAAGACGTGGTTTCGAATGAATATGTTATAGGTATAATAGCCGCGCCCCGCGGTTTCACCCGCGTAGTGTAAACTATCTAACTATACATACCGAATTTCAGCCCAATCGGTTCAGTAGTTTTGGAGTGAAAAGTAACAGATCTCCATTCATCTATCCATCCTTACAAACTTTCGCATTTATAATATTCAGTTTTACTTATATTCACTGGGCACAGGGTTATCACCCGCGTAGATATCGTTCGCGTGGGAGTATCGAAAAAAGAGTACCGTATGTGTTATTCCAGGTTTTAAGCTACCAAATTTCAGCCAAATTGGTTCCTGTAATTTTGGCGTGAAAGAGTAACAAACATTCATCCATATTCCAACCATCAAAATATTAGTAGGAATATTACGCTTGAAAACACGGGCTATACCCGGTCTTGTAATAGGCGTACATGGAGGCCTTTTTTTTTAAGTACAACGTGCAGAGGCCCCTTTGAGCTTTCAATCTAAAGGCTAATTCTGTCTAAAGGTAATGGATAGCACCTATCGTGTCCATCTCTGAAACTACAGCAGATGAGCTCAAAGACAGCCATTGCAAGGTACAAGGACTATTTTGAAAGGATGGAAACTACTTGATTTGGCTATTAGATGTTATCTCTAGATGGATGGCAACCATGCTATTGCTAGACTCCGGCAGCTTCCACTTCAGTCTCATGGTAAAATATTACGGCAGGCGACGACTTGCCACTCACTAAATAGGCACCCCAGCACAAGAGAAGAAAGGTGACCAAATGGGCAACGTAGGTGTGAACGAATAAGGGAAAAAGAGGTGTCCCTGGACTTTAAACGACGATCACTTGCGTTACTCGAAGGTGGCGTCATGCTCGCCCACTCACCACTTATGCTTCATATCCTCTTCGTCTCGTTTTTTACAGAGGACGCTGCTGCTGGTCCGCTGGATCTGTTACCCCTTAGCCGGCCGGTGGAGCACCATTCTAAAGCCGGTAACTCCACGGCATCCAGATAATATTACGTCATTATTTACTATGACGTTTGCTACTGACTTCAATATATACTGATGATCCTTAATAATATCTCTCAAAAGATGCTCATTAGTTTTGTCCAGTTGCTTAATACTGTTACTGATCACCGTAAAGTTACTGCATACGTGAGTTTTGAGTACACAGTAAAGCACATCTATTGTAGCGTAATACAGCAGATAATAATACAGATGAAACCTATAATAAATACCTACGTATGATTTCGTTGTTAAGAAGCCTTTTGCGCTCTTTTTGGAAAAAGAATGCGAAGAACGAGATACAAAAACATGTGCCAAATGAACCCAAACTGACAATGCTCTCAACATATTAGGTGTTTGACAAAATCCTATTTTGTTGCCTCCGAATGATTATAATATAAATTGTTGACTCGATTGACCTTAAAAATATCTCGAATTTTAAATTTCTTTTTTTTACTAGGTGTAGATTAACCCATCTACTCATTAAACTTAGCTTAAGTATAACTACTACAACACCTTGTACAAGTTACTCACCACATGTAACACAATAAACAGAAAACAATCCCATCTAAACCAGGGAGTGGATGGAAACTACTTGATTTGGCTATAAGTGTGATGGTAACCAGGCTATTGCTGGAGACTCCAGCACCTGCCACTACCATCTCATTGTGAAATATTACGGCAGCCGATGACTCGTCGCTCACTAAACGGGCCCCCATAAAGGCTGGTCACTACAAGGGAATAAAGGCGACGAAAGGATCAACGTTGGTGTGAACGGCTAAGGGTAGGAGAGGTGTCCCCGGACTTTAAACGGCGATCACTTGCGTTACTCTCAGGTCGTATCACGCTCGCCCACTCGCCACTTATGCTCCACATCCTTATGGCTTATTATTACTGTAGTTATTATTACAGGTACGGTAGTACGGCCGCTTGCAAAGCGGTTCGATCGTCTATTCGTAGTATTAAAACTTAACTTCTTACGTTTGTAAACGTTTATTCAACGTTCCCGCGGGAATATCGGGAAAAAAGGTACCGTATGTATTATTCCAGGGTCTAAGCTACCTACATACCAAATTTCAGCCTTATCGGTTCAGTAGTTTTGACGTGAAAGAGTAACAAACATCCATCCATCCATCCTCATAAACTTTCGCATTTTTAATACTAGTAGGATATTTAATTTCCAATAAATTAAACAACTTTAAATTGTATTGAATTTTTTAATTTTCTCGCAATCGTAGAAAAAGTAGAGTGTATAACACGGTGCTGAATACCTCGGTTTCTATTTACTCATCTATTAAAATAACTATAGCTCGACAGAAAAGAGTAGAAAAGGAACTAATTTAAAGTGCATGTGTTGATTAAACTGTTTCTACTCTTGTAAAAGACAGTGGCGCCCCCATTATTTTCTACTTTTTTGTGTCGAACTATACCTAGTATGCGCACAGAATAGAAAAGTATGCGTATCAATCTTCTATTAAACGTACCTACTTATATCATTAAGGTAAGAATTTATGCACATTTTTTACGAGAACTCTTAGCATTGCATTTTTGGACAACAAGCAGTTTAACTTACACCAACATATTTAATTGTATAGTCGTTATTCTGTTAACCTACTTATCAGAATCGGGTGGTGTATAGACAGTTCGTAAAAGTGTGAAGTAAGACCAAGACGTGCTCAGGATCTGGAAAAAAAGTATGGTAATTGGAAATAAGTATAAGTACTTTTACAGAAATAAGCAAGTAACTGTCGAATTCTGTCGAAAACTGTCGAACTGTCAACTCACTTTGCAGAAACTGCCGTAACCTATGACAGAAAATTTGTATGCTGTTAACTTCACTGGTTTCTGAGTTCTGTAAAAACAATACTGTTGAATTTTTTATAATATTGTGTATACCTAGACTTACCTATATAATAAAATAATTATAATCATTATCTAAATCATCACAATAATTTAAGAATTTATATTAACATGATATTTCAATATTTACTGCTGTATGATTTATTATGTAAAATTCACATATGACCTTTAAGATATATTTTCTCTCCTGTACCTTATAAATTATAATAAACAAAAATCTGTAAAAACAATTGCTATACCTTGTCATCAATATATACAAAGTTTTCTTGGATTTTCTATCCATTTCATACCATTTACAAGTATAGGCTGCTTCCCCAATTTTATTGCTCTAAAATAAAACATTATATTAATAATTAATTTTATAAACATAACATAATATAGAACTGATGGCCGATGAGACTGTAAAGTTCTCGAATGGAGACCACGGACTGGCGAGCGCAGCGGAGGACGTCCACCCACAAGGTGGACAGACGATCCGATAAAGACGGCAGGAACACGCTGGAGGCGAGCCGCTTACAACCGGACTGGATGGAAATCTATGGGGGAGGCCTATGTTCAGCAGTGGACGTCCTATGGCTGAGATAATGATGATGATGAAAATAATATAACACCTTTTCCCGAAGGGGTAGGCAGAGAGGGTGTGTAATATTTGATATAGTAAATATGTTTAACATAAACTTCATTATTGAATTTCATTTATCACGACATGTGATAATAAAATTCACTTGATATAATTTTTATTTGATATAATATTCATTTGATATAAGGTGTACCCAGGACTAAGTCCCATGTAAGGATGGCAATAGGCTCGCTAATTGCCATCAATGGGCACTAATGGAAAAATCCAACAGCACTTTTGGCCTGACCAGGGAATCTAACCTCGATGTAGTTTTATATATCATGATAAATTATAATTAATCTCATTAATAATTTTCGACCAACTTATAATAATATATCCCAATTATTTCTTTCAAAATTGTAAACAAATCCTAAGTTTCAACAACATCAACAAAAAGTTATATAATATATTTATCAATATATGAAAAATATATCTGAAAGAGTTTTCTCAAATTTACCTCAATAATAATGTTTTCGCCATAAACACTCATCATTAAAATCTGCAGTAAAACAGAAACGAGAAATAAAATACAACCCGGTATTTGTTTCAGATCTCCCATCTGAAAATAAACAAAAGATTATTTTTAATAAGAATTAATTATAAGTATGTACCTATTATTAGCTATTATAATGTTGTTCACTTTGCAATGTTATTCGAGTTTTTACTAGTTTAACCCGCTGTCAATCATAAAAATAGGATGTATGTATTTCAGGACCTAATCTTCTATTTTAGTTCCATTAAAATTATAAGTTTGGTGTGTGTGTGTAATCGTTTGGAAGTAAGCTAGAAATGAGTAGAGTCCCAGCGGGTAAACTCGCGGCACAGCTAATTCATACTTGTTCAGCACAATAGAAAATATTACATAAAATTAATATTTAATATTATAAGCTAATATACCTACAGTTAGATTAAATCCAAGTGCGCATATTTCGACTGACCCAACAAGAACATTGAACAGATTGGGAGCAGTAAAAATATCCTCCAAGTCTTCTGACATCCTGAAATCAAAGTGAGTTTACTACAAATTCATAGCTTTGTTAACATAGTAACAGATACAACAGCATATGTCACAATAATGCGAGCTGTAATAGTACTTAAACATTGTGCATGTGCAGAAGCGTTAACGAATGAAAGATACCGACAAAGCCCAGTGGATTAGCAAGTTGAAGTGGCAATGGATAGGGCACATAGCATATGGAGGAACTGATGGCCGATAGGGTTGTAAGGTTTTCTAACGGAGATCACGACTGGCAAGCTGACATCACCTTTATCTTCTCCATTAATTTTAAAACGACCCATCGATTTAGGTCTTCAAGTATCGTACTGAGATCTTCCATCGACTCTGCTATGATAATACTCTGCTATGATATCATCGGCAAATTGAAGGTTAGTGTATTATTGACAGCCAGCAATATGGATTTATTATAAATTGAAAATATTTTATGATATGGCATTATTTACTTTGCGTTTGATACTTACTGCAAAATATACTGATGATCTTTTATAATATCTTTTAATAAGTCAACATTGGTATTGTCCAGTTGCTGAATTTGGTTACTGATTACCGTAAAGTTACTGCATATGTGAGTTGTTAGTACACAGTACAGCACATCTGTGGTTAAGTAATACAGCACACAGATAAAACCTGGAATACATACATACAAAAAAAACATGTTGTACATATACGGCTTGTCACTATTTCTTTCCACTTGCTGACCTGTAATATCCTGGCATACTGTCACTTTCTGTCTGTTTCACTTCTTCCACATTCATGACATTTCGTCATATATACTCGTCGGGTGTACTTTTGATGATTGGCCTTTCCTTAGAACAACATCAGTTTGTTCATGAAAGTCGACACCTAGGTCGACCCCTACTGACATGACTATCCACATTCCACACTCGCCTTCTGAATCTCTTTCTTTAATCTCCTTTCATCCATCCTCTCCACATGTCCGAACTCCGAACCCCCAGAGCATTCCTATCGCTATCTTTGTCACTACATCTTCTAACATTAAAGTATGCTGTGGTTGTTAAGAAGAACACAGTTTGGTTATGCGCGTTTTAAGGAAAAATAACACAAAGCATTAAAATAGATACTAAAACAGGTGCCAAAAGAATGCATCAAAAGCGCATCAATTTTCATATGTCACTGAAGATTATTGGACGCAAACTGGCACATGCTTGCGCTAGCAATTTTTTTATGAAAATTATATTTTATTACCTTGACTGTTTCGGTGGCGTAGTGGTCGCAAGCTCTACGGAAGATTATCAGGTCGAATCTAATTCGACCCCCAAGTCAGAAAAAAGTGTTATTGATTTTTTCCATTAGGAATAACAGCCTGGAGTATGGAACTGTGACCGGTAGATGACAATAGGATCGCTACCAAAAACATAACAGGCGAAGTGTATGTGTACCCTATATGGAACTGGGTCCCAAAAGAGATAACTGGGCTCTCAGAGGGTAAATTCAAAACCTATATAAAATCTACTTTACTAAAGAAGGCATATTATAAAGTCAACCAGTACATAGAGGACAAAGATGCCTGGAAACTTCTGTATAGTCGCCTCGCGGCACCTTCAAAGAAAATGAATGTAAGCAAACCAAATATTGTGAAACTATCTGTTGAAAAAATTAAGCCCTACAAGTTTCTTGTGCGTTCTTCTTGTAGAGGTATCTTTCCGAACGCACGGTAGACTCAGTACTGTATCTTCATTGACGTACAAAAGTGTCAGATTATGACCTATTTGAATAAATCTGTTTGAGTTTGAGTTTGAGTACACCTCTGCCTACCCTCTCAGGAAAAAGGCGTGATCATGTTATTGTTTATATTATTATTTTTAAAAAAATCCGTGGCGTACTAACCAAAGTTAAGTATTCAATTGTGCATTGTTTATTGGGTAATACTCACCACATATAACAGAATAAATAAAAACCAATCCCCAACTCAACCACGAATTTACTTCAAAAGGTAATAGAACCGCGTACGGTAAAATATATGACACCTCTCCATACAACAAATAATTATACATCATAATCATTGGAGACGAAAAATTGTACACAGAAATAAGTACCAAGTTCAAAATAAAGAAATATTGAGATAAGGTCTTCAACAGGATCATATCTGCCTTTACAAGCGATGTTTTTCCAGCATCAATTTGAATGATTCGGTAGAGACATCCAAGACTTTCAGAAAGTTTAAAAATCTTCTTTCTTTTCATTGTAATAGCTACGATTTTTAAATAGGACAAAATCCCAATACTCATGCAAGGAACCAATTGAGTGATTTCTAAAAGATTCACCGAATTTATTTTTGAAATAATGAAAGCGCTTTCTGCTACTATCATTATCGACATCAAAACCAAGTAAACGTAGAATCTCGAACTGATTTTAAAGTTTCCATAGGGAATACCTAAAAGCCAGAAATTTAATTTTATCGTTCTAAAAAGTTCCTCGAAAGTGGGCAAAATATTTTGTATGGATGTTGCCATAATGACTGACAGTCGAGCTTTTCGGAGACTGCTGAATACGTAAGAGTATATTCCAAGCTGAAAGCTTTTATACGTTATTGAAGGTTTAGTATTATTTTTTGTTATATAGTAACTAATATAAACAAGGGTTGGTACTATAGATAATAATATTTATTATATTATTCTTATAATAATAATACTTCAGTTTATCAGTAGGTATATGTTTAATAAATTAATTTTAAAGTCTTTTAAAAATTTTATTTTTTTATATATAAATTATGGCAATATTTTGTTATTATAATTTTGAGTTGTCAGTACACCACATCTATTGTAGTTAATAATATATATATATAAAAGCCGCCAATTCGATTTTTACGTTCCGTGTTACAAAAATTAATCTGATAATATGGAGGGACAATTTCAAGTATTATTTGACCAAATTAAATTAGAAATGCAGAAGCAGACAGCTAAATTATCAGAATAACTTACGGAAAACACAATGGATAATAATAATAATGGAAAACATAATGGATAGAATGGACGTAAACTTACTCCTTTAATGAAAGAAAATGAAGAATTAAAACAAAAAATCAGTAATCTCGATAATGAAATAGAATATTTAAAAAGAGCCAAGAAAAGTAATAAAATAGTTATTTATGGATTGGAAGCGAATGAAAATTCAACTTCGGAGCTATTTCGGAACGTTAAAGCTAATTTCAAGGATGACGTAAATTATGGCTTTAGAAGAAAATGATATCAATAAATTATATCGTTTAGGAAAAAATAAAGTTGAAGACAAACCGAGACCTGTGCTGTGTTCATTTATAAACGCATGGAAAAATGAAGAATAGGAAGAGTGTAAAGAAAATTCATGTGTCGGAGGATTATTCAAAGGAAGTTTTAGAGAAAAGGAAAGCTCTACAGTCACGACTTCTAGAAGAAAAGAAAAAGGGAAACACAGCTTTTCTAAAGTATGATAAACTTATAGGCAAAGAACCCATCACCAGCATGGACAAGCGGAAAAGGGAACCATCTTCGCCATTGTAGCCCTCGAAAAATTAGCTCAAAAAACAACAAGCACTTAGCTCTATTACAGCTAATAGGACAAACGCCTCTGATGCAATGAGGACCCGATCCAACTCTTTAACTAACATTTCTACCCACAAAAACCAATATCAACTAACAACCGGCAAACGGAAAATCAAAACAAACAATGAAAACCAACAAAAAGATTAAACACTATCTCCCCCAAGCCGACTGGTCCTCGTGAGGGACAGAGACCACAACCCTCCAACAATACAGGATAACAAATACAACAAAGCTCAAAAATCTATGTCGCAGCCGTCAATGTACTCACTCTTAAAAATGAAGAAAATCTTACAGAACTGACATACGCATTAAAACAAATAAAGTGTGACATCGTTGGGCTAAGCGAAGTAAGACGAAATGGAGAAAGAATGATTGAAGAATACCCAGAATTCCTACTATATCATATTGGATCGACCCCGGGCCATTACGGGGTTGGTTTTATTATAAAAAAACATATTTCAAAATATATAGTAGGCTTTATAGGAATCTCGGAGCACATAGCAATGATGAATTTGAAACTGCCAGGATATAAAGATTTATGGTCCATTTTACAGATATACTCGCCTACAGAAAAATCTGACTTAGAAACAATAGAAAAATTTTACCTGGACCAAAAAAATCTATTCAAGAGCATGCCCACTAAAATGTTATAGTCATGGGTGACTTTAACGGACAAATTGGAGAAAAGCGCCTAGGTAAAAACATAATACAATACAATAACAAAAATAGAAGTAAAAATGGAGAAAGAATCACAAATTTTGCACTAGAAAACAACTTAAAAATTTTAAACACTGTACAAGAAAAATAAAAAGAAAATAATGTAGACTTGGAATTCACCGGATGGTAAAATAAAAACCGAAATCGATTTCATAATGACCAAAAGAAACAATTCTTTTACCAATTTCGATGTCATCAATAAATTCAACTTTAACGTAAACCACAGACTGATCAGAGCAGAACTAAGAACAGTACAACCAAGAAAACCCAGACCAAGACAAGACTTGGGGAATGGTAAACTTAAAAAACATCAAATTGAACAATCAGCGACCATTTTGCGAGAGAAATTCAAATTCTTCAAAGAAAATACAAAGAGTTTAGTGACACAAGAAAAATACTCAGACACACCATACTAAAAATATCAAAAATCGATCAACAAAATCGTTATCAACCAAAGCAATAAAACTACTAGAACAAAAGAAACTACTTAATCAACGCAAGAGATACAAAAAACAGAAGAAAGCATATAGCAAAAGTTAGTAAAGAAATTAAAGAAACAATAAGAATCGACAGGAAGAAAAGTAAAATGGAAACCTTTGAAAAGTACGGGAACATTCAAAACGGGAGGTGTCAAAAAAGCTCATAAGGAATTCACTAATTCAACAGACTGGGTCGTAAAAATGAAGAGTGATAGCAGTAAATGGAGTCATAGTAGAATTGACATAACAAATATTGCCACACCTTACTACAGAAAGCTTTATGAATGTAATATAGTTAGTAGAATGTAGTATAGTTGATCTGACCGAGACCTAAAATATTCCTAGCATTCTTCATGTTGAAGGTGAGAAAGCTATAGATACACAAAGAAGAGACAAAGCACTTGGACCTGACGGTGTAAATAACGAAATTCTAAGACAAACCAAAGAAATTGTGATACGAACACTCACAGAAATATTTAATGACATATTACTATCATATTATATCATATACACTGAAATTATTCCAAAACAATGGACAGAATCGAACATTATTTTGTTGTAATAAAAAGGGGGATAAACATGAAATTGGAAACTACCGCCCTATTAGCCTTATGTCTAATATATACAAGATTTTTGCGAAAATTATACTAAAACGGATTAAAGGAACATTAGACCAACATCAACCTATTGAGCAGGCTGGGTTTAGAAAAGACTACTAAGTAATCGATCACATCCATGTAGTACGTCAAATATTAGAAAAATACTACGAATACCAACTTACATACATTGCCTTCATAAATTACAGCAAAGGATTTGACTCTTTGTTTCATGAAAAGATATGGGAGACACCAAAGGAACAAGGAATTTACCAAAAATACATTCGCTTATTAAAAAAATGTCTATAGTTACAGTACTGCAAGAATTCAACTAGAAAAAAAAAAGCGAACCATTCAATTTAGGCAAAGGTGTCAGACAAGGAGACCCCCTATGTCCAAAGCTATTCTCGGCAGTACTGGAATCAATTTTTAGGGGTCTCCATTGGGAAAATCTTGGTATTAATATAGACGGGTATCATTAACGCATCTAAGATTCGCAGATGACATAGTATTATTTGCTGAAACACCAAAGGATGTGGAGAAAATTATAAGCGAATTGGAAACTGAAAAAGAGAAGTTTGGGTTAAAACTTAATCCGGATAAAACAAGAGTAATGACAAATGGAGTAAAAACTGCCATAAATTTAGGAGACAAACAAATTGAGTACACAGAAGAATAGATTTACCTAGGACAGCTTATGATACCAATCAATCCTGTACTCAAAGAAGTAGACAGAAGAATAACTAATGGTTGGAGGAGATATTGGAGTTTGAAAAAGGTTATGAAAGATAAAAAGCTTCATATAAATAAAAAAACAATCAATACTTGCATATTACCTGTTCATATGTATGGTAGCCAAACATGGGCATTAACACGGAATATGATAAGTAATCTTACAATACAACATGCCAATGGAAAGAAGTATGTTGAATTGCCGTGGGGTTACCGGCTTTAGAATAGTACCTCACCCTCTCTCCCCGTGGTTGCCGTAAGAGCCGGCTAAGGGCTATAGGATCCAGAGGACGGGCAGCAGCGTCCTCTGCGTAAATCCATCAAACTGCGCTCGCCAACCCGCCTGCCAAGCGTGGCGAGTATTGGCAACAACCCCCCTTATGGGGGAGGCTTATGTTCAGCAGTGGACTTCTAACGGTTGGATGATGATGTTGAATGTGAAAAAGTCAGACAGAATCAAAAACTGCTTAATAAGAACTAAGACAAAGGTCACAGACATAACATCCAAAATAAAAAGACTCAAATGGCGATGGGCAGGACACATGATAAGAGGACGAGACAAATGGAGCACATTGGTGACCAGGTGGTACCCTAGAGAAGACAAAAGGAAAAGAGGTAGACCACAGAAAAGATGGGACGACGATAAAACAAGTGGCAGGAGTGACATGAAACAGAGTGGCGCAAGAAAGACAGGAATGGAAAAGCTTGGAGGAAGCCTTTGCCGATTGGCAAACAGATCTGCAGAAGATAAAGAAAACAATACTTGAATAAACGAATAAAGTTGTACTGAATAATAACAAAAAAAAAACAAATCTTTAGGAACAACATTATGTTGATCTGAATAAAAGGCTATTTTATTTATTTATTTTATTTTATTATGCAACCTCTTAGGAATTTGACATAATGGGACAACCTCCTAGGAATAACTCGACTGCCTCGGTGGGCTCGGCTGTGTCTTGGGGTCCTGAGTTCGATCTCCGGGTCAGGCATTACCCCTCGACTGGCGATCGTACTGCGTCGGTACACTCAACCTATTAGATAATCTGCCGCGCGTCGATTAGATCATATCTGCCTGTTTTCATAGCACCCGCGTAGTCTTCGTTTCCTTAAGAATAACATAACATACTCACGCCTTTTTCCCGAAGGGGTAGGCAGAGGTGTACCCAGGACTCAGTCCCATAGTAGATACACCCACATTTCGCCAGTATGTTACTTATTGGTCCCATGTAATAGGGGGCGAGCCTATTGCTATCTACCCGGCACAATTCGAGACTCCAGGCAGTTATTGAGATAACTCCTAATGGAAAAATCCAATATTTAACAGTGCCTGACCTGGGGATCGAACCCGGGACCTCTTGATTGGCAGTCGAGCATACACCCTCTACGCCACCGAGGCAGTCAGTCCTTAAGAATATCGGGATAAAAAGTACTTATTAGGGTTCCGAACCTCAACGGGGTGCCGAAGGAACCCTATTACAAAGCCTCCGCTGTCCGTTTGTCCGTGCGTCCGTCTGTCACAGGGCTCTATGACAGGGATGATGATATATACAGGGAAAATGACAGGGGCAAGCTCACTGAAGACCTAGATTTAATGAAAAAAAAAAATCATTGCTTTGACGCAGTTATCTAGGGAGGAGCCACAAGAATAAGTTTGTGTGGAAAAAATCACCCCCATCTATCGTCTTAAGTGGCGACCCTAAAGTACACAATTTAACCAAATATACTATTCTCTTTGTCAGCACGTGTGAACGTGAAAATTGGTGCCTTTCAGTAGATTTTCACTCCTACTTATTAGTATATCTATCGCTAAATACTTTATTAATTCTATTTGAAGTATTTCAAGTTGTTTCGCTGTATTCGGTCCACATCGCTTTAAATATTACATTCCTGTCAGCTATGTTAGTATAAGTGTAAGGTATGTAAAAGGAAAACATCTTGAGGTATAGTTCGACACAAAAGAGTAGAAAATAATGGGGGCGCCACTGTCTTTTACAAGAGTAAAAACAATTTCATCAACACATACACTTTAAATTAGTTCCGTTTCTACTCTTTTGTGTCGAACTATATTAATTATGTACTCGTACTAAGTTACAGTAGCTTTAAAAAATGACATGGTTAACAATAAATAACTGCGCTTCGCGGTTTCACTTGCGCAGTCCTCGTTCCCGTGGGAATATCGGGATAAAAAGTACCCTATGTGTTACTCCAGGGTCTAAACTATCTACATACTGGATTTCAGCCCAATCGGTTCAGTAGTTTAGACATGAAAGAGTAACAAACATCCGTCCATCCTTACAAATTTTTGCAATTACAATATTATATTAGTAGGCAGGATTGGGTATTGAAACACATTTTTTTAAGAGAACTTTTAACATCATAAGATTTATTAACTTAATTTACTGAGTGTCTTATTCTTATTACATAGTACATTGGGTTCATAATTATCATTTTAGGTATATTATTCGTTTAGCCATTACCATCATCATCTCAGCCGTTGGTAATCCACTATTGAACGTAGGCCTCCCTCATAAAGGGGGGTTTTGCCAATACTCGACACGCTTGGCAGGCGGATTATCGAGCGCAGGTCCATGGTTTTTTATAGAGGACGCTGCTGCCCGTCCTCTGGATCTGTTAACCCTTAGCGGGCTCTTACGGCAACCACGGGTAGAGAGGGTGGAGTACTTTACTAAAGCAGGTAACTTGACGGAGGCCATTATGATGGTTATAATGGTTAGCCATTATAATGTTTACTTATCAGAATCTGACGGTGTATAGACGGTTCGTAAAATTGTGAAGTAAGACCACGACGTGCTCAGGATCTGGAATAAAGGTAGATAATTTATAGTGGATTGTTACACTAGGGGCTAAAAAGACCCATTGTATATTATGATGTAGTTTTACTGACGAGCGATTGTGATAAAATAAAATGATTAATTTCATCAAAACATTTTTGCTATACTACACTTGCGAAACCAAAAAATTACAAGCTCGTTGGTAACAGACAAAATTTACTTTATCCCCGAGGGTTTGAAAAGTTATTCAGCCCCACTCTGGTACGCAACAATGGCGGACTCTTTGAGCAAGAGAAGTGAATAATGAAAAAAAGAATTGAATAAAAGCAAGTAGCTGTTTCTTCAATTCAATCAATCCTCGACTCACTTTGCAGAAACTGCTATAGCTGATGACAGAAAATTTGTATGCTGTTAACTTCACTGGTTTCTGAGTTCTGTAAAAACAATACTTAATTATTAACTTGGATTGTTGGTCGTAACCTCATTACTGAGGGACGTGATTATGGATCCTTACTGCCATTTCCCTCCAAACATTCCTGTCTTGTGTCATCTGTATAGCGGCTTTAGAGAATTTCCAAAATGCTATAAGGATGTGACCGATTTCGACAAAAACTAAAACTGAATCATTTTGGAAATTATCGGGAAACGAACGAGTTGATTTTGGAAAAAACTGACATTACTTTATTTTGCCACCTGATAGTGTCACTAATAGGGATTCATTACGTTTTTTTTTATAATAGTGAGTGACAAGACAAGCAAATCAGGTGCCTGATGGTAAGCATCATGATTGTCCATATCAGACACAGTGCCACCCAGTGTTTTAAAATTCTAAATTCTGCGCGGCACTGCACTGCGCCTGTCACCCTGAGATATTAGTTGTTAAATCTCATCATGCCCAGTAATTTCGGTGGCAGCATTGCCCTTCATACCGGAACACAGTAATGTTTGCATATTTCTGCTTGGCGGATGAATAACTGGCAAAGGTGTGGTACTTCCCCAGACGGCCCCCTGCAAAAGAGGCCTACTACTACAAAACCAATGTGTGTCAAACCAATGAAAAGGACGCATTACATTGTTTTAGGAATATAATATTATTACAACTAATTACTGTTTTTTTCTCACCACAACATACACATGACTGCCTCGGTGGCGTAGAGGGCGCATGCTCGACTGCCAAGAGGTCCCGGGTTCGATCCCCAGGTCAGGCAGTGTTAAATATTGGATTTTTCCATTAGGAATTATCTCAATAACTGCCTGGAGTCTGGAACTGTGCCCGGTAGATGGCAATAGGCTCGCCCCTTTATTACATGGGACTAATAACATACTGGCGAAATGTGGGTGTATCTACTATGGGACTGAGTCCTTGGTACACCTCTGCCTACCCCTTCGGGAAAAAGGCGTGAATTTATGTTATGTTATGTTTTTTTAACAACACATACCAAAATGGCATTTATCTAACAAAAACCAGGCCCGGGTAATTTCTTCTCTCCGCGCGTTTGTTTTTAGTAGATATTTAATAGATATTTATGGCTATAAAATTAATTATTGCCTTACCTTGTCATCAAAATCAACAAAATCTTCTTGGATTTTCTATCCATTTCATACCATTTACAGGAATAGGCCGCTTCACCGATTTTAGTGCTCTAAAATAATACATCTTAATAATTTAACAATCTCTATTATACGAGTACTTAATCATTTTCAATCATGCATCGAGATAAATCAGATCTATGCTATGTTTTCAGGACAATGGATGTTTTACGCTTAATATTTAATCGATATAAATATATCTAGATCGATATAAAGATATAGAGACTGCCTCGGTGGCGTGGAGGGCGCATGCTCGACTGCCAATCAAGAGGTCCCGGGTTCGATCCCCAGGTCAGGCAAGTGTTAAATATTGGATTTTTCCATTAGGAATTATCTCAATATCTGCCTGGAGTCTGGAACTGTGCCAGGTAGATGGCAATAGGCTCGCCCCCTATTACATGGTACCAATAACATACTGGCGAAATGTGCGTGTATCTTCTATGGGACTGAGTCCTGGGTACACCTCTGCCTACCCCTTCGGGAAAAAGGCGTGAATGTATGTTATGTAAAATGTTTGATAGATATATATAGGCTCGGTAGCGTAGAGGGTGCAAGCTCGCCTGCCGAACAATGAGGTCCCAGGTTCAATCAAGTGCTATTTTTTCCTTACGAATTATATCAGTGACAGCCTGGGGTCTAGAACTTTGCCCGGTAGAAGGCTCGCCCCCTGTTACATGAGACCAAAAACATGGCGACATTTGTGTGTAGTGTGTACCTATTAGACACTTTTGCCTACCCCTTCGGGAAAAAGGTGTGATTGTATGTTATGTTATATTGAATAATCTACCTATGTACTTAAGCACCATATACCTAATTTATTATAGGATTTAACACACGAACGAAAGACTGAAGGTAGGAGTGTTGCAAAGGTAAATTATACGTATGATATTTGTGTGGTAACTATATGAATGTTGTGTCGTAGCTCCTAAACTGTAGACTATTGTCACAGTCTTGCACTCAACCCAATGTCTGTTTCCAATTCTATGTATTTCTGTCCTCTAGTTTTAGGATAACTGGTAGAAAATGCTACCCTAGCATTAAGTTAGGCCTAGCGTTGTGCTGAATTATAAATAAATAAGTTAATACAAATTCTTGTAGTTAAAAGAAAAGAAACATAAATCAGAAAGAGTTTTCCCAAATTCACCTCAATAATAATGTTTTCGCCATAAACACTCATCATTAAAATCTGCAGTAAAACAGAAACGAGAAATAAAATACAACCCGGTATTTGTTTCAGATCTCCCATCTGAAAACAAACAAAAGATTATTATTTATAAGCCAGAATCACTTTTTAATTTATCAAAAGCTTAAATAAGCAATTTTAATAAATGTTCTTGACTGCGATAGTTTTTATGTGTGCATGTTGATTTTACCTACGCCTTCATGACAAAACGTCTGAGCTGATTGATCAACTAGGTAAAGCTCGACAGAAAAGAGTAGAAAATAATGGGGGCGCCACTGTCTTTTACAACAGTAAAAAGAATTAAATCAACACATACACTACAAATTAGTTCCGTTTCTACTCTTTTATGTCGAGGTTTATACGTACTTACTTATTATTAATATCACAAAACAACGCGTAACTTGAGAATTGATGGCTTGGAAGAGATGGCAGAACAAGCTTGACTCCCACTGCACAGAGTGGCACAACAAGGCTCTCGACCGACATGATGGCGTGATGAGAATGGAAGGCCACCCAGCCGTGGGGCAGCAGTGGCTGATGATAGTAATTTTAGATGCGTACCGTGAGATTAAATCCAAGTGCACATATCTCGACTGAGCCAACAAGAACATTGAACAGGTTGGGTGCAGTGAAAATATCCTCCAAGTCTTCTGACATCCTAAAAAAAAAGTTTATTAAAACCTGCAGACCTTTTTCACGTACTTTGGTTTTTATAAAAATAATATGGGCTCGGTAATAATAGTACTCAGGCATTGCGCCTGTCTAATTTAACCTGGGCAAACTAGTGAGAAATAGCGACGATTATCCAAACGCCTACAAGCACTTGGTAGCAATTAGAAGTAGAAAACTTCATGCGGCATATTATAGTTTTATTATTATAATTTATTGAACTTCCTACAAGGTGAGATGTACAAAGAGCTGACTAAACACTGGGTCGGGCTTCAGGTGACCGGAATGCTGGCTTCTATGTTGCTCGAAGGATTAATCTGTATCCAACGGGGCAATGCCGCCAATAATCTGGCCAGATTTAGCTCCACCAAATTCTTAGCAGGTGCAGATTTAGATATATTTAAGTTATGTGTATAGATTCTAGTTAAGTTTTAGTAAACTCGGTGGCGTAGTGGGCGCAAGCTCGACTACCAATTATGAGGTCCTGGGTTCTATCCCCTGGTCAGGCAAAGTGTTAAATATTGGATTTTTCCATTAGGAATTATCTTAATAACTGCGGACTGGAACTGTGCCCGATAGATGGCAATAGGCTCACTCCCTTTAACATGTGACCAATAACACATACTGGCGAAATGTGCATGTACCTACTATGGAACTGAGCCCTGGGTACACCTCTGCCTAGCCTTTCAGGAAAAAGGCGTGAATGAATGAATGATAACTCTTTATTGGTACAACAACGATACAGAAAATAACAAAGAAGAAATACTTGAAATTATAAACAGTAACAACTGGCGTGATTGTATGATATTATGTTGTTTTAGTTATAATTCTGTAAATAAATATAATGAAACGTAATCTTTGTATGAAATTGATATTTGAATGCAATTACAGGGACCTCATTAAATTTCCGACAAATATTGTGTAATTATTTATCTTGCGTCTGGTACTTACTGTAAAATATACTGATGGTCCTTGATAATATCTTTCAAAAGGTCCACATTAGTTTTGTCCAGTTGCTTTATTTTGTTACTTATCACCGTAAAGTTACTGCATATGTGAGTTGTCAGTATACAGTAAAGAACATCTGTTGTTGTGAAATACAGCACACAGATGAAACCTGGAATTGCGTTTACTTTGTGAATTTAGAAAGTAGGTATACGTTTAAGTTATGCGCGTTTTAAAGTAAGAACACAAAGTATAAAAGAGATACGAATGAACGATAACACAACAAAGATTCCCAAATTATTGGCAAACGCAAGGTATTATACAAAAAGGTGTGGCTGCATGACTTTTATGACAAAAAAAATTGAACATTCTTTACTTAATATAATATTCGACTACACATGGATTGACTTATCTGCCAGTGGAAAGTATGGAAAGTTGCATTTTTTTCCTAATTTTTAACATATTATTTTCTTTTAGTTTAGATTTTATAAGTAGATTATACGGTTGTATTATTACACCTTTTTGTTAAACACTGTGTAATGATTAGTTACTCACCACATGCAACGGAATAAACAAAAACCAATCCCCATCTCAACCACGAATTAACTTCAAAAGGTAATAGCACCGAGAATGGCAAAACATATGACACCTCTCCATACATAAAATAATTATACGCAATAATCACCGGAGACGAGAAACAGTACACAGAAATTAGTACCAAGTTCAAAATGAAGAAATATTGAGATAAGGTCTTCAATAGTATCATATCTGCCTTCACAAGCGATGTTTTTTCAGCATCCGTTTGAGTGATTTGGTAGAGGCTTCCAAGACTCTCAGAAAGTTTAAATATCTTTTTCCTTTTCATCGTGATGGCTACGATTTTCAAATAGGACAAAATTCCAATACTCATGCAAGGAACCAATTGAGTGATTTCTAAAAGATTTACCGAAGTCATTTTAGAAATAATAAAGCCGCCTTCTGCAATTATCATTATCGACATCAAAATCAAGCAAACGTAATATCTCGAACTGATTTTAAAGTTTTCATAGGGAATACCTAAAAGCCAGAAATTTAATTTGATCATTTTGAATAGTTCTTTGTATGTGGGCATATTATTTTGTCGTGGTGTAGCCATCATGACAATGTTCTTCGAGTCTATTTTTTCGGAGACTACTCAATACAAAAGAGTGCGTTTAAATCTGAAAGCTTTTTGTTACTCACTATTGATGGTTTAGTATTAATTGTTATTTATATAGTAACTGATATCAACCTTAAGGAGGGTTGCTACTGTAAGATATGTTTAAACGCGCTCAATAATAATATAAATTTATATGAAAAAAAACTTGCTAGGTTCATTTGAATAGAGATTCTTAATTTAAAAAATATTAACAAAATATTTTCTTTTGAAAGACTGAGAAGGGTTTTCAATACTTTATTAACTTAGTATATTTAAAGGAACTAAATGTAAGGTAGTGACGACCCTAACTAGCACAATTAAACCAAACAGGTACACTATTCTCTTTGTGGGCCCGTGTGATCATGAAAATATATGTCCTTAAGGTCCATTTCCATTTAACATGAAATTACACAAATATGAACAAAGAGAGAACAATTTTCCACTCAGAGGTTTGTGGTTGGTTTTCATCTGGCCTTTATTTCCGGTAAAACATAATTGGTTACTTAAATAAAACCGTATGGGTTTTTCATATTTATAAAAAACATTAAAAACCTAAAACGATTTTTTTACAATTATTATAAAATATATGAATAGCAGCAATATTACAACATTAGGGTACAAATATATACCCATAATGTTTATTGTCATAAATACTATTGTAGCATAATATTAGTAATGAAGCATAATTATATAAAACATAAGATTATCAACGCATACAATGATATTTTACACATAATGTTCTTCGTCATAAAAGCCTTAATAAATAATAATAAAACTAACCTACCCTAACCAACTGATTCGGATTTTGCAAAATAGTTTTACACCACATGGTTATTATAATGAATTATTATGTATGTCTTAAAAAATATGGGACAATCAATTATGCCTAAACATGTTAGACAGTTAGACCAATTAGCTACTTATGCTAAAGTTTCTATGATGCTACGAAAGCATCATCATCATGCTATGATAAAGGAAAGCTTAGAGAGTACTCAATAAGCTGACAGGTAAGACCAGAGCAAGCCCGCGTGGCGGGTCTGTTCCATTGGCAAACACGATTGCTAACAGAATTGTAGAAGTGTCTAGGGTTAAAGGCCAAAAAAATGAGACCAAGGCGACAAAACAGCGCGCTAAGCAGCTTAAAGCAGCGCTACCGATTGATGACCAACTATCACAAGAGTTCTCCCAGGATGAAATCGATCACTCTCTAAAACTATTGCCACTTAACAAAGCTGCGGGTTTTGATGGAGTGTATGAGTTCCTTAAGCATCTGGGTCCGAACAGCAGGAAATGGCTAAGAGAATTCTTCTCGGATATCCTATTGCGTAATAAATTGCCTCGTAACATCAATAGATCTAAGATTATTGCAATACTGAAGCCTCATAAACCTGCTGATGATCCTAAAAGCCACCGCCCTATCGCACCACTGAGCTGCGTCTACAAACTGTTAGAAAGATTGATCTACAACCGCATTATGCCTCTTGTTGATAGGGTGGTTCCAACAGAACAAGCTGGCTTCCGTAGTGGTCGCAATTGTACTGACCAGGTATTGTCCCTCACAACACATATAGAAGCAGGGTTTCAAAAGAAACTCAAGACAGTTGCTGTTTTGATAGACCTGTCTGCGGCATATGACATAGTTTGGCGACAGGGACTAACTTACAAGCTAATGAAGGCGGTACCATGTAGAAGAATGGTGGGACTCTTGAATAGCATGCTCAGTAATCGAGAGTTCATAGTCTTTCTTGGTGACAGTGAAAGTCGTACTAAAAAACTGAACAACGGACTACCACAGGGCTCAGTTTTGGCTCCACTGTTGTTTAACCTTTACCTTCACGACATACCCGAAACGCAGAGTCGTAAATTCATATATGCTGACGATATAGCTATAACTTCCCAGCTCGTAACCTTCAAACCATCCGAAGAAACACTTAACGAAGATTTACGCATACTAGACAACTACTTTAAAAAATGGAGACTAGTACCAAATGCTTCTAAAACTGAAGTATCCGCGTTCCACTTGGCTAATCAAATGTCTAAATACGAGCCCAAGGTAGAGTTTGCTGGAGCCACACTACAATATAATCCCACTCCGAAATACCTATAGGCGTGAGCCTCGATCGAAGCCTCACTTACGCTCCACACATAAGCAAATTGTGTAAAAAGCTCCAGACCCGAAACAACATCTTACACCGGCTAGCAGGTACCACATGGGGAGCAAGCGCTGATGTGCTGCGCACTACCGGTCTCGGTTTGGTATACTCAACGGCAGAGTACTGTGCACCAGTATGGTGTAATAGTGCACATGTGCCGCATGTAGACACCCAACTGAACCAGACCATGAGGTGCATATCCGGAACCATAAAAAGTACCCCTCTCCAGTGGCTCCCCGTGCTGAGTCACATAGCCCCGCCACATCTTAGAAGGCAACAAATATTACTACGAGAGGCCCAGAAAATCTACGGTAACCCCAGACTACCTGCTCATGCAGAGTTTACTGACCCACCGCCTTACCGCCTGAAATCACGCCACCCACCATACCTGACTGCACGTGATCTTGTTAACGACGATTTCAATGTGTCTGCGAAGTGGATTCAGGAGTGGAACACAAAACCTCCCTACAGCATGAGAGTTACTATAAACCCTACACTCAAGCCTGCTGGGTTTGCTCTGCCAAGATGGGAATGGTGCCAACTTAATAGGGTGCGGATTGGATGTGGGCGGAGTAATGCCTTCTTGACAGTATGCGGGTGGAGAGAATCATCGAAGTGCGAGTGTGGAGCAAAAGTTCAGGATGTTGAGCAAATAGTGAGAGATTGCCCACTTACAAAATATCCCGGCAGCCCAATAGACCTGTTCTCTCTTAACAGTGACGCTATCCTCTGGATTCAGCAGTTGAAGGATAGAATAAAATTATAATCGTAATTGTGTTATTATGAACGACTGTAAAATGCCATACGAATAAATAAATATGATGCTACATTATTATTATGTCAAAGTATTATTATGCTAATAAAAGTTGTGCGAAAATGTTATGCCATACAATTTTATGCCTAAAAAGTTTATGCCAAACGGAGGAAAAAACCGTAAGGTTTTATTTAACCAAATATATTTGCTTCAAATAAAGGCCAGATTCATAGCCAACCTATATATAACCACTCAAATAATTGAGTGAATAATTATTCTCTCTCTCTTCATATAATTTTATATGTAATTTCATTTTGTATGGAAATCTCAGGCCCTTAAGTGGATTTTCACCTCTTCTTATTTGAACAGCTATTAGTAAATACTCAATTCCTTTTGAAGTTTATTATTCAAGGTCTTTATATATGTTCGGTCCAATCACGTCGTATTAAATATTTTAGGCAGTCCTATTAGGGGAAATATTAAATGAAAAAGTTACGAGGTATTTATGTACCTAGTTTTGGTTTTGGTTGACTGCCTCGGTGGCGTAGTGGGCGCAAGCTAGCCGATCATGACGTCCCGGGTTCGATCCCCAAGTCAGGCAAAGTGTTAAATATTAGAAGTTTCCATTAGAAATTATCTCAATTACTGCCTGGAGTCTGGATCTGTGGCCGGTAGATGGCAATAGGCTCACCCCCCAAATACATGGGACCATTAACATACTGGCGAAATGTGGGTGTACCTACTGGGACTCAGTCCTCGGAACACCTCTGCCTCTCTTCCGAGAAAATGGCGTGATTGTATGTTATGTAGTTTTGGTATAAAGTCAAAGGACTTTGATCAACGAGTAGAATCACCTCTCAAGTATCACTACAACTGGTACTATTTTACGTACATTTGAAACTCCAAATGAGACCGTATGGACCTTTTGTATAGCCTAATTTCTTTATTTATTACAGTGTATCTACAGTCCTACAGTGGAGTACATCCTGGACTTGAAACTTAAGACACTCTTTTGGAGTCCAAAGCGTATATATTTTTGTGTTTTTTTCTATTGTTAGTTAAGGCACTATATTTATTTTTTACTAATGATGAGAAACCACAGCTCGGCTCTGGTAAATGGTATCACAATCACTCTTCTCTTACCCTGACAAGCAAATTATCTCATAACACGCCATTCCATCCTTCGTCTCATAAACATCCTTATTTTTGCGCTTAATTGGAGCTCTTTGGCCATTGTTGTTGAGTGCCAAAATAAGTATATCACATATAATATATTATAGAGCCGGTTTCTATCAGCTCTTAGGATTACGTACATTAAAAGGAAAAAGGAGCCCTGTTAGAGTCACTTCGTTGTCCGGCTGTCGGTCTGTCCATCTGTCAAGAGCCCTATTCTCGGAAACGCGTGTAAGTATCAAGTTGAAACTCATATCAATAACTTAGGTCTACGGTCCCTTGCTGTTGTAAAAAACTCTAACTTCGTAAGTCAACAAGATACTAGTCAAGATACGGCCATTTGACCGCACATTTCCATATCTTGGGCAACGACTATAACTTCCAGGGTACTTCCCGTTGGCCATTAAGAAATTTGGCAAGACCTTATTTTTTTTTTATGATAGTGAGTGACAAGACGAGCAAATCAGGTGCCTGATGGTAAGCATCATGATTGCCCATATCAGACACAGTGCCACCCAGTGTTTTATAATTCAAATTCTGCGCGGCACTGCACTGCGCCTGTCACCCTGAGATATGAGTTGTTGAATCTCATCATGCCCAGTAATTTCGCTGGTAACATTGCCCTTCATACCGGAACACAGTAATGTTTGCACATTACTGCTTGGCGGATGAATAACTGGCAAAGGTGTGGTACTTCCCCAGGCGGCCCCCTGCAAAAGAGGCCTACCACTACAAAATATCTTATATCACAAGTAAAGGAATAAATCCCAATAACGTAAAATTTAACAAAAAAACAAGTGATTATTAACATGTTTGCTACTAGATGGCACTGGATGTTCTTAGAACGCGGTAGCGTTTTGTTCAGGTATCTAGGTAAGGAATCCTTCACTAAGCATATTTATAAAGGTATGCCTTAACAATTTATTTTTTGGTAAAACTCGTTAGCTATAGTTATAAGACTGCCTCGTTTGTTGGGAAACAAGGTGCCCTTACATGGTCGTTATTTCTCTCAACCGTATCAAATGCCACGCGGCTACTTTCATCTCTACCGGCGTACGTCTTCCCACCTAAATACAATCTTGGGGTCTTCAAGAGAAGAGTGAATAATTATCTTCTAGGAAGGCGTGCTCCATCTTAGGCTTCATCTTCACGTCCCATCAGGTGAGATTGTGTTGAAAGTGTAACCAAACCAAATTAAATTAAATTATAATATGAGACAACTTCCACACACGGTCACCTGGTCCCAAACTAGGCTAGCAACCTGTACTATGGTAACCAGATGACTGATATACATACTTAAATACTATTATAAATAAATAATAATATAAAGCTTTAGTTGAAAAAGATTAAGCCCTACAAGTTTCTTGTGCGCTCTTCTTGTAGAGGTATCTTTCCGAATGCACGGTAGACTTATTACTGTTTATCTTCATTGACGTGTAAGTGTCAGATTGTGACTTATTTAAATAAATCTTTTTGAGTTTGTATTGGAACTGCGAAGTGTGGGTGTGCCCATGAACTTAGAAATAAAGGCGGACTCCTTATTTAAAATAAAAAGTGAAGCATCTTAGTAAGTCAGCTAGCTAATATACAAACGTGATGGCACGCACTCATTCTGTGCGCGCCGTCTTGTTTGTATTAGCGAGTTAGCTTACTTTGGTGCTTCATTTAAGTCCGCCTTTTTTTATAGGTTCATGGTGTACCTACTATGTTGGGTACAACTATCTGTTGAAAAAATTAAGCCCCACAAGTTTCTTGTGCTTTGTTCTTGTAGAGGTATCTTACCGAACGCACGGTAGAATCAGTACTGTTTATCTTCATTGACGTGCAAAAGTGTCTGATTATGATCTATTTGAATAAATCTTTTCGAGTTATGAGTTTGAGTTTGACATCGTGATCATAAAAATACGTTTTTTTTTTAATCGTTTTATGATAGTGAAGAGTTCATCCACAGTTACAAAACAACATGAAAAATACCCATAACGTAGTGCCTATAAAATTGTACAGCCAAAACTTAAAATATCTGAAATGAAAAAATCTGCATTTTTAAGAGAGTATTTAATATATTTCAATATACTTATAATTTGAAAAGATACAGCAACAAAGCACGCTTCGTATGATGTATAATAATATACAATTATTAATGAAAACTACATGTTTTTTGCAAAAAACCTTTAAGAAATTTTGTTTCAGCTGTACTGTAAAAAAGTAGATTTTTTATTTGTGATCTTCTTGCATTCAAGGAGCGATTTGTTAGTTAGAATAGTTACAGACTGGTAATCTTACGGATAAGATCTAGTTAGGTATTATTAGTGCACCTACACCTTTTTTCTGTAGTGGTAGGCCTCTTTAGCAGGGGGCCGCCTGGGGAAGTACCACACCTTTGCCAGTTATTCATCCGCCAAGCAGTAATGTCCAAACATTACTGTGTTCCGGTATGAAGGGCAATGTTACCAGCGAAATTACTGGGCATGATGAGATTCAACAACTCATATCTCAGGGTGATAGGCGCAGTGCAGTGCCGCGCAGAATTTTGAATTTTAAAACACTGGGTGTCACTGTGTCTGATATGGGCAATCATGATGCTTACCATCAGGCACCTGATGAGCTCGTCTTGTCACTCACTATCATAAAAAAAAAAAAAAAAAAAAAACCTAAAATAAACACTAGTTACTGAGAACACGAATCAACACCAGAAGTTGAGCGTTCAATACCAGAGTTTAGAACTTCTATTATAGTCTAGATAATTCAACACAGGAGTAGTAATGTTTCAATAAATTGTTATGCCAAAACACGCAATATTTTGTGTTTTTACTCTTCTAATGCTAACCTTTGCATGAATCATTGACGCTAAAAATGCTGAATTAAAACCATTGTTGTTATGTTTGTAATGAGTAAAATGTCTTGCCGAATGAACTAATCACTTTATTAAAGTTAGGATGTATAAAGTATAACAAAGGAAAACTTATAATATTAAATAATGGAAAAACACTCGTAAACTCGTAATTGCGTAGTGCGTAGATTCGTAAGTTATAGTTTATGCTCGGACGTCAATTGTCAATCAATATTGACAGTTAGCTGAAAATTTTCTTTTAGTCGCGTGGCGTCTCAGTTGAGGCATTTGCCAATGTCTTAACAATTATAATAAATAATTTTCACAAAATAGAAACTTAACTACGATCACCATATTTGAGCGTATTTTCCAAAATGGTAACTCCTGCGGTTGTGTGCTTTATGGGCACTTCAATGCTTTTGACAATCTATCAGTGAAGTACTTTAGAGCTAGTACTTGTATTGCTAGAGGGTAGGCGTTCGGGTTGTTACCTAAACGCCTTTTTAGGCCCCCCCCTGCTCACGTAACCACTTACATATACATTAATAAAGTCCATTAACACCTTAGTTTTGAGACAGGAGTAATTATCCACTATATATTATAAAATCCTAAATGACTCACTGACTGACATGCAACGCAGATTCCAAACCACTGATCCTAGAGACTTGAAACTTGGAATGGGTTGTTTTCGTTGTCTGGACGTGTCACATGCTGCACGTCACATGCTAAGAAGTCCAAAAATGGCGTCAAAGTTTTGGTATAAAATTCCCATATTTCATAATATAATTGCGAGCGAGCAAAGCTGCTTATATCTTACACTAGTGTAATGTAAAGTGGACTCCTTTTCCGCACTCAGACTTTTGATCCGTTGTGCGTGATGCATGACAAGAGTATAATATATCAAATCTCATGGTGAAATTATGGTCATTCGCAAATCTTATAGTCATTTATAATTTCATATTCGTTTATCTAAGTTAATATTCAATTGTAGATTGTTAAAAGGTGTTAAATAATCTCATTGTATACGAGGTAGAATAGACACCCAGATTTTTCTCTTTTATTTTTATGATAGTGAGTGAACAAGACGAGCAAATCAGGTGCCTGATGGTAAGCATCATGATTGCCCATATTATCTGACACAGTGCCACCCAGTATTTTAAAATTCATAATTTTGCGCGGCACTACACTACGTCTGTCACCCAATATTAGTTGTTGAAACTCGTCATGTCCAGTAATTTCACTTGTGCCCTTCAGTCCGGAACACAGTAACGTTTGTACATTACTCCTTGGCGGATGAATAACTGGCAAAGGTAACGTACTTCCCCAGGCAGCCCCCTGCAAAAAAGGCCTACCACTACAATATAATAAAATAGATATAATGGGTTTTAGCACAGTATGTTACACTTTACTATTCACTACGATTGTGAGAAAATAAAATGATTAATTGCATTAAAATATTTCGGCTAATATCCTATAGTACGAACGAAGAAGAAAAAACTCTTTGGTAACAGACTAAAATTTAAAATATTTTACTTTATTTACCGAGGATGAAAAAAGTTATTTTGGCCCCGCTCTGGTACGCAACAATGACGAACTTTTGAGTAAGATAAGTGTAAAAGTAGTTTAATAGTGTTTATAATACCTGTGCTTTGCGTACCTAAATTGCTACAGGCGTTTAGGTAACAACCCGAACGCCTACCCTCTAGCAATACAAGTACTAGCTCTAAAGTACTTCACTGATAGATTGTCAAAAGCATTGAAGTGCCCATAAAGCACACAACCGCAGGAGTTACCATTTTGGAAAATACGCTCAAATATGGTGATCGTAGTTAAGTTTCTATTTTGTGAAAATTATTTATTATAATTGTTAAGACATTGGCAAATGCCTCAACTGAGACGCCACGCGACTAAAAGAAAATTTTCAGCTAACTGTCAATATTGATTGACAATTGACGTCCGAGCATAAACTATAACTTACGAATCTACGCACTACGCAATTACGAGTTTACGAGTGTTTTTCCATTATTTAATATTATAAGTTTTCCTTTGTTATACTTTATACATCCTAACTTTAATAAAGTGATTAGTTCATTCGGCAAGACATTTTACTCATTACAAACATAACAACAATGGTTTTAATTCAGCATTTTTAGCGTCAATGATTCATGCAAAGGTTAGCATTAGAAGAGTAAAAACACAAAATATTGCGTGTTTTGGCATAACAATTTATTGAAACATTACTACTCCTGTGTTGAATTATCTAGACTATAATAGAAGTTCTAAACTCTGGTATTGAACGCTCAACTTCTGGTGTTGATTCGTGTTCTCAGTAACTAGTGTTTATTTTAGGTGCACTAATAATACCTAACTAGATCTTATCCGTAAGATTACCAGTCTGTAACTATTCTGTACCTGTATGAACTGTTTGAATGAGGATATGCGTGGAAAAGGAGTGAGTGCAGAGATGACGGATGATAGACTGGAATGGCGAAAGATGACGTACTGTACCGACCTCGGTATAAGGCATAAGGGCAGGAAGGTGATGATGGAATTTGCATGTCTGAGAATAAGCTATTTGCTATATTATCTAAGTATCAGCATCATTTCTCTTATGGGCTCTCCTGGGAACGAGGCGCGAACTGCGAGTGTGAAGACGGTTCACAGTTCACGCCGCAATCGCGCCGCGATTCACGGCGGGACGTCACGCGTGAATTCACGGCGCGACGCGTTTCGTGCGCGAGGGCGGAAGGCTCATTACAAAAATGATGATCCAAAAGGATATTGTGGTTGAAATTCCAATATAAGATGAATAACTTTATCGATATAATACTAAAATGCCAAATAATTGTACGTCTGCAATGCAGAAAAGATTCCGCAGAGGAGCTCAGGTGGCCGAACTTGCGGCGTCTGAGTAATGGCGACTATAAAGAAACGAGCCCCTACCTATCGGCACAGTGAAACAGTACCTAAGATTTCATGAGAACATATCTGTAATTTGTTTATTGTGTTTAATCGAGATATGTGTTCTTAAAGGAGAGCCAATAACACACTTGTTGTGGCAAACCTATAGATATCTTGCCGTTATCTACTTTTCTTATATATTACGTCACATTGCGTTTCCGCGTTTGTAATTTTTTTCTAGGCAAACTTAGATTACTATGGTATGATTTAGACCGTAATAATGTTATGGTCCCTTCTCACAATTTTATTCAGTTTCCTTATTCAGATGAACCGAATATAATGCTTGTTCATAATATTTTTTTCTTTCAAGTACATCATAACATAGCTTGATTTCATTCGATTAGCATTATTATGGAAAATCTTGCTACTAGGATAGACCGTATCATCATCATCATCATCATCATCTCAGAAGGACGTTCACCTGCTGAACATAGGCCTCCCTCATATATTACTATCTAGTCCGGTTATAAGAGGCCTGCATCCAGCGTGTTGCTGTGACCTTTTTTAGATGGATAAGTCGATAAGCATATGACCAACAAACTGTCCACATTTTGGAAGAATGTCCTATGTTGCGCTTGCACGTCCATGATCTCCTTCGAGAACTTTAAAGCCCTATCCGCTATCAGTTATTCCTCGTGCTATGCGCTGCCTATTTCCACTTCATTATGCTAATTCCATCGGATTTCTTCGGTACCATATGCTTATCGACCAATATTATAGGAGATTTATCTTTATTTTAAATTCGACACCAACCAATCTCAAACTCAAACTTCTGCCAAATAAATCAAGAGCTGAGCTACTGTTACAAATTGTGTGCTATCAGGTTCACATTGGCAATTTTATGTCAAATCCTTCCTTATATATGTAAACCTGTTATTTAGGTTTAAAATATCTCGGTACTGAGTGGGCACCCAATTTGGAATTACGTTTCATGAAATTATTGAGGTAACTCGCCCTTGTGCTCATCTTATGAGGAGTGGCCTCATGAAGTATTTGTTTATATATCATGAATCATTCCTGGTATTTGCACACAAATACTTTACAATATTTTGATAAGGGAAATTACCTTTTTTTAATGGCTATTGGATGACAACAGGTAAAGAGATATTAAAATATGCGTATTTCATGATAAGTACTATTTATACTATTTACAATATATTATCTGATTTTAAAGGAAAATAAGTTTAAATTTAATCTACATCAGTGGCTACTAGATAAATGTTTTTTTATTGTATTCCTATACAATGTATATATTCCTAATAAATTGAAACAGACTAAACGAATTGTATATTATGCAATCTTTCTGACATTAATATATTTTTTATATATAAGAATAATTAATAATATTATGACTGAAATATTTGCACGCCTGCTTGCAGGCTAAATACACTGACTTTTAGTTATTTAAGATCCTATATTATAATGTATGTGTATTCTGGCAAAATTAAATATTTGATTGATTATAGTTAATCGAAATAGACTGAATTTCACCAGCTAACTACAACATAACATAACATAACATACATGACGATAAAGTATGCTTATATAAAATATATTCAAAAGGATTGACAAAACTGCTGATAACATCAACTTGAGAAAGAAAATTAAGTTGGCTGATGTAGGTACTCGTCAGAAGAGACAAAATTTTAAGTGGAGGTGGACAGGCTACATGTTGAAAAATAACATAGAAAAATAGAGAATAATACAAACTGATTCGTACCCCAGAGGTAGCAAATGAAGAAGGGGCCGTCAATTCCTCAGATGGGAAGACGACTTAAAATTAACAGCTGGTCAAAATTGGAGAGGGGTTACCAAAGACAGAAAACAATGGAAATCGTTAGAGGCCTTTGCCAAGAGGCATACAGAACTAAGAGGCATTTTATAAAACATCAAAAGCAACAAAAAGTTCCAAAACAAAGGCGTTTATTATATACATAATATAAAATATCATCACTTCTTTTTCCCGAATAAGTTCATAGTATTATTCAGTATTCATAGTACCCATATTTCGCTAGTATGTTAACTTTAACGTTAATCAACGCTTAGGTATATATCTAACGCACTATTTATGCAAATGCTAAAATGACGTCATTTAAGCATGTTAGCACGTTACGTGCAACGCGTAATACTGGTATTCCCACCCACTTAGATTTAGAAGAAGTGGCATTTATATTCTATCCTTTAAGTTTTATGAACAGCATTAATATAATATTGAACTTTTTGTAAAATCCTGGGAAGACTTGCCTTCCCTATATTATAGAAAGTAAACGTTATAAACTGATATAATCGTTTTAAAGTTTATTTTGTTTCCTAATATTTAAAATTGATGAAAATGTCTTGATTTTACCAAATTTAAACATCTGGTTATGCTAACCAGACTAACCAGCCATTATGGTTAATTAAGCTTGGTTAAGCTTTATTTAATGTTAAATGTAACGGGTGCAACTTAGCCTTAGAATCTTGCAATAATTACACTCTTATTTTGGGGATAATATAAGTAATATGTTTACTGAATGTATTAAGATTAAGTATTACTTATATTTAATGTATTCATACAAATTATGAAATACAAAATACATAATGTAACAAATGACAGTAGTTAATACTATGTAATTTACTACTTCTGCCCTACGGTTTCACCCAAATAATTTCGTTTCCATTGAAATAACGGGAAAAAAGTATCCTGTGTTATTCCGGGTCTAAGCTATTACCAAATTTCAGCTTAATCTGTTAAGTAGTTTTAATGTGAAAACGGAAAACACATATAACAAAAAACAGCGCTAGAAGGCGCTGGGATCGAGTTAGAACACGCTAGGATTTTGTTTACCTGTTACAAAGGTAACTTTTTTACAATGTACCGAGATTTGAGATTTATAATATTAAAAGGATTGTATAATAAGATATACATTGGTAGTACACTAGAACTTCAATACCTTACTAAACCGCTAATTGGCATTCTGATCCACAGGTCCCGGGTTCATCCTCAGGCAAGTCAGACTGTAGTGCGCATCAGCAATGACCATAATATCTGTTTGATTTGTGTTTAGTTTCTTTTATAAAGAAGTATGTATATCAGTCTTCTGGTTACCATAGGACAGCCTTCTAAGACTGGTTTGAGAGCAGATTTAGATGCCTGTGTATAAAGTTGACCCATAATATTATAGAAATAATAAACAATCTTAATTTAAATTCTTTAATTAAGTAATATTTAAATAACACAGATAAGTTCCAAAGTTGCCCTATAAATGTGGGGAAATGTTGTTCTAAGTCGAGGAAGGAGCAAAGTGGAGGGTAAAAAGATAATCTAAAGACTGACCCTACCACCATCACATGCTATGTTAGGTTTATACAGCCAAAAAAGAGAGAGACAAATAAATCAATGAAAGGTTGAAAATTTGACATTCTTAGAATGACCAGTCGCACACACCAATGTCAGATTTGTATAGGCCATCAAGACATTTCGTTACAACGGGGGCACCCCTATCGCACAAGTTGTAATTTATTGCAATTATCGTGAGCGACCATCATCGAATTAATTCCTAGTTGTGCCTTCGGGGCTAGGGGTGGCATTTTCTGAACTTTCTTCACTATCAGGTACAAAAATTCCTTTGCCTTTGCATTCGACCACCGAAGACCAGTCGCACACTTGCTCCTCAAGATTGAACACAAGCTCACCAGGGCATATCTGTTTAACTAAATCTCCGGCTACACAGTTGTAAAACAGATTGCAATAAGTCTCATGAGACACAAGGAGGTGGATGTCGGGGTCCACTGGGCAGCCATTGGGGTATAGCTCAATCTCTTCTTCGCTCACGGCGAGTCCAATCGCACAGAAGAGGAAAAGTAGAGTTCCTGTAAAATAAATTAAAGTTAAATGTCTTTTTTGTCATTATGCATTTATACTTTTTATTTTTGAAAATATTTTTTTGTTTATAAAAACTTAATTTTTTTATAGTGAACGTAATCAAGCGAGTAAAAGTGAAATATTTAAAAATTATCTATAAAAAACCCAGAGAAACCTATTATAAAACTATCAGGTGATAAATTTATAGAATGGTTTAATTATATTCGGAGGAAACAGGGGAATACAAAACATGGATTTGGTAAATTTTTCATGGAACAGTGTCAAATTTCTCCTAGCTGGGCTCAAAGTTAGTAAGAAAGCAATTCAACGCCATTGTAGCTAGGTTGTAGCTAGGCTAAAAACAAAAGGTGAACAAAAAACGTTTGATTTGACTATAATTTGAATTTATATTCTAACAGAACGGGTTACCCCAATAACACTGCTCGAGTCAATTCATATGGGTTATGTGGACAACCCATACTGTCAGATTTTCAGGTCGCCAAGATTATGACGATGACTTCGAACATAATATCATAGTTCATTATCATACCAAGCGCAAACAATCTAATAAGAAATAAAAACGAGTGTGGTCGACTGTATCTATAATGTAGTGTAGACTGCCTCGGTAGCGTAGAGGGCGCATACTCGACTGCCAATCAAGAGGTGCCGGGTTCGATCCCCAGGTCGGGCAGTGTTAAATATTGGATTTTTCCATTAGGAATTATCTCAATAACTGCCTGGAGTCTGGAACTGTGCCCGGTAGATGGCAATAGGCTCGCCCCCTATTACATGGGCCCAATAACATACTGGCGAAATGTGGGTGTATCTACTATGGGACTGAGTCCTGGGTACACCTCTGCCTACCCCTTCGGGAAAAAGGCGTGAATGTTTGTTATGTATAATGTAGTGTAGTATAATTTCAACAAACTACACCTCCAATTCAAACTGACAGTACCCGGTTAAAATATTTATTATAAATGTAAATAGTAAAGTAAAAACTTACCTTTCATTATGAAATTCATGAAAATTTACTATTCTGCGCTAGTAACACTTCCTATCTGGGAATTTTAAATGTTTGTCGCAAAATTTATACTTGCATCAAGATTATTCCCAGTACCGATGATATGATTATCGTATTGATAACAATTACTGATTTTAGATTAGTCGGAAAATCTTTGATGCATCGACAGTAATGATTATAATGAGTAACAGTAAGATGCCGATGATAAAAATGCAACTGATTAGTGTTTAATCATTACGCCCTCAGTTGACCAAGTATAAGCGTTTCCATAAACAGGCGTTTATTAGTTCTAATAAATATACTGATAAACAGTCGCTTTTTACAGATGTTGTTTTTAATTTATTGAAATCAGGACATATTTAACGGACATATTTATAAATTCAAAATATTATGGGAAACAAAATAGAAGGGGGGGAATGTGCCACCACCCGGCACCTAACAAGCAAACAAATGTAACCAAACCAAATATTGTAAAACTCGCATTAGAAAAAATCAAACCCCACAAGTTTCTTGTACGTTCTTCTTGTAGAGGTATATTTCCAAATGCAAGGAATCTACATTACTATTTATTGACGTTTATAAATGTATTTTTTGCTTTTTGGCATATGTATAAACTTTTTGTGGCGATTAAAAAATAAGTGCTGTAATGTAAAGCAAAAAGCAATAGTGCCTAATATGCAGTATAATGAATTTATATACGATGAGATAACGTTACAATTAAGTAAGGGTGTTGAAAATATTATGAAATGTTAATTCATGATGATGTTAAAAATGTGTGACTGCCTCGGAGGCGTAGAGGGCGTATGCTCGACTGCCAATCAAGAGGTCTGGGGTTCGATCCCCAGGTCAGGCAGTGTTAAATATTTGATTTTTCCATTAGGAATTATCTCAATAACTGCCTGGAGTCTGGAACTGGGCCCGGTAGATGGCAATAGGCTCGCCCCCTACTACATGGGACCAATAACATACTGGCGAAATGTGGGTGTATCTACTATGGGACTGAGTCCTGGGCACACCTCTGCCTACCCCTTCGGGAAAAAGGCGTGAATGTATGTTTTTTTCTGTTTATGTTCAAAATGTGTTATAACACAAATATATATATATAAAACAACAATTTTTTTTTTTTTTTTTTATGATAGTGAGTGACAAGACGAGCAAATCAGGACGAGCGATCAGACGAGCAAATATGTATAACATTAATAGAATTAACATTATAATGTTAATTCTATTAATAAAACCTAGAGGAATTCATTTCACGTACCTTTTCTAACACAAGTGTGTATCTATGTAATTTAACGCAAAGCAAACACATAATAATAATTAGATTGCAGTTATTATCAATTAAAGATAAGCCAATCGGCCGCGCTATATCGCACTACAAATTAGCTGCGCCGCCCGATTTTAACCGCTGAAATACACCCTCATTTATATGTAGGTATATAACTTATTTAAGTAACTTTAACGCATAATACTTTTAAAAGGTACAAAATTATGCCTAATTTTACGCATCAAAAGCTCTTAGAGTGAAATTTCCCAAGATTGTAAAACAGTCAAAGTAGAATGCGGTGACTTCTTTATATATTAAATTCTTCATAAAAAATTTCAATGGAGGGCCTGGGTACATCTCTGGCTATCCCTTTCGGAACAAGGCGTTCTGATAAGTTGTAAAAGCTAAGTACCTATCAGTAATAATATGTTAAGTTATACAATCTGATATTATGATAAGAAAAATTTCATCCACGGGCGGGATTCGAACTACGCACTCTCAGCACTATTCAGCGCGGTGGGCACTCTATCCCTTGAGCTACCGTGGAGTCACTAGGCGTCGGTAAAATTATGGGGGGTGCGTGGTTCGAATCCCGCCCGTAGGTGAAAATTTTCTTCTCATTTCAGATTGTTTATGAAGCGATATTACACCGCTTAGTTTCAAAAATATAAATTATGTTAAGTTTAGTTAAATTTATTATCTTTTATGCAATTCGTCGTAAGTCATAATGGAATGAGTAAGTTAATGCCTTGTTCTAACATTATCAATATAATTATGCATATATACCAACAATTTAATAATATTATAATATAGACAACAGCCTATCAGCAGATTAGATCACGATAATAATTATTATAATACCAATTCCGTTTGTAAAATTACGATGAAGTCATAAAAATATTTGTAGAGGTACTTCCCCGTTTCAATTTACTGATGGCGTCTTTGTTTGAAATAAGGTCGAATAAAAAAACATTCCAGGAAAATATTGAGTTGACAACTTCATTCTGTGTTTTAAAAGCACTTTATTAGATGAAAAATATATAAAGAATCTGCCTCATTCAATTAATGGGTAAAAATGCTAACCTGGTAAAGTTACTGTTGTATTATATTATAATTTTCTGTTTTTATTACAAATTGCGTGCTCCGGCTTCAATCATCATCATCATCATCTCAGCCATAGGACGTCCACTGCTGTAATAGGCCTCCCCCTTAGATTTCCATTCAGTCCGGTTGTAAGCGGCCTGCATTCAACGTGCTGCCGTACTTATCAGATCGTCCGTCCACCTTGTGGGAGGAGGTCCTGCGAGGACGCTGTGCTTACCAGTCCGTGGTCTCCATTAGAGAACATCGGCCATCAGTTCTACGTGGTATGTGCCCTGCCCATTGCCACTTCAACTTGCTAATCCGCTGGGCTATGTCGGTAACTTTCGTTCATCTACGGTTCTCCTCATTTCTGACTCGGTCTCGCAGAGAAATCCGAGCATAGCTCTCTCCATAGCTCGTTGTGCTATTTTGAGCTTACTGATAAGATCCACAATAAAAGACCACGTTTCAGATCCGTATATCATCACTGATAACACACACTGGTCGAAGACTTTCGACTTAAGGCACTAAGGTATTTTGGACGAGAAGACATGGCTTCAATCACTGAAAAGAAACCAATAAGTAGGTTCTATAGGATTTAAAATACATAATTATAGGCATATATACCTTTATACCTTTCGGCCCAAAGAGATTTAGAAATGATGGAGTGAAAAGACAAACCTTATATTTTACTAAGCTAAGCTACTACTAAGCGGTCTACTCGCATGAAACACAATACGAACAAGGAAATAAACACGAGCGGGATTTGAATCACGCACCTTCCGCACCATCAAATTCAATAAAAAAATATATATATTAAGATAAAAGGAAATGTTTATCAATTTCGATATGAATTCTAATAGTAACATTAGATTTGTCGGTGGGTAGATTGCGAAATGAAAACCTATAGATAAACACACGCCCCTATAGGCATTAGGTAGAAGGGATAGAAAAATTTCGCCGACGACTAATACCTCCACGGTAGCTCAAGTGGTAGAGCGCCCACCACGCGGAATGGTGCGGAGGGTGCGTGGTTCAAATCCCGCCCGTGGGTGAAATTATTCTTTCCTTATTCGTATAATGTATATAGTAGCTGTGTTAAAAGTATTACTAGAAGTTGTCTCCTGTTATTATTAATTAGTATATTTTCTGCGAAAAATTTGAACAAAGTGGAACGGGCGGAAGTGGTCCAAGTTATATCAGCTGATGAAAGTTAGTCTATATAGTAGTTTATTAAGGTAGGATATTTTTTTCGTTATAGATAATACTAGCTGTGTTCCGCGGTTTCATCCGCGTTGTCGTCGTTCCCGTGGGAATATCCCGTGGTTATTCCAGGGTCTAAGCTGGATAGCTTTTTGTAGATACATAACAAATTTTAAGCCCAATCGGTTTAGTAGTTTTGGCATGAAAGAGTAACAAACATCCAATCATCTATCTGTCTGTCTGTCTGTCTGTGTGTCCGTCTGTGAAGACGCTTTTTAACGGGAACGCGTGGAGGTATCAAGTACTGAAATTTATATCAACTACTCAGATCTTTGGTCCCATGTGGCTGTAAAAATCATAATTTTAAGTTACGCAATCAAAGTTATGGCCATTTTACTGCATATTTCCATACTTTGCGCTAGGAACTAATAGATGGCGCTGTATGTTCTGTAGGCGGATTGTTTTTTGATCTAGGTATGGAACCCTTGCCTTATCAATTTATTTTTAATGACCTATGCTGTTGGCCTCAGATAGCCTCTACAGCTTTATCGGGTAGTGGTGAGCGCAGGAGGCGCTCGACCCAAAGTTTAAGGGCGACTAGCACAAAGACACCTAGACGGTACAAACCTCGGCTTGGGTCTTCGCCAGAGTACGTCGGGGTCAGACTTGTCCTGGCACCCCAGAAGGGGAGTGTCCTAGGGTCAATGGTTTGATCTGTTTGATTATTTGAATAGAAACTGACCGATCTGAAGGTGTCGACTCGCCGGACGGTGTCGTGATTGTATGAGTTGGTAGATCTGGTATCCGTCACCAGTACTGAAAATGGAGGGTTGGGTGAGCCTTGCGCCGCCGATGTGACAGCGGCGATAGAGTCGTCCGGGTCATCCAGCTCGTTGCGAGGGCGTCTACGTAGGGGAGGATTATTGAAAATATATCCCACTATATATTAATATGAATCTTACAAGTGCCGTGAACTGAACTTTTTTCTTCATGCGTCAATACATTTGCGGGCATAGTTAGTGTTATACAATTAAATGATTATATGAATAAAACAGGTCGCATAATCCGACGCCACATTGACCAAAGTCCTTATAAAAATGTCCGATCTCCTTTGCATTTATAAAATTTGATCTGACCTAAATATTAAATAGGTATGAAGTTATAAACTTTTAACCAGGACATCTTGTCATTACACAACTTTGTCATTCTCTCTAGCAAATTGCAAACTAATTAGCTATTCTGTGATACTTTCTTTTATGTTTGAGAGAGTTAATTAAGATCCAAGTTTTTAATTATCAGTATACATAAAGTTACAGCCAAGAGAGAAAAAAAAACATTAATAAATCATATACGTTTTTTATAAATTAATTTTTTCCTTTATTTTAATATACTAGCCATGCTTCACGGTTTTGCTCACTCAGGCATCGTTCCATGAGAATATTGGAACAAATATTTTATGTATGGCCTATCACAGGGGCGGAACCTAATATCTTCATATCAAAATTCATTAAAATCGTCGCATTAGTTTAGTAATGCCAACTAGGATACTACTTTTGCATTTATAATGTGTTTGTTTTGTATAGATTCTTGTTATATATTTAAGAATCTACATATACATATAACAGAGCTTTAACTCAAATCCGTTCTTTGTTAAAGTACTAGCTGAAATCTATAGCCATAAGCTTAATAGAGATGCATATTTTAACTATAGCTTGGGCACTGAATGGTTCCCTTATCAAGCGAATTTACATAATACCTACACGACGGCGAGCGCTTTTGATATTACACCACAGATTATCGCGCTGCGAGCCGTCTTTGCCAACGAGATTCTGCCTGAGCTCGCCGACAGAGAGATGAAGGTAGAAAGGCCAACAGACAATGAATGATATGAATAATTTTGTAGTGGTAGGCCTCTTTTGCAGGGGGCCGCCTGGGGAAGTACCACATCTTTGTCAGTTATTAATCCGCCAAGCAGTAATGTGCAAACATTACTGCGTTCTGGTCTGAAGGTCAATGTTACCAGCGAACTTACTGGGCATGACGAGTTTCAACAACTAATAGGTATCTCAGGGTAACAGGCGCAGTGCAGTGCCGCGCAGAATTTTGAATTTTAAAACACTGAGTGGCACTGTGTCTGATATGGCCCATCATGATGCTTACCATCACCATAATAAAAAATAAAAAATTACCGTTATTCTAAGGCCGGTTTCACGTTGTTCTTACGAGGTCAACCAGCAGGAGAAATATTTATCTTAAAGGTTCGTAGAGGATTAATCAAGTAAGAGATCTAGTGGATGGGTAGCAGCGTCTTCTGTGCAAAACCCTTAATTCACGAAGTTCAATAACTGCGCTCACCAACCCGCCTGCCTGGCTTAGCGAGTATTGGGAATCAATATGAAGTCTATGTCCAACCAATACTTATGCGGCTGAGATCATGACGAAGATAATAAATTAAGGGTTTATAATATAATAAAATAAGGATTGTAATTATAGTTCGAAACACCTTTTACTACGAAACCAACTCTCAATCACGCAGAAAAATCAGACCCGAGAACAAACATTTCAGCTCATCGCACTAATATTTGCCGCGGCTGGGATCGAACTCTTTGCTTTGCAGACAGAGTTACTACAAACTTAGCCATGGAGCCGTCACATAGCCGGCCAATTCCTAATACATAAATTTTCTTTCTTAACAGTTAACTTTTCAACAATTCAATGGCTATTCTACCGTGAGCTTTCTCTGGTGTTCAGCCTACCTATGCGGCATAAGGATATAATCCTTGGAATGGTGGATATTGGTCCTATGAGGCCTTATCACAAATTAGATTGTCAACAAAAGCTAATATTTAAGAATACGATATTTTAAAATAAACCTGCGGGTACTTATTATCTAATAAATTACTAGATTACTAGAATAGAATACAAAAGTATTTATTGCCTTTTACACAAAATTACAACACACATACAAATAAAAAATAGATCAAAATAGTAATTAGGCAATAGGAACAGCATCGGCAACGTCAAAAAGGAGTTGATGCAGTTGCTGATTTTCTGGATGATCCCGTGCTCGAACGTAGATGTTAGTCGAGTTTTAGTGTGTAATTTCTAGTAGCTCTGTGAGCTGTTGACCTCGCGAGTATCACATTTAATATGACACAGGTTTGTCATTTTTTATGTTTTCAACCCCCATGTCTTCCATTTTGATTTATTTCAAGGAAATGAAATTAAAAAGATCTATATACTTAAATATCGAGTCTGCTTACAAAATTTCACGAGAATCGGCTGAGAATAAATTCGTTCTGGTTTCGAGAACAGCCAGACACACATACAAAAGCATTTTTGCTGAAGTTGAACTGGAGACGTTTTGCGGGTACTTCTAATTCGTTCGATCAATAATTGACCTAGCGAACGAAGCAAGCGAAGCATCTAAATTTCAAGACTGGCCAAAAATGCTTTTGTCCGTCAGTCAGTCAGCCTATTGTCCATACGAAACCTTGCGAAAAGTGCTAAGAGAGTCGAGTTTGGGTTCGTTTACTTCATTATTTTGGAGTGTTTTTGAGGAATAAGAAGAAAAACAAAAAAATTACTTAAAAAAGCTTTTATATAAATGATCTAAAATGATTAAATTAAACTAAGCAGTTAAATATTAAGAAATTGCTATACGCGATAAGACCGCCTGTTGTTTACCATATGTTTTGTATTGTGTCTTTTTGTAAAACTATTTTTATTTTTTTGGTATGCAATAAAGTATTATTCTATTCTATTCTATTCTATTCTAAATATCCCTTATTTTTTGGACAAATCTGAAATGGCTTTGCTAAGTCAGGGGAAGGAAAGTGTCGGTTATTGCATGGTTATGACTATAACTACTGTTTTCAGTAATCACCAAAAATAATATTATTTATTTACCAAATAGATACACCTATTTCCTATACTGTCTCGCTTCGTGTCATGGAACTACTTTAACTTGGTACCGTTTGGACGTAACTTCACAACTTTTTCATAGTCGATTGTTCGCTATCAAAATTAAAAACTTCATCATTTCGATGTTTGAAAAAGTTGTATTTTGTGCTTTGAGAAAGTGGTATTTTCAGTATTAAATAAATTTAACTTGAGGTTTCTACCGCAAAATGTGTTTTAGAAAAGTAAACAGTTTATATAAAGGAATAAATCAGTGTCATGATCTTATATTGTTTCATTCCTAGGTAGAAACCTCAAATTTAATTATTGAAAACATTTTTTTAATTTCCAAAAAAAATGCATTACAACATATTAATGCAATGCATTGTAGCAAGCAAACAAATGCATTGTAATGCATTTTTTTTAATAAAAATAATATTGCATTCGTACTCAGATCATACCTTATTATACATAAAATATTATATTTTATTAATCTGCTATTTGTTTTTGAAAATCGTATAAAATACCTTACTCCAGAAATTAATTAGTTAGATTACACGGTAGATGGCAATATGCTCTCCTTCTATTACACGGAAATTAAACAAGTAATAGGCGAACGAACATAAGTGGCGATGTGTGGGTGTTCCTACTATGGGACTGAGTACACTCTTTAATTCTTGATGAGCACATGTAAACATTTTACAACTAATTTTATCCCCATAAAACAGCTAACATCATAATTATATTATTTATTATTAATGGTAGCCTAGCCATAGCGATAGCCATATAGCATAGCCATAGCGACTTTGTATGTTTTTAACTATGCAGCCCTTAAATGATGGGGTGCCGAGGCGGGACTGCACTCAAAGTGCGGAGCGGCGCAGAGGAACTAAATGTATGGAATACAGCGCGGCGCTGTAGAATTATCTTACCCTTAACTGTAGTGATGAAAAACTGTAGGACCCGCCTATTTTTAATTTAAAATATTACCCAAAATAATTAAAAAATTTTACATCTTTTATATATACATAGAAAAATTAAAAATCGTAATATTAAACAAAATCAACAAAAGAAACTTTTAATTCTTTTCTTTAAAGGCACTTCTTGTAATCAGTCGTTATGCTTTGGAAAAAAAAACATTTAAAATGAAAAAACATATTAAAAAACTAAATGCAACTCATTTTATGCACAAAAATTATACTTTTTAAAACGCTAAAACCAATACTAACAAACTGTTTAAAAAAAAAAAATTTTTGCATATGTCATGCAGATATGGGTAAATTTTGTAGAAATATTCACTTGATATATACTTGACCCTGTTCAAGCCACGTCCAGACGCGACCCGCGGTTTTTGTTATATCGTCCGCCCAATGTGCCGCCGGTAAACATTTTTTTTTATACGTAACTAAACAGGCGTTTGACCGCAATCTCACCTGCTGGTAAGTGACGATGCGGCCTAAGTTGGAGCACGCTTGTTCAGTAAATACTTATTCACTCTTAATATAAACATACCCACGTTATAGTTTTCGGGAAAAACGGACGACGGCAGCGAGTTCCGTTGCTTCGTCATTCTCATGATAAATGATGAGGCAAATCGCTTTGTGCGAGCTGTTGGTAAATCTACCAAATAGTGGCTTTGCCGTTTGTCTCGAGTTTCAGTTCAGTTTAAAAGAAGGGCGATGGTGGATTCAACTCATGCAATTCAGTGGCGCATTCTCCGTGATGTATTTTGTAAAATACGCACAGACTAGCAATTGAAAGTCGATGTGCAAGACTTTGTAGTTTTGTTCGTACTCGAAGTTTTCATTGCAGAAATCGGATGGCTCATTAGCTCACACCGCCAAAGAGAAAGCAGACTTATTTGCCTCTCTATTTGCGAAGAATTCACAACTAGATGCTGCTGGTAACTGCCCACCTTTGCTACCTCGTTGTGACTCTGCAATGCCAGAGGTACACATTCGGCAAAAAGAGGTACTTAAAATACTCAGCACTCTAGATGTGAATAAGGCTAATGGGCCTGACGGCATTCCTGCCATTGTCTTGCGGTCATGTGCACCTGAGTTGTCTCCTGTTTTGACTCGCCTCTATCGCTTGTCCCTGAAAACTGGTCTAGTTCCGAAATCCTGGAAGATTGCCAATGTCCAACCTGTCCCTAAGAAAGGGAGTCGTGCCGACCCTGCCAACTACCGACCTATCGCAATCACCTCCATACTCTGTAAGATTATGAAGCGTGTTTTAAACAACCGTCTCCTTGCATACCTGGAAGACAACGACCTCCTCAGTGACCGTCAATTCGGGTTTCGTCGAGGCCGGTCTACTGGGGATCTTCTTGTGTATGCTACTCACCTCTGGAGCGAGGCCATTGAGAGACATGGTGAGGCTCTTGCCGTGTCTCTGGATATCTCTAAGGCTTTCGACAAGGTCTGGCACGCAAGTCTCATTGGCAAGCTTCCCGATTAATGACCGTCTCGAGCTCTTAGGTCTAGATCTCTCTTCCAATCTAAATTTCGGTCGCTACATCGAGTCCATAGCAAAAACTGCTGCCAAAAAACTCGGTATCCTCTCTAGGGTGAGACGGTACTTCACCTCGCAGCAGCTCTTAAACCTTTACAAAGCTCAAGTTCGCTCTTGCGTGGAGTACTGTTCCCATCTCTGGGATGGGTCTGCCAGATATCAGCTGGATGCTTTGGACTCGTTGGAGCGCCGAGCGAAGAGGATCATAGGCAGTGACACACTCGTGGAGGCAAATCTTCTGAGCCTCGAACACCGTAGACGAGTGGCCTGCCTCTCGGTTTTTTATCGGTTACATTTCGGTGAGTGTGCGGAGGTTTTGCATAACCTCATACCCCCTTCCCCTTTCCATCACCGAACGACTAGGCGCGGCGAGCAGTTTCACCCTTATGTTGTAGACATTCCTCCATTACGCACGAAGCGATTTGCTTCTTCCTTCATTATGCGGACGGCTAAGGAGTGGAACTCTCTGCCGAGGTCGGTATTTCCAGAACGCTATAATCTGGACATCTTTAAGGCCAAAGTGAACAGACACCTTCTAGGCAAACGTGTACCATCTTAGGCCTCATCTTCGCCTTCCATCAAGCGAGATTGAGGTCAAACGTAAGCCTATTTTATATTAAAAAAAAAAAAAAAAAAAAGCATAACCTATAAGCTTTCGAGCACGACGTTCAATGGAGTTCAAAGCCTCGAGCTGGTATTTGGCCGAGCCGTCCCAAAGAAATAAAATACAAAAACTAAATAAGTTACGTATACTATAGTCTATATATACTATAGTTTACTATAGTCTTGGGTCCGACGGACCCGCGCGCTATCCAATACTCAATTTAGGGTAGCGCAAAAAGCATCCGTTTCCATCTTCGACCGCTTCGGCTCACTGTCCGAAGGTACCTAGGAGCGGGAGACGCTGATCAAACGCCGTGATTTTTTTAAACAAACCTCATCTCCAAACGAGACCGTTTGGACGTTTTATACATTATTATTTGTATTATTATTTATGCATTTAGTGGACTAATTAAAACTCTCTGGAGGGAGTTCATAGCGTTATATTTTATTTATTATTATTACATAAAGAAATATACATAGGTACATTAAAATACTTACTCCATATAAACAGAGTTCAAAGATTGAAAGAGCGCATTCAAAGATTAAACATGGGTCCACTGGCTTCACGACTACAGACAAGGGTTAAATGCGAAGAGCGGTGCGATGGGACACCTAAAAGAGCGTGGACCAACGGTGTGGGAATCGACGGTAAGGGTTAAGCACGTTTCGCACTACCGGAAAGGGAATAAACCTCCCTGCCTATACGCCTTCGTGAAAATGACTTCATGTTATGTTGATATATCTACTAATAATTATTGTTTTATATAAAGTTCTTATAATCCTGAGAAAAGATGCTTTGTCTCATTGTGCTACTCCATGTTAACTATCCATTTATTCTTCTACCAATTTTTTGGATCAATGACTTCAGAAATGAAAGTCAAAGGAGACAAACATTCGCTCATCGTAGATATTGCTTTCACCGTTACATTTTTCTTGTGACAAATGAGACGTAAAATATTATAACCCATACATGAGAAATGGGGCCACTTTGAACGTTATATCGGATAATGACTATTATTGGCAAAGAAATGTTCTTTATTGTTGTTTTTAATTTTATATCGTTTCCTGGAAATAAAATAGCGTGACTGTAAATTTACGATATTTACGAATTAGGTACGATTTGTAATGTAAGTTACGCTACTTTAATTTCATTCGAATATTACATATTTCTGGTTTAAGATTTCTTTATTTTCTCAAAAGAACATAGTTCACTTATAGAGAAAACTTATAATAAACAATAATAGGTAATATTAATTATATAGGTAATAGGTTAGCTAGTTTTGTACACTCGCGACATAAATATATTTATTATATAACTATGAACAGTTACTGTGACATTTTGTAGGTATTGAGGCAAGGTAAAAAAGGTAAGTCTTATTAGTTAGATATATGTGCTATTTATGTAAGTAGGTAAGGTAAGGTAGGTTTAAAAAATATCAAAATATACTTCCCTTCGTCACCCTGTCTCAATTACTATATTATAAGGCTTATATTATTCATACACATGATGTGATTAAGTAGGTACATGTAGGTAATAGGCATTATAATAAATAAGGTTTCTAAAGTTTAGTTACAAGTTATTGTTAAAATACAAAGTTTTTATTATTAAATGAATAGGTAGGTTTACACCTTGTAAAATATAGCCCGACACCCAACAATCGCACAAAAACCAATACCCCGGCCATACCTCCGAACTAAGTTCTAAAAATTTTGATTAAACATTTGAATTATAAATTACCTGATATGACATCAGTCATATACCTAGTTAATCTCCAAACAATCGATTTCCGGTCAGATGGCACGCACCACGCAACACATTTTACAAGGTATAGGTATTGGAAATAACATACGAGTAGGACCTGAGTAATATTAAAATAATAAACATTTAGGTAACATCTAGGAGTCATAAACCCTAAGAACGTAAAAAGGTAAGTTGATAAGTATGTAACATTAATTACTAAACATCAATAGGATTCGTGACTCAGCCCAGCCGGTTATCGCTCAGAGCACGTAGGTAGGCAAGTAAAAATAGGTAATAATTAGGATTCCAAAGATGTTACATAAACATAGAGTGGTCATTCAAAATGTGAGATTTTAATAAACTCTTAAATATATGTGTAGCTTTCTTTTCTTTTATCCCTTTCGGTAGGTCATTATATAGTTTCGCTCCCTCATATATAATAGTTTTTTTTCCGTATCTATTTGTTCTTGTATGTGGTATGTATATATTATAAGCATTCCTAGAATTAAATTTATTTATATCTATATTTTTATTAAATCGTATATCTGAGTGAATTTCGTTATTTAATATTTTTTTTACGAGCATGCATGTATTATTTGTGTACATTTGTTTAATATTCATCAATTTGGTTTCTTTGTAAATTTTTTCGGTTGATTCTAGAAAATCATAATGAAATAGGATTTTTATCAATTTATTTTGAGCAACCTGAATTTTGTTGAGATTAGATTTTGCTGCGCATCCCCAGAGCTCTATGAGATAGTCAAGATGTGGTTTAACAAGTGAGTTGTATATAAGGTATTTCACTTTTCTCGGTAAACAATTTACAAAACTTCGAAGTAGTCCCATAAGAGATTGTAATTTTGATTTTATATGGTCTAAATGTGGCTTCCAGGTCAAACCGCTATCCAAAATTAGTCCCAAATACTTTTCGTTATTAGATCTTTGCAATAATTGACCATCTATTTGCAGTGATGATAGTGTTTCTACTCTTTTTTGTGGGGCAGAAAAGATAATGTAGCTAGTTTTAGATACATTAATAGTTAGGAGATTTCTATGAAACCATGTAGATAACTTGTCTAGATCTGATTGTGCAGTTATCATCACCTCATCTATAGATTTTCCAAAGAAAAACAGGCATGTATCGTCGGCATAGAGTGTCAGATGTCCATTAAGTTCCAGTTCACCAATGCTGTTAATGTAAATTAAGAAAAGCAGGGGACCAAGAATTGATCCTTGCGGAACTCCGTAGGATATCGTTCTTGGCCCACTTTCAGAAGATCCAATTCCGACTACTTGTGATCGACCACTTAAGTAGGATTTAAACATGTTATATGCGTTACCAGCGATACCAATAAGTTGGAGTTTTTGAAGCAACAGGGGGTGACTGACTGTATCGAAGGCCTTTTTTAAATCTATGAACACTCCTAAGGCTATCTGCTTTTGGTCTATACTGGTTTTAATTTTGGTAACCAGATCAATTGCAGCAGATAGAGTATTTTACTTTGGTCTAAAACCATACTGTCTATTGTCTAGGAAGTTTATCGATTCAAGGAATGTAATAAGCCTGTTGTGTAAAATTTTTTCATAGATTTTCGACATTACGGGTAACACTGAAATTGGTCTATAATTGTTTGTATCTGATTTCCGACCTGATTTATAAATTGGACAGACCTTTGCCACTTTAAGATTGTCAGGAAAAAGCCCTAATTCCATACTATTATTTATACATGTTGCAATATCGCCAGAAATTAAATCTTTAAGACACTTTATTGACTTAGTACTGATTCCATCACTTCCTGTACTTGTATTGGATTTTAAGTTGTTAATTATCTTTATTACTTCACCTTTCATATTTAACTAACTATTGCGAACTATTGAATATTTAAAGGACTCAAATTGCGCAACGAGCTATGGAGAGGGCTATGCTCGGAATTTCTCCGTGAGATCGAATCAGAAATGAGGAGATCCGTAGACGAACGAAAGTTATCGACAAAGCCTAGCGGATAAGCAAGTTGAAGTGGCTAAAGGCGGCACATAGCACGTAGAACTGTTGGCCGATGGGGCTGTTCTTGAATGGAGACCACGGATTGGCAAGCGCAGCGTGGGACGTCCACCCACAAGGTGGACAGACGATCTGATAAAAACGGCAGGAACACGCTGGAGGCGGGCCGCTTACAACCGGACTGGATGGAAATCTATGGGAGTGACCTAGTTTCAGCAGTGGACATCCTATGGCTGAGATGATGATATTTAAAGGAGGTAGGTAAGCTTTAAGGTGATCTATTAGAAATCTAATACTTTTTAGCAATGACATTTCATCCAACCAACCAAGAACAGTTTAACAGTTTTTAGTACTAAACCTATTTTTAACACGTATAAATTGAAAATAGTTACTTTAGAATTACCATATAATATTACCACGTAACCTACTGGATTATAATATGATTTTAATAAAATGTAATTCATAATAATTTTACTTCTGCAGCTTAAACTTTTAACACATACCCTAGTGGGCTGATTGACAGTGCTTATTTCTATGATAAATAGGTCCCAGAAAGTCAGCCAAACATTATTAAAGTTAGGCGGAGCTTAGACAACATTATACGGTAGCTAAGAATTTGATAAGGACTCGGTTCCCCAAGACGACGTTTCGAAGTAAAATACTGTCAAGTTATAATTTTTATATTTATATATCTTGCTGTTTTAGGGTTCCGTAGGAAATCGTGTTCCATCTTTGGCCTCATCTTCACTTCCCATCTGGTCAGATTGGGGTCAAATGCTGATCTTAATATTATAAAAAAAAAACTACTCAGATCTGCGGTCCCTTGTACTCGTATACTCTTCTAAGCTAACGCAATCAAAAGCTATGGTCATTTTTCTGCATATTTCCATACTTTGCGCAAAGACCTAAAAGATGGCGCTATATGTTCCAGGTATGGAATCCTACTTATCGTATATATACGTATACGTGTAGGATTTTATTCGAGTAATTGTAATCAATCTCGATTGCACTCGGTACAAGTATACTTAGTAATCGATATTATAGTCTATGCTTTGTTATAATCTGGAATGAATGAAAGGAACCAGAAAAATGAGTGAAGGATGAGAGGATTAGTAATTACTTTTTTAATTGAAAACCGGAGAGCGTTGAGTGCAATGGCGGCTGAGTGCGCAAAGGCATATTTTATATTTAGTTTGTGAGTTTCAAGATCAAATAAACGCCAATTGTGTTTGTCACTCCGGACTTTTTCTTCTGACGGACCCTTATCCCACATACGTATGCCTTAACAATTTATTTACGCAGAGGGAGCTGCTGCCCGTCCTCATAACCCTTAGCCTCAAAATTAGCTTCAAAATTATCTTAACCGTTATGATCCAATCGAATTTTTAGTCCCAATATTACCAATATTACTTTTTGCCTGACCTGGGGATTGAACCAGGAATTCTGTCCATGTTAAAACATTTTGAAGAATTTTATCTGCCTTATACTAGTACTTCTAAAATGATCAACAGAAAAAAGAAGAGCAGGGACACTGTAAAAAGGTGGGCAGGCGATATTAAAGACATAGCAGATAGAGACGCATGAAAGAATCTGGAGGAAGCCTTCACACGAGGAGAGGCCCATCTTCAATAAAGAATTAACAACTTCTGCATAGCCGCCTCGCGGCACCTTCAAAGAAAACGAATGTAACCAAACCAAATATTGTAAAACTATCTGTTGAAAAAATTAAGCCCTACAAGTTTCTTGTGCGTTCTTCTTGTAGAGGTATCTTTCCGAACGCACGGTAGACTCAGTACTGTTTATCTTTATTGACGTGCAAAAGTGTCAGATTATGACCTATTTGAATAAATTTGTTAGAGTTTGAGTTTAAAAAAAAACAGTATGTAACTAGAAAAACATAAGGACTATTAAATATTAATAAATGACTGCCTCGGTGGCATATTGGGTGCAAGCTGGACAGCCGATCATGAGGTCCCGGGTTCGATCAGGCAAAGTGTTAAATATTGGATTTTTCAATTAGATAATTTCTCAAAAATGCCTGGAGTCCAGACTCCAGAACTGTGCCCGGTAGATGGCAATAGGCTCGCCCCCTATTCATTGGTCAATGACATACTGGCGAAATGTGGGTGTATGTTATACTATGGAACTGAGTCCTGGGTACACCTTTGCCTTCCTTCGGGAAAAAGGTGTAATTGTATGTTATGTTATTCCTGTATTAGAAACAAGGCATGCGAATAATTTAAATAATGGATTTAATTTTATGTATTTTATTTCATATTTCATTTTTCGATCTGTATTTATTAGATATTGATTTCATACTAGTCATTTTATTACACTTTTCGGAGTTTATACAAATTTTTATATGTACAGATTTATTATTAACACAGTTTCAGTTAGAATTTACATCTTCTTACATATCTTTTACAGACTAGCATAGGTTTTATTATATTTACTGACTGCAGACTGATTTCTGGTAAAATAAATTTAGTAAACTTTATAGCCAGAGAACTTTAGCTGGAATGTTTCCAATAGACTGTCTCCTTTACATTCCCGGACTTTACAAGCTAAAAGCTAAACTACTTAAATTACCCAAACAGTTCCTTAGATCAAGTGTACGGTCAACGCGGTAATTGGATGCATAGTTTGAATATATCGCTAGAAGGGTCCAATATCAACACTGTTCACGTAATCAAATATACAAAATATACTAGTAAAATGCCAATGGGAATGTTATGGGCAAATCTGTGTCTCTCCTTACTTACATCATCGTCATCAGCCGGAAGACGTCCACTGCTGAACATAGGCCTCCCCCATAGAACGCCATAAACTATTCATATGGGGAGATTTTGCCGTAATCACCACCCTTGTTGTGCGGCTTGGTGATCGCAGTAGTTGGAATACTTGGTGCCGGAGAGCGCTGCTGCCCACTCTCCGAATATGTCCCTCTGCCGGGTCTCACGGCTCCCACAGGATGAGAAAGGGATGGCCCTATTACAAAATATAGCCGAAAACCACACGGCATCTTTAATTTAGCTGTTCTTATTTTATTATATGTTGTAGCGGCAGAAGGGAAATATATTTTTGTGAAAATTACAAGTAAGTGTCTAGCTACGAACGCTTATGAGATCGAGTCCTGCTGTGACAGACAGCGGAAGCTTAGAAATAGGGTTCTTTCACTTAGAAATAGGGTTCTTTCAACACCCTTTGGATATTATTATTAGCCTTTATTGCTGATACTAAACAATGAATGATTTTACACACAGTAGCAAATTGTTTTAACTTAAATCTAATACATCGGGTTTCCCGGTTCAGTGGTCAGCGTGTCCAGTGACACATAGGCCTCTTCCAGCTGCTTCCATTCTTCTCTATTGGTAGCTTTTCTAGACCAGATTGTCCCTCCAATCATCTTGATATCATCTGTCCATCTTTTAGCTTGTCTGCCTCTTTTTCTTTTGCCATCACGTGGTTGCCATTCTGTTATAATTTTAGTCCATTTCATTCTGCTTTCCCTTGTCATATGTCCTGTCCATCGCCATTTTAACCGTCTTATTTTCTTTAGTACGTCTTCCACCTTTGTTACTCTGGTTTCCCTTCATAACGTATAAATCTTTCGCCTTTTACCCTTTGGATACGGAACCCTAAAAAGAAGGCAGAGTTCTTATGTGTCCGTGTTATGAGTTCGCTTTACGTGTGCCTCCAATTATTGAGTCGTCAGTACCTACTTATACCCACTCTAAGAAGTTTAAAATCCGATCGTGAAACTTATTCCCGGATGTTCTACATGCGCCGCAAGCAAATGCAAGAATACTCGTACTTTCAGCCATATTGGAACTTCAACTCGAATCCCGAAAGCAAATACTGAGTGCCTACAAAAACTTGGACTAACGTGTTGTGAATATAGAAAGGTGTAGAGTAGGGAGTTAGTGTTTAAATATTTTATTCGTTGCATATAAATAATTAAATATTTTTATAGATTATAATCCACACACGTTGAACAGATTTATACCTTATAAGAAAGGGTTTCCTTAAATTATAGCTTATACTTACGACTTATGTCTAAAGTTTTAGTAAATAAATTGTAGAAACACTGACTAAATTTTAATTAAGAGTTTTTTTGACACTGATGATACGTAGTTTTGTATAAGTAATGAGAAATTAATAAACATTTTGTGGCCAACTCAATTATTTTTTTATATACTATTATATACTATGCAATGATTAAAAATAAACGGATAGGTGTACAATAAAAAAATAGTGCTATTTTATCACTATACCCAAAACTAAAAGATAAAAGTACTTGTAACAATAAACCAAATAGGGGTTCATAACGACTCTGTAGTTTTCTTGTCCCAAACAAGGGATTATTTCCCCGCCTAAAGGGAAAAAGAGTGCGAAAACTTTAATTAAACAAGTTTGGTGAGAATTGAGCTCGGGACTTTTGTAAACGGATAATCGAAGCCGTTTTATCCACCTGAGGACGGATGCGGACTCCGAATGGGGTTTGACAGACTCGCGGCTCGATACCGACTCCTAAACTTTGATGTCTGCGGATGTTGAATTTTACACTTTGTAAATTGTGTGTAATTCACTTTTTCACCGACCCGAAAGCATGGTGTTTGAGCTCGGAAAATTGGTGTTTGTGTAATTTTTTAATATCTACATGTTTGAAGGTTTGTTTGTCCTATGATAATTTTAGAACTATTGTACCGTTTAGTAAAGATCTATTTTTAGAGATCTGCGTTGAAAGGCACTTTTTTTAAAATTTTGGTCGTAGCCCTAGACCACGCCGTCAACTAGTTCATGTCATGTCATAAAATTTGTCAATATTTTCACATAGTAGTCATAAACTCTCTCTAGATCTGTGTTGGTTAGCTTATCTTTGCTTATCTTTGTAGAATAATAAATAAAATCCTCTACATTATGTTTGTAATTTTTTTGGGAGAGGTTTCAATTATATAAATATGCAATAGAATGTGTTTTATTGTTTATTCTCAGATCAGCACAACGCTAGGACTAACTTAATGCTAGAGTAGCATTTTCTACCAGTTATCCTAAAACTAGAGAAAATGTAACAGAAAATGATAGAGTGCATATATGAACATAAACATAACATAACATACATTCACGCCTTTTTCCCGAAGGGGTAGGCAGAGATGTACCCAGGACTCTGTCCCATGTAGATACACCCACATTTCGCCAGTATGTTATTGGTCCCATGTAATAGGGGGCGAGCCTATTGCCATCTACCGGGCACAGTTCCAGACTCAAGGCAGTTATTGAGATAATTCCTAATGGAAAAATCCAATATTTAACACTGCCTGGGGATCGAACCCGGGACCTCTTGATTGGCAGTCGAGCATGCGCCCTCTACGCCACGGAGGCAGATATGAAAAGTTACAAAAATTAAAGTTACTTATAGCAACACAAAACAAATAGCTTTTTTCACTTTTAACACATATAATAAACATAACTAATTACTTGAAACTATGTATAATATCAAATACAATATAATATAACACATAAATGAAATCTAGCTATCCTACTATTATGTCTGGGTGTTATAAGCTTATATAAGTATGTACTCGTATATCAGTCATCTGGTTACCATAGTACAGGCTTCTAGCCTAGTTTGGGACCATATGACCGTGTGCGGAAGTTGTTCCATATTATTATTATTATTATAAATGTGAAAGTTGATAAGGATAGATTGATGGATGTTTGTTACTCTTTCACGAAAAAACTACTGAATGCGTTGGGTTGAAATATTTCATACAAATTCTCGTGCTATAGGTAGTTTAGACCATGGAATAACACATGGAATACTTTGTTTGCCGATAGTCCTACGGGAACCATGTCTTCGCGGATGAAACCGCTAGGCAAAGCTAGTATAATATAGGTAATATATATTTTAAAATAGATTAATAAAATAAAGGTTAAATACATCATTTTAATTATATTCGGGTTCGATCCCCAGGTCAGGCAAAGTGTTAAATATTAGATTTTTCCATTAGGAATTATCTCAATAACTGCCTGGAGTCTGGAACTGTGCCCGGTAGATGGCAATACGCTCGCCCCCTATTACATGGGACCAATAAAATACTGGTGAAATGTGGGTGTATCTACTATGGGACTCAGACCTGGGTACACCTCTGCCTACCCCTTCGGGAAAAAAGGCGTGAATGTATGTTTATGTATTATTATCATATAATTAAGTTGCATAGCCGGGCAAAGAAAGATGTTATTAAGTTTGTGATATGAGCTTACTTTAAACCGCCTCATAATTTAGTAGTAAGAGTAAGAAAAAATCGAAGTTTAATATACAAACAAGATTAGGAAGTTCATTTTGTGAGGTAATCGCCAGTTTGCAATTGGCAGGCAATATTTCAAACTGAAAGCGTGAGTAATTCCGTCCATTTTTATGAACTTTTTACAAGTGTCACTGAAGCGAATGATTCTATTCAGAATTTATTTGCATAAAATTATTTTACAATATTTTATATTTTTATAGACTAAGCGGTCTATGTGGATTGGTGCGAATTTAAGTCCCGGTAGTGGGTGAATTTTTTTCCATTTTCAAATTAAAATAATATTTTTTTGTATTTTAACGTATTTTACGTTTGTGTTTCTATTTTTTGTTTGTTTTGGGTATTTTAAATTATTTTACTTTAACACGTTCCCTGCCCATGACTCTATTTGGAGTCAACATTTTTGTTAAGTCGTAAGTCCATGGTATACGTACATTTGGGGTCATGGTTCTCATTTAAACATCACGACATATTTTTCGACGAACGTATGAACCAGGATACACATTTTTTAATTAATTTTTTTTTTCAAATAATATAAAAATGGGCAATAAGAGTTTTGGCCTGGACGGGGAACGTGTTAAAATACACAAAAATAGATTAATTGACACATTAGTTACATACTCGTATGTTTGTCAAGTGCGGCAACTAAAACTATTATAACTAATAATTCGGCGTACCAATCCCTCATTAACACAACTTTTCACGCAAGTTAGCACTCCTTGCAAACTGTATTTCACGCACACTAACATTATGTAACGCACACATGAAAGTTGGCGCATTTTCGAAGCTGTTTTCAAGTTCTTTTTTTTTTTATATGACAGCGAGTAACATGACGAGCAAATCAGATGCCTGATAGTAAGCATCACGATTACCCGTATCAGAGACAGTGCCATTCTAAATTCTGCGCGGCACTGTACTGTGCCTGAAGCACTGCACTGTGAGTGAAGACTGCAATAACCTAAGATTTGTAGGATAATATTAGCAATATTTTTTTTTTCTGATTTAGTCTGAAAATTCGTTCTACTTTTATTCCGCCATGAAGTGAGCACTGAGCACGTTTGGATACAATGTTACACATTTGATATAATAAATATTTATATTTCATAAACGTTTCATGGCAATGGCAAGTATGGATTGACTTGTGTTATGATTTAATTAAATAAATGGGTTGTAAATTGTATTTTTTTGCTGAAATATTTCAAATGTTTCGTTTATTTTCGGTATGCACCCATCTCTTTGATGGAAGATTTATTTACTTTTGCAATAGTTTAAAAATAATTTTAAAATTACCAATACGTGTTTACTTTTTGTTGTACCTACTGAGTTGGCTTAGTCCTGGGTACATCACCTCTGCTTATCTCTTCGGGAAAAAAGCGTGATTGTATGTTATGTTATTACACGCAGCAAAGAGAAAACACTTTTAAATCTAGATTTAAGGTTGATTTTAATTATTTTGACAATCGATCAGAATACTAGTTTAAAGTACTGAAGCATAACAAGAAGTTATAATATACTAACTGTGCCCCGCGGTTGCACCCGCGTAGTCTTCTTTTCCGTGGTAATATCGGGATAAAAAGCTATTCCAGGGTCTACTTTTCTTACCGATTTTCCACCCAATCGGTTCAGTAGTTTTGGCGTGAAAGAGTAACAAACATCCATCCATCTTCACAAACTTTCGCATGTATTATATTAGTAAGTATAAGGAAGGATACTTAGTATGAAATACTACAATTTATGGAAAAAAAATGATTATGCTATTCTCTCTCTCTGACCTCTGTCAACAGTCAAGATAAGGAATTTCTCATCGTATTATGTCCATTCGAAAACACACATTCACTCTTTCGGGTAACATAAATAGTCAGTGAGTTTGTATATTAATCACGGTCGATTGTTAGCTCGTGGTTATCGCCACCGCTGTCCACAACAATAGTATGTCCGGCACCTACTCAAACAATGTAACGCTACTCCATTCACGGACACACACAAGCAGAAGCTTTTGTATGTATGGGAGAACAAAATCGCATGCGCGCAGCATCTGGCCTCTTCCCCTATCTTCGACGTGTTTCAGAATTGGAATGACGCAATTTCAACAACAACTAATATTGGAAAATTGGTTTTAGTATGATGTGCTTTGAGTCGAGTTTTGTTTGTGTGAAATAGTGTGGCCGAAGCTCAAGCGCTAGACGGTTTGGCAACGAGCTTCCAGGATTCTGATTTTTAGATGTACCCCGTTCGCGCGGATGCTGGGACGTACCGCGATGCGTCCCAAACTGAACGATTACGTTGCGTAAACATAAATTCGACGATAATTTTGACAGACGTCAAACTTGTGGTGATTATCGTAATTTGACAAATGTTTGTTTTGTGGTTTGTGATGGATTGCTCACATAGTGAAACTTAGTTTTCCGCATCTAAAGTGACTTGATGTAAGTTTAAAAAGTTTTTTTATATAAGTATTATTTGTTATCAGAATTACGATTGGAGTCTGTTTTAGAGGAATAAGCTAAGATTATATTTATGTTAGTCCACTAAAAGAAAAAGGAAAAGATGATGACTTGTTAATGGTAGTGACTTTTATCTTGTATGTTCTCTAATATAGTCACTTATTCTGAGCGAATTAAGAATTTTTGTATTTAAGAAATAGTGTCCAATTTTTACTAAGTAGGTACGTAGAAAATACTCATATTTTAAAAATCTGTTTATTACTATATTATTACAAACTTGACTCTAATCACACGACTTCATCGCCATGGGAATTTTGGGCATATTGGGAATTTCGTTCTCTTTTCTTGTCAAGGATTATTTGGTTAGACGTAAGACGTTAATGATTGAGTCTGTCATTATATACCTAATAGTGGTAGGCCTCTTTAGCAGGGGCCGCCTGGGGAAGTACCACACCTTTGCCAGTTATTCATCCGCCAAGCAGTAATGTGCATACATTACTGTGTTCCGGTCTGAAGGGCAATGTTACCAGCGAAATTACTGGCCATGATGAGATTCAACAACTCATATATCAGGGTGACAGGCGTAGTGCAGTGCCGCGCAGAATTTATATTCTAAAACACTGGGTGGCACTGTATCTAATATGGGCAATCATGATGCTTACCATCAGGCACCTGATTTGCTCGTCTTGTCACTCATTATCATAAAAAAAAAAAAAAAAAATTGATAACTGTAGAAACATTACCCAATTTTTTCAAGATAGTTAATTTAAACATATATTAATTGGGATTTTTAATGCCAGCGATCATAAATTTCTCTGACGAATAAAATATTTCATAAACATACATAAAGATTTCGTAGAAATGGTTCATTTCCGTGACTAGTAACTATGACAAATAACGTGTTCAGCTAAGTAATAAAGATGTAGCATTTTATCATAATAATATCTATAATGTTTACAACATATCGGATGCTATAAAACGTTCAAAAACGCGTAAATCATGACGGTAGTTCTATGAATTCTGTTCTACATAATTTTGTACTTTTGATTTTATTTAAATTTCAAATACATAGAGCTAGTTAAAAAGAAGTTAGAAAGCAAGAGTAGGTATTTTAAATTTCTTATTAAATTATCGTATAAATGTGTTTACAAAAGATAATGTTAATATTTTTAAAGGTGGTTTTAGCTTGGTCGGAATTCCTTTGCAATCCGATTTCAGAGAAAAGATTTTTTAATAATAAATATTATGAAAACGTAAACATTATTTTACGATAAGTAAACGAGCGATGAATACTACATGTTAATTAGCTTGCTCTTTTTACTCGAAGTGGTAAAAAATAGCTTAAGATCCTGAAGGTAATTTCCGAAATAATTTATATATATTTAAAGGAATTTATTATAGAAGATAAAGTTAGTTCTTATAATTTTAGTTTAGTAAGTTATTTGCTGAGAAACGAGAACAATTTAAAAAGGTAGCAGGAACACACTGGATGGAAGCCGCTTCAATTTCATCATCATCATCATTTCAGCCGTAGAAAGTCTACAGCTGGATATTACAACCTTCCCCATAGGGGGTTTAGTTAAAATACTCAAGCAAGCTAGCTGCTTACTAGAAATCTGTGGGAGAGACCTAAACTTAGCAGTGAACGTCCTACGGCTGATAATATGGTGATTGATGATGATTAATTTATTTATAGCACATTAACAGGAAGGCTTATTACATTAATTATATATTTTGCAGCTCGAAAATTCTGGCTATATCCGGTCTTTTGATGAGCATGTACGGAGACCAATTTTAGTCCATCGTGTAGATGCCTCTTTGTGCTTTTAATCTAATAGTTATGTTTAACACCTGTCTATCTCTGAAACTATATACTAAGATGAACTCAAAGACAGCCCCCGCTAAGTGCAAGGGCTATTGGGAATTAATGGAAACGACTTGATTGGTGTGTAGGTGTGATTTTTAGATGGATAGGGACCGGCTATTGCTAGAGACTCCGGTAACTGCCAATTCCGTCTCATGGTGAATACTAATATTATTATGATGATATCTTCATCATTCTTTCATGATGTTTTGATAATTTCATATAACGCCTGATGAATAAATTATATTTTCTTTACTCAACACACCTAAAGGTCATCAGGGTTATTTTAATTTTACTACAAAATGTGCACCTCAGGGAATTTGCTATTAGGTATAACCTATTAGTTTGGCTATGTTAACTGCTAACGAACAAACCTTTAATGTAAGTACCCATAAATGCAAATAGGAACGCTATTTTTATGTTTTTATGAAATTGGCTCTCCGCGTTGAAAATATCAACGAAAACAACGATAATACTGTACTCGTATCAACTCATGTAATTTGATAATCATGGTTTATCCGCAGTATTTTCCAATCGCTATTAATAAAATAATTAATCAAAATATCAAATGATAAAACAATGATTATACTCGTAACAATTATTATTTTTTGATTATAATCTTTGTGCATTACAGAAGCTGATAGTTTTGTTGCGAAATATTAAATACAGTAGAACCATGATAATATTCAATATATATATATAATATTCAAAACGAAGGTTTTGAGTTGAGTTGGTTTTATTTTTTAGCTCGGCCAAAAAATGAAGGTGTGTTATAAGTTTAACATGTCTGTGTGGGTACACAAAGACCACACAGATAGATATAAATAGACACAGGAGAGGTGTTTCGACGTTTAGAGATGATCAACCCTTTTCTAGCGGCTGAAAGGATATGAGCAACTTTCAGTGGTCTGGTCGATTCAAAATTTGGTATCCTGTTACATCATCAATATTGCAACCTGATGCTGCAGAATCAAGTTCAGCAGTAGTCAGTTCAGGGCCAAGTATATTTTCGTGTTTGAGCTTATTGGAATCGTCTCAAAGAATATGCTTCTGATAAATGGTTATAGGTCTGATAATGAAGCAGGAAGAGAAGGAGAGAAGGAGGAGAGGTTTTTTAATTTTATTAAATTTCACTTGTTTCCACAAATAAGATTCTTCTCTACATACTCGTCTTAATGGAAATATAATGTACATAATAAAATTCAAATTATCTGTGCGTTCTGAAAGATACCTTCACAAAGAGAACTCAAAAGAAACTTGTAGGGATTAATTTCAACTGATACATTTTTACATCGGTTTGGTTACGTTCATTTATTTTGAAGGTGCCGTGTGGTTGCAGATATGAGAATCATACTCACACTTACTTAGGTACTTAGGTATGCTCAAATAAATAAAATCGTAAGTTGTAAGCGGTCTGCATCCAGCGTGTTCCTGCCATCCTTATTAGATGGTCTGTCCACCTTATAGGTGGACATCCTACGCTGCGCTTGCCAGTCGACGTGGTATGTGCCCTGCCCATTGCCACTTCAACTTGAACTGACATATCGGTAACTTTCGTTCGCCTACGAATCTCCTGTAGAAATCCCGAGCATAGTCCTCTCCATAACCATAGCCCGTTGCGCTATTTTGCGCCTGCTGATAAAAATAAATATAAATAAATAAAATAAAATGTTAAAAGGCAATACACCTAAAAGTAAGCCTGTAAATCTGATGAAAAAGTTACCAACAACAGAAATTAAAAGGGAACTCGAATGAAAAGGTAGCAAAGCAATTAATTCTAAACACAATTACGGTCATATAAAAGTCCCTAACAAAACAGAGTCACTCTCAGTTCATAAAGTAAAAATATTACCCCAGTTTACGGGTAAAGTGCCACCAAGCTAACGTTTAGTGGCCACGGTTTAACCCCTGTCAAAAGTTTTTCAATTACGTTGGTAAGATAACGTTACATACATACAACTGAGCATATTTACTGCATGAAACTTGGTTGGAACTTACAAGTAGCTCAGGAGGGTCTGACGTTGATTCTTATTATTTAACACGTTGTGTTTTGTAGTAAGAAATACATATTAAACAACACACAGAATAAAAAGTAGTTGACAGTTGGCGTTTATTATAAGTTCTGTGAAGTCGTTGTTGTTTCTTCGGTTCTTGTTCTAAATAGAATATGTATCTACCTACCTATACTTATTTTAAAAGATCTTGATACCCGCACTATTAAAGGTCAGTTTTATAGTAAATAATTTGTATAAGTCTCGGTACATTCTGTACGTAGTATCTACTTATTCGTACAAACTCAATAATTCTATTAGTTTTTAAATCTTGTTAAATAACTATGCGACTAAGTTTATAAGCAATGGTTTTACAACTGTCTTAGTTTCTGTTAAAACTCCTTCCATGAAAGTATTGACGTGAACGTAAACCGTGTTTCCGGAATCATGTCCTAAATTGTATGGAGAAAATCATTTTGGCTATGTATGCTGGCTATGTACGGATAGAATCCTATTAGACCGGGAGATGATGACACAAAATGTCAGGTCATTTGTATCAGTATGGCGACTCTTCAGGGGTGTAATTACGTAATGACGAAGAGGAAAATGATGGTTTTAGCGCTAGTACTGGCGATCCAATCGCGTGAGCGTTAATTGAACGTGTGGGATAAATTACGAGTGTCGAACGATTTGTTCCACACAAATACTTGTATACTTTAGTCATAAATTTAATATTGTTTGGTATACTATGGTCTTGTTATTACCTGCTGAAATTCGGTATGTAGATAATTTAGAATCTGGAAAAATAGAATGGGTACTTATTATCCCGGTATTCCCAGAGGAACGAAGACTACGCGGGTGAAACCGCGGGGCACAGCTAGTAGTTAATACACATTAAATATTGGGAAGCCACACGAGTGCTTTTTTGTTTTCATGCTACACAGGGACGATACTTAGGTAAACAGAAAACTAATACAAACTTATATACCTTGAAAAGCATACAGATCAAACAGATTCACATAATATTATTAACCAGTGACCATTTCAGAAAACTGGTAGTACCTATACTAAGTCAACGAGCTAGTCAATATACATTTTATTATATAGAAGAATCATATTATTTGAAGTCATCCTCATCTAGCCCCCATCGCCTGAAAGCTCATCCGCAATCCGCACATAATAGATACGTGGAGGCCACACTGCGTTTTTTCGTTCTTTTCTGCGGCATACGTGCAAACTGTGGAATGATCTCCATGCTGGGGTCTTCCCGTTGAACATAGCGTGGGGTTCCTCAAAAGGAGAAAATAGAGTCTTGAAGGGTGCTATTTGCCACACTAAGGCAAAAAAATTCCTTGGAAAAGCTCTGTATGATAAGATAGATAGATTAAGATCTTTAACATAGATTTATTATTTACTCACTTCAATAAAATTAAATAGGTTACTCTCTACTTAGCATTTATTTTTAGACAGTTTTAAAGTTCTGTAAAGTTTTCGAATGGACACCACGGATTGGCAAGCGTAGCTTAGGACGTCCAACCAACACAAGGTGGACAGACGATCTAATCAAGACAGCAAGATCACGCTGGATGCAGACCGCTTACAAACGGACTAGATGGAAATCTATGGGGGAGGCTTATGTTCAGCAGTGAACGTCTGAGATGATGATGATGTTGTTGTAGACACCTCACCAAGTGAATTTTGGGTCCACACATAGAAAGTAAATAAAATTCGCTTCGGTATGGCAAGAAGATATAAATCCGTTTATTTTTTCTATGAATGTATTAAATTTGGTTGTTTATTCAATTTTCCGGGACCAAACGCGGTTTTATGTTACTTTGATGTTCTTTTTTGGAGAGATTTCTTATGTTCGTCAGAACATTTCTGGGGGTCACCCCAGAAATGTTATTAGGCATTTAAAAAAATATTACCTACGTCCCAATTACCGATAAAATTACCGATTATCGATCAAACGTCAATTGAGGCAACCGTAATAAAATCACTTGAACGAAACGAAATGGTAAATAATTACGGAAAATCGATGGTAATTAAATAAACCAAGGCTGGGGTTTCATTACGCATTTATTTATTGGGAAAAACCTCGGGGAACGGAAGGATTCATTTTCATGAATGTTTGTCACTGTATTTCGACCATTTTCTGGTCGTGCGTGCTGTAATTAAAATCGCTGTATTTACATGTGAAATTTCATTGTAATGAGGATGAAAAGGGAATGAGTGCTTTTGTTAGTAATTTATGACCATTGACATATTTTTCATACAATATTTAATTTGTATTAATACATAGTCTTATTATACTCGTATTTAGACATTATGTACTGTGTTACGACTTACCTAAAAATTTACTTATATTTCTAACATGCTTCGAAAACTTTGAATGCCGTGTTCATTTATTCACGGTGAATGTATTTTTTGTCCTGTAAATATGTCCTTGTAATTCTCATAGCGTAGCTTACTCGGCTTGATAAATTGTATTCCTACTGGCCACATAATAAATAGGTACAGATGACGTTTGTATCTGGTCTTAAAGGCTTGAAAATTCAGACTCGGTAGGTCAACCTCTACCTATATTTAACCACAACTTAAGATTTTATCGTACCCGTCTAGGTCAATAAGTATGGTTTTAGACAGTATATAAAAATATATCAACATATTTGAGCTCAGAGAGAACGCCTGAGGAAGGACATCAATAACCTTAGTTGTAGTGGTAGGCCTCTTTTGCAGGGGACCGTCTAGGGAAGTACCACACATTTGCCAGTTATTCATCCGCCAAGCTACAATGTGCAAACATTACTGTGTTCCGGTCTGAAGGGCAATGTTACCAGCGAAATTACTAAGCATGACGAGATTCAACAACTAATAGCTCAGGGTGACAGGCGCATTGCAGTGCCGCACTAAATTTTGAATTTTAAACACTGGGTTGCACTGTGTCTGATAATGGGTTATCATGATGCTTACCATCAGGCACCTAATTTGGTTGTCTTGTTACTCACTATCATAAAAAAAATGTGAATATCTGAATATCTGCACAACTGAAATTTTTACGTAGAAAAAATTCGTAATTTTCGATGAATACATGGCTTACACTCGCGGAGCATCAAAGATCGTACAACTTTTACAATAAACTCTACTAAGAGTTCTACCGTAGTATAAAATTGCAATTTCTATTATTACTCCTTTTCAAAGTTCAATTTGGAACTTGCATATAAAATCAGTATAAAGGCAACCCTTTTAAATATTTGTACGGTTCTTTTCAAGGTAGTGATATAAAATATCATGATTTGTAGTTATACCCAACTATCTGGAATATTAAAGAGGTCGGAATACCTTCAACTCGATCCCTGCGACCTTTTTAAATTGTTTCTCGTGAATATTGCAAGCAATCATAGTATATCTTTGTCAATGACGTTGAATTGCTTCTTACTACAGACGTACAATCCCTGAACAAGCTTCACAAAAAAGTGTCCATCACTGACAATTACGCGCTATGACATCTACTGACATCCACTGAATTTCTATTATATGAATTTAAACTCTATTTACCTGATTGTTTTAAAGCCTAATTTGGATTGAACGATTTTTCACCCTATGAAGTTCAATGTAAAATTTAAATTTAACTAAAATATTTAGTGATTTAAATATATAATTTTTTTAAATAAATTAATCACACTTAAACTCTATAACTTTTATAAATATATATTACAAGAATCAAAATTTAAAAGGGTCAAAAAGTTTATAAAATTAAAATGTATTTATGTTTGTAAAGATAATTAAGTTACATGATAGAATCTCGGTTTAATAGTGAGTACAGGTTCGTGGGCCTGATTCTAGCACGTAGAAAGGGTCTTTGACAATATTATTCTGAATTGTTACGTGATATGATTACTTTTATACTTTTAATAATAAAGAGTCGAAAGTCACAAAAATATTAAAATGTTATCATAAATGTAAAATTAACGAGGACTATGCAATGTAAACCAGTTAGAAACAAAAAGTATAATGTTATAATGCACAGTGCGTTATTGAGATAAAATAAACAAATATTTAATTCAATGTTTAAAATGTTTTCCACTAGGTAATTAATGCCAAACCTTAATTTAAGTAAATATATATATATATATATATATATATATGTTCGGATAATAATTATGCAAAAATATGTAAAATATAATCGACTTCATAGTTTTTCATTCGATCAAAGCGCTGTTGTCCATTTTATTGTGTTAAAAAAATTTAAATAAAACAGAAACACGCAATGTGGATACATAAATTCCTAAAATTATTGTAAATACATGCCTAAATTATGAAAAGCTATCGCTTTCACGCACGTATCTGTTGTTACTCGGTTAGCTTTTTACCTAACACTGGTATCACGCGGTCGGCCTACGGTTGCCATGCAACTAACCACATAGTCTGGTAATTTATTGATTTAGTACCAGACTCGCGGCTTGGAACAGATTTTTGCACGACTGGTTCTCTTTGGTATCCTTACTCTGAGGACAGAGAGGACAACCCAGGACAGTGTGGTACTTCCCCACACCTTTGCCAGTTATTCATTCGCCAAGCAGTAATCTGTAAATATTACTGTGTTGCGGACTGAAGGGCAATGTTTAAATTACTGGGCATGACGAGTTTCAACAACTTTTATCTCGGGGTGACAGACGCTGAGCAGTGCCACGCAGAATTTTGAATATTAAACACTATACTACTTACACTGGGTGGCACTGTGTCTGATAATATGGGCAATCATGATGCTTACCATCAGGCACCTGATTTGCTCGTCATGTTACTCACTATCATAAAAAAATAAAAAAAGTAGCCTTAATAGTACTTATAACTTATACTACATACATTTCTTATCTCTATATTATACTTTACAAAGGTCCCTAAATCTTCCCTTCTAATCGAAAGTCACAAGTAGGTAAATAATACCGGTAAAGACACACGAGTCCATTATCTCGTAAATCAAACGTTGCAATAATTATTAGCAAGAGGATGTTCCACAAATACTGATTACTTTCCTAATGGCCACGCTTTTCGGTCCCGGATTAAATTCAATCCATAGTATCCTTGTCACTAAGACAAAGGAACTATTTTTTATTCATTGGTGGGATGGCGAAGTAATGTACGACCGGGGACCTTTGAAGAAGAAAATTAAAGAGCAACGTGAAAATGCTCTTTCGTGTAAAGTATAGATTAGTTTCTGTACGTAGCTGACAGTAACTATGCTTATGTAGAATAGAGTATGGTTTGACTTCATTATTAAAAGATACTCAAATGCTGTTGTAATACTACGGGTGCTTAGGCTTTGATCTTCTTAGATAGTAAAACCTCTACATATTTGTGGATGTATATTGAAAGGAATTTGACACAATCTTATGAAAAAATTACCGAGTCGATGTTTTGTTTTCCTTTGTTTCCTCTAAATATAGTAAACCTATTTTTACGTGATATTTTGAAGATAAACTGCCATAGTTTATTTTATCTTCAAATTATTTCTTTTTATAAACTCTGCATTTTTTTTAGTGAACGTCCAATCACGACATCAATACGGGGATTCTTATACGTTCACTAAGAAAACAACCGAGAATTTATAACAGAAACTAAAATAACAGGGACATAATTCACTATAAAATATCAGGATATGAAATTTTATAATGTGTAAATTTTATAATATTCGGAGGAATACAAAACATCGATTTGTTAAATTTTTCATAGGATTGTGTCGAATTCCTAAATATTGCAAAGTTATTTAATGTTTCTTCATCGTCATCAGTCTTTTTCAATCCATTAAGTATCCATGATTGGACATTAGAGACAGAATTTTCTTTCTTTATGCGACTCTTCCCTACTTATCTCTCACTGGAATATAAATAATATTAGTGTTTTTCTCTTAGATATGATATTATTTGCATGACGAATTATCTTTGTGATTAATGTATATTATGTCGTCGTGAAATTGTGAGAACCGTTATTTTATAATTTGCTTAGTTAGTTTATAATTTCATTTAGTTTAAAAACAACCTAACCTAAACGTTAGTTTATAATGTCACTAGATTAATTATAATCTAACGGTTCTTACCATTTATTTCACTGTGATATATACTACAACCGAATTTTCAAAATAATATAATATTATATTATATTTCTTTTATATGAAATGGTTTAAAAAAAGGTGGGATACTCTAAACACACTTAATTATAAGAGATATTAAAGTTTACCACTAACCCAAATTTACATTTTGTTTCTGTTCATAAGTGGGTAAAGATCACAGTGGGTAAAGTCTGTGAAAATGTCTTAGGTATTGAAAGAAAACTTTAACTTTCTCAATGAGCCGGGCTTCATTACTAATTTCGTTTGATCTTCAACAAATCACCGCGTCTCTTTCACAAAATAACTTCCATTCAAATGAAACTATTCTAAATACCGTGCGTTTGTAGCTTCACAAATTTAGTAGCTGCACCACTGTAAACAGATGTCCCTAGACATAAAGAGTTAATTATCTAAGAATACCGAGCAGCCGCCGGCACCAGAATAGCTCCCTTGGGAACTCGCTGGGTTTGTTTTCTTTTTGTGTTGCTGAGTTTGAATTTGCTGGCTTGCAGTGGACCGAAGCATTTATTGCTCGGAGGGTATAAGAACAGGCCTAAGCTACTATGACTAGTGCATATACAGGGTGTTTAAAAAGGTGTAGCTTTACTTAAACTGGTGGATATATCCGTCAAAGTAAACAATGATGAGAATAGAATAACTCTTCATTATCACCAAAAAATATAAAAACACATTAAACATATTCAACTAAACAATTATAAACATAATTCTTGGTCAAAAATAGATAGCCTTATCGCTTTAAACGATCTGTTCCAGGCAACCAGTCTTTGGACACAAAAGAAACAAAACTAAGTACAAAATAATTGATTGAATTTGGCGATACTTTTTGGAAATCCATTGAAGACTTCTGCAACAAGAATCTTCAGTTTTTAAGTTTTAAATAAGTAATACCTAAAGCATTTCCTCTTTGCATGTAATTTTGCGAGCGGAAGGGCGGTGCACTGTGCATGTTGTTTTTGACACTAAAAATCGAAACTTAAAACTAAAGATTCTTTTTCCAAAACAACAACAAAACTACCAAAAAGGTCCAAAAAAAAAGTAAGTTAACGACAGAATTGCAAGATTTGTGGGAAAATATTTCGAGGAAAAATTTTATCGGCAAATTAGTATGTCCGTGTATAGTTCGTCTGTCTGTATCTCTGTCTATCTGTCTATATATGTCTATCTGTCCGTCTGTCAGGACATTTTTAACGGGAACGCGTGGAGGTATGAAGATGAAATTTATATCAACTGCTCAGATCTGCGGTCCCTTGTGGCTGTACAAAATCATACTTCTCAGTTAACGCAATCAAAAATTATGGACAATTTAATGCATATTTCCATAATTTGCGCAAGGAACTAATAGATGGCGCTGTATGTTCTTGTATACGTATGCCTTCACAATTTATTTCTCTTTGGTGCCCGTACAAATTCTGTTTGGTTCCTTCGCACTCATTATTCTCCACTTGCGAAATGCCCCCCATGCAAGCCCAGAAGGTTTGATTTATGATATATCATACTAGTTTTTTATTTATAATAATGAAAAAATAGCTACTTATGTTCATGACAAACTACGCAGGACTGCAACATACAAAAAGTATCAATCATTATAATGCGTTTCTTTATTATTATTTTTTACTTTGCTAACATTTAACTGCTACTACTGCTAACACGACATGTCAAGCTTTTGACATTCTTACTTATTTATGTTTAATTGATAAATTCGTATCGGAGTTTTAATACTTGGCAATAAGTAAGCAAGTTGCAAACCAAGTCCTTTTATACATCAAAAAGGAAACATCGAAATTTGATAGACGACGAAATGTTCAAGTTATAAGTATTATAATAAAATCCCCAAAGAGATAACTGGGCTCTCAGAGGGTAAATTCAAAACCTATATAAAATCTACTTTACTAAAGAAGGCTTATTATAAAGTCAACCAGTACATAGAGGACAAAGATGCTTGGAAACTTCTGCATAGCCGCCTCGCGGCACCTTCAAAGAAAACGAATGTAAGCAAACCAAATATTGTGAAAGTATCTGTTGAAAAAATTAAGCCCTACAAGTTTCTTGTGCGTTCTTCTTGTAGAGGTATCTTTCCGAACGCACGGTAGACTCAGTACCTACTGTTTATCTTCATTGACGTACAAAAGTGTCAGATTATGACCTATTTGAATAAAGCTGTTTTGAGTTTGAGTTTGAGTTTATCGTAACATTAGCATGAGCTTCGTCTCACCATGAAAACTCGAAGTAGCAAGAGCTTACAAAGTTCCGATTTCGAGGAACTTATGTTTCCTCTGACTTAGACACTAAGACGAATAAGCCACTGCTTAAACATCAACAGATTTTTTAATTCTTGAGGAAGGATTAAATATAAAATTAAATTTAAACAATGAATTTAAAATAACGAAAATAAACGTTGACTAAATACGTAGGTAATAATAAGTTTCCATAAGAAATTTTAAGGAAGTTGTCCCATATTAATATAATATGGGACAACTTCCACACACGGTCATCTGGTGCCAAACTAGGCTAGAAGCCTGCGGTACAGAAATCAGAGTTACTACCAGGTTACAACAGGTTTTATCTGTTACATATCTACCAGGCTGTCCGTAAATTACTTATTATTACGAAAATTTGTTTTTACAGATTAAATCCTCGGAGTAATTTTAGAGAACGTCTATTAATAATAGGGTTAGTGAGTTAATCTAGGATTTATCAGCCTACTATAAGCAATTATTATTATTCAGCTCTATCTATCAAAACTTTCGTATTTACTCGAATCATAATTTTAATTTAATTTAAGGCCTTTAATTTAAGGTGACCGCATAGTAGCTTTTAGACCAGCGTCTAAGCCTGGCTGTACAACGCGGCAATGCTGTTTGCCTGTTGGGCGCACCAAAAGCCTTGCTGAGACGCACTCCATATTATATTTATTGCAGTGCTTTTTGTTTGCAATAGTAAAATTTGTATGTATAACTTTATGAAATATACATAAAAGTTAATACAATAATTGTAATATAAAATAATATTCATTTTTAATATTTTTATAATTAAAATTAATTTTATTTTTAAATATATTATAAATATTTATAAGGCTAGTGTGAATTGTTAAGTCCTACCGACGCGGACCGACTACTGGTCGACACAAGGTTTACTTTGCATGAACAAATTGATGTTGAAAGAAAGGCCAAGTTAAAAGTATCCCAACCGAATATAACCGAAGAAGGTGATGTAAGTAGAAGAAGAAAAAGTCAGGAACTTAGCTTGTAGAGAGAAATAGCCTCTGTCTACCCCAACGGGAACAATGCGTGACTGTTTCTATGGACTAATGTTACATGTGTAAATGATAAGGTGAAAAATTGTGATAGAAAAAAAAATTAACGTAATAATATTTTACTTTAAAAAAGGGACTTAAAACACTAACATTAATTATTTATTAAACATTGACGTTTCGGCTGAGTAGCATTTAGACGTGATCACAGACAAAGACAAAGACTATCTCATGTTGAGGACAACGGTGCTATACACCAATCAATTAGTACGTAATCTTCAAAGGTGTTTTCTTTCTTTTATCTGGATTGAAACATCACTTGCTCTAATGTATCCCACAATGTGTTCCGTATGTTGGTTCGTCTCGTAAATATTTTAGGAATACACATCTGTGCATTTATGATATTTGTTTTGTTAGGGCTGGAACGGAGTGATGACATACAATATCCTCTTGTACATTAAATTCTTCAAATTCTTACGATGACATTTCCATAGTATTCAAAGAGTTTAATTATTATTGCGTGTTGCTTAGGACATCGTACCTACCTATAATCTTAGGTATGAACACTGCGATTGTCATAGATGAAATGCTCGTCTTGTTCACTTAAATACGTGCAAAAATATTTTGTTCTTCTATCGTAATAAATGGCTACAAATTTCATCTAATTCTTCAATTGAGTCTTTTCTCGCCTTTACTCGTAAAAATATACATCCATCATACAAACTTATGTATTGTATACAAAGCCCTGAAAATTTAAATACGTCAAATTATTCGTAACGTTTTTAAGCTAAGTAATTGGTTCAATTCAATCACAGCGTCACAGGGTAATGTTTGTGGGTATAAAATAAAATTGCTCAAGCAAGTAGCTGGTGCCATTCCCGTAATGGGATTCTTCAGTAAATGACGTCTGAAAGCCGAGCTTGGATCAACGGACAAGTAAAAGAAAATGTTTTTATAGGCACAATAAGTTGACTATAAAAATCTTGACGTCGGACGGCTGGGATTTGTTGTTATTTTTATTTGTTACGCGGAATTTATTTGAATAAAAGCTTTACAAAGTTCACTGGGAACGGGACAGAAATAGTATCGGTTGTAAAATTTGATACGACTTGTTCCACTTCTGACTACGAATGGGACATTAACTTTTACATTATACTTAGTGAAGTGTTCTTGGAATTACAATTATTGTGATTGATATGCTTAGATTATGCGTAAGGAGAGAGAGTTTTTGTACCTATATTTTGCCAATATTATGATCCTATTATATGGCAAGAACGGCAGTGGTCATTGGAAGACGTCATTGCAGGTGTCAACATCATGTAGGGCGAGCACTGTCTTTATGCATTCTTCAGTCATCAGTCCCTTTCAGTCGAAAACATCGAGGTTAATAAAATGTACAATAAACATTATCCCAAATATGGAGAGCGAATAATAGTAATATAACTTTTCATTCAAATGTTTATGGTGGCCTATTAATTTCGAAGGTTTTCGAAACGCGAAAGGTTAAAAGTTACTTTTGCCATCATGTTTTTTGTAATGAAACTTTAGACAAAGTACACTTACATACATTTTTGATTGTTTCAGGTGTATGTGCGCCTTGTGAGCCCATTGTCGATGCGTCATAACAGTAACTGAACTCTTTATTGCGAGGGTCGCAAAAAGCTCTCAGTAACTGTCACATTTCGTTCAACGGAAGCGACTTCTGTTCGGAAACAAAGTGCTGTGATGTTGCCAGTTTCGTTTATAAAAGGCGGCGATGCCGAGAATTTGAGTAGATATGGGGATGGTCCATAAAACTGAGTTGTTTTGCTCCAACAAGATGCTGCTAACGGTATACACGGCTCTGCTTCTCTGGAGGATTGACTGCGTCGTTGAAAGCACTAAAGGTAAAACAATCTGAAATGAGAAGAAAAATTTCACCCACGGGTGGTATTCGAACCACCCACCCTCCGCACCATTTCGCGTGGTGGGCACTCTACCACTTGAGCTACCGTGAGGACACTAGTCATCAGCGAAAATATTCTATTACCTAACGCTTATAGGGGCGTGTGTTTTCTTTTTAATATGGGACAACTTCCATACACGGTCATCTGGTCCCAAACTAGGCCAGAAGCCTGTACTATGGTAACCAGATGACTGATATACATACTTATATAAGATTACAACACCCAGACACAGATCAGACATTTTTTTGTAGTGGTAGGCCTCTTTGTGTTTATGTTCGTCAATGAATTAACTGTTAATCTTCAACGAAAAACCCTGTTAAAATATAAACCTAATAAATTCCGTTAACGTTATCGTAACTTGCAATGCAACGAAAAATGAACCCGTTGAAAATTGACGATTTAACAGCTTTTTTAACCTGTTGACCATTGACGAAAAACAGATACATTAAAATAATTTACATACATACATTCACGCCTTTTTCCCGAAGGCAGAGCTGTACTTAGGACTCAGTCCCATAGTAGATACACCCACATTTCGCCAGTATGTTATTGGTCCCATGTAATAGGGGGCGAGCCTATTGCCATCTACCGGGCACACTTCCAGACTTCAGGCAGTTATTGATATTTCCTAATTCTTGATAATTCCTAATGAAAAAATCCAATATTTAACACCTTGCCTGACCTGGGGATCGAACCCGGGACCTCTTGATTGGCAGTCGAGCATGCGCCCTCTACGCCACCGAGGCAGTCAAATAATTTAAAAACCGTTAATTACCTCTATTGACACATAATTCTTTAAAAAGCATTTCTTATTAATATAATAGTTATATAATAGTTATAGTTATAATTCACAAATCTCAGCACAATGTTAAAAAGTTACGTTTTTATAAGGTGAACAAAACGCTACCGAGTTCTATCTTTACTCCAGCGCCATCTAGATAACACAAAAAGAAACAGCACTGTTTTGTTGTGTGTATGTTGATTCCGTTTCTTTTTCACGCTAAAACTACTGGACCGATTGGACTGAAATTCGGTATATAGATGGTTTAGTCCCTGAAATAAAATAAAACGTATTTTTATCCCGATATGCCCACGAGAACGAAGATGACGCGAGTGAAACAGCGAGGTACAACTAGTTTGTTATAAACAAGTAGGCACAGAAAATACTTATGAATAGGTGCTATCTTGACTTTTATCCTTTCACATTCGACTTGACTTTGAATTGGGCAAAAACCCATAGCAAACTCTCGTAAAAATATAGAGCTCAGTAGAGCATGTTAACGTATAACGTACATTTATTACTTTTCTCTTGTAAAATTACGAAAACATGAGGAGGGTAAAGTTTTGAGGAATTTTTCTTTTACATATGACTATAAACACTAACTTTTCATGTATAGGATGTTCTTACATTTCTTTTTTATTTTTATTTATAAGTCTATTAACGAAAGCTGCCACGTACAGGACATTATTTACCATAATGAATAAGTGGGACTGAGTCCTGGGTACACCTCTGCCTACCCCTTCGGGAAAAAAGGCGTGAATGTATGTCATGTTCTGTATATTTATGAATAAGTGGATGGCATAATGGTGTAAAATCCATCAAAATGCTCTCGCTAACCCACCTGCCAAGTGTGGCTAGTATTAAAAAATCACCCCTTGCCCCTGGGGAGACCTATGTCTAGCAGTGGACTTCTTGCGGCTGAGCACTGAGCACTTCGTGAACAGTCTCTGTCTCGCTCAAACGTGGTTAACCTTATCAGCATGAAGGATATGGTTACCTATTGTTTTGTTTTTGTAACAATCGTCCTACTTCCTACTAATTATAAATGCGAAAGTTTGTGAGGATGGATGGATGGATGGGTGGATGGATGAATGAATGGATTTATATTACTGGTTCACGCCAAAACTACTAAACCGATAGTTATAGATAGTTTAGACGCTAGAATAACATAAAAAGTACCTTTTATCCCGATATTCGCTCGGAAACGAAGACTAAGCTGGTGAAACCACAGGACACAGCTATTCTCACATAAATTGCATCATTGTGAATACTGTGAACGTGCCAATTTTTACTAACCGTCCTTTAGTAGGTAGAGAATTTCAATCATACTCGGAATATTTAATCAATTTCACTGCGCGGTTTAGTGGCTTCAATACACACAGCTAATACAAGCTAACACTTATACCTATTTCGTACGATAATGAGAGTTTAAGGGGTGGCGATCAAATAAATGAAATCCCCTTATTCATCAAATCTTCAGTATAATATTCTTTCGTAATTACAATGTAGCGCTCGTATCGAGTGTCGGCGCGCAAGTGAGTCCCGATACGAGCGTCTTCTATCTCTACAATAATTCTATTATATCGGGCACAAAAGGCAAAAAACACAGTATTCAAAGCATTGAGAGCGAGAGGGCAACAGCGGCGTCCCGCTCGCACACTAAAATATTTATTAGGCCTGCGCTTTCTCGCAGCAGGCCCTGGAAAGGTTTCCTGGAAAGCAGCGCTCGGTTCTAAATTCGAAAGTTATATAAAACAAAAGGAGAGGCTAAACTAACCTAACTGTACAAAATTCCTAGCTACAAACAAAGAGAAGGCACAACTCAGGCAGGGTCTTCGTTGTCCGCAACAGTCTCCCCCCCGGCGTAGATCTTCGTAGCCGCTTTCAATAGGGAGGACAACGAGTCTTCTCACTGGTCTTCTGAAGATGCCACCTCGCGTACGCACATCCGCACTCCGTACAACACCGTCCGGCCCACGATATACTTTCTCTATCTGACCACGAGGCCAAACACCGCGCGGCAATGATCCGTCCGCAATTATAACGATGTCTCGCTTCTCTGGATTCCGGACTGGCCTTCTTCCGTCGCCTCGAGGTGTCAGTGTAGGCAGATACTCCTTAATCCACCGCACCCAAAATGCGTTCGCTAGAGCTTGAGATGCTCGCCACGCTCTCCTATCCGCGATTTCGCATTCGCCGACGATCGGCAATCCAAGCGCGGTGCCCAATAACAGGTGGTTAGGAGTCAGAGCCTCTGGGTATTCTTCGCACACCGAAACGTGCGTCAATGGTCGCGAGTTGATAGTGTGCACGATCTCTGTCAGTGCGGTAGCGAGTACCTCCTCTTTTACCGTCTTATTGGCTAGAGTTAGCGCTAGCGCTTTCTTCACGCTCTTTATCATGCGTTCCCAAGAGCCCCCTTGGTTTGGTGCCCCAGGATCGATGTAACGCCATTCTATCTTCTTCGTAAGTGAAAACTCCTTTAATCGTGGTATCCACTCCTTGAAGGCTTTATTCATTTCCACTTCGCTCCCGTGGAAATTCGTTCCGTTGTCACTATAAAATGAGACTGGAAATTCTCGCCTTGCTGCCATCCTACGAATGGCCATTATTATTATTATTTTCGCTGAGACAACGTAGGTAGGTAGGCCTCTTTTGCAGGAGGCCGCCTGGGGAAGTACCACACCTTTGCCAGTTATTCATCCGCCAAGCAGTAATGTCCAAACATTACTGTGTTCCGGTATGAAGGGCAATGTTACCAGCGAAATTACTGGGCATGATGAGATTCAATTACTCATATCTCAGGGTGATAGGCGCAGTGCAGTGCCGCGCAGAATTTTGAATTTTAAAATACTGGGTGGCACTGTGTCTGATATGGGCAATCATGATGCTTACCATCAGGCATCTGATGAGCTCGTCTTGTCACTCATTATCATAAAAAAAAAAAAAAAAAAAAAAAAAAACGTACGGCGAGATCTTCCCTGATGGCTCAAAGACGGACATGACAGCTCCTAATGCTTCCCGCTTAGTAGGTGTGCGCGATCCCGATCTCACATCCTGCGGTATTCTCGGCATATTTGTGTCAATCGCAAGCTCTTCCGTAGTCGCGATCCATCTGAGTCCCAGTGTCTTTCCGTATTCGCTTTCGTTAGTGTCGAGTTCCTTAGGGGTGGTGGCTCGATCGGAGCTATCTACTCCCCCGAGTAGCTGAGGCCGGTTCGAACTCCAACCCGCGAGCTCGAATCCTGCTTTTATGTGTACTTCTGTCACTTGCTGTATCGCTCTGGCCGCTGTCTCCTCGTCGAATGATTCGGACTGCGCTTGTTGTAGTAATAACCGCTCACTCTGCCTTACGCGATCTGTGTCTGTCGTATTCCTTTTCCTACATCGGTCGCTATCTCGTTCTTGTAGTGTTCTAATATGCAGCACTCGTTCATCCTGCGCCTGTGACATGATAGTGCTTCGTGGTATAGTTCCGTGTACTACCCAACCGATCATTGTAAGGGACGCTGCTGGTTGCGTTCGTTTTCCCGTTAACAGCTTTCGTGACACTATCAAATGCCAATTGTCGGCTCCAATTAGGACACGTGGTTTCACGTCCGAATAACAAACTTCTTCGGCGCGTAGGCTCTTTAAGTGTTGAAGATCAAGTAACTCTCGCTTCACCGATTGACTTCCCAACTCTAATTGATGCACGGTACGCGCTTCAATTGCGTAGTAATCAGTCTGCTCTCGGCCTCTTACTTCGATCTCGACGACTTGGCTACTCGCTTCTCGTTGGCTTGATGTGACTCCGTATATGTTAAGCGGCCTCGTCGGTCCTTGCGCTCCGATCTGAGCGGCTAACTCGCGGTCGATCAAGCTGACGGTAGATCCTTCATCCATCAAACCGTAAGTCTCTATCTCTCCTGCGGGTCCTTTAACAGTGATTGGGCACACTTTCAGTAAAACGCTTCGATTTGTTCGTACTTGCGCTGAAGCGGTGATCGCAGAGTCTTCAGGCGGTGATGTCTCATCCCTTCGTTCCCGGGATGAGTGAAGTAGCGCATGATGAGGCATTCTACACTCCTCTATTCCACATTTCTTTGCTTTACAGGAGCCGCGTCGATGTTTGTTATTTATGCATAGGAAGCATATCTTCGCCTCTTTCGCCCAACACCATCTCTCCTCTACGGACATATCTTTAAGCTTTTTACACTGTGTTGTAGCATGATCTCCTCCGCAACAATAACAAACAGTTTTCTTCTCTTGAGGCTCCTCGGTCGTGGCGTAAACTTTCGCGCTCGCAGGTCGATGCATCGACCGTTGTGTACGTGTGTCTCGGCTCGCGGGTTTTGCTTGCGTATGCGGCACGGCGGCAGAGTAGCAGTGGCGGACCACCCGTCCGGCTTCTCTCATAAAAAACCGCGATAAAATCATAATTTCGGCTTCTCGCGGAGTTCCGTTTTCTTCGGCGTAGTCGCACCATCGTGCTCGTAATTGCTCGCTCATTCTATCTGTGATGTGTCGCACTAGCGTTGGATTCTTCAGGTACTCTTTTTCGTCGAGGCACGAGATGACAGTGACGATATTTTGTAACTTGATTGCGAAGTTATTAAGTTCAGTCGCGTTATATCCTATGCGCGGTAACTTTTTCAGTTCGTCTAAAGCTTGATCAATTATAATCTCGGGTCGTCCGTAACGCTGTTCGAGCGTAGCCATAATCGCGGACGGCTCCGTTGCGGTATATAATAACGCAACGACACACTGACGGGCTTCGCCTTTCAGGCATGCGCGTAGTCGGGCAAGATTCTCATTTGGAGGGATACCGTAAACCGTAGTAGCCTCTCCGACGGCAGCTTTAAAAGGGAGCCACTCCTCCGGTGCTCCGCTGAACTGTGGTAGCTCTGGCGGCTTCCTGTACCGGTTCTCTCGGGACATCTTTTCTAGTATTGAGGCCAGTCGGTCGTTTCCCCGTTCTCGCGACACTTCTCGATAAGGTGGCGCGTGTCTTGGCGTCTCTTTAAACTTAACTTGATTTGAAGTCGCAGCGCATCGTTCCGTCTCTCTCGCACGTTCTGTGCGCGGGCGCGTCTTTATCGGCGCTTCGGTGTCGGTCGTGTGCGCGTTATCGACCCACTCGCTGACACGCGTGGTCGTTTCGGCGAGATCTTCACATAGACTCCCCCGGTCTGATTCCTCTCGAATCATGTCGATTTCGGCGGCTAATTTCTTTTTAATTAAATTAGCCTCTACCTGCAGTTCCTTTCGCTGTAATTCAGCCAAACGTTCTTCGGCTTCTATTTCGGCTCTGCGGATCCTCGCCGCGACGCTAGTGGTGGAGCGCTGCGAGCGGACGGACGGCGCTCGACTTGGTGGCTTATCTATCGTGGTAACGGGCGCGGTCGGTATCGCAGAGCTAGTAGTCGGCGGGGCGCAGGGTGCGTCCGCGGGCGGCGGATTGTTGGACGGTGTAGGTAAATAATCCTCGTGAACACGTAGGTCTTCATCGGCGGCCATGCTTCGCGTAGTCGGCATCTTTATATCTTCGGCGCTTCACTGCCCCTAACGTGCCCTACCTCCCTAGCGGTCCCTAATCCTACCTCCCTAATCTGACCTTAAATACTCCGGCGTTCCTCGCTGTACGGCTGCCCGATGATCACGCACTCGTCGACACGGAGCGGTCGCACCGTTGGGTGATCTTCTTTTTTCACTCGACGACACGGAGCAGTCGCACCGTTGGGTGATCTTCTTTTTTCACTCGACGACACGTAGCAGCCGCACCGTACGCACACGTTTGGAAATGCGTGCGTGGTGTTTTCGGCCGATCGCACCGCACACACACGTTCAGGAGTGCGGGCGTGGTATTATCGACGATCGCACCGCACACACACGTTCAGGGAGTGCGGGCGTGGTATTATCGACGATCGCACCGCACACACACGTTCAGGCGTGCGGGCGTTGTATCTTCGTCGATCTTCGTCCCACGAGCAATGGTCGTGCTCAGTGGGCGCGCGTTGACTTGCTTCCAAAGCTGGCACTGGTCACACCACACGCGCGCGTTCAGTGCATGTGGCCGCAGTTTTCGTCCCACGAGCAAGATCGTGCTCAGTGGGCGCTAGCTTGAGGTACGCCAAACTCGATGATACTCGTTCTGATGCAACTCGTCGCAGTTTAATTCGGCTTTCGAAGGACCACTTTAAGGGGTGGCGATCAAATAAATGAAATCCCCTTATTCATCAAATCTTCAGTATAATATTCTTTCGTAATTACAATGTAGCGCTCGTATCGAGTGTCGGCGCGCAAGTGAGTCCCGATACGAGCGTCTTCTATCTCTACAATAATTCTATTATATCGGGCACAAAAGGCAAAAAACACAGTATTCAAAGCATTGAGAGCGAGAGGGCAACAGCGGCGTCCCGCTCGCACACTAAAATATTTATTAGGCCTGCGCTTTCTCGCAGCAGGCCCTGGAAAGGTTTCCTGGAAAGCAGCGCTCGGTTCTAAATTCGAAAGTTATATAAAACAAAAGGAGAGGCTAAACTAACCTAACTGTACAAAATTCCTAGCTACAAACAAAGAGAAGGCACAACTCAGGCAGGGTCTTCGTTGTCCGCAACAGAGAGAATGTCCAATGTTTTTGTTTTCCTCTATGATTTTCCGATATTTCGCCTTCGTACCACCTCCTTTGATATAGGAGCTGTTATTAGAATTAATTATTGTTTTTCCTTCTACATTTACCGTGGGAAAAATGAGAAAAAGTCCATTATTACGTCATTTACTCAGGATTGCAATCAATAATAAATTATGGCATGGACTATAAGAAAAGCTGTTTTAATGTTATTATAATTATTAGTGTTCCGTACCTAAAAAAAATTGTAAAGGCACGTATGTATGCATAGTATGGGTCCTATACTTAGATACCTGAACAAAACGCTTCCGATCCCAAAAAACAATCCGCCTACAGAACATACAGCGCCATGTATTAGTTCCTTGAGCAAAGTATGGAAATATGCAGTAAAATGGCCATAACTTTTGATTGCGTTAACTTAGAAATATTATTTTTTTACAGCAACAAGGGACCGTAGATCTGAGTGTTTTTACAGACAGACAACAAAGTGATCCTTTTTCAATTTTTTTCAACCTCTAGCTGCCGAGCATGGCATCTATGATGCTCTGCAGCGAAAAACTGCCACCCATCGCCACCGCCAGCGCCCGTCGTTGCGGCTCCCAGGCGACACACTCTTCCAGAGTGTGGAGTCTTCCAAAGTGATCCTAGGGTTCTTTGTTTCCTTTTGAGGTACGGAACCCTAAAAAGGATACATTATGGGATCACTTCGTTGTCCGTCTGTTAATACCCGTTTTTCTCGAGAATGCATTGAGGTATCATATTGAAACTCATATCAACAACTCAAATGCACTGTCTCTTGATGATGTAAAAAAAAATCAAATCAATGTAAAAATACTTCTAAGTCAAAGCTTTCAAAAGATACGGCCATTTAACCTCACATTTCCATTCTTTGTGCAACGGTCTAAACACACACAACTCTCAATGGTACTTCTGGTTGGCCCTGCATCATGAAATTTGGTAAGAAGCCAGATCGTAAAATTCAAATCGTAAAATTTTACTAAAAAATAAGGTTGTTCGGAAAGTAATTTCGTTTTTTCCCGACAGTTTTTTGCCAGCAAAGACCAAAAATTTTATGAGCGTGGAATTATGCTACTACTAGAAAGATGGACCAGAATGGACCAGAACGGCCACTATATAATTTAATAAAGTATTTGTTTATTATACGAAAACTGTCTTTCATTTCCACAAAAAAAAAACGAAATTACTTTCCGAACAACCTATTAATTGTGATTACTACATGTAGGTAGGAACCCCACACTATAAGTATTACTTACCGTACAAAAATAAATTGTGCCACAATTTATTATGTAGTATTATACCTTTCATGAACAAATTGATGTTATCTTAAGGAAATGCCAGGTCAAAAGTACCAACAACCAACGAGCATGCATGAAGAATGTGATGAAGGTGGAAGAAGAAAAAGTTGTATGTCAGGATCGTAGCAAGTGGAAAGAAATAGTCTCTGTCTACCCCAACGGGAACAAGGCGTGACTGTATGTATGTATGTATATACCCATTAACCAAAAAATGCCAACTTTGGTCTGAATATTATTGGCATTATTTTCAATAATTAAAATATAATAAAAGAATGACAATGTAGGTACACAGAAATATACACTTATAAACTAAAATGCAGGTAGGATATTAAAAGTTATGTAACTAAAAATTTTAAGAGTAATTACTGTGGGAATACTACATGTTTGAGGTGTTTTATTGACGTCCAATCTAGGTCTCCCCGTATTATGGACGTCAATATTGTAACCTCCCATGCATTCAGAAAAGCTAGTTCGTGACAACAGTAATTTGAGTAATAAGGGTCAAGTATGTACGTAGATGTGCTATCATGAGACGGATAGTAGATAATAGTTAATTCATTAAACAATAAAACTACATAATATACACTAATTTGTATCCATCACTTACTTTAAAGGTCAGGTCAAAAGTTACAACCGACGAGCATGTATTACGAATGTAATGAAAATGAAAGAAGCAAAGGCCGTAAGTAAGAAATAATAGTCTCTGCCTACCCCAACAAGAACAAGGCGTGAATGTACGAGTATGTATGTATAAGTATGTACTTACTTAATGTATGTAATTTGGACTTATGTAAATATGTAGCGTTCCAAATGACTTTTATTTTGGCACCTGAGCAGCAAAATGTGAATTTTCAAGGGAAACCGATTTTTGTCCTGACCCTTTTCTCTTGGGGTATTTACATGAGTAGATTTTATTCGTTTGTAAGTAAACCTACACGCCAGAAAAACAAAAAGGTCGGAAGCAGGTATTTCCACATCGAATTTACTATCTTTGTACATCGGCGCCGCAGGTATATATCCGTTATCTTATATTATGTACGATGATTCCGAGGAAACGTTGACAGTTCTATCACCGTACTAGTCGCCATCGCCCGAATGCTCATCTGCATATAAAACATACGTGGACGGTCTGATTTTCCCGTTCTTTTCTGCGAAATACGTGAAAACTGTGGAATAATTTCCCTGCTGCGGTCTTCCCGTTGAGCTACAACATGGGGCTCTTCAAGATGATGATGAGGCATACGAGTATATCTAATACGAAATGCTTAGTTTTAATTAAAATTTACCGGTGCTTCCCACAGACCGGCATAAATTCACCTTAACCGTCTTATCTGTATAAAACCAAACCAAGCGTGTCACATTTTTCAACCAACTGTGATAACTATTGTGACAACCTACAGATCAGGGTGGGGCACGGTTTGAACTACAGCCAAAATAAGGCAAGTTCACTTACTTTTGTTCACCCTCTCTACTAGTGGGTGCCACAAACCGGCTATGGGTTATCATATCCAGAGAATGGGCAGCATCGTAAATACTCTGCTTATAACCATCGAACTGCGCTCGCCAACCCGCCTGCCGAGCGAGGCGAGAATTGGTAATGCCCCTACTATGGGGCCTCCCCCATAGTAGGGGCCTATGTCCAGCAGTGGTCTTGCCAACGGCCGAAATGATGACTTACTTTTGAAAAGCACCTATTACGCATTATATTAGGTATTCGTACGTGTATATATAATATATGTAATATATAATAAATATAATAATAAATGTAATATATAATATATGACTGCCTCGGTGGCGTAGAGGGCGCAAGCTCGACTGCCAATCAAGAGGTCCCGGGTTTGATCCCCAGGTCAGGCAAAGTGTTAAATATTAGATTTTTCCATTTGGAATTATTTCAATAACTGCCTGGAGTCTGGAACTGTGCCCGGTAGATGGCAATAGCTCGCCCCCTATTACATGGGACCAATAACATACATGCGAAATGTTATTGGTGTATCTACTATGGGCCTGAAGTCCTGGGTACACCTCTGCCTACCCCTTCCGGAAAAAGGCGTGAATGTATGTTATGTTATGTTTATATATAATATAATACAAGTAGGGATAAGTACTGCGTAAAACATTATGTAAGTTAAATTACGTTTCGCAAATTGGAAATGCTATTTGCAAAGGTTTACAAACAAAGGAACCCATTAAATTATATCATAAACAAGCTCGCACATTCTAATTTGAACAACATAATAAACATGTAGGTATGTGTGTTAATGTTTACGTGTTAGGCTTAGACGTTCAACTTATTTGTATAAAACATCGACTTTATATCCAAATATACTTGATAGAGAGTTAGTCTGTACCCAGGGTTTGTACCAGGTCGGTACGCAGGGTTTGTTTACGAAATAAATAAAGTAACGAATAAAAATAAATAAAAGAGGTAGACAAAGATAGAATTGCATACAAAAATAAAATAAAATACAATGTTATACAGAACAATTTACAGGTAATGCGGTAAAACCGGCGGTCTTATAGCGTTAAGCAATTTCTTACAGACATCCTGGGGATGGAAACGGAGAGTTAAAACAAAAACCACGGTGGTATGCTATAAGGAATATCCAGATTATGGGATTTGGTATTTTACTCATATACAACAACAACACATACAATAGATACGACTTCAACAGAACATACATAGAATAGATATTTATAGAGCACATATATAATACAATGTTATCCAGTTTTATAATTTATTAATACATAAATAATACAATAAAATATATAAATACTTATTACATAGGTATATATAATGGCAGATAGCCTAGTTTTTCGCAAGAAACGCAGTTTTATTTGGAGCGATTACCTCTAGGGGCAGGAATAAAAAAAAATAGCAAGATGAGCAAGAGAGCCGCGATGTTCTACCTTTTTTATGATAGAGAGTGACAAGACGAGGAAACTAGGTGCCTGATGGTAAGCATCATGATTGCCCATATCAGACACAGTGCCAGTGTTTTAAAATTCAAAATTCTGCGCGGCACTGCACTGCGCTGTCACCCTGAGATATTAGTTGTTGAAACTCGTCATGCCCAGTAATTTCGCTGGTAAACATTGCTGGTAAATACTGCTTGGCGGATCAATAACTGGCAAAAGTGTGGTACTTCACCAGGCCCCCTGCAAAAGAGGCCTACCACTAAAAACCCTATATAAGATCTAATATTATTTCTATAGGTCTGACAAATCGTAGACATTAGGGGACCGAATTACCATCCTCCGGTTGAGAGAAAATTAGATTCATTTTATGTAAGTACATAAATAGTTAAGGATAGTAACTATATTAGACTGGGAATAACTAGGCCATTAGCTCGTATCCTTTATAATAAAGGGTCTTATCAAATAGCATAAAATAATACTTAACATTTTTAAATATAATATTATGTATGTCGTAGTCACATCGCAGAATTGAGCACGTCATGTTTAATGTGTTTGACTATAATTTCATGAAATTATAGCTTTTTAAAATTTCGGGACGGGTCAGGTGTCAAATATCGCGCACGCTGTAGAGTACTAGAGGGTTGTTTTCTATAAAAATAGAAGGAATGCAACTTGACCCGACTCGATGCTGTCATTATGTGTGCGCCAAGCTATTATATATTATTATACATATTAATTACTACTAACTAGGTGATTGTACGATAGTCAAACTTTTATATCAATCTAGATTCGTGGACTATTATTATATATTTAATATTACATTCGATATGATGTAGTTAAACCAAATAAATGTTCATATTTAAAACGACAGTTAAGCCCGTCACACACGTAGCTATAATATATATAATATACAATATAATATACATATACAATATATAATATACCGTCCTATAATATATATTATAGCAAGCTACCACACACGGAGACGATGCTATAGTATATATTTTAGCCTTCATTTCATTGACACCGTAGTTTATATTAATATGCAATAGTATATATTATGGTATATGTTGGAGACGTCATAGAAATATATATTATATGTGTGAGGTAAGTCGAATATTTGTATAGAAAATATAAATTATAGCTACGTGTGTGACGGGCTTAAGTTTTAACTATAGCTACAATATCATGAAATGCAATCCTTTCATGAAATAGTCGAGCACATCATAAAGTGATCAATTCTACGATCTGGCTACGACATAACCATTTTATTCATATTTTTTTTATTTGTATTATAAGCTTATGGTATTTTTAAATTTGGAGGTGCCATGAATCGTTTTTTGGAGGAAACGGTATAAGCCTAAGTATATGTTAAATAATTTTGTGTATTAAGTATTCTAATACCCATAGATTATTCTTCATTTATTTTGATTTGAATGACACCATGGTCTTTCCATTATTTGTATTTCCTCTCTCTGCTTGGTTTTGTGGAAGTGATCACTCTGAGCGATAAGGCCGCTATTTTCTGTATTTTAGTACGAATAGAGTTTTAATATATTCAATTACATATATTTTACAAATGAAATTAAAATATTATAACTAATAGAATTTTAACGTCCGTTAATCATAGCATAAAAGGGTTGTACACGTATAAGTGCGTGGGTTCTACAGGTGACCCTTCATTAACCTGTCCTGCGTATGGTTTAATTAATTAACTGTAGCAATATTAGCTGTTCTAATTAAACTACACGATAGCAACGATGTAGCGTAGTTAAGCAATTAACGTGCAGTTTACATATTACTTTAAAACATTAACATATTATTTCAAGATTTACAGCTATAGAGAGGGCTATGCTCGGGATTTCTCTGCGAGATCGAATCAGAAATGAGGAGATCCGTAGATGAACGATGTCGTCAATGTTGCTGAGGCGTCTACATTCAGTAGGACCGTCAAACCAAAGTGAGTTCACAAGTCTTTTGACTTCAACGGATGGGTACGATTGATTAATTAATCATTATCTTTAATAACGTTACAAATTTAATGTGGATTTAAATGAACTTTCGAGTTCTTCACACAAAACTACTAAACTGACGTAGCTGAAATAACACAGACCACATAAATGATCACCCATCCACATACAGACTAGTCTTGCTTAAAGATCAATCAAGAATGGCTGAGTGATACGGAGGTAAAGGTGCGCTACGGGCGCCACAATAAAGGTAAATAGAGCAGTAAAACTTGTCCCAAAAAGCCCACGGATTACCAAACCCGCACTATTTTCAATCGTGTGATTTATTCAGGACTGGGTCTAATCCCACAGGATTTACCTTCAAGAATAATTTAATGTCAATATATTTTGAAGAGACACAACTAAATCGTAAAGTTTGCCCAGAGATTTTATCAATCTGAGACGAGGAGTTTGTATATTATCTAAGCCTAGCTGTGCCCCACGGTTTCACTCGCGTAGACATCGTTCCCGTAGGAATATTGGGAAACACAGTACCCTATGTGTTATTCCAGGGTCTAAGCTACCTACATTCCAAATTTCATCCTAAACGATTCAGTAGTTTTGGCGTGAAAGAGTAACAAACATCCATCCATCCATCCATCCATCTATCCATTCATCCATCCGAACAAACTTTTTTAATATTAGTATAGTAGGATATGTACACATATGAATCCATTCTTTTTTTTATTAATCGTAGAAAATATGGTCTAAATAAAATCAAAGCTAAAAAAAGCTCTTTATTCGTCATCATCATTTCAGCAGTTGAAAGTCCACTTGTGACCATAGGCCTCCCCAACAAAGGAGAGTTGGCTAAAATTTGTTTACTAATCATTAATAATTCTCGAAAGCATGTAAATATAGATAGGTCTGTCTGTACATAATAATTATGTGCCTATAAGTAGCTTATTACCCAGCTTTTGGAAGACTTCGTTGCCTTTTATTTCAGAAAAGACTGCTAACGCCTGCGGCAAAATATTTACAATGTACGAGTAGACGAGTAGGTATTCGTTATTTTGGGATAATAGAATTTATTCAACATACTTATAATGATAGTTACTATTATCTGAATGAGCAAACCTTGAACATAAAATGCGAAAAACAATAAACACATCCCTTTATTGAGTTGCGTGAGAGAACAGCAGGCCATAAACCGAATAGTGGATACAAATCTGAATTGTGACGCAAACATAAAACATTCATGTTGGAGCAGAGTAGACTAGCCGCATGGCACCAGCAGCACCCCAGGGACCGACAAAACGTAACGAACCGAGCTCCCACCATTCTTTTATGTCCCAGATACATTTTTCTGCCAGAGATGGGACGACTTGTCTTCAGATAGATTATTTATGTTGTCACCCCGAGCCCTTTGTGCACCGGAAAGGGGCGCTGATTGTTTGTTACCTGAGCCCGAAGAGAAACAAAATTAAAAACAACTCGAAACGCCGCACGATGTGATACTTTATCCTCGGTTTCGCGTTTTTATTAAAACGAGCCAGCTTTAAAAAATGTTTCCTTATCGTATACAAAAGACCATTAAATCAATCACGTTTTCAATGAAAGCAGCATTAGAAAGAAATCCGAGGAATCGTTTGCTTACCTCCAGCAAAAAAGTCGGTCTGCGGGCAAGGCTTTTCACTAATACTGAATTTAAATGCATGAGATCGAATAGGTTCACGCAGCGAGTGGATCCGCGCCGAGATTTCCGATTGCCACTGCTTATGTATTTAGGAGAAAAATGGAGCTTCCCGATGTACTTCAACGTTTACAAAGGAGCGTTATCAAAACAATCTTCGGGGTGGATTTACGTGCTCGCCGTCACCCTTTATTTGTGTTAGCCTGTTAAAATATTGTTTGGAGAAATATGTAATTTTTCTTTCTTTTGATAGTAATTTATTGGTGGTGTGAAAGTAGCAGATGTGTCGAGAGGTGGATTGGATCTACGAGGCGTTTAAATAGAGGCGAGCTGTCGTTGACATAGAGTGCTATTGTGAGGTTCCCTCGAGAGGGCACAAAAAAGAGCTCCTTCTAATTGTTTGCACATTTCACGTCTCCCTTCGGGCGCCTGCCGCTGGAGTATTATAGTGATGAGGGCGAGATTGTCGATACTTATTACTTTTTATCATAGGTTTTAATTAGAACTGATAATATTCAAATGTTTTGAGCGTGGGAGCGATAGCATTTGTAGCTTAGAGGCCTTAAGTTTTGTTTGTTAGTGAGTTGTCCATGCTTAGTAAGTGTTCATTAAGAAGAATATTTTTTGAAGATGGCTGTTATCAAACTTAATTACCTACTCATCTGTTTAGGTATATAGATATTGACTACTTTTTTGGGTTACATTTTTTATAAAGATCTACAATTTATATGTTAAGTTAAAAGGTTATAATAAAAGTAGTGCATTGAATTATCAATATTTGATCAAGAACTATGAATAATAAATTTAAAAGTTTAATTTATATATTTATAACAACTAAGGCCCTTTATAGTTTATAGTTTTATTCTTAGGCTTACAATCATATTGGGTGGAAATCTATGGACGAGGCCTATGTTCAACAGTGGACGTCCTATGCCTGAGAGGATGATAATGAAGCCCTTTATACTACAGCTCTAAAAAAAACTCGAATATTTAAGTCAAAACGAATTTCTCCGTCTTAAACTTCCATTCCGAGCATTCAACTAACTAATTCCACAATTAGGTATAGTTTTAAAAAACTGTACAGTAGGTATAAACAGGCAGATATGCGAGTGTTTTTTATTTTATATTTATCGATGCACTTAGCTCCCGTCCCTAAGCCTCAGTGCAAACATGATGTGGGTGCCTAGTGCACGCGCGACCATCAACGCTTTTGTGTCGCATTGTGTTTGTACGCCACTGTTGTCCCGAGTGCAACATTCGTGCTTTCTAGTTTACACACTTGAGGGGTACGAACACTGAAAAATTACTTTTGAAAGGTTGTTTCAGTTAGTTTATAGTTTGGTTTGACTGCGCTCTTATGGAAGTAAAATTGTTGTACCTACACAACACTAAAGTTGGTATAGTGTGACCTCATTTTTCCTCAGCAATATTTTACTAACATTAAAGGTCATTTTAGTGGAGTGTGATAGGTAATTAATAGAGTTTGTGTGTATTTTTAGGTATTTATCACATCTGTGTCAACATATTGAATGGATTGGCATAAAATTGGGATTGTAGAAATACTTACATAATTCAGTGTGAGACTATGAGTACTTCTCAATAACGTCTTAATATACAACGTGTTTAATAATAATAATAATAATATAATAATATGGGACAACTTCCACACACGGTCATCTGGTCCCAAACTAGGCTAGAAGCCTGTACTATGGTAACCAGATGACTGATATACATACTTATATAAGCTTATAACACCCAGACACAGATCAAACAGACATGTTCATGCACACAAATGGTTGACCTGACCGGGGATCGAACCCGGGCCCTGCGGCACAGAAAGCAGAGTTACTACTATCTGAGCCATCGAGGCTGTCAAAGAGTGTCGAGGAGTTTTTACTTACACTACACTTATTTCTACACCTTAAACAAAAAAGTTTAAGGTGTAGTATTACTTACGCAGATGGATCTATCCATTAAACTAAACAACTCACAAAATAAGACAGAATTGTAAGGCAAAAATTTATTTTTTTATGATAGTCAGTGACAAGACGAGCAAATCAGGTACCTGATGTTAAGCATCATGATTGCCCATATCAGACACAGTGACACCCAGTGTTATAAAATTCATAATTCTGCGCGGCACTGCACTGCGCCGGTCATTCTGAGATATGAGTTGTTGAATCTCATCATGCCCAGTAATTTCGCTGGTAACATTGCCCTTCAGACCAGAACACAGTAATGTTTGCACATTACTGCTTGGCGGATGAATAACTGGCAAAGGTGTGGTACTTCACATAATAAATTAGCACAATTATTTTACGAAAGATATCCCTAAACAATATTATTTATTCATCAATACTCGTATCTAATAATAAATCATGAATCATCGATAAAATGACTATTCATTTTGCACGTCCCTAAAGAAAAATGAACATGTGCATCGTGCATGTGCAATGTGCAACCATTAACTCCCTTGTACCCCATTGTGTTTGTCGCTCGTGTTGCAAGTAGCTATTTCGGGATCGTTTTTTATATGAAATGGTTCGGGGTGGTTTGGGGAAGCGCGGAAATTGCGCCTTAAGCATTATGTTCACGACGGTCGGAGCATAGTTTTAAGACATAATAATAAGTAGTGTTAAAGTAATTAAGATAGTATAAGATCGTGTTATTTTCTAAGCCTAGTTTGTACCTATTGTTTTATATTGTCTATTGTAAATAAAAGATATTTCTGACTGTGTTTTACTGTGGGGTCCGTAGAAAGAGCACAATGTAATACGTTCCGAGAAATCCGCGCGGTCCGACAACTGCTGCCTTTGACTAGACGCCGCACGGATTTCTCAGAATAAAGCGACGCCGAGCGCCTAGCGCTCGGCACCCCCGCCGCACGTACACTCTACAGACAGTCTCTCGACAGCCGTCATACGAGTAACATCGACACGACACGGCAATCGCTCTCGCCGACGCTTCAAACGCTCTCAAGACCCCTCAGTACCACCTTTGGAAGAAAATTGCCACGCCGACCAGTCTTTCGTTCCAACAATCCAGCCCCGTTCCACCGACCTTAAAGACAGGATCGCTGCCCATCAACGCCGGTCGCCTACATCACCGACCTAAAGCTACAGTCCACTCGACTAAGGCGATCGGTCGCACAGCGGCCGTCCTGTCCGGAACATCGTGGTCCTTCGAGCCGGATCTTTTGGAACGTAAGTCAGCAACCATTCAAGATGGTATTGACGCGCTCTGACAAATCAAGAATTCAGCGCCGAGAGCAGAGTTCTGAAGCCAGCGATACGACAACGACGGCATCGCGACGCGAATCAAGAGTGACGCAGGGCGCGCCGCCGACGAGCGCGCCCGCCTCTAGCCCATCCGCGCCGCGAGTTGAGAGTGCCTCAACCTCGGGAGTGACGCAGGGTGCACCGCCGACGTGCGCGCCCGCCTCCCATTCATCGCAAAGACAAAGACGGATGCCGGCCAATCCGACACAGCCGGCTACATCCGCCGCCTCGACACAGTCAACAGACGCGGTCACCGACGACACCGCACCCATGAGAAGCCTGCACCCGACGCCGGCACTCGCGTTTCATACGCCGCGGTCCGCTTGCCCTGCGGACCCGCCGACTACGAAAGACCGTAGTTCACCCAAGCCGCCACCTCGGACGATGGCGCCACCAGCTTCGTCAAAGCGGACTTCAAGACAGTCAACGCGTCGTTCCGAATACGAGCTTCGGATCGCGCGAGCGAGGGAAGTACACCTCCTAGCCAAACAAAATGAAGCGAAGCTGCAAATCGAATTATGTGAAGCCCGTCTGAAAACTATCGAAGCCGAAGCTCGCTATCAAGATGAAGAGGACGCGCGCACCACGCTCTCCGAGGACGACGAAGCAAATCAATCGCAGCGAATTGACACGTGGCTGAGCGACCAGCAACTTGTCGAGATCGAGCCCCGCCGGGCACTCACTGCGCCGGCTCTGATACCGCCACAGAATGAACCTCCGAAACACCCAGAGTTACCGCCGCTACCCGCCGCACAGAAAAAGCAGGACGCTGCAGGCCCCTCTATGGACATCGCCGTGCCTGCCGCAACTATCGCCGGACTCTCCGAGCTCGCGAACGCGATCACCCTCGCCGTCCGACAATCCAAGCCGGGCCTGCCACGCCGCTACTACGGCGAGCTACCCGAGTACGGCGGATCGCATCACGAGTGGTTGTCATTCAAGGCCGCCTACAACGAATCTGCGGGCCTCTACACCGACGTGGAAAATACCGCACGCCTTCGACGCAACCTTAAGGGAAGAGCGAGAGAGGCGGTCGAAAACCTGCTACTTTACTCCACCGAGCCAGCGGAAATTATGCGAACTCTGGAATCACGCTTCGGGAGACCCGACGCCATCGCGACAAAGGAGCTACAGAGATTGCGCGCGCTACCACGCCTCGACTACAATGCGCGCGACATTGGCGTGTTCGCTAACAAGCTCTCTAACATCGTCGCCGCCTTGAAGGCCCTCGACCGACTCTATTGCCTGCACAACCCCGAGCTAGTTACGTCAACCTGTGAGAAGTTGCCGCCGACGCTGCGCCACCGATGGTTCGAATACTCGCGCGCCCAGCCATCGGGAGAACCGGACCTTGTTAACATGTCTAGGTTCCTTCAACAAGAAGTCGACCTCTGCAGTGCATACGCGCCACCCGAACTCGACATAAGGGAAGAATCATTCAGCCGGCGCAGACCGCAAGCGACTCACAAGGCGTACGTCGCGACACCGGAGAAAGAAAAAGGCTGCGCTTCATGCGGCATTCAGGGCCACCGACCGGCCGATTGCCCGGACTTCAAGAAGGCTTCGACCGACGAGCGATGGGACATAGCTAAGCGAGCCAAACTATGTTTCCGCTGTCTGCGCTTCCGTAACCGAGAGCATCACTGTAAAAGCAGGAAATGCAACGTTGACGGGTGTCAATATACGCACCACGAGCTGCTACACCATTATAAGACAAAACAGAAACCCGAGGCACCCATTGAAGAAACCGTCAGCTCTACGTGGACGGCGCGAAACACATCGGGGGCATACTTAAAGATAGCGCCGGTCACAGTCGTCGGACCGGTGGGAGAAGCTGACACGTGGGCTTTACTCGACGACGGCTCCACGGTCTCACTCATAGACGCCGAATTCGCCGAGCAGATCGGCGCGCAGGGGCCGGTCGACCCGCTATTTATCACCGGGATAGGAAATAAGAACCTGGACGCCACTCGCTCTCGACGCGTCCCCGTCACACTGCGGGGCCGCACAGGCGAACCACAACAACTGGAGCTTCGTACAGTCAAAGGGCTTCAGCTATCCCCGCAAAAGATCGACGATTCTATAGTGACTTGCGCCCACCTCCGTGACCTCCGGCCATACCTCGACTCCAGCCGGACGACGCCAAAAGTCCTTATAGGACAAGACAATTGGCACTTGTCGCATATCTCGCGTGACCAGCGAGATATGCGGGTGGGATGCCGCGACCAGCCAGTCGCCTCTATGACGCCGTTAGGGTGGGTCCTGCATGGATCACACCTAGACACCCGACACCAGGTGCACTTTGTGGCACACACGACCGAGGAAGACAACACGGACGAAGCCCTCCGACACTATTTCGCCGTCGAGGGGCTCACAGTCGCCGCAAAGTCACCAAAGAACGACACCGAACAACGAGCGCTGCAGATCCTGCAGAACAAAACACATCGTATTGGCGACAGGCGTTATGAAACCGCACTACTATGGCGCGCTGAGATGCCCAACGGCGAGGAGTGGCGCTGGGTACCGAGTAAACAGAATGTCGCCGACGATGCCACGAGAGACGTGCCACCCGACTGCAACAGCGAGCATCGTTGGTTCACCGGCCCGGAGTATCTGCGGGAGCCAGAGAGTCGGTGGCTGATCGCACGGACACTGACCGCCACCGATAACACCGGAGAGCTACGATGCACGGCACTCTCTACAGCCAGGAATCACCTCAGTGAAGCTACGCCGGACCCGGAACGATTCTCGAGGTGGGAGCGCTACCTAAGGACGACAGTACGGGTGCTTCAGTTCATCTCACTCTGTCGACGCACCCGACAGCGCACCTACTACAAGCGCACAAGAGAAAATCCACGGGCACATCCGACGTGGCAGCGAAACAAGATACATAGAAACACGCCGACTTCACAGCTGCCGATGTCCCTGACGACGTCTCCCATCATACTTGACGGGAATCGACGAGACCGACCTCATTGGGCGTACGCACTGGCGCGCCGCTCAACACCTCGCCAACATCTTCTGGGGCCGATGGCTCCGAGAATACCTTCCCGAGCTCCAGCACCGGCGGGAGCCTCGCTGTCACGGGCCTCCGGTGCGAGTCGGCGATGTTGTCAGTATCGCCGACAACACGCTTCCTCGCCCCACATGGCCGCGCGGAGTCATCGAAGCCCACAGCCGGCGGCACCCTTCGACGACCGGTTAGGAAACTGATCGTGTTACCGACGACGCCCGCCGTTCACCGGGATTGATGCAGCGCCGCGAGCGACACTGCACGGCGGGAGAATGTTCACGACGGTCGGAGCATAGTTTTAAGACATAATAATAAGTAGTGTTAAAGTAATTAAGATAGTATAAGATCGTGTTATTTTCTAAGCCTAGTTTGTACCTATTGTTTTATATTGTCTATTGTAAATAAAAGATATTTCTGACTGTGTTTTACTGTGGGGTCCGTAGAAAGAGCACAATGTAATACGTTCCGAGAAATCCGCGCGGTCCGACAACTGCTGCCTTTGACTAGACGCCGCACGGATTTCTCAGAATAAAGCGACGCCGAGCGCCTAGCGCTCGGCACCCCCGCCGCACGTACACTCTACAGACAGTCTCTCGACAGCCGTCATACGAGTAACATCGACACGACACGGCAATCGCTCTCGCCGACGCTTCAAACGCTCTCAAGACCCCTCAGTACCACCTTTGGAAGAAAATTGCCACGCCGACCAGTCTTTCGTTCCAACAATCCAGCCCCGTTCCACCGACCTTAAAGACAGGATCGCTGCCCATCAACGCCGGTCGCCTACATCACCGACCTAAAGCTACAGTCCACTCGACTAATGCCCGGTTTCTGAAGATTCCAGCTAAAGTCGGATTAGTTATTGATTCATTAAAGTTATGTATAGGATAAACGACCGTTATGTGCTATTGCGTTTCTGAATACAACAACATCCTTTTAATAACTATTGAACCAATATGCAGTTCTACAATCTGTCGCTAGATGGATCTGTTATAAAATACCACTTATAAATTGACGTTATTGGTTTGATTCGTCATTATTATTTACTGATTTTATTTAATATAATGAATACGTACATTTTTAAACTTATGTGAGTTTTTTTCATAAAATTATGATAATATCATTATAGTAGGCAAAATGAACGTCCCTACCACGTGTTAATTAAAAAAATCGTACCGAACAGTTGTTATTAAAAATCGTACCGAACACGTATATGAACGGTAATAATATCATCTACATAATCATAATAACCTACCTACTACTACTCTGTTTGTTTTTACTATTTTGTAGTGGTAGGCCTCTTTTGCAGGGGGCCGCCTGGGAAAGTACCACACCTTTGCCAGTTATTCGTCCGCCAAGCAGTAATGTGCAAACATTACTGTGTTCCGGTATGAAGGGCAATGTTACCAGCGAAATTACTGGGCATGATGAGATTCAACAACTCATATCTCAGGGTGACAGGCGCAGTGCAGTGCCGCGAGAATTTTGAATTTTAAAACACTGGGTGGCACTGTGTCTGATATGGGCAATCATGATGCTTACCATCAGGCACCTGATTTGCTCGTCTTGCCTCTCACTATCATAAAAAAAAAAAAAAAAATAACTTGGAAAGTAATGTGATGAAAATTTGTTGTTGCTAACATAGACAATGTAAATTTGCGATGCACAGCAGGAGCTAAAAGCAGGGCTGATGATATTACTATTAATGTAAATCATGATATTAATCTGATATTAAAATAAATCACAGTGTTCTTATCAAAGCGATATCTCATTTTAAATTCTTCATCCGTAAAAATTTCGCAAGGACATTCCTTCTGTGTCGTAATTTTCTAGGTATAGATACATAATATTATATCAGAAATAAACTCCAGCACTTCCGAATCTGACTCTGATGAGCTACTTGAAGTCATTGTTGCCTACTTATCTTTCTCTGACAAATTGAATAAAAATAAACATAACAATTTAACCGTAAAAGTTGACACGTTCACAATGCGTTCACAGATGAAACGTAAAATTACTCGTCAAATATAGTTATTGAACCGATAAACGGCACAGACTGGTCAGTTAAGTTAACCTAAGTTTAAACGGACTTTATCGGACACTGCGTTCTTCAGAAACGCACTTTCGCAGGTTATCGAACATATAGCGCTATTGAATAGATAAACTACCCATAAAAGTTCTTCAGAAACCGGGCATAAGGCGATCGGTCGCACAGCGGCCGTCCTGTCCGGAACACATTATGACTTCTAAATATGGAGAGGTTAACGGTTAAGTGTTTCTAAATAAAAAAGGTGTCAATAATAGTCGTAAAGATCGACTAAAATCATGCTGGTTCCGTAATGACTTAGTTGTGACACGGTAATGATATCTACAGTATTGTGACTTCATAAAAACGCTTGGAACGCGAGTCATACCTACGCGCCTCGAGTTATATATACATGAATTATTATTATATACTCGATTTTTATGTATACGAGTTACATTATTTGTATACATTATTTCGAGTTGCTCCGTGCTCTAGCTAATAGCTGATTTTATTCTAAATTATTATAATATTTTTTTTTTATATAAAGTACCTATAATAATTCGTCAGCTGTTTCTTGCATTTTGGTTGAGAAGGTAGGTTTTGAAATTTGTAAGGATTGGAGCACAATGGAGTAGGTCTATAATAATAACCTCGCATTTAAATCCATTTTTATTTTATTATTAAATATGCATCATCACAAACGCATCATTAACATTTTATATAGGTATTTAATAATAGATCGAATCAGAAATGAGGAGACGAACGAAAGTTACCGACACAGGCTTACGAGTAGATCTTAAAAAAATGCCTGAAAAGACGACAATTACCGCAAAACATGGACATTATGTTAATGACGGCATTAGTGATGTTGGGTCCATCTGTCTGCCGTTAGTGGCGATCGTGCGCGTTCATTACAGTAGGGCCTGATATATGGGTTTCATTGTCGACCAACAACAGTACATTCTGGGTAACGGCCGCTTTACTGACCCATACGTCCGGACAAAGAGTGGGATGTAGCCAGCCGGAGGTATTGTGGTCGGCGGTTTGTGAATTGTAGGTGATAGGTTGATACAGGGTTTATTGTTGCGTATTGGGATCATCATTACTGAGATTTGGGGGTCGGATGATATTGAACAATAAAAATAATTTGAATTTATAACAGAACTTACCGTACCGTTGACCTACAACCGTGTGCCAGGGTTTGCCGGATCCTGAGATACAAGTTTATGACTTAGTTCGGGAGCGGTTGATCTAGGCGCGGGGTGCGGGAAGCAAATGCCATACGCGAATACTAACGCTTCACATAAGGCTTACTAAGGCATTTTTTAAAGCTATACTTATGGTAAATAAACATTTTTATTTATTTTTTTAATATTTTTTTTTTATTAGAACTGGTTTTATATGTAGCACTCCACTTTGCCCCACCAGTGCGGCGGCTCGGCGGGGCGGAGTGGAACAATCTGTTTTTTTTTTTTCAATTACACTGCTCGAGTCAATTCATACAGTTTATATCATTGATATAAAGAAAAGGGGAGATGAGGTACTGGCTTCTCGAAAATGGGAAGCACAAATTAGGTCCTATGAGGTCCACGTAAGGCAGTAAAGTTAATTGTTGGCTCGTTCGCACTTCGGTCTTAGATACGTCTTTCTATCTTTGTTGTCAAATTTCAGATGCAAGTTGTTGTGTAAGCGCTGAGAGAGCGTACCCTATCTCCCCTTTTCTTTATATCAGTGGTTTATATGGAAAACCTATAGAACCTGTTAGAAAAAGGTGTAGTAATATTTAAGAGGATGTATCTACCCGTTAACCTAACCAATTTTCAAAAGAAAGAATCATGAAATTCGTAGGAATTTTTTTGACTTTTTTGAAAATGGATTAGCTTCAGTTGAACATTTTTTTCGCAAATTTCGCAGTTTTCTTTTTGAAAATAGTTCTGATTTTTAGGTAGGTGTACCCCCTTAAGTATTACTACAAACTTTTGTACACGTTATATAGTCAGTTTCAGGTCGCCAAGATTCCTAAAAGCCCTCCATAGGAAACAGCCGGACCCACAGTTTAACTTGCCATCCAAAACACGGCGTGCAGGTGATAGGGCAACATGATATGAGATTCGAATCCAGAGACTTCGAATTTGAAGCCGGGCATATATCCGCTGAGCCACAGACGCTACACTAAATAATAATAGCAATAAATTATACCCAATGTTTCATGTAACCACATACTCACCTTCTACAGCCAGCATATCCAGAATAGTTTCGTTCTTGTTGAGTCTATGTTTGGCAAAGAGTATTAATTAGGTAATATTATTTAGATATACAGTTACGAGTAAAACATAGATAGATTGATAAACACTAAATATTATGAAATAAAGTAGGTACATTTAGTCTTAGTACAAGTGGCAGTCCTGTCACTTAAAGCGATTTCTTCCAGACAACCGAACGGAATGTTTATGAATGTTCCTGGTCGGTAGTGTACTCATTGTTGTTAAAAAAGGATAATACACATTGTTAACAAATAAATCATCATCCAACCGTTAGAAGTCCACTGCTGAACATAAGCCTCCCCCATAAGGGGGGTTGTTGCCAATACTCGCCACGCTTGGCAGGCGGGTTGGCGAGCGCAGTTTGATGGATTTACGCAGAGGACGCTGCTGCCCGTCCTCTGGATCCTATAGCCCTTAGCCGGCTCTTACGGCAACCACGGGGAGAGAGGGTGAGGTACTATTCTAAAGCCGGTAACCCCACGGCAAACAAATAAATAATACTATTATAATACATACATTATACATACATACATACTTATTAAATATATCATATATATATACAATATATAAATATACTAGCTGTGACCCGCGGTTTCACCCGCGTAGTCTTCGTTCCCGTGGGAATATCGGGATAAAAAGTACCCTATGTGTTATTCCAGGGTCTAAGCTACTTACGTACCAAATTTCAGCCCAATCGGTTCAGTAGTTTTGGCGTGAAAGAGTAACAAACATCCATACATACATCCATACTTACAAACTTTCGCCTTTATAATAGTATTAGGACTATACGTATATGTATATATTGTAGTAATACTTACATAACATAGTGTAAACATTTAATTTGAGCCCATCGGAATTTGCTCTAAGTACTATCACAAAAAGTTTTCTTAGCATAACCTTACAATCTTATAAAAAATATCATTTATTTTAGGCAATAATACGTATACCTATTATACGCACCAGAGGCATATTAATAAATATCTTTCAGACTAATATACATTATATAAGCTAGTTCGCTTATAATTTGATACGTTATAATTGAGTTTCATAATATATATGTTCATTCCTTTGTAATACGTAGCTCTACAATTAATATTTGTCAGTCACTTTGAACGTATTAGTAAATTTATGTTTATTATCGCCTCAGAGCGATCGAATGCTAATTGCCATTTCATGCAACTAGGGAATATTTATCACGTCATCTAATCCTCTGCAATAAAGACCTCTAAAATTGCATTGGAGAAATACAATGGGAATACAAAAGAGGATGATATGGCAGCAACTTTAATTCTATCATTAGTCAGATTTTTACGTCACATAGAATAGCGTGGCCTTTTTTACATATCTTTCTGCCATCATTGTTTTCCTAGTTGACAATGTGGTGTCTCAAGAAGAATAATTATAAAATATAAAATTTAAAACTAGCTTCGTACTGACGTTTCTAAACTTTCTTAACCTAACTCAAACTAAAATTCAGCAAATAAGTCCAAAACACTTTAGGCGTGAAAGCGTACCAAACAAAGTTATAAAAGTGTACCTATTATGGTTAAGAGCAATATATTATAGGTAGTAAACGCTAGTAATTTTACTTTGTGGTGGTACGTAGGCCTCATTTGCAGGGGGCCGCCTGGGGAAGTACCTACCACACCTTTGCCAGTTATTCATCCGCCAAGTAGTAATATGCAAACATTACTGTGTTCCGATTTGAAGGGCAATGTTACCAGCGAAATTACTGGGCATGACGAGTTTCAACAACTAATATCACACAGGGTGACAGGCACAGTGCAGTGCAGCGCAGAATTTTGAATTTTAAAATACTGGGTGGCACTGTGTCTATCACTGTGTCTATGGGCAATCATGATGCTTACCATCAGTCACCTGATTTGCTCGTCTTGTCACTCACTATCATAAAAAAGAACAAAATTTATGTCGACCTACCTATACCTAACCTATAATGCGTGGGACATTGTCTGTTAGTAATACTGTGTTTTGAAATAAAAAAATGGTGTCAGGTCTTTTTGCCTATACTGTCCATGGTAACATTAAACAAAGGTCATAAATAACGCGCTCTGTTTCATTAACAGTGTGCGTTCGGGCATCAACAATGGCTAATAACCAGGGGTATTAAGGGCATTGCTTGGGGCGTTCAGGGGAATGACATAATCAAATTGTTCCCAGCACATCTGCGATGCACCTCGGAAGGCGGGCGGCAGACAATACGCACGGATGCCCATGATAATAGGTTAACAACACATAATACAGTAACTCATCTTCATTTATTAATTTCAGCAGGACTAGTGCCACGGAGATTAAAATTTAACTAGTTTTAACCATTTTCCTCTCTTTCGCGCCCAAATCATATCATATCTGCGGTCTCGCTCTACACCCTCTGGGGCTTAAAGCCTCTTCACATTACAGAGTCATTTTTTATTATCGCCAACGAATGCGCGCTTGCAGCGTAGATATTCAAAAAATACTAAGTACTGAATTGTCGATTTGCGTATCAAGCGCGTATAATAAGCACAGCATCTGTGTGACGTCTGAGATGATTAAAAACGCAATGTGCAGATGCTCTTATTAACGTTCCTTGGTCACTGTGAGCATTAAAAAAATTAACACCACACACAATAACGGTCATAATATACTCATAAATGGATAAAATCTCGCCTTGTTCCTTTGAGGTAGAAAGAGACTATTTCTCCTGCGACGAATCTAAAGCACGCCTATCGCTTCTTCAACTATTATTAATCACATTATTCATACTTGCTTGTCGAATGTGTGGGTACTTTTGCCCTAACCTTTTTTTTAATGCCAGAGATGGCCTCACTAGCAGACGGCCAGTCTGATAGTGAACGGTTACCACCGCTTATATGGATACTTGGAACACTTCAAGACTCTATTCACTCTCCTTTTAAAGAGCCCCATGTTGTAGCTCAACGGGAAGACTGCAGCAGAGAGATCCTTTCCTTCCTTATAATTTTTAATGGAAGTTTTAGACTGAACTTATAAAAGGAACGAATCAAGAGTCTATAATATTATTGTGAATATAACCTACTGCACCTTATTATAGGGTGTTCTCAGTCTCGATACAAGGCACCGCTGGGGGAGGTGGAGTGATTTATTACATGTTAAACGGATTGGCTGCTGAACTCCAGATTCCCTATATCAGTGCTCTAATGGCTGCCCCTTGGCCCTGTTTTGTGATGTTTGTAATCTCGTCTATATGCGAATTTATAATTTCATTTGATCCCGTTATCATAGACGATTTCGTATTTAATTTTTTTATTTCATTGGAATTTTGATCAGTGTTACTTAATCTTCCATGGGACGGGATCAAATGCCCAATTGAATATCAAATAATTTTATTATTATTATAAAGTAGAGACCCATTATAATAATTTGAATTTACTCAATCATTTTCCACAATTACACTGCTCGAGTAAACTCATACAGGTTATGTAAACAATCCATATTATCAGAGTTTCAGCCTAGAGCTTAGAGCTAAGGCTGACGACCTGAGCTAACGACTGCCTCCTGCAGGCTCTTACGTCCACCGAGGCCGACTCGAACTCATCCCGCGGGATCAGCTGACCTAAATCTTATAAGAAACTGCCGAGACCTAAAGTTTAACATCCCATCCCAAACATGGCATATTTTCGCTGGGCCATAGCTACATACCCCCATAACTTCATTATAATCTACATTGAATATATACCTTCGATCAAAAAATTACCATTCCTGATTGTCTTTCAAACCTTCATATTTCTCTGTCTTCTTTAGTCGTTTGCTGATTAAGGATTAAGGCGAAAGTTTGTAAGTATGGATGTATGTATGGATGTTTGTTACTCTTTCACGCCAAAACTACTGAACCGATTGGGCTGAAATTTGGTACGTAAGTAGCTTAGACCCTGGAATAACACATAGGGTACTTTTTATCCCGATATTCCCACGGGAACGAAGACTACGCGGGTGAAACCGCGGGTCACAGCTAGTATATATATACTATTATAAAGGCGAAAGTTTGTAAGTATGGATGTATGTATGGATGTTTGTTACTCTTTCACGCCAAAACTACTGAACCGATTGGGCTGAAATTTGGTACGTAAGTAGCTTAGACCCTGGAATAACACATAGGGTACTTTTTATCCCGATATTCCCACGGGAACGAAGACTACGCGGGTGAAACCGCGGGTCACAGCTAGTACAAAGCTATATGTTAGAAGTCCCAAAAAAGTTTGTACTCCTTTTGCGAAACTTTGTCTTTGCTTTTTTGTGGATTTGAATAACAGTTTAATTTTTTTGACGGTACAGCCATTCTAATTTGTGACAAAAATTTTGGCGCGATAAATTTTATTGCTGTTACTTGCTAATCTACTTCAGAACGTGCTTTCAATAAATCAAATATTATGTGCTTTCTTAAGAGTCCCTTCACAAAATTTCAGAATATAACCTATTTGATATATTTATATGCTGATAAAATTGAAAGTAAACTAAAAGAAACCCTATTATTTTATTTTTGTTTATAAACTCTTCATTTAACTGTAGTGAACGTCTGATTGCGCCAGTAAAACAGGGATTTTTAGCAATTTCACTCCTTACTCCTTAATGTTATTTACGGTACTCTCCTCTCCCTGCACGGTTGTCTGGAAGAGATCGCTTTTAGCGATAAGACCGCCAATTGTTACACTATTTGTTATGTACTTTTAATTTTAAGGATTATTTTTGTGGTGTACCAATAAAGTGTTTATCTATCTATCTATCTATCAAGTTCTAGTTACTGTCTTTATGACAAAGTTATCGCTTTACCTGTCTTAAGCATCTCTACCAACCCTACCAACTTTATCTCGGTTCCAACAAAAGCTCAGTCACATACACTCTCGACTTAAAATTCAATTCAATTTCAGATCAGTGAAAACATTTCCATTATTATTTCTGCCGCGAGTTGGTGAAAATACGAGGTTTACTTGTGTCTGCACGACTGACATCTTTGCGATCGTACGTATTCGCGTATTCGCTGCGTTTCCGTACTAAAAATATATTATTTGTTTTAAACTCAAAAACTCAACTCAAACTCTCAAACTCAAACTCAAAAAGATTTATTGAAATAGGTCACAATCCGACACTTTTTCATGTCAATAAAGATAAATAGTAATGAGACTACCGAAAGATACATCTAAATGAAAAATGCACAAGAAACTTGTAGGGCTTAATTTTTTCAACTGATACTTTTACAATATTTGGTTTGGTTACATTCGTTTGTTTGGAAGGTGCCGCGTGGTGGCTATGCAGAAGTTTCCAGGGATCTTTGCCCTCTATGTACTGATTGACTATATTATAAGCCTTCTTTGGTAAAGTAGATTTTATATTGGTTTCGAATTTACCCTCTGAGAGCCCCGTTATCTCTCTTGGGATATTATTATAGAAACGTACACTATTTCCTAAGAATGGATTTTTATTAATTTTAGATAATCTAAAGCTAAGTACAGCTATTTCGTCTTTATTCCTTGTATTAAAATTATTATTTCGTTAGTAGTAGTAGTAGTAGTTTTAGTGGTATAGGCCTCTTTTTCAAGGGTCCGCCTGGGGAAGTACCACAGCTTTGCCAGCAGTAATGTGCAAACATTACTGTGTTCCGGTCTGAAGGGCAATGTTACCAGCGCATGACGAACTTCAGCAACTAATATCTCAGATTTTCTACGCGGGTGAAACTGCGGGGAGCAGCTAATATCAAATAAAAGTTAGAGGCTAAAATTAACATTCCCAAATTCCCAGGCTTTGTTTCCCTGTTTTCCTAGTTAGTACAATACTCTTGTGGTTTTAAATCCCACTGGTTACCGCTCTTAAGAATTTAATTAGGTAACTTTGTTCGAGGTATATTCCGTGCACAAGTTCGGGAAGAGAGTACGAAAACACGCTGTTTCTTTAGTCATTAAATATAACAACAATTCTCCTTACAGTCTTCGGTACTTAAGAGGCCGTGTACGAATCTAGGCGATATTCGGATATCTCACGTACACATGCGGGAGCGCACGGGCGCTAGTGTGCTTGAGTTTGGATTAATCGATGGCCAGTACGGCTTTTCAACTATTTGGATCTATTTGTTATTTATACGTATCTTTTACTCTCGTGATTGTTATAATTGAAAAAGGCTTTTAATTGCCTAATTTTTTTTTATAAGTATTTGAATTTCATTTTTAGGATGGATAGAAGAATGGATTGATTTTGAACCAAAGTTTCTTTCTGTAGTTTTTATTTTATGCGTATTTAATTCTAAGTAGCCGAAATAATAAGCAATTCTTTACCTATTTTCACTAAAATTTGAGCCAGTAAAATATTTTTTTATTCAGAAAATTTATATAAACCTGATAAAAAGTGATTCATATACATTAAGTCGTATAAAGATTACTTTTATAAAAATGCATTGTAATTTTTTCATACCGGTAAGACGTCGAAACTATTAAAAAAATATGTGATATTGATTTCACTGTTATTCAACTTCATAAATACAGTACATCGATATTAGAAACTTCGAAGTTCAATATGATAGTCATTGTAACCTTTCACAGAAAAAATTACAAAACAGTCGGTGGTTTGAGCTCGATTAATCAAAATTGAATATTATATATAAAAATGTACATATTTCACTTATTAGTTCATAATTGAAAGCTTTAAAACTTATAAAAATACACTCTTTAACGGGAAACCTGAGTGACGAAGAATTTAAAATTTCGGTTTTTGTAAAAACTATCGCCGTCGCTCTGCTCCTGAAAGTATGAGCTATGAATGTGTGTGTAAGAAGATTATTATTGCGACTTCGCGCGCATATTCATGTCAGTAGTAAAGTTTGTGACGCTTGTATTCAAATTATGTAGGTACTTATCGTAGGTATTATTTTAGACTTTTTATTTACATTCTCGTAAAGACAATTGCTTAAATTCATTAGCTACGTCTAGTATGAAATGGACCAGTGGTTGCAGTGTTCAGACAGCGTTCACAAAATCGTGTCATCGATCAACGAATGCGAGTTCGAATCCAGTCCCAGGAGTAATTTTTGCCCGGATATTTTTTTGTTAGGAACTTTTTTCTTCATTATCTGTATTTATATTATTGTGATATTATATAATAAAAAATAGATACTATAATATATATTTATAGTATATATGACACCAGTCGCCCAGCGCTTAAAAATTCATATCAATGTGTATATTATCTTCGAAGGTAAGTATTGACTTTTTCAGTTCATCCTGTCAGTCTATATGAAAATATAATCTTAAATTTTTAGACTAAGCGGTCTAATCGCATGAAATACAATACGGATAAGGAAAGAATTATTATTGTATTCGTATTGTATTTCATGCGAGTAGACCGCTTTGTCTAAAAATTAAAAATATTAAGCAAAAAGGAAGTGTTTATCAATTTCGATATGAATTCTAATTGTAACATTAGACTTGTCGGTGGGTAGATTGCGAAATGCATCACCTATTATTATAGATAAACACACGCCCCTAGAGCGTTAGGTAGAAGGGATAGAAAAATTTCACCGACGACTAGTACCTCCACGGTAGCTCAAGTGGTAGAGCGCGCCCACCACGGATTGGTGCGGAGGGTGCGTGGTTCAAATCCCGCCCCTGGGTGAAATTTTTCTTTCCTTATTCGTATTGATTCTTTTGCTTTAGTACTTACGGTTTTGGCTTGTTTGTATGAATTTCTTTCAGTATTTTGCTCTGAAAATGGGTAAAAGCAAAAGGGGCAGGACGTTTATTTTTGAACGCTCTACGAAAAATACACCATTTACGTATAAAACGCCAAATACATTTTGCGCCTTTGCCATCCGTTTGAGTATAGGTAATACGTATACATACTTAATTATTTTGTGTTTTTCATCATGAAATTACGATAAAACGCAATTCAAATTAGGGGTGAGCAGTTAATAGTCATGTCGACCGCAAAAATTCGATCCGTTCGAACCGTTGATCGCTATCAACTACAAACTTGAAAACCATTTAGGTGGTGTTTGAGCCAATCATATGATCATGAGAACCCGAGTTTGATCCACAAGTCAGCCAAAAAGTGTAATTGGATTTTCTATTAGGGGTTTTCTGAATGACAGCTTGGAGTCTGAACCCAATAGATGACAATAGGTACGACTTCTACTACAAGAGATTTAAAATATTACTGGCAAAGTGTTAGAAAATTTCACTGAGTCTTCACCCATGAACGCAAATGCCGTAGCTTGCGATAATGCTCTTGAACCATCTCTTTTTTAAAGATGTATCTACTCGTACAAGGCCGAATAACGATTATGATGATAAAGTAATACATTTTAATACAATTACATTTTATATAATATTTATTAACAAATTACCTACTTAACAGTATAGAAGACAATGAAAGATCACCATAAAAACAAGTGCTATGCACTAGACATCTCAACATTAGGTTCTCCGAAGGTCTAACTGAACGAGAATGGGCCATATGAAGATTGATATTATAGTTGAATTGCATTTAAATCGATATTGTTACATACTATTAGTCTTCTATTTTTTCGTAAGAAGTATTGGTTTAAACTCGTTTTCTATGAACATCACTAGGATTTTTCAAAATACTATGTCTATGAGTCCCTTCCCTAGTTGTATAAGTGTGAGTGGAACCCCCCCTCACCGCCTGCCGCACCCCGTAGAACGCGAAAGGGACAACTGCAGCTCAAAGCGATTATAACTACGAAAAAATTACGAAATCGATGTTTTGTATTCCCGTGTTCCCTCCGAGAATAATTAGTTTTATCCATAAATTTATATCTTGAAAATTAGGAAATAGATTAGGCTATGTCCCTGTTATTTTATTTTTTTTCCTTAACTCTTCATTTTTTTCTAGTGAACGTCTAATTGCGCGAGTAAAACTGGGACAGTTTTTCATGTTTTTAAAGGGTCATATTTCATTTAATAATGAGTTTGTAGAAAAATGAAAATAACAGAGACATGCTCACTGAAGACCTAGATTTTATAAAAAAATAACCATTGCTCTGACGCAATTATCTAGGGAGGAAACACGGGAATACGTTTGTATGGAAAAATCACCCCTAATGTATCCTCTTAACTGTAATATCAGGTTTGTAAAATCACATAATCAGCATAGTTGAAAAAAAAAATGAATTTGACTTGTTCAAAATGTATGAAAAGAGTAAGGACTTTTTAAAACTAAAGTACCTACTGTATTTCAAATTAGGCGTGTATAGGCAATTTACAATTATTTAAGTAATTTCATCAGTTGAATTAATAAATCTAATAACATTATCTTTGTAAACCCACCAAACTCTTAACGTTAACTAAGTAAAGGAGTAAACTCATTACGCCGGGATTTCGCTGAGTATAAACTTCCAAAAGTGCTGGTATAACCACGATCAATAATGTGAAATCCCTTTTGGGTAGTTACTCACTAACTTTGAATCTTGCAGTTTGATAAAAACGCTCTCTTAATTGGCTTTAATTCTTTTAGTTTTTTTCGTACCTCTAAAAAGAATTTAGAGGTACGAAAAGCCGTCGTTTGGGTAAGTACTTAAATATCTAGTTTATTATTTGTTTCATTGTCAAAGTGTGTGTCCGGCCCCCTTATTACGGACGCAACAGAAGTGTGGAAAGCGTTTAATTGCTTAATGTCTGCTGTCAAAAGGTATACAAAAAATGATGTTTGATAGCAGACATTTAGCAATTGAAACGCTTTCCACACTTCTGTTGCGTCCGTAATAGGGGGGCCGGTTATCATATATTACTAAAGCCCAGAAAATGTAAGATGTACCGTTTGACGTTTCATTTTTTCAAGCAATTTTAAAGCCGAAATAACTTTGCATAGGCGTTACTCACACAATTTTAATAACCTCTAGGGAACATTTAAATTATGAATTTTATCACAAGATTATGTCAGGCAACGAAAAAGTATAGAGAGAAATGCTTAGAACATAATATTTGACTTCGTATCTTTGGACTAGTTGGTGAATATATTAAAAGTCGCCGACCGAAGCCCTTGAGCCGGGGTGAGGAGTGGTTTGAAGGTCCCATTTTTTTGGTTTTTCTCATTTTCAAGAGCAGATATCTCGAAAACTATAGGTATACATAATATCACAAAACTCGACCGAGTAAAACTTGTGGCAAAGTGGTGCAAAAAGTAGTCATGTCGCTAGGACGTATAGTTTCTGATATAAGCGAAAAACCGAAAAATGGGACCTTCAAACCCCCCAACCCAAAGGAAGAGAGGGTTTTTTTGGGTCCCATATTTCCTATTGCAAAGAAGGCCTATCACTACAAACTGCTAATGTAAAAATCCAATTACACTTTTTGCCTGAACTGGGGATTGAACTCGGGACTTACTACAATAAATTAAAAACTCCTATAAGAAATATTCATCATCATCATCACTATCTCTGCCATAGGACGTCCACTGCTGAACATAGGCCTCCTCAATAGATATCCATCAAGTCCGGTTGTAAGTGCTCTCCATAGTTCGTTAAGAAATAGAATAGAATAAATACTCTTTATTATGACCAAGATACACCGAATACAATCAACTTATAAATTAAATTATTCTTATTGGTCAACAATGGGCGGCCTTATCGCTTTAAGCGATCTCTTCCAGGCAACCAGCCTTTGGACGGATAGGGCATGAAAGGAGGAGTAGGGGGTGGGAAAGGGTATACATTATACTACTAATATAGATAATATTACTTACATCTTTTTATTTATTTTTTAAAGCAGCCGTTCAAAAAAGCTTCCACATTTCACACTTCATTAAGCGGGATTTAATATAATTTTTATACCTAATAGGTATAAAAATTAATATAATATAAATTATACCTAATAATAATAAACTAAATAAAATAAAGTAGTTATATTATTATATATAATGTATTGGATAGATAAAAAAATATATATTAATAATATATTTTTAATAATCATAAAATATTGGCGGAATCAGCTTTATTGTAGCGAGAATGAGAAAACTTAGCATTTTGGGCGTCCTCTCGAGTTATGAAGCGGCTCGGGTTGATTACTGGAGCCTCCGTGATAGATGGCCTGCTCATCGAATAATAGCCCATTCATCCCTTACAGGAACCGTTTACCTTTTCTATACCTACTTAATTATGACTCAATTTCTCCGGAACATAATTTGTGAGGGATTTAATATAAAGAGAAGTTTTCTAACGCTGAATTTGTAAGACAATCTTGAGACGCTTTGCCCTAAGCGACTTGCAACAGGGGACGAGCAATTTTGTTTCCAATTAATAACAGCGTAGTATTTTTTAGTGCAGTGATATTTCCTTCCTAAGTTCTGCATATATTCTGCATATAAAATTTCTATTAAAGCTTTCAACGGACGGAAATTTCCTCTATTTTATTTATTATTTTCTACAGTCAATGTTCCCGTAAACTGTTTGGTGCCACAGCAAACTGGGACACGATTTGAAACATATCACTTCTGAAAATATTTGCGCCATTTCCACTCGGGATTTATGCAGTCTATTATCTACCTAAAAGTGTCAAAAGCTAAAAAATTGCCGCAATATTGTAGGTACCGTGTGCTGGTTATTAATCTACATTTTATAGCAAGCGGCGGTGGGCTTGGGAAGACGGTTTTGCACTTCATTTTTATTACATTACATTTTTAAGGTCAATTGCATATACACCCAGGGACCTGATATCATGCTTGTTTTGTTTCAAATCCAAACTGTTAACGATCTTGAGAAATTACTCAGTCATAGCGAAAGGTTCAGCTTGAGTAAAACATTTAGTAGTCACAAACTTCCCAGTGGAGAAAAATGCGTGAGAAATATATCGCAAATGCATTATGCATACAAGGTACAAGACTTGTCGCATCTCTTCGCGTCTTATCCATTGTCCTAAAACAACGAGTAAGAATCTATTCTGAGTGTGATGATAAGACAGTGCTACTAATATCTTAAAGTTCTAAGGCACGACTAAAGCTTTTAGATTTTAATATAGAGTTTATACCTCCAAGTGTCTCGTTCAACAAAAACAGCTTCGTCCGCAGTGGAAGTTTATCCGTTGATTGATGGTGACTGGTGACGGTCGGGTGACGGTCGAGATGGTCGAAGCCGCATTCATTGTGACACCATTGAATATATCGTCGATGTTTTAGTAGATATGTATCTCTTTCCGATGAAACTAGGTCAAATGCGAAGGATTTTATACCACCGATAGTGAGTAAAGATGTGGAAGGGTATCGAAGTAATTTTGAAGAGATTGGTGTAGCAGATTGGATGGATGGTATCCAAGTAAAAGGTAAATACAGGGAAAGTAAGACCTTTTTACATGCATGCAGATAATCTGTTTCGATGGCGTAGAAGTTAGCAACCGCTACTGCCAATCATGACTCGGGTTTGATCCCCACGTCAGGCAAGGAATTTTATTAATGACAGTCTGGAGTCTGGAAATGTGCCTGGTACATGACAAATAGGCTCGCTACCTATTACATGGGACTTAAAAACCATAATTGGCCAAGTGTGGGTACTATGCAACTGGATCCTGGTAATCTCTGCCTAACCTTTCGGGAAAAAGGCATTATGTAATGCAGATAATTTTCTCGTACACTAACGGTGGTTAGTGACCTCGTAGCTTTTATAAACCATGTTTGAACTCGTTTTACCCCAACAATGACTCCTAAAATAATAGAACATCAATAAAATGAAACCATGAAAGGTAAGATCAGCATTCAAAGCCCCAAACAATTTCGGATCGCAATACATACAATCTCAGAAACCCTAATAAATTTAATAAAACCCTTTAATTCAAGCACCAACAACGGGCTGGCTTTCCTTGGCTTCCACATTTTAACACACTGGCCCTAGAGCACGGTAATGGCGTCGTAAAATTGTAAGAAACGCTTAGCAATCAGAGGTGAGATTAGATTGCACCAAACAGTTGAACCATAGTGTAATGAAATAAGTGGGGTAAATTATATTCATGTCCATTTTAATGCTGGACAAAGCAATAATCTAGGCTCGGTAGGAAATTTACCTAGTTAAGTAACAATTTCAACTTTAGAAACCAATTAGTAAGCTAAGGACTAGTATGATAATAAAAAAGCGAAAGTTTTGAATTTTAAAATATTTCTAACAGTTTGACCAGACCTTGCTAACACTAATTCCATAACAGTACAAAATAACGTCTGCAAGTCTAAACTGAAAGAACCTTAAAATAAGGATAGGGACTATAAAAGGTCACTGTCTCCTGAACAAACACTTATTCACAATAAGTGTTTACTTAATCACGAACAGTCCTGCAGAGGCTGTTTCGTGACGGAAGAAACGGTTACCCACGAAGTCCTGGATTACGAGGCAGTAATGCATCAACATGAATAAATTCTCGGAGCAGTGAGGTCACTCCGCCAAGTCTACGAAGGTCCCAGGAAGCTTCTGAGCTTCTAGGCGGAGTTAGGCTGGCTAGATCAGCCAGAACTTCACGTACAACGATTGTGCCAGAATCTTCACAAAGAAGATTGGCTATATAAGCCACATGCGAGCGCACGAGCGACAAAACCGGAGATGAAGCTGTCGCCGTGGCCGAAACCGGTCGGATCAGATCAGATCATCATTTTGTCTGTGCACGTATACGAGTGTAGTTATCTAAACTATGACGAGCTCTGCACACTTCCCGCTACAACCGTTTCGGTCGATGACGATAAAAAGGGTCAACAATTTATAAAAAGAAAAGAAACGGCATCTTGTTAGTTAAGTGGTGTACGCAGTACTTTTTCGCTTCTCGGCAAGCAATTTTGTTTCGGAAATACGCCTCGAATGTGGTTTGTTTATTGAACAATTATTTTTAAAGGTTCGAACTCATAACATCAAACCTTTTTCCAAAAGGGGTAGGTAGAGGTATTTATTAACTAGGACCTATTCTAATGACTAATAATAGTATGAACACCCACACTTTGCCAGTTATGTTTTTTAATCCCATATTAGGTCTCGGTTCGGAGGGTGTAAGGGGTCTTACTATCATCTCTAGACCCAAGCCAACCTCACCTGCAAGCGGTACACCCTGCAGACCAACAGACGAGGCTCTGGCGACCCGCCAACACGCACTGGACCAGCGTGGTGGGTTACGGTCCAACCCCCCCAAAACATGAAAGACACAACAAAAACAAGGCCCCAAGTTCCCGGTAACATCAGGGGTGCTAAGAATCCCCGGGCGACGGTTTCTGCTATAAAATCACTAACGACCACGGCTAACGTTTTAAAGGATTCCGATATGCTAAACGTAATTACCTACAATATTCGAACACTCTTAAAAGACGAACGTCTTATCGAACTAGAAAATGCACTCAAAGACATAAATTGGGACATTGTAGGGCTGGCTGAAGTTAGACGTGAAGGAGAACACACAGAAGAAAGGGGCAGTGCTATATTCTTCCACTTTGGTGAAACCAGCGGACAACACGGTGTAGGTTTCATGGTGGCAAAAAAGTGGAAAGACAACATTATCAAATTTGTTGGTTACTCAGAACGCATTGCCGTCCTAAAATTCCGTTTAACAGCCAAAAAAACACTGACGCTAATTCAAGTCTATGCGCCAACATCCGCATACTCAGACGAAGAGGTAGAAGACTTCTATGACCTCCTTAATAAAGCATGTGACGAAAACAGAGGAACTTGGAACATAATAATGGGCGACTTTAATTCAAAGATAGGGTGCAGACAAGCACTAGATAACAACGATGTTCTCGGAAAACATGGATTCGGATCCCGCAACGAACGAGGAGCTCGCCTATTACAGTTCTGTTTTGGACAAAATCTGCACGTTGCAAACAGCTTCTACTGTAAACAACCACAGAGACGTTGGACTTGGGTGTCACCCGACGGAAACACCCATAATGAAATCGACTTTATTTTACCTTCAGATAAGCAAATAGTTAAAGATGTTGGCATATTAAATAAAATCAAATACAGCTCTGACCACAGACCACTTAGAATAAAAATTAAATTCAACTTCAAAGTTCATCGCGCGAAAATCTTCAACAGAAACAGCATCAATAAACATTCAAAAGAAACACTAATAAATAACTCTGAACAATTTAATATGGAACTTTTAAATCATTTTCAATCCCTAGATACTAATATAATTATATAGTCAAAGGAATTAGTAAAAGCACCAGAAAAATAAAAAGTCAACCAAAGAATAGAAATAAACTAAAACAACAGACAATCCAACTAATAGAAAAACGCACATTAATGCAAATTGGATCCAGAGAATATAAAGAAATAGATAAACAAGTAAAAAGAAATATTAGAAATGATCTCAGAAATCTCAAAACACATTTAGTAAAAACTGCCTTAGAAAAGTACACTTCATTAAGAATATTAAAACAAGGAATTACAAAAGGGAAGTCTTGGATAAGTAGTCTCAAAGATAACGAAGGAAAAGTACAACACAGCCAGGAGAAAATCATAGATATATCAACAAATTTTTACAAATCTCTTTACTCAGATGATATACCACTTAACGATCAAGCAATCTACAATTGCCCAGACACTATTCCCAAAATTACAGCACTAGAAGTTCATAAAGTCCTTTCTAGCATGCCATATGATAGAAGTCCTGGAGAGGATGGTATTACCACCGAAGCATTAAAAGTCGGCGCGCCCACATTACTTCCACACTTAACTCATTTTTTCAATACTATACTTCAGACAGGAACAATTCCAAACAGTATGTGCCACTCCAACATTATACTGCTCCACAAAAAAGGAGATAAAAACAACATCGCCAATTATCGTCCAATCAGTTTAATTTCACATTTATATAAAGCTTTTATAAAAATAATATTGAATCGCATAGACGGAAAATTAGATCAACAACAACCACCGGAGCAAGCTGGTTTTCGATACAGCTTCTCTACAAACGACCATCTACAAACATTAAATCAAATTGTCGAAAAGTTCACCGAATTTAATAAACCCCTGTACTTAGCTTTTGTGGACTACACAAAAGCTTTTGATAGTGTCAAACATTCGGCAATATTTTCAGCACTCTATAACCAACAACTTCACCCAACCTACATCCACCTCCTTAAGAATATTTATAACAATAGTTTTGCTAATATTAAATTAAACACCGCAGGCCCTAAGTTTCCAATTCACAAAGGCGTCAAACAAGGAGATCCGCTCTCACCGAAACTCTTTACCAGCTTACTGGAAGAGATATTCCGCAAACTGACAGCCTCATGGTCCAACAAAGGCACTGTTATCGGCAACAAGAGATTAACGAATCTCCGGTATGCAGATGACATTGTCCTTTTTGCCCCCTCAGCCCTGGAACTACAAACAATGCTCCAAGAACTCAGCGTTGCAAGCCTCGATGTAGGACTAGCGATGAACCGGTCCAAAACCCAAGTGATGACCAATAGCAGGAAACGTAGGGTCGTGGTAGACGGGCAAGAAATACATTATGTCGATGAGTACATCTACTTGGGCCAGTTAGTCTCTTTCGAAAACAGGCAAGAGAGGGAAATCGATCGCCGCATAGAGAACGCCTGGAAAAGCTACTGGTCCATGAAGACGCTAATGAAGGGAGATCTACCAATCTCCCTGAAGCGAAAGCTTGTCGATATGTGTATTCTTCCCATCCTAACCTACGGTGCTCAGATCTGGTCACTGACCGAATCGCAGAAGTTCCGCCTCGGGGTTTGCCAAAGAGCAATAGAGCGTAGCATCTTAGGAGTTAAAAGATCAGATCGAGTGCGAAACATCACACTGCGCTCTAAGACAGGGATAATTGACGTGGGCATAAAGGCTGCCAGGCTAAAGTGGGATTGGGCGGGTCATGTTAGTCGCATGCATCCTGACCGCTGGGCAAAGATCACCACAGAATGGGCACCTGAAGACGGACATCGTCGCCGAGGCCGGCCCAGAAAGAGATGGCGTGATGACTTAGACGCGTACCAGTCGGGCTGGCCAAAGGTGGCGCAGGAACGTGACGTATGGAAGGACTTGGGGGAGGCCTTTGCCCAGCAGTGGGAAAGTATTGGCTAGTTAATAATAATAAAAAAAAAATTAGGTCTCGGTGGCGTAGTGGGCACAAGCTCGACTGTCGATCAGGGCCCGGGTTCGATCCCCAGGTCAGGCAAAGTGTTAAAATAAATAAATAAATAATATGGCACAACTTCCACACACGGTCATCTGGTCCCAAACTAGGCTAGAAGCCTGTACTATGGTAACCAGATGACTTATATAAGCTTATAACACCCAGACACAAATCAAACAGACATGTTCATGCACACAAAAGTTCGACCTGGCCGGGGATCGACCACGGGGCCTGCGGCACTGAAAGCAGAGTTACTTACTACCTTCTGTGCCAACCAGGCTGTTAATTAATTATTATTGAATTTTTTTAAATTGAATTTTTTCTATTAGCAATAATAATAATAAAATTCTTTATTGCACTAAATAAGAATGACAATGTAGATAGACAGAAATATATACTTATAAACTAAAATATAGGTATAGGATAGTACAAAGGTATGTAATTAACAATTTCAAGAGTAATTAGTAATCACTAGATAGATAGAGAGACAGATAAACGCTTTATTGGTACACCACAACAAGAACTTCTTAAAACTAATAACAATTAATAATAACTAGTGTAGCAATGGACGGTCTTATCGCTAAGAGTGATCTCTTCCAGAAAACCGTGCAGGTAGGTAGGTAGATGTGTTATCATGAGACGGGCTTTTTTTTTTTTTTTTTTTATTTATTTATTGCACACCATGGACACTGCTCCATGCCATTTTTTAAGTTAACAAAATTATGATTTTAATTTAGCTTATTGTAACAGTGGGTGCAACAGGATTGCCACACCGCTCTGAGAAAATATTATAATATATAATATTAATATACTATATAAATAAATAACGCTTATTCAATCATGAGACGGGTTAATAATAGTAAAAAAATTATTGTAGCAGATTATCAATCTAGGTATTTTTATCTAGGTAGTTATTAAGGTGAAGTGAGTCCCAAAACCTACGTTTTGACTGTACGGCATATCAATTTTAAGGCAAAAAAACATCGAATTTTTTATTTTTTTTTGATGTCAATCAAAAGTTTAGGATTCTAGCCAGTATGTACTGAGAGTCAAAACACGATTCACTAAACTTGACTCGATACAAAAAAATCGCAAAGATTCCTCTAAATCTTCATATTTAGCGAGATACGTCTTCGGAAAAAGCAGTTTCATTTGCTGGTTTTTTAACATATTTCAATAAAATTTCGTCTATGTGTTCCTTAATAAATACTTTATACGATTATAATTTTATTTTATTGCAAAAAAGTATCATTTTGTAGTAAAAAATAATATTTATAAACAATGTTCAGTAAATTGCGCATGGGCAGGCCATTACGCGGCTCTCGCCTTTCATCAGTCGGCCGCAGCGCCTCGTCGAGAGCACCCGTGTACAACTTTGTAGCGTCCGCCCCGCTGCCGCGAACGAAAACGAATATTGAAAAAGAAATTACGATTTGCTACAAAAAATGGTGAATATGTTAGAATAAAACAAAAAAATATTCGCGATTGAAGCTCAAGATACTAAAATTGATGAACCTGAAGAGGTAAGTTTTTTTAATTTACATATTTCTATTTTACAGATTTCTATCCAGTACGGTTGCAATGGATGGAAATGGATGCAGGAGGTTATGTTCAGCAGTGGACGTTCTGTGGCTGAGATGATGATGATATTTTTACAGTACTTTTGTCGATCCTGATCCTGATATCGTGGGGCTGCCAGCTGTGCAGGTAACAAGTCAAACCGTCGCAGAAACATTAGATGTGCCACTATTAGAATTTCAATCGGTGTCACCCACATATTTTGAGTAAGCCACGAGACGCAACTATATTATTTTTCATCTGTTACTAGTTTCTGCCCGCGGCTTTGCACGTGTTTCTCCGGGATGAAAAGTAGAATTTTATTGTGAAATAGTTTTAGTGTGAAGAGGGAAGAAACAGACAATTAACATCCTAACCTTCAGATTTGTACTAATACCTATTAGTGTGATGTGATAATTACCTACCTAACCTACCAATGTAATGTAATGTCTGTATGTGTCTTCCGAGTAAAGTACGAGACCCTAATATGGCCAGGTGTATAAGGTGGCCCGGAGCCTAATATGGCTCACTTTCAAAAACATATTTCCACTGATTTCAAAATTATTAAAATATCATGGGAATGTGTGAACGCATCTATAAGTGGTTCATCTTAAGACCCTAGGTTTCTAATAATAAATCTTATAATATCTACATCTTATAATAAAAGAGTATCCAGGTCCGAGATTGTAATTCTAAATGGAAGCATCTTGTTATTTATAAAAGGTAAAAACGTAAAACTTGATTTAGTCAAAAATATACCATGTATACCTATTTAAATTGTTTCAGTGGCTCAGAAGACCTGCCTTACTTAGTGGAAGAGGAGTATGAGACAAACAAAATCAAAAATCACCTTGTAAGCGATCGCGATGGTATTCAAAAACGCACCACGCAGCAACGCGAAAACATTGAATGGTTATAAATCAGGAGATTGATGATAACTGCCTCAAACTTTGGAGAAATAATAAAGAGACAAAAAATGTTTTCCATTCTGGTGAATAAAATATTATACAAATCCAATATTTCATCAGTCGCATCTGTGGTCAATCATTGCCTCAACAATGAAAAGTTCGTGCTCCAGCAACCAGCATTCAAGAAAATTTACGGATTGAAGATTGCGGACTTTTCGTAGACGCAGGAATTTCTTTATATTAGTTCCATGTCAGACGGAGTTGTTGGAGTGTTGGAGAAAATTCCATAGTCGAAGTTAAATACCCTGTCTCTGCCCTTAAAACTGGCATGGAAAGTTTAATCAAACATAACAAAGTTCAAATTCTAAGGCACAATAAACAAATGGCCTAGTTAATAAAAAGAGTAACTGGTACTTTCAGGTTCAGGGGGAGCTACAAGTTACGGGCAAACAGAGATGCATTTTTGGGATATGGGCAGGAGAAAATGAAAAATTGGACTTTGTATATATACAAAAGGATAATGACTGTTGGAAAAATAATATGGAGCCAAGAGTCGTGAGCTTTTACCAAACTCATATACTTCCAGAGTTGGTAGATTTTCGTCGAGCTCGCGGCATGCCATTGAGAGGTTCAGAAAAGTAATTCAATCAATATGTCTAATAAAAATAATCAGATCTAAAATACCTGTTTCATTCACAATTAAACCAAATCTTGGCCCACTTTTTATTTATACCCATAGTAGACAGATATTCTACTAATATTATAAATGCGAAAGTTTGTGAGAATGGATGAATTAATGTGTGTTACTCTTTCACGCCATACTACTGAACCTATTGGGCTGAAATTCGGTATGTAGATACCCTAGACCCTAAAATAACACATAGGATATCTTTTTTCCCGATATTTTCACGGAGAACCGGAAAAACCGCGGAGAACAGTATTGTATAGGTTTTATAAATACAATCCAAATTTTAAAATCATACAAATAATATATTTTTGAAAGTGGGCCATTTTAGGCACCGGGCCATCTTAGGCACTGGGACATCTGAGTGCCAGTTCTCTAATAGGTATATTCTAGAAATGATACGAAAAAAACGAAAGTTTACATTTTTTGGATTTAAAAAAAGAGAAGTAGCTTCTCTTCTTGTGAAAGAATGTACCTTGAAGGTACATATATAAATAAATGGATCCGGATTTTCTATTACATATATAAAATAAACTAAATTTTTTTAAAAATACCGGTGAATTGCAACTTCTTCTTTTCAAGTCAGTTGCTAAAATTATCTATTCGCAAATTATATTATCTACTCCTCAATAAATTAAAAAATAAAATATTTATGTATATTTACATACCCACATAACATTTTATTATTAGGTAACGATATTCAATGCAGGTAGTTCCATTTCAATTTTATTACAAATAAATCCTTATTGTATCAAACATACGTAATTGTACCTGTCTATTAGTTAGTAGTTAGCCGGGAGAGCGCGGGCGGACCCCGCGCGGCGATCGCCCGTCCTTGTCTCTCAAAATACCTACGCAACCACGATCTCACTTCGCCTTAAGTACCTAGATAAAAATTGCAAAAAGGCACATTTATGTTGAACTTAAATTAAAAAACTTTTACAAATTTCACTAAAACCAAAAACTAAACTTAATTTAGGTCTAATTAATTTTAGACAACAGAGTTTTATTTTTATAACTTATTTAATCAAACATTATTATTACTAAGGTTTTAGCTTTAACTTAAGTACTAATTAAGTTTAACTTAGTATAGGTAAGTATGTTCAAATTAATTATTTATAAGTTATAATTACACATGATTTATATACAATATATTCATATAGATAGATAAATATAGGTAGATATAAACTCTTTATTGCTACATCACAAACAAAAATTTACCTTAAAAATAAATATATACATTACATATAACAAAAAAATGCTAATAGTGTAACAATTGGCGGTGTTATCGCTAAAAGCGATCTCTTCTAGACAACCATGCAGGGATAGGAGAGTACCGTAAATCACATGTGGTCGGCGGTATAATCTACACTAATACTCTATATAATCTAGTACATATATACTCGTAATAAATTACATATTGTACGATATACCATCATACAAATCGAAATAATATTATGTATGTAATAAATCGAAATAATCGAAATAACACACACATGCAATACTTATACAAATAGAAATTTTCAGGTAAGTAACCATTGCAGGGGGCCGCCTGGGGTAGTAACACACCTTTGCCAGTTATTCATCCGCCAAGCAGTAATGTGCAAACATTACTGTGTTCCGGTATGAAGGGCAATGTTACCAGCGAAATTACTAGGCATGACGAGATTCTACAACTCATATATCAGGGTGACAGGCGCAGTGCAGTGAAATGAAATGAAATGAAATGAAATACATTTATTTGGACAACACTGCACAGACACAAAACAAAAACACTCATAAATTAAAAATAAATATAAAAACAAACTGATAATATAACAATATTAATAGTAAAAGGAATAAATTATAAATGTGTGAAGTTCATAGTCGCGTCGTGCAGTGTCGCCCGAATGGGTGCGAGCTCAGCATGTGTTGCAGACAGACAAGTCAGCAACGCTGATTTTCAGCTCGCACCTTGACGTGACGACACAAACTAGGCATTTATAAAAAAAAAGAATTGAGTTACGATTATTGCAATACCGGCAGACAAATAAAAGCACTGACTACAGTCTGCAGTGCAGCGCAGAATTTTGAAATTTAAAATACTGGGCCATCAGGCACCTGATTTGCTCGTCTTGTCACTCACTATAATAAAAAAAATGAAATAAATTATCTTAATAACTGCCCAGAGTCTGGGACCGTGCCCGGTAGATAGCAGTAGGTCCGCCCCCTATTAGATGGGACCAATAAAATTCTGGCGAAATGTGGGTGTTCCTGCCATGGGACTGAGTCCTGGGTACACGGGAAAAAACACTTCGGGAAGAAGCGTGATTGTATGTTATGTGATGTATTAAGGGGTGACACTATGGGCGATTTACTGGATACAGTTCCCAGCCTCCAAACTGTCATAGAGAAAATTCCTAGTGGAAAAATCTAATAACACCTTTTGCCTGATCTGGGGTCACGACCCCCACCCTCAAATGTGTCGAAAGTGCGTATAAAGCCTAAAATATTGTCAAGAGGTAAATTAACGTTATCTTAATGCAAATACCGTGAATACATAATTTACGGAATCTCCCGAATTGCGTTCCCCTTATATCCGGCGTTTAATTTATTATTTAACCCGTAGGGTTTAAGGCTAAAGAATAAATGCAAAAAAAACTATATACTTTGGTAGCTCGCGTGGATATTATAATATATAAAAATTTGGAAATGTAAGTAATTGGTGGCCCTTGGAATTAATACCTATATATTAAGAAAAACATTTTTCAGTTAGATGTATCGTAAAAATGCGAAATTTTGTATCAGTGCATCAAGTCGAAGGTCTTCGACCAGTGTCTGTTACCTGTATAGTGTATAGTGTCTGTATAGTGATGACTTACGGATCTGAAACGTGGTCTCTGACTGTGAGCCTTATCAGCAGGCTCAAAATAGCGCAACTCTCTCCAGCTATGGAGAGGGTTATGCTCGGAATGTCTGCAAGATCGAATCAGAAATGAGGAAATCCGTAGACGAACGAAAGTTACCGACATAGCCCTGTGGATAAGCAAGTTGAAGTGGCAATGAGCAGGCCACATAGCACGTAGAACTGATGGCCGATGGGGCTGTAAAATCTCGAATAGAGACCACGGACCGGCAAGCGCAGCGAAGGACGTCCACCCACAAGGTGGACAGACGATATGATAAAAAGGGCATGAACACGCTAGAGGCGGGCCGCTTACAACCGGACTGGATGGAAATCTATGAGGGAGGCCTATGTTCAGCAGTGGATGTCCTATGGCTGAAATGATGATGATGACAAAAATGGAAAATGCAAACTTAAAACTTCGACAGTAATCTTTGTTACAATGTCACGAATGTATTATATAATCTATGTTACGAATGTATTATAAAATATCATGCAATCTTTATAGCAGTATAAATGCAATCAGTACAGTATTTATTAAGATTATGATCAAAACGATGTTAAATAATAAATGTACTTACCTAATATTATTCGCAATTTCCTTTTAACCTTCTCCCAGGCCTTTTTGGACGTTTTATCACGATAATCTAATGTAGATCGGAACATGTTCGTAGTTACGTACCATCACCGTCCTTACTTCATTCATTTGGCCTTTACGCTGAAAATTGGGCTTTTAGACGTAGTCTTACAGTAGCTATTTTAAATTACCTTTTTTCAGTCGTTTATATTATCGTTATACTCAACGACACTAAAGAACAAATTGGTCGCCTAATGAGTGGTTCACAGTGAACATATCTAATAAAATCCCATCAACAATCAATGAACAATGATAAGTACCAGCACGCAAATAATTCATTATGGTACTAAGCTTGAATAATGATAGAGAAAGAAGCTTACATGCTGAGGTGGTTCGGAAATGTGGAGAGAATGGTAGAAAGGAGATTGACAAAGGAGTTCATAAGGCGAATGTGAATAATCAAGTAGGTAAGGGTTGACCTAGGCGTCCCTTTCATGAACCAGTTAGTCAAAAGTACATGGAGTATGAAGAATGTGATGAAAGTGGAAGAAGCGAAAGTTGTATGTCAGGATCGTAGCAATAGCAAGTGGAAAGAAATAATCGCTGCCTACCCCCGTTGATTTAAAGAAAAGGGGAGATAGGATAAGTTTTCTCAGCGCTTATTCAACAACTGGCATGTGCAATTTGAAAAAACAAAGATGTATCTAAAACCGAAGTGCGAACGAGATAACAATTAACTTCAATGACGTACGTGTACCTAATGAGACCTAACATTACCTCATCTCCCCTTTTCTTTAAATCAACGGGGGTAGGCAGCGATTATTAATGGCCTATCCCAACGGGAACAAGGCGTGACTGTATGTATGGTACCAGCTAGAAAACTAGACAGCCACTTAGACCTAAGACTTTTGAGGAAATCATTTCTGTGCGCAACTTGATAGCTGGAAAATTTAGGCATTTTCAAGGAGTCCAGTGTTATTTTCTCAAAATTTTCTTTTATGCTTTTATCGTGTTGAGGTTGGTCATAAAAGATCGAAAATCCACCTACAAAAAGGAACTCGAGTATAACGGGCGCATAATATATAATAATAGGTCTAATTTGAATAGAAAGGGTCGCCTACCACTTGACTGAGGGTCGGCAGTATGATATAAAATACTTCCTTATATATCCGGAAAGTGAGGGCTGGATGACACACCGAAGCCGCGACTTTGAAAAATAATCTTTTAAAGGGAAATAATGACGTGAAACATGCAAAAAATAATGTGCTACAAAGTGGTATTGTATTTACTAATAGTTATATAATATTATAACAATAATAACAGTGCGTACGCGATCTTTGACACAATCCTATTAAAAAAATACCAAATCGATGTTTTGTATTCCCCTGTTGCCTTCGAATGTTATTAACCCATTCTATAAGTTTATATCCTGGTATTCTTATAGTGAAGTAAACTATGTCCCTGTCATTTTATTTTGTCTTATATACTCTCGGTTTTTCATATAAAAAGATCCCAGTTTTACTCGCGTGATTATGAGTTCACTATAAAAAAAATATGAGTTTATAAACAAAAATAAAATATAGGGACATATTTGACTTCATCTTCAAAATATCAGATAGGATATAAATATTCCAAATAGGTTTCCTGTATTCGGAGAAAACAGCGGAATACGAAATATTTATTTGGTAAATTTTCCATAAGATTGTGTCAAACTGCTAAGAGGTCCCCTTTCCTGTTAGGAATCTACATACCTATGTCGGTCCTGGCGCCGCGCCGGCACAACCAGCGGCTTTAATTTGTGACGTGGATTTGTATGCACGAGTGTACGTCGCCGACATGATTCTTGTAAAATTTTGTCGCTGACAAGAGCCGTCTTTGATCGGCAGCTTAGATGTGTAGAGTCCATTCAATCACAATTAAATTTAGATGTTTCTTAGAAAATATGTGGAGTTTATAAAAGTTAATCAAAGATATAGGGATATAGTTTACTTCATCTTCATACCATATCACATCATCAGCCGGAAGACGTCTTCTGAACATAGGCCTCCCCAATAGAACGCTATAAACTATTCATATGAGGGGATTTTGGTGTAATCACCACGCTTGGCAGGCGGCTTGGTGATCGCAGTAGTTGGAATACTTGGAAACGGAGAGCGCTGCTGCCCACTCTCTGAATATGTCCCTCTACCGGGTCTCACGGTTCCTACGAGATGAGAAAGGATTGGTCCTATTATATAACCGCAAACAACACGGCCAACACAGCAACACGGTGATTTTAGATGTTTATAAAAAAGATGTGAAGTTTATAAAAGTTTGTCAAAAATACAGGGACATAGTTTATCTAATAATTTCATTTAATTCAGAGATAATATTGCCGAATATTCTTAATTGTAACGTGATATCAAAGAAATACTTATGCTGGCATAGATATCATTATAGACATCATATGTGGCATTGCTAATGATCATTCAAAAAGATCCATTTACTTACTCGTATTTATAAACCACAATCTAATTATTGTTTATTTTTCACAGTGGTGGTAAAGAGCAGCATGCGGCATCAGACCACGCCGCCGCTGGGCCGAGTGGGTCCCACAGTGTCTTTGAGAGACGCTGAACCAGACTTCTTGGGGCCTATAGAGAACGTCACTGTGGCGTTAGGGCGGGAGGCGATACTCACCTGCTCTGTATCAGATATTGGAGATTACAAGGTAAGGACATGTCGTGAAGAAAATAGATGAAAGATTGACAAATAATGGATTTATTAAATAAGGGATGTGTGAATGCTCAAGTCGGTAGTAGTCGATGTAGAAGTTCTTTCCGTGATCCAAATTGGTGTTGTCTTGGTATATATATATATGTATCTTGATATGAAGAGTGTGATGATTTCTTGACTGTATCTACCTATATATATGTATAAGGTAAGAATTAAGGATACAGTTGAATTAGAAATAAGAGGTAATAAATAGTTGGATATGTCGCGTGTAGTGTCTTATTCCGAGGTGACTGATATCAGTACTAAAGCCTTACGTACCGAATAAATGGGTGAGACTATGTGCTCGGCCGAGTGCTCGATTAGTGTGAATATGTTGACTACTGACGATGTGTTCACATGATCCGTGTGTTTCTTACTCGGTACGTGTGATCAAGGCTTAATCCTCAAAGCAGTGTCATTTACGTATGAATGTTAACGTTAAAGAGAAAGGAATGCTAGTAGGTATTTGTAAAATAGGTATTACAAATTATAGGTACATATTCCACTTCGCATGCACGAATGTATAAATAAATGAGAAAGTTAAGATAAATGTGAGTGTGGTTGTTTGTTACTCTTCCGTACCACAAAACTTTTCATGATAGAATAAACCTTCATTATGCTTGCCAGTTGTAATCATATTCCAATCTTATCTCAGTATACAGATAAGTTGTTGTTAAGGCTTCAGCATGTTACATAATATCCTAGAAATATCTAGTTCCCAAGGTCCCGTGAGATATCATCAAACGGCTCATTCATTACACGACCTATCGATATTACAAGTCTAGATCTTATGATACCCATGAGGGCACTAGATCGTGATTATAACGTATAGACAATTTACACATATTATTTTACCAATACATGAAAGAGTAAAATGAACAAGCCACTTTTCTTGTCGTACCATGGTGTCAGTGTTTAGGTCTCCCGAAGGTTCCCTACTTGTGACATGACTGACATGATAATTGTTTATAGCATTTCTCCCGCGACTACGCTTTCATGAATTCAGAGATTTCCTTGTCTACATCATAATGAAAAATTGTGTCCAAAATTCAAAAAAGTCTGTCAGTAAATCAGAATCTAGAGTTTTATGTCTGGGATTATAGAGAGGTATACTGTATATAGAAACACATTAATAAGCTGCTTTCTGTGAGATCTATGGAAAGACTTATCGTCCAGGGGCCAGTTGAAGAAAAGAAAGCTAGAGGCCGCTCACCGAACCGCTAAATAGACCGATCTTATTAAGAAAGCTACGGAGTCATCTACTTATAATAAATCGCCAGAAATGACGTAATATCGAAAAATCCATCGGAGGGAACCAAAGCGAAAACCACGACCAGCGACCACGAGCCAGAGTGGTTAAGAGTGCCCGGCATAGAAGAAGTTAGATTCTTTTTTTTAATTAATAATATGAGACAACTTCTACACACGGTCATCTGGTCCCAAACTAGGCTAGAAGCCTGTACTATGGTAACCAGATGACTGATATACATACTTATATAAGCTTATAACACCCAGACACAGATCAAACAGACATGTTCATGCACACAAATGTTTGACCTGGCCGGGGATAGAACCCGGGGCCTGCAGCACAGAAAGCAGAGTTACTACCATCTGAGCCAACGAGGCTGTCAGTTAGATTCTTAAAAGTCACAAAAGCTCTACAACATTTTGTTGTGATTTACTACTAGAATAGTGGTATGTTTAGATTGCATGTCAGTATATGTATGTATATATTATGTACTTGTACGTATATTCTAGGCTCCAACCGCAAGCATACAAGGTCGTAAGATGATCCTATCTCAACGTCCAACTCACTTGCTGATTAATTACTCAAATCCGACCCTTTGTTATACAAACATACCTATCAGATTGGTTTGTAAATAAAAGCATAGTTTAAGTTTACACTTGACATGAGCACAATTTCAGAGTTGAGAGTACTTATTTTACAAGTTATTGTCTAAATAATCTCGGTACATGCTTGGATTTGGAAATAGGAGGTCTATTATATTTATATTCAAAAACTAATCAGCAACACATCTTTTTAATGAACAAAATAATTTAAGCTGGAACTGCAAAATATTAATATTATTATTCAGTGACTTATTCATACTGATTTTAATTTATTTGATTTTAATCTTTTATAAAATAATTAATTCGATTTTAATTTTTATTTTAAAGTTGTTTAATTGATTTGATTTATTATTTTTTAAATTTCAAGTGTATCTACTTTCTATGATCTAAATTGATCGTAATAAATGTACCGATATTTAATTTGATTTGATTTTATTTCATATGTTCAACGGAAGAATTTTTGTGAAGCCACATGCGGCCGTCCGTGTCCATGTGCAGTGGAAACCTATTTTTTTTTAACGGAATTTTTAATTTTGTCGAGTTATTCTCTATATATTATCACAGAATACTAATATTAAAGGGACAGAAGGGACACTCCTCAAAATCATTCAAATAAACTCTTACTAGCGCCGACGCAATAAAGTGCAATTTAGGTCGCTCAGCGCCTAATTAACCAATAAGCTGCCTCTTTTTCTATCGCGTATCTCTCTATCTGTTCTCTCTGTCTAGCTCATAGATAATTAACCGTCCAGACGGACGTCGCAGCTACTTTTAGCTTCGTACCTTTATGGCGGAGTGTCCCAGGCTTGCTATATAATGCTACATAACTATTTTTTATGATGTACTTCCTAAAAATAACTTATAAGATCGCGTAGTAAAAGATTCAAATTATTCGCAGTTTGCTCTACTTATACTTTCTTAATACATGTGTACTTCTTGTATTTATATCAAGTCAAAGTTTTGCAATTAGCCCTACGTCCACAAAAAGAAGCTTAGTAACCACTTACTATTCAGAGCCACTAGCTGTAGTTTCTCAGTTTCTAAATGAGTATAAATGTAAGTATTTTCGCAGAGTGGCTGCTCTTGAGTAAGGTTAGGTACAGGTAATTAAGAGTAATTGGTTTCAGTTTTATTATACCCCGTGGTGTATGAATAAAGATTTATGATCTACTTGATGTTGCAGTGAACAGTTTTCTAAAAAGCTTTAATACCTTGACTAACAATAAATCCAATAGATTTCTAGAAAATAAAGTCTCAAAACATGCAGTCACGCTTTTTGTCGAAGGGGCAGCCAGAAGAGTACACAGGACTCAGTCCCATAGTAGCTACACCCACATTTCGCCAGTATGTTATTGGTCCCATGTATTAGGGGCGAGCCTCTTGCCATCTACCGGGCATAGTTCCAGATTCCTGGCAGTTATTGAGATAATTCCTTATGGATAGATCCAATATTGAACACCTGCCCGTCCTCGAGATCGAACCCGTGACCGTTGAGCTTGTGCAGGCAGTAAAAACAAAAGATACATTTTTAAGTAGGTATCATAACTAGTTATCATTAGTGTAGGATTCTATACCATGACTGACAAATATAATATGGAAATATACGGTAAAACGCCCATATCTTAGCGACTAGTTCCTTCACACATTCCTGCAGACCCGCAGACAGACAGTCACACAGCCGGATAAAGAAGTGTAGTTACTAGGACAATGACCTATAAGGTTTAATGAAGAAAGGGCTCCAATTAAAGTTATTAGGGTCATGTGAACTTATCTTGCAGAAACTTGCTACAAGGATAACATTTAAAACTTTCAGGACGCTTCGAAAAGATAAAGTACCTATAAGGTAAAACAAATACCAAACTCTTTTAAATGAAGGTGGATAAAGTATATTTCAAATAAATATTATCACTATATTACATATTATAAAATCCTAAATGACTCACTGACTGTCACGCAACGCAGAGCTCAAACCACTGATCCTAGAGACTTGACACTTGGAATGTAAATTGTTTTCGTTGTCTGGACGTGTGCTAAGAAAGAATTTTTGAAAATTCATATTCTAAGGGGTCCAAAAAGGGCGTCAAAATTATTGTATAAAACTCCCATATTTCATAATTGCGAGCAGGCAAAGCCGCTGTTCTTAACACTAGTAACTTATTATATTAAATACTTATTATATACGTATTATATATTATATACGTATTATATATTATATACGTATTATATATTATATACGTATTATATATTATATACGTATTATATTTTAATGAGCTAAAATGCTTCATCGACATTAATAATTTATAACGACATATTCAGGGAATTTGCCGTAAATATTTCTGCTCCACGAAATCTTTCAGTGACATGTTAAATTAACTCAAATGAACCAATTAATTAAATTATCAATTAATGAATGAACCGAAGTCATGCTTATGTATAAACATAGTTACTAGATAAGCAAGTTGAAGTGGCATAATGGCCAGGGCACATAGCACGTAAAACTGATGGCTTTAAGGGGATACATGAGGGGTGATTTTTCCATACAAACGTATTCCCGTGTTTCCTCCCTAGATAACTGCGTCAGAGCAATGGTTTTTTTTTTAAATCTAGGTCTTCAGTGAGCATGTCCCTGTTAATTTCATTTTTCTACAAACTCATTGTTAAATGAAATATGACTCTTTTAAAACATGAAAAACTGTACCAGTTTTACTCGCTCAATTAGACGTTCACTAGAAAAAAATTAAGAGTTTAGGAACAAAAATAAAGTAACAGGGACATAGCCTAAGTAGGACATCCACCCACAAGATGGACAGACGATCTGATAAAGGCAGCAAGATCACGCTGGTGATGGATGATGATGATGATGATGATGAACCTGTTGTTTACAGTACACATTGTTGTTTACAGTACAAGTACAAATTAGAAGGGCTTACATATAAATCAGCTTGTCGAAGTGAAAGCAAACAACGATAGGGAAGCCAAGCTAAGCTAGATGATTTCGCTAATGCGCTGCACACATACCAACTATCTGGCAGGAGCACACCAGCTTAAGGGAGTTTAGACTAAGTATAAAATAAACGCTGGCAGTATTCCGCTTAATCCCAACCTCAACTTGCGTGTTTTATATTTCCTCACTGTGATAATAAGATACCTTTGAAGCTTAGTAAAGTTTACCGTATGACTAGAAACTCACAAAGTAATTTTCTCCCGCGCCCGCAGCGGTTGCGGGCCCGCAACGTTTGTAGAAACCCAAAATATACCTATGAAAATATGGCCAGCAAATTTTACTGCAATTATTGCCCATGGCGGATGCAATATTAGTGTTAATCTATATAGCCGTTGCACGACCCTTAATCACAATAACAAGCGGTTTCGTGAGTATTCATAAATTCTTTATTGAAAGCTGAATGAGTGACATCATCATCATCATGCAGCCATTGAAAGTCCACTGCTGAACATAAGCCTCCCCCATAAGGGGGGTTGTTGCCAATACTCGCCACGCTTGGCAGGCGGGTTGGCGAGCGCAGTTTGATGGTTTTACGCAGAGGACGCTGCTGCCCGTCCTTTGGATCTGTTAACCCTTAGCCGGCTCTTACGGCAACCACGGGTAGAGAGGGTGAGGTACTATTCTAAAGCCGGTAATGAGTGACAACGTAAGCACAAAAGACACAAAATACTTATTCTCTTAAATGACCTACACTAGGATAGTAGGTACAATTTGTACACTTAAGAGGTTATATATAATAGTAGATTACAAATTATTTATTTATAATGCAGCACAACGCTAGGACTATAGCATTTTCTACCAGTTATCCTAAAACTAGAGAAAATGTTGGAATACTTGGAAACGGAGAGCTCTGCTGCCCACACTCTGAACATGTCCCTCTGCCGGGTCTCATGGCTCCCACGGGATGAGAAAGGGGTGGGCCTATTATATAGCCGGGAAAAATAACAACGGTATGTAGGTAGCTGGATACAGTACATTTTAGAGATGTTTTATTGACATCAAAACTAGGTTTCCTCGTAATATGGACGTCAACATTTACCTCCCATGCATTTACTAGGGCTAGTTTAGTGACAACAGTAGTTTAATTTATTTGAACTATTCAAGTGATATTGAAATAAACCGCCTCACCACAACCGCGGCGGACGCGGTATCAAACCGCTCCTTGAGTTCCTTGATTCTGTGGCGCTCAACTTAAAAGGTCACTGAGGTTACAAGACGTTAAAGACGAGTTACTGTTTTAAAACTTTAATGAAATATGTTCACTTGGAAGTGCTCGAGTAGTTTCCAACTGATGAAATTAAATTCTCGGGGTTGTTTATGATAACGAAATATTTTCATTTTAGAAACATTTTCGATAAATAAAGTTAGTTTCTGCCATATTATATTCTGTAATCTAAAAGGACAACGACTGCATTTTCTAGAGAAAAAAAACCAGATAGTCGATAGTTCTTAGCGGATATTGGAAAAGCCCCCATATATTCAGTTATTGTGAACATGTACCTCTATATAAACAATGAGTTACGATTATATTTATGAGAGAAAGTGTCCACTGATACTTTAACCCTTACAAAAATTACAAAAGACCTTACAAAAATTGCCGTAAGTGTGTGCGTGACGACTACACACACATATACTCATTTGACATTAAATTTCAAATGCATACGTAATGGCGGATCTCATATACAGTTTTGTTTCTTTTTTTGTTAGCCTATTGTGTCCCACTGCTGGGCAAAGGCCTCCCCCAAGTCTTTCCAATCTTCTCGGTCCAGCGCCGCCCTTTGCCAGCCCGCTTGGTATGAGTCTAAATCATCACGCCACATCTTTATGGGGAGGCCTTGGTGACGACGTCCATCTTCGGGCATCCACTCTGTTGTGCCTGTGTCTGGTCGAGGTGCATACGGATGACATGAACCGTTCATATTTCGTTTAAAATTTTTATTTTTTAATGGGGGCGGAAATAATGGGAAATTGATATTATGACACTAGTTGCGTTGTTTTAACACGGTATTTTGAGCTGAAGTGTTTTAAGGAACGGTCTAAGTCAGACAAGCAATGTCTAACGATTAGAAATTATAGTTCATTAAATCTAAGAAGTAAACGTTTCGTCTTTTCAAGCAAGAAATAACTTTGCATAGTCGTAACTCACAAAACTTCACAAACGGCCGAAAAACGTTCACTGATGAACATAGGCTTCCCCCATAGAACGCCATAAACTATAAGTAATAAGTATGGGGGATTTTGCTGTAATCACCATGCTTAGCAGGCGGCTTGGTGATCGCAGTAGTTGGAATACTTGGAAATGGAGAGCACTGCTGTCCACTCTATGAACATGTTCTGCTGGATCTCACGGCTTCCACGGGATGAGAAAGGGGTGGACCTGTTTTATAGCCTTGAACCACATGGCCAACCTTCGCCGTTAAAGCATGGAATTATGATTTTTACCATAAAATGTCCAATTATAAACATACATTCACGCCTTTTTCCCGAAGGGGTAGGCAGAGGTGTACCCAGGACTCAGTCCCATAGTAGATACACCCACATTTCGCCAGTATGTTATTGTTCCCATGTAATAGGGGGCGAGCCTATTGCCATATACCGGGCACAGTTCCAGACTCCAGGCAGCTATTGAGATAATTCCTAATGGAAAAATCCAATATTTAACACTATGCCTGACCTGGGGATCGAACCCGGGACCTCTTGATTGGCAGTCGAGCATGCGCCCACAACGCCACCGAGGCAGTCTAATTATTAATAATTAAATTTAAATTTGAAAACTTACTTTACTCTTTAGTACTCATTAGATTTGATATAGTTTATCGACGTGTTTTCTTCTTCAGGTTATATCCATGACATCTGTATACATACACTCCTATATATATAATGCTTGAAGATAATATTGTACCAAAAATAGTTCTGTGGAGCTCTAAATGTCTTGTTTGTTACGGCTAATAGTAAACCACTTCTTACGAAACTCCCCCGTAATCGTAAGCTTCGCCGAAGGGCTAGACGAAGGGCCCGAAATTAATGATCTTTCAATTCGAAACTCTCTGAGACATTTATCTGTCCGATTCACCATTCACGTGTTTTTTCTGTAGTTGAGTGGTCTATAAATAAGTTGGGTTTATCGAGACCCATTTAGTGTCCTCTGGCATGACAAACGAGCTTCTTTCCTTTTGAAAGCGATCGATCAGTCGGTAATGACATTTAAACTGTGTCTTACCGTCCCAGTGACTTGCGGAATACAAGTAAATAAGCTTAGGTACATAATTACTACGTTGAAATCTTTAAAGTATACGTAAAATGCTTCATTTCATTATTTTTATAGCAGGTTGATTATTATTGTAGTATTATTATTGTATCACATGATGCGTGTATGAGGACATACACGTTGTCAGGTTGCCCGAGTGAAGGATTGATGATATTTTGTGACCCGCACGCTTGAACGAATTAACCACTGGACGCGCCTTCTTTCCGTTCTCGCCTAATACCCCGCAGGTTAATACCATGAAACATCGGACATCGTTGTAGTTTTACTGTCACAGTCGTTCGTACACCATCGGGAGAAAAACATATTTAAAAAAATGACGAAACGTGCAGTTAAATGGTGTAAAAGTTATAGTGGTCGAGCAACTAATGTTTCTTTTCACTTGTAAGTTTAATTTTTCTTTATTAATACAGCTATTTATACCAAAAATTTATATTAATTGAAAAAATATATCCAACTTAATCCGACTATATTTAATAAATGGTCATGAAGTATTATACACCACGAACAAAATACACCTATCTAAATTACCTGGATTATTTACGTCAAAGTCAAATTTACTAGGGCTTGACAATGTTTTAGGTAGGTATAATAATATCGATAAAAATAAATGACATATATCGATAAAACTGTATTAATACACTTGAAGCAAATCGGGAAAGTAAAAAAATTTGAACGATGGGTACCTCATGAATTGAGTGAATCGCACACACGCGTCGACTGCTGTGTTACTTTGCTCAACCGACACAATAATGAAGGGATTTTAAATCGAATCATTACTTGTGATGAAAAGTGGATACTGTACGATAATCAGAAGCGCTTGTCGCAATGGCTGATCCCTGGAGTCCCAGCCAAATCTCCCCCTAAACGAAAATTGACTCAGAAAAAGATACTGGTGCGTGTTTGGTGGACTAGCGCCGGTGTCGTTCACTACAGCTTTCTAAAATCTGGCCAAACGATTACGGCAGATATCTATTATCAGCAACTGCAAACAATGAAGGAAGAACTAGCTGCTAAACAACCGAGATTTGTCAAACGCTGTGTTGGAATGTCTGCGACATCCACCGTACTCTCCGGACCTCGCTACAACAGATTACCATTTTTTCCAGTATTTGTACAACTTCTTACAAGGAAAAAAATTCAACTCCGATGTGGCAATCCAAACCACCTTCAAAGAGTTTATTGATACTCGCCCCCATGGTTTTTTTAGTAAAGGGATTCATGAACTACCCATGAGATGGCCAAAATGCATAGATAACAACGGTGCATACTTTGATTAATTAAATATATTTTACAAAAAAAAAATTACTATAATATTCCTCCCGTACAAAATGCCAATTTCCTATGTAAGGACCTAATATTAACTAAAAGGCAAAATCAAGCCTACTGAATGGCGGGGATAAGCTTATCAGCAACTTAATAGTAGCACTAAATAGTAATAGTATCCGCGTCTGACAAGCTATCATCTGGTTTCATCAACAGCTCGGCCAACCCATATAAAAAAGAATCGTATTTGAATATTTATTGTCAGACTATCATAAACTCGTTGTTCTTCATTCGTCCTCGATAGCAATTTATCGACTATGTCAAGCAGTAGTGTAGGTGACATAATTTTACGGGTACTTCTCGCTGTCCACACCTTTTTGGTCAACACTGGGACTTTTTTCTAAGTCACTAATGGTGTCAAGTAGGACAAAATAAAAAAATATTTTTAGAATATGTTTCATAAATCACATAATATTATACGTTATAAATTCATAATATTATTATAACGTCATTAATTGCATCATTGTAATATTTTGTCAAGTACGTATATATATGTAATATTCTACGGTAAATGTGTTTTATTGAAAATAATTATTGATCGATAATTATTGATAATTTTCAATTAATCACATCTACCGTAATATGTACATTACACATACCTATTATTATAATATCGTAATCAGAATGAATGGATGCACCAGCAGGCCCCGTCTAGTATTCTTTTCTATGGCTAGCGTAAATTACTTATAATTATTCTAACGGTAGCTGGAAGTTCAACATTTATATAAGGTGAGGGTTGAATTGAGGATGTAAGAATCAATATATAATGTATGATAGGCAATTCCCACATGTCACGAGTGGAATACATATTCTGAAATAAAAATTGCAGTTGTCACTAGTGGTGGGCAAGGAGATGGGGATCAAGTGGGAAGTACCCAATTTTTCTCTCTGTCATTTTAATCGCAATTGTCAGTTGTTTTGCTCTTAGACAGTGACAATGCTACATGCGAGAATAGTGCAACAATATAATACACTAAGGTAAATCTTTGTGTGCGCGCAATCATGGATACGAATATTACGGTAGTGTGTGTATATCTTCGTAAAAGTCAGCAATGTGTGAAATCCTCCTCCCCCCGCAAAAATCGGTTGAACGTGTTTTCATACTTCATTATGTACATTTCGCGTCCAGTGGTTAAATCGTCCTAGCCCGCACGCTACGATTCTGTGAACGTTTTGGTGGTTTTATGGAAAGTATTAATGGCAACGTGTGGTTTATGGAAGATCTATGGTATGTGCGAGGGCGCGATAGCAACACGGGGAGGTGGATGCCAGCGCGACAGAGGATTGCAGAGCAAGATTGAAGATGGAGGTGAATAAATTATTTAAAATATGCTGGTGTTTGAGTATTATTTAATGGAATATGAACATCTACATTATAAATAATTTAATTATTGTTTCACCGTAATCGGATTTCCCGAAATTATGATGAAAATAATTGTTACTATCGCAGGAAAAATCTGCGTGCGATACGTGCAATACACAGGGAAATCGCATGAATCACCACTGCTATATGGCTATGGATGACTATAGGGGCTGTAGACGATGATCATCATGAAAATATCATCTAATCACATTAGTGAAATCATAAAAACCTGCGATGGACTCAATGTTCAGTACGCTTTCTTGCGTGTTTACAATAAAAACTAATTTCCTTCTGCGCTTGTTCCTAATTTTTTCTAGGTTTTGCTTTCTTACCAAACCCTGGATGCAGGCAGGCAAGATTATCAATCAATTCTCATAGTATATTTAATCAAATCTTTTGTCGTGTAGTTAGGGAAGCGTATGAAAAAGTTTTTCCGCAATAAAAAATGAGCTTAAAATGGCTTCCTACTCGTGCCTTTTTGTTCGTTTTTTTTAATCTCATTTAGCGAACATGTACCTTTTATTAAAAAAGCTTCGAACTTTTCCGCGACGGCTCCTTTGTTGTGCTTTTTATTAACTACAAATAGTCGATGGATAAGTTCAAAGGAAAAGTAGTTTTTTGTCGGGAAATATGTCGAGACATAACTTTCAGGATGAAATATTTCAACATCAACAATTGTGATTTATTACAGCAGCAACTGGAAAAACCTAGCTTGGATTTTTTTACATAAAAAGATAAATCTGAAACTTCTGTCTCCGTTCCATTTTGTTCAAAGTGGGTACAATACTTCTGAATCCTTGAGAATATTGCGACTTACGAGGAAGCGTAGTAGGTACAGAAATTGTTATTACATTACGTTCAAGAATGTATTGATTTTATGTATTATTCATGCTTTGCTTTAATATATATATAACGTAGAGATATGTACTATAAATAAATTATATTATATTGGCATTGACCATTGGCAGCACAGATCAGAATGAAAGAGATTGGCAATAACCCTACTTTCTGTTTGATCCCCGGCTAGGGTCAGACATTTGACCTGGCCGGGGATCGAACCCGTAGCCGGTGGCACAGAAAGCAGAGTTATTACCATCCGAGCCAACGAGGCCGTGACTGGCGAGGGTTATGACTATAATATAGATCGATTCAGATATACTACGACATATATCATGCTATCGAGGTATGTAATATGTCAAACTCAAACTCAAACTCAAACAGATTTATTCAAATAGGTCATAATCGGACACTTTTGCACGTCAATAAAGATAAACAGTACTGAGTCTACCGTGCGTTCGGAAAGATACCTCTACAAGAAAACGCACAAGAAACTTGTAGGGCTTAATTTTTTCAACAGATAGTTTTACAATATTTGGTTTGGTTACATTCGTTTTCTTTAAAGGTGCCGCGAGGCGGCTATGCAGAAGTTTCCAGGCATCTTTGTCCTCTATGTACTGGTTGACTTTATAATAAGCCTTCTTTAGTAAAGTAGATTTTATATAGGTTTTGAATTTACCCTCTGAGAGCCCAGTTATCTCTTTTGGGATTTTATTATAGAAACGTACACTATTTCCTAAGAATGTCTTTTTATTTGTTTTAGATAATCTAAAGCTAGGTGCAGCTATTTTGTATTTATTTCTAGTATTAAAATTATGAAGGTCACTATTTAATTTGAATTTATGTAAATTTTTACGCACATACATGATGTTCTCATAAATGTATAAGGATGGTAGGGTCAGTATGTTTATATCTTTAAATAATTCCCTCAGGGATTCGCGTGGACGCATCTCATAGATGGCACGAATCGCACGTTTTTGTAGTATAAAGATAGTTTCTATATCTGCGGCTGACCCCCACAACAGAATCCCATAAGACATCAAGTTATGGAAATATGCAAAGTACACTAATCTCGCCGTAGCTATATCTGTTAGTTGCCTAATTTTATAAACCGCGTAAGCTGCAGAGCTTAGTTTCCCTGAGAGCTCGGTGATATGAGTGCTCCATTGCAGTTTAGAGTCTATATTTATGCCAAGGAACAAAGTTGCATTGTCAATATTGAGTCTTTCACCGTCAAGAACTATGACTGGTTCTATACTTCTGACGTTAGGCAACGAAAATTTCAAACATTTAGTCTTTTTCGCATTCAATAACAGATTGTTTGCTGTGAACCATCTGGATATACTTGCTAAAGTATTATTAACATGTAATAGTGAAGTATCCTTCCTATCAACTTTAAAAATCATCGGCAAATAGAACTATATCTGCTAGACCGTGGACCATGTAAGGCAAATCGTTAATATATGCCAAAAACAGGAAAGGACCCAAAATTGATCCCTGTGGGACTCCCATCTGGACAGGAGAACTAGCAGATGTGATACCATTGACGCTAACCTTCTGCTGCCTACTAGACAAGTATGATTCCACCAGGTTGAGGGCATTCCCATGAATTCCATATAATTCTAACTTGCGCAGTAACGTGCAGTGTTCTACACAGTCGAATGCTTTGGAAAGATCACAAAACACTCCAATGGCATCCTGTGAACTCTCCCAAGCCTCCAAGACAAGAGTCATGAGATGACAGCCCGCATCGGTTGTTGATCTGCATTTGGTGAAACCATACTGGTTTGAATGCAGTATTCTATTTCTATTGAAATGTGACAGCAGTTGGTTTAGCATCAATTTCTCAAAGATTTTACTTAATACTGGCAAAACAGAGATTGGCCTATAGTTTGAGGGATCTGTCTTACTTCCCGATTTAAAGATAGGAGTGATTTTACTTATTTTCATTAGTTCTGGAAACGTGCCTTTATCTATGCATAGGTTAAATAATTCTGCTAAGTAAGTTAAAGTTGTGTTTATTATAGAATCTAGCATTTTTACAGATAGACCCCATAGATCTTCAGTAGCTTTAACATTTAAACTCTTGTACGTCTTTTTGATATCAATTAATGAGATGTGTTCGAACGAAAATTCAGGTATGGTGCGTTGGAAGTTTTCTTTAAGAAAAGTCTCCGCCAAGTCTGGGGATGAATCAAGTGACTTGGTCGCGTTCAGGGCTATGTTAGAGAAGAAATCGACAAAAATATTAGCGACTTCCTCAACATTTGTAATGTGTTCATTATTAATTAATAATTTATATTCAGAATCTCTACATTTATCTTTACCTGTCTCTACATTTATTGTTTTCCAAACCGCCTTAATTTTATTACTTGATTTGCGAATTTTGTCTCTAATATTTATGGCTTTTGCTTGGATGCAAACAGCTTTAAAAAATTTTGAATAACATTTAACATACTCATGAAATGATTCTGAATTAGAATGGGCTTTATCCCTATACAACTCATACATATTATCTCTACTTTTCCTGATACTTGATTCCTGATATGTATGTATTTTACTCAGTGAAATGTATTATAGATGCAATCATTGACGCATGGTCTCATTACCTACTGCATAATAACCTTACCTTAGTAGGTACATAGTGTAGCCGTGCCTTTTCCATTAAATAATACTCGAACACTTCAGCACTACCATCCCACCCTCTCATTATCTTCAATCTCGCTCTACAATCATCTGTCGCGCTGGCATCTACGTCCCTGTGTTGCCATCGCGCCCTCGCACATGCCATAGATCTTCGTGAAATACTTTCCATAAAACCACCAAAACGTTCACAGCATCCGTAGCATGCGCGTCACAAAATAACATCAACCCTACAGTCGGCCAACCTGACAACGTGTATGCCACCATACACGCATTATATGATAACCCTATTACAGTAGTATACTAGTGTTCACATCAATATGTATGTATTCAGGTGTATAATATCGCCTAAGATAATTTATTCATTATACGAGTACGATTGCTAAGGAGATAAATACTGACGCGCAGACCAAGTTAATCCTAGCATCAAATCTATAACCTTCACCAGTAACCTCCAGTGTAACCCCCAGTTCAGTCCTCTTTATCATTTCTAAGTAGATATCACTCTTCATCTAGAAGTAAAAGAAATAAAATCAGTGGGTCGAATTTCCTTTCTAAATGAGCGTAAAAACCTGTGTCTATTCTTCTTTGTTCCGAACCTTAGTCGAACCGTACCGAGCCAATCCATCCGTCAAATTCATTTGCATCACCGAGGCGTTATCTCATTACGATCTCCCGATTTCCCTTCCCAGTCATAAAATCCCGTAATAATTCATAAGCTACGAATTGACGACAAAGCCGATACATATTTATGGAATTCTTTATAGGCATCTTCGAGATTTATCCCAGCCTATTGTTTGCTGTCGATGTTTCACGTTGGAACTTTATCGGAACCGAGATTATTGGTTGAATTAAGGCTTATTACCATAATATTATGTATGTGAGCAATGGCTTATAAAAATTCTTCAAAGTTTTTGAGGTAGATTTTTTAGTAACTTTTGTTGTAAATACTATAATAATATAATGTCAAATCAAAAAAATTATTAAGAAAGTAAAGAAAATCAATTATAATGCAGTAGGGGCAACGGGACAAGACGGGAGCATGAAATCGAAGTTAGTCGATTAGGACTTCATGTGCAGTCCAGTGCTTCCAAATGGGAGACTCCAGTTTCTCTCTTATCACACTCACCATACTATTTGAGCTGCCCCGGACGCGACGCATAAGGGATGCTGCTTTTTTACGAAGAATCGCCTCAAATGAGTCTGTATTCCCGTCAGCAAACATCCCCGATGCGCTACAAAACCTTGGCAGCCCAAACATTACCCTGAAACCGTTGTTATACTGGACACGAAGAGAGTTGAGCGCCTTTAGTGTACAGTTGGCCCACAGACCGCACGAGTAGAAAGATTGACAATACGCCTTGAACAATGTTATCTTAACTGCGTCAGAGCTACGTGCAAATCTGCGAGCCACCATATTACACCTAACAGCCAACGCCCTTCGCTCCCTGTCAACATCGGCATCATCCCTGAGGCTATCCGTTACCCAGTGCCCCAAATATTTAAAACTGAAGGTCCGCTGCAATGGTATTCCGTTCAGCAATACCGATGGAGTTTCGGTATAGCGTTTTCCTGGCGCTTTGAAGACCATAAACTCGCTCTTCTTCACGTTATATTGGAGGCCATGGGCACCGGCATACTTTTCACAGTTGGCCACCAGTTTCCTGAGACCACTGATGGAGGGGCTCAGCAGTACCATGTCATCAGCATAGCTGATATTGTTAAAAGCAACACCATCCACTGAGCATAAATAATAATAATAGAGATATGTGGAAAGATTTGTGGGAGGTCTTGGCCCAGCAGTGGGATTTAAAAATCCATTAAGGTTTTCTGTTCTAAACTTGCAAAGTAGGTAGTAGTCATCATCTTATTTCAAATTCTTTCTACATATTCTTAACTCAATAAAGTAAAGTAGTAAGAAAATTCAGATCTACCTGTACCAAATTAGCCTCTTTCATTTTTCCAATGCCTCGAGGAACGCTAAATCCACGGATCAGCGTTTTCTACAAAGAGAACGCAATTTCCCTGCTATGAACTAACGTTGCCGCAAATCCCTTCTATTCCCTAACCCATTATATTTGAAGTTACCATCTCATAGTAGTGGCTTTTGTATAGTTCGATATAATATACCCATAAATACTGTTTGAATCGTCGGTCATAGACGTTCAGACCGATGATGATGATGATAACCTTTTCGTCTTTATCAAGTTTAATTATTACTCTATCATCTCGACAAATTCTTTTTTTTTACTTATTTATTTTTTATTTATTATATATTATTATTCTCGATTAATTAAATCGATATTAGATTTAAATAAAAAATAATATAATGACTACACATACATTCACGCCTTTTTCCCGAAGGGGTAGGCAGAGGTGTACCCTGGACTCAGTCCCATAGTAGATACACCCACATTTCGCCAGTATGTTATTGGTCCCATGTAATAGGGGGCGAGCCTATTGCCATATACCGGGCACAGTTCCAGACTCCAGTCAGCTATTGATATAATTCCTAATGGAAAAATCCAAAATTTAACACTGTGCCTAACCTGGGGATCGAACCCGGGACCTCTTGATTGGCAGTCGAGCATGCGCCCACTACGCCACCGAGGCAGTCACGAGGTAGATGACTAATACGTACATCATTAATGCTATCGTTAGTTATTATAGACTATAAGACGAAGACTAAATTCTATTTAAAAATAGGCGGTTATGAGCAATAATTAGTAAAATAACTAGCCACTTCATACACCCACGTTTTACTATCTACAAATTACAAAATTTGATAGGAATAATTCTATTTTATTTATTGGTTATTTAACTAAGTATCTATTTAACCAATTTTAACTCGGGAATCCCTGGATCGAATTTTACCATGTGGACTTTTCGTCTGGGTGCTATCGTGTTTCAGATGGCACGTTGGTTCCAGCTGTTTTCTATAAGATATGTAGGGCGCAGGCGTTGGCAACCTGAAACTCTGACAATATGGACTGTCCACTGTCCACATTACCCATATGAATTGACTCAAACAATGTAATTGGGGTAACACTTTCTGTCCTGGGTAAACCTCTACTTACCTCTTTCTTATATAAATCGTTTTCTTGTATAAAAAAAATATTACAAAAAATTACATGTTACTTTCCTTACTTTATTTATATTTTATTTTTTGGATCAGCCTACACTTTCTCTGTGAGGACATCTATTAATATAGACCTTCCTTTATAATAAAACATTGAAAAGCGAACACCGGAAGAGAAAAATTACATCAGACAAAGCGTAGCTCAGTGTAAAAAGTGACGAATCTCTTTGCATAAAATTAAGTTCACTTGTTCCGGAGGGCTCTTGAAACGTTAAATCCCCGATCAGCTTTTCTCACAAAGAGATCTCTACTCTATACGCTCGTGACAAGGGGATGATATGTAGACCACATATAGCCCATGACTAGTCGGACTTTTAAGTCTTATATAACATCGCGTCTCTGTTTCTCTCTCATACACACAATTTTATCGTGGTACACTGCAGCCATACAAACAAGGCTCCGGCAAACATTATAGTATATATCATCCTGACAGAGAAATCTAATTACCAATTTGATAGGATTGCCTCGGTGGTAAAGAGGGCGCAAGCTCGACTACCGATCATGAGGTGCCCTGGGTTCAGAAGTTCCTGGGTTAGGAATTATCTCAATTAGAGCTAGCCTGTAGTTTGGAACTGTGCCGGGTAGATGGCAATAGGCTCGCCCCCTATTACATGGAACCAATAACATACTAGCGAAATGTGAGTGTTTCTATGGGACTGAGACCTGGGTATACCTCTGCCTACCCCTTCGGGAGAAAGGCGTGATTGTATGTTATCACTATATTATATTATAAAATCCTAAACGACTCACTGACTGACATGCAACGCAGAGCCCAAACCACTGATTCTAGAGACTTGAAACTTAGAATGTAACTTTTTTTAGTTGTCTGGACGTGTGCTAAGAAAGGATTATTAAAAATTCACATTCGAAGGGGTCCAAAAAGGGTGTCAAAGTTTTGGTATAAAACTCTCATATTTCATAATTGAGAGCGGGCAAAGCCTGTTCTTACACAAGTGTTGTAAATAAAAATCAACTTATAAGCGCCCAGTTTCTATACCATGATGTAGACCAGGAATAAGAAAGGGATTCCTGAGTTCCAAAGAGAACAAAGTCGCGGAAGTTATATCCGCAACTTCGTCAGAAATCATCTATGATAAGGAAAGAAAAACTCGTCAGCAATAATCATAGATATATTATCTAACGTAGTGATAGGTCTTTTGAATAACATTTCCTGTGGTTTTACTCCCATGAGGTAACAACGTTAAACGCTGTACCTATAATTTAAATTCTCTACAGTTTCCTGTTATAGCGGTGTAGGGTGAGCCTTTTTAATAAGCTTTGTGTGTCTCGTTTGGAGCCTTTATTACGTCACTCGGTTACATGATTCCCTTTGCGATTTTATGGCCAGAGGAAAGTGATGGAGCTTCAGTGCATTTCTATAATGTGTTTTTATTATTTTTACTTACAGGCCTTTCATTTATTTTATTTTATGATAGTGAGTGACAAGATGAGCAAATCAGGTGCCTGATGGTAAGCATCATGATTGCTCATATCAGATACAGTGACACCCAGTGTTTTAAAATACTAAATTCTGCGCGGCACTACACTTCGCCTGTCACCCTGAGATATTAGTTGTTGAAACTCGTCATGCCCAGTAATATTGCTGGTAACATTGCCCTTCAGACCGGAACACAGAAATGTTTGCACATTACTGCATGGCGGATGAATAACTGGCAAAGGTGTGATACTTCCCCAGACGGCCCCCTGCAGAAGAGGCCTACCACTACAAAAATATCATCATATTTTATATATATAATATCATATATATATATATATCCTTTCATTTAATTTTTTTTTTAAATTAAAAATGATAATGGCACTTGAAATTTGAAGCCTATAAGTCGGTTTATACTTACATGGCGCAACTTGTAAACAAACCACTCCGAGTAATTTTTTAATGCCATAGCAGACGGGTCACCTGATGGCTCGCGGTTACCGCCGCCTATGGATATCTACAACACCGGGGTATCGCCAGTATGTTGCCGACCCTTAAACACCCTATTTACTCTCTTATTGAAGAGCCCCATGTTGTAGCTAAACGGGAAGACCGCAGCAGGTGGATCATTCCAGTTTGCACGTATGTCCCAGAAAAGAACGGGAAATATCGCACCGTGACGTCCACGTATCGATTATGTACGGATGAGCTCTCAAGTGACGGCGGTTAATACGGTGATAGAATCGTGACGCCGGTATCAGGTTCAAAAGTTCATCAGAACCAGAGCACTCCCCTAAATTTTAACTAAACCTGAACAGACGTGCAAATTATATTACATACATTAAAATAAATTAAATCCCTTCTATATTAACACAATAAACAAAATAATGCGACGTAAATTACTCAAGATTATTGTTATTGTTTTCTGACAAGTAAGGAAAAACAAACCATACGAAGAATGAGCAATTAGTAAAACATAAAAGACGTCAATTAAATTATTCGACAAAATCTGTAAGCCGCTTTGATTCACGATTCTCGTTCATTATGCAGATACATTGATTTCACCAGATTACTCTATAGACTTTTTGTGTAAAGCGATACGCTTTCAAATTAATTCATGTAGAATTATGTAAAAGCTGTTTGTTGGAATCTGGAAACTGATTCATAAAAGCCACCAGAAATAGTTGTTTAAAATTTTGACAGGCATTTTACAAACCGGAAATACTTTTGTTGAGGTTTTTTTGTAATGTTACTACAAAATAAGTAAGACCTTGCTTCAAGAAAATTTTCTTAATTCTAGGTCAACGGGAACTACCCTAGAGCTTTTAGTCCCATGCACGAAATATGGAAATATGCAGTAAAATGGCAATAAGTTTTGATTGCGTTATCATATATAATATATCATACTTTTAAGGCATGTATGATTTTTTTACAACCGCAAGGGACCGTAGATCTGTGTATTTGATATCAATTTCAATTTGCTACCACGCGTTCCCGTGAAAAAGTGTCTTGTGACGGATAGACAGACGGACAGACAGACAGGCGGACAACAAATTTATCCCATCGAGTTCCTTGTTTCCTTTTGAAGTACGAAACCCTAATTATAGGATAACTTCCACATACGGTCATCTGATCCCAAACTAGCAAGAGCCTGCACTATGGTAACCAGAAGACATACGTGTAAATACATACTTTATATACGTATACATACACCCACGGTATACTCACAGATACAGATCCAACAGACATGATCATGCACACAAATGTTTGACCTGCCCGGGGATCGGACCTATGATATGTCGCTCAGAAGGCAGAATTGTTACCAAGTAAGCCGACGAGTTAGTCAACAACGTATACATAGTTCGATATTAATACGAGCAGAATTTGGGTAACTGTAAATTTAATTATACTAGTATACCTAAACAAGTTTACATCTCTCGCAGATCACTTCCCAAAAGTCAAATCGCCTTTGATGAGGTCGAAATCCAAAATTGATTTCAGGGGCTTCAGATATTTCAAATTAATCCGCACTCAGGCGGCTTGTATTCAATATTAGATTAAAATAAACCGAATAAAGGACAAAAAGAATGGCAATAATTTCCCTTATTGTTTCGTTACGTTTGTCGTTCCTTATTCAGTACGTTTTTTTCGATTTGTTTAACGTAATTTCACTTGATTTTAGACCTCTTCTGATGACGGCCCGGGTTTGTTCAATTCTTTTACAAAATTAACATTAACAGTGGAAATATTTTTTGAAATATTTTGTCTTTATATTTTTCTTTTTCATTATGTGACATGGGACGTATTATTTCGTATGGAGGTACTAATGCGTATATCTTTATTTCTTTTGATCTCATCACGTTTTTATACCTCGTAAATACTGGTATATATTTTTTATGAGTACCTCCTCAAACATAATTTATTTCTTCTTATGTGATTGTGAACAAGGAAAATCCTTATTTATTATCTTTGGGAGATCTCAGGACTTCTGTTATTTCATTGATTGGGAGCAGATTAAGTTACCTTTGAAATAGACTACCTCAGTGGCGTGGAGGTTTGCAAGCGCTACTGCTAATCTCATAATACAAAGTGGGACCTCTTAGTCAGGCAAAGTATTATTGTATTTTTCCACTAGAAATTTTGTTGAAAGTCAACTTAATGGAGTCTGGAATTATTACAGTTCTCGGTTAATGGCAAAAAGCTCGCCCCGTATAACATGGGACTTAAAAACATAACTAGCAAAGTGTGGGTGTACCTACCTACTATGGGACCGGGGGTGGTATTACGAACATGCAATCGCGTAACAACAGCAGTAAATTTTGCTGTCAAACGGCATACAAAAAATGACGTTCTACTGCTGTTTGTAATAAGGGGGCGGGTCCTGGGTACACCTGCTCTGCCTACCCCTTTGGGAAAGGTGTGGTGTTTTGATTCTAACACAAGGGCTTTTAAAATGTCCTACAAGAATGGTGTGAAAGAGACTATGCGCATAAAAAGAGTGTGTGCAGAGTTGACGGATGATAGACAATAATGGAAGATTACGAAGTGCAGTTCCGAGCCCACCTAGAGTGGGGTAAGGACATGATACATTTCTAGGTAATCGATAGGGAGGTCAATGGCCATTTATCTCTCTGCATTTAGAAGACTATTACAATTATCATCGTCATCATCAGCCGGAAGACGTCCACTGCTGAACACAGGACTACCCCATAGAACGCCATAAACCATTCATATGAGGGGATTTTGCCGTAATCACCACGCTTGTTAAGAGGGTTGGTGATCGCAGTAGTTGGAATACTTGGAAACGGAGAGCGATGCTGCCCACTCTCCGAATATGTCCCTCCGCCAGGTCTCACGGCTCCACAACGATACCACACTGTATAGAAGACTGTAGACTTCATTAATTCTAATCTGCCCTCACTTCCCAGGTGGCGTGGATCCGTGCAGACGATCAGACCATCCTCACTCTTCACACGCGGCTGGTCACCCACAGTTCACGATACGCAGTGTCCAACGACTCACCTCGTTCCTGGCAGCTTCACATCAGGCCGCTGAAGGTTGAAGACCGGGGGTGTTACATGTGCCAGATCAATACTAGCACTATGAAGAAGCAGATCGGATGTGTTGATGTCTTGGGTAAGTTTTCTATATATTGGTACATTCTATTTATAATTGACATCTATTCGATTATCGAAAGTATTGTGAGTGTTACTATTAACAATGTATAGGTACGGCTTTACCCATATCCACGTGTGTACCTATTTATAGCGAATCTCGACCTAAGTTGGTTTCAGACCTGTTTTCAAGGCTTAGTCCTGATCTCGGCTCGTGAATTCGTGGGCTAAGAACAAAGAACATGGCAGAAACCTAGATCAATGGAGAAAGCCATGATGTGGTAAATAAAGAATTTACATAATACAGAATATTTATATGTTATGCTTAAAATTTTTGCAAGAAATAACACGATTTGTCTGATACAGCGTTAGCTTTTGAAGAGAAGATTGGACTTAATAAAGATTTATTTTTCGATATAAAGATTTACTTGTCCCAATGGGCAGTGAGTGGCATGTAGGATGTAAAATAATAGCAGATACTACGATATAAAAACATACCTAAATACTTTCTAGCCAACTTTCAAATAACTTAATGTGATCCCCAGGCGTAAAAAAGCAGAAATTTACTTTCCTTCATGACTGATTAATGGACTTGTAGTTAAGTCTAATGTATTTGTGTCACTTCGTAGAAAACACAAATATTTTTCAACACTGTTTTTCATCTGATTTCCTGTTTCTTTGCATCGTGACCAAAACTTTTGTAAGAATTTATTCACGTTTGAAGCTGAAGATGTTTCTCTTTGGCTGCGACGTGACAATATTCCCTAAGCTGTTCCTATTTCCACGCATTTACAAACAAAATAATTTTATTGTTTGGTCTCTCCAACAATATTGAATTCACTAGCGAACACTCGAAGAATATTATTTACTTTTGTAAAGTGGAAAAGTTTCTCGAAACCCATTTTATTAGATAGAGTGAGGTCAATGACCGATGTCTTCTTTGATGAAGTCTTTTTTAATCATTCTCTAATTTATAGATTAATTTTATTGTCAGCGTCTGTTGAACGATCAAAGGGAGCATTCGTTTTCATTAATATGAAAGAATTAAGACTAAAAACCAGATTGACAACATGAAAAATGTTAGTTAAGATAATTCTATATTATTAGAATCTAGAGATCTAGGAGAATCTAGGAGAAGAATAATATAGATTATTATTCTTCTCCTAGATTCTCATAATCTAGGAGAAGAATAATAATCTATAATAAATCTATAATAATCTAAATTAAGTACTCATCTGTAACTTTCTTTTTCCCTAGAGGACTTAACGTTAAAGAATCACCCGAAACATCTTATGTATTTTAATTCGTATTACATAATATTATATAGGTAACCGCATGTAGCAATTATGTATACTTTACAACCTTTTTATATTTGTGTATACTTTAGAAACTCCAAAGAGGATCTTTTGAACCACTTCTCCCTTATTTCTTGTGTTATTTACTACTAACTGTGCCCCACGGTTTTATCTGCATTGTTCGTTCCCATGGGAATATAAAGTACCCTATATGTTATTCCAGGGCCTAAGCTATCTACACACTAAACAGCTCAATCGTTTCAGTAATTTTAGCGTAAAAACGGAACAAACATACAGACTAGCGTTGTTTATTTTGTGCCATCTAGATGGCACTGAAGTCGAGTAAGAACTCGCTAGCTTTTTGATTACTTGTTACAAAGGTTTACTTTTTTACATGGTACTGAGATTATAGTAATATGTAAGATAAGATATAAACTTATAAACTCTCTACAAAACTCCATAGCGCCTTTAAGTAGATCCTATATATTTACGTATATAATGTATAATGTACATAATTCCTTTCCACTTTACTTTCACAAGAAACCTAAATGCCCCCTCTCATATGGGGAAGCATAAATATGCCTATTAGGCGTGTTTATTTGGACCATCCATCGTCGAGCGCCGTAATCATGAGTCATGGGGAAAAACAACGTCTGGACTTAATGGGAAATGGGTAAAGCTGCGGTAAACTATTACTAGAGAATGGAGGGTAAGATTAGATGTGAAGAAACGTCCTTAGCATTTTTAAACGGTATTATTTAGCTTGGCTTGTTTATGTATTTTTGTATGGGGCAAAGAGTTGTTGGTGGCAGTATTTTGAATTTCAAATCACTGGGTGGCACTGTGTCTGATATGAGAAATTATGATGCTTACCATCAGGCACCTGATTTGCTCGTCTTGTCACTCACTATCATGAAAAAAAAGCTTACGGATCCGTTTTCTTTATAAATTGAAGTTTTACTTTTTTACTGATTACAGTTTGCTCCGATATTGCGGGTGCGCCTATCTTTAATTTTGAGACTGCTCCAAAAAAACCCTACTTTTTTGACGTAGTAGAATAAAAAATCGGAAACAGTTATATGAAATAATAAGATAAAAAACTAAACTATATTTGAGGGTTAAAGTTATTTATTTTGAGAAGCGTCGTTCCTTTAATAAAGAACAAATATTTCTCTCTTCGACAGTACCTGCCAATACTTCTGTGGGGGAATCGACCTACTTGGCTGAAGGCCCGAATTGACTATTCTCCCCGTTGGCCTTAGGTCGAATGCAATCTATAGCTGTCTTCAACAGAATAGTAATAATTGGGCTTAAAGCTTAATTATCACATTAATTGAGATTTGGCCGTTTGATTTGACTATGATTACAGTTGACATAATTACATATTCTTCTATGTATTTATTTTTTATTTTTCAAGAAGAACGGCATTTATAATCAATTTATGTAGGTAAATTGTGAATTGTGCTCGACTGCCAATCAAGAGGTCCCGGGTTCGATCCCCAGGTCAGGCAAAGTGTTAAATATAGGATTTTTACATTAGGAATAATCTCAATAACTGCCTGGAGTCTGGAACTGTGCCCGGTAGATGGCGATAGGCCCGCCCCCTATTCCAATAACATACTGGCGAAATGTGGGTGTATCTACTATGGGACTGAGTCCTGGGTACACCTCTGCCTACAACTTCTATATATATATGTATGTGTAAATTGTGAACGAATAGATAATAAATACCTAATCATTTTATACCTCTTACAACATCATAATTATTGTTATTATGACAAACAAATTTAACCAACCCCATTTTTTATATGAATCAATGCAACGGTAAAATCAGTAATTTCGTAACTAGATTGCTAATTTTAACTAAAAAATTAACTAACTTAACTTGGACAATAAAATCCCACATTCAACTTCCCACTTAAATAATATATTAAGAGGAAGGAACGTCTTATAAGACTTGTTTCCTACCTGCTTACTTTATCTCAGTAAAAATAAAATATAAGAACTGTCGCCGAAATCTGCTACACATCTCCAACGACCATATTTCATATAAGAATAGACATAAAGTTGGCGGCCACATCAGCACACACACTAAGTTCGTTATTTATTTGCCTCAGTTATTGAATTATGGGACTATCATACCGTTCTGGCGGATATTTCGATATTGCGGTTGATTGAAGTCTTGAGGTGTATTTTGTTTGTGACAGATTGTGTTACCACGTAAGCACTTGATTTCAGAATAAAGGAAATACATTTTTGGTATATTTATTTGGTTTTACTGTCACATAAGAAATAACATTGTGAGGATTGTTATTTGAACATATTATACAAAGTGTTAAGAGTATACATAGTCTTCTAGGAATTCGACACAGTCCTATGAAAAAATTACCAAATCGATGTTTTTTGTATTTTCCTGATTCCTCCTAATATAATAAATTCAATCTATAAATTGATATCCTGATATTTTTACAGTGAAGTAACCTATGTCTTTGTCATTTTAATTTTTCTTATAAAGCCTTGGTGTTTTCATAGTAAACTCCCAAAAATCCCAGTTTTACTCGCGTGTTTAATTGATCACTACAGTTTAAAAACTAGAGTACTATATTTACTAGAGTTTAAAAAAAAAAAGAAAATGATAGGGACATACTTTACATTTTTAAAATATCAGGATATAAATATATCAAATAGGTTTACTGCATTCGGAGGAAACCGGGGAATACGAAACATCGATTTAGTAAATTTTCCATAGGATTGTGTCAAACTGCTAAGAGGTCCTCTTTCCTGTTAAATAAAGGTGTAGTAATACTTAAAGGGGTGCATCTACCCGTGAACTGAGAACTGAGCAGCTTATAAAACAAAAAAAATGCGAAATTTGCCATTAAAAAGTTCGACTTCCCATACAAAATGGATCAGCTGATCGGCAAAGTTATATGCAGTCGCCATTTTCTTTTTTTTTTTTTTTTGCGGATTTCACAAGTCAAGTATTACTACACCTTTTTGTAACACGTTGTATATCATCATCATCATCATCCAGCCGTTGGAAGTCCACTGCTGAACATAAGCCTCCCCCACAAGGAGGGTTGTTGCCAATACTCGCCACGCTTGGCAGGCGGGTTGGCGAGCGCAGTTTGATGGTTTTACGCGGAGGACGCTGCTGCCCATCCTCTGGATCTCATAACCCTTAGCCGACTCTTACGGCAACCACGGGTAGAATACTAATTCATTCGTATTCGATGGGAGGTCAGGCTACTCTGACGTAACCTTTTGCGGAGCTTTCAACTTTTTCACATCATGAAAGGTGATTTGCAATGAAAAGAGGTCCTCGAAAGTTACCTTCAGCGTGACTAAGCTTTATTTTATAAGAACCGGGAACCTTCTTACTAAATAATAAACTTTACTATGCACAGGTAGGCACATCATACAAAATTTTCTTTTCAATCCTCTTGTTCAAAAAGTTCCTCATTGATGCGTACCAGAACCAGAAAGGGGCTTAAATTACTTTTCAACCACTTGAATTAAATTTTATTTTAATTTTTGTCTGTCAATAACGAGATTACATTTTTTGGTGTGTCACATATAGGTGTGTTACATATAGAGAGCCTCGTTGGCTCAGACGGTAGTATCTCTGCTTTCTGTGCCGCAGGACCCGGGTTCGATCCCCGGCCAGGTCAAACATTTGTGTGCATGAACATATCTGTTTGATCTGTATCTGGGTGTTATAAGCCTATATAAGTATGTATATCAGTCATCTGGTTAACATAGTACAGGCTTCTAGCCTAGTTTGGAACCAAATGACCGTGTGTGGAAGTTGTCCCATATTATTATTATTAGAATATTAGCCAAAATGTTTTGATGCAATTAATAATTTTATATTCTCACAATTTTGTGGTGAGAAGTAAAGTTTAACACACGTTACTAAAATTTATAATAACTGGGTTCCTATTTACAGCAGCCCTTGCGTAACAATCTTCTATTTCTTGCTGACTGGCAAGCTTCTCACGATACGCGATAACGTTCAATGTCCACTTCTGGCCACAAATAAGCAGCATGCTGGCAAAAAGACAATTATACCAAAAAATCTGTTTGTTCAAAAAACTACTTTTGTTTTAATATTTTTGTAGCCTGTCCAAAGATAAAATAGTGATAAACGTCACCTGGGACCAGGCAGACAAAGGCAGTAACGCCCGTAGGTACTTGTCATCTACCGGTTATTATAATCCCGGTAAAACAAACTAAATTTCGTAGTAGGTTTTCAATTGTAAGCTTTTAATTTTTCTCGCGTAAATTCATGTGGAATCTTGAAGCTAAAAGCACCTAATGACTTTTTAAACATCGGTCACGTACCGCAAATCTTTCTACAATTAGAAAATTAACGCAAAACGAAAGCTATCTCCAGCCATCTGGCTATGAGTACGTGGCGTCACGTCCACCCAGCGTTTTGTATTAGACCGTGCTTGTGATTTACAGCGTGATTCGGATCGTAAAGGTTACATTGGTTGGTGACCTTTTGAATGTAGAATTTAGACAGATAATGATAAATCGAACAAAATTAAGGCTCTTCCATACAAAATGAAATTTCCCGAATGTGGAGAAAGGGAGCATAATTTTATACGCAATTTCGTATTTGGCTCTTAATCTGGCATTTATTTGCGACACAAACATATTTGGTTGATGAAAGCCTTACAGTTTTTTTTCGTTTTTATGAAAACAGTGTGAAAACAGTAAAAAAATCAAATAGGGTAATAAATAGGGTATGTTTTTATATATATATATAAAAATCATTTTGCTGCAAATGCCAGATCCAGAGCCAACCACAAACAACTCAGTGAAAAATTATTACCTATTTCTTCATATTTGTATATATATTAGCATTTTGTATGGAAGTCAAACGTCCTTAGCGTACATAGCATAACACGTCATTTTCCTGAGGAGGTCGGCAGAAGTGTACCTAGGACCTAGTCTCATTGAAGGCACACCCACATCTTTTTGAAGTTTAATTTAATAGGGGAGGGGGCATCAGCAGCTTATAGCTCCTTTCATTAAGAAAATTCCCAATGTAAAAATCCTATAACACTGCCTGACGAATCGAACCCGGAACCTCATGATCGACGGTAGCGTTTGCAAACCACTACGCTACCTGTAGTGTACCTGTAGTCAATAAGTATTTAGTTCATAAGCAAGACTGTAACATTCATTCGATAATACACTGAGGGACCGAACACTTGTCTCTCATTATCCGACCTCCTACGAATATTGCACTACCGAGGCGAGTACCTAAATGAATAAAATTGAGATATAATCGTATATTTTCCTCATCATCAGCAGGAAGATGTCCAACGCTAAATATAAGCCTCTCCTTTGAAACGCAATACCGCGAAGATACTCGCCCTCGCCGTTTCAATCCAACGCAAGGCTGTGAGTTTGACTAGATCGTAGGTCAAAGATGGGCCCAGCGCTTCCCATAATATATAATCGACATCCACAACGAAGATGCTTGTAACATTAGTTAACTTTTCAGAATAAAAACAGCACTTTGCTTTATTCTAAAAAGTTGCTAAACAAATGTATAACCTTTCACGACGCGGATTTCGATAAGACCTTTATTTATTTCTTGCTCGTAAAGAAAATTTAAACAAAACAACATTAATGTGACCGATTTAGCTAGCAATATTAAGCAAGCTCCTATTTTTGTTTGGAATTTTCTATTCTTTCCCAACTTCTTGTGTGATTACTTGACACAAGAAGTTGGGATTGGGAATGAACTTTTTTCGCCAGAGGGCGCCACCTGTACTACATCTAATCTTAATAGCTCTTGTGTTAATGTTGTAATTAAAAATACAAATAGTTGATATTTTGACTTAAATCTGAATAAAAAGTGAACTAAGTGCGTTAATTCATATAAATTTTATTAGTGCAAGCCTGTGTTTCGTGTCTATCTGTAATACTGAGCGTTAATAACAGTGAACTTAATTTTTGACATTGGCCGTGCTATGTGTGTTGATCTGCGAGAAATACACAATTTTGGATTACTGTGGACTGCCTGGTAGTGCTTAGTGCTAGATACACAAGTTTTAGGAACTTTTTGATTATTCTTATTCCATTCATTTTCTGCAAAATCATCGCACCTTGATTTTTCTTGCTTATAGCGCCATCTATCCACTAGCATCTGTAATATTTCCTTGATCAATACATCGATTGCTCCTGCGCATCTGCTTTACCACCAGCCACTGCTAGTACGTTGCAGTTTACATCGCACCGCTGCACTTTCTGATAGGTGGCACCACCTGTCTGCCTGAGCACCTATATTTTATTTAACATCCAAAATGAGTTGCAAGGGCTGCTTAAATCCGATTGCGTCTGAGAAATGTCTTGAATGCCAGTCCTGCCGTAGTAATTACCACTATCAATGTCTAAACTTGAACGACGATCATTATGGAAAATTAACACGTAGTATGAAGGCTACGTGGATTTGCCCGACCTGTACCACCAGCACCCGTAGAGTGAGAACCACGCCTAACACGCCTGTTCGCCAGCATCTCCTACCAATAGTGGACGATTCTATGAATATGTCATTTGATACCCAAGACGACAATGTAACCCCTTGCGTAAAGGAAGTATGTAATCCAAGCATAAGTAAGCCATGCACCAATCAATACTGTGCTGGCGAGGTTACATTGGAAAAAATAAGTGAGCTTTTCGATCAGAAAATGAATGCCTCTTTTTCCAATTTCATGAATAGTTTCCGGTCGGTGTTGAAAGAGGACGTAAAACTGATGGTTCGCGACGAGATGAGCTCTGCGGTGGCAGAGATAAAGGAGGAATTGACTTCTACCACCGATTTTCTATCCTCGGCACAAATCGAGCTTAAAGCCCAGATTGCTGGAAAAGATAAAAAAATTAAAGATCTTGAGTCGAATTGTGAACAACTGCGGGGTGAAGTGCAGGGCCTCAATAATAGAGTAGCTGCCATGGAAAAGATGACCAGAAGTTTCAATATCGAGATCCAAGCTGTACCTGAAACGCGTAACGAGAACGTGATGACGCTTTTCAAAAACTTATGTGCTACTGTAAACTTCCCTATTGAAGATCATCACGTCCATGCCTGTCGCCGTGTGGCCAAGATGAACACCGACTCTACGCGCCCTCGCAATATACTCGTCACACTGGCCGCTCCTCGCGTGAAGGACTCTATTCTTTCGGCAGCTCAAAGATATAATAAGGCGCACCCTAGACAGCCATTAAATTCTGTTGATCTTGGAATCAGCGGCGAAACACGACGGATATATGTCACGGAGCACCTGTCGCCGGAATGCAAGGCTCTACACGCCGCTGCCAGAAGAATGGGCCGAGAGAAGAATTATAAATTTGTTTGGGTTAAATACGGCCGAGTATATATGCGTAAAGATGAAGATAATGGAAGTATTTATATAAAAAACTTGGCGTCCTTGCAAAATTTGCCATGATAATGTTATAATTTATTATGTATTGAGTATCTTACTCCACTTTACTTTGATCACAATGTTTTAACTTTTTTGCACATCAGTATGTTTATTTATTATCAGAATGTCAATAGAATACGTAGTAAATTGAATGAAGTATATCTTAATATTTTAAATTGCAATTATGATATTATTTGTTTCACGGAAACTAATCTAAATGAATCTGTACATGATGCTGAACTATTCGATACTAGATACAATGTATTTCGACGCGACCGATGCAGCACCCGTATTAAGAAAACCGAAGGCGGAGGTGCTTTAATTGCTGTAAAAAAGGGCATTGAGGTATGTCGCCTGTATGCATGGGAATCAGATGTTGAAGATTTGTGGATCAGTATTTCACCCACAAATAAAAATCATGATATAATATACATATGCCTTTGCTATTTACCGCCCGACCTACCTCAAACCCTCCTTGAATCTTTTTATGATAAATGCAACAATAATATTTTGGTTGGCAACTGCTGCTCCAGTAACTTTATTTGTATTGGCGATTACAACACTCCCGGGTTAAACTGGTTGAAGATCCCTAATTCATCAGCGTTGTCGGCATCTCTCCCTGCTGACCCTAAGTCCCATCTGCTATATGAATTTTATTCTCTTTGTCAATTTAAGCAATTCAATAGTATACATAACAGTAATAACCGCTTGCTAGACCTTGTCTTCTCCAGTATGGATGACATTAATGTGTATGGTACCGACCCACTCAGTAGACTCGATGAACATCACCCCGCTATCGTCATTGATGCAGAGATCGGATCTGGCCTATCATTTAAAATTTTAAAACCTCTACACAATAAAAGATTAAATTTTAATAAATCTAAATATGATAAAATAAAATCTGAATTGCTAGCAACTGATTGGAACAACATTCTTTGCTCCCCCGATATCGATATTGCTTTACACGAATTTTATTCCTTACTCTACAATATTATAAGTAAATATACCCCTTACTGTACTAATAACGAGAACCTTTATCCATTGTGGTTCAGTCCTGCACTGATAAGAAGCCTAACCAAAAAGAATAAATACCATAAATTATTTAAGAAGTATGGAAATCCTCTAGATTACGATACCTTTTCGCAATGTCGTGCTCAATGCAAGCTACTCATTGATGCGTGCTATAAAAGATTTATAGCTTCGGTTGAAGAATCTGTTCACTCCGACATTAAGCACTTTTGGAGGTACGTTAATAGTAAAAAAGGTGCTAATGCTCTTCCGCTAAAAATGTCGTATGGTGAACAGTCGTCTTCTGATGGGAAAGAAGTGTGCGAATTGTTCTCCAAGTATTTTAGTTCCGTTTTCGAACTATCTGCTAACATTTCAGATACTAGTAATGATGACATTTGTTCCTCATTCAACAGCGCTTTGTGTAATCTGTCAATGAGCCAAAACCACATTCTTAGTAAAATTAAGTTACTCGATACAAGCAAAGGGCCTGGTCCCGATCAAATCCCTCCAAAATTTATTAAAAACTGCGCTGATGAACTTGCTTTACCTCTCTTCATATTGTACAATAAATCACTTAATACTGGACAATTCCCGACGGTATGGAAAATAGCCCATGTGGTACCAATTTATAAATCTGGGGACAAGTCATAATGCGAAAGTTACAGACCCATCAGTATTCTATCTTGCTTTGCAAAACTGTTTGAGGTTGTAGTATATGACGTTTTATATAACCACCTTAAACCATTCTTAACCCCTCAACAACACGGTTTTATACCTAATAGGTCCACCACATCCAATCTGTTAGACTACAAGAATTATTTGTGCTGTGCTTTTGCAAAACATTCTCAAGTAGACTCTATATACACAGATTTTACAAAGGCATTTGACAAAATAAACCACGCCATTCTGTGTCGTAAACTTGCAAATCTGGGTATTCACGGTAATTTGCTCCGTTGGATCAAGTCTTACCTGAACCGAAGAAGCCAATTAGTCACTGTAAAAGGATATCTATCCGAACCTGCTGAAATCACATCAGGTGTACCACAAGGCAGTCACTTAGGCCCTTTATTATTTATAGTTTTTATAAACGATCTTGTAGCTTATCTGTCCTGCAAATGCTTACTTTATGCAGACGACTTGAAGGTCTTTACAATCGTTAATAACATCAGTGATGCAGTCATATTGCAAGATGATCTCACTAAGATCTCGGAATGGTGTGGTAGAAACTTTATGTTCCTGAATGCCGGTAAGTGCTTTGTGGTATCTTTTACCAGGAAAACGCATAAAATTCTCTTTGATTACACCCTGGAGGGTGAATTACTTAGTCGTCGTAGTGTCGCCAAAGATCTGGGCATTAATTTTGATGATAAACTTACATTCCATAATCATTATGACCATATTATAGAAAAATCTTCCCAATTATTAGGTTTCCTGACTAGATCTACCAAGCATTTTAAAAACCCACGTAGTTTCATGTATTTGTACTATGCGCTCATCCGTAGCACACTTGAATACAACGCCGTGATTTGGTCACCTTTTTATGAGGTCCACAATAACCGGATCGAGCGCATTCAAAAGCGTGCCCTCAAAATTCTGAGCTATAGATGCAGTCTTGGTCGTAAGTACAATTCTTACAAGAAACGGCTTGATTACTTTAACGTGACTCCACTTGCGGCTCGTCGTATGTACATCGACCTCAACATTCTACATAAAATCGTTCACTCTTCTATAGACACACCGTCACTTCTCTCCCAGCTTAACTTTAATACCCATTTCAGGGCCCGGTGCCGTAATGTTAATACATTTAGTTTGCAGGTATACTCAAATAACACTTCCTACTATAACCCCATCGTGAGGATGTGTCGCCAGTACAACGAGTTGCTTATTGACCATAAAAACTTAGATATCTTCTATCTCTCCCAATCCAAGTTTCAATGGCAATTAAAACAAATACTTTTTAAGCGCTAAACACTGAATGAACCTAAATTTAAATATGTTGATATGTAGTACAATTTTTATTTCACTAGATTTTAGATTTTATTGTTTCCTCTAGCGAAAAATTGTAATTAATGTTTATATTTTGTTCATTTTAGGCATACATGTCTTGGGTTACGGCATAGAACTAAACTATTATCTTAAATTATTGCTGTATTTCTTTGTGCTGTAAACTGTTTTGTTTGCTATTAAATAAATAAATAAAAAAAAAAAAAAAAAAGATTAACCCATATAGAAAAGTTTTACCCCAAAGCCAATGTTTCCGCAGATATCTCGATAAATTAAGCTTCAGCTAATACTTTTTATAATATAACTATGTGACTGCCTCGGTGGCGTAGTGGGCGCATGCTCGACTGCCAATCAAGAGGTCCCGGGTTCGATCCCCAGGTCAGGCATAGTGTTAAATATTGGATTTTTCCATTAGGAATTATCTCAATAGCTGCCTGGAGTCTGGAACTGTGCCCGGTGGAACTCGCCCCCTATTACATGGGACCAATAACATACTGGCGAAATGTGGGTGCTACTATGGGACTGAGTCCTGGGTACACCTCTGCCTACCCCTTCGGGAAAAAGGCGTGAATGTATGTTATGTAACTATGTGCCCCGCGGTTTTACCAGCGTTGTCTTTGATTCCATTGGAATATCGGGATAAAAAGTACCCTATGTGTTATTCCAGAGTCTAAACTACTCGCATCTATATATCCGCCAAGCAATAATGTGCAAAAATTACTGTGTTCCGGTATGAAGGGCAATGTTACCGGCGAAATTACTGGGCATGATTAGAATCAATAACTCATATCTCAGGGTAACAGTGCCGCGCAGAATTTTGAATTTTAAAACACTGGGTGGCACTGTGTCTGATATGGGCAATCATTATGCTTACCATCAGGCACCTGATTAGCTCGTCTTGTCCATCAATATCCTAAAAAAAAATCGATTTCAGCCCAATCGGTTCAGTAGTTTTGGCATAAAAGAGTAACAAACATCCATCCATCCTCACAAACTTTCAAATTTATAATATTAGTAGGACTAGCTATGCCCCGCGGTTACACCCGCGAAGAAATCGGTATTCAAGAGATCCATATGAAAATGTGCAAACTACTAATACAATATACAGAAAGTATGTACCGGGTGCTATCCCCGGGTCAGGTACTTAGTGTTATTGGATTTTTTCATGAGCAATTTTTTCAGTAACAGCCTGGAGTCTGGAATTGTGCACGGTGGCAATAGGCTCGCCCCCTATTACCACTATGACTGGGTCCTGGGAACACCTCGGCCTACCCCTTCTGGTAAAAGGCGTGATATTAAAATATGCGATTAGTAATGTTGTCTTTGAATAAATATTTATATAGCCATTTTCAAACACTTGAAAAGCTCATACAATTACACATTCATAAATATAGAATCAAATAGGTCAAGAGTCATTCAATTATCATGTCTCTAAAATGCGTGGAACATTGTTGTTTCATCATTCATCATCATCATCTCAGCCACAGGACGTCCACTGCTGGACATTTCTGATTCGATCTCGAATAGAAATTCTGAGCATAGCCCTCTCCATAGCTCGTTGCGCTATTTTGAGCCTGCTGATAAGGCCCACAGTCAGAGACCACGTTTCAGATCCGTAAGTCATCACTGGTAACACACACTGATCAAAGACCTTCGATTTCACCCTGTTTCATCATTAACTAATCAAAATCTGAACAAAAGCATTATTTACGAGCACAGTTTGCGAGTTAGTACCTCCAACTGAGGAAATTTAAGATTTTTTTTGAAGTTGACAGAATTCAGAGGTCAATGCCTTACCTATTGACATGGATGATATTAATAAATTGAACGACTATTCGGAGGACATATTTGGATAGTGGGAAGTAGCGCTCTCCGTTTCCAAGTATTCTTACTACTTCGATCACAAAGCCATCTGCCAAGTGTGGCAATCAATTACTGCAAAATTCTCCCATAAGAATAGTTTATAGAGTTCTATGGGGGCGGCCTATGTTCAGTAGTGGACGTCTCCGGCTGATGATGTGGGATGTGTCCCAATACTTGTTTTTAACAAATTCATAGTAACCTAACATTGGTAGATATCAGCGGCCTAAGCAATGATTACCTAACTGATATGAATCATTGATGCCTTGAAAATTGATCCTAAAACGTCTCATAAATTAACTTATAATAACTAATAACTACTTAAGGTACATCTGAATAAATAAATAATAAACGCAAAACCGCAGAAAAAAAGGTGGACGGAGTTTTGTTAAACAAAAACTGAAGCACCATAGTAAGCCAGCTCGCAAACTCGCAACTCGCTCGGTTCATGCGCGATGCCATAAATACTACGTGGAATAGACTAACATAGTCGTTAGATCATAATGTCAGAGAAATTCGAGCTATCTGAAAACTGACACGCCTGGCGGTTGGCCACAGACCGACTCTGCAGGACGATGTCCTTCATTCGTACTTACGTACATCAAGGATGTATAGACCCTCAAATCCCATATCGGTATCCTCTGAATTCTGCTATTAAACTAAAAATGTTACTTTGAAAAAAATATACGTTATAAATAAAGGTTTAACCTAAGTTTATCAATAGTGAAAACATGATTCCATAAAAAAATCTCGATTGAAAAAATCACAAAGTCACCACTATAACGAACAATAAAACGCAATTTTAAAAAAGTATTTCATATTTGATCATACAAATTTGCACACTAATAGGACTAAGTGTATATTATATTATATTTGTAGGTATTTTATATTAAAAAAAAAAAATAAAGCTAGCTTTTGTAGTGTATAATATATTGTGTTGTATATTTTGTAGTGGTAGGTCTTCTTTGCAGGGTGCCGCTTGGGGAAGTACCACACCTTTAGCAGTTATTCATCTGCCAAGCAGTATTGTGAAAACATTACTGTGTTTCGGTCTGAAGGGCAATGTTACCAGCGAAATTACTAGGCATGACGAGTTTTAACAACTAATATCTCAGGGTGACAGGCGGAGTGCAGTGCCACGCAGAATTTTGAATTTTAAAACACTAGGTGGCACTGTGTCTGATATGGGCAATCATGATGCTTACCATCAGGCACCTGATTTGCTCGTCTTGTCACTCACTATCATAAAAAAAGCTAATTTTTATTATTTAATTTAATTAATTAATTTAATAAATTAGGATTATCCTAATTATTATGACGCTCGAAAACATGGGCGGTCTTTTGATAAGCGAACACGGAGTCCATTTCTAGTCCAACGTGCAGGGGCCCCCTTAAGCTTTTTAATAAAATTATATTTTATTTAATGCGGGCATAATATTCAGTCATGTGTATTAAAAATTAAGGCATTATCTTCGTGATGGATAAAATTTTTCTCTTTTTTATTTAATACAAGTATGTTATATTGACGAAGGTAACCTACTGCCAACACCATATTTTTCCTAATATAAAAACAAAAGAAAATAATGCCACAGGTATTATTTTCTCGCTGAAATAATAATATATTCAGTTAGCGCTGAATAACAATACTCGGTTAGTACATAAATTACCTACTTTCGGGTCGTTTCCTATTAAGATTCCTTCTTTTGTGTAGCTTTTCCGAAAAAAAAATACATTACGCGATTAACTTTTCATTTTAATTCATGTACCCTCTTCTTGATAAACACTGATTAAGGATTTTGGAAGTGAAAAATTACATTATATTCTTGATTAATTTCATTTTTCGGTCTTAAGGGCAATGTTACCAGAAATTACTAGGCATGACGAGTTTCAACAACTAATATCTCAGGTTGACAGGCGCAGTGCAGTGCCGCGCAGAATTTAGAATTTTAAAACACTGGCTAGCACTGTGTCTGATATGGGCAATCATGATACCATCAGGCACAAAATATATGAAAAAATTAGATTTAAAAGCAAATCCGTGAACACTATCATGTTTTAGACGTGTGTGCTCAATCGATGGAAAGCAGAAACGTAAAAGATAAAAGCACACAAACAAGGTAACTCGGTACGTGTTAGGCTCGGCTCATAAGTTAAGCACCAATCGCGATAATAATTATCTTATATATGAAAATGTCCGTAACAGAAAAGAACAGTGAGACCTCTCAATTTCTAAAATTGGTTGACACACTTGTGGATTCTTCTTCTTAGTGTTTGTCTCGATTGAAGCAAAGATAATTTTTCCAATTCCCTTTCTGTCACTTCCCAAATATTTGCGTTCTTGGAAATCAAATCTTTCAGTCTTTGATCAACAGAATTCACTTTCATTTTTGTTTCAGTGCCCCCAAACATTGTGGATGAGGGTACAAGCAGTGACCTCGTGGCCAGAGAGGGTCAGCACGCAAGTCTATCGTGCAAGGCGGAAGGTCGGCCCCTCCCACGAATTCTGTGGAGAAGAGAGGACGGTGCCAATATACAACTGAGAAACGAAGCTGGGGAGCTAAGAAAAGGTAAAGTCCTACATAGGTAAATATTATAACCTACTCTCTATGTTTAGTTTATTTATAAATAGATTCCCAAATCCACATGCCGTGCAGCTTAAAAAAAGTTTTGTAATATAGTCTATGCAGTGGCACTCTGTGTTCTTGTACTGTACAACTCATATCTCAGGGTGACATGCGCAGTGCAGTGCCGCGCAGAATTTTGGATTTTAAAACACTGGGTGACACTGTGTCTGATATGGGATATCATATGCTTACCATCAGGCACCTGATTTGCTCGTCTTGTCACTCACTATCATAAAAAAAAACTGTGTCCTAAGCATGCCAGTATGGCTTTGTAACTTTTAATTTTTTCATTAAAGTTTTACTGTCTATAATTACCGAATATTTTTAATCCATAGTCCTAGTAGTCACTCTACTAATATTGTAAATCCGAAACATGTGAAGATTAATGGATGTTGGTAACTCTTTTTACTAAAAACAACTGAATGTATTGGGTTGAAATTTGGTGTGTAGGAAGCTTAGATCCTGGAATAACACATAGGGTACTTTTCATCCCGATATCCTCACGGGTACGAAGATAACGCGGGTGAACCCGCGGGGCACACATGTAGTCTTTACATAATATTAGTTTTAAAGTTTCCAGCGTCAGTGATTTGCGAATAATAGAAAACATGGTATACGTAGGTATCTGTCCTACAAATAATGTGGGACAAGGGGCACATTGATTAGGTAAGTTGGATTTGGAATCATAATAAATATGAAATAGAGGTAATAAAAAAAAATCTAATATTAAATTGGCAGTTCATATAACTAGGTAACAGCTGTAATCGGAAGACCAGTAGTGGTAGATACTTTGTTTGGATAAAATATTTTAATTCTCTAGAGGCACGATAACTTAATGGTTTCCCGAAAATCTAACAAAAACAAAGCGAGTCACTTAGAATAATTAATTTCTTGCTTTAACAAAAGATAACAATAATTTAAAACAAAGGGAGCCTTATCATAATAACAAAAGATTCAAAAAACAAAGACAAAAATCATCTCAGTATTAACGTTCAGGGAAGCGATTTAACAAGACTTATTATGAAATGTTAACCGATGTAATTTGACTCCAAGCTTCTCAGTACATAATGACACGGAATTAATCAGTTCAAAACACGACGCGAGAACAATTAACAAGGAATCACGAGAGTGAGAGAGCCCTTGCGATGGCAAGCGTGAATTATTTGACAATAAAATATGTTTGAAGCCTAGTATGTTATTCGAAATAGTTCATGAATGCCCATAACCAACGAGCATTTATGAAGAGCGTGCTGAAAGTGGCAGAAACGAAACTCTTGTGTCAGGATCGTAGCAAATGGAGAGAAATTGTCTCTGTTTACCTCAACGGGAACAAATCGTAACTGTATAATATGATGGTGTATAATAATAATAGTATTAGTAGTACTAATTATTAATTATGCATCCGTGACCTCGAGAAAAAAGGTCGCTGACCTCTACCGTACCCCAAAAATCACTCGAGTAATAAATGGAATGTGTGAAAATTTCTTAAAACCCGCTCTTAATAACCCTGATTTTAAGTAATTTAAACGCGTTGTAATGGATATAGTTGTTCCGCCTACATCTCATTCCGACAGATAATGAATATTCATGAAATAATTGTTTGTAACAGAGGTTGAAATTGGAGGTGCTAGGGAACGGCAGGTTTTATAAATGGTTGTGACAGTTTCGATTTACGGCACCTCGTCGGTGTTGGCGCAGCTGACAGGATAGACAGGATATTTACTTTACACCTATAATCCGCTGAGTTACCATACAATTCCTGTCTCAGAATTAACTTCTATTTCAATTTTATTTTATACTAGCTGTACCCCACGGTTTCACCCACGTAGCGTTCAAATCGTTCGATAAAAAGTACCCTGTGTGTTCTTCCAGGGTCTAAGGTCTACACTATCTACGTACCGAATTTCAGCCCAATCGGTTTGGAAGAGAAAGACGTGAAGTGGGGACGTGAAAGAGAAACAAACAAACATCCATCTTCACAAATTCGCATTTTTATTATATTAGCACCATAAAAAAATATTAAAGGATTTTGTCTACATCTGTCATATGTTTAGGAAGGCCTTGTATAACACGGTTTAACACAATGCCGGGATGGTATTACGAACATGCAATCGCGTAACAACAGCAGAAAATTTTGCTGTCAAACGGCATACAAAAAATGACATTTAGCAATTTGAACGCTTTCCACACTTCTGTTGCGTCCGTAATAAGGGGGCCGACTTAACAAGGAAAATTGCACATATAATTTTACCATATTAAATATTATTGATGCAAAATGATACTTAAGTAACAAAGTAAGCTGGCAATACGAAAACTCAATAAAATACGTAATCAAAAATAATTTCTCAACAACCTCGACAAAATACTATTTTTTGCGAACTTCTACTCGTAGTTAGTAGAACAATACTAGTTACAATTTACAATATAAAAGTTCTGATGTTTATTCGCCACGTTATAGTCAAAACAAATTAAATATTTAAACGTTTTGCTTTTGCTGTCGATCATCTTTAGCCTTCAGGTTGTGTTTTATTATTGATATTTTGACATCAGACTGTTGGTTGCCATTGTATTTCAATTGAAAACCATCAAACTGTTTTTTAGCTGTAGTTTTAACTGTAGAATAGTGCCTCACCCTCTCTACCCGTGGTTGTCGTAAGAGCCAGCTAATGGTTGTCAGATCCAGAGGATGGGCAGCAGCGTCCTCTGTGTAAAATTCACCAAACTACGCTCGCCAACCCGCCTGCCAAGCGTGGCAAGTATTGGCAAAACCTCCCTGTACAGAGGAAGTCTTTTCAAGTATTTTCAGCAGTGGACTTGCTACGGCTGAGAAGAAGTAGAAGAAACTGTTTATTTTGAAACATTGAGCTCAATTTTAAGCAAAGACCTATGTATTTATATTATATTATGTAGTGGTAGGCCTCTTTAGCAGGGGGCCGCCTGGGGAAGTACCACACCTTTGCCAGTTATTCATCCGCCAAGCAGTAATGCGCAAACATTACTGTGTTCCGGTATGAAGGGCAATGTTACCAGCCAAATTACTGGGCATGATAAGATTCAACAACTCGTATCTCAGGGTGACAGGCGCAGTGCAGTGCCGCGCAGAACTTAGAATTTTAAAACACTGGGTGGCACTGTGTCTGATATGGGCTATCATGATGATTACCATCAGGCACCTGATTTGCTCGTCTTGTCACTCACTATCATAAAAAAAATAATTGAAAAAGCTCTTAATGAAACTTTACAGAAAGTTTTCTCTTGCTTTTATTTCTTTGTATCGAAGCTCGTACGTTATTTTTGTTTGTATTCGAAGTGGTTTTACAACGTCAACAGTGCAACTGATATTTCTTGAGCTTAGAGTTTCAATATCGTCGGCGACGCGTGATAAATTATTAAATCGTATTTTTATACCTTTAAAATACCGAATTATTTATTTTTGATAATATCTCTCTGTGATTGCTCTCTCATAGCCATGGCTGAAGATCGTGGACATCGGTCGATGTAAATGTTTGATACCTTGATCTTGATATACCTCCATCGATTCCTGTCCATTGCGTCATTACCGACCGGAAAAACTAAGCTAGGGACGGCCACTTCACTTGTTTGCTCCATTTGGAAGTAGATATAGTTCACGAGCTCATTAAACCTCCGCTTTATAACATGGTTTATTAAACAGAATAATTAATCAAATGCACTCAAATTCAATATAGACTGCAGAAGCAGACATATCAGTATAGCTGATAAACATATTCAGTTTGAACTTACGACGTTTGTACTTCTCCCCGAAGATCTTAGATGTGTTTTCTTCCACAGTTGACATGTATATGGGCCAGACCCTGAACCTCACAAAAGTGGAGCGACGTCAGATGGGGGCCTACCTCTGTATCGCCTCGAATGACGTGCCTCCGTCAGTCAGCAAGAGAATCATGCTCAGTGTAAACTGTGAGTATATACATTATTGTTAAAAAACACGTAGTAGTTCCCTCATTGAGAATTTATTTATTCTTGCTGATATTTCGTATTCGCTACTCCTTGCAATTTTTGCAGGAGTACCTATATCTAGGGAATTGTAACGAATGGATGATAGACTTGAGTGATATTCTCGCACAAGATAGAGGTACAGTTACTCTAAGGCTAGTATAATTGGCAGTCTTATTGCTTAAAGCGATTTCTTCCTGACAACCAAAAATGATAATAGCAAAATATTTTTGTTAATTACTTTTATTCTTCAAAATGTATAGCAGCACTTTAAGCTTTCCACTTATTATTTATTTAGATGCCTATAAACATTTACGTGGTAGGGCAGTGCTGAAATATGAATATTATACACCGCTTTCCGTTTCAAAGGAATATAACAATATTTTACCTTTTATGTTAGTACAAAAGTGTATTAAAATTTCATGAAAGTACCTATTCTGCTTTGGTATACAATAAGGTCTGTAATTTCAGTTGTTTATTCAACGGCATTTTCTACTCTAATTAAGCCCTAATGTAATCGGCGATTGTTTGTACAAGGGTGTAATTTAGGCCTTACTGGATTGAATATAGTGCTTAGAAAAAGTTTTTATAATTGTAATTTGTAATATGTAATATGGGACAACTTCCACACACGGTCATCTGGTCCCAAACTAGGCTAGAAGCCTGTACTATGGTAACCAGATGACTGATGTATGTACATACTTATATAAGCTTATATATAACACCCAGACACAGATCAAACAGACATGTTCATGCACACAAATGTTTGACCTGAACGGGGATCGAACCCGGGGCCTGCGGCACAGAAAGCAGAGTTTCTACCATCTGAGCCAACGAGGCTGTCAATTTATATTTATTTGAGATTTGCTGGGTGAACAAAATTATTTTGTAAGCAGTTTATTAATACAACTTACTTCAAAACTACTCTGCAACAATCTCTCTGAGAATTTGTGAACTTTTCTCAAAGATTTTAGAAAAAGGTTCCAACACATCCATTATAAATATATTATTTAAGGTAATGTCAAAATCTCTGGATGTTTATTATGGGAGATTTTTTTTTTATTATAAGTTAAGATATCCCACCTTTATGCTTTGTCATAGTCAAGTAAATGCCTAGAACTTGGTTTGCTGACAGTACTAAAGGGCTTGTGACGAAAAACACCAGGCCCTTACCACAGGATAGAAAAGAACGATAGAACCTACCTGTGGCGACTTAACATACATTTAATGTGCTGGTGACGTGATAACTTAGAATGTATGGAACAATCAAAGGAAGTGCAACAAAGGCTTGTTCTATAAACACTTCATTTTTTGTATCCAGTTCCACCGTCAATACTGGTTGCGACGAAAGTAATAGGAGTTCCGACAGGCGGCCAGACTAAGCTGGAGTGCTTCGTAGAAGCTTACCCTCAAGCCATTAACTATTGGTTGAAGAGTGGAGAAGAAATGATACTGTCCGGGTAAGTGCCTTCAACGTGGAAGATGCAATTAACAGTAAAACTTTTAAATTTAATATTCATTTTTTAGTACTTCCAAACCAATTTATTGGATTTTCAATACGCTGGCATGTCGGCCCTATTGGTATTTGAAGTGTTCTATAGCATAGTTCTTTTAGATAGCAGATAGAGTAGATAGTATGTAGGTAGCTGTAATAGTATAGTTTTCTCAAATATATACATTTTAAGTGTTAGTTCAAAATTTTACTACTGCGTTTTTTGCCATTGAAATTCCCTGACAAGTCTAGTAATTGACCTTCATTATAATATTAAAATATAATTGCAATTCCCTGATTGCAACATTAAATGGGCGAGAAAATATTATATAACCATAATATTATAATATAATTAAATTGATTGCCAAATTCCAATTAATTAGTTTGCTCGCATGGTTTAATTTAAAAACATAAAACTAATTGATTCTCAATTTTGGACACATGAATGTTCATAAATAAATTAAGCTGGATATAGCCACGGATTCAGTTTTAACGCATGAACGAGTAAGTACTATAAACATTTTTTTTTTTTTTTTTTTTTTTTTTTTTTTTTTATAGGGACAACTTCCACACACGGTCATCTGGTCCCAAACTAGGCTAGAAGCCTGTACTATGGTAACCAGATGACTGATATACATACTTATATAAGCTTATAACACCCAGACACAGATCAAACAGAAATGTTCATGCACACAAATGTTTGACCTGGCCGGGGATCGAACCCGGAACCTGCGGTACAGAAAGCAGAGTTACTACCATCTGTGCCAACGAGGCTGTCAAAACGTAATAACATTCAGAGGTTATTACGTTTACAAATATTTAACGTTGGGGAATCACAATAATTATTATGTTGAATGGGTTTTATACGAGTCGAATATGATATAGTCTAAGATCCGATTAAAAACGATCTTCACCCATCTGTTAAATTGATAAAAAGTGATTTATATCAAAAGTATAATAAAAATATAGCTTTGAGTTTGATTACATTATTATTATTATTTCAAACCTTAGACTTTTTAACTAATCATAGTTTATTGCATTTTTGCATTTCACTTGAAAAATAATATAAATTAAATATACCAACTGAAAGAATTTATTTATTTATTAAGGGCAACCAACAAATAAGCAACTATCACATATACAAAAATAGTTACATAATTAAAAAAATTCAAGATGCTTATCCAATTATAGGTAGCCACAACATTCGCGCGTATGATTGACGTCTTATAAAATAAAAAATAATTCTAATAATAATTTTTAAAAACAGAATATAACTTGTACAAGTTGGGAAAAAGTTAAAAAAGAAGATATTATATAAGAGATATTACAAATTATGATGAGATGTAGAGTAAACTGCGATTATACTATTTTTAAATTGTTTTAGTACTTCGTAATTAAATTATATTCTCTGCAAATTCTTATAACTGGTGAATTAAGTCCTAGGTTTGTTTTACAGGTTGGGGAAGAAAAGAAGATTAGTGATAGGGTATCTCGGGAGTCTAGATAGAACTGAGTATTGGATGCGTTCTGTAAAATCAATCGAATCAAGTCGGCCGTTGTCACACTTATATAAAAAGATTAGGTCATGTAATTTGCGGCGATAGCGTAATGTTAACATTTGGAAATATTTAAGTCTGTCGTTATATGATTTACGGTAGAATATGCTTTTGTAGTTGAAGCTGATGTGTCGTGTGAAGCCTATAAAGTAAACAAACTTTGGGTTGTCTATTATTTTCCAAGAATTTGAACTGATCATATTATTTTGCCTAGAAATTATTTGGCAAACGAACTCGCGGTAAATTTTTTGTTACATAATTACCAAATTTGACATAAAATACTTTTCACCAATTAAAGAAATGGGTGAAGATCGTTTTTAATCGTATACTTTACTATATCGGTGATCCAGCAGATAGCTTTTCTTTTTTGACAGTTATTTACCTAATCTGAGGTCGTTTCAAAGTTAGCGAGCCATCAAATTCTATGAAACTGTGGTTTTAGATGATCACTCCGTTCATTTTATTTGAAGTTTTATTGCGTATCTTTTCATGGAAAGGACGTTGTTTGAGGATTTTTCAGTTCTGGAAATAATGTATACCTGTATTTTTGATGACTTATTTTTTCGAATTACAACGTATACACTCGTACATAACTTAACATAACATACATTCACACCTTTTTCCCGAAGGGGTAGGCAGAGGTGTACCCAGGACTTAGTCCCATAGTAGATGCACCCACATATCGCCAGTATGTTACTCGTACATTCGAATAATATAGTACCTTCCTATATATATATATATATATATATATATATATATATATACATATATATAAAATTGAGTGGAAATTGGTTCTCTATTTCTTTATTCTATTTCTTCGTATTTGTGTATTTTAATTTTGTATGGAAGACAAATCACCTTAAATAAAATGCTCGTAAGCCATAACTGGCACCGCGCCTGTAACCCTGCGATATAAGTTGTTGAAACTCGTCATGCCCAGTAATTTTGCTTGTAACATTGCCCTTCAGACCGGAACACAGTAATGTTAAAGGTAAAAGCTTAGACCCTGGAATAACACATGGGGTTCTTTTCTTTTCCCGATATTCCCACGGGAACGATGACAACGAGGGTGAAACCACAGCTAGTATGAAATAAAACTACTGTATCTTAAGTATACCTAAGGTTTACGTAAGAATCTTTTCACCGCGGGTCTATATGTAAATTATGTATTCTTGTTACAGAGGAAAACACGACATATCGGAAGAGCGCATATCGCAGTACCAAATGCGAACAATACTTGTCATTACAGAATTCAGTGTTGAAGACACGGGCACATACACCTGTGTAGCTACCAACACTATAGGGAGAGCGGAAGGAACCCTTAGACTTTATGGTAAGCTTAAAAAATAATATTTACAAATAAGTATACATATTTACAAAATAATTATTTTTTTCTTCTAAAAAGAGTGATTTGACACAACCCTACGAATAGTGCCGAAAAGGATATCCCTCGTTTTCACAGAAAATAATGAACCCGTTTGAAATGTTTTATATATTGAGGATTGAGTTATTTTTCTTTTTCTAGTAGGTAAGTGTTTTTTTTTATGGGAAAAAAGAATATAATTTCACATTTAGCTTGTTTGCAGAAAAAGGTAAAAACAGAGACATGCCAACAGCAAACCTAGATTTTAACTAATAAATAAAAATAATAATAATAATAACATAATTTATTGCAGGTTGCATAGACCCATAAAACATTACACACATTATCATAAATTATTATTATCAAAGATAAACTGCATCCCAAAAGAAATAAATTAAATTTATGGATAATAAGAGTATAATGAGTATCAAATACGCCAGTCACCTGCGTCCTCTTAATGAACATCATCATCATCTCAGCCGTTGGTAATCCACTACTGAACATAGGCCTCCCCCATAAAGGGGGGTTTTGCCAATACTCGTTTTTTTTTTGCAGAGGACGCTACTGTCCGTCCTCTGGATCTGTTAACCCTTAGCCGGCTCTTAGGGCAATCACGGGAACTCAACGTCCTTTTAATATATTAACTATATTTTTTTCAATTTTTAAGTATAATATATTAGATATCTTGCATTTATTTACGCAAAATCGGTAAACAGTAAGCCTGGCCAGCTAACGTCACAAGTCCACAAATATTTCACGACAGGTGATTCTCAGGAAAAATGCGGTCACTTCCTTTTTATTTTTAATGTAAGCAACAACAACAGCGACAACCTTTTTATTTTTAATGTAAGCAAGATTTCAACAATCAACTTGTTTATCCTCATTTCCTTGATTGTTAACAATTATGTTGAGTGCAACTCTTTTGCGAATGGAAATTTCCATTAGAAAATTGATAATATGGAACAAGAAACGCTAAGAGTTTTGTTGATTCAGTAGGAAGAAAACTGAAGTCATAATAGAGTGTCATATAATAATAGGATAATAGGGTAGGGTAGTCAAAATAGGGTGGCCTAGAATGGTTCGGCGAAATCCAGATCATATGGTGCAAGAGGCAGACGATTTTAACAGTAGCGGGAAGTAGCTGCATTCGAATGGCAAGGATAATGGGCGATCCACACTCGCGCGCTAAGCCGCGAACTAGGCTTGAACTGAGAGTGTGGAGACCTCGTTCGCGATTCGCTCGCGAATGTGGAGAGCCCATAAGGCCGAGTTGCAAAAATAAAGGGAGGCCTATTATAATGCCTAACAGTGGGATATAGAAGGCTGATGATGATTAGCAGAAGGGGATCTCATTATATAGGTATATTTTCCTTTCAACAGAAATAAAAGTAACAACAACCACAACAACAACCACAACAACAACGACAACCACAACAACTTCAACAACTACTACACCTCCCCCGACAACAACAGAACCACCGCCACGTAAGTACTATTTTCTGGCCTTTACACATTTTCCACAAACACGTAACAAGGTTAACCACATGGGCAGGCCCTAATATGTTAGAAAATTAATTGGACAACTAATACGCGGACCACATTTGGTCATCCCTATCGAGCGTAGACTATCTACCACATCGCAGCCACGTAGCAACTATGCCACGATCTTTACATTCTGTAGGGACCACAAAAGGCTGAAAACCCACTGCAGCGCACGGAGAGACTACGCACGTGTGCTTCGCTTTGCAAGAAAATGTTAGTAATTGTGTCTACAGACACGCTACGTAACATACGCTACATAAATTGACGTCACTCGTACACGCGTGGCTTACGCGAATATAGTGCTCACGTAGCTCAACGATGTCAACGCCATGCACGCTGTGCACGCGGTACACGGATGCGTGTATACCACGTGCTACAGTAGAAACGTAGACCCAAGTACTCAAACAAATGACACACAGCTAAAATGCGCCGCGTGCCCGTGCACAGTACGCGCAGCGGTGGGTTTTAACCTTTTTAATTATTGTGCTAAAATTGTTCAACGACAAAAACAATTGAATTAACGCTTAAAATGTACCCCATTAAAATTGGTTTCCGATTCATGATTTTGGAAAATGTACCATTGTACATATACTTTGCCGTTCATAATTTATTATTATTGTTAAAATATTAATTAAGTTCACTCTCTATGTTTAGGGTTCGTAGTCCCACTACAACCGGCTGAGCAAAAGTTTTACACGCCTGATGTCACCACGTATGGTAAGTAATTACAACAATAAATGTAACCAAATATTATAAAAGTACTTATCAGTTGAAAAAATTAAGCCCTACAAGTATCTTGTGCGTTACTTGTAGAGGCATATTTCCGAACGCACGGAAGATTCATTATAATGAGCTTCATTGACTTGCAAAAGTGTTATTTGTATTATGATCAATTTAAATAAAAGGATTTGACTCTGACCAATGTAAACATTGTTAAGAATTGCAGCAGAAACAAATTCCTACAAGTTTCTTGTGAATTCATGACATGACAATACAATAAAACCGTTTCTTTATATGACTTATTTGTTATCTAGACACAATGCAGAATGTGATCGAGCAGTCCGTCCTCGACAACCACTGGTTACCGACTGCAGAGTCGACGGGTTCCCGAGCACATCAAAGCTTGCCTCTCCCTACTCTAGCGCTCTTATCAATACTACCATACTTTGTATTAAGTCATGTACATTCCTTTTATTCACTAGCTACTACTAATACATTTTGCTTCAGATGATAAGCTCTCACTTTTTAATTCCGCGTCAATTTTGTAGATAGATTTTGCACGTGTTGAAGTTGTCTTAGCCGTTGTCTTAGAATTGATACTACAAATTGACAAGTGCAGGTGCATAGCGTGAATTTATTAACAGGTTTAAGGGTATGTGTTATATGTAATTGATTTAGCGGATAATTTATAGAAATTGGTTTTACATAAACAGTTTTAAATCCAGTATATCAGCTCGCAGCTTATCTAGTTAGGGCAATGGACAGAAAACTAAGCAATAAAATGTTATGTTCGGTTAACGTACATTTTAAACAGAATTTGTGTTAAAATTTCGAGCTATACTCGTCGTTAAATATAATATGTAAAGTACATAATCAGCACTAAAACGCATTTAAATATAGTTATCTATGGATATTGTTTTATCAATTGCCAAACAAAGGATTATTGTTGATATTGTGACTTGTACAGATAATATTTTAATCATGGAAAATGTTTAAACTCTTTGTAGGAACGAAAGTAAGTTTTAATTTATGGCCTATAAATGATAGCTGTAATAAATTAGTCGGGAGTTATGAAAACCGTAGTGCCTATTATCACAGCCGCAAATAAAATTGTTTGAGTTATCAAACAAGTCTTAAAATTTTATGAGAGAGAAGATTAATTTATTTCAATTAGGCCTACAACGGCATCTTTCTTTTGTTATGGCAGAAGTTTGTCTTATTTCATCTGATTTATTATATCACAGATCTTACAAATCAAAATTTTATTCTTATTATTATCATCATCATCAGCAGCAGCCGGAAGACGTCCACTGCTGAACATAGGTTCATTCTAACTATATAAGGTATATTCAGGTGTAGTTGTACTTAAGGGGTGCACCTATTATACTTTAATATGATCAAAATTTTAATTTGACTGTTCTTTAAATAATTTTATCGTGTGTATTTAAATAAAACTGTATTTATGATTGTTAACAACCGAAAAAAAATTGATAGTATATTTATTTATCATAACCATCAAACTAAACAACGTTTAAGGAGGTTTCTCTTTCATACAATATTAAATTTTCCATATTATATGGAAAAAGAGAGAATAATTTTCCACTCGATTGTTTGTTGATAAGTCTTAATGTGGCCTTTATTGGCGCCAAAACATGTTTGGTTTAAGGAAACCGTATGTTTTTTTCATATTTATGAAAACTGTAAAGTAATTGTTTTTAGGTTACTTTAATGTTTTTTAATGTTAACTTTATTTTTTTAAATAGGAATAAAAACAAGGTTTTCTTAAGCCAAATATATTTTTGCCCAAATAAAGGCCAGATTAAGAGCCAACTACAAACAATTGAGTGGCAAATTATTCTCACTTTTTCCATACATGGGAAATTTCTTTTTGTATGAAAGACAAACCCCTTTAAATGAATGAATTAAAAAATTCGAAAAGATAATTCCAACTTCCTATACAAAATGCAAGTTACAACTATGTTCTGCACGTTGTTTAGTCTGACGGATAAGTGCACCCCCTCAAGTATTAATATACCTCTTTGTAAAAATTTTATGGCAATATATAATTACCAATAATTTTAATATTAAAACCCTCATTTTAAAAACGCATCTACGGTTTTCAAAAACTACATTCACCAACATACTCGTATAATAAATGTAATAAGTACTTAATCATATGAAAGCATATCATACAAAATTACGTATAAAACTAGTATATAGGTATACATAACAAATATGTAAATAAACGTTAAATTTAATATTAGAAATGATAAGATAGTTTACCCAGTACTAATACGACATAATCTGTGAACGGAATTATTTGAGATACCTTAAGGTGGCTGTAATTTTTTGTGTTTAATTTACACTTTTTTTAGCCTATACCCTTCCAATAATGGAATATAAATAATAATAATAATTATGATGCTTAAAACGTGTACCTAGCTAATTGTCTTTTTTTTTCAAAAACGCTCTGTTAGTACCTTTTTTATTATTGCTTATTCTATAGTATGAGCACACCAGTGTGGTGGTAGGTCTCTCAGGCTGTGTGAAATAAGGTTCACACGACACGGATGTAACAAGTAACAGTGTATATTATACACGTATAACAGTGTATATTATAGATAAAAGGCACAAGTAACTTAAAGTAACGGGCAGACAGAATAAAATCACAGCGTGCGTCTCGCGCGCCGGTGGGCCGACTGATTGATTTCCTATAGGCGGAGGGAGCGAGGGTGGCGATGACGTTTCGTTCCGAATCACGGAGAAAACTATTGTAAACGTTCGAATGCAAACCCCGGGAAATAAGCTCGCGTTACATAAGTTAAATAACTGAAAAAAACTGTAAGGTAGGTATGTTCTAAAATCATTTAGGCCCACACTTGCATGGAAATTATGGTAAAATAAATAAAAATTAAGTTAATTAACTAAGGAATAAATCGTTAAAATGATAAGAGCTTTCAGACCCTGAATGTTAGTTGTAGTTAACACAGGCTTAAATACCTAAGTATTTTACCCATACATACAATATTATTTCAAATTAAGTGTTAAATTTATTGAACCATACTTAATCTACACCTATAACTAACTATCTGAATATATTATTATCGTGTATATATGTCAATAGCTTCTAGATTTATTATAAGAGCTAAATTATGTATGTTAAAAAATATATTTAAGCTATTATAATCTTTCAAGCTGTGTTGTTTGAAAAATAATTAAGACAAAAATAATATTAAATAATTTAATACTGTTTGATGCGATTTTATTCACTTTTCATTAAGTAAAACATGCTTCTAAAATTTATCATTTAGTTACGATACTTTACTTCTAGAATATATTATATTATATTTGTATATTATCTTCAAGATATATTAGCTTCAGCTTTCATTTGCATTTTACAAACTGCTATTAATTACAACATTAAAAAGTATTATATTATGTTTATTGTAAGCGTTATTTAGTTTTAGTGAAAATGTTGTGTAAATAAGCTAATTAGTGATATAATTCATGGATGAATAAACAGGTATCAGTTTTAATGGGTACCTATTACAAATGATATAATGTAAATAAATAAGGATTATCAAACAATTTATAATTTTGTTGTTTTATTGACCGTCCATATTATAGTAATTTAGTTATTAAATAAAATATATTTCTCCAACAGGAAAAGTACGCTGTAGGTTAGCTGTTAACAGGACCTAAACTGCTTTGTACAAACATAAAATATATATAAAGTATATATATACATATAAACAAAGTATGACGTGTTGAAAAAGACGTGTAGTAATAGGGAGTGCATCTTCTCGTCAAACTGAACAACTTTCAAATGCAAAAATTTGATAATTCGCGAAAATTTATTGTATGGAAAGTCGAAGTTTTTATTGCTAATTTCATAATTCTTTCGTTTTCAAATGTTATGGTTGAGTGGTAGATACACCCTTTTAAGTATTAATAGACCTTTTTAAGGCGTATCTAAGAACATATATTTCTTAATAACTCAATAATCTCAATAACTGCCTGGAGTCTGGAACTGTGCCCTGTAGATGGCAATAGGCTCGCCCCCTATTACATGGGACCAATAACATACTGGCGAAATGTGTTTTGTATCTACTGTGGGACTGAGTCCTGGGTACACCTCTGCCTACCCCTTCGGGAAAAAGGCGTGAATGTATGTTATGTTATGTTTATAGCTTTCTCAGATAAGAACGGTCACGTCCTTACGTCATCACGACACTTGAATGTTCTACTTGAAAACTGCTAAGCAATAGCAATACGATAGTGAAGTATGCGAGAGCCAGCCCGGAGTCCTTATATATATAAATAATCTTTTTTAAACAGAAAATTTAATTACATAGAATAGACAAAAAATTTACGTCCACTTAAATAATATATTCATAGACTAGACCTTGTTTTTTCTAACGGGAATAATATTATATCTGTCACCGTAAGATTGTAAGACCGTTAGTTTATAATCTTGTGAGATTATAAACTGTCGATAGATTGTAAACGGATACTAAAATTTACAATCTAATGTTTACATTTCCGATAGTTTATAAACTGACCATGTCCAGCCGTCGAATTGTGATTTTGTGTGTGACGAAACGCGAGGCTATCGAATCCATCGAAAGTTTATAATCGCACTAGATGAACTTTATACTAACGTTTCTTACAATTTTACGTTGAGATACTTATATTATATCCTTTTTAAGGGCAAATTTATCAGCGTCAATTATATAACACTAGCTCTACCCCCCGGTTTTACCCGCGTTGTCATCGTTCCCGTGGGAATATCGGGTAAAAGTACCGCATGTGTATTCCAGGGTCTAAGCTACCTACAAACCAAATTTCAGCCTAATCGGTTCAGTAGTTTTGGCGTGAAAGCGTAACAAACTTCCATCCATCCATCCATCCTCACAAACTTTTATTTATAATATTAGTAGGAAAACACGGTAATATAATAAAAACAACATAAATCATTAACATAATTTCCCGTGAAAGTGCGAGATAACCCTCGTCTTCCTTATTTATAGTCCCGTCAGGTTCATGGTAGCGCCATGGCCATGCTTTGTAATGTAAATGTTAGGACAAAACCATTTAAATGTTAATTAATTTATTATCATAGAGTGTCGTTCTTATTTATCTACCATGAAAAGTATAATTAGAGCAATTCTTCGCAAATTTGGGCTATTTACTACGTATTGCGCGTAAATGATACCTTAAATAGGTAAATAAATACTTAAATAATGATTCATTAATAAATGTGAAGAGATAGCAATGTCGATGATAAAAACCTTTCAAGTTAACCAATTACTCTGATGACGTCTTTGCTAATATGTACAATAACTGAGTTAAATAGGTGATAAGATACAAAAATCTTTAGAAGTTCCTTAAATTTCACCTCATGTTACCTATATGTACCTATTATGTACCTACATGACTGCCGCTTGCGCTGCGCTTACAACCGGACTGGATGGAAATCTCCCCTTTAGATTAGCTATATGTTCAGCAGTGGACGTCCTATGGCTGAGATGATGATGATGCACTTATAACTTTTCTCAATATCTTAAAAGAAAATTAGTTTTATAATTTGCTACTTTTGCAAGTTTCCATTATATCGTTTAATTTCTCTATTAACGAAATATTCGACTAAATCGTTTTCAAGCTTGAAGTTTAATATTGGTGTGTGTCTTGAAGTATTTTTTATAATGCTTATTTACTTCTGTGCGACTGAGACTGAGTAATTCGATGGTATAGCCATGCCTTGCGTAGACCAGCGAAGTAGGTATATAGGTAGGCTATATAGGTACATCTCAAAAAAAAATAGGTACATAATATGTAGGGAACGGGTGCCCAGATCTTATTGTCACAGGCCTCTCAGTTCGTGGCAAGCTGAAGCGATGCTGTTTTATCGTCGTTAAAGAATACCTGAGTGTCATGATCCAACGTAGATGCGCTTTTTTTTTTATGTTAATGAGTGACAAGACGAGCAAATCAGGTGCCCATATCAGGCACAGTGCCACCCAGAGTTTTAAAATTCAAAATTCTGCGCGGTACTGCACTACGCCTGTCACCGTGAGATATGAGTTGTTGAATCTCATCATGCCCTTTAATTTCGCTGGCAACATTGCCCTTCATACCGGAACACAGTAATGTTTGCACATTACTGCTTGGCGGATGAATAACTGGCCAAGGTGTGGTACTTCCCCAGGCAGCCCCCAGTAAAAGCGGCCTAACACTACAAAATCATCGAATCATAGCATCGAAGCATGATCGAAGTGGTAGAGTAATAGATGGAATGAAGCAAGAAGACCCAGACCAGCCGGGAACTTGCAAGGGAAAAGAAGACACCTATCGTGATTTTGTTTCCCTTAATCATTTTTGTTGTGATTAAGCCGACTTATTTTTTCCTTTATTGTTTTTTCCTAATGTTTTCTTACATCTAGATCTAAAGTAATATTTTCCGGTTGATACAGACCAACTTCCACTGGGATATTTCATTTGATGGATGCCCTTTCATTATTACATTGTTCGCAGCTTCTATAAAGACATTTTGTGTTAATGGACGTGCTGCCACAGAATACTGAGTATTACAGAGAGATAAGTTCTTAAGGTTAAGTACCTTTTATCTATTTACAATTTTACTGGGCTTATCGCATTTCAATCGATAACGTATTTATAATATATTTCAAGTATTATATTTGTTTATTTATCTTTGGTCTTGTTCTATTGTTTCACTTTAAAAATACATGTGCATTGGCAACCTGTATAATGCAGGAATTCTGTACAATACCTAGGCAATGTATGAAATATTATGAAAATTATTTCGAATTATATACTTTAGCTAGGTAATATATAATAGGCAAGCTCGACTGCCAATCATGAGGTCCCAGGTTCGATCCCCAGGTCAGGGAAAGTGTTAAATATTGGATTTTTCCATTACACTGTACAAACAAGAAACTTTAAACCTAAAGCAGGTACATTATTAATAATAAATAGAGAACAATTAGCGATCTATAACAGACAACGAATATTTTATTAGCCAAAAATATTTTCCACCTCAGCTTTTTGTTGTCTTGACTATTTCCACTCAAATATTTTCTCTGTACTCTTTACAGAAAGGTCATTTACTATTGTAGACGATTGGAGCCTCAGTTATTTCTGAAGGTTTTTAGTAAAAATTCTACTTTCTAAGTGTTCTATAAGAAACATCAAATGAACCCATACAAGTCAATAAAAGGTATTGATTGATTATGGACTCAACAATTTGTGATTGACCAAGTTTCAAAACTCATTGTTTTGTGATTGTATGAAGCTCTCAAAGTAAAACAATTAACATAATTAATTGTTCCTTTTGCCCTAGATTACTTACAAAGTAATCTAAATACCTATTTATAAACCTAATAAAACCAACAGTAAATAAGATTTCCACAAAATTAATTAGAAAAAATAAATTAAAATAAATTAAAAATTAAATTTAAATGTCAGTTCAATTGTTGCTTTATCGGATTTTGGTTGTACCTACTAGTACTAGTTCAGGGGCCAGAGATGCCCTTATACAATAAAGAAAAATAGTTATAATTAGTTCATAAGCTTGTAACCTGTTTGTTAATATTGTACTGTACGCCTTTTTTGGTTAAATAAATATTATTATTATTATTATAGTGTTACTGTCTGAAGGGCAATGTTACCAGCGAAATTACTGGGTATGACGAGTTTCAACAACTAATAACTCAGGGTGACAGGCGCGGTGCAGTGTCGCGCAGAATTTTTAATTTTGGGTGGCACTGTGTCTGATATAGGCAATCATGATGCTTACCATCAGGCATACTTAATTTGCTCGTCTTGTCACTCACTATCATAAAAAAATAATAATATTAGGTAAGTTTGCTGCCTTTAAATAATAATTGTAAAAGTACCTTTACCATTTCTGAGACACCATTCGTCAGAGGAGGCGTATTCTCAGTATTGGGTACTCACGGACTGAAATGATGATATTTTTCGGAATTTAAGTTTAGAAACTAATCTTTTCTAAAAATAAATCTTTAATGAAGTTACATGGAAGAACAGGAAGTTCATTTTTCCAGGAAAATATACTCGAGATGATTTTACTGAACAAGGAACATACTTGTACGTGTACCTACTCCAATTATAATTGCGGATTTATGATTTATTATCGTAATTGAGACTTAAGTTCGTCCCACACGTAGCCATAATATATATTAATATACCGTCCTATAATATATATTATAGCAAGCTATCACACACGGAGACGATGCTATAATATATATTTTAGCCTTCATTTCATTGTTACCGTAGTTTATATTAATATGCAATAATATATATTACGGTATATTTTGGTGACGTTGTAGAAATATATATACGTAGTATAGCTGCGTGTGCGGTCAATCGAGTATTTGTAAGGAAAGTATATCGTAATATGCCTTGCTATGATTTATGTTAATATATATTATAGCTACGTGCTCATACGTACCTATTATAGCTTAAATTTTAAGTTATTATGTTGTACTGTGTAATATTATGTAAATTGGTCGAAATAAAGAGTATTCTTATCTAATCTACGTGAGTGACGGGCTTTACATTTATTCTACCTAATATGATATTTTGTTAAGTCACTTTTGAAACTTAAAGAGTGTTCACATTTAGTGATATCGTATCTAGCATGTATTAGGAAAGACATTTCAATACACTGTTGCTAGTAATTTAGTAATTTAGAATTACTAGTAATTTCTTGACATCCTGTGAAAGGGTCAGTGAAGTCTTACTAAATATGAAAAAGAAATGTTTCGTAGTTTCAGAAGTCTATAAATTGAAACGTTTTGTTATTGACTATTGCTATAAAAACTACTGTGAAATCGTGAAAAATCCTTTTTTATACAAATAGCTTGTCATAAGTAAAATGTATGGAACAGCTGATTTTTTTTTCGCTACTTCAGAATTCTTTTAGAAAAGTTTTCACTATGGTTCCACCAGAGTGAAAGCTGTTCTAAAAGAGTGAGTATACTATTTTAATAATGACCCTTAACTGTTTAATCAGCATGTACATTGTAATTTTATGTAAAAAGGCATAAGATTGCCTTTTTATATAACATACAATCACGCCTTTTTCCCGAAGGGTTACGCAGAGGTGTACCCCAAAACTCAGTGCCATAGTTCACCCACATTTCGCCAATATGTTATTGGTCCCATGTAATAGGGGGTGAGCCTACCATGGCACAGTTCCAGGCAGGTGTTGAGATAATTCCTAATGGAAAAATCCAATATTTAACAATTCGCCTGACCTAGTACATAGGCTTCTGCTGCACCCTCCGGCCCCAGTATATATAGGTATAACTAGTAGGCGTGTCGGCGAATGTAATTACGTGACATTTACGGACACATTAATTTCAATGTTGCTTCGATGTTGACCTTAACTTTCAATGATATTATCAGTCTGAGCCTTTTTTTGTTCTGTTGTCACACGGCTATGAAGCTTCTAGTACCTTTTTATTTACATTTCTATGGATAAAAACATTACACATCCACGCAATCTTATCTTAAGCAAAATGTTTATCTTCGATTAGTTCTCGCAAATGAAGTTGTAACAGCATTCGACTCACGATTCTCCAACATTTATCCAAGTCGCATATAACGCATATTCGAGACAAGAACAAAGCTGAGATTTTATCATGTATACACCTCGCATATACCCTCGGTTCAATACACTTGTTGAAACAGTATATCATCTTTACACATTTTATAAACATGCTTCTTTGGTATAGTTGACGCAAGTTACTGTTGTTGTTCGTTGTTTTTGTTGTTCTTCGAGGATGATTCCTAGGTCCTATTCCTAGATGATTCCTATTCCTAGGTCGAAGATGATGTTATTGGATTTTTTTTTAGGAATTTTCAATAGCAGTTGATGACAATAGGTATCTGTATATAAGAGTTAAAAATATACAATTTTAAACATAAAATTAACCTTAATTTGCGAGGTAACCCTTTGGGAAAACGAGGTGTTGTATCGACTGCCTCGGTGGCGTAGTGGGCGTAAGCTCGACTGCCAATCATGAGGTCCCGGGTTCAATCCCTAGGTCAGTTCGATCTCTATGACAGCCTGGAGTCTGGATATATGCGCGTTAGATGGCAATAGGCTTGCCCCCTATTACATGGGGACCAATAACATACTGGTGAAATGTGGGGAACATAGGACTGAGTCCTGGGTACACCTCTGCCCATCCCTTCGGGAAAAGGCGTGATTGTGTGTGTTTTTTTACAATATAGCTTTTTTAGCACCTTTTTATTTATTTTGTCCACTAAACTGGGCTTTACACAAATTTAAATAAATAAATCGATTTACAAGCATCGCGTAGTAAGCACATAATAAAAATGTCTAATATTTCAGGAATAATGGTACATTAAAAAAAAACAACTTACAATTAGTAAATCGAATCGAAATTTATATTTTAAGATCTACAAAAATCTTTCATGGTACTTTAAAGAAGTACAACGTGGTAAGTTCATAAAGAGTTACACATGAGGTACTGTTACTCCATATTTAATGATAGTATACTAACATCGCGGTAACTAATGCTCGCGTCGTGGCAGGGGACTTTTGGCAGACGATTTACATTTCTAAACACATTCCAACAGTGCTCATTGCTTACCACAGACAACCAACCACTTGACCTGTAATAATAATTCTCCTGGAGCGAAAAGTGGTAGTTTGACTGCATTGATTACTGCTTCTGGCATTAGGTACTTGTAGAATAATTGATCTTATTAAATTTTACAGGAGCCACAGTTAGCTCAACATTGTAATATATATGAAATGTCAAATGCTCTTCAAGCAAAGCATAAGGAAGAATTGAAAGATTCATTTCCTATGGGAAGTCGAATTTTTTTCACCAATTTTTCAATTCTTTCATTTATTTAGTTTGATGTGGTTTTGTATATAATTATAATGTAAATAGTAGATAGTGACTTTTGTAAATAGTGTTTTGTGTGTTTATTTTTAATGTTTCTTTGAATAAATTATTGACATATTTGTTTGATGTGTAGATTAATTCCTTAAGTACTGTATACTACACCTTTTCGTCAGCCTTTTATAGGTAATAATTTCCTGAAATGTGTTATTATTGTAATCACAGTAAAAATTAAATTTTCTTATATTCGAAAAATATTGATACACTCTATAGCTCGACAGAAAAGAGAATTGAAAGATTCATTTCCTATGGGAAGTCGAATTTTTTTCACCAATTTTTCAATTCTTTCATTTATTTAGTTTGATGTGGTTTTATATATAATTATAATGTAAATAGTAGGTAGTGACTTTTGTAAATAGTGTTTTGTGTGTTTATTTTTAATGTTTCTTTGAATAAATTATTGACCTATTTGTTTGATGTGTAGATTAATTCCTTAAGTACTGTATACTACACCTTTTCGTCAGCCTTTTATAGGTAATAATTTCCTGAAATGTGTTATTATTGTAATCACAGTAAAAATTTTATTTTCTTATATTCTAGAAAAATATTGATACACTCTATAGCTCGACAGAAAAGAGTGAAAAATAATGGGGGCGCCACTGCCTTTTACAACTGTAAAAACAATGGAATCAACACACGCACTTTAAATTAGTTCCATTTCTATTTTTTTCTGTCGAACTATAGAATGTTTTACCCAGAGCCTAACAGCTATTTTGTAAGACCACTGTATATTTTTTGTCAAATAAATTTATTTGTATTTAAACAAAATCCTCCATATCAGCCTTCAATGGGATTTTTATTCAATGTTTGCCGTCAACGTAAATAGTAGTGATAGCTGCGTACTCCCCTGAGGACGGTAAGCAAGATTGGAATATTTCCATATAACAATGAACGTTGAGTGATTTTATGTGTCTACTAACGTGTACCTGTGTTTCGTTGGATTTCACTAGAGTTAAGGCATAATATAAGCCGTATTCAAAACTACAGCTCGATCATGGTAAAATCTGGGAAATCTGTTCTGCTACAGTATTTTCAAATTTATTTTTTTGGTATCGTCTTGATTACACTACCTTTTTCGGTTCTGAACAAGTTATGACATTTTCCGACAAATTAAGTAATTATTATCTGTTCTTAGGGTTGAAAGGGTCAATCATCTTCAGGACCCAAAGCCAACCTCGCCTGCACGAGGTGAACCCCACTAGCGTACAATCGAGGCTCTGGCAAACCACCTTTTACAATATCGAGGTGGAAATGGTCAAATATGTTTTAAGACCTGCAACCGACCCGGCACCACACATATTAACTCATTCCTGTGGATCCTGCCGGTTAGGTCGAGAGAGTGGTGTAGGTCTAGGGCATGCCTGCACCATCTCATTTGCATCCCAGGCGATGCAGCGTCCGTGGAGAGGACACTTCACTCACTTCAGCACAGCTAAGTGGAATCGGTCTTACTAGTCATGTACGTAAGTGCCGATCCTCGAACATGGACGCTGCTTGAATCATCTTCTATAGATGTTAAAGGCCAGTGATGATGATGATGATGATGATGATGATGATGATGATGATGTATGTACTTACCATTTCTGAATCCTAATCCTTCCTAATACTATTATAAAGGCGAAAGTTTGTAAGTATGGATGTATGTATGGATGTTTGTTACTCTTTCACGCCAAAACTACTGAACCGATTGGGCTGAAATTTGGTACGTAAGTAGCTTAGACCCTGGAATAACACATAGGGTACTTTTTATCCCGATATTCCCACGGGAACGAAGACTACGCGGGTGAAACCGCGGGTCACAGCTAGTTTATTATAAACTAACGACCGGCCCTGGCTTCACACGGGTAGCAGCAAAGAAGAAACAAAAACTTAAAACTAGCAACAGTAACAACTGGCGGCTAGTACTAGTCTTGGTTTTTGCGCCTTTTTGTTGAGTAATTAATGAAAACTCATCATCTCCATTTTTACATTTTTCATACCCATTTTAAAACAGTTATTTACTTGCCAAGGCTTTTGAATTTTTGCTCCATAATAATGTATATAAATTGTAACTAGGTCGTTTTAAGCAGAACCTTTTTCATTATAGTATTTACATTGGCAGGCCCTCGGACTCAAGGTTCGGCGATATTGTTTGAGTTACAGCAAATTAAAAGTTGGTATATTCCGGAAGAGATCTAATGTTACTTTTCACATTGTTTTATGTTTTAGGTAAAGTACCCTGTATGTCCTTTTGTTAATAGTACTCTGAGCTTCTCATATGGGTACATTTTTAGGTATACTTATACTATTACAATAAATACACAGAAAAATGCAGAAGTTTATGATTCTGTTTCTTATTTTAGAAAATTATATTTTTACGTCACTTAAAACACCAACATTATACATGGGACCAATAACATACTGGCGAAATGTGGATGTATCCACTATGGGACTGAGTCCTGGGTACACCTCTGCCTACCCCTTCGGGAAAAAGGCGTTCGGGAATGTATGTTATGTTATGTGTTATGTCACTTAAAAACATTGGAAATAATATCAATTTGCCAATATCAAAGCCTCACTCTGAGCCTCGAAAAATAATCTAACGACTTTCATGTTCAAGTACTTTTTACTCTATATTAGTGTACAACTTAAGCATCCCTTTCTAAGGTTTTATTCATTTAAATTCTCTCAAATGAAAGCTCATTGTCAGCTCATCAGCTAGCTCATAATGCGAACATTATTCTATTTTTCTTTACCTAAAGAGTTAATGACAAAGGGTCTGTATCACTCTCCTTTCACGAATACTCTTCGCTTCGTCAACACATTAATAATAATACCTACGAATGTGTATAAAACATTTTCCCGTCTGGGTTTCGGTTTGTTTACGTACAAAAGAAAGCCCTGTTAATCCTATTACAAGCAATGTTACCAGTATGTTGAGCCTATGCCTAATTTACATTCGCTTACTAAATGTAAATAGCTTTGTCTTTTTAATTATCCCTAATTAGGTGCTGTAATTTTAACGTAGGTGGAACTGAAGCTTTTAAGTTCATCGTAGACTGGATGTGGGAACAAGCGCGTGTCGGGTCTGGAAATAGATTAATAAACACTATTGTCTAATATACACAATTCAATTTATTCATCAAAAACAATATAAGCTTACAGATTAAACTAAAGCACTCATACAGCTAGACAAAACAAAACACAAACTTAATACAATACAAACAACATTACAAAATACACACATGGTACAAATAAAAACATAAACACTTATACAGGCTGCTAATGGTATCAGCACAAGACATGTGATTAATTTTAGGCTAGCAGAAGTGCCGGTCTTATGTGAGGTTTGATCGTACTTCACACCCGACGCGCTTGTTCTAATTGTGGGCGCTTTTACTTGTTACGACAAACAACTTGGAAACCAAAGGACCAACCCGCGTACGCTGTCTATATTATGTCTATATTCTTTATTAATGTGCATATAAATAAATACTAGGATAGTCCCTAGTAGTAGCTGGGAATTCTATCTGTGCTGAACTGAACAGCTGCTATATTGCAATGTGATTGTTTTTAGATTTATACATTGCATGAACTCCTCAGCTATTCTATACTTTACCTATGGTACGGTACACAAATATGTAGGTAATCCATTGGTTCAAAGAAAATGTGAGATAGTATACGTTCTCCCAGCGCTTACTCAATAACTGGCACGTAAAATTTGCTCAGTGTGAAGTTTACACAGTCCAATACAATAAACAACAGAGATAGAAAGACGTACCTAAGACCGAAGTGCAACCGAGATAAAAATATTATTCGCAATTAAGACCCCACTTTACTGACGTACGTGGACCTAATGGGACCTAATTTGAGCTTTCCATTTTCGAGAATCCAGTACTTCATCTCCCCTTTTCTTTAAATTAATGAGAAAATTATATTATTTTTGATTTAATTACGATTACGTCATTTAGAAGCAAAACATTCTCTTTCACAGTGCGTAGTGTTATTGAATTGAATTAGATTTGTAAGTACATTTTAGAGCTCCGAGACTGGCTCAAGAATGATATTCTAAACATTCATATTAGATTTCGTATTATACAAACTTCTAACTATCAAAATGAAACTTTTCCATTTGTAATTGAGGGTTTATCAAACTATGAACAAAATTGAATGATAAACTTAATTACAATCAAATGACGGAGATACTATTTATTCGGTAAATGTAAATGAAGCTTCTGATTGAGGGGGCCTCCCGATGTTAATTAAAACTTGTTTTATTTTGTGCCTAAAATGTACAGTTGGCTGTCATCGCCAGAAATGTTTCAGCCAAACAACGATCGAAACGTTCTGCTTATTAAGTCCAGTAAATTAGAAGACTTAATTAGAACTAGGTACGTGGTACCTATTTTGTAATCAAAGAGACGTACTTAATGATTTTGTGAAACTTAGAAATCATTTTCTTATTAAATTTGCTCATACATATGTTCAAAAGTAAGTAGAAAAAAAAATTGTACCTATAAAGTAGGTATTACACTGGTTACAACTTAGACATAGATGTATAGACCCGAAATATCAAACGGGTGCATACCTCAACTCATAATGTCGTATAAATTGGCTGCCATGGCTAGGGGTTTGCAAGTTCAATTACCAAGTAACTTGACGCATAAGATGGCTGATTACGCGCACTTATCTACAACTGGCAGTGCATTGTATGTTGTTGTATGCATTTACCGTCCGCTTATATTCTTACCACTACTACTACCTACTACGGGGTGTAAGGGTCCCACAATCATCTTCAGGACCCAAAGCCAACCTCACCTGCACGTGGTGCATCCTGCTAGCATACAAACGAGGCTCTGGCAAACCTCTGTATACCAGAGCTAGGTGGAAATGGTCTAGTTACGTTTTAGACCTGCAACCGACCCGACACCACACGTATTGACTCGTCATTCCTGTGGATCCTACCAGTTAAGTCGAGAGAGTGGTGTAGGTCTGGGGCACGCCTGCACCATCTTATTTTCGTCCCAAGTGATACAGCATAAGTGAAATCGGCCTTACTAGTCATGTACGTAAGTGCCGATCCTCGATCATGGACGCTGTTTGAATCATCTTCTATATAGGCAAGTGATGATGATATATTCCTACTTTCAAGGGTTACAAGGAATAACTTTGTATTTGTAATTAAAATAATTTACTCTCCCAGCTTATCACAACCAGATTACGAAGGTCAAACATGAGTAATAACAACTGAACAACAAACTTCACATAGAGTGCGGCCTCAACTGTTAAATTATAAAAGAGTACGAGTGAACGAGCACCAAACATTGCGCGTTACGCATACAAAAACACTCAAAAAGTCAACCCAAAGTCCCGAATGGAGAAAATTAGCGTGGTCTGATTTAAATAAATTATGAGGGCGAACGCGTCACATGCATTTTTGGTCAGGGTCACGCGTCGATGGCTTCTGCATAAATAAGTGTTGGACCCTACTCAAGCCCAGTCCAAATAAATAGAACAATTATCCCGCCCTTGCGGGGTCAGTATTTATTATTGAAACAAAGGTAACTTTAGACACAGTAAGGTTGCCTGTATGACTGCCTTGGTGGCGTAGTGGTCGAAAGCTCTACTGCCGACCGGCCCCCTTATTACGGACGCAACAGAAGTGTGGAAAGCGTTTAAATTGCTAAATATCTGCTGTCAAACGTCATTTTTTGTATACCTTTTGTATACCGGGTTCAATCCCGAGGTAAATATATACATAAATATATAATATATAAATCGTTATTGTTTTTTATCTCAGTGACAGCCTGAAGTCTGGAACTATGTATGTGTCTGTGTCCCGTAATGGCAATATATAGGCTCTACCACTATTACGTGTGACCAAATACAGAATTGCATCTCTGTATTCTTTGAATTAATAACTTAGTCATAAAATCATATTTTTAAAGCAGGTCTAATAATGCTTTAAAGCAGGCTACAGAAACAAAAACGCGTAAAATGAATAATTGAAAGCGAAGGCAGTAACAGAATTGGTACTTAAGGCGCTGGATAATTGGATTTTTTACTGAATCTTTTTAATGTTATTTTCTAGTTCCTAGTTGTCTTTATTTTACGTAATTACATGTAGTATATTTTATATCTTCAAAAATGTGGGTACGTGTGAGCGAGAGGGCGAATTTGTTTTGGACAGCGACTTAATGAAAATAATTTCACGCATGATTTTTTTTCATGATGCTGCAGTGTAATTCTGCCCATTAAACTTGTCCATTATACCACACACATCACATACATCATCAGCCGGAAAACGTCCCATGCTGAACGTAGGCCACCCCAAAGAACGTTTAATATGAGGGGATTTTGCCGTGTCTGCGATCACCACGCGCAGGCGGCTTGGTGATCGCAGTAGTTGGAATACTTGGAAACGGAGAGTGCTGCTGCCCACTCTCCGAATATGTCCCTCCACCAATTCTGTTTTAAACTGTGTTGTAAACTGTGTTTGTTGGTTTAATTCTGTCCATTAAACTTGTCCATACTGTTTCATAAAGCGTGAATTTGAAGGCAAGGCCCAAAGGCGACGCGCGATGATTGCGCACCGGCCAGCTATTTTCCACAGCGCCCTATCAAAACGTCATTCAATTTGAGATGAAACGCCACGAGCATGTGGCTTACTTTAAAAATTGTGGAAGAATTGTTTCCGGCACTGATGGTATTCCATTTCTTTTATATATAAAATACCTATACCCATACCCATGCGTGGCAGAAATTAAGAAAGACCTGTAAATGTTACGCGAAATAAATAAATTGCGTTGGTGGCTGTAATGACAGGAGTAAGAGTAGTTAATAATAATACATTTGATCACTAGTGCTGTATCAACCTTCATCATCATCGTCAGCCCATATTATCATCCCACTGCTGGGCATAGGCCTCCTCCCTCTTGAGCCATTTCTCTCTGTAGCTACTGAGTAGATCTTATACAGGTTTACTGCGATCTTAATGATGTATCAATGCCGTAAGAAATTTTTATAAAAAAATTATTTAAAAATTTACGTAGAAATTATTAGGTTCTGTTATATTTAACGCACAAATTGTATTTTTTAAAGTTTATAAATTAAATCAATTGTTAAATTCAAATTCAAAACAATTTTAGTGACCGCATTAGCGACACCATTGAAAAATGTGGCAAGATTTTAATTAAATTCAAGCCACGGCGATGGAATCCACCACAATTTTGCTTTATCGCAAATAAATATTGAAGCCACATTATTTTAAACGATTCGTTTTTTTCTTCGGTACATAATTAAAGGGTTCATTATATTAATTTTAATTGAGAATAGAGCACATAAATTGAATAATATAAACTAGTGCTACTGGTTAGGGTTGCTTGATTGGTTTGGTTTCATTTTGTAGAAGAACATCTGTTTGCAGATATATACCTACTCAATTAACTTAGCTGTTTACAACTACAATGTCTAGGTTTAGCTGAAATTTATATATTATGACTGTGTATTTAATGAATATACCTATTTTATCTAGGGAATGTGTGTTGTAAATATTTTATATAAGTTAACAGAAACTTATAAAAGGGTCAGGCTGGAACCGCACACACACGATTAATTAAAAAAAAATATTAACACAAAAACTTATTCAACTGCCCCATTGCCTCAGTTGGCATAAACCATGGTCGCTGTAGGTCGTTGCCTTCGGTGAGTGCCAGTTGAATGACAAGAGACTGTACATATGATAGAAAAGAGACAGAATGTTTGAATGCTATTCTGAATTCGTTGCACAGTATACCTATCAACCGTGATGCCTCTCGCGGCCGTTAATTGAAAAGAAAAAGAGTGTTAACCTTTATGCTGACGTACCGCAATTATACTGTTGTTACGAGATCTTAGAGTATAAGACCGTAGTAGTAACTCTAGCTTCTGAGCTGCAGGTCCCGGGTTCGATCCTCAGGCAGGTCAAATATTTGTGGGTAAACACATATTTATTATGTTATATAGGTACAACGACTAAACCCAAGTTTGAAGTTGAAAACGCTTGACCTAGGTTTCGAACGACTCCGGTGTCCTGCACGATGTCAGATGTCGCGACGGACTCGAGTTGCGATCCCGCACACGCGTGAGCTCCTGATGCAGGACACCGGAGTAAGCCGAAACCTAGGGCGAGCGTTTTCGACTTCAAACGTGAGTCTTTGTATAATAAATATGAGTAACACATACGTTCACGCCTTTTTCCCTAAGGGGTAGGCAGAGGTGTACCCAGGACTCAGTCCCATAGTAGATACACCCACATTTCGCCAGTATGTTATTGGTCCCATGCAATAGGGGCGAGCCTATTGCCATCTACCGGGCACAGTTCCAGACTCCAGGCAGTTATTGAGATAATTCCTCATTAGGAAAAATCCAATATTTAACATTTTTGCCTGACCTGGGGATCGAACCCGGGACTTCTTGATTGGCAGTCGAGCATGCGTATGAGTAACACTCACGGTACTTTTCAAAATCGTACACGCATGTCGGTTTGATCTACTGTGTTTCTGTGTTATAAGCATCTGTATCATCTATATCAGTCCTTTCATCACCAAAGTATTGCCCAGTTTGGAACCAGAAAACCGTGCGTGGAACTCTTCCCAATAAAAAACATATACATTACATATGCAACGTGTTACATAAAAATCCCATACAAAGCTGATCTGCTGATACATTTTATGTGTGTCGACATTTTTTTTTTCTGAATATTGAAATTCTTTCCTTTTAATGTTGTTTTGGTTTAGGTAGATGCACCCCCTTAAGTATTACTTCACCATTTCGTAACACGTTGTATATTTGAATTATTTTCAGACTTTATTGGATAATATAACACCAAAATTCAAGATGACAAAGCAGAACAACCAAACGCCAAACCACGTAACTAAAAAGAAAAAGTGTCGGGAGAGTGAAGAAAATCGCAATATCATTTAGTCACAAGACGAATGGATGTTTTTACTGTGACACAGATGCATGTGATAAACGAGAAATGCTAAAAGGAACTTAGTAGCTTAGTGTCATTCGTGTCGCTTAGTGAGTCTTGCGTAACTTGAGTGATTTGACTTTTACTGAAAAAAAAGTAGTAAGGTTTTTGAGTTTTGGATCCAAGATACTGCTGGCCCTTCTGCTATTCTTAATGCATGTGAAGCCTGTACGGCACAAACCTATACTAATTATAAATGCGAAAGTTTTTAAGATGGATTGAATGGATGTTTGTTACTCATTCACGCCAAAACTACAGAACTGATTGGGCTGAAATTTGGTATGTAGATAGCTTAAGCCGTGGAATAACACATAGGGTACTTTATATCCCGATATTTCCATGAAATATCCGATATTCGACTGCCTCGGTGGCGTAGAGGGCGCATGCTCGACTGCCAATCAAGAGGTCCCGGGTTCGATCCCCAGGTCAGGTAGTGTTAAATATTGGATTTTTCCATTAGGAATTATCTCAATAACTGCCTAGAGTCTGGAACTGTGTCCGGTAGATGGCAATAGGCTCGCCCCCTCTTATATGAGACCAATAATATACTGGCGAAATGTGGGTGTATCTACTGTGGGACTGAGTCCTGGATACACCTCTGCCTACCACTTTGGGAAAAAAGGCGTGAATGTATGTATGTATTTCCATGAGAACGATGTCTACGCTAGTGAAACCGAGGGGCACAGCAGTAATGTTATTATTTAGTCTTTATCAACTTTATTCTAAGATAGTACTTAAAACAGAGACTGATCATTAATATGTCAGATCACCACGAGCTTTGGTTAAATTTTTCTATACGAAAGCATAGAAAGTTTTATGAAAAGAAATACTTGATATTTCAATATGATTATGGAAAAAACTGGACATAAATTACTTAGGTGTCACCAGTCACCATGCCTTTAATAGAAGGTCTTTGTTTGAGTTTTAATTAAAATGTGTAGGTACTACCCAGGATCCAAAATAAGCTAACGTAATTTTAACGTTGGGATTGCTTTTGAGTGACTTGTGTAGGGTTTTTATATAATGCGTGTATGGGGGCATACACGTTGTCAGGTTGGCCGAGTGTAGGGTGGGTTGATGTTATTTTGTGACGCGCATGCTACGAATTCGGTGAACGTTTTGGTGGTTTTATGGAAAGTATTAATGGCAACGTGTGATTTCATGGAGATCTATGGCATGTGCGAGGGCGCGATGGCAACACAAGGAAGTGGATGCCAGCGCGACAGATGATTGTAGAGCGAGATTGAAGATGGTGGGCTTGGAATAAATCATGTAAAATATGCTGAAGTGTTCGAGTATTATTTAATGGAAAAGGCACGTTTACACTTGTAATATTTTTAATTTACCTGATTTGAATTTTTACTAATTATCCACATTCATTAGACCTCATCCGATGAGGAAGTCGCTCAACACATCGAAAAAAAAAACGTACAGAATGAAGGAAAGGATAGGAAAGCAAGGATTTCTCCAAGATCTCGCTGTCAAGGCTACGCGGACGCAGAATTTCAAGTCATACGTGCTCCGGTTTCCGGTGAAATACAAGGAGACATTCCTGGATCCAAAATTTTGGCCTCGTTTTCCATCACTTCAGGGAGGCGAAACCAAACCATAATATCCCTAAGCCATAATAATTAAGTGTTTTATCTCTTAATGTATATTAGTCTGTAAGGCATTTATTAATATGGGTCTCTGGTGTTATACGCACTTATTGCCTGAAATAAATGAATTTATTTAAATATTTATTTATTATTATCTTTATCCCATATCACATAGACCCCAGCGGCACAACACCTCTTCTCCCATTCTCGTCTGTCTCTGCACTCACTCCTCCTTTATCCACATCATTCATCTTCCTTCATAAAATTCATCTATGTGATTTTTTTATCGTCCTTTTTAAATGGATTTTTTTTTACTGAATGATTGAGAATAAGGAATTATTTAGGTATTTAGCTGGACTTGCCGTGTGGTCCCCAGCTATTTAATAGTGCCACTCCATTTCTCACTTCCGTGGGAGTTGAGAGATCCGATAGAGGGACATATGCGGAAAGTGGGCAGCAGCACTTTCCTTTTCCAAATATTCCTACTACTGCGATCACCAAGCCTCCAGCCAAACGTGGTGATTACGGCAAAATCCTCCCATTTGAATAGTTTATGGCGTTCTATGAGAGAGGCCTATGTAAAGCAGTTGACGTCATCCGGCTGAAGATGATAACTGGACCCTTCTATGTGGGAGTCAAGAAACCCTTCTAGCTTCTGAAAAATAATGGGTCAGTGATCAATGGCTACGGGCGACCTCACCTGCCAAACCTTTCCCACAAACAATCGCAAGGGACTATGGATATCGTGACAGGTCACAATTTTGTGCTCGCAAAAAATTGTGAAACGTATCGATTACGTTTCAAATGAAACCAGAGGCCCTCCGCGGTTAATTTATTTTTGTGATACGAGAACGTTTCATTGAAACCAACGATCATTTATCTTTTTCACTTTAGAAGGGCGTGACTCCACGAATTTTCACATTTTAATTCAGCGGGAGATTTTAATATGGCGCTTGGAATACGACTCGCTTGCGAGATTATATTTTACGAGATTTTTAATATAAACTTACACGCGCACGGTCAAGATAAGCTCGCTGTTCTGGTTCTAGAATGGGATTAAATATGTCAGTTACTTTTTTCTAGAGATCTTGAATCACAAACATTACATTAATAAAATATAATTGACGTTTATCGTAAATGAGTGTAACACAGTTACTGTATGACTTTAAAAAACGGATATAATACGGATATAATTAAGTGTATATTTAGAAGTTTAAGAAACCTCTTTTTTTCTGCTCCATCATAAACACATCCAAATACACACAATACATTTGTCTTCTTGCCCATCTTAACCTGATACTGCAGCTTAAGGTCATCAAGGTTACAAAGTCGTGGCAAAAACAATGATCGGACAACAAGAAGTTGCTCGAGGTATCAAAAAATGTTTGTTATTCTGCGGATCAGGTGAAAGTGTACTTAAAATAAGATAGGATAACGTTTATTGATAAGAACATACAATTTTATTTTTAGACAAAGGTGCCCAGACTAGGTAAACCTGTATCTTGGGAGCCTCCTTCCCAAATAAACAATAGACATGATGAATTCTTTTAACAAGTAGTTAAAGTTGCTTGTTAGTATAGCATAGAATTACAATGTAAGATTATAAATTATGCAAATATACAAGGATAGATCATATGTAGGAAGCTGCAGAATTGTTTCATTGCTTTTTCAATAAAGGCACTTTGCCCAAAAAAGAGTGGTGACTATCTCTACATTTGACATGTGAACTACACTAGTAATACACTACTAATACTAGTAGTACAGGCTATTTTATATTCAAAACGAATTTCATTACGTTTAGCCAGTAGATAATACGGTTCTATGAACCAAATATTGAACAAGTTACTGATCCGGGAGCAATTTGAATAAATGATTATGTCATTTGGACAGTAGTCAAATAGTGTGGTTACGGTTTTAGCCATTAGTACCGCAGAGAGGACTCTTTCTATGTTAACATATAGAACTAACCCAGTTATAAAATAAATATATTTCAGACCAAATTGCATAGAAACAACACTTTTACAAAATTGAGATCGATTCTAGTGGTATACTTAATTACCATATAATTTGACAAGTTATTTCCTTATCCAGTGTAGCTGGGTAGGGCAATCTGGTTTCTCGGCTATAGTCTTAGGAATGCTATTGCTACTGCCGCACAGTCTGGAGAGTAGAGAAAGGGCGCCTTTTCTCTAGATGGCATGGAATCCATCAATGCGGGTCTACTCGAACATGCCTGATGCGCTACAGAAGCGCGGCAGTTTAAAAAGCATTCTCGAGGCATTATTGTATTGGACACGCAGAGCGCTGTAAGTTTTCAGCGTATACTTTTACCCGTAGGCTGCTTGAGTAAAATAATAATATTAATAATATGGGACAACTTCCACACACGACTGGCAATATGCCCTGAACAAAGTCACTTTCACCTCATGCGAACATCGAGCAAACCTACGAGCAAGCATGTTGCATCTTACTGCCTCTCTCTGCGTTCCCGCTCAGTATCCAATTCTGAGTATGATATAATTTTAATCTAACTAATTAAATTTAATGGTGTTGTGGTTCGCAAGCGCTACTACCGATCATGAGATCCCAGGTGCAATCCCTAGGTCAGGCAAAAAGTGACATTGGCTTTTTCCATTGAGAATGATAATTCTCCTTAAGATATTAAGGACCGGTAGATAGGACTTAAAAAAAGTCTAAAGTAAGGTCATAAATGCTGTAAACCTCTGCCTACCCCTTTGTACCTCTGTGAAAAAGGCGTGATATTATGTAAATATGTATAATTTTAATATATATGTGGTTGATTATATTATATTATATATATTCATGCGAGTATTTATAACCAAAATTTAGGCAAAATGTGGATGTACCTACTCATATCAGTCATACTCATATCAGCTCCTTCACGCCATAACTACTGAACCGTTTGAACTGAAATTTGGCAAATAGATAGTTTGGACCCTAGAATAACAGATAAAGTACTTTTTAGATAATGTAGAGCAGCAATTTTGTTTCTAATAATGTATCCGAATATCAAATATAAAGCAAGGAAGCTAGGAGTCCTGGTTTTGAATCCCAGCCTGGGCAAGTATTTGCAAGTGCAATGAACTCAAATGTTTGTTCTCAGGTCTTGGATGTGTGTGGTGTTATTGTATGTGTCCATGCCGCCCACAGGCCGATAGGCCGTAGTCCAGGCTTCCAGATAGATAGATAGATAAATAGATAGATATATAGATAGATAGATAAATAGATAGATAGATATAAAGATAGATAAATAAACACTATTCTACACCATACATAGGACACAAATATAAAGAAATTATATTTCAATTAATCTCAGGCTAATACAAGTCGCGGTCTTGTCGCTTAAAGCGATTTCTTCCAGATAACCCTACGCAAGATTCCACTGATTTTCACCTATTAATAAACTTCACCTTTCAAATAAAAACGCATGAAAATGAGCCGAAAGGAATTTTAATCGTGACAATTTCCAATAATTAATGAAAGTTACTTCAATAGAGATATTTGTGACCATTGCCTGAATTTAACAATTCCCATAATAATGCATACTCGACAAACCCTTTCTTCAGTTTCAAAAGCAAAAATTGGCTCAGGTTTAGGCCAATAAATCATCCGTGTTTTTCTGCGGCGCTCTTTTGGTTGTTTTTCATTGGCTTAAATGTAGGGCGTCTTTAGCCGCTCGCTTTCTTTTGTGCTGTTAAATGAATTTTATTATTTTTATGTCCCTGCTTGTTTTCGGAATCTATTTACAAATAGTCTTTAATCTCTGTAAAAAATATATTTAAACTATGTTTTAGATGAAATTGTGCCGTAGCAGACATGACAGATAATACCTTATACTATGAATAATGGAAAGTTGCGGGAATAAAACGAGCTGGAATGGTTTTTGCAGAGGACGCTGCTGCCCGTCCTCTGGATCTGTTACCCTTAGCCGGCTCTTACGGCAACTCCACGGCGAAATTATCAAATTCATTGTCAAAATATAATATTCAAATAATGGGGTTATTTCCATGTTCATCAATTAGTTGCCACAAACACCACAAAAGGAATGTTTGATATCAGATAATATGTAATAACCAATGCTGTCGATTACAGTACTACAGTAATCCTATAGTATCTATTAAGCTGCTTATATAGATTATAATATTATTTGTACATAATAAAATAAAATTATATTTTTTTATGATAGTGAATAACAAGACGAGCAAATCAGGTGCCTGATGGTAAGCATCATGATTTCCCATATCAGACACAGTGCCACCCAGTGTTTTAAAATTCTAAATTCTGCGCGGCACTGCACTGCGCCTTTTACCCTGAGATATGATTTGTTGAATCTCATAATGCCCAGTAATTTCGCTGGTAACATTGCCCTTCATACCGGAACACAGTAATGTTTGCACATTACTGCTTGGCGGATGAATAACTGGCAAAGGTGTGGTACTTCCCCAGGCGGCCCCTTGCAAAAGAGGCCTACCACTACAAAAAACAAATACAGCAGTTATACAGCAAAACCTTACCTTACACCTCTGCCTACCCCTTTAGGAAAAAAGGCGTGATTGTATGTTATGTTATCTAGGTAATGATTTCTCATTTTGTAGACGTGCTCTAAAAATTTGTCTATTTATAAATAATTTGACTGCACTCATGGTCGAACGTAATAAAATCCAAATTCAAGAAGAATTAACCACGTTTCGTAACGCATTGAAACTTGAAGCTAAAATCTTAACTAGGTTCTATTTCAACTACCAAAGTTTTTGCCGAAAGTGGACCCACAAAGTCCTTCGGTCCACTATCCCTCTTCTTATTAGGACATCTCCAGCATGTTTTCAAGGACCGTCGATTCCGCACCCGTATTTTCGCGCGCTAGTGAGTTTCAACAGTACATTAGAATATTGCTACTGCTCTGCTTGTTAAGCAATATTATTTGTTATGTTTGATGAGATGACGTATTTGTAATGATAAAGCCTGTTATATCCGTGTTCGGCAAAACCAAAAAGGAAGAACCAATAATGTAGCACCCTCTCATGTTTGGTTAAAAAAATATCTAAAAAAGCCGTATACGAAATCTAGACGACATTGGACAAGCTCACGCACACATGCGGGAGCGCACGGTCGCTGGTGTGCGTGAGTCCGGAATTGTCGATGGTCAGTAGTCAATACGGCTATTCAACTATTTTGATCAAACATATTTTTTCATATGTTTTACTCTCGTGAGTTTTTATGACTTGAAATAAAAGGTTTTTAAAGATTTTTATTTGGCATTTTTTATATTCGAATTTCATTTTCAGGAAATGAATTAAAGTTTATTTCTGTTTAATTTTACTTAGTAGCTGAAATCAAAAGCTATTCCTTACCAAATTTTTTTTAAATTTTAGTAAGTTCAATATTTTTTCCCCTAAAAAATATATATAAAAGTGGTAGTAAAACTGATTACGAAAACTGATAATAGACGACTTTCACAATAATGCATTTTTTTTTTTTCATACGTCAAAACCATGCTATACAGATTCCCTAATATTGAATAATTGAATGATCTTGATTTTTATTTTATTGATTTGATCTGTCATGTTATGCATTAAAAGTTATAAAAATACAGTATTTAATTGTAAAATCACAAAATCAGCAAAATTCCGTACGGACTCTTAATATAAATAGAAAGACACATTATTTCCTTACTGTTATAGAGAATATTACATAAAAAATACATTATTGCTTTAATCGGCTTTTTGAAGTCTGACAACTACAAAAAATCCTGTTAGTTTTTTTTTAGGTTTGATTTTATCGTTTCAGAAAATGAACGAAAATAAAATACAAAGTAAAAGTACATAATATTTGGGATACAGATCCACTCCATACGTTTCTTTCATATCAGATTATCTCACGAATTTGCGACAAAGATCTCGGATAAAACGTATACCTACGTAATATATACGAAAGATTAAGTTCTTGAATTTCCTATACAATGAGCATTGTGAGCGCGGAGGCACCGCGACGTATTCTAACTGTTATATACAACTGTTATATACGACGTATTACAACTGTCTCACATATATGTGAGACAGTTGTTCGAAAATTGTCAGAGTGGATAGCGCGAATGTTTGCGGTACACGAATGTGCTACGGAAAATATAACCCAAACTAAAAAGACACATTTTATTTTTAAGGAGATACCTACTAAGTATATGAAGAACCCGCGCCGGTTCGTACCTGGTGCAAAGGATATAATTGCCATACAGCGCTGCAATGCCGCCAGGGTCATGGATACATTTGCACCGGGCAAACATTCTGATTGGGTTGTTTAATTAAGTTTGTTTGACTACATACTTCTAACATTATTATTCAACAAATAAATTATAATAAGTATAATATGAACACAATATAATTTATTATAGGCATCGCTTATTAAGTAAATTATCTGTCGGGGGAGTCGCTATGTTTAGCAGTGGACGTCCTACGGCTGAGATGATGATGATCCGTCTTCATCGTTATCAGTAGATTATTACGAGTACGAATCTGTTTTTTTTTATCAACTATTATTATTTATAAAGTCTGGATATATTAGTCAAAAGTCAAAAGCAAACTTTCATAAAATATTAACTATATTTTTGCAGATTTTCCTGGGCAATAGGCAACTGACTTATTATAGATAAATGTTAATGACTGGCATACCGGTCAGTTCAAAGTTCATCGCAAAAGTCCCTGTGTTTGCATGTCTATAATATCAAGAATAACATAAACTATAGTCAAGATTGGCACGTACTATCTACATTTCAAAACAATAATCACGTTATCTACTCAAACCGTACTGTGGTAATGGCTTTCATTGAAGCTTAAATCTATTGAATTCACATCTCTCGAACCTAGATCCTGGTTCAAAAGCAATAAACTTACTCTGGTGCTGGCGAGGTGCCCGCCGCCCGCCCGCTGCATGTGCGAATGTAACTCTAATCATCTTCGTATTATTTCTTCGTGGTATTGTTGCGACGTGCCAAAGCTCTAAGGAGGACGTGATGATCTGAATAGCAATACGCTTTGTGCAGGGAATATAGGATGGTGCGCTTGCATAGGAACTTTTTACAATTTTGGTAAGTAAAATCGAATTCGGTAGTACTGCATGAAATAGGAATATTATGCAGGAAGTTTAAGCGGTGTTTGAGATTGGAACTCTATTCACGTTCATCTTATACAATGTGTAGCAGGGTACAATGTGTAGTACAGCGGTTTTTGTTTTGTAAATGAAAAAAAATGTATTGTACGAGTAACGCAATTGAAATTTGAGATCAGGCAAAAAATCAACTTATTCTACACCAGCTGATTACTTATCCACAATCCAGACCCAATGCAGAATGTGAAGTCATATATTTACTTTTTAATACATTTTTACATATTTGACAAATTTGTGGAAGACTGGGACCGTGAGGACCAGAAACTCAAAAAATTTTCAAAATCTATACGAGCATAATATTTTATATTTTTATAGACTAAGCGGTCTAAGCGGCAAGTTTTTTTCTTATTTCAGATTGTATATCTATCCAAGAGCATGGTTCAGGCGACGCCACGTGTCCAAATACTAGCGTTTATCTGCCCTATGTTTAAGCATTGTAATCCAACGTGGCTATGCCGCCAGCATCTTGGTTACGCTGCCATCTGATAGTGGTTTGGAGCACTAGGGTTTTCTATAGGCTGGCATATCAGCTTGTGGATTTTAAAGTATTCCATGGTAGTGTATTAAGTTAATATTTAAGGTATATAATAAGGTATAAATTTAAGGTATAATAAGGTATATATAATAAGGTATATAAATATAAATATAATTTAAGGTATATATAAAAATTAGGTCGTAAGTAGGTTCGCGTTATCATTATGATCATCATCTTAGCCGTAGAATGTCTACATAGCAAACTATTGTATAGACATAATATATAGACCCGTTTTTAGTGGCTTGCATCCAGCGTGTTCTTCTGCTGTATTTATTAGATCGCCTGCCCACTTTGTGGGTGTACGTCTTACGCTGTACTTATCGGTCCGTGGTCTCTATTCAAGAACCTTTCAGATCTTTATCAGTTCTACGTGCTTTGTGTCCTGCCCATAGTCACTTCAACTTGTTTATGCACTGGACTATGTCGGAAACTTTTACGGATATCCTCATTTCTGATTCGACGTCATAGAGAAATTCTATCACCCTCTAGATCCCCATAGCTCTTTATGCTACTTTGAGCTTACTAATAAGTAATGCCCATAGTAAGAGAATATTTCAGAGTTATGACTCATCACTGGTAACACACACTGGTGAAAGATTTTCTAATTAATAACATTTTCACAGAACTCGTAATTACTTGTCAAACTCTAGGATCCAATCAATTTAACTATAGTCCAATCAAGTGTGGCAAAAAATGGCGTCAACATGATACTGCAAATTGGCCTCCATGATGTTTCCTCGCGGCTGAGAGGGCTGGTGATCGAGTTTTAATAAATCAACGAATGTTTGTTCCAGTGAATACTATGAAATTGTCTGTTGATGTATGCTTTCGTTTGTATAGCATGATATAACTATAACCAATATTTTTTAAATCAGTGATACCTATACTAGGACTTGGTTCATTATCTATTTCGAACTAGCATTAACTGGTTATGAGTTAATATAGGTTAATATCAAATGAATGAAACAAAATCAACAGTAGAATGTTACACCGGGGCTAAAGAGACCCATTGTCCACTAAGGCTGGGTTTTTTGATCACTGGTTAAGTGGACCAACGGTTAACTTTTTTGACAACTAGTTAAAATTCGGAAAATTCGTTTTTTCATCCCTAGTTAAATATTTTTTCCACACACTATAATCATTGGTTAGAAATTTAACTATAGTTAGTTTGACAAATGGTTAACTTATAAGTAACTAACGATCAAAAAGCCGGCCCTAAGTCGTCGTTAGATACTCCCTCACTTAAGCTCGGGAGTATCTCATAATGTTATGATAGTTATTTCCTTTTTATGAAATTCGATATTATTTAAATTGAGAATACTACAATTTGACATCCTCTGAAATGGTCATTGTTGTACATATAATTTTGAACACGATGGATTACTACTATAAACTCAGAAATCCTAAAATGGAGAAGAAAGAAAAAGCAAGTTCAGTCAAACCTCAGCTGTTTCTGATTTTTAAAATTACTTTTAACTTTTATTCTCATATCTTACTGAACAAAGCAATCTTTCACCACAAAACTTCTTAAACTGTAACATTTATACTGTAACCAGCGAGAATGAAATCTAGATGTCGATCTATTACCCTCCCTAAACCAGATAAATGGGATCCAACTTTCCTCAGCCAGATGGTAACAATACTGTTATAAAAGGACTTTCCAACAGTCATTTGTAAAAGCAACGACAGTATAATCACGTCAAACGATTAGGAAACGCGAGCTTTTCAATGAAAAACTCCAATTAGTTTAACTGTTACTGGAAATTGATCACAGATTTAGGTTATTTGCACGATTGGATTATTTATTTTGTCTTTTGTTCAATTTATTTTATTCAACTTTTTTTCATAAATGTCTGATAGGTACATTTAACATTTCCAAACGAAATCTTTGAATTTTTTTATCTTTTGCAGTATTATTAGCACTTAATAATGCTAATAATTCGTAGTGGACTGACTTTCACTCTCTAAAACAGTGGTACTTAACTTTTTAGGTATCGAGGACCGTTTTAGCAAGTTTCTGTCTTGTAATGAACCACTAGCTAACTTCTGAATTTTTGGTTCAAGCCAGAAGCATGCTTTCAGGCATGCTTCCAACAGATTTTGAAACTTGTTTTTGATGATAATAATATAATATATTAATTTTTTTTTTTTTTTGGCAGAGTGCCTTTATTGAAAAAAGACTAAACAATAGAGCTACCTACTTACTACCTACCCTAACTAAATACACTATACCATAGAACGCTTCGAAAATCCACAGGCCGACATGCCAGCCTATAGAAAATCCAAGTGCTCTAAACCACTGTCAGATGGCAGCGTACCCAAGATACTGGCGGCATTGCCACGTTGAATAGCAATGCTTATACGTTGAGCCAGATAAACGCCAGCATTTTGATCACGCGTCGCCTCGACCAAGCGCTCAGATAGATTTTTGAAAATGCGATGAGCTCCCGGCCCCCACGGTCCCAGAGTCTCGACTCCAAACGGTTCAAATATGTAACCGCTACCGAGATTTGCATACTTGCCCCGCTTGCGTTGCTCGGCAGAACCCGCCGCCGCACCAGCCGTACCTTGGGTCTCTGGTACATGTACATGGTACATGATATATATTAATTGTAATAATATAATTGCTTTTGATTATTAGATATTTATGATATATATTTATGATATATATGATAAAAATTTTGCTCAGCATAGAAGCTCTAAGAACCACTGCTCACTTAGACGACTTTATGCTAATGAAAACAATTTTTCTATCATTTGGAAAAGAAACTAAATTTTTCGAATGGAGACCACCTTGGATGCTTCCGAGGACCTGCAGTGGTCCACAGACATTTTTAAATTATCAATTTGAGGTTTGATGATTCGTTTTCTAGAATAATATACGTACTTTTTATTCTGAGTAACATTGTAAATGTGTAGTTATTCATAATTATTTTATACTAGCTGTGACCCGCGGTTTCACCCGCGTAGTCTTCGTTCCCGTGGGAATATCGGGATAAAAAGTACCCTATGTGTTATTCCAGTGTCTAAGCTACTTACGTACTAAATTTCAGCCCAATCGGTTCAGTAGTTTTGGCGTGAAAGAGTAACAAACATCCATACATACATCCATACTTACAAACTTTCGCCTTTATAATAGTATATATATTAGGATTAGGATAACTTAACTGAAGTCGCTCACTACAGAGGTTAATAATAGTATGAAAGCAAACTTCTAAATAGCTACCACTTTCCAAAGAACCCGCGAGTAAAAGGCTTGCGGTACCCTCTAATCGAATTTCGAGAAACTTCTTTCTTCAAGTTGTAAAACACTGGGAAAAGAAGATAACATAGTAAGTACGTGTCTAACCAGTTCGGTACCTGTATCTATACGTTGGTTCAAATTGGCTACAAAACGAGTATTCAGTAGTAAATTATATCATATCATCATTAACATCTCAGCCGATCTTAGCCGTAGATTTTTTTTTTTAAGATAGTGAGTACGACAAGACGAGCAAATCAGGTGCCTGATGGTAAGCATCATGATTGCCGTTAAGACGACGAATTGAAAATATTGGCTGTAGAGATCTCAATATTTCTCAGCAACTACAAAACATTTGGAACTAATGTTTATGTTTTTACATTTATCATGATATTGAAATCATTTTGGTAATTGGTTTACATGATTGGTTAACTTTTACAGCAGAGAAAAAAATATCAAAGACGGCTCTATAAAAATAGAGATTCTCATTCTACAGGGAAATGAGACTGATTAATGCCCCTAAATTTTTTGTACAGATTAATCAATGCTCAGATTTCAATGTGTTAATTTGATTTTATTAAATTAGCAATAGTTTTTATTTTATTCGAGAAATACTGTTTTGGCGTAATATACAGGGGTGTGAGCGGGTTGCGGGACTCAGCGCACGATTTTAGATTCATTATTTAACACTGCGTCACCTTAAGCCCGTCACACACGCAGCTATAATATATATTAATATACCGTCCTTATTATAGCAAGCTACCACACACGGAGACGATGCTATAATATATATTTTAGCCTTCATTTCATTGATACAGTAGTTTATATATTAATATGCAATAATATATATTACGGTATATGTTGGTGACGTCATAGAAATATTATATATTATAGCTGCGTGTGCGGTCAGTTGAATATTTGTATAGAAAATATATCGTAGTATGCCTTGCTACAATTTATATTAATATATATTATAGCTACGTGTGTGACGGGCTTTACCCTGATTCGTGGTTGAAACTCGTCATGCCCAGTAATTTCACTAAGTAACATTGTCGTTCAGATCGGAACACAGTAGTAATGTTTGCACATTACTACTTGGCGGATGAATAACTGGCAAAGGTGTGGTACTTTCCTCAGGTGTCTTTCAGTATTGTATAAAATGATAACGATACAATATTTCGACCGCTTTACGGCTTAAATAAGTTATAAACTTAATACTTACCCTGTTATACGCGCGCATTTTATGACTTTTATGCAATATTCCATTGTGTTCAAAACATGATAAACAACGCTGTATTTTATTGTTAAAATAATCGAGATCGATAACGCGCGATTCAATATGGTTACTCCGCGTGTAATAAACTCGAGGCCTTACGGATATTGGCTTATAATTTTATCTGGTTTCTTTTTTAATTCAAACATGAGTTTGGACAGTTCTCAGAGTTCTTGCGAGAATAATAATGGTTTGTGAACAAGATTTGTGCTTTGGAACAAACACGTCATAGTGTCACTAATATTAATATTGTTTGTTTAAGGCTGCGTTTCACCAGTTACTTTAACATTAACTAAAGATTATCCGTCTTTCATTTAATCTCTGCTTACACCAGTGTTTTATAAAGAAAGTTAATGTTAACGTTTTTATTTCTTTTTTATGCCCTCGGTGGCAAACAAGTAGACGGGCCGCCCGATGTTCGCGGTTACCGCCGCCCATGGATACCTGCAACACCAGGGGTTTTGCCAGTATGTTGCCGACCCTTCAATACTCTATTCACTCTCCTTTTGAAGAGATAGAGGTAGAGGGAGAGATAGGGGAGGTTCTCATATTGTAACTCAACGGGAAGACGGCAGCAGGGAGATCAATCCATAGTTTGCACTTATACGACATAAAAGAACGTGTAGGGACACAGCGGTGACGGGGCGCGGAGTCATAATGTGCAATGTTGCAAATTAGAGTTAACGCTACTTAGAGAGTGAGTTGCTTCCCGGCCTCGATAAGTAACGTGCGTCCGTATTGTCAACCCACCCACCAGTCTACATATTCCATCGTTTTATTTCACAAGTGTTACACGCAGGAACTTAGTATAGGCAGGACAATAACATGCAGTCTATTAGGAACACTTAGTGGAACCTAATATACAATACAGCATAGTGGTATACATTGAACTGCTTAAACTTAAAAAGCACGCGCGAGCTCTCAGGCGATGACGGCCATTATTAATGACGTCATTTTAACAGTTGCTTATATAGTGTCACGCGTAATAATTATAGATATGAAAGGGTCGGTTAATCTTCCGTTAATGTTAAAGTTTGGTGGTTCAACTCAGCCTCAGTACCTTATATTATTGTTTTAGGCACAGATAGCAATTTGCCAGAAAACTGGCCCTGTGAGTGGAATAATGGTGTTATTCCATTCTCTTTTGACTTCTTTGCCCTGAGTAAGTACATTTTTATGTGATTGTTGCGGGATCTATTTTTTCTTTCTTTATCTCCTGTCTTTATGTTGTAGAATCCATGAAAAACAACTTATAGTTGGTTTTTACTTACATGGCGGATTGTGTAAACAAAACACACCGCGTAATTTCAACAAAACGATTAACTGTGCCAAATCGGACGCGCACATCCAACATCAAAATAAATTAGACTGCTTCAGAAGTTGAAACAACATTAAAACAGATAAATCACTCAAAATTAAAGAAACTTTAATTTTGAGTTTGTTGTTATTATATTCCGAAAAGTAAGCAATAACAAACTATACTATACAGTATTATGTAAGTATTATACAACTAACTGTGCCCCGCGGTTTCACCCGCGTAGACATCGTACTATGTGTCATTCCAGATTCCAGGGTCTAAGCTATCTACATACCACACATAGCCCAATCGATTCAGTAGTTTTTGCGTGAGAGTGATAGTGTGATGTAATAATACATTTTATACTATGTAGTAAACTGTACTACATAGTATAAAATGACCCACGAGCGGGCTTAGAACCCGCACCTTCCACACAAATCCGCGTGGTGAGTATTCTACCAATTGAGCTACCGTGGAGGTACTAGACGTCGGCGAATTTTTTCTATCCTATCTACCTAACCCTTATAAAGGCGTGTGTGTCCACTGACAAGTCTAATGTTACAATTAGAATTTATATAAAAATTGATAAGTAAACACAACCATCCGAGAAAAGTGATGTGGGCTGCATTATTGTTAATTCTAAATTTATTAAGGATAAATAATATTAAGTTATATAATGTAAGCTGTTTACTTTTCTTAAAAAAATTAAATAAAAATTAAATTAAAATATTATAAAAATTAAAAATAAATAAATAAAAGAAAATAAAAATAAAAACAAAACAAAACGAAACAAAACGAAACGAAACGAAACGAAACGAGTCGAAACGAATCGAAACGAATCGAAACGAATCGAAACGAATCGAAACGAAACGAAACAAAATAAAATACCACTTAGTCTATATTATAAACATAAAATAGTACACTCGTTTTGAAGAACTTTTTTGCGCATTATCCTCATTCTTTGTCCAGGTCCAAAGAGGCTGGGAAGCCTAGTACGAAAAGGCCTCAGCCATATTGAGGAAAGGTCTTGCTTGGTATTCAAAGAGTATAACCCAACATATGCGGCCAATAGTGTAAACTTCACATACCTCTTCTTCACATATTCAGAAGTCTTGGAAAACTGCTGCTTACAGTTTTATTCAAAGCCGTTCGGGAGGCGGGTGAGTTTTGAATAAAATTTTCTTTACTTAAGGCGACGGGTATACACCTAGGTGACCTTTGAAATCTATCAAGGCGGGCGAGCACGAGCATGCCTGACACTATACTAGTATTATTTTGCTTTTTTTTTGTGGCTATACTCGCGACCAACGATTAGTGTCTGATCATATATTTATTTTTTAATCCTATTTTTAGATTTATATTAATACTAACTAGATAAGAAAGATCATTTGTGAAAATACATAATAACACCTAGAATCTACATAATAACAAACTAGAATCCAGTACAACTGAGATTATATTAAATTATATAATAATATGGTTTGGGGTTAAATGTAAATATGCTATTTAATAGCTACTTGTATGTACACTCTGTCGAGGGGGGGGGGGCACTGGTGACTGTAACACAGGTTTATAATTAAACCTACAACAGTCACAAACTCTCACAAGGCAGGTATAGGTACTTTACCGAAGTACGAACCATATTAATATTGTACCACCTAGCTCTTATGTTGCCTATTTGTGAGAGGAAAATAAATGTTTTTTTTTTATCATATTTGCGAGCAACGAGCAAACGCGGAAGAATACTTCTTACATTTTACGCGACACTTCTATGAAAAACCTAAGGTCAAACCATGACCTTGGGTCTTAAATAGAAGTGTGGCGTTTGTTTTTATCAAACTTGAGAAAGTTGTCCAAATAGCTAGCACCCTTTTCTTGATTTTTCTTCCTTTTCTATCGGGAGCAGAATAATAAAGTAATTAACATAATATATACTATTTGCGCCTACTAAAAAGTTTTCTTCTGCATATGCTTGTTGCTCGCAAATATGATCAGGCGATAATTGTTGGTCGCGAGTATAGCCAGAGAATATAGTCATACTGGTATAGCGTCAGGCGATGTTGTGCTCGTGCTCATCCGCCTTGATAGATTTCCAAGGTCATCTTTAAACCCGTCGCCTTAAATAAAAACATAATTTATTCACTTTAACTATTATTTTGTGGCATTCCTAATTTTAAATTACGTAACCAAGATTTGTTTGGCAAACGAGTTTGCGAGCGCAGTTCGATGGGTTTTCGCAGAGAACGCTGCTGCCCGTCCTCTGAATCTAATAACCCTTAGCCGGTTCTTACGGCAACCACTTGCAGAGATGGTGGAGTACCTTTCTGTTGCCAGTAACCCATTTATATTTAAAGACTAAAGTGGTCTTAGCACAGTGTATATTTTGTTCCAGTTAATGCTTATAACTCCAGTTTGCACTCTGCCAGCTGAAGTCGCTCACGCGGTTCTACACGGTCTTGGCCTTCAACATGCAAAATACGACGCGTTCCAAGACTACAAAGCAATGGCCGTAATGTTCCCTATAGGCTGCCCTAATTTTGAAGAGAAAATTATTGCTTTCAATAAGAGAACATTTTAAAACTAGAGGCTCTGCAGACCCCGACAGTCCGGGTTTGCATTAATTTATTGTTTAACGCACACCTCACAACATAAAGCTAGGAAATAAGACATTTATAATAATAATAATATAGGACAACTGGTACACATGATCATCTGGTCCCAAACTAGGCTAGAAGCCTGTACTATGGTAACTGATATACATAATTGTTGTGAGTAGTTAATAATATATTTTATATTATTCACATAATGTGGGTATACCAATAAAAATTAGTTGTCTTCTTACTACAATCACGGACGTTTCATTTCTTACTTATTCTAAATACTACATGGTGTCAGGTGTGTTTAATTGTAGTGATTTAGCTAAAAACAGTCAATTTAAGAATAATTGAAGTGAAAAAGCAAGAATGTCCGTAAAACCGGAGGCAACTGGAGCGATGACGGGAGATGGACAATTCACGGCGCTGCAACAGCCGGCCGCCATGAGCGAGGAAGGCAACATGGCTACAAATTGGCGTGAATGGAAATCGGCATTCGAATATTATTTGATTGCGACGGGAAAAGAAAACGCGACGTCCAGGGAAAAGTGTGCGCTATTTCTCCACGTCATCGGCAAATACGGCCGTGAAATATTAGAAGAGTTGGATCTCGACGAGGCGGGAAAAACTAATTACGAGAAATTAGTGTCTCAGTTCCAACTTCACTGCGATCCTACGAGAAATATTAATTACGAACGGCACGTATTCTTCGAAACGTTTCAACGGGAAGATAGTTTCGATAAGTTTCTGGGCACGCTGAAACTGCGCAGCAAATCGTGCGAGTTCGGGCAGTTGCGCAGCAGTCTCATTCTCACCCAGATCATAAGGGGCATCAAGGACACAGGGACGAGAGAGCGCATGTTGGCGAAAACGAAACTGAATCTAGAGGAAGCGGTGACCTGGTGCCGAGCAGTGGAGACTGCCGGGCGTCAGGCCGGAGCGTGCGGCGAGGCGGGCCGCGCGGCCGGCGCCGCCGAGGCGACGCTCGCGCTGGACGCGGTGCGTGCCGGCGGAGCGCCGCGCGCCTGGGGCCGCGCCCGCGCCGGCAGGCAGCAGCAGCAGAGGTCGCAGCTGAACTATCGCGGTAGTGAATCGGCTATTTCCTGTGGTTATTGTGGTCGGAAACACGGCGTTAAGGGTCAGTGCTCGGCGCGACAGGTGAAGTGCTATAGATGTGATCGTGTCGGTCATTTCGCGCGGATGTGTCGGGCTAAATTCGTGGGTGAGTTGGAGGACGAGGACGAACCGGAGGACTGCGACGAGATACGTGAGTCGTTATTATGTAGCTTATCGGTGGACGAAGTCGGTGGACGCTGCGAATCTTGGTTCGATGACGTGCTTGTTGACAACGTAAAAATTAATTTTAAGTTAGATAGTGGAGCGGACGCTTCCGTTATGTCCTTGAGTGCATTTAAACAGGCAGGGTTTAATGAAAACATTTTAAGGAAGAGTAAATGTACATTACGGGAGGTCAGTAAAACAAAGTTGCCCGTAGTAGGTTATTTTGAGCCTATTTTAAGTCATAGCGACTTGAGAAGTCGGCAAAGGATTTACATTTTGAATTTAAATTGTAGTAATCTATTAGGTATTAAGGCATGTCGAGAACTCAACCTGATTGTGCGTAATAAAAATATAAGCGAAATAAAAGAATTTAAAATAGATGAATCTGTTTTTGACGGTATAGGGTGCTTGCCGAATATTTATAAAATTGAGATAGATCAAACTGTACGTCCTGTTGTAAATGCATCGCGAAAAGTACCCATTAAAATAAGACCTCAGTTAAAACAAGAACTTGATAAGTTGCAAAGTTTAGGCATAATTGTAAAAGAGGACTCGCCGACCGATTGGGTATCTAATATGGTGGTAGTGGAGCGACCTGATAAGCTTCGTATTTGTTTAGATCCTTATCACTTAAATAAAGCCGTGCGTCGTTGTCACTTTCAGCTTCCCACACTGGAAGAAATCACGAGTAATTTGTCGGGGGCGAGAGTATTCTCAAAGCTAGATGCTAAAAATGGGTTTTGGATGTTGCGACTGGACGAGGAGAGTTCTAAACTATGTACATTCGCCACGCCTTATGGTAGATTTCGGTGGCTTCGAATGCCATTTGGAATAAACTGTGCGCCTGAAATATTTCATAATGAAATGTACAAAATATTTTCTATGCCCGGGGTAGAAGTATTCGCGGATGACATCTTAGTCTGGGGATGTACTAGGGAACAACACGATGAGAGACTCAGGGAGGTAATCAGGCGGGCGGTCCAATTTGGTGTTAAGTTTAATAAACAGAAGTGTGTGTTCCGGGCTCCGGAAGTAAATTTCTTAGGTCATTCATTAAATAGCTCGGGAATTAGTCCGATGAGAAGTCGTGTGAGCGCTATTAATAATATTCCAAGACCGAACGATAAAAAACAATTAGAACGATTTATGGGGATGGTAAACTATTTATCTAAATTTATACCGAATTATTCAACGGTGGCAGCACCATTACGGGCGTTATTAAAAAAGGATATTGTGTTTGAATGGTTGCGAGTGCATGACGAGGCGTTTAATAAATTAAAAAAGGCGATAAGCGCAGCTCCAGTGTTGCGTTATTATTCTCCCGAGGAGCCGGTGACGCTCTCAGTCGATGCGAGTAGTTACGGCCTGGGCGCATGCTTACTGCAGGGCGGGCGCCCCGTCGCATACGCAGCGCGCACTCTAACTCCAACGGAGACAAGGTGGGCGCAAATTGAAAAAGAAATGCTAGCCATATACTTTGGGTGTGTAAGGTTTTACCAATATATATATGGACATAGTGAGGTTACCATAGAGAGTGATCATAAACCGTTGGAGACCATCTTTCGTAAGGCACTGAATGAAACCCCGCCAAGATTGCAACGCATGTTACTAAAACTACAAGAGCATCGGTTAAACGTAGTCCACAAGCCGGGTAGGTACATGCACATAGCGGATGCATTATCGCGAGCTGCGGTCGAGACGGGAGAGCGCGCGGAAGGCTGTGAGGATGACGTCACCGTGCACGTGAACGCTATGTATGAAAGTATGGACGCGACGAGTGAAAGATTGCGGCAAATAAAATTAGAAACGCAAAATGATAAAGTATTGTCGGCGGTGATTAATTATTACTATGAGGGATGGCCGAACGATAAGAGTCAGGTGGGTCTTATAGCTCGACCTTATTGGACTTTTAGGCACGATTTACATGAGATTAATGGTATCTTATTTCACAATAATCAGGTGGTTATTCCCAGCTCTCTGCGCGCGGATATGTTGAAGCGCATACACGAAGGACACCTAGGAATTGAAAAGTGCAAAAAGCGCGCTCGAGACGCCGTTTTTTGGCTGGGTATGGGTGCCCAGATCGAGGAGTGCGTGCAGAGGTGTGAGACATGCCAGCGCCACCGCGCCGCGCCGCCGCGCGAGCCGCTCGCGCCGCATCCCGTGCCACACCTGCCGTGGGACACGCTCGCCGCTGATATCTTTGAACTGAATAAACTTCAGTACTTACTGGTAGTCGATTATTATTCTAAGTTCGTGGAAGTCGTTTATTTACCTAATATGACAAGTGGCATGGTAATAACGAAAATGAAAGGAATGTTTTCCCGTTTTGGTATACCGAAAAAACTCGTCACAGACAATGCGCGTCAGTTTACGTCGGACGAATTCACGGAATTCGCTAAGAAGTGGGAATTCAACCACGTGACGAGTTCGCCGCTGTACCCGCGGTCTAACGGATTAGCCGAAAGAAATGTACAGACTGTCAAACGGTTACTTAAGAAAGCCTCTGAAGATAAAACTGAATGGCAGTTGGCCTTATTAAATTACAGGAATACGCCGATCACGGGTGAAAACTACTCACCCGCACAACTGCTAATGGGCAGGTCGCTCAACACCAGGCTACCGGTCGCCCCGCAAACGTTAATACCTAAAGCGATAGAACCAAAACAGGTCCGTGACGTGCGACATGGCAGAGTAGGTAAGATGAAACATTACTACGATAAGGCCACCAGGTCGTTACCTACACTATCTCAGGGAGAACAGGTCCGTGTAAGAGAAGGTAAAGTCTGGAATAAGGCTCGAATCATAAAAAAGGCAGACGGTAATCGTTCCTACTGGGTGAAAGTGGACAACGGCGGCACGTATCGTAGAAATAGAATCCATATTCAAAAATCCAATATCGGCCAGGCTAATCGAGACTATTCAGGTCGTTACGATTGCATTCAAAGAAGTAGTAACACTCCACTGGATACCCCGCCGGTAGACGAGTCAGCAGCCGAAGCATCCGCGCCGCCACAACTAGTGACTCCAACAAGAGTGGAGGAAGCGAGACCTTCTCCACTGGAGGCGGTGGCCGCTGCTACGGCTCCGGCTACGAGTAGTCCTAGAACTACTCGTAGTGGAAGAGTTGTTAAAACACCTGAAAAGTTACTTATATAGCATAATAACCTCGTTTTTTTTTTTAATGTACACATCAGTTATAGGTAGTTTTTTTTTTTCTCATTATGTTCAAGGTTTCCACTTTTCCTATCCATTAAATTTAGAATTAATAGTTTTGTTCTCATTATTTGTTTTATTAATAAGCATACCTAGGGGCATATGTATATCTATAGGTATTAGAGTAAGGAGTATTATGTATAATATTACCAGATTTTTGTAAGGGGGGGGAAATGTTAGAAGTAGACAAAAATACTTGTCATATTATACTTGTCATACTATACTATTTTATATTATTCAGTATATAAGGAGGGAGATGTTGTGAGTAGTTAATAATATATTTTATATTATTCACATAATGTGGGTATACCAATAAAAATTAGTTGTCTTCTTACTACAATCACGGACGTTTCATTTCTTACTTATTCTAAATACTACAATAATCATACAAACATAACACCCGGCCTGACACAGATCAAATAGACATATTCAATGTTCATGCACACAAATATTTGACCTAGCCGGGGATTGAACCCGGGGCCTGCGGCACAGAAAGCAGGGTTACTACCAACTAAGGCAACGAAACTGTCAAATTTATTAATTTCAACCCCATGGCTTTTTTTATGATAGTGAGTTAATTGATTGAATTTGGCGTTACTTTTCGGAACTCCATTGTAAACTCCTAGAACAAGAATATTTAGTTTTTAGTTTCGATTTTTAGTGTCAAAAACAACATGCACAGTGCACCGCCCTCCCGCCCGCAAATTCACACATTTTCGAGCATTTCCACTTTGCATGCAATTTTGCGGGCGGGAGGGCGGTGCACTGTGCATGTTGTTTTTGACACTAAAAATCGGAACTAAAAACTAAATATTCTTGTTCTAGGAGTTTATGATAGTGAGTGACAATACGAGCAAATCAGATGTCCAATGGTTGGCTCAGACATTCTTAAAAAAAAAACAAATTTGGATCGATTTAAATATTGAATTTGCTCACAAATTTTCAAGAGAATCGTTTGAAATATACGTTCAATACAAGAGAATAGACAAATGGACAGCTAGACGTTTTTGCCCAGTAGAAACTGAAAGGCTTCTCGCGCTTCACACTCGCTCTTTCGAAAACTCAGAGAGTACATATATCAGTGAAACTGACTTTTAAAGGAAATAATAAGAAAATATAATATTATTAAGTATGAACTAACCATCCAAAATGGATCCGTTAGTTTTATTTGTATGGAAAGTTGAAGATTCTATTTTTTATGTAGTTGTTAGGGTCGATGAATAGATTCAGGTAAACACCTTTTATAACATTTTTAAAATAGGGCGTTAGTGGCGGAGATTAAGATAAAGCTTCGGTAGATCAATGGGATGATGTAACGACGACGTAGCGAAGACAGCGGGCTAAGCTTGGATGAGAGTGGCGAAAGACAGAGACAAATGCCTTAGTAAAGGAGGCGTATGCCCAGCAGTGGGTACTCGTAGTAAAGGGCTTAAAATAACATAACATAACCATACAATCACGCCTTCATACCGAAGGTGTGGTCACATTTCGCCAGTATGTTGTTAGTCCCATGTAATAGGGGGCGAGCCTATTGCCATCTACTGGGCACAATTTCAGACTCCAGGTACTTAATAAGGTGATTCTCAATGGAAAAATCCAATATTTAACACTTTTCCTGACCTCGGGATCGAACCAGGGACCTCATAATCGGCAGTTAAGCTTGCGCCCGCTACGCCACCGAGGCAGTCCCTTAAAACTTAAAATGATGATGATAATTGGCAAATAAGCTGACGCCCTCATAATCGTTAAGGATAATTCACACATGCGATGGCGCGGGTCGGGCGTGGCAGGGGTGGGGTATCAGATACAAGAAAAAGCGTCTGACGCGCACACGCTCTCGGTGTGTTGTTCTCCATAAAAAGAACGGCACCCTCCGTTGATATGTGCATAAACCTTTTGCTAATTACTATTTAAATACCTAGTATATAAGTAATAGCATTATGAGCGTTTTGGTCTAGCTGTCTAGCTAGTCTAGCTCATAATTGTACCTTAAATAAATAAATTTAAAGACTGTCTATGGATAAAGGATGAATAGACATGAAATACTAGATGTAGGAACTTTGAGAACCCTAAAGGTATTTCACATTCAGAAGAACCCTTAAGAATGAATAAGCGAAGATCAACGTTAACCGTGTTACCAGCGTTATCAGTTATAAATGCCTCTGTAAAAATTGATTGTAAGACAACGATATTATGAACCAATGTCAGAATTAATTAGATATCTTTTGCAATCACAACATGAATGCCTCTAACATTATTAATGAAATGAAAACGGAAATTCAATTGTAAAGAGTTCTGTTAGTAGAATACAATACAGTGTATGAGATTTAGGATATCGATTCTTTAAAAGAAACAATAGATACTATTTTGCCTTGAGGCAAGTAAGCACCACGTCTAATGTAAGTTGAGCCGTCTACCTCGGAAGAACTAAAGAATGCAGAGGGAATTAAGCAAATGGAGGGGTCTTGTTGGTTGGTTTATTTACTGTCTGATCGCATTGCGTTTGTGGGGTCGATAGGATCGCTTTGTTTGCACTTCGGTCTTAAGCCGCCCGATGTATTGTTTTGCTTCTGCAATTATTCTCTTTCATATTGTCCTGATCTCGCAGAAATATTGCAATACCTAAATGTCTTTATAACATTCTCCAATATTTTACTTTTAAATCATTTATTCTTTTAATTTTCTTGAAAAATGGTCTTGAAATACAGAAAGCTAATGCAAGCAATAAGCAAGTCAAAACTCGTAGTAAACCGTTTTAGTTAACTGCATTCACGGTCTTCTGTGGAACCTTTGAGTTCAATGGCACTATTATTAGAGTATATTTTTGTATTATATTTTTCTTAGTTAACGAGGCTATTCAACGCAAAAAATTGCCTTAAATTGGAAAACCACCGAGAACGAGATGGGAAAAATTTCGCTTGATTCACGCGATTCAGTGGCAATAAAAGGGAATCAATGTACCTTCAAGAAATGTTTCATATAGGTACAAGTACCTTAGAATGTCAAACCTTTATAAAAATAGATATTGCGTGTCTATCTAATTATAAGTATTACTAGCGGCCCGCCCCGGCTTCGCAGGGGTAGCAGAAGAAAGTATAGTGAACGTTTTAACAGGAGTAAATTCGTGATACATTGTATTTTTTTAGATATAACCCTAATGGTTAACGCAGCGCACGCAAATTAATGACTATTTTTGTTAAAGTGACCAAACCTTAACACGTATAAATTTATCGTGGGCTATTTTGAAGATATATAAGTACTACAAATCCCTAGTACATTATTTCTACCATCAATAGTTTTCATACCGCAAAAAAATAATGACCTTCGATTACTGTGACTAAACTAAAACAGACGGATATAATGTCCGTGGACTATTCTCACAGAGAAATAACGCGTAAGGAGTATAAAAGGAAATTAACAGATCGGGTCATAGTTTACTACGTCATAAAATATCAGGATATAAACTTATTGAATAAATAAATATTATATGAGTTGTTGGTTTTAGGGCCACATTGAACAAACATTATAATTTTGATTTTATTTGATGGGCCTAATAATATTTTTAGTATCGCTATTAATAATATTGGAACGCGCGACGCCATTAAAAATACTTAGTTCTGAACCTCATTATATTCAAATCAAATTAAAAATAAATCGGCGATAATAAGAAGGCTACTGGGCACTACGTCTAAATGGACCAAATTTTGATTATGTCCCAAACATTATTATTGCGAACAACATTATTAATTAAACGGGTAAAACCCAGCAATATAGGATAGATAGTGTAAGGTTTTCTGGGCACAACTTCCATGGATTCTGAGCCCGCTTCCCTTGAAGATGAAATTTGAATAGATTATTCGAATCGAAGGAAACAGGAAAATATGAAACATCAAATGTTTTCATAGAAAATTGTCAAATTCATAATAGGTGACATATCTTCATAACAACGCACAGTACAATGTGACAAACAGTAATTACTCTCGTGCAGATGCTGAATGTATAATTAAGGACACGTCCCGAGTCTCGCCTGCACTAGCGACTTGCAGCGAGTTCGTTCATTAGCCGCTGGAAAGTCGCTACTTTTGCTAACAAGATTATCGCGAGTTGGATTACTTTTATAATGATCACTAGAAGAGACGCTGCGTGTAATTAGGACATCAATCATCAGCATCAATATATGTGCAAAGGGGGGAGGTGTACGTAACACAACTAATTTATGTATTCTGTATTTCAAGTTACCACTGTTTTCTAAAGCAAAGGCAAAGATCGCCACAAATCGGCTCCCAAATTTGAAATCTTCTACCACTAAAAAAAATTAAATAAACATTTTCCTTTTGTTTTGTGTAGGTTAGCTTAAACCTGTTTACCCGTTATACTGGTAAAATAAAGAACAGTTATATGAACGTATCCGATCAATTATTGACGAAATTGGAACGTTGTACCTTGCCCACTATACCGTAACAACCTTAACAACGTTCTCATAGAAATTGTTGACGGGAAGCTATCGCGTCGTGTACGGCACGCGACGTTCACGAAACGGTCTAGGTAAGGTCTCATACATTTATTATATGGAATAAATATTTTTTGCCACCCACCGTCACGGCCCTATAACGTTCCTTTAACGCACCGGTACCGGTCAAACCCCTTTATTCTTAATGATTCTACCATTCATTCCAGTAGATCTATGGTGACAAGGGTATCAAGCGGGTGAACTTCAGCCGAATCGCTTGAGCCCATGATGTCAAACTCGTCGACTCTTTGACAATCGCAGGACTTACTCATAGCTGATTGCTAATTCACTTGCTACGGATTTAAATTGCATTTGCCAAAATTCGGATTTACTGACTGTAGCCATAGATGGACAGCGAAATCATAATATTTTACTTAATTAATTGATAGAATAAATATAGATACGTAATATGAACACAGGTAAGACTTGTAATAAATAGTGCAGAGTTTTAGTGAATACAATTTTAAGATACTAAAATAGAAAAAGGAATCGTAGACCTTCCAATACATAAAAATACCATTCTCTAGAGAACCCTTTTTTATTTTTCGCTTTTTGTAGCTATTGTCAAACCTTAGAGATGGAAACTTTTTTTTTTAGTGGTTATTTAGCAGGAATTATACCCTCTTTACCTATAATATAAAATATGTATACCGTATGCTATACAGTTTCTCAAATGAAACGAAAAATTCGAAAATGAAATTTTGAAAAGACAAATTTTATCTAAACCAATGCGTAATGTCGGTCGTCCGGCCGCCCGTTGGGCGGATGATATAACAACAGCGGCGGGTCGCGTCTGGACACGGCTTGCACAGGACAGGGTCAAATCGCATGATATGAAGGAGGCCTATGCCCAGCATTGGGATGTAGTGGGCTGCGGATAATGATGATGATAAATGCGTAACAACAAAACGCAATCGATTTTCAAGACCAATCCTCGCCATCGCTTAGAATAATATTAAATCTATAACTTTAATACTGTAACATACACGGTGAGTGACTCGAGGTCCAACCATTACACATTGTGTAGTCTAATGTAGGATGTATACATAATTACATTAACTTAATGCCCAGTCCCGCGCGTAAAACCCAACTGCCGCTCTCCCTTATGAAACGTTTTATTTTATTGTTATGTATATTATTCCTGTGGTCAATTATTTCATCGCTTAGTGAGCTGAGATAATTTCTGCTTAAAATGTAATTGGATTTTAATTAGGTATTTAGAGAACCGGAACAATGGTTGTGTATTATGAAGTAACTTGACGGTAAGATTATTTTAATACCAGCTGTGCCCTGCGTACTGTAGACAAGCAAGAGCAAGACGCGTGGATAGCATAATTAGAAAAATATGCTAAAAGGAAAGAGAGCCGCGATTTCCTTTATGAATTGAAAGTATAACTAGGAATAGACTTAGGTAAGACCGACATAACAATAGTATGTAATTTCCCTTGCAAAAGCAGTTCATCACATTTGTTATTTTTTCGCAAAACTTTGGTGCTCAATCAGCCATGGTTCCTTTGTCGAAGATTTACCCAACCAAGCCCTTTGTCATTTTATTTTGCCTATATATATAAATAAGTCCCTTTCTCACTTCCTCAAAAAAAGGGATAACATAAAATCATGTATAAAGTGACAAAATCTAAACGCGCCGATGTTAACCGCCCCGGTTTACTTAAAAAGACTGTTTCCTTGTTGTACAAAACACCAACTGAAAGTATGATAATCTTGTACCCTGTATCAGATACCATAAACCTTGAAATTCTAGCGCTTATCTGAGTATTTTATTGTGATATGGGTGCGACACGGGAAGTGTATAGAGAGACAGTTCACGTGTCACACCTCCCGTCCCTCTTCCATACGTCAGGAACAGGTAGTGGGAATGCTAATAGGACTAGCTAAGAAGCGCTAGTCCTTATTAAAATTTAAATTATCCATTCATTCATCATATCAAATAATACTCTGTTTAATAAATCTCCCGATCTACACATGTTGATATGTTATTACACATTATGATAGTGAGAATGACAAGGCGAGCAAATCTAGTGCCACATGGTAAGCATCATGATTGCCCATATCAGACACAGAGCCACCCAGTGCTTTAAAATTCTAAATTCTTCACGGCACGGCACTGCGCCTGTCACCCTGAAATATTAGTAGTTGAAACTCGACATGACCAGTAATTTCGCTGGTAACATTGCCCTTCAGACCGGAACACCGTAATGTTTGCACATTACTGCTTGGCGGATTAATAATTGGCAAAGGTGTAGTACTTCTGCAGGCGGCCCTCTGCAAAAGAGGCCTACAAATACTGTATTGGCTCTTATCTCAACATTGGTGCCAAATATGGCCAATGTGTAACTAAGTCGAAGTGCCAAATTAATTTCTGTGATAATTCCCTAAAATATGGAACAAAAAATAAGTAGGCTTCCAGATTCAGTAAGCAAAAACACCCAAGATCTGTTTGACTTGGAAATGGATTTTTGCGGTAAGCAGGGGAAACTTTTTATCTCGTTCCTTTTAATATTCCACATTAATCTAATGAAAATGTCAAGGCGGCTACATTCGAGTAAATAAACTCTGTTAAAGTGAGTATAATTACAGACGTCGGTGTGCTCTGCTACATCATAAAGTCAAAATTGAAACACATGAATTGTTTATATGGTAAATTATTTCCTAATAATTATTGTTTGAGAGGACTTATTTCCGCTTAAATTAATACAAACATTTCTATTGTCAACTCGAACAAGTTTATATGAATGAATGAATGAATGAATGAATGAATGAATATAACTCTTTATTGGTACCACGATAATACAGACAATAACAAGAAATAAAACAAAACTAGAGAGAGACAATTGGCGGCCTTATCGCTCAGAGCAATCTTTTCCAGACAACCACGCAAAGACAGAAATACAGATATTTAAGGGACGGTGGACGGAATACATACCAAATAATACCTATAAAATACAATACATTAACCAATACGTACTAGGTATAGGTGTATAATAGATACATACATAACAATATAATATATACATACAATATATTATATAGATACACAATTTTATATATGTGTTACTTTATACAAGTATATGACGCTGTTATGTAATTAATTAGGTACTAAATGATATAAAGAAAGTGCGCTGAACTAAATCTAATTGTAACAATATCAACAGCTATAAGGACAACAGTAATAATAAAACTCTCTGCAATAAGGCGAGCTGTGGAACCGCTGAATATTTTTATTATTTTCATTAAAGGCTGGGATTCAAATCACATATAAACAGTTTATAAAATATTAAAATATATGTTCAGTGAGTGAAAGTAATCGTTGGTGTATTAGGTACTTCATTCCAATAATTAAAAATAACACCTTTATCTGTTAGAAGGTATATTTTATTCATGCCTAGTGACGTGAATCACCCCAAGAAATTCTAAATGATTCATATTCAGAATTTGATTTAGTTAAATAGCAGGAACTATAATGTACCTTATCTTGCAAATGTGCGAGCAAGATTGAAAATTTGGCTGCTATAGGCGCCTTAAGTTTACCGTCACTGTTTCTTTGTCGTGAGCAAATTAAACATAACAAAAGAATAAATTTGTCGGGTTTTCTGACCAAGTTTAAAGTTTGCTTCGGGGAGTATTTATGAAAACCGTTGTGGATAAAATGCGAGAGGAAAGACAATTGCTAAATTCTGTAGATCGTTACTTATTAGTGCTTAGTCGTGGACTCTGGTTTTAATTTCGGGGAAACAATCTTAGCGGGAAGTTTTATTGTTTTTCTTTTTATTCAATGTTGGTTTTTTACTTATGTTTATTTTGGTTGTTGTTATTTCGTCATAATGTTATCTCGCACCACTTTTGGCTTTTCCATACATTCAACATCTTTCAACTTTACATCATTTACATCTTTCAAAGCACAAAAAAATGGCTTTTTTATTACCACGTCTTAAAGTACTGCCTGCACATTAAGGCATTCTAGGCATTTAACTAGACTGTTTACCTCAGTTACCTTGATTTACGGGGATGTAAGAATAACAAAAATAAATACATAGATAGCACTTGGATCTTCTATAGGCTGCCATGTAAGCATGTGAATTTACAAAGTGTACTTCACGAAAGCTTTGGATAGCTTTCGTGTTGTTTTCATTTTTCAATAAACATATTGTAGGGTTGATGTTATTTTGTGACGCGCATGCTACGGATTCTGTGAACGTTTTGGTGGTTTTATGGAAAGTATTAATGGCAACGTGTGATTTCACGGAGATCTATGGCATGTGCGAGGGCGCGATGGCAGCACAGGGAGGTGGATGCCAGCGCGACAGATGATTGTAGAGCGAGATTGAAGATGGTGGCCTTGAAATAAATCATGTAAAATATGCTGAAGTGTTCGAGTATTATTTAATGGGAAAGGCATGTTTACAATATTTATTTTGTCCTTTTAAAATAAATAATATTAATTATATCTCATGTTATCTGATACTTTACGACATTGCATAGATACGAGTATATGCATATTTAATAAACGGCATACGAAAAATAAACGATTTCTGTATAGCAATGAGATTTTATTTGGAGAAATGTTTTACGGAATCCTATTTTCCAAAAATATCTAGTAATTGATTGAATAGTAGTTGTAGTGGTAGGCCTCTTTTGCAGGGGGCCGCCTGGGGAAGTACCACACCTTTGCTTTATTCTTCCGCCAAGCAGTAATGTGCAAACATTACTGTGTTCCGGTCTGAAGGGCAATGTTACCAGCGAAATTACTGGGCATGATGAGATTTAACAACTAATATCTCAGGGTGACAGGCGCAGTGCAGTGCTGAATTTTGAATTTTAAAACACTGGGTGGCACTGTGTCTGATATGGGCAATCATGATGCTTACCATCAGGCACCTGATTTGCTCGTCTTGTCATTCATTATCATAAAATAAAAATTTGGCGTTACATTTCGGAACTCCATTTTTCGGACTTCTAGAACAAGAATCTTTAGTTTTTAGTTCCGATTTTTAGTGTCAAAAACAACATGCCCAGTACACCGCAATCCCGCCCGCTAAATTGTATACAAATAGGATATGCTATTAGGTATTATTTTTGTTAGTGACACCATTCATATATCGACATATTTTTCGCGTCTACACGACGCATCATTAGGAAATAGACTCTGACCCCGCTGTAAAGGCGACAAATTTTAGTACGACGCCGCTCCTCGAGATGTTACCTCGCTGAACGCTGGAACAAGTTCAGCGAGGTAACCTAAGCCTTCTTTTACGTCCACGTTTATTTTAATCTAAATTTGTATATTCCTCAACACGTCATCCTAACATTTGACATGGCATGTAACACCATAATTTGAGCTTACTATCACACTTTCCTTTATTCTGAAGAGAAACTGCGATATAAATCAAGTTAATAGCCGTGTGACGTCACTGGACCTCGGCCACAATCAAAGGGATAAAAACAGTATTCAGGCTTTTTTGAGAATTTCAGAGAACCGCTAGCTGCACGTAGAACTAACTACTGTTGAGAGTCCCGAGAAATATAATATGCGAAAGATCGTTGATGCATCTATTCGTATTTTTCGGAAACATCACGAGGTAAAGCCATGACCAAGCTCACCAACCCAGCGCCGCGCCGGTGCAGCGTTCACCGTCATACTGTATATGTGATGACTTGACATTTCGTAACCCGCACCGCGGCCCCTAAATCAATCCGCTTGGATTTTAGACACAACAGGGAGGTCACCACACCTACTCCTACCATGTCATCATATGCCATATCCCATACTAAGTGAGATCGGCACAGCATGTCTTCAACCGCCATTCCAGTCTTTCATCCGCACTCACTCCTTTTACGGGTTCCGTACCTCAAAAGGAAAAAGGAACCCATATAGGATCACTTTGTTGTCCGTCTGTCTGTCTGCCTGTCAAGAAAATTTTTAACTGGAACGCGTGAAGGTATCAAGTTGAAATTGACATCAACTGCTCAGATCAGCGGTCCCTTGTGGCTTTAAATAAAAAATCATACTTCTAACTTAACGCAATCAAAAGTTATGGCCATTTTACTGCATATTTCCATACTTTGTATGTCCCCTAGAACATACAGCGCTATTTATTAGTTCCTGATTGTTTTTGGGATTGGAAACGTTTTGTTCAGGTATCTAGGTATAGAACCCTACACTATGCATACATTATGTATGCCTTGACAATTTTTTTTTACTCCTTATACTTGTAATAATATTATTGAAGATTTTTTTTTAAACACCAGGGATTTACTGCCAATATGTTGTCGAACTTTCAAGACTATTTACTCCCATTTTGAAGAGCCCCATGGTCCATGGTGTAACTCAACGGGAAAACCACAGCAAGGAGATCATTCCACAGTTTGCACGTATGCAAGTTCAATAATTCCTTGAAATCAGTGAATTTTCCCTACGACCACGCAACTCCGGTACCCCCTCTATTAGTACGCAAAAAGGATTTCCCGTAGACTGTATCATCTCGAGTACTTTAAATAGTGCGCATCCTGATGGTCCAGCTTGCTGGTGAGAATAGATGGATGGAAAATACCAAAGTGCAAACGGCAGCTACCCCAAAAGGTCAAAGGACACAGAGGAAAAATGCGTGACGGGCGCGCGTCGGGTCGGGACTACGACAGGTCTAAATCCTTGTATTTACATAATCTTATGTGGAAAATGAAAGACAACTCACAGAAATTGTTTAGACATTTTCAGTTTATTGTAAGTCGTACTAGCGACTTTGTGTTCTTTTATCATAACCAACCAGTCTAGCAGTTAAATAGACGTCTAAAGGCAATGCAAGATCAAATATTTGCTTTCATTATTATCGTCATCCGTAGGAAGTCCATTGCTGGACATAGGCCCATGGGGGGGTTTTGCCAATAATCTATACGCATTGCAGGCGGGTTGGCGAAAGCAGTCTCATGTATTTTCTGCTTAAAATCTTAATAGATAGGTTAAGCTTACACATCAAATAATAACGGGGTAGACGGTAAAGTGGTGATATAAAATCTCGCGAGGATAATGGCTGGAGACTTCCCTTCAGCCTCGTCTTTGCATAATGAAATACTTGTGGAAAATACAATATAACGTGACTCCGAGTTAAACAGGCAATTCGTATTTAGCTTAGTTTCATTTGGACAGAGGCGATACGGCGCGGCGATACCAACTTTGTTTTTGCGAAGTTGAAGTGTCACTCGACTTCTAAATGTGTCTCTTACTTTTTTAATTTTGACGACATTCGACTACTACTGTTTCGATTGAAGACACTCTATACATAAAAATGTTTATTTTGTGAATCACAACGCGTCTAGACCTCAGAAACAAATCATATTATTACCTATATAGTCTTAATAAAGTGTCATATAAAATCATATTATATTGTGGTAGTTTATTCCTGTATATCACACGTTCTTGTATGTTGTGTCCTGTGTATGGTGTACAATAAAGTGTTTATCTATCTAGGTATCTACCCTATTTAGCGGACTATCTAATCTACATAAATATGTAAAAATAGGAATCGATTTAAGCCTAATCGGATCAGTAGTTTTGGCGTGAAGCGCACACACACATCTATAGGTACTCGTTAATCCATCCAAACTCTCTGTAATCTTAAACTTTCGCATAATAATATGATTCGAGTATATTTAAGTTTTAGTTGTTTATTGGTTTTAGATAATCCAAAATTTCAATCTTATCATCATCATTTACCAGCTGTAAAACTGCTTTGTTTCAAAATTTTCAATGAATTTCGATCGCATTGCTATCCAAATACAATGAGAGCCGACATTAAAATGCATCGGCGGGTATTCATTACGTTTTTATGGCGATCGTGATCGCTACCACGGACTTTCAAATGTCCATCTATCCCCGTTTGTACTTGGAACGAATAGCAATGGAAAAGTAATTGGTTTCATTTGGAAGTATTTATCTATTTGAAATTTGTAGACGTTTAATGCTACTAGGGGCTCGTTTCCACGGCACATCCAGTTTCTCCCGAGGCAAGTTAATAGGATAGATACCTTTTAGGAATTTGACACAATATTATTAAAGACTAGCTGTGCCCCGCGGTTTCACCCACATAGTCTTCGTTCCCGTGGGAATATCGAGATAAAAAGTACCCTTTGTGTTATTCCAGGGTCTAAACTATCTAAATTGGTACCGCATTGCATCCCTATCGGTTCAGTAGTTTTGGTGTGAAAGAGTAACAAACATCCATTTTCACAAACTTTCGCTTATATAATTTTTTTTTTAATACAGGTTTCTCTGACGTTATTAGAGTCTTATCGTCAAATATATGTTTCTCTTTCATGCCAGTTCTCGCTTTTATTCCTCTCATACTTACATACTTACCACTTTCCTTTCATGCATCTTCTCTTTTGTACTTTTCATGTATAATATTAGTAGGATTTACTAGATCGATGGTGGACCTGGGAGTCCCGAAAAGACCTGCATGAACAGTGGAATAGTCGAATGTAATAAGGGCAGGAAGATGATCGGTAAACGCAAAAAATATGGAAGTATTCCTTCGAAAAAATGTCATAGATTATACCGGTCCACGACGTTTGTTTTCTTTAAACAGCTAGCTTGTTCTCGATCACCAATACGAAATAATTATTGGCTCCTTTTGTCAACGCTCGTCGCTAATTGGCTAAGTTAGAGCTCATTGTTACTTTGTTGTTAAGCAACGCATAGTAATCATGATAACAATGAAATCTTGCGACAATTTGACGGCATTTTATTAACACCGTCGACTAAACTGCCGTCTTGACGTATGCGGGTTAAACTAGTTCACAGCATAATCGGCATACGCAGCATAATCGCTATATTGGGTCATTTTCAAGCGCTAGGAGTACTTCCATGTTTTTTCCGTTCACCGATTTATATTAATGCATATAAATTGTATGTATGGATTTATATGTATAGAAATACATACAACTGCCTCGACTGCCTCGGTGGCGTAGAGGGCGCATGCTCGACTGCCAATCAATAGGTCTCGGGTTCGATCCCCAGGTCAGGCAGTGTTAAATATTGGATTTTTCCATTAGGAATTATCTCAATAACTGCATGGAGTCTGGAACTGTGCCCGGTAGATGGCAATAGGCTCGCCCCCTATTACATGGGACCAATAACATACTGGCGAAATGTGGTTGTATCTACTATGGGACTGAGTCCTGGGTACACCTCTGCCTTCCCCTTCGGGAAAAAGGCGTGAATATATGTTATGTTATGTAAATACATACAAGAAATGTCTTGTATGTATTTCTAAGACATTTTTTGTGCGCTTTTCAAAAAGTGCAAAAGATTGGTTTGAAAAACGCAAGCAGCTATTAAAGGTTTGTATAAACCCACACGAACCATACCACACATTATAATATAAATCATAATATTTAACCGTTCAATCGCTTATGTAAATGTAAACCGTTATAACGAACAAACATTAAGTACCTACATTATATTCCGCACCTGCCCATACATTGCCATAAACCATCTCTTGCAATAAAAGCGGGCGATAAACCAAAACGGTGTATAGGTACATTTGTACGTCTAAATCATAATTTTCGCTTAAAAACTTAATGTTGCGACATAATAGCCGCAATTACAGTGTATTCGTCAGGTTTTATTGGTGAGTAAGTGGTTGAGCGTAGGCTGGTATGGCCTTCATTCCCGGGTAATATGGAGCGGACTTTATTTTTATATGGCCACAGATAGGTTTCAGATAGAAGGGACTGGGTATATTTTTGCTTATGATAATCAATTCATTCATGGTTGTCTGGAAGAGATCGCTCTGAGCGATAAGGCCGTCAGTTGTTACTATTTCTAGTTTTAAGTTTTATTTTTGTCATTTTCTGTATTATTGTGGTACCAATAAAGCATTATCATTCATTCATTCATTCATTCATTCATTCATTCATTCATTCATTCATTCATTGGAGATAGTGCTTAGTAATGATAATGAATATTAAGGATAAATTTTACCAATTAACTTTAACAATACTTTAACTAATGCTTGAGCGATTGTCAAAACTTTGGTTAGACCAATATTAATATAAAGGAACAATTTTTTTAAATTGTCTCACGTGGATAAACATAAGCACGTTGGAACTCCAGAAAGTACTGTACCTACAGATTCCTTTTGATTATTATTCATAAATCTTGTATTGCGTTCCACCGCTGGACAAAAGTCTCCTCTTCCTGTCTCCATTCTCCCCTAGTGCCAGTGTCTCCAAGTAATCATTTTTATCGCTTAAAAAGCCAAAGAACTCAATGTAAAAAAATAATCAAACATTAAAAAAAATCAATCAAATACACCTACGAATACAATAGAAGAACAAGGTCGAAAACAAGCATTAAGCGAAAAAGGATTGTGTAACGAGCTTCGAATTCCGAATGAAAAGAATTTTTATGGGGTCATTCTGGCTCGATCTGCTTTCTGTTTCAACACGGACTTTGGAATGGGTCGCTTTGTGAGTTTTATGTGATACTGAGATACGGACAAATAAGTGTTTCGTTTTTACTTCGAGTCTTCTTTATGTGAGGCGATTTCGGATTGCGATGGCTTGAGATAAGGCACGCGTCAAGTGGGTAGTAAGCCTTTACATGCTTTGCACTTACCTTCGTATACACAATGAGAGAATGTTACCATAAAGTGTCACTTCTATTAGTTTTTCTTATTGTTACGAATTGATCATCAATTTATAAGCGATACTATTCTCGTTGGTCTAATAATAAAATATGTCCTCAAACTATGAATACCCTGACTATTTTTTCAAATTATAAATTATTAACGCATACCTGGGTATGCTTAGTATAGGTTTCCATAGTATTATCATACTAACATGTTTGCAGTATCACCGCAAACATGTTAGTATGTTAGTAATCACTAGTAGTATTTTTTTTACGTTTTTGGGATTTTATTCCTTTAGTTGTCATATAAGATGTGGCTTCTTACAAAATTTCATGATACTGGGCCAACGGGGAGTACCCTAGAGGTTATTAACCCGTGGCGCAAAGTATAGAAATGTGCGGTAAAATGGCCACATTTTTTTTTTGATTACGTTGACTTAGAAGTTTGATTTTTTATAAGTATCAACTTGATGCTTTAACCTGTTCCCGAGACGAATGACACACAGACGAACAGACAGGCAGACAGAAGAACAACGAAGTGATTCTATAAGAGTTCCTTTTTTCCTTATGAGGTATGGAACCCTAAAAATTAACCAAAACCTTCCAAAGATAGTGCTGTTGTTTCGGAATTAAAATTCATTTTAACACTTTTTTCACTTTTTCATAATTAAACCATTTCAATTCTCAGGGAAATAACATGTACTAGGCTGTTATGTAAACATATAAGTATGCAATCTAAATATGGTAATAAATACAAGTGGCATGAAATAAAATAAAGTTATTACAGGAACGTTGTTATTTAGGTTGAGTGTACATGACGGAGGGGGAGCAAATTAGCTATCAGGAGCAAATTGAATCCATTCTGTAGAATTGTTACCTTCCTCGGGGCTTGATAACACAAAATCTGTGTAAACATAACGAGCCCTAAGAAATTACATAACTTACACATATTATATCATAATATTATGAAATACCTCGGAAATTTCAAGCTGTATTGCCTATTAAGACCCTGTCTAAAGCAAATTCGCCCTCTCGCTCACACGTACCCACATTTTTGAAGATATAAAAAATACTACATGTAATTACGTAAAATAAAGACAACTAGGTTCTAGAAAATAATAATACAAAGATTCAGTAAAAAATCTTATTTAATCCAAACGAGTTTTCATGTATAAAAACCTGTACAAAGAAAAAAAATCTTAGAAAATTAAAAGGCACCGAAAATTTGTTTGGATTAAATTGGATTTTTCTACCAAATCTTTGTATTGTTATTTTTTGAAGCTAGTTGTCTTATTTTACGTAATTACATGTAATATTTTTTATATCTTCAAAAATGTTAGTTTAGATCTTCCAAAATACGTGTGAGCGAAAAGGGCGAAATTTCTTAATTTTAGGATATCCTTTCTACAAGTAATAAAACAAAATCGCTCAGCATGTCTATTTGTTACGCTAACTCTTCCTAAAACACGCAAAGGATTTTGTATAGTTATTTTAACCATTAGTTAGATATTTATTACGGACAACTTCAAAACAAAATGCTGTAGTCTATATGCTGGGTGTGTGACAGCAGATATAAAGAACCGAAAATGTAATTCCATTTTTGTTCTTATTCATTAGGATTGTACACAGAAAATAATTTGATTCCGCAAAGTAAGTTTATTTTACAACATGAAAAGGCACTTTGAAAAATACTTTTAGATTAATTATTCTGACTTGATTTCGTTACTTTTGCACCTTTGCATTTGTAAGCTCTTGGGTGTATTTTTCAAAAGATATATAGAAAATCGTGTGAAAATTGCTCCATTTTCCTAGTCAAATAGGACCCAAAGGACAAAGAAGACATCAGATGTCAAATATTTTCCTGAAAACCTTCATTGCAACGCTCAAATTGAATTAACAAAACATTAACCTATCGCACGTAGCTAACACGTCTCAAAATAACCATTAAATATTACCTTACTTTTGAGAACATTTAATGTGAAACGTAACCCGAAGCTCCCTCGTGTGGGATCCAATAAATTACCTAATTTGCCACGATCTTCCGTCACTCACCCCAGCTGAGGCGCGAGCGCGACTTTTCATCCTAATTACAGAAGCAATTTGTACAGTTCACGTTTGAATATACATTTTCCTAATTCGTATGACGATAATAAATCAGCCTCTCGTTTACAGGGTTATTTTAAATATGTCAGGAGTCAGAAATATAATCCTTCCTTGCATAGTATAAAAAATCACTTCACGACGTCTCTGTACGTCTTTTTTTATCTTTAAGACTACTCAACGGATTGTAATGCGGTTTTCATTAATAGAAAGAGTGATTTAAAGGAAAAATTTATATTTATAATGGTACTCAAAGCGAGGGCGGGTCGTTAGTTTGATATAAACGTATTTTTATTTTTTAATAATTAATGAGACCACGTTATGAAACGCTTACCTGCTGACTTAATTTTTGATAATTTCTGTCAACTTAACAACTATTACAACTGTTTGTCATAGATATCAAACGGATACTGAGTTGCTATATTAAGCTTAAAACCACTCCGGCAGCCTCTTAATGCGTCTTTTGATTTAAAGGAATATACTATAGTGTTATATTGGATAATTAAATCTTAAATTTTAATTAGACTTTTTATAACTCACTTTCAATCTGAGAAGTAGGTAAACATCAAAATACCGGCTCTGATTTTCGAGTTGTATCTCTGTAACTTTAAGTTATAAAAGAGTGACAAAGTAAATGAAAGAGGCCTCTTGCCGTCCTTTCAAGAATTTCTCAAAGAAAAACAACCCCAACCGGCATCCGCCATTACCAAACGCCACTCCGTTCCGCGTTTCCATTAAGCGTGAAAATCAAACACTCAAACATGTATCAAAGAAAACTGGAGAGACTAATAAAAAACGAACGCATCTGCAAACAAATTTGAGTGTGCCCAAAACTGGTATGAACCCATTTATGTACCTTTGAGCCTCTAACGAAAAAACTTCTATAATAATTCCTTTCTAAGTAAAAAAGTAAACAAACTGAGTGGAGAAGGCAATCAAAAGTTGCGTAAACAACTTTCTGGCGGTAACGTTGAGAGCTGCTTTACGAGAATACCTTTATGACGTTATGTTAAATCTTGGCGCCTGGAGGTGAACCTCTCGCTATATAAAGACATTGCTTCCAAAAATACCTTTTGTTTCAATAAAAACCCATGTTTACAACAAACGCAGGCTTACATGGAATAATAGGTTTTCCTTTTGAAAAAACATTTAATAGAATTTTGCTACCATTGTGACTTAATTTTAACAGTGAAAGAGTATGTTCGTGGCTTATAGGATTTTATTTTAGCTGATAAAAGGGAACTGGTATATAGAATTTATAATTATTCTGCGTTATTTTTGCGGGGAAAAAAGCTGTTAATCTGTTCATATATTATTTTAATTTCAATTCCATTTCAATTTCAATTTCATTCCATCTATTCAACAAAAAACAATGAGTTTTTATGTGGAAGAAAGCTTGAATTCGAGCTTTTGGTTTATACGTTGTTTTAAACTTCATATAGAGGAAATCACATCATAACATATACATTTTATGACCATAAATAATAAAACACTGAAATTGTTAAATGGGTACAAGAATTTTGTCTACAAAGACAGCCTCGCCCCATTTTGACAGCCTCGTTGGCTCAGATTAACTCTGCTTTCTATGCCGCAGGCCCCGGGTTCGATCCCCGGCCAGGTCCAATATTAATTGTGTGCATGAACATGTCTGTTTGATCTCTGTCTGGGTGTTTTAAGCCTATATAAGTATGTATATCAGTGTTCTGGTTACCATAGTACAGGCTTCTAGCCGAGTTTGGGACCAGATGACCGTGTTTGGAAGTTGTCCTAAAAAAAAGATATGTCAAGATGGTATGACGTTTCTCTGTCAGTGGGGCGAAAAGACAGGCGTTCTTATTCTAATGTACCTGAGTCGAGTCGAAAATAAATTTTAATTTTCATCACTAGTACCTCGGAATTGTAAAACGAGATGGCTACCTTAATTACAAAAGGTATTTCCAATTTTGTTATTTTCCCTCGCCTTGGTAAAATAAATAAAATGTTTTGATTGAAAGTGAGGGAGAGTTTAATATCCAACGAGATAATTTAATTCCATGCTCTACTTGGAACACGGAACTCATTATTTCCTGTCTTTATAATAAGTTATAATTTTCTCTTACTTTTATAAATTGAATGGGCAGATACTGAGATACGTTTAAAAATATACCTAATAATCTAAACAATTTATATAATGTTCGTGATTTTGAGCATTGTGAAATAAAAGGTAGTAAATAAGTGTATCGATTTGGTGCAATACATTCGGTTTAAAGACATTTATTTATTTATTCGTCATTAAGACATAGTCACTTACATGAGAAACATTAGCTTATAATAAGTAATTCAATTTCAATATCAGCTGTTCTCAGTCCTATAATAATATTAACAAATGATAGATAGTATGTTATAAGCAAAAGATGAATAAAACAGTAAGTACAAAAAATGAGGGTAAGTTAAATTACAATGTTAAAATATAAGCAAAAATATTGCAGGTTTCATAGACCCATACAACATTAAATTTCATACAATGTTCATATAGTTATTATTGTCAAATTATTAATATTAAACTGCATCCTTAAATAAATAAATTAAATTTTACAAATAAAATTAGATAAAATTATATAAATAATAAAAAAGTATTATGAATTCTCTTATATTCTGCTAGTTTCAATTCAAACGTTTCTAATGAATCACAGTTTCTAATTACGGATGATAACTTATTATAAAGCTGTGCGCCTTCGTATTTCTTTTGCATTTAATATTTATTTATAACTCAGCAACGCTGGGACTAATTTAATGCTAGTTTTCTACCATCATCATCATCATCATCATCATCATCAGCCGGAAGACGTCCACTGCTGAACATAGGCCTCCCCCATAGAATGCGAGGTTGCTCGCCGTACGCATCCACCTGAGCCACCACGCGAGCCTGCAATCCTGACCAGGTCGTCGGTCCAACGCGTTAGGGGTCGGCCTACGCATCGTCTTCCGGTCCGTGATCTCCACTCGAGAACCTTTCTTCCCCAACGGTTATCGGTTCTGCGATCGATGTGGCCTGGCCATTGCCACTTCAACTTGCTTACTCTGCGAGCTATGTCGGTAACTCCCGTTTCTCTGCGGATCTCCTTATTCCGGATTTTATATTCCTCATTCCGGATATATACAAAGAAACCCCGAGCATAGCTCGCTCCATAGCTCGTTGAGCGACTCTGAGCTTATTTATGAGGCCGACAGTAAGGGACCACGTCTCTACCAATCAAGTCTCTATCAAAGTTTTCTACCAATTACTTATATAGCTAGGTATGAAATATAAAACACATGTAACAGTAAAAGTGGGTTAGTAAGAGAGGTAGTTTTATGGTAGTAGGTTGCCAGTTATTCATCCGCCAAGCAGTAATGTGCAAACATTACTGTGTTCCAGTCTGAACATTGCTCATGTTACCAGCGAAATTTGGGCATGACGAGTTTCAACAACTAATATCTCAGGGTGACAGCCGCAGTTCAGTGTCGCGCAGAATTTTGAATTTTAAAACACTGGGTGGCAATGTGTCTGATATGGACAATCATGATGCTTACCTTCTGGCACCTGATTTAAAACATTTTTTAATTCAAAAGACCGAATCAATATTCTCCAAATTTTGACCACGACCAATGCAGTGTTTTAAATGTCAGGAATAAATTATATTTTATAGCGTGGTTTAATTCTATATTTTAGTAAAGGACAACGCAAGAAAGTATGTTTTTCCTCGCTATGAAAAAGATCGTATGAAAAGCGTGTTCAAAGAACATAACACATCTCGGCTGTCGTATTCTTACTATTAGTTATAACACTTAACACTGCAAAGTAAATAATATAATGCGAGAATTTTTTTTAAAAGTTACTAAGTATATTAGGTACAATGGCATAAGAATGAGACGCAATGGCTAAGAAACATTAGTAACATTTGTTAATCGGTTTACTAACCATATGTTTTCTTTATTAATTGCTGACATTTTCCTTTAAGGCCAAAGTTAACTGGTTATATAACCAACTTTAACTTACATGACATTACATTTTTTTTATTTAGCTCAATTGGAACGGCTGCAATCGCCACTTACACTAATTAGTATAACAAACGAAAAAAAAAAACAGTAACAATACTAAAATAGAAAAAAAAATTATAAGTTAGCACAAAAATAGAACAAATATAATAAAAAAAATTACGTTAGACAAAATTACCAATAACAATTGATGAAAAAACATGTATGATTTAAAGTAGGCATGACACCTTTATTACCTTTATAATCAACCATGTTTACGTAGGCCCCCTGGATGAACTGATTAGGCATCGCATTGCCAGATTTAGGGACACCATTTTTAAATCTGGCAATAACATGATTAAGACAATTGTCGACCACTGTTTGACCCCGCTAAAGCAGTGGTCTAAATTACGTAATGAATCAGTTAATGAATATTATGTAACTCTAATTTTAACTTTTATCTTTGGATGTTATGGATCGGTGATATCTGGACTAAATTAATTTATTATCATAATATAAGATAAAACGGTCCCTGGTTAAACGCCTTAAGAAAGTCAGTAAATTCACTGTAATTAGTGACGCACTCAAACTGTAGTTCACGATGCCCACACGATAAGCTTTGTAGGCAATTTTCATTGCAAATATACCTAGATACCACCGGTAGTTAAGGCTAGTTTAAATGCATGAATTTACTTAGTTTTGCTCAGGTACCCGTATTAACTAGGAAACGTTGAACGAGTGAGCATTGACGGTAAATGAGAAGGGACGAACTTGGTTCATATATGAAACCTTTACCAGGGGTACACAGTAGCTTTAACGTATTATAATATGCCTTCATCTACCATCATATTATGCCTGCCTAGAGATATCATAGAACGCCATAAAGTATTCACATGGGGGGGATTTTTCCGTAATCACCACGCATGGCAGGCGGCTTGGTGATCGCTGTAGTTAGAATACTTGGAAAACAAGAGCATTGTCTTACAATATGTCCCAGGCGGGGTCTCACGGCTCCCACAGGATGAGAATGGTATGGCTCTTTTACATAATATGTTATTGATTATTGGTACCTTCTCTACATCATAATGGAAATATATGTCGTGTCGAATTTCAGCTTCCTAGGTCCAAGAATCAGGACTGGACGATAATGAGGGTGTCAGTTATTGGGCACACATTAACATCAAATTTTAAATAATACTATATATGAAACTAATATGATATATCGCTCATGAAATTTCCACATTGACCCTCTTCTCGTATAAATCACCAATGGATAGGATTACCTCAGACACACTGTAAATAAATACAGTTACATGACTTATGTTAGTCGGTAAATAAGTAAAGTTGGGTTTCATTGGACTCTCTCGCAATTTCAACTTGACTTTGGTCATTTGATAGTGTTCGTAAAAATGAAACCTGACACTATTCCTAGCCTAAATCGGCATTTTTCTTAATAAACAATCCTAAAACAAATTGTACCCCAACACTAGGTAAAATTAAGACGTATGTGCTCTAAGTGAAATAAAATTTAATAAAAATATTTATTCCGCTCTGAGCACCTGCCAAAAAGTGCTCAGAGTGGAATAGCTCAGGTACTCAGCGCGGAGGTGCTCTCGAGCTGGGTGCTCAGAGTGGAATACCGCCAAATGATTTGTTAGATTGCATCAGAGCACAATTATTTATCCCTAAGACAGTCAAGACTTGCAGCTTGTGAATATGCTGTTGGTTGAATGATACTTTAGACTGCTGACTATGTTATCTAGAAAAAAAAATTCTTGCCTAAATGTGCCCCCGCCCACCTATATGTCGTTATTTCAAAGTCTAACACATACAATCACGCCTTTTTTTCCGAAGGTGTTTTTTCCCAGAGCCTACTCCTTCTGGAAACTCAGTTCCATAGTAGGTAGGTACATCTACATTTCGCCAGTATGTTATTGGTCACCTGTAATAGGGGGCGAGCCGATTGCCCTCTACCGGGCACAGTGCCAGCTGGCAAACTCCAGGCAGTTATTGAGATAATTCCTAATTGATATATCCAATATTTAACATTTTTCCTGACCTGGGGATCGAACCGGGACATCATGATCGGTAGTCGAGCTTACGCTTACTATACCACCTAGGCACTCGAGGAAGTTTAATATTCTTCTCTGATATTACATTCTTAGGTCATGTGGTAACTTTTTTCACTGTTGATAGTGTTCACATAACGGCAGCGCTGTATTTTATGTCGCATCCACAGAAGGGCCCGATGTGAAATATGGTGTACTTAGACTAAGTATAGCTCGAATGATGAATTATTTATCATTTCCATATAAGAAATGACAAAGGCGATATTATTCGGTGGCTATATCTCATGGATGTGGTCGATAGCGTTTATGACCATAACGAATTTTAAGGTCTTAGAATTCTTATAGCAACTTCGCGTAGGAAGGATAAATTCTTGGCATAAATTCTAATGTCTATGTAATTCTTGAACAGGCAACCGTAGGGTATGAAAGATTTTCAAATTATAATGACCACGGACTAGATGGCGAAGAGTACGACCTTCCGGGGACTGCGAGGTCCACGGACCATCTGATCAAAGGTGCAGACTTGTGGATGCAAAAGACGAAAAACGTGCACTGTGGCGTTTTATGGTTTTAGGGGATATTGATTACGATGATAATTTCTATGTTTATTACTAATTATTATAAAGTTTTGGTAACCTGAAACAAAAAATTAAGTCTACAGGTTTTTACACATAAACATAATATTTATTATTTATTGTTGATTCACACAATATACATACATCAAAATACAAATCTAATCTAATCTAATGTTAAAAATGAGTTCTTAAATAAAAAGAAGCATAAAAAACATAAGACCTTAGAAAAAAAAACGTAACAAAATAAAAATAAAGGTACTCATAACTAATGAGTTAATGAGTGATGTAATAAAATGTGTAATGACAAAACTGAATCAATCTATGAACATAATATACGCCAATATGTTTATTTCGTTAGGATATACCTATAACAATGTATCATGAGTCTATGTAGTATTACAAATCTTGATACTTCCCGTATTGAACTATTGAAATATAATGTTTTTAAGATCAAAAAGTCGCAATTTTGGAAAAAAAATTCTATCAATAAAAGTTTAAGCTATTGTGTTTTCAGCGCTTGAGTATCTTAAGTAAGAAGAGAAGAATCATGTATAAAAAAAATGAAAGTCGTCGCACGGTCGAAAGTACTATTTAAAAGCGTCCAAACATTAACTTTGTGTCGACTCACAGGGCCTTAAAACAGAAATCATATATTTATCTTGCTAGTTTTATGAGGCACACGCAGTTTTATCGAGCTAAGTTTTCCATATTAATGCATATGAGGCGTTAAAACTGCACTGCTTTACGACTATTCGTACATTCATCATACTAAAACAGCTAATAAAACTTTCAAAATAGTGTCTGTAATATATGTATAAAGTTTATTTTTTGTATTTGATTGTGTAGTCTGTCTAGATTCTATCTAGACTCGGAGTAAACACAATTTTTATGAGTCAAAAATTGTCAATAAGTATTTACATTATCATTGCAATTTCCTACGTTATATAGCATAATATTATGTCGCTCAAAAACACGGGCTACCGGTCTTTTCGTAGGCGTGCACGGAGACTATTTTTAGTCCAACTTGCAGAGGCCCCTTTGAGCTTTTAATCTAAAGGTAATTTATAGCACCTCATCATCATCATTATCATCATAGCACCTATCAGGGTCCATATCTGAAACCATCTACAGAAGATGAGCTCAAAGACATCCCCCTGCAAGGACTAATTGTGAATGGATGGAAACTACTTGATTTGGCTATAGGTGTGATTTCTAGATGGATGGTAACCGGGCTATTAACATATTATTATAATTAAGGTACCTACATAACTTATCATCAATTCCAGACACCAGGCTGTTACTGAGAAAATTCCTCATATAAAAAACTACGTATTATATCTCTTTAGGTAATCTGTAAGTTGACATTATATTTGAATCTAGGTTTTAGACACTAAAATATTATCTAGGTACGTGTAAATACACACCAAATTTCAAAACTTCAAAACTTTCAAAACTGGACATGTTTAAAGCCAAAGTGAATAGACACCTCCTAGGCAAACGTGTACCATCTTAGGCCTCATCTTCGCCTTCCATCAAGCGAGATTGAGGTCAAACGTAAGCCTATTTTATATTATAAAGAAAAAAGAACTTACTAAATTTTAAACAGATTTTATCATTAACTAATTAAGTGTTTTAAGGTTATCTCTAATAAATGTATAAATAAGGAGAGGAAAGGAAATCTACAACTTACCAAATATCTAAGCAAAATAAAAGTTAACCGCCAAATATCGTGGCACAAATTCATTGTGATCAAAACTGCTTAATTAAATGCCATTATAGTTCTTGGCATACTCTACCATCCTTTAAAACATAGTTAAGTAACGCTAACTTACTGCAAGTGAAGTTGGGCAAGTTGGAGTAACTTTGGATCTGGAACTAATAAGTAAACGCTCTTTGCTCTTAACTAACCGCTGCTGTTGAGATGAGACCAATATCAGCAGAATTCATCGACTATACAAGAATATGCTTGTTTTGTTAAATCAAGTAGCGACAGTAGATTATAGTGAAGTCACTTAAATCGCTTTTTCGTTGCGAGTAAGTCATGATTGACTCCGGACACAACAAATAAATAATCATAGTTGTATGTATGACTGCCTCAGTTGCGTAGAGGGCGCATGCTCGACTGCCAATCAAGAGGTCCCGGGTTCGATCCCCAGGTCAGGCAAAGTGTTAAATATTGGATTTTTCCATTAGGAATTATCTCAATAACTGCCTGGAGTCTGGAACTGTGCCCGGTAGATGGCAATAGGCTCGCCCCCTATTACATGGGACCAATAACATACTGGTGAAATGTGGGTGTACGTACTATGGGACTGAGTCCTGGGTACACCTCTGCCTACCCCTTCGAGAAAAAGGCGTGAATGTATGTATGTATGAAAAGAAAGCCTTAGATAAGTATACGCTAAGAAAGATACTAAAATAAACCACATAATTTTTATAAAGACAATAAATAACAACTCGTACTTTTGACAACTTACGAGTACCATCTAGAGCTCTAAACGTCCAAATTTTGCACCAATTGAATAGCTGTAAGGACCACCTGCAGGAAACACGGCAGTTTATCGTTCGCCCCAAACCATTGCCCGCAGTAGGCTCAGAAATTTATGGTTTACTCAGGTGTGAAAACATATGAGCATTCGCGAAGAAAAATGGTCGTGCCGGCCTCTCATCTTAGAAGTAACGAAGGTATTGTTGGTAAAATTTATACCCACATAATAATATTGAATTACGAATCACGATCAGATTGTGTGTAAGAATCAGAATTTTTTTAGGATTCCGTACCCAAAGGGTGCCGAAAGAACCCTATTACTAAGCCTCGCTGTCCGTCCGTAGGTTCGTGCGTCCGTCACAGGGCTCTATCTCATAAACCGTAATACTAGCTACTTGTAATTTTAACAAAATATGTATTCCTATTTTCGCTAAAACAACAAATAATAAAAATATAATAAAGTTCATAATAATTAAAAGTTCTCTCCATACCATACACACAACGTGTTTTTTTGAATGTCATATAATAAAACTTTTACTGCAAGAAGAATAAATTGTTATCCTTACTTATTAAAATAATAGTAAGAATAATTTTATTAAGTAACTACTGCTTAGATAATGAAAGGTACACTTATAAATAAGTACTTAGGTACATGGTAGGTAGGAACCCTTCGTACGCGAGTCCCAATCGCATTTGACCAGTTGATTAGCTTTTAAGCTGTTTGCCTACTATACTGGCACGTTATAAAGCTGTGAGTGGCGAAAACATAAAATAATAATTCTTTGTATAGACATGTATGAGACCTTGCCCACTAGACTGTTTCGTGACTGTCGCATCCCGCACGGCGCGTCAGCTCTCCCTCAACAATTTCTACTTCAATTTAACGATAACGGTGTTGAATTGTTATAATGGGCATGGTACACCGTTCCGTATCTGGTCGAATACGTTCATATAACAGTAGCTGTCCTATAACGTACTAGTATAGTAAGAAAACAGCTTTATTATTGCACGAACAGAATACGTAGCAAATAAAAAGAAGAAAGTTTTCAAACTTTTAAATACAATTTGCATTGGATTGCAAACCAAAGAGAACCACAAACGAACGCTTTGAATTCTCAGATTTTTTCGACGTCTCTCTATTCTCCGAGTATCATTCTCAGATATCTCGCAAACACAATTGCGTGTGAAAGAAAATCAACAACGGGAAACTGATACTGGTGGAAACGACATTATTTACCTATATAAATTTGGCCCTTGCTTTACGATATTTTTGTACCACACTTCTGCTGCTATGAATAATTCTGAAAGTGAATAATTTAAATCACGTTGAATTCACTCGGGAGTATAAACTTTACCAATCTGTATGAACAAAGCAAATGAAGCGCTGCATACGGCCACGTCGTATATTATTATAGAAGGTAGAAAACTTTCAAAGCGCTTCAACACTTGCCAAATACTTCTCCATATTGGCACTGCGAAGCGTACTTTGGCTAAGAATCGGGAAAATCGCACGGAAATGGGTAACTGTGTCACCAGCCGCAATATAAACGGGATTCGGATTTGCATCACTTGTAAACATTCACATGCAGACCTCAAAGTGCATCTTGAAGCTTGTGGTGCTTTTTCATCGCTTTAAAGCGCTCGCTTACAGTGTCATTTTTCAATGGCTCCCAGCAATGCGGTAAGGCTGAATACATAATAGGAAAGCCAGCACATGGACTCGAGTAAGCCACTTCATTTTATAAACGAGATACTTTATGTTAAGCTTCCGTAATAAAGTGTCTTATTATGTAAAGTTACGATTATCTCTCAATGTACACGAAACGCAGGCATTCTCGACCTATTCGACGTCCATATTTTCTTTTCTCAATACATGTATCGTATTATGGTATGCATTTGCAGAAAGATATCAATGTTATAATTTTAACAAGTTTACAAAAACTGTTCACAGCGGCCTCTTATTCGTCCAATCGGAGCCTAAAACTCTTTCTATATTTTTATTTCTATTTTTTGTAGTGGTAGGTCTCTTTTGCAGGAGGCCGCCTGGGGAAGTACCACTCCTTTGCCAGTTATTCATCCGCCAAGCAGTAACGTCCAAACATTACTGTGTTCCGGTATGAAGGGCAATGTTACCAGCGAAATTACTGGGCATGATGAGATTCAACAACTCATATCTCAGGGTGATAGGCGCAGTGCAGTGCCGCGCAGAATTTTGAATTTTAAAATACTGGGTGGCACTGTGTCTGATATGGGCAATCATGATGCTTACCATCAGGCATCTGATGAGCTACTACACTATGATAAAAAAAAAATAAAGTTAACGAAGTTAATTCATAAGATTATTTTCATTTGTTATGTTCCTACTCGTAGTGTGAACTCTGCTACCTACCTATAAAATTTGTAGTAAACCTGCATACAGATATGTATGCAAATTGTGTCCTCAACACGCATTACCGCCGCTTGGAAAATACGCCTGGGCCCGGAGTGCCGTAATATGCAGCATGCAGCTCATCCTTTTAACTTTATATCATAATACTAGTATTCATGCACATACGATATTTTATGATTTAAGGTAGAGATGACGATGCTCTCTAATATATAATCATCAGCCGGAAGACGTCCACTGCCGAACATAGGCCTCCTCCAAAAAACGCCATAAACTATTCATATGAGGCGATTTTGCCGTAATCGCCACGCTTGGCAAGTGACTTGGTGATTGCAGTAGTTGGAATACTTGGTGCCGGGGAGCGCTGCTGCCCACCCTCCGAATATGTTCCTCTGCCGGGTCTCACGGCTCCCACGGGATGAGAAGGGGGTGGATTATAAAGCCAGCATTTTATATAGAAAATGCTGGCTTTATAATCCATTTTATTTTATATACTATATATACTATAGTAATACTTTACATACTATAGTAATAACTATAATTTACTGTTACGGTTAGCTACGGTTGAGTTTAAATTAAAACTAGTTTTGACTTTGAACGTTAGACAATAGTCTTAACAAAAAATAGTGTAATAAAATTGATTTAATTAATAGCAATGAAGCATTACCGCCATGGAGTTACCGGCTTTAAAATAGTGCTCCACCCTCTCTAACCGTGGTTGCCGTAAGAGCCGGCTAAAGGTTGATAGATCCAGAGGACGGGCAGCAGCGTCCACTACAAAAAACATCGAACTGCGCTCGAAAACCCGCCTGCCAACCGTGTCGTGTATTGACAAAACCCCATTTTATAGGGGAGGCATATGTTCAGTAGTGGACTACCAACGGCTGAGATGATGATGTTGAATGAAGCATTGATTAAAAAAGTAACATAATAAAATACATATAAGCACAACAAATAATATCCAAATAAGTAAGTCCTCTATAAACTCCTAGAACAAGAATATTTAGTTTTTAGTTCCGATTTTAGTGTCAAAAACAACATGCACAGTGCACCGCCCTCCCGCCCGCAAAATTGCATGCAAAGAGGAAATGCTATTACGTATTATTGTTGTTAGTACGGCGTCGTACTAACATTTGTCGCCCCTACAGCGGAGTCAGTCTATTTCCTGATGATGCGTCGTGTAGACGCGAAACACGTGTCGATATATGAATGGTGTCACTAACAACAATAATACGTAATAGCATTTCCTCTTTGCATGCAATTTTGCGGGCGGGAGGGCGGTGCACTGTGCATGTTGTTTTTGATACTAAAAATCGGAACTAAAAACTAAATATTCTTGTTCTAGGAGTTTACAATGGAGTTCCGAAAAGTAACGCCAAATTCAATCAATTATCTTAAGTCCTCTATGTTCAGTTTAATGGATAGATGCACCCCCGTAAGTATAACTACACCTCTTTTCAACACGATGTACTGTAATATTATGAAAGTCCTGACTCTACTTTCTTCACTCATTCACTAACAGATATAAGATAGCAAAAATCAAAGTAAAAAAGGAATTACCAAGATTCCCCTCGGGAATAAAGTTGTCGGAATTGAGTAGCTACTCTAGTAAGTTCCAAATATTAAAAATTGAGACATTTTTAACTCACAATGCATAATCTATGTAAATTAAAAAACAGATAAGAGATATTTAAAGAAACAGAAACAGACAGACAGAGAAAAGAACAGATTAAAATAAACATATTATTCTTTTTGATATAAGTTATAATTTATACAGTCAATCAATAAGAATATCTACTTGATTTCAGCTCAGTATATGCAAAATAACATATCTTTTTTAAATTCTACCAAAAATGTGTGCATACCCTTAAATCGCTACCAGCAGATTGGCCAATTCATTTCGTGGCTCGAGTAAATACAGACGTAATTTAAAGCACTGCTGATGCAATGCAAAAGCGTAAAAGCAGAAAGAACCTTTTCAATGTTCAGAGCTCATAGCGTTCTTCAGTTTGTTTTGCCTAATGCGCTTTTCATTTGTTTCATTTGCTCTAAAACTTATAGTGGGTAAACAGTAAGGGCCGGTTTTTTGATCGTTAGTTACGGTTAAGATATCTATTTGTCAAACTAACTATAGTTAAATTTCTAACCAATGGATAAATCGTGTGGAAAAAAATAGTTAACCAGGGATGAAAAATGAATTTTGTCAAATTTTAAGTACTTGTCAAAAAATTTTACCATTGGTCGACTTAACCAGTGATCAAAAAACTTAGCCTAAGTTATGTTACACGGCAATTAGGGTTAAATTAATAAATGTTTAGTTTATTAACTCAGTTATATATAATTTAAAAAGTTAGGAGATTTGCTACTAACCCTTGATAGCGCATTATAATTACTTATCTATACTTGCGTTAAGCCAGCATGATGCAAATGGGCCTTAATCGTTTTAAAATTAAAGTTTATTATATTGGTGTCGAAAGAATCTGTGTGATAATACTTTTATAAAAGAAAATAAATATAATATTATTTACTCAAGGGTCACAGATTTTGAGATATTCAACGCCCACAAAATATCTTCTTAGATATCGAGATCAAATCACAAAGGATCTCTTGACAATAGACGTCTGGATGAACCGTGGCCCTCTCCAAAATATTAAACTCCTTTGATTTATATTCAAAAAGAAATATCATAAAAGGATCAATACGTGTTATCCTTACTCCATAGCAAGTGCGTTATTCTTTTTCTATTTATAAATGAATATCATTTATTTATTACTGAATACATAGTATTTTATGAAAAAATATGTTATTATCAATAATTTAAAGAAAAGAGGAAATGAGGTAGGTATTGACTTCACAAAAATAGAAAGCTCAAATTAGGTCCCATTAGGTCCACGTACGTCAGTAAATTTAATTGTTGTCTCGGTCGCACTTCGGTCTTAGGTACATCTTTCTATCTTTATTGTTTCGAATTGCACATGCCAGTTGTTGAGTAAGCGCTGAGAGAACGTTCTCCATCTACCCTTTTCTTTAAATCAATGGCTATTATTATATTTTATTGTTGCGAAATCCTGTGTTTGCAATGTGTTTGTAAATTGCCGGAAAAGTCATTAAAAATTCAATATTTCATCCAATGATAGTGATGAGTAAAGTTTTTCAACTTCACTGTTCCTAGATACGGAAGTTATTTAATTTCAAATTTCATTTATCAAATCTATTTCAATATTGGAAATTCATTTTTTGTACTGTATTCGTCTGTAGTATCAAATTAATACAAAAAGTGTATTAACATAACATAACATAACATACAATCACGCCTTTTTCCCGAAGGGGTAGGCAGAGGTGTACCCAGGACTCAGTCCCATAGTAGATACACCCACATTTCGCCAGTATGTTATTGGTCCCATGTAATAGGGGGCGAGCCTATTGCCATCTACCGGGCACAGTTCTAGACTCCAGGCAGTTATTGAGATAATACCTAATGGAAAAATCCAATATGTAACACTTTGCCTGACCTGGGGATCGAACCCGGGACCTCTTGATTGGCAGTCGAGCATACGCCCTCAACGCCACGGAGGCAGTGGATTAAACTACCGAAAAAATATTGTAACATTACAAATATAGTTTTTTTCAAATTTTATTCAGCAGTGGTTACTGAATACAATGTAATTGGATGTGAAATACTGAGGCAAAGTTTTAGCCTAAATCAAATTCATTGGGAAACATTTATAAGTACTCTGCGATTGTAAAACCATTCAACAAGATGAACGAACACGCAGCAAAGACGTTATAAACCTCTTGTACTTATTGGATAAAACGTTCATAAACTTGAAACTATTTCAACTATCAAAGTTCACAGAATTAAGTGCTTCATTGTACGTCTCAAGTCATTCCTTGAACTTCGGTGATATTGCCAAATGACCCACCAGCCAAATCGGCCGTGAAGCTAACTTTTCCCTTTCGCTTTCATGGTAAAGGCATATTCAGTTTCTATGACATGGAAACACGGAGGAATGTACTATCTAACCTCTAAGTTTTTCATGTCACTACCTCCATTTAGTTGGGCTGACACGTGATTGAAACCGAAAGGGAGTGGTTGACCCAAAAATCTATTCAAATCAATGAAATGCTGCAATAAGCAGAATTAAAAAGATTTTTGAGCTCAACGAATTCTTAAGTAATCTCAAAAACGGGTAATGTTTTTACATATACTCGTAACATAAAACAATGGACCATTTATTTAGTACAAAATTTAAACCTTTTAGCTATTTTTAAAGTATAATCACATTGTATATTAAATATATTATTTGTTTTTAAATACACAGTTTTTTTTCATACTAAGTTTTAAGTTCCTCGGCTGTTTCTATTGAAGCATAAGTTATTGCTAGGTGAAGCCTACAATAGTGACTCAAACAAGGGTAGCATCTGGTAGTTATGTGAAGAATATGTATAATTATCGCCCAAACAATTTTACCGATGGTAAATAATGTTTCTACTCTCGTTTCCATTGCACCGCACCGCGGCGTGGCAAGACTACGAGGCATTGAGACGTCACTATAGTAAAAATTCAACGCGAATTTCCGTATAACATTTAAAATTATTAATTAATTGTAGGGTTAAAATTCTTCTAGTTATTTTCACTACATTGGAAACTGAAATATTTATTGAATATGAGAATGCGTAGCGTCCGTGCGGGAATATGCCCGGCTTTAAATCCGGAGTCCCTGGATCTAATCTCATCATGTGGACTTTTCGTCTGGGTTTACAGTTTAACGTGCCATCGGAAACCCCTACCGTGTTGTGGATTGTTGTTCGACTGTTATGATATAAGATATGTAGGAATCTTGGCGACCTGAAACTCTGACAATATGGGTTATCCACATAATATAAATTGACTTGAACAGTGTAATTGGGGGTAACCCATTCTGTTAGAGTATAAATCCAAATTAATATAGTTCACTATAGTATTAGTATTAGTATTAGTATATAGCATTAGTATTAATATAGTTTACAAACGTTCATGAATGTTGAATGAACCCCAATTGCCAGAGAAGCGGAAGATATGTGCTTGCCAAGAACCCGGTAAGCTCATTAGCGACTAAACTGGAGTAACTTGCGACGATTAACCGAGACTTATTAGAGAACATGGTTTGTGTAATTGCAGTTAGGACGTAGCTTGTTTGGACAAGACAAAATGTTTGAATTTAAGACACTAGTTGTATACGCGTAGAATATTTGCTTTATGATTTCAACAACACCATACAATCACGCCTTTTTCAGTAGCAGAAGTAGTAGGTAGAAGTGTACCCAGTGTTTCCAAGAAAGTCTTTTAACTTTTTTGGCAAACTTAATTAACTATTTAAGTTAAATATTTATATATAACTACTCTGTAATAACAGTGCTTTAAATATTTACTTATTTATTGCTTAATATTGCTTGTCTCGAGAAATTAATGTAAAGATAAAATAAATGTACCTAATATTAACAAGTTATATGAAGATTTCTTTTTATTAATATTTAATCTCCTCGCCTCGGTGCCTCGGTGCCTCGGTGGCGTAGAGGGAGCATGCTTGACTGCCAATCAAGAGGTCCCGGGTTCGATCCCCAAGTCAGGCAGTGTTAAATATTGGATTTTTCCATTAGGAATTATCTCAATAACTGCCTGGAGTCTGGAACTGTGCCCGGTAGATGGCAATAGGCTCGCCCCCTATTATATGGGACCAATAACATACTGGCGAAATGTGGGTGTATCTACTATGTGACTGAGTCCTGGGTACACCTCTGTATGTATGTATGTATGTATAAAATAAATGTACCTAATATTAACAAGTTAAATGAAGATTTCTTTTTATTAATATTTAATCATTAACATTTGGCAAGTACTTACTGCATTGAAATCTATGGGGGAGGTCTATGTTAAGCAGTGGACGTCCTGTGGCTGAGATGATGCTGATGATGATGATGATGATTTGGCAAGTAAACCAACTACCTACTAGCAGCTGTGCCCCGCGACTTTATTTCTTTGAAAAGTACCCTAGGCGTTACTGCGGAGTCTAAGATATCTTCATGACGGCCTAAGCCGACGTTCGTACCGTCTAGGTGTTGTGCTAGTCGCCCTTAAACTTTGTGTCGAGCGTCTCCTGCGCTCACCACTGCCCGGTACAGCTGTAGAGGCCATACGAGGCCAACAGAATAGGTAATTTAAAAAAAAAATATATTCATATCATTCACGCAAATCGGTAAAGCAGTTAAGTAGTAAAGTAGTTGAGGTAAAGTAGGTAACAAACATACACACGCTCACTCACAAACTTTCTAATGAATAATAAATTTTATTACTTATATGTGACGACCACCATCCACATACGATGCTCAGAACAGAGGTCACAGAACAGATAATAATACTATGTATAGAATGGACACTGTCATCTGCCCACCAATCGGGCCTTCCTCACCCCGCGAGCGAGATTGAGCTCTCGACGAGCCACGCTTCGCTAGGAAATCACCTCACGCACACTCTTGCGCGTGTACAAAACTTCATGTGTGCAGTGTATGTCTAGTAGGTAGTTAGTTATGTTACAATAACGTTACTTATACAATTAAAGGCTTGTGCAGACTACAGCCTTAACGGGCCGCACCGCATTGCATAACAAAAATCAGCCTACATCACTTTCGTACATGTTATATTATGAACTATCGCACACTACAGGCAGACGATGCTGCACAGTGCGGCCAGCTGTACCATAGTCTTTGTAATGGTAGTGTTTTATTGCAGGGGGCTGCCTGGGGAAGTATCACACCTTTGCCAGTAATTCGTCCGCCAAGCAGTAATATGCAAACATTACTCTGAAGGGCAATGTTACCAGCGAAATTACTGGGCGTGACGAGTGCAGTGCCGCGCAGAAATTTGAATATTAAAACACTGGGTGGCACTGTGTCTGATATGGGCAATCATGATGCTTACCATCAGGCACCTGATTTACTCGTCTTGTGACTCACTATAATAAAAAAACAGTTCATAGAAAATGTACGATTCTGGTTATGCGATGCGGTGCGGCTCGGCCCGCCCTTATGTGCGCGAGCCTTTAAGCTACAAACAAACATGAAATTACAAAGTTCAAGTAAATACCTAGAAACTTAGCTTGAGTAGAGATATAACTAAAGCAGACTAAGTAATAATGCAGTAGGTATTCGTCTCAACTCGAGTTGGGTGTAACTTCACACGATCCCGACTAAATTATCCATTTATTTGCCGAATTGAGCTAACTTGTCCCTACTCTGCTCGTTTCATGCCAACTTAGCTTAATTGTTTCACAAATTGGTCAATACTATCTATGCCACAGTCGTCCTGAATTTTCGGCACAGGACATTAAAAACTCCTCGCCTCGATGGCGTAGAGGGCGCAAGCTCTGCTGCCGATCAGGAGGCCCGGGTTCGATACCCAGATCAGGCAAACTGTTAATATTTGATTTTTCCATTAGAATTTTTCAATGACAGCCTGGAGTCTGAAACTGTGCCCAGTAGATGGCAATAGGCTAGCCCATGTGGCATGTGATTTAAAATCATAAATGACAAAGTAAGTATGCTATGGGATTGAGTCCTGCTTACATCGCCGCCTACCCCTTAGGAAAAAAGGCGTGTTATGTTATTTTACGAGTATATCTGGCGATATTATTATGATAGTGAGTAACAAGACGAGCAAATCAGGTGCCTGATGGTAAGCATCATGATTGCCCATATCAAACAGTACCATCCAGTGTTTTAAAATACAAAATTCTGCGCGGCACTGCACTGCGCCTATCACCCTGAGATATTAGTTGTTGAAACTCATGCCCAGTAATTTTGCTGGTAGCATTGCCCTTCAGACCGGAAACATTAATGTTTGCACATTACTGCTTGGCGGATGATTAACTGGCAAATGCAAACTGGCACTGCCCCAAGCTGCCCCCTGCAAAAGAGACCTACTGCTACCTACAAAAAATCCAAGCTCTCCAAGTTCAATCTCCAAGTTTTTCCTGCAAACATAATAAACTTACGTGCTATGTGCCCTGCCCATTGCCACTTCGATTTGCTAATTTTCTGGGCTATGTCGGTAACTTACGCTCGTCTACTGATCTCCTCATTTCTGCTTCGATCGCGCAGAGAAATCCCGAGCATCCCGAGCCTCGTTGCGCTTACTGATAAGGCCCACAGTCAGAGACCACATTTCAGATCCGTAAGTCATCACTGGTGTATGTTAGTAAGTAAGTGTGTGTTACACTGGTCTAAGACCATCGACTTCAGGCACTGAGGTATATTGAACGAGAAGACATCATATATTATTCATTGCATATATTTTTTTTCTTCAAGTTATACCTGTAAACATAATAAAGCAGTTACTGTTACTAGGATTCCAATCAAAGCTGTCTGATATGCAAATAAAAACAATAGAATCCTTTAATCCTTCATTTTTATTTCGACGAATAAATCATTAAGAAAACCACCAATCGGAGTTCGTTCCCTTTCACATCGCTCATTGAAACGCAAATTGATTCAGCTCAAATATGGGGAGGATCGGGCGAGAATTGAAATTGAAGAATATCGAATCTATAAAAACAATTTTCGTTCTCAGCGTGTTGATATAGGGAGAGCGGAGTATGTACCGTTCGACACCATTTCGTCGGAAATGCGCGAATGTGATACGTGACTTCGCGCCAGACGAGATTAGATCGATGTTGGACTGCTGAGTTTGATGTGAGACTGTTCTACGAATGCTGCGTTTCTAAGAAATAGAGCCAATCAATGTACACGTATTGTTTGCGTTTCAACTTTCAACGGATAAAAGCTATAAATATATATCCTGACTAGCTGTGCCCCGCGATTCCACCCGCGTGGATATCGTTGCCGTGGGAATGTCGTAAAAAAAAAAACTACTTCATGTGTTATTCCAGGGTACTAAGCTACTTACGAATACATTCAAAATTTCAGCCCAATCGATTCAGTAGTTTTGGCGTGAAAGAGTAATAAACATCCATCCATCCTCAAAAACTTTCCATAATATAAGTAGGATTTTTAGTAAACTATAATAATAATAATAATATGGGACAACTTCCACAAACTGTCATCTACTAGTCCCAAACTAGGCTAGAAGCCTGTACTATGGTAACCAGATGACTGATATACATACTTAAATTTAAGCTTATAACACCCAGACACAGATCAAACAGACATGTTCATGCACACAAATGTTTGATCTGGCCGGGGATCGAACCCGGGGCTTGCGGCACAGAAAGCAGAGTTACTGCCATCTGAGCCAACGAGGCTGTCCTTGTCATTTTATTTTCTCTCATAAGCTCTCGGTTTTTTCATAATAAACTTTTAAAAATCCTTATTTCATTCGCGTGATTAGACATAAAACGACAAATAATTAAAGAGTTTCTATACTAAAATAAAATGGTATAGACATAGTTTGCTTCATTTTAAAATATAAATTATCAGGATATAAATGTATCAAATAAGTTTGCTATATTCTGAGGAAACAGGTGAATACAAAACATCGATTTGGTAAATTTTCCATAGGTTTGTGTTAAACTTCTTAGATATCCACTTTCCTGTTCAAGGCAAAAGAGGCCTACCACTACAAAAGAAAAATTGTATGAAAAAGAACAGTAGACTATACACGTCGGCGTCACTCGTCTGAAAGCTCGCTAAATAGCCACGATTGGTTTAACCAGGATCCAGAGTGCGAGGGCGCGATGTCAACTCCATAGATGAGATACAAGAGCGACAGATGATTGTAAAGCGCTAATCAAGATGGTGGGCTTGGAATTAATTATGTTATTTATGCTGAAGTGTTCCATTATTATTTCATGGAAAAGGACCGGCTACAATAACGTAACAAAATTCAAAGCTCGAGATCGGTGTCCGCTCGAGTATATCACGAACGCAGCAAAAGTTACGATCGCTACATGAAAAATGCATTTACTTTTAGATACAAACTTCGGCCGCCAATATAGGAAGCCCAGACTTCAGACTCATTGCTGACGTCACATACATACAATACACACTAATATAGACAACATGGACGGTTTTATATACAAGATGTTATAAAAAGGTGATGTTATACATAAAGAGTGCATCTTACTATCCAACTCATCTAGAAAAATTCATACCGAACAGAACTTTACAAAGAAAGAATTGTGAGATTTGCAGAAAAAAAATTCAACTTCCCGTACAAAATGGACTGCTCGGTAAATTTGTATGGGAAGTCGAATTTTCCCGATATTCCCACGGGAACGATAACTGCGCGGGTGAAACCGCGGGGCACAGCTAGTTGAGAATAAAGATGTTTAAAACTAACTTTCTGTGATTTTTGTTTGCCAATTTTTTCAAATAATGAAAAAATTGGCATGTTATTTGACGTGAATCAGCAAATTTTCGTATACGGCCCCTTATTATATACTTGTTCGTGATTTCAGTGATAGTATATAGTATAAGTTGAAAATGGAAAGTTATTCCAAATGACGTCTACATTTATAATAATAATAATAATAATAATTTGAATTTATACTCTAACAGAACGGGTTACCCCAATTACACTGCTCGAGTCAATTCATATGGGTCGTGTGGATAACCCATATTGTCAGAGTTTCAGGTCGCCAAGATTCCTACAATCCTTATCTTTTAGGAGTCTGATAACTGAAAACCAGGTACCCTGTATACAGTGTATACCCAACGGTTACTTCATCAATAATAATTCAAGTGCTTTGTAAATGTTTACCTGAATTGTTGCAATAAGTGGAAATTAAGCGCATGGATAATTCGATTACTACAATTGGTTTTAAGCTTTTGGCAACTAAAATAATATTTAAATAACTAAAATAATTTAAGCTGAAATTGTTGTACTTATCTACTTAAATGAGTGATTGCAAAGTGATCAAATGCCCTAGGTTCGAGTCCCAGGTCAGACAAAAAGTGTTATTAGATGAATGATATGAATAGATTAATGATAGGTTCGCCCCACGGTGCTCGCACCCTATAATTGTGGATCTTAAAAAACCAAAGTGGTGAGATGTGGGTGGTACTAATTATTGGGGTCCTCTTCTGACCCTACGGAGAGAAAGGCGTGATTTTATGCACCTACAAGTATGATTTCTCTTTCTTTGTTAAATTACATCCATTACGACCGCAATTTTATTGATATATTATGAGGTGCCTAGTACTGAGAATATAACATAATATTCTCCTTAGGGGTATTTTATCAGTTTATTTCGAAGCAGGAAGTACGTATAGAGGAGGAAGGAACTATCAGTAGTAGTTAGTAGTAGATTAGTAATAGAGAGTGAACTATTCAATTTTTTCCTTTATATTTTTGTTTTCAGTTCACACGTGACTTTAATGTCTTTTTGGTCGTAAATGCCACCACGTTTTAATTTGTAGCTTGATTCATAGATCAAATAAAAAGAGAGCTTAAAAATATTAACAAAAGAAATAAATTAATCTGTGGTTACGGTTTATTGCAATTTAACGCGATGAAATTGTGTGTAAATAAAATCATCGACCGATGCAGCTATAAAATAATATTTATGTACTAGTAGTTTTAAAACTGGTCAATGCAATGCAATATAGAAAATTCGTGGAATTTTACCGTGGGGATGCCAGGCATCCCCGGATCACAATATAGATCGGTTACCAAATGCCGACACCATCAAAGTACTCATACTAACGCAATTATGGATATAAAAGTTCAATAAATTAAATTATTAAAATAGTCATAAAACCCGACTGCATTATAAAACATTATCTGAAACCAAGAAACAAGTTTTTCTTTTGTTTTAAAGGACAAAATTTGAAAATGAGGTATCCTATGTCACTCACTATATAGACGAATCAAATGACACCTCGCATGTCAAAATCCATCAAGCCGCTTAGGCGGTAGGTCGTCCCAAAAATCCTCATACATACCCAGATACATACCCACATACGACCCACATACATCTCGAAAAACATAACCCTCCTTATTCGCAGTCGGTGAAAAAAACAAAACAATAACCCTATTCAAGTTATTGTTTAAGTTATTTTTGTTTTCAAACATTTTCTTTCGTCTGCACCCCGCACCAAATGTATGTAACATCTTCTCCAGTTCCCGGGTAACTGGTGGAAAATGCTATTCAAGCATTAAGTTAGTCCTAGTGTTGTGGTGAATTAATAATAAATAACCATCATTATCATTCGCGCGTAAGATACATATATATTCAAGACGTCATACTGCGTGCAGTTGTTCACAGACACTATTGTGAACGTACAGCGCTAGCTTTCGTGAATCGACCTATAAAATTCGTAGTATTTCGCTGGGAACGCTTGGGGCACCGTACGCCGTTGCTTGGTTACTGTGCGCCCATGTTGGTAAAAAATGACGCTAGGTGGACCAAATTCAATTTGGTGCAGCCGTTACTAGAGCCATCTAGCTTCCTGTCGTAGCACAAAACATGGTTATTATTGCACTTTCACATTCACTTTGCAAATACCTAGTTCAGCATGTGTATGTTCAGCAGTGGACGTCCTATAGGACATAGGTGCGATGATGATGATGCTGATGATAATGAAGATACCTAGTTAAGGTGCTATTCTGCAACCGACTGCTAGTCATTGCCGCTTACGTATTTTTTCGATTTTATTCTAGAGCCGATTGCAACTGCGAACACGTCAACAAATTTTATCGATTTTAACAGTTTATGCAACATACTTGTACTTGCCTAGACATGTCAGTTAGATCTGTACACACATATAATTACAATATACTGGCTAATGCGCATTAACGTTTTATCTGTCCAGGAATCAAACTTTATACCATAAGTGATCACAAAAGGGGGAAAATGAGACCAATGAGACTAGCTTTAAAATAATAATGATAATATATGTCGATATTTTGATATACCTAATAATAATTTAATTTTAATAATAATATTTAGACTTAGAGTGACTTAATTAATGTTGTAAATTATGAGTTCTAGAAACTTGAAATAAATGATTATTTATTATTATTTATTATAAACAGATAACTACCACCGAGCAAACTATTTGGCAATCCAATTTCTTTGGCTTTGCAAACCTATTTCAAAGAAAAGGATTACATCTTGAAAGTAGTTAATCTTTACAATAATAAACCCTTCTATATAATAGGACACAAAATACAAAGAAGCATCAAATAAAAGACCATTGAATCCATTCATTGTTGACTTTACAGAAGAAACTACGTAGAATCGACGAAACGAAAATACGTTTAGTATAAAACTCAATGGTTATTTTGTCTGTTCGGAACTCCTACTAACTGCTACAGAATAACAGACAGCAGTATTTTTGTTCAAAAGTTCTAAGTAAATAGTCTTGTTTCGCGAAAGATGGGGTTTCCACTCTTTCCTACCAACTTTTCTATGGAACGAAGCCTTCTTCTTTTACTTTTAATTACTAACCGACTACGAGAAGCTGATAAAGGTTTTGTGATTTTATCAGTATAATATTTATACCGATGTATGTAAATGAGGCATAAAAGAGGCCTAAATAGAAATCTATGAGGGATTCGGGAAAATATTCTAAAATGCTCAAACACGTGTTTGATAACTTTATAATTAATTTATAAAAGTAAGAGGCCTATGTTCAGCAGAGGACGTCTTAATAAGTACTAACTCAAATAAGCTCGTTTGCTAATCGAACCCGGGACCTCAGTCCTGGGTTCATCACCAGGTCAGGCAAAGTGTTAAATATATTATGATTTTTCCATTAGGAATTATCTCAATAACCGTTTGGAGTCTGGAACTGTGCCCTGTAGATAGCAATAGGCTCCCCTCCTATTACATGAGACCAATAAAATACTGGCAAAATGTGGGTGTACCTTAGTACCTACTATGGGACTGAGTATTGGGTAGCTATCCCTGCGGGAAAAAGGCATTATTATGTTATGTTATGAATTTATCTCATTTTGCCCCTATATTCACTAACTGGAGGTGTTAGGCTTATCACATTGTCCCGCAAGCGCATACGTATGCGTGATTCTGTGAATTTGCAAATCCCAGGGCGGTGTGTGAATCGCCTTAATCGTTTCATTGTTATAGTGCAAGTGTATTCCTACTCATAACATGGTTTCATATTGTCTACATATTACGAGTATACAGGCCACAAATGAGCAGCATGCTGGCACAAAGACAATTCTAACAAAAATCTGTCTTTTCTAAAAACTATTTTTATTTAATATTTTTGTAGTTAGCAAAAAGATCAAAAAATTTTATAAAATTTAAAAGGATTTTCAGTAATATTCTCTTTGACTACGATACTAGCAACTATAATAGTTTTTATTTCTCAATAGCACCCATGGAGTTTGACGAAAAAAGGTTGGTCATAATAGTACTCAATTAAAAATTAACAAACGAATAAAAACTTTTTGGTTGAAGTGAAGTATGTTAGAATGGCGGAACATTTTCGAATAGTAACTCTCATAATGTCATTTTACATTTAATATTAAGATTTTTTCGGTTGCTAGCTTTGTACCGGTTAAAAGTATTCTTTTATTTAATTATTAACATTAATATACGTCACAAGTCTGTCCATTCGTGGCCGAAGGCTCATTAAAAGAGGACAGAAGCCTTTAATTTTGTTTGTATAAACAAATATTTAATCGTAAATCTAACAACAACAGATTGTATTACAAAATCTAATCAAATATTGGTAAGTTTAATTGTGTTATGAAAAACTGTTTGCCAAAGTTTGGAATTAATTTTCAAGCGGCGGCTGATGATAAATTGCATGATTCTCTTTCTTTAATCGAGTTACGATGTTGCAGCAATAGATATCTCGAAGATTGTTCACTCCAAATCATCGACAATATATCCAAATAGACTTCACGACCTTGACTTGGCTGAGTGGTTTTCGGTATATAATAGGGTTACCACTTTGTCATGGGAGACGTGACGTATTCGGAGAGTGGGCAGCAGCGCTCTTCATTTCCAAGTATTTCAACTACTGCGATCACCAAGCGTCCTGTCAAGCGCGGTGATTGCGGCAAAATCCTCCCATATGAATAGCTTATGGCGTTCTATAGAGGTGACCTATGTTTCAGCAATGGACGTCTTCCGGCTGATGATGATGAAGATGGTGAGACTTGACGATGTTGGTATTTTTAAATTTAATATTAACTTCAAAAGGGTTTATATAATAAATAATATTTTAATATAAACTCTGTTTATAGAATTTTTTAATGATATAGAAGCGTTTCTCGGCTAGCCAACTCTTTAATTCAGCGCACAATCTTCTGTATGGCAAATCAACAATATTCTTAGAAAGTAAATTTAGTATGAGTGCCGCGGTATATACATACATTGCAAGACATTTTCAGTGATCATCGTCATATTTCAGACTGTTTACAGAATATCTTTATGAATTCCTAGCTGATACCAGCCGCAGCTCATCCGCCCACGTCCATGCCGCTAATGCACGTGTGATTGTATGCAAAAAACCTTACTATTGAACAATAAGACGTAAAATTCTGACTAGTTAATGACTTTAAGAAACCGACATCATCTCCTTTGGACATTTAAAGAAAATTACTTCGGAACTGTCTAAACAAAGTTATTCTGTATAATTCGTGGACGGTCAGAATGGAGTTGGCACGTACCTTGGTTTTAATTGAGGATTGTTTTAACGTGTGAAGCGGTTCTCGACAAGCGTGCCAGGACATTCTTGGCAGCGACTGGTCGAACCGATATTATGTGTCCTGAATACTGAATACTGCAAATTCATTATAAGCGGAAATCTAAGTGTGGACGTGAGGTACTTTGTCTTTGCTATTTTATACAACGAGTGCTACCGCCGCCCCGTGTCCGCCCGCTGGAAATGATGTATGATTTCTGTTAGAACAGGTAAATATTAACAGATAGTATACTTTATCACTTTTGATTAGGTAATTACCATGATTCGACATTTTTCGAGCTTCCCGATATTTCGAAGTAGTAACATGCACCAAGATCACGGAAGAACTGACAGGCATCGGCGAGTTGATTTTTATTAGTAGATAAATCCTACCTATAAAATGATCTACCCTCTTTTTTAGGTCTTATCCTTTAGTATTAATATTCTATGGTCTTACTCCGACAAATGACATGGTAGTGTCATTAATAATTATCCCGTAATGAGTTCCGTGATGTTTACAACCATGATAGTTTCAAATCATAGATAGTATACTTCATCATGATCATCTCAGCCGTCACAGCAGGGCGGCTACTGCTGAACATACGTCTCGCCTATAGATTTTCTTCTAGTCCAGTTGTAAGCGGCTTGCATCCATCGTGTTCCTGCCTTCTTTATTAGATCGTTTGTCCACCTTGTGGGCGAACGTCCTACGCTTCGCTTGCCAGTCCGTGGTCTCCATTCGAGAACTTTACAGACCCATCGGCCATCAGTTCTACTTGCTATGTACTCACTTATATATAAGTCACCTAAATCCTACATATATGTCGAATAATATTGTTTAAATGGTAGAATATTCTTTTCAGTTAGATTTTTTTTTGTTATAATACTGGCAACACTATTTTTGTCTCTATGTTGTATGTCAGCTGTCAAGTCAGTGTCAAGATAAAAAAATGTTTATGATTTACGATGTGTTTCTATTAAATGGTGAAAACTAAGAAAAAGTGTTCTAAACTGCATCAATTTGTGAAAATATCCTACAACTTTTGGGGGCTCGTCCGGGATGCCTACATTTTTGATGCAAATCAAAGATTGAAGACTCAAGATTTTGCCGCAAGTCGTTCGACCAAAGCACACGGTCAGAATTTCAAAATCCGCCATTGTTATTGTCTGGACGTCGTGGTTGATAATGTTGCCAGCTAAGAAAAATCCTACTAAAGTGGTAACTTTTAATGTGGACTTATATTTTTTTTGAAGACGAAAGACTAAATGAGTTCAAGAAGGCCATCATTTTGCACGGTTAAAAGACGCAATTCGAAGAATTGGAAGAATTTGAAGAATAATATTAGCTTATTAACCACGATGCCACCGAAGAAAGATGAAAACGAAAGTGAAGACGAAGAACAAGAATGCGACGTACAAATTTCATTTAAGGACTTAGAGAAGTCGATGACAATCTTTACCGGCGATGACACCTACCCTATAGAAACATTTATCAGTGATTTTGAAGATATTGCTCAAATCATGAAATGGACTAAAATCGAGAAACTGATCTACGCAAAAAGACTACTAGATGGAACTGCAAAATTATTTTTACGATCTTTTGGAAGAGTAAAGGACTATGTGACCCTAAAAAAGGCACTCAGAGAAGAATTTGGCCCAAAAATAAATAGTGCAAGTATACACAAGAAGCTCGCTTCGCGAAAAATGAAAAACGACGAAACCTACCAACAATATTTCCTGTCAATGAAAGAATTGGCACTTCATGGGAAAATAGAAGACGCTGCACTCATGGAATATGTAATCGACGGTATCAGAGACTTAGAGACGAATAAAACGATTTTATATGGAGCATCAGATATTAAAGAATTTCGCAAGAAGTTGGAAATCTATAGTGACTATAGAAAGAAAATACCTAAATCTATACAGTCTGGTCAGTCATCTGGACATCACTCCGCTCGCAAGACAACGACTACGCACGTGAAACGATGCTACAATTGTGGCGACACAGACCATCAATCATCCACATGTCCAAAGGGTATCAAGTGTTTCAAATGTAACGAATATGGCCACAAATCAACGGAATGTACAAACAAAGCAGATAAACCAAAGAAGACACTAAATATTCAGAACAAAAATGAAAAGAAAGAAGTTCCCTACAAGAAGATAAAGATCAATGGAGAAGACTTTATAACTATGATAGACACTGGAAGTGATATTAACCTCATAACGAAATCTCAATACGAAAAAATTAAAGAGGGAATTGAAGATTACGAAGTAAAATCAACTTGTATAACAGGTATTGCGGATAACAAAGTCTATACCGAAGGAATGTTTACAGTCAATGTACAAATTGACGAATACTACACGGATGTCAAATTTCATGTTGTGAAAGATACTGAGATACCTGTAACTATGCTGATCGGAAACCCTATCCTAAAAGACTTTGAAGTTTGTTTCAAACCCGAAGGTGTTTTTATGAAAAGGATTGCACATCTTACACTTTTGATGGAAGAGAAAGACGAACACGATTTAGAAGAATACGATATAGAAGATTGTAAATACGCAGAAAAGATTCGAAAGATGTGTGAAGACTACAAGCCTAGTGAAAAGAAGAAAGAGAGCAACGTTGAATTGAAAATAATATTAACCGACGAAGATCCAGTTTTTCAAAACCCACGACGTTTGTCACCGCTAGAAATGGATATCGTGAATAAACAAATTGAACAATGGTTATCAAAAGGAGTAATTAGGCCCAGTAAATCTGATTTCGCATGTCCCATTGTCCTAGCTCACAAGAAGGATGGCTCACGCCGAATGTGTATGGATTATAGAAAACTAAATAAGAAGGTCATAAGAGAAAGATTTCCATTACCAGTAATTGAAGATCAGATAGACAAGCTAAAAGAAGCAAAGGTATTCACCTCGCTTGATTTATGTAACGGATTTTTACATGTGAATGTCCACAAAGACAGCCAGAAGTATACAGCTTTCGTCACACCTCGAGGTCAATATGAATTTCTCAAAATGCCTTTCGGGCTGTGCACAGCGCCATCCGTATTTCAAAGGTATGTTAACGACGTCTTTAGTGATCTTATTACCGATGGAACAGTAACAGCTTACCTCGATGACCTGATTCTACCCTCTAGAACAGAAGAAGAAGGATTAATGAAGCTTGAAAAGGTGCTAAAGAGAGCTGAAGAATTCGGCTTGGAGTTCAATTGGAAAAAGTGTCATTTTTTGAAAAAAGAGATCGAATATCTTGGTTACATTGTTCGCGACAATGAAGTGAGACCATCGCAGGACAAAATTAATGCCGTGGCGAAGTTTAAGCAACCTGAGAACGTAAAAGCCGTTCAGTCGTTTTTAGGGCTTACTGGCTATTTTAGAAAGTTTATTAAGGACTACTCGCTGATAGCTAAGCCGATGACCGACTTATTAAAGAAAGACATTTCATTTGATTTTAATGAGAAATGTCAAATGGCCTTCCAAAAACTAAAGAAGATACTATGTAGCTCTCCTGTGCTTAAAATTTATAACCCTGATTTGCAAACTGAGTTGCACACAGATGCCAGCGCAGATGGATATGGAGCAGTGCTCTTACAAAGAAGTCTGGATGATGACAAACTTCATCCAATTCACTATATGAGCAAAAAGACTACTCCGACTCAAAGAAACTATCATAGTTACCATTTGGAGGTATTAGCTATCGTGGAAGCTATTAAGAAATTTAGAATTTATCTGCAAGGAATACATTTTAAGATAGTGACCGACTGTTCTGCATTAACTATGACCTTGCAAAAGAAAGACCTTCCACCAAGAGTAGCTCGCTGGGCTCTACTACTTGAAGAGTACGATTATGAGATCGAACATAGACCAGGGGCAAGAATGAAGCATGCTGATGCGTTAAGCCGATACCCGATTTGTCTAACGATTGCGGAAACTACAGCTCGAATCAAGAAAGCTCAAGATGAAGATGATTACATAAAAGCACTTAAGAAAATTGTAAAGAAAGAGTCATATCAAGATTATATTTTACAAAGGGACATACTCTACAAGGAGAAAAATGGCAATAGATTGATCGTTGTACCTAAGAAGATGCAATTTGAAATAATAAGAAAAAATCACGAAAAAGGACATTTCGGAATTGCAAAGACTGAGGAATTAATTAATAGAGAATATCACATCGAAAATGTGCAAGACAAAATTAGAAAAATCATTAATAACTGTGTTGAGTGTATCCTGATATCACACAAAAGAGGAAGAAAAGAAGGTTTTTTGCATCCAATAGATAAAGGTGACGCGCCGTTGTCAACTTATCATATCGATCACCTTGGACCACTGACGTCAACACATAAGGATTATAAGTACATATTGACTGTCGTCGATGCTTACACCAAATTTACGTGGATTTATCCGGTTAAGACTTTAACTACCGAAGAGACGCTAGATAAATTGAGGTTGCAACAGCAGACTTTTGGTGCACCTGAGAGAATAATTACAGACCGAAACGCGGCATTCACCGCAAATGATTTCCAGAAGTATTGTAAGGACGAGAATATAACACACTATACGATCACTACTGGTCAACCCAGAGGAAACGGCCAAGTGGAGCGGATCCACCAAATTATCATCGCTGTATTAAGCAAACTAAGTGCTGATGATCCGACAAAATGGTACCGTCATGTGTCCAAAGTACAAAGATGTTTAAACGGAACATATCAACGAAGTATTAAAATGACGCCGTTTGAGCTACTATTTGGAACTAAAATGAGAGATCAAAACGATGAACTTCAGGGATTATTAGAAGAAGAAAACATACAATATTTTAACGAGAACAGAGAAACACTAAGAAATAAAGCTAAAGAGTCGATACAGAAGGTACAAGAAGAAAATATAAAAAACTACAATAAGAAGCGCAAGAAAGCAAATACTTACAGATTTGGCGATTTGGTAGCCATAAAAAAGACTCAGTTCTCACAAGGAAATAAACTTTACCCTAAATATTTGGGACCCTATGAAATAACCAAAGTCAACCGAAATGATCGATACACCGTGAAGAAGATTGGATTCAACGAAGGTCCGATTAACACCACAACATCAGCTGACCTCATGAAACCTTGGATCTCCCCGGAAGACGATTCATCTGTGGCAGATGAATGATCAGGACGGCCGTGTCGAATAATATTGTTTAAATGGTAGAATATTCTTTTCAGTTAGATTTTTTTTTGTTATAATACTGGCAACACTATTTTTGTCTCTATGTTGTATGTCAGCTGTCAAGTCAGTGTCAAGATAAAAAAATGTTTATGATTTACGATGTGTTTCTATTAAATGGTGAAAACTAAGAAAAAGTGTTCTAAACTGCATCAATTTGTGAAAATATCCTACATATATATAATGAGGTAGGTAAGTACTTTTCATCTATATAATTAATCGAAGTGTCGAATATATTCTTCATCACCAGTCAGATACATTTTCTTTTTCGATGATACTATTTGTTTGCCGAAGCCATCCTACATCGGAAACATCTTTCGCTACCGGTCATTCAATATACGAGTACATATAATAATACCTTACATTAGGCGTAGGTTACTAGAAAAAATTGTGAAGAGTCTATCAAAAAACCGGGTAAAGCCCGTTTTTTCGAGCGACATAATAATATTATTCGTAAAATCAAAACAATTATTTATTATGTCGTCACATACGCGTAAGAAGATCAATAAAATGTAGTCGAGAATCAAACCCGATATCCCCTGAAAACTTGAACAGATTCTACGGAAACAACATAAGGAAAACAATATAAAAGACACGCGTGTGATCGATAAAATCATTTTGTTTTATTGTTCCTGTGAAGGAACCGTATTTATTCTTTGTCAGATTTAACCGATCATATTTTACGCTCAAGACCATTCTGGGGTGGGACATAAAAATACATTGCCGGGGTTTCTCCTTCTGATTTATATGGGGCACAGATCAAAGTAAACTATTCCTTCCGGCCTATTTACTGCTCTTACTTTTTGGTCGTACATCTTCAAGGAATGGTTCCGGTCGCAACTTTGGGAACCAGGTAAAGCCTAGTTGTATACCGTATGGTTATACGGAAAGTTTAAAATATCCCAGTCACAGTACCAACACGTTCATAAAACAGAAAGTTTTATCACTAACTCTAGATCGATTTAACCACCGCTAACATCATGTCTTCTCGTTTACTACAGTATTATTCTATTAATATTATTATGAACGCAAAACAAGCGCGAAATGCGAAAAATGTCTGTTCGTTAACGATTGGATAACGATTGGACTGAAGTGTGGGTAGGTAATTCAGACACTGAATTAACACTCATGATACTTTTCAAAACTTAAGTACCCGTTTTGCTACGCAATTAAATTCATAATACTGCTAATTACGCGCTAGTGTTTTTTCCTATACGAGTACATTACCGCATTGGTGCATTTTTCTCTTACAATACCGCCTTATGCTTAATGTTCAACTTAACGCACTTGTTTCTTATGAAACTACTGTAGTGGTTGAAATTGCAATAATAATGTTTTCAAAATGTTATTGTTGTAATTTCTTTTTTTGATGAGAAAATTAGTAATAAACGATAATTAAAACCTTTATAATTCACTACATACACGTATGTTACGAGTATATACATACGTGATCTTACAATTTGAAAGAAACAAAAAAAATACATTTATTGCAACACACAACATTCATCATCATCTCAGCCATAGGACGTCCACTGCTGAACATAGGCCTCCCCCATAGATTTCCATTCAGTCCGGTTGTAAGCGGCCCGCCTCCATCGTGTTCCTGCCATCTTTATCAGATCGTCTGTCCACCTTGTGGGTGGACGTCCTACGCTGCGCTTGCCGGTCCGTACACACAACATTGTTCCTAGATAATAATAATAATATTAATAATACTAAACAAAACTAAACTATAATTATTGCAGGTACATAATTTAAACTTCGGTAAATAGCCGTCTGTACTATTCAAATCTAAAAAAGTACCTATCTACTAAAAATAAAAATTTCAGGCCCTTTTTCAATATTCAAGATTACACCGTACTCTTTAATAATTCAAAAATCGGCCGAGGGCCTTGAAAGGGTGGACAGGTAATTATGCTAAAGAAAATTAAACTCTTGGCTAATTTTACGTTTCGTTAAGCTGGGATTGAAGCGTTCAAATTAGTAGCTGAAATCGTTTGAAATTACTTAGAAGTAACTGTTAGACTCATATATATTAATCGGAGTAGTCCTGCGAATTGGTTCCCTTGGGAATATATAGGTAGGGAATTCCTGCTATATTCCTTATCGCAAAATTTAATTTTTCTAGATTTAAGGTTAGGGTTGGTGTTGGTCAAACACACAGTCGTTTGATTACCAGCGATGGATATTTAGATTAGATTACTCTTTATTTCGACCATTTTTACATAATATTACACAGTACAACATAATAACTTAAAATTTAAGCTATAACTAAAAAGTGATTGGTCGATAATGGGCGGCCTTATCGTTTTAAGCGATCTCTTCCAGGCAACCAGTCTTTAAACGGAAAGGTGTATGATAGTAAGAGATATTTATTATCTTTTCAAAAATTGAGATGCAGTTTTAGTTGATATAAGAACGGTCTAGTAAGTCCTTTCAGCATTTTTTTCTATATATGCAGTAGTTTTGAACTATAATAATAAAAAAAGTTTTGTTTTATTATTTTCTTAGTTTTGAACTATGTACTCGTGTTAACGCGTACCTACGACGAATTAAATTGAATTTAAATTGATAATCTTAACACAATGGGTTACCCCAATTACGCTGCTCGAGTCAATTCATATGGGTTATGTGGTCACAACCCATATTGTCCGAGTTTTAGGTCGCCAATATTCCTACAAGGCTCCGACATGACCTAACGACTGCCCCTACATATCTAATAGGAAACAGCCGGGACCTACAATTTAACGTGCCATCCGAAACACGATAGTGCCCAGGCGAACAGTCCACATGGTGAGATTCGATCCAGGACCTCCAGATTTAAGCCGGGCATATTCCTGCTGGACCACGGACGCTACGGTAAGGGAATGGGAATAGGATACCTAAAGTGGAAATTGAGTGTAATAATATTATTTACAGTCATTATTAACAAAAGCAATGAAATGTTTCCTCCCACTGACAAGTCACTATGTCCAATAAAAATAAAATAGACATTCAATGAGTATTCAATAAAATTAAGTATATAAAAGGTCGGGAAAGCAAGGACGGGGATGCAATGAAATTCGTTTCATTGCTCCCCAGTTAAATGAATACTTTGAGAGAGTTCAAGAAATCAAATCAAATTGCGTTGGTAAATGTCTGTAGACTGTCTTTCAAGCCTTCTGTAACTATTTCATTTAATTTCATCGTTATTAGATTTTTAATCGAATCTAACACTTTCGACTCAAGTGAAGTGTAGTGATTATAAATTAAATAGTAGGTACCTTAGCTTAGCCTAAGCCTTTTTATGCAAATACGAGTAGTTGATGGAAAAAAGTATTATGAATACTTTTCTAAAACCAATGAGACCTAGAAACTATGTTAACAAAACCAACTAACACCTATAGCTAGACCGCTTAATTGAGTCCTCGCCTGAGGGGTACAGGAGCGGCGGGGGGCGCGGTGGTAGACGTGAACGGGGGCCGGGAGAGGTGCGGGCGGGCGGTGCATGTCACCCGCACCTCTTCGGTCCTACGCACCTGTACCCCGCAGGCTAAGACTCACTTTAAGCGGTCTACTGTCTGATGAAAATCATTATAACTACAACACACTACAAAGCTATATGTAGACTGCCTATGGACGTAATACGTGCGAAAGGTGAACGCGATGGGATAATTAGATCACGAAAAGCGCACATGGAAGCGAAGATTCAATTATCGGCTAACTAACACATTCAAAGGTGACACGCCAATCTGTCACGAGGGTCCAAATTAGGTATAGCAGTTAAATTGAAATACTGCCGTAGGTAATACGATTTCTGGGGGACGGACGGAGGCAGGCCCTTTTGGCCCTCCTATGGGCCGGAAATGCGAGCAATGCCATTATCTTTCAGTGCTAGCTTAGTTTCGAGTACCTAATTGCGTCGTAAGAGATAGATGCTGGGATCGACATTATAAATATTATTTTAACTTATTCTTAGAAGATTTTGTACCATACGTTTCAACGGTTTACTCCACTTTGTGCACCCAGGTGAACAAAGTGGAATAAGCCATAACAACACGGCTTTATACCAAAGAGGTAGGCAGAAGGGTTATTCCTGAGTCCCACAAGAGGGTCCACCCTCAATTCAGTAGTTATGTTTCTAGATCCTATGCAATAAGGTGCGGACCTTCTCCATCTACCGGGCACAGTTTCAGACACCAGCTTTCATTGAAAAAATCCACAAAAATTTTTTTATTTACTTTGCCATAGGTAGCAAACAAGCAAATGAAATAATTTTAATGTTCTTCCTTTTGCAAGTTGTTTAGGTTGACGGGTATATACTAGATATATCCCCGTTAGTATTAATACAACTGCTTTGCAACGGTTTACTAATGAAACGCATAATATGTATTGTCATAATATACTTTGGCATAACAACATTCAGCATAATGATCACTACGCATTATACTCGTATTATTAGGCACAAATATTTTGCCATAACGCACGGTAGACTCAGTACTGTTTATCTTTATTGACGTGCAAAAGTGTCAGATTATGACCTATTTGAATAAATCTGTTTGAGTTTGAGTTTGAGTTTGAAATGTTTATTGTCACAAATACTATCAAAATAATATTAATGAAGCATAATTTTATAAAACAATAGATTATAATCGCATAATGATATTAACACATCTTTTTTGTGATAAAAGCCCATAAATATTGGCTCGCATAAACTTTTTTACTCACCTAACCTAACTTTACCAACTGATTCGGATTTTGCAATATATTTTTATGCCACATGATTATTATACGAATATGCGTTAAAAATTTATGCGACAATCAATTATGCCTCAACATGGTAGACCAATTACTACTTATGCTAAACTTTCTATTATGCTAAAGTATTATTATGTAATAAAAGTTATGCGAAAACGTTATGCTATACAATTTTATAACAACATAACATAACATATATTCACGCCTTTTTCCCGAAGGGGTAGGCAGAGGTGTACCCAGGACTCAGTCCCATAGTAGATACACCCACATTTCGCCAGTATGTTATTGGTCCCATGTAATAGGGGCGAGCCTATTGTCATCTACCGGGCGCAGTTCCAGACTCCAGGCAATTATTGAGATAATTCCTAATGGAAAAATCCAATATTTAACACTGCCTGACCTGGGGATCGAACCCGGGACCTCTTGAATGGCAGTCGAGCATGCGCCCTCTACACCACCGAGGCAGTCAATAAAATTTTATGCCTAAGAAAATATGCCAAACGGAGGAATCCCCTTTTGTAATACGTTGCATATAATATATTATACCAACGTACAATTTAAACAAAATACATTCGTAATAATACGAATAAACGCATCTGCTCCAAATGCTTTAATTTTTTTTGTTTTTAATTTTTTTTTTACATACAATTTGAAATTATATATTATACTTGGAAATATAAACAATCATAAAGAAGTTATTAAAAAGTTAGTAACAAAAAATTAGTATAATTTCAAATAAACCATGTTTATTTTGTTTATATTTTCATTGAAAAAACATTTTCTATTATTGGAATGTTATTGTGATAATACAAAGTGAAATGCCGAGTGCCTTTAGGATGGGACGAGACCACTCGACACATACAAACGTAGAGGGCTCTCCAATTTGTTGGGATCCTTCCTACCTTCTACTGAATTACTCAATATTTATTATTGTATAGGTAGGTACTTTACAATAAAATTATATACATATAGTTATATCAACAAAAAATGGATATATTATTATAATATATTGTAGACTGGCTGTGCTCCACGGTTTCACCCGCGTAGTCTTAGTTCCAGTAAGAATATCGGGATATAAAACCCCATGTGTTTTATTTCAGAGTCTAAACTATATACATACCTAATTTCAGCCCAATCGGTTCAGTAGTTCTGGTGTGAAAGAGTAATAAACATCCATCCATCCATCCACAAACTTTCCCATTTATAATATTATTAGGATTGTATAATGTGATGAAAATGACTGACGTGAATAAATATCATATACCTAAAAACCTTAGATAATAATTGATGAGTCTCCGCGCGCGCTTCGGCCAGATACCACACTACCTTAAAACAAAAGCTTAAAAAATGCGGCTACTCACAAATTGTAGTGTGCGTAATACAATAGCATGAAGTCAAAAACAGCGACTGTGCGTCAAAAATTGTGTTAGACAGTCTCGGGTACACCGATTTTGGAGTAGATTTAGTTTTTTTTATGCCATAGGTGGCAAACAAGCAGATGGTGTGGTGTGCCTGATGGCACACCCCGGACACTCGACTCAATTCCCATACAAAAGCCGCGTTATAACTACCTACTACACAGACACTGCACACAAGGAGTTTTGTACACGCGCAAGTGTGCGTGAGGTGCGTTCCGAGCTCCGTCGGCTCTCATCGGCGCTCAATCTCGCTCGCGGGGTGAGGAAGGCCCGATTGGTGGGCGGATGACAGTGTCCGTAGTATTATTATCTGTTCTGTGCTGATGGTGAGCGGTTACCGTCGCCTAAGGACCTGCAACAAGGCTCTATTCACTCTCCTTCTGAAGAGCCTCATGTTGAAGCTCAACGGAAAGAGATCAATGGTAGTGGAGATCACTCCACATTTTGCACGTATGTGGCAGAAAATAACTATAAAAACGCATAGTGTGCGATAGTACCTCGTCAGAGCCCGCGCGGAGACCTGTCAATAAAATAAGCGGTACACACATTTATTATATAAAACAATACGAAAATAATAAGTATAAATACTACTATAAATTATTGCAACCCAATGAAAGTTTGTTTCAAGCAAATTGCAGACGTGCTCAGTGAAATTTCATTACTGTCGTAAAGCAATGCTCAATATAGCGAGATATTTTCTGAACGTTATGCTTCAGTTGGCTAAGTGTGGCATTTTAACTTTTCTATACCTTGTTTTTGTCTTTACGTAATAACGTAATATTACTTAAATAGAATTTGTAACCTATGCCCAATCATTTTATATTTTCTTATAAACCCTTGGTATTTTCATAGTGAACTTCCAAATATCGCAGTTTTACTCGCGTGATTGTACGTTCACTACAAAAAAAAATGTAGTGTTTATAAACAAAAATAAAATGATAGAGAAATACCTTACTTCAACTTCAAAATATCAGGATATAAATATATCAAATAGGTTTACTGCATTCGGAGGAAACAGGGGAATACAAAACATCGATTTAGTTAATTTTCCATAGGATTGTGTCAAAGTGCTAAAAGATCATTTATCCTGTCAAATTAAATCGAAAAATAATAAGAGATAACGAATTGTGAACCTACATAAATACGGGTTATTACCGAAAAACGCTCAAGTGTAAGAACTATAATATTATTTTCCTTATTCTCTAAAAATATACTGAGCCTTCAGAGGTTACAGCCCGCCGACCCTCCTTAACATAAAATGTGTAATACGAGTGAAATACTTTGCGGTTTAAAACAGGAGAAAACATATACGGATTGTCATAACATTGAATTTTGCTGTGATTGAAGGTCATACAATATTTCTTTGTTTTCTTTTTACATCATCATAATCTCAGCCATAGGACGTCCACTGCTGAACATAGCCTCGTTGGCTCAGATGGCAGTAACTCTGCTTTCTGTGCCGCAGGGCCCGGGTTCGATCCCCGGCCAGGTCAAACATTTGTGTGCATGAACATGTCTGTTTGATCTGTGTCTGGGTGTTATAAGCTTATATAAGTATGTATATCAGTCATTTGGTTACCATAGTACAGGCTTCTAGCCTAGTTTGGGACCAGATGACCGTGTGTGGAAGTTGTCCCATATTATTATTATTATAGGCCTCGCCGATAGATTTCCATCCAGTCCGGTTGTTAGTAGCCCGCCTCCAGCGTGTTCCTGGGTGGACGTCCTACGCTGCGCTTGCCGGTCCGTGGTCTCCATTCAAGAACTTTACAGCCCCATCGGCCATCAGTTCTACGTACTATGTGCCCTGGCCATTGACACTTCAACTTGCTAATCTAGGCTATGTCGGTAACTTTCGTTCGTCTACGGTTCTCCTCATTTTTACATACAGGTATTAAAATTTACTAGATTCAAACTTTGATGGAAATTTCATGGTCCCTATTAAAATTACATAAATCAAAGATAATATACAAATACCACTAATACCACCACATATTATTCATGTGTCTGTCTGTGTGTCTGTCTGTCTATTTCCTCTTTACGCTTAAACCGCTGAACCGATTTAGATGAAATTTCGTATTAAGTTAGTTAGAGTTCCGGGAAAGGACATAGGATAGTTTTTATACCGATAGCCCGAAGAAAACGAAGACTACGCGGGTGAAACCGCGGGACACAGCTTGTAGGTGCGAAAGTATGTGTGTATGTTTGTTACGACTTCACGCTAAAACTACTAAACCAATAGAGCTAAAATTTATTCACTTGATAGATTAGATACACGGGGATAATAACCAAGAAGCGTATTATCTTTTCTGCGTTTATGGCACAGAGGGCCACAAAACTTTAAATATTGAATTCCAAAACGCTCGTATCTTATAACTCTAAACTGGCTTTAGTTGCAGGTGTTAGGCAGAATTTTACGTGACCGGTTTACTAAAGGAATCTCTGCGGCTAGCTAACGGTGTGCCGTGTTGCCTCGACACTTGTTTGACTGTCCGGCGACGGCCAACGGCGACTTCGTACTGATATATTGAAATATCTGAAAATATGGATATTGTGGAAGGATGACGTTTTGTCATTTATGATTTTAAGTAACTGAAACTGCTCTTTCGGATGCTACATACTTCTTTTCACATGATTTTGTAAGTTTCGTAAGTAGTGAAAAAAGGTTACCTATGGTTTTTTTTTTTTTTCATTTATTCATTCATCTCAACCATAGAACGTCCACTGCTGAACAAAGACCTGCTGAACAAAGGCCTGCTAAACGTAGGAATCAGAAATGAGGAGATACGTAGGCGAACGAAAGTTACCGACATAACCTAGTGGATTAGGACGTCCACCCACAAGGTGCACATAATGATTTAATAATTACGGCAGAAACACGCTGGATGCAAGCCGCTTACAACGGGACTAGAAGAAAATCTGGTGGAGGCCTATGTTCAGCAATGAACGTCCTACAGCTGAGTTGATGATAATAATAATGACCAGCGCTCGAAGATTTTTCCTGAACTCACCTTGTTTTTCGCAATATTTCAAAGCATTATGGGAGGCCACCATTCGTTCCATTTTACTGCTTAATATTTATATTGCGCCGTTACGTGAGCGGTTTACTAAAAAATCACTGCGACCGTGTTCGGACTCGAGACTGGCCCGACACGACTCGACACCGCCGCAGACACACCGTCCGTACACGAATGCAATTTACAAAGCTTCCCGCTTCTCGTAAAGACCCTACGTAGCTCATAAATATGGACACGGACTTTAGACAGAGTGCGTACTTAGAATATTATTCCGTTGACACCACAGAGCAAGTTGGCATGGGGGAAATTAGATTTTTTTATGATTGTGAGTGACAAGACGAGCAAATCAAGCACCTGATGGTAGGGAACATGATTGCCCACATCAGACACAGTGTCACGCTATGTTTTAAAATTGAAAATTCTACGCGGCACTTGTCATGCCTCCACCATCCATTCAGCCCCCATCGCCTGAGAACTCATCCGCACATTAACGATACGTAGACGTCGAACACTGTGCGATTTTCCCGTTCTTTCCAGCCGCATACGTGCAAACTGTGGAATGATATCCCTGCTGCGGTCTTCCCGTTGAGCTACAATATGGGGCTCTTCAGAAGGAGAGTTAATAGAGTGTTGGTCGGGTCGGCAACATACTGGCAATGCCCCTGGTGTTGCAGGTCTCCATAGGCGGCGGTAACCGAACACCTTCAGGCGGCCCGTCTGCATGTTTGCCACCTATGGCATAAAAAAAGAATGTTGAAGTATTGTCTATAAGTTTAAAATATTAATAACACTTGCTTCTCAATATTTATTTTTACCTGTTCAGAAAAAAATAACTCAAGAAACAATTTCAACGTCGACATAAATCAAACAGCATAACAATTTTAGTTCTACACAAAGAGCCATTATTTCTACAAGAACATCGACTAATGAGCTGTTTCACTACACGCACGGAATATAATAACTCTCTTAAATAAACATTTTGTATTGTGAACAATATTACAAGAATCGTAAGCTGCTTTACTTCTCATTGTGACATTAATTCTCTTTAATGTCACAATGAGAAGAACGGTAAAGTATTTAATATTTTCCATTATAATATTAGAACACGAACGTCTCAAGTCTAGACGTAAATACTTTTGAGTTTATTGACCACTTAATGAAAAATTCGTTGGTTGAACTGATGATTAAATTACAAAGACTTCTCTATCTATATTACTTATAAAGATATAAGTAAATTCAATTTAGAACTATTTATCTGCAGGGGAGACGTAAGCAAATTAGGACCTTTTTTATAATATGGGTCAAATTTTAGACACAGTCTTCTAGTTTATTATTCAATTCAATTCAATTTATAATTTATGACTATTTATTTCTAATTTCAATCAATTATTATGTCGATTCATTTTATTTTGTATTTTTTGTTTGTTAATTTGTATTGTAATTTAATTTAGTAATTAATATTGTGTACCGATCTATGATCCTCGTTGGTCGAAATAAACGATTAATAATAATTATTATTATTATTCATATTATAAGTAATTTGTTTAAATTAGGCTAAAGTTAGTATTTAATACGATCTTATTGTAAAAAAAAAAAGTGTATGTACCTATACAGGTATATATAGGTTAGTAGGGTTAATTGCTAACATTGAACTACTACTATACAGATACAAAGACTAATATTGCTAGTGAAACGGAATATTACGAATTCCAACGTAGTATCATGATCATAATATAGTAGGTAAGCACGTACGTTATATTACACTATACGATCTTAAATGCTAACTATAGTCAGAAACTTTAAACAACCGACATTATATCCACCAGATTTTAAACGTTAAAATGGGTAACAATTTGCGTGGAAACAGAGGTTTTGTCCAAGTTCGGTTTATTCGAGCGCGTATTTACAGACAAATATCATTTTTGGGACATAAAGGATATTCTGGTTTCGTATTCAGAAGACGGGCTTTCCGCGTCGACAGTCGGTCGTACCTTTGTCCGCTCTAGAGAGATTTTTATTATGAAAATCATGCCACTTGCTTATGCTTCCAACTCAAGTGATACTTGGCATGCCAGGTATTCTGCTGAAATTGTGTTTGCTAGCGGAAGTTATGAGAGCGTATATCCACATATATTATTTTATCCTATTTCCCTTTATTTTGTATCGGTGCACGCTTCACATCAGCTGTATTCATGTTATTTTGCCTCTGAAGAAATATCTAGATCGGCTACGAAAAACCGGCCCGGTATAAGTTCTTACAATGACGTAATTTCTGCTGCGCGCAAGAGCAACAGAGAGACTGTTCACGATGCGACGTCAAGACCACGATATGGCCGAAAGCTATTCGCGCCAAATTAAGATAACTTATTAAGATAACACAATAATCATTACAGTTTATACTCAAACAGAAAGGATAAAAGCCGGAGTATGCACACATCAGGCGGTGTAGAGTTTAGCGGCTGTCTCGACCCGAAGCTGTGCAAGTGAAGGAACCCGAGAGTCAACGACTTGAAGCATGATCTCCACTTGCGTCTCCCTCAAATGGATACGCAGCTTAGCACTGCAGAAGCGATTCAATGTAGTATGAGTTAGAAATAGATGATCAGGGTCTGGTGATGGAGCAGGAAAGAGAAGAGGTGGTTTTGATTTACACTAATACAAGTCATGTATGTGGCACTAACTGGTTGGCTCAGTCGGTAGTGCCCCTGCTTTCTGAGCCGCAGGTCGCGGGTTCGATCCCCGGCTAGTTCAAACATTTGTACGCATGAGCGTGTCTGTTTGATCTATGTCTGGGTGTTATTAGTGCATATAAGTATGTATATCAGTCCGAAAAGTTGTATGTCAGGATCGTAGCAAGTGGAAAGAAATAGTCTCTGCCTACCCCAACGGGAACAAGGCGTGACTGTATGTATGTATGTATCAGTCCTCCGGTTACCATAGTACAGGCTTGGCTAAGCTAGACTTAGTTTGGGACTAGATGACCGTCGACCGTGTCTGGAAGTTATAATAATAATAATAATAATATGGGACAACTTCCACACACGGTCATCTGGTCCCAAACTAGGCTAGAAGCCTGTACTATGGTAACCAGATGACTGATATACATACTTATATAAGCTTATAACACCCAGACACAGATCAAACAGACATGTTCATGCACACAAATGTTTGACTTGGCCGGGGATCGAACCCGGGGCCTGCGGCACAGAAAGCAGAGTTACTACCATCTGAGCCAACGAGTTGTCCCATAATAAAAAATTACGAGAGCAAAGTACTTATACATACTTCAGAAATTGGTAATCTTTCAATATTTGTGTATCGAGAAATCGATAGAAATACAACCATTTTAATTGGCAAACAATACGGCAAGCTTTTATCTAAAACGTTGTATAAGCTCAAGTTAATGATGTATTTAATCGCTCAATCAGTTATTAATGCTTTCAATATACATAATGTATTCGTATTGGAATGAAAACACACTCATTCAATAAATAATTGAGACAGTTTATGCGAATGGAAACCAATTAAGTAAAATAAGATTGAAGTTTGAGAGTCATTGAATTGGCTTTCATGTGCCATAATAAAATCTAACAAAGAAGGCATAGGTGGCTTTCTAATTGCATACCTAACATTGCTAATTACATAGGAGGCATTTCTAATAAAATGTTATTGAAAATTTTGTAAAATTGTTGTATTCATACTAAATGTGTTCATTTTACTTGGCTTTTATTACAAAGGCCAACAGTGAAAATAATGTTAAGCAGGTTTCATAATAGGGGCCGCCTGTTGCCATCAATCGGGCGCAAGTACACTCCGAAATTTGTAATGGAAAAATCCAATAACATTTTTGCTTGATCTAGGAATCGAAGTCGAACATCGAGCTCAATAGCAGTATTTGCAATCATTACATTATCGAGGCAGCGAATAAATGTTATGTATCCAATATATAAGGTGTTATGCCATCAAACTAATAAGAACGTATCCTAGCTACAATGACGTTGAATCGCTTTCTCCTAGCTACGACAAATTTGACACAATCCCATGAAAATTTTACCAAATCGATGTTATTTAATCTGTGTCCTGTTTCCTCCAAATATACCTAATAAACACATTCTATTAATTTATATCCTGATATTTATATAGTGAAGTATACTATGTCTCTGTTATTTTAGTTTCGTATATTACATACTCTCGGTTTTTTTCATGGTCAACTTCTAACGATCCCAGTTTTACTCGCGTGATTAGACGTTCACTACTGAAAGATTAAGAGTTTACTAACCAAAATAAAATGATTGAGACACAGTCTGCTTTATCTTCAAAATATCGGGATATAAATATTTCAAATATTCGGAGGAAACAGAGGACTACAAAACATAAATTTGGTATATTTTCCATAGTATTTTGTCCAACTGCTAAGAGATCCTCTTTCCTGTTAAGACCAGATACAACGGTCATCTGTACCAAGAAACAAGCAGGAAAAGGCTTGATTGTATGTTATGTTTGTATATTTAAGACAGTACCACACCCTTGCCAGTTATTCATCCGCCGAGCAGTAATATGCAAACATTACTGTGTACCAGTCTGAAGGGCAAGGCTACCAGCGAAGTTTGGGCATGACGAGTTTCAACAACTAATATCTCAGGGTGACAGGCGCAGTGCAGTGCAGCGCAGAATTTTGAATTATAAAACACTGGGTGGCACTGTGTCTGATATGGGCAATTATGCTTACCATCAGGCACCTGATTTGCTCGTCTTGTTTGATGAAATGACTCATTATGATAAAAAAATCTAGTAAAATTATATCAAACGTCATAACGTCATGACATTATAGGGAGGTCAAAAAGTTCGCGGAATGGAGGGTTTAGAGAGGGAAGGGGGTAGTTATTTTTACCTGTCGCTACTTGTTGACTCAATACAATTATAAATACTAAGTTTCAGCCCAATCGGTTCTTATACCTTTGAGATATCGCTGGATAAACAAGTCAATCGGGTAGAAAATAGCAACTATGGAGAAAATTGAGTATCGTGCCGTGATTAAGTTTCTCACTAAGCAAGGAAAAACGCCTCAAAACATTATGGAAGAAATGTCATCAGTTTACGGGGACTCCTGCCCTGGAAAAACAATGATTTACAAGTGGCATAGTCTTTTCAAGCAAGGCAGAGACTCAATTGAAGACGATCAGCGCTCAGGTCGGCCAATTGAAGCAACGTCCTCAGACATTGTTGAAAAAGTTGAAAAACTTGTTCTAGAAGATGCACGTCTGAAGAAGAAACAGATCGCAGAGATGACTGGAGTATCATCTACGACCATTTTGAATATTCTCCATGACCATCTTGGCATATCTAAGGTCAGTGCAAGATGGGTACCGAGAATGCTCACAGCGCTTCAAAAACAGCAGCGCGTCGAGTGTTCGCGCGAGTTTTTGGAGCTGTGTAGTGAAAACAGGGATGAATTTCTGAACCTGAGTCGAAGCAGGAGTCAATGCAGTGGCACAAAAAAGGCGCAGCACCGCCCAAGAAGTTTAAGGTGTCACAATCGGCCGAAAAGATTATGGCTACAGTTTTTTGGGATTCCAAGGGGATTTTATTGATCGATTATAAAGATAAAGGTGTCAATATCACGGGGAAGTACTACGCTACACTACTAGAAAAATTAAAAGTAGCAATTAAAGAAAAGAGAAGGGGAAAATGGTCTCGAGGTGTGCTCCTTTTGCACGACAACGCACCCGTTCACAAGAGTCATGTTGCGATGGCTGCCTTACACAAGTGCGGCTTCGAAACTTTAAACCACCCTCTCTATAGTCCAGATTTGGCCCCTTGTGATTATTATTTGTTACCAAACATGAAAAAAGAGCTTCGTGGAAAGAAATTTACGGATGACGATGAAGTGAAGTCGGTAATATCTGCTTATTTTGAAGGCCTTGACGAATCATTTTTTTTTAAGGTATAAAAAAATTTTTTGAAAGGTCTGAAAAGTGTATTAGGGTTAATGGAGAATATATTGAAAAGGAATAATAATTTCATGTTTAAATTCACCCCCCTTCCCTTTCATTCCGCGAACTTTTTGCTCGTATCACTATCATAAAAAAATACACTACATTGTCCCATTCGCTGGTGACGAACGAAGCCTGTATACGAAAATACCCCCACGTGAAATAGATTCCGCGTGTCACAGATAAAGACATAAAAGTTAATTCTCCAATAGATATAAAACCGGAATCGAATATCCCTAATCGCGAACACCAGCAGGAACTAGCAAGAGTGTAGTTGGTTTAATGGCACATTAGTATGCTCCCTGCGTCCCAGCACGGATAGACAATAACTATTCTACCCTTTATTCTCTATTAACTCTTTGTAATCTTCTAATACGGTACGAACAATTTTGTCCGCATGTGTGTTACTTCGACGGAAACTAAAAGTTTCGATACTGAATTGGTATCTGATTTTGTATAGAGTTGATGAGTTGTGAAGTTATTTTTGTTTTATTATATTATTTATAGTAACTAGCACGAATGCTATAGTAACAATTGCATACGTAGGTATCGAAATAGTATCGTTGTTATGTGAAATCCCATTCATGCAATAGAATATATTATTCTTTTATATATTATTATAATATATTATTCGACAGCCTCGTTAGCTCAGACGGTAGTAGCTCTGCTTTCTGTGCCGCAGGCCCCTGGTTCGATCCCCGGCCAGGTCAAACATTTGTGTGCATGAGCATGTCTGTGTCTGGGTGTTATAAGCTTATATAAGTATGTATATCAGTCCTCCGGTTACCATAGTACAGGCTTCTAGCCTAATTTGGGACCAAATGACCGTGTGTGGAAGTTGTCCCATTTTATTATTATTATGTCGCTCGAAAACACGGGATGTACCCGGTCTTTTGAAAGGCGTGCACGGAGACCATTTTTTTTTTAAGTCCAACGTGCAGTGGCCCCTTTGAGCTTTTAATCTAAACGTAATCATAGAACTTGCCAAAGAATCATTCAGACGGTTAGGATTTATTCTCAGAAATTCACGAGACCTGCACAACCAACACGTGATAAGAACCATTTATAGTACATTAGTCCGGAGTAAACTTGAGAGCAGTTCTAGCGTATGGAGTCCGCATGAAAGCACATATACCCTACTCCTTGAAAAAGTTCAAAAGGCATTCCTGCGATACCTGTACAAACGGATATATAAATACTATCCCTTTATGTATCCAACAAAATTTCTTTTAGGTTGTCTATCTTATAACTCACTAGAAGTCAGAAGGGACACACAACAAATGATCGTGATGTCCAAAATCCTTCGTGGAAGAATTAACGCACCAAAGTTGCATGATGAGCTGTTTCGATTGTATGCCCCAAATAGCTACAGTAGGAACAGAAACCATAAGCTGCTTGACGTTCCTTTGTGTCGCACTGCAGCACGTGCCAATGCGCCCATACCACGCACTCTAGCAGCATTCAACGCTCTCTTGGACCACAATCCCGACTTTGACTTGTTTGCGGATGAATGGTCGAAGATATTAATTGAGTGTCTGAGGTACTGCGAGCGTGATGTATGACTGGTATTTATATATTTTTTTTTATCCTTATATTTTTATAATAATTTGCTGTGTAATTTCTTTTATGATTACTTTTCTTCTTTTTTTTCTTTCTTAATTTTATTTTAATCATTGTCATTGGTGTAACTAAACCGTTTTGATTAAATTAATTAATAAATAAATAAGTAATGTATATATAGCACCTATCGGGGTCTATCTCTGAAACCATCTACAGTTTTTTTTTTAAGATGAGCTCAAAGACAGCCTCCGCTAGGTACAAAGACTATTGTGAATGGATGGAAACTACTTGATTTATTATTATTATTATTATTATTATTATTCCTATTATTTTCTTTTCATAGAATAGAATTATATTCGGGGAAACACTGCGCGGATAATCGGTGCGGGAATGTGTAGCGGGCTTGTTTCAGACTATGCGAGCGGAGTGAGATGCGGTGGGAGTGGAACGCATGTCCTCAACACATCCTTCGCAACACATCTCCAGCACACATCTTTCCCTTGTTTTTTATGTACAAAAACCTCGCTCCGCTGAGCCGTTTCCACTAGAGCTGCGCTGAGCGAGGCTAGGTAAATGAAGTGATTCTATTGGTTTTTAAGCAACACATTCCTCTCCATGCATCTCTGGTGGAAAAGCAACCGAAACGCACGAAGATGATTATAACCAAAACACTCTTTGTAGGAGAACTTTAATTAGTATTTTGATATACATAGGTAATTTTCGATAAAATTGTGGGTTGAATCCTTTTCGCTTAGTTATGTCCACTTTTAAAAAACAACATCTGATCGCCAAACCGCAAACTGAATCAATCCAGTCATCAACATTAATTGGAATCTATCCATTGGGGCCGTAATTGACAATGAGAGCAAATATTAACTAGATTTTAATTAAGGTTATGTTAAACCGTTGGACAGTTCAGTTAAGGGCTTGACGTTAATGTCGAGCTATTCATTGGTTCATTTATTAAGGGTGACATAATATTTTATCTATTCTAGGAATAATTACTTACTGTGAATTAATCGTTACCTTAATTATAATTATCTATATCTATACTGCCTCGGTGGCATAGTGGGCGCATGCTCGACTGCCAATCAAGAGGTCCCGGGTTCGATCCCCAAGTCAGGCATAGTGTTAAATATTGGATTTTTCCATTAGGAATTATCTCAATAGCTGCCTGGAGTCTGGAACTGTGCCCGGTATATGGCAATAGGCTCGCCCCCTATTACATGGGACCATTAACATACTGGCGAAATGTGGGTGTATCTACTATGGGACTGATTCCTGGGTACACCTCTGCCTACCCCTTCGGGAAAAAGGCGTGAATGTATGTTGATCTATATCTATACTATTATATAAAGAGAAAAAGTGATTCACTGACTGACTGACTCATCAACCCAGAGCCAAAACTACTGGACCGATTATGATGAAATTTGGACATTAGATTATTTTTACAGTCTAGACAGGTAATAAGAAAGGATTTTTCAAAATTTTACCCCTAAGTGTATTAAATATGGGTTGAAAGTTTGTATAGAGTAGACTTCATTTTTCAGCCGATTAATTTCAAATTTTGTAAACATTCTAAAATGAAAATAATTAAACACGTGTATCAGCGTTTTCAAAAATTAGTATAGTTTATTTATAGTTTAATTAGTATATTTATAGTTTATTATAGGTAAATGTAGTATAGTTGATGTTAGTAAAAGTTTGTTATGAATATTTTAGTTCCAAAAGTGCTCATTAGATGGCGCTACAGGAAAAATTAGAACGCGCTGACAATATTTTCTTGCAAGAGGTAAATAGGTACCCTTAAGCAACATTTTAAGTAATTTATTTCCTACATTGCATAATACGCATAATAGATAACGTTCTGCAAATAATTTAAACGCGGTTTTGATTTCGCTTCTCTTTATCATAGCCCCTTTAAATTGGGTTGCAACGACATCGTATCGATGCTCTTAGATGCTTTCAGTGTTTCCGTAATCCGTATGCCGTATTCGTTTCCAGATTATTAATATAATATACACTTAGTGACTTAGTGCTGCCGGCCGGCCTTTTTTTTGACCTGTGCGAAGTCGGGGCGGACCACTAGTAATATATATATAAAGCTACCCCTTTCTCATCGTGTGGGCGAGGACATATGCAGAGAGTGGGCAGCAGCGCTCTCCATTTTTAAGTATTCCAACTACTGCGATCACCAAACCGCCTGCCAAGCGTGTTGATTAGGGCAAAGTCCCCCTATATGAATAGTTTATGGCGTTCTATGAGGGAGGCCTATGTTCAGCAGTGGATGTCTTCCGGCTGATGATGAGATAATTATATAAAGTTTGGTTTTAAAAATTAGCTTCCAAAACGATGTATTCTTTTTCTTCTTCCCAGCTATGTATAGCCCAGTTGCATAGATATTCTTCCTCAAATTTGCTTGCTCCCCTACCCCCTCCCCTATACCCTATACCCTTTCCCGTAAATTTTTGTCATAGTTTCTAAGAATATTGCTAACAGAACTGTTCTATTTCCTAGCTTCTATCTCGAGCCAGGCTTTATCTCTATTCTTTGTCATCTTCTCACGGTCTTGGGCTTCCTCGTCATTGGTCATTAGCACTAGTGATTATGTTTTGTCAGTAATATTGGATTGGTAACCTAATTACTACAGCGTCTATACGTAAAAAAACATAACATACATTCACGCCTTTTTCCCGAAGGGGTAGGCAGAGGTGTACCCAGGACTCAGTCCCATAGTAGATACACCCACATTTCGCCAGTATGTTATTGGTCCCATGTAATAGGGGGCGAGCCTATTGCCATCTACCGGGCACAGTTCCAGACTCCAGGCAGTTATTGTGATAATTCCCAATTTTTAACACTTTGCCTGACCTGGGGATCGAACCCGGGACCTCTTGATTGGCAGTCGAGCATGCGCCCTCTACGCCACCGAGGCAGTCAACATTATGTAAAGTGAAGCTTATTATGAAGTTAATATATTTAACTAAATATTTAATTATTTAATTTTTTGTAGTGGTAGGCCTCTATTGCAGGGGGCCGCCTGGGGAAGTACCACACCTTTGCCAGTTATTTACCCGCCAAGCCGTAATGTGCAAACATTATTGTGTTCCGGTATGAAGGGCAATGTTACCAGCGAAATTACCGGGCATGATGAGTTTCAACTACTCATATCTCAGGGTGACAGGCGCAGTGTAGTGCCTACTAATTTTGAATTTTAATACACTGGGTGGCACTGTGTCTGTTATGGGCAATCATGATGCTTACCACAGATCAGGATGAAAGAAACCTCTTTCATCTCCTCTGTGATGCTTACCATCAGGCACCTGATTTGCTCGTCTTGTCACTCACTTTCATAAAAAAAACTATTGCCTTAGAGACGTTAGTGGAATGTACATGTAGCAAGTCATGTTTGCCGTACCACACATCTGATCTGACTTTCTAGCAGATGGCACCACGGAGTATCACTTTTAGGGTTCACATAACATAACATAACACACATTCACGCCTTTTTCCCGAAGGGGTAGGCAGAGGTGTATCCAGGACTCAGTCCCATAGTAGATACACCCACATTTCGCCAGTATGTTATTGGTCCCATGTAATAGGGGGCGAGCCTATTGCCATCTACCGGGCACAGATCCAGACTCCAGGCAGTTATTGAGATAATTCCTAATGGAAAAATCTAATATTTAACACTTTGCCTGACCTGGGGATCGAACCCGGGACCTCTTGATTGGCAGTCGAGCATGCGCCCTCTACGCCACCGAGGCAGTCTAGGGCAGTTTAGGGTTTAGTACCTCAAAATGAAACAAGGAACCCTTATAGGATCTCTTCATTTTCCGTCTGTCTGTCTGTATGTCTGTCTGCCCGTCTGACAATTTCTAAAGGCTAAACAGAGAGAATAGATAGAGAGATACGCGATAGAAAGAATGGCAGCTTGTAGATTAATATGACGACAATTAGTTAGGCACTGTGCAACCTTAATTGCGCTTTATTTCGTCGTACCTAGAGTCGCTATTTATTTAAATGATGAGGAGTATCCCCTTCTGTCCCGTTAGTATTCTGTGGTATAAGTTACATCATTGCGACCAAACAGTAATGGCGACCTGAACTAAAAACACACACACATACTTATTATGTATATACAGACTCGTCATGAAGAAGCTCCTCTAATACTTAGAACACTTCAATTAAGTCTTAAGTTAAAGCAATCGCAAGTGTTCTCAGGCGTAAGTCAATTAGACAATAAAGCCTATTCAAGTCAAACTATCTAGACGGCTTGCGGTTGCGGTCTCGACTCACGGCTGACGGGTGGACACGAAACATTGGACAAATCAACGTAAAGACGCCTTTTCTTGAATATTAGTATTAAAACAAAATTTGCCTGGATATACATTTATACATTGTGTTAAAAAACGTGTGGTAATATTTAAGGAGTGCACCTTTCAACCTTAACAAGTTGCAAAGGTAAGAATTGCGAAATTCGCAAAAATAAATTTCGACTGCCCATACACATTTACCGATCAGATGATTCATTCTGTACAAGAAGTGGAAACATACCATACTTGACTTAAAACATACCATACTTCATAATGAGCAAGCATTGAATCTAATCTGCTTTTTTTCTTCTATATATTATACTAGCTATGCCCCGCGGTGTAAAAAGTGTGTGTTATTACTCTGTGTTATTACAGGGTCTAAACTATCACACACACTCACTCACCAACGCCCAGTCTCAACCCTCGGATCTATAAAGAGCTGAAATTTTGCACATATGTTTTGATTACGATGTATACAAGGAATATGAAAGGAATTTTCGAAATTCCCACGGGAACGTAGTCGTGGGAATTACGCTAGTTAGAAATAATAAATATAAATTTAAATATTTTTAAAAACAAATCTATATTTAATAGATAGATAGATAGATAGATAAATTCTTTATTATTACACCACATCTTAAAAAACTTTAAAATTAAATGTAACAATAGGAATATGTCTAGTGTAACAATCGGTCTTATCGCTAAAAGCGATCACTTCCAGACAACCGTGCAGGGAGAGGAGAGTAAAGTAGTTGACATTTTAATTACGCAATATACCGGATTTAAATAGGTATACAAAATTTCTAACTGCTTCAAGATTCAGTTGCAAGATTTGTACCGGACCTATGTCCGGTACAAATCTTACATAAAGGTACATTCATTCTTAAATTGCAAGTGAAATAAAAGCTTGTAATTATAATAAAAAGGGTGAGAGCTGGATGTTATGCAGTATTACTGCTTAGCCTTGGCGAAAACATACCCTCCTAAAGTAGGATTGAATTGTATGTGACATGAAACAACTGACTTGTCCACAAACCGTCTATTTAGCTTCGTCCACAGCGACGACTTTGTTCTAAACAATGTGGTTCGTTGGGATTACGGCTAATGACTAATGTAAGATATAAAGCAGAGCTACACAAACTGTGGTAGAGTAACTTTACGTCTCTTTCTCGCTTCTCACTAATACATATTGTAAAAACAAAACTTAGGAAAATACAAGTAGATATTATTATGTGTTATTTTTTCACGCGAATCTAATTGGACTTTTTTGTGATGCTGAAATTATACAAAGGTTTTGACTTTTAAATACTTTTTAGCAGCTAGATATACCGAGCAGTTTAGTAGAATATTTCATCATAATTATCATAGGATGTCCACCGCTGGATACTGGAGATAAGTCTCCCCCTCGCCTCGGTGCATCTGCCTCGGTGCGTAGAGGGCGTATGCTCGACTACCAATCAAGAGGTCCCGGGTTCGATCCCCAGGTGAGGCAGTGTTAAATATTGGATTTTTCCATTAGAAATTATCTCAATAACTGCCTGGAGTCTGGAACTGTGCCCGGTAGATGGCAATAGGCTCGCCCCCTATTACATGGGACCAATAACATACTGGCGAAATGTGGGTGTATCTACTATGGGACTGATTCCTGGGTACACCTCTGCCTACCCCTTTGGGAAAAAGGCGTGAATGTATGTTATGAATGTTAAGTTAAGTCTCCCCCATAGATTTCCATCTAGTCCTGTTGTAAGCGGTTTCCGTTTTCCCGCTGCCTTTATAAGATCGTATGTCCACCTTATGGTAGGTGCATCGTTTTAATTCTAAATTATATACAAAAATACAACTCCTATTTCACCTGGATACCTAAACAAAGATGAAAAAGCGACGGTCCAAGCAAATATTGACATTGACATCGAATTAAAAAAGACCTACGCACCTTTGATTACATTGCAATCAAACTTGTATTTTTTTTTCAACTTTCCGGGTTACGAGAAGCAGAACAAAAACTGTTCAAAGTTTCATGCATTGCGTTAGCAGAGAGTCGAGTTTGGCCTAACCAAATATCCTGCTTGAAATCAAAACAGAGGAATTGGTCCAAATCGCGCGCCATGCTCCTTGATCTTATAACTTATTCAGAGGGTACATCACAGCTTATTTGCACGCAGTTATTCGACTTCATGCATGGTAAAGTAAAATGTACAAGTGTTCACAAAATATTGTATTAAATGCAATATTTGATAGTCAAATACACAAACAAGTTTCCTCAAAGACCATCTTTTGCTTTTTAGGATTCCGTACCTCAAAAAAAGGGAATACTTATAGGTTCACTTCGTTGTCCGGCTGTCCGTCTGTCAAGATCCTTTTTCTCGAGAAGGCGTTTAGGTATCATGTTGAAACTCATATCACAACGGCTCAGGTCCACGGTCCCTTGTTGCTGTAAAAAAATCAAACTTATAAGTCTACGTATAATAAGATATAATACATATAATAAGATACGGCCATTTTACCGCACATTTTCATACTTGATGCAACGGGCTAAAACCATAATTAATGGCAAGAAGCAAGATATTTAATCAGAAGTAAAGGAAATCTCAAACCATGAAATTTTACAAAAAAAATTTGTGAGTACCAACATGTTTGCGGTATTTAGGTATGGAATCCTACACTAAGCAGACTTATAAAGGTGTGCCTTGAAGATTTTTTTTTTCAAGTCAGTGTGTGTACTTTTGGAAGTGAAGACTAACCGTAGCGTCAGAGTTTCACGGTTCGATGCATTTTAACAATGTTACCTAGGAATCCGATACTCGTGATACTGCACCGTGCTACCGCGTCCATTTCACGAAAGGTAAGGCGTCAATCAAGTGCTATAAGTAGTAATAATTGTATAAGTTGTATAATTTGTAAAATATTTATGTACTAAATGTTGTAATCAATAGTTGATCTTGAAATAAAATAAATATCAATAATTATTAATACTAAGTGCCAATTTCTTCTTGATTAATGTCAATCATCACATTATACGATAGGTTAACTATCAATCATCGATTTGACTGTGGCAAAACTGACAGCAAAACCTATCGTGTAATGAACACCTAATACATGAGTGACATGAATTTCACAAGTGACTTTTTACACGTTTGAATGAAGGTGGACTTACTTATATATAAATACAATGTGAATATTTTAGGAAAACCAATTTCACCCCAGCGGGATGTGAACCCGCACCTTCCACACCATTCCGCGTGGTGGGCACTCTACCGTTGAAGGTACTTAATGTATCCACTTATAGATAAACACGCACACACGGTGAGTAGGTAAGTGGAACAAATGGCAGAGTGCCCTCACGCGGAATGGTGTGGAAGGTGCGAGTTCAAATCCCGCTCGTGGACAAAATTTTTCTTTCCATATTCATATTGTATTTCATATGAATAGACTGCTTAGTCTATAAAAATATAAAATATTACTTATAAAGTTTATTGTTTGTAGTACAAAATCATTAAAGGTGATCGTTTTTGCTAGGTTTGTTCGGCTTGCTGCACTGACAAAAGCTGCGAAAAAACTCGATTCTCTTTAGAAACAAAATGTTACGATGAAAATAAATTAAACGGTACACGTCAGTATCCGACTTAAAAAATCTGCCGTTTATATTTTATAGACTAGGTAATCTATTCGCTTGAAACACAATATGAAAACGGGAGGAAAATATGAATTTCATACAAAAAAGAAAGTGACCACCACGCGGATTGGTGCGGGAAGTTGCGAGTTTAAGTCCCGCTCGTGGGTGAGTGACATTTTTCTTCCCATTTTCATATTGACCAGCCGTTTGTTTCCAAACTGTGTCCTCGAAAGCGGTACCTATTTGCAGGGCCCGCGGCTCGCTAAGCGCATTCCCATTATACCGGACCAGCTTAATTTATACGTTTGCTACGCTTATTTCCGATTCGTTTTCCTGATTAAGTTATGAGATTGCGTTTAGATGAAATGTTCGCGTAATCTTGTTTTATATGGATTATATTCGGGAAGTATAAGTAATGACGACATTATATTCTTGGAAGATATGACGTCTATATTTTATCCTCAGATTAATGATAGTCTTCGCTGGCGCTCTGACTAGATACAGCCCGCCCTTCCTGAAAACAACAGTTTGGATAATGCGGTCATTTTCAAATTGAAGTGTGCGTCAAACATTGCTAGTGTACGTAAAAAACAGTTCGCAAGGACAGCCAGTGTGCGTTTAAATTTGTGTCGGACAAGGCTTGACTACGCCGATTTGGCGTAATTTAAGTTGCCGGTTTTAACAAGTGTGACAGCGGTATCTTATCGGAGCGCCCGCGGATACTTGTCAATATCTATGATTATATCCATACTTTGGTCAAAATATAGCTCGACAGAAAAGAGCAGAAATGGAACTAGTTTTTACTGTTGAAAATCATAAACCTAGATATTATATGGACCCGAAATACCTACAATGTTCATAATGTATGTTCAATGTTCATATGTAATAATGACCACTTCGAATGGCCATTACGGTAATAAACCTCGTATTTATTTATACGTTATGAATATGTTAGATACATATAGTTATGTCTCTAACTTGATGATTCAGGTATCGCGTCCATTCATGCGACCAGACCATTACCGGTTCGGAAATTAGATATTCAGAGTAAATAGAGATTATTGGTGTACACTAATTTCTGCAAACATTCATTGTACACGCTTGATTGGACTACGTTTCCGAATGTAATGATCGTTTTAATCAAATCAATTATTATGTGTGAACGCTGACACAGCATAGAAACTTACTCTCATATCTTTTAAACATATAGCATTTATTGAGGCCCTAGCACGAGTTTTCTGATAATAGTAATCGTACAAATTTTGAGCGTTACCTGTCAAACATGTATGAGATTTGACATAACTACGATGCGAATTCGATACATATACACATAACATACAATCACACATTTTTTCCGAAGGTGTAGGCCTCTGCCTACACCTCAGGACTCAGTCCCATAACAGGCACACCCACATTTCGCCAGTATGTTATTGGTCCCATGTAATAGGCGGCAACGTTATTGCCACCTACCGGGCACAGTTCCAGACTCCAGGCAGTTATTGATATAATTCCAATACATATTTCAACTTTTGCCTGACCTTTTTTTCCTTTGGGGATCGAACCTAGGACCTCCTAATCGGCAGTCGAGCTACATATACTATTATCAAAAAATTCGTGCTAGGGGGTGAACTACTTAAACTCTTCTTGCTGTTTTCGAAAAAGTGGCAAGACTTTTATTTTTAGTGTAATGTTTTTGATATGATTAACTATACAAAGCAATATTATACGAAGTAAATATTAAATTATTTATTATTTTAAGATCGTATTGAAACAAATCAAATGAATTTTGAAAATTTACTTTTGGTTTGTACCTGTAAACTAAATAAATCAAACGAAACTTGTACATATTTATTGAAAAAGCTCTACCAAATTGACGCAGACAATTTCTGTCTGTTACAAAATTGTCTCATTCCATCAACAGCTCTGTTTGAGCTTTCAATTGCGTGAAAATGAAATATTACTTTTACATTTGGTTCCTATAAATATATAAATATAGTTCCTATAAATATAGTTATGTTGGTAATTAAAATGTCAGTGGAATGTCAAATATGTACGACATTAAATTAAAATTAATTCAATATTGACAGCACTGCCCAGAAACATTTTTTCTTACATTAATTTATGCATTCATTCGTCTCAGTCGTTGGAAGCCCACTGCTGGACAAAGGCCTCCGCCGTAATGGATCCGCTCTAAATCTGACACCCGTTGCCGTAAGAGCCGGCTCTTACGGCAACCATGGGTAGAGAGGGTGGGCTACTATTCTATACCCGGTTCCGCCACGACTAATATTAATTTAGATAGATAGATAGATAGCATAATTATCGTTATATTAAGTTAGAAATCAAAGCCAAATCCTTTATTAAATTTAGTCCTATAAAGTCACTTTTGTAACTCAATAAAGCTAATAAATGTAATCTACTATGCGTTCGGAAAGATACCTCTACAATGCGGAAGAAACTTGTGGGGCTTATTTTTTTTCTATTGACTAATTAACCATATTTATGTATTAGTATTAGTATATATTCAACGGTGTGTTTACGACGCCAATTCAACCGATAATTTTAGGATTCGTAGGATTTTGTCATGCTCATTTATTTTGTGGATAGACACACCAACATTGAGATTATAAGCGAAACTTTCCAGAAAATATTGTTATAAAAGTAACTAATATATGTTTTACACTACACAAACAGTTAGACAGTTATAAACTTAATTCAAAACGAGCGAAAAATCATTAAACTTCCAGAAACTTTTCTCAAATATCTCAACGTCTATTCACACCGGAATCAAAACCCGTGCATAGAATTATTTCGCAATTTCAAAGGCAAAGTCAAACAAACTACTTTCTAAATGGTATTATCCCGTTTCGTGCAGTACTCAGTCCTCATTCGTAGGAAGTTGTCAACAGGGGATTAGCAGACTGCGGAGTTTAACAAATTGTGGTCACCCACTGCGCCGGTAATGAATCTCTACAAATGAGGACAGTGAATTATCTTCAAACGCAAAAGGTATTTCATAAGTATCATAAAACGATGAAGATATCTGTTTGAAAACTAAGCGTGTAACTTTTTTACTCTACCTACTGTGACAGCTGCGAAGTAATTTTATTTTACTGATTTTTGGCAGGCGAAGTACATAGGTAAACTCTCGTTATCTATTAAGATCAATGTATCTAAATACACATACGTTCACGCCTTTTTTCCCGAAGGGGTAGGCAGAGGTGTACCCAGGACTCAGTCCCATAGTAGGTACACCCACATTTCGCCAGTATGTTATTGGTCCCATGTAATAGGGGGCGAGCCTATTGCCATCTACCGGGCACAGTTCCAGACTCCAGGCAGTTATTGAGATAATTCCTAATGGAAAAATCCAATATTTAACACTTTGCCTGACCCGGGGATCGAACCCGGGACCTCTTGATTGGCAGTCGAGCATGCGCCCACTACGCCACCGAGGCAGTCTGTATCTAAATAATTGTAGATAATATAGCAAATGTTTCAATCTGAACTTGCCTTTGAAATCGGACGATGTCAAAGTCTGGCTAGTTGAAGTTTATAATAAACTGTCGTTTCGTAATGGCATTTGTTACCTCAGTAACTTTTGACTAATTAAAACAGGCTTTACTACAATCTCTTAAGTTATCTGCCCACTAAAACGAAACAAAATAAGGCTGATATAGGACAAAAAGTGACAAAAAATGTTTTTTGTAATAAAATGTCCAACTAGACCACTTCGCGACCGTTCGTCTACAATAATTTTCCGAGAACGGTTTTCAAACTAAAGTCTTCATAGTATACCGCTTTGTATTAATCTCCGTGTTAAATACGGTCCTATTTCGTTTGGTCTTAGTGGGCAGATGCCATATGAGTTCATAGAAGTAGCCAGTCTTGTCCACTAAGCCTCGAATTCCTCTTCAACTCTGCGCTAGTACATTTGTTGCGAGACTGTTTTGAAGTATCATTAGACTGTGTTAGAGATACCTTAGTAGAGTTATTCAAGCACTTATTAATGAAATGTTTTCTGATAGCATAGTTGTAAGTCAATAATATTGAATACAAAGCTTTGGTCCTATTTGAAGAGACTTCAGTTTAATTGTTCAATGAAGGTTTCATGGATTAACATAACATACTATCACGCCTTTTCCTGAAGGGATATGCAGAGGTGTACCCAGGAGTCCGCCCCATAGTAGGTACACCCTCAGTATGTTTTTGGTCCCATATAATAGGCACACTCCAGGCTGTCATTAAGATAATTCCTAATGCAAAAATTCAAATAACACTTGCCTCACCTCGGGATCGAACCCGGGACCTCATGATCGGTCGCTGAGCTTGCGCTCACTACATGGCTAAGTTTGTAGTAACTCTGCTTTCGGCGCAAGGAGTCTTGGGTTCGAATTCCAGCCGGAATTGTTTATTATTGCATGTTGAATGTGTTTGGTGTTATTGTATGTGTCCATGCCGTCTGCGACACAGATAATCCTAGTGCAGGGGCGTGAATGTGTAACAGGAAAAAGGACCTTCTAGCCGTTTGACACGATCTAATGGAAAATTTACAAAATCGATGTTTTGTATTCCTCTGTTTCCTCCGAAACCTATTTAATATATTCATATCTTGATATATCTTGACTGCCTCGGTGGCGTAGAGGGCGCATGCTCGACTGCCAATCAAGATGTCCCGGGTTCGATCCCCAGGTCAGGCATAGTGTTAAATATTGGATTTTTCCATTAGGAATTATCTCAATAACTGCCTGGAGTCTGGAACTGTGCCCGGTAGATGGCAATAGGCTCGCCCCCTATTACATGGGACCAATAACATACTGGCGAAATGTGGGTGTATCTACTATGGGACTGAGTCCTGGGTACACCTCTGCCTACCCCTTCGGGAAAAAGGCGTGAATGTATGTTATGTTATGTTATATCTTGATATTTTTAAGATGAAGTAAATAATATCCCTATCGTTAATTTTGTTGATAAATTCTTAATTTTTAGGGTTTCGTACCTCAAAAGGAAAAAGGAACCCTTCCGTCTGTCAAGACACTCTTTAATGGGAACGCGTGGAGGTTCACGTTGAAATTGATATCAACTACTCAGATATGTAACGAAATCAAAAGTAATGGCCATTTTACATCATATTTTCATACTTGGGAGAAACTGGTTCCTCATAACACAGGGAATCCTAGTATGAGGGCCAGTGTTACTAAACCAAATGAATACTTACGAACATACCATGTAATTATTTAGATATTTAGATATATACTGTACTCTTTTTTGAAATAAATATATAATATAATAATATAATATAAATACTTTGATAGATAGATAGATAGATAGATTTGCGTAAAGAACTAATAGATGGCGCTGTATGTTTTTGGTAAACAGGTATGGAACCCTACACTATGCATACATACGTATGCCTTAACAATTTATTTTGTAGTGAATAACTAATCACTCGAGTAATTGTGTCAAATTTGTCGTAGCTAGGACACGCTATTCTCCCTTTGGAAACATTGTAAAGTGAAGCAACAAACACGAAGGGAAGTAGAATCGTTTGTAGCGGTGGCTGCGACCTTTCCGTAATATCTGTGGTTTACGACAATAGTTTCTGCTCAAACAATGTACACGAACAATGCAAATAGAATTGATGGAAGTTTTCGTTACTTTTACACGTATTCTGGTGAGTCTCTGTCAGAAATACGACGCGGGGCCACGAGACTCTTTGAACAAAACCTTCTACTAATAGTTTTGGTAATTATAAATAATAAATAAATAAATGTTTTTATTTGCCAAAAGATTATATACAGGAAACTATAATATAACTTATGACCTAATTATATTAAAGCTACGATAAGTAATAGTAGGTTAGGTAGTATTATCAGTATACAACTAATATTCCCATGGAGGATTCTGTGGTCCCACACTAGGCTCAGGGCCCGTGTCGTGGAGACCTGACAAGATTTCCCTTTAAAAATACATTTCCAGAGGGAGCCTACCGATAAATCTATATGAACATTATAAAAATTGTCTATTACTAGTTATGAATATATAAGTATGAGAATTTTTTATATTATTTTGCACTAAAGTGACTTTTACAATATTCCGTATCCGTCGCCAGGTTGGAGACGTTAATGCTTTTATTAGTCTATAAAAATAAAAAATATTATAAAATGAGGTTGTGGTATCAATTTCGATATGAATTCTAATTTCGTAACATTAGACTTGTAGCGTCAAGTTACGATTTATAGCAACACTAGTAGCTCAGGGACATCACTAGCGACGCTACTTCCCCACGCACGAGATGACACTTGACAGGTGCACAAGATCACAAAAATTTGGATTGGAAGATTAAAGTTATTATTTCTTTAAAGTATAAAGCAACTCGTTTTATTGAATTGAAGGACATCCAAATGTGCCTAAAGACTTATCGGTAGAATGTATGAATGAATGAAAGCTTTATTTGCATGAATACAAGTAATAAATATAAATGTTATAATAATAGGTAGATCGCTGTACTCGACCAAATTGACGTGCAAATGTTTAACTGAATAACATTAGTGTTATACATTAAAATAATACATTAAGAGGTTACATGAGGGGTGATTTTTCCATACAAACGTATTCCCGTGTTTCCTCCCTAGATAACTGCGTCAGAGCAAATCTTTTTTTTGTAAAATCTAGGTCTTCAGTGAGCATGTCCCTGTTATTTTCATTTTTCTACAAACTCATTGTTAAATGAAATATGAACCTTTAAAAACATGTAAACTGTCCCAGTTTTACTCGCGCAATTAGACGTTCACTAGAAAAAAATTAAGAGTTTAGGAACAAAAATAAAATAACAGGGACATAGCTCCAATCGATCCATCGATCCATCTCGACTGCCTCGGTGGCGTAGTGGACGCATGCTCGAATGCCAATCAAGAGGTCCCGGGTTCGATCCCCAGGTCAGGCATAGTGTTAAATATTGGATTTTTCCATAAGGAATTATCTCAATAGCTGCCTGGAGTCTGGAACTGTGCCCGGTATATGGCAATAGGCTCGCCCCCTATTACATGGGACCAATAACATACTGGCGAAATGTGGGTGTATCTACTATGGGACTGAGTCCTGGGTACACCTCTGCCTACCCCTTCGGGAAAAAGGCGTGAATGTATGATCCATCTCGATTCCAATTACAAGTCTTAAATCAGTTTCTAAAAGTATTTTCTATTCTACTCAAAAAGGTACTATCAATTACTAAAGTGTATTTACAGCCACAAACTATCAGCAAAACGATCCCCTTTTAAATAAAACCTCAAACTCTGGTTTAACCGCAGTAACATTAAAATTGGCAATTTTCCCTGCATACGTATCTAGGTTCATCGTTAAAAAGATTAGTTCTGCGAGTGAACGGTTGGGGTAATCTTTTCTTATGGCGACGCGAGCTCTTTATTACACCTGTCTACAGTGTTGCCAACTTCTTGCTTTTATATCATACGATTTAAAAAAAAACTGTTTTGCTCATCTATTTTATATTTTCAAGCTGAATTTTTTTTTATGGTAATGAGTGACAAGACTGGCAAATCAGGTGCCTGATGGTAAGCATCATGATTGCCCATATCAGACACTACTACCCAGTGTTTAAAAATTCAAAATTCTGCGCGGCATTGCACTGCGCCTGTCACCCTGAGATATTAGTTGTTGAAACTCGTCATGCCCAGTAATTTCGCTGGAAACATTGCCCTTCAGACCGGTACACAGTAATGTTTGCACATTACTGCTTGGCGGATGAATAACTGGCAAAGGTGTGGTACTTCTCTAGGCGGCCCCCTGCAAAAGAGGCCTACCACGAAAGAAATAAAGCTATCTAGGTCTAAGGGTTGGGGCTCTTAGTTAGTGAGAGTGCCATTAAGGCGTAAGCTCGACTACCGATCATGACGTCCGAGTTTGATCCCCAGATCGATCCTCAGAAGTGTTATTGGATTTTTTAATTAGGAGTTATTCCTATGACAGTTTAGAACTCTGGAACTGTGCCTGGTAGACGGCAATAGGCTCGCCCCCTATTTTCTGGGACCAATAACATACAAGCGAAATGTGGGTCTACCTACTATGGAACTGAGTCCTGGGTACTCCTCTTCCTACCCTTTCGGGAAAAAGGCGTTATGTTGTTATAAAACAAACAAGTAATTTTACAGATTTTTTGACTATCTACCATGAAGCAGAGAAAAAACCATAAAATACAAAGTTGGGCAGGTTTCTATACTAGACTGTTAATTAAACTCCATCAATCAATTTCTGAAGCAAATTCCCTCTCTTTATAATACTTGACTGCTTATAAGTCCCTTGATTAAGTCCATAATGTTCTAACGAAGACCCTTCTGAAGCATATTAAAAATTATGTCTGCGACAGTACATAATTTTCATATTATGTTCATACATTTTAACGAGGAACGGTAAACTCGACATACGTATAACCAAATAATGTTTAATTAAAATTAACTTGAGATAATGTATACGTAGTGCTTAATTATAAATACAATAATATTATGTTTACAATATAAAATGGGACGAATAATTTCACTCACGGGCGGGATTTGAACCACGCACCCTCCGCACCATTCCGCGTGGTGGGCGCTCTATCACTTGAGCTACCGTGGAGGCACGTGGTCATGGCGAAATTTTTCTATCCCATCTACCTTATGCACTTTAGGGGCGTGTGTGTTTATCTAGGTGATTTATTTCGCTTTCTACCGACAAGTCTAATGTTACGATTAGAATTCATATCGAAATTGATAAACATTTTACCTATTCTCATAATATCAATTATTCATTTTATCATATTAATTTATATTATTCATATTAATCAAAATATATTATTATTATTCAATTAGACCGCTTAGTCTATAAAAATATAAAATATTATGTTCCTCTGAAACGGGTTACGTACAATGGCTCATTTTTTATTATATTGGTGATCTTTTTTTACATAACACCCTTTTTCCTACATCGGTAGGCAGAGGTGAACTTAGGACCTAGTTGTATAGCAGGTACACCCACATGAGGTGCGAGCCTATTGCCATCTACTGTACACAGTTCCAGATTCCCATAATGAATCCTTATCCAATAACACTTTTTGCCTGACCTGAGGATCGAACCCGGGACCTCAAGATTGGCAGTGGTGCTTGCGAACCATTTCGCCGACGAGAAAGTCCGTAATAGTACCATCTTACATTTTTCTCTTTTATCCCTCTAAGCGTGGGTAAAACTCAAAACATTATAATATAACGGTTGTTTCTCATCCATACAAAATTTAATTTCCCAAATATGGAGAAATAGAGACTAATTTATCCACTCAATTGTTTGTCAATTCAATTGGCTCTTAATCTGGCAATTATTTGCGCAAAAATATATTTAGTAACAAAGTAAAAAAGGCTTTTTATTTATACTTACCTTGTTTATATGCATTGGCAAAATATTTGATTATAATTATTATCGTCTCAGCCGTTGGTAATCCACTACTGAACATAGGACTCCCCCGTAAAGGGGGGTTTTGCCAATACTCGACGCGCTTGGCAGGCGGGTTGTCAGTTCGATAATTTTTTGCAAGGGACGCTGCTGCCCATCCCCTGCATCTATTAAGCCGGCTCTTACGGCAACCAGGGGTGGAGAGGGGGGAGCACTAATCTAAAACCGGTTACTCCACGGCAGCTAAAGCCGATTTCATTATATTATGTTAAATACACATTTGATATTTGACCAAAAAAAGGTGACAACCATTAGCGTCAACGCAAAAGTAGGCTATAACTCGACGACCGGCCTTAGATGAACTACTGTTCTTGGTGTACTGTGCCAGTACAATTTTTATTAAATATACCGCGCGTGAAACGTGCGTGAAACGCGTCGTCGGCGATGATAAAAAACGCAATGTGGCTCATTAGTTAATTTTGTTATTTTTTTTATTCAATTTTACCATTAAAAGCACTTTTCTCAAATAATTATTATGTTCAATGCCGTAATATAAGGTAGCAAAACCATCAAAAATAATGCAATAAAAAGTTTGGACAGTCGCACTGCAGTGGGCTTCTATCGGGTAAAATGATTATAAACTTTGCCTTTAGCGCTTATACCATTAATTTTGTATTATGAATTATGAAAATTGTTTTGCAGTTGGGATTCGATTAGTGAATATGGGCTAAATTTGCTAGAAAAGAGTAGAAACGGAACTAATGTATTTAGTGTCGATTCAATTGTTTTTAAGGCTCTAGTGGCGCCCCCATTATTTTTAAATCGTTTCTGTTAAGCTATACAGACTTATATTATACCATACTAAATAGATGGACTTCTTTAGACTGAGCAACACAGATTTCTCTTCCAGATTTTTCTTCCGACCCGACACGTGCCCGTCCCGTGCCCGCCTTCTATATGCATTTACCTTTGAAATTTAGGAGAATCAAATTATTCGTCATCTCAGCTGTAGGAAGTTCACTCCTAGACATAGGTCCCTCTTCTGTAGATTTCCATCTAGACCGATTGTACCTAAGCGGCTTGCATCGAGTTCCTGCTGTTTTAATTAGGACGTCTCTTTGAGCTTGATAAATTTACCTATATACAAGATGGGAAAACAAGATTTCTTTAATGCTCCGTTTACGATATTTCTGGTGTGACCAAAAATCTGTGTCTAAAGGTTTTTTAAAAGGTTTTCAATATTTTTTCTTAATTGAGTCCTCGCCTGCGGGGTATATGGGTGGCGGGGGGTGCGGAGGTAGACGAGAACGGGGGTCGGGAGGACACCGCCCGCACCTCTTCGGTCCTACGCACCTTTATCCCGCAAGTGAGGACTCAATTAAGCTGTCTACCTACCTACAGATTACAGATCATAATTGAAATGATCTTTCATGTTGTGCATTAAAACTTATAAAAATACTGAATTTTAACTTTAAAATCACATTTATCAGCAAATTTCGCTTACGGATTTTTGGACACACCAGAGATCTCGTATACGGCCTCTTAACAGGAAACAGGCTCTTAGCAGTTTGACAAAATCCTATAGAAAATTTACTAAATCGATGTTTTGTATTACCTTGTTTCCTCCGAATACAGTAAATCTATTTGATATATTTATATCCTGATATTTTAAAGTTGATGTTAAGTATGTCCCTATCATAATTTTATCTTTGTTTATAAACTCTACATATTTTTGTAGGGAACGTCTAATCATGCGAGTAAAACTGGGATTTTAGGAAGTTCATTATGAAAAAACCAAAGGTTTATAAGAAAAATTAAAATGACAGGGACATTGGTAGGTTCACTATAAAAATATCAGGATATAAATTTATAGAATCGGTTTATTATATTCGGAGGAAACAGAGGAATACAAAACATCGATTTGGTAAATTTTTCATAGGATTGTGTCAAATTCCTAGAAGGCCATGTACGCTCTTAACTGTTTATAATATAGAAATAATGGGTGACGAAGTAAAGATCAAGGGCTAATGTTTCAAAGGCATTTTTCAATCAGATGAATGAATAAAATTCTTTATACCTATAATGTTTTTGTAGTGGTAGGCCTCTTTTGCAGAGGGCCGCCTGGGGAAGTACCACACCTTTGCCAGTTATTCATCCGCCAAGCAGTCATGTGCAAACATTACTGTGTTCCGGTCTGAAGAGCAATGTTACCAGCGAAAATACTGGGCATGACGAGATTCAACAACTCATATCTCAGGGTGACAGGCGCAGTGCAGTGCCGCGCAGTATTTTGAATTTTAAAACACTGGGTGGCACTGTGTCTGATATGAGCAATCATGATGTTTACCATCAGGCATCTGATTTGCTCGTCTTGTCACTCACTATCATAAAACCACCCGTCATCGCACCCGTGCAGCGGCCCCTCAATGAGGATAAGAAGCAGCAACGGAAAAAAACGTCACGCAAGCAGGTTATCCCGCGCCCAATGGATCCCGTCATGCGCAAGAACAAGGTCGACGATGGCGGCTTCACCCTCGTGGAGAAGAAGAAGCGTCGACCTCGACCCGCCCGCAACCAACGCGGCACTGCTCCCGCTGCGACTACAGTCATCCGAGTCGCAGAGCCCACGATGGCGATATATCTCTCCCGGTTTGATAAAACCACATCCGGTGAGGAGATCGCTCGCTACATCGACGAAAAGCGCACAGAACGAGCTCCGGGAAAGGACTTCTCCAAGATTTCGCTGCGGCTAGAGGCTACGCGGCTACGCGGACGCAGACTTTCAAGTCATACGTGCTCCGGTTTCCGGCGAAATACAAGGAGACGTTCCTGGACCCACAATTTTGGCCCGAAGGCATCGTTTTCCGTCGCTTCAGGGAGACGAAACCGAACAATAATATCCCTAAGCCATAATTAAATTAAGTGTTTTATATTTTTTATGTATGTTAGTCTGTAAGGTATTTATTAATATGGGCCTCTGGTGCGTATAATTTATTATACGCACTATTGCCTGAAATAAATGAATTATTATTATTATTATTATAAAAAAAAATGTACTCTGTGTCTATTGAATTAAAGTGTAAAAAATGGCAATGTTATATAATATACCGTCGTGCAGTCGGTGCATTTGACGGTGAAATTGAATTAAACAGTCCTCGCCTCGCGAATGGTTATGAAAAGCGACGTTGACTTTTATGATGTCAGTTATTCATATAAGTACCTACTACAAAAACGTAAACCATATACCTTCTTACCTTCTCACATTTAAGAAATTTTGAACTGGGTTTGTAAGTCCAAGGTGTCTCGGAATAGTTAAATGTAATATGATCCTAATTATGCAGTCGACTGTCACATCTTCATATGAGAGTTATAATGGAATAATCGGATGTGAGCTTATTCGTTTATTTGTTAATTTCGGTATAATAATCACATAAGGATATGATTAACTTGAGATGAGCTGCTTTAGGTATTCTAGTCTACTTTGGAGACGGACAAAATGACTTCATAATTTTCTTCGCCTGATTTTGTAGTGGTAGGCCTTTTTTGCGGGGACGCCTGAGGAAGTACCACACTTTTGCCAATTATTGGGCGTGATGAGATTCAACAACTCATATCTCAGGGTGACAGGCGCAGTTCAGTGCCGCGCAGAATTCTAAATTTTAAAACACTGGGTGGCACTGTGTCTGATATGGGCATCATTATGCTTACCATCAAGCACCTGATTTGCTCGCCTTGTCACCCACATAATATTATGGGTATACGTATTACCAACTCGACGCGGTGGGCTAGATACACGAGTGGTGAGAATATCCTAGATATTTGTAAAACAAACAGGCACAGAACACAGGGTACAGAATTTAAAAGCCATTTGTAACAACGATAAACCACAAATACCTATTTGGTCTCAACTCTTCCAGACAACAATGAACGTGTTTTTCAAAACATTTTGTTCGTGCGCCGGACTTTGATAGATAGTCTGAAACAACGGGTTGTTCGTAAATATTTACTAAAGTTCATGAAGGATGAACTGGCCCGTGACCGAGAATGATCTATCGATTTATAAAGATGCTTTAAACTTTTGGGATGTCCTAGGTTTACCATGGTCTAGACTGTTTTGTAAATATTGTAACCTAATTATATAAGTTAATGATTTAATGGATTTTTTTGCATGTAACAAATATATTTTTATATTATAACACACATCTGGTATCGTAAAATAATTTAACATACATTTTTTTATTGATTTTCTAAGGCAATTATTTTCTGGGTATTGCGTGGTAGCTTGCTGCTATTTTTGAAACAAAATCCATTAATTTACGTACCTTTACGTCTACAGTCTTTTTCTTAACCATAAGTTTACAAACTATTTACCACATACTTTTTTAAAGCGCAAAAGATGAAATTTCGATAGCCTTGCGTTATGGAATTCATCGAAAAACAGTTCTGTTAGCTGTAATACTTATATATATTTCAGTCTTCGAACCTAAATAGGGCTGCCATAACCAACCTCCATTATTCGCATAGTGGACCCCCGGCTCGAAAGCAAATAAGGTTAATGCGGCACGAGTCAAATTTCCATCCACATTCGAGAACCCTAATTGGATGTGGCAAGCATGTTTGCTGGCGAACGCGGAATGAGTTGATTTTCATGACACCAGCTTGCCTCGTGCGGTGTTAATAGATTCCGGTATTGTTTACTTGTCACTAACTAACCGGACTGTGTGACGCATACGTAGCATGTTAGCTATGTGTGTGTGTTTATATGTGTATTGTTAGCTTTATGAACTATACGCATTGTGACTTGTAATTTTGGGGAAATTGGAAATGTAGGTCTAATTCAGCTGAGTTAACTTTTAGTGCTTGTTTTACGACTGCCACGGTGGTGTTCGCAAGCGCTACTTCCCGGATACAATCCCCAGGTCAGGCGAAAGTGTTATTAGCTTTTTCCGTTAGACATTTTCTCAATGACAGGCTGGAGCCTGGAACTGTGCCCGGTATCACAGTGTTTAGGACCACTACACCACTAAGGCAGACTATCTTATATTTAAATCTTTGATTATCGATTTATAGTAACCGATAATTTACTTATTAGTTGATTGGAAAAAATTAAAATGTACAGTCTAACTTTAAACGTACAATTTCGCGATTATGAACATTCTGAATTAAATAATTCGTTATAGCGTACTTTCTAAATCACGCAAATCGCACATTTAAACTTTATGAATACAGTACATCGGTATAATATATATTTAATAATATATTTATTTTTACTTAATTTAATATTATTCAATTTTAATTTGATTTCTTTTTTAATTTTTCTAAATTTTCTTAATTTTATTTTGATTTTGTATGTTTGTACATGGGTTTATGTTGCCTGAATATACTTTTTTATTTTATTATTTATGTATAAACTTCGAAGTTCAGTAAGACGGTCACAAATTCGTTATAAAAAAAATTAGAGAAAACCTGTCGATAACATATTTCATTTGCTTCTGCAAATCACAAAAAAAAATCTACAAATATTAACCGGAAAATATAACGAATAAAAATTCTGACTACTCCATAGTATATTGGTGTACAAATATTGGCATATCGACGTATAATTTTCGCCTAAACAAGATCAAAGTTTAAAACGTTTACGTCCATCGCTCTGTCAATTAACATCAAGTTAAAAAGTTAACGGAACGATATTGCAAAAATATTAAAGTCGATTGATTTTCATTTGTTTGTGTTAAAAATTTAGCCCATAATAGGAATACAAAATATTCCTTGAGTTCTAATTACTTATGGACTTTTTGTCTGGATACTGCCGTGTAGGCTTGTATTTCTAAGTAGTACTACCAAGACTACTGTAGAACTAAGTACCATTAGGAATGAATTCAGTACACTGAACTAGAACGAACTACACCGTAATGTTGATAGAACTTTGTTCGTTTAGTACTTCTACGTTGGCAATGTTTTTGTTTAGTGTCTGTGATTCTATAGTTCAAGGATCAGAAATGGAATGAAATACCTACTGACGAGATAACGATCGAATGAGATGAACAAAAAAAGAATCAATCATTGTAAATATTTAGATTTTTAAATAGTTACGCCATTATAAAATCCCGATATACTAAAAAAAATATTGTCATAGACATTCTAGTACTTAACGTGAACTTTTTCTTTATATTTAATGTATTTAACGTTTAGTACTAAATGAAGTGGTATTTACTTGAATTGAACAATCTTAACCCTGCAAAGTATGAAGGAAAAGAAAAGTATAATTCATTCTGAGAACGTACTAATATAGCACAAGAAATCCGAACTAGTACATTGAATGATTGTACTGGTACGGAGCGATCCTTTAAGTGACCGAGCAAGAACAAGCCTACTAGCGTGTTTGATTGGGATGGTACGTGAAACTGTAGGTAACGGTTGTTGCTATAAGATAGGAGGCCTTGTAGGAATCTTGATAAGTTTGATATTTGACTATTTTATGGAATAACCACACAACCCACTCCAGCTGGGTTTGACTCCAGCAGTGAATTAGGTAAACTGTGCGTTCTGCGATAGTATACATTTTTAATATTTATTGGAATGCTCCGTTGGCTCATTTAGTGACACGCTTCCCATACGCTAGTCCTCGGTTAGGTCTCCCGGCCGGACAAACATTTCAGTGAATGTTACTCGTTTGTTTAATTTATGTCTGTGTGCTGTATGCGTGTTTATAAGTATGCACAAGTTCCTATATATTCACTAGAGCTACTTTAGCACAGTCTCTAGCAGATTCCTGTCACTCCATACAATCGGCCGCACGATAAAGCCTAAGTACTACTATGACTTAAAACCTAACGTGTGAACACACATGAAACACTGGGTAGCATTGTGTCTGATATGGGCAATCATGATGCTTACCATCAGGCACCTGATTTGCTCGTCTTGTCACTCACTATCATAAAAAAAAACAATGTCAAATGTGTGTGTTAGTACGGGCATAAGGCCTCCATTTCCTTCATGCTCGTACATCTCAAACGTTCTGTGCAAATAGCGTTCATCCATAAATAAGAAACCCACAAACACCAGCTCCTTTCCTAAGACGATAATACTGAACTATATAAAGCTAATTACAGAGATACGAGTAGAACTGGAGTAAGTTTTAACAATGCTCTTCCAGAGGAAAGCTCGTCATGTATAAAAGGCGAATTGGGAAATTAAAATTGGTTAATTTCGAGAAACGTTGCGGTGATGGAAGATAATTATATAGAGTCTTGAAATGTACGGAGCTGGTATAGAGATAAAGTTCCCTCGTTGTTTACCTACATAACATAAACATAACATACAATCGCGGCTTTTTCCCGAAGGGGTAGGTAGGGGTGTACTCAGTCCCATCATAATCAATAATTAAATTTTTATTTGCCAGAATGCATAATATTACAAAGGTTGTTTGGTCGGTATCTTAAAACTATGTCACTGCATTCAACTTGCAAGCAGACGTGCATATATAACTTAAATCATCATAGGTAAACCCACATTTCAACAGTATGATAATGGCCCCATGTAATAGGGGACGACCTAATTGTCGTACTGGGCACAGTTCCAGACCCCAGGCCGTCCCTGAGTAATAATTCATAATTCATAAAGGAAAAATCAAAATAACACTTGCCTCACCTGGGGATCGAACCCGGGACCTCATGACCGGCAGTCGAGCTTTCGCCCACTACGCTACCGAAGCAGGCTGTGGTTTAGTTGGTGTACAAACACTAACATTGATTAATATGAACAAGTTGACGTTGTTCTTAGGAAAGGCCAAGTCAAAAGTACCTACAACCGACGATCATGTATGAAAAATGTCATGAAAGTGAACGAAGCGAAAGTTGTATGTCAGGATCGTAGCAAGTGGAGGGAAATAGTCTCTGCCTACCCCACCGGGAACAAGGCGTGACTGTACGTATGTATGTATGTACAAACACTAAACTCTATAACAAATAATATCTACTTAATTTTTTTTTCTTTAAACTCGTTGTGCATAATTTATTTCAGTAGACTGTTCGTTCTGTTTATATCAAGCCATAAAACAGACATATTGTAACATTAAATTTTTTACAACCAAAAGCTTTTAGCTCTAAATATTTCATATATATGCGGTTACAGAAACCGGAAACATGATTATATTAGGATGCGTCCAGATCTCGAGAACGCGCCGTTACAGCAACAGCTTGCACGCATGCGGTAGCAGATGCAACCGTTCGTGTATTTCATGTCGGCAAGCGCTACGCACGCGCGCTTCGAGTTAAAAGTAGCAATAAAATGAGATGCATGCGTGCGAGAGGCGCAAAAACAGTTGCAGCAACAGCACACACGCAACACTCGTGCATGCGGTTCGCGAGCTGTTACTGCAACGGCGCATTCGTGAGATCTGGACGCACCTAAACATTCTGGACATGTTGGTGCGTGCACACACTCACAACGAATTATAAAATACAATATGATAAATTTCGATTAAATTTTAATTTATTTATTTCATTAAACAATTGTTGCAGTGTGTCTGAAAATAAAACATAAAATGATATAAAAGTCAACAAAATAATATTATATCCTTAGTACACTGAAATATTGTAAGAACTTAATTAAATTAAAAAATACAATAAAAGTGGAGCAATAAAATGCAACGTAAATTAAATTGGTGACTATGTCGATTCAATTCGCAATTCTCTATTCTCAACCAGCTATGTTAAGTCAAGGGACAAAGCCCACAATAGTCACTGCCAATGTGTGACGAGCCTAATGGATGTAGCCTTTTCAATACTGCACGTGCTCTTAATCCCAAAAAAGCACTCCCAAAAATGAACAAGAGCTTAACCATAAAAGAACACCGAACACAAATTTAAAGTTTTCCTACGAAAAAATCGCGGGACGTTCGCTCACCTCATGAACGGCTGAATGAGAGATAACGACCAGAGTTCGGTTATTTACGACTAACGAGCCTATTCACCGGCAGACTGCTTCTAAATGGAGATTTATGAAACAGAAAATGTAGGATAACGTACGTCTTGGACGTAATTTGTGCGAAATCTCATGCCCAGTGAGTTAATGTCATAATCATTTTAAAATTGGTCTATATCACGTGCGTTCTTTTGGACACACGCATGGTATATATGTCTTTAAGTTTGTAATAAAGAGGGTAAGTTCCTTTTGTGGGTAATTACTACAGCTACTTACTTACAACTGTTTATTGTGTCCCAGGAAAAATGCATTGACGCATACCCCTCTCGCTTGGGGAAGTGGGAGTATTCATTCATTCATTCATTAAAACAGACTTCCTAAATCTGATATGCCAGCGTATAGCAAATCCAAGTGCTCTAAACCAAAATCAAATAGTAGCGAACTCAAGATGCTGCCACAGTATTTGTCGTGGTAAATATTATAGGGAAATTTAATAAAAGACCTGCAGCTTGAATAAGTAATGCTACATTTCATAACGCACACAAAAACAACCAATACCCTACTCAACGCGTACAGAATACACGAAATCAATAAGATCCAGTGATCCAGGCAACACGGAAAATAAGTGAGCATTGGCCCATAAAATACAACAGCCGCAAATCTCACAATCCACCTCACAGTTACGGCTAAGGTGCGCTCGAAACACATTTTATTGTTCCTCTAATTGGAGTATATGCGGCTCGGTATGACCGTAACAATGCATTGGTAATAGTGATTGGTTTGAGTGGAGTATAACGAAGGTTTATGACTGGTGGAATGGGCTTGCTCCTTCGCTTTGGGATGTAACTTGAAGTAACAATGGTATGCGAACATTCTATTATGTTTTATTATATTATTCTGTATAGTGAAAAGCTCTTGCAGCTATCAAAACATTTCATTGTACATCCATGTGGGTAATTAATTTAGGGAATGTATCGATTGCACGAGCTAAACCGAATTAGACGTGGTTATTGAACCGTGTTCATGCAGCACAATTACTAACAACGGCCAACAATTAAGGGTTTCAAATAAAATTCAATAGGGAACATTTGTTGAAAATTGCTAAACCCTAAGCCGTAAGGGCCCAATTTGCATTTTATTAGCATGAGATCCGAATAAAAATGTGTTTATTCTGGAGGGAAGCGAGATGGCCCACCCATAAAGAGATCGAGTGGCAATACGGGTAAAATAGCAATGTTATGTTCCGAAAGCTTTTCAGGACCTAAATGGAATTTTCTTGTAACAAATCATTTCGTTAGCAATAAAATGGCGATGGAATGGAATTCGTCGGTTCCACCATCACTTTGGCATAATCTGAGAGTCCTCCCAAGTTCCCTGTGGGTATATTATTTACTTGCTATAGGTGCTTGACACTTGACACCCGTCGCCCGTCGTCAATGCGATCATCATTTTCCATCAGCCTGAAGTTCGCGTCATCAAACTGCATATAATGGGAAAAGTCTAGGAACCACATTTCACTGAATATTTAGTTTTACTTGTGCTTTAATATCAATAAGTAGGTATACGAAAATAATAACAAAATAAATCAAGCTTCAATAAAATTATTAGCTATAAATAATTCCTTAGCTAAACTACGTTATTCATAGAAAAGTGATAAAGGATATGTCCCAAAACCGACCAAATCCGAATAAAATCAGCCTCAACGATTTATAGCGACCGAATGCCCTTGATATTGCAACAGTAAATAATATCTTTCGTTAAAAGGGATACGTTTTATCGATACCCTTTCGTTTTATGCGACGATTACGTCATTTTTATGATAGCTTTAACGTATTTTTATTGGTAAACAAACTGTATTAGACTAATAAAAAACCAAATTGTTATTATGCCGTAAAAGTTTCACATTGATTCGTAATTGAATATTGAAGTGCTAAAGCAATTCTCTTTTAAACAATGTTGATTAATAAAAACGAATTTGAACTATTTTTATCACAAGGAATGTGATGAAAATGGTAAAGGAGAAACTTGTTTGTCAGGATCGAAACAAATGAATGGAAATCTTTGCGTTTTGTTTCGTAACGTTTATTTAGCTCTAGGTATTAACGTTCACAAATGTCATTTTGTGACATATTTAAATTTTGAGTTTAACTATGACTTTCAAAAGAAAAAAGCACTGCAATTATTGTGGCAAGATATGGTCCAATAGCTGGTTGCTTGTAAAACATCACTGGCCGCCAACTATCAACTAATAACTGAAATTTCATCTCTTTATATTTTTTTAAACTTGTTCCAACAAAGATAATCCATATAGCTTGTACTCGTCAGTTATATTTTTACGTCCTATGTAATAGTGGACAAGCCTATTGCCATCTACGGGCACAATTCCAGAATCTAGGTCATTGAGAAAATTCCTAATGGGAAAATCCAATAACACTTCTTACCTGATCTGGGGATTGAAACCGGGACCGGGATCGACACTATATATTATATCATCATCATTTTCTTGTCCTTGTTTCACACTAGCAGGTGGGATCGGCACAGCATATCTTCATCCGCCATTCCAGTCTATCATCCGTCATCTCTGCACTCACTCCTTTTTCTCCATAACCTCATTCACACAGTTTATCCAGATCTTTTTAAATCGCCCTCTCCTCACATTACCACTTACATTCATCGTCATAGTCAATGTGACCACATGACTTTCATCACTATATATTTAAGTATGGTAAAATATTGCTTAATTTAAAATCATGACACAGACCCAACTTCGCGTAAAGTTCTCACACCAAATTACTTTCCAAAGACGAGTGTAACAATGTTTGCGTGCAATATTACCAGTGTTTGCAAGCGGCAACAATCATAGATCAATGTCGAAAAAGTGGCGAGTTTGTGGGTACTTGGTAAATATTTGTGCGGAGTTTACAATTCGCAGGCCCACGCGACACACAATCTATCAACGTCAACGAACAAATACAGACGTTACCAGACAACAGCCTAGATGGGCTATAACTTAGCGGCGAAGTAATTGAATTGAATATTCAATCGACAAGCTTTGGTAGGAGATTATTTGAGATGTTTTTTCCTATATGACTGCTTGTTAAAGCTTGTTTATAATAAGATGTATGTATATCTGTATATTTGAAAATGGTCATAATGATAAGTAATCTATTCTGTCTTGGTGATTCACAAGTGCTATAGTCGATCATGGTATTCCAAGTTCAATTCCCAAGTCAGGCAGTGTTATTTGTTGTTTCCAATAAACTCGTCCCATATTTAGACATATAAAACATAACTGGCGAACTGGCTTAACTGGTTTGGCGGTTTACTTACTATGGAACTGGTACACCTTTGCCTGCCTACCACGTCAGGAAAAATGTGTTATGTTATATAATATTGAACCGTTTTTATGAAAGTGCGTAACAAGACGAGCAAATCAGGTACCTGATGGTAAGCATCATGATTGCCCATATCAGACACAGTCCCATACCCAGTGTTTTAAAATTCAAAATTCTGCGCGGCACTGCACTGCGCCTGTCACCCTGAGATATTAGTTGTTGAATCTCGTCATGCTTAGTAATTTCGCTGGTAACATTGCCCTTCAGACCGGAACACAGTAATGTTTGCACATTACTGCTTGGCGGATGAATAACTGGCAAAGGTCAGGCAGTCCCCTGCAAAAGAGGCCTACCGCTACAAAACCATTAAGCATCATTATTTTGTGATATTATAAACAATTATGAAACTAGCTGGGTGCAATAAGTAATATCTATATGACTCTATATGACATGGCTGGCTGACAGTCCGGACAGACTGGCAGAAGTTCTATTTTTTTCATGTTCTTTATTTATTAATATTCCTTCATTCACCAATTCAATGCATTATTTATCCAAACCGATGCTAATTCCCTTTAGTCAGGTTGACTGGAAACTGGACTGGTCAAGGAAACGTCCGAACAGATTCAAACGCAGTCTGCAAGTTGCAGATAACGGTGAGTAGACGTGAGGTGCTATTGATTTAACAGAATTAGGCTGTATCCAGCGGTACATGAACGTTCACACTAATTAGTCATCGAACTATCGGATTTTCTCTTAGAGCGTTCAGACCGGCATTTGTTAATGTACACGGTCCTCTGCCGAAGAACAAGAACTGTTTGTTTGTGTATGTTTATATACTTGGTTAGTTCAGTATCAGTATAACAAATGAAAGCTGTATTTTCAGATTATAATATTGACGCTTTATTTTCTGCATTTCAGGTTAGCTTGCGTTTAACTGAGTCTGTTCATTTGGTGGTATACTAGTCATGGTTTACATAGGCATTCCATGTGTATTTCGATGTATTGTGACATGTCAAACTCAGTTAAACAGTTAAAAAGCAGTAGTTTGCATGCTTATTTAGTTAATACATATATGTATTAAACATGTTTACACCTGACCCTCGCGAAATCATTTAGCACGGTTTTAAAGGTTTGCTGTACTCTTACGATTAAGTAGGATGCTTATTGAGACTCTGGAATAATATACAGAATATTTTTTTATCGCGTGAAAGTTTAGATCTCAGTCAGTGATAATAAAATATAAAGGAATCATCATCAACCGAAAGACGTCCACTGCAGCTGCTGAACATAGGCCTCCCCCATAAAACGCCATAAACTATCCATATCGGGAGATTTTGCCGTAATCACTACACTTGGCAGGCGTCTTAGAGACCGCAATAGTTACAGTGAATACTTGAAAACAGAGAGCGCTGCTACCCATTCTCCTAATATGTCCCTCTGCCGGGCCTCACGGCTCCCACGGGATGAAAAAGGAGCCACTGTTATATAGCCGGGAACCACACGGCCGAAATACAAAATATAAAGGAATAATTCATAATAAGTAGCGTATACTGCTACTTATTATGAATTATTTAAGTGATGCAATAATATCTATAGTATACCATAGCATCTTGAATATTCAGTTATAATGTATGTAGATTAAGATTAGATATTATGCAAACATGCAATCCTAGGATTGTCTTCTAGGAATTATTATTACGCGATGCTTTTGTTCACTAACAAAAGTCAACTTACTCCAATTTCGTTCGAGAAGGCTCGGTATTTATTTGGTCTAAAAGTTCCGATAAATGCGGTATTTCATCGTTCACTCAATGCATTTCGATGGCGCCGCTAAGAGGATTTTTAAGCGAGTAAATGAAAAAAGTTCTCCATAGCCCGTAGAGCGGTCGTAAAAGCGTTCCAGAATTAATTGTAAACATTGAATTTACCGCTCGTGTACTTTTACTTTCTATATTAGATGAGAAATGCTGAAAGAAGCTTTAGTGCACCAGGAAAGCCAGGGTTATATTTTATTAGGTTTTTGACATAATGGTATTACTTTCTAAAAATTGTTTTATAATATTCACACACCTCGTTGGCTCCGATGGTAGTAACTCTGCTTTCTGTGCCGCAGAGCCCGGGTTCGATCCCCGGCCAGGTCAAACATTTGTGTGCATGAACATGTCTGTTAGGTGGAATAAACCTGTTTAATCTATGTCTGGGTGTAATAAGCTTATATAAGTATGTATATCAGTCATCTGGTTACCATAGTACAGGCTTGTAGAATAGTTGGGGACTAAATGACCGTGTGTGGAAGTTGTCCCATATTATTATTATTATTATTATTATATTTTGCAAGATAATCTCGCTCGATTCGATTTGGAAAGAAATATTTTTTTCCAAAATTTAATAATGCTTAACTATTAAACTTATAAATAGGTTTCGTTACAAAAAGCGAATGCAATCACTACTGCCAATCATGAGGTCCTGGGTTCAATCCCCAGTTATTAGATTATTCCATTAGAAACTTTCTCAATGACAGCTTAGAAATCTGGAATTGTATTGGAATCGGAAAGTATGGGCAATTGAACATTTCGTGAATCTTCCTCGGTGACATCGTTGACTCGGAGACTCGGAGACTGCCTCGGTGGCGTAGTGGGCGCATGCTCGACTGCCAATCAAGAGGTCTCGGGTTCGATCCCCAGGTCAGGCATAGTGTTAAATATTGGATTTTTTCCATTAGGAATTATCTCAATAACTGCCTGGAGTCTAGAACTGTGCCCGGTAGATGGCAATAGGCTCGCCACCTATTACATGGGACCAAATAACATACTGGCGAAATGTGGGTGTATCTACTATGGGACTGAGTCCTGGGTACACCTCTGCCTACCCCTTCGGGAAAAAGGCGTGAATGTATGTTATGTTATGTGAATCTTCCAATCCTTTTTTGGCTAATGGGTCTGTTTGACGAGTATATGCACCTCCTTTGGTATTCATTATCATCTCTATCATATTTTCTGTATTGTGATACCAATAAAGAGTTTTCTATTCTATTCTATTCTAAATTCAGCCAATAGATGTCCACTGCTGAACATAGGCTTCCCCCATAGAACGCCACTAAGTATGCGTGGTTGCTCGCCGTCCGCATCCACCGCGAGCCTGCCATCTTGACCAGGTCGTTGGTCCACCGCTTTAGGGGACGGCTCGAGAACCCTTTTTTCCGCAACAGTTATCGGTTCTGCGAGCGATGTGGCCTGCCCATTGCCACTTTATCTTACATACTCTGCGAGCTATGTCGGTATTAATACACCCTTTTGTAAAATTTGCACCGACTTTGTAGTCAGGTCTTTGCATTTTATACTATGACACACCCCGGACACTCGACTCAATCCCAAACAAAAGCCGCGCTATATACCTACAACACAAACACTGCACACATAGAGTTTTGTACACGTGCAAGAGTATGCGTGAGGTGATATCCCAGCGAAGCGGGACTCGTGGAGAGCTCAATCTCGCTGGCGGAGTGAGGAAGGCCCGATTGGTGGGCGGATGACGGTGTCCATTCTATATAACGTAGTATTATTATCTATTCTGTGACTATGAGTATGGTACATCGTGTTCCGTAGCTTTTCGTCATATATTGACCCATAGAAGGGTGATTGAGTTGGGGCAGCCGGTGCTCTGACTGCGCGATTTGTCTCAAGCACAGAGGACGCTCCGAGACGGGTACAAATAGCAGATTACTTGGAGTTTACTACATCTCCCAGTGTAGACAAATGTCGTCTACTCGCCGTATCTACGTAATGAATGATACTTTGAAGTGATATCAGGGATTACCTATAGGTCGTTTTACTGACTAAAGAAGCTTAGCCTCTAAGCGAATGCTTCTATATAAGTATTTTATGGCAAAAATGTGACTTTAATAAGGCTGAATTACACCAACTAACTTTAACAATAACCAATGCTTGATAGGCCATGAAATCTGATTAGACCAATTTACGCATTGTACCATTTTAACAACTGATAAATATGATGCCAAAAATAACAAAAACAAATCACTTAGAACCTTCTTGACTGGCCGGTTGGCTCAGCCAGTAGTGCCCCTGCCTTCTGAGCCGCAGGTCCCTGGTTCGATCCCCGGCCAGGTCAAACATTTGTGCACATGAGCATGTCTGTTTGATCTGTGGTCTGGGTGTTAAAAGCGTATATATGTATATATATCAGTCCTATGGTTACCATAGTACAGGCTTCTAGCCTGGTTTGGGACCAGATCACCGTGTGTGGAAGTTATCATGTTATATATTACTAGTGTAAGAAAAGAATTATGAAATACTTGTAGGAGTTTTATAAAAAGACTTTGACGCCACTTAGACAAAAAATTCATATTCTAAGGTGTCCAACACCTTAGAATATGAATTTTTAAAAATCCTTTCTTAGCACACGTCTAGACAACGAAAATAACATACTTTCCAAGTTACAAGCCTCTAGAATCAGTGGTTTAGGCTCGGCGTTGCATGTCAGTCAGGGAGTCATTTAGAACTTTATAATATATAGTGATTATATTGTATACTAACCCTCACATACAAAATAGCAACTTGATAAATGAATTTCCAACAAAATCTCAGTGAAATCTTTCCTGTAACGTGCCTACCTACCCCAGCTCGTGTAACATCAGAGCTCCCGTGAGAGCAGCCAAGTAAATTAGCCATAACGTGTAAATTGAAACGCAGGTAATCCCGTCCTAACTGGAAAATGGTATCTACTATAGTATGTACCTATTTATATGCCTGTGTACATACGCCAAGGTACAATATATTAACAGAAAGTAATGTCCATACAAAGGCTTTACAGAGCACGCACGCACACATGCACTCACATTTTAACAGAACTTCGAAAAAGGAATGCTCAGTTCACTAACATTAACTCTCATCATATCCACTAAAATAAAAAATTTCTGGTCAGCTTGTATGGAAAGTCGTTTTGTCCTTGAGTTTTGAAATTATTCTTCCTAGGAAGCAGTTTGTTAATTTATAATACCTATATAATAAGTATTTTAATTTAGAAACTTAAGAAAAGATTGTGTTCAAGTCTGCGTTTTAAACTGCTTAAAAAGAGTTATTTCCTTTTCTCTACGCTACGAGAAAGATTGCGTCATCAACTTTACGAAGAAAGGACTTTGGCGCGCCAAAATGAACGAAGAATAACTTATTGTCTCTAAAATTTCGCTTGATCAAGATGTTGTTGCGTAATTATAACTTCATTGACTACTCAATTTTACCAATTAGGCTGTTTTAAGCGTACTTATGTAGCTGTATATACGTTCGTACTTAATCCTAAGGATAGGTGGACGTTTTAAATTTCTGAAAAATAAAATCACGGTAAATGCAATGATCTGTTATATACACTAAAGTAGATGCGTTTTATCCTGCTTTGCGTGGCGAACTCAAGTCAAGCTAATTAGCTTGAGTCAAGTCAATCGCACTTTGCCTTTGGTTGATGTTATACGTATAAGGTTTGCTGCTCACGTAGCTGTGAACTGTGTTTATCTCTTTCCATACTTTGCGCAAGTTATTTAACTTTATTGAAAAAAGACTAAACCATAGAGCTACCTACTTACTACCTACCCTAATTAAATACACTATACCATAGAACGCTTAGAAAATCCACAGGCCGACATGCTAGCCTATAGAAAATCCAAGTGCTCTAAACCACTGTCAGATGGCAGCGTACCCAAGATACTGGCGGCATTGCCACGTTAATAGCAATTCTTATACGTTGAGCCAGATAAACTCCAGCATTTTGATCACGCGTCGCCTCGACCAAGCTCTCGGATAGATTTTTGAAAATGCGGTGATCCCGGCCCCCACGGTCCCAGAGTCTCGACTCCATACGGTTCAAATATGAAACCGCTTTAAATATTATAATGTTAACGACGTGTCTAAATGTTTACTTGTTGAAATATTGTTATCACATAAATGACATTTTGTTAAGATAATTAGATAATTAAAATCTTTAAACCTAAACCTAACTAATAAATGGCGCTGTATGTTCTTGGTATCTAGGTATGGAATCCTAGACTTTACATACTTATGTATGCCTTAACCATTAATTTTAAGAGTAAAACGCCTCTATTTTTATTAAAGCTCATAGGGATAATGTGGAAAATTATTATATACATAGATAATCCTTTCAGAAGCAGGGTAATATTAATAATAATTACAATCTCCAATTTTTTGCAATTGCTTTTGCAATTAAATTGCCATATTTTAAAAAGTGCCTTGGTAAACATTTAGTGGGAAACAAGTTGCATAATATACTCCCTGGCTGTCTCAGCCTATAAAAATCTGTCATGGCAACAATTTAACAGCAACATAATATATAGATATTGTAATAGAAGTAATTTTTTTATCAGTTAGATTCTACAGCACAATTTTAACCAACTCACTGATTCCCAATGACAAAGACTCGGTTACTCCGTTACGTCTATATTTTGTGTCGGTTAAAACCGTAAACAAGGTATAAAGGTAGGTCATGCGTGCAGCCGAGCGAGATTCCACTAAAGACGTGACTCTTTTGTCATATTAGTATCAAAGGTCAGCGGGCAATGTTGCCAGTTTTTGAATTCTCCTTAAAATTTGTCGTGATTTTTACAACGTGACCTTTAAAATTTTTTTGGGGTGGTAAATAAGACTTTGTCTGTATGGTTAATGTTATGTATGTTTATGTTTTTGAATAGTTGCAATTTTTTCCATAATAATTCATTTAAATATTTACAAGAAGATGTACTTATAACTTTTGTATAAGTATTATTAACAACAGTTTTAATATATATATTTTTGACGTGCAAAAGTGTCAGATTGTGACTATTTGAATAAATATGTTTGAGTTTAAAATAAATAAATATTACCTATCGTATTTATCGTTCTATTTTCTTATTTAATAGCTTAATATTTAATCGTGGTATAGCTTTTAAGCTATACTTTTTTTGTTTATGATATTGATTGACGAGACGAGCAAATCAGGCGCCTGATGGTAAGCATCATGACTGCCTATAGCAGTCACAGTGCCACCCAGTGTTTTTTCAAAATTCTGCGCAGCACTTCACTGCGCCTGTCACTCTGAGATATGAGTTGTTGAATCTCATCATGCCCAGTAATTTCGCTGGTAACATTGCCCTTCATACCGGAACACAGTAATGTTTGCACATTACTGCTTGGAGAATGAATAACTGGCAAAGGTATCGTACTTCCCCAGGCGGCCCCCTGCAAAAGAGGCCTACCTATTATCATTTAAGGAATAAATTAAATTTAAAAAGCAAAAAATATAACTCTTATGTAATTATTAATGAAATGCTTAGAAATATATGGTTAAGATAAATATAAATTTAAAAAAGACAAGGGACAACTACCACATTTGGTCTCATACTTTTATTGTTAATATTTCGCCCAGATACACTCAATAATAATATGATTTCCCCAACTTATAGGGGATATAAAAGGGAGTTTTAAAAATGTGTCTAGTAACACCACCGGCTGGACCGAGCGACAATAATGGCTCAATAGCCTTCTTCCGAATCTTCTTTGAAGACTTTCAACAATATGACCGTCTGTTTGTTGTTATTCGATACAATTCATTATTGTATACGAATAGGTACTTGTTTACAATACTATTTTATCGAATAGAAATAACTGATCAAAGAGTATTAGCAACAAATGCCGCTGAAAATGAAATATTTGCGTGCATCGTACGTGCTTCGTAGCGCCGTAGCCTCGTAGCACCGCTACGTCGTAGCGTGGCTACGAAGCAAGATTAATGGGTCGAAGGTGTTCGTATAGGTTGACCGTCTCTAACTTGAAGTTTGCAGTAAACTGTTATCTCGTGAGCATTATATTCGACTAAATGAGTAGGTTTACAATCAATTTAATAAGTGGGGATAATATTTTATTTGTATAAATTGTAAAGGATGATGACGGATGATAGACAAGAATGGAATAAGAAGACGCGCTGTACCACCTAAAGAGATTAAAACAGACACAAGAACAAGAAATTTTAAACTTATTCGTAGTATATCTTCAAAATTAATATTCGACAGTTGATTCAAAATTCCTTTGTTATTCAAGATGTGCGTTGTATAAAATGGCTGGTACATAATGTAAATAATTAACAAATTATCAATACAAGGTTTATTTGTTTATCTGGTTAGTATTGTAGCCGTGCCTTTTCCATTAAATAATACTCGAACACTTCAGCATATTTTAAATGATTTATTCCAAGCCCATCATCTCCAATCTCGCTCTACAATTATCTGTCGCGCTTGCATCCACCTCCTCGTGTTGCCATCGCGCCCTTGCACATGCCATAGATCTTCCTTAAACCACACGTTGCCATTAATACTTTCCATAAAACCACCAAAACGTTCACAGAATCCGTGGCATGCACGTCACAAAATAACATCAACCCTACACTCGGCTAACCTGACAACGTATATGCCCCAATACACGCATTATATAATAACCCTACAGAACCCGTTTTTTACAACAACATTATATAAAACTTATATAATTAATTATATTAGTTATTAACAAGAAGGAACATAAATAAATAAAAACGTTTATCTTGGTCAAACTATACCACCACGGGTCGCGGTTTATGTCGGCTATGTAAAAAGCGCAATAAAGTATCTCGGTACGCGACGGTAAGTAAACTGCTTAGTGTCCGAACACTGAAATAACAACTACAGGAAATTAAATGGAAATAATGTTACATTACGTGCGGTAACTTACGCTTATTATTTTATATTGTTTTTATAAGAATACTAGTGGCCCGCCCCAGCTTCGCACGGGTAGCAGAAGTAGGTATAGTGAACGTTTTAACAGGATACAGGACATCTTAGCTATCTTAGTTTGACACAATCCTATAGAAAATTTACGAAATCGATGTTTTGTATTCCCCTGTTTCCTCCGAGAATAATTGATTTTATCCATAAATTTATATTCTGAAAATTAAAAGATGAATAAGGCTATGTCTCTGTTATTTTATTTTTGTTCCTTAACTCTTCATTTATTTCTAGTGAACGTCTAATTATTATATATTATATATTACGCGAGTAAAACTGGAAGAGTTTTTCATGTTTTTAAAGGATCATACTTCATTTAACAATGAGTTTGTAGAAAAATTAAAATGACAGGGACATGCTCACCGAAGACCTAGATTTTATAAAAAAAAACCATTGCTCTGACGCAGTTATCTAGGGAGGCAACACGGGAATACGTTTATAAGGAAAAATCACCCCTCATGTAACCTCTTAACAATGTGGAGTAAATTCGTGATACATTGTATTTATATAGATATAACTCTAATGGTTTACGCAGCGCACGCAAATTAATGACTATTTCTGTTACAGTGACCAAACCATAACAGATGGAAACATTTTCCGAGGCCTTTTTGATGATATACAAGTACTACAAACCCCTAGTACATTATTTCTACCACCATTAATTTACATACCGCATACTTACACGTAAAAATAATGACTTACGATTATTGTGACTAAACCAAAACAGATGGATATAATGTCCGTGGACTATTTTTTGTAGATAGTGATAATTACTACAAACCCCTAGCCCTAGAACATTACTTTATCCTACCACGAATAGTTTTCACCGCATGCATATAATGACAGTTTCGATAATTGTGACTAAACCAAAATAGATGAATATACTAATGTACGTTCACTATTTTTTTTTTTTTTTTGTAAATACTAAAAAAAACCCTAGTCAATTACTTTATTCTACCACCAATACTTTTCACAGCGCATGTATATAATAACTGTTTCGATTATTGTGACTAAAAACCAAAATAGATGGATATAATGACCGTGGACTATTTTGTAGTTATTGATAAGTACAACAAACCTCTAATACATTATTCTACCACCAATACTTTTTACAGCGCATGCATATAATGTCTGTTTTGATTATTGTGACTAAACCAAAATAGATGGATATTTTGTCCGTGGACTATTTTGTAAATATTGGTAAGTACTACAAACCCCTAGTACGTTATTTTATTTTACCATCAATAGATTTCACAGCGCACGCAAGTTAAGGAATATATTTGGTAATTACGTGACATCTTAGTTCACAATATTGCAGTTTTCATACGGATCCCTAATATTTTTCAAAACCTCATATAGCCTATGTCACTCAAACTGAAAGCTTTACATAAGTGAAAGATTTTTTTTAATCGGTCCAGTAGTTTCGGAGCCTATTCGTTGCAAATGAAAATACAAAGTTTCTTTCTTTAGGATATTGGTATCTTGTATTGATTGAATAATCTGGAGACATTATACGGATTCACTGAAAACAGTAAGAGCATCGATAATTCGTTGTCGTTGCAACCCAGTTTAGAGGGGCTAAGACAAAGAGAAGCGAAATAATCATAAGCGCGTGTTAATTATTTGCAGAACGCCATCTATTATGCAATGTTGGAACTAAATTACCTAAAAATGTTGTCTTAGGGTATTTATGTCTTGGAAGAAAATATTGTCAGCGAGTTCTAATTTATTTTTCTGTAGCGCCATCTATTGAGCATTGTTGGAACTAAAATATTCATAACAAACTTTAAAACTTTATTATTCCTCAAAAGGGTTGAAATTTTTGAAAACACTGAAACACGTGTTTAATTATTTTCATTTTAGAATGTTTCTACAAAATTTGAAATTAATCGGCCGAAAAATTAAGTCTACTCCATACAAACTTTCAACCCCTATTTAATACACTTAGGGGTAAAATTTTGAAAACCCCTTTCTTATTACTTGTCTAGACTGAAAAAATAATCTATTGTCAAAATTTCATCATCATCGGTCCAGTAGTAGTTTTGGCTCTGGGTTGATGAGTCAGTCAGTGAATCACTTTCTCTCTTTATATAATAGTATAGATAGAGGAAATATAATAATAATATAGGACAACTTCCAAGCACGGTCATCCGGTCCCAAACTAGGCTAAAAGCCTGTACTATGGTAACCAGATGACTGATATACATACTTATATAAGCTTATAGCACCCAGACACAAATCAAACAGACATGTTCATGCACACAAATGTTTGACATGGCCGGGGATCGAACACGGGGCCTGCGTGCGGCACAGAGAGCAGAGTTACTACCATTTGAGCCAACGAGGCTGTCTTATATCTGAGGTATATAGATGACTAGCTGTGCTGTTATAGCTAGCCCATGTATGCCTCACGCACACATTCAAAATTATTCTAATTAGCATAAAAATAATTTTTTTGTAAGTAACTGGTATGACACTTTCTTTTGTAGATAAGGAACTCTTTGGGTTAATATGAACAAATTCAATGCTGCAATCGTGTTACACGAATAAAGAAGAAAATATTTTATCCATTCAATTTTATAATACATAACTCAACTGGAAAACATAATTCACCTGAAAGTTATTACTGTGTCGACATTTACTTGAATTATGAGTTTACCAGGTCACAGCGCAATCAGGCTGCTCTACTCAGCTCAGATGCATCATATTATAATTATTTCTGAAAATAAAATTAACATAATTTGAAAACATACTGTTTTTAACATAAATTGCAGGTATGAACCACTTCGGTGGTATGGCGTAGTCATCGTAAAATCATGAAGTCCCGGGTTCGATCTAATCAGGTTAGACAAAAATATTATTGGATTTTTCCAAACTCAAACTCAAAGAAAATTTATTTAAAAAAATCTTAAATAGACCTTTTTAAACGTCACTCAATAATATCAGTAATATCAAACTAGTTAAGAATCGGGCGTTCGGACATATACCTCTACAAGAAGAACGCACAAGAAACTTGAAAGGTTTAATTTTTATAAACTGCTATTTTTACAATATTTGGTTTGGATACATTTGTTTAAGGTGCCGTGTGGTGGCTATGCAGATGTTTCCAGGCATCTTTGTCCTCTATGTATTGGATAATACTATAATAAGCCTTTCCTAACAAATTCGAGTTTATACAGGTTTTGAATTTACCCTCTGAGAGTCCCGTTATCTCTTTTGGGATTTTATTATAGAAAAGTACGCAGTTCCCTAAGAAAGTCTTTTTATTTGTTTAAAATAATCTAAAGCTAAGTACAGCTAATTTATCTTTATTCCTAGTATTTATCATCATCATCATCATCACAGCCGTTAGTAATCCACTACTGAACATAGGCCTCCCCCTTAAAGGGGGGCTTTGCCAATACTCGACACGCTTGGCAGGCGGGTTGTCGAGCGCAGTTCGATGGTTTGTTGCAGAGGACGCTGCTGCCCGTCCTCTGGATCTGTTAACCTTTAGCCGGCTGTTACGGCAACCACGAGTAGAGAGGGTGAAGCACTATTCTAAAGCCGGTAACTCCACGGCGTATTCCTAGTAATAAAATTGTGTGAATCGCTGTTTAATTTGAATTTATCTAAATTTTTCAATTAGGAAATTTCTCAATGGACAGGTTAGAGTTTGGAACTGTGCCCGGTAGATGTCAATAGGCTCGATCTATATTAATTTAATTTTATTATAATAACATAATGCATTATCAAAATGTGGGTGTACTTACTAGGAGACTGGATCCTGGATACACCTCTGCCTACCCCTTGTCTTTCATGAGAAAATTACCGTAATAGGTAATAAAAGGTATAAATCCAATTACTCTCCTCTCCCTGCACGGTTGTCTGGAAGAGATCGCTCTTAGCGATAAGACCGCCAATTATTACATTATTTGTTATAATTGTATTTTAAATTTAAAGTTTCATGTTTGTAGTGTAATAATAAAGAGTTAATCTATCTATCTAATCTAATCTACACTTTCTGCCTGACCCGGGGATAAAACCCAATCAAACCCACCACGCCACCGAAGCGGTAAAGTTATTTTTGCATAAAAATAACATAACATACATTCACGCCTTTTTCCCGAAGGGGTAGGCAGAGGTGTACCTAGGACTCAGTCCCATAGTAGATACACCCACATTTCGCCAGTATGTTATTGGTCCCATGTAATAGGGGGCGAGCCTATTGCCATCTACCGGGCACAGTTCCAGACTCCAGGCAGTTATTGAGATAATTCCTATTGGAAAAATCCAATATTTAACACTATGCCTGACCTGGGAATTGAACCCGGGACCTCTTGATTGGCAGTCGAGCATGCGCCCACAACGCCACCGAGGCAGTGCATAAAAATACTAAGTACTTATTGTTGTCGCAATAAAAAGTAATCTAAAGAGAAGCCTTTTTTAAAACAGCTACCGAACAAAAGATTTCTTTCCCAGTAAGCTACGTAGTTAACTCGCATTATAAGAATAACAAAAGAATTATTCCATTAATTCTTCAAAGGAGAAACAAAAACAAACGCGCAGTCATTCGGTTTCGTTTGGAGCCAATGATTTGCCGAACGTCTAATCTAATTAATGATTGTTTTGTCACCACGGTCAAATTGCGATCCTGCGTGTTAGAACACTAATATATATATACCGGCGTATTGAACCTTATCTAAAAGACTTAAGGGTGAGAATCGAATGCGGAAATGTTAATTATATTGAGCAGGTTAGTAGGCGTGACGGTTACAAATGGCGAGCAGATGGACACCGGGTTAGATCGCGAACGACATAATTGATGGGCCAATGTGGTCAGAAACCCCCCATATATTGGCAGAGACACAGTGCCCATATTTATAAAGGCTCATGAATATTTACACTGGAAACGGGAACAAGGGTATAATAACCAGGTCCGTATAGAGTTTCGCACAATACGCTGTTATTGATACTGATAAATATGTGCATATTTACGTAAAGAAGACGAATGATATGAAATTTAGGGAATAATGTCGGTTTAGGAATCAATGTTTCCATAATGTATAAATTCCACAGATGATGTATTTCTATACGATTTTAAAAACTACCGTAGACTCATATTTATACCCGCCACCGCGCTCGCACCTAGCGATGCGGGTAAAGACGCGCGCACGGATCGCGGGCTGGCAGTCCGTCACGAGTTGCGATCCCGAACACGTGTGAGCTCCTGATGCAGGAAACCGGAGTTGTCCGATACCTAGGTCGAGCGTATTCGACATTAAACGTTAAGTCGATGTATCTCTTCTTAAAATTATTAAAAAAAAAAATTATTCAATTAATTGATCAGACAATAACAATCAGGTCTCATTTGTGTAGTAGTCAGAAACGCAGTAGTTTTATGCTTAGCAGAAGCTGAACATGAGTTTCAGGGTTTGATTCTTGAGTATTTAAAAAAAAAAGCGTATTTTTACATTTATTCTGAAAGTTTATTGAAAATTATATATCTACCAATTCAAAAATCACTTTAAAAATATTTTTAAATTAATTATAAAATATTCAAAATTGATAAAATTCCAATAAGAGTACCTTGATCACGAACGCGCTACGAGTGGTCGCCATGATTGTGACGTCATTATGTTATAGTTATGTATGGTACTTTATCACATTGTGATGTCACTACAGGTAACGTGCTCGTTCGGGTACTATCGGCATGTTTTCGGTACTGGATTAAAAATTATTGTAATTTTAAAATTATAGCGAATAAAAAAAAATAGTTTTGTTACGAAACTTATATAATATGATCTTTCCATTTATGCCAAAACTAATATCAGTGATATATTATACGTATAGAGATATCGTATTGCCAATCAGGCAATCAATTTTTTCAGGTCGCCTGAAAACTTTATTGACATGACCGAACCGTAGCACATACCCGTAACATAAAAACTTGTTAAACATCTCACACAATCACAGAAACTTTCTAAAATTCAATTTGTAACACAGCCTAAACAACTCCAATCCAATATCCACCAGAATAAAGTGTGAATCTGTATCACGCACGTGTTTATTTATGCTGTGCACAATTCAAGTTGGTTGTTGTTCCATTACGTGGAATGACCGCATATTTTCTGTTCGCGCCCGAGGCGAGACGTAATACGCAAAATGCAAACATAGTAAAGCGCTATAAAGCAGCTCAGAACGGTCGACTCTGCGACGTTTATATTACTGATGCAGTAAGCGTATTCATAAAAAAGATATTATTAAACATTGTCATAATGTGAAATAATGTTGAAATAATGTGATAGGTATGTACAGTTGACGCAATAATTGGAGGTGTACTTTGAAGCGAAACAATACTGGTCCGTAAAAACTTTAATTGACTCAGTTTTTTGGCAAAATTTTCCAAATTGTATCAGTGTTGACACCAGGCGTCTCGGAATTTTCATAAGTGTATAATATGTATACCCGTATATGCCTACTGAAGTTTTATACGTAGAGGAAAACTAATTTTAAGTTGATCCTGGAACGCGTCTTAGTATTCCCTGGTCTAATAATTAGTTATTTTGTCATTATCTAGTTCATAAAAGTGTAGAATAAATAATAATATATATTCATCGTCATTCATCTTGTAGCCTTCTCTTCGAGTCGTGTTGTCCACATGTATGAGGGTCGTGACCACCTCCATCCATTAGTCTCGTCCTTACGATGGTACGCCATCTCGTCCTATTTCCAGCCACTCAAAGAGCATCGTAGACGGTAGAGTCCAGTGTGGTGCGAATCTGATCGGACCAACGCATCGGGCTGCGTCCTCGGCTGCATTCTTGTATAAGTTTATTTTTAAACCAAGACTCTTAACAGATGGCCAGCATTTAAACTGCACGCCAACTGCACATCGCCTGCAATCCCATATTGTCAGAGTTTCAGGTCGCCAAGATACCTACAAGGCCTCCGACATGAACTAACGGCTGCATCCTACATAATAATATCTTATTGGAAGCAGCCAGGACTTACAGTTTAACGTGCCATCCGAATTACGGTAGCGCCCAGGTGAAAAGTCCACATGGTGAAATTCGATCCAAGGACTCCGGATTTAAAGCCGGGCATATCTCCGCTCGACCACGACGGGCACTACAACTGTAAAGTAACTGCATTCAAACTTATGCAGTCGGAGTGCAGTTTAAATGCAGGCCGTCTGTCTAGAGCCTATGCCAGTTTTGTATTAAAAGCGGGGGAGATATATTACTGTCACAAGAGTATAGAAAATGTAGTGGTTTACAGGATAAGTTTCACTTATGGAACGGTCTGCCACCCGTTATATGGAGCTATTTGCCAAAAGTAAAGGATTTATTAAAATATACATATAAAAGTAATACGGTACGAGCGTTTGCGCCTGAGTTGTGGTAATAATATAGTGCTAAATGGTGTGCTAAATGGTGTGCTACTGGTAATCAAATCATATACTTGTATCACGTCGCACCCATGGCCCAGCAGAAATATGCCCGCCTTTAAATCCGGAGTCCCTGGATTGAATCTCACAATGTGAACTTTTCACATGGGCGCTACTGTATTTCAGATGGCACGTTAAATTGCAGGTCCCTAAAGTTTCCTATTACATTTTAAAAAAAAAAAATTTCTTTACAACACACTGATACAAAAATGGTTTCGCACTTTGCCAGACCATGGCTCAACTGCTTGAATGTCTCTTGTGCCCAAGCACCTGTACTAGGGAGGAACTTTACAACGCCACAAAAAATGCGAATAAATTGATTTGGATTTTCGATTGATGTGACTACATCAATTGACACAATAACAAGAACATGATTCAATTTCGCTACTGATTTTGAAATCTTATTCGAAACTTGGAGACACGGTCCGGAGTTGCTTTATTCATGTAGTACGTATATCTGTAGCACGGAAGTTCAATTCATAGCATTACAAAGTTGGTCTGAATGTGCGCCTTGGGACACACGTGACTGGCGCCGATACTGAATACAACTTTGTATAGACGTGCACTGAACTAGGACAGTTCATTTAATATAATATTGGGTAAGTGTCTGAGATTGCGATGTAGGAGCCTTCTTACGGTTAGAGGGGCTACAATAATTTCGCATTTTTCACCATAACCGAAGCATCGAGGTATGTAAATAATAATTTTAGCGCGTCCAAGCCGCGTTTAGTCATAATATACTACGTTAAAATCTTAAGACGCAGCACTGAAGTTAGAGCCTTTGCAAATTGCGTTTTTATCATCGCCGATGACGCGCGTTTCACGCAAATGCATTAACGGGCCGTAAATTTCCAAAAAATAGTACTCGAGTGTGTTGCGTTTGAATCGCGTATACACACAGCATCCGCGCGACGAAAACACAATGTGCAGGGGCTTTTAGAATTTTCGAGTCAAAGTCAAAACGATATATTCACATAGGTGATAATCTGACACTTTTGTTTGTCAATGAAGATAAACATTAATGAGTATACCGTGAAGGATACCTTTACAAGAAGAACGAACAAGAAACGTAGGGCTTAATTTTTTCAACTGATTGTTTTACAATATTTAGTTTGGTTACATTCGTTTGTTTGGAAGGTGCCGCGTGGTGGCTATGCGAAAGTTTCCAAGCATCTTTGTCCTCTATCTACTGATTGACTTTATAATAAGCCTTCTTCAGTAAAGTAGATTTAAATAGGTTTTGAATTTAGAGAGCCCAGTTATATCTTTTGAAATTTTACTATAGAAGCATATACTAAACGTACACACAGAGTGCAACTACTATGCTGCTTACTCGCCTTTCCTTTTAACGACGTTAATTAATTTTATATTTTTATTGTTATTGTGTCCAGACCAAGCGACACGGCAGTCGATTGAAGCGCCGCACTGCCCGTGCGGCTCCGAGTAAGGGCTTGTCTTGCTTATTCTAGACACGGAAAAACTTTGTTCCAACTTTTCTTAAAGCTTTTATATTATGCATTATAATTATACATCAACGAGCTACAATGTCAATACAACTGGTCTATTTATGCCTTAATTTGCTTTGATACATCACTTGTATTAGAGCAAATTCAGCCGAATATAAGGTAGGTAAAGCCGAATGTAAAGTATATAGAAGGTCGATAGATATGCTTCAATAAATACGGGTAAAACCCACTCAGAGAAAATCAAAGAAACGAAACTAGCTGCTCCCAGAAGACAACAATATACGAGTTGCGGGAAGTGAAACGACGCGAAAATTACATGTAGGTAAAGGTTTATTTACATTTGGACTTTTTGGACAAATCGAATGATAATGTTATCTGCAATAATTTATAGTATTTTAGTTAAGAATATACATACATAACTACATAATATACAATTTCGCCTACCTTATTTTACTTACGCTTAACCATGAAATAAACTTAGTGTCCATTAGAATTTATAATAATATAACATATGGGACATCTTTCACACACGGTCATCTGGTCCCAAACTAGGCTAGAAGCCTGTACTATGGTGACCAAAAGTATACATACTTATATATGCTTATAACATCCAGACACAGATCAAACAGACATGTCATGCACACAAATGTTTGACCTGGCCGGGGATCGAACCCGGGATCTGCGGCACAGAAAGCAGAGTTACTACCATCTGAGCCCACGAGGCTGTCGACCGCATATTTTAGTATTGTATAATAACATTGTACCCACAACTTTCATCAGCATGTTGCAGCCTTTGTACATATTTAAGGTCCTCATAAAATCAAGTCAATGTACTGAGTACAGATATTAATTTGGGACCAATAACATACTGGCGAAATGTGGGTGTATCTACTATGGGACTGAGTCCTGGGTACACCTCTGCCTACCACCATACCCCGAACACTCGACTTAATTCCCATACAAAAGCCGCGATATAACTACCTACAACACAGACACCGCGCACATGGAGTTTTATACACGCGCAAGAGTGTGCGTGAGGTACGTTCCGAGCTCCTTCGGCTCTCATCGGAGATCATTCTCGCTCGCGGGGTGAGGAAGGCCCGATTGGTGGGCGGATGACAGTGTCCATTCTATACGTACTATTATTATTATTTGTCTGTACTACCAGTTCGGGAAATTTCAAATTTCAAATTTCAAAATTAATTTATTCAGACCATAGATCCATTGGTTAGTATACAGTGAACTTATGACTATGTTAGTATTATTCAAATAGGCGTGATTGTAATTTAATATCTACGTGTTACAGTCCACTGTAAATTAGGCTTTACATTCGTCAGCTCAGTAAAAAACTGTGTGGTTTTTATTGGATAAAACTTGGTGTAACTCAATATATGTCAGCGAAACTAGAATTTCCCACGGCGAAGGTGAAAATGAAATAAAACAACTCTACTGGCACCACTACGTACTGTGGCGCTGTGCACAGAAAACATAATAAATAATGGATTTTCGTTACAAAGCCGAGTGGATGGATATTCTTTTAAAATTAGTGTTACTGGCTACCAGTTAAATATAATTAGATATCTTGTTGAAAATACATTATGTTTTGTACTACTATTTTAAATTAACATCTTTAAAAAATCATCACAGCCGTCGTCTGTCCACCTTGTGGGTGGACGTCCTATAAGCTACGCGTGCTGTGGTGTTCATTCGAGAACCTTACAGCTCAGTCAGTTCTATGAGCTATTTATCGTTTCCAATAAATTATTCTTCCCAAATTATTCTAACAAAAATAAATAAATAAATTATTCTTACATAATATTCGTGGATTTTCATTTTGTATGGTAGTCGAACGTCCTTAATTTAAAATCGAACACAAGGAAAGGAAGTGATTCAACCTGTAAGATTCCATACAGACACCGTAAACATAAGAAGTTACATGAAAGCTTTTAACATATTCCGCAGTCAGCAACATTACGAACCGCGTACCACAATGATAGCACATGTCGCTGCATCAGGTTTAATACTCGCACAAGCTCGGGGAACATTTTATAGCCTCACCACGTGTTCTCAGACGACTGAGGGCATGTCCGACCGCTACCAATGGCCTCTAAACCACGATTATTAAACCCCGCTGGAAATTAATTACCAGTACTTACATGTGCACAGTTTTGTATGGAGTTGCTGATAATGGGAATTATTTTGATTCGTTTAAGGACCTTAGTACGTCACGATCTTTTTAAAAGAATATAAACCTTGAACGAATTAACCACATATAAACGTATGCTAACAGCAACTAAGCACTAATAAATAAATGTGTATAAATAAAAAATAAATAGTATTTCCGTCTGCCATAAAGAAAATTGTTTTTTGCTTTTTTGTAAAATTGGATTTTGCTGACTCGGTGGCGTAGTGGATGTAAGCTCGACATGGGGTCCCGGGTTCTAATCCCAGGTCAGGCATAGTGTTTTGGATTTAACGCCAAAACTTCTGAACCGTTTAACTGAAACTGCTGAAACTTGGTATGCAGGTAGCGTAGACCCTGGAATAACATATGGGGTTTTTTCCAGATATTCCCACGGGAACAATGTCTACGCGGGGCTCAGCTAGTTTATAAATAGATTGGGAATTGACGAAACCAGGCTTTTCCGTTTTAAAATACAAATATCGGATTTTCCAACGAAAACCCACAATGTTATTCAATTTTCGAATATCCTTATTATATCGCGGCTTAATTAGACCACCGGTCCGCTGTCACCGTTGAAACCAACCTCACCTTTTTGCCCATGGCCCTTTCGATACAATAAAGGTATTTTTATTTCGGTATCCTGTTTAAATATGAAAATAATAAATGGTTTGAAATTACGATTGTAACGTTTTATTTTAAAGTTCAAAGGTCTGGAATTTATCAATGTGATGACCGACATTATAATGTTATATTTAGTTAGGTATAGTTGTTATTTGTTTTTATTTTGTTTCTCTTATTATTAATTTGTTATTTTCTAACATTTTTAATAATTACCTTCATAAGTATCTAAGAACATCCTACAAATATTTTAAATCTTAAATTTCAATACAATGTAAAAAAAAATTAAAGAAACTCCAGCGCCATCTAGCGCGGTTTTGGTTGGATTGGTGGATGAATAGATGTTTGTTACTCTTTCACGCCAAAACTACTGAACAAACAGATTGGGCTGAAATTTGGTATGTAGGTGGCTTAGACCCCGGGAACACATAGTGTACTTCTTCGAACTTCGGAATGATGTGTCTACGCGGGTGAAACCGCAGGACACAGCAGCTAGTCATTTCATAATCCTATTTAATAATCCTACTAATATATACATATTATAAAAGCAAAAGTTTGTGAGGATGGATGGATGGATGTTTGTTACTCTTTCACGCCAAAACTACTGAACCGATTGGGCTGAAATTAGGTATATGTAGGTAGATAGTTTAGACCCTGGAATAACACATAGGGTACTTTTTATTCCGATATTCCCATGGGAACGAGGACTACTCGGGTGAAACCGCGGGACACAGCTAATTCCTGTAAAAATAGTAGGTCTAGTGTAGTAGACCTACACTGGTCTAGTGGCAATGTATACAGCTTGAAATCCGTCCATTTTTCCCGAAAACTACATAAACATAACATACATTCATGCCTTTTTCCCGAAGGGGTAGGCAGAGGTGTACCCAGGACTCAGTCCCATAGCAGATACACCCACATTTCGCCAGTATGTTATTGGTCCCATGTAATAGGGGGCGAGCCTATTGCCATCTACCGGGCACAGTTCCAGACTCCAGGCAGTTATCGAGATAATTCCTAATGGAAAAATCCAATATTTAAAACACTTGCCTGACCTGGGGATCGAACCCGGGACCTCCTGATTGGCAGTCAAGCATGCGCCCTCTACGCCACCGAGGCAGTCAAAAACCCGAAAGTCCCGAAAACTATAAAGGGGGTATGTTAAATCCAGAATGAATAGGTTTTTACTGAACAAGCGTGCTCCAACTTAGGCCGCACCATCACTTAGCGGCAGGTGAGATTATGGTCATGTGCCTGTTTAGTCTCACACATAAAAAAACCGGATCCCCTAGGTTCGGATCTTGTAGCGTGTGGTAACAACACTAAGGTACTACCGTTTTTCGGAAGGCAGTAAAGCCGTTGATCCCGGCTGAAGTCATGGATGATAGTCGTTATATACGAGTACGTCAGAGGCCTTCGAATGACCTAAAGTCCCTGACACGGGATGGCGTCCACTGGTCCTCTAATATTCGTCCCCCGGAATAAAAGTTGTAGATTCGGCCCCTATATAGGTGACCATTGGTCCGCCGGTACGAGGCCAGTCAATAATAAATTTATTTTAAGGTGCCTACTCGTCCCCTGGAATAAGAAACGTGAATCGATCACACACTAACTTGACAATAATAAGATCTACATAACACTATACTTTTCCAATAACATAACATAACATACATTCACGCCTTTTTCCCGAAGGGGTAGGCAGAGGTGTACCCAGGACTCAGTCTCATAGTAGATACCACCCACATTTCGCCAGTATGTTATTGGTCCCATGTAATAGGGGGCGAGCCTATTGCCATATACCGGGCACAGTTCCAGACTCCAGGCAGCTATTGAGATAATTCCTAATGGAAAAATCCAATATTTAACACTTTGCCTGACCTGGGGATCGAACCCGGGACCTCTTGATTGGCAGTCGAGCATGCGCCCACTACGCCACCGAGGCAGTCCACTTTTCCAATAAAATTATAATAAACTAACTGTGCCCCACGCTTTCACTCGCGTAGTCTTCGTTCCCGCGGGAATATCGGGATATAAGTACCCTATGTATTATTTCAGGGTCTAAGCTATCTACATAGCAAATTTCAGCTCAATAGGTTCAATAATTTTAGCGTGAAAACTGAACAAACATACGTAGCACTAGGGCTGTTTTTTTACGCCATCTATAGATAGCGCTGGAGTCGAGTTATGGCGGGTACAGATTTGCGAAATGTAATGCAATGTAACACGCAATGAAAGAATTTGCCGTCCACATTGTCGCAATGTATCATGAAATGTAACAGAATTCCCATAGTGTGGACGGCTTGCGCGCACGAACCGTGCTCACTGTGCGCACGAACAGAGCATTTCAACTCGTGCGCGCCTCGATCCGCCATTTGTCGGTTTTTTCGCCGAACACAAAGGGGCGCGCCCCTTTGTGTTCGGCGAAAAAACCCAGTGTGCAGTGTGCCCCAGTGTGCACGGAGCGCCAGTGTGGACGGGTTGTGTGTGTCTGTACTGCGATAGACTGAGCTATGTTCGTCGCGCGCATGCCGGAAAAAGATGTGAGTACGTACATGCTCGGTTCGTGTGCGCTTTGCGTCCACACTTATGAAATGCTCCTTTCACGTTACATTGCATGCTACATTTCGCAAATCTGTACCCGCCTTTAGAACTCGCACCCGGTAGTAAATTATAATAAATGTAGGTTCGATACATTGTTCATTTAACCCTACCATGACAGACAAAAAGGGTTGTTTTTATAAAATAAAACCTACCGTGTGGCGCAACTAGTCGTATCATAAACGAAAGTTATTTAACATTTTTATATATAGGCAAAGTTTTTAAATGTGTCATTGGATTAATTAGGATTTTTCTCAGTATTAGACCGAAGTCTGAATTTATGATTGGTTTTATAAAACATAATTAACTTACGAAAATTTTATTTTTTATTTTTTAAAGTGGTAACAAAGTCGTTGGTAGATCATAAAATATACGTGTTATTTCCCAAAAGTTCTCTTGGAAATTTACTAACCGTACCGTGCGCGGCACTCACTAGATTGCATATTCGTCATTTATAATACACAAAGCAAATTAGCGGTCGGGTAATATTGCCTAGTTACCATTAAATTATCATTATCTACATGTAATATCACGGCAAATTATTAGTATTGGTTACACTCACTTATTGAGACTCAGGGAACATAATATTGAACGCTGACTGAAATTAATGAGACATGCATGTCATTATATTATGTAATAAAACATTGTAATACTCCGAAATTACATATTAAAACTATTATATAATACACTAGCTGTGCCCCGCGGTTTCACCCGCGTAGTCTTCGTTCCCGTGGGAATATGGGGATAAAAAGTACTTTGTATGTTAGTCCAAGGTCTAAACTATCTATATACCGAATTGAAGCCCAATCTAGAGAAAGCCCAATTTAGAGATTCCTTTTTAAAATGAAGTTGACGAAGTGGTTAGCTGAAAAATGTTTTTATAGTATTAATATTTTTTTTGAATATAAATAGTAGATTAGTAGCCAAGGGCTGTAAGGCATCAATTGCAGCCCGAGATATTTATATACGAGCCTATACTTCGAGGGTGCAATTGATGCTTACACCCGAGCTAACTACTCTGCTTTACATCTCGATTGTGAGGTAAGTAGAAAAACACCGGCATTACAAGAATAAAACATTTTAAAGTAAAAGTTTTCTATTCCGGCCTTTTTTCATCTCTTTTTTAAATTATTTTTTTCAAGAACGAAATTGAGCTTCGTAGTTCGATATTTAAAATTGATGACTATTATACTCATACGAAGACAAGGAATAGCGAAGCGACCTTTTTTGTCATTGGCCTGAATGCATGATGTCTATTGCCAGTATGATGGTTAGATGTACGCAAACTTTTTGAAAGAGTTAAGTTTTTTTTTAATTACTTACCGCCCTAGGGCTTTTCTAGCTACCAATTGTAATAAAATAAACCAATTAGAAACAAAAAGTATATTATTATAATGCACAGTGCGTTATTGAGATAAAATAAACAAATATTTAATTCAATGTTTATTATGTTATCAATCCACTAGGTAATTAATGCCAAACCTTAATTTATGAATATATATATGTCTTATAGAAAATATATATATGTTCGGATAATATTATCCAAAAATATTTAAAATGTAATCGACTTCATAGTTTTTCATTCGAACAAAGCGCTGTTGTCCATTTTATTGTGTTAAAAAAATTAAAATAAAATAGAAACACGCAATGATGATACATAAATTCCTAAAATTATTGTAAATACATGCCTAAATTATGAAAAGCTATCGCTTTCACGCACGTATCTGTTGTTATTCGGTTAGCTTTTTACCTAACACTGGCATCACGCGCACGGCCTACGGTTGCCATGCAACTAACCACATAGTCTGGTAATTTTTTATTTAGTACCAGACTCGCGGCTTGGAACAGATTTTTGCACGACTGGTTCTCTTTGGTATCCTTACTCTGAGTCTAATACCTATTATAAATCTCAAATCTTAGTACAATTTAAAGAAGTCAGGACTCAGTCCCATTATCATAGAACAATTAAGTTAATCGCCATTTATGTTTTGTTATTTTATTTAATAAGTACACAAAAAGGAGACCACGGACACTGGTAAGCGCAGCGTAGGACGTCCTCTCATAAGGTGGACAGACGACCTGATAAGTACGGCAGGAGCACGCTGGATGCAGGCCGCTTACAACCGGACTGGATGGAAATCTAAGGGGGAGGCCTATGTTCAGCAGTGGACGTCCTAGGACTATAAGCTGATATGGTGATATGATGAATAAGTACACAAAACAGAGTATAATCAGTTACAATAATATATAATAATAATAGTAAATCTTTATTGACATAAAAATGTTACATCCACTTAAATGTATCCATAGACTCCCGAACTAGTTAGAAACTGTGTCAGTAGCCATGGCTTCTCCATTACATCTTACTAACTATTTATGTCAACAGAATATGACTAATATTAACATTAAAAATTATTAATTATACAATTATTTAATTTTATTAGTTATATCATGAAGAAAGGTAAACATTTGAGAATCAAACGAACTTACTTACCAAGTGAAGTTCGTGACAGCTTCATTCGACGACTTCTCCTTAATTATGCGCACACAACATCAAATCTACATATAAATATAAAACAGAAAGTTGCTAAATTAGGTAATATGTACTTAATAAAATTATATTGTACTTATTATTATGTAATCAAAAGAGAAAGAGTATTATTTATTCCTAAGACAATATGGACAAAATATCACGCTTGAATTTTGGCAGTTTATTGTTAAAGACATCAACTGAGTCATAATGACGAATAAGAATGTTATGTCCAATATAGGCTCGCCCCCGGTTCCGTCGGGCCCCATGAACCCGGGCCCTCATGGCTCCGCGCCGTTCTCACCCAGTCCCGTTTTCAACCGGTCCGTTATCACCCGATTCGAATAAAGTTAGTGGCGATTGTGAACCACTACGCCGCTAAGGCAGTCCCTAGGACGAGTGGTTAATTCGTTCAAGGGCAGTCCATACCAGACCGCTCAACAATATTGACTTTATTAAAACTCCTAGAACAAGAATATTTAGTTTTTAGTTCCGATTTTTAGTGTCAATAACAACATGCCCAGTGCACCGCCCTCCCTCCCGCAAAATTGCATGCAAGGAGGAAATGCTATTAGGTATTATTTTCTCTAGTGACACCATTCATATATCGACACGTGTTTCGCGTCTACACGACGCATCATCAGGAAATAGACTCTGACTCCGCTGTAAATATTCTTGTTCTAGGAGTTCGCAATGGAGTTCCGAAAAGTAACGCCAAATTCAATCAATTATTGATTTTATTGGCAAAAAGTGTCTCGAGTGGGTAAGAAGTCAAAATATTTCAACCGGAATAAACATTTAAAAGTGCCATAAACATGAATTAAAAATAAATAATGTAAAATGTCTCTTAGTATTAATTGTCATCGATTAAAAGGGCCTGTTCATAGCCATCTGTATTTCAATCCACAGGCCAGAGTTCGCCAAGCTTAAACGTCTGATTTAACGGTAGTTTACAGTAAATACCTAAAAAAACAGTTTTAATGAAAATTTGAACAGACGGTTAATCTTGGTGAACTTTAACGTAACATCACGCCTTTTTTCCAAAGGGGTAGACACAGGTGTACCCAGAACCTATTTGTATCGTTGGTACACCCACATTTACACTGAAACTGTTATGTTTTAGGCCCCATGTAATAGGGAGCGAGCCTATTACCATCTACCGGGCACAGTGCCAGACTCCAGGCTGACTATCTCTTAGTACCTATTAATTGCAAGGCTGTCCTTTAGTATTAATTGTAATCGATTAGAGAACTGTTCATACCCCTCATCTGTATTTCAATCCTAAAACGTCTAATTGAACGGTGGTTTAGCAGTAGGTATATTCTTAAGTAGGTAGGTAGGTAGGTAGGACTGCCTCGGTGGCGTAGTGGGCGCATGCTCGACTGCCAATCAAGAGGTCCCGGGTTCGATCCTCAGGTCAGGCATAGTGTTAAATATTGGATTTTTCCAAATGGAATTATCTCAATAGCTGCCTGGAGTCTGGAACTGTGCCCGGTATATGGCAATAGGCTCGCCCCCTATTACATGGGACCAATATCATACTGGCGAAATGTGGGTGTATCTACTATGGGACTGAGTCCTGGGTACACCTCTGCCTACCCCTTCGGGAAAAAGGCGTGAATGTATGTTGTTATGTTATATTCTTAAATAAAACTGTTAAATGGGAATTTAAAACCTATTGAACTTTTTGGTCATTTCAGTGTCATATTTCCTTTCTTTGCTTGGTCTGGAAGAAATTACTCTGAACGATAAAGCCGCCAATAATTACGTTTTCGTTTATTTTTTTTTGTTTGTGTATCTGTATTGTGATACTATTAGAGTCATGAGTTATTCGTTAATTAAACGACGTTTAAGCTTGGTGAAGTCCGCCCTTAATCCATGATTCGAACAGGATCGAGGTCGTTCACGAAAAAGGTACAATGACAATCGGTGGAGATTAACAGAACGCATTGATCCGATTATACCTGTCGTTGTGAATCCAATCTGTGCAAATTGTACCTATTCGTTTTGTACTATGTACTTTGTGCTGGATTTGACCTGTGCAATATACTAGCTACTCACACCGCGGGGTTGTTAGTGGATCAGACTTGTCGAGATTCGATACGTTGCTGTTGTTATCGACTTAGAGGTGCGTTGAATAAAACTGTCTAGGTTTCTAATTTAAAGGATAGCTCTTTCTTAGTTATAGTTTAATCAATTAATCTTTTATAGTGGGTACGCTATTACAACGGGGAGTGTTCTAATGAACTATTCTACAATGATACCGACGTTACGGTTCTATCACCGTACTAGCCGCCATCGCCTGAGAACTCATCCGCACATAATTGACACGTGGACCTCGCACTCTCGATTTTCACGTTCCGCATACGTTTAAACTGTAAAATGATTTCCGGTCTATATAATTATAATAATAATAATAATAATATAATATGGGACAACTTTCACACACAGTCATTTGGTCCCAAACTACGCTAAAAGCCTGTACTATAGAAACCGGATGACTGATATACATACTTACTTATGTAAATTTTAATTAAAAATAGGTGAAATGTCAAAATATTATCTGCTAAAAATCAAAACCTAAGTTTATCATTTGCAATGTTGGAATGCCACTTGTCTACCTCCCTATAAAATTGACATTAGTTTACTTGAATAATTTTAATAGTAAGGACTTTATTTACTACTTAAAGGCTTTGCTAATCAACAGGCATCTTCAACCTACTTATATACTTACTTACTTACTTAAACCTAATATGAAAGATCTTCAGTTTCTAAAAAGCTCGAGCTCGATCATCAGTTCCTAAAAATATATCTCAATCCTTCAATGTGTTTTCCAAACTTGATTACAATAATATAACCTATAATATAATAATATATTATGTACTAGAATTTAGGTGGTGCGCGAGCTGCGAGCAGTTCGCGAGATATACTGTCGTTTGGTTTTGGTGGCTGAATACAAAGAGTATTTTTCAAAAAAAAAATTTCAAAAAAATTTTTTGAGGAAATGAAAATATATTGGCGTTTGCGTGTGATAGGTATTACCTACTTGACAACTCAGTTCAGAAATATATAAAAAAATAATTATACATTATACCTATATATTTCTAAAGGAATTGTTGGTTTCTGGGCCATGTTGACCTTACATTATAATTTTGATTTTATTTAATAGGCCTAATAATAAGATTCTCTAATGTGCAAAAATATTATTTTTAAAATCACCATTAATTATTATGAATTAAGGAAATGTTAACGTGCGTCGCCATTAAAAAATTACTCTGTACTTAACCTGACTTTATTTAAATCAAATTATAAATTAAACGGCGATGATAAGATGGATATAATATTGAAATATTATTGCGAATATCATTTTGTACCCGGCTAGTAAGGTTTTCTGAGCCCACCTTCTTTGGTTTACGGGACCGTTTCCTTTCAGTTACCTACTTACTAGTTAAGTACTTACTCGTATATTTCTTCCAAACAACCGATAGATAAATATGTTGCATTTTGTATATAATGTATTTGGTCTATTGCAATATCAATCATAAAAAATCTTGCTTTCTGGTGTTTTTTTTTTTATATAATATAGGCTTACGTTTGACCTCAATCTCGCTTGATGGAAGGCGAAGATGAGGCCTAAGATGGTACACGTTTGCCTAGGAGGTGTCTGTTCATTTTGGCCTTAAAGATGTCCAGATTATAGCGTTCCGGAAATACCGACCTCGGCAGAGAGTTCCACTCCTTAGCCGTCCGCATAATTATTTAAAATTATTAAATATTAAGCTCAAAATATCTCACGCCTAACGTATGGTGTAATTATTATGTTTAAAACATTTATTTGAATACTGATCAACAACACCTGTCTGCAGTGTTCTAATTCAACGGTTATTTTAACTTATTCTAATTTTCCCCTTTCTTTGTTTTCGTTTACACGCACACTTTCTTTGAAGTCTTAATACTCTGTTAAATTAAATTGTTTAATTAAACTCATTGGAGTGGAAGTAGAGAGCTTTTCCTCAAAAGGGTTTCATTAAAGTGTGTAATTTAAATTTACCTCCAATTCGATGTTTGTGGCCTAAACAACTTTACAATAGTATTTCTTCTTGTAGAGGTATCTTTCCGAACGCACGGTAGACTCAGTACTGTTAATCTTCATTGACGTGCAAAAGTGTCAGATTATGACCTATTTGAATAAATCTGTTTGAGTTTGAGTTTTGAGTTTGAATAATACAAACCTACGTGGCCTTTCACTTTTGTTCTAAAAGTCGAAAGGCCTTTTTACCTGAATTTGAAAGCATAATAAATTTTTTTTTATATCAAATACAACTGTGTGACTGCTTAAGTGGCGTAGTAATCGCAAGCGCTACTGCGGATTGGGGACTCAACTAAGTTTACTTCTTAATAAACAGTATATCTACCATAATAATTATTTTGATGATTTATTTCGCTTTTGGTTCCAATATATTACCAGACTTACATATCTACGGGTATTACACCTACACATAGGTATTTGATAATTGACCGAGCGGGCGAGGCGTCTCAGTTTCGAGATTTGTCAGTCAGTCTGTCTGTTCTCGCCTATAGTTCGCATTTTCACCCGATTTTGAAAATTGGCAAACAAGTTTAGAGGGGAAATAAGGGAAGAAAAGAGGGGAAGTTTTTTGTGTTTGATTTTAAACAAATCTAAGAAGCACACTATGGACTTCATTCTATTCTTGTGTAGACAAGATGTTGCAAAAAAAATCCTAAAGAGGGGAGTGGAGGAAAAAAAGTTTGCTGTATTTAAATGTTCCGCCATCCGAAAAATGCTAAGATAGTCGAGTTTGGGCTCATTTGATTTATTGTTTTGGTGACCTTTCATTCCACATGAAGATGAAGGTCTTATGATGAAGCCGAAAGATTTCCATTGGAATCACCTTATGAAAAGTATTGAGATATTTGCGTTAACTGTAGTTTTTTTAAACAATTTTGCATAATATTATATAATATTTTAGAAACAACCTTTTTTCTCACAAATAAATTGAATAAAATAAACTTTATGCCACTTGTAAAAAAAACTAAGTCTCGCTCTCGGTTACTTTAGTAAGTCCCTGCTTAAGATAAGACCTTCTGTCTTAAGTTATTATGTAATTAGCTAACCTAACGACATCTTATAGTGACCATATCAATATTAAAAATCTTTTATGTTTTAAATAAAATAGATTGGCAGTTGGTGTATCTAGAAAACTGAACCAAAACACAAAATATTTTAGTTTTTCCTTGATTTATACACTAAACACTAATTGTTATCTCAATTTGAAGCTTCTATGTCTGCTAGAAGTGCCTTAGAGTTTTGATGAACGGTCAGTCAGTCAGTGGGTGACAAAATTAATAAAAAATTACTAGTTATAATTCTTAAACTACTGGTTCAAATTGAATGAAATTTGATATATACCGTGTTTATACAATGCCTTCTTGGTTACCGAAAATTCAGGCTTCTAGTTTTACGAAGGAATAGGGGGTTGAAAATAGCCTGAACTGCTTCGAGAAAAGGATGGTACGGCCGTGCCGCTTTTTCCTCGAATTGGTCTAGAAATAAATTTACTATAAACAAAGTAGTTGAACGGCTACATTTTTGTTTTTTTTTTTTTCGATAAATCTGACTTTGTTGAGCCAGGGAGAAGAGGAAAGTACTGTTCTCATAGAACCACTAGTATTATATACTCCACTTCTACTTTATTATTATGGAAAAATAAAGGTTTTTTTCCAAATTCTAAAATAAACAAAGAGGTACATAAATTGCATCTTAATTGTGGCAGCCTGAACAGTATTCTGAGCGTTTTGTCCGAACGGTGGGACTCGCCGATGTTGAGAAGATGGATGCAGCTTCATGCCAGCGGTCCCTCTTACATATAAAAGATCATTTTATTATTCTGTAATAAAATTTTGCTGCTTTCGGTTTATTAATTATAACAATTCATATTTTAAAAAAGACATTTATCTATTTATACAATTTCAATTAATTTAATTCTATTTTTTTTTTTGGCCTTAATTTTGGAATATGAAATGTTATTATGACGATTAATGTTACTTATGGATTTTATTATCTGAAATAAATGAATCAATAATATTAATAATAAATTAAAACTAGCAAATAGTGCTAAGCTTGGGCGAACCGTTTAGTTTTATAATTGGACTCTTGGCAGTTTACCAGTTTCTTAAATTAAAGCCTTTTGTGTCGTTTAAATGCAACCTTAAACCTGTAGAATGGCTGAAAATGGCAATTACGCAGGCTTGCTTACGTTTCTCTTTTGCATTTTATTTTAGAATTCAGCTTAATCGTATTAGCAAAGTTTAGTTTTATTTTTTTGCATTTTATTTTAGATTACAATTCTGCTTATCAAACTTTATCCACAATAAAAGCCATTCTTGTTATTGCATTCCGACAAGTTAAAAAAACACATTATTATATAAATCTACGTCTACGCTCTACCATGTTTCATAGGAAATAGTGTACGTTTCTATAATAAAGTCCCAAAAGAGATAACTGGGCTCTCAGAGGGTAAATTCAAAACCTATATAAAATCTACTTTACTAAAGAAGGCTTATTATAAAGTCAACCAGTACATAGAGGACAAAGATGCCTGGAAATTTCTGCATAGCCGCCTCGCGGCACCTTTAAAGAAAACGAATGTAACCAAACCAAATATTGTAAAACTATCTGTTGAAAAAATTAAGCCCTACAAGTTTCTTGTGCGTTCTTCTTGTAGAGGTATCTTTCCGAACGCACGGTAGACTCAGTACTGTTTATCTTTATTGACGTGCAAAAGTGTCAGATTATGACCTATTTGAATAAATCTGTTTGAGTTTGAGTTTGAGTTTGATAGCAAAGGTGCTACAGGGCTAGCATGGGTAGTATTTTCTAGTGGACAGTAAAAAGTGCGAGGAACATTTATTCTGTTCGGGTACGAGAGTACGAGAGAGAAAAAACCTTAAATAAAGAACTACATCCCTGTGCCACAAGGTCTAGTGGAAAGGGTACATAGAAGGATTTGGAGAAGTCCAGTACTATAGGACTCGTATTTTGAGCGACATTGAAGAAGAACAAACAGAGGTTTTCATGGGAAGCCATCATTAGATCTGAAAATTTTTATGCCACAATGTATAATTTAAAATGTAATAATACTAAGACCAAAACATAAGAAGAACAAACGAAGTTCTTTTTTAATGAAATCAATGAAATTTTTTTTTTAATTTAAATCACTTAAAAATTTATCGTAAATCTAGTCTCGTTAAATCTTCAAAATGCTTCTGCTTCAAAATGGTTAAGCCATTATCACTAAAATGACGCATGAATGAATGATTGAATGAAAACTCTTTATTGGTGCCATGATATAATATAAGGAAGAAAAACTTAAAACTAAAAAGAAGTAACTTATCGATCAGAGCGATCTCTTCCAGACAACCATGCAGGGAAAGGAAATATATGTTATCGCTTATCACACTCTCAAGATAATCTAGCCAAAAGAGTGCGGTAAAATTGATCTTTATAATATTAAAATAACATTGACACCTAAACTCTAAATTCCGATCACCCCTTTCAATAAACTTTACACTTCGCATTCATATTTATTTAAAGCTTTTATTGAAATATTCGAACATTCAAGTTTTTTTGTTTTTTTTTACATCAACACCCAATAAATAGCAGATGCAGTCGGCTACGGAATTACTTGCATAAAACGCATAATTTAGGTTACTCAAAGCAGTCAGTTGTCGAATAGCTAATTAAATCTCGCAGACTAATTATACACATTTCTAAATAGACACATTACTTAACCTAATCTATTTATTTTACAAACTCCATCAAATTATTTCTAAAACCGCATACCAAGTTATAGGTCCACAAGTTAACCAAAACACCTTTCCTCACTCATTACCGCAACTTAGTATTTTGTAAAAAGGTCCCAATGAAACTTGGGTCGCTTTGCCAGCATTCCCTTAACTACGAGCAAGTTAGTATCATCAAATCTATGAATATCTCGCTGCGTTGTGACTCTGTCATAATATTATTTAAATACTTTGTTAACTGAGCTAAAGGATATGTGGTAAAGTTATTGTGACAGGGTACGGTAGTGTAAGCATATTTTCAGAGCTGACTACACATCCGTGAGTCCCGGGACGGGTTGGGTTCGGCCAAGGATTTGGGACCGAATTAACGAGCGGCATATTGTCACTTACAGTTGTTAGGTATCCACTATCCACCTATCTGGAAGTTGGAAGTTATTAAAACGATGTAGAAAAGTAACCTGTACAATATAATATCCTAACCTGTCCTATCATATTAGAATATTAGATTAAATAAGTATAGTTGTTAAAATATGTATCTATATATATACGTATGTAGATGAGTAATTTCTTTTTTATAAGTTTTTAAGGTAAGTACTTACTTATTTATTTAGAAAAGTACCTATTATTATGTCGCTCGCTATTATTATTATTTATGTCAGGGACCTGAAGCCGCTTCGACCATTATTGATATATTGTGGCAGCCATTAATTGTAAGTAGGTATGTATGTTTATTTGTAATATATAAGTATAATAGTAAGTTTAATTATTTATATACTCCTATATGTACACCGCCGACCAGAAATACGCATAAGAATTCCTTTTCTTCCCGTTGTCTGGAAGAAATCGCTTTAAGCGATAAGACCGCCACTTGTACTAGCCTAAGATTATTTTAAATGTTTTATATTTTAAATTTACAATAAAGTGTTTATCTATATCTATCATAACTGTAGGTAGTACATATAAATTTGTTTTATTAATAGTTTTAATTTCACATAACACAGGCAGAGGTGTACCCAGAACGCAGTCCCGTAGTACACACACATTTCGCCAGTATGTTATTGGTCCCATGTAATAGGGGCGAGCCTATTGCCATTTTCCGGACACTGTTTGAGACTCCGGGCAGTTATTGAGATAATTCCTTATGAAAAAATCCAATATTTAACACTGCCTCACTTGGGGATCGAACCCGGAAACTGTGATCGGCAGTCGAGCTTACGCCCACTACGCTACCGATGCGATATTAATTTGAAATAACAGAAAATCATTCGGATGTATTAACAATTTTTGAGAAATCTTGTCCGTATTCATCGCTCACATTTTGGAAGATCTAAAAAATACTACATGTAATTACGTATAATAAAGACAACTAGGTTCTAGAAAATACAGACACAAGATGCAGTAAAAATCCAATTTAATCCAAACAAGTTTTCAGTGCCTTTTTATTTTTTTAAGATTTTTTTCCTTGTGGTGTTTTAGTTTTTTTTATACATGAAAACTAGTTTGGATTAAATTAGATTTTTTACTGAATCTTTGTTTTGTTTCTAAAACCTAGCTGTCTTTATTTTACGTATTTACGTGTAGTATTTTTTATATCATCAAAAATTTGAGTACGTGCGAGCGAGAGGGTGAATTTGCTTTGGACAGCGCCTTAATGTAAAAGAAGACAATATTTAAAAAGATTACATGTCTATGAACATACCGGCGAAGTATGTGAAACTTACAGCTAGCTAGATATATATAATACTAATAATAATAGGTACTTTCCTAAATAAATAAGCATGTACTTACCTAATGAATTCTTACCAGGTGCTAAAAGCGAAAGCCTTGTCTTAGCTTATCTAGCCGCATAGGTACTTAAAGTTACAACAGCAATATCAAGTTTTACGGCTTACCTCAAGTTAACCTATCAAATATTCATCCCTGTAGTTCTTCCGTTATCAGGCGATTAAAATTTACTTAATACCGTTTTAATAATCCAATGTTTATGGCCCTACACGAAGCCGCGTATCGCGCTTGTTAATTCACGTAACTTCAAATATTATCTCTCGCATTAAGGTGTTAGCCCACTGCTCTGAAACAAACCATATGAAAACATAATACGTATATCCGTTTCGAACATTGTTTAAAAAAACGTATGTGGCATGTTTACCAAAGCTCTCTCGGATCGAAAATAAGTGAAATTAAGAAACGAAAATGGTGGCTTATACTTTAAGAGTTGTAAATAAATTTAGAGATAAAATTGTTATAGTATCTACCGTTGTTATATGGATGTTATATAGATTTTCTGCACAGACCAAAGTAGATAACGCAAGTCTCTTTATATGTTCGAAACCAAGAGTGTCTATTAAATTTTTATGTATTTAAAACAATTGAATTATAGTGATACAATTATCGCTTTCACTTTACTATGACATGATCAGTATTGATTGAATTTGGCGTTACTTTTCGAACTCCATTGTAGACTTCTGAAACAAGAATCTTTAGTTTTTAGTTCCGATTTTTGGTGTCAGGAACTGCACTGCAGTGCATGTGGTTTTTGACACCAAAAATCGGAACTAAAAACTAAAAATTCTTGTTCCAGAAGTCTATGATCAGTATTATTATGTAAACACATCGTAACAGTTATTAATACCAAATTAGCTTTATATATTACAATTATACTATGCTAGGTCCTAGGCTTTTTACGTGATAGTAAAATGAAGGTTCCATCTATATCTCTTGCTTTGTGACTCGCTTCTCGGTGACGGTGTAGTGGGTGAAGACCCTACGCCTCTTAAATCACCTTGGTTTATATCCCAAGTTTACGCATAAAAGACACTTTATCAAGACTATTCTAAACTTTCCTCAATATATCTAGGCAACAATATGCTGTGGCAAGGTCAACAGTATATAAATTACGTTAAATATCTTATAAGATCGCCTTTGTGAATGTTAATGTTATTGATATTGTTAACAGATCTTTCCATATAACCTGCAAGAGAATAAAATAGTAGATTTTTACACTAGGGGCTAAAGTGACCCCTTGCATACGAGTCGAGGTAGTTTTACTCTTTAGCGAGGGGCTTTTCACTTTGATTGTAAGAAAATAAAATTGTTAAATTATACAAATCATTTTGGCTAATATTCTGTACGAACTATACCTACTAAAAAAAATAATCTGAAATATAACAAACGCCTGTATACGAGTATCCCCTTGTCCACATCTAAAGTTTTAATCAACACAATAATTATCGGCAGAAAATTGCCTTTAAGAATTCTGTTGTCTAAAACTTTAATCATAGAGAATAGACGATTTAGTGTTCACACAAACCAAGCAGTGTTTGTGTAGTGTTGCCAGCACAACGCCTTTTTATCTACATGGACCGGAAGTTGATTATAGAAGGGCCCAGTTACATTAGTCCAGAAATCGAGTTGTAGTAAGCGACTTACACTTAATACGTAACAAAACTGAATGGAAATCTGTGGGGGAGGCCTATGTTTAGCAGTGGACGTCCTATGGCTGAGATGTTAATGAGATGACGAAGTAGTAGGTAGAATAATTGTGGAAAATTCTTTCGGAATAATGTCTTGTAGTGGTAGGCCTCTTTTGCAGGAGGCCGCCAGGGGAAGTACCACACCTTTGCCAGTTATTCATCCGCCAAGCAGTAATGTCCAAACATTACTGTGTTCCGGTATGAAGGGCAATGTTACCAGCGAAATTACTGGGCATGATGAGATTCAACAACTCATATCTCAGGGTGATAGGCGCAGTGCAGTGCCGCACAGAATTTTGAATTTTAAAATACTGGGTGGCACTGTGTCTGATATGGGCAATCATGATGCTTACCATCAGGCATCTGATGAGCTCGTCTTGTCACTCACTAATTTAAAAAAAAATATTTAAATCACAATATTTAAAAAAAAAAGTCTGCCCGTTTTCATGTACTCCATAAACCAATACCGTTACTTCCAAACAAAATTCGTCTATTGAGCTGGCTGCCTACATGACTTAAAAGAGTATATTTAATAAGTATTTATTTTAAAAAGGCAACTGCATTTTAAAAGTTGAAAATACTTTAAGACTAGGAATTGAACAAAAAATAAATAAAAATTTCAAACATTATCCCATCTTATTGTGTACCTTATTAAAGTAAAGCTAGAACTACATCTGGCACACGTGTGCTACGTACGCCGATCTGGCCGCGTCGGAACCCATACATTTTGTATGGCGACTAGCTGTTTAGAGCTACATTAGATCCACGCCTAATGCGTGTGCGTAATGTAGCTCTAAACAGCTAGTCGCCATATAAAATGTTTGCGCTCCGACGCGCCCAGAACCGGCGTACGTGGCACACGTGTGCTAGATGTAGTTCTAGCTTAAAAACTTTAATATTTTGTATATTATTTTTATGTTTTAGGTGTATCAAAATCATTCTGATAGAAGAATCGCTATAGAGAGAGTAAAAAATAACGGAGAATTCGGAACTCCTGCAAAACACAGAAAAGTCCGGCCAAAATACAGTTATACGATTTTGACAAGTGCGCCATTCGGCAAAAAAATCATTATTTATATGCTGTGAAGAAAGAAATCCTTACACTCTCTATATTATGGAGTGTATAACGAAATGAGATGGATGGAAGATGGAAATGGATGGAAGCAGAGAGCATTTACGAAACATTTTATGAGAAATTGGGATTAATCTCTTGATAATGTTTTATTTTTTATACAATCTAGTTCATTTAAAAACGTTTTATTTTAGTATACAGTTTAATAGATTATGAATATTATATAATTAAGAAGATTAAGTAAAAAAACACAATACCGGTGATACATAGCTTGCGAACCACACTTAATGTAACACTTGTATTTTTTCTATAACTTTTATAGTAATCAAAAAAAGTTCTTACAAAATGCTTTGTTAAAATAAAAATACTTTTATGAAAGAACAGTTCTTTGATATTTTTTAATTATTAGTGGTAAAAGGGCAGTGGCTTTTATTCATTAAAGACTAAACAATACAGCTACCTTCTTACAATCTATCTACCTTATCTAAATACACTATGCTAAAGAAAACTTCGGAAATCCATAGGCCGACATATGAAACTACAGGAAATCCAAGTGCTCTAAAACCACTAGAGTAATAAAACATAACATCACGTCTTTTTCTCATGTAATAGGGGGTGATACTATTGCCATCAACCAGGCAGAAATCCAGACTGAGAAAATTCGTAGCAGTAGCGCTTGCGCTCACTATTGAGGATATTACCAATCCTTATCCTGATCCTAATTTTTATGAAATAGGATTCCAAGTTCGATTTGTTATTTATTGACTATAATTTCTAGATGAACGAGTTATATAGACCCCTTTTTTCGTCGGGTAGTAGTTACTTGTATCTACTACTAGAGAGGTAAAAACTATAGAAAATAAATTAAAATTGCAAAGTATCAAAATCGTTTATAAGTAATAAAGTTTTTTTTTTATGATAGTGAGTGACAAGACGAGCAAATCAGGTGCCTGGTGGTAAGCATCACAGTGCCACCCAGTGTTTTAAAGTTCTAAATTCTGCGCGGCACTGAACTGCGCCTGCCACCCTGAGATATGAGTTGTTGAATTACGTCATGCCCAGTAATTTCACTGGTAACATTACCCTTCAGACCCGAACACAGTAATGTATTGCCATACATAGAGCAAGTGGCGCCCTCAATTATATTAGCCCTCAATTAATTTCTACCCGTTCAGGTACACACCCACAGTGAAAAATTTGTTATTCAGCTATGCCCCCGGCCGAGACGCTCCCACTGTAAAACAACCGTATTATTATGTGTAAAAACGATAACAAGGCTATAGCCTTGTTCCCTGTAGCCTTGTTCTCGTAGAGGTAGGCAGAGACTATTTCTGCCATAATTTTGCCTAATAGAACTTTACTAAACTTGAAAATTAGTTAAATTTGACACTGGCAAATACATTTAACATGCGAGTTTAATTGAGAAGAAAGAAAAAAGCCGGCATACTGTCTATGGCAGCACCGGAAGTCAGTCAATGTGAACACTATTATGGCCGAAACACAGGGACCGGATCGAGGAATTTAAATGGGGCATGATTAATAATATTGATCGTATTCTCACCCAAACTTATTATATAGTAAATTTAAGTTTCTGTGTGAGACGAAGAGGTAAGCTTGATTAAACCAAGTTTAGTTCATGTATGATTGGATTTGGTGCTGGTACATAAAGTCATTCTCGAATAATTAATAATTTGTTACACCTTTTTGTACCAGACTATGTACCACCAAAGGTACATAATAAATTGAAATAGATGAGCATCGGTAAATATGTTTTTACCCATGATTTGGCCGCCCCCGTGTTATATGCAGCCGGGGCCATTACCCCCCGGTTTGCCTTAAAGCAGATCTGGGTCAACAGCATAATTCTAGGCATAATTATGGTGTTAGCTAATACTTTAGGTGTGTACGAGCCTTATGTAACCCTGAGCTGGTTCACTGGTTCTGGTTTTATTAGTATGTAGTATGTATTTAGTACATACTACATACTAATAAAATTGAGAATAAAACACTTGCGAGTTTTAAATCCACAGTAACGCCATCTAGTTAACAACGTCGCAAACTTAAGTTATACATGCTAAGATATTAGGCATGTTGCGCTTGAACAATCTTAAATCTAATTAAAGGATTTTTTTTTCTTCCACACACGGTCACCTAGTCCCAAACTAGGCTAGAAGCCTGTACTATGGTAACCAGATGACTGATATACATACTTATATAAGTTTATAGCCAGACACAGACACAGATCAAACAAACATGTTCATGCACACAAATGTTTGACTTGGCCGGGGATCGTACCGGGGCCTGCGGCTCAGATAACAGAGTTACTACCACCTGAGCCAACGAGGCTGTCAACAATAACATGATAGCGACATAGTTTACTTCATCTTCAAAATATCAGGATACAAATATATCAAATAGGTTTACTATATTCTGAGGAAAAAGGGGAATACGAAACATCGATTTGGTAAATTTCCCATACGATTGTGCCAAACTGCTATGAGGTCCCCTTTCCTGTTAAGTACGAAAATTTTAATGAAGTTATTATCGCAAAGAAAAACACGATTAAAGTTTGTAAAACTCTAATGACTTATGTACAATATACACCTACATGCCGGAAGTAAATTCCACATATTCGTCAAGGAAGACAAACATCGTGTAACAGAGAAGGCTCGTTATTAATTTATTTTGTTCGACATAAACTTCTTTCGTGTAACATGAGTAAAGTTCGACACTGAATTTCATACGAAGTTGAAACACCATGTCGCGCGCTGTAGAGGTGACGCTTGTTTAGGGCTGCTGCACATTCTTTAAAGACAATTACAGATTATTAATACTATTTCTAATGTATTTCATAGTTAATTTCAGAACCGAGCTTTCTACTATGACAATCTCAATTAATTTATGTTAACATTCTTTATAACTGATCCGATCAAAAATAACACCTCTCAGAACCTTATGTTATTTATAAAAGTGCGTATAACTCAGTGATTCTTTTTATTTCATACTAGCGACCCGCCCCGGCTTCGCACGGGTAGCAGAAGTAGGTATAGTGGACGTTTATCAGGAGTAAATTCGTGATACATTGTATTTTAATAAATATAACCCTAATGGTTTACGCAGCGCACGCAAATTAATGACTATTTCTGTTACAATGACCAAACCTTAACACATGTTATAATTTATCGTGGGCTATTTTGAAGATATTGATGAGTACTACAAACCCCTAGTACATTACTTTATTCTACCACCAATACTTTTCACACCACATGAAAAATAATCACTGCTTCGATTATTGTGACTAAACCAGAAAAGATGGATATAATCTATGTATACTGTTTTGTAGGTATTGATAATTAATACAATCCCCTAGTACATTACTTTAATCTACCACCGATAGTTTTCACACCGCATGAAAAATAATCACTGCTTCGATTATTGTGACTAAACCAAAAAAGATGGATATAATCTATGTATACTGTTTTGTAGGTATTGATAAGTACTACAAACCCTAGTACATTACTTTACTCTACCACCAATAGTTTTCACACCGCATGAAAAATAATCACTTTTTCGATTATTGTGACTAAACCAAAAAAGATGGATAGAATCTATGTATACTGTTTTGTAGGTATTGATAAGTACTACAAACCCCTAGTACATTACTTTACTCTACCACCAATAGTTTTCACACCGCATGAAAAATAATCACTTTTTCGATTATTGTGACTAAACCAAAAAAGATGGATATAATCTATGTATACTGTTTTGTAGGTATTGATAAGTACTACAAACCCCTAGTACATTATTTTACTCTACCACCAATAGTTTTCACACCGCATGAAAAATAATCACTGCTTCAATTATTGTGACTAAACCAAAATAGATGGATATAATCTATGTATACTGTTTTGTAGGTATTGATAAGTACTACAAACCCCTAGTACATTACTTTACTCTACCACCAATAGTTTTCATACCGCATGAAAAATAATCACTTTTTCGATTATTGTGACTAAACCAAAAAAGATGGATATAATCTATGTATACTGTTTTGTAGGTATTGATAAGTACTACAAACCCCTAGTTCATTATTTTACTCTACCACCAATAGTTTTCACACCGCATGAAAAATAATCACTGCTTCAATTATTGTGACTAAACCAAAATAGATGGATATAATCTATGTATACTGTTTTGTAGGTATTGATAAGTACTACAAACCCCTAGTACATTACTTTACTCTACCACCAATAGTTTTCATACCGCATGAAAAATAATCACTTTTTCGATTATTGTGACTAAACCAAAAAAGATGGATATAATCTATGTATACTGTTTTGTAGGTATTGATAAGTACTACAAACCCCTAGTACATTACTTTACTCTACCTCCAATAGTTTTCACACCGCATGAAAATAATCACTTTTTCGATTATTGTGACTAAACCAAAAAAGATGGATATAATCTATGTATACTGTTTTGTAGGTATTGATAAGTACTACAAACCCCTAGTACATTATATTATTCTACCATCAATGCATTTCACAGCGCACGCAAATTTATGAATACGGTAATTATATTATGTAACACCTTGGTTCACAATATTGCAGTTTTCTTACGGATCCCCATTTTTTTTCAAAATCTCATATAGCCTATGGCACTCACACTGAATTAAGCTATCCATAAGTGAAAGAATTTTTAAAATCGGTCCAGTAGTTTCGGAGCCTATTCGTTACAAACAAAAAAACAAAAAAACAAAAAAACAAAAAAACAAAAAAACAAAGTTTCTCTCTTTATAATATTAGTATAGACAGGTGCCTTTTTCTATTTAAAAAAGAAAAACAATACCACAGACTACTAGGTACTGTTTCATATTCATATTAGGTACATTTCTGTAATTACTCTCCTATAATAGAAATATACCTATTCAGTGTCCTGTCAATCGAAGTGGGGGTATATCTACTATGCTACTTTGTCCTAGGTACACCGCTGCCTACCCCGTCGGGAAAAAGGCGTGATGTTATGTATGAGTTTGTGTTCTAAGTAAATTTACTTGTAAATGACTGACTCAAGACAAAGGTATCAGTGGTAAGTGGTAAGTGACATCCCTACGACATGGATAGGTCGACGACACACGGATTTACAATTTAGCTCCGACGAACTAATTGGATGCAGGTAACAATGTTTGCGCCCGTGAGCGTCGCTTACGTGCACGTTCGAGCTGGATTAATTTTATTGCTTTTTATGCATCAGAAAATTGACAGAGCCCTAATTGTCTACCGAAAGACGTGAATCCACTAGAGATATCCGCTCGACCTGAGGCATACCTCAAGTAGACACTGATACACTTACATTATTGATAGATCTCCGCACGTGCTCTGCGTGCGTCTTAGTTGTCAAATGCGACAACTAAAACTAAGCCGAAGTTGGCGTATCCGAGTCTGTGCAACACAATTTTTCACGCACACTAGCATTGTGTTACGCACACTATAATTTGAAAGTTGCGCTTTCGGTTTTAGGGAATGCGGTATCTGGTCAGAGCGCGAGCAAAGATATCAATTACATATAAAGTACACCATCTTCATATGGCCGTGTGGTTCTCGGCCTTATAATAGGGTCGCCCTTTTCTCATCCCGTGGGAGCCGTGAGACCCGGCAGAGGAACATATTCGGTGAGAGTTTCCAAGTATTCCATCTACTGCGAACACCAAGCCGCCTGCCAAGTGTGCTGGTGATTACGGCAAAACCCGTCCATAATATGAATAGTTTACAGCTGTGGTTTATAGTTTGTGCCGTGTAGATGGCAATAGGCTCACCCCCTATTACATGGGACCAATAACATAGCGAAATGTGGGTATACCTATTATGGGATTGAGTCCTGGATACGCCCAGGACAGAGGTGAGCCCCTTCTACCTTCCCTACCCCTTCGGGAAAAAAGCATTATAGTTGATGGCATTCTATGGGCGAAGCCTGTGTTCAGCAGTGGACGTCATCCGGCTGATGATGATATAGCATCTTGAATTACCAGGCGTCAGTATTCAGTAAACAAGCAGGCTTACAAATATTTTAGGTCACGTTCAAAACTAACGTCAAATTAGGTGTGAGACAAAAGCGTGAACAAAAGTTTTCTTTAACTGTGTTCGTATGTATTCTATGTGTAACAGTTGGTACTTTTGTATGTTGTAGCGTAATAAATTCAAGCAAATCTATGCGTAGCGTTTTCTCTAAATCTTCAGCTAACCTCTATAGTTAACCGGACAACAAATTACAACAGTATTAGTGTCTCGATTAATTGAAACGATGCTACACTCCGCCTCAGATGCTCCCAGGCGAGAGGAGATGTCTAACGGTGTCTCCTTGATTGCACACGCTGACTAATCCAATATAGGGACAGATCAAATGAGGGGCAATCTCTGAATTAGAACAATATACTGGCCCTTCTTGTTAGTACATATGAGACTATCAACACAAAAATCGACCGCATCGAAGGAGGTTGTATCATTACTTAAGAGCGCTATCCTAACTACGAGTATGAGAAATTTGTATTCAATGTTTTGTATTCACCTGTTTACTCCGAATATAATTAAACCATTCTATAAATTTATATCCTGATATTTTTGTAGTGAAAGTGTGAAACTATGTTCCTGCCATTTTAGTTTCTCTTATAAACTCTCGGTTTTTTCATACTAACTTCTAAATATCCCAGTTTTACTCACGTGATTAGATATTCACTACAAAAAAGGAACAGTTTGTAAACAAAAATAAAAATATAGACATTTACTTCATCTTCAAAAAATCAGGATATAAATATATTAAACATGTTTACTATATTCGGAGGAAAAGACGTATACAAAACAGCGATTTAGTAAATTTTCCATAAGATTGTGTCAAACTGTAACTTTTCAAAACAAACGAAAAAGCGATAATAAAGCTGTTCAAACTTCTTCAATTCAGGTGTCGAATTGATGTATGATAGTTGTGCTGTTTAAAATTATTGTCGGTCAGGATAAGAGCCTCTTCACGTTGTGTTTTTATCATAGCAGACGAACCGCAGATGCCACGTATTCGCGATCCGAAGGCAAATCGAACACTATTCAGTACAATTTTTAAAATCTGCGGGCTGGCGCGTTCGTGACGCCAGCTTCACAAACGCCGGTTCGTGAAACCTGCAACACCAGGGGTACTCCCACTCTCCTTTTGAAGAACCTCATGTTGTAGCTGAACGGTTCTAATTAAAATATTATACATAGAATTTTCCTTTTCAATTTAGTCCTTTATCCCAAGTGGCTATCCAGTTACCAGTAACATCCAAGTCACATCGCAAATACTAATTCAATCTGTTCGCTGCTACACAGTCCCGCAGATTAAATACGTTACTTCTGACACCTTTCCCCGTGGGACTGCCAGCTCTCTACCTAAGTAATTTCTTAATCTGACAATATTTAACGAGACAAGGATTATAAAATGCCCTAAAAGCGGGATAAGTGTAGGTACGTTGTCGAAGTTAATCCTTAATGATTTCATTCCGCATTTTAGATTTAAAGATTATTCAATGTCAAAACGAATAAAATCCGTCTTGATTATGTACTATTAATGTAAGGTATTGTGCTAAGTAAGGCATTTTGTACAGCGTTCGTCACGGCAGGCAAATATTTCCGATTGGATTTACCGGCCCTATGCACTATGCGTTAGGGCGCACTTTGAGACCTCATAGTATTGTTCCTAAATACGGATTTGGTAATATTTTTAATAGAACTGTGTAGAATTCCCAAGACGGGGTTTTCCCGTTAATTATGACAATGCAATATATACCTATAAAGGTAATTATGAAAAGCTACCCATAGAAACGACGTCACCTCATGGGCAGCTTTTCATAATTACCTATACCAGACTAGCTGGCCTCTTTTAGTTTAAGTGTTTTGGGTTTTTTTTATAGAATTGTATAACCTCATCTATAGATACTAGGTTACGTCGTTTCTGTAGGCAGCTTTTCATAATTACCTGTACCGGACTAGCTGGCCTCGTTTAGTTTCAAGTGTCGCCACTCAACCCGGTCTTCTATTTTTCTTCTCCTATCAAAAACATTTCTATAAGTCGTCAAAAAATTATTGGTAGGAACCAATATGAATTTATAACAAGTTATTGTCACTTAGTTTCGATACATAGGGTGTAAATTCCAGTTACCTTCTCAGGTAGAACTCTCCCCTAAGTTGCGGTGTCGACGCTCCGACCTCCATAACTTCACGTCTAATTCAATTCATAGCCTCAGTAGCTATAGGTAGATTAAATAAATTGCTTCTGTAACTTTGTTGCGATGCGTACTACTCAATTTTAACTCGAAATGTCAACGAGTTCTTTGGAATATTTTCACTTTTGCAAGTTATGCAGTTTTTTGTGGGATACCTGAATTTTTCCGATCTGTCTGTCTCTGGACTGTTCGAAATTGATTCACTCTTTAATGGTTTTAACTATCACTGATCACTGATTGAAGGATAGATGACATGCATTTTTTTAAGGAAAACTTTTTCGGGTTTTAGCGTTTAATACTAAGACTGAGTTGCACCAAACAACTTTAACTTTTTGTAGTGGTAGACCTCTTTTGCATGGGGCCCCCTGGGGAAGTACCACACCTTTGCCAGTTATTCATCCGCCAAGCAGTAAAGGAAACATTACTGTGTTCCGGTCTGTAGGGCAATGTTACCAGCGAAATTAATTTAGAATTATTATAATAGGTTTATGTTTATGTTATGCTTAATATTTCTATCTCTCTATCTTTAATATTTTATTGTTTACCTGTAATGCGTCTGTGATCAAGAATCAGCTACAAATATTCAAACTATATCAGAATCCAAATGAATCCAGTTACTCGCAGTTAATTAAACAATCCCATCTGAGTCGCGGCAAGCCCCAGCGATCCCAAGAATTATCATAACTAGATATCGTTACCAAAACTTGGGATAATTCTGTTTGGGAACATAATCTAACTAAACTTTGAGACAGCTCACTACAGAGTTTGACTTGTAATTTGCATACATTATAAACTTTTTGCTGTATTCAATAGTGCTCTAAATTACAGTCTTTAGACGGCGCGAAACTTATAACGAATTTTGTGGAGTTTACGAGCAAAAATAATAAGATGTTGAGCGCAGTGAGCTTTGTACAAAGGAGAATTATGCAATGTTGAAGTTTTGCTTTACAATGAAAGCTTTTAGTAGCTTTTAGCTTTTAAAAATTCAATAATTGTTGATGTTGACATTGACAGTACTTTTTTAATCTGAAGGCTCTCCAAACTGATTCGTAGAAAGTACAGATTGGTTACCAAAAGCTGATTCAATGAAAGCGCTCAACCTAACGAGATTCCAATCAATAAATAAAAGAACAAAACAATAATAATTAATCAACTCCTCTATTGACCGCATGTATGAGAGACAGAGTGTTCACGATACTTATACGATAAGACGTCATACTGTGCGCTTATTTACAGACGGTCAATGTGTTATTCACGCTAGCTTTTGGTAAACGACATTTAGATAACTACAATATAACAACTCCGACTTAAAGCGCCGCGTCATCCTCCTCGCCATTTATAGCCAATTTTCAATCATGTTCCTACCCTTATTACTCCCCACACAGGGGTCGGCACAGCACGTCATCTTTCGTTATTCCAGTCTATCATCCGTCATCTCTGCACACTCCTTTTTACGAATATTCTCATAGTTCATCGAAGTCTTTTAAGGACGTCCCCTCCTCACATATCCACTCACATTCAACCTACAAGCAATATTCCGTTGTCCCTAAATGCCCTAACGCTATCAATATAGTATAATTATTATTTATTTATAATTCAGCACAACGCTAGGACTAATTTAATGCTAGTGTAGAATTTTCTACCAGTTATCCTAAAACTAGAGAAAATGTTACAGAAATTGGGTGGAGTGCAAATATGAAATGTTACAATAACTTAAAGTACTTAAATTATTTAACATAAAAATAAACAGCTTATAACACTTAAAACATACACACAACCATTGATTTCAAGGAAAGGGGAGAATTGGGAGGGAGGGCAGAACGTATCCTTTCTCTCAGCGCTTACTCAACAACTGGCATGTGTGCAATATGCAATTTAAAACAACAAAGATGAAAGACGTACCTAAGACTGAAGTGCGAACGATACAACAATTAACTTTACTGACGAACGTGGACTCAATGGGATCTACTTTGAGCTTTCCATTTCCTTTTCTTTAAATCAATGCAATATCTTGCCCCGTGGCATCTTCCAAAATGAAATAATAAACCTTTCAGAATATTTTTTAATGTTCGACGTAAGTTTGACTTTAAAATATACAATACGTCATAATGACCTCGTGCGAGGTCGCAGTTAGTAGTTCCAACGCTTGCAACCGACAGTTTCAGTATAAGAATGTTTGTGGTATAGAAAAGTTTTCCACTACCGAACTGCCAAGTTTCTAGCGCAACATCTTAGGAACGAGCAACTGTCGACAGCGTTAATATTTTACGCTGGAAGCCTTTTAAATCTTAACTACGAGTCCTACCTACTTGTCTTACTTACTAGTCTAGATAAAAATAGGGTGCCCTCACTAATGTTAACATAGCTTTAAGCTCGAAATCATTGTTTTCCCATTCGTACTATGCCAAAATAGGGTTTTAGTAACAAATAACTGAATATTTAAATAAATACCTAAGGACAAATTCCTAAACAAAAAAATATTTGCGACTGATTTTACAAAGCTCAGCTATGCCGTGTGCTGTGTGGTTCCCGACGAGTGTACCACTGAATTTCGACAGATCGTTGTTTCGACACGCTGCTAACTTAGAAAAACATAGTTAGACAAGTCATCGTTTCGACTGGCATATTATATTTGATAAGCGTTACTCCGACAGACCCTTTTTTTTTTTTTTTTTTTTTTGTTGCCCGGGGAAAAATGCGTGACGCATACCACCCGCACCCGGGGGAGCGCAGGGTGGTTATGTGGGACTCCCCGCCGGCACAGCACCATAAGGTCGGTAAGTTGCTGTGCCGGCGGGTATACCCACTAAAAAACCCCGGGGTGTTCCTTCGCGCCGCCATGTGTCGGGGCTGCGGGCACGCCGAAGCACTCATCCGCGGCCCCGACGGCGTTTGGTCCTCCATGGAGGACCCCGCCACGGTGGGGTGAGGTCCTTCACCCCAACCCTCCCAAGGGGCGCGCGGAAACACGCGCGCGCCTCCTCACAGGCCCTTAAGGTGGGCAACGGATACCCCCGCATCCGTTGCCCGAGCCCCACATCTTGGGCTTGGAAGGGTGTTCCGTGCACTCTCGAACGCCTACCGAACGTGCGAGAGGACACGGAAGGCCCATCCCAGCCCACCACCACGCGCAAATAGCGCAGGGGGGTTCTCTGGTTGCCCCAGTGCAGAGGTCGACTTCTGCACGGGGGAAAGCCGGGAACCCTCCTCAGCATTAAGGGCCTGAAGAGGTGTTTCCCGCCCTCCCGAACGCTGTCATAGACGTGCGGGAGGACGCGAAAGACCCTCCCCCGCCCACCACCACGCGCACCAAGCGCAGGTATTCTCTAGTTGCCCCTGTGCAGGGGTCCAGACCCGCACAGGGGAAAGTAGAGATACCCTCTTCAACTTAAGGGCATGGAGGGGTGTTTCCCGCCTTCCCGAATGCCGTAGCAAACGTGCGGGAAGACGCGAAAGACCCGCCCCCGCCCACCACCTCGCGCAACAAGCGCAGGGATTCTCTAGTTGCCCCCGTGCAGGGGTAGATCTGCCCAGGGGAAAGTAGAGAATCCATCTCTCGGCAGGGCTCAATTGAGCCCGCCCGCGCCGTCCGCTGTGCCCCATGCTAACTTCATGGGGACACGCGGAGGCGCTCCTCCCGGGCGTGGCGGTCTACTCACTGAAGAGCCCACCACAGCCCATTTAGCAGGATATCGGCCGGCGTCTGGCAACAGACGAACAGACGGACGTTTGTTGCCAGATGCCGTTGCCCAGAGTGCACCACGGGGAGGTTTCCTGCACGCACCCCACTCCGACAGACCCTGCGTCGACATGCACTTGATCGGCAGATAATTATTTCGACAGACACATACCTTCGAGATAATACTGCTCTAAAAATTAATGTAATGATGATATTACTGTAGAATGGGACCACTCCATCTAATCCCGCGGGAGTCGACAGTTAAAAAATAAATCTCATAGACATTATAGTACTTAACATTAACATTGTCCTTATCTACTTACCTATAGTACTTAACGTTTAGCGCAAAATTAGATTGACAGTCTTAAGCCTGCAAAGTATGAAGGAAAATCGATGTATAAATCATTCTGTGAATGTACTACTGTCCTAATAGTACTAGAGGTCGAACTGGTACAGTTAAAAAACTGTACTAGTGCGGAGCGATCTTTTGTTTGATCAAGTAAGAAAACCTATGATACAGGCTGGTGATGATTGATGATGATGATGATGATGATGACCATCAATTACTAAATTAATATTCGAATAAATGGAAGTCCTAGCGTTCGTAACACAGGGTAACCCAGTACGAATGCTAGTGTTTTATTGGTAAACTGGGTTAATGTTATATAAGTGTACCTACCTATTCATGTTATATTGAGACAGTTTTGTATGGTTATCAGTTACATGTATCACATAATAATAATAACTTTGCTTACGGCGTACGGTTGAAGTTCTAATGCCCCATTTAACGTTATTAATATTATTTATTCTGTGCTTATGGTGTCACCATGGGGTATCTTAGGGTGTGATAAAGCTGTGTGCAATTTTGTATCATTGTTTACAAGTATAATGTTTATTATTACTTATATTATTATCTGTGTCTTTTGTATTGTGTCTTTTTGTAAAATTATTTCCATTTCGGTATGCAATACATAAATAAATAAATAAATAAAATAAATTACACGTAGTCAGGATAACACGCGAACGCGCCGCAATGATTGCGAAAGTTTGCATAGGTGTTTTTTACTCTTTAACGCCAAAACTTCATGATTGATAGGTCTTTTTTGATATGATATGTAAGTTATTGTAACATTTTTTATTACATATCTTAGATTTTGAAACAATCATGGGGTTATGTGGGTGAAACCGCGAAGTGAAGCTAGTTTCACAACATTGGAATTTATGTCCTTGTTGAACTATTTTCATTTTGTGTTCATCCGGGGTGTCAAAATGCAAGTAGGTACAAGTTGACATTAATTATGGGCATATTATGAAGCGTGGCATTATACCAGTACCTACCTCCACAAGAATATGTAATGACGTAACTATTCCACGCATTACTTTAGGTGATGATAGAATTTCCCTGTATTGCACCATTCGCGCGAATGGTACAATACTAGGACATAGGAAATGCTCAGTGTCCAAGAGCATTCTATGTAAGGTATAAACGTTGTTGTGAATGCTCAATGCTCGGCTAGTCGAAATGCTTACGGTAAGTGAGCAAAACATCGCGTGTTCCTGCTACCCTTTTTAGATAGTCTGTCCAACTTGTGGGTGGACGTCCTACGCTGTGTCCGTGGTCTCCATTCGAGAACTTTACACTACGGGTTTTTTGTGCTCGATGTTCAGTTCGATAAAATTGAAAAATGACGAATCCTCGATGTTCTGCTCGCGGAAATGCTCAAGTCTGTCACCAACTTTACGGTACGTTTCCACTAGAGGCAATTTCGGGTTGAGCCTCTGTGACTGCATTGATTTAAGACCAGACTGTTTCAGTCAGAAGGCTCACATTGAGGCACGTCTCCACTTGCGCAGCTTCTATTAGATTTTATAGACACGGTCTAATTGAGTCGACGCACGGTCCTCACTTGTGCAGCCTCAGGTCGGCAGCTGTATCATTTGAAGCTGCTCAAGAGGCGGCGGTGATATTTTATTAAATACAATAAGTACGTTTGATATGGCTCATACATTTTCAGTTTATGAGACATTTTATAATACAGATATCAGAACAAGCTTTTTACAGCATGAAATATATAATACTCTATTGCATTATAATTCATTATTGAGGTTTAAGTTTAGCTAGGTTGCGTTTATGCATTAATTTTATATTTTCATGAGTTCATCGATACAAAGTTTTAAAATAAACTTTTCGAAAAAAATAAGATGTTATTTTGTTAGAAAAATATTCTGTTTTTCTAACAAAATAATTTTAACTGGTTTTTTTTTTTCGGTCTCCTAAAAAGTTGCTATTTAAGAGTTGTATCGTTTTGCACAGGAGGCATAGATATAATTATTGATATGATTCGAACTTTGGGCACGAGCTCCACGTGGGTCAAGATTGCCGCTCGAGTCGAGGCTACGCAAATGAATACGCAGCTCAAAATGTATCATCGCTATGGTTACATAAAATGAAGCTCCACACAAAAAGAGAGTGGTGAATCGTGTTTATTGTTTCTAATCACCATTAAACCCGTTTGTTCTCAGCCTAAATGCTCCAGAAACAAGTAAAAAAATGGTATACTCGTAAGTATGTTTAGACACGGCGCGATAAGATTGTTTCGCGCATTCACGGGAGATGATAATATTATTATCACGGAAGGTGGTTCGTGTCACGTCTCTACAGCGGCTATTATCTTGGTGCTATCTGCCAAATTTATAACTCTGTGGTTAATTAGGGTGACCAGGTTGCTCACGTATACTGTAAAAATATAACGACTAAATAATGACGTTTGTTTAAGAATATTTTATGCACATTCTTTTTCATACTTATCTATTTAATTTATTGTTATGACCCAGAGAAAATATTGAAATACGTCGAAAATAATAAATGAAGTTAATAACTAGTACCTAGTAATTAACTTCATTTATTGCCTTGTATAATATCTTATCTTGGTGACATGAAACTTGGACAATAAGGGTTGTCTACATTAACCCATATGAATTGACTCTGTGTAATTGGGGTAACCCGTATTCTGTTAGAGTATAAATTCAAATTATCATTTTAAGGTCCAGTATATAGTAGTCCAGTATGTAGTAATTTAAACCCACCAAAATGAGCATTACAACGAAATAATACCTTAAATACATATCTGTAACAGTAAGTCCCTATAAAAAGTTATCGAATGCGTGAAAAATAATGTTTATTCAGACCAAAAGGCAATAACAACAAAATAATATTAAATTTCCACCCGTGACACATATCACCCATTCATTCTCAACGTAATCATGATAAAGGCCAAATTATTCAATTATTAAAAATAAGTATTGCAATGCAGAAGGAATGGAGGCCATGTTATTGCTTTTGGCAACGCGCCATGAGCGTATGAACTTTTTGTTATTTCAAGCGAAAAATGTAATGTGAAAACGGTAGGTACTTGCGAAGCGATTTCAAATGGAATACTTAGGCATGCGCCCTCTAAGGACGGAAAGAAAATCTTGAAAACGAGAATCTAATCTAATAAATTCTTATTTAATTAGCTTCATCAACTACCGTATATATATAGCATAAAATAACATGCCTTTTTCCCGAGGGAGACAGGGTACGTTCTCTCAGCACTTACTCAACAAATGGCATGTGCAATTTCAAAACAACAAAGAAGTCGTACCTAAGACCGAAGTGCGAACGAGACAACAATTAACTTTACTGACGAACGTAGACCTAATGGGACCTAATTTGAACTCCATTTTTGAGAACCATTTTCATTTCCTCATCTCTCCTTTTCTATAAATCAATGGACTACGAAGACGTATTTAATACCTATTATATTGAACGTCCTATACATTCTCGTACTTAGTTGTTACCAGACCTAGCTAATCCAACTAATGACGTATCTGCCTATAGTAAATATATTAATACCACTATGACTATGAATAAGAATTAATCTTCAAGCTAACGGGCTTTGGTAAGAGAGGACAAGGTTTATATGCTATGATATATTGATCTGTTCGAGGCATTGACAGCGGCAGGAATGTGTGTAAATCTGCCACAGAACGCCGCAGTCGAAATTCCGGACAGTTTGCATAAATGGGCAAATACCAAGTTTTTTACTGTCTACATGTATATATATAGCAAAAGCGAATTTTCGATGAATCGATGATGAATGTCGAAAAGTGGTGATAGACATGAGTCTTCACACATGTATTTCCTCGAGGAGAACATCGAGCATTCGCCGCTTTTCAATTTTATCGAACCGAGCATCGATGAACATTCGCACGAATGGTACATTACTAGGAAATTCTCAAGTCTGAAGAGGTCGGCAAAAATCATACGGACTGGGAGCTATATAAAGTTAATAATACCAAAACTATTCCTCTTAAAACGATCTACTATGCTATCGCTAGTACGTTAACAATACCGAGTTAATATATTATATTAATTTAAATTCTGAGACTAAATTTTGATTTCACATTCTTAATGAAACCAATAGATTTCCTGCTAATTAATTACTTAGGTACCTTTGTATTTCATTAACTAAATCTTACTGAATCCTGATTTGCTATATTGCCACAGGAAACAATAAATCCATCCTACGTGTAATGATATGAACCTCATGTCGCAAACAGAATCAAATCTCGTGAACAATGCAAATTCGCATCCGCATAATAATGAGGTTAGTTCTAAATGCAGTTAATCTGTTAATAATATTGTAATCGCATTGTGATTCATGACGTGCTTTGAAGTTATAATTCAATATGTGGGTAAAGGTTAGCGCAGACAGAATATAGACGCGGGACCGGAGCGGGAAGAACCGGGAACAACGACGACAATGAAAAAAACTAATATAATCCATATGCCAGACAGTTAACAAAAATCCAAGTGCTCCAAACCACTACCTGACACCAGCGTACCCAGGATGCTGGCGACATTACCTCGATACAATAAATAGGTTCAACGAATTAGACCTGCCGTACTCACGACTAGACATGCGCTCGTCCTTCAGCCGCGCAGTGTCTGCGCTAACCTTTACAATAGTAGTAAGCAGTAATATTGAATCAATGTGCAAACATTACTGTGTTCATATTATTATTTAATTATTATAATTTTTATTTTTGTTTTTTTTCCGGTCTGAAGGGCAATGTTACCAGCGAAATTACTGGGCATGAGTTGATGTTGAGATGAGTTTCAATAACAACTAAACAACAGTGCAGTGCCGCGCAGAATTTGAATTTTAAAACACTGGGATATGGGGAATCATTATGCTTACCATCAGGCACCTGATTTGCTCATCTTGTCACTCACTACCATTTAAATAAACTGGTAACCTTATCATACCTGATCCACCTCACGGTGAGGTCGCTGTTGAGGCGACTCCCAGTGAGGTCTCTGGAGCCACCATGTCCTTTCAAAGCGGCTCCGCCGGTGGCCTTGACGGCTTAACACCTCAACATCTCAAAGACCTATTATGTGGTATCTCTGGTGAGGTTGGCGAAGCCCTTTTGAAGGATTTGACGGATCTAGTGAACTTGATGCTGGCAGGCCGGGTCAACGGTGATATCACTGATATTTTATATGGCGCAAATTTGTGCGCTCTTATAAAAAAAGATGGTGGCATCAGACCCATTGCGGTCGGCATGACTTACCGCCGCCTTGCGGCCAAAGTCTGTTGTGGTAAAAAGTTCGCTACCTTAAGCGATCTTTTTCAACCGGTACAGCTGGGCTTTGGCTCGCGGGGTGGTTGTGAGGCAGCTGTTCATTCACTTCGCACTTTTTTGGCTCAAAATTGTGGTGAGGTCTTGCTTAAGGTGGATGTGAAGAATGCTTTTAATTCAGTGGACAGAGGGGCCCTGTTGACCGAAGTAAAAGATAAAGTTCCAGATATCGCTAACTTTCTTTGGCAATGTTATGGGAATCCCACTAAATTAGTTTTCAAAAATAACCTACTGTTATCTTCTGTGGGTTGTCAACAGGGTGATCCACTGGGCCCCGCCATTTTTAGTCTTGCCATCCATCCAATCATTCGGCGTCTTAAGTCCAAACTTAATGTTTGGTACTTAGACGACGGGACTTTAGGAGGTGATGTGGACACTGTTCTTGATGACTTAAAAACACTTATTGACGAATTCCGTCAAATTGGTTTGGAACTAAATTTCTCAAAATGCGAACTTTTTGTTTCGAATACCTGTTTGGATAGAGATTTGACACATGCAAAATTCAACCGTTTGGCACCTAACATTAAAGTTGTTGATAAGTGCTCCCTTCGCCTCCTTGGTTCCCCGATTCTCGACGAATCATTCCCATCTTTCGTAGATGAAAAAATTCAAAATTTCAGCTCAGCTTCGGACAGATTACTGAAAATTTATGCCCATATGGCATTCACCATTATCAGATTCTGCTTATTTGTGCCAAAATTTACGTATGCTTTACGATGTTGTCCGTTGTGGAAACACAATGAACTTCTCGTAAGCTTAGACAATGTCATAAAGAATACCCTAATGTCTGTATTAAATTTAAACTTGGATGACAGGGCTTGGTCTCAAGCCTCCTTACCCGTCAGGTTTGGAGGCTTAGGGGTCCGCAAAATTTCAAGTGTCGCTCTCCCGGCTTTTTTGTCCTCAGTGCACAGTTCGGACAACCTAATTCAAAAAATCCTCGCTCCCTCGCGAGTCCCCTCTTTAGGAGCTTTCGATGTTTCTAATTTGGCTGAGGCAAAGAGTGCTTGGATTGCGGCTTGCCCCAATACCGATTTACCTAAACTACCATCTTCACAGAGACTGTGGGATGGGCCCCTCTGTGCGTTGGTACGGAATTGTCTCATACAAACGTGCGCCAACTCCGCAGACAAGGCCCGACTCCTGGCAGTCTCTGTTAGGGAATCTGGTTTTTGGTTGCAAGCAATCCCATCTTTCAATACTGGCAATCTATTAGATCCATCTGCTTTTCGTGTAGCTGTCAGCTTGCGTTTGGGTGCACCTTGCTATGTAGGTCACCGTTGCCAGTGTGGTACTGCCGTCGACGAACGCGGTCACCACGGTCTCTCATGTTCTCGAAGTGCTGGCCGGATCTCCCGCCACGCTAGCCTTAACGACATCATCCGCCGGGCTTTTACCAGCGCCAATGTACCAGCCGTTCTCGAACCGAACGGTTTGATGCGTGACGATGGTAAAAGACCTGACGGTATGACCCTCGTTCCTTGGAAGCTGGGACGGCCGCTGGTGTGGGACGCTACTTGCGTTGACACACTAGCGCCGTCACATGTACCAGAGACCCAAGGTACGGCTGGTGCGGCGGCGGGTTCTGCCGAGCAACGCAAGCGGGGCAAGTATGCAAACCTCGGTAGCGGTTACATATTTGAACCGTTTGGAGTCGAGACTCTGGGACCGTGGGGGCCGGGAGCTCATCGCATTTTTAAAAATCTATCTGAGCGCTTGGTCGAGGCGACGCGTGATCAAAATGCTGGCGTTTATCTGGCTCAACGTATAAGCATTGCTATTCAACGTGGCAATGCCGCCAGTATCTTGGGTACGCTGCCATCTGACAGTGGTTTAGAGCACTTGGATTTTCTATAGGCTGGCATGTCGGCCTGTGGATTTTCGAAGCGTTCTATGGTATAGTGTATTTAGTTAGGGTAGGTAGTAAGTAGGTAGCTCTATTGTTTAGTCTTTTTTCAATAAAGGCACTCTGCCTATCTTTTAAATTTTGCTATAATATTAATTCATTTAAATAAACTTGACTACACTGATTGAAACGCGTTGGACTCCATATTTTATTTATAATTTTTTTGTGACCGTGCCCATAATATGAAATTAAATTAATTAATAATTTGTTGATTACATGAAACATATAATAATACCTTTACCGCGTAGTCTTCGTTCCCGTGGGAATATCGAGATAAAAAGAACCTTTTATGTTATTCCAAGGTCTAAACTATCTATACACCGAATTTCAGCACAATCGGTTAAGTAGTTTTGGCGGGAAAGGGTAACAAACATCCATCCATCCATCCTCACAAACTTTCGCATTTATAATATTAGTAGGAATAGCTAACAATGCTCTCAATCAACCGACTTTCAACTATTTCGTACCTCAGACGAAATAGAGGTTGTTAGTTGTTACCACAGACAATACAACCTAGAGACGCCACTTTATTGAATTTTAGTATGATATAAAATCCTACATGTGGCGATGTGCGGGGAAAGTCGGCTAGTTTTTCAATTCAATTATTTATTTCAAATAATAAAATAGATAGGTCTCATTAAAGATCATACAAACATTAAAAACATATCAAATTCCATATATGAGAAAAGTTATTTTTTTTTTATTAAATCGTTAAACTTTAAACCAGTCATAGTTCATTTCATTTTTTTTTATTTAAATATCCTTTATTGAACAAAGACTTAACAATAGAGTTACCTACTTACTATCTACCCTAACTAAATACTCTATATGCCATATAATACATTTCATACATACATACATACATACATCATCATCTTTTTCCTAGTGGTAGGCTACTAGGCGTCTTCGCCGGATATACTTTTTAGATCCCATGTAATATTGACGATAGAACCCGAGACCTCATGGTCCGCTATTGAACTCGTGACCATCACACCGAGTTTTAGCCTGTCACTTAATTTCATGTCATTGCAAACATTTAAATCTAATGAGATACGAAAAGAGGCGTAGTCGGCTGTTATACAGTATCACTGCATATCATTGGCGAGAGCGTACCCCCTACAGCATTGTCTTAAGGTTGAGTTGTCTGTAGTTGTTATACAAAGACGGATGGCCATCGTTTGTTTCGGTTTGGTCCCATTAACCCACGTTTAAGATATCTACGGGTCGCGTCAGAACTAATCCGCAGTTGCTAATACCTATACGTTACTCCATCTAGATTTATTAGGGTCGAAACGAACAGATTGCTTTTATAAGTACGCGGTACCAATGCTAACATTTTGTTTCTCGTTTTGCAATTAAAGTTGGAAAGGCTTTTTATGTTATTCCAGGGTCTAAACTATCTACATACCGTGTAACATCCATCCATCCATCCATCCATCCTCACCAAGTTTAGCATTTATAAAGGATTAATAGCAGTAAGTAGGATAGTAGGATAATAAAAATATATAGGTATATATTTTTTTATAATAGCGAGCAAATCAGGTGCCTGATGGTAAGCATCATGATTGCCCATATCAGACACAGTGCCACCCAGTGTTTTGAAGTTCAAAATTCTGCGCGGCACTGCACTGCGCCTGTCACCCTGAGATATTAGTTGTTGAATCTCGTCATGCCAGTAATTTCGCTGGTAACATTGTTCTTCAGACCAGAACACAGTAATGTTTGCAGATTACTGCTTGGCGGATGATTAACTGGCAAAGGTGTGGTGCTTCTCCAGGCGGCCCCCTGCAATCTATTGCAGGGGGCCGCCTGGAGAAGCAAAATAATTTTTGTAGTGGTTTTGTAGTGGTGTAAAAAATTATTTAAATCATAGTATGATGACATACTATCCATACATTTCGATTCTACCAAAGGTAGGTGCCCGAATCATTCCAATATGCAGTCTGCAATAAATTAGATTTTATTGATCTACTTTTCTCTGATCGAATCCTAGTAAACCCTCCAATTTGTCAAATAACAGCTCAGCAGAAAAGAAGCGGCGCGAACAGTTCGCGTTCAGGAGCTCACTAAGAATCGTTTATGACGGAATCACAAATGCATTTTTCGTGTCCTGAAAAAGTGCCGGCGCGGTGGAGCGTTCGCCTCTAGAGGCTTTGGGAGTTTGTCTGACTCACGGGTTGAAAAAATGAAGAATATTTTTTATAAACTTAAAATAACATAAAATATTGAGGTATGTTTATTACCTCTTCACGCCTTATCTAGGAACTAAACAAAATGGGCTGAAATTCGGTACTTATATTACATAAATACCTTACACCCCGAAGTATATATTTTAGAATATATTTCAGAGGGTGAAACCACAGTTTATAGGGTTCTGTATCTAGAGGGTGCCGAAGGAACCCTATTACTCAGCCTTCACCGTCTGTTCGTCCGTCTGTCACAGGGCTCTATCTCATATACCGTAATAGCTAGAATTTTTTTTTTCACAATGAGAGTATTTCTATTGCTGCTATAGCAACAAATAATAAAAATAAAATAAAATTCATAATAATTAAAGGTGCTCTCCATACAACCAACGTGTTGTAAATTGTCATAATATAAGACTTTTGCAGCAATAAGAATAAATTCTTATACTAATTACCTATAGAATAATAGTAATAACAATTTTATTTGGTAAGTGAGGAAAGGTGACACCTATAAATAGGTAGTTAATAGGTACATAGTGGGTAGGAACCCTTCATATGCGAGTACCATTCGTATTTGACCAGTTTATTTATTAACTTTAATAGATTCTACCGTGCACCGTATTTAGCCGTGTGGTTCCCGGTAATATAATAGAGCCATCCCTTTCTCATCCCGTGGGAGCCGTGAGAACCGGCGGAGGGACATATTCGGAGAGTGGGCAGCAGCGCTGTCCGGCACCAAGTATTCCAACTACTTGCGATCACACCAAGCCGCACACCAAGAGTGGTGATTACGGCAAAATCCCCCCATATAAATAGTTTATCGCGTTCTATCATTATGAGTGTAGCATTAAAGCGAAAAAAATATTTATTCCATTTTTTACCACAATTTAAATATCTATTTAAATAATCTTATCTTGAAGATTCCTTTAAACTCTACTTACCTGCAGAAGTAAAAATGGAGCCAACTAGCGCCAAACTTCACCAATTTGCATTTAGAAAGCTATCTGGAGAGCTAGAATTTAAAAGTTTCGTCAAAAATGAGTTATTTTTACATAAAATTCGTATGTTTTTATTACTTCCGCAGGAAACTTACCTGAATCAGACGTTTGAATGGAAATTCTTTCGTATTTTAGTTCGAAAATAACGTTTCCTATCCATGAAAAGCAGTTTTAAACGGAAGATTTGGGTACAAAATGTCGCCGACTACATGAATTAAAATGAAATAATTATGGTACCTTTGTTTATTTTAACCAATGTATTTAAGTAATGATTCCGACCTTTAGTAGTTTATTATACATATCGCTAATGTTATAAACGAGGAAGTTTGTATGGATGTGTGGATGTTTGTTACTATATTTCACACAAAGCTACTGAATGGATTGGGTTGTAATTTGGTACCTATGTACCTACTACCTAGGTACTATGTATAGGTAGCTGGAATAACACATAATATGGTCCTTTTTTTCCGAAATTCCCAACGATGTCTACGAAACAGGCGAAATCGCAGGGTACGGCTAGTACATCCATATAAATACAGTAATGCAATTACAATGTTACATTCAAATGAAAAAAATCCAATTCAAATGAGCAAAAATTTAGGTACACAGATTCTAAGTTAAGTAGGTAGGTACTAGGTTTTTCTCGGACTTTTTAGACAATGAATCAGCGATTTGGATTTACCAATGGACGGAGGGATTCATTAGGAGTATGGGCGCTGTGCATTAGGTATAATTTGGCAGGTGATTAGTAGATTAGTAGAAACTTGGGGGGGCTCGATCGCAGTTGGAAAGAAGAGCATTTTCAGGGCTATGATTAAAAATAGTGTTATAATAGTGTAAAAGTGGTTGTAGTATCTCATTACTTGGATACTAACTTACTCGTTCGCATTTCGCCTTTCGATTGAACTTTGATCCGACTCATAAACAAGCTAATACAGCCAAGTATAAACGAATACGAAATCTAAATCTCTTAAAGCAAATATATCTGCAATACACAGGGTTCTCGAACAAGTATAATGAAAAACCCCATTTCCTGTGCGTGCTTACGAAAATAAAAGGAATTCAAAGAAAATGCGTATCTTAAGACGAAATACACAACAAACTTGCTTGTCTTGTATCTGCACACATTCTCAAGTCCTTTTAAATAAAAGCTGCCTTATATCACTGGACCGCATCCATTTCTGTGGGACGTCTAAATTCTAAATGGACAGAGGAACGCGAGGAGTGATGACAGCCAGTCTGCAAGTGCTGTCTTAAACTATGTTTTGAACAAAAAGGGGCCTTATTCATAGTCTGGCAATTCACAACAATTTTTAATTCTAAAACTTATTATAACTACTTTTTTGTCGTATTTTAACGTCAATCAATTTCATTTCTAAATTGGCATGCACATACATACATATAGTCATGCCTTGTTCCGTTGGGGCAGGCAGAGACTATTTCTATCGACTTGCTATACGATCCTGATATACGACTTTTGCTGGTTTCACTGTAATTTTAGCGCGAACAAAACTAAACATTGTTTGCACAAAGTAGGCTCTATTATAACAATAAAATAATGATTGATTCAGTTTTTTCATACATACATTCGTACAATCACGCGTTGTTCCCACTAGGGTAGGCAGAGACTATTTCCCCCCACTTGCTACGATCCGGACTTACAACTTTCGCTTCTTCTACTTTCATCACATTCTTCTTACATGTTCGTTTTTTTTTATGATATTGAGTGACAAGACGAGCAAATCAGGTGCCTGATGGTAAGCATCATGATTGCCCATTACAGACACAGTGCCAACCAGTGTTTTGAAATGCTGCCCTGCGCCTGTCACCCTGAGATATGAGTTGTTGAATCTCATCATGCCCAGTAATTTCATAAACATAAACATACATTCACGCCTTTTTCCCGAAGGGGTAGGCAGAGGTGTACCCAGAACTCAGTCCCATAGTAGATACACCCACATTTCGCCAGTATGTTATTGGTCCCATGTAATAGGGGGCGAGCCTATTGCCATATACCGGGCACAGTTCCAGACTCCAGGCAGCTATTGAAATAATTCCTAATGGAAAATCCAATATTTAGCACTATGCCTGACCTGGGGATCGAACCCGGGACCTCTTGATTGGCAGTCGAGCATGCGCCCACTACGCCACCGAGGCAGTCTCCCAGTAATTTCGCTGGTAACAATGCCCTTCAGACCGGAACACAGTAATGTTTGCACATTACCTTTTGGCGGATGAATAACTGGCAAAGGTGTGGTACTTCCCCAGGCGGCCCCCTGCAAAAGAGGCCTACCACTACAAAAAGGCACGTCATCGATTGGGGGCACTTTAGATCTGGCCTTTCCTTAGAACAATAACAATATCAACCCATACCGACTTGAATCGCCTTATAATCTTCTTTTGTAATGTCTTTTTATTCATCATCTCCACATGTCGGAATCATTTTGACTTCTCTTTTCTATCAATTTTTTTTTTCAGCTTTTTTAGGCCCTAAAACCAGTTGACCTATAAATACAGGTCTCATAAGTTTAAAAGCCAACAATGTTTGACGTAAGGTAGGTGAAAAGTACAACAATCACGCGACAATGGACTGTAAGCACCTTGCCCGTATTTTACTAGCACCCTTAAATGTTGACTGTAGGTACCACTTCGACAAAAAGGCTCGGAATAAACGGCACAGAATAAACAATAGCTTACAGGCGCCTATTTACTAACAAAGGCGGTGAAACCATTAAACTAGGTATGTTAACTTCTTTATACGTTAGATACGAATATCTGCATGGAATTTTGGCTTTACACTGCCTTCGAAAGTAGAAAATAAAAGTCAGCTAAGGTACAGTACGTGCCAAGGGCGTCGCCAAGGGGGGGCTGGGGGGGCTGCTGCGCCCCCCCCTAAAGAATCGAAAAAATTTATCATTTATTGTCAATATTGACATTCAAGTGCCGCCATACGATAGGCACGTATTTTTAAATACAGAACCATCTGGGCCCTATTTCATAAAAATAATGTACAAAACTGTAAAAAATCTACAAAATTGTAGGGCTTTTCTGTTTCATAGAAATTTGTAATTGTAAATTGTATACAGGCAAATACCTGTTGTATATCTACCTACCGTCTACCCAAATGGGGAATTTGGGTAGAAATTCCTTGACTAGCCCCCCCCTTGATCATCGGCTGGCGACGCCCTTGGTACGTGCGTTTTACCTAGGCGAGTCTAAACATAGGCTCTGCGAACTTTAGCGCACGTAAACTCGTGAAGAAAACTGTTATTCCTAGTTAAACAAATATACGAACAAATGTTTATTGTAAATGTAATTTTCAGTTCAGTTCAATCATAATAATAATAGTTTTCTTCACGAGTTTTCATGCGCTAAAGTTTGCAGAGCCTATGTTCAGACTCGTCAAGATAAAACACACGTACCTACTGTACTCAGGTGTAAAACGCGTCGGGAGAACTGTGAGTCTAAATTCTTGCAAATATTTATGGATGGATACACAAATAGAGTGTCCGAGTAGGCACTTTACCTTAACGTACTCTCGACTTGAAACTCGCCCTCTCTCTAAAAATATATCATCACTCTATAATATTATGGTGACTCCCTCATACCTTATGGTTGACAAACTTGGTTGATACAGCCTTAAATAGTTCAAGGATTTATTGATAACACTACACCTAAATTTCTGAGAGAGCCATTACATTAAATTTCTGTCAATTAGACGAATTATGAGAAATCCATTTCAGTGTTCAAATTTAAACTCTGTTTTAAATTAGTCACATGATGAAAAGTTTGTTGTTTAAGCTAAAGATTATGAATCAACCGCGCGGATGTGTTTGGATACCTCTGCGAGAAGAACGCCCAAGAAACTTGTAGGGCTTAATTTTTCAACTGATAGCTATACAATGTTTGCTTTGCTTACATTTGTTTGTTTGGCGCCTCGTGCAGAATGTAAAAGTTTCCAGACATCTTTGTCCTCTATGTATTAGTTGTATAATGAACTTTAATAAGAAATTACAAATCCAAGTCCTAAAAAGCCTTTAATGTAATTTAATTTGAAAAATATTAAAATATTCCGTTACCAGCCCAATATTGGCATACAATGGGTAAATGAAGAAATTTTTGTTATAAATAGAGCTCCGAGATCTTTATTACAGATATCCCACAACTCCGTTTTCGTAAAAGTTTCGGAAATTCTTTCTTATTCCTTATCAACATAATAATGATGTCCGACTGCCTCGGTGGCGTAGTGTGTAGTGGCGTAGTCAGGAGGTCCCGGGTTTGATCACCAGTTCAGGCAAAGTGATATTGGATTATTCCATTATGAATTTTGCTCAATAACTGCCTATGGAGTCTGGAATTGTGGCCGGTAGATGGCAATAGGCTCGCCCCATACATGGACACCAATAACATGCCTACTAGCGAAATGTGGGTGCGCCTACTATGGGACTGAGTCCTGGGTACACCTCAGCCTACCCCTTCGGGAAAAGGCGTGATTGTATGTTATTTTTAAGCGCGGTGCAAACCTAATTCGCCCTATGGCTCACACGTAGCCACAAATTTGAAGATATAAAAAATACTACATGTAATTATGTAAAATAAAGTCTACTAGGAACTAAAAAATAACAATACAAACTTTTAGTAAAACATCCAATTTAATCCAAACAAGTTTTCATGTATAAACACTGCACAGAGGAAAAAATATCTCAGAAAAAAAGACAAGCTGAAGACGCTCACACGTGTGAGCGAGAGGGCGAATTAGGTTTGCACCGCGCCTTAATAACTTATTAAATATTATTTATTACAAATATACATTACTTATTAATAACTTACGTTCTATTTGCCATAATATTATTTACACCAAAAAGTCCCAAAGTGTAACATCCATTTAATTGCCATCAGTCGTAAGCAACAGCGATTAGACATCCTAATTACAAGTGACGCGTCCCAACTTGCACTGTGTCATGTTGCGGCAACTTAAGGAATTAGCACCCTGTAAGACACATCTTCCAAGGTAACGTGAACCTTAACACAGAGTGATAAAGTCTAAAATAAAAGCTAATTTATGTTTGTAAAACGCTCTTAATTTCTTATCAATTCAACTTCTAAACGTCGTTGCGTCTGATGAGTATTCAGTTTTGCCTTATGCATATATTATATCAGTTTTATTAGGGATGAGAAGACAATACGAGTAATATCTTATATAATATTATGGGTCATTTCACATTTCCCCACTGGACAGATGGTTTTTTTATAAGGAAAGAATTCTAAAAAAACTTGCCAGGCGGAGACACTGCAAATTAATTGTACCAACAAACAGGGTTTTGACGTAACTGCTGTAAGGTTGTTACGTATTACATAATGTATAGAATAAGTACTTATATAAAATTACCGTGGATGATGTTGGGACTTGTAGAAACTTCATTTTGAGACATTTTTTGTTCGTGGAGGTTATTGCTATGTAGATAGTTTAGTGGTGCCTCGGTGGCGTAGAGGGCGCATGCTCGACTGCCAATCAAAAGGTCCAGGGTTCGATCCCCAGGTCAGGCAGTGTTAAATATTTAATTTTTCCATTAAGAAAATTATCTCAATAACTGCCTGGAGTCTGGAACTGTGCCCGGTAGATGGCAATAGGCTCGCCCCCTATTACATGGGACCAATAACATACTGGCGAAATGTGGGTGTTTCTACTGTGGGACTGAGTCCTGGGTACACCTCTGCCTACCCCTTCGGGAAAAAGGCGTGAATGTATGTATGTAGGTATGTAGATAGTTCAGACCCTGTAATAACACATAGGGTACTTTTTAACCCGATATTCCAACGGGAACGAAGACTACGCGGGGTACAGCTAGATGAATAAATATAATTCGTGAAACGGACGCTACTTATGTTTTAAGTAGGTTCAACGACAGATAAATTAAAAGTTTCAATGTTGAAAACGTTTAGATTGAAAACTTAGATAAAACCAAAGGAAAACGAGCCGTTTAAAGCCTACGAAAATCCAGTAAAATATTGGTGCAAGCCGTTTCCAATTAGAGGAATTTTCGGTTAGGAATGGCTCACTTCCTAAAGCTTGCTTGAACTGCACCTCTTAGATAGTTAGTACTACAGATTGACTAGGTACTAGTTTCCGTGTAAATGTATCGTCAGGCAAGCAATAGTGTACAGTCGAGTGTGTAAATGTAAACACCAACAGATTATGGAATTAATATTTTATATTTATATAGACTAAGCGGTCTACTCGCATGAAATAAAATTCGTAAAAAAAACGCCCCTATAGGCGTTGGGTAGAAGGGACAGAAAAATTTTGCCGACGTCTAGTACCTCTACGTTAGCTGAAGTGGTAGAGCGCCCACCGCGTGGAATGGTAAGGACGGTGCGTGGTTCAAATCCCGCCCGTGGGTGAAATTTTTCTTTCCTTATTCGTATTACATAATGGAATTATTCATAAAAACACAATACACAGCAAAAGAAACTATAGTAGATAGGTATACAACACGTTCTTCAAAATTATCTAACCACTAGCTGTGCCCCGGGGTTTCACCTCCGTAGTCTTCGTTCCCGTAGGAATATCGGGATAAAAAGTAATGTTTATGTTATTCCAGGGTCTAAACTATCTATATACCGAATTTCAGCCCAATCGGTTCAGTAGTTTTGGCGTGAAAGAGAAATAAATATCCGTCCATCCATCAATTTAACCAAAACCGCGCTAGATGGCGCTAGAGGTGAGTTAGAACTCGCAAGCGTTTTGGTCACCTGTTAAAAACGAAAGTTTTTTACGTTGTACAGAAGTTTGAGTTTTTTAATATTATAGGTAGTAGGAAATAATGTAGGATTATGATCCAGTTACCAGTTCAATGGTTAGATAATTTTGAGAAGTAGGTATGAGTTTATGGGTTTTGGTTTGACTGCCTCGGTGGCGTAGTGGGCGCAAGCACGACTGCCGATTAGGAGGACTCGGGTTATATCCCCAGGTCAGGCAGTGTTAAATATTGAATTATTCCATTAGGAATTATCTCATTAACTGCCAGGAGTCTGTAACTGTGCCCGGTAGATGGCAATAGGCTCGCCCCCTATTACATAAGGACCAATTACATACTGACGAAATGTGGGTGTGCCTACTAAGATGGGACTGAGTTCTGGGCCCTGGGTACTGGATACACCTCTGCGTAGGAGGGGTAGCCCTCCGAGAAAAAGGCGTGATTGTATGTTATGGGTTGTATAGTTTATTTTGCCGTGAATTGTATTGACATATGAATTTAGCGCACGTGCCTGTAGTACACGCGTCAGATGTGTAGTGAGTGTCGCGTACGTAGAAATAGTTAGGTTTCTATTTGGTACGGATATCAAATGTGTCAATATTTGCGGACAGCAGTGTATCTATAGCTTTACGAATACTTCAGTAAGTCTCGTCTCATCCGAGAGCCAGGCTATAACGTTCTAACGCTTCGATTGAACGAAACCAAATATTGTAAAACTATCTGTTGAAAAAATTAAGCCCTACAAGTTTCTTAGGATGGACAGTGTACAGCTTTCTGGGCCCAGCTTTCGATTCCAAGTCCGTTCCTTGATAAGTTACCCAATAGCAAAAACTAAGATCCTGGAATAACACAGGCTACTTAATATCGGGTAAAACCGCGCAGCGCAGCTAGTTCGAAATAACTTTTGTAAATAAAAATGCAATAAAAATTATTCTTATTCTGTAATTTTTCGTGACAAATTTTTGCCTTTTTTTATGATAGTGAGTGAGTGACGACAATACGAGCAAATCAGGTGCCTGATGGTAGAAGCATCATGATTGCCCATATCAGACACAGCGCCACCCAGTGTTTTAAAGTTCAAAATTCTGCGCGGCACTGCACTGCGCCTGTCACCCTGAGATATGAGTTGTTGAAACTCGGCCTGCCCAGTGATTTCGCTGGTAACATTGCCCTTCAGACCGGAACACAGTAATGTTTGCACATTACTGCATGGCGGAAATAACGCCATTCTATTAAACTGAGATCACAGTACATATCAATAAAAGATAGCATTAGAAAAATACGCTTAGTATAAAAGATAGTCGCGATATTTTATAAGACGAAAAAGTCTGAATGGTCAGAGACTAAGTGACTGACTCGAATAATCATTCCCCTGAGTAAATTAATCTCGGAAGCTGATACCAACGGTCGCATCAGTCTGCATGCCGCGCCGTACATTTTATCTACCCAGATTCCCCAACAAATACCTACGCACAAATAAGCAATTTACAATTCGGATCCACACTGAGCCCACCTATTCATCATTTAGATTTATAGTCCTTTATCTAGCCGATCTGTTTTCTTGTTTAATTAATGGAAGTAAGAATTTCGTCGCTTATATTCGGTCACTCGGGTTAGGTTTCGTTCCTTCAGTCCCTTGGCCCTTGACAGTTTGGTGACAGTCGGCGACCCTTGTTGTGTTCGATGATAATGAATTAATGAGTGGATAATTGGGTTGTAACCGATCGGGGGACTTTCGAATAGATATTCCTATAATTATAATTTGAATTTATACTCTTACAGAACGGGTTACGCCAATTACACTGTTCGAGTCAATTCATATGGGTTATGTGGACAACCCATATTGTCAGAGTTTCAACGTCGCCGAGATTCTTACAAAGCTTCCGACATGACCTAAAAACTGCCACCTATATATTTTACAGGAAACAGCCGGGACCTTCAGTTTAACGTGCCATCCGAAACACGGTAGCACCCAGGCGAAAAATTCCTCATGGTGAGATTCGATCCAGGGCTATTCACGCTGGACCGCGGACGCTGCAATACGCCTAAGATACATCATAGCCATGAATGGCACGTTAAACAGTAGGTAGTGGTATACCCTATGTCCGAGTCTATGGAGGGTCCAAGGTCGTTTAATGCCTCCTATGAATTCGATATTTTTTCTGTTCAGGGCTTGAGCTGTAGCCATATAGATTAGCACAAAAGTTCATAGAATTTTTTTTGTTGTCAATGAACTTTTGTAACAATCTATAAGGCTCCAGCTATAAGAGTGTAATAAAACTATCTGAATTTGCTCTTAACTTTCAATATAATTTGAACATTTCGGCAGAAACCAAATATACTTAAACAATAGTTACAGAAAATGCAAATAAATGCTCACAGATAACAAAAGCTTTTTATAATACACATAATAATTACTTACAGATAAAACACAAAATTAACATTTTTTTATTCAACAACAAATAAAATAACTATTGATTGAATTTGGTGTTACTTTTCGGAACTTCATTGTAGACTTTTGGAACAAGAACCTTTAGTTTTTAGTACCAATTTTTAGTGTCAAAAACAACATGCACAGTGCACCGCCCTCCCGCCCGCAAAATTGTATGCACAGAGGAAATGCTATTAAGTATTATTTTTGTTAGTGACACCATACATATATCGACACGTGTTTGTCACTAACATTTCCTCTTGGCATGCAATTTTACGAGCGGGAGGGCGGTGCACTGTGCATGTTGTTTTTGACACTAAAAATCGGAACTAAAAACTAAAGATTCTTGTTCGAGAAGTCTAAAATACCTATTGTCCAAAATCTTAGATAAAAAAGTTGTCAATAATCATTGACTGTTCTACAAAACAAATATCAACTTATATTTCATAAGAATAACTAAAAAGGAACTTGTTTTAAAAACCTGTTTTATTCGCGATGAGCATGCAATTTATTAATCCAGTTTATCTTTAATTTTCAATTTATTCGTTAACAATGTTTTATTTTTAATGATAATTTAAACGCCTAAATATGCAATGAATTTTTAACCTTTTGAGCGCCACTTTATAAAAACGTATTTGACATTAGACCCAAAAAGATTGAAAATATCTAACAAATACACGTATTACGGGTTTATTACTCATTTTAATGTAATGTTTTGTCACATATTATCTAAAACAACTGAAACTAAAGATGACACTTTTTACATACGAAATTTCACCTTAATCGGTTCAGTAGTTTTAGCGTGAAAACGGAAAAACACACTCACAAAACAGCGCTAGATGGTGGCGCTGGGCCGCGTCAGAACACTAGCATTTTGTTTACCTGTTACAAAGGTTACCTTTGTTTTTTACATTATACTAAGATTTGAGATTTATAATATTAGCAAGATGGCGATCAAAAGATTTAATAGTTCACTTTGATTAATATTATTAATAATATCTAAATTATATTTTGTGCTAGAATTCGTTAGACTATCTACACACATGGCACAGTGTGAATTAGAGTCCATCCCAATTAACTCTGCACGCTGTCAAAATTGAAAAATAATAATAAGAACCGTTACTTTTTCATAGACACCAGCGCCGTAGTCTTAAGGGATGGACTGTACCTAAATGATTTATGTACAAAACTTATAGTATTTTGTTCACAACAACGCTTTGAATACATAGCACTCATAGATGGTGCTACTCTAGTTCCAGTTAGGGCAAACAGGTACAGCACACATTTACATAATCACGCAAACAAATAGAGCAAACCTTGTGTCAGCGTTCGTAGTGCGTCAAATAATGTTTGATAACGTATATGGGCACCAGAAGGGAACCCTTGCGGATGACATTTCCATAGTATAGTACTATATACTCAAAGTTACAACCTTACAAAGCGCGTTTAAAATGGTACAATTTAAAAACTATCTAGTTCAATAGGTTTTAAGTTAGGCTATTAACCCACTACACCCCGCTCCACAAACCCCGGGCCACAGAACACATTTTTTTTTTTTTTTTTTTTTTTTTTATGATAGTAAGTAACAAGACGAGCAAATCAGGTGCCTGATGGTAAGCATCATGATTGCCCATATCAGACACAGTGCCACCCAGTGTTTTAAAATTTAAAATTCTGCGCGGCACTGCACTGCGCCTGTCACCCTGAGATAGCAGTTGTTGAATCTCATCATGCCCAGTAATTTCGCTGGTAACATTGCCCTTCATACCGAAACACAGTAATGTTTGCACATTACTGCTTGGCGGATGAATAACTGGCAAAGGTGTGGTACTTCCCCAGGCGGCCCCCTGCAAAAGAGGCCTACCACTACATAATAATACTAGGTATAGAATGGACACTGTCATCCGCCCACCAACCGAGCCTTCCTCACCCCGCGAGAGAGATTGAGCTCTCCACGAGCCCCGCTTCTATGGTAAATCACCTCACGCACACTCTTGCACGTGTACAAAACTCCATGTGGGCAGTAACTGTGTAGTAGGTAGTTATAGCGCGGCTTTTGTATGAGATTGAGTCTAGTGTCCGCGGTGTGGCGGGGCCGCAGATTTTATCATTGTATGCAAGTACCTCAGTTTGTATAGAAATCACGATTAGGCGAGACGCATTGCTAGTGGGATAATCGCCTTAGGTTAATTTTTGCAATGCGAGACAGATACTGAATGCGCTAGATACCACTAATGGCAGTGTTCTAAGTATATTCTGATTAAAGTTCGGTGCAAAAAATCGAGTCTGTAGCTTCAGCCAGCGGTTGCCAACGACATGCAAATATCGTTTTTTTTTTTATGATAGTGATTGGCAAGACGAGCAAATCAGGTGCCTGATAGTAAGCATCACGATTGCCCATATCAGACAGTGCCACCCAGTGTTTTAAAAACGTGTAAACGCGTGTAAACTATTTGTCAGTTGCGATCGATGGCCGCTTGCGCCGAGCCTAAGGGTCGTTACACAACTGACGGAAGATGCGTCGCGTCTTGTGAACATACAATACATATAAATACACATAAAACATTCAACCTTGCACACTCAGCCGATAATGCGTAAGTACAACCGTTAGTACGCTTGACGCATCTTCCGTCAGACGACCCTTGTGGTTGCATTTTTTGTTTCGAGACAGTGCAAGATTTATTTTAGCACTGCTATTAAAGAAATCTGAATAAAACTTCAGTTTTTAGCGCAAACCATTGCCTATGGATTTTGTTTGAGAATATATTATAGTATATAGTTTCGCGTTTTGTGGCGACTGCTCGATTTCGAAATTTTTATTTTAATTACCTATGTACTATCTATATTATAAATTTATTAAGCACTTACAACATGAAAGTATCTATTACAATTGTTGTTAACCCTGAATTTAATCGTTGTAACATAAATTATACATTTTTGTGAAACCTAATTACTCTACGCGCGAGTATAGAATGCAATCAATGGGGTTTTCAGAACAATTTGCTCCACCAGATGGCGCTACTTTTGCAAAAGGTCCATTTCTTTAAACTAAGGAATAAGTCATTCGTATAACGAATGTAGGTACGAGAGAATCAGGCAAACGCGAAGGGGGTCGGTTGATAATGTCTTTTACATAATTAGCAACTCAATAGCGCAGCCAAGCCACTGATTAAACTATCCTTACTTAGTAATAATAATAATATAAACAACTTGGGACTTTAGGGAGTTCCTCATTTGGAAAAATCGCCTGCAAGATTCGACACACGCATCACATCTGTGAGTGAGAAGTGCGCTCAGCGAGTTAACGATGTGTGATTGGTACTTAAAAATCGAATGAATCGACAACCGGTCGATTGCTTAGTCGATTGTCGATTGATCGTTTCCTAATAACACGAATAAAGTTCAATTTCGAATACAAATGCGACGAGAGAGCGCGAACGATTGTTTATTAATTTTCGAACGATTGTTTATTAATTTTCGAGAGGAGGCAATTACTCTCGACGCTATCGGACATTCGGCATTACGAAAACAACCAACCAACAATCGTATAAAAACAAATGTTATTCGAATGCTATCTAATACACTGAACAATCGAATAATTCGATTTTAGTGCTGCCATCTGGTGGAAAACCCTTCAGAAAACGCTCTTTCACATGCTTAGCTTAATTCTATTACTATAATTTAGCACCTATATTGGCCAAGTACAGAGAACCGCGCGATGCCTTTATGCGTAAAACTTGTGAATTAAACAAATTGCAAACATAAAAACATCGTGAGATCGTCTGAACAAAACCTAAATTAAGTTACATTTTCCATTAAAAATGTTAACTTTAAGAATGATCTAGCATACTATATTTTAGGTGAAATAATACTGTAACCCTACCTATTATTAATTAGTTATTTATTCAGTAGAATCACTTTTTACGCGATAATTACCAGGATTCGACGTTTTTCGAGATTCCAGATATTTCGACGCTAAACTAAAAACGCGTTTTGACAACGTCAGTGTTGTGTGCAGCGATCGAGTAACGTTCCAGAGTGAAACCGATGGTATAGTCATTTGTCCGAGTAAAAGACTAGAAATGAGGGTAAATCGATTTATCTCCCAATAAAAATCAACTCGCCGACGCCTGTCAGCCGAACATCGAAATAACGGGAAACTCGAAAACGTCGAATCTGTTTTATGGTAATTATTCCGTAAAAAGTGATCCTAATCTTTACAACCATGATAGTTTAATCATTACCTAAATATTGGTTATTTAATTTTGAGACAAATTATTAAAAATCAAGGTCCACTTTTTTTTTTCATTCTAACAATTTAGGTAGGTGTGTGTGGTCACGAAAAATGATATTTTTTTTAAAGTCCTGAGGACTCTTTTTAAAAGCTTTTATTAAACTTGCAATGTATGTAAGTATGTTTGTTCGGGTGAAATCTTTGAACTGAATTTTGAATCTTCAACCGATTGAGCTGAAATTTAGTACACACGTTTAGTTTGGATGACAATGCACGATATGGTGACATCATTCTAAATCCAATATGGCGGACCATCCAATATGGCGGAATAGTTATTTTTAATGCATTTCTACAATATGGATATGAAATGAAAGGGCTTGTTGAGAGTAGCGCGAAAATTAATTTGGCGTCATTCTAAATCCAATATGGCGGACCATCCACGATGGTGGAGCAGTTAAAAGCTTTTTTTAAAAATGTTTTTTTGCTTTTAATTTATATTGTGTCAAGTAACTTCTTAGAGTATTATATAGAAATGGTGTTTCCATGTATTAATGTATAAAACATAACATCACTCCTTTATTCCAAACCAATAGGGAGCGTGCAGACTTCAGGCAAGGCATATAAATATCCAAAAATTACATTTCTGACCACCTTTAAATTTTTGATAAAATTTATTTGATTTAAAAAGAGACCTTATTACAACGTCTTAAGGATTCTATTCATTGGTCGACAACTCGGTAGGCATGACATTAAGGTTACAAGTGACAAAATACTATAGCTAGACTGCTTAACTGAGTCCTCGCCTTCGGGGTACAGGGGCGGCGGGGGGTGCTGAGGTAATGTGAAAGGGGGCCGGGAGAGGTGCGGGCGGGTGGTGCCTGCTGCCCGCACCTTTACCTCGCAGGCGAGGATTCAATTAAACGGTAACTATCCTTTAAAATTTAAAACCACTTCTGGTTTAAAATTTTAAAATAGTAACATTACTTCGGCACATTAGAATAAAGGAGTGTTCACATCTGGCGACACGTGACGTAGCCAGAACGGCACAGTCAAATAAATAAATATATTTTTTTTTTATGAAAACACATTGTATGTAAAATTGACAAGTTTTGATCACCGGTACATGCTAGCCAAGTTACGAGACGGCAGAAGTGAACGTTCCTTAAAGCGATAGAGATATGTAAAGTTTGTAGAAAACTATGACACAAAAGTTGCAGACTTAAAAAAAAGCCTACCAAATAATTCGAAGTTCAAAACTACGACTCGCTGGCCCACTTTTCATGCAAAGTCTTCAAATGCTCATACGCCCTCCTGCTGATGTTCAACCTTGGTTCTATTTCTAACAAACCTTTTTCGCCAATCAAACTCAAACCGGCCAGTCCTAAATATGTATGCATTGGGTCCGTATATGTATCTGGCCACTTAGAAAACCCACCGACGACTATATCTTGAGTTTCGTATACGTACCTCCTATTGCTTCCGTAATTTGTGTATTGGAGCATATCTAGTATTTTTAGGGATGCGCCGACCCAGAAACTGTAACATGTGTCGACTGGTTTGTTGGGACGTCCTTGGAAGCCGTCTATTTGTCTGAAGAGTAGCCATCGTTTGAGGCCTTCGATTTGAGCTTCACTTAGCCTGTGTAGTTGGTTTGTTAAGCTTAGGGTTGCCAGCGCGCAGAATGTGGTTCCACCGTGGGATTCTAATTCAGGGCACTGTGCTATGCCGTAGTCGTAACCCTGAAAAGTAAATGAATATGAATGAATGAATGATAACTCTTTATTGGTACTACAATATAACAGAAAATAACAAAGAAGAAAAACTTAAAACTAGAAAGAAGTAACAACTGGCGGCCTGATCGCTCGGAGCGATCTCTTTTAGACATAAGAAAAATATTATGCGTACCTATAGGTAAAAGTTAATGCGGTTTTTTTGTTGGAGTCTGTGGATAACTTTCTGATAAAACTCTAGAGGCAGACCCCCGTCACTTCATACAATCGCCCGCGCGCAACAGCCCACTACTACATAGAAAACATTACGTATGTACATGCGTTTTGTGTGCAGGCGTAAGGGCGTTAATGCCTTGTTGACTGCCTACTGCTGTTCGCAGGCGGGGGGAGAAGAGGGTAGCTTCTTTAAGTAGTAATAGTTAGTATTCTTGGCTAGAGGCGTAGTATAGACTTCTCATGTAGATGCTGTTTTCTAATGGAGAATTGGGACCCGTGTTGAGTCGCTGCGGGACATCGGAAGACCGTTTCGTGATCAAATCATAATCAGGAGTTATTCGAAATGGTAAAGCTAATGGCAATTGCCGAAAAAATTACTAAATGTTATACTTTTTCAATGAACTTGCTTCATGTATTTCACAAGTTGTTACAAGCTGGGTACCATGCGCTCACTTATCAATTATTTAAGTCAAATCTCCTGAGCAAGAGTTTTTTTAACTTGCCTTACTGCCTGTCTTTGTATCTCTTTATCTCTCTTTCACAAACACCCTTTCTGGCTATTAACTGCTGGTTTCGGCTTTCAGAATAATATCTTCTTTATTGCGCTCTATTATTTTCATGTCCTTGAAGACAGTAATTTCTCTGTTATACTTATTGCGTAAAAACCGCTATAATGTTAACATAGAAGCTATAAATGAAAAGGCCAAAGGAAGGAATTCTCCAAGATTTTACTGTCGAGTCTGGGGTCAATGAGGGCGCAGAACTTAATAGTCCAACAAGCTCTAGTTTTCGGAGAAATTTAAGGAGATTTTGCCTCAAAATAACAAATTTTATATTGTGCCATACAGAGTTTTACGGACCTGCCAGATTAGATTTTACGGACTCTATACTTGCTTTAATAAAACTTACCATAGAGGTTAATATATAATCAGTCGCCTTTTCAACGTTGAATCCTGACCAATCGTTGAGTATGTAACAGATGCACGCGGCGCAGTACACGAACCGCATGTCAGACTCGCAGCCAGACAGGGTGGCTGGGAAGTTACCCTCCGCCGTTTGTAGGGATTTCACTCCTGTAACAATGCAACATAACATAACATAACATACATTCACGCCTTTTTCCCGAAGGGGTAGGCAGAGGTGTACCCAGGACTTAGTCCCATAGTAGATACACCCACATTTCGCCAGTATGTTATTGGTCCCATGTAATAGGGGGCGAGCCTATTGCCATATACCGGGCACAGTTCCAGACTCCAGGCAGCTATTGAGATAATTCCTAATGGAAAAATCCAATATTTAGCACTTATGCCTGACCTGGGGATCGAACCCGGGACCTCTTGATTGGCAGTCGAGCATCCGCCCACTACGCCACCGAGGCAGTCACAATGCAAATAAGAATATAATAGAATACTCTGTATTGTGACCAGAATCAAATAAATTGTAAAAGCATACCTTGAATTAATGAATGAATCGAGTTCATAGTCGAATATTAATAATTAATAAATGTATATTAAGTTTTATACCTTCTATATCTTTGTACTTTGACTGGCTCGGTGGCGTAGTGGGCGCATGCTCGACTGCCAATCAAGAGGTCCCGGGTTCAATCCCCAGGGCAGGCAGTATTAAATATTGGATTTTTCCATTAGGAATTATCTCAATAACTGCCTGGAGTCTGGAACTGTGTCCGGTAGATGGCAATAGGCTCGCCCCCTATTACATGGGACCAATAACATACTGGCGAAATTTGGGTGTATATGGGACTGAGTCCTGGGTATACCTCTGCCTACCCCTTCGGGAAAAAGGCATGAATGAATGTATGTTATGTTATGTTTTACCTTCAATAACAGCTTTCCTATCAACCCTGGACAAATCGTCTCCCAAGATGAGCAGTACACAAATACCAGTGTAGGTCATTGTAAGGTGTCCACAACGGAAGTGTGCGTTCTCTGGTGCCAAGTCCAAGTTCACCGTGGACGAGCCTTGGAAACCGCATGCTGACATATCACCGGCTGTAATGGAATATTGACTTTATGTTGTGGGCAGTAAGGTATATTGTCTAATATGGGACATTTGTGTTATTTTGAGATTTACTGTTGGAAAGTCTGTTCAGACGGTTCGAATCGTATGCGATTTAGCAGTTGATCAACGAAAATTAAACCGTGTGAACCCACTATTAGATGTATTAAGAAGAGCGTACGCGAATATGACACAATCGTATGAAAAATTTACCAAATCGATGTTTTGTATTCCCCTGTTTCCTTCGAATATCATAAACCTATTCTATAAATTTATATCCTGATATTTTTATAGTGAAGTAACCTATGTCGATGTCATTTTAATTTTGCTGATAAACCATATTGGTTTTTTCATAGTGAACTTCCAAAAATACTCGCGTGATTGGACGTTCACTCCAAAAAAATTTAGAATTTATGAACAAAAATAAAATGATAGGAACATACTTTACTTCATCTTTAAAATATCAGGATATAAACATATCAAAAAGGTTTACTGAATTTGAAGGAAACGGGAATACAAAACATCGATTTAGTAAATTTTCCATAAGGTTGTGTCAAACTGCTAAGAGGTCCTCTTTCCTGTTAACCAACCTTGTCTTTCTACTTCTAGATTATTAATTTTGACTTCAATATGCTTACATACTTATCTAAATAGAACTAGTGTTTGGTCGATATACGGCATCTTATACACAAAACCTGTTTTGCAATAAATATAAAATTATTTAGTAGGTATGTAGGTGACCTATTGACTTTAATATATTTTTTGCTGCTCTTATTCCACTCTAGATGGCGTCAGCTCAGCACGTCTTGTTGCATTCTTGTGTATCATCTGTCATATCTGCACTCACTCCTTTTTCACGCATATATACCTACCCTTTAACTGCCTCGGTGGCGTAGAGGGCGCATGCTCGACTGCCAATCAAGAGGTCCCGGGTTCGATCCCCAGGTCAGGCAGTGTTAAATATTGGATTTTTCCATTAGGAATTATCTTAATAACTGCCTGGAGTCTGGAACTGTGCCCGGTAGACGGCAATAGGCTCGCCCCCTATTACATGGGACCAATAACATACTGGCGAAATGTGGATGTATCTACTATGGGACTGAGTCCGTATGTTATGTTATGTTATGTTATGTTATGTTATGCTATGCTATGCTATGCTATGCTATGCTATGCTATGCTATGCTATGCTATGCTATGCTATGCTATGCTATGCTATGCTATGCTATGCTATGCTATGCTATGCTATGCTATGCTATGCTATGCTATGCTATGTTATGTTATGTTATGTTATGTTGTTATGTTATGTTATGTTATGTTATGTTATGTTATACCTACCCTACTCGTATAACCTTTCACGCAATTCATTAAAGTCTAGCTAAATAAATATTTAACATTTTCATTACATTCTCGGTTATGATCAATTTGATTAATAAAATTAACACACCTAAGTATATAACAGGTTATTTATTCATAGTCATAAAATGAAGCCGTCAAATGAGTTCAAGACGAAACAGTTGCTTATTACAACACCGTACAAACATAATTATATGATAAGGAAAATACGTGATTTAAATTACACGACTCAAACCGTGCCGTAGCAATAATTAACAATGCAAATAGTATAATAAAGATTTAATTTTATCTTACTAGCTACAGCAAAGCCAAAAATAAGGCTTATGATTTTTCATGTAAAATATTATGTAGACTTCTTATCCACTTTTGTGTCACTGACCAAATTTGAATTTAGAATCCATGTTTTTTTTAATGCCAAATATGGCAAACAAGCAGATCTCAATACAGAAAATAAGAACTAGAAAAAAACTAGAAAGTTGGGTCATTCCGGCAGGTCCCCACTAGTTTTTTCGACTCGGGACAACTGGGAGTTTAAAAAAGTTATCCTACTTGTCACCACTGAGGACATTTGAACTTTTTTTAATTTCCCAATTGTCGCCAGTGGGGACGATAACAAGAGCTGGGCAAACAAGTTTCACTCGGCGACAAAGTCTAGGAAATCCACCGATGTACCTACTAATAAACCGATAACTAAGAATTATCCACACTGGGGAACAACTTTTTAAGTTGTCCCACATGTCCCCAGTAGTGACAAAGGAGTGGGGAATGAACCGATTGGACATTTGGAGAGGATGGATGAAAGAAGATTGACAAAGGAGATTTATATGGCAAGTGCAAATTGCAAATGCTCAAATTGGTAGGGGTCAACCTAGCCGTCTTGGGTACATCTCTGCATCCCATAGTAGGTACACCCACATTTAGCCATGTAATAGGGGCGAGCCGATCGCCATCTACCAAGCACAGTTCCAGACTCAAGGTATGTTGCGATTGTAAAGTTCCACCGTGTCTTACACCCGTATTCAAGAACAATACTATGAAGTCTCGCAGTGCGCCCGAACGCATAGGGCCGATAACTCCAATTCGAAACAATTGTCGGCCATGGCGAACGCGGTGAGAAATTCCTTACTTATCACAGTACCTTGCATAGGTATCGTTCTTGAATATTGGTGTAAGCAGTAAGCATTATAAGCCAAATGTCTTGCGTCACAATCAATTTGCATTAAAAAAGTTGATAATCTGCCATAAATAACATTGCTCAAAACATCTGTACCTAACTATATAAAAACTTAATGCATTGAATTGTTTTTACTGGATTGTATCATTGTGACTTTTTGACCTTACTATGTTATATATTTCTTGTTTTATTTTTGTTTATAAATGCAATTTGCAGAACCATAATTAATTAGCAGTGTTGCCATGTGTTTAAATAAATGATACAGAACAATTTGGTAGAGAAAATAAATACTTCTATCCTCATTGATATAAAGAAAAGGGGAGATGAGGTACTGGCTTCTCGAAAATAGCAAGCTCAAATTAGGCCCCATTAGCTCCACATACCTACGTCATTAAAGTAAGGTCGTATGAGCGAATAATATTGTTGTTTCGGTCGCACTTCGGTCTAAGGTACGTCTTTCTATGTTTGTTGTTGTTCATTATATGTCACTGTGCAAACTTCACTCCGAGCAAATTGCACGTTATGCCATTTGTTGAGTAAGCGCTGGGAGAACGTCCCCTTTTCTTTAAATCAATGACTATCCTACTGGTATTATAAATGTGAAAGTTTTTTTAGTAGTGGTAGGTCTCTTTTGCAGGGAGCCGCCTGCGAAAGTACCACACATAAAAAAAAAACACACCTTCGCCAGTTATTCATCCGCCAAGCAGTAATGTGCAAACATTACTGTGTTCCGGTATGAAGGGCAATGTTACCAGCGAAATTACTGGTCATGATGAGATTCAACCACTCATATCTCAAGGTGACAAGCAAAGTACAGTGTCACGCAGAATTTTGAATTTTAAAACACTGGGTGGCACTGTGTCTGATATGGGCAATCATGATGCTTACCATCAGGCACCTGATTTGCTCGTCATGTCACTAAAAAAAAGAAGATGATGATGCAAAGCAATAGTCTCATGATGAAAAATTCATCACACATAAAATAATAATTTAATGTATGACCTCACAAAATTTAACAGCTTTCATTACCAATTAGATGGTTTAATTAAATTTGTGTGAAATAAATTAACATGAAACACTGTGTCTAAGCTTAACAGTTGATAAGCAATTTGCAATTGGCTTTAACTGCATATTATTCAACTTACACTGTCAAGTATATTACGGAAATTATTGTTAGAACCCCACCACTGCAAGAAGATATCCAAAGAATGGGATCCTTGGTACCCATTCTTTTTCTGAGTTAGCACATAAACACTGTCACTCTCTCTCGACTCTCTTATTATATTTATTATTATTATTGATGTCAACCATAGGGACCTGAAACCGCTTCCAGCATTGCTAATCTATTGTGGCAGCCTTTATGGATTATAATTCACTACTTAAGCCCGCTGAATCTAGAAATCACCAGATTTTCCGAGGAATGATGTGTTGTGTCTTATCTGGGCGAATTATTTGTCGTCCCAGATGGATACTTCTATTGAACATGAGTAGCCCGCATTCGCAGAGGATCTCTTATTATAATTAAGTCTGTATAATTTAAATTTTCATGAACAAATTGATGTTATCCTAAGAAAAGGCCAGGTCAATAGTACCCTTGATGCAGTTTACAGCCTCGATGGCTCAGATGGTAGTAACTCTGCTTTCTGTGCCGCAGGCCCCGGGTTCGATCCCCGGCCAGGTCAAACATTTGTGTGCATGAACATGTCTGTTTGATCTGTGTCTGGGTGTTATAAGCTTATATAAGTATGTAAATCAGTCATCTGGTTACCATAGTACAGGCTTCTAGCCTAGTTTGGAACCAGATGACTGTGTGTGGAAGTTGTCCCATATTATTATTATTATTATTATTATTATAGTTATGGTTTTTATCAAAATCGCATGACAGACCTTTGCAACATTTTTCGAAAATTGCTGTAGTTTCGGAGGTGGCCTTTTAAAATATTCACTCTATAGGACCTAATACAAAACAACTTACTTTACTGAGTAACCCAACTGACACCCTGGTTCGATCCTCAAGTCAGACAAACAGTGATATTGGATTTTTCCATTAGGAATTTTCTCAATGTCAGACTGGAGTTTATAACTGTGCATGGTAGATGGCAATAGGTACTAACTTAAAAACACATATTTCTTTTCTTTTCTTTCAATCATATTTCAATACTAACTTACAATATAAACATTTTTCCACAAACACAAAGCATAACTAACAAGCATTTACATGTGATGAAAGTGGAAGAATCAGAAGTCGTATGTCAGGATCATAGCAAGTGGAGAGAAATCCTCTGCCTGCCCAATTGGGAACAAGGTGTGACTGTATGTATGCTATATCATCATTATAATTATAATAAAGGTATAAAATATAAAAATATTATCCACTTACATTCCTTATCAGGGTGCACTTGAAGTCTATAAATCCATTCTATTGTCCTTGTTCTCATATCAATAGACATTGTATTCAGTGCATTCAATACATCTAGACCAGACACTGCAAAATATGCTATTGTTACCCTGAAAAAGTTGTTGACAAACTTAGAGGGCCTAATCAATAAATAATTATCCTCTAAACAGTTAGAGTAGTTGCTAGAATCAAGAAGATGCTAAAGAGGTGAAATCTCAGAGTAGTCTAAACCCAGTGTGGAGTTTTAGGTCTCTGACTTGACCTAATAACTGCACCTAACATCACTCTTCACACTTTATCCTGCTACTAATACTATAAATAATACAAAAGTTTGTACGGATGGATGAATGTTTGTTACTCTTTCACCCCAAAACTACTGAACCGATTGGGCTGAAATTCGGTATGTAGATAATTTAGACCCTGGAATAATACATACGGTACTTTTTATCCCAATATTCCCACGGGAACGATGACTATGGGGGGAAACCATGGGGCAGTTATATGTAGAAGACAACCAGAACCTACAGTTTAAAGTGTCCTTGGAAACATGGTAAAGTTTAGAGGAAAAGTTTACATATATTAAGATTCGAGGCCAGAGACTCCAAATATTAGCTTGACATTAGTATGTCCAGCTCAGTGGTAGCCCTCTGAGTCTTGACAGCTGCCTGGACTATAGCCAGGGTCTGCTCACTGGCTATTCTTTTCCACTTCACTCAATCTTGAGAATTTTCTAAACTTAGTAACATAACTCAGTAGATTGTTATCTACAGATATAATATGATATATAGCAAGCTTATTCTTAAGTATGAAGATCAAATTAATGTTAAAATAAAAATGATGCGGATTCACATAATCTTCATGACATTTAAACCTGACTTGTTGAAATACCCCATTCTTGGATTATGAAAATGAACTTTAAAAGATAAATAAAAGGAGTAGAAGTAAGCCCTCAGAAGAATTCGTTATAAAATATAATTAATTATTTAAACTTTGTGTGTTACTGACTTTCATCACTGAATTAATGAAAACAAGTCTATAAATACCTAACATAAAAATAGTATGATATTAATATCAATGTTATGACCTACTATAAAAGTGAATGTGAAAGTGATAAATTCAAGAACAAATTTTAAATAACTGGCGCAATAACAGAGAGCTTAGATATAGATAGATAATGCTTGATGCTTTTACATAATAATTAATATTCTTTAAAAATTATATTCAATAATAAAGTTTCAGAAACTTATAGTTTTTTTACAAAAAATAATTTATTTAGGCTTACCTGGTAGTATCGTGAGAAGACAACGATGAAGGCAGCACGTTTAAAAACCTCATAAAATATTTAATGTGCTGCCGATGAGCCATATCCTTATTTTCTTCATTATTCATCATTACTTAGAATTTTATGATGTTTTTAATCAAAATATAACTGACTGAAAGTAGGTTAGATTTATCGTTAATAAAATCACGTTTAACTTTATGTTGTGAATGAATAACGACCGAAGTTTCAATTAATATAAAACATTTTTTTACACAATAATTTTATGAATCTAGACCACAAAAAATTTAATTCAACAATAAATGACAAACAACCTTTTCTCTTGACTGTCAGATGAAGAATTAATGAAAATTTTGAAATAATGTTCAAACGAAAACAACCCTTATCTCCAAGTATCATTGGTTTATTTGCAATTTGCTGCATAGTATCCGTACAGGCGAAAAGGAGAGAGGAAGGGGAGGGTAGACTAGGGTGTCAACGTCAAACGTCAAAGAAGTGTCAATGTCATCGACCTTATACAATACGACCTATAGAAGTGCAACTGTGAATTCCGAGATCGGTTTTTACCGGTTAAGGACATAACATGCAACAATCCCCCATTGGGGATTTAGACGGGTTAATTTTTGTTTACGTCGCGGTATTGAACAAGGTTTTTATTCATACAAGTGAGGTTATGCTACTAAAACGTTATAAGCTAAGGTTAAAATGTTGTATAAAAAAATGCACATTATCTACTCCTTCATTCTCAACCCTTAAGACTTATTTTTCCTTGGTCACGTAAGTTTGATCAAATATATATCACCGTGAAGAACCGAAATTCCCATCTTGATAAAAACTTTGCAGATAAGTAATATATAATAATAAAACCAAATTTTCCAAGCCAAGGGATTCTAGATATATAGGGGTTATGAAGTTTTTATGATAGGTCTAAAGCTTATCGACGATAACTTATTAAGAAAACCGATATTCCGATTTTCTTAAAAAATAAATACACTTAAAGTTTAAGACCAGCATAAATAAACTAGCCACTGTTTTATTTATGTATCAATTTGAGACAATTTGAGAGCATTTGATTTTTACTATATCCTCATTAAATCCTCCAAAAACCGGTTAATATCAAACTGGCTTTAATAACATATTATGTAGATTCAACTCTATCCAAAGAAAAACTATTTTAGTCTATGGTCTTTTCATGGCTGACGTTCTAAGGAATTAACCGCAGTCATGAAGGTTCTCATTAAAAATTTCGTATTTTTAAAGTAATATGTAATAAAATAACGTTAGCGAAGGAAACTACTATAATTAGGCTATTCTCCAATTATTTACATCCGTTCATCTTCACCAAGATGATTGAGAAAAAGTTGGATAAGTTGTGCCTTGTCGTTGAAAGTTGAAATTTTCATGCCGTAAATAAGTGCTGTGAGCTGTGTACTATAGAATTGAATCCCCAAATACTTTTCTCACAATAATATTTCCATTTGGAATATGTGAAATTGTAGAAAACCTGAAGTGTCGCTGTTATTAAGTGGTCAGTGTTTATAACCTCAATTATATTTTGTAGCTGAACGTCTCCTTCCCGGCAACGGGATGTCAGAAGTTATTCGAAGTGGTGGACGAGCACAAGCTCCGTATCTTCTACGAGAAGCGCATGGGCGCGGAAGTGGAGGCTGATCAGCTAGGTGATGAATGGAAAGGATACGTGCTGCGCGTCGCCGGCGGCAATGACAAACAGGGTTTCCCTATGAAGCAGGGAGTTCTTACCAACAGTAAGTGGGAGTTGCTCATTGGCCTACGTTAAATATCATATATTTAAGTCGTATATAATTTCAATATCACCATGTGATCATTTCGTATCAAGAATACGTACTCTTGATATTTATTTTTAGATTACTTTATAATAGTTGAATCAAACAATAACTTCATTCTAGGCCGTGTCCGCCTATTGATGTCCAAGGGCCACTCATGCTACAGACCGCGTCGTGATGGCGAGAGGAAACGCAAGTCTGTCCGTGGTTGCATTGTTGATGCCAACCTGTCTGTGCTTGCCCTCGTTATTGTGCGCAAGGGAGCTCAGGTAAGAGAATGATATTTTGTTATATTCTTATAACCTCTCAATATAATATATTATAAGTTTTATCGATAAACTGACCACAACATAGTTTTAAGCAGCGTAGATAAGTGTATACTTCAAGGTTTAGAACCCTACACTAGACACAAGTTATGAGGTAGTATATTGTCATTATTGCTGTTCACACAAACTTAATAAGCTTGGGCCTTAGGAGGTAAAGAAATCAATAATTCATTAGTCATGTCAAACCCTAAGTATTTATTGATAATAAAGTGACAAGTCAGGTGAAAGTGATATGGCCAGCAGAATTTACATCATACATTTACAAACATATTACACAACATCACTTCGGGTGATGAATTCTTAGATTTTCTCATTTACTTCATATACGAGGGGAGGTCACAAAGTTCGGGGAATGGAGGGTTTAGAGAGGGAACGGGGTAGTTATTTTTACCTGTCGCTACTTGTTGACTCAATACAATTATAAATACTAAGTTTCAGCCCAATCGGTTAATTAAACCTTTGAGATAAAACTGGATAAATAAGTCAATCGGGTAGAAAATATCAACTATGGAGAAAATTGAGTATCGTACCGTGATTAAGTTTCTCACTAAGCAAGGAAAAACGCCTCAGAACATTATGTAAGAAATGTCATTAGTTTACGGGGACTCCTGCCTTGGAAAAAAAAAATTAGTGCAAGTGGCATAGTCTTTTCAAGCAAGGCAAAACTCAATTGAAGACGATCAGCGCTCAGGTCGGCCAATTGAAGCAACATCCTCAGACATTGTTGAAAAAGTTGAAAAACTTGTTCTAGAAGATGCATGCCTAAAGAAGAAACAAATCGCAGAGATGACTACAACTACAACCATTGTAGTAGTGAGTATCATCTACAACCATTTTGAATATTCTCCATGACCATCTTGGCATGTCTAAGGTCAGTGCAAGATGGGTACCAAGAATGCTCACAGTGCTTCAAAAACAGCAGCGCGTCGGGTGTTCGTGTGAGTTTTTGGAGTTGTGTAGTGAAAACAGGGATGAGTTTCTGAATTTAATTGTCACTGGAGATGAAACTTGGGTTCATCACTATAAACTTGAGTCGAAGCAGGAGTCAATGCAGTGGCACAAAAAAGGCGCAGCACCGCCCAAGAAGTTTAAGGTGTCACAATCGGCCGGAAAGATTATGGCTACAGTTTTTTGGGATTCCAAGGGGATTTTATTGATCAATTATAAAGATAAAGGTGTCAATATCACAGGGAAGTACTACGCTTCACTACTGGAAAAATTAAAAGAAGCAATTAAAGAAAAGAGAAGGGGAAAATGGTCTCGTTGTGTGCTCCTTTTGCACGACAACACACCCGTTCACAAGAGTGTGATGGCTGCCTTACACAAGTGGGGCTTCGAAACTTTAAACTTTAAACCACCCTCCCTGTAGTCCAGATTTGGCCCTTTGTGATTATTATTTGTTCCCTAAAATGAAAAAAGAGCTTCGTGGAAAGAAATTTACGGATGACGATGAAGTGAAGTCGGCAATATCTGCTTATTTTGAAGGCCTTGACAAATCAATTTTTTTTTAAGGTATAAACAAATTATTTGAAAGGTCTGAAAAGTGTATTAGGGTTAATGGAGAATATATTGAAAAGGAATAATAAATTCACCCCCCTTCCATTTCATTCTGCGAACTTTTTGACCTCCCCTCGTATATCCCTGTTCTTACTGTTTCTCAGTTCATCAAAACTGGGTAATTATATGCGCCAGGGTAGAGCACGTGGTATTTGTGGAATAGCTGCTGAGTTTCATGTTCAGTGGCACTGCCATAGATGCCGGACATTTATTTTCCTACTAAAATTATAAATTTGAAAGTTTCTAGTTTTGTGTGTATGTTTGTTACATGTTCACGCCAAAACTAAATAATCGATTGGGCTGAAATAAATAATGCCTGTGATTTAACTTTAAAAAAAGGTCAAAATTGTTGCGTTTGAAGATATATATTACATAATATGTGTATAAATAAAAAGAAAAACAATTAGGCTGAAATTTGGTATGTGGATAGCTTAGACTTTAGACCCTGAAATAACACAGGCTATTTTTCAGTGGGTGAAACTGTGGGACCCAGCCCAGTTCAAACAGACAACTAACTTTTAAAAGATTTGGATCTTTCTTTCTTAAGTGTTTATGTATGTAAAGAATTACCACAATTTAAACTCTATATACATTCCAACTTCATTGTGTATGAAGTCTGTTATTATGTAGGGAAAGTGTTGTGGAACACAGTTAATTGTGAATAAAGAACATACAAAAATAAATTGTTAAAGTATATGTATGTATGCTTAGTGTAGCGTTCCATACCTAGATACCTGAACATAACGCTTCAAACCCGAAAAACAATCCGCCTACGGAACATGCATCACCAACTATTAGTTTCTTGCTCAAAGTATTGAAATTTGCAGTAAAATGGCCATAACTTTTGATTGTGTTAACTTTATGATTTTTGTAGACACAAAGGACCACAGAGCTGAGTAATTGATGTAAATTTCAACTTTGATACCTCCACGCATTCCTGTTAAAAAGTGTCTTGACAGACAGACAGATGGACAACAAAGTGATCCTATACGGCTTCCTTTTTCTTTCTGAGGTATGGAACCCTAGTCAAGTCAAGTCAAATACGCAGGCAGTTCTCCGCAACTCGACGACAATGCGCCTATTTTGCGTGTGGGTGGGGTGTGATTCTTCACTCGAGCCACCCTAGCTCTCCGAAGAATTTCAGCAGCCCTTTCAGGTTGCTGACAATCTCGGTGAGCGACCTCGGAGTTCCGAGGTACTTACTGTGCCCGGTATGCTGCTACTCCTGTACACTCGAGAAGGACATGAGCAGCTGTCTCCTCCGCTTCCATGCACGCTCGGCATAGAGGACTGTCTGTAACACCTAAAACATATAGATGTTTGTTAAAAAATCCGTGACCTGTAATGGCGCCTGTGACCGTTCGAAGATGGGGCTTACTCAGGTGTAAGAGCGCCTTTGTGAGCCGACAGTTTATTTCTGGAAGCGCCAGTTTCGTCTGTCTGCACTCATTGTGATTTCCCCAGTAAGTGGAATGTTTGCTACGGGTTTGTTGTATTAGGAGACTGCGGATTTGAGTGAAAGGTATCGGGACTATTGGTTCCGGTCCTACCGCCTCCATATCCGAGCCTCTCCGGGCCAGCTCGTCCGCTGCATCATTGCCTCGAGAGCCGCTGTGACCCTTGATCCATTGAAGGGTAATACTATTGTTTAAACTTACCTCCGAGAGTTTCTGATGGCAGTTGTATATTAAACCTGTACTCATGCTGTGGCTAGTTAAGGCTTGTAATACCGCCATGCTGTCGGATAGTATTCTTATAGATTGATTTGTTACTTTCCTGTCAGCAATGGCGTGTGTTGCTAGAATAATCCCCATACATTCCGCTTGAAATACGGTGTTGTGGATTCCTAGGGGCACCGAGATTCTGATGTTTAAGTCTTCTGAGAAGACACCCGTACCTGTACCTGATTTTGTTTTCGAACCGTCTGTGAAAATCCTGATCTCCCTTGGGTTCAGTCCTTCGTACGATTTGAGGTCCTCCATTAATTGGATTTTGTATTTTTTGTCGAAGACAAATTGTTTTGGGATTTTGTCGCTTACCGCCATCGTTACAGGTATCTCCTCGTACACCTCCTTTAGTATACCTGTGTGAAGCGTCCCGTTCTCTGACAATAGGTTCAGTGTTTTTAGGCGGATCGCTGCCATTGCAGCTTCTTGTCTTACATACAGATGCAGCGGTTCAAGTGATAGCATGACCTCCATCGCTGCGGTGGGGGTAGTCCTCATGCCTCCGGTGGCTGCTAAACATGCCAGTCGCTGGAATTTCTGTAGTTTGTTTATTGTCGTCGTTTGATTTGTCTTGTTCCACCATGCTATTGCTCCATAGTATAGGGTGGGTCTTATTACCATTTTGTATAGCCACAGTACGATTTTCGGGTTTAGCCCCCATCTTTTTCCTATCATCCTGCGGCACTGCCAGAATATGATTCCAGCTTTGTCTATTTTTTTCTCCAAGTGACTGTTCCAGGTCAATTTCCTGTCCAATATCACTCCCAAGTACTTTACTTCCTCGGATAGATGGAGCTCTGTGCTAAAAAGCTTTGGCATTCTGTAGTTACCTAGAAGCCGTTTCCATGTGAACATTACCGTCTCGGTCTTGCTCGGGTTTACTAATAGGTCGTAGTCCTTACACCAGCGTTCTACTATGCGTAGAGCCGCTTGGGTGAGGTCGCAAACTACATTCGCTGATCTTCCTTGTATAAGGATGGCCAAGTCGTCCGCGTATCCTATTGTATAAAAGTGCTGTCCATTGAGTTTGGTAATGTGGTCATTTATTACCAAATTCCATAGAAGAGGCGAAAGAACCCCACCTTGTGGACATCCTTTCGCAACTAGTGCGGATTCTGAGTCACTTGATTATTCGCACTATTCTCTTGCTAAGCATGTTCTTATTCCAGTTCGACATTACAGGATCAACTCTGTGTCTATCCAAAGCTGCCCCTATGCTGTTGAAGGTGGTTTTATCAAAAGCACCTTCAATGTCGATGAAGGTACCTAGGCAGATTTGTTTGTTCTTTATAGCTTCTTCGATCTTGCCTACCACTAAGTGTAGAGCCGATTCTGTCGATTTCCCCGAGCTATATGCGTGTTGGTTTGGGTGCATGGGTATGTCTTTTAACACTCTGTCTCTCAGTATTCTCTCACACAGTCTCTCCAGGGTCTTGAGCAAGAACGAGGTTAAACTGAAGGGTCTGAATGACTTGGCGTTTGTGTAATCGCTTTTTCCCGGTTTAGGTAGGAAAACCACTTTAACTTCTCTCCAACCTTTAGGCATGTACCCATGCGCTAGGCAAGATGTTAGAATGGGTTTGAGTTTATATATGATGGTATTTCCTCCCCACTGTAAGAGTGCGGGTATAATACCATCTAGTCCTGCTGCTTTGTATGGTTGGAAGCTGTTTATTGCCCATTTTAACCTTTCCTCTGTCACCACCTCCTGGGCGTATTGCCAATTCCTATTAGTTATTGTGTTCTCTCTATCTTGCCAGCTTACTTCTTGAACAAATTTGCATCCTGGAAAGTGTGTCTCCAGGAGCAAGTGCTCGTTTTCTGCTGTAGATTTTGTGTATGTGCCATCTTGCTTGCGGAGGGATCCCAGACCAATCTGTTGTCTGTTGAGTATCTTCCTCACACGGTTGGCTTGTTCACATATTTCAATGTTTCCGCAGTACTTCCTCCACCCTGACTTACTGCGGAACCGGAGGCGTTTTTTGTAGTCAGATTTAGCCTCTTTGTATTTGTCCCAGTCCTGATCAGAACTGGTATTCATTGCCCTGTTCAGTCGTTTCCTAACTTTTTTCTGCAGACGTTCTAGTTCTGGACCCCACCATTGTTGGCTTCCGGGCCTTCCGTCTGTGGCTTCGGTTAGTGGGCATACATCATGGTAACACTCCATTATGGTGCTGGTTAGAGTATTTACCTGTTCTTCTATTTGATAAGTGTTCTCCACATTTCCCCACTCGGTGTCTCCTGCAAGCCTACTATCCAGGAACCTCTGGTACCTGGCTTTGTTAGTCTTGCGTGGGTTTCTCCGGGGGGGTAACTTGGGTATGTTTACCTTAAGATCGAAGCGGATCCACCGGTGATCAGAGCATGATGCCTCCTGAGACACATGCCATCCCTCAATGAGTTCCGCAGCCCCTTCTGTTGCTAGAGTAATATCTACTATGGTTCTACTACGTCTGGTAACAAAAGTTGGTTCTGATCCTATGTTTATAATGTTTAGGTTAGTTGTGAATAAGTATTCAACAAGTGTCTTACCTCTGTCATTGGTTTGTTCCATCCCCCACAGTGGGTGGTGTGCATTAGAGTCGGCCCCGATGATTACCTGGAGTATATGGAACCCTAAAAAAAAATTATAAAACATTAGTTAGATTTTGACAATATATTCTTAATAACAGGAAATCCCCGGACTGACCGACGGCAACGTGCCCCGCCGTCTAGGACCTAAGCGTGCATCCAAGATCCGCAAGCTGTTCAACTTGAGCAAAGAGGATGACGTCCGTCGCTACGTTGTCAAGCGCCTACTTCCCCCTAAGGAAGGCAAGGAGAACGCTAAACCCAGATATAAGGTAATCATGGTCAATTTTTTTTTATATCAGCTGGTCCATTTGAAAAGGCTTCTTTCTTCATCTGTGTAAATGTCACACAGATATAGAAAAGGCGTTTGCGGGCGAACATGTTCACGGGTGGATCTGTATAATACTTGCCAATTTTTGTATTTTTCGTAGCTATAAGCTAAAAAAGGTTCTGTGTTATGTGTTTTTTAAAATATTATAATTTGTTTTTCTAGGATAAGATTATGATGGGACGGTCATACCCATTTAAGGGTAAAAGCCCCAAATATAGATTTCAGAATAAAAAAAAAATTTAAATGAATTTTCAAAATTATTACAGCAAAATTATAATAATATTTTGATTTGTTCCATTTTAATATATGATCACATTCACTTTTATAAATCTGCTGTGTGCATTATTTTGGATTGAGTTTGTAGCAAGTTCTCTATTGTAATCAACTTGTTTCCTTTTTGTCTTGAGATTATTTGAAAGTGATAAAATGGGAAATTTTACATGCCACAATATAATATTAATCAGAACAATATTATTACCTCTTAAGGTATACAAACTTTTACATATGTAAAGATCAACAATGTTTTCTGAATCCCTTAAAGACTATAAAGTCCCTGATTTTATATTGGTGTAAAGTCCTATTTGACTTTGCAACAGCAGCATCAGGGCAGATCATATCGGCGCCGAGCAGAAGATTCAGACTCGTCTATGTCTGTCTACTTTTACAGTGTGCTGAACATTTACATTTTTATTTAGCTGTGATTTTGGAGCATAGAATAAAATCCGTTAGGATTTTATCCAATCAGTTTAAAAACTCTAGTCACCATTGCTTCTAAATGTGGAGTTCACTGGGGCTTGTCTGATTGGCTGATATGTCAGCCAATGACAGAAGCCCATGTCAGTGCGATTGCACTTCCAATCTTTTGCCCAAGAGTAAGCTCTCCAGTGGTTGAGGGGTGTGTGCATTTTTATATCTTTTATTTATTTAATAAACGCTTCAAAACGCCTAGTGTGGCATTGGTCAGTGTTATATCACATGATTTTAATATTAAGCTATTTTGTTATAGGCACCTAAGATCCAAAGGCTAGTAACTCCCGCAGTGCTGCAGCGTAGGCGTCATCGTCTCGCTCTGAAGAAGAAGCGTCTCGCCAAGCGCAAGGCGTCCGAGGCAGAATATGCTAAACTGCTTGCACAGAGGAAGAAGGAATCTAAGGTAGGCTATGTTACTTGAGTATTAAGTAATTTATACTTTAAGCATTGTTTCACATCGACCACAATCACACCCATGTGGGTGAGAACTTATTTGTATGAATACGGACCACATTCTGACGTTATTAAAGGCCAAGTGCGATATACCAACCACATTGCAGTTCTGTGGCAATAAATCTGCAAACAATCCTCATTTTGTAAATACCACAACATTATTACAGTGTTATTGCACTATTCACTCGCAGCAACTGCTTCACCACTTTTTGTTGCTGTGATGTGGTGTGTTTGTGGTCTGAGTAACTGTTTGAATGAAACCATTATTGGTTATGTGGTCAACCGACGGATTATCACGGTTTTATATGCAATAGGCTAGGTTTCACCAACAGCTAGTATTATAAGGCCATGAACTATTTTGTGGATATTTTACTGAGCTGTAAGAGCAAGGTGCTGTGGCTTACCCCTTAGCAAATTATTATATTTGCTGAGTTATTAGATCAGCAACAAAACCAAATTATACATATTTTGTCGCTCAAGAAAAATAATCCACATAAAAGAGATTCATATAAAACCTGTATTTAGTTTGTGTATTCATCAGAAGGCTGCGCAAGTGAATGCTGCAAGTCGAGCAATTGAGTGGACAATATGAATCATTTGTAGCACTATCTCTTAATCTGGCTACAGATTATGTGCAGCACAATGGATAAAGCAACATTTTAATGTCCACGAAGTGTGCTCACACTACGCGCATTCTTCCAATGAAATTCATAATCTGTGCCAGGCTTTATACGGGACCTGCGTCTTATTGTATATTTATTGAGCGAAAAACCTCTTCCGTCGCTCATCGCTGACTTAAAATAGCTTCCAACGAGATACTAACAATTAGTTTTGTTGTCCAGGTCCGTCGCCAAGAAGAGCTCAAACGCAGGCGTTCGGCTTCAATCCGTGATTCAAAGAGCTCAGATAAGAGTGCGCCTCAAAAGTGATTTAATCTTTCCAATAAAAAAATGTAAAAACTGTTTTCTTTGTATCATTTATTATATTAAAATACTCGTATTAGGCATGTGAACCCGCTGCAATAGTCAACTAAAATCGAACCGTGTGAACCCACATGGTTCGATTTTAGTTTTTTTCTGTTTTCAAGGGGGAGATTAGAATCGCAATGCGTAAGTTGCCCCAACTCTACAATAACCAATGTTAACCGAGCGTCAAATCTATTACAGTTCTTGCAACTCACAAAGGCGAGTGGCCTTTACTTGTAAACGCGTATTGAGCGTATTTATGATAGAGAGATATGCCCGGTTCCTATATTCAACGGACCGTCATAGTATAAGAGCAACGACTCGTTTTCGTCTACCAATAACGAGTAGTTACATACAGTTTCACAAAGTTTTTAACCTTGTATATATGTGTTCTGTGTTTATAACTCTCCTACCAGCAACGAACAACAACTCGTTGACAGATAACCTATGGTTCTTTTTGCGTTTCGTTATTGCATTAAAATTTGATTTGTGGATTTTACAATACGGTGTTTTCATAAAATAATAATACGTTATAATTTAAATAAAATTAATTTAAAATGGTTTTATATTCGTTTTGAATATAAAACCATATTAAATTAATTTTTGCCGTATTTTAAATTTTCATATTAGATTAATAATTTATAATAATTTATGTTATGGTATACTTGCCATTTGGTAATAATTGTTTCGGTGAAACGAAACGCCAGCGCTATCTTATGGCGCGCGCACCATTTGGCGCCACAGTTATGAAAAAATTAAAATGTGATAATAATACTATATTAATTCTCAAGAAGAAAATGATAAAGTCTAATTATTATAAGTTTAGAGCGTAAAGCGAAAATAAATAAGTATTCCACGCCATCGACGTATAGTACATTAATGTAATTTTTCCATAGGCTAAATTAATAAATATAATGGGAAGGTGGGCTACTAGAAGAAAATTACGCAATTTACCTGTCGAAAATAAATAATAAGAAGGCGGAGAAGAATATTTTATAAATTAGACAGTTACAGAAGAAAATACCTATATAAATTAAACAGTGCTTAAGTGTGAAGTGTTTATTAATAAATAATATAAAGAATTGTAAAACCAAAAGTGTTTATCTTTTACCTTAGTAAATTTCAGATTACAATTAAAACTAAGCCTAGGTATATAATCCTATTACCCAGTATACAATTCAGGCCCGTTTTAATCTTATTCGTAGGTATACTTATTACTTATTTCAAGTAGCTCATGCTCAGAAAATTTATCGTGCCGAAATCTCAGTAGAAATAATTATTATAATTAAATATATCATTCACTCATTGCTTTTTGCGTTTCGTTATTGCATTAAAATTTGATTTGTGGATTTTACAATACGGTGTTTTCATAAAATAATAATACGTTATAATTTAAATAAAATTAATTTAAAATGGTTTTATATTCGTTTTGAATATAAAACCATATTAAATTAATTTTTGCCGTATTTTAAATTTTGATATTAGATTAATAATTTATGTTATGGTATATTTGCCATTTGGTAATAATTGTTTCGGTGAAACGAAACGCCAGCGCTATCTTATGGCGCGCGCACCATTTGGCGCCACAGTTATGAAAAAATTAAAATGTGATAATAATACTATATTAATTCTCAAGAAGAAAATGATAAAGTCTAATTATTATAAGTTTAGAGCGTAAAGCGAAAATAAATAAGTATTCCACGCCATCGACGTATAGTACATTAATGTAATTTTTCCATAGGCTAAATTAATAAATATTATGGGAAGGTGGGCTACTAGAAGAAAATTACGCAATTTACCTGTCGAAAATAAATAATAAGAAGGCGGAGAAGAATATTTTATAAATTAGACAGTTACAGAAGAAAATACCTATATAAATTAAACAGTGCTTAAGTGTGAAGTGTTTATTAATAAATAATATAAAGAATTGTAAAACCAAAAGTGTTTATCTTTTACCTTAGTAAATTTCAGATTACAATTAAAACTAAGCCTAGGTATATAATCCTATTACCCAGTATACAATTCAGGCCCGTTTTAATCTTATTCGTAGGTATACTTATTACTTATTTCAAGTAGCTCATGCTCAGAAAATTTATCGTGCCGAAATCTCAGTAGAAATAATTATTATAATTAAATATATCATTCACTCATTGCTTGTAAATTCTATCAGGTTGCGTAGTTATTTATGTTCGAATCGATAGTTAAATCTAGTAGTAGATAAAATATCATAATTTCTTGATCACATTCTTAACTAGACATTTATTATGTTTACTGGACATGTATTATTTTTATGTTTTATATTCTGTGACGAATGGAAATTATTAAATCTTTTAATAAGCCTCGTACACCTCCTTTTACTATATTTTTCTTATAATTCACTCCATATTCCAACTTCAACTTCTTATTTTTAATGGCTTGTGCGGGCACAAATTTGCCAATGTCGCCGTGGATAGAGAGACCAACAAACGCTGGATATTGATCGGTTTAAAGAAAAAACATGACCGGTTAATTTGGAAGAAAACCGCAACCGAATTGAATACCTGAAATGAGAGACATCACAACATAATACTTATACTACATATATCTATGTTTATAATATGTTAGTTTTGTTAAGAAAATATTATTATTATTTTTTTTTTTCCCCATATTTACAGAACACAAATATTATACATAAATAAAGATATTTAACAACATTTATTATAGTTTAATTTTGTTAGATTTGATAAAGTTAGCCAGAGTATTAATAAAGGGGGTAAAAACTAGAGGTAAAAGGCAATCAAATTTGGTAGGACGTGGGATTTCAGGTGGGAGGATGTCATAAAGAGAGTTATGAAGTTTAGGACAATTAAAGAAGATGTGGTCTGTGGTCCCTTCATCGAGTCCACATTCACATAAGGAATGATCCCTTATCCTTATTTTATAGAGGAACACAGGAGTACAGGAGTGACCCAGCCGCAGGCGGCATATTGTAGAAGAGACCCATTTGTGTTTGTTTTTAAATTTAAAAAACCAGGGTTTTATTGGGATAGTTGGTTGGAGGTTGCCATAAAATTTTCCTTTAGTTATTCTTGAATTCTGCCAAGTAATTTCCCACTTTCTCTTTAAGTCTAGGGCACAGGATGAGCATAGGTCTTCTGCTTGAATTTTGTAATGTTCTAAGTTCCCTATATGAGCTGCTTGTTTTGCACATGAGTCTGCAGATTCATTTCCTGGGATGCCCATGTGTCCAGGAATCCAAGCCAGTGCTACATTGAGTCCCTTTTCATAACAGTTGAATAATGCTTCTTTAATTTTAAACACCAGGGTTGACCTATTTTTCGATCTGAATGGATTTGACAAAATTCCTTCTAGGCAACTTTTTGAATCTGTGAAAACGATTGTTTTGTCTAACCCATGAGAATCAATATACAGAACTGCCTCCAATATAGCAATTGATTCTCCAGTGAACACAGTAGTAATAGAAGGGCACTTGTAGCTAAGAATTATATTGAACTTAGGAATCCAGACAGCGGCTCCTGTGTCACTATCTGGAGCCAATTTGGATGAGTCGGTATAAATAGGTAGCCATCCATCCCAATCATTACTTATACTACTATTGAATATACTTTGGGGCTCTACTGAATTTTTGTTTATACCAAAGTCCAGAATTATTTTAGGTTTAAAAACAAGGGCTTCATAAGGAATACCCGAAAGGGGGTTGCTGTAAGGAGATTGCACTATAGGACAGGGGAGTTGAGAGATTTTCATATAGCTACGAATAATACAAGGGGTCTTATGGTCAGGAATGAATGCAGGAAAGTGTGTAGAGAGTTGCTCAATCTTGGGAAGGAGGGGATGATGATAATTTTGGTATATTTTGAAGAAGAATCTGTCACTGAGGAATTGATTCCGGAGTTGAAGGGGAGGCTCTAAGCATTCTACCTGCATAGCATTAATAGGAGAGGATCTCATAGCCCCTAGAATAATTCGTAGGCATTTGGCTTGAATTTGATTTAATTTGTTAAGCCATGCTTTACTGCCAGTGCTAAGTAAAAAGCTGCCATAATCTAGATGACTACGGATTATTGCATTATAAAGTAATTTTTGAGAGAATGGGTGAGAGCCCCACCACACTCCAGATAGAGCTCGAAGGATGTTAATATTTTTTTCACATTTCTTGATAACATAATTAAAATGAGTAATGCCATTTAGTCTGGAGTCCAGATAAATCCCTAGAAATTTTGCAGTACTCTGTAGAGGAATTGATTCCTCTTGCAATTTTATGTTGATTTCTGGAATTGATCGTTTCCTCGTGAAAATTACTGCCTTACTTTTAGATGCCGAGATTGTTAAGCCATGGTCAGCTAGCCAGTCGTCTAAATATCCGAGCGCTACGTTCAATCTGTTTTCAGCCTCTTGGATGGATTTGGAGGAGACATAAAGGGCTAAATCATCGGCATATTGTAAAATGTGGCAAAAAGAGTCTACGGTTGAGTCTAGGTCTCTGGTGTATAGGCTGTATAAGAGGGGGCTCAATACTGAGCCTTGAGGAAGTCCCTTCCAAACACTTCTCGCAGGGAGTAATGAATTTTGAGCCCGGATGTGAACGGATCTCTTCATCAGGAAACAACAGATGAATTGTACCAACTTCACTGGAATACTCAGCTGTAACAAAACTAAAACTCCAACGAGGTACTCCTTGTTGTTGAATGCCTGATGAATTTCCGTGGTAAGAATACTAAGACTATCATACGTAGACATGCCTTTTCTGAAACCAAATTGAGTTCTGGCAAGAAGATTCATGTTCTCTACCCACCATTCAAGCCTATTTTTGATCAGGTGTTCAGCAATTTTGGACATAACAGAGGACAGTGCAATAGGCCGATACGAGTTGGGATCTGAAGGATCTTTGCCAGTTTTATGGACAGGTACGATTACCTGAATGGTCCAGGACTCTGGAACTGTGCCTTGTTCGAAAAACATGTTAATTAAATTTAGCAGATATAATTTAGTTTTATCTGAGCTTTTAATTATGAAGGAGTATGGGATACCATCGATGCCAGGAGAAGAGTCTACAAGGCCATTTATGGCCAATTGGAATTCATCGAAGGTAAATATGCAGTCAAATCGGCAAGATGAGGGAGTATTAGTGATAGGGGGTGGTGGAGAAAAAGGGACATAAGGGGGGGCTATTCTTTGTGCAAATTCTTCTACCCAAGAGATATTGTCATTAGACGTAAAGTTTACTGCATTACAATGTCCTCGGAACCTACGGATTTGTTTCCAAACCAGGGATGGTGGGGAGGCAGGGGACAGTCTTTCACAAAAGGATATCCATCCTTGTTTTTTCTTTTGTGAGAGTAATCTCCTAGCTTTAGCAGCTGTCTTTTGATATATTAAAAAGTTTTCGTTGGACATGCATGTATTGTAGTTCATTTCCGCCTCATTTCGAGATCTGGCGCAATTTGTGCATTCCGCATCCCACCATGGTGGGGAGGAAATGGCATGTCTACTTTTTTTTATAGGGATATGTTCATCTGCAGAAGAATTGATGGAGTTAATAAATAATAAATATTGGTCTAAAAAATTTTCTGAGTCAGGGGGGTTTAAGGAATCTACTTTAAAATCTAATGACAAAGAGTACATCTCCCAATTAGCTTGAGAGAGGTTATATTTTAGCAAAGGATTAGAGGAAGGTTGGGGGGAGACTCTGAGAGGGAAGTGGATTAATATAGGGAAGTGATCACTTCCATATGAATATGGAAGGACTCTCCATGTCAGACTACAAGAGAGAGCGGGGGAGCAGATAGTGAGATCGACAGCGCTTCTTGGGTTTTGAGTAGGGAGGACCCTACGTGTGGGAGATCCATCATTAATCACACAAACATTGGCTTCATCAAAGATCTCTAAGAGAGAGTGGGCAAAAAGATCACATCGGTCTGATCCCCAAGATGTGTGATGAGCGTTAAAGTCTCCCATGACAACAACAGGACTAGGAACTGAAGATATGACTAGGAGAATGTCAGGAATTAAAGATGAATTGGGGTGAGGGATATACATAGATATAAAAGAGGTGTTATAGGCTCGTACAGCAACGGCATTAAAATCTGCACCATGATCGGGCAATGGGAGCTGAGAGAATGTAATTGAGCGTTTTATAAGCAGGGCACTGCCTGCATACCCATCCTGGCGATCATCCCGCAGACAAGAGTATCCCGGAACTCGGAAATGAGATCCAGGAACTAGCCATGTCTCCGAGATGGCCACCAAGACGGGGGAGAATTTATTATTTAAGTACATTAATTCATGTTTTTTTCTTCTGAGACTCTTGCAGTTCCACTGTATTATAATGGATGGATCCATTATTTTCTATTATATTTGTTAATTGGGAAATAATCTGGGCAACGTTGGGCGGTAGTAATGAATTTTGGGATATAATACCAATTATGATGGAGAGAAGTTGCATTAGGAGTTGGTTTTGGGATTGAGATTCTTCCTGCGATGGTGGAGGCAGGGACATTTGGAGAGCGTGGCCATTTGGTAGGGATGAGGGCACAGGGGCAACTAAAGATTGGTGAGCATTTTTATCATATGACTTCCCCAAGGGGACCCTAGGGCGGGGATGGGAGTAAGTTGTTTTTGTGTATGATTGGAATGAAGGGGATGGTGAGGGTTGCGAGAGAGGGCCAGAGGGATTGGGATCAGGGGCAGAGGATTTTACTACTTCATTATAGGGACGAACTGTTTTGGGATATTGAGACATAGCTTCCTGATATGAGATCCCGTCTTTTGCCATGATAGTTTTAATGGCTTTCTGCCTGTTATGCTCCAAGCAGGAAGTGTTTGTGGCGAAGTGGCGGCCAGAACAGTGCAGACAGGTAGACTCTGCTTCGATGGTGCTACATTGATCTCCAATGTGGGGTTGGGCGCATCGGTAACAGCGAGGGGCAGATCGGCATTGAGCTTTGATATGTCCAAATCGGCAACAGTTCATGCATTGAATGGTGGGGAAGACATAAGTTTCTACCAGAAGTGACGAGTAATATGAGAAGACTCTTTGGGGGAGTAGCTGACCTCTAAATGTTAGAACAACTGACTGTGTCGGTTCCCATGTCACTTCAGATCCATTTTTGTTTTTGCGATTCAACCGTCTTGCCTTTAATATTGTACAGTGACCATGAATTTTGAGCGACTCCACAAATTCGTCCATGGAGAGGTCCACAGGCACCCCACGGACCAGTCCCATCCTCGTAACATTAAAAGTGGGAATGAAAGCTTCGTACCGGTTTCTTTTTAAAATGGGGTCTTGTAAGAATTTATTGGCGGCATAGGGAGACTTGAATACTATGGCTATTTTATTTCTCCCAACGCGTGTTATTCCATCTTGGCAAATATTCTCAACCTTATTTTGGTGAAGGAACTGACCGAATTTAATAGGTTTAATTATTGCGCTGGCGGCTGGGTCACTGCTGGGATCTACTCGGGTCACGTGAACTAAATACGGGCCGGTGTCAGTTTCGAGGTATTCCCTAATACCAAGAACAGTCAGGGAAGGGTCAGAATAGACAGTTTGGATGGATGCTGACGCACTTTCTTTATTAATTATAGTTTTTTTTGGGTTTTTTAGGCATTCATCATTTTCCAAGCGTCTTTTTGTGGGGATGGGAGAAGAAATTTCCATCGAACATGGCGCCGGCGCCGGGTCCGGTGGGTCAGGGGGGTCCGGAGTTATCGGCTCCATATCCCCTAACTTCGCGGAGTTAGTAGCTAACTACTTACCGACACCAATAACAGGTAATAAGGTAAACAACTCAGGTGAAAATACAAGCCAGAACACGAGATTTTTCACTGAAATTCAATTTGAGCTCACTAACGCGTGTATCCACTCTCACACCAAAATGGCAACCCACTCCATATTCCACTATCACTGCTTTGCCGCCATATTTCCTGCATATCTGCCTATTCCATAGAGTATATCACCTCTCAGTACTTCTAATATCAAACCAGTAACCTTGTCATTGTCAATATTCTTGTTGACAGCGACAAAGCCACAGACTAAATCCACAAATCCTTACATTTGCCAAAAATACTTCTAACATTTCTAAAGAATCCGTCGGTACAACAAAACCGACCAAAATCGACCATTAAGCAAATTTGGTACGTATGGTAAGTTTGACAGTTTGAAAAAAGTTATAGAAACACCACAGAGTGTCATTTCCATACAAAGCTGTTACGGAGCGTTAAAGGTTCCATCCGTTAGAAACAAACTGTTGGTAGTTCAACCGAGACGTTTGTTATAGAAACGGTTTGCACTTACGCCTGGTAGCATATTTAACTGTCCGTAGGTAAAACGAATCGTTTCATGTTTATAGGAACCGGGCATCAGTCATTTTCATCAATCGTAATAATGGTGGGTTCCCATCCAGTCACACTAAAAGAGTCACACTGTGACACGTTGGGATAATAGTGCAACGCGCAACATAGATCTAACCTGAGATTTGACGGCTGGTCCACCCTTAGTTATTATAGTTAGTGCAACTAAGAATAAAAGATCTCTAGGGACCTACTCGTACCTAGTGGACATTACACACAAGAAAAAACATTTTTGTAACGGAAAATAATTTAATTCAAAAACGACTAAAGTCAAAAGCTATCCATAAATAAATATTATAGAAATCAAGACACCGTGTGCGCTCCACCACTAAAAATTTCGAAAGATATTTCCAGAATAACCTAATTTCTTTTTCCCTCATTTCTTTCCCGGCGATTTCAACAAGCCGAGGCCTACGTATCGCGCCATTACTCTCAAATATGACGGGTTTAGCTTCTTTCGTTTTTCCAATAAAGATCTCAGAAGCTTTTCCGAAGAGTCGTCGAATGGACGTTCGTAGTCGGATGCCTGTAATAACAATTAAAAAGGTGTAATTACTTAAAAGTAAACGTGTCGCTACAGCGCGAAAATAATGTAACATTGACTATTGTAATTTGGATTTTACAATCCCAATGTGGGGTGCAATCCCCCTCTAATGGGAGAGGCTCACAGAGGAGATGACTCTTTCATCCTGATCTGTGGAGAGGCCTATGTCCAACAGTGGACTTCCGCTTCTTGCGTGATTATAGAATCAAAATTGATACAAAAAAATGTTTGTGTATACCTGTATACACTACGGGATGTTAAAATAATTATACAGGGTTACTGATATTCATTTAGCGTCCTATTAATGGGCAGTAGGTACTTATCACCTGAAACAACAGCTCAATATAGAGCTTAAAATAAATCTGCTGCCGCGCTTCTGCAGCGCATCATTCATGTTAATGGAGGCGCGCACGGACGGATTTGCTGCTGTCATGCGCAAAAAAGTAGCATCACTTAAGCAGAGCGTATGCTAGCGGCAACAGCATCCTGAAGGTTAATTACATACAAATGGGACTGCCCTATGTTGGGGCACCACGTTCAGGTGCTGATCAGGTGGGTTATCCTTATCCTGCATGATTGGTACCTACATGAGGTAAGGTACAATAATATAATGATAATTTTAATTTAATTTTAATATTATGTAATTAATTAATAAAGTATTTACCTACCTAATAAATGGATTATAGTTATCCTTAATAAATAAATATTTGATTTGATTTTGAAAATCACGGAATAACAAATCATCTCTTATTATTCCGTCTCTTAAGATTATCTCTTATCAATAAATCATCAATTACATACTAAGTATGTAGGTACACTGTTTCGTAACAGTTCAAAATAATTTCATAATGAAAAAAAAGTTCTTACTGTAGTTTTCGCGATCCAACACAGTTCTTCAAAAAGACTGTCTTGATTCTCGGTTGACGCTGGCAAATACGATATTCCGTCGTACTATGAAAATGTAAAAAAATAAATATACTCTCAACTCTCAACAAAAATTATTAACATTGGCTTCTATAACGGGACCTATTAGTTAACAGGTAAATTTAAACGAATTATTCTATTTAACAGTCCTAATACCCTAAGTTTAATAATAATAAGCGTGATATATAGATAGACACTACAGATAGGTTGCCAATATAGGGATGTAACTGAGGTGGTTTTATCGGAACCCAAGTCGGAGTTGAGGTTTTGTATTTTTAGTTTGTATCCCCGCGCGACATACAAATCTTGTTTGTACCCTTTCAGCCGCTATGGTAATTGTGTTTTTTAACCAGTTACCTGAAAATGAATCGTCGCCTTGTCTCTTAACCATAACCATACCCAAGTTACTACGCGCTGATTGAGACCGCCACCGCTCTACACACCTCTGATTAACCTCCGATTTAAATGTATCGGAACTCCAAAGTCGGAGGGGTAATATGAATAGAGGGTTCCAACGTTTTTGAACCGAAACCGATGCGCCGTAACATCCCTAATAAACACTATGCTCGATGTGTGGTCGTGGTTCGCACCAGGTTTCGGTAACCAAAATGTACATTATACTTATTATTATTCTTCCATATTATTATAATCGTAATTTACCTACCTGACGTATTCCATTCAGTTGTTCTCTTTCAATAACTTCAATCTCCATATCCAACTCATGTGCCTTTGTGATTCTGTTGACAGAGATGCCTTGAAGCAGCACCGGTAGACACCGCAATAAGTTTGGTGTCTCTTTCTTATTTGTGAGCAAAATAACTAAAAGTGCTTGTTTTGGGTTGATTTCTTTTGTCCAATTTTTCATCTGTAAATAGATACTAAACTTAAAGTAGAGTAAGGTCCAACAGTAAACCACTGAAAGTTATCCACGCTAAACTCAACTGTTTGTGAATACAAAAAAGTGTTTATTTGCCTAAAAGCCGTATAATGTGCTTGTGTACATATCGTAGTATACCAATTTTGGACTCAAACGCAACGAGATAGTCTATTATAGCTTTACTATACAATTATACCAACTACATATATCTACCAATTGATATAGGATCAGCCAAGTCCCAGGGGGTTAGAAATTAACCTTTATAATTTAGTGTGATTTAGGTACCTGTAAAATGCACGACATGATTTTTCGTGCAGAGATGTTCTCAAATACATGCGAAAGAACGCTGTCTGCTCCCATAGCTTTGAAAAACTCATCGAGATTCGAAATTTTACTCAAAGACGTTGATTTCTCCTTATGTATGTTAGGAGAGGATTTACTTTTCATCCAAAATCCTCTCCTTTTCACCTTATTATTTTTCATGGCCAAATGGCTTGGACTCTTTTTCTTCTCAAGATCATATTCTATAGCTGGTGTTAAATTTTTCTTCGTATAGAAGTTATATTTTTGGACCAACCCATTATTAAAAGTCGTAAATGGATTAATACAGGTAAAGTTTTCTAAACTCATTTCTATTCTTTTATCAATAATGCTTTCTATTGATAAATTGAGGAAAACGTTGCTAAATGACACATTTACCCTTTTCAGGATTCCATTGACGGCGCTAAACTCGGGTGAAAAAATCGGGTCCAAAGCTACAACAGGTACGTAAGGTACAAGAGCTGTGCATTTATTTATTTTTTTGGATACAAATGTAGTTTTACTCCCGTATATTGGTAATAATGGTGTCTTCGGTTCCATTTCATAATCAAATAGGTGTTGTCTTGATAAATGCGGTATTAGGTCATTTAATTGACTTTCATAACTTATATTTGGTATATTTTCACGAATTTGTTGCGTAAACAATCTGTCCAAAGAATATTTTCCGTTTAGTAGTTTACAAATCTCCGGTGAAATCTTGAACGCTTGCAAACTTTCACATTGAGTGATTTCAGCGATAGTCGTTAGCTTACAATCAGTATTTTCGACTGGTGGTAAAGCTTTCCATTCACTCAGTCGTGATTCCATCATCAATTTCTTTATCAAATTTGGGAGTAAACTGCAAAACTCAGCCGGTAGCATTGCATTTAAAATTGAAGTCTTACATTTGAATATTCTAGTTTGATCGGTGCCTTCCAATGGTAAAAAAGTACAAGACTGTTGCAACTTTAATTCTGGATTCGTTGGTATCCTTACATCAAAACGTAGTATTATATTCGTCACGCAATGTTTCACTGATATCTCATTCGAATTCATAGTTTCAATTTCTAGTGCCGGTAATGAGCTATCAAAACCAGGTATTGAAGAAATTAAAGGTTCGATTTTCTTTTTTAACGTAACTTTTGATATCGATTGCATAGTTTTTTCGTCAGCATTCTCTTCTGATGTAAAGCAAGACGTTGAAACGTCCGGTTTTGGATCCATAATATCTAAAAGTGATATAAAAACATTGGGTACCTAAGACGTTAGGAAGGTTTCTTTATTCGAGAAATGCGAAGTGAATCGCTTCGGTTGGAAAAAGTGTTACTAGTTAGGGAAATAATCCTTGACGAGTTCCCTAACTAAATCTTAACGAGTGCAGTGTAGTGTTCTGTAGAAACCATAAAACTAAACCATAGTCCTAGGCCCTAGGTATAACACTACTGAGCTGTACTACTTTTACTGTGCTGGTGTGAGCTTAACTTGTATTTTCAAAATGATTTCTAATTAAATAAAACTTACCAAAAACACAGCTTTTGGTAGACACCCTTAGGTTGTCCGGTTGACTCGTATAATAAACACCATTCTTGACTTTCCTGATAACATTGTCAATAAATTCACTGACCCATTTGGTTTTAGACCATGGACGCTTATCTGCAGGTATGATGACCGATTTATTCTGTTTTAATGGACTTATTGATCGTCGTGTATTGCCTTTATTAGCTTCTACTTTGACGATCGCATTTGAGTTTTGTGTTTTAACAGTATTTATGTATCTATTTTTTGGCGGTGTATTATGTTTTGGTTCTTTATCTTTGTACAAAAAATGTATCATTTTATTTCGAAATTGTTGCAATGGTTTCAATTTTTCAGGTGTTTCTACCTGATCTATGACTTCGTGTGATATGGATTTTTGTTCGATTTTTTTACAATTGGGTTTTAAATCACTTGAAGTTTTGTTATCTTTTGATTTGATTTGTTTGACTGGATTGCTTTTAATTTTTAGTACACCATATTGATCTTCGTCAAGTTTACTTTTCTTAGTAATAGGATTTTTAAACGTTATTTGATTTTGCTTTGCATATGCTCTTGTATCATTTCTAGGTCTGTACCATTCCATCATATAAGGCCAAATTTCCGCGTCTAAACCGTTGAACTGTGGTATTTCTTCATTATTTACCTCAAACGACCTATCCGTTAGTTGGTCTTTACCAAGAACAACGATTGGATAAGTCAACTTGCTCAGATGTCTCTCAATATTTCGTTGCGTAGATTTTGGTATAATCTTCGGACTTTTAAGTGTAAACGTTGCATCACGATTCTGTTTATTTAATTCAAGCCTTTTTGATATCAAATTGAGTCCTCTATTCACCACAACCTTTGTTATACCATTTACTACTGGCGAGTCACCCGAAATATGTCCTTTGTTCGAATTATTTTTCACTGTAAATAAAACAACTTCAATAACAACTCACTAAACTTATTTTGGAATAGCTCTGTAAGGATAGAAATAGCCTTGTTAGATGAATTGTGTGTACATGGAGTTTAGTGAAGAGATGATGCAAGATAGAATATAATGAAAAAAAAGGACGTGCTGTAACTCCAGCTAGTGTATAATAGGTAAGGGCAACACGAAGTTTTGCTAACAGAAGTTTGGAAAGTTGAAATGTACTCACTTGTACCTCTTCTAGTCTTAGCTGCCGGTGAGTCAGCATAAATCAATCCTTTACTAGATCCGGAGTAAAAAGAAAATATTAAACTGTCGCGTGGGGAAGTTGGTGTTCTATTGTTTTTAATAATATTTTTGACTTTGACAAGATTTTCATGTCCTGCGTTTTTATCTTTTAACTCTTTAATTACTTGTAGTTTATTATTTTGATTTGATACTAGAGAATCTCCACACAAATCGTCACATCCATTGGTTTCGTAAGTGTTAGGTTCGCCAGGAAGACTTATTATATTAATATTTTTATCAGATTTGTTATGTATTCTATTGTTTGATTGCTTTCCCTTTGCAGCATTAACGGTCTTAACCAAATCCCTCGTTTTAACTAACTTGTCTTTAATATCTGTACACATCAAATCCTCTTTCCTGTCAATAACAGTGACTTTATCAAAGCTGGAAGTTTGCGAGAAACTGTTCCGTGACTTGCTATCTAGTTCATAACTTGAAATATATGCGAACTCTTCTGTCCTACATGTCCCTACCAAGCTGAAATATGATTAGGAGTTTAAATATCTTAACCCATCTACGAAAGATCATCATCATAATACTTAATGATATAATAAGAAATAAGAATAAGATCCCCTATGATATAACTTGTCCCCATTACCTGGACCTGGAAGAGGTCCCTTAAGACGATAAGGCCACCCAATGTCGATCAATAAGTTATAAGTGTCAAGTATGGTTGAGAATAAATAATATGAAGACAGCCTCGTTGGCTCGGACGGTAGTAACTCTGCTTTCTGTGCTGCAGGCCTCGGGTTCGATCCCCGGCCAGGTCAAACATTTGTGTGCATGAACATGTCTGTTTGATCTGTGTCTGGGTGTTATAAGCTTATATAAGTATGTATATCAGTCATCTGGTTACCATAGTACAGGCTTCTAGCCTAGTTTGGGACCAGATGACCGTGTGTGGAAGTTGTCCCATATTATTATTATTATTATTTGATCTGTGTCTGGGTGTTATAAGCTTATATAAGTATGTATATCAGTCCTCTGGTTACCATAGTACAGGCTTCTAGCCTAGTTTGGGACCAGATGACCGTGTGTGGAAGTTGTCTCATATTATTATTTATTATATATAATAAAGAAGACAGAATTGGTTTGAATCATGAGTATTCTATTCTAAAAATCATGAAATATAGGTATATCTACCGCATATTTTTTCTATTGTTGCAACGCTTAGGAGTTTTCTTCTTGGGTGGAACAAAGCTTTCCTCAGACATTGGTGGTGATGGATTGAACTGAAAGGTATTGATGTTCCTCAACACCGCCCACATTTCGCTAGGTTTAGTACCTTCTTCCTGATTACATTGCGGCTGATCGACTGTCATCGTTTTGCGTTTGGCAACACCGTTGTAGTTTTTTATTATATCCGTAGAGCTGCAGTCTAAATCTATATTCATTTGCGTGCAATACTGGGCGTCTCTATCATAGAATTCATTACCACGCCTTCGAATTTTTTTACCCGTTGTTTTTACTTTTTTGGGTTTTTTGCGAGTATCATCATCTCTAGCGTTAAATTCGGCTTCATTCATGTCACTGACCGTGCACGACTGAGGCAGAGGTGCATTATTAGTACTGGGTAGAGTCAGCACGGACTTTTTTACTTTCTTTTTGTTTTTCGCAGCCTTAAATTCATGTGAGCTCGCTTTATACAAGCTTGCGGCTAAAGGAAAAGATGATACTATGCTTGTGCCTTTCTTCTGAACAAACTTCTTCTCGGTCACTCTGGACATTACATTCAAATTGTCTCCATAGAGATAGGGTGATTTCAAATCAATGTTCTTGAATTTTCCCTGTTTACTGATATAACTACTAATGCTGCTCTGCTCAGTGAAATCGTATTTAACTAAGCGACTAGGGCCAGAGGACTTTCGGTGTTTGTAGCCGTCAGCCATATACTGGACCCTGGGCGTTATAGTGTCACAGTGAATATCAAGAGAAGTTATTGCCATAGCCTGTTAATTTTGATAAAATCTTCACAAATTAAACCTGAAACAAGTTTAATAGAGTGCGTAATGTTAAGGTGGTTTTCCACGGTGTGTTATTCTGCGGATTAGCACGCTCCGCCGACGACCACGGACTAGACGGTCCGTGCGTGTCGGTCTGTGTGGGTCTTGAGATTGAATCCATGTTGTCATTTCAAAATGCTATACAGGTTTAAAAAATCAGAAATAAATTCATTCGGCCACTTCGTGGGTAGAAGCTAAACAAGCAAACATACATATATTATAACATAAGCGTGCACGGCTCTCTACGAAACGAAGCTTGTTTTGACATGCTCGTCTGTGTTTTACGGACGATCACGAACCGCACGGCATCTTTGAAGTTACGGACTCGCGGCGGATTAGGTGCACCGCTACAGACGCTTTTACAGACGACCATCTCCCAACTGTGCGTCGTGCAAGCTGGTCCGTGTCCGTCCGCAGAATGAAGCCTGAAGCCACCTGTATATTTCTACTGCTCCAGAAAAATCTGTTAGCCAGCGCGTTACTCCACGTTACACAAGTCATCATCATCATCATGATGAACGCGCTGGCTAACAGATTTTTCTGGACGTTACACAAGTATTACGGCGGAATTTGACAAAATTTTATTTTTTAGACGTAAAGGTGTACGCCACGGTGAAAGCACATCTATCCGAGTCGAATGCGCCGAACGAAACGAATTTTAGAATTATTTATTATATTGAATTCTATGAAACCTCGCACACCTGATTCGGACGCGTCGAATGAGTGTGTGAAGTTTCATAGGATTTCATAATAGGTAGAATTCTAAAATAAGAACGTTTCGTTGGATGCATTCGGCTCAGATACATGTGCTTCCACCTTAAATAAGAAAATAGTTCATAAAAGACCATTGTCTTTGGGCTTAGTCATTGATTTAAAGAAAAGATGAGGCTTCTCGAAAATGGAAAGCTCAAATTAGGTCCCATTAGGTCCACGTGCGTCAGTAAAGTTAGGTAGTACGAGCGAATAATATTGTTGTCTCGGGCGCACTTCGGTCTTAGGTATGTCTTTCTTTGTTGTTCATTATAATGCACTGTGCAAACATCACATTGAGCAAATTGCACGTGCCAGTTGTTGAGTAAGCGCTGGGTGAACGCACCATACCCATCTCACATCTCCCTTTTTCTTTAAATCAATGAGCTTATTCACCAAATTCAATTCACCATAAATACATGCTTGGAACTAATTTCTAAAAATCGAAGTTTAAATTACATAGGTAGGTAGTTAATATAATTAAATTACATTACTCACAGCTTTTTTCACAATAATTTCGATAAGGATAGAGAACCCCTACATGGAACTGAATTATATAATTATAATTTATTTTATAATAAATCAAAAATTATCTTTTGATTGCCGTTGACGCATTTTATTATTTGACATTCAAGTATTTTTAATTTTCAAATACACAGGACATGACACGTTAATTTTATTAATTATAATTCGAGTTTAACTGCCAGTTATGTTATACCATATGTGTAATGAAGTCAATTTCTTTTCAATTCAATTCAATTCTTATTTTGTGGCTTGTGAAAGTGCTTATGTAAGTGCTATCTGTGTATGTTTGCACATTACTACTTGGCGGATGAATTACTGGCAAAAGTTTGGTACTTCCCCAGGCGGCCCCCTGCAAAAGAGACCTACCACTACAGAAATCACTACAGACTGGATGGAAAACTATGGGGCATGTTCAGCAGTTGACGTCCTATGGCTGAGATGATAATGATGAACATACTTAATTCCTCTTTCAGCTTAATAATTTTTTCGTCGATCGTCAATGTCAATGTTCCTCAATGTTTTGTGTTACTAGGGCCAGTCATCGTCGTTGGGAATCTTCCGGAGATTCTTAGCACCCCTGCTTCGCCGTTTATATCTAGTTCATCATTGGGGGATTTGCCAATACTCGCCACGCTTGGCAGTCGGGTTGACGAGGGCATTTGATTGATTTTACGCAGAGGACGCTGGTACCCGTCCTCTGGATTTGCTATCCCTTAGCCGGCTCTTACAGGTCGAGACGCAATCACGGGTGAGGTACCTTTATAAAACTATACTATGCATTGCCGGCATGGGCAACCTACGGCAATATTTAATATGAGCTACGAAAATAAAAGATTCTGATTTGTGAAATAAAAACTCATATTCAGCTACACAGGTCGGGTGGGTAGGCTGCTTAAAGTTGGTGGAAGTCCGTAATTGAACGTGGATACGGACATTTTGCATACCATAATATACCAAACCGTAAAAAACCGAAAATCGATAAAATAAAAATTTGTGCATCTCTAATCAAATCTACGAATTGTCAAAGCAGCTGCTGTTGACAGCTGTCAGAAAGTGATAGATTATTCGTCTTTGTGTTTACAAGTTTTGTGTAGAAATTTCATTCCTATTTTGATTGAAAGCGAAGAGTTTATGCTAGCCGCTAGCCAGAAAAATGTCTTTGAATAATCCTGAACTAATTCAATATGTGCCATTTTCTTCCTTCGTGAACCCTTCGTTTTGGCACGCCTTCACAGAAATAAAAATAGACGTGGATAAGTTAGATGACACCACAAAACAAATTTTTGGTCGGTTTACGAATAGAACCAACATTGGGAGTATTTTTGAAGTGGACAGCACCTCTTTCAACAAGTAAGCAATACTTTTCACTTATCCATTTGCAGGAAATAAATAATTATGCCACGCCGAACATTATGCCACGCCGAACTGGTGCAGTTCGACCTGTACAGTTTGAATATTATATGTTCTTACTACGGTGCTAGTGTGCTAGGGCACCTACCCAATGCAGGGGCCCTTCGTTTTATACAAAATTCATTGATAGGACTTATCAATAATATGTATATAATAATATACTTAAATGTGCTATACCTTAATATTATGAATGTTCTCAATGACAGCCTGAAGTCTGAAAGTGCCCGGTGGATGGCAATAGGCGTGACCCTTATTTCATGAAACCTAAAAACAACTGAAAAGTGTGGGTTTACTATTTGAGTGGGGCCTGAGTCCTGAGTCCTGAGTCATCGGTAATGTACTGTCTCCTTTCCATTGTTATATTATAACTAGACATCTGATTATATGCACTATCAAAATGTCAAAATATGCACTAAAAAACAGGTGAATATGCACAGTAAAAAAAAATATATTATTAGAATTTACTTTTTTTTTTTCACATTATATTTATCTTATATATTAATTTACATATAGGTTTATTTATATAATACATTATTCTTGTGACAATAAACAAAAATATATTTTTTCAAGTTTTCTGCAGCAAACGTGAGGTTTGTCACTTAATATTAATTTATGGGATATGTAGCGGACAATTTGCAGATTTTGCATTTATTGTAAGCACGACTGGAGCGTTCCCCCCTCTCGCGCCAGTCGTTGCATAGAATCCACTCCGTATGTACTCTTTTCACTAATTAAAATTTAACAGCACTTTCATTTTTAATTTACGTCGATTAATCCTTTATCATATATAAGGATCCCGACAGATACATCAGGTATATTGCTGAAATGTGTTGCAATAATAGCAATATTTTGTTTGATTGAAGGATTCTCAAACAGCATAATACTTCATGTATAACTCAAATAACTATTGAAATAAGTAGTATCAATGAAAAAGTACTAAAATAAGCAATAACACTATTATAATAATAATAATATATTTAAATGTATATAATGCAAATGCATATAATTCTATTTTAATAACATTATTAAAATATATACATTATTATGCATATATTATGCAATTATATGCAAACATGCAAATGTATTATAATCCGTTGTCTAATTATAATATAACATCACATCACACCTATTTCCCAAAGGCGTAGACATAGATGTACCCAGGACCTAGTTCTATAGTACACCCAAACATTGGCAGTTACGAGGGGAGATCAAAAAGTTCGCGGAATGAAAGGGAAGGGGGGTGAATTTAAACATGAAATTATTATTCCTTTTCAATATATTCTCCATTAACCCTAATACAATTTTCAGACCTTTCAAATAATTTGTTTAACCCTTCGAAAAAAAATGATTTGTCAAGGCCTTCAAAATAAGCAGATATTGCCGACTTCACTTCATCGTCATCCGTAAATTTCTTTCCACGAAGCTCTTTTTTCATGTTTGGGAACAAATAATAATCACAAGGGGCCAAATCTGGACTATAGGGAGGGTGGTTTAAAGTTTCGAAGCCGCACTTGTGTAAGGCAGCCATCGCAACATGACTCTTGTGAACGGGTGCGTTGTCGTGCAAAAGGAGCACACCTCGAGACCATTTTCCCCTTCTCTTTTCTTTAATTGCTACTTTTAATTTTTCTTGTAGTGTAGCGTAGTACTTCCCCGTGATATTGACACCTTTATCTTTATAATCGATCAATAAAATCCCCTTGGAATCCCAAAAAACTGTAGCCATAATCTTTCCGGCCGATTGTGACACCTTAAACTTCTTGGGCGGTGCTGCACCTTTTTTGTGCCACTGCATTGACTCCTGCTTTGACTCAGGTTCATAGTGATGAACCCAAGTTTCATCTCCAGTCACAATTCGGTTCAGAAATTCATCCCTGTTTTCACTACACAGCTCCAAAAACTCGCGCGAACACTCGACGCGCTGCTGTTTTTAAAACGCTGTGAGCATTCTCGGTACCCATCTTGCACTGACCTTAGACATGCCAAGATGGTCATGGAGAATATTCAAAATGGTCGTAGATGATACTCCAGTCATCTCTGCGATTTGTTTCTTCTTTAGGAGTGCATCTTCTAGAACAAGTTTTTCAACTTTTTCAACAATGTCTGAGGACGTTGCTTCAATTGGCCGACCTGAGCGCTGATCGTCTTCAATTGAGTCTCTGCCTTGCTTGAAAAGACTATGCCACTTGTAAATCATTGTTTTTCCAGGGCAGGAGTCCCCGTAAACTGATGACATTTCTTCCATAATGTTCTGAGGCGTTTTTCCTTGCTTAGTGAGAAACTTAATCACGGCACGATACTCAATTTTCTCCATAGTTGATATTTTCTACCCGATTGACTTGTTTATCCAGCGATATCTCAAAGTTTTATGAACTGATTGGGCTGAAACTTAGTATTTATAATTGTATTGAGTCAACAAGTAGCGACAGGTAAAAAAAACTACCCCCTTCCCTCTCTAAACCCTCCATTCCGCGAACTTTTTGACCTCCCCTCGTATGTTTTTAGGCATATTATATTTATTTGTCTGCATCAATATAATTGGTCCCTTGAGAGTCCCCAGATTTCAGAGTCGGCTGTGAGGTTCCCAGCTATATGGGGCAACTTCTTTCTTATCCTGTGGGGGCCATAAGACCCGGGGTGATATTACGAACATGCAATCACATAACAACAGCAGTAAATTTTGCTGTCAGAGGTCTTTTTTTTTTTTTTTTTTTTTTTTTTTTATGATAGTAAGTGACAAGACGAGCAAATCAGGTGCCTGATAGTAAGCATCATGATTGCCCATATCAGACATAGTGCCACCCAGTGTTTTAAAATTCAAAAATTCTGCGCGGCACTGCACTGCGCCTGCCACCCTGAGATATTAGTTGTTGAATCTCGTCATGCCCAGTAATTTCGCTGGTAACATTGCCCTTCATACCGGAACACAGTAATGTTTGCACATTACTGCTTGGCGGATGAATAACTGGCAAAGGTGTGGTACTTCCCCAGGCGGCCCCTTGCAAAAGAGGCCTACCACTACATAAATCATCATAGGTCATTTTTTGTATGGCGTTTGACAGCAGATATAAGGCAATTAAACACTTTCCACACTTCTACTGCTGTTCGGTATAAGAGGGCTGGTAGAGGGACATACATATTCGTAGAGTAGGCAACAGCACTCACCATTTCTAAGTATTCCAACTACTGCAATCACCAAGCTGTCTATTACTGCAATCACCAAGCTGCCTGCCAAGTGTGGTGATTATGGCAAAATACCCCCATATTAATAGTTGATGGCATTCTATGGGAGAGGCCTGTGTTTAGCACTAGACATCTTCCAGCTGATGATGCTGAGAATCATTATTAATCTGGATACTACAAATAAGTTTAAGTAAATAAGTATTAAACTCCAAACAGAACTCCAGAGCATGACAATGTCTACATAAATGTAAGAGGAACGATACTAAACAAGAACACAATAGAAGAATTCAAGGAGATTGATAAAGCAGCGTTAATAAACTCAGTTGGTGAAATTATATGGGCCAATATTAAGAAGAAAACATGGATTGAGGATCCTGATTGTTTATTAAACTTTTTCATACTTTCATTTGCTGTAAGTAAAATCTTTAGTAAGTAAGTGGGTAAGTATATTTTTTGTATATAACTTTTTTACATTGTACTAAAATTTGAGATTTATTAAAGCAGTAGTATTAATTTTCTGCTCAATAAGTATGTCAGATTTTTTTTTTTTTCATTAGGGTTTTTGAAACAATGTTGAAGTTTCCTAAATACTTCTCCAAGTATTTAATATTTCTCCTAAATCCTTACTGTATCATTGTGAAAAGAGGGTAGGAATTAAACTTACTGATTCAGCAAGAGATACTGTCCTAATAATATTATAAATTTCCAATTTCAGAACAATAAACTTACGTTTTTAACAGGTGAACAAAACGCTTGCGTGTTCTAACTCACCTCCAGCGCCATCCAGTGCGGTTTTGGTTTGATTGATTGATGGATGGATGTTTGTTACTCTTTCACGCCAAAACTACTGAACAGATTGGGCTGAAATTTAGCTATGTAGGTAGCTTAGACCCTGGAATAACACAGAGGGTACTTTTTTACCTGATATCCTCACGAGAACGATGTCTACGCAGGTGAAACTGCGGGTCACAGCTAGTATCAAATAAATATAGATAAAGGTTATGTAAATAATATTTATTATACTTCATTTCAGGATCTCAAAAAATTCCACTACTTCTACTGGTTCGCATTCCCGGCCCCCAACCAACCAGTAGTTCATCTTATCAAACAAACTACAAGCATTACTGATCACTTCAATACAAATCAACTTGAAATCCTTAAAAATACTCCAACAAAAAGTTTTTATTTCATCACAAAGGACAACGAAAAATTGAATGTCCATCCTTTAACATCACTATTTAAAAATAATGAAATAAAACAAAAAATTGATTTAGATACAAGTAATACATATTTTGTATTCGTTGATCCAAGTAATAGTTCAAACCCGGGGTGGCCTTTGAGAATATTCTTAGCTGCTTTGTTAGAGCACTGTCCGTGCTTAGCTAATACAGACCTTAAAGTTATTGGGCTAAGGTGTAAAATCAGTGGAGGAATTGAAGACAGTTTGGTGTTTACATTGAGACTGCCTGAGGTATGTAAGTTTATCTAAATAGAAAACTTAAAAAATATAAAAGTACCACACCTTTGCCAGTTACTCATCCGCCAAGCAGCAATGTGCTAACATTACTGTGTTCCGGTATGAAGGGCAATGTTACCAGCGAAATAACTGGGCATGATGAGATTCAACTACTCATATCTCAGGGTGACCAGGGAAACCAGGGTGACAGGCGCAGTGCAGTGCCGCGCAGAATTTTCAATTTTAAAACACTGGGTGGCACTGTGTCTGATATGGGCAATCATGAAGCTTACGATCAGGAACCTGATTAGCTCGTCTTGTCACTCACTATCATAAAAAAAAATGTACATATTTTAGAATAAGTAAATGAAATGTTCTCTACCTAAGGGATTAGCCCGAAATAGCCCAGAGTCCAGAGAAAGGAACAAGCAGGCTGCTAGTATGTAGGTAAGTATTATAAGGCCAGGTGAACTCTGCATTTTAGTTATGATACTAGATGAGCCAATTTCTATGGCCTAGAAAGACTGAAAAGGTAGAGAGATACAGAGTAGAATGAGAGGCAACTTGTAGGTGAATACAACTGTAGTTTAGCTCTGTGCAACCTAAATTGCGCTGTATTGCGTTGTAGCCAGATTCCATTTTATTTCAATGATGTTATATACTAAAGGATTGAAGAAATAACCAATATTTCAGGCAGACATGGATGTACCCAGCTGGGTCGGATGGGAAAGGAATGATAAAGGCAACTTTGGACCAAGACTCGCTAACATGGCAGCATCTATGGATCCTATTAAGTAAGACCACTATTAACAGTGACTAAACTATACGACGCAGAATCTATATGTAGTGGTAGGCCTCTTTTGCAGGGGGCCGCCTGGGGAAGTACCACACCTTTGCCAGTTATTCATCCGCCAAGCAGTAATGTGCAAACATTACTGTGTTCCGGTCTGAAGGGCAATGTTTACCAGCGAAATTACTGGGCATGATAAGATTCAACAACTAATATCTCAGGGTGACAGGCGCAGTGCAGTGCCGCGCAGAATTTTGAATTTTAAAATACTGGTTGGCACTGTGTCTGATATGGGCAATCATGATACTTACTATCATGCACATGGTTTGCTCGTCTTGTTATTCAGTACCATAAAAAAAAATCGGCTTTAGCCAATCAGGAAGAACGAAGTGTTGGGATGTTTTTGTCAAGATCCCATAAAATCACTTCACTTAGCCTCGCTCTGCGCAGCTCTAGTGAATGAAACTGCTGAGGGGAGCTAGGTTTTTGTACAAAGAGAACAACAGACATAAAGTTATTTCTGAGTGGCTTAAAAATAATTAAGACGGTTGTCCGAAAGAGATCGCTTTTAGCGATAAGACCGCCAATTGTTACATTATTTGTTATGATGCGTTTTTAATTTTATGGATTATTTTTTATGGTGTGGTGTACCAATTTAAGAGTTTATCTATCTATCTAAAAAAATCTAGATTAAATAGTTTGGACTTTCTTATCCTGATGAACCCAATATCTACTGTGATCTGACCTACTTGGCTTTTCAGACTAGCAGATGCATCATCAGACCTCAATATAAAGCTGATGAAATGGCGGTTGGTGCCTAATCTAGATATAGACATCATGAAGAATACTAAATGCCTGCTACTCGGCGCTGGGACGCTAGGCTGCCATGTTGCTAGGGATTTACTGGTAAGAAATTGTTCATTTTATAAATTCAAATAACACAATTACAGTTTGGGATAGCAATATTCTCGCCCCCTATGACATGGGTTTCATCGGAATATCAGCCCCCTTATTACGAACAGCAGTAGAAGTGTGGAAAGCGTTTAATTGCTTAATGTCTGCTGTCAAACAGCATACAAAAAATGACGTTTGACAGCATAATTTACTGCTGTTGTTACGCGATTGCATGTTTGTAATACCACCCCGGGATTAAATGTATCCCAAAGTAACTTATCTTTTATTCCAGGGTCTAATGGCTTATACCTCTGCTTTCTGTGCGTCAGGCCCCGCGTTAAATCCCCGGCCAAGTCGAACATTTGTGTGCATGAACATGTCTGTTTGATCTGTGTCTGGGTGTTATAAGCTTATATAAGTATGTATATCAGTGATCTGGTTGCCATAGTACAGTGTACAGGCCTCTAGCCTAGTTTGGGACCAGCTGACCGTGTGTGGAAGTTGTCCCATATTATATTATTATTATTATATTTAATCATTGTTCCAGGCATGGGGCTTCCGCCACATAACATTCATAGATAACGGCAAAGTATCCTATTCGAACCCGACGCGACAAGTGCTGTTCACTCATAAAGATTGTCTCAATGGCGGCAGGAAAAAGGCTGAGGCGGCCGCTGATAATTTGAAGAATATTCTACCTTCAGTTGTAAGTAAACTTTAGACGAAGTAAATGATTACTTTATTTGCATGAATTAAGGTATAGAAAGTTCTTGCTTATTGTATATAGACTACTGTACCAAATTGTCTGTTCATAATTACCTATATTCGTAGTAATTAATAATAGGTGATTATTTCAAAATTCAGAATGTCAATTTAAAAACATAGAAAACATACATTCACGCCTTTTTCCCGAAGGGATAGGCAGAGGTGTACCCAGGACTCAGTCCCATAGTAGATATACCCACATTTCGCCAGTACGTTATTGGTCCCATGTTATAGGGGGCGAGCCTATTGCCATATACCGGGCACAGTTCCAGACTCCAGGCAGTTATTGAGATAATTCCTAATGGAAAAAGGATGTCAATTTATATAATAATATTAGACGATAAGTACACATAATTCATTAATTTAAAGATTTTAGATGTAATTTATATAATATAAAAAAATAAAGAAAAAAATATAGAATTAAAAAAAAAAAATCATCCATGGAATAAAAACATCTGTCACATAACCATCTATAAATTTTATTGTTAAATTCATTTCCGTGCCATTATCTTAACTCATTACGTAACGCCCGTATTTACGCACACATATGACGTGTACTCACGTTATGTTTTCTACGTAGTTTTAGTTAGCTATTGCGCGCGGCCGATTGTATGGAGTGACGGGGGTCTGGTTTTACTATATTATATTTACTTACTATAACATAACATCACGTCTTTTCCCCAAAGGGAAAGCAGAGGTATACCCAGGACTCAGTCCCATAGTAGGTACACTCATACTTCGCCAGTTATGTTTTTTAATACCCATGTAATAGGGGGCGAGCCTATTGCCATCTACCGGGGACAGTTCCATACTCCAAGCTGTCATTGAGAAAATTCCTAATGGAAAAATACAATTACCCTTTTACCTGATCTGAGGCTCGAATCCGAGACATCATGATCGGCAGCGCTTGCTACGTCACTGAGATAGTCCTACTAATATTATTTTAAAATCTCAGTACAATGTAAAAGAGTTACCTTCGTAACAGGTAAACAAAACGCTAGCGTGTTCTATCTCGATCCCAGCGCCATCTAGCGCCGTTTTTTTGTGTGTACGTTCGTTCCGTATTCACGTTCAAACTACTGAACCGATTGAGCTGAAATTTGGTATGTAGATAGCTTAAACCCTGGAATAACACATAGGGTTTCACACGCTTCTTATCCCGATATCCCACGGAAGCGAACGTGAAACCGCGGGGTACAGCTAGTATAAATTAAAGTAATAATTCAAGGTATCAGAAGGAATATCAGCACACATTCCAATGCCCGGTCACCCGATAGGTGAATCTCTGACAGAAGAAACAATCAACAATATAAATACAATCACGGAAGCCATCGCGGAACACGACGTGATCTTCCTGTTGTTGGACACGAGAGAAGCCAGGTGGCTCCCTACTTTGCTCGCTGCGCATTATGGAAAGGTAAAGAATAATCCGTGCGCAATGAGAATGGGATGCGACTTAAGACGATTTAACCACTTCGTTCAGGGGATGCGACGTTTTGGAACTATGACGCTAGTTGATTGGTTGATAGATTTACTTTAACGAGGTTTCATCCCATTCTCATCGCGCGCGGATAACAATTGGGTATCTTAGTGTTGATTGATAATTTTGATGACAGAAAGCGTTTATAAAGATTTGTCGTATAAATCGCCGTCTTTATTTTTTAGTTAATCTTTAACTCGATACATGCGCGCTTGGTACTTTCTTTTTACCTTATTTCATATTATTTGCATAGCGTACATTAATTCATATATAGCGGACTAAATTTAATTTATAGTGGAAGTAAATTCCACTACACATAGCGTATTTATTGTTTTAATTTTTTTTGTCACCATTTTGGTTTTGTTGTTTTATTTTTCAAAAGGGCGGGCCAATATAAAATTTATTTCTGTACTTAAGATTTTTAATTTAATAATCCTGAACTTCTCATCTCATCATTTCTACAAAATTATATTTCATCATCGATAGATACGAATTAAGGTATTTGTTTTCTACAATTCCTACCATATACAGTTTTGTACTTTTTTGGTGCTAATTGGTGTTGTAGCTCCTAGTAATGTTCGTTTTATATTTCGTAGGAAAGTCACAGCTCTTCACTAAGGCAGGGTATTTTGATCATTGAAATAAGTCGACCAATGGTTAAATTTTTTGACAAATAGTTAAAATTCGTTTATTCATTCATATCTATTTTTTTCCACACGATTTAAACATTGGTTAGGAATTTACTATAGTTAATTTAACAAATGGTTAACTTAACTCTAACCAATTAAAAAAAAAACCGGGCCCTAAGCCGACTATCTCCCTCTCGAGTCCGATGTGCATTATTTTATCTGCAGTTACTGTAAATATGAGTAACAAGTGTAATGAATCAAAATCGTTATTTAAATTTTGAATCTTATTCCAACACTACTAAAGTCTATAATATTTTTACAGATAGCAATAAACGCGGCGCTAGGTTTCGACAGTTACCTAGTAATGCGTCACGGAGTTAGCTCAGAATTAATCGAAACAAGTGTCAATACGGAATTTATTGGAGGCGGTCAACTGGGATGCTATTTCTGTAATGACGTCACTGCGCCTGGTAATGTAAGTGTTTATTTAATTACTAAATGTGTCCCGCGGTTTTACCTGTGTAATTATCGTGCTTTGAAAGGCACCTAAAGCTATTTGCTAACAATATGTATGAGCAATGTTTCGATTCAATGGTTGCCACGAGAGATTTTTGTTTGTTTTAATAGTTATTTATGAAAGTTAAGTACAATGGCCATATGGTGCCCGCCTTTCATCCCGTGGGAACCGTGAGACCCGGTAGAGGAACATATGCGGAGAGTGGGCAGCAGCGTTCTTCGGCACCAAGTATTCCAACTTATGCGATCACCAAGCCGCACAAGCGTGGTTATTACGGCTAAATCCCCTCATATGAATAGTTTATGGCGTTCTATGGAGGAGGCCTATGTTCAGCAGTGGACGTCTTCCGGCTGATGATGATGATGATGATACAAAATGGATCAGCTGACCAGCAAAGCTCAATGTCCATCTCTGGCCACAAATGGGCAAGCTGGCAAAAAGACAACTTAACCAAAAAATCTGTCTTTTCAACAAACAATTTTTCATTTGCTATTTTTGTAATATATAACCGGTTAAAAATTGTTTATTTTATTTAATCATTAATATTCATATACGTCACAAATCTGTTCATTCGTGGCCGAAGGTTCATAGAAGGAGAACAGAAGCCTTTGTATGGAAAAATTGTAAGGGATTTTGCAAGTCGTTCAGGTCGACGAGTAGATGCAACCCCTTAAGTATTATTACTGCACCCTTTTGTAAAACGTTGATAAACACCAATCCGCATGACGTTTTGCGGAAGGTGCTGGTTGAAGTCCCGCTCGTGCGTGAAATTTTAGTTCCCATATTCATTTTGTATTTCGAAGCGAATAGACCGCTTGGTCTAAACAAATATATAACCTTGTGTAATTAATTACAGTCCCAAAAGGACCGCACATTAGACCAGCAATGTACCGTGACTCGGCCCGGCGTGGCTGCTATAGCGGGCGCGTTGGCTGTCGAAATACTTGTTGCTTTGTTACAACACCCACTTAGGTAAATATTATTTATTTATTTAATTTTTTAGGGGGTCTAACAGCTTTTTATAAAAAAAAATACAATATTCTTATTAGACAGCAGAGAGCCAATAATAGGTCCTCACGAATATAAAGTTTGTATTGTTATTTTTTAGTGCATAGTTGTCTTTGTTGTACGTAATTACATGAAGTATTTTTTTTATCTACAAAAATGTGGGTATGTCTGAGCGAGAGGGCGAATTAAGTGTGCACTACTACGCCTTAAATTAAAATAGAAAGAAAGAAAAATTTGTTTATTACCCCACCTTAATAACAAATAGCACGGTACGAACGCACGGTAGACTCAGTACTGTTTATCTTCATTGACGTACAAAAGTGTAAGATTATCTATTTGAATAAATCTGTTTGAGTTTGAAATACGATATTACAATCTGCTAGAACATATATTGAGACCGTGGTTGTGGTAATCGGTTTGTGCTCAGCATGTGCTGCGCTCGGCTAACCGTGCACAGCGCTGTTTTTCAGCACGTACCGTCTTATTTAGATTTTTACATCCTTGTGGCATATGCATACCATGCCGAGTGACTTAATATATTGTCTACATAATATATTTTTATAGCATTATTAAATTTAACCCAAATAGGTGTAGTCCCAAGTATAATCTATTTTGTTTATTTCAACCTCTTCAACAGGGTAGAAGCCCCAGCGATCTACAACCTCACCCCAGACACAGAAATACCTCCCGAACACCAAGGAACCTTAGGCCCAGTTCCGCATACAATACGAGGCTTCCTACACTCCCACCAAACGGTCGTACCCACTTGCGCCAAGTTCAAGCAATGTATTGCGTGCTCGGAGACTGTTGTCAAGAAGTATAGAGAAGAAGGGATCAAGTTCCTGATGGAGGTGTTCAACAGTGGGAAATATTTGGAAGAGATCACCGGCTTGGATGAATTGCATTTAACAGCGGAAATGACTGATGTAAGGAGTTTTGCCATGTTTATGAAACTTTATTGTTCCAACTCAACCTGAAAGTCGCTTTAAAGCGTATCCTTTCGCCAAGTTATGCAGTCATGCTGCTTAATGGCATGCGACCCTGCCCCTTTTTACTTTAGAAACGAATTTCTTATTATACCTTGATCAATGACAGCTGAACAAAAATCAATAATTTCTGGGGCTGATCTTCTGCGTATTTCGCATGTTTAACCGAGGCATTCCTGCTGGTCCCCACTGGGAGCAACTGGGATTTTTTTTTTTTGAGATTCTCAACTTGTCACCACTGGAGACGTGTGAATCCACTGGGGAAGATTTATGATTAAACAACAGCTGGGCAAACAAGTTCCACTCGGCGACAAAAAGTGTAGGAAGACCTACCGATAAACCGAAAAAGAATTTTCCCCACTTTCTTCTCCACTGGGGATGGCTGGATTTTTTTAAAGTTGTCCCACATGTCCCCAGTGGTGATAAGAGAGACAACATTGATTTAAATTCCCAGGACAAAGGAGTGAGAACCAGGGGCATGACCTATTTAAACGCGTTTTTTTTTTTCAGATATTGACGTTCTCAGATGATGAAGAATGAAATCAAGAAGAGTTTAGGACAAGCTTTCGCTTTAAACCAGCTTTTATGTCTATTATATAAATATTCAAGCCTAAAAATGTGTTTTATGAATCTCTTGTGCCATTCCTTCTATGCATATTTTATTGTTTGTGATGTTTATGTAATAAATATTGCAAATTTAATTCTTCTGTTTCTATCCTCGTAACGCCTCGAGTCCTTTTTAACCACCGATGGAAGGGGTGTTATCAGTTTGACGCGTCTGTGAATCTATCTGTGGCAACTGAGGTGGCAACGTAGCTCCTAAGCGAATGGACCGATTTATACGGCAAGTGTGAATATCAACGGCACAAAATACAAATAAGGGACAGAAGGGACACTCCTAAAATCATTCAAATAAATAGCGACTCTAGCTCCGACGCAATAAAGTGCAATTCAGGTCGCACGGCGCCTAATTATCGTTCAAGCTGCCTCTCTTCCTATCGGTTGAACAACGTGGACATTGAGCTGTCTAGCATACCTACAGACATAACAGATAATATTACCTACCGATGCGATACGTATTTTTATAATACAATGTGACTTTAACGTTTTTGGGACGAGCAAGAAAACACACACCAAGAAAAGTTATCGACATAGCCCAACGGATTAGCAAGTTGAAGTGGCAATGGGCAGGGCACATAGAACTGATGGCCAGTGGCGCTGTAAAGTTCTCGAATGGAGACCGCGGACCAACAAGCGTAGCGTAGGACGTCCACCTCTACGCTGCAGACCTTCTGATAAAGATAGCGGGATCACGGATGCAGGCGGCTTACAACCGGTCTAGATGAAAATCTATAGGGGAGGCTTATGTTCAGCGATGGACGTCTTAAGGCTGATATGATAATGATGATGTTGATGAAGAAGAAAACACCAAAAACGATCTACAAATTTTATTTACACACTACACACTCAATGTTTCATATAGTGAATTTGATAGGCGCATACTTCGGTTTAGGGTCGACGCGTATTTCCTTAACAGGTTTGGGTGGTTTGATCTTCCTGCCGTGTCTGCCTGTCTTACGTTGCCACAGGCCCGAGCGTGGCCTGTTGCCGAGCCATCGGTTACGTTGCGGCGAACCGATGGGCGTTGACCCGTGCAATATGTTGGATAGTCGACCTGGGAATATAAGATTTTTTTATGATATAAAGTAACAAGACGAGCAAATCAGGTGCCTTATGGCAAGCATCATGACCGCCCATATCAGACACAGTGCCACCCAGTGTTTTTAAAGTTCAAAATTCTGCGCTGCCCTGCACTGGCTGCAAGCGCGACGATAAATGTTATGGTTAAACAATAAAGGCGAGAGCAGCTTGCTGCCAGAGCGACGATGGTAGGACAATGAAGGCGCGAGCATTCGCTGCGAGCGCGACGAATAATTTTATTCAAAACAAAGAATCTAGGGAAATAATTTTACACAGCAATCGCCCAGGTGATTTGAGATAGTTTATTTTAATAAGTAAAAATTATCTTAGCAGCTTTTTTATTTTCTGGACAGATTGAGCTAATTACCTCTAGTATTTTTCATGTTCAATTTTCATTTCTGGCTTTAAAAATCAATACATACCAACAACAGCCATACAGTGCTGATCGAAGCTGAACAATCTCTTGGAAGGCATTTTAACTATGATACGGTCATCTTGCCTCCTGACAATGGTTCCAGACGTCCCTGCCGCATGAATGTATAGAGCACCCTGCCCTGGAAAATATGTCACAAAAGCTAGAATGAATCCAATAAAAAACAAATTACAGTGGTTACATAGTTATGCATAGTGTAGGGTTCCATACCTAGCATAGACAAAAATAATTGTATTAGGTTAGTCTATGATACCTAGATATCTGAACAAAACGCTACGCCTTCTAAGAACATACAGCGCTATCTAGTTGCAAACTACAGCAAACATGTTAGTAGTCACCATACTTTTTTGGAAAAATATACGGATTTAGGATTTTTCTTTTACTTGTGATATAAGATCTTGCTTCTTGTCATATTATTAAATAATATAATCTAGCAAGAATTTATTCTATCAAGCGAAATAAAACCGCTTTATAAATATAATAACCTACAAGGAAAAATTCAAATCCAAAAAGAGATCTTACCGAGATTCGAACCCCAGCCTTTAGATCGTAAGCCAACGATCATACAAACTACGCCACGAAGATGTTAACGTCAGTGAAAAATTGATACGCATTAGTTTCTTGCGCTTACTATGGAAATATGCAGTAAAATGACCATAAAATTTGATTGCGTTAACTTAGCAGTATGATTTACAGCCACAAGGGACACAGAGGCAGAGAGAGAAGGGGACACAATATATGATATCAATTTCAACTTGATACCTACACGCATTCCCATGAAAAAGTGTCGTGACAGACAGACAGACCGACAACGATGTGACCCTATAAGGGTTCCTTTTTCCTTTTGAGGTACGGAACCCCAAAAAAGGGGCATATTATGTTCACCCAGGTGAACAATGTAGAAGCCTAAAATTAAAGTATCTAGTACTAATATACAGGGGGAACTGTACAACTGCGTGGATACGCCGCAACCCATGTGGATACATGAGGCAGTAGAGACCGGACTTAGGGTCGAGGCTTGCAGTCTCGAGCCATACAAACGGTAGACTGCTATACTTAAATGTGCTTTAGTGTGAGCCGAATTCTCAGGTGGGGACGTTTTCATTGTGTCATCTATGGTTACTGAGAAACCAGAAGCAAATAGATCAGGTCGAGGCAAGGAGTTTGTATTACGCATTTTTTCAATACAGAGATACTTCAAAGCTTTGATGACAAATTCTCACTATGCTGCGTGCGGGGCAGCTTGAAAATCGCCTTACGATGACAATAATATACAATGGGGTTTTGCAAATATGTACTAGATACATTTGGCAGGCAGGTTGTCGAGCGCAGTTCGATGGTTTTTTGTAGAGGACGCTGCTGCCCGTCCTCTGGATCTGTTAACCCTTAGCTGGCTCTTACGGCAACCACGGGTAGAGAGGGTGGACTATTCTAAAGCCGGTAACTCCACGGCGAATATACTCTAAATAAGTAAGAAATGTGAAATCACAAACCTGGTTCTTTTTCAACATTATGTATGACAGTTCCAACTGGTAGTGCACCTAATACATATGCATCACCCTCATTTGCTCTCACTGAAAACAAATATTATATGAATATGATATTTAACACTATTTTAGATTAGTAATCTTTTTATTTAATAATGTATGTTTTTTTACCAGGTATTCTGGGTAGAAATCGCGATGTCTTGATGATATCACCCGCCTTCATGTTTTCAGTGGCAAGTATGTATTTGAGTTGGTCTCCAACAGCTACTAATGCTACATGCGCTGTTCTGCAACCATCTTCTATGATCTACAATGCAGAAAACAATAATAAGTCACGGGATAACTATAAGAACCGTTAGTTTAATACATCTAGTGAGATCATAACCCCCAGGACTCAGTCCCACAATAGATACACCCACATTTCGCCAGTATGTTATTGGTCCCATGTAATAGGGGGTGAGCCTATTGCCATCTACCGGGCACAGTTCCAGACTCCAAGCAGTTAAATCATACTTGTAAGTTAACACAATCAAAAGTTATGGCCATTATACTACATATTTCCATACTTTGCGCAAGGAACTAATAGATGGTGCTGTATGTTCTGTAGGCGGATTGTTTTTCAGGGTTGAAGCGTTTTGTTCCAGTATCTACGTGTGGAACCCTACACTATACATACATATGTATGCCTTGAGGTTAAACGTCACCCATACAAATCTCGTTTTGTCCTGTATATTTGCATGAAAACATATTTATTAAAGAAAACCTTCCAGTTTCTTCGTATGTATGAAAATTCTAAAAAAGGAGTTTTTAGTAATGTTTTTTAAAATAGCAAAAAAACTATACAATTTTCTTTATCTAGCCAGGTATATAGGTATATATTATAGTAGTATATAGGGTAGTATATATAGGTTATCTGTGTATTTTCATTTTGTATGGGTAATGTTTAAAACCTTACAATTTGTTTTTCAGCAACAATGAGATAAAAATTTTGAGTAGAAAGTAAGTTGACAGCCTTGTTAGCTCAGATGGTAGTAACTCTGCTTTCTGTGCTGCAGGCCCCAGATTCAATCCCCAGCCAGGGCAAACACTTGTGTACATGAACATGTCTGTTTGATCTGTGTTTAGGTATAAGCATATATAAGTATGTATATCAGTTATCTGGTTACCATAGTACAGGCTTCTAGCCTATTTTGGGACCAGATGACCGTGTGTGAAAGTTGTCCAATATAGTATTATTATATATTTTTTTTTTAAATTTACCTCAATAACTTTTTCTTCCTGAGGTGGTCCTTCAGCAGGTCCATCCCTAAGCCAAGCTATCCAGTGGTATTTATGTTTTATGCCACCTCCTATGCCTTTAGCAACCACTCGACCTGAATTTTTTAAAAAGAAATTGATCAGGTATATTTTTATGTACTTCCACTTTTATGCCATGGAGTACGGAGTGTCTAAAATATTAGTTGATTGTTAATAATTATAATGAAATTTTTAGAATTTGCGCGAGGGACTTGATACAGCCAGAGTTTGGGTAAATTATTCATATTTAAACCTTCCTCTTGAATCGCTCCATCCATTGGTGAAAATCGCGTCAAAATCCGTAGAGGTATACAGGACTTAGCGGATATGCAGGCAGACAATAAGTTACCTGTCACAGGGTCTCTGCCTGCAAGATTGGTTACCTCCAACGGCTTCACGGTGTATTGTTCAGGAAAATGTACAATACGCCTGTAACTTTTACCACCTCCAGGTTTTGGCTTTACAAGTCTAGGTTTACTAGCAAATTGTACTGCGGTCACATGCAAAGTTCTCCTGGACAGTAAAGTTGGCGTAATGGATAAACTTGCGAATAATCTATTCAACGCCATAATTCTATTTTATTTCATTAGAAGCTTTTAATTTAATTATCTACTTTATTTCGATTTTCTACACCGACATAAAAACACATTTATTCAGAAGTGATCAGATGATCCCACAGAACACAGATGATCCCAGGGGGTGTCAGCTTAGTTCCCGGCCAATGCCAACACGGCGAAGGAAATGTTAAAAAGAAACGGAGATCTACAAACGACAGAGAAAGCACTATTTACTGACCCTACTAAGGAAAATATAACATTTTAGTAGAATTCAAAGTTATGGGAATTATTTAATTAATTCGGAAGATCGAAATAAACACTACAATAAATTTCATTACTTATTTCAAAAAATAAGTAATGAAATTTATTAATAATTTTATCACATATATTGCTCAAATTAGTTAAATCTAGACCTCAGATTCTTATGATTACTTGAATCAGCGTTAGAAGAATTTCTTTTTTGCCATCTGGCAACCGGATAATAGAAATGGCTGCTTTTTGTTTACGATTTTCACTTTTTCATTGATTTGCACTTTGCACATCTTTAGTGGAAATAAGTTTTGTAAAGTTTCTCGTATTTGTTATATTGTGCTATAGAAAGTTTTGTTTTTGTGCTAACGAGATCATAGACTCTATTATTGCGATTGTGCGAAAAAGACGCCTAGGTTAGGCAAAGTGTTAAACTGTGGTGTTAAATATCGGATTTTTCCGTGAGGGATTATCTCAATAACAACCTGGAGTCTAGAACTGTGCCCGGTAAATGGCAATAGTCTCGCCTTCTATTACATAGGACCAATAACATACTGGCGAAATGTGGGAGTATGCTTAGTATGAGACTGAGTTCTGGGTACACTTCGGCCAACCCCTTCTAGAAAGATGTGTAATATAAGATTTACCTTATTTTCATCTGAATAAAGACTACTTCTAATACCTGCCCTTATTTTTTTACCCTTTGCGTATGGCATATAGAATAGGCATATATAGAAGTAAATATAGAAATATAATATTGGTAGGTACCTATAGCTAATGTTAGAAATATTAAATCTCCCGCGCTACTGAATAGTTCCAGTGCGAAGCGTTGGTAACGCTAGCGTCGCTTCGTGTACGCAAATCTGAAGTACGTAGTGGGACTTCTTCTTGTATATGTGTTCTGTGGATGATCCTCTCTGTTCTGTGATCAGTCAGAACAAACTTCACACATTCTCTGCCTTGGACGAAGAATGGAAGAATCTATCGTCCAAGTTCTCTGCCCTTAGCTCAGTGACATGAGTGACATATGACATAACCGGTAACCCAATAAGACCAATACGTAAAGTAAAGATCTAGCACAAAACTTGACACTGACAATACATTCGTGTGGGTCCATGAACATGTGCCAGATGTAGTTCTAGCCAAGAAGCTTGGAGCTAAAGCTTCTTGGTTCTAGCATATTGATTTGTTCTGTGATATTGATTAAAAAAATTTGTAGACGTTGTTCGTTTTTCATCTATGGTTCTACTCATGCTCTACTTATGTGATCTGTGGTTTTGTTGCTCTACATCTACATCACTGCCCTCTGGCGACAATTTAGTTACAAAAATACATCGCGAATGTGGCGTGTGTTGTTTAGAATTTCTTGAGTCGTAAATAAAAATGCGTTTATTGCACTACTAATTCTTGTTTTAAGTTAAAATTGTGTGCTTTAAAACATATTATGCACAAGAACCCTTCAATGTAGATTAAAACTATCCCCAAAAAAGTGAATTTCTTCTGGTATTTTGTCATATGTTGCACGCCTGCCTTGGATCTCAAAGAAGGCAAAAAATAATCTGTAATTTGGATGCTATAGTGATAATGCCGTAAGTATTTTTATTATTTCTTTGGTTGTTTTCATTGTCTTTTTGTTGAAGGCACGTTATTTATTACTGAGAACAATATCAGAATCTCGAATCTACATTCATTTAATTTGGCAGGTTACATACGCTGCGCTGGTTATTATTGGTATTTCGTACTTAATCATTACTATTACTACTCAGTATTTTTTATAAAATTCTCGTAAGCTCGAATAAGCATATCGTGTAAAATAAGATCGAGCGAAGTATGATGTGATTTTTTTGTTACAGAAATAGACACAACCAGTCTTCCGGCACGTTATTGCGCTTTCTCGTGACAATGCGGTGCCTTACGTCCGAATATGTTTACTAAAATCGATCGAGTCGATCATCCGATAATGGTTAACATAACTGAGAAATAATAGTAGCAAGATGAGTCACAACTTGGCGGGTATGCCGTCGTACAGGCTGCCGGGACCGGGCCTAGGGCCGGCGGACTTCAAGCCGCCGATGGATACTCCTACGCCGCCCGCGCCAGCTCCCAGCAATCCCAAGAAGAGGAGGAAAACATCAAATGCTAATAATACCATCACACCTCAGCCCCCTCCCACAGCACAAGACCTCCTACCACCTCCTCTAACTGGATATGGAGATACTATTGTGGCGTCCAACCCTTTCGATGACTCTCCCTCTACTGTTTCACACAATGGTCCCATGATGAGCCAAAACGGACCCATGATGAGTCAAAACGGACCTATGGGGATGATGGGGCCTATGCACAGCATGGGAGGGCCTTCCATGAGGCATATGAGCCCCTTGCCTCACAACATGAGCCCTATGAGTCAACAAATGCCCCCAAGAGGAATCAGTCCAATGGGCAATATGAGTCCACATGGCATGGGACACATGGGTGGTATGTCTCCCATGGGAGGCCCAAATATGGGGATGAGCAACCACAGCATGGGACCTGGAATGGGTCCCACATCAAGATCTATGGGAAGTCCAATGAGCCCTATGAATTCAATGCCAATGGGTTCACCTATGTCATCTGGACCTATGGGAAGTCCTATGAATATGGGTTCTATGGCAGGCAGTCACATGAGCAATAGTCCTATGGGACCACCTATGCACAGTCCCCTAGGCGCCGGATCCATGAATGGCCCTATGAATGGCCCCATGGGAGGAGGTGGTCCAGGCATGAATGTACCTCGTATGAATGGTCCAATGGGGCCCAATTGTTCAAATGGTTCTATGGGGCCTAACAATTCCATAATGTCGTCAAACCCTATGCAGAGCGGTGGGATGGGTCCAGGGCATTGTGGCCCAATGAGACATGGTAGTCCAATGTCTTCGGGAGGTCCAATGGGCAGTGGTCCTATGGGTGGTAATGGACCTATGAGCTCAATGGGTCCCGGGCCTCCATACTCTGGCAATCACATGGGGCACGGTGGACCTATGAGTATGGGAGGTAGTGGTTCTATGGGAATGGGTCCAAGTCCTGGGAACATGGGGAATTGTGGGCCTTTAGCCGGAATGAGTGGGATGGCAATGGGTGGGCCTGGGGGGCAAGGAGTCGGTCCTATGGGGCAGGGTATGGGAATGTTTGGGCCTAAGCCCATGCCAGTGAGTGCGGGGAAAGTATACCCACCAGATCAACCAATGGTATTCAACCCACAGAACCCTAATGCTCCGCCGATATATCCATGTGGGGTGTGCCACAAAGAAGTACATGATAATGATCAGGCCATCTTGTGCGAGTCGGGGTGTAACTTTTGGTTTCACAGGTAATTTTGTTATTTTAATAGCATTAGCATGGTTTTACTCGAGTCATACTTGTTCCTATGGAAATATTGGGATTAAAAGTTCTTCCCCAGGGTTCCATCTATCTCTGTAAATAAATTCATCAAAATCCATGCAGCTGTTTAGGCGCGAAAGGGTAAAAGACTATCTAAAAACCTTCGCATTTATAACATTGGTATTTGATCTTATCAAAATTCAAAACTACAATTTGTAAAAACCATTTCTAAAAATAAGTTGCATGTATATTGCCTTTAACATGTCAACAAGATCTAAAGGAAAACTTATACAAAACAAAGTCAATTTTGTGTGCTATTTTTCCTCAACATTTTTAAAGCCAGTAAAAATACTCCAGCAAGGGAATATTGTGTAAACTCAAACTGATTTCATATGAATGTAATTCCAGGGGCTGTACCGGGCTAACAGAACCGGCGTTCCAGCTTTTAACGGCAGAAGTGTATGCAGAGTGGGTTTGTGACAAATGCCTACACTCTAAAAACATACCTCTGGTGAAGTTCAAGCCATAGCGATGCGCCATATCGCCTGGCCCACTGTTAATGCCGAACATTTGACTGGAAAACCCGTAACATCACAAGTATTTATTTCATCTCACCAATGGACACTCGAAGTGAATAACTTCAAGGACTTGGACAAACTACGGTTGTGTTGGTCCGTTGTTAGTCTTGCTAAGATAGATCTCATGTTGGATAGTTTGGAAATAATTAGAAAGTAATGCTTCCAGGAAGTGAATTAACTATTTGATGCGGAATTGGCATAAGCTGGTCAGAAAGAATGTCATGTAATTAGTGTATGTAATCAAAGAAGTCACTAACACAACTACAAGAACAGATTGGAACTATGTCTTAACCCTTTTGAGAGCACTTCTTGCTACTGAATGAATTTAAAAACAACAGATTTAATCAGCTCTTCTCAGGACAAGCAAAGCAGGAACCAGCATCCATTACTTGTTTCTTTCAAAAAAGTCAATGAAAAGAAATCGCATAGACATAAAGTTCTTTCTGACCGTCTTAAACTGATTCCACATTAAATAGTTTGCTGAACAACTTTTATTGATTCATGTGCACTTATTGCTGATTGATACAAGGAATAGAATGAAAAGGAACATGTTGATCAAACGGCAGACGACAATCCTAATGTCTAGTCTCTTACGATTGTCATTTTATCTTATTTATTATAACTGGTAAGATGGTCATGATTCTATAAAAGAATCATGGCATGTTCCTGTATTATCCTAAATCATAAAAAAATCGCTGCCACATGATAGACGAAACTCGATTGTAAGCAATAATGAGCCTGCCTAAGGAGTTTTGACTGCTGATTGTTGTGTCGCTTTTTCTCTGTGCATATTGTAAATAATTAAGATAGGTCTAAACATTTCCGCCTTAACAATGGTGATTCAATGGTGTGCTGTCATACTAGATACCTATTTAATTGTACACCTCGGATCCAATGTCATACCTTTGTTGACTGTATTGCCATGATTTTATGAATGTTTTCTGTTTTAAATTAGTAAATTGCAGAATTTTTAGTGAAGCTGTCCTCGGAAAATGTTATTATTTAGGGCAAATCAATTCTTATTTTGTGATTTGTGAAAGTGCTTGTAGACACCACAACTTTGCCAATATCCCGTAGGAAGATAAACCATCAAACAATAGAAATTAAAAAATAAATAAGCTTTTTAATATTGAACACAAGCATGCTGCTTGTGTTTAATATTAAAAAGTTCAATATTCAAATTCTGTACCAAAGTTCAATGGCGTTTTTTCTTATTTTGTGGCTTATAATAATAATAATAAAGTTCTTTATTCAGGTGCAAGTCCCACAATTATACAAAAAACAAAAATATAAAAACAATAGAAAATAATACACATAAAATACAACCGTATGTACTCAGTCAAAGCTTGTACTTTACTTGTGGTTAGCGTCCAGATGTACTGTTAACCAGTAGTTTTGAAACCGGCACGTATAGTCGGCACTAATTGCTTGTAAAATTGAGTTGCGAGATGATCGCAATTTGTCCCAAAAAGAGGCAATGCGTGCTCTCATGATGGCGAAGAAGTCGGGCACTCGCGCCTCAGCGAACATAGTCGACGCGCTGCAATAGCGCGGATGCTTCATGAGGATGCGGAACGCATCATTGTACTGCACCCTCATGGTGCTCAAAGAGGCTCTGCGGAAATTCACCCAAATCTGGCAGGTGTAGAAACACTGGCAATATGCCTTGAAGAGCGTTGTTTTCACACCCGGACTGCATTTGGCGAACCTACGCGCGAGCATGTTACAGCGAACCGCGAGCGCCCGCCTCTCCCTCTCGATATCATCGTCATCTTTAAGGTCACAAGTCAGAACATGCCCTAAGTATTTAAAGTGTTGCACAACTCTAACAGGATATCCTCCCAGACTTACATCAAATACTTTCTCCGGACCCTTTCCATATTTAAAAACCATCATTTCAGTTTATGAAAGTGCTTTTATGCTTTGTTAAATATAGATTGATCAATGTACAGCTGAACCAGTCTATTTTTTGGCCATATTTCCGGAAATCAAGTTCTAAGGGGGTTCTTAATTTAGCAGTTGAATATTTATTTACTTAATAAGATACCATTAGTTTCAAAAACCGCTATATCCAATGTAATTACATTGGACATAGCGATTTTTGAAACTAAAGTATAAAATATATGTACCTAATTTATGGAAATATGACCCAAAAATTGATTTTTGTCATTGACAAAGCTGAATTAGACAAGGTATATATACACTCGACAACTTTGCTAAATATTGCGTAGGGAGATAAACCATCAAACGAACAAAATTAACCAATAATGATGCTTTTGAATTTTGAACACAAGCCAGCAATCATATACTTACATTTATTTACTAATATTATGCAAATCATGGAAGTACAGTCCAATAAGCTTTTAGACGATCTTAGATTTATTGATAGTAGTTAATAATGTACTTATTATTTTCGGTGCCCTTTTTTGCATGTAAAATTACGCGCATTATGTTTTTATGTACTTGTAAATATGATGAATCCATACGCTTTGTTAATTATAAGGGTGTTAATGTGTTTGTCGATTTTTTTATCTTTTGGAGGTTTTTTTAAATAATAATAATAATGATAAGATAAAAGTGTGTACATAAATAATTATGTAGAATAGAGAGAACTGAGATTATCTATGAATATCAGCTATCGGCTCTAATGTAATGAGTTTGCGTGGTTGTGATTGGGATGCGCCTTTAGTTTTTAAGGTTATATGCATAATGACACACTTAAACTAGAAAGGCAAGTGAGCCCACCAAATACAAAATTAAAATACGTTATCGCCTAGAAAACCTAAAAAGTGTTATGGATTGTTACGCCGCAAACTGCCATCAGCAAATTGAATAATGTGTTACAAAATCTATGTTTGAAATATCTTAATTTTTGTAGTAAAATAATGTTAAATAAACATCTGAAGGAGATTATGTAACGAGTATTTAAAAATGTAGTTTTATAGTACCAAGTTATTGATCTTCCTGTACGTATTTTGTTTGGAAATTAAGTCATTTGAAAGTGCCGAAGCGTTAAAATCGCGTGATAATAAGTGCACGTTACGCTACTCTTGTTTGTAACTATAAATAAAATTTTAAAAGATTGTGTTGCAAAAAGGTGTATTAATACTTAAGGGGTAACTCTTAACTACTGAAATGTACAGCTTTATTCTGTAGTCCCGTTTACCGCCTCTCAGATTATGAAGGGGCAGTCGTTAATAACTTGAAACTTGCTTGAAACTCCGACATTCGTGATATAGTTTAACTCGATTAGTGTAATTGAAGAAATTCGTTCTGTAAGAGTAACACATCCACGCCAAATTCTGCACTCTGCTCCGCCGCACAAATCTAATTGTACTGGGTGTACACATTCATTAATTACAATAATGAATGAATAGCGAAGGAAATTATTCTCTAAGATTATGTCTCGGTTTTTAGACCTATTTTTAAAATCTTCTCATGTTTCATCCCATAAATTGGGGCGTTACTCTATTAATGTTATACAATAATCGACATCAACTGATCATCTTCGACGCACGACTCAGTTTGTTCAAAAAACAAGCGTCCGACCTACAAAACGTGTGAATATTAAATGAACCGCTGCAAAACGGATACGAGCGATGTGCGCGCCACCGCTCTGTTGTGTTTTCTCTCTAAGAGTAAAATTACAACTAAAATAACAAAAAAATAATTTCGCCTTTCCGTACAATCTAAGAGATTTGATCCATTTTGTTATTTTGTTGGTCAACTTTAATGTATCCCCTTAATATTACTACACCTTTGTAACGTAAGTATATAAAGAGTATATAAATTCACCATTAGGGTTGTCTAGTTAGTAAATTCAAATTAGTGTCTAATATTAAACGAATTCTTAATTTAATATCCTTACAAACTTAATTTAAACTACTTATTTCGGAAAACGCTCCACTTAAATATTTTTTGGTTGTGTTAAAGTATGCAATACTTTTATGACTTTATAATGTACTATATTGATTATAATTATAATGATTATTTTAATTATTATAAAGTTTAAGAACTTTACTATGCGCACTGTAAATGATATTGTGAATGTCCTATGTTTTTCTGTTTTTACCACTCGGTATTACATATTATAATAATTTGAGTTTTGAGTATTTTAAGTCAATGACAATATGGCAATTTGCCATGCCTTTTTTATTATGTATGTATTCAATTATTGTTTTAACTTTTAATGTTTTTTATATATAATTCCGTTTTGTATGTAATGAGGAACAGATCCGCTAACTCTCAGTGGATGGATATATTATTTCATACATCTCATTTTTATTTATCATATTAAATATTTGAATATAATTATTTTATATGTATTTTATTTGATGATTTTATAGTTAATTATTATGCAGCAGATTATGTAATTAATAGTTTTAAGCGTCTATACTTACTTAAGTTTTAATTTTGATAATTATTGCTGTTAAAATCAAACTATTTGAACATCCCATGTCATTGATATAGTTCTGTATATTCTAAATCAAAATCTTCCATTACACAGTAAAATTATTGTAGAATTCATAGTTACTAATCTAAATAATAATAATAATTACATACGAAACATTTGTCGAATCCTCGCCGTCACCTTCATCATCATCATTAGCCGGAAGACATCCACTGCTGAGCATAGGCCTCCCCCATAGAAAGCCATAAACTATTCGTATGGGGGATTTTGCTGTATTCACCACGCTTGGCAGGTCGCTTGTGATCGCAGTATTTAGAATACTTTGAAACGGAGAGCGCTGCTGCCCACTCTCCGAATATACGTCACCTGCATACGCATATTAAATTCAAATGCAGAGCCATGTACATACAAACAAAGCCACGCAGACATAACAAAGATTTCTGCACCGTGATTTTATTTTAAACATACACAAACGGTACCTCAAGTCACCTGTCCGGCGCGGCGACAAGGTAGCGCGGATGTGACAGAATCATTTAGCGATTAATCTCGTTCATCAAACTCACCTATATGCAGATCACTTGTTAGTAAACGAGATAGAAAGTGTTAAAATTAATCGCTGACGATTATTTTATCAGTAATATATCTCATTTACTCACTCAGTCTACATATTTTAATTATTAGTTTCTTAAGCGCGAATATCGCCGTTGACAACTCTTAAACAAACATGAGCGGCCGCGGGTTGGGTGTCAGAAATACAAAAACGCGCCCTTTCCGGGTACGCTGTGTTTTAGGCTTTACTGCACGCAATAAATTAAGTATTAAGATCAGATTATCATTGCAAATCTAAACAAATTGAGGTCTTTTAGGGTTCCGTACCGTAGGAAAAAAGGAAACGCTTTAGAATCACTTTGTTGTCCGTCTGTCAAGACACTTTAAAGGGAACGCGCGGAGGTATCAAGTTGAAATTGATGTAAACTACTCACATCTGCGGTGCCTTGTGGCTATAAAAAATCGTACTTCTAAGTAACTAAACGCAATCAATAGTTATGGCCATTTTACTGCATATTTTCATACTTTGCGCAAGGAGTTAATAGATGGCGCTGAATGTTCTTGGTTTCTAGGTATGGAACCCTACATTATGCACATACACGGACGGCTTAACAATTCATTTTTATATATACTTAGCTCGAATTGGTATAGTCCAAAAATTATGCGTGACCGATACAGACAGCATTGCCTGATTTAGTAATTACTACAGAATGAAAAATAAATACAAATATTATTTTTTAGTGAATAAAGTATCATTAAAGATATTTTTCAGTTGGACAAAATAATTTAGGAAATATTTATTGGCAAATAGTAGGATAAATAGCATTATAATATTCAATAGAACGCAATAAGAAATGCAGATAAATTTTGAAGTACAGTTTCTTTATGGATTACGATTTTAACTATAATTAATTATTAGCCATGGTATGTATTAATTTTATTTTTGTGAAAACATCACACTTTACGGGAAATGTTTTACTTTCTCAGAACCTACATAAATATAATTATAAATAAGAGTAGTTTACAATCTGATATTTTATAAAGAAAGTTTTAAGTCAGTGGTCATCATCTTTAATATGTGCATAGTTAATTTTGTATTATGTGAATAATAATAAGTTAATAAATAACAAGCAATAATTAAATTGTTATTGGGATTTTTTATTTAATTTTTACCTGCGTTACATTATAATTTAGTTAACACACACATCAAAATTTCTTAGAAAATATTTGTTTTTGACATATCTACTTAATCTATGAAATATAGGTACTTTAAAACGTGTTATTAAGGTGTAGTAATATTTAAGGGGGTGCATTTAGTATAAACAACTTGCAAAAGGAAGAATTGCGAAATTAGAAAAAAAATCGACTCTTTAAACAAACTGGGTCCAGCTGTTCGCCGAATTTGTATGGAGAGCTGATTTTTTTTTGCTAATTTCGCATTTTTTCCTTTTGCAAGTTGTTTATACTAAATGCACCCCCTTCAATATTACTACACCTTTCAAGAGAAAGAATTGCGAAATTAGCAGAAAAACATTCTACTTCCCATACAAACTGGGTCCAGCTGTTCGCCGAATTTGTATGGGAAACCGAATTTTTTTTTGCTAATTTTGCAATTCTTCATTTTGCAAGTTGTTTATACTAAATGCACCCCCTTCAATATTATTACACCTTTCAAGAGAAAGAATTGCGAAATTAGCAGAAAAAATTCGACTTCCCATACGAACTGGATCCAGCTGTTTGCCGAATTTGTACGGAAGCCGAATTTTCTTTTTGCTAATTTCGCAATTCTTCCTTTTGAAAGTTGTTCAGTTTGATAGTTAGATGGACCTTATTACAGATCGGATCGTGGAGGGGGGCTTTGCGCAGGTGTATTAATTAGTCTAAGCTCTAACAGATCTAAAAAAATAATTCTGCGCATTCAGGTCTGCGCTATTAAACCGTGACGCGACCTGTATGTTTGTAACGTTTTCTGGCTAAAACTACTGAACCGATTGAGCGGAAATTTTGTAGATTTTTGAGTAATAATATAGACAGCTTAAACCCTGGAATAACACACAGAGCACTTTTTATTCCAATATTCCCACGGGAACGAAGACTGCGCGGATGAAACCGCGAGGCACAGCTAATAAATAATAAACAACAATGACATGAGTACACATAGATATAATATATCACTTTAATCTTATGAAATAGTTATGATACTGATTAGTATAAGGTGAGTATAGTGAGTATATATAGAAGTTTGTAAAAACTTCATTAAGCCTTAATAATAATTAAACAACTATATACATTAAAAGCAAAAGTAAATAAAAAAGCTAATGTACTAAACTTGCATAGAAAAAGAATTATGATATTTTATTTCCTTTTTATCGCCACTGGTGAGTCAGTGATCAGTAATGGACGATTTTTCTTAAACAAGAGTACAATAAATGCACATTCCTTATAACAAAAGCAGACACGTTCACGATGAACATGTAAAAATCTATTTTTCTGACACGGGAATTGCGCTTAGGGCCTGTGCACAACGCACGTTTTTATCCTACCGACTCGCGCGCACATCACAACGCGCGTTTACGGTACACAGTACACAGGCCCTTAAGTACCCATTCTTAAAGGGGGGGAAATAGACTATCGCTCATCGCCCGCGTTAAGTTAGCAGTTAGTAAACGACCATATACAACTCTTCCTCCCGAAATTTCCATTTATGACATTCTAGAGAGTAAAAGCTAACATAACAATATACAAAATTAAAGTCAGTCAAAAAAACTGATATGCTTCACAGATTTGAAACTTTTGTACTTTCGTTTTAAATTAGTTTATACCATTTTATATAAAACATGTAAGTTATTTCATAGTTAAATAATGCCTGATTGAAATTATTCCTTACTTGCTGTTACCCGCGATTTCGTCCGCGTCTACACCCTAATCATTTCTTTAAAAAAATTAGCTTGAGTAATCTTAAAATATCAGCAGTCAGTTAAAGTCGCATCAAAATCGGTCCAGCCGTTTCGGAGATTAGCGGGAACAAACAGAAAACAAAGAAAAAAATGTTTTTGTTACTTATTACTATTGTATATAAGTAGGCTACCAATACTTTTTTTATATTACAGCTATTTTATTTATTTATATGTACTAGAATGTATTTGTTATGTGGATTGTTTAAAAAAAAATAGTTTGGTTTTTCTGCTTTTAGATTGGTTTAGTCACTCTAGCTAGCCTTTAGTGAAATAGTTTTAATAATGCAAAAAACCTCTAATGGGTACACTATACTTATAACTTATATATCACAATAGTTTCAATATTTACAAAAACAAGTTACAACAAACTGGTATAACATTACATGGTACATTAGTCTTATGGCAGAACTTAATACTTAGTTTATTTTAGTATACTTTACATTCTTCTTTATAAAAGTTAATTTTGTGCTTGATTTTGTTTTAGGCAGTTGTCTCATTTCCAGTGATAGATCGTGATGGACGAATTACTCTAGTACAGGATGAATTTTTTATAAGGGTCTTCAGGGCCATCTCTAAAACTACTGCGAGTTTCCATAAACAAGTCCTTTTAGCTTTTTTTGAAAGTGCGGGATCCAGAAGCTTAAAGGAGGTTGTATGGCATTGCAACATTCAGAGGCGACCGCTAGAGCTTCTGGCGGGACCCCAAGTAGACAGAGTAGTGGAGTTGCAGAAACGACACAAAGTATGATATTTTTGTTACATTTATTGGTACTAAGGTGAAATTATTAATAATCACCGATAAATGTGATTAACTACTTAACTTTTATCGACTTTTGGTAAATATTAATAATGACAGACAATTATTATAATTTTTAATTATTCACATGTCAATCTCATTTTCTGCCAGGGATTTGCATCTGAGAAATTTGTCCATCGCATATCGCCAGGGATGGAACAACTGCCTTAAGTTATGTATATATTTTTCTACAATATTAGCAATATTCAGTTCCTGAAACTGCTAAACCTTTAGTTTTAATAGCATACAAAATAGCAGCATTCATTATATCAAAGTCACTTTCATCAGGAACATCTGCGTTTGAGTTTTGATTATTATCACTGTGAGAACTATTAGAAGAATGGGAAGGTTCAGATGTGTATTCAAATGAGGGTGTTTCACTTGAATTTTGATTATCAGATTGCCAAGAAGATTGGATATGAGTATCATTAATTGCTTTTTCCATAGCAGGCGGCTGGTCTTCTTCAGATGACCAATTCTCAAATAATGAAGACAAACTAACACAATGAGCTCTTCTATTATTTAAATTAATATTATTATTCATATGTAATTCTGTTGTATTTTGCAGTCCATGAGCTGAAATAGCCATCATAATCCCTTCGTTTTCAACAGAGTTATCCCCTGGAAAGTGGTTGATGAACTCTGCAAAATCGAAAGCTAAAAATCTTGAGTTTCCATCATCCCCCCGTACATTGAGCAGTCTTTCAAATGCTTGGTTTAATATGTTGTCCACACTGCTTTGCAATAACTGAAACAAAAATATTAAGATAAGACCTAATAATTTATTATGTACTAGCTGTTGTGCCCAGCGGTTTCACCTGCATAGTCTATCCCATGCAATATCAAGATAAAAAGTACCCTATGTCCAGGGTTGAAGAGTTACCCAGTTAAAAAAATTAAGCCCTACAAGTTTCTTGTGCGTTCTTCTTGTAAAGGTCTCCTTCCAAACGCATGGTACACTCATTGCTGTTTATCTTCATTGACATACAAAAGTGTCAGATTGTGACTTTTGTATGTCAATGAAAACAAAAACAATAACTTTTTGACTTTGACTGAGGGTCTAAACAGAGTCTAAACTGTCTACATACCGAATTTCAGCCCAATCGGTTCAGTAGTTTTGGTGTGAAAGACTAACAAATATCCATCAATCCTTCCTCACGAACTTGCATTCCACCCATAGTGTTTAATATACATGACTGCAAAATATATACTGTACAGTAGAGTACTGAACTGGTCTTTTCATGGAGATGAAAGGTGACCACGTAAATTCTGTGTGACAAGATGTAATCTCAAAGCAAATCAAGAGCTTGAACTAAAAAAGTAAAATAACTTGTTGGGATTACACTTACAGTACTTTTTACCACAGAACAGATAATAATACTACATATAGAATGGGCACTGTCATCTGCCGCCACCCACAAATCGGGCCTTCCTTACTAGCGAGATTGACATGTTCTCAGGGTGACAAGCTCTCAAAAAGCCCCGCTTCGCTGGGAAATCACCTCACACACACTCTTGCACGTGAACAACACTCCATGTAAGCAGTGTTTGTGTAGTAGGTAGTTATATTGTGACTTTTGTATGGGAATTGAAATGAGTGTCCGGGGTGTGCTTTTTACACCATAACTACTGAACCAATTGGAATACATATGTAGCATTAGAGCAATAGATACTATGTTTTTAGATCAAAGTGCAGAATGCATTGATTAGATAAATTTAATTAAAATTCACCTGTCCATACTGCCATTGTAATATGCACTGATCTTCTGATATATTAATAAGCTCCTGTGGCGTGAATGCATGACTCCAGTATGTGTAACTGAACCTGTTCCTATCAATTGAACTCTTCGGTGTTCTCTCAGAACTACTTATATATCTAGGATATGGTGGTAGCAGCTCTCTCGATACACTAGTATTAGGCGCGAGTAGGGAAGTATCGGGGTCTATAACTGACTTTATTTGGCTGCAATCTTCCTCATTACTTGACGATGGTTCACTTAACACTGTTGGGGTTTTATTACACTCGTCAGTCTCGTTTTTCAAGTGATATTTGCCTTTAACTTGCCACGCGAATCTTGCTTTCTTGAGTGGCCGTTCGGAACCAGTCTCGTCGCCATCTTCTCGACTATTACACGACGGCTTCTGAGGCTCAGTGATATTCATCACTTAATATCGCCTTAGATGCTCTTCTAGTTTTCCCTAAATCAAAATTTAGTAAACAAACACTGACATCACTAATTAATAACATATGATTGCTGTCAAGTAGACTAATTAATTAGTAGGACAACTTTACACACACAATATGTTGGGTTTATTTAATTACTTAGTTCTATTTAATTGTCTAGCTTATGCGCAAATAGTTTGATTTCAAACAAAATTATTTCGTAGGCCGTAGGAATTCCAGAAAATAATTTATAATACGGAACTTCTATCGCCCATCACGCAAAAAAATTGGAAACGAAAATTCACAGAACCTAAAATACAATAACATACCAGACCTGTAATCTGTAAATAGTCTGTGGTTGTGATTTTAAGTATTTTTAAGTTTTTATTATTACTAAAGTCATTGGCAAATTGTTTGGATATGGAATGACTCGAAAATAATAATATTTTATTAAGTTGTGCATTTTTCTGAATTGTTATTCAAACTGAAATGAATTGTTGTTGCAAACATATTATCAATTATTAAATGGGTCTTTGTGTTTTGTGATTAAGGCCTACCGCGCACTGCTTTGCAACTAACTGGACGTGCGTTTATTCCACTGTTACAGCTTTTGAGACATTATTTTGCCGCAATGCGCGCACTTCTGTGACACTCCATACTTCACAGAATGTACTTGGAGTTAACGCAACGCAATGCAAGGCAGTGCGCGCTAGGCCTAAATGTTTCATGAACTCTCATACAAATATTTTGTTCACAGCAATTTTTTTTATTATTCTAGCAACACTGCATTTCTATTTCCTGTCAATATAGTATGTAAAGTAACTTAACTTTGTTTCCGTTTCCGTTAAGTTAATTTGCGGTATGTTTTAAAAAAATGACCTATTTTACGTTTTCATGAATAATTTTTTTTTTTAAATAAATTACCATAATCTTATTAGTGTTTAGTACACATTTTACCCAGCCTTATATTATATACTTATTAAGTATTCACTTATATCCACTAACTAATACTAATGGTTTTAGATCACATTTCATATTCACAGGTTTTTTCTTTATTAGGATTAAAATAAAAAAATCATTAAGAACATCATAATTACCAAACAACATGAAGCCACCAGACACTGATAATTTTATAATAATATTAAAATTATTTTCTTCTCCCTAGCAATTGATATAATATAATAAATTATGCCATATGAGATTATATTAAAATCAATCTATCTAAAAATATTTAAAGGCTCATAAATTAATCCTAAACCAGTTTGTAAAATAAAGTCAATGTATGAATTATGTAAGTAATGTATGTTATAACTATGTATGTAAAGTGTAAAGAACTATGTATATATATAGTTATAACTATAAATATAAATAGTTATATAACTATAAATATAATTAGTCCTTTCATTTTATCTACGAATAAATATTATTATTCGTATTATTAATTATTATTATTACTTATTATTATTCGTAGCCTTTCATGAATTAATTCTTATTTCTTATGTACCTACGCGACCATTGATACAAGATTCCGTGACCTGAGAGCTACTCATCGAAATTCCGGTAACTGCTTATCGTCGGAGCCCTCTCATTCTAGATAATCACTACACAAAGAGGAGGGATAGCATTCCCAACGTTAATATGATGATTGTGTGTCCAGTCGCTCCTTAATCGCCTGTCGCCCGTGCGGCGTAACCCGAATTTAGATCATTTATTTTAAAAATAGATTTTGTTTATATCCGTTAGATTTTTTAAAGTTAGTGTCAGTTTTAAAAATGCAGGTAAGAAATATATTCGTGTTAATTGTGTGTAAAGCCCTATTTCTGTGATTTCAGTTAACCTTATTTAAATATGTGTTGTATCTTGGTACCTATAAGGTATTTTTTATTTTATAACGAGTGGGGACTTTTCGAAGTTCCTAATTTATGTAAAAATGTAAACCTATCTATAAAATTGTAGTTAAAGGTATATTACTGTCTAGGACATTGATACAAAATCTTAACAGGGCCATGCACTCGCTCTGAGACTCAAGTACTAAGTTCCGTGTGCCCTAGGCGATATCAATCCTTATAATCTGAAAAAAGTCCTTATTATATAAATTTCCGAATAGGTCTAACTTTACATAATATTCCCAGGTGGTAATATTCATGAGCGTTATTTGCGCCATGCTATGCGTTGGTGCAGCCGCACCACAAATGTCCGACGCACAGCTAGAGCAAACTCTGCTAGACAGGAACACCATGCAGAGGCATTTGCGGTGTGCGCTCGGAGAGGGACCCTGCGACCCTATGGGAAGGAGACTGAGAAGTAAGTATACAACGTCCGTCAGTCTACAAACAAAAAAGGTGTCCTGTATAAGGATTCGTAACTGAAAAAGGTATCTGTAAAGAAACAATGTATACAAATGGGCGAACTTTGATTAAATAGATACATTTTAATTTATTTTTGACAAAGTACTTATAATAAAATAAAGTACTTACAATAATAAAAAGTAGTAATTAAAATAAGTACTATTTTAGTGATTTTATTATAATATTATACAAGCTGCTGTCTGCCTAGTATCTTTAATCAAATTTTATTTTAGAAAGTAGTTTATAGATAAGGAAAATCCACTGCTCAAAATTAAGTTTTATGTTATAATGTTAGTAAGAATCGCTGCTGTTGAGGTATTATAATGGGATCATATTATTACTCAATGCTGATAATATTATTATAAAATGGTATATATCTCGAACATGAAATGTGTGTTTTTAAAAAATTCAAATTAACACCACGCATCATTCTCGAAATCCCCATTAACACTTTCTGAATGTCAATAAATTTATACATGATTTTTTCAGCGCTAGCGCCACTCGTTCTACGCGGAGCGTGTCCGCAGTGTTCCCCGCAAGAAACGCGCCACATCCGGCGAACGATGGCGTACGTACAAAGGAACTACCCGTGGGAATGGGCCAAGATCGTCCATCAATATGGCTGAAAATTTCTCATTTTTAGAATACAGGGTGTTTGATTTGTCGTAGTGTTCTTTTTAAATATGGAATGATAAATATTATATCTAATTTTTTTACTCAACATATATTTGAAATTAGCCTTTTAGTCAAACACCCCGTTGAAATGATCCCATTAAAGCTTTTTACTGCCATTATATTAAACTTCTGCAACATATTCATATAAATATTATATCACCCCACTTTTTATAAAAATAAACCAATTCAATGTCAAATTCTATGTTCTCCAAATATTATGTTAATTAAATTAACCTACGTATATACTTGTTTATATTAATAACCCTATTCCATTAGCTATTACAATGCATTTAATTGACCTATTTATTTAATTTAATCACTATGGAACTTACGGATACAATAATGAGCGTATATCATTAATGTCAAACTCTAGGCTCTCCAAATATATAATGTAAGTTAGATTGACCTATAAAGTTTTAATTACTGATAAAATTATTAACATTATTCCATTAGCTATCACAATGCATTTGATTGACCTATTTATTGAATTTAATCACAATGGAACTAGAAAAGCTACAATAATGAGGGTATAATATCATTAGGCCTTATTACCTAGATGTTATGACAGCATTTATTATGAAACGTTTAGTCTCCGTGTACTGTAATAATAATTATGATTTAGTTAAGTACGTGTAAGACAATTTGTATAGTTTTTTACCATGGTAACTTGACAATAAAATGATTATTATAAAAATACAAAAACGTTTCTTTAAGACATCGATCACGTAACATCGTAGTGTAGTCGAATGCAGGCCTACTACGGCGGTAGAATGGAGGGGTTCAACGAGTTAAGTAAGAGGTTACGGCAACTCAGCTTGCTCCAGCACTCTCCAACTAGACGCAGACTGAAACGCTTCACCGACTCAGATTTTAGTGAAATATTGTACGAATTATAACTTTGAGATCCGGGTCAACGTTGGCAGTGCACCGAAAGTAAAAGTGTTCCGTTCTGACCGTAATTCCCACATACAAGATCCAAGATGCAGGTGAGTGCATCGTTTTCTCTGCAGTTGATGATATTTTCCTGTTGGTTCGAGTTTTCGACGTATAGATTGTTGAACTCACGAAGGACAGTCGGTTTCTTGGATTTACCTTCGTTAAAGTACAAGGAAAACGGCACAAGTAAATATTTAATGACACGATAACTTGGCAGTTAGTGATTTTGATATCACACAACCCAATGATGTGGGGTGAGATTTTCTATTCGTTTTTGTTGCTCTTTCATTACTATGCCATATCTTATAATTTTAACTGTATACTCATGATTATAATGATTTATTCTGAATAATATCACAACTTTTTAATAAATTATTTGGCCTATCAGTGTATTACATATTTGAGTTCGTTTCAAAATTCTACTATAGTTGAACAAGTTACTGGTGACAGTGTATAGGATAGATACTGTTTATTATTATACTGTTAAGTTGTTTAAAATATCTAATAACCATGCTACATTGTATGCATATTGCATGTGAAATTCGTATTTAGTACACGTCGTGTTCATTATGTCGACACAAGTCTAAATGGCATAAGAAATAGCGTGATTCTTTGCCACAACTCCATGATTATGCAACTGCATTTATCCTAGTTAAAAATGCATTAGGGTGTTCCACTTCAAACGGCAAATGTTTATTACGTTAGTTAATATCTGAATCACTTCCGAATTTACGCAATACATGCCGGCACCATTGACGGAACAGATTTAATGTCACTTATTAAGTAGTCCGTTCTTTTACTTCATATTTCCGTGGAAATTACAGCCTTGTATAGGCCTTATAAAGGTGTGAAATGCGAACGTACTCTACACAATAAAGAAATTTCTTTAAGTTAATTGGGCATTATTGACTATTGACCCTACAAAATTATTAATAAATAAAAAAAACAGTAAGATATTTTTATTTATTTAATCGTTTATTTCGACCAATAAGGATCATAGATCGGTACACAATTATCATTAAAAAATACTAAATTAAAATTAACATAACACAAATAAAATGAATCGATACCATAATTAATATAATTGCTTAAAATTAAGAATCGAATACTCATTAATTTTAAATAAATAAATGTCACAAATCGTGTAAAACGTTTTAAATAATTATAAAATGTTTTACACGACAGTTTAAAATGTAGCAAAGTAGGAACCATCATTCCTATGTATTGTTTACCTGAGCCCTAAAATATTCGTTGATATTGAAACGTAAGTTTCCCATTGTTATGTTAATAAAGCTCTGTCATTGGGGTTTTTTTAATGTTTGTCTACTAATCTCTTTAAAAGAAAGTTAATTGGGCTAAGGGAACATAATGGTACTTTACCTATTGGTTATTGTAGAAAATATATATTTACTGGCTGTGCCCCGCGGTTTCATCCACGTAGACATCGTTCCCATGGGAATATAGGGAAAAAGTACCCTGTGTTATTCCAGGGTCAAATCTACTTGCATACTAAATTTCAGCCCAATATGTTCAGTAGTTTTGGCACGAAAGAGTAACAAACATCCATCCATCCATCAATCTAACCAAAACCGCGCTAGATGGCGCTGGAGGTGATTTAAAACTCGCAAATGTTATATTTACCTGTTAAAAATTTAAGTTTTCTACATTGTACTGAAATTTGATTTATAATATTAATAGGATAATAGGATTACAATAGGTAAAATTCGTTCAAAGACCTTTGTAATTAAAAGGAGGTGCTATCGTGATGGTAATTATGAATGATTTGAAGTATAATCCCAAGTAATTAACAACTAAAAAAGCCACTTATTGTTAGTACAAAAATAGTAATTCTCCGAAAGAAAAGATTGTGCCTGATGTCAAAGGTGCCAAAACCAGTTCTTGCACCGCTTTTGTTTATGTCTCATAGAGGATAGAGGTATTGTGTTAAGTATTTGGGTAGGTGCCGAAACCGTCAATTTGCGTGTTCAAAGTAGGCGAAGGGCAATCCGTGTCTTTATCACGAAACCATCCAATAATACCTATGTGAAAACTAATTTGCGGTGACCATGTTAGTCAGATTAACAACACTAAGATTCAAGAGTCGGTCATTCACAAGGTAAGTATAATAACGACTAAGAATAATAGATCCAAGGTAACACTATAATTAGCATTTTGTTATTTAGGTACCTTAAATATGCTTATGATATAAAGTACATATATAAATAAATCAACATACCACGGAATATCAGATTATTCCAGTAACTTAGTTAGAGTTGCAAAAACTTTACGACTGATCAGTGTCACCTTTCCATGTTGTTGTATCAGAATTTCGCAAACTTTTGGAAAAGGTTGTGTTCTGCGAATACTGACACAATATGGCTTTTATTTATTTTTATGGTAGGTATATTTAGCTTCAAGTTTTACGGTACTTTCATTATTTTATTTACTTATTGAGTAAACAAGGCTAATTAAATATGAACATGAACTGTGTAGTGTAGTAGTAGTAGTGTTATAATTGCTACAATCATACCGACCCATATTTTAAACGAAATACGTAAAATGTTGTATTAAACAGACTGACGTCATGTTTGTAAAATTGTTTTCCATATTTAAAATAATTGTCAGTATAGGAAGTCAGGGACCTATCACCTATAAAAATATCTTAATTTTAATACTATAACTCATAGTTCAAGTAGGTTTTGAGTCTACCAATCTGCATTATAATTCGCATGACCTTGGGTTGATATTTGAAGATATTCAGTAATTCCTACAGAACAACTGGGCCAGTAGGTGTTGTATAACCCACATGGTCACAGGTCATTTAGATTTTATTTTGCGTAGCGTTGATGATCACATTAAACATTAAATTTCTAAGCACGTAACGTGACGATCATGCCTTCTTAGTAAGAAGGTACAATTATGAAAAAAAATGGATTGGGTGAATAATCGAGTATGTACTTACATTGCTAGCACATGATAATATAATTAACGTTCTGAGTGTGGTCCACAAAAAAATTACACTGGACTTTTAAGTTGGTATTTTTATCCTTAAATCAAACGAGAGGTAAAATATAGCAAATTCTTAACACTTATCATTGCCACTGTACTTAGTACAGCCCCGATTGCGTCTTCGTCCTTATACGTAGGTACAACTAACCAGTAATACTCGTGCTCTGCGACCCTTATGCAACGAGTGTTTTGAAAACCGCCACTGTAGGTTTTAACTCTACCTTGATTGACTGATTCATTGCTCACTAGCAGTACAAGTGAAACTACGATTGGAGGCGAAACTAATTTCGAAGGACCATTTCGATTGTAATTAAAATAAAAGTGAACTATATCGACTTACTACGAGTAGATGTTATAATAATTATTATTATTTGCAAGAAATCCTAACGACCATGTGATCGATGGGGATTTTAAGAATATATCTCCAGCCCAGGCCCCTCAATTGGAAATAATATGATCAAGGAGACATGATTGATGGTTGACAAGCATTCCCAGAATATAGGTACTAATTGGATATATGTAAATATTATGAAAATTACCTTGCAAATGGGGATGTTTGACGAGAATTTTAGGAATTGCCACTTAACAATAATTGGGCATGTTGCATTTCAAAATATTCCCAGATAGCAAATAACGATGTTGTGTGAAGTGTGTCATAGTCCGACTCAAAGTTCCCATTTATCTTTTTCAGACCAGCTACGCCCTGATGCTATGCACGCTCGTGGTGGTGATTGCAGCGGAGACGCCACGGCCGCATGTATCCGATACAGCGCTGGAAGATGCACTTAACGACAAACGATTCATACAGAGGCAACTCAAATGCGCGCTTGGTGAAGCCCCTTGCGACCCCATAGGAAAACGACTTAAGAGTAAGTTATATATTAAGTGCGGATATGATTTATGTTCAAATATATCTAAGTAACAAAAAGTCTAAATATTCAAAAATATCTTCTTAGTATAATGCTAAGTAGCAATAAATTGTCTATGTCGCAAAATGTTTCACTATCAAAATATCTAAGTAGCAGAAGGTTTTATTAGCAAATATGATCTGATGCTCCAAGATGGGATTTGGAGATATATACCTATGTAATAACTTTATTCATAATAATTTATTAATTAAGTGTACTTTTTTTTCAAAAGCGCTGGATCAATTTCAATGAATTTTATAATATGGAACCATCTCTAATCTCTGAAGTATGCATGACCTGCCAGACAAAAAAAGAATCACAAAATTCTTTAATAAATGACAGAGATGTCGCATAACAAACGTAAATAACCTACTTATTTAGTCGAAAATTGTAAACCTTTTTGAACTCTATTAAATGTACCTACTTATAGTACTTATAAACCATCATGGCACCCTTGGAAAATATCGCTTTCTTTAAGTCTTAAGCGATAAGACCGCGACTTGTACTAGCCTAAGACTAACTCTACCTTATTTATTTTCATTATATTGTTCGCTGTAAGGTGTACAATAAAGTCTTTATCTATCTAAGTATCTAAACCTTTATTTTTTCTAGCATTGGCACCGTTAGTTCTACGCGGTGCTTGTCCACAATGCTCACCGGCAGAAACGAAGCAAATTCAGAAGACACTCTCCTATGTTCAACGGAATTTTCCTCAACAATGGGCTAAAATTGTTCGACAGTACGCGGGTTAACCTACCTTTCTATTATGTAACTTAAAAATAAGTAGTATCTGATTTATTAATGTAAAAATGCTATCTTAATGAATACGGTTGAGAGCGCTAGTGTCTTTGTCATAAGGCGTGACGACGACTCAATATAGTAAGAACTAAGTAATAATTCCACTATTTGATACGTTCATTTATACCTTAGTTGGTCTCTATAATACTTTACTTATTCATAGAATTATACATAATATTATTATGAAGACAGTAAAACGGTTTTTTACCTTTTCCATGATTTTTCTGATATACAAAATAACTTAAAAAAAACACTTATGTCCTATTTATGAAAAGACCTCTTTTGTATATGTAGCCTATAAGTACATACTTACCTACAAGATTAGTGATTATTCACTAATCTTAATTATTTACCAGGTAATCCTTAATATTATCTTATATTTATAATTTTTCTGGTGCTAATTAGTATGTAACAAAACAAGGTTAACTTAGATATGAATTACCTATTAATGAATATTATATGAACAACCTATTAACTTATTTCTGTGATTCGGTTATTTTTGTAAAACTTTAACTATTACCACTTACAAGGTACCATTATGGTCACTAAATAAATAATAATTTATGTTATCATAATAACATATTATTATAGTTTTTGAAACATGTATGTGATATAATGTAAAACTATATAACGTATGTACGTAGGTATCATAACACTATTTTATTATTGTTAAGAAGATACCATTAATTTTATTAATAAATGATGTCATGATGTTAAAGTTTATATGGTTTTAAATTTTCCTTACCTCAGTTTTTTTTTGTAAAAAGAAACATAAATAAACAGACTTTCCCGCCCTATCTAAGTAGGAGGAAGTTAGGTTTCAGGGTAAGGTATATTGTATTTCCAGTTCCGGTAAAAACAATTTTGTTAGGTTGCAATCCAGTGTGAGCATAATGTTTAATCAGTCCAAATTTTTTCTTTTGAAAATGAAATCTTTATACTCTATGGCATATAGGGACAGTTTGCATAACCTATGGTGAATTGGTACTGTAATGGCAACATTTTATACTATTTTACAACGTTGGTACATGCTGACGCCGACTAAATAATTCATTTCCGGTAAAACTTTTACTTACTTTTAACATAAAATTCTATAAAAATCGAAATCACAATTAATGAGCGTATTGTTTTAATTTGATTAATTATTTCAATAAATATTTGAAGTATATTTATCGAGTCTATTACCTCTTAATATCCAAGTATTATTCATATCAATGCTGCCATCTGAACAAACTATCAAATTCTGTCGTACGCAGTCGGTGATATTTACAATTATTATTTTGCCACTGTTTTGGCAAAATAAAGGAGGAAATCTCACAATAACATAATATTAGGAACAGTTTATGTGGTCCATGAACGGGAACTATTGTAGTTATGTATTAACAAAAGGAAGATTATATGGTGACTTCTACTCGGCGTACGTACAGTGACTTCTTGACAAAATATGGTCGTGCGTTTTGCCTGAACTGATAGTGATGTGTGAGCAGACTGAAATCAATTATTTGACCGGGGAGGTGGTGTGGGTGAAGCTTGGCTCGTGCTGGTGGCCCGGCGAGGTGGTCTCCCTGGAAGCTCTTCCCCCTGATGTAGTGGAATCATTTCGGAAGCCTCCAATAGCGGTCGTGAAGTTTTTCCTAGAGGATACCTAGTAAGTCCACAACATACAAACTATTTATACACTAATTTCGAACTAGAACCGCCAATTTATTAGCTTGTTAATATGTCTTTGTTCTGAGTATTTTATGTACCTACTATTTACATAATTTCATGACATAAGGGTTTTGATTCTCTCTATTTGGTATTGTCTCATGGTTATTACCAATTTTATTGTAGTAAAGTTGTTGCTGTCAATATATTTATAGATTGCACCAATAAGAAGGGTATTAGACCAATGTTGATGTAGCTTATGTCCCGGTCCTGACTCTATTCAAAATTAATGTTAAATAATATTAAAACCTACTTTTCATCATCCATCCTAGGGAAATAATTTGGTGCAGCAAGTATTTTTATATCTGGAAACCAACTGGATTTCCACGGGTAGAATATTTTTTTATATAAAAGCTAGACCACCTACCAAGGACTTTGTAACATCTGAATCTGATAAGAGATTCAGCCAAAATTTCTGTAGTGGTAGGCCTCTTTTGCAGGAGGCCGCCTGGGGAAGTACCACACCTTTGCCAGTTATTCATCCGCCAAGCAGTAATGTGCAAACATTACTGTGTTCCGGTATGAAGGGCAATGTTACCAGCGAAATTACTGGGCATGAGGAGATTCAACAACTCATATCTCAGGGTGACAGGCGCAGTGCAGTGCCGCGCAGAATTTTGAATTTTAAAACACTGGGTGGCACTGCGTCTGATATGGGCAATCATGATGCTTACCACCAGGCACCTGATTTGCTTGTCTTGTCACTCAATATCATAAAAAAAAAAAAAAAAAGAAAAATGCTGTAGAAAGTACCTAATTTAAAATTTTTACAACCTAGTTATGTTTAACATGTTGGCATGGCCGCAATGTGAGAAAGCCAACAAAAAAAAGAGAAATAGTTCTGTAATATAGAGGTACATTTGTCTTCATTCAACTATTGATTTGTACGAGCATGCCGAGCAATAAAGCTCTCCGTTGGGAATATTTTTGCCATCAATTGTCATATTTCAGCTGATTTTCACAATACCTAAACAAATCTGATACTTTCATCATGAACCACTCCAAACATTATTGCAAACTATGAATTTATTCAGTAGCTTTGACTTTATCATACTGACAGACAACTTTAGTTTATAATAAGTAGTGATAGTGACATCCTTTCCCAAAAACTTGTGTTATATTTAAATGATATAAACCCACTGAATGATTCATGAGAAGTCTGAATGTCAAGGCACCTGGTTCAAAATCTTTGAAGTCATAACAGCATGTTAAGTTTCGGCTTAAGAATCACATTCGACAGAGATAAAGAATACACCGTTCTTCTAGTACTATTTTATATGTGGATTGCATAATCATGTAAACAAATGCAGCCAGCAGCTGTAAAATAGTTTTTGGTAATATGTATGGGCCACTGTGCACCATATGGCCAGCAGAGGCCATAGGGAGGCCTGGTTTCTTCATGTCAAAACTAGTAAACCAATTGGGCTGAAATTTGGTATGGGTATGGAATAACAAATAGGGTACTTTTTACTCCGATATTCCCTTGGGAATGTTGACTATGACTATGCGGGTGAAACCGCAGGGATCATCCAGTTGTGCATTTATTAAAATACACACACACTCACATACAGCTTCCGCTACACACACTTCCTAACTTGAGATATAAATTTCCTTTACCATCATTCAAACTCAAATTCATATATTCAAATATGCAATAAAAAAAGCTCTATTTCGAATGTGTTCAGAAATATGGAAACTGTTTGTTTGTATTCTTAGAGCAAATGCAATGATTTTGTTTCTGTTTTCAGTGAATATGTAAAGAACATCAACAGCATCTACAAATATAACTGCAGTCGTAAAGATGAATTTATCAAAAAAGGATTATGTAAGTATATAATATGTAGTGATGACAATTATTTTCTCTATAAAAGGTTGTAATTTTAACGAACTATATCAGAAGGCGATATGTAGAAAGTGGCCATGTGGTTACTGGCTATATAATAAGGCCACCCCTTTCTCATCCCGTGGGAGCCGTGAGACCAGCAGTGAGAGCAGCAGCGCTCATCGTATCCAAGTATTCCAACTACTGCAAGCACCAAATGGTGATTATGGCAAAATTTCCCCATATAAATAGTTTACGGCGTTCTATGGGGGAGGCCTATGTTCAGCAGTGGACATCTTCCGGCTGATAATAATAATAATAATAATAACTTTATTTCGGAAACCAGTTACATACACAAAAAAGGTGAGGAAACGATGATGCCAGCTAAAGTAATAAAACTGTGTCGCAGACACCAATGCCCCCCTGCGAAGGGATTACATACAAAAGATATCCAAAATAAATGTTACAATACTTTTATATACCTAATTTACTTTCTTATTTTCAATAAGATTCAATAAGATCTTATTTTCAATAAGAATCTAGCAATATACTTAGCTTAAATATTAAATAATTTCTCTCTCTCTGATTGTGTATATTATACTGTGTACTATGAGTGTGTGAGTAGGGGTGTGTTTGTACGTGTGTAGTGTGTATGTGATGATGATGTAGGAAGTATTAAGGTGGGTTTACACTGCCAATATGAAATTTAGACCACATACCTACTGTATTCTGTACTTACTGTATTGTGTACCTAGTACACAGATAAAAATGGCCTTTACCTTGAGGATATTTCACAGGGTTGAAGCGAGAACTTTACAAGTTTCTAATCCTATCATGCCATGAAATACAGTAAACAGGTGTCTAGAAAGCAATAAGCAAAAGTACGGGAAACAATACTACCATTTTATTTTGGTGTAAACATAATTGCTAGGGTCAATGGCCGTTTTTCTCTCTTTATTTGGAAAGAGATATATAGGTATATATATAGAGCAATTAGGTATTCCGAATAATATAAATTTTCTATGGGTATATCATATTATAAATATTTATTGTCTCACGGTAATAAATAAACAGTAATAAATTATTATTCTATTTTGCTTAGATTATTAAGTGCTATGACTGATGAAAAAAGTGTTAAGACAGTGTCATTGGTACAGTAGTCACAAGGCTAACCAACGTCAGGCAAGGTGGTATTTGGGTTTTTCCATTAGGAATTTTCTCAGTGACTCTGCCTGGAGTCTAGAACTGTGGCAGGTAGATGGCAATAGGCTCAACCCCTATTGCATGGGACCAATAGCATACTTGCGAAATGTGGGTCTACCTATTATGGAACTGAATCCTGGGTACACCTCTGCCTACCCCTTCGGGAAAAAGGCGTGATTGTATGTTACGCTATTGATTAGGTGTCATGATATCATATTATCTGTGAAGAATGTTAAACAAATTTTAATTAAATTTTGCTTTTTTTTTTATGATAGTGAGTAACAAGACGAGCAAATCAGGTGCCTGATGGTAAGCATCATGATTGCCCATATCAGACACAGTGCCACCCAGTGTTTTAAAATTTAAAATTCTGCGCGGCACTGCACTGTGCCTGTACCCAGAGATATTAGTTGTTGAAACTCATCATGCCCAGTAATTTCGCTGGTAACATTGCCCTTCATACCGGAACACAGTAATGTTTGCACATTACTGCTTGGCGGATAAATAACTGGCAAAGGTGTGGTACTTCCCCGGCGGCCCCCCGCAAAAGAGGCTACAAAACTACAAAAAAAGAGCTTAGATTAATTAGCGCTTATATTATGTATGTGATGTATAACATGATTTTGCAGGGTGTATTTGTGTAGTATGTACAGTACATATTATCAAATGCCAATAATATATAATATACAGGTATGTTCACATATGTGAAATGTGAACAAACCTTTATAATGCAAAACTTCATAAGGAAAAAAAAAATTAAAACCTAAATTTTACTTATTATTGTGCCAACTTAAATAGAGACATAATTTACCTTATATATAAAATCACAAGTGTGAGAACATCAGCTTTGCCTGCACTCTCAATTATGAAATATGGGAGTTTTATACCAAAAATTTGACGCCCTTTTTGGACCCCTTAGAATGTGAATTTTTAAAAATCCTTTATTAGAACACATCCAGACAACAAAAATAACCCTAATTCCAAGTTTCAAGTCTCTAGGATCAGTGGTTTGGGCTCTGTGTTGCATGTCAATCAGTGAGTCATTTAGGATTTTATAATATGTAGTCATTCTTGTAATGCAAGTAATGTATTGCCATAATAAAAGCATGATTTTGAAAGTTCAGTGAGAAAGAGATCTTCAGTTAAGATAACTTAGATCAGCCCTACTAGCACAGAGACCAATTCACACTGAAGTCAAACCTCCGTCACTCCATACAATCGCCCGCGCGCAATAGCCTACTACGCGCGATACTCTATTACTAAGTAGAAAACATAAAATCTGTATACGCGTCTAATGTGTGCGTGTACGGGCGTTGGCCTGGTCGCAGGCGGGTTGCTAATGGCGTGGGGGAGGAGAGTGTCGCTTCTTTACGGAATAGTACAGAACAGATAATAATACTACTTATAGAATGGACATTGTCATCCGCCGTCAGTGATGGCACTCGGGCCTTCCTCACCCCGGGAGCGAGATTGAGCTCTCCACGAGCCCCGCTTTTATGGGATAATTACACATTCACATGTACAAAACTCCCATGTGTGCAGTGTCTGTGTAGTAGGTAGTTATAGCGTGGCTTTTGTATGGGATTGAGTCAAGTGTCCGGGGTGTGTTAATAGTTAGTATTCTTGGCTTAAGTCCTATGGGGTTAAAATTTAAAATATTTTCTTAAATTTCTAGATATGTTCCGAACAAAACATGGCCACATGGAGAAGTTTCCAGAAGATGTGATCCGTGCTGAAACGGCAGTAGGAGGAGACATTGAAATCCTCAAACGAGACGAATTCCAGGAAGCTAAGAAGGAGAGTTATGCAGGATTATTTGGTGACCCTAAGAAGACTCCTTTCTCTGCAAAGAAAGGTATTTTAAAATATATTTGATTACGCTATGGCGAAATGTTTATCCTACCCTATCCTAATAATATTATATATGCGAACGTTTGTGAGGATGGATGGATGTTTGTTTCACCTGCGTAGTCTTCGTTCCTGTACAAAAATTGGGATTAAAAGTACCCTTTGTGTTATTCCAGGGTCTAAACTATCGACATACCGAATTTTAGTCTAATCGGTCCAGTAGTTTTGGCGTCAAAGAGTAAAAAACATCCATCCATCCATCTATACATCCATCCTCACTAACTTTCTCATTTATAATATTAAGTAGGATAGTAGGAGCGAGCGAAGAATCTTAAGAATTTCGATTTGTGCTTTTGCCACAGATAATAATACTACGTATAGAATGGACACTGTCATCCCCTCACAAATCGGGTCTTCCTCACCCCGCGAGCGAGAATGAGCGTCGATGAGAGCCGACGGAGCTCACGCACACTTGCTCGTGTACAAAACTCCATGTGTGCAGTGTCTGTGTAGTTGGTAGTTATAACGCGGCTTTTGTATGGGAATTGAGTCGAGTGCCCGGGATGTGCGGGCTGTGTGCTACAATTATGTTTTTCGGAACAAGATGCTATCTAGCTATCTAGGTTCCTAATTATATTTTAGTCCAAAACACTTATATTTTATAGTTTATTAGATTTATATTTGAAAATACCTATATTTTGCATTTTTATTATATTTTAGTCCAAAGTTTTAAGATTTTAACCTAGATAACTAGAACTTCACGCTGAATAACACCATTGTATGTTGGAAACATGCTATGATGGTGAATAATTTGGGTATTGCATTTGTCCTCCTCCTCCTCCTCAGTGACCGTCAATTCGGGTTTCGTCGAGGCCGGTCTACTGGGGATCTTCTTGTGTATGCTACTCACCTCTGGAGCGAGGCCATTGAGAGCCATGGTGAGGCTCTTGCCGTGTCTCTGGATATCTCTAAAGCTTTCGACAAGGACTGGTACGCAAGTCTCATTGGCAAGCTTCCAGCATACGGTATTGCCCCCGGGCTTTGCACCTGGATCGAGGACTTCTTGAGGAACAGATCGATTCGAGTTGTCGTCAATGGCGCCTCGTCCGATCTCCTTGGTATTAATGCCGGTGTCCCTCAGGGGTCTGTGCTCTCCGCGACTCTTTTTTTGCTGCACATCAACAACCTGCTGGTAGCACCCGGTATCTTTGGGTATGCAGATGACAGCACAGCCTCGGTGAGATACTTGTCCGATGCGAAGTCTGGGTCAAAAGTGCAATCTCTCAGGGAGTCGATGATTGAGGAGGTGAACTCGACTTTGGAGGCTGTTTCCCAATGGGGTGATGACAATTTGGTCGAGTTCAACCCCTTAAAAACACAGGCTTGTCTTTTTTCGGCGAAGCGGAGTCCATTCCAACTGACTCCGACTTTCCGGAATGTCCCCGTCCCGATTAATGACCGTCTCGAGCTCTTAGGTCTAGATCTCTCTTCCAATCTAAATTTCGGTCGCTACATCGAGTCCATAGCAAAAACTGCTGCCAAAAAACTCGGTATCCTCTCTAGGGTGAGACGGTACTTCACCTCGCAGCAGCTCTTAAACCTTTACAAAGCTCAAGTTCGCTCTTGCGTGGAGTACTGTTCCCATCTCTGGGATGGGTCTGCCAGATATCAGCTGGATGCTTTGGACTCGTTGGAGCGCCGAGCAAAGAGGATCATAGGCAGTGACTCACTCGTGGAGGCAAATCTTCTGAGCCTCGAACACCGTAGACGAGTGGCCTGCCTCTCGGTTTTTTATCGGTTACATTTCGGTGAGTGTGCGGAGGTTTTGCATAACCTGATACCCCCTTCCCCTTTCCATCACCGAACGACTAGGCGCGGCGAGCAGTTTCACCCTTATGTTGTAGACATTCCTCCATTACGCACGAAGCGATTTGCTTCATCCTTCATTATGCGGACGGCTAAGGAGTGGAACTCTCTGCCGAGGTCGGTATTTCCGGAACGCTATAATCTGGACATCTTTAAGGCCAAAGTGAACAGACACCTTCTAGGCAAACGTGTACCATCTTAGGCCTCATCTTCGCCTTCCATCAAGCGAGATTGAGGTCAAACGTAAGCCTATTTTATAATAAAAAAAAAAAAAAAAAAAAAAAAAAAAAGTATTGGTAATTCGTCTGTCGAACCTCCGGCCTCTTAATATGACAACTGATTGGTAATCCGTTAGCATTATCTTCATCGTAATAACTGCATAAACTAAAATGCCTCGTAGGGTAATTGGGGTTTATCCCCAATTATTCACGGGCTGAATTATTTTGACTGCCTCGGTGGCGTAGAGGGCGCATGCTCGACTGCCAATCAAGAGGTCCCGGGTTCGATCCCCAGGTCAGGCAAAGTGTTAAATATTGGATTTTTCCATTAGGAATTATCTCAATAACTGCCTGGAGTCTGGAACTCTGCCCAGTAGATGGCAATAGGCTCGCCCCCTATTACATGGGACCAATAACATACTGGCGAAATGTGGGTGTATCTATACATGGGACTGATTCCTGGGTACACCTCTGCCTACCCCTTCGGGAAAAAGGCGTGTATGTATGTTGAATTATTCTCTAAATAAATTCGGCAATATCGGCCGAGGGAGTGGGACGATTAATTTATGAATAGCATTTTATTTATAGTCAACAAAATTATAAGTATTAATTTGGTTTGTGTAGATTGTTGGTAGAATTATAACCCTGCGACGTCGCTCTCTCGCAATTGGTACCCGTGATATTTTTGTAACAAAACAGACAATGTCACACACTCCCACCACAAGACCATTATACCTGAAAACAAAGCGAAATGATCAAACACATGTTTTTGTCCAGAGTTTTATATCCACATATTATTACTGCTTTCTTTTAAAAAAAATTGTTCAACTTTTTAATTCCCGATTGTGAAGAAGAGGGCTATGTTTGTCGAGAGAATAAATGTATGGCAGACGGCAAGAAGCTAGTCTGAGCACTAAATAGTATCCCCGTCTGCCATACAGAAAGCTTGGTTTTTGGTTTTCAGTAAATATTTTTGTAAAGCAGTGATTTTTTATTATTACAGGGATAAGGTTTTTATTTAACATGCCGTTTTTTTCCATACTTGGGAACGAGTTCCATATATTGTAACTGAATTAAAAAATGGTTGTCCCCTACAGATGGAGCTGAAATTTTATATACACGTTTAGTTTAAATAAAAGTTGAATAATGAAAGCTAATTAAAGAAAATTTTTTTTTTTGCCTATACATCGTCATCATTATATCAGCCATAGGAAGTCCACTGCTGTTGCGGCATGCCACGGCCCTATTAATAATATTATCATATGCAAATATAGTCATCCGCACATAATCGATACGTGAACGTCGCACACTGCGATTTTCCCCTTTTTTTTCTGCCGCATACGTGCAAACTGTGGAATGATGTCCCTGCTGCAGACTTCCCGTTGAGCTAAAACATGGGGCTCATCAAAAGGAGGGTGAATAGAGTTGAAAGGTCGGCAACATACCAGCAATAATACCCCTGGTGTTGCAGGTATCCATAGGCGGCGGTAACCAACTCACCATCAGGCGGCCTGTCTGCGTGTTGGCTTGTTTGCCACCTAAGGCATAAAAATATAGTCTTAGGTTGGACTAGTCCATATTATTTGAGATCACTCTCTCTATTGAAATTGCTGCTTAAAATGAATGTTTATGAGTACATATTTCTTTTGTCATTTACTTAATAATATTGTTTTTAGGTAAGGCTGGTAGAGGTCGTCCTCGAGCTGAATCTCCAATTTTCTCCACACCTACAAGAAAAGTGAGTACAAATTCATAATAAATGGATATTTATTTATGATTGTTCTGAAAATATCATAAAAGAAGTTTTTTTGTCTTTCGACCTTTTATGGTGATAATACTAATCATAATTTTGTTTTACAGATTAAAGAGAAAACTGACTACAAAGTACACATATTAGTGCAAGGATCAAAAGGACCTGTTGAACAAACACTAGAAACTACTACTCCGTCTACGAGTAGTGCTGCATACACAAGAGAAAACCCAACAGAAAACAAGTCACAAGATGAAAATGCATCACAGAATAAAGACAAACAAAATGAAACCATTAATGAAAATAATGACGATCAGGATACAAGTATTTCTACTCCATTAACCTCTATTCCTTTACCGTCGACGCCTGCTCCTTCTACATCTAGACCCAACTCATCAAGTACCGGTATTTATGCGTGCCATGCATGCCCTTTTACTACTACGCGGATGAATGTTCTAATCTTACATAATAAAACGCATAGTGTTTCATTTATGCCCTATACACCGTCACCTGTGCGAAAAAAAGTTATATCCAAATCACCCCCAAAATCTTCTAAGTCAATAAAATCACCAAAACCCCGCAAACCGCGAAAGGAAAAAACTGACAAGCCGCCTAAGAAAACTCAAGGCAAGAAACGAGCTTCGCAAGAAATAACGCCCACTGAAGTCAAGAAGCCTAAAACTGATGAAGAAATCAAGAGCAGCCTTCTCGCCGATTGGGATGATGATATCGACGATGAATCGAACGACGAGTCTTCGGCGATGGTTTCTATTCAGTCTCCAGAAGTACCGATCGGTTCTGAGTCTCCAGCCGTGCCCACACCGGCTGAGCTGCCCAGCGCGCAAGTTCCCGGTGAAATATACCCTGTTGTCGACAAAAACTCCAGTAGCCCGCCTTCTACTGATAAACCAGAATCATCGAGTGACTCCAAGTACGAGTTTTGCGAGAATGAGGATTGGCCGGAAGAAGCCGACATCGGCAGGAAGATACCACGAGTTAAAAATCCAATACGAACGGATGATACCAAAAGCGTCAGCATTGATGAAGATGAGGTAGCCAGGGAAGTTGCCGAATTACTGAACAAGACCGCAGTGCCGGAACTGCCGTCTGTTCCTGAACCGCTTAAAATAGAGGAAAATTTTCCTGAGCGCTCTATCGTAAAATCTCCAGACAAAAAGGAAGACGAGAAAGGTCCCGAGAAACCCGTCGAAAAAAGTGTAACGGACACAGCGCCGTCTAAGGTTATCTTTAAAACTAAAACATTTTTTCGTAGCCGGCATTCCAGAAGCCAAGACGCTATCGGGAAATACGTAGCGGAACAACTAAATGCAGTAGAGAAGATGGATATAGCAGACAATGACATAAATGGCTCTGAAGCGGTGTCATCGCCTGAGGCCAGAGATTCGCCACCCATAGAACCAGTCAAAGTGGCTAGACTTGCACCGAAAATACAACTTAAGAAGATGAAAGCTGAAGCTGCACAGTTACGAGAAAAAGAGAAAATGTGTATCGATCAGGTTATGGAAGTGCCTGTTATTGATAAGTCTACTAACTCATTTACAGAATCTAAAAACACTGAAGTACTTCCTCCTGAAGAAGAAATTCTCGAGTCAAACAATATTGAGTCTACTCTTTCGCCCATAAAAGATGTGGTGTATCCAACCCAAGCTATACAACCTTTAAATGAAACTGATACTTTTGAGGAATGCGAAGAACCATTAACAAATACTGAAGTTCTTAGTACAACCGAGAACAAGGAATCGACTCAAGAGGAAGGAACCGGTAGCTACGATCAACATGAAGTACGTAAATTCGAAGATGGATCGCCAATATTAGCAGGTACATATGTAGAAGAGCCGTCAAAATTGTGCATTGAAAATAGCAATGAAAATATTAAAGAATCTGGAGTGCAAGAACATGATATTAATGTTACAAAGCTTCTTGAAGAGTCGCTTCCAAGTAATGAAGAGCAGATTGCAGCAGATTTACCCTTAACTGAGTCATCAGAAAACAATATAGGGCCGTATATGAACGAGTCTACGGCTTCTGCTGTAGATGCTCTGTTAAGCGTGTCTAGGGAACCAGATAGGGTACCTAGGGTTGTCACCAACGATTTACCTGAAGATCTATTCGAAGATGACAATAAAGATAGTGAAACTAACGAGGTCAATTATTTCAACGAAAATACGTCACAAGTCGGTTTTCTTGTTGGAAATTCTTTAGAACAACCTCTGGAAGAAGTAAAAAGTGTTCCAGAACAAGTGGACGAGATAACTGAAATGTCAGAAGTACATAATAATGAAGTAGTAATTGACAGTATCGATAATGATACGATCGATTTACAAGAAAATAATGTTCCAGATAATAATATTCAACCACTAGATGAGACCGTAAAAAATACAAATGAGGAGCCGCTAGCAGAAAATAAGCCAACTGAATCCGATCTTCAAATAGCAGAAGCACTTATGAATCTTCCCGCCACAGCAATTCAAGTTAACGCATCCTCTGAAATCGAAGAGAATGTCACAATACCATTCTCAGTTGAAAACGACAATATCGAAGTTCCTGATTTAGAACAAGTTGTTATAAATGAAACTGAGATTCCAATGCAAGAAAACGAAGCAATAGAAAGTGTAGTAGAAGTAGAAAATAGCGATATCTTGAGTAACCGCTTCGAAACTGAACACGAAAAAAGTGAAAACTTAAATGCTGCTCAATCTTTGGTGCAAATGTCGGAATTAATTGACCACAAAGCTTTGTCGAAATTAGACGTAGATCCGAAGAAAATCGACTCCGGTACAAATGTTCCGAAACAAAATAATGGTATTGATTCTGGTGTCAATTCAGTTGAACAAAATATTGCCCTTTTAGCGAGTGATAATAACAGTCAGCCAATTAAACCTAAGACAAACACGTATGACCAATCATCGTCTAAGTTGTTAAAAATTTTAGAAGAACCGTGCAAACCGAAGTTAACAGCTATTAAAACTACCACACCAGGGAAACAAATAATAATGCAAGGAAAAGACAAAATTCTAAATTTCGATGTAGCGAAGTCTACCTTTAAAAGTAAAACACCCAAACAAAAAATTATCATTCGACGAACTACGCCGACAACAGCTACTAAAACTGTTCTAAACAATGTAAGTGACCTCACTGCATCGGATAAAATAATATTGTCGCGTAGCGGTAACCCGACACAGGACGGCTCTGGTGTCCAAACATTCACTATAAAAACATCACCTGATCAACCTTCGGACGCCAACACAATTATAATTCAACAAAAAATAAGGAAACCATCAAAACCCACTCTAATACAACCGAAATTGCAAAAAATCAAACCGCAAACTTCCCTCATAACATCTGTGAACGAACTAAAACAACAAACAAAAACTCCGCAGCAAACTACAGACGAAGCCATATTTGACATAAACTCTATGCCGATAGTGCTATCGGAAGACCTTTTGACTCCGGAGAGTATCGAAAAAATGCCAGTTGTTATGTCGGACGCTAATATTATTAGCCAAAATCAGAGTAAAACAAAAGTAATAAAGCCGAAGCAGAGTATAATTGAACACGAAAAGGTTTCAATTAGCCCTACACCCCATAAACAAGAACTTAAAACGTTGTTGTTGAACCCAGTCGGCGAAGTGACTAAATCGGTAACGCCTAACATTCTTTCTAAATCATCGAAACTGCGCGGAGCGAAACCAATGTTGGTCATCGATAAAACAGGGAAACAGAAACTTATTATGACGAAATCAGAACCTACGGTGAAAGAGCTAAAGCAGCCTCAGACATTGATACAGTCGCCGCAGCAAGCTGCTAAAACTGAAAAGTTTATCATTCTACCGACTCAAAGCCCCACACCGCGGCCCACGCGAACCCAGAAAATAGTTATCGACCCACAGACTGGAAAAGCGCACGTCTTTGTTGCAAAGGGTTCGGATGCGCCTATAAGTGCCGATAACAAACCTGTATCTGCTAAATTGGTGCCTTCTAATTCCGATGCCAGCGCTCCAGGAAACACCGTTATGATAATCACCAATGCTCAAGGGGCTCAGTCTAGAATAGTACTCACTCCCGAACATGAGAAAATTTTATTCCCTAACAAACAACAACCGAAAATAACACATTTAAAAACAGTAGCCCATCGAATAAGTAGTGCATCTGCACAGAAAACTGTAACTACTATAGCTCCTGTGAAAACTCATTCTCTAACATCTGTAAAAACTGCTGCTAAACCGCCTGCAAGAATAGTTCCGAAACCGAAAAGCGCTATTATCACATCTAAAGGGCAGTTGATAGTGGGCGGACGGGTCGCTACCACCGCACATAACATTGCACCGATGCCGGAACTGAGACCCGTCACCAAAAGAAACATCATCACATCAGAACCGAAAAAGCTTATTCAGAAAAGCACCTCCGAACCTATAATATTTTTGCAACAGAAATCGGGGGCGATGATGCAGTTAACGGCGAGTCAATTCGAGCACATGCAAAGAACCGGTCAAATAATACAGCAAAAGGTCGCAGCGGCCCCGGTACAAGAAAAAGTAGTCATAGTGAATAAGTCCTCTAACGATCCGGGATCCGGAATAAAATCGAGGGCGAGAAAAACCGCGTCCGACTCTCCCACGCCGTCTAAAAAGATAAAACACGAAATAGCGATCGCACCCGCGCCTTCACCGAGCGTAGTTCCCGCACTGGCGCCCGTCTCCAACGTCCATCCGCCGGCGCTCGTACCCACGGTTTCGAATAACGTATCGGTAGCCTCCAGTTCAGCTTTTGCCGAGTTCGAGAACTTCGAAGAACTATTGCCCTCCACGTCGATAGCGCGACAGCCGGAGCCGGCGCCGAGCGTAGTACCCGAGCCGCCCGCTCCCCCCGCCCCCGCCCCCGCAGCGGCGCCCCCCGCCCCCCTCTCCGACGGACAACTGCTGGCGGTGCCCGGAGAACACTTCGGCGGACTCGTCGGCACCTTCTACCTGTGCGTCGAGGACAACGGCACGTTCACTCCCATCGACAACCGGCCGCTGGTGCTCGAGAACAATCAGCTGGTTCCGATGAGCGAGCCGCCGCCGCCGCAGCCGGAGCGGCGCGACATCCTCGAGGCCGCGCTCGCCAACAGCGACGTGTTCCACGCGGAGGGGCCGCGGGACGAGGCGCCGGACTTCCGCGACCTCAACGCCAACGTGTCCGTGCACTGCCGCGTGTCGGAGACCAGCACCACGCTCAACCAGCCGATCATGACGCCCGTGGAGGTGCCGAGCAAGGCGGCCGAGCTCGCGGTGCACTCCAGCATGGAGGACGGGCTCGCGGTGATCGGCGTGACGCCGCACGTGCCCACCTCGCTCGAGCTGCCCATCACGGTGACCGACCCGCGGATAGCGCCCAAGACGACCGACCCGCTCAGCGGCAACAACTACGGAGCTCCGCTGCGCGAGCCGTACGCCGGCGCGGAGCCGATCTCGATGCCGCTGCTGACGGACGAGGAGTCGGTGGGCAAGTCGATGCCGATCCTGACGGAGGAGGCGGCGCGCTCCCCCTGCGACATGGACGAGGGCTGGACGCGGCGCCTGCTCGCGCCGGACTCCCGCTCCGACTCCTCCGACACCTCCGGCGAGATCCCGCTGCAGCCTCACATCCAACTCTCCGTGGCCCACCTGCACCCCGACCGCAGCTAATCGTCGTCGCGTCGTCTCTCCCTCTCCCTCTCTCCCTCTCTCTCTCGCGTCATCGGTGCGACCGCCGCTGACGTCGTGACCCATATTTATAACGAGTCTCCGAATAGTTTATTATCGTTGTGCAATAGGTCGCGTGTCCGACTTGTGACGGACCGCCGTGTGGTTTCGATCGAGTATCATGGAATACACAATATATTATCATAATCGTAGAGTTATCGTCGTTTTGATTTTTCTTTATTTTGGCGAAGGATTGTGAATGACGAGTTGAACGAAGCGTGCGAAGACTGCCGCTTAATACCTAGGTGTAAGTGTAAGGAAAGAGATAATGCGGAAAGTAATGCGCGTTACAAGCGCGACGAGTGTAAATATGAACAGTGCGTGTAACAAGTGATCGGATCGGGTCCTGGACTTGTCATTTTAAAGCAGAATATCTAATGGGGGTGATCCATTGGCGAGTAAAACCGTTGGTACGTCAACGAGCCGGCGAGCCAAAAGTATAAACCGTTAATGGAGCACCTTTAAAACCGCGGTCTTGTAGGTGCTCTACTAACGGTTTATACCTTTGGCTCGACGGGTCGTTGACGTACCATCGGTTTTGCTCGCCAATGGATCACCCCGTTTGGATAAACGGTTTACCTATATTATGTTATGGATAATTATATTTAGATGTAAGGAATTTACGTTTGTAAATTTAAATTTAATAATATTGTTGGATCGATTCTGTAATATATAAAATAGTATATAGTATTTTTATAATGTCAAGTTTGGTTTTAAACATATACACTGATTTTGTAAATGAACTGGCTTATTGTTAGAACTGAACGGCGCCTGCGGTCTCAGACAAAATTTTAAATTATGTACCTACGTAGGGTAAATTTTAAGTACAATATTGTTGAAATAATTATTTCATTATTTTGAAGCACATATATATGTTTGTTCGAGTGATGTATGCTATACATAGATCGGTCTATAGGCTACAAAACTGCAGTCTTTAGTAATAACTTCTGTGTAGTTTTAATAAATAAATTTTAATCGATATTTTGTTTTAGTCCTATTTGCTGAGTCGCACCAATTAACTTTAACAGCGAGCGGCTGTCTAATCTCTGCTTAGACCAATATTACGCGTCGCACCATTTCAACAACTGATTCTCGAAGCAAATCAAAACGCCGTAGACCTGGCAAAATACTGGGCCAAAATTTTGTAAGGAGTGAAGTAGCCATTTTGACTCGAAAAGAAGAAGAACAACTGATCCAAATGACGCCAAAACTAATGTTAACATTAATGTGGAACGTGTAGCACATTAGGGCCTCATCGTCCGTTCGTAGTGTGCTGTTCATACAAAATGTACGAAAGTGATGTAGCCGGAAATTTGTTATGCGATGCGGTGCGGAAAGTTCGGCCCCTTGCGGTTGTAGTCTGCACGGGCCTTCAGAGTTAGCTGGGGCAACGCAGCCTAAGTTTTATTTACTAGGTTCTATGAGATGGCCATTGACCAGCTCTGTCTGCATTTGTCGCCATCTGTGCTCATAAACAATAGCAAGTTTAATATAAATTATCTACTTTTATTCATAAGAATATCTTGTCAGAGGTCTGGAGGGTAAGGCTAAAGCGGCTATGACATTATCCTATTATATATTCAGAGCGCGAAATGTTGTTGGTTTCAGGGCCACGTCGACCTTACATTATAATTTTGATTTTATTGAGGCCTTGATAGGCCTAATAATAAGACTCGAATATATTTTTTACTATCGCCATTAATTTATTATGAATCAAGCAAATGCTCTTAAAAAATAATTAGTACTTAACGTCACATTATTTAAATCAAATTATAAATTAAACGGCGATAATGAGCTGGATTCTATGTTTGGGAATATTAATGCGAATTACATTATCTTCCCGGCAATTTAGGATAGACGGTGTAAGGTTTTCTGGGCCCAGCTTCCTTGGATTACGAGTCCCTTTCCTTTTTTAGTTCGGCTGTGCTAGATGATAGATTTAGAGAGGCTGTGTGTCTTGATTATTAACTGTCTCCGTTAACACTATGCTAAATCAGCATGCTAGCTTATTAAGCGTCTGAATATTGGATAATGGCCGCTTTAGGCCGGCCGCACATGGACAGCTTGAAGTAGTCCGTGTATGGTCAGCCTATATAAAAATTGTTTTAAGGAAGATTCTTCTAAAAAGGATAAATGAAAGTCTGAAGTGATTCCATAATGCTTTACTCGTTTAGTCCTTGTGACATTCGCTAAATAAAACTAAGGAATTCTAATGATCTTAGGAAAAATATATGGCATTGCAAAGTTGAAGGTGTTTATACATTCGTTAATGTTATATTTACAATGCATAAGAATCGTTTCCCTATCGTATCATTACGATAGTTAAATAATATCGCTACATGACTATTCTACATACTACGGTAACAATGATTAATAAATTCGTAAAATGAAGTTTCAACGAAAACATGAATGATACTTATATCTATAATACTTTATCCGATATTGCGAAACTTTGTTTCGATATTGTTTCATTTTTCATAATAAACTACAACTCTACAACAGTCAATAATTGTTACTTTTACAGTTAGTACTTCATTTATTTCATAAAAAAAAATAACGCTACAATGTACAATTTGATATAAAGAGACATCATCTACACTCTATTTCAAGAAGATTCTCTTGAGGTAATTTGCCATAGGCGCAGTATGACATGGGTCATTTTACAGGTGCCTTTCTTTGAAACAATGACAGTGTAACCGTTTCTTAGTGCAATGGTGTTGTTATGATGACTCTTTATATAAAATCTCATTGAATATAAAATTATTGTACAAATATGCAAAACTAGTTACATCAATGGATCTTTCGATGAAGTTTGATGATCTATCACAAGATATTTGGGTATGACATCAATCAATATAAATGCTATCAGTTTAGTGCTGCAGTGCTCCGATATGTTTTTTTTCACAATTGAGTCCTATTTGTTCAAATATACAAAAACAATCCGATTTTGAGCCAAATGCATTTATGCGTCGACTAATAAGGACAGGTTTTAGTTAATTCCAATGAGTGCAATCAGTCACCAGAGGGCGCTGGTGTTGAAGATATATAGATACAATGTGTTGAACAAAAAAGGTGTAGTAATACAGATTCATACAAGTAAAACTTGAAAAAAAAAAAAAACAAGGAAAAAATTCGACTTCACACACAAACAGCTATACAAAAGATCGGATAATTTGTATGAAAACGTAGATTTAGTTGTTTCTTTTGATGAGTAGGTACTTTGATCAACCCCCTTATGTATTAATATACCTTTTTGATACACCTTTCAACCAAAAAATCGACTTTTCCAAGGGATGACTTACATGAACAGTTTGTATGCTACATGCAGCAGTCGACCGTCTATTATACCTTATGTGTTTCCACAGATAACTAAGGCTGAACTGATCACCCGCAAAGTCGATTTAATTTATAGAGTCTGGCTCAGGAAAGTACTTAAAAAGCGTGGCAAATTTAAAAACGAACAAATTGCATTTATTAGATATTAATGTGGATTAATTAATCCAGTCTTCCAATCCAATCTTGGTAATTACAAAGTATCAAATTGGGTTCTTCCAATTATTATATCATAGTAATTTTGATGTTGCCAAATTTACATTTTATAAATTTGCCGCTCTTTTCCAGAGTCAAGACTCGGTAGCCAGACTCTATTTACATTACATGTAATGAGGCGTTTTCTAAAAAAAAAGTTCTTGAAACAATATTAGAGGGCGTAATATACCTATATAGAAGAAGCAAATTAAATGTCAAAATGTCTGTACCACAGGCCATACAGCTCAACAATTTCAATCGCTATAATATTGACGCTTTTTGTTGTTGAAAAACGCCATCTTCCTTCCTTTGAGAACTATTTTTTTTAAGAAAACGCCTCATTGACATGCCGTTTAGCGATATTTGCCGTGCGGCGATAAACCTGCTGTCAAGTCGCCCGTGTTAACCTTTTACTGTCTACCCTACTGATGACAAAATGTTTCCCCGTTCGTTACTGCAATGCTTGTCTAGTGGTGTTGGGCAGGAAGATACACATGAGGCCGCCGCTGGCTAAGAGTACGGCCACGATGAAGGTTGGCGCGGGACAGTAGGTGTCCAGTAACGCAGCTATCACCACGTTACCGATGATGCCGCCGAGACGCGCCGCCACCATAGATACCGCTACACCCGTAGCTCTGAAACGGCATTATTAACTTTGTTAAGAGCGTACGAGGCCTTTTTGGAATTTGACACAATCCTATGAAAAATTTACCCAATCGATGTTTTGTATGTTCTCTTCGAATATTATTAACCCATTCTATAAAATATACTGATATTTTTATAGTGAAGTTCACTATGTCACTATAAGTACTCAGTTTATCTTATAAACTCCCAGTTTTACTCGCGAAAAAGAAGAAATTCTTATAAGATATGTAGGGTGCAATCGTTAGGTCATGTCGGAGGGCTTGTAGGAAACTTGGCGACCTGAAACACAATATGGGTTGTCCATATAACCCATATGAATTGACTCTAGCAGTGTAATGGGGGTAATCGTTCTGTTAAGAGTATAAATTCAAAATTGTTTTTATTATTAAAAAAGTTTAAATACTATGCCCGAGCTGGGAACTCAGGACACCCAGGACCTCGTGCTCGGCAGTAGTCAATACAAAAAAAAATAGCAGCAGTTTTACGTTGCCTGCCAAGAAATATGATGACATCGAAATAAGAAGAAGTCATTCTTCTTATATTTCAGCCAAATCCATCTTAACGTTTTGAAATTTTCCGTTTTAAGCTTGACAAATTAACTAACTTTAGTTTTAACTCTAAAGGTCCGTGAACCATTAAATCCATGGAAGAAGAAACTAACGGGAATCGGATTGAAAATGACTACCTACTGTGAATCGTCTCTTCTATACATTTACATGTATAGAAATACTTATAAGAGATATGTACAGAGCGGCAGATGCGCTTGTTTATACATGCGCATCTGCCAACATGCAATACTAGATAAATAATTACAAGTTAAAGAAACTCACCGTAAATTAGTGGGGAATACTTCTGTGATCAAACAGTCGAGGGAGGCGTTGCCGCAAGATATGACAGAACTAAAGATGGCGCTCACGATCAGGTTGTTAGTCTTATTGTACACAAAGTACATCGCCGCCGAGCACAGCCCCGCTGAGAATGTCGCGAACACTGAAAAGAGGTATTTTAAGTAATAAGTATTATTAGAACCTATAAGGCTAGTGCAGATAGAACATGGGCGCAAGGTAAAGCACGCGCCCTACCTGCTCACGCTGTCTCTGTGTTTTTCTTCCATATAAGTAGGACGTCAAACTTTCCCATAATCCAAGACTTTGTGCTATGCTTTGGATGAGAATTCGACTTAGAGCACAGAATACTGAAGGGACAGAAGGGACACTCCTGAAAATGATTTAAATAAATAGCGACTCTAGCTCTGACGCAATAAAGTGCAATTCAGGTCGCACAGCGCCTAACTAATTATCGTCATATTAATCTAAAAGCTGCCTCTCTTTCTATCGCGTATTCTCTGTCTAGCCCATATAAATTGAATCGTCAAGACGGGTGCCCCCGCTACTTGTAGCTTCATACCTTTATTACTGAGTGTCCCAGGCCTGCTTAGAGTAGGTACTACCTAGATAATTTTGATTCAAGTCTCCTTGACGGCTGATCATTTGCGTTATATCCAGACTGCTCCATCTTTGAGACTTTTCCGTGCTTTAGAATAAAATACCCTAACTGTCACTGTCATCATTGAATCATAGAAGATAAGTCATACCAATATCAACACAAGCCATACCCTTCCGACTAGGTATACTACTTTTTTCGTCATCATGCCCCAATCGATAAGCTAACCTTAACTACTATTATTCTATATTATTATTCTATTCTAATAGTCACAGCACGACTCATCCAAAAGATACACGTCCATGACCCTTACCTAAGAAAAACTTCCTGCCAAGTCTATCCATCCCAAGCACAGCGAAGATATTGGAAGGTATAGCAGCAGCCACAGTAATCAAAGACTCCATGAACACGTCTGAGTGTATATGAGAGTCGCATTGTCCAGCGGTTGAGTGCGTGCCTTGTTGCGTGACGTAGGCGGTCACTTGGCAAATGTCTGCTTCAGCGTTGTCGTGCGTCCGAGACCACTCGTCGAATCTATTGAACATCTCCGGGAACCACATCATTAGACCGTAGTAGCTGGGAACAAGATTATTACAATATCAAGATACAAATCTTTGGGTTTCTTTTTTTTTCTGTCCCGTAGGAGTTTATGTGACTTCTCTCTTTCTGCATATCTTTTCTATCTTACGGGAGTTTAGTTTTTCTACTTCTATCTTTATTTTATTCTGTTTCTCTGGGTTGGACGAGGTATGCCTATGCCTTGGTAGGTATTAATGACACTCGAACTTGGGCGGGCCTATTGGGCACAGGTACAGATTCCAAGTTGTTATTTAGAAATTTCCTAATAGTAAAATCCTGATCTGAGAATCGAACCCAGATCCTGTAGCTCAGCAGTAGCCCTTGCGATTCTAAATAGATCATAACAAATAACGGTCTAGTGACCGTTATGGTCTAGAAGGAACTATTATATTTAGCTCAACTAACAGGTACCTGATTAAAACACATATTACGAATAAGTACCTGGTATTCATGATTCTCAAATTTTAATGAAAAGATCATAAGTACAAGTTCTTATACTTAATACAGTTATAGGTACCATAGAACGGTGGCTAAGAAAAATTTATTTTAATTAAAATATCCAAAGAAATTAACAAAGAAGTCTGATACTCACCCGATATGGAACGTGAAATTGATGGTGATAGAGATCGTAGTGAACTTGAGTATAGGCGGCACGAACAACTGCTTGCTGTGTTCCACAATATCACTGAACATCTTCCTCATTTTAGACTTGGACACTTTCGGCTCCTCTATGCTTTTCTGTTTCTCTGGTTTGTTCGGATGAATGACTTCGTCTATAATGATCTGTTTGACTGGATACTCCTCTTTACTTCTGCCGGTGTTCATGAGATATATCCCTCTAAACACTTCTAATGCTTCTTCATGGCGGCCGGTGGTTATAAGGAATTTGGGAGATTCTGGTAGGAGTACTAGTAAAGCGGCGACCACGAATGAAGGCAATGACATCACGAGAAGGAAGATCCGCCATGAGTTATACACGAAGCCTGCTGTTGATACACCGATTTCTGAAATAAATTGTTGGATGGTAAACGATATGAACTTTGCGACAATCGCTCCATGGTAAGCGCCAGGTGTTTGCAAACTTTAATGTCTTCGACGGTCGCCATATGATGTGTTCTAATATGAGTTGTTCTAATATGCCGAGTAATTTGACTAGACACTATGCCCTTCCAACCGGAAAGAATCACCTTAGAATATTAAGCAAAATCGTGGTGCCTTAACTAGACAAATTTGTCGTAAATTTTAATATCTTATCACTAGGTACTAAATAGAATTAAATAATGCGTCTGCTTAGGTACTATTTCTCACTTATTACGTAGGTACTATTGACATTCACAAGTAGATAGGTTTAAAAGAAGACTTTACCACTAGGTATTATGACCCACGCGAGACCAGCGACGAACAAGTTGCCAAGAGTCCAGAAAGCAGCCATGAAGCTCAACATAGCACCGCGCTTCTTCTTAGGCTGGAACTCCGCGAAGTATGACCAGATAACGGGACCCGAGCCACCTAACCTGCAAAGATGAAAATGGAATGAGGATAAAGAAATCGAGCCACTAATGACACTAAAAAGCAGAAGAGAGTCTATCTCTCGAGATAAAAGTTATACGAATATACCAACTTAGTTTGTAGATAGACGTCTGTCGACTGGTCGACGTCGCTGCGAGTTTGTAAATTAATAAAGAGTTTGTAAAGAATTGCAAATTATTCTACTTTCTGTAAATAGGTATTCTCGTAAATAAAGAGTTTATATATTTATTTAAAAGTCGTGCTTGAAAGTCTGATTGATGAAGTATAGGTATAATATCTTTAATTTTAAAATTTTACTTTACTCGTATAATATTATTATCTTGGGTTATATTTATTACTTGATGCTTAGGTTATGATAATTGTTAGGTATCAATGTACTTATTATGTATCGTTTCGTATATTTTAGTACTAAGTTTGGCGGTTAGGTTGTACGGTGTAATGTCTGCTTAGTAATAAATAAATAACTCTCTGGTCACAGTTTCAAGAGAGAAATTAGCGGGCCTGGCGGACGGATAACTTGTTTTTCCCGTCTTTCACGCCCGAATAATGCATATCTGCTGTCTCGCTGGGACTTTGTTTTCCTTAGGCTGAAATCAACTTGAAATCAATCGAAGGTGAACATAGAATTTCAGCATGGCTCATGACGGTTAGGTGATTTATGTGAAATAGACCCGCGCCAATTAAATTAAGTATCTAACTACCTATTTTTATTTTGTGGCGATTCTGTTATGCGGGTCTTGTGTTTAGTCACTATTCTTACCGAATAACGTTTCTAAACACGTGAGTTCAGGATCGCAGGAGGCAGTAGATAATAGACATAATAAATCACCTCGTGGCTAAACTAACTAGTTGGATTCGACCAACATATCATAACATTACGCCTTATTCGTAGGCAGAGCAGGTGTACTCAGGACTCAGTCCCATAGTAGGCCACATTTCGCCAGTTATTTTTTTTAAGTCCCATGTGGTAGACGAGCCTATTGCTATTGCTATCTGCTATACCACAGTTCCGGACATGACAGCATAGTTGCAGGCGAAATTGAGAAAATTTCTAATGGAACAATGCAACACTTTTTCGACACACAATAGATGGTTTTACATATGACATAAGGGCTATTCCCGTAATCCCCAGAATCCCTACTATAAAAACGGGACCAAATAACATAACATACAATCACGCCTTTTCCCGAAGGGGTAGGCAGCGGTGTACCCAGGACCAAAGGCCAGGACTCTGTCCCATAGTAGGTACCTACACCCACATTTCGTCAGTATGTTTGATCCCAAATAATAGGAGGCGAGCCTATTGCCATCTGGCGGAGCTTGTGCCCACTACGCTACCGAGGCCCGAGGCCTTTGTTATGTAATTGAAGTAAGTATATAGGTACTTACGCGGCGCCATTCATAAACCGGAACAGCATGAAGAACTCGTAGTTCTGGCTGAAGGAGGATGCAACGATGGCTACACCGTTGATGATGGATATAGCGATCAGCACGCGCTTGCGACCCAGCGAGTCCGCCACCGAGCCCCACGCGTACGCTCCCACCATCATGCCGATGAAGATTATGCTGTTCAGCCATCCCTGGTGACAAATATAAAAACATTTATTATCCACGTTCTCTATAGAAACGTGATCCGTGCCGAAAGAGCACTATGATGAAATTGGACTTCTATATGTCACCGTGTCACGGCCATGGGGTTACCGGCTTTAGAATACCCTCTACCCGTGGTTGCCGTAATAGCCAGCTAATGGTTTTATCAGATCCAGAGGACGGGCATCCTCTGCGTGAAAGCATCGAATTGCGCTTGCCAATCCGCCTGCCAACTAAACGTTAATTTATAATCTCACTATACCTATTAATTATAAACGGTTCGTACAATTTTACGGTGACATAAAGATCAATTTTATCAAAATCGGTCCATCGGTTTAGGGATGGAAGCGTAACAGGCAGAGGTACATTAACACTAGTACTTAGTCAATTACTATGGATACACTCGTCGCGCTAGTGAGTGACTGCTATTATCATGAGGTCCCGGGCTCGATCCCCAGGTCAGGCAAGATTATAGGTAGATGGCAATAGGATCTACACGTTTTTGTTACACATTTTATGTAGTCACGAGAGAACTATTAGGCACCCATTAACTTATGTACCTACGTCATTTACATTTTTATTAAGTTGAGACTCGTAAAAAATGGGTTTCTTTGTGTTAAGTACCTCTACTCCTACCTAAGTATTTATTTAAATCCGACGTTGAAGTTTGATGCCATAATCTATACTATCTATACTAATATTATAAAGAGAGAATCTTTGTTTTTTTTGTTTTTTTGTTTTTTTGTTTGTAACGAATAGTCTCCGAAACTACTGGACCGATTTTAAAAATTCTTTCACTTATGGATAGCTTAATTCAGTGTGAGTGACATAGGCTATATGAGATTTTGAAAAATATTAGGGATCCGTAAGAAAACTGCAATATTGTGAACCAAGGTGTCACATAATATAATTACCATATTCATAATATTTTATATTTGTTTTAATTATACAACGTGTTAAAAAAAGATGTAGTAATACTTAAGGGGGTGCGTCTGCCCGTGAAACTGAACTATTTTCAAAAGAACGAATTGTGAAATTCGCGAATTAATTTTCTACTTCCCCATACAAAATGTATCAGCTGATCGGCAAATTTGTATGGGGAGTCGAAATATTTTCTTACAAATTTTGCTATTCTTTCTTTTGCAATTTGTTTAGTTGGCGGGGAGATGCACCCCCTTAAGTATTACAACACGTAAGTATAATAATAATATAACACAAAATGAAAAAACATTCATACGAAGAAAATTTTTTTTATAATATTAACAAGACGAGCAAATCAGGTGCCTGATGGTAAGCATCATGAATGCTTATATCAGACACAGTGCCACCCAGTGTTTTATAATTCAAAATTCTGTGGCACTGCACTGCGCCTGTCACCTTGAGATATGAGTTGTTAAATTGAAGATTGGTGTTGAGTTGTTGTGAATAGAGAACCATTTTCCACTCGATTGTTTGTGGTTGGCTCTGGATCTGGCCTTTGTTTGCGCGAAAACATATTTTGTTAAAGTTTTCATTAACAAAATATGTTTTCGCACAAACGTGCGATTGGTTTTTTTTATATTAAAAAAAAAAAACATTAACATAATCTAAAAACTACTTTTTTACAATTTTCATATTTATGAAGAAATCAACTAAAATATTTATGAAGGAACATTTATGAGATACGAACAAACTGTACTTCAAGTTTTCTTTTCACCTTAAAGGCTGGTTGCCTGGAAGAGATCGCTTAAAGCGATAAGGCCGCCCAATGTTGACCAATAAGAATCATTTATTTTTTAAGTTGATTGTATTCGGTTTACCTTGGTCATAATACAATACAAATACAAATACAAAATTCTTTATTACATACATTCACGCCTTTTTCCCGAAGGGGTAGGCAGAGGTGTACCCAGGACTCAGTCCCATAGTAGATACACCCACATTTCGCCAGTATGTTATTGGTCCCATGTAATAGGGGGCGAGCCTATTGCCATCTACCGGGCACAATTCCAGACTCCAGACAGCTATTGAGATAATTCCTAATGGAAAAATCCAATTTTTAACTCTGCCTGACCTGGGGATCGAACCCGGGACCTCTTGATTGGCAGTCGAGCATGCGCCCACAACGCCACCGAGGCAGTCTTCTGCCTAATAATTCTGCTAATTCTTTATTGACAATAAATATTATAATAAAGAGTATTCTATTCTATTCTAAAGTCACCTTAAAGAGATTTCTTTCAGATTACTGAATGGAAATCACTACCTACTTAGTAACTAGAGACCTATCTATTATACGTTATGATTTATGAGGTAGGTAAACAATACCTAAGTACTTTTCGTAAAATCGTAAGTATAATCAATAATAAAGGCTTTAATTGCCAAAGTTCGAATAATACCGCATTAATTTGCACTTCTCCATGTGAGGAGTTCTCTATGAGATCATACCTATACTTATTATGAATGTTTATGTCTTCGGAAATAAATGATTACCATTTTCTTGCGGATTGTTATTGATTCAATATTAAAATAACGATGTGATAATTGTGACGTAAGAAGACATCAGATTAATATTACATTACATAAAAACCTAATGTTTGCTTAATTGGGAGTGCCTTGTTGGCTCAGCTAGTAAGTATTGTTCATCATTATCATCATCTTAGCCGTAGGAAGTCCATAGCTTTGCTGGACATATGCCTCCCCATAGATTTCATCTACTTACTTATAGTCCGGTTATAGGTACTTACTTACTTACAATGTACCCTAACCTTGCTTTTTGAGCACAGCGCAGGCACAGAATACTAAAGGTCTCATTTATTGAGTAGGTACCTTTTTCATTATAATTTGTAAAATATAGCTTGATCACTCACTGACAGCTGAACAAAAAAAATTTTCTGTCGATATATTTTCTTAAATTAGGTTTTCATAAATCGAAATACTTATTTCCTTTCGCCTTTGTTAAAATTATTCCAAAACTCGCAATTATTTCAAAATAAATGATTTTTAATTTGATTTTGATTAATATTATCATATCTACTTACCTACTTAAATAAGAGTATAATTGTAGTGGTAGGCCTCTTTTGCAGGGGGCCGTCTGGGGAAGTACCACACCTTTGCCAGTTATTCATTCGTCAAGCGGTAATGTGCAAACATTACTGTGTTCCGGTCTGAAGGGCAATGTTACCAGCGAAATTACTGGGCATCACGAGATTCAACAACTAATATCTCAGGGTGACAGGGTCAGTGCAGTGCCGTGCAGGATTTTGAATTTTAAAACACTGGGTGGCACTGTGTCTGATATGGGCAATCATGATGCTTACCATCAGGCACCTGATTTGCTCGTCTTGTCACTGACTATCATAAAAAAAAATAAGAACTTAATTTAGGGAGATTTGGCGAAAAAAAAATGTTCAGCTGTCAGGCATCCAGCTATATATTTTACAAACCTGTACCTATCTATTGATTATTTTATTACTTAGCTCTATTTTTTACTCTATAAGACGACCAATAGCTACTTGGTAATAAGTAGGTAGGTACGTCGTGTTTACGAAACTTGAGATTGTTCAAATCTCATATTACTTCGCCTGTGCCTACACATAATATAACATAACATAACATACATTCACGCCTTTTTCCCGAAGGGGTAGGCAGAGGTGTAGGACCAGGACTCAGTCCCATAGTAGATACACCCACATTTCGCCAGTATGTTATTGGTCCCATGTAATAGGGGGCGAGCCTATTGCCATCTACCGGGCACAGTTCCAGACTCCAGGCAGTTATTGAGATAATTCCTAATGGAAAAATCCAATATTTAACACTGCCTGACCAGGGGATCGAACCTGGGACCTCTTGATTGGCAGTCGCCCTCTACGCCACCGAGGCAATAATAGTCAGGTATATGTTTATAATAGCGATTTATGGTCCTTATTGATGTGAAACATGAATGAACGGTTATCCATCCATGCATAATAACTAGGTATACCTACTTGCGTGGCAGTGAATCATAGGGTTAGGCACGTTTCGCACTTCTCCCGATTCGCACTGCTCATAAAATATCAACTAAAAGATTCGGGCATACTTGAATAATAACAAACCTACATACCTTACTTCTACTTGCTTCCTAATACCTACTAACTACATATATAGCAGTTTATAAAAACATTATCTAGGTTGGTGCGTGCACCTAGCTGTCCTGTTTGTAACCTACACAAGATTGTAATCCGATTTTTAAGTAAACCGAAATTGAGTTTACGCAATCAGCTATGATAGTTATAATAAATAACTTAGTTAACTTAGTTATAATAAATAATTTAGTTAACTTAGTTATAATAAATAACTTAGTTAACTTAGTGTTAATAAATAACTTAGTTAACTTAGTTATAATAAATAACTTAGTTATAATAAATAACTTCGTTAACTTAGTTATAATAAATAACTTAGTTAACTTAGTTATAATAAATAACTTTGTTAACTTAGTTATAATAAATAACTTAGTTAACTTAGTTATAATAAATAACTTAGTTAACTTAGTTATATTAAATAACTTAGTTAACTTAGTTATAATAAATAACTTAGTTAACTTAGTTATAATAAATAACTTTACCTACCTCACATCTATTGTGATAATACTAAATCTATTCTGAGGGTTCCGTACCGTACCCAAGGGGGGCCGTAAGAACTCCATTACTAAGCCTCCGCCATCCGTCCGTTCGTCTGTCATAGGATTCTATCTTTATAAAACGGTATTATAGCTAGACACTTTTAATTTTTACTATACCTATAAGTATATATGTTTTATTGCCGCTATAATAACAAATAATAAAAACAAATAAATTAAATATACTCTCCGTAAAACCAATGTGTTTAATTAATTGTCATATAAGACTTTTATTGCAATAAGAATAAATTAGGAACCCTTCATACGCGAGTCCCATTCGCATTTGACTAGTTTATTATCCTTTGCTGTCCCACTTTATATATAAACATTTTTAATAAATATCAAATGTACTATAACTGCGAAACAGTAGGTAACAGTTAAGTTCCATATAAAGTAACCGATAAAAGTAATAAAGTTTCCGATAGGAACACGTGTGCTAATTAATTCAATAATGACGCGACGATGCGGTACAAGTAATACAACCCTACTTGTTTGGAAAATACAATGGAGACATCATTCATAAGTACAATACATCAGTTTAAACTCAAACTCAAACTCAAACAGATTTATTCAAATAGGTCATAATCTGACACTTTTGTACGTCAATAAAGTATTATTATATTTATAAGTACACCTCCCTATATAAAAAGTAATCCATTGAGTAAGTCGCATTCGTCCTTAAGGTAGAGACCTGAACACCATTCGCGCGAATGGTACAGTACACGGAAATGCTTAGAGTCCAAGAGAATTTCCTTGTAATGTTTCGTTTTTGTGAATGCTCGATGTTCGTTTTCGCAACGTTTCGCAACGTTGAGCATTTCGGCGAGCCGAATGCTCTTATTCGGCTGGATAATATTGAAAAACCGCAAATGCTCAATGTTCAGCTCGCGGAAATGCTCAGGTTTATCACCACCTTGACAAAGATGACTTTTCTTTTAAATTATAATCACTGGTCAGGCCACGGGACTAGGTAACAGCGGCTCCTAGTAAACGACTAAAAATCCCAGATTTTCTCGCGTGATTTGACGTTCACTAGAAAAAAAATATTGTTTATAACGTAACATACTTATAATCACGCCTTTTTCCCGAAGAGGTAGTCAGAGGTGTACCCAGGTCCCATAGAAGGAACGGAACACCCACATTTCGCCATAGTATGTCATTGGTCCCATGTAATAGGGGCGAGTCTAATGGCATCTACCGGGCACAGTACTAGACTCCAGGCAGTTATTGAGTGGAAGGAAAATGATTTATCAATTATTTTTTTATATATCTTTTTTTTTATTTTTTTAATCAATAATTTATCCTAATGGAAAAATCCAATATTTAGCACTGTGCCTGACTTGGGGCAATTGAGCTTGCGCTATTGGGCGCAAACCGAGGCACCGAGACAATATCCTTAATTTTCAATTGTTTATTACGGAGGAAACAGGGTAAGTACAAAACATCGATTTGGTAAATTTTTCATAAGATTGTCACAATTTTCGAAAAGGTGTCATTTCTTTTTAAAAAGTAAAATCGACACATATTCTCAAATCCTACTGCAGGTAAGTACAGGTGCAATAAGTAGGCAAATAATATGACACCAATAGATAGGTTTATAATGAAAACTAAGTAATTGCATACGATAAATATGTAGGTAAATATATATGTAGGTAGTATTTTACATACTTCACCACATGAAGGAATTTTATGACTTACTGAAAGACAATACTTACAACAATAATAGCTAATAATAATAATAAAAGATGTACATATGTCTGCAATTTGCACACTTTCAAAACTAACCATCAGGAATTTATCACTCTCTCTTGTACAAATACCTCTTGCAAAATATTGTAGTCAATAGAATTTTTAGTTGTTTGTGTCGTTTGGAATCGGTTAACGTTTACCGTTTCGAATACTAAGGTTTGGTACGTCTCTGCATATAAAAGATTTGTACTACTCTACACAGGTATCTACTTATCTACCGAGCGCCAAGACGTTCGTGGGAAAATAAATATAATATCTTATAATATATTACATTAAAACCTCTAGATTGGTGGATACATGCATTTTTATTTAATGGTATTCACTAATGAATCTACTCTCCTTTTAAACAATGGGCAATAATTATATTATATATTAAATTATATACATACAAATACAATTTTTACTTCATCTCTTACACTACCGACCAAATGTGATTTACTGTACTCTCCTCTCCCTGCACGGTTGTCTGGAAGAGATCGCTCTTAGCGATAAGACCGCCAATTGTTACATTATTTGTTATAATTGTATATTTAAATTTAAGGTTTCATGTTTGTAGTGTAATAATAAAGAGTTAATCTATCTATCTATCTAATAATATTTTTATATTCGTCTAAAATTACCTATAATTTTTTGACCCATCTGGATACTTCCAAATCAACGACTTCAGAGAATAAATGTTCAAACATAATACAGAAATAAATACTTAGTTTCATAACACTTATTGCCTGACCTGGGAATCGAACCTAAAACCTCATGCTAGAATACAATATTAGAGCCTTCAAGAGAATAGTGAATATAATATGTTCAAGGAAAGCGTGCTCCATCTTAGGCCCTTCCCATCAGGTGAGGTTGGGGTGAAATGCTGACCTATTTAATATAAAGAAATTATATTCTCAGCAATCGCGCTTGAGACCTCTACGCCAACGAAGCAGTAGAGTAAAGTTTTTTTTTATAAATAAAGTTATTTACCACTGTTTAATTGTGGCTTAACGTGGCACAAAGTATATGAGGTTCCAATTTTTTTGTCATAAGATAATCTCCGAAGTGTTGTACATTTGCCACAAAGTAAATTAGGTACCTAGTACGAAGTTAGGTACGAAGTAGGCAAGGTAGAGTGAGAATGTGTTAAAGTTGGGTTAAAGTAAAATATGGTAATAATGTTATTCCGGAAGTCCTCTATACTTTATGGTAATGGAAAAAATATATATTTGTAACGCACTCGCCCCATAGCGTTGTTACGCAATCTACCAATCGGCACTTTTCGTCACAAAATCGTCGACTGGACCGCCGCGCGTTATCCTAACTTCGGTCTCGCGTCGGCAAACCCTAAGCTTATGTTTTATTATGGACAATGTTTGTGGAACATAAAATAATCTTTTATATAAAATCAGTTCAGCTTTCATTTGCATGACCAATTGATATAATTTACGGAATATTACATTATTGTAATATTCAGCATATTACATTACCTATATTACATATCTGCATATTACATTATACTGAATCGGGACTTTTTTTTTTTAATATACAATAGGCTTACGTTTGACCTCAATCTCGCTTGATGGAAGGCGAAGATGAGGCCTAAGATGGGACTACTAAATCACGGTGTTGGATTTTTTTCCGCCTTAGGTATCTGTTATTACACCACATTGACCCTTTTGATTAAGTGTATTGTAATACTTGTTTAAGTTGTTAAATAATTCACCACCGTCTCAACCAGTGGGGATTTCCGGAATAAGGCCGCCAGTTACATTTACCATAATCCTAACAATTGCCCCACCAATGTGAAATATAAGTCGCAGTACTCACTTTAGTCTGCGTGGTGAGGTCTAGGTCGCACTGCGCAGACGGCAGGATGAAGGACATGGAGATGACGTCCATCTCCTCCGAGGTGCTGACGAGGCCGCACACGGCCAGCAGCAGGTAGTGGAACCGGCCATATCCTGGGGAAATTACATGAGTAAGCATTTTATTGACTTTTAACTTTTAGCTGAAACAAACTTGATTTTCGTAGGTATTTAGATTTAAGAATATTTACATAATTTGGCATGATAATGATGTTATGGTTTTAGGCATTGATTTAAAGAAAGGGGGCGATAGGGTACGTTCACCCAGCGCTTACTCAACAACTGGCGCGTGCAATTTGAAACAACAAAGATAGAAAGACGTACCTAAGACCGAAGTGCGACCGAGACAACAATTAACTTTACTGACGTACGTGGACCTAATGGACCTAATTTGAGCTTTTCCATTTTCGAGAAGACAGTACCTCTTTAACCTTTTTCTTGAAATCAATGGTTTTAGGACTTATTTTTAAAGTTCTGATGTTTCATTGTCTCCGTGCGCGATACGACTAGATACCACAGATCACTATATTAGCTAGATACCGCTGTCATACTTGTCAAATGTGGTTTTTTGTAGTGGTAGGCCTCTTTTGCAGGTGGCCGCCTGGGAAAGAACCACACCTTTGCCAGTTATTCATCCGCCAAGCAGTAATGTGCAAACATTACTGTGTTCCGGTATGAAGGGCAATGTTACCAGCAAAATTACTGGGCATGATGCAATGACGTTGAATCTCTTTCTTCTACAGATCCACAATCCCTGAACAAGCTTCACAAAAAAGTGTCCATCATTGACAATTACGCGCTTTGACATCTACTGAATTTCTATTATTTGAATTTAAACTATTTACCTGATTGTTTTAAAGCATAATTTAGATTGAACGATTTTTCACCCTATGAAGTTCTATATTAAATTTGACACTAAGCGACGCGGGCGAACATAGGAGCATTGGAGTAGTCTTACCTACACAAAAAGATAATGTGATGTATATATTTTTTTTTAATAAATTAATTACACTAATACTTTTTAACTTTTATAAATAAATATTCTTAAATTAAAATTGAAATGAGTCAAAAAGTTTTAAAATAAAATGTATTTATGTTTGTAAAGATAATTAAGTTACATTATAGAATCTCGGTTTAATAGTGAGTACAGGTTCGTGGGCCTGATTCTAGCACGTAGAAAAGCCCTTTGACGATATTATTCTAAATTGTTACGTGATATGATTACTTTTATACTCTTCATAAATAGTCGAAAGTCACAAAAATATTAAAATGTTATCATAAATGTAAAATTAACGAGGACTATGTAATGTAAACCAATTAGAAACAAAAAGTATAATATTATAATGCACAGTACGTAATTGAGATAAATAAACAAATATTTAATTCAATGTTTAAAATGTTTTCATTTCACTAGTAATTAATGCCAAACCTTAATTTATGTAAAAAAATGTATTTAAGTTCTGATAATATTATGCAAAAATATTTAAAATATAATCGACTTCATAGTTTTTCATTTGAACAAAACGCTGCTGTCCATTTTATTGTGTAAAAAAATTAAAATAAAATAGAAACACGCAATGTGGATACATAAATACTTAAAATTATTGTAAATACATGCCTAAATTATGAAAAGCTATCGCTTTCACGCACGTATCTGTTGTTATTCGGTTAGCTTTTTACCTAACACTGGCATCACGCGCACGGCCTTCGGTTGCCATGCAACTAACCATATAGTACCAGACTATATTGTGGCGGTACCAGACTCGCGGCTTGGAACAGATTTTTGCCCGACTGGTTCTCTTTGGTATCCTTACTCTGAGGCATGATGAGATTCAACAACTCATATCTCAGGGTGACAGGCGTAGTGCAGTGCCGCGCAGAATTTTGAATTTTAAAACACTGGGTGTCACTGTGTCTGATATGGGCAATCATGATGCTTACCATCAGGCATCTGATTTGCTCGTCTTTTCACTCACTGCCATAAAAAAAAAACTAAAGCTACACTGAAATCTGAAATCGGTGTATATTGTATATAGAGTCAGTATGACACAATTTTTCACACATACTAGCCCTCTTTGCAAACAGTTTTTTTTACGCACACTTTGTGTTACGCACAGTATATTACAAAATTGCCACATTTTAAAGCTGTTATTTTTAGGTTTGTATATAGGTAGATACCACACTACCATATAAAGATAGTCATCCGTAGAATGACGCACATTTTGACATGACCTCAAAAGTGAATACCTGTATAAAGTGATAATGCATCGCTAATAAACCTAAGTAGGTATATATCATCAAGTAAACAATAATAAGCAAAAAAGCCATTGTCAAAAGTATCGATTGACACGGTAATACGAGATTTCCGAAAGCGCTTGTTTACGATGTACACGAGGCATCTTCCTGGAAGCTCGCTTGTTTACAGCGTACACCGGCTACTACCGCCATTCCTGAGTTTGCAACGTGAGCACTCATTCATAAAGACACAGATTCACCAGCAGTCTTAACATTCCACTATGGATAAATACTGTCACACACACATAGAATGCGAACGCACACTTTACTGTCATTGAAATTTTTTGCTACATTGAATAAAATAGTAGCAATTAGTGATTATCATCAGCTATATTGTTATTATCGTCTTTTAATTCCCAGCTGCTGTAGGTGTTGTATATTGATTAATAACAGCTTCCCATGCGACGTGAACAAATTATAATTTGGTGGTTTTATCATCGAAACGTGCATATCAGGGCTAATGCATAGCGTGTCTAACCCAACCTGAACCACAGATTTTTATTCTCATCGAAATCTATTTTTTACAGACTTCTCTGTAATATATATCTGTAATGTTCTCTGTGCTTATATGTAGTTTACATTTAGTATTACTCTCTCTGAGTTTAGTCTTAAACAACTTAATACTTCAAAAGGTACATATCTACCAGTCAACCTAAATACATTGCAAAACAAAGAATTGCGAAATTAAAAAAAACAATAATTCGGCTTTCCACACGAATTTGCCGATCAGGTGATCTATTTTGTATAGGATTTGCGCAATTCTTTCTTTTCTATTTTCTTTCTTTCCCCCTTAAGTAGGTAGTAGGTACGCCGTGGAGTTACCAGCTTCAGAATAGTGCTCCATCCTCTCTACCCGTGATTACCGTAAGGGTTAACAGATCCAGAGGACGGGCAGCAGCGTCCTCTGCAAAAAAGCCATCGAACTGCGCTCGACAACCTGCGCCTGCCAAGCGTGTCGAGTATTAGAAAAATCCCCCTTTATGGGGGAGGCCTATGTTCAGTAGTGGATTACCAACGGCTGAGATGATGATGATGATGACGATGATGATGAAGTAGGTATTACTACACCAGGAAAACCGGAAGTATGAATTGACGATAAAAGTAGATATACCTACTTAATTAATTTTTAAAACCATGAAACTTACCGGTTAGTTCGATAGCTCTCTCGAAGTCAGCTTTGTCTGAGTTCGAGCCCTTTTCAGGGTCCGGTTTGCCCTTTTTCAGAGGCGGTACCACGACGCCTGAAATTAATAAAAAAGTTTTGTAGAGTAACGCTTAAGTCCCATAGTATGCACATACATACATCGCCATAGTTAAGTTTTAGGTACCATGCAATAGGCGAGTCTATTGCCATCTACCAGGCACAGATCCAGAATTCCAGGCTGTCTTTGAGAAAATTCCTAATATAAAAATTCATTAACAGTATTTGTCTGACCTAGGGATCGAACCTGATCTCGGCTTGCGTCCACTAGCTACCGAGACAGTCCACAAGCTTAGTATACATATTTTCTGTGCAGAATAGATTAGTAAATTTTCACTTTTTTCTTTTTTTTCGTAATACGGTCGTGAAATTAAAATGTGTCAATTCGGACATTGTGTCCGAATATTTTGTGTCCGAATCGTCAGCTAGTCATGTATTGATAGGAACTTTGTAGTTGGTCATTTCTATATTAAGGTATATGACTTATACCTCTAAATTAACATTTGAGGCGCTACAATGGAATAGGTGAGAATATTGTTAATGATCCGGTTATGATTCTGTCCAGAATAATAACAAGGACAAAATAATATTAAAGTGATCTAATACCTCATACATAGAATAGTTTTTGTACTAAATCCATCTAGGAATTTGACACAATCCTATGAAAAATTTACCAAATCGATGTTTTGTATTCCCTTGTTTCCTTCGAATATAATAAACCCATTCTATTAATTTATATCCTCATATTTTTATAGTGAAGTAACATGTGTCACTGTCATTTTCATTTTTCTTATAAACACATGGTTTCTTCATAGTGAACTTCCAAAAACCCCAGTTTTTCTCTTAAGGGTACGCTCTTAACGGGAAACCTGAGTGACGAAGAATTTAAAATTTCGGTTTTTGTAAAAACTATCGCCGTCGCTCTGCTCCTGAAAGTATGAGCTATGAATGTGTGTGTAAGAAGATTATTATTGCGACTTCGCGCGCATATTCATGTCAGTAGTAAAGTTTGTGACGCTTGTATTCAAATTAGGTAGGTACTTATCGTAGGTATTATTTTAGACTTTTGTTTTTATTTACATTCTCGTAAAGATGATTGCTTAAATTCATTAGCAACGTATAGTATGAAATGGACCAGTGGTTGCAGTATTCAGACAGCGTTCACAAAATCGTGTCATCGATCAACGAATGCGAGTTCGAATCCAGTCCCAGGAGTAATTTTTGCCCGGATATTTTTTTGTTAGGAACTTTTTTCTTCATTATCTGTATTTATATTATTGTGATATTATATAATAAAAAAATAGATACGATATTATATATTTATAGTTTATATGACACCAGTCGCCCAGCGCTTAAAAATTCATATCAATGTGTATATTATCTTCGAAGGTAAGTATTGACTTTTTCAGTTCATCCTGTCAGTCTAGACGTTTGCTAAAATATAACTTTTCATTGTTTTATCTACCTAATAATAGTTCGCCTAAATAATTTTCGACCTGTGCTGTTGTTTACGGACTTGTTTCATTTGCTTAATATTTTAAATTTTTAGACAAAGCGGTCTACTCGCATGAAATACAATACGAATAACGAAAGAATTATTATTGTATTCGTATTGTATTTCATGCGAGTAGACCGCTTTGTCTAAAAATTTAAAATATTAAGCAAAAAGGAAGTGTTTATCAATTTCGATATGAATTCTAATGGTAACATTAGACTTGTCGGTGGGTAGATTGCGAAATGCATCACCTATAGATAAACACACGCCTAGAGCGTTAGGTAGAAGGGATAGAAAAATTTCGCCGACGACTAGTACCTCCACGGTAGCTCAAGTGGTAGAGCGCCTACCAGGATTGGTGCGGAGGGTGCGTGGTTCAAATCCCGCCCATGGGTGAAATTTTTCTTTCCTTATTCGTATTGATTCTTTTGCTTTAGTACTTACGGTTTTGGCTTGTTTGTATGAATTTCTTTCAGTATTTTGCTCTGAAAATGGGTAAAAGCAAGAGGGGCACGACGTTTATTTTTGAACGCTCTACGAAAAATACACCATTTACGTATAAAACGGCAAATACATTTTGCGCCTCTGCCATCCGTTTGAGTATAGGTAATACGTACATACTTAATTATTTTGTGTTTTTCATCATGCAATTACGATAAAACGCAATTCAAATTAATTTCTTCAACCTAATGAGTGATGTTAGGGGTGAGCAGTTGATAGTCATGTCGACCGCAAATATTCGATCCGTTCGAACCGTTGATCGCTATCAACTACAAACTAGAAAACCATTTAGGTGGTGTTTGAGCCAATCATATGATCATGAGAACCCGGGTTTGATCCACAAGTCAGCCAAAAAGTGTAATTGGGGTTTTCTGAATGACAACTTGGAGTCTGAACCCAATAGATGACAATAGGTACGACTTCTACTACAAGAGATTTAAAATATTACTGGCAAGGTGTTAGAAAATTTCACTGAGTCTTCACCCATGAACGCAAATGCCGTAGCTTGCGATAATGCTCTTGAACCATCTCTTTTTTAAAGATGTATCAATGTGAATGGGCCAATAATGATTATGATGATAAAGTAATACATTTTAATACAATTACATATTATATAATATTTATTAACAAATTACCTACTTAACAGTATAGAAGACAATGAAAGATCACCATAAAAACAAGTGCTATGCACTAGACATCTCAACATTAGGTTCTCCGAAGGTCTAACTGAACGAGAATGGGCCATATGAAGATTGATATTATAGTTGAATTGCATTTAAATCGATATTGTTACATACTATTAGTCTTCTATTTTTTCGTAAGAAGTATTGGTTTAAACTCGTTTTCTATGAACATCACTAGGATTTTTCAAAATACTATGTCTATGAGTCCCTTCCCTAGTTGTATAAGTGTGAGTGGAACCCCCCCCCTCACCGCCTGCCGCACCCCGTAGAACGCGAAAGGGACAACTGCAGCTCAAAGCGATTATAACTACGAAAAAATGACGAAATCGATGTTTTGTATTCCCGTGTTCCCTCCGAGAATAATTAGTTTTATCCATAAATTTATATCTTGAAAATTAGGAAATAGATTAGGCTATGTTCCTGTTATTTTATTTTTTTTCCTTAACTCTTCATTTTTTTCTAGTGAACGTCTAATTGCGCGAGTAAAACTGGGACAGTTTTTCATGTTTTTAAAGGGTCATATTTCATTTAATAATGAGTTTGTAGAAAAATGAAAATAACAGGGACATGCTCACTGAAGACCTAGATTTTATAAAAAAAAATCATTGCTCTGACGCAATTATCTAGGGAGGAAACACGGGAATACGTTTGTATGGAAAATTCACCCCTAATGTATCCTCTTAATGGGGTACATTTCCCCGTCAAATTGAACCACTTTAGAAATAAACCTAATCAATAAGGAATTCGCCAAACAAATTTTATTTTTCGCATAGGCACACATTCACCGATCAGCTGATTATTTTGTGTGCAAAGTTGTTTTTTTTTATTAGCTATCAATAATATACCCTCACACATAAAACATGTTAGCTCGCTTCAAATCTCGGCTATCTAAACACGTGATTGAAAATTATTACGATTAAAAGTCTCCATTCTAACATATTCAAACGGCTGACGGTGAACTGCTGAATGAGCGTTCAAGTATGATACTTTTTACCTTTTCTTTTTTTTTTTTTTTTAACGTGTGGAAATGCATTTACGCATACTCGCTCGCCAGGGGGAGGCGGGCGAGTTATGTCGGGCTCGACGAGAAGCGCCCATACCGACTAAAACCACACGATGAGCAGTCCCTCGCCATGTGAGGCGGGATAGGGTCGCGCTAGCATTCACCACGCTCCACGCTCACTTGGCCATCCCTCAGTCTTGTGGAGCTATAAGGTCCGGTATAGAGCCCTCCGACACTACACTGAAGCCCCACACTCGGTGCCCCACACTCGTGGCAGACAGGGGTCGCCTCCCGTCTAGCGATTTGATGCAGATACTTACCGAAACAACCGTGTCCGGTAAGTATCTGCACCAATCTGAACGTCAGCGACCCGTGACGTCGCCGCACCCAGCTCCACAAAACAGGCCGAATGGCCTCCACCGTCCAGGTCCCCGGGACCGGTGGAGCCAGCTCCTCTCCCCAGCGCCGCAACACGGCGGCCTGCCCTTGTCTCCGCATCCGCGTGACCTCCTCCCACGCTGGGAGCACCCCACGTGATCTCCTCGCCGCCACGAAGTGGTAGACTTCGGCGAGGATCCCGGCCTATGATACTTTTTACCTACTTATATTATATTGTACCTATTACCTATATTATATTATTATACCTTTATAAGTCTGGTGACGGTTACTTAAATTATTTTACAAAATGTTTACATTAGTTTCTCATGTAAGTGACTGTTTTGTCTTTATGAGAATAAATGATTTAAACCTAACTTTTTCATGTTATTTGGTTTGAACGGAGACTCCCATAAGTATTATTACACCTTTTTGTGACAATTTAATGTGGTTTTACTGAATAAATAAATAGTCGCGTACGACAAGGTCTGATGAGTTAGTTATACGTGTTATAATGATAATACATGATAAATACATGTAGCCACAGACAATTTAACTAAATAGACTCGGCTTTATTTTGGCGTCAAGGAATTGTGTTCCGGCGCTTCAGGGAGGCGAGACCGAAAATAATCCCTACCTAGTGTTTAATATAGTAATGTAATTTTGTGATTAAATATTTTATGTATGTTAGCCTGTAAGGTATTTATTAATATGGGCCTCTGGTGCGTATAATTTATTGTTATACGTACTATTGCCTGAAATAAATGAATTTATTTATTATTTATTTATGAATTAATTTATGAAAACAAATTTGCCAAAACCGCTTAATCGCAAAACGTCAAGTTCGCATAATGTCTCTTGTCAAAAAATTCATTTTACTCATAATGTATCTTTCGCAGAATGTCTTTTTCTCATAATGTCTCTTTAGAAAAATGTCGCGACAGTGACAACCGTGGCAAGGTGCGGCGGAGTAATTGGATTGTTCAGACTTCAAAAATATAGTTCATTCCATATCATGCAAAAACATTGAATCTAATGAGAAACGAAAAAGGGGCTGGGCCGGCTATTATGCAGTGTCACTACATAACCTTTAAAGCGTTGCCTTTAAGTAGAGCTGTCTGTGAATGTCTAACTATAGATATTGTTATATTCATTATTACCTCTAGAGGAAGTGTCCTACAAGGGAAGGAAGTGTTTAGGTCCACATACATTGCATTCTATATTAATTTAATAACATAACACTTTGAAATTGTTGCATTCTTTACATATAGGGTGATTGTTATTCCCTACATTCCTTTTAAGGGCTCACAGTCCTCTATGAGCTCATTATATGGGTCCTTACATATGAAATTAGCGTTTTGTCGTACTGACCACTTTGATCTGAAATATCTCCTCTTTGGTTAAGAATTCCAAATTAAAATTTATAAATTCATTTAGCTGGTACATTTGAGTTTTGAAAAGAGTCCTTCATTTGTTTTTTCCTCATTATTTTTTTCTTTGGCGTCGCTTATTACCGCACAATGGTACGGTACGATTTGGTTTCAACGTTCTGGAAATTTCGACCTTCAGAACCAACCCCGTGGACGGCCGGAGACCAAAGTGGAAAATGAAGAATTAAAGGCTATTGTGGAAGCGGATCCATCACAAAGAACTTCAGAGATAGCTGCAGGCTTCGGGGTAAGTGATAACACTGTATTAATCCACTTGAAGCGAATTGGGAAAGTAAAAAAACTTGAACGATGGGTTCCTCATAAATTGAGTGAATCGAACTTGCAAACACGCGTCGACTGCTGTGTTACTTTGCTCAACCGACACAATAATGAAGGGATTTTAAATAGAATCATTACTTGTGAAGCGCTCGTCGCAATGGCCGAACCCTGGAGACCCAGCCAAATCCCGCCCTAAACAAAAATTTACTCAGAAAAAGTTACTTGTGAGTGTTTGGTGGACTAGCGCCAAACACTCACTAGCGGTATCGTTCACAAAAGCTTTCTTAAACCAATAATTACCATTTTTTTTCGGAATTTGGACAACTTCTTACAAGGAAAAAATTCAACTCCGATGTGGCAGTCCAAACCGCCTTCAAAGAGTTTATTTATTTTCGCCCCCATGGTTTTTTTAGTAAAAGGATCAATGAAATACATATGAGATGGCAAAATTGCATAGATAACAACGGTGCATACTTTGATTAATTAAATATATATTACAAAAAAAAAAAAACTTTATATTCCTCCCGTAAAAAACACCAATTTCATATGTAAGGACCCAAATTTACCTTATATATAAAAGATACTTCTCGCACCTTCATTGTTATATATATAACCTTAATTTTTAACCATTAGTGGACGTAACCAGAAAAAAAGACCAACTTAAAAGCTGGGTTTCTGGGTTTTGAGCTCGACAAATGAAATGCTGGCTATGGCCTTGTGCCTAACCGCCGTTTAATTTGGATAAAAATGCAGCTCAACGAGGGATTTTAACAATATTAAACAATTAGAATCTAATTTATTCTCAATATACCTATAATCATTATGAATGCTTGAGGATAAATTTTGAAAAAAAATACCAGGGTAACATAAATTATAAAGAGATATTACAATATTCCTGCTAAATAAGTACCTACCGTGGTCTCATCTATTCCAAGGATAAATAGGTAGGGTAATAGTTATAGGTGTGTTAACTTACCAAGCTCAGCGGCTTTGGAATCTGGGCCGTTTAGCTGGAGGTCACTTTTTACATCACAATCTGTAACAAAAAGAATGCCTTGTTCTCAGAAAGTCCTTCTAGCTCGCCTATTAATATTCATAAAATCAATTATGGCATTTTTAGAACGTCAAACGTGATTGGACAATTCTTAGAAGATAATTAATTATTGTTTGATATTTGTTTTATATTTTGGGTCCTTAAGCTAAGTGTTAATAATAATAATATAAGACAACTTCCACACACGGTCATCTGTGTGCTGTACAATGGTAACCAGATGACTGATATACATACTTATATAAGCTTATAACACCCAGACACAGATCAAACAGACATGTTCATGCACACAAATGTTTGACCTACGCAACAGAAAGCAATACTACCATCTGTGCCAACCAGGCTGTCTAGAATAAATGAGTTCTCGGCCACGCGATTGTCACTGTGGTGCTAAGTATAAATTAATAATTAAGATGTGAAACATATTGTAATAATAATAATTTTATACTACGTGATCGCGACAAATGTATGTGAGTATAACGCTAGTTCGGCGGAACTGTTCTATGATTAATTAATAATAATAATAATAATAATAATAATAATAATCTTTATTGATATAAATATAAGTGACAAGGTAGTACAATTCATTCACTAATTATACTTACAAGTAGGATACTACAACATTAGGATAATATAATTCTGCGATACAATACAGTTGCGAATGTTGATTCTCACTAAGTATAATTTGTCGCATTTCAAACAATTGACAATGTTAGATATTGATATATTATATTTTTGGGATATGTACATACCCTACTAATATTATAAATACGAAAGTTTGTGAGGATGGATGGATGGATGTTTGTTACTCTTTCACGCCAAAACTCAATCGGTTCAATAACCGATTGGGCTGAAATTCGGTACATAACATAATATATAGTTTAGACCTAAGAATAACTATAGGCCGACATGTCGGCCTGTGGATTTTCAAAGTGTTCTATGGTATAGTGTATGTAGTTAGGGTAGATAGTAAGTAGGTAGCTCTATTGTTTAGTCTTTTTTCAATAAAGTCACTATGCCCATTTAAAAAAAAAAGAATAACATAAAAAGTAAGTACTTTTTATTCCGATATTCCCACGGGAACGAAAACTACGCGGGTGAAACCGCGGGGCACAGCTAGTATGTACATATGTGTATGTTCGCGTCATACGACTTAGGCAATATCCGAACTAAGTTTTCTTGAATATACTTAATATTATAAATGGTATGATTGAGAAACACAAGATATGATTTTTGGAAATTCAATGCCTATGTTATTGCTCAGTCGTTTTCTAAACGAGCCAACGAGATGAAGATTTAGCTGCTACAGGCGAAATTTTACAGGAAGAAAAATGTATATGCATTATACATAACTATTTAATTCAACAATTAAAAACTATTAAATATTAAATTTCGCCGATGACTAGTCCTCCACGGTAGCTCTAGTGGTAGAGTGCCCTTCCACGCGGAATGTTGCGTGGTTCGAATCCCGCCCGTGGGTGAAATTTTCCTTCTCATTTTCAGATTTTGTATCAAACGATTAGACCGCTTAGTCTATAAAAATGTAAAACTATTCTACTATGTACTAATATGCACTGTGTACATTTAAATCTTGGATCCTTTTAAATGCGAACAGGCCCTAAGTGCGCGAGGTAGAAGTGGTAGGTACGTATTATAATATACTTACTGTGAGGTTTCTTGGGCCCGGGGTCAGTTTCTACCATCCTATGCGGGCAGGTGTCGGTATATGTCGCGGTCTCTGGGACTCAACAAATTGTCAATGGATCGCTGAGCGCTTCCAGCGGCGATCGGCTCGTCTGCAACAATCACAATAACATTTATTAGTCATATTATACCTAAAGGTGATGGTTTAAATAAATAATCGCTTAATTTTACGGTATTGGGATTTTTTCTATAAGTAAATATTATCGTTTCTAGATAAATATCTAGATCATAGAAAAGTTCTGAAGTCTACCCGTTAACCTGAAAAAACTTACAAACGAAAGTTTTGCGACTTCCCTTATCAAAATGGATCAGCAATTCAGTTCTTTAAGGGAAGTCAACATTTTTTCCGGGAAACATATTTTTTCTTTTGCAGTGGTTTTTGAGGATAGAAGCTTTTTGGGACTCCTTGTATACCCATACAAGGAGTACTATGGTAACCAGATGACTGATATACATACTTATATAAGCTTATAACACCCAGACACAGATTGAACAGACATGTTCATGCACACAAATGTTTGAACTGGCCGGGGATCGAACCCGGGGCCTGCGGCACAGAAAGCAGAGTTAATACCATCTGAGCCATCGAGGCTGTCACAATGTATAGGCACTGAAGAGCTCAGGACCGGTTTTTAAAATGAGATGTGGAGTTACAAGAATGTTAATAAATTACTATGTCATAATACCTACTCCTACCCATTCACCTATAGTCAAGGCAAAAAAAACATGCGTTTATTGCAAGATGTGCTAAAACCGTTACATCAGACGGATTTTATAGTGCTCCTATTACCTACGTAAATCGTAAAAACAAATAAGTCGATTAGCTAGGTACACTTGAGTTTTCCAGATGCATGTTTTTTTATAAATTGCTTTTAAGTAGTAAAAATATTTTATTGCATAGGTACCTAGAAATACTTTTATTACATACTATATGCGTAAAAGCATCTATGCAATAAGCGTAGTTTTTATTATATTTTGTCCTATTAATGGATTACTCTATAAAGGTTAGTAACAGCAGTTTCGCAGGCTTCCTGACTTCTATATGAATGTAGTACATTCCGCAGTTTTAAATTTAGTTCCATGGTGGAAGTGGTCTCAAATAATGAGTTTAATGATCCATTAAGAGTATACATACTAAGTAATTAACGCAGAGTGCTTTTATCGAAAATATTCTCACCAATAGAGCTCCCTTCTTTCCGTCTACCCTAACTAATAAATACACTATGCAATAGAACACTTCGAAAATCCACAGGCAGACATGTCAGCCTAATACAAAATCCAAGTGCTCTAAACACTGTGACATGGTGCGTAATGGTGACATTGCCACTTTGAATAGCAATGTCTATACGTTTGGCCAGTTATTAACCCCAGCATGCTGAACACGCATCGCCTTGACCAAGCGCTCAGATGGATTTTTGAAAATGCGGTTAGCGCCCGGCCTCCACGGCCTCCACCCGCCGCAGCACTGACCGTACCTTGGGTACGTAGTATTATTATTTGTTCTGTGCTTTGGGTCTCTGGTACATGTGACGGCGTCAGTGTGTCAACGCAAGAAGCGTCCCACACTAGCGGCTGCCCCAGCTTCCAAGGAAGTAAAATAATAAACCACGGATGGTGCTAATAATTTCTCATTCAATTCGCATACTTATCCCAAATCCTTTTGGTTTCCTAATTTTGTTTAAAAGTACAGTCCTAGAGACGAATAATTTTTAATTTATTTTATGGTATAGGTAATAAAACAATTTTTACTGTTTATATATTTTTTACCTATTGGTAGATGTTATCACTTACGACAGTTGAAAAAAGTTTACAAATCAAGCTTTTAGTCAATTCTTTGGTATTTTTCCTGTACGCAACGCAGAATCATTCCACATCATAATTATATTTGCAAGGTTGACTTAATACCGTCATTTTTAAGATTTCGGGGCGTAAAAAACATGTCCTAATTTGCGGTTTCCAGTTTCCCCTTCCATCACCACTAAATTTACATCTTTTCGTCATTCGTTTTATACGCATAATATGCGTACTACGAATGACGAAAATAAATCCTAATATTATACTACTAATAATCTTTAATAAATGCCAAAGTTTGTGAGGGTGGATTGATGAATGTTTGTTACTCTTTCACGCCAAAACTACTTAACCGATTGGGCTGAATTTCTTCGGTATATCAATAGTTTAGATCCTGAAATAACATGAAAGTACTTTTAATCCTGATATTCTCATGGGATCGAACTACGCGGATGTAACTGCGGGGTACAGCTAGTTTATTATATTTATTGAACAGGTAAAGTTAACGTGCAACTTACACATAAGGAACTAATTTACGGAATCTCGTGATTTCTTGTAACTGCATTTTGGTTGATGTATCTATTTTATGTACCTTAGCTAATTCATGATGAAATAAACCTTGTTTAAATTATAACTTTAGTTATAGTAAACAGTCTCTTACAAATGACGAATACTGTAGTTATTAATGTGTATTGTAGAGACATAATAATATTTGATATTGTATGACGTATCAGTGTATGTAGAGCTCTCTTACGCCTCTATATATTACTCTCTTATACGTCTCTATTACGTTTCTCTTTTTTTAGAAAATTTTATACAATAATGACCCATGGAAGTCTTTCGTTTCGACTCTACCCTTTAGGGATTCATCGAAAAACAAACTTAGTGTTCTAATTTGGCACCTAATTTAAAAAAAAAAATATCTTAATCTTCTTCTTTAGTGTGCCCCGCGGTTTTACCAGCGTATAGACTTCGTACCCGTGGAAATATCACGATAAAAAGAACCCTATGTGATTCCTCTATCTAAGCTATCAACACGGCGAATTTCAGCCCAATCGGTTCAGTAGTTTTGGCGTGAAAGAGTAACAAAAATCTATCCTCACAAACTTTCGCATTTATGATATCAGTAGAATATGTATCTACTAATTTTATTATTACATTTTTAATAAACTTCCATTCACCCTGGACCTGATTTATTTCGACCACACCCGTGAGTTTTAACCTACCTTATTATTTTTTTGGAAATATTTAATTTACCTATCTTCTTATGATTTGAAATTTAAATAATAAGTACGTTAAAATTAAAGGCAGTGTATGTACAAAAAATCGTAACCTACCTACATCATTTTATTTATAATAAATATTGCATGTTATAAAGCAATGATGGCTATGAATTTAATAATTATTATTGTGTATTATAGGCACGTGTTGTGCTATGTGGTTATTATGATATTATTTGTGGCACACATGTTTTTCAATGTAAATGATTATACGAGTATGTACTTATCTGTTATTCACTACATAAGTAAGTTCACTAAACCTGTTTTTGTGATACTAAATTAAATGATTCCGACCGGTACAGTTCAATTATCAATTAAATTATACAATACGTTACGAAAATGTGTAGTCATGTCAATAATGGTAATACTAAGGGAGTCTATCTACCTCTTCTTATTTTCCCTCGCCATATCCCGTTATGCGGGGTCGGCTTTCGCAATCAGGCTGCACCACTTAGGGCGGTCAAACTCAAACTCAAACTCAAACAGATTTATTCAAATAGGTCATAATCTGACACTTTTGTACGTCAATGAAGATACAGTACTGAGTCTACCGTGCGTTCGGAAAGATACCTCTACAAGAAGAACGCACAAGAAACTTGTAGGGCTTAATTTTTTCAACAGATAGTTTCACAATATTTGGTTTGCTTACATTCATTTTCTTTGAAGGTGCCGCGAGGCGACTATGCAGAAGTTTCCAGGCATCTTTGTCCTCTATGTACTGGTTGACTTTATAGTATGCCTTCTTTAGTAAAGTAGATTTTATATAGGTTTTGAATTTACCCTCTGAGAGCCCAGTTATCTCTTTTGGGATTTTATTATAGAAACGTACACTATTTCCTAAGAATGTCGTTACATCGTTACATCGCTTACCGATGCGTTAAGAATTTTGAGGTCGTTGTTAACTGTTATACAGATTTTGGGAGGTCTGCCTCTCCCCCTTTTGTCCGTAGCCATGGCAAGACACTTCTTCACCACATGATCGTTCGGTCGTCGCATCACGTGTCCGTACCATCTATCTGAGTCTCGATTCTGCGATCTTATCGACAATCGGTCTAACCTTGAAGCTGCCCCTTACATATTCATTCCTAACATGATCTTTAAGGGTGACTCCACCGGACCACCTAAGCATACGCATCTCGGCTGTGTGCAGTTTTTGTTGGTGTTTGGTTAATGGTGCCCATGTCTCAGAACCATATAGCATGGCTGGTCTAATTGCAGTTTTGTAAACTTTTCCCTTCGTTCTGTTTGGCATTTTTCCACTTACAAATGAAAGAATATCGAAATTAGCAAAAAAAATTTCGACCTCCCATATTAATTTTCTGATCAGTAAATGATCAATTTTGTATAGGAGTCCAAATTTTTATGCAAATTTCGGTAACTCTTTCTTATGAAAAGATAGATACTTAACAGGATACAGGACCTCTTCGCAGTTTGACACAATCCTATGGAGAATTCACTAAATCGATGTTTTGTATTCCCCTGTTTCCTCCGAATACAGTAAACCTATTTGATATTTACCAATACCAATAACATACTGGCGAAATGTGGGTGTATCTACTATGGGACTGAGTCTGCCTACCCCTTCGGGAAAAAGGCGTGAATGTATGTTATTTGATATTTTTTTCCCCAAACTAGGCTAAGAGCCTGTACTATGGTAACCAGATGACTGATATACATACTTATATATAAGTATAACACCCAGACACAGATCATATTTATATCCTGATATTTTAAAGTTGAAGTAAAGTATTTCCCTATCATTTTATTTTTGTTTTTATAAACTCTAAATTTTTTTGTGGTGAACGTCCAATCACGCCAGTAAAACTGCGATTTTTGGAAGTTCGCAATGAAAAAACGATATAAGAAAAAATAAAATAACAGGGGCATAGGTTACTTCACTAAAAAAATATCAGGGTATAAATTTATAGAATGGGTTAATTATATTCGGAGGAAACACGGGAATACTAAACATCGATTTGGTATATTTTTCATGGGATTGTGTCAAATTCCTAGAAGGCCATGTATGTCTTAAGTATACCTATTAACTTTTTAATAAATTATTTATAAAATGAAAGTAATACGCCTACCATGCGGTAGTTTCCGATGTCCTTTAGAATGTAGGTTATGTAAGTAGGTGCTGATCATAAAACAGGTACCTAAGTCAGGCCGTTAGCTGTCGCGACATTCCGTCTTTTGATTATTTTTAATTCACTATAAATCCTACGTGTAGAAGGTGATATTTGTCAACAAGCATTGCTGTATGCGATATCATATCAATCAAAATTTAAAGGTTAGCAGTTCTGCAAGTACGAGTCATTCACACACTAGGCATGCTTCTAATATGTAGTGTATTATCCATAGAAATCTATATAACAAGGTACTAGAAGTCACTTAGGTACCCGCGTGAACTTATCGCCGCAATTGGTGACTAATTAGTCACCTGACACGTATGTATGTGTATACAATGTGTAAGAACTAATCACAGTGCAGGATTCTTTGCGTGGCACTGTTTGGTTCTGCTTATATATTGTAACGGTTTATAAGGTTTTTTTTAAGATGCAAATGTAGTACCTAATGACAGGAAAGCGTTATGTAAATAATTATAGTTCATCAAATCTACTGTTTTATTGATAATTAACATAGTGTGAGTGACGCCTATGTCAAACGGTACCTCTTAGACTTGATAGACTATATGACATTTGACTTTTCTATTATCATGTAATTTAGATTTCTGTGGTATTATCGAACGGCTCAAGTCCTCGTATACCTGAGTGAGTAGCAATAACTGTGTGATACGCTAACAATGGGCGGGAAACATCCGTCATCGCTCATTGTGCCTCAACCTTACTCCAATGGTGACCGAGATAATTACATTAAATAAATATAACGTACCTACCCATCGTCGTTTCATCGTTTCGGTAATCAAGTGGAATATTCGAAAAGTAAATTTGGACAAGTGACTGTTATCAATTCAATACATTTTAATTCATTTCAAACTCAGTGAACTGAAACATTTCGGCAAGAGCCACAATGTTAACAATACGCGCTGGTTAACAACATGCATAGGTGATATCGTTTGGAAAACCTTCGTTCTGGGAGTCTGTCAGGTACTTAACTAAGAAATATCAATTTTATTCTTGTTATGGAATCGGTCCGTGCTTTAATACCGTAGTGTCAGATATAATAATAATAATAATAATAATAATGATATGGGACAACTTCCACTCCTTATAAAAAGTAGATGACCACATCCAGATTTGCAAAATAGCTAAACACCATATTCTTATACCATATTATTAAGATAAAATAATATAACGTTTATTGATGAGAACATACAATTTAATCATACAAAGAATGGTCCCCAAACTAAGTAAACATGTATCTTGGGGGCCTTTATCCCAAATGAACAATATATATGATAAGTAGTTTTAACAAGTAGGTAACGTTATTTCTAAGTATAGCATATCACTAAATATAGCATAGAATTACAATGTAAGATAATAAATTTATACGAGTCTGTTCAAAAAATGAGGTGAATTTTCAAATTTCGCGGGCTACGTACATTCGATTATCGATTTTTTTATTTTGTTATGTTGGTACACTCGTCTCGAACATATGTTCACAGTTTCATCTTTAAATCTTTAAAGCATAATATTTTATTTATTTTGCTTGTGAGAGGCATAAAAGTTAGACGTGTTTTGCGTGATCGGCGATTTCCTGCTGTCGAACAATTCATGGCTTTTGCATCACGATAATGCACTTGAAAGGACGGCGTTTTGCGTCTATTGAGGAGGAGTCTATTGATGAGATTCAACAACTCATAACTCAGGGTGAGAGGCGCAGTGCAGTGCTGCGCAGAATTTTGAATTTTAAAACAGTGGGTGGCACTGTGTCTGATATGGGCAATCGTGATGCTTACCACCAGGCACCTGATTTGCTCGTCTTGTCACTCACAATCATAAAAAAAAAATTAGGTTCAAAATTTATTAAACTCTACCTACATTGCTGATGCTGTCTAGTCAGGCCGCCCGAAGGCATCTGACTGACATGAATACGAATTTTCATAACAACACGCCCTTTAGCACGATGGGGTAGGCAGAGGAGGACCTAGTCCCATGTAATGCGGTAGCTGGTTCAGTAGTTTAAGTATGAAAAGGGAACAATTATACACACAAAATAAATTGTTAAGGCATACGTATGGATGCAAAGTGTAGGGTTCCATACCTGGATACCATGAAAATACAGCGCCCTCTATTAGTTCTCTATTAGTTAACTTTTGATTTCGTACGTATGATTTTTTTAACAGCCACAAGGGACCGCAGCTCTGAGTAGTCGATATCAATTTCAACTTAATACCTCTACACTTGACAGACGGACAGACGGACAGACAGATGGACAACAACTTGATCCTATTAGGGTTCCTTTTTTCTTTTTGAGGTACGGAACCCTAAAAATAGCGCTAGATGGCGCTGGAGTCGAGTTAGAACTAGCTGTTTACCTGTTACAATCATAACTTTACATTGTAGGATTAAGTAGGATAGGATTCAACCATATACACAATACAATAGTCTTTTAAGTGAAGTTACAACATTGCCGTAGCTATCTAGATATATAGAGGTATCTAGTTATATGTCTGTCTGGTTAAGATTCCTTGGCACGGCATCATGCGATTTGTTATACTTGAAACAGGAAGCTCTATGAACTGTAATTCCTAAGAAATATTAATATTAATTGCGAGGCATGTCAGTAACCGCTGTGTGCATTTCATAACCGAGAGGCAATGACGATGAATTGCTTTACTTAAGCCGAGAGGTTGATAATTAAATCTTGCACTAAGTTGGTACATTTATGATAATTACTACTTTTACTAAATAATATTTAGCATGTTTTATATATAGTATAGTAGTCTGTAGTTTTTAGTAATGTAGTTTTTAAGTCTATTCCTTGTAAAATTGATACGTAACAGCTGAATAAAAATCTATTTTTTGGTCTCGAATATCAGATATTTAATTTTAATGATTAATCAAATACCCTCTTAGAACTTATTTTATGGAAATTGCAAATAAAAAAAAATGTTTAGCTGTAATAGCTGTAACATACTCATAATAGTTACGCAATCTGTTATTTTGTGAATATGTTTGTTTGTGTGTGCAGCGTGTAAGCCATTAAATAAATAAAATAATAATAATAAATAAAAGTTATAAAAGCCATTAGTCATTTGAGGGAAACCTATATATACATTTATGTTTTAGAGATAATTCGTAGCCGCATGCGGCATGGTAAAAAGTCTAGTTTTGTAACCGGATTGTAAAAACCTAGAGTACAATATTATAATTGGGAGTACTAATAATTTCCCGATCGGCTGATCCATTTTGTATTGGAAGGTGACTTTTTTTGCGAATTTCGCAACTGAATAATTGTAAAAAAAATATTTTGTCGTTTTTTAAATTTGTGTTAAAACTGAAATAAAAATTCGATGTCCTTCAATTAAAAACTCATTCAAAATATTTTTTTTTGTTCAATTATAAGTTATTCAAAATTGATAAAATTTCGATATGAGTCACTTGATTACAAACGCGCCACGGTTGTGCGTTAACGTTGTGTCGTCATTATGTCATATGGATTTTACATTAGCACTGTGTTTGACTGTAAATATTCGAAATTTAGTGCAAAAAATTATATTTAAGCATAAATTTTGTTTAGTTATGTGTTTTAGGCCCACTTTCACGGTAATTGGGGCTAAATAAAAAATATATATACTAAATATTCATAGTTGTTTCATTCATTGTGACGTCACAAGCAGTGGCGGGTTAACACATTTGCCGCCAGTAGGCTATTCATGTTTTGGCGCCCCTTACCGTTTGCGCTTCCGAAAATTCCATAGGTTACCAAGGACTGCAAGGGCCAAAAATAGGCGTGTAATCTTGTATGCGCGAAAAATATTTTGCACTAAATGTGCGAGAAACTTGCTGCATGCTCGGTGAAAAATATTTGATACACTACTATACAGGCGGTGAGAAGCTAGCCCTAATACTTTATCCTAAGTAGATGGTACTAATGTAATCTTAATAATTAAAAATTGCCGCCCCCTAGAATCTACCGCCCTAGGCTCCAGCCTTACTCAGCCTGCTGGTAAATCCGCCACTGAGTAACAAGTCACAAGTAGTCTCGGGTTCGTTCGGGAACTGTTGCCGCGTATTCGGTACTAGGTTAAAATTTGAAGTTTTAATTTGATATGACTTTGTAAATATAGCGATTAAAAAAAAACTAAAAATAGTTTTGTTATGAAACTTATATAATATGATCATTCTATTTGACTAACTATTTATATTTCTATAACAATTTGATTCAAATACTCAATTCTTTATTTTGCAAGTTGTTTAAGTTGATGGACAGCCTCGTTGGCTCAGGTGATAGTAACTCTGCTTCCTGTGCCGCAGGACCCGGGTTCGATCCCCAGCCAGGTCAAACATTTGTGTCCATGAACATGTCTGTTTGATCTGTGTCTGGGTGTTATAAGCTTATATAAGTATGTATATCAGTCATCTGGTTACCATAGTACTAGCCTAATTTGGGACCAGATGACCGTGTGTGGAAGTTGTCCCATATTATTATTATTATTATATAGATGCACCCTTTTTCGTATTCATCCTATGACGTCTCATCCTATTTTTTTTCAGTGTGCGTTTATTGAAAATAGACTAAACAATAGAGCTACCTACTTACTATCTACCCTAACTAATGCCATAGAACACTTCGAAAATCCACAGGCCGACATGTCAGCATAAACAAAATCTAAGTGCTCTGAACCACTGTCAGATGGCAGCGTACCCAAGATGCTGGTGGCATTGCCACGTTGGGCCAGATAAACGTAAGCATTTTGATCACGCGTCGCCTCGACCAAGCGCTCAGATAGATATTTGAAAATGCGGTGAGCTCCCGGCCCCCACGGTCCCATTAGATATAATATTTTAACTCGTCCCAAACAGTATGTTCCTAGTAACACGTTGTATAAATTTCGTTATCAATAAATTACGCAGTACCTACAAGTTTTGCATTTTGTTTGAAGTTTGTATATTATTATGAATCCAGTAATAACAACCTACTAGGTTTAAATAAGTATTTCCCCCCATTTGCCAATTAATGAATTTACGTGATTTTAAAAACCACTTAAATCACAATAATATTATGTTACTTATATCTTAACTTCGTGGTTGTTTTGCACGCATTTACTCTACGTAGATACATATTACATAGATAGTATTTTATGTGTTAGTTTATGTGAATTTTATAGTTGTGCCCTATTTTGCTGCACACTTAATAATTATATATATATGTAATAAATAAATTGTTAAGGCATACGTATGTATGCATAGTGTAGGGTTCCATACCTAATTATCGGAACAAAACGCTTTCAATCCCAATTACAATCCGACTACAGAACATACAGCGTCATCTATAAGCTCCTTGCATAAAGTATGGAAATATGCAGTAAAATTGCCATAATTTTTGATTGCGTTAACTAAGAACAAAATATGTTTTCGCGCAAATAAATGCCAGATCCAGAGCCAACGCCAAACAATAGAGTGTAAAATTATTCCCTATTTCTTCATATCTATGTATTTTCATTTTGTATGGGTGATGTTTAACCTTAAGTGATAATGTAAATGTGCTGTACCTGTTTACCTAACCGCTGCAAAAATTGCCAGAAAAAGTTAGTTCCGGAAATATCGTAGGGCCATTCCTTTTAGTGCTATACATTCTACGAATAATAATAAGTTCGTAGTATACATTATATCAAACCACGGTCTTATACTTGTCAGGTCTAGCAACTACAGTAATGGCGGTACGTCACCATAATGGTTACGGCGAGAGTCATAACGATGGAAAGATTTGCTGTGCAATGAAGACAAAATAGCATTGAAGCGCTGTCTCTTTTTTTATCGACCCTATCGACTGCAACGACGTACGGTGTGACGCGAACTAATATTATATGACACTAGTGTAAGAACAGCGGCTTTGCTCGCTCTCAATTATTATTATGAAATATGGTAGTTTAATAACAAACTTTGACGCCCTTTTTGGACCCCTTAGAATGTGAATTTTTAAAAATCCTTTCTTAGCACACTTCCAGACAACGAAAAGAACCAACATTCTAAATTTCAAGTCTCTAGGATCAGTAGTTTGGGCTCTGCGTCGCATGTCAGTCAGTGAGTTAATTAGGATTTTATAATACCTATATATAGTGATGATCGTAATAATCTGTCACAGCTGATATTGAGCTTCGTAAGACTATGATTCAATGACTACTAGTCAAACTAGTATGCCCGCAGTAATTTGATGTAACCTCGACAAGTGAAGTCCAAACTAGATATTTTAATCAGAGATAACACACCTCTTCCATTGGTCGTAAACTGAACAATGATCTCTATTTATTCAAAGAGAAATATAAAAAAGGTCCTCGATGCATAGACCCGTGGCCCACTTATTCAATGCTAGGTATATCACGATATCTTTTGTGTAGTTTCGGTAAATAGATATGAGTAAGTAGCTACTTATTTGCTAATTTATTTTAAATGTCACATGAGTAATTAAAGTTATAATGGGTTTAAGCGCCGTGTGTAAAAGAGAGAGAGAGAGAGTGAGAAAGATAGTGAGAGAGAGAGTGTAACTCTACTTTTTACTACGATTGCGACAAAATAAAATTATTAATGTCATCAAAAAAATACTATTTAAGGTTATTTAGAATTTGACAGCCTCGTTGGCTCAGATGGTAGTAACTTTGCTTTCTGTGCCGCAGGCCCCGGGTTCGATTCCCGGCCAGGTCAAACATTTGTGTGCATGAACATTGACCATGTCAGAATAAGTATCAGTCTTATCATGTATATCAGTATGTATTTACCATAGTGGAAGTTGTCCCATATTATATTAATATAATTATGGCTAATATTCTATACGTGCGACACCAAAGAAAGATATTCTCGTTAGTAACAGACAATAGATAAAAATAAATTTAGTTTATCCCCAAGAGGTTCAAAAGTTATTTTAGCCGCGCTCTGGTACGCAACAATGACGGACTTTTTGAGCAAGACGAGTGAAAAAGGCAATAATGTAATGGGAGGTTTAATGTTTTAAGGTTTTGTCCTAAATGAGTGAATGATTAATTCCGCTTCATAATTTATGATATCCTAGTATTTATTTCAAAAGTTATTTTCAACCAAACACTAGTACACAATACACTGGACATCCCGAGAGATCTGAGAGTCTCATTAATAGTTCTGTCTACAGAAGTTGTGGGACAAAACGATCTTTAAACTACATACCAAAGAGAAAAGTGAAAGCAAGGATTAAATCTCTACATCTTTTAAGCTAGCCTTACATGCTAAGTGTTACTGATTATATGTTACTGTACAGGTTTGTGTGGAGACCTGCGCAGTTGTCCAATAAACACGCAGCGGTTTAACTGCCCAGTTAATTGTACAAGTAAATTCGGTAAGCGTATAGCCAGCTTAATAGGTACTTAATATATTGAAATAAGTATCGGCAAATCGTTTTCATAGTTTAATGTGAGTCAATGACAGATTTAAAGGGAGGTAGACGGTGACCTTTTAAGTTTGGATTTGAAAAACATACGGGCTTTGATATTTAGCTGAAATATGGGTCCACCCCATTGTTCCCCAGTCCCGTTTTCCCCCAATAGCTTACATATTTTTTTTCAAAAAAAATTTGACACAAAAAAATCGGCACTAAAAATTAAATATTCTTGTTCTAGGAGTTTGCAATGGAGTTCCGAAAAGTAACGACAAATTCAATCAATTATCAATTTTTTTGTCGCTTTTGCGTTAGTTTACATTAAGTTACAGAACAGATAATAATACTACGTATAGAATGGACACTGTCACCCGTCCACTCTCAACGAGCCCCGCTTCGCTGGAAAATCACTCCACGCACACTCTTCCGCGTGTACAAAACTGTCTGTGTAGTAGGTAGTTAAATCGTGACTTTTGTATGGGAATTGAGTCGAATGTCCGCGGTGTGATTGAGTAAAATTAAGTTGCTTTGAATAATTTTTTTATGTAATTTTACCTATTGTGTCTTAATTAACATACATTTTTTTGATAAGACAAGATAAGTATACGTAAAAATAACCTCGTGTGACTTTTTTTTTCTTTCCGTGTGATTGAAACACTTTTGAACAAGCAGGCGTGATGTTTTTTTGAGCACATAACAAATCACTCGAATATAAGAACTCACGATACATTCAGGCGCGACTGAAGGCAATTAATGTGAATGTTGCTAAGATAACATTTAGTAGGACCGACCAATCAGAGCGAGTCACACGTCTTTTCTTATGTCAATGATGCGAGTGCATATTTTTCAACTTCTAAGTTTAGTTATTGGTCATCATTGCTTAATATCATGCGATATCGTGATAAAAGGCTAACTTTATGAAAAAAAAAACAATAAGCTTTTAATATTTATAATTTTAATAACTATAATCACATACTATAGATTAATATGAAATTATTAATGAACAGGTAAGGCCAGTTCGCGTAAACACGTTTATATTCTAATCACACGTCTGCAATTTATATATAACCTTGTTGTATAATAAATATTGCGAGTTACGTAATATTTTGAATAATATGAAATAGAATATTCTAATATTATTATTTATCTTTATTGTGACCAAAAATACTACTAGCTGTGTCCCGCGGCTTGACCCACGTAGAGTTATAAATTAAATTAAATTGTTCCCGTTCGTGTGGAAATTGTTCCCGTGGATATATCAGGATAAAAAGCCCTATAAATACCTTATCAGGATAAATGATGATGAGATGTGTTATTCCAGGATCTAAGCTATCTACATAACGAATTTCATCCGAATCGGTTCAGTAGTTTTGGCGTGAAAGAGTAACAAACTTAACTTTCCATCAATCCTTCCATATAAACTTTAACTTTTATAGTACTCGTATTAGTGAGATGATACAAAGTACAGCGTAAGATCAGATACCTAAAATTTAGGTCATTGACAATGGGCGGCCTTTTTCGCTTTAAGATATCTCTTCGAGGAAACCAGCCTTTGGACGGAGAGACATAAAGAAAGATAATTTATTATAGAATATTAAAAAAGCATATTATCCATTATTTTTATGTTGTCTTAAGGAAGGTCAGGTCAAAAGTACCAACAACCGACGAGCATGTATGAAGAATGTGATGAAAGTGGAAGAAGCGAAAGTTGTATGTCAGGATCGTAGCAAGTGGAAAGAAATAGTCTCTGCCTACCCCAATGGGAACAAGGCGTGACTATATGTATGTTTAAAGAATGTGGATGAAAGAGGAAAAATGCAAAAGTCGTGTGTCAGGATCGTAACTTATGTAGAGAGTAATAGCAGATCCGTCACTCCATACAATCGACCGCGCGCAATAGCCTTCTACTACTACTACTACATAGAAAACAACGTGTGTACACACGTACGCATGTGTGCGTAAGTACGGACGTTACTGCCAGGTCGCAGGCGCGGGCTAATGGCGAGGGGAGTTGAGTTTCGTTTCCTTACGTAGCCTACGTACCTACATATAAAAATAGTTACGTAACGCTTGCAAGTTGATGGCATCATTTAAGAAGCATCCACAATGATCCAACCTGTCTCCAATCTTGCTATCAATCTTCATTTACAATCTTGTTGACAAACTTTAAGAAAATTCTGCTCATCTGCCCCCTAGTTTAATTTGGCTGATAATACAAAATGAGGCCACCGCTGTGTTTAGATTTGAGTTTGTTTGATTTTCTTTCGCTCTTCCACGGAATGAGAAAATGATAAATACTATTATCACAGGAAATTTGCAAAATCTAAGAATTTTTTAAAACTATTTTATATTTTTATTAGAATAAGTGGTCTACTCGCTTGAAATACAATAAGAATGTTGGCGACAGCCTTCTTTGTCGTATATTTCACTTTTTATATTTGAAAATATTTCTTTTTGTTTTAAGTTCTGTGCCAAAATTCCCATTTTTTTCCTTGGATTAATATATACATCAATTTCGCGATATTCCTTGTTTTCACCCATTTTGCGTCGTCTTACAACGAATATGGAAAGAAAAATTTCGCCGACGCCTAGTACCTCCACGGTAGTACAATTGGTAGTGCCCACCTCGCGTAATGGTACGGAGGGTGCGTGGTTTATATCCCGCCCGTGGGTGAAAAAATTGTTTTTTTTTTCAAGATTCGTTACCTAGGCTAGCTTCTTGGCTGTTCTTCTTGATGGCGCTGAAGCTTGGAACAGCTGAATAAATTAACAAACTGCAATAATTATTTATTTCATTAGTGGGAATTGACGAAAGCAGATGCAAGAAAATCTTGAACTCTGAACAGTTGATATTTGGTAAGTCCTATATAAGTACTTTTAAAAGGTTATAGTAGTTATGTACGAGTATCGTTTATAATGCATAATATGTGTCATTGCCGATCATTGAAAAGCATAAATTTTAAAAGTGGAATTTAGTTACGACCTAATAATTTTTATTACGTAATATAATATCGAGTGAGATAACAAATAATAATAAATTGCAATCCTATCCTACTAATATTATAAAAGCGAAAGTTTGTGAGGATGGATGGATGGATGTTTGTTACTCTTTCACGCCAAAACTACTGAACCGATTAGTCTGAAATTTGGTATGTAGGTAGCTTATAAACAATAACACGACGTAGGGTACTTATTTTTCATAATGATATTTACACGGTAACGATGTCTACGCGGGTGAAACAGCGGGATAAAGCTAGTATAGTGTATAAGGTTCATGTTATTTTGTGACGCGCATGCTACGGATTCTATGAAGGTTTTGGTGGTTTTATGGAAAGTATTAAGGTCAACGTGTGGTTTAAGGAAGATCTAAGGCATGTGCGAGGGCGCGATGGCAACACGGGGAGGTGGATGCCAGCGCGACAGATGATTGTAGAGCGAGATTGGAGATGGTGGGCTTGGAATAAATCATTTAAAATATGCTGAAGTGTTCGAGTATTATTTGATGGAATAGGAACGGCTACAATAGTAATAATACCAGTAAAAAGGTACCAACCATAACGTTGTCCAATTGCTTATATCACATATATTGCATAGGAAGTGAGCCATTTATAAAGTAAATAAATAAAGTAGGTAGGTTAACACATTCACCATACTTCCTACAAAGCTCAGGTCCCAGCTCTAGGCTAAGGTCAGATTATAATACCTATAATATATGCCTGCACACGTAGATCTAGAATACTTTTTGAAAGAGTTAATGTGTCAATGAACGCATATTTTTGGATTAAATTACTTATAGGAAATTCCTTGAACATGCCCGTAAAAGTTTTCCCTGTATTTACTACTATGTATACTTTATATACTATAATAGATTTAACATCAGGTAATTGTTCTGTTTAAGTATAAAATGCATTTTTCCCGAATCGGTTCCCGAGGTTCCGATGGGAATTTTAAGACATCTTTTTACATTTTCATCTCATATATTAAGGGAGCATTTTTTTTTGTTATATCTCCTCTGAAAATTTAACAAGAAAATTTTACATTTGGGAAAGTAGGATACGTAGTTTTGATACTTTGTTAATTTCACCTTACCGTGACAAATAATGGTGTTTTTATAAAATGAACATAACATATTAAAATTTATTTTTAATTTCAAAACTGGTTACAAAAAAAAATTTGTAGTACGTTCTGATATAAAGAAAACAACTTTAAGAATTCTCTACTTCAAGCAATTCAGACTGTGCGCTATCTGACAAAATATGTTATTAAGTAAATATGAGTCAATATTTATAAACATTTTTATGCCATTTTTTGCGATATTATGTCAAAATTAGTTGTAATATGTGAATCTTTAAGCAATATGTATTTTTCCTTCGAGCGCGTTGAAGTCTTATAAATGCGAGCAAGAGGTCATTTGTGTTTGCACAAAAAATACATAAAATGTTGCAAGAATTTAAGAAATATTATTTATAACTAATTCTAGTCATCTAGTTTAATGTATTTAAAATGATGAAAATAGGTTTTAAGATTTCTTAATTTACTAAGCGGCCGGTTTTAAACCTACAATAATAATAATAATAGGTGCAGGATAAAACTTAACTACAACCTCTCGTCCATTAAAATCAAATGACTAAATAAGTTTATTTAATTTCAAGACAATTTATTGTAGATACATTTATATAATACTCTATATAAATTAGCATTAAATGTTGTGTTAAATTTATGCATGAAGATAAAGATTTCAAAGTTTCATAGTTGAATTCAGGAGTAATTCGTTGACGTTAGGTACATCATTGGGGCCGGTCATTTGTGTTCAATTGTCAACTATGGTATTAAACCGTAAATTAGGTTGATACAGTAAATCAGACTGTTATTAAATTAATAGTTTTAATATTCCGTTGTACGTTGGACATTGTAGTCTATTCATTAGATAATTATTAAAGTTATTAAAAGCCAAAATTGTTACAAAAATATACAAAAATTATATTAACCGAATTTAAGTAGTGTTTTAAAAATACTTGAGGGATCAACTACAAAGGTGAATTATCAGAAAATGTATTTCAAAATTCTTAAAAAATAACCATTTTCCTTACAAAATTGCCGATCATCAATCCATTTTTTATTCATTTTAGTAGAAGATTTTTGTAGTAATTTTGTAAAGAATTTTGTAGTAGAATTTTTCGCATCTTGACATTGACGATTCAAAGTGGTTTTGATTCACGGTTATATCTACCCAACAAGGTGTTAGATACATGTAGTCTAGAGCCAATTACGAGTAGTAAACAAACATAGCTTACCGATTCAGAAAGATTCTGAGCGAAGACACTTAGAAACAATCAACATTAACTTCCAATAATGACCATGATCTGCAAACACACGCGCAGTCAAAAATGTTTGTCACAAACTGTGTAAACTTGCGTCAAAAGTCACTAACTTTGAACATTTCACGTCACTGGCGGTCCTTCGCGTTTGCATAGGGTATTTTGATAATAATTAACAAATCAAGTAATTTAAGTGCACTATTTTTGTAATGGTAAAAAGTTGGAGATGTTGTAGACGCGATGTTTTCTTTTTAACTAGAATGGGTACTAGAATACGTGAGCTCTCGCGGACGACTCGCGGGTTAATGACGCGCTTCAGTAAGCGTGGATGGTTATGCACCACCCTCGCTCCCCTCCTAAACATCCTTCGTTATCACATAATAATATTGTTTCAGTCAATTAAAACTAAACGCTTAGAGCCTGCAATGATATTTCCGTGAAAAGGTAAAAAATACATTCAAGGTGGTCATTTTGCGTCACCTCTGGCTCTGCTTCTATCTGAAACATAGGAACTGATAGCCACTGTCCGGTTTCACAATTTTGTAGCGTGACTATTATTTACAATAACATCTGTGCCATAGAGATTTTCTCGCACCTCTACATAAATCTCATTAGTACTGGCAAAAAGAGTTATTGGTTTTTGGGCCACGTCGATCTTAACTTATTATTTTTATTTTATTTGATGCCTCTATTCTGTTACATAAATGACTATTTATTTTGCGTTTATCATTAATGAGATTTCCAAATGGGCATAAATAATATTTTTTAGTATCGCCATTAATTATAATGAAAAAGGAAAATATTATATTTGCCGTGGAGATACCGGCTTCACATTAGCGCTCCACCCTCTCTACCCGTGGTTGCGTTAAGAGCCAAAAAGGCGTGAATGTATGTATGTATTAGGTAAAATATATTTAACTAACTGTCCTCCGCGGTTTTACCCGCGTAGTCTTAGTTCTCGTGGGAATATATCAGGATAAAATTTACCTATGTGTTATTCCAGGGTATAAACTATCTGCATACCGAATTTCATCCCAATCGGTTCAGTAGTTTCGTCGTGAAAGAGTGACAAATATCCATCCAAACATCCACAAACCCTTACAAACTTGCACATTTATTATATTAGTAGGAAGGATAAGTAGGTTATCTTCTACCAATAACCTATACAATAAATGTCTCCTAGTTTTAGGTTATCGTGTAGGAAATGTCATAAATTTAACAATTGGTTTGTTATTGATCTTTAAAGGTTATTACCGCGAAATCCTTATAATGTGAATAACTAATATAATATAGATATATAACTTATTATTTCGCGTAAACCATTTATCGCAACGAAGCTAAGTGATGTATCTACTATATACTCGTAACTTATTTGGTAAAATTTGTTGTCATAGCACAATACTATTTTGGTCGGTGGAATTTGCTAAAAATGGTAATGTACAAATGTTATGACATACTATGTACAAAAATTACCGAGATAAAAAAATATTTTAAGTGATCTGATTTGTTTACAATAAAAACTATAACACTCAAATTACATTAAGAATGGCTATAGTAGACACTAAACTTAGTATTATTGCAACACCTAATGATGAATTGTCCCTTAGGGCAGAAAACTGGAAAACATAAATTTGGTTATTATAATATATGTATTGAAATAGGTTCGCCCCCTATTACAGGGGACCAATAACATACTGGCGAAATGTGGGTGTATCTATACTATGGGACTGAGTCCTGGATACACCTCTGCCTACCCCTACCGGGAAAAAGGCGTGAATGTATGTATGTACTGCAATATTATGTAGGTGAATATTATGATTGAATCAATAACTTCTCAGAAACGAATTATCAGACGGTTTGGACATGGAAAGGATGGATGAAATGAGATTAACAAAAGAGATGAAGAGAAGGTCACTTGCTACGATCGAACGCGCCGAACGTAACGAATTTCAGAATTCTTTGTATGAAATCCTATATAAAAGCACGCACACCTGTCCGCTTTGAATTCGATAGGATTTTATATAAAGAATTCTAAAATTTGTTTCGTTCGGTGCGTTCGACTCGGATAGATGTGCGTTTGTTTACCTTTATAAGGCGAGTGTGAAAGGTCAATTCGGTAAGGGTCAACGTAAGCATACTTTTCAAGATAATTGATGTTAAATGTTATATTAAGGAAAGGCCAGGTCAAATATGCTTACAACCTAGTATATACTTATGAAGAATTTGATCAAAGTGGAAGAAGCGAAATGTCAGGATCGTAGTAAGTGGAGAGAAATAGCCTCTGCCTTATATTCCAACATTAGAAAATTTATATAAGTAAATCAAGGACAGCATGGAGTCTGGAACTATGCCCATAGGACCAGTAACATACTGGCGAAATGTAGGTGTACCTACTGTGGGACTGCGACCTGGGTACGCCTCTGCCTGGGTAGTTTTCCTTAAAGTCATAACAATTATCTACGAAACTCAATATTCAATATTTACTGTGATATAAATTGACGACATTTGACTGTGGTTTGCAATGTTTGAGGTTGTTGGGGGTTTTCCGAGTTGATTAGGAAAGTTAGTCAACAAAAAAGTTTAACACCAATCATGGCTGCGTCATGCCCATGATTTGTACTAGACAAAATAATAAATGTTCCACTGACGTAGGCGGTAGGTCTATATCCATTGATTTGAAGAAAAAGGGAGATTAGATACTGGCTTCTTCTCGAAAATGGAAAGCTCAAATTAGGTCCCATTAGGTCCACGTCAGTAAAGTAATACGAGCGAATAATATTGTTGTCTCGGTCGCACTTCGGTCTTAGGTACGTTTTTCTATCTTTGAAGTTACAAATTATGAAAAATTAAAACACAATGAGAAGATACTCGTACATATGAAGATATAATATTAAATAGGACAAAGCCGGGGTCACATAGCTCGCGCCCGGACTATAAAACTATAATGTTAAAAAAAAATTGTACCTACACTATTTTACTAGTTATTGTTTTTACAACATAATAATAATATAGGACAACTTTCGCGCACTTCCACACACAGTCATCTGGTCCCAAACTTGGCTAGAACCCTGTACTATGGTAACCAGATGACTGATATACATACTTGTATAAGCATATAACACCCAGACACAGATCAAACAGACATGTTCATGCACACAAATGTTTGACCTGGCCGGGGATCGAACCCGGGCCCTGCGGCACAGAGAGCAGAGTTACTACCATCTGAGCCAACGAGATAAAGATAAAGAAAGATCATTCGTCTATCATTGATTTATTGTTTAATCATACCATTGTGACAATTAATTAATACACAGTTCATCATTGAAATCCATGATCTATAGGAAACACACAATTTCATCAAAGGTAAGCTGTTAAGTATAATAATTGCTTAACATCATCGTTAATTTACCGGAATAGACCTCACGTGATATTGGTTTTATTCGACTATTGTTAATGTTGCCAGATATTCATCCGCCAAGTAGTAATGTGCAAACATTAATGTTTTCCGGTGTGAAGGGCAATGTTACCAGCGAAATTATTGGGCATGATGAGTTTCAACAACTAATATCTCAGGGTGACAGGCACAGTGCAGTGCCGCGTAGAATTTTGAATTTTAAAACACTGTGTCTGATATGGGCAATCATGATGCTTATCAGGCAACTGATTTGCTCGTCTTGTCATTCGCTATCATAAAAAAAATGATTTTACATTCGTTTGAATGTTTTTTTACTAAATTATATACAAACATGGCTGGATCGATGGAAAATAATACATAGGGAATAACAAAGATAAGGATTTTGCGAGCAATTATTATTAAAATTATAATATAAATTGTTAATCTTGTCTATAACTATAGTTCGAAGTAAAAATCCTCCGGTTTTAACTGAAACTACAGTGACAGATGCAAAGAGTAGCAAATATAAAAACACTACGCTTTATGCGAAATAGAACCACAATATTCTGTAACACCTAAAAGTCTGATTAGCCATAGACTTAAGTGATCGAAATGTCTTCCCCGTGCTCACAATAAAGAATCTGATATCGTTTTAACGTTTTGTCACGCCAATGCGCGTGATCGATACGAGAGCAATAGTCACTTGGCTCTTTTTCCTTTGACTAAGGGTTATGCCGAGGATAAACCATTTTTGATCGGATTGTTACATTGTTTGTACAGTTATTAATTTAAGCGACATTAACCTTATTCTGCCACTACGATTAGCGATTACGTTAATTATTGTAGACTAATAATATCTATGAACTACTTTATGACCAATCGTATTGCAATAAGGATCTTTGCAATCTTTTTTACTGTAGTTTTGTAATTATGAATGATTTTAAATGTTAGTCGATTAAGGTTAGATATAGCAAAAGCTTCTGTTCTCTTTCCATGAGCCTTCGGCCACGAATGAACAGACTTGTCACGCTAAATTAGTGCAACCCGGCAAACAAAAAATTGACGGTGGCGCTGTTAGATACCTTGCTCGACAAAAATGTGAGAGAAATTGTCGGTCCTTCGGGGGCCCCTGAGGATGGGGGGCCCTGGGCACGGGCCCCGTGTGCCCTTATGGTAAAGACGGTATTGTATATGAATATTAATATATATGAAAATAATACTTTTTAACGGGTAATATATCACAAAAGTAACCGAAGAATCTTAAAATTATATGTAAAACGAAATTATCGATTATAGTATATATTCGAAAATGTTCCGCCATTCCAACATACTTCACTATAACAACCAAAAAGTTTTTATTCGTTTAACATTATGGCCAACCTTTTTTCATCAGACTCCATACTTAGGTGCTATGAGAAATAAAAACTTTCATGGTCGCTCATACAATCGTAGTCAAAAGCTGATTGAAAATAATTTTTATATTATCAATTTTATATCTTTTGGCTGGCTACAAAAATATTAAATGAAAAATAGGAGTCATTGACCTTTAAAGTGTTTTCCCGTTTGCGAAATAAACAGTGTTTTTGTAATTTTTTTTCAGTTTCACATTCAATTTCAAATAATAATTTATTGAGGGTAAAAAAGTGACATAGAGGTGCATTGACGCCACGATTGACGCATTATGGTGTTAGATAATATATCGTTCGGTCTAAAAATGCTTTATAGTTGAAATCACACGGGATGCCTTTTTTTTCATTGCTATATTTATAGGCAGCGCATTTTCAAAGTGGACGATCTCTTATACACTTCACATAGATACTCCTACTTTAAATATTATGCACCTTCGAAATTATCTTTTACTAGCGACCCGCCCCGGCTTCGCACGGGTAGCAGAAGTAGGTATAGTGGACGTTTATCAGGAGTAAATTCGTGATACATTGTATTTTAATAAATATAACCCTAATGGTTTACGCAGCGCACGCAAATTAATGACTATTTCTGTTACAATGACCAAACCTTAACACATGTTATAATTTATCGTGGGCTATTTTGAAGATATTGATGAGTACTACAAACCCCTAGTACATTACTTTATTCTACCACCAATACTTTTCACACCACATGAAAAATAATCACTGCTTCGATTATTGTGACTAAACCAGAAAAGATGGATATAATCTATGTATACTGTTTTGTAGGTATTGATAATTAATACAATCCCCTAGTACATTACTTAATCTACCACCGATAGTTTTCACACCGCATGAAAAATAATCACTGCTTCGATTATTATGACTAAACCAAAAAAGATGCATATAATCTATGTATACTGTTTTGTAGGTATTAATAAGTACTACAAACCCCTAGTACATTATTTTACTCTACCACCAATAGTTTTCACACCGCATGAAAAATAATCACTTTTTCGATTATTGTGACTAAACCAAAAAAGATGGATATAATCTATGTATACTGTTTTGTAGGTATTGATAAGTACTACAAACCCCTAGTACATTACTTTACTCTACCACCAATAGTTTTCACACCGCATGAAAATAATCACTTTTTCGATTATTGTGACTAAACCAAAAAAGATGGATATAATCTATGTATACTGTTTTGTAGGTATTGATAAGTACTACAAACCCCTAGTACATTATATTATTCTACCATCAATGCATTTCACAGCGGACGCAAATTTATGAATATGGTAATTATATTATGTAACACCTTGGTTCACAATATTGCAGTTTTCTTACGGATCCCCATTTTTTTTCAAAATCTCATATAGCCTATGGCACTCACACTGAATTAAGCTATCCATAAGTGAAAGAATTTTTAAAATCGGTCCAGTAGTTTCGGAGCCTATTCGTTACAAACAAAAAAACAAAAAAACAAAAAAACAAAAAAACAAAAAAACAAAGTTTCTCTCTTTATAATATTAGTATAGATTAGTCATCCAATTAAAACTGTCATACAAGACAAACGAATATAACAGAATATAATATATACCTAAAGCCTTTGATCGATCATATATTGTAATAAAATGCATTTTTAGTTTTTGTTTACTGACTCTGTTAGGTAGGAGTGGTTCGCTAGTGCTACTGCCGATCATGAGGTCCTGGTTTCGATCCACAGGTCAGGCAAAAAGTGTTATTGGATGTTTAAAAGTCTCTGGAACTGTGCCCGGTACTTAGATGGCAGGCTCGATCCTATTTATTAGGTACATGGGACTTAAAAAACAGTACTAGCAGTGTTGGTGTACTCGTAGGTACTCATTGGTGTACTATGGGACTAAGTCCTGCGTAAATCTCTGCCTACCCCTGCGGGTAAAAGAAGTGATGTTATATTATTTGATCTTTGTTTACAGTCTGTCTCGAGTATGACAAGTATGTAGGTACAGTCGCTTTCACTGATATATAAACATGGCCAATCAAATAGGCTACGTATTTTAAACTTTACATTTTCTACTTTACTAAAGAAGGCTTATTATAAAGTCAACCAGTACATAGAGGACAAAGATGCCTGGAAACTTCTGCATAGCCGCCTCGCGGCACCTTTAAAGAAAACGATTGTAACCAAACCAAATATTGTAAAACATTCTGTTGAAAAAATTAAGCCCTACAAGTTTCTTGTGCGTACTTCTTGTAGAGGTATCTTTCCGAACGCACAGTAGACTCAGTACTGTTTATCTTTATTGACGTGCAAAAGATTATGACCTATTTGAATAAATCTGTTTGAGTTGAGTTGAGTTGAAACCTAACATGAGCTGTAGGTAACCTAACAAGAGGTGTAGATTTAGGTACAGCTCATGGCTCCGCACCGTTGTCACCCTTTCCCGTTCAGCCGGTCCGTTCTCCTCCCATTTGGTTTATGTTATGGTTTACATAGATGCCTATTTAGCCATGTGAAAATTTGGCCATGTTTACATTGATATAAAGAAAAGGGGAGATGAGATACTGGCTCCTCAAAAATGGCAAGCTCAAATTAGGTTCCATTAGGACCACGTACGTCATTAAAGTAAAGTCGTACGGACGCATAATATTGTTGTCTCGGTCGCACTTAGGTCTTAGGTACGTCTTTCTATCTTTGTTGTTCATAATATGACACTGTGCAAACTTCACACTGAGCAAATTGCATTTGTGGAGTAAGCACTGGGAGATCGTACCCCCCTTTTCTTTATATCATTGCATGTTTACATATAAGAGGACGCTACTGTACATATTAATAGTAGTAGCGTTCGTGGTCCAGCGGGCATAGGCCCGGCTTTAAACCCGGAGTCCCTGGATCTTATCTCACGATGTGGACTTTACGCCTGGGCGCTACCATGTTTCGTATGTCACGTTTAACTGTAGGTCCCTATAGTTTCCTATAAGATATGTAGGGGGCAGGCGTTAGGTCACGACGGAGGCTGCGTAGGAATTTAGGCGACCTGAAACTCTGACAATGTGGATTGTGTCCACATGACCCATATGAATTGACTCGAGCAGTGTAATTGGGGTAACCTGTTCCGTTAGAGTGTAAATTCAAATTATTTATTTATTATTTATATTGGCAGAAGAGAGATTGTATCACAAATAAATGTTTAAATTAAATGATGACCAAATTGACCTCGCGAGTCCCTATCACGACGCAGGAACCGGTCTGCCAAGGTGAAGAAGCATCAAATGTTACAAAGTGCGAGTAAAAGTTTTGTTTATCTTCTAGGTCTCTCAATATTATAATCCTACTACGAGTATAATATTATAAATGCGAGAGTTTGTGAGGATGGATGGATGTTTGTTACTCTTTCACGACAAAACTACTGAACCGATTAGGTTAAAATTTGGTACGTAGGTAGCTTAGACCCTGGAATAACACATGCGGTACTTTTTCCCCGATATTCCCACGGGAACGATGACAACTTGGGTGAAACCGCCGGGCACAACTAGTAGTAATTTAATAGAGTACACGGCTACACTTTGAAATGCTTGATATTGGTTCTTCTATATGATTTGAAACTATCATGGTATACTTAATGTATACAACATTAGAATTACTTTTAAAGGGATATTTACCGGTAGATGGCAATTGGCTCGCCCCCAGTTACGACCAATAACATACTCGTGAAATGTGGGTGTACCTACTATGGGACTGAGTTCTGGGTACACCTCTGCCTATCCCTTCGGGAAAAGGGCGTGGTTATGTTATGTTTGTTTAACATGATTAGAAGTTTTACGTAAAAGACTAAAAAAGAGGCTATAGATCGATTTATCAGCCAATAAAAATCAACTCGGCGATACCTGTCGGTTCTTTCGTGATCATGGCGCATGCAACTGCATCGAAATATCGGGAAAACTTCGAATCATGGTATATATCACGTCAAAAGTAATTCTAATTGGTTCTTCTAGTTAATATATCAAACTTATTTCTCTACTGAAATTCATTTCTTCAAGTAAGCCTTAAAATTGATTCATACTCCTTATATATTCTTTGTATCTTGCCCCTATTTTTACACTGTCTTCATTGTCGCAAGTGAAGCTGCGGGATAGTCATTGTATAATTTTATATTATAAGGACATCATTTGCCCATGAAAATATCACGTTCATCGAGTTAATTGAGTTTGTAAATATTTTGCGTACTAATAAATGAGTTTCTAATTATCTTGAAAATGTGTTAAGGTTTTTTAGGTGCACCCAAGTAAAATTGAAACAATGATATAGCATCTTAAACACCTACTATGAACATCACATCACTTCAGCCGTAGGATGTCCAGTAGGATCTTTCCGAACGCACGTTGACTTATTAAAAAGTGTCTCATTATGAGAAAATTTAATTAAAGTATTCGACTGGACTTTGAAGGCGCGATGCAAAGCAAATTTGCCCTCACGCTCATACGTACTCACATTTTTGAAGATATAAAAAATACTACCTGTAATGACGTGAAATAAAGATAACTAGGATCTAGAAAATACCAATACAAAGACTCAGTAAAAATCCAATTTAATCCAAACCAGTTTTCAGTGCCTTTTTATTTTTCTAAGATTTTTTTCTTTGTGCAGTTTTTTATACATGAAAACTCGTTTGGATTTTTTACTGATTCTTTGTATTGTTATTCTCTAGATCAAGTTATCTTTATTTTACGTAATTACACAGAGTATATTTTATATCTTCAAATATATTTTATATCTTCAAAAATGTGGGTACGTGTGAGCGAGAGGGCGAATTTGCTTAGGACCGTGCCTTAGTTCTCACATTCGTTGTTTCGGTAGATATTCAATAAAATTATAATGACCATTGACGTATACCTACGTAATTACAGGTAAACACCTAAAGTAAATCACTAACCACATTTAAATTGTCAAGCTCTGTACCTACAGACAGGTACAAGTAATGTACCTACATTATCTAGACATAGGAAGATATTGTTCTGAGAATTTATAAAATGAGTGGAAAAAGGACGTTTTCCTTAAAGATTGTCATAAATAATACAAAGATCTTGTGATCTTCCATAACACATATTGTACTACTATGTATAGAATAAAATAGATTACTCTTTATTTCGACCATTTTTACATATTATTACATACTTTTTAACTTTAAATTAATGAATAACTTTAAAAAGTGATTGGTCGACAATGGGCGGCCTAATCGCTTTAAGCGATCTTATCCACGCAACCAGTCTTTGCTTTGATCATAGGTCAGCATTATGGTGAACGCACATTTATCTGAGCCGAACGTGTCGAATGAAAAGAATTTTAGAATTCTTTATTAAATATGTCGGGTTAAGGATTTCATAATATTGCTATTGATCGACTTACCGTTAACGCAAGATGCACACGAAGGCGTTATCTAAAATTCGTTTCGTTGTGCTCGTTCGACGCCTTTGGCTCGGATAAGCGTGTGTTCACCATTAAATGGATGTTAAACATATTTGATCAGGTGATCATTTTTAGAAATTAAAGCTATTCTCGGTATCGTTATCTTTGTAGGTGAATAATATTTTCATAGAAAGCAATCCGTTCGACTTTCTCCTTGTTTTAAGGATATGCGCGTTAGATCACAAGTGTGTTATTGAATTAATTTATATGACTTATTTGATGATCAAAGTTAAGAGTCATAAGGTCATCTAGTAGATATACCTAGGAGATAGTCGAGGTTTTATCTATTAATCATTGTTAGATGACAATAATCTGAGTAATAACTGCAAGTTGGTCTATTTCATGATTGATGAGTCACAAGTAAGTAATCTACAACGTGTAATTAAAAGGTCTCGTAATACTTAAGTGCTTAGTGTATCTTCACATCAAACTAAACAATTTAAAAAAAATCACAATTCGAAAAAAAAAAATTCTATTTCCCATACAGAATGGATCATCTGATCGGCATATTTGTATACGGAAAGTCGAATTTTTGTCATTTTCAAGTTGTTTACTTTGACAGCTAGGTTTGTCTCCACTCCTTTGAGCACCTTACTACACCTTTTTGTATACAGGGTTACCTTAAAAACACCAGCAACAGCAACCCCGAAGGACCAAGCTGCCAACATCATAAATAACAACGTTAGTTCTATGAGTTTTGACATAACTCAATAAATTAAAAAAAAAATTGTTTTCAAGTTTTTCATTGTACTGTCGTGACATTTGTGAGTCTATGTTTCATTCACAAACTAAAAGACACTTTCTTCGCCAGAGACCTAGGGGCTTGTTGGCGGTACGCGCCCCGTAACGTAATCTGTTACGGTGCGCGTAGAGTTAAGAACATTCAAGTGGAATATTTAATTGATATTTATTTTGTATGAAAGTAATATCTAACAAATTATCAAAACTCGTAGAACAAATGTTGTTGTTTATGATGGTGGCTATTTGCTCCTACGAGGTTGCTGGTGTTTTAAGGTAACCCTGTAAAATGTCTATAGAAAAGAAGTAGAGCTACTTCGACGTGCTGTATTTTGTTCCTACTGTTCTAGAGCAGTGGAGAGTCTCTCTATAGAGATGTTAAGGATAGGTACTTCTCACCTTTTTGGTCACTATTACTGACAACAAGGTATTATTTAGAATTTTTCCGCATGACACCACTGGTGACCACTGATGACATATAGGAATTTTTATTGTGAATGCGACCCACTTGTCATTACTGATGACATTTACCAGTGACATGTGAGTATTGTCCTTCGTGTGGTTTTCAGCTCCACCTTTAGTACCTCCAAAAACTCTACGTAACAACCTATAAGTACGTCATATGTACACTCACATGGGTAATGGATAGGTAGGTAATTAGCTAATCCCTTGTTTTATACAAAACGGGGTTTATTTAGTTAGATTTTTTTTGGAGAAGGAATACATAAGATTGAGTTGAGTGACGTGGCACAGGAGAGGCCTATATCCAGCAGTGGACGATCATGGGCTGATGATGATTTTTTTTATGATAGTGAGTGACAAGACGAGCAAATCAGGTGCCTGATGGTAAGCATCATGATTGCCCATATCAGACACAGTGCCACCCAGTGTTTTAAAATTCAAAATTCTGCGCGGCACTGCACTGCGCCTGTCACCCTGAGATATTAGTTGTTGAAACTCTTCATGCCCAGTAATTTCGCTGGTAACATTGCCCTTCAGACCGGAACATACTTGGCGGATGAATAACTGGCAAAGGTGTGGTACTTACCCAGGCCCCCTGCAAGAGGCCTACCTCTACAAAAAATAGATATTAATATATATTATAGCTGCGTGTGTGACGGGCTTTACCCTCTTCCGAATATATAGTAAACCTATTTGATCCTACATTTATATATCCTGATATTTTGAATACGAGTATGAAGTAGGTAAACTATGTCCCTATAATTTTCTTTTATTTTATAATAAACTTTTATTTTAATTTTTTTCGTAGTGAACGTCCAGTCACGCGAGTAAAACGGACTTTTAGAAGTTCACTAGGAAAAAACCGAGAGTTTATAAGAGGAACTAAAATTACAGGGACATAGTGTACTTCACTATAAAAATGTCAGGATATAAATTTATAGAATGGGTTAAAAATATTCGGAGAAAACAGGGTACAAATACAAAACATCGATTATGTTTAATTATTCATAGGATTGTGTCAAATTCTTAAAAGTCCGCGTACGCTTAGACGTTTCTAAGATTCATCATCATCGTCATCATCATCTCAGCCATAGCAAGTCCACTGCTGAACATAGGCCTGCCCCTTAGATTTCCATCCAGTCCGGTTGTAAGCGGTCAGCATCCAGCGTGCTCCTGCCGTACTTATCAGATCGTGCGTCCACCTTGTGGGAGGAAGTCGTACGCTGCGCTTACCAGTCCTTGATCTCCATTTGAGAACTTTACGGCCCCATCGGCCATCAGTTCTACGTGCTATGTGCCCTGCCCATTGCCACTTCAACTTGCTAATCCGCTGGGTTATGTCGGTAACTTTCGTTTGTCTACGGATCTCCTCAGTTCTGACTCGATCTCGCAGAGAAATTCCGAGCATAGCCCTCCATAGCTCGTTGCGCTATCTTGAGCTTACTAATAACGCCCACAGTCAGTTGACTTGTTGCTTCGGTGGCTTAGAGGGCGCATGCTCGACTGCCAATCAAGAGGTCCCGGGTTCGATCCCCAGGTCAGGCAAAGTGTTAAATATTGGATTTTTCCATTAGGAATTATCTCAATAACTGCCTGGAGTCTGGAACTGTGCCCGGTAGATGGCAATAGGCTCGCCCCCTATTACATGGGACCAATAACATACTGGCGAAATGTGGGTGTATCTACTATGGGACTGATTCCTGGGTACACCTCTGCCTACCCCTTCGGGAAAAAGGCGTGAATGTATGTTATGTTATGTCAGTTGAAAGATTACTACAACATTATTGTGATAAATGTGTTACTTTATTTAAAAGTTTAATAATTCTGAAAGTAATTAAAAGTGGTTCAAGAGAATATGTAATAAAGTACATTATGCTTTGCACAGTGGCACGTGCACGCCGAGTTATACTTGCGCTACGAAAATTAAAGATTTCATTTTTTTTTTTGGAATTTAAATTGATGTTTTAAAATTTATTGATGTATTTTATTTGATTTTAGTAGAATAGTTTAGCAGTTAAACATAATGTAACTTGTTTAGAGAATAACTTAATTTTAGCATTTTTTATATATCGCTTCCCTTTTCTTTAAAGAAATCCTGAACCGGTTCGAAATCATATGTTAAATTATATTAAAACGTGTATTAGATATAATATAATCATATTACGTAAAGTTATTGCAGAATTATAAAAATTGTTTTATGGAGATGTCGTACTTGAAAACTAGTTTTGATTATAATTTTAACTGATATTTTCATGGTAACTCATCGTCTTAGTATCCGAGCTATACTAGTTCAATGCAATCGCTTGTTTTTTCCCCATTATTTTTATAATCCCTTCCTCTAATCACAGTCTTTTAACTGTATGCGGTATAATAAAAAATCAGTAATAGAATGAGATTCCTTCATTCTTCATTATCATCATTGTGAGCCTAAATTATCCCCCGCCCCGTCTTCGCACGGGTAGCAAAAGTAAATACGTGATAAATTTAATTTCATTACATTCGAAACCTCTAAAATTGTCAGTGTTACTCTGCTATATTATGCATGTATTATTCATTTATACCTTCCTCTCGAATCAGTCTATCTATAAAAAAAACCGCATCAAAATCCGTTGCATAGTTTTAAAGATATAAGCATACATAGGGACAGACAGCGAGAAGCGACTTTGTTTTATACTATGTAGTGATTATATCCACTCCGCTATCTTTGTTAGATGGTTTTGCCGAAGACCCGTTTGTACCTATACGCACAGAATAGATACTACGTATAGAATGGACACTGTCATCCGCCCACCAACCGGGCCTGCCTCACCGTGCGAGCGAGATTGAGATCTAATCGAGACTCCGTGAACTCGGAACGCACCTCACGCACCCTTGCGCGTGTACAAAACTACCTACCTACTACACAGAAATTGCACTGGCAGTGTCTGTGTAGTAGGTAGTTATATCGCGGCTTTTGTATGGGAATTAAGTCGAGTGTCCGGGGTGATAGGTACGAGTTGGTAGTTGGTACAAACAGGTACAGTTATACGTTGATCCCTTTAGGGTAGTCAGTATTTTTCTTCACTATCTTGACCTGGCTTTTTCCTAAGATGACATCAATTTGTAAAAGTACGCCTAAATCGCCACAATGACGGCAAAATTAAACAAAATTTTCGACAAAGTTGACGCAACTTTATTTGGGTTAATTTTTGGCGACGATCATGACGATATTTATGCATCTCTATACCATTTATAAATATAGTTATGTAAATATTGATTGTACGATACGCATGTAACCCTGATTTATCATTGTTGAAGTATTTACATGTTTGTTTATGATTGTTACTCAGAGATACTATGAAGGATGCTGAGAGCTACCGAACAGCGCTAAGTAAACTTCACACGAATAACAATCCATTGAAAATGATGTCGCTACCTACAGGCATTGATATAAAGAAAACGGGAGATGAGGTACTTTGATGAGGCTTCTCGAAAATGGCAAGCTAAAATTAAGTCCCATTACGTCAGTAAAGTATCTAAGGTCGTACGAGCATACTTTCTAACTTTGTTGTTCATTATATGTCATTGTCCAAACTTCACATTGAACAAATTGCACATGCCAGTTGTTATGTAAGCACAGGGAGAACGTACCCTTTCTTCCCTTTTCTTTATAGCATTACCTACAGGGTCCCTTTAATTTTTTTTTTTTGATCCAGGGCAATCTGCAATCGGATACCCGGCACTAATACGGGTTATGTCGGGATGAGATGTCCCTAAAGGGGATCTTTCCGACCTACTAAAATTCTGGGGGGTATCCTGAGGGACGCTATGTGTCGGTGCGGTCGGTCTCCGCGGGGAGCGAAGAGGAGCCTTCGCCCCCACATCTTAAGGGGCGCGCGCGCCACCTCGTGTGTCTAATCTAGTCACCAGTAACTTTTAATATTCTGACGGTAATCAGTAAGGACGTGCGCAACGGATTTTAATGCGGTTTTCATAAATAGACAGAGTGATTAAAAGAGGAAGGTATTGGAATATCGGGATAAAAAGTACTCTATGTGTTATTCCAGGATCTAAGCTACCTACATACCAAATTTCAACCCAATCGATTCAGTAGTTTTTGCGTAAAAAAGTAACAAACATGTAAGTATACATTATGGCGTCAACCCTGAAGTAGCAAAAAAAATCAGGTGTTTCCATAGGAAATGCATCATATTCCATTTAAAATATCCTTACTTATGAACAAAGATTTTTCGTATACTTACTAATTTATAATTATATTTATAATACAGCCTCGTTGGCTCAGATGGTAGTAACTCTGCTTTCTGTGCTGCAGGCCCCGGGTCGATCCCCGGCCAGGTAAAAACATTTGTGTGCATGAACATGTCTGTTTGATCTGTGCCTGGGTGTTATAAGCTTATATAAGTATGTATATAAGTCATCTGTTTATCATAGCACAGGCTTCTAGCCTAGTTTGGAACCAGATGACCGTGTGTGGAAGTTGTCCCATATTATTATTATTGTAATTTACCGAACAGCGAAGACAGTTAAGATTACACTTCATAATAAACACATGATAATAATTGGGTTGAATATATTATTTTAATATAACGTGTAAAAACCTGTTTCGATTGAGTGCATTTCTTGATATAAAAATTTTAACTGGTTTTGAACATTGTTAATTTTTAATACTTTTACAGATACAAAATTAATTTAGCAAGCTTATAAAGTAGATCTAATAATAAATAAATATACTAGTATAGGTTAGTTTAGGTAACTATTTGTCTAAGTAGATAGGTATCTAGGTAAATCAAGTTGACATCACAAGCATTTTCATCTTGTCGGAAAATTTACTATCACGTTTGTTTGTAATGATAACTGGTTTGATGATATTTTGTGCTGTTATAATAAATAATATTTTGAATATTATATAGAAACTGTTACAAATAACACGATCACAAGTGATTCAACAAATTTTAATGTTAGACTTAGAACTTTTGTCACGAACTTTGATCTTAGTTCTCTCATTCAATAAAACAAAATGAGTTCCTCCCAATTTTTTCTTCTTCTGTTTCCTCAACTCAGATAAAATAAGCCCTGACTGATTGATTTTACGCTCCCTTATCAACGCTATCAACATCCCCTCGGATTTATGGAGCTGACATTTTGCTCATTATAAATCAAAAGTTTATTTTCTAGAGTCCATAATTCTATAAAAGTCACTGCAATAAATTCAGCCTGCAAGCAGACGTGTATATATTATTTATAATTTCCACGATAGTCCAAAAATTCCTTAATGCTGTAAAAGCCGATACATATTAGCCAGTCACTTATTTTTTATTCAACAGGTATCATATATATATTTATATATATATATATATATATATATATACAGCTTTCCCTTATGTTTTATGTACCTACGTAGTGTAAGGAATAAGAACGGAATTCCCGAATTCCTACGGGACTACGACCTACGAGAGCATAAGCTCTCGTAATAGGTAATATTACCTATATATTATGTTGTTCTGGTTGAGTCTATGATGTGGCATGTCGACGGTCTTTTACTCTCCACTAATGAAATAATGACGATAATAAAGCACAATAGCTCGAAGAATTAGGGCACCCGCTGCCTACGTGTCAACAACGTATACGTACCTATACATACCTAGGTATCCTACGTAATTCACTAGTGCTAAAAAAATCACTACCTAACTGTATTTCGCAGAAACGGTAATCAAATATTTAAGATCAGTTTAAGCAATCGCCGTTCCTGTACAAAATAAATAAAACTAAAAAAAAATTATCAAAAAACCTATGGTTTATACGATTTCCACACCTGTATTGAAATAAAACGAAATTTAGATTCAATCACCAATCAATAAAATTATGTATTTAAGCAAAAACACTATGATACCTATTGTAAAGTATGAAAAACACCTACACGGTAATATCAAGTGCCTTATTGCACAGGGGCATCGATTGTGCAAAACTGTGACTAATGTGCTAATGGGAGGTGAGGCGGAGGTCTAACAAGTTCGTGTCTGTCCAATTATCGAACAGGTATCACTTAGGTACCGATCATTGATGGACCAGCAGGAATATTCTTTGAATAAGGAGCGATGGGTTTATAACGTCCCAGGGCCGATCCCCAGGCGAGGTAATAAATAAGTGATAAACATTGAATCTTTCCATTAGGAATTATCTCAATACCTGCCTGGAGTCTGGAACTGTGAGCAGATGGCAATAGGCTCGTCCCCTATTACATGGGGCCAATATCATACTGGCGAAATGTGGCTGTGTCTTCTATGGAACTGAGTCCTGGGTACAACTCTGGGAACCCAGGACATAATAAACTATAATATATAAATATATAAATACTGCCTTTTTCTCTTTTTATGTTGTTATCAGATTTTAAAGTCGGGTGTCCTGAAAACGGGTTTCGCCACAAACAAAAAGAAGACTTACCGATGGGTAAGATGATGTCGAAGGTGCGGGGTGAGTGTTCAGCCACTAATGTGGCTATGAACAAATAATGATGAACTTAACACTAGAGTATCAACTCGAAACACTCCAGAAGAGTGTGAGCCCGTACAATACTCACCTCCCCTTTATATATCGGAGCGAAATTCGCAAAGCAACAGCGTCGATCCTATAGTAAATACGGTAAATACCTAATGTACTATATCTGCTTGGTATTTGCGAAGAGATCTAGAACGTCATAAGTCATACGTAGATAGAGTAAGCTTTTCCGGGGAACTACAATGGTTTCGAGTATCAACTACTGTGATATACGAGTACCTACATAGGTGTTTGTGCAAAAACGTGGTAGTGTCGGTGGTAGGTCAACATCATGATGGCTCCGTGAGAACATCAGATACGTCATTAGCACTCGTTAATCACGTGTTGATATAAGATACATTAAGATATTATTGATTGCTGGTAAAATTTCTTATACTTATCTATAAAATAATACTCAGTTCTTTATTTCCATTTCCTAAGTGGTATTTAAATTAGCTCCCCTGTTGGCCACTTGCAATATAAAAGACTAGCGACCCGCCCCGGCTTCGCACGGGTAGCAGAAGTAGATATAGTGAACGTTTAACAGGAGTAAATTCGTGATACATTGTATTTTAATAGATAAAACCCTAATGGTTTACGCAGCGCACGCAAATTAATGACTATTTCTGTTACAATGACCAAACCTTAACCCATGTATAAATTTATCGTGGGCTATTTTGAAGTTATTGATAAGTACTACAAACCCCTAGTACATTCCTTTATTCTACCACCAATACTTTTCACATCGCATGCATATAATGACTTTCGATTATTGTGACTAAACCAAAATAAATGGATATAATTTATGTATACTGTTTTGTAGGTATTGATAAGTACTACAAACCCTTAGTACATTATTTTACTCTACCACCAATAGTTTTCACACCGCATGAAAAATAATCACTGCTTCGATTATTGTGACTAAACAAAAAAGATGGATATAATCTATGTATACTGTTTTGTAGGTATTGATAAGTACTACAAACCCCTAGTACATTACTTTACTCTACCACCAATAGTTTTCACACCGCATGAAAAATAGTCACTTTTTCGATTATTGTGACTAAACCAAAAAAGATGGATATAATCTATGTATACTGTTTTGTAGGTATTAATAATTACTACAAACCCCTAGTACATTACTTTACTCTACCACCAATAGTTTTCACACCGCATGAAAAATAGTCACTTTTTCGATTATTGTGACTAAACCAAAAAAGATGGATATAATCTATGTATACTGTTTTGTAGGTATTGATAAGTACTACAAACCCCTAGTACATTACTTCCCCACCAATAGTTTTCACACCGCATGAAAATAATCACTGCTTCAATTATTGTGACTAAACCAAAAAAGATGGATTTAATCTATGTATACTGTTTTGTAGGTATTGATAAGTTCTACAATCCCCTAGTACATTACTTTACTCTACCACCAATAGTTTTCACACCGCATGAAAAATAATCACTGCTTCGATTATTGTGACTAAACCAAAAAAGATGGATATAATCTATGTATACTGTTTTGTAGGTATTGATAAGTTCTACAATCCCCTAGTACATTACTTTACTCTACCACCAATAGTTTTCACACCGCATGAAAAATAATCACTGCTTCGATTATTGTGACTAAACCAAAGAAGATGGATATAATCTATGTATACTGTTTTGTAGGTATTGATAAGTACTACAAACCCCTAGTACATTACTTTACTCTACCACCAATAGTTTTCATACCGCATGAAAAATAATCACTGTTTCGATTATTGTGACTAAACCAAAAAAGATGGATATAATCTATGTATACTGTTTTGTAGGTATTGATAAGTACTACAAACCCCTAGTACATTACTTTACTCTACCACCAATAGTTTTCACACCGCATGAAAAATAGTCACTTTTTCGATTATTGTGACTAAACCAAAAAAGATGGATATAATCTATGTATACTGTTTTGTAGGTATTAATAATTACTACAAACCCCTAGTACATTACTTTACCCTACCACCAATAGTTTTCACACCGCATGAAAAATAGTCACTTTTTCGATTTTTGTGACTAAAACAAAAAAGATGGATATAATCTATGTATATTGTTTTGTAGGTATTGATAAGTACTACAAACCCCTAGTACATTACTTTACTCTATACTAATAGTTTTCACACCGCATGAAAAATAGTCACTTTTTCGATTATTGTGACTAAACCAAAAAAGATGAATATAATCTATGTATACTGTTTTGTAGGTATTGATAAGTACTACAAACCCCTAGTAAATTATTTTATTCTACCTCCAATACTTATTACAGCGCATTCATATTATGTCTTTTTCGATTATTGTGACTAAACCAAAATAGATGGATGAAATTTCCGTGGACTGTTTTGTAGATATTGATAAGTACTACAAACCCCTAGTACATTATATTATTCTACCATCAATGGATTTCACAGCGCACGCAAATTTATGAATATGGTAATTATATCATGTGACACCTTGGTTCACAATATTGCAGTTTTCTTACGGATCCCTAATATTTTTCAAAATCTCATATAGCCTATGTCACTCACACTGAATTAAGCTATCCATAAGTGAAAGAATTTTTAAAATCGGTCCAGTAGTTTCGGAGCCTATTCGTTACAAACAAAAAAACAAAAAAACAAAGATTCTCTCTTTATAATATTAGTATAGATAACAAAACAAAAGAGGATAGACATGAGGATAAAAAAATATTTTAATTAAATCTGTACTGTAGGTAAATTATATTATTTTATCCTGTTGGTATTCTTGTACAGTATATAATTTAAAAATAGTGGTTTTAGTATTTTATTGAATGTTACTGGTATTAGGTATAAAAATAATAAAAAGGAAATAAACACCATTATTCTATAGAAGCCGCCCCGGGACTCCAGGTACCAATACTTTTAAATCAATTAATTTATCAATTACAAATATTTATACGAGGATTTGGTCGAGTACAGCGATGGGCTTGTTCCACTAGGATTTATAACTCGGCCATATTTGGATCCAGATACACTATTTTCTCCACTTGAATTCACAGTGGAGCCATGGACACTATTTTTCCATTTGAATCCATGGACAGTTTTTCTATTAGCCTTTATTTTTACACCATGAGCGAGCTCGTATAGTAAATCAAATCAGTCAACGCGGTAGGTTTTATAGGATGTCATATAAAGAATTCTAAAATTCGTATCGTTCGGCGTCTTTGGCTCGGATTGGTGTGCGTTCAGTTTGAAACATGCAAACAAAATATTGAATTATATTTTTCAAACCGAATTTACTAAAAAATTTGAATGAAAATTTTATGAAACACAAATGTTCCAAACAAATATATTTCTTCATAACTTCTGATATCCTGGTACTATTTTCATCTGATTCTACAGACACTACAGATTCAGATTCTACAGATAGATCATTCTACAGACGAACTGCTCTGACAGTGAAAGATCCCCTGTAGGAACCAGAGCTATGCATTGGACACCTCAACATAAGTTTTTCCGATGATCTAAGTAAACGAGAGTGCGGATGTAGGTAGGTACGAAGAAATAACTAGTAAGCGAAGACAATTGATTGTAGATCTGCGAATCTAATCTATCTTTAGCCGGCAATGTGACACCGTTAACAAGGTGTGAGGTGTTCCTTGCAGTAGAGTAAGCAGGGGCAAATTGTAGCAATTTATCAATAACGACACGATCAAGTGTTCCGGCTTCGCGGCGCGATTTCGGCCATCATGGCTGGCGTCCGCTCATCGCGCGCACGACACTGCCCGCACCGTCACGCGAACCATCAACACGATTCATCTTCTACGCCATATTTAGAACATTATGTACGTTTGGACACGAAATATGAAGGTAATTGAGAGTTTGAAAATGAAAATCGTAATTTTTAATTTATTTGGAAAGTTTAATGAAAATTATGTATCATCATCTGATTAAAAAATTACATCAAAATAAGTATATATTTTTAATTAATTACAATAAGCGATTCAAAATTGATAAAATTCCATTATGAGTCACTTGATTACGAACGCGCCACGATTTATCGCCATTTTTGTGACGTAGTAATGTTATAGTTATGTATGGTACTTTATCACAGTAGGTAAGTAGGACTACAGAACTTATAACTTAAAGGGTTCCTTTCTAATGGCCACAGTCCCGGACAGCCACGTTCCGGAGAGCCTCGATTCCGTTTGATTTGATTTTTTTTAGAATACAGTTATTGTTAAAAGCCTGTACGTAGCATCTAATATTATTGAGTAAAGTAAACACTTAATCTTATAGTAAAATAGAAAACAGAAAACGTCATAAGACGAGTAGCAGATGATAATCGTTTATAAAGCCTTATTTTTACACTGATAAGATTACAGTGTGAAAATGATTTATTATACTGTCTCTACATAATAAACACCTACCTACTCTACAATCTCTTTTTCATCTAATGAAGGTTTAACAAACGTTAAATGTACTTAATTAAAAGTCCCAAACTAAATAAACAGTTCGCCTACGTATTATTTAAATGAAGTACGCATATATATTACATGTATGTACGTACGAGTATCAAACAAGTAATAATATTATAAACAAGTAAAGGTACACTATCGTTTATAAGGCAAAGAAAATGTGTTTTTATTTATTTACACATTAAACTGCCTCGGTGGCGTAGTAGACGCAAGCTCGATTGCCGATCATGAAGTCACGGGTTCGATCCCCAGGTCAGGTAATGTTATTGGATTTTTACATTAGGAATTATCTCAATCACTGTCTGCGGAGTCTGAAACTGTTCCCACCAGATGGTAATAGGCTCGCCCCCTATAACATGAGACCAATAGCATACTGGCGAAATGTGGGTGTATGGGAATCCTGGGTACACCTCTGCCTACCCCTGCAGAAAAAGGCGTAATAAATAAATAAATAAATCGTTTATTTGCCAGAATGTTGGTAGGTACAATAGATATTAAGAGCGTACGCGGCCGTCTAAGAATTTGACACAATCCTATGAAAAAATTACCAAATCGATGTTTTGTATTCCCGTGTTTCCTCCGAATATAATTAACTCATTCTATAAATTTATATCCTAATATTTTTATAGTGAAGTAACCTATGTCCCGACATTTTTTTTTTTATAAACCCTTGGTTTTTTTCATAGCGAACTCCCAAAAATCGCAGTTTTACTCGCGATTGGACGTTCACTACAAAAAAATGTAGAGTTTATAAAACAAAAATAAAAATGATAGAGACATACTTTACTTCATCTTTAAAATATCAATATATCAAATAGGTTTTCTGTATTCGGAGGAAACTGGGGATTACAAAACATCGATTTAGTAAATTTTCCATAGGATTGTGTCAAACTGCTAAGAGGTCCTCTTTTCTGTTAATGTCAACTTAAAGTACGTATAGTGCCTAAACATTGCCTCTTTGAGGCGTGTAAAAATTACAAAATAATAGTTAAATAAAAAAATCAAAAGAAATATTTAAAATACATGCATGTCAAAAAAAATTAGTCGTGATTGTATGTTATGTTACGAATTTAACATGCAAGTAGGATTTACAAAAGGGTGTAGTAATACTTAAGGTCATCAAACTGAACAACTTTCAAAAGAAAGAATTCCGAAATTCGCAAAATTCGAAAAAAAATATCGTCTTCTCATACAAAATGGATCGGCGGCTAATCGGAAATTTGTATGGAACTCGAAAATCTTTCTTCTAGAAGTTATTAAGATTTGTGATACACCCCCTTAAGTGTTACTACACTTTTTTATAATACGTATATTTATTGATTGAATAAGTGTATTGCCGTAGGGTTACCGGCTTTAGAATAGTACCTCACCCTCTCTAGCCTCACCTACTCTTAGCCGGCTCTTACGGCAACCACGGGGGTTGCCGTAAGAGCCGGCTAAGAGTTATGAGATCCAAAGAACGGGCAGCAGCATCCTCTGTGTAAACCATCAAACTGCGCTCGCCAACCCGCCTGCCAAGCGTGGCGAGTATTGGCAACAACCCCCCTTATGGGGGAGGCCTATGTTCAGCAGTGTTGAGGGTATTTCAATAATTATTAATAAACAGTTGTCAACGGTACGTTGTCGTTTCAATACATTACATGCAGTGGACTTCCCACGGCTGCATGATGATGAAGTGTATACTGACATCACCATGTTTCGGATGGCACGTTAAACTGTAGGTCCCTATAGTTTCCTATAAGATATGTAGGGGCAGTCGTTAGGTCATGTCGGAGGCTGCGTAGGAATCGTGGCGACCTGAAACTGACAATATGGGTTGTCCACATAACCCATATGAATTGACTCGAGCAGTGTAATTGGGGTAACCCGTTCTGTTAGATTATAAATTCGAATTATTATTAATATGATCATCTTCTTCTCTATCTATAGAAAACAATGTACACAATCACTCATCAACTCAGTCCCAACCCTTGGAACTAGAGAGCTAAAATTTTGCACACAGTTTTCCATTATAATGTAGACAAAGAATAAAATCGGCAATCCTGAAATACCCAAGGGAACAAAATTACGGGAATTACCTAATAATTAATAATATGTAATCTGAAAGTACCTACTTGAATATAACTCCATACGTTATAAGGCAGATACGGGTTTACTCGTAAATAATCCTTCTTACTAATATTAGAAATGTGAAAGTTTGTGAGGATGAATGAATGGATGGATGGATGTTTGTTCCTCTTTCACGCCAAAACTACGAAACCGATTGGGCTGAAATTCCGTTATGTAAACAGACCTTAGCCCTTGGAATAACACATATAGGGTACTTTGTATCCCGATATTCCCACGGGAACGAAGTCTAATCTAGGTGAAACCGCTGGGAACAGCTAGTTGACATTATTAAAGGTATATAATATGTCATCAATGCACATTTTGGATATAATTAAGGTAGGTATTAGGTATGTAAATAATAATAAACACCACCTACTCATCCTATCATTCCCCTATCCATCCAAAGGCTGGTTGCCTGGAAGAGATCGCTTAAAGCGATAAGGCCGCCCATTGTCGACCAATTAGAATTAACTTCTGTTATTAGTTTTTTAAGTCAAATCTGTATAAATTTTGGTCTCAATAAAGAGTATTGTATTGTATTGTAATAAATATAGATATCTTTATTTACCAAAACACGCACATGCTTAGATTATAAACATACATAGGTTCTATTGCGAAACAAAAATCCATTTAATTTGGATATGAAATATTAGAACACGTGTGCAGTAAACAATGAACTACGTAAGATAACACTAATATTACCAAACCACATTAGCACGTAAATGTTAGTTGGGATCGAATTAAAAACTAAGATAACGTTTGTACCAAGTACTTACGTAGTATTAAAGTAGATGAAAATAAAACTTACGAAAACATAGTTCCAATCTGAGAAAGAAGTGAGTTTTTGGGCGATGGGCGCATGCCGCGTCGAAGAGTTTAAGAAATCTTCCAAATATCACTAACACAGGTTACTGAGATTATTTTAAAAGAATACGGGGCAGCAGCAATGCGCGCGCGCTGTCGAACTAACAATGAAATCTCACGAGCTGGACTGCATGTCCCACATCTACCTACATCGTACACCCTAACAGTTTCCCTTTATGAAATAATTCAATAACAATCTGACTACGGCCATTACGACGAGTTAGCTACTTTGTTTGCATTCGCCGTACCATGTTTACGTTTGGCTAATCTTGATAATTAGTTTATAATTGAGCTGCTATTGTTAATGTCTGTAGATGTCAGTATTGTAATAATTAATAAGTTATCTATCGTTTTATGTTGACATCTATTGTGTTTTAATTGCACCATTTAACTAAGAATATATTTATTACTTACCAGCCCAGCAAATTTATGAAGTACCGTTTGACGTTTCATCTTTTCAAGCTTTGATAGAGAAGAAATAACTTTGCATATAGGCGTAACTCGTAAAACTACGGAATTGAGATTATAATCACAAGATGTACAATTTTTAATCACTAAATATAAATTCTTAAAATATCATAATAAATCCTTCAAACAAGGCAAAATAGGTACTTATAGTTTTGTAGGCCTTTAAAGCCTCTGCTTTGTAGGTATATCTCTATGACTATAAACTCTACGACACGATCAACACCTTTACGAGCCTTCCGAAACAAAGCTGAGCTCATATTATGTAAACTGTAAGAACAAATGGACCCAAGTAGATAAGTATACTTGGGTCCATACAAATGGACCCAAGTGTAGATAAGTATAGATAAGTATACGTAAATGTGTTCAAAAAATTAGTAAATATACTTTAGAGCATTTCATCTGCGCATCAAACTAAACGACCGTCAAAAGGTAGACTTGAGAAATACGCAAAACAAAATTTTTGACTTTCTATCAATGACGTTGAATTGCTATAGAAGCTGGATGTTGATCGGTTGATCAGTTGATCGGAAAATTTGTAAAAAGTTGGTAAAAAGTCTTATTGGATTTTTTTTATGATAATGAGTAACAAGACGAGCAAATCAAGTGCCTGATGGTAAGCATCATGATTGCCCATATCAGACACAGTGCCACCCAGTGTTATACAATTCAAAATCCTGCGCGGCACTGTACTGCGCCTGTCACCCTGAGATATGAGTTGTTATAAGTTGTCGCCTCGTAATTTCGCTGGTAACATTGCTCTTCAGACCGGAACACAAAAATGTTTGCACATTACTGCTTGGCGGATGAATAAATGGCAAAGGTGCGGTACTTCTCCAGGCGGCCGCCTGCAGAAGAGGCCACTACAATGGAACTATTTATAATGGATGTTTCCATTAGAATTTTTCTCAATAACAGCCTGGCTCTGGATCTGTGGCGGTTATGGCAATAGGTTCGCCATCTATGCGATACTTACATGGGACCTAATGTACACAACTGGCGAAATGTGGGCGAACCTACTATGCGACTGGGTCCTGGGATTCTGCCTTCCCCTTTGGGAAAAAGGTGTGACGTTATATTAGGCTTTATATTATGCGACATACAGTTTATGTCAATCGCATGCATCATGATGACTGCCTCGGTGGCGTAGAGGGTGCATGCTCGACTGCCAATCAAGAGGTCCCGGGTTCGATCCCCAGGTCAGGCAAAGTGTTAAATATTGGATTTTTCCATTAGGAATTATCTCAATAACTGCCTGGAGTCTGGATCTGTGCCCGGTAGGTGGCAATAGGCTCGCCCCCTATTACATGGGACCAATAACATACTGGCGAAATGTGGTTGTATCTACTATGGGACTGAGTCCTGGGTACTCCTCTGCCTACCCCTTCGGGAAAAAAGGCGTGAATGTATGTATGCATGCATCATTTATAGCTTAACAAACTTCTCCTCAAATAAAAATTTACAGATATTTTTCCAGTATTGTATATATAATATCTCTCCTCAGAGCATTGATATAAAGAAAAGGGGAGATAGGGTACGTTGTCCCAGGGCTTACTCAACAAATGGCACGTGCAATTTGCTCAGTGTGAAGTTTGCGGGTTCCCTACTTGACATCTAATGACGTTTGATCAAACATTAATTGCTCGAAATCGAATACGCTAATATTCATGAGACCTATGAATCGTGAGCTCTATAGTTTGCCATGTCGATGGATCAAAATCTCTAAAAACCATTTGCTCTAACGATTAATAGCAATAAGCATCCACGTCGCATGGAACAAAATCCCTAAAGAACATGTGCTCTAACGCTCTAATTAATAGCGATAAGCATCGGATTGACGATCTCAGGGAAGAATTTTTTTTGCAATTTTAATGGAGCACGCATAGATAATTGGTTGTTTTTGGCGTTTAAAAAACACATTAACATTTATTAAACCTTTACGGGGATTTGGTCACACAACTGACCAAATATGATTTACGATATACTCTCCTCTCCCTGCAAGGTTATCTGAAAGAGATCGCTCTTAGCGCTAAGACCGCCAATTGTTACACTTTTTGTCATACTGCTTTTGTTTAATTTTAACATTTATTGTTTGTGGTGTACCAATAAGTGTTTATCTACGAGTATCTACCTATAGAAAAATAAAGTTTTGCTACAATAATGTACATTTTCACCAGTATTCAAGAACAATACTTATGTAAGGTACTGTGCTGAGTTAGAATTTTTTCACCGAGTACGTCACGGCGTGCAATTGTTTCTAATTGGATTTACCAGCCCTCTGCATTCGGGAGATTATTGTTCTAGAATATGGGTGTTAGTCTTTTATCTATACCTAATATCTTAGTTTTTTGGTGTTGGAAATTCTACATATTTTTTGTTTATAACAAATTCCTACATATTAAACAATTATTAAATTCATCCACCTAAAGCTATCTAGCTGATTTATAGTTATAGTAATTTTTTGGATTTATAGTAATTAGTTTTTAAAAACCAGTGCCTAGGTATTTAAATTTACATTAATAAATAATTATTATAGAACAATGTTATGCTGTTGATTTATTTCTAAATTAGGCTGCCTTATTATACCAACTATTCAAATACAGAGTTTTTGGAAGGTAAAGGTTTAATAAATGTTAATGTGTTTTTTAAACGCCAAAAACAACCAATTATCTATGCGTGCTCCATTAAAATTGCAAAAAAAAATTCTTCCCTGAGATCGTCAATCCGATGCTTATCGCTATTAATTAGAGCGTTAGAGCACATGTTCTTTAGGGATTTTGTTCCATGCGACGTGGATGCTTATTGCTATTAATCGTTAGAGCAAATGGTTTTTAGAGATTTTGATCCATCGACGTGGCAAACTATAGAGCTCACGATTCATAGGTCTCATGAATATTAGCGTATTCGTTTTCGAGCAATTAATGTTTGATCAAACGTCATTAGATGTCAAGTAGGGAACCCGAAGTTTGCACAGTGATATAATATAATGGACAACAAAGACAGACGTACCTAAGACCGAAGTGCGACCGAAACAAAAAAATTATTCGCTTGTACGACCTTACTTTACTGACGTACGTGGACCTAGTGGGACCAAATTTCAGCTTGACATATTCGAGAAGCCATTACTCATCTGCCCTTTTCTTTATATCAATGCCTTGACTACATAAGTCAAGTGACGATGATATAAAATTCATGGAACCAAAACAATGTTTTGTCTGCTATTTAGATGATATTGGGCTACTGTTGTTTACAGATCCCATATTATACGTGGAAGTTTATACATGATATGATTTATTAAGATAGTTGTTAGGCAGAAGTGGGCCGCGAAACTTGACTCAACATTCAACATGCAATCATTCACTTCCGTTCACTCAATATGGAGTACCTACTCGTTCCTAAACAAACAGGACGCCATATTTTTGAAATTTTCCTTTTGATAAATCCCGGATGCGAGCATTACGTTTTTGTTATGGTTTAATCAGCATTTCTCGCGCGGTACTGATCCGTGGACCAACCGGTATATTCAACTATATATTCATTTAAGACGTTGGTCCATTACTGAGCATAGGCCTCTCAAGTTTCGAGTTTTGCCAATACTCGACATGCTTGGCAGGCGTGTTATCGAGCGCAGTTCGATCGTTTTCTGCAGAGGACGCTGCTGTCCGTCCTCTGGATCTGTTAACTCTTAGCCGGCTCTTACGGCAACCACGGGTAGAGAGGGTGGAGCACTATTCTAAAGCCGGTAACTCCACGGCGAAAGGGATGGTTTATAATACCATATGCAATAAGACTCTGAAAGGACAAGTTTTACACACTATGGCTGGCTATAACTGGCGTTGTGGTGAATACTGAGTTAGGTAATGATAAATAAGTAATAAGTTATCCTCTTAAGTCCGTACCCTGACCAAATAACCTTGAGAATGCGTTTCCTTTTAGCCGCACCCCACCTTTTACTTTTTTCTCCTACCCTTGCAAAAGTTATACAGGCTCGCTTAAATGACACGAAAAAATGCAACGGATACTTCAATTCATAAGCGTTAGGTATATTTTGTTAAATAACTTTTTTATCCTTTTAGATACAAGGCTGCTGCCATACAATGGTAATATGTTTATATTACATTTTGAAAGACCTTTCTATCGATATAGGTGTAAAACATCTCATCTTTGTGCCTTTGGTAAATTAACAATGATTTTTTCTCATATTCAAAAGTCGAATAACTTAACTCTCTCATTAGATAGAGAGCCCCCTGTATCAATTTGTTACTTTTGAAAGACCTTTTCAACCATACCTATAGGTCACATTTTGTTACGAGGTGGGTACGGGTCCATACAAAATTTCCCATTGTCCTTTTGGTCTAAGTATAAAAAAAAACTAGCATAATGTTCTATATTAAATGGGGCCGACAACTGTCAAAGTGGCGCTAGTTTCGAAGTCACCAAAAACAAAGCCGTTTTTGTGTGAAATTAGTGGTGAATAAGCAATGACGTTGAATCGCTTTAGTAAGTGATAGAGTGTTTAGAGGTAAAGTTTTGGAAATGCCTAGATGTGTACCAAATTGTAAATAAATTGGAGGCCACAAGTTTCCACAAGATGTAAATGCACCAGTCCTAAATGTGCCAGTCCTACTTATATTATAAATGCGAGTTTGTGAGGATGGATGGATGGATGAAAGAATGTTTGTTTGTTACTCTTTCACGTCAATACTACTGAACCGATTGGCCTGAGATTCGGTATGCAGATAATTTAGACCATGGAAAAATACATACATAGGTACACCTTGGGATAAGATATCTACCTCTACAAGAAGAACGCACAATAATCTTGTAGGGCTTAATTTTTTCAACTGATAATCACAATATTTGGTTTGGTTACATTCGTTTGCTTTGAAGGTGCCGCGAGGTGGCTATGCAGAAGTTTCCAGGCATCTTTGTCCTCTATCTACTGATTGACTATAATAAGCCTTCTATAGTAAAGTTGATTTTATATAGGTTTTGAATTTAGCCTCTGAGAGCCCAGTTATCAAAGTCATAATATATATAGGTACATACCTATACAGAACTATAGTGGGCAGTAGATCTTTATGACACATGTTAAGAACTGGTTAAATCTGATTAGTCGTCTGGAAACATCTCGACAGCGCTACGGATCGACGATAAAAATGTAGAGTGGATGCGTCAACCACTGTAAAATTATAATGGGGACAACAGTTTTTGATCGTCAGATCCCTACTATGTTATGTAGAGTCCTACTAGAACCATTGAGATTTTGCATTAGGATTTTCTAAATACTTAGCAGTAGGTACGGATTTGTGTCCGATTGAAGGCAATAGGCAAATTTTATTTTGGATTAATGGCCGGCTTAGGGTTAACAGATCCAGAGGACGCTGCTGCCCGTCCTCTGGATCTGTTAACCCTAAGCCGGCTCTTACGAGTACGGCAACCACGGGTAGAGAGGGTGGAGCACTATTCTAAAGCCGGTAACTCCACGGCGGAAGGAAGTACGATTATTCCATGTCTTATGCATTATTATGCAGAAGTTCTACAGAGGACGGGCAGCAGCGTCCTCTGCAAAAAAACCCATCGAACTGCGCTCGACAACCCGCCTGCCAAGCGTGTCGAGTATTAGCAAAACCCCCCTTTATGGGGCAGGCCTATGTTCAGTAGTGGATTGATTACCAACGGCTGAGATGATGAAGATGAATCGTACTTCCTACTAATGTAAACTAATGAGATTTATAAATCTCAAATTTCAGTACAATGTAAAAAAACTTACGTTTTTAACAGGCAGATAGATGAACAAAACGCTTGAGAGTTCTAACTCACCTCCAGCGCTATCTAGCGCGGTTTTTAGTTGGATGGATGTTTGTTACTCTTTCACGCCAAAACTACTGAACCGATTGAGCTGAAATTCAGTATATAGATAGTTTAGACCCTGGAAGAAACATAAAAATTACTTTTTATCCCGATATTTGCACGGGAACGAAGACTACGCGGGTGAAACCGCGGGGCACAGCTAAGAGGTTACCAGGCCATCCTATACCAGGTTGGAGATTTTAGAATTCGGTATATGCATGAAGCCGTCAGGTTACCGGCTTTAGAATAGTACCCCACCCTCTCTACCCGAGGTTGCCGTAAGAGCCGGCTAAGGGTTATGAGATTCAGAGGATGGGCAGTAGCATCCTCTGCGTCAATCCATCAAACTGCGTTCGCCAACCCGCCTGCCAAGCATGGCGAGTATTGGCAACAGCCCCCCTTATGGGGGAGGCTTATGTTCAGCAGTGGACTTCCAAAGGCTGAATGATGATATGAATTTTTTTTAATTAAAGTATTATCATCTGTTTAGTATTTTCTACGTAACTTTGGATTAACTTTGAAAATTTACAAAAGGGCTCCGCAAATTTTACTGCGGGACCCCTCGTGTGTTTTCACTGTAGAAGAGCAGCATTGAGAAACGTTCTTTTCTTTTAGTTTCAATTGTCCCTCTGTCACTTTTTTAACGTTACAGATTGTATTCTGTGAGTCATCGGTTTATAACTTCGAGGCACACATAATTCTTGTAGTAGGGGTGATAAGCACTGGTGCGGGAGTGCGGGCGGACGTCAGAGACAATCTTCTCATTGCGAGTGACCCCACAGCGGCCGTCGGCCGACGCCTCGGCGTGACGTGACGCCGCGAGCAGGGCTCCGGGCTCCGGGCTCCGGGGCCATCCAATACTAAATTGTCATTTAAGGTCAATGTTAAACTAACATTTAGTCAAGGTACCACAAGTCTCGATCACACTTACTTACGATTTTTCACGTGTTTGATGTTTGCAACATAAGGAAATCTGTCGAAATGTACCTTTAACCTTGCTAGATGTTGTAGTAGATAGCTTACTTACGTTCCCCGTAACTAGTACATTACTGCTAATTTTTATAGGATTGTAATTTTTTTATACAGCGTGTTACAAAAAGGTTAAGGGGGTGTATATATACCCATAAACATAGACAACTTGCAAAAGAAAAATTTGCGAAATACGCAAAAAATCTACTTTCAATAGGTGTGGGGCATACCTACCTACAAATTTGCCGATCGCATTTTGTATGGGAAGTCTAACTCGTTCCGCAAAACGGGGTGTATCGGGACGGCTGGGTGAATAGGGATAAACTGGTCGTGTTTATATTTCCCCAACAGTTTCTTTCTCTCCTTCATATTTTCTCTCATTCATCTTCTTTAGTGTTATTTAAAAAACCTTTCAACATAACAGCCTCTTCAAAGGGGACGTCAAAGATGCTGTTGGGGCAATATAAACACGACCAGTTTATACCTATTCACCCACCCGTCCTGATTCACCCCATTTTACGGTATAGGGCTAGGTACTTTCAGCACATCAGTAAGCTCAAATAGTAGCGCAACTAGCTATGGACCCTCTCCATATGCTCGGGATTTCTCTGCGAGATCGAGTCAGAAATAAGGAGATCCGTAGACGAACGAAAGTTACCGACATAGCCCAGCGGCAATGGGCAGGGCACATAACATAGCACGTAGAACTCGCACTTCGGTCTTAGTTACGTCTTTCTATCTTTGTTGTTGATTATGTCACTGTGCAAACTTTCCACTGAGCAAATTCCACGTGCCATTTGTTGAGTAAGCGCTGGGAGAACGTACCAATATCAATGGAAGCAGCAGATATTTTTCGCATTTTCAGTGTTGGCTCATAGAGCATAGCGAAAGTAAACTCCGAGTGAGTTAGCTTGTTATTGTGGAAGTACTTGAAATGCAAAGTTGTATCATTTGTATTACTAGTTGTACAAGTCAGTAAAACTAATGATACTGAGCGGAAAGTTGTTTCAAATGATGACTAATTGATAAGGTAAGTACCACTAACTATTTCTTTATAAACATACAATCAAGCCATTTTTCACGAAGGGGTAGGCGCATGCACACCCCGGACACTCGACTCAATCTCATACAAAAGCCGCGCTATAAAACTATCTACTACACAGACACTGTACACATGGAGTTTTGTACACGTGCAAGAGTGTGCGTGAGGTGATTTCTCATAGAAGCGGGGCTCGTGGAGAGCTTATCTCGCTCGCGGGGTGAGGAAGGCCCGATGATTGGTGGGCGGATGACAGTGTCCATTCTATACGTAGGTAGTATTATTATCTGTTCTGTACAGGTGTACCCAGGACTCAGCCCCATAGTAGGCACACCCACATTTCGCCAGTATATGTTATTGGTTCCATGTAATAGGGGGCGAGCCTATTGCTATCTACCGGGCACAGTTCCAGACTCTAGGCAGTTATTGAGATAATTCCTAATGGAAAAATCCAATGTGTAACACTATTTAAGAGATAGGTACAATAGTTGTATCATTAAAATCATTTGTACTAGTTGTAAAAGTCAGTGGGTGATGGGTAGGTACAGTTTGCTAATTGATAAGGTACTACTAACTCTTTATACAATAAGTTACTAAATAAATCCTACATAATAATACAAACCTCTAAAGGCACAAATATGTAATTCGAGCAGTCGCAGGTTGAATGAACTCCGATCCTTGAATGCATTGCATCAGTTGTGAGTAGGTATATGTTTGTTAACGTTCCCGCTGTATGCGCCTGCGCATGACCATTTGATTTATTGGTCGGTTACACTTATTGATAGAATTCTTGAACAACTTCATCCATTTTTTGACTAGGCTCTATTATTTCTCCTAAGGGTGTCGCTCTTCCATACAAATGAAATTTCGCAGATGTAAAGAAAGAGAGAATAGGTATTATTCTCCAATATTGATTGTTGTTTTGAGGTTTTTTATTGTATATATGAAAAAAAACCATACAGTTTTCTTATGGAAATATATTTTGGCGCAAATAAAGGCCAGATTAAGAGCCAACCACAAACAATGAAGTGGAAAATTATTATCTCTTTCTACATATATTTGGGAAAATATCATTTTGTTTGAAAGAGAAATCGTCTAAGGCTCCGTATCCCTGATACCTCCGATATCTCTGGTGTGTCCATAAATCTGTGTCGTGAAATGGATTGATTCTGAACTAAAGTTTATTTACTTATGTTTTAAATTTTACAAACAAGAATTCTAAGAGATTAATCACACTTATTCAGCTTTTGTCCATAGACAAACCACGATTTTGTTTGAGATGAATACGCGAACCATAGATTAGATAATAGAATAGAACGGAGCTGCACGCATCTCATACAAAATCGTGGTTTTCTATGAACAAAAGCTGAACAGAGCTAAAAAATTGGATTGTTCCACTATGCCCCACCAAGCCGCCCCACTGGTGGGGCATAGTGGAATGCTACAAATTATGTCGCGGAATATGCCCCACTAAATCGACTCGGTGGGGCGGATTCCGCGACATGAATACCTGGTGGCTTTTGCCCCACCAGGGTTATCACATTACTGTTTGTTTAGAATTTTCATACGACTCCATGTTTCTCCACATGTAAGCGAAACGCCATCTAGCGGCAACATGTGAACTTTAGTTTCTTAATTCTCTCCGAAGCATTGGACTGTGTGAATCTCTGGGAGAATTATTTAAAAAATAAACATACTGACACTTCCATCCTTATTTATCTGTTGAGGCACAGCGGACATCCAAATGAGTGGTGCCATCTATCTGTTTTTGACGGAGTTATAGCTGTCAAAGTAAGAGGTGGTGACTAGCGGGAAGCAGCTTCTCCTCCACATGATACGACACTGAGTTGTAAGAGAGGGAAAAAACAAGGCATGCAACTATAGTAGATACTTAAAACAAAATTCAGTTTAGTTCAACTATATTTTGTACTAGTGACTGTATGCTACGTACATTGTTCTCAATCTAGGGATCTATATCTAAGCTTATATTAACTTCTACCTACGCTTATTGTTACACACTTTCTGGATCCTAGTACACCATCTAGGTATATAGCGTGATGACGTCATTCATCGTTCGTTCTTCTTTCATCAATCATGAGTGATACCTCAGTATAGTTCGACACAAAAGAGTAGAAACGGAACTAAATTAAAGTGTATGTGTTGATGAAATTGTTTTTACTCTTGTAAAAGACAGTGGCGCCCCCATTATTTTCTACTCTTTTGTGTCGAACTATACCTATCTGTCATGTCTATCATGGAACCTGGTGCCTAACCTGTCGTGTAATGGACGCTTTAGACGTGGTTGTGGGCTGTAGACTGCGGACACACTCACGCTAGGCGGTACAAGATATCGTGATGTTCCTTATATAATATGCACCTTGCATAATAAAAGACTTACAAGAGTAAAAACAATTTCATCAACACATACACTTTAATTTAGTTCCGTTTCTACTCTTTTGTGTCGAACTATACTGAGGTATCACTCATGATTGATGAAAGAAGAACGAACGATGAATGACGTCATCACGCTATATACCTAGATGGTGTACTAGGATCCAGAAAGTGTGTAACAATAAGCGTAGGTAGAAGTTAATATAAGCTTAGATATAGATCCCTAGATTGAGAACAATGTACGTAACATACAGTCACTAGTACAAAATATAGTTGAACTAAACTGAATTTTGTTTTAAGTATCTACTATAGTTGCATGCCTTGTTTTTTCCCTCTCTTGCAACTCAGTGTCGTATCATGTGGAGGAGAAGCTGCTTCCCGCTAGTCACCACCTCCTACTTTGACAGCTACAACTCCGTCAAAAACAGATAGATGGCACCACTCATTTGGATGTCCGCTGTGCCCCAACAGATAAATAAGGATGGAAGTGTCAGTATGTTTATTTTTTAAATAATTCTCTCAGAGATTCACACAGTCCAATGCTTCGGAGAGATTCAAGAAACTAAAGTTCACATGCTGCCGCTAGATGGCGTTTCGCTTACATGTGGAGAAACATGGAGTCGTATGAAAATTCTAAACAAACAGTAATGTGATAACCCTGGTGGGGCAAAAGCCACCAGGGTTTTCATGTCGCGGAATCCGCCCCACCGAGTCGATTTAGTGGGGCATATTCCGCGACATAATTTGTAGCATTCCACTATGCCCCACCAGTGGGGCGGCTTGGTGGGGCATAGTGGAACAATCCTGTGATCAGTCCCTAAGTAGTCGAAATCTAAAGCAATCCTTTACCTATTTTCCCTAAAATTTGAGTAAGTTAAATATTTTTTACTTGGAAATTTTATATAAAAGTGGTATAAAGTGATCGACGCATTATATACGACTTTCACAACAATGCATTGTATTTTTTTCATATCGGTAAGAAGTCAAAACTATTCAAAAATATGTGATATTCTAAACCTCTCACAGCAAAATTTACAAAATAGTCTGTTTGAGTTTGATTAACCAAAATTTAATTAAACAAATAAAAAAGGATCTCACTTATTTGATCAGATTTGAAATGATCTTTAATGTTTTGCATTAAAACTTATAATTTTAACTGTAAAATCACATAATCAACAAAATTTAGCGTACGGGTTTTGAACACACCAAGAGATCCCGTATCGTACGGCTTCTTAAGTGTTCTTGTTTTATAGCATCTAAATTTAAAATTGAGGTGACTACCGAATTTCGGTAGGAGATTTTTAGTAATCGCCCGCTATACTACCGAATTTTATCACATTATCATAAAGTTATTTTTATTTTTTGTAAGATATATAATTCGGTGCTTTTCCTGGGTAACAGGTCCTCTGCATTTTTATTGTGTACAAATTAAGCTTCACGGAAATTTCCGAACAGATCAGCCTCAATAAAATACGCCCCGTGAACAATGAGGAAAAATTATGAGCGGTATAAATAATAGTGTGGGGTCATACGTCGAGGTGTAAAGACGGTAGATAATAAAAATGATTAATTTTTATCCAAATTTTAATTTATTATTTATTTAAACATGAGTTACAACAAATGGCCTCTTAAACATAAATAGTAAAGCTGCTCGCATGTTAAATAAGAAAAATCGTTTCATTTCATACCATTCGAATAAAAATTGATCAAAAAAAACTTGTAGATCTTTTTAATGGATGAATTCATTCAGACGAATTCATCTGTGTAACTTTGATAACGTCCTTACGACCATCCCAGTTCTGCGGAATCAGATGGAACTAACATTATACATAATATGTAAACTTTCGCTTCGGTAAATAAACCAGCGCCACGCCTTGAGCGGACTTGAGTCACTACTCAAGTCCGCTCAAGGCGTGGCCATAAAAGAGTGTGCCCACTGGCACACTCTTTTATTATTCATATTAATTCATTATTTTAATTCCAATGGTATAAAACGTTACAAATTATAAACGACTAATTTTGATTACCAATTTTAGCAAAACACTTTTGATCCCAAATAGAAGAATAAGACCTATTGTAATGTCTATTGAACAATGGGCATAAATTATAAATCACACAAAGATATAAAGAGAATCTTAAAACTACATATAATGTAATATTGACTATTGAAAACTATTTCACTAATTAAGTACATACATAACTGGAATTATAGTATTGTGATTGAGCTAGGATCTGAGATACAAGTCTAATGATGAACGTGAAGATTATTAACCATATCTTAAAATATGAGACTGACATATTCAAATATACCTACCTATATGTCGTTGGATTTAAAACCTCTTGAATTAGAACGAAAAAATCGCTTAAACCTTGTCAAATATAGTTTGATCATTATTTCCATATATTAGGTACATAAATGATATCTTATCGAAAAACATATTGTTAAATTGATCAATCAAATACCTTTTTAGGGCTTAATTTAGGAAAATATGTCCAAAAAATAGATATTTGTTCAGCTGCTCAAGCATATTTGACAAAGTATATGCCAGCTCTTCAATAACACTGTACACTAAATATAATATACAATTAAATTTTTACTGCATATTTATCAGGCGTCAATGTTTGTCCATACGTGTTTTAGATGTGAAAGTTCCTTTTAAAATGAAGTTAAATGTCAGTCCGATATAATAAGATACGGTTTATATCAAGTCAAAAACAGTTATATTCAAGTGCACTGGAATTATTATAGCTATTATAATTATGTTAAACTCTCATCTAATTGCCAACATTACTAACTATGAAATATTCTGAGGCCGAATTTCACCAATTTAAACGCCTGTTAAAATTGCCGTTTAATATAAGTCCATAATACTTTGGGTGGTTGTGGCACCCACGAAATGGAAAAACGGTCTAGTAAACAGATTGAACATACTGGATGCAATCCGCTTACAACCGGACTAGATGGAAATCTATGAGAGGCCTGTCCACCAGTGGACGTTCTACGGCAGTGATGACACTTTAAATGAATACTTTAATTGCATTTTCCAGGTTCCGAGACAGATTAAATTAAGGAACCTTAAGGAAGGACATTTAATATTGCCAGTGCCTAATAGGATAAGAATCCTATATATATAATGTATATAATGAATATTAAATGTAATAGCCGATATGGGCTTTAAAGTGGAGAACCATATTTATATAATTAACTTCTATGAAACATATGAATAATAATAATAATAAAATTGTTTATTTCTTTTCGATTTATTTCATTAAGATTTGAGAGGGTTAAGTAATTTCTTGTGTAGCTATATTTCACTAGCAAATGATAAAAGACCGTTTAAAGGTGAAGTCCGGCCGATATGTGCGTATCTCGAGCTCTCACAATATACGGGCATGCAATTAACCTTAGATTACAACATATGAATAATGTGGCTATGTTTTGTAAATAAGGGTGCTCATTTGTACTGAGTTTTGGGACCAAACAATATTTATGTATGTGTTGACTTGAAATTTAAAATCACTGCAAGATTTCATAAATAATATCAACAATAGTTAAGTCAGAAACATCTCTTTGATAAACACGACTATCACGAAGGTGCAAAAATAGCAGAAGCATAGAAAAAAAAATGTAAAGTCACTTAATGTTACACAAAAAGCAAAAGTCACTTAGAAATGTGTAAAAACTAACAAAGTATCATACAAATAAATTAGAAACAAAAACAACTTTGTTCTCTGTGATCACATCATAAGGCGATAGAGGAGTGCAAGATCACGAAATAAGCAGAGAAACAATATCGACCCACAATACTCTTAATATATTATCGATTCAAAACAACCAACCACCTTAAACGCTAAATTATTTACAGCAACTAAACAAATTAGAGAGATTAATGCATTATCAAGACGTTATATAAGATGTTACAAAAAGGTGAAGTAATACTTACGGGGGTGTATCTACCCCTCAACCTAAACTTCTTGCAAAAACTTGCAAGAACAAGAATATTCAGTTTATATTTCCGATTTTTTAGTGTCAAAAACAACATGCACAGTGCACAGTGCACCGCCCTCCCGCCCGCAAAATTGCATGCAAAGAGGAAAAGCTATTAGGTATTATTTTTGTTCTTGAAAAAAGATTTTTGACATCCCTAAACCTTTTTGTAAGGGAAGGCGAAAACTATTTTGGCGAATTGCTAAATTCTTACTTCTAAAAGATGTTCAATTTGATGAGGAGATACACTCCTACACCTTTTTTTACACGCTGTATAAGACCAAATGCAAACGCAAAAAAAATATATATAATTATAGGTATATACTAGACAAAGATTATTATAAAATAGTTAAATATTATTTAAATTAACAACCGTCAAAACAACGTTACCGAATCATCTAACCACTATAAACCTCTTCAACTTTCAACATGATCGCACCACGGGTCGTTAAATAATAACTATATTACTTAAACTACAATATTACTACTTTACCTTAACAGTAATGTAAAAATATAACTATTTTACTATATTATGCTCATAATACGAAAAAGGAAACCTTGAGATTACACACTTTAAAGATTAACGCTTGATTAATAATATTTTATGTACTTATGTTATATTATAATGAAATAAATTACTTCTACACTAGAGTATTATGAAGAAAAAAACTGCTTATTACTAACATGCTTATAGTTACAAAAATAAGATTTACCATAGACATTATAAGGAGATTCCACTAAATATGAGACTTTTTTATGTTTTAATATTAAAAGCACTTTACATAACCTTTGTAAACGTGTATTTATTACTGTATCTGGCAAATAATTCCAGTGTGACAAATATTTGCTTCAGATACCAACACATTTGCCAAATACGTTTTCTTATAAAGACTTTTATGTCTCAAGGGAATGTGAGAAGAGAAGTTCTTGCTAATATAACATTTAACATGATTTATTATAATTTAAAGACTAAAAAAATTAGCTGCTTATTTTATGTCTTGGAATGATCGTGCTATATTTATACGAGTATAAGTTTACAATATGCAAAGCTGGCGATCAAAGTCAATAATATTTATTAAGTATTTTGGAAGAAAAACTATGTTATTTACAATGATTAAACACTTTCTGATTTGTCTCTACCAATGTGTAAAGCTAATATCGCCTTTTTACAAAGCTCGGTGATTGTGTAGAAACATTTTTTATAATCTACTTGTAACAGAGTGCTGCAATTTCTTATTTGATTACGGAATAAACAGTCACCAAGATGAAATCGACTTCTCTAAATCAACAATCGATTGGCAAACACCGTAAGGTTGGAATCACAGCGTTTGGAACTTTTTGCCAATTTTTATTAATAGAGTAGTCCCAAGTCTTATTTTTGTCAAATTTTAATGTAAGCAAAGATGTTATGTCAAATGGTCAGTGGTCAAACTATGGTTAAAAGCACATTTTGACACATTGACGGCTCGATACAGGAATTCAACTGTAGTATTTTCTTGGCTCAAGCTCAAGAGCGCCAGATAATAAGCAAAGATAATGTCTCGGGCGCCCAAAGTAGCTCAACGAGAAGAACTTTGATAATTATCCCAAGAACTAATTGGAATCCACCTCAGGATAATAACGATTAATACATTTTTCTTTGATAAAGTTTATAAACAATTGTAAAAGACCGTCACGTCGAGGTCAGCGGTGACCGCAGTTTTTTAAGACAACGGCTGAATTTAGCATGAACGCTGCCCGCCTTTTGGGTACCACGGAGCCTCGGGGAGACGACTTAGACTCCATATTTTTATCTTTCCATATTTTTGACTGTGCTTGCTTGCGCAGCATATAAAGTTTATGACATTTCTGTAAACAATCTGTTAATTGTTTTTTTAAGTATCCTCACGTGCACTGTCAGAAGGTTTACAGGCTCGGCAGGGTGCGGGTCAAGAAGCCCTGAGTCTGGGCCGCCGCGGGGCCAGCAGGTAGCTCGCGTCGAGAGCCGCTCGGGAGCCTCCGCGCGCCAACAAACGACGAGCGATACCGTTCACTCGCTCCTTTTGTTTCTCACGAGTGTTTGGTTGTGTACACTGTTGGAAACATATGATATTAAAAAAAATATGTTAACGGAGACCACAAAAATCTCTAAAAGATTTGACCTTGGCCCCAAGATTTTTTTATCTGATTTCACACGTAAGTGATCTATCACCGCAGCCACAGTTAAAGGGATTTAAATGTATGAAAGTGAAGAAATTCCGAAAATTATAAAAATAATCAGATTAAAAATTCTTGGAGCCTCCCATTTTTGTATGTTCAACGTTCTGCCGAACACCTTGTATAATAATAATAATAATATAAGACAACTTCCACACACGGTCATCTGATCCCACGCTAGGATAGAAGCCTGTACTATGGTAACCAGAAGACTGATATACATACTTATATACGCTTATAACACTCAGACACAAAACAAACAGACATGAACTTCCAAAGGGGTCATAAAGTTTTATTCGAGTTTTAACTATAAAACATATACATAGAATTACGTCTTTATCCCGCGGGGGTAGGCGTCTTTGTGATGATATTTTCATAGTGCAAACAGCGAATAATAATATATAATAATATGGGACAACTTCCACACACGGTCATCTGGTCCCAAACTAGGCTAGAAGCCTGTACTATGGCAACCATATGACTGATATACATACTTATATAAGCTTATAACACCCAGACACAGATCAAACAGACATGTTCATGCACACAAATGTTTGATCTGGCCGGTGATCGAACTCGGGCCCTGCGGCACAGAAAGCAGAGTTACTACCATCTGAGCCAACGAGGCTGTCAATAGAACTCCATGACATGACTATTAGTTCTGAATCGATTCATTCGCGCGAAATAACACGCGTGTGTCACTCTATTGTAAACGCGCTTTATTAAATGCGCGCCTGATGCTGCCATGTGATCTGTGTGTGTGCTAAAGGAAACGGACTCCTAATCCAAGGAAACTAGGCCTAGAAAACCGTCTATCCTATATTGCCGGGTAGAGAATGTTATTCTCAATAATGTTCCTAAACATAGTATCCATCTTATTATCGCCGTTTAATTTATAATTTGTTTAAATAATGTGACGTGTACTGAGTACATTTTTAATGGCGACGCACGTTCTAATTTTAGTAGAACATTTGCTTAATTCAAAAAAATTAATGGCGATAATAGAAAGTATTATTTATGTATATTTGAGAATCTTATTATTAGGCCTATCAAATAAAACCAAAAATTATAATGTAAGGTCGACGTGGCCCAGAACCAATCTCCTTCAGTTAGGCACGTCAAAACCAATCGATTTTGGAGTTTTTTTTTTTTAATCGGCGATCAAATGGAAAATTTTCAAATTATTTAATATTTAAATTATTCATTCTAAGTAGCGATGAGTAAACAAACGTTGTCTACACCCGCGACCCGCATACTGTAGGGAATCTCATTACTTAACACATTCAAATTGAATGATCGAATTAATTATAAAACTTCATTAGAATTCATTTAACAATTCATTTTATGACTCGACATAGGTTTTTGCGAGTAACCCGATGCTACAAGTGGAATTTACCTTTATGGCAACGAATCGAAGAAACAACATGAAAAATAAGAAAAAAACATTTACGTACATCCGAAATCATGATAATTTGTATTTGTAAAAGCGCATTCGTATCACCGATCACTATAGGTACATACTTATGTTGCGCTACAGTTATTAAATAAAACAGCATTATGGCAAAAAATAATACCCGCGACCGGAGAATTCTCCATACAAACGTACTAGTTAAATCATTTGAAATCAGAGCATATTTCCAATATTTAATGACGTTATTTGGAATGAGACACTAGTTATCTAGGTTTCTTATTATATTTAAATCCAAAATAGGTACAAAATAAGTACTTTTGACTGAAATATGATAAAAATCCCAAATATAGGTATTTTCAAATAAAACTCCAAATTATAAGTAGTTTAGACTAAAATATAATTAGGAACCTAGATAACTAGTATCTCATTGTGAATAAGGTCATTAAATGTTGGAAATATGCTCTAATTTCCAACGCTTTAACTTTTACGTTTGTATGGGGAATTTTTCGATGGCCGCCCTGTTTAGGATGTGCGTCATCCCCATGAAACTCAATCCTTGCAAAAGAAATAATTACAAGATAAGCGTAAGAAGAAGAAGTTGTTGATATATCGTACGTAAAATCAAAAAACAACGAATCTTTGGCACCAACTGGTGCCAAAGATGAGTTGTTTTTTGTTTTTTCGGAACAAAGAAAAGAGAAATAATTATTTATATAACTTATATTTACTTATTATTGTGTCAGGTGAAATTTATATTATAAGAAATGCAAAAATTTACCTTAGAGCCTTCCGGGTAAGTGATAGCCGGCCCTTTCTTCTTGACTTCCTTAGCAATGGTCTTATTACTCGGCTTATCGGCGGGCGCCGCGTTTTTAGCCGCTCGCCCTTTCAAATACTCCGGCGACACCTCGTGGGGCTACAAAAAAGTATATGAAGTCAAATATACTAAAAATAGAGTACACATTTATTAGGTAAACGGAAAATTTTACGCTATTTCTGTCTATGGCGGTTTGAGTCAAAATAATCGCTATTTTTGTATCTTATTTTCAGAATGATTTACATATCTATTTTTGAATTTATACACTAATTTTCAGTAAGCCGGATTCTAGAAGTATTTCGTGTAGTAGCTTAATCATTACATATTATATACCACCCGTAGATTACATACATACATACATTCACGCCTTTTTCCCGAAGGGGTAGGCAGAGGTGTACCCAGGACTCAGTCCCATAGTAGATACACCCACATTTCGCCAGTATGTTATTGGTCCCATGTAATAGGGGGCGAGCCTATTGCCATCTACCGGGCACAGTTCCAGACTCCTTAAGAGCTTAAGATCAGATATAGAAATAAATATAGGTATAGACATTAAGAGAGATACATTATGTATGATATTAGAAGATAAGAAAATTAGAGATAAGTTTCTAGAGTATTGTAAATTAGTGATAGAAAAAGTTAATAAAAAGAATAAGTAGCAATAAGGAAAACACATAATATATTTTAATATATATTAAACGTGTCCATATAAGTAAAATAGAAGTAAACTAGGAACTTAATAGTTTAAGATAGATATTTAAATGTGTATAATAGTTGATAAAATGTACAAATAAAAATTATCCCGTGTTCCCTTCCCTCCCCTAGTGTTGAAGTGTCTGTAAATACATAAATAAAATAGAAATAAGAAGCATAGGAATAGGTAATTAAAGTACGAAAGATGATGGATGACAGAAAGAACAAGTATGCGGAATGAAAGTACGAGAGGTAGCAAAAGCGAGAACTGGTATGAAAGGAAATAGGGTAGAACAGGTCTCCGCCTACAAAATCGGAGGTAGGATTAAAAAAAAATAAAAATAAAAAAAAAGTTCCAGACTCCAGGCAGTCATTGAGATAATTCCTAATGGAAAAATCCATTATTATCTCGTAGATTATAAGTGGCGATAAACTAAATAACATGATTAGGTAATTCGTCTTCTATACAAAATGAATATACACAAATATGAAGAAACGGGGAATAATATTCCATTCATTGTTTGTTGTTGGCTCCTAATCTGGCCTTTATATAATAATATTAATAATAATAATATGAGACATCTTCCACAAACGGTCATCTGGTCCCAAACTAGGCTAGAAGCCTGTACTATGGTAACCAGATGACTGATATACATACTTATATACGCTTAAAACACCCAGACACAAATGTTTGACCCGGCCGGGGATCGAACCCGGGACCTGAGGCACAGAAAGCAGAGTTACTACCATCTGGGCCAACGAGGCTGTCGTCGCTGATTAAAAATGCGAAGGTTTGTGAGGATGAATGGATGGATGGATGGATGTTTGTAACTCTTTCACGCCAAAACTACAGAACCGATTAGGCTGAAATTTGGTATGTAGGTATCTTAAACCTTGGAATAACATTTTTTTAAACTTTTCTACGATATTCCCACGGGAACGATGTCTACGCTGATGAAACCGCTGCTAGTAAATAAATAACTAATGAACCAAAGTCAAGATAAGCCCCTAATCATCATAAAAACAATTAAGTACCTAATACTCTTTTACAAAGGCATTTTTTTAACGACCCGCATTTCCTTACAAAAAATAACTAAATGCTCGTTTCAAAGGGAAATAGTAAGCAAGGTTATAAAAAACTAAAATAGTTCAATTATCCTTCGAACCAATCGTTTAGCTAAAAAATAGTTCGCATTAAAAAGGCGATGCAACTTGCAGCAGGAAAAGATCTTTATTAAAACCAATTAGTTAGACATTTATACAGATCATGAATAATATTATATACAGAGTTATCAACCACAAACCAACGTAGAAATCCACTGTATCACTAAGGATGGGTTTTTTGATCAATGGTTAAGTGGACCAATGGTTAAATTTTTTGACAAATAGTTAAAATTCGGAAAAAAACTTTTTTTCATCCCTAGTTGACTACTTTTTCCTCACAATTTAACCATTTGGTTAAGAATTTAAATATAGTTAGTGAGTGACAAGACGAGCAAATCAGGTGCCTGATGGTAAGCATCATGATTGCCCATATCAGACACAGTGCCACCCAGTGTTTTAAACTTCAAAATTCAACGCGGCACTGCACTGCGCCTGTCACCCTGAGATATTAGTTGTTGAATCTCGTCTTGCCCAGTAATTTAGCTGGTAACATTGCCCTTCAGACCGGAACACAGTAATGTTTGCACATTACTGCTTGGCGGATGAATAACTGACAAAGGTGTGGTACTTCCCCAGACCGCCCCTTGCAAGAGGCCTACCACTACAATAGTTTAACAAATGGTTAACTTAACCGTAACCAACGATCAAAAAACCAGCCCTAAGATAGAAGACATTGGTATACACCCACATTTCGCCAGTATGTTATTTGTCCCATGTAGTACTTAGGGGCGAGCCTATTACTATCTACCGGCTACTGTTCTAGCACACTGTCATAGAGATAATTCCTAATGGAAAAATCCTACAACTTCATGATCAGGGGATCGAACCCGGCAACACATGATCGGCCATCTAGCTTGCGTACACAACGCCATCGAAACATTTATCTGAAACTTGTAGTGTAAGGCCTCTTTTGCAGGAGGCCGCCTGGGGAAGTACCACACCTTTGCCAGTTATTCATCCACCAAGCAATGTGCAAACATTACTGTGTTACGGTATGAAGGGTAATGTTACCAGCGAAATTACTGGGCATGACGAGTTTCAACAACTAATATCTCAGGGTGACAGGTGCAGTGCAGTGCCGCGCAGAATTTTGAAGTTTAAAACACTGGGTGGCACTGTGTCTGATATGGGCAGTCATGATGTTTACCATCAGGCACCTGATTAGCTCGTCTTGTCACTCAATATCATAAAAAAAAACCTTTTCTATGAATGACAAACACGTTATTTTCTTCTTCAGGCTAAAACCTGTTACTCACCGCATAAGTCCTAGATATCTTGAGCCGTTGCGGGAAGTGATCGAAGGCATAAGCTTTGGTACATATGGGATACTTGGGTCGCGATATCTTGGCAAATAGATGCGCCGTGCGGTCCACGCGTAGCTCACAGATGTACACGTGATCTTCTGACGCGCCCACTGGACGACCCTGTTGAAAAAAAATAATTTCTCATAAAAATAATTAACTCTATGAACCAGGTGTGGCAAAGGGAAGATGTAGCAAAGAACAATACTTAACGGGGCAGCGACCGACAAATATTCCATACATAATATGTAATACTCAAATCAATTAAAATCAGAGCACATTTCCAACATTCAATGGTGTTATTGGGGAATGAGACGCTGGTTATCTAGGTTCCTTATCATATTTTTAATCAATATAGAAGAAGTACTTTGGACTAAAATATGATAAAAACTCAAAATTTCACCCACAGGCGGGGTTCGAACCACGCACCCTCCGCACGCACATTGGTGGGCACTCTACCACTTGAGCTACCGTGCAGGTTGGTGGAGGTGGAGGTTTTTTTTCTTCTCATTTCAGATTGTATATCAAGCGATTAGACCGTTTAGTCTATAAAAATATAAAATAAAAATCCAAAATATAGGTAATATCAAATAGAACTCCAAATCAAAGTATTTGAAGATGTAGTGACAAAGATAGAGAAAGGATTGCTTAGATGGTTCGGACATGTGGAGAGGATAAATGAAAGAAGATTGACAAAGGAGATTTATAAGGCTAGTGTGAATGGTCAAGTCGGTAGCGGTCGAGCTAGGTACTTTTCATGAACAAGTTGATGTTATCTTAAGGAAAGGCCAGGTCAAAAGTGCCAACAACCGACGAGCATGCATGACGAATGTGATGAAAGTGGAAGAAGCGAAAGTTGTACATACAACTTTAACTTGTCAGGATCGTAGCAAGTGGAAAGAAATAGTCTCTGCCTACCCCAACGGGAACAAGGCGTGACTGTATGTATGTATGTTATAAATATTTAGGTTAGTAAGGTTTTCTGGCCCAGCTTCCTTGGATTTCGAGTCCGTTTCCTTTATGTTCTTCCACAGGTCTTAAAAAGAGTATTGTGATGTATAAAAGGCCTAACAAGTTACCTTGCAGTACGTGTTGAGATCCATAACCCAGCACTGGGACATGACCAGTTCTATAGGGACGGCCTCGTACAGCGGCACGCGCATCACTTCGTTGTGGAAGAATCTGAAATAATACACATTATTATTTTAACTATTGGCTTTATCGCTCTATATCACGTGGATTACTTCATTCAAACTCAAAGAAAGTTTAAATACGTCAAAGTCAAAATAAGTCTTAAATAGACATTTATAAACGTCAATAAATAATATCCACAACTGGTAATGAATCTATCGTGCGTTCGGAAATATACCTCTACGAAGAAGACGCACAAGAAACTTGCAGGGTTTACTTTTTCAACTGCTTAAATATTTCGTAGTGGTAGGCCTCTTTTGCAAGGGGCCTCCTGCGGAAATACCCACACCTTTGTCAGTTATTCATCCGCCAAACAGTAATGTGCAAACATTACTGTGTGTGTGTGTGACTGCCTCGGTGGCGTAGAGGGCGCATGCTCGACTGCCAATCAAGAGGTCCCGGGTTCGATCCCCAGAGATCTCAGGTCAGGCAGTGTTAAATATTGGATTTTTCCATTAGGAATTATCTCAATAACTGCCTGGAGTCTGGAACTGTGCCCGGTAGATGGCAATAGGCTCGCCCCCTATTACATGGGACCAATGACATACTGGCGAAATGTGGGTGTATCTACTAAGGGACTGAGTCCTGGGTACACCTCTGCCTATCTCTTCGGGAAAAAGGCGTGAATATATGTTTTTTATGTTTTATTTCTTCTATCTCAAAGCTTGAAAAGATAACAATTGAAATGGTACTTCCAAGTGTGTATGTATATGTGATCAGGCAATAGTGTGAATAATATACATACTTCCTAGTGGGCTCGTGGAAGGTCTCGTGCGGCCGGAGATAGTGGTGTCCGTAGACGTAACGTTCGTTGGTGTCCTTGTGCTTCCACATACGCTCCACGCGGAATATGTCCAGCTCCGACACCGGGATCTCGCCGATTGTTTGATACGTGTGCTTGCGTACTTCACCATCCTAGGATAATATACTTATGTTACAGAAATATTTATCATAATACGTCAATAATGCTTAAACACCGCTTAGAACCATCCTGAGTTTGAACAACGCGTTTGAACATGAGATCGTTAAATGGCGCTAGTAAACGAGAGCCGTTTTCCTGAAACGCGCTATTGAGATTATCACTCAAATGAAGATTTCTTCAAGCAATAAACATTATTGTCATTGTATATACCCTGTACTAGCAGTTCTAGATATACCTGTCTTGTTTTTTAGAAAGAGAGGCTAGCATGAAGATTTCTTCAAGCAATAAACATTATTGTCATTGTATATACCCAGTACTAGCAGTTCTATATATACCTGTCCTGTTTTTTAGAAAGAGAGGCTAGCACCCGCGCCCTTCGTCCTTTAGGGGAAAAGGTTTTGTGGGACAACCTCTTGATCTACTTTAGTAAACTCGCCTTTTGTACAGAGGCTAGCATCCGCGCCCTTCGTCCTTTAGGGGAAAAGTTTTTGTCGAACAACCTCTCGGTTCTGTACCCATCTGTTTCCGTCGGAATTACCGTAATATACGTCTTCACGTCAAACAGATTGTTTTTCTCAAAGCGTGACGTCCACCTCGACCCGCACCTCCTACACTTACTTATATTTTATGAAAGAAACGGGCCCACAAAACAGGTATACGTAGCGTCGATCATCCGGCAGCAAGTTGGGCGGATCACAAAGTAAAAGTGGCGAGTCGCATCTGGACACGGCTTGCACAGGACAGGGTCAAGTGGCACGATGTAAAGGAGGCCTATGTCCAGCAGTGGGATGAACGCTCCGTTTTCGGTACTGGTGCCGGATACCAGATCCACCAACTCACACAATCACAACACCGACCTCGCCGGCGAGGTCGAAGATCTCTCAGATCCTTCAGATTGGTTAGTTTCTCTCCAAATAATCAAACAGATCAAACCATTGATAGGGCCCTAGGACACTCCCCTTCTGGGGTGCCAGGGCAAGTCTGACCTCACGTATTCTGGCTCGGGCCCAAGCCGAGGTTCGTACCGTCTAGGTGCCCTTGTGCTAGTCGCCCTTAAACTTTGGGTCGAGCGCCTCCTGCGCTCACCACTGCCCGGTAAAGCTGTAGAGGCCATCTGAGGCAAACAGCATAAAAAAAAAAGCAGTGGGATGCAGTGACTTTAACAAAATATGTTTTCGCGCAAATAAATGCCAGATCCAGAGCCAACCACAAACAATTGAGTGGAAAATTATTCCCTATATCTTCATATCTACTGTGTATTTTCATTTTGAACGGGTGACCTTAATGAACAAACATAAAAGAAACAATAATTACATACCTTATTCTGGGCAGCGTCTTCAGTTTTATCCTTCTTAACATTCTTAACCTTCTTCCTGTCGATCCGTTTGCGTGTCGTGTCCGTTTGCGTGGCGGTCCGACTGCGGTCCGGCCTGTTGGCATCTATGTCTATATCTCTCAGTACATAGACCGTGTCGCCTTGTCGGACTTGCAGTTCGCCTCGCATTAGGGATAGGTAGAACTGATGCCCTTCTTCTGTGTATTCGTCAAGGGGTATCTCGCGTTCCACCTGAATGAGGAAAATTCATTGATAGTTTTAAAAAGTTTACAAAAAAAAGACGTGTGGCACTCGGGGATTGCCGCGTTAAAGCTATTGCATAGCATTTTTTATCAACTTATGCAATTATAATTATTTATTTATTTTTGCAGTATTTTTTTCCTTTGTTTTTTTTTTTTGATATTAATTCAAGTTACACTTTTTGAGCGTGGTGACCGATAACAATGCCTAAGGCCTAACTAACAGTGCCTAAGATAAAAACCTAGAGGCGAGTTGCTGAACTAAAGAGACCAGCGTGATATTTCAAAAAAGTCATTAAAAGTTCTGCTATTCATCGATAGATGGCAAAACTAAAAAGTATCACCGCTGTGCCGGTCGGAGTGGGGGGTGTTAGGTTATTTTCGTTACGGAATTTCTGGATTCGGTCTCCACGCTCAAGGCCCCCGATAGAAGCTATGCAATAGCTTAAAAGCACTGGTTGCATTAACGGGTATACAGGTGACTTAGGGAATTTATCAAGGCGGGCTTACGCTATATCAGTACCTACTATTTAATATTATATGGCTGTACTCGCGACGATTAGTTCCTGATCATATTTGCGAGCAAGGAGCCTACGCGGAAGAATACTTACTTTTTACGCGACACTTGTATGAAAAACCCAAGGTCAAACCATGTCCTTGGGTTTTTCATAGAAGTGTCGCGTTCGTTTTTTATAAAATTTGAGATAGTTGTTTTTCTTTTTCTTGATCTTTCAGAATGAAATGCAGAATGCAGAAAAATAAAGCTATACACATGAATACTATTTGCGCCTACTAAAAAGTAGACTTCCGCGTATGCACGTTGCTTGCAAATATGATCAGGCAGTAATCGTTGGTCGCGAGTATAGCCACAGAATAATAAATAGTACTAGTATAGATAGCATCAGGCGATGTTGCATGCCCTTGCCCGCCCGCCTTGATAAATTTCCAAGGTCACCTGTATATACCCTTCACCTTAATCATAGTCATACATACAGGTCTAGCAACGAAGCTCAATTTCAGTTGTGACAGATTATTACGATCATGTCATGTAATTATCGTTCGCGTCAACACCGCTGTACGTTGTTGCTATCAATAGGGTCGATGATAGAAAAGGAGACCAAATGCTTGAATGATATTCTGTGTTAATTGCACAGCAAATCTTTCTATCGTCATGCCTCTCGCGGCCCGGCCGATAGCGGAAGGCCGATGTCGCATAGCTGGCGCGCATACTATACAAGGATATAATCACACTGGCAAGTCCAAAGCGAGGTGATAGCGAGCTCGCTGCGCAAAAGCTAAAGTGAAGTGAATCACAGTCGTTGAGTGGCGTCGACCCGCGGCGAGCTCGTTGCGCACACGCAGCGAGCTTGTATATCGCTACTGAGATAATGACAGGACTGGGACACTTCACTGAAGCTAAAAGCAGCCGGGGCGCCCGTCTTGACGGTACAATTTCTAAGGGCTAAACAGAGAGATACGCGATAGAAACAGAGGCAGCTTGTAGATTAATATAGAATAGAATAATACCTTATTGCATACCAAACTAAATAACAAGATTAGAAGTAACGATACAAAAAATATATATCACGGTAAACAACCGGCGGTTTTAACGCATAAAGCAATTTCTTACAGACAACCTGAAATATAACGATAATTAGGCGCTGTGCGACCTGAATTGCACTTTATTGCGTCGTTGCTAGAGTTAGTTGCCGTTAATTTCATTAATTTTGAGGAGGGTCCCATCGGTCCCTTTAGTATTTTGTCTTATACATTTTGCATCTACGAGTATATATTAAATTTATAAAACTAAAATTAGTTAGTTAGTTCATGCATGTTTATATATATTTAATACTTTTACCATATAGCTACAAAACAATAATGTATCTCAAGAAATGTGGGAAGAACTGCCTTCTGGTCTCTTTCCCTTTTTTCTTTTTGGCTTTCTCTTTTCCAGGTGTCAGGGCGTCCACTTAATAATTGTTAAATAGTTTAGTAGACAATAAGTGATGAATGATGATTGTGTGATGTGGGTCCTCACCGGGTCGTGTCGGCAGTAGTGGCAGTAGTGCACGGGCGCGGTGTCGCGCACGCGCATGCAGCGCGCGTGCTGCCACACGCCGCAGCGCGCGCCGCCGCACTGCACCATGAGACCCTCTTCCACGTGCAGCCCGCATACACACAGGATCACCTCCTCTGTACACACACACACACACACACACGAATGTATTGCCACTGTCAAGTTTTGTATTTATAGCCCGCTTACACGGGACATTCATGGACTCACACGTTAGTGTATTTGCCAGTGTCGAGTTATATACATTTTCAAGCTAATATGGTCAATTAGTCAATTCAGTCAGGGCGAGCCCAAACAAGTCACAGCTCTAGTAAAGTGGTGGTCTTTACAAGAAGCTGCCGGAATTTTGGTGGGAACACGAAAAATAACATTTCAACTCTCGCATCACTTGCCAAGAGACTTCTTCGAAAACACTCAACACGTAATATTCCACCATTATTACACGTTAAAACTCGAAAGTGCACCGATAATTGATAAAGATACGGGAGCCAAACTGTATTCTTCGGCTTCCCGCCAAAACTCCCCCACACATGTTTATCAACATCATCATCTTGTTCATCCACTGCTAGACACAAGCATGGGTGTCACTCCACAGTTTAGGTATGAGCGGCCAACGACCCTCTTACAGAGGGTTGGACAAATAGTGACTGACCGAAGGTTCGGTTTCGATTTCGGCCAGTTTCGGCTCAAAAATCTATTTTCGGCACGAATTTCGGTTTCGGCCAAAAAATGGCCGAATCTTTGGCCACTTTAATGATCGAAAGGACTTCAAAATATTGGACATGTGAATATGACACCCATTTTATAACTTTGTTGACGCCATAAAAGTTAAATACCTAGTGGTAGCTTATGATGAATCTTACCAGTCTTAGTTTTCTGCAAGAAGCCGGCGGGGAGCGGATCATCTGGCCCGAGGATCTTACTCAGATGCTCCATAAAATCTGACTTAGCGTGGTTGTATACCTGTAAACAAATATCACAATAATATACATTCACTACCTACTTTCTCAATTGATAAGCTTATTAGCGTACATATTTTAATAGGGGTAGGGAGATATGTCCAGTGTCCCAGGACCTAGACACATTAATGTTCCCAACTTATGTTTTTAAGTCCCATATAATAGTGGGCGACGCTATTGCTATCTACCGGCCGCAGTTTCAGACTCCAGGCTGACTATGAGAAAGTTCCTAATGGAAAAACCCAATAGCACTTTTGTCTGACCCAGAGATCGAACCCGGGACCTCATGTTCGGCTGTACGCTACTACTGGCGTGGCTAAACTTGTTTATTATGATTCTTGCTCCCGTAGGGTTAGGTAGACTATAATAATACAATATGTGCCCCGCGGTTTCACCCGCGTAGACATCGTTCCCGTGGGAGTATCAGTAGTTTTGGCATGAAAGAGTTATAAAAATCCATCTATCCTAACAAACTTTCGCATTTATAATATTACCGTGGGACACTCCGCTAAAGCTACGAGTAGCTGGGGCGTCCGTCTTGACGGAACATATTCTATGGGTTAGACAGAGAGAACAGATAAGAGAGAAACATACCTTTTTAAGTTGCAAAGCGATATTCCCCTGTGTAGAAACACGTCCATGCTCTCTCAACGCTGCGGTGAAAATGGAGTTCATATCGGAATCGAATTGCGCGACCGTTTCATATTTGCCACTCTCTATATTATTGTCTATGGACGATAGATCTTGAACAGACGATTGGTTGTCTTGAGATTTAGATGGTTTAGATTTGAGGAATGGTGCGCAGAGAGGCTTGTCTTTGTCATCTGAAAGAGATAGTCATGTTATTTTGTGTTGAATGTGAAAGTTATTAGGTTATATACTTACATACGATACAGGAATACCTAAATGATATTATGATTCTTTTATATCTATTATTTATTAATTCATACATTTTAATCCTCATCTATCAAGCCCCTATATTTTTATATTGCAAGTGCCCTACAGGGTTCTTAGTTGATCCTTATCTTTACGCTAGTTTATAAATACCATCTGTATTAGACCTAAAAATGCAAATATAGTATAGAGTATTTTATTTTTGTAATACACATAATTTCAAGCCTGCGCATGTGATGTATGATATAGGTTGTTTAATTAGTCATTATGTTTTTAATTTCTCGGTATTTTTATTAAAATTTGTGCTCTTTTGTATATCTGTAACAATATGCTCGTTAATTATGCGCCCCTCCTAAAACACACAGGGTGTGTGTTGCCGCACGTCAGTTGCATTATATTCGGCAGATAAAGTGTTAACGTAATTGGTATTCTATATTATTATTTATAGCTGTGTTCATTAACATTTTTAACGAATGCTAATATTAAGAAAACAAAAATATAAAAAAATAAAATTACAACTAATATCTAGTTGTAATATACAAATAATGAAAAAAGTACCTTTGACCGCAGTTACAGAAGAATACAGCGCTTTGAAGACCTTATTGAGCCTTTCCTTTTTAGTCAAAGACGGATCATCCTCCAAACTGACCAACTTCTTAGCATCTTCTCTCGGCGAGCGCAGTGTTTGTAGCCTCGATAGGAATACTTTAGGGTTCATAGTGTCCGGCAGTTGGAGAGGGTCTACCATTATTGTGGACGTTGTGGGAGAAAGGGGGGAGGGGGCGGGAGCGGGAGGAGGGGCGGGGGTGGGGGTGGGAGCTGGGGGAGAGGGGGGTAAGGCTATGGATAGACGGTCGCGCATGCGACGTACCTGTAGACAATATCAGTAATTTGAATATCTTTGTGAGAACTTGGCAAGTTTTAAGTTACTTAGTTGCTCTACGGATCTCCTTATTTCTGATTCGATCTCGTAGAGAAATTCCAAGCCCTCTCCATTGCTTGTTGTGCTTCCTAATAAGGCCCATAGTGGTGAGCGACCACGTTTCAAAGCCAGCCGTAAATCATCACATTTGAGATATTAATACGGGAATATTGTAACAACACTAGCTGTGCCCTGTCGTTTCTCGTGGAAAGGAAATAACCAGACAGATAGTCAAACAGTCACATTCGCATGAATAATATAGTTAAAATTCACATTTCAAGCAATTTTTCCTAAAAAATGATATAATATACTTACACATTCAAGGTTCCTAAACAAGAAGCAGTGTCGTTCCTTCACCAGATTCCTTTCCTTCGCCGTGAGCGGTTTCATTTGCGGCTCTTGCCATAACTTGTTCAAATGTTGCTGGTACTTCAGTATCGTCATGTTCTTAATGTCGCACGTGCTTACTGTTTGTTGTTCAGACTTCTTGTTGCATTTCACCTGTTATACCAAAATACATTTATTAAGTAACATAGCCGTGCCCCGCGGTTTCACCCGCGTAGACATCGTTCCCGCGAGAATATCGGGGAAAAAAGTACCCTATGTGTTATTGACTGCCTCGGTGGCGTAGAGGGCGCATGCTCGACTGCCAATCAAGTGGTCCCGGGTTTGATCCCCAGGTCAGGCAGTGTTAAATGTTGGATTTTTCCATGAGGAATTATCTCAATAACTGCCTGGAGTCTGGAACTGTGCCCGGTAGATGGCAATAGGCTCGCCCCCTATTACATGTGACCAATAACATACTGGCGAAATGTGGTTGTATCTACTATGGGACTGAGTCCTGGGTACACCTCTGCCTACCCCTACGGGAAAAAGACGTGAATGTATGTTATGTTATGTGTTATTCCAGGGCCTAAGCTACCTGCATACAAAATTTCAGCCCAATCTGTTCAATAGTTTTGGCGTGAAAGAGTAACAAACATCCATCCATCCAGCAATCTAACCAACCTGGAGGTGAGTTAGAACTCGCAAGCGTTTTGTTCACATGCTAAAAACGTAAGTTTTTTACATTGTACTGAAATTTAAAAATTTTATAAAATTAATAGGATAGGATAAGATGTAATATGTTACACTAGCTGAGCCGACAAAATTAGTTAAATTTCGTTAGTACCAAAACTTCATAGAAATAAATTCTCGGTGGCTTGTTCATTGAGCTTTTGCTCGACCTAAAAACCAAAAGAAACCCTTTCAGACCCTTTCATTTGATACGCATACCATGGGCGTGTACAAATAAATTGTTAAGGCATCCGTATGCAGTGTTGGGTTCCATACCTAGACACCAAGAACATACAGCGCCATCTATTAGTTCCTTGCGCAAAGTATGGAAATATGCAGTAAAATGTCCATAACTTTTGATTGTGATGACTTAGAAGCATGATTTTTTTACAGCCACAAGGGACCGCAGATTTGAGTAGTTGATATCGATTTCAACTTGATACCTCCACGTGTTCCCGTGAAAAAGTGTCTTGACAGACAGACGGACTACAAAATAATCCTATAAGGGTTCCTTTTCACCAATGATTCACACCTCACGATAGCTCAATTGGGAGAGTGCCGCCACGCGGATTGGTGCAGAAGGTTGCGAGTTAAAATATCGCCCGTGACTAAATTTTTCATTCCATATAATATTAAAAAATACATAGTTAACATACCGCTTTCCTCGGTCGTCCTACTCGCGGTTGATTGCCGTTAGACCCCTGCGACTGGTTGGAAGCGTTAGAAGGCGTCCTTGATTGAGTCTTCAAAGGTAATTTGGTTATGCGTTGCGATTTACCGCCTATAACGCCACGACAGTCTTCTGAGTCGCATTTGCACGGCTGAAAATAATTCGGTAAGTAAGTTTTGTATGAGTAGAGAGCTAGTCATCATCATCATCATTAGCCGGAAGACGTCCACTGCTGAACATAGGCCTCCCCCATAGAACGACATAAACTATTCATATGGGGGGGATTTTGCCGTAATCACCACGCTTGTTGTGCGGCTTGGTGATCGAAGTAGTTGGAATACTTGGTGCCGGAGAGCGCTGCTGCTCACTAGCAGAATATGTCCCTCTGCCGGGTCTCACGGCTCCCACGGGATGAGAAAGGGGTGGCCCTATTATATAGCCGGGAACCACTCAGCATGGATAAGTGCAGCCCTTTATTTATTTCAGAAAAATCCCTGGGCCAGTCGCACATAATTTGTGTACATTAAGTAGCATTATGAATGTACAGACTATATTTGGTTTGGTGTGAAAACTATCAGGCATTAATAAGAGTACTAATAACGGTATTAGCCTTGGATTACCAGTTACCGGCTTTAGAATTGTGCTCCAACCTCTCTACCCGTGGTTGTCGTAACATTCGGCTAAGGGTTGTCAGATCCTGAGGACGAGCACCATTGACGTCTGCGAAAAATCATTAAACTGCGCTCGCCAACCCGCCTGCCAAGCGTTAAGAGTATTGGAAAAACCCACCCTTATGGAGGGGAGATCTATGACCAACAATGGACTTCCTATGGCTGAGATGTTGATGATAAGTTACTTACTTGTCCCACGGCAGGGTTGAATAGAGAGAAGTTGTAATCATATGTCAACTCTTCACCGGAATCGATGTCTCGTAAGGCAAATAACGCCATTCGGAATGTACCTGTAATACACAAGATATTTAGATGTTCAATTAAGCATGTAAGCACTGTCCGAATTGCACTTTATTGCGTCGGAACTGGTGTCGCTTTTTGTTTAAATGATTTTGAGGAGCGTCTCTTCTCTTCCTTTAGTATTCTGTGATGTAAGGCCAAATTGAAAAAAAAAAAGTTTTGGCGAAGATTTGGCATGCAAATAGAAAAGAATAATGGCCTACAAATACTATAATTTTTGAGTTTTATGTAAGTTGATGATATGCAGATAAATTCATAGTATGTATGGAGTTTGGGAATTATTATCATAAAATACGTAAGTAAATTATGAATTTTTACTGCAAAAAGTATATATATTATGCATTCTTTTGAGAATCAGCTATACAAATATAGCTTGATCAATGACAGCTGAACAAAAATCTATTTGTTGGCCACATTTCTGTAGATTAAGTTCTAAGAGGGTTAATTAATCTATCAATTGAATATTAAATTACCCGATAGGACACCATTTATGCACCTAATTTACCTAAATTATTTATTAATTCAATAATAAATAATTTTTTTAAGTGGTATAAATTAGAATTAACATATCTTTAGTTCCATTTTTCCGACGCTTTAAATAGCATTGAATTAAAAAAATAAATAAGAGTAAGGCATTAAACTACACTTTGTAAAATATAGCTTGACACGTGACAGCCGAACAGAAATATTTTCTTAGGTCATATTGTTGACGTGAATCAAAAACAATAATAATAAATAATTTGAATTTATACTCAGAACAGAACGGCCTCCTTATTACGGACGCAACAGAAGTGTGGAAAACGTAAATGTCTGCTGTCAAACGGCATACAAAAAATGACGTTTGACAGCATTACGAACATGCAATCGCGTAACAACAGCAGTAAATTTAGCAATTTAAACGCTTTCCACACTTCTGTTGCGTCCGTAATAAGGGGGCGGGTTACAACAATTACACTGCTCGAGTCAATTCATATGGGCTCTGTGGACAAAATCAGTTTCAGGTCGCGAAGATTTCTACGCAGCCTCCGACATGACCTAACGACTGCCCCCTACATATCTTATAGGTAACAGCCGGAATCTACAGTTTCCGGCTAACGTGACATCCTAAACATGGTAGCAGCCAGGCGAAAAGTCCACATGGTAAGATTCGATCCAGGGACTCCGGATTTAAAGCCGGGCATATTCCCGCTGGACCACGGACGCTACAATTAAATACTACAAATAAATTAATCGTCCGTGTCCGAGCATCAATCATGACTGATGGCTTATGATTGACGCCTAACAATCGTGTACGGCCGAGCGTGAGCTGACAGCTGGCAAGCAGCACTGACCGTTAGCGGTCCACTTCTGCATCTCACAGTTGGGCCTGCAGGAGTGGTTGACGAACCGTCCGTCGCCGCCCATGCGGTGTCCGTCGATGACGAGGCCGCCGTCCAGGTGCAGGCAGTAGTGGTGCGTGTCGCGCGCGTAGCGGGTCGCCATACGCTCCTGTGCCCACAACATTTTGCGGCTTAGCATTTTTTTTATGCCCGCAAAGCACACGGTGTGCGGCTCGGTGCAAGCCCGGGAAAGATATGAAAAGTCTGTAGTGGTAGGGGGCCGCCTGGGGCAGTACCACACCCTTGCCAGTTATTCATCCGCCGAGCAGTAATATGCAAACATTACTGTGTACCAGTCTGAAGGGCAAGGCTACCAGCGAAGTTTGGGCATGACGAGTTTCAACAACTAATATCTCAGGGTGACAGACGCAGTGCAGTGCCGCGCAGAATTTAAAATTTTAAAACAATGGGTGGCACTGTGTCTGGGCGATCATGATGCTTACCATCAGGCACCTGATTTGCTCGTCTTGTCACACACTATCATTAAAAAACAGTTGAACTATAAAAGCACTGGCTTGACCTTTCTTACTTACGCGAAACGGAATGTACTGAAAAGAGACGGACATAGAATGTCACCTCGACTATCTTGAAATGCAATGATGCCAATTTATTTGCTATACTACTACTAATTACTCCGAGTGATCTCGTCTGGTGACCATCGCGTGTGTGATTAGGCTTGATTATTGCTCCAAGACTACTTAATGTGGATTTGAATGCCAAGTCGATTGCGTGTCATCTCTTTCTATTGCACTACTAAGTGCATTTGATGAAAGAGTGCGACTACTTAGAAAACGTTCAATTCAATACTCGCTCTACAGGCTTGATAATTGCTCCGCCGCCTATGGATACCTGCAACACCTGGGGTATTGCCAGTATGTTGCCGAACCTTCAACACTCTATTCACTCTCCTTTTGAAGAGCCCCATGTTGTAGCTCAACGGGAAGACCGCAGCACGGAGATCCCGAATGTAAATGCGGTAAACAATAAGAAAACCGATGTCTCTGCGTATACTGCGTGGTTCTAGGTGTTCGGTGAGCTTGGGGTCGTGGACTATTCGAAATGATTACAATATTCGGATGCGTAAAATGTTACGGACATTCCTTAAACGCTTTAAAATTTTAAGGATTTACATTTTGAGTTTCAAAATAAACATATAAAATCAAAATTATTTATTATAAGACACTATAATATTATGTAGTCTTTCACTCATTCCTTCATTCACCATCTTGCGCTCAGTAGCAACAGCTAATAGTTATTACGCCCTCTGCACACCATTATTTCTTCGAGTTCAGCAGTTTCAGACAAATTTAACAGTATCATCTAAACTTTTGTATGGGACCGGCCACATGGGGTCAGCCCCAAATTATTTCACAGTATCACATAGGCATAAGAACATTACCTAAATTTAAAGTTTTACCTTAAACTCCTTATCAGAGACGACCTCCCCAACATATTCCAATATGAAGTCGCCGGACACGATCTTATGTTTGGTACGAACGCCCCAACCTTTGTTCTCAGTCATGAACTTCTCCAAGCCTGACGCCCATTCGTGGCGTTGTATGCGCTGGTTCTTGCATTTATCTCTGTTGAGTAAAACATTATACTTATATTTTTGTATTAATAAAGTGTATATCTATCTAAAGTACTGTTACGACGGTTCGACCGTCTGAATTTAATAAAAGTATAACGAAATAAAATTCATTTTGCGTATTTTAACATAATAGAGCAAAAAAACTCTATCAGCTCTTCAACACTATATTCAATCTCTTTTTGAAGAGCCTCATATTGTAACTCAACGGGAAGACCGCAGCAGGAAGATTATTCCACAGTTTGCACGTATGCGGCAGAAAAAAACGGGATAATCAGACGTGGACGTCAAAGTGTGCAACGTCTCAGACACTTTCTTCCCTACTTCCTGTGCTAGTCTCATCCAGCGGTGCCCGACTCCTTGAGATCAGATGCGATCCCTGCATAGTGAGAGTGATGGTCAGTCGCCACTCAGAACCACTGCGGCCCAGGACCGACCGCATGCCCGCTAAGGATGGCTCGGCCGCAATGAGGGGAAGAAAGAAATCAAACCCAGAATAGACCTGGGGACACTACGAAACTTGTCAAACAAGATGGCTGATCAGGCACCTATTTACAACTGCCACTGCGTTGTATGTAGTACAACTATGTTATATGTGCCGTCTCCATGTACTCCTTCTACCATGAATAAAAAATTGTCCCGTCAAGATGGACGCCCCAGCTACTTCTAGCTTCATACCTCTAATGCGGAGTGTCCTAGGCCTGACCCCACTACGTACTGGCAATTTTGTATTCATACTTAAATAATCATGAAAGAGATATTTTTGAATGAGTTGTTCATGCTTTGTCTAACAAATTCTCACCCGCTAGGACAAAGTTGCGGCGAGCACTCTGAGTAGACCAGCCTATTGATACAGTCCTCGTTACAACCGGATGAAAGGGCGCAGTTGCACGCTACGCTCTCACATTCTTCTGCTGACGGTTTCACGTCGTAATACACGTCTGAAATTAATACACATTGGTATTTAGGTTTTATTAAAGCGTTATGTATTTCATTTGATGTGCACCTCGCGGTTTTTCCCGCTGAAAAGTACAATAATTAAGTTTTAATCGTAGGATATTCGGATACAGCGAATTATTATGAAAAACCAATAACGATTGCAAAAAACTGGATAATGAATCTTCCTCAATTCTGATCTGATGAATTCTGGATCTTCCTAGCAATTTTTAGGACCTTGGCGTTTTTCATAGTTGTCATTGATTGGCTGATGAGCCCGAATGCACCAATTGGTGAAAATCACTATCAGAAGTCCTACTCGGTCGGTTTTTTTTTTAAGTTTTCAATTGTTCTAGAATCCATTGGGTTTTCGCAAGATCCTAAAAATAGCTCGGAATATTTTTCGATTATCCGGTTTTTCGCAATGGTCCTAGGTTTTCCGCAATGATCCGCTTTTTCCGATTATCCCGCGACAAATATATAATAGTAAATATTAATAAAGTGAATCTTATGCTCGTTCGCTTGCAAAAACAATTGGGACACAAAAAAAATTACACTCATTTTATTTCGCGTCTTTTATGCTATTGACACACCACAGTACTCACATATTTTGTTTTACATCAGTTATACTCACTAGTTCTAATCTTCTTATAGTTCCACGAAGGCACTGGCTGGTTATAATGTTGCTGCCACCATATATCGTAAGGCAATGAGAAGTGTAGCTGTCTCCTTCGAACCCAACGTTCACAATACGGCGGCGGGGCTAATAATCCGGGAGGGAACTCCGTTTGGGTGACTAGGTTCTTGCCTTTGCCCTCTGGTCTTGGACTGAAAAAAAAAAAATTATGTTCAGATTTTCTGCAATTAAAAAAATATTGTTAACACAGTAATAGTTGACTTACTCTTCTTTGTAATATTCGGAGAACAGCCCAGCTACCAAGAATTTCTTCCTCAACCGCGGATTTCTCTTGGACACGACAGGTTTGTCTCTGTTATCGACACTACTAGCCGGACTCTCGTCCCGCGACGAAGCCACTCGCTTCTTGCATATAACATTCTTTGAAATCACGTCTATGCTCTTCTCAAAGTCTATTTCCTTTTCATTGAGCGGCAAGGGATCATTCTCGTCGTGATCACGCATCGTGTCGATGGATGGCTCGCGCGATTTTGAAGCCAAGCCGCGGCTTACGATAGTGTCCAGTGAACTCTCTCTAGAACTTGTCTGGACTTCATTAGCTTTCTTAGCTAACTGGCAAGATCTAGACTTTCGCCTCGTGGCAATAGCAATAGGCTTCGACGGCTTTTCCACTTCAGCCACTTGCTTCTTATCCATCTTTTTCGTCTTATTCTTTGTGTCTTCACTAACATCAGAGCTTCTAGTCAATCTCTTCTCTGTGGGGCACAATACTGCGAGACTAGACTTTGGCCTGAGACCCATTTTGGAATTCTTCTCGACCACCTTCCTCTTCGAGAATATTTCTTCAATTTCTTGAGAAGGCGACATCGCTCTGGTCTTACGTTTCAGTCTCTCCAAGTTGTCTAAACGGCTCGTAGGCTTATCTGTTTTCAGGTTTAATAAGCTCAAGGGAATACTGTCTTCTGGATCATTTCCGATTGAACTAGTCAAAGAAGGAATGCTGTCACTTTCACTTAACACTTCCCATTTGTTAATATGGGTCCTTATGTCTTTTTCAGGTTTGTTCTGTTTTAACTGTAATGCAGGTGCTCTTAAAATTGATGAACTTGTGTTTTTCTTCTCAACCACATTATTAACTGACGCAGTTTTGTTATTGTTTTCGGTTTTGTTTTTGTTTTCAGTTTTGTTATTGCTTTCAGTTTTGTTATTGTTTTCACTCTTCAAATCTTTGCCTTGTAACTTCTCAAGAGCGACGACCGTCAGGCGACCTTGTTTAGGGCACTCATCTTTATTGAGAATGACTTTGAGTTCTGGTTTTTTGGTTGTTGTCCTTTCTAAGAAACTGCTCATATCTTCACCATCTTTTGGTACCCTTTCAAAGGCAGATGAATTATTATCGGTATCAGATGTAAAGTGACCGTCTGATGGAACATTGTTAGAACCATTAGATTCAATCTTCTTTTTCTTCCTCTTAATACTCGGGAACCCAGTTCTATTGAAAGCTTTACGCCTTCTGTTCCTTTTAGCTTTATCACTGGTTTCATTTGTTTCAGATTTATTTTCCGGAACTGTCACTCTTTTGGTCAGATCATCAATTACCAGTTTCTCAGCTTGAACTTTTGGAAACAGCCCCTTTGATGGCAAGACCAACTTGCTTGCTCGTATAATGTTGTTGGTCTTTTTCTTTTTCTTGTTCTCGTTAGCATCCTCATTTTCGCTAAGATTTCGTTTTGACTGACGTAAATTATGACCACTAGTGGTTTCCTGTATTTTATCTGATAAAACTGAAGCAATAGATTCCCCTCTCTTTGGTCTTATAATAGGGTCCGAAGTTTCGGAAATCAACGCCAGAGATATTTCAGATTCGTTGTCAATAGGCATGAGTAAAGAGTTTGAGTTTTTGCTGTCTCCTTTTCCTTTAGTTTTTGCTTTATTGCCTTCAATGAGAGCGTCATTGACACATATTGACGATTTTGGTATTTGATCTTCTAGATCTACAGAAGGTTCAAATATTCCAGTCGGCTTGTCTACATTAACTACTAAAGAGTTCTCCATAGTTGAAGCAGATTCGGATTTTGACTTCTTGGTATCCAGTACTTTACCCTTAGATACAGGAGACTTGATAACTGTTGCTCGGGTGCTCATTTGGGATGTTTCTCTAACTCTGATTTTTTCATCTCCACTCTTGGAAGAGTCACTGCTATTCTTTTCTTTCTCTAAAATCCTTGATTCAATCGATTTTCGGATGTTGTTATTCAGAAGAGTGTCTAAAACTTTCGTTGCTGCACTAGGGTTTATTTTAGATACAAGATTGCTAGTTAAACCTTCTAATCTATTCTTTTTTCGTGTCATAATTTCAGACTTTTGAGCGGGAGGTATACCACTTTTGTACAAGGAACGCGCAGACATACTTCTTAATGGATCTACAAGAGTGGGGCTATTACATGACGATGACGATTCACTCTTGCTTTTGTCACTCTCAATTTTTTCAGGTTCTTTTCCAACCTCTTTCGAATCATTTTGATTGACATCCTTTGTGTCTTTACCAGCTGATGCAGTAATAGATTTCTCCTCGGATAATTTCTTCGATAACGATTGCACTACTTGATCCAAGTTCGTTGCAGCTTTATCTGCCTCTAGTCTATGACGTTTTTTCGGTGTCACTATAGGCGCAGAATGTCTTGCTGGAGATGATTTTGGTTCAGATCTTGGCGATGACACTTTGATTACATCCTGTTTATAAGTATCAGACTTATTGCTTTCAGAGTCCTTTGTTTTCGGTAAAGACTTTTCCAAATCGTGCACCATTTTGTGAACTGCCTTGAGCTTTTCAGAAGTTTCATAAATTTTTTTAGAAAATTCAGATTGTTCAGCATCAGGCTTTTTAATGGACAGTTCATCGTCTGTAGCGTTTAATGAATTAGGTGAATGGTTGTTTTTAGTTGGCGTGATGTTTTCATCAATTTTTATTTCTAAGTTGTCTGTATTACCGGATTTTGACTTTGTAGATTCGGTATTGAGACTTTTAATGTCTTGAGCAGTTTGAAGCGACAATTTGGAGGAATCATTACTTTTCTTTACTTTTTCTTGGCAGACCTTACCCTTAGGAGAGTCGCCAGACATATTGCTGCTATGTTCCTCTCCCATACAGTCTGGTTCAGTGCATAATAGCTTTTCTGGACTGGAACCATTTTTAGAATTATCGTCAAATTCAGACGGCAGTAAACTGAGACTCAACGAATTCATAGTAGACGAGTTTATGTGGTAATGTCTCTTTTTCAGCGGTAGCTTATGTTCATTAGTATCTTTACCGCCCTTACTTTGAGATTCAGCTAGTTGCTTTTTATGCCTACGTTTAGAAGTTGGAGTGGCTATCTCTTGATTATCTGAAGTTTTACGCTTCTTTGATCCTCTCTTAGCACCTTTGGATTGAGTTGGTTCTGGTGCAGGTTTTTCTGCCACTTTAGGTTGATTTGGCGTTACACTTGCAGCCAGCTTCGGCGCGACTTGACACAGTTTTATAAAATTAGACACGAGGCCATCCATTTCTTGACTGAATTTCTGATCCACAGAGTCCACCACTTTGGTACATGACTCTCTACATCTTGAAGCCGACCGAGATCGATGCCTTCGTTTACTCCTATGCCTGTGATGTTTAGTTTCAGTTTTCACAGTTGTTATGCGTGACGCTCTTTCCGTAGTTGGTTTTAAATTTATTTTAGGTGGAGCTAAAACCACCGTTCTACGGTGTTTCTTGACGTGAAATGATGGTCTAAGGTGAGGCTTTTTGAAATTTAGGAAAACATTTCTCGATAAGGATTTATTAGGTATGTAGCTGTTTTTTGCTTTTTCGAATATGCTGGGCATCGGTCTTGGTGATATTTCTTTTTTCGAAGGGCTCGAAAATAATGAGCCATTTCTTGGAGGCTTTCGTATTTTTGGAGATAATGTCCTCGTAAAATGCCTATCGGCCTCCTTCTTTGCTGGACTTTTGCCCGGAGTACAAATTGGCGACATTCCAAACTTGTGCGTGAACGCCGGCTTTAGGGCGGGGAGCGGACTGCCAATGTAACTCCCTTTACTCGGTGACTTCAATAAAGTGTTGTTGTTATTGTGACTCACTTTGAACAAATTGTGTGTCGTGACTGGCCTTTGCAAACCGCTGAAAACGGGTCCCGGCGCAAAAGGGTCTGACGCATTATATCTCAGCACGTGTTTTCGATTCATTTTCGTGAACCCAAAATCATACTTCGACGGTAATGGATATTTCGTACAAACGCTAACGTATTTGGGACTCGGAGCAGGGTTGCGCAAATAGCTTTCACATTCAGAATCACTAGAGCTGTGTCCAAGTGTTAAACTGCCGAGCGTTTTGTTTGCCAATAGTATTATTTCCTGGTCAGACACGAAATGTTTTTGATTTTTATAATATGATCGATCTCTCACCGACCTCGTTTTCTTCAGCTTTTTCATGCGCCTGCGCATGCTTCTTACGCTGTAATCAGTTTTATATCCGGACTTGTCACTTTTGTATCCGGATTTGTGATCACTTCTGTACCCTGATCGATAATAATCACTCTTGTAGCCAGATCTACATCCGTAGTCGCTCTTATATCCAGACTCTATAAGTCGACTGCAACTTTTGTAAGGCTTAAATTCATGATCGCTTTTATACCCTGATAAAATGTCCTTGTATTTAGGATTAAGATCTATTTGCTTCCACGTGGGATCCAATGGGTCATCAGCTGCGGCTTCATTTTCGCTCTGGTGATCTCTCCATGTGTTACCAAAACCTTTGTTATTTTTCTTCGGTATGTTCGCTAGTTTACTGTTCAGTTCTTTTCGTTTCGCGTACACACCCGAAAGCACAGACCTGTTATTTGAAATGGAATCATCGTCGCTGTCACCAGTGTCATATTGATTTTTATCCTTTAGAGTTTTCGGTGTACTTTTAGGGGATTTAGCTTTGGCCTGCGGTTTGCGACCTGCCTTTTTCCTCGGAGGGTAAAGCACCCGGTCGGTGGCATACAGCATTCTATCTAGAGCGGCTATATCCAATTTATGGTCATTTCTTTTGTTCTTTTCAACTTTATTCTGTTCCTGTTTTAGAGGAACCGGTGAGGGTGCTTCTGTTTTGATTTGTTTGATCTCGTTTTCTATTCTTTTCTTTTGGTAGTCACAGTCGCTGGAGTCGGATATATTTGATTTGCTTCTCGTTTTAGATTTCGATCGCATTGCTCTTCTTTCTCTAGCGGAGTTTTCCTTCTGAGTGGATTTTCTGGCGAGTCTATTGTGGACTTCTTCAACGTCGTGTCGTAGCAGCGGCGAGTGCGTCGGAGAATTATGATTAGATAATATACCAGAATCCGGAGATACATTCGGTGTGTCGTTATTGTTATGGAAATTCATCACGTTCACTGAAGATTTATCCTCCTTTTGAGATTCTAACTCTTCCGGTTTTTTAACTTTCCGCGGTCTTCCTCTCTTTCTTCTAGATTCTACGACGACGATTTTCACTTCTTCCTGAGATTCAATAGTGTTAGTACTCATCGTGTCCAACTTGTGTGGATCTATCAAGCTCGGAGAATTCATTTCTGTATTAACGGTTAGTGGAGAAGTTTTGAGTAGATCACTTGCGCTACCTAATTCCGATCCACCCTGCGTTATGTCTAAGTTCATGAAGTCGTTATCGACGCAGTCCTCGAGGCTAGGCGGGTTGGGTATCGATATGCTAACGGAGGTGATTTCTTCGAGATCTTTGTTAATTTGTGAGAGTTCTTCGGTTTGTTGCGGGCTGAGATGTTGAGTGGTGGAGAGGAAGTTGGTTGTGATTGGAGGGATATCAGGTAAATTGTTTATTTGACCGAGGACGCAGTCACTTATAGTGCCTACGCCGTCGATGGGATTGGAATTGAGTCCGCAAGGGAGAGATTGACTTGAACTCATTGGCGTTAAAGAGGTGGTGCCACTAAGGAGTTGAGTTCTAGCCACGAATTCCTGCAGTAAGCTGGAGGCGTAATGAGTGGTGTTTGGTCTAACGTCTGCGTTTGAGCATTCGTTTTCCGAACCGGAAGAGTCCGCTGTCGCTCTCTGTATCGCTACCGAAACCAGGTGGGGCGTGAGTTCCATTTCACTACTCGACCCATCGCCTGGAATACAAGACAAAATAAGACGTCAACAAAGCCTAGAAAAGACACTGAACTAAATTAACGAATAAGATTTCCAGAAAAAATATTAGGTGGCACTCTTAGTCTCACAGAACAGAGACAGTTGGTTATTTAAGGATTTTGTCCGAATATTTTATCTTTAATATCGCGATTCACTTTCCCCTATTTGTTTAAAGTCTTCATACTTCATACTTCATGCCGACATGGGCGCGTTAAACTACAGCTACTTAGTTTCTATCTACTTTAAGTATTTACTTACACTATTCACTATATTATAGATCCAAAATTCAAAGGGCCGATGTCAGCCTATAAAAAATCCAATAATTGCTCTAATTAACTATCAGATGGAAGCGTACCCAAGATGCTGGCGGCATCGCCTCGTTGAATTGCAAGGCTTATACGTTGGATCGGATAAACGCCAGCATTTATTTGGGTAAAAGTCTAAGCGAAAGTCTCACCGTTGTCCGCGATCGACTTGTCGTCGTTATCTGGAGCCGCGGCGTGTCCAAATGTATTGAAATTTGGCTGTTGCGCCGGCGCGCTCGTCGTCTGCTCCGGAAATAGTTCCGCGAGGTCCGCATCGTCGATGACCTATACAAAATTAGTCCCGTACATTCTGAATAGGAAACTGAGCATAGTGATCAAGTTTTCATTGCGCCCTTATTATTAGAGCGAAGATTTAAAATTAGCGGCAATCGATAGCCCTGTTTTCATCGTGTTCTTCCATTTGGCGACTGTAGCAAAGAAAATGTTTTGCTAGTTACATATTAGTAATCATTATCTGTAAGTATATATATTTACATCTATATATCAGCTTTTGCAGATAAGAAACTAATTTGTCGTATGCAAAAATTTTGTCGATTTCTTTCACTACAGATTTTAAGCGCTGTACGCATTTGTGAGTCGTTGGCATCGAAAGGCCATTAGATAGACTTTTATGGATCTCGTTTTGATTCTAATTATAATAATAAAATAATATGGGACAACTTCCACACACGGTCATCTGGTCCCAAACTAGGCTAGAAGCCTGTACTATGGTAACCAGATGACTGATATACATACTTATATAAGCTTATATCACCCAGACACAGATCAAACAGACATGTTCATGCACACAAATGTTTGACCTGGCCGGGGATCGAACCATCTGAGCCAACGAGGCTGTCACATCAATTAATGAATACAATAAGAAATAGCTAAATGGCATGTAACAGCATAACATGAAATTGTTTATATAGGTGTGTAGAGTCCTTAACGACATAATATGCGATCACTCATTTTTCCCGAAGGGGTATGCAGAGGTGTACCCAGGACGCCAGGACCCACTCCCATTTCGCCAGAGTTATGTTTTTGGTCACATGTAATACGGGCGAGTTCAATGCCATCTGTCGGACACAATTACACTCAATGAGATAATTCCTTGGAAAAGTTCAATTATACTATTTGCCTGACCTGGGGTCGAACCCGGGAAATCATTATCGGGACAAGACCTAAGATCACTACACCACCGAGGCAGTCAACCCAGTCCTCAAGACATGGTCGTTATTTACAAGCAAACAACGCAATGTACCTGAAGTTGGCAAGCGGCAGCGAGCGCAGCGCTGGAGTCATCAGCGGAAGCGTGTGCAGACCCGCCGCCCGCGTCCGCCGTGTCCGAGTCAGAGGATGATGACGACGATGATGATGATGACGACGAGGAAGATGATGATGATGATGACGAGCTACTGTTACAAGCTGCGCTCTCGGTGGTCGGCGACGTGAACTGAAACAATCATGTTTGTTATTGATTTGGTTTTTCACTGAACCTATCACAAACACCAGTCTTCCACAAAACATACTAAATAAATCTAGCCATATGATCGCTATGTAACAATTTTGTGGAAGAGAAATAAAAGAGTATTCTATTCTATATTCTGAATTTTTAGTGCCTAGCCTAAAACCTAATATAGCCGTATATCCAAATGAGGCAACCTCGCGGGGAAATTTTCGGTGTCAACTGTCATGGTCAAACATGCCTCAGAGTGAGCCGCGCGCTGAGTGAAGATGTTTTCATTGCGTCGTCTATATAGATAGTAACTGAGAAACCGCAGCGAGTGGATCGGGTAGATGTAGGCTACCTCGATTCTCTATTTAGTGGGTGAAGTGGAGACCGGTGAATTTTCCTCAGCCCGAGGCACGCTCGAGATGAGTTAAATAGATACTCACACAGTGTTCAAAGGTATATTGACTTAATATGTCACACTGGCCTAGAGCCCATTATCATAAGCTTAATTGATTCAATCTCCTTTGTCACTCTGATCAGTCTCAAAACAACTGAGAAGTTAAACGGTACATTTTTATGATAAAATATAAAGATATGCGCCGTGGCGGTGCCGGCTATAGAATAGTAAAGTGGAGTACGAGCAGCAGCGTCCTCTGTGTAATAAACATCGAACTGCGCTCGCCAACCCGCTTGCCAAGCGTGGCGAGTATTGGCAAAACCCCCGTTATGGGGGAGGCTTATGTACTAGACTTCCAACAGGTAAGATGGTGATGATGATGATTATGATAGGTTTACGATAGGGGTAAAGGTCTTTATAGTAAGTCTATATTTCTGTTAGGTACGCAATTCGCAATACATTTTCAAGAATATGAAGGTGCTTAGAACAAGAAAATCATTAAAATTTCAAAAGCATGCTATTGGGTATACAATTGGCGTCGTTGAATCACCGCCAGTTATTGCTCCAACCACATATTTGTACTATTATTTTGACGGAGCCGGCGTGAACTGTGTTATTAGTGTTCGAGATTGATTTGGCGCAACTAACTCCGACAGTCGAATGTCGCAACACTTGCGACCCGCTCCCCGCTGACCGCAATACGCACCTTACAAACACTCGCTAACCATTCGACCACACACAAACTGAACGAATCACTCCTATTTACATACAGCTTAATTCCATCTCGCATGTCCCAATATAACAAACGTGAGCTCGCGGCGATACACAATTAGCCTAAAGTGGGGCTCTACGGATACAATATATATTATGTGGATCGTACATGTACACTCTATAGTTCCCAGGTTGCCTTTTCAAGAATGAATGTAGAACTCACGATTCTCGATAGTACAATGAAAGCAAGGGATTTACAACACGTTGGCGTTATTTAACTTGGCTAACACGGCTATAGGTCGTTATAGTTGGCCTCCGTTAGCAGCTCACGCGATTAAGCTAATAATAGAGAAGGGCTTTATCTCTATTAGACGGCATTAGATAGTGTTACAGGTTCCAATTTTATAACCAATTCGTGATGTAATAAAATACTTGTAAGAAATGTTATGAAAATGTCCGTTCTCAATAGTGAAGCCCTATATATAAAATCTCTAGGTAACTCAAGTTTTCTGCATTGAAATGTCGTTTGTTTAGCCATTACAAACCAAGTTGGCAGTTGCAGGCTTTCTTTTGGTTATCCAAGTTTTATTGTGTGGGGTAATTATTCATTCTACAGAATAAAACTTATATAACATAACTAACATACAATCAGGCTTTTTCCTAATGGGGTGGGCAGAGGTGTACCCAGGACTCAGTCCCATCGTAGGCACACCCACATTTCGCCAGTATATTATTGGTCTAATGTAATAGGGGGCGAGCCTATTGCTATCTACCGGGCACAGTTCCAGACTCCAGCTATTGAGATATTTCCTAATAGAAAAATCCAATATTTAACACTGCCTCACCTGTAGATCGAACCTGGGACCTCCTGATCGGCAGTCGAGCTTGATAGAGATAGTCCAAGGTAACTTATATAGGTACTTACATATATAAATATCGTTATACTTTATGATATTGAGCTTTAAGATTCTTAGTTGTTTCCTAATTTATTCTCAAAAGGACAATGGTCAACGCTATACATTAACCGGTAAGTGACAGGCATATGTTGTTTTCACCATTAAGTTGATTGTCCGAGGGTGCTAATCAATAAGGCGGAAGGGCGACCACCCTCGGCAAGCAAGGGGTTGAGCAAGTGTCGCGTGGCCGGTGCTCTTATCACGGCTAGCATATCAAATACAACGGAAACTACCGACCCCGGCTCACTGCTCACATATACCTGCCCACCTCAAGGTACGCTTTTCATTACTCACCGACGCAAATTATACCCACTTTTCACGAGCTCACTTAACCGTTTGAATTTATCGAAGGAGCTTTTCTACTACGCTTGACGTAGTGCAACTTGCAACTCTATAATGGAAACAATTTGCATCTACGCAGAGCTGTCGAAGTAATGTCTCGCATTAGATGTTAGATAAGGAACATGTTACTATCAAGTTCCCATAAATTGAAAGTCGTTTGCTTGGTCAAACCCCACGACGGCCATCATTCAACATTGAAACAATATCTTAAAAGCTTATCTGCAAAATGCATAGACGAAAAATCCCAAAAGACCTGACATCCTTTGGTTTTACTCGGAATCGATTCTTTCAACATTCATGAGAGAAACGCGCTACCTATTGATTACAACAATACAGACAAGGATAACTTTACAAAACTACGCTAAGCGTAAAAACGAGGCGATTTAATGTAGTCCCGTAATTCTAGACAAGTCTTCGACATAGTCTTCAAATAATGAAATAACCGACATGATATGTACCGAACGATCGCCAGCACAGCATTGGTAAGAGAAAGATACCGATCTAGAGCAATGAACTAAATCATACAATAGCTGTATAGGCACATAGACAGACAAATATGAAAGCTCAGAGCATTTGAATCGACAATGGGTTAACAGTACACCTCAGTGAGCGCCGACACGAATATCACATTAACGACCTCGTGATCTACGGAGATTTATATCTGACAAGTAACACACAAACAAATAGAAAACCGGCGAGGAGAATTATACACCATACGTATTTGCGATCGTTGAATGTATACCTTGTCTAATTTAGATCTATCAATGACAGCTGAACAAAAATCATTTTTTTTGGTCATATTTTGTACATAAATACTATCCGGTAATTTAATATTCAATTGATATATTAAGAACCGTCTTAGAGCATAATTTTTGAAAATATAATGGCCAAAAAATATTTATGTTCAGCTGTCATTGCTCAAGCTATATCTGAAAAAAAAAAAAAAAAAAAAAAAAAAAAACAGAAAGCTGCATAGAACATATATCTAATAGGTCTGAAATCGAGTATCTAAATAGAGCCGTTAAACTAAACCATTATACGAGTATGTCCAAAATGCTTCGACTTGGCGTTCCTTGGCATAATCTCTTTGTTACTATATTTCACAAATTCAATCAGTTTCATACCTGTTATAAAAATTCTATGCACTAGAAAAGATTTGAAAGGTCTAACTGATGAGGTAGAGCTACCATTAAATATGTACATAATAAACCCATGTACAATTAGTATTATAATCTTAAAATGAAAGTAGGCTAAAATATAAAACAGCAGTAAAGCAGACATTACACAAAACAAAGATCTAGTAAGATCATTAAATCTAACAAACTCCATCACCAATTTGAACGATGACGAAGAACTCGTTGCTAATAATAATTTCAACCAGTAAAACGGTACGTATAAAATGAGCCGAAAAACAACTCATGTTAAAATCTATTTTCGGTATTAGATCTCTGTAAACTGTTGATAGAACCGGTCAACGACCTCGTGCCAAATTGTCGAGAACAATACTCGGAGAAACGTTACATAGTTATTGTATCGGGCAGCATCAGTATTGAGAGCCCCCTAATTGCCTCGTGCTGCCGTCATGATTGTTATTGCTCTCTGGAATGGGAAGAGTGGTAGTAACAAGGTAGAAAGGTAAGTATCGATTGGTAATGCAGTAATACGGCGGAATGAAAGGCATTGATAAACAAAGAGCGGCGAGACAGAACGAGGAAATGTTGCGGAACGTTGGCCGGGAGGCCGTGAACTTGACTGTGACAGACCGGCGAGCGTCGCGCCTCGAGCGCTCACCGCGCCAGCCACCTCTGCACCGCAGCCACGCGGTATCTCAAGCACATGCCGAATCTTACAGGCTTCATGTCACTCATTACCATAATATCAAAGACATGAGAGAAGCATTTGCTTTCTATGGAAATACAATAATATACGTGCATCATCACAATCAGCATCATCACCTTCATTTATTGTAGCTTACACTTGTCAATTTATATTATTAATTATTTTTACTACTATAGTAATGCATATTTCATTAAATATTAATTTATTATTATTAATTTTGTAGTGGTAGGCCTCTTTTGCAGGAGGCCGCCTGGGGAAGTACCACACCTTTGCCAGTTATTCATCCGCCAAGCAGTAATGTCCAAACATTACTGTGTTCCGGTATGAAGGGCAATGTTACCAGCGAAATTACTGGGCATGATGAGATTCAACCACTCATATCTCAGGGTGATAGGCGCAGTGCAGTGCCGCGCAGAATTTTGAATTTTAAAATACACATGGCACTGTGTCTGATATGGGCAATCATGATGCTTACCATCAGGCATCTGATGAGCTCGACTTGTCACTCACTATCATAAAAAAAAAAAAAAAGTCTGAATTGATTAAGTGCGCACTCAAATATAATTTTAATATACCCAAGATAATGAACCGTCAAAATGTCTCTCAAATGCTCTCATATTGAGTCATTCAATTTAATAAAAAAGGTGTTATTATATTTGAATGGTTTCCAAATTAGTACAAAGTCGTTAAATGAGCGTACCACAGACGGACTATTGGGTAACATTTCTGCCAATTTAGAAATTTTAATGGATTTAGGCTATGTATGCGGAAGAGTTGTCTAATCAATGATTACTGGTCTCCCATTCCTGAGCTGTCAGCGAACGATTTCATAACGGACAGCAATTCTATGGAGCCGGCAGCGGTACCGGCGCAGCTCGGCGTTGCGGCGAGACCGGATTGCCTCACAAGTCACAACATATGCCATAAAGACCAATCAACGTCCCAATTGACAATTTATTCTCTCCCTTACAAACCACCGCAAAAAGGTCTTAATCCTACGTAGTGATCTGTAGTTGGTACATTTTGCGGGGTCTGGTAGCGAACAGCGAGGTACGAGGCCGAACGCTCACGTAATTGGTAACGATTATTAACAGAATTTATATTCGATAAGTTGACAAGTCGTGGCCCGGATAAATCCAACTCTGCGACTGAATTTTGGGCGTGATATATTTATGCACTAGTGTCGATTGATTTATTAAATAATATAAAACAGGAGGGAGATGAAAAACTTGTATACAACAAGCAGTCGCCGTGGGAACCAAGTCGACAACAAAAATCGAATGGTTTTGACGATTGCGATCGAAATGATACATTAATAGATAAAATGATTAGGGTGCTAATTGGTTCTGATAAATAAACAGATACACCAGCTCATTAATTTGTAGAATGTATTGGTGGCATGTAATCACCTGCTTACAAATACGGTGCACAAAGCAGTTCGCATCGAGCAAGTATCGCCTGCGCGAGGCTAATAGGCGTCTTGCGACCATTTATTTTCAGTTTTAGTTTTTGTCTCAACTATTACTAGCACCTACGCAACATCTAGAACAGGGTTGTTATCATTTAATCCGAATAATACACTGACAAGAACTTTAATTATGGTATAAAGAAATCGATTCTGATCAATGATAGCGTGAATATAGGACGCGTCGACCTGAAGCCCGGTGTGTTGGTGATTTTACCACGAGAAAAGTCATAATTCCCCATAAAAACCTAGCTATTTTAACGCAATGATGAAATATAACGAGGTTTGCTCCTTAAATCCGATGACGGAGGTCTCAGGCTAGGCTCAAATGTAGATAAAATATTAATTGGCAGCCCTGGACGGCGTCCACTATCCGGTGGCGGTTGATTGTACTCATCAAGGATATCTGAGCTCAAGGACGCGGCCGCTATTGGCGACTAGACGATCGTGGTTGTCGAACGTTTCTTATTATTTCTCCTTTGACATATCTCGTTTTTGTCTTAACTCATTTATATTCATGATACGTATTGTCAGTTATCTCTATAAATTAAAATGTTTCCATTCGTCTGTGATGTAAATCTAAACATCGAGCGAAATACTTCGGCGTTCGTTAGGTCGAGCTATATTTATCACATCATGACATCAATCTGCGCTCTTCATATTTTTGTATTCAAATCAAAAGTCCAATTATTGAATAAGTAACTTTAAACCGAAGATATCAAAAGTATCTACTGATAAATTAAGGAATTAATTGTTCGTGTTATTTAAACATTTATGGATACAAGTGGCTGTCTATGATTCACTAAATCGTTCGCCTAACAAACTCACTACTATATATATCATCAAATGTTTAATTGGCGCCTTTTTATACTAGCGTTATTGAATACAAACGAGCGAACGAGCATCATCTCATTTCTGCGAGCAATTTATTTAAAACAGTTTTTGTGGAATCAAATCCAACAAAAACTATAGTCTAGGAGGCCACTCACCCCGATATTTTCGAATGTGAGAACCTCATTGTCTGCTACTATTTTTTGTGCCATATGGCCACTTTATAGCAATTTAAGCAGATTGTAAATATTCCACTGTCTAGAGTCAAGATAGATACTAGATACTTAGGGAAAGAAAAACTTAGAACTGAGATGGTGTTCCAATTCCAAGCTCTTATACGATACCAAAAACATTTAAATGTATAAGTAGTATACATATACAATATACATTCAGATGATATCGAAGCATCAACAAAGCAGTTTTTACAAGACGACCAAGAAGGTTTTATTACAATTCAAGGATGCATTTATGCAAATATACATCACGTCAACAAAGCACTGCGACCCAAAATATCAGTAAAGATGTCTTGACCGTGCCAAAACATACAAAACAACTAAAACACAAGGACAAAAGGACTGCTCAAGATGTAGGTATTGTCTATACACACATACTTTAAAATGCAAAGGACAAAATTTCCTTGAAAATTACATCAAATATAAACATTTATTTATTATTTCGAGAACCACAAAGTAACGAAAAGCAAAGTTACAGGAAAAGGTTTTTCATCCAAAACACCCTTATTAAATGTAAACCGTAATTTTCCTGATTGTGTGGAGTGGAGATTATAATATATGATCATTGCGTAGTAATTAATAAGTTTAAATTCCAGAGTTTCGTATCTAATAACATCTAGTTCAGTTACATCATCAGGACTTCGGCATCATTTTATAAAACTGAGGTCCGTGGCAACCCCGCCAATGAAAAAGTCTCGCACTTCATCGCTCGTTGAGCAAATAAGAGTAATTTGCTGTACATTCGCATAAGGCGAATAAATACAATTCTAAACCCACGCAAAATGAGTTGTATACGTCTTTATATTTTGTCCGATTATGCCATGTATTTTGTGCTAAGAGTTTTGAGTTACTGTTGTGTGGTTTTCATGCTCAATAAACATTATACTCAATATCTACTTTATTTGCATATCTTGGGTCTAAACAGATATCTTTAATCTTATGTTGGACATTTGCAATATTAAAAAATTAAACAGATTGATATGCGATTACTGAATTCTTGATCAGTATTATAATAGTAACTGTTCGAGAACTCTTTATAAGGGACTGGTCCTTCTTTGGTAAGTTTCTTTGAGTTTTTCTTTTATCTTTGGGAATGAAGATAAAGCCAAAATCCTGAAAAAAAAATTGCAAACATTTGCAGGTCTCAAATAAATCAGTCAAAACGTCGGAACAGTTTGCAGAAGCAGTAACCACGGACATGACAGTTATCGCGCAGTTAACAGCCGGGTAATAGTTTATTGACGTCCATCTGCTCGCATTAAAGCAAACTTTACATTTAAACACACATAAAGTATGAAGTCTGCGATAAATGTTCATCGATAAACGTCTGACAGGCAATTTTCTTACAGCGACAAGATCCAAATGCTGGATTAAGTACACAGTACGTAATATTATAGTCGGGAGTTTCGATATTTGCTCCAGGGCTTTCTAGCAGTATTTCAGTTAATGACACCACGAAACATCCGAGCACTTATTAAAAGATCTGAAATACGCGTAACACTAACACGTCTGGAAGTGCAATAGAAATTGAATGGTTTAACTGAGAGCTCTGTAAAGTGGAAACCTGATTGATTCATTTGATAAACGCCAACGCCGTACAAATAAGGAAAACCAAATGAAACAGTGCTATTGTACGAAGATTTGATAAAGATCTGAGTCAAAGCGTTATTAATATTCGACCACATGTGCCATTATGCGTGAAGGTTATTTACACGACTCAGTGGATCTCAGACAAGACGCGACGAGTATGACATCATAAGTTTCAGCGGCCACTTCCATACGTTATATTAAACTGTATTATTATTTGACAAAAAACTGTCGAACCATCTTTATTAAACCGGAATAAGACCGGAGACGCGAGTTCGTAATGATGTCGATTAAGTTGATTAAGAATTTACTGAAGAGCCAAAGTTGTAAGCTATCGACAATTGACCATCATCTTACTATACGAATATATAACTTGCATAGCATGAACATGGTAATATTTTCATAATCGGCAAAGTACATAATATAAAGGTTGTAATTTTGTAATCTTTAACGTAGAAACCGCAAGATTGATGCAAGACGAAGCGTGAGTAAATATATTTGACATAATACATGTTAACACTCTGTTCATATTATCATACTAACTGTGCTCAGCGGATTCACCCTCGTAGTCATAATTCCCGTGGGAATATCGCGATAAAAAGTATCATAATATGTGTTATTCCTAATCTTTCTTCATACCTAATTAAAATTTCAGCTCAACATCCATCCATCCGTCCTCACAAACTTTCGCATTTATATTATTAGTATTATTGTATTATTAGTAGGATAATATTAATACGATTAGCTGTGCTCCGCGGTTTCACCCGCGGTTAAATTCTATATGTTATCTATAAACGTTCTTTCCGAACGCACGGTAGACTCAGTACTGTTTATCTTTATTGACGTGCAAAAGTGTCAGATTATGACCTATTTGAATAAATCTGTTTGAGTTTGAGTTCCTTTTATTAACCAGACTTTATTTAAGTAATGATTTACACAAATAGTGCAGATATTAAAGAACGGAGTATATTAATTATAGGCTATTTGAGGATGAATATAGATAATAATAGAGATAAAATTCAAGCCATTGTGGAGCGGATCAAAAATGTAGCCCATCCAACCGTGGGCCGGCTGGACGGCCTTTTAAAGAATTAAGTAATTGAAACAATCAAAGTTTGTTATAGTATCTATTACAGGCGTTGTGAACTTCCCGAAATTCCCATGGACAAACTAGAATAGAATCACAAAATAAGAGCAAGATGTAGGTAGTGAGGGAAGAAGAAGCAGCAACTAATATTTAGTAACACCAATTAGTTTGAGAATTTGAAACTGTTTCAGTCTGTCAATAACGAAATGCGCATATCGATGAGTAAGAATAAACAGAGATAAACACAATAATTATGCCACATACTCGTACTTCTTCGATATGATAATTATGTAGGTAAAACAATACAAATCGACAGGTATTCACAAAGCAGACATCCGTGAAATGTGACGTCACTCAACAAAGTGTCTTCATGTATTTATAGCTATGTAGATGCATATAAACAAGTGTTAAAATCCAGGACCGAAATAAAAACACGACACTGTTTAAGATTTTCAAGGGAAACATTTTTTGGACGACCAAAAATGTAATATATCGGAGATACAGGAAAACAGACATGAATGATACATAATCATGTCAAATCACGATTTGGGATAACATTGATGTGTAATGTAAATAAATACTATATTATTTGTAATCATCGCACAATAGAACTTAATTACGCAATAAAGAGGTGATAATTATATTTGAAATTCATGAATTAATAGAGATTTTCATGATTTTTGTAAATAGTAAATGTCGTGATGATTTGATGACGTTAAAGTGCAGTGGAGAGCAGCTAGATTGTAATAAGATAGACAGAATGGAGAGGCGGAAGCAAAAGGAGTCTTTTATAGTGGGCAAAGGGCCTTCCTTTGCCCACTTTTAAGATGATTTTATAATATAAAATATCATCAGAAATACCAAATATATATGAGAAGAAAATAATAACTGTAAATTGTTTTAGAAACACATTATACCACTGTAGTGCATTATAACTCAACTTTTAATAAACAATATTATTTCATCATCATATTATATAAAACTGGAAACATAACATTGCAATAAAACTGCAACAATTGAATCCAATATCGATTTTAATAATGAAGGAACGACTTGTAAGTAACTTGGTTTATTTATAAGTCATTAATTCACACGATGGTAGGTAATCAAGTTAAATAAGGCTGGTACACGTTAGCGTTGATATTATATATATAAAAATTAATTAAAACAACAGATGCCATAATCATGTTAGAAAAGAATTTGATTTCACTTAGCTAATTAATATGGGTTTTGAATGATATAAAGGATCAAAATGAGAATTTATGATTCCATGATTTTATAGATACTGCTCCTTTTTTTGTTAACATATTTCTTTGGAACACGTGTACGTTGTAACTTAAGTAAAGTGTCGTGTCAATTGGAATGGTAGACGCTCGACGCATATAATTTCATAGACATAATATTATGTCTATGAGAGTTATCTGGGTCTATATTCTAGATACCAATGAAAATGGGCAAATTATGCAGGATATCGAATGAAACGTGATGTCTTAGACTATGCTAGGGTATATTTATAATATGATTATATTATCACCCACTGGTTTCCGAGTCCCTGGTATTTAAATATTTTATCATATATGTGTTATAATAAGGAGTTGTCTACGACAGGTTTACTATGGGCAAAATAGGAAATGTTTATTACATTACATTGCCTATATAGGCTTTAAATAGTTCATTTTACGAGTTATTATTATTTGACATGAATTAGCATCTTTATAATATTTTTCTATTTGTTGTATGATAAAATTAGGAAATAGGATAATTGATATGAAATGGGATTTTTAATCTTTTGTATTAATGCAGTTGTTTAATAATATACTATGACTATATATGCCATTTGTACGCCTTCTAGGCAAAACATGCAGATGACTATTACTGATAGCTGTATGTTATGATAATTTGAATGTAAATATAAAATATATAAAACTTGGGTATTTGGTACATGATACCAAAATGTACAATGTAAAATGAATTCTTTAGAGGGATACCAAAATAGTAAGATACCAAAACGTACTATGTAAAATGAATTAAAAATGAAATGAATGTAATTGAAAATGAATGACTGCCTCGGTGGCGTAGTGGGCGCATGCTTGACTGCCAATCAAGAGGTCCAGGGTTCGATCCCCAGGTCAGGCATAGTGTTAAATATTGGATTTTTGCATTAGGAATTAGCTGCCTGGAGTCTGGAACTGTGCCTGGTATATGGCAATAGGCTCGCCCCCAATTACATGGGACCAATAATATACTGGCGAAATGTGGGTGTATCTACTATGGGACTGAGTCCTGGGTACACCTCTGCCAACCCCTTCGGGAAAAAGGCGTGAATGAATGTTATGTTATGTTGTTGTAAAATGAATTCTTTAGAGGGATACCAAAATAGTAAGATACCAAAATGTACAATGTAAAATGAATTCTTTAGAGGGATACCAAAATAGTAAGATACCAAAACGTACAATGTAAAATGAATTCTTTAGAGGGATACCAAAATAGTAAGAGACCAAAATGTACAATGTAAAATGAAACCTTTAGAGGGATACCAAAATAGTAAGATACCGAAACGAACAATGTAAAATGAATTCTTTAGAGGAATACCAAAATAGTAAGATACCAAAACGTACAATGTAAAATGAATTCTTTAGAGGGATACCAAAATAGTAAGATACCAAAACGTACAATGTAAAATGAATTCTTTAGAGGAATACCAAAATAGTGAGATACCAAAATATACAATGTAAAATGAATTCTTTAGAGGGATACCAAAATAGTAAGATACCAAAACGTACAATGTAAAATGAATTCTTTAGAGGGATACCAAAACGTACAATGTAAAATGAAATCTTTCTTCCAACTACCGGAAAAAAAGGTAATCGTTCATATCCCCATATATCTCAATACAAATTCAAGAAGCCGTTTCTTGAGACTGTGGGTAAATAACGATTATTATTATATCCATGTTAATTTTAATAATAAATATTGATTATTATGTACGACGTGTAATGAGTATGACGTGTAATGCCGTCATAATAATGTGTCGAATTATTTAAATCTTAATTATTAATATTATAGTAAAATTTGATATTATTGCATGCTTGACGAGGCAGAGTACATTGAGACACATATTATAATTAACACCAATATTGTACATGTATTTCAGGCAATAAATGATTATGATTATGATGATTATGATTATAATTCCAATATATTTACCAACTACCTTGGACAGCGCGAAATGCGAATGGAACCGTGATAAGCAATGCAACGTTAAGAAATGAGAGATGGCAAGAAAGTTTATTGCGCTTATTATTTTTGAAGCTATTTTAAGCATTTTAATTATATATTTGTCACGTGTGAACGTAACTTTGATCTTTGATTCGACAAAATTAGAAAAAACTACTTGAAACTGCTAAAGCTCAACTACGTATACCTACTGTTAACCTCATGTTTCTACTTTTCCTCTTCACGCTCTCGAAATCAATGCAATTAAAATTTACCTTCTCGTATTTTACATAGAACACCTACCATTCATAGAATATTTCTTGTTGGTCACTCTGATCATCGGAAAAGCGTAAGACTCCTGCCCCGGGGGCACCACTCTCTGATGAGATGATAGCACGACTTGAGACTTCCTTCTCCGTTACGCGATCCTATCTAAAACCTCTTGTCTCATTTGAATAACTACCGACATGCATTTGTTCCCCGACAGAAATAAAACGGTCAAGGGCGTACCTTTTTTTCGAGGAAATCCTGCGGATATTTACATTGTAAATTAATAAGAATTTGACAAGAAGGTTCTGGGTTATGGACACAATAACGTTCTTGTTATTGCGCATTTTAAAACACAAAAAGAGTATTGCATTGGAGGACAGGCTACATATAGGGGAGACAACGTAAATGTTCTAAACTGCACTCTTCAAGTGCTTGTTGTGTGAACCATTTTACACTGCTTTCATGTTAAATGTTTACCCCTAAACACCGAAGTGGAAAGTCACAAGTCGCTTACCAAATGACGTTAATTATAAATACGGTGGTAATTGAATTAATGTAAGTTGTGAAGACCACATCAATTATGTTTCCACCGCACGGTGCGGCGAAGCGTATGTACCTAAAGAAATAATGTCATATTACAATTTCACATGAATATTATGAATGCTCAACGTATCAACAGCGATGCCGTCATTAATCTGTGTAGCGTTTACGTTGGAATTCTGTATAGTTTCTCCCGGGTTCCCGCAAGGTTCAGATCGTGACTCCGCGTCGCGTCGGTGCAATTTGCTTACCCATACAGTGTCGGTGCCGCTCTAATCATGTGTAAAATATTGCCAGCCTCGTCACTGCAGCGCCGAATCGGGACGTCAAAAGTCACAGAAGTGCAAGATTAATTGAGACCGATAACCGCAGCACGATTAAGGTCGACGACACCACCAGTTTAAAGCCTTATTTGCGGAACTCGCTCGTGAAACGCTGCATGTTTTGCCATCCGCTCCACGCTCCGATCGAATACAACTTTATATTATAATAAAAAGAGAATAACAAACAATCCGAGGCAATAATACAGCTCTAGCAATAAAAACGGCGGTAAAATAATCGTCCATACAATTCCCATAAAAGCGTGCAGAATCGGCGAGATCAAGTTGTGCGCGTGACCTCAAGTCGAGGAGTAACGAGACGGACGTCAGTGCGAGACCGAGGACCGAACCGAGGGTCCATTAGAACAATAGTAGGCCGCAGAAGCGTGCAATCATAAACTTACACCTACAATCGGCGCGAAGCCGTAAGAATGCCCGACCTGCCCCAAGTTAGCGTGCCGCTGCCGCTCCGGCTGCGACCGCAACTCGGGTTCTAGGCTTTCACCACTCGCAGGTTTCTATTTGTTCATTCAAATGTAGGTGACTAGTTACCAGAGAATGATCGTAAACTGTGACGCCCAGTTCAAATAATATGAAAAATCTAGATTTAAAATAGCACAGTTCTTCAAAAGTATTTGGCAAGCTTCCCAATTTTCAAGGAATTTACATAATGTTATGTTCTCTGCTTAAAACATAAGCATGTTGATTAAATACAGATATCGATTACATTATAGTCTGAGAATGAGTAAATCGATAATACAGATCTATATCATAATTTCCTCCTTGCGTTAAATTCTAATTCGTAGTCGTTGTAACTGACATTTAAACTTTTGAGTGCACAGTAACAAGAATGAATATATTTTTGTTACTTCATCATGACATAAAAGAATTATCCATTTAAGATTATTTTGACAAGAGCAACGGTCCTGCTTAGTGTAACATAGCGAAGGTATTCCCACGCAGGGGAGTCTACACACGGATACGTTGGTTCCGATCGCCGCCCCCACTAATTGACTTCATTCTGACAACTCACTCCGGCCATCCTTGATTTTAATATCTCCATATAAAGGATATTCATAGGGGTTTAACTTGCATACCATTATATGCTGTATATGCAATGATAAGCCGATGCAGCAGATAAATAATAAAACACAACTGAGCAGTTATTGTTGCAGATAAATAACAGACAATTTCAAACAAGTTGGGTGGATTTTAGATATTAAGAAGTTGTTTGTGAGAAGATTGCAGTTATCTCGAGAATGATTCATCATCACATCATCTTTTCAGCCATAGGACGCTGCTGCTACTGCTGAACATAGATCTCCCTCATAGATTTCCATCTAGTCCGGTTGTAAGAGGCCTGCATCCAGCGTGTTCCTGCCGTCCTTATCAGATCGTCTGTCCACCTTGTGGGTGGACGTCCTACGCTGCGCTTGCTGATCCGTGGTCTTCATTCGAGAACTTAACAGCCCCATAATGATAGGCCATCAATTCTACGTGCTATGTACCCTGCCCATTGCCCACTTTTAGCAAGCCGCTTGGCTATATCGATAACTTTCGTTCGTCTATAGTCTATGGATCTCCTCATTTCCAGAAATCCCGAGCATAGCCCTCTCCATAGCTCCATTGCGAGAATGATTCCCTTCTCAGGAAGTTGTATCCAGGAAAAAATAAATAAAAATAAATAATTGTAAGGAGTATGAATAAACGCTACTGGACATTTATTCATTTTTCAACTTTTTTTTTATAGAGTAACAATCTACAACAGCGTTCCAGTTCAAAACTACTTTTACTTTATCAGATTTTAATTGGACGAAACTTCACTACCCTACTAGTAATAATGTGAACCGAGACAGTAGACGCTACGGTCGAGGTGAGACCAAGGTCGACGCGGGGCTGGGCCGTGGGCCATCTGCTGATCGTTTCCAACACATATTTAACTAATGTTTATTAATGTACTACCAGTGTTGGGGTGTGTAAGCTAATTAGCCGCACACTGCACACACTTATTATGAAAAATGAAAAGTATGCGATGATCAACAGAATGGAACTATGGGACGATGAAATTAGAATATTATAAAAACGAAAAGTTGATCTTTGGACTCCAATCCCACGGCGTACAAGGATATCACGTTGTATTATAAAACTAATACGAAGATAATATATAGTACTAAGAGTTCTAGAACGACAAATTTTTGGACAAATATGCCAGTGCAGACAACGTAAATAAGGATGTGTTAAAAATAAAGAGGATTGTTCCTCTAATCATAAGTAACGAGGGAGCAACAATCGCCAAATAGGTACGTGGGCGTCGATTACTTGATCTTATCTTAAACGCTGAATGCCCTTAGCTGGAACCCAGGCGCCAGGACATAATGCATAAACATAATATGCGACTGCAGCACTGATCATGCACACCAATTAAGACGTACGACTTAATAAGTGAATGAGAAAATCGTAACTGATACAGCTGCTTTGAACAAACCTATAAAAACCGATATTCTCGATCGTTAACGTGCAATAAATAGTTCGTAAAGTTCAAGCTTAAGGTCCGTAAGACGAGTTCCATTAAGAACAATTGAGCGTTACCGCAATATTTACGTGATAAAACGATCGGTATGATAATTATATGTTGAAAAATAAAAAGGTAAACCTTAAACGGAGCCGACTTCCCTGTCGAATTGACTATAAACGAATGAAAAACCGCAGAATAATGCATAAAATAAGAGCTCGTCTGAGAAGTAAACAGTGGTCAATTACGGTGGTAGCGCCCGGCTTTGTGGTGCATTCAGAAACAATCGAAGCGGTGCGATGGGCGAGATACCGGTCGGTAATAACTCTAATGGCGAGATAAGGCCGCCACCGCAGCGAATATACACAGGAACGAGTGCACAAGCCTGCTCTAACAGAGCGCCTACAGATGTGGTACCTGGTAACGTGCTGCCGCCCTATTAATTGTCGAGATTATCCTACAGAAACAGATCTGCATTTACCCGGAGTGCATAGTTAAAGTAGATTCCCCAGAAGTATAAGCACCGGTTTGACAATCAATGATATCTTGGGCGATGATTACTGGTTTGAGTGAAGCTTGTTTCCTACCTCGATGTAATGCGGCGGGACCAGTTTACGCCGACAACCATGTAAACGATTTATTCCCGAGGCTCGTTTTGCATTACCCGATCGGAAGCCAGGGTTGGATACCGTCTGAGATACCATCTTAGATATTTTCTGAAGTAATTACCGAGGAAACTACAGAAAGTAATTGGATATAGTAGGAGTAGGTGTCGATGAAATTAAATAAGATTCACTATTTTTTAGAGTTTTTGTGACAATTATTTCGACATCTATTCTGTTTATTTACACGCGTAGAGCTAGGCCTGTTCACACAGTGTTAATGAAGAGTAGATAAAATCATAATATTATAAATAACACAGTCAGTTGATTCCAAATCCTGAAAGAAGCAAGCAATTTTATTTTCTCGCGGCAAAATATGACCACGAGTAGTTAGTTTATCTTGGAAATTTAGTACAGCCCTGTTAAATAGTGCAGTTGTCGTAGGACCTTTATTAAACGACTCTAAGATGGCCGTTGGACCGGATTATTCTGTTCCCTGTATGCCCTTCTCACTGCGTCAATAACCAATGATTTATATTTAACGGTTATCTTAACCATACCATAAACACACGTAGAAATATCGAATTTAGATAATAAACTTCAGCAGATTTGCGTGAATGCAAATTACAATTCAATACAAACAATAATTTATTTCGTTACTCATAAAATATTAACAGTAATTTTATAGTTTATGCGACGTGTCACAAACCTTGGAGGAAGCGAGGTTATAGAACTAAATTATTTAATAATATTAAATATTGAAATTAATTAGAATCCAATCGCATCTATCAAAACGAGTTTTACAACGTTTTGGAACATGATGAACCGGAGATTTATAATATATCAGATAGATATATTCGTATAATACAACGACTTAAAGAGACTTCCGTTTCGCGCCAACTCGCGCCGTCTCTACATAGCAGGTGGATTTGAAATCAACAGATTTATATCTTGGGAAAATGTTAAAACGAACGTGGATAGGTAGGTATACATCATGTGGCAACGCTGATGAAATCGTGACAATGATTGATAGTCCAGACAATTAATATGCATGTATTTCCTTTTAAATTCTGAAGAATGGAATATTTTTGGTTTTATTATATCAATTCTTCATTAAATAGTGGAGATTAAACTACGCTAGTCCAGTAGGCAAGCCTACATACAGAGTGAGTTCGAATATGGGGAAAAAATCAACAAGATGAAGAGATAAAGGATGAACAGATTCCATCAAATACATCTGAAACAGAGGACAAAGATATCCATTAAGTAGCCACACTAAATATTTAATTGGCACAAGAGAACGAGGCCGATTGAATGCGTTTATTAATAATTCCCTTTAATGCATGATGCGACGCCACGAACGGAATGTTTGTAAAGCAATGATTCTATGCGGGCTATTCAAAATATTGATTTCACAAAAAAATACCACACTGCACACTGCGGCCCCATAAAATGGTCGCACGCAATGGGTGCAGCAAGGAGTGTTATTTGCTTATTTGAATAACTTATAGAAGGCTTAATCGTTAATGCTAGTAAAACTATCGATACATACAGAACTCTTCCAAATTACTGGCACCCTGGTACGTAAACTACAATATTATTTGTCTGTTGGAAAGCTAAAATAACTCTTCACAGTTTAACCACCGACAACACCTCTCTGAGTAGCTAGTTAGTAATAATAATATGGGACAACTTTCACACACGGTCATCTGGTCCCAAACTAGGCTAGTAACCTGTACTATGGTAACCAGATGACTGATATACACACTTATATAAGCTTATAACACCCAGCCACAGATCAAACAGACATGTTCATGCAGATGTTTTAGGTAGTGTTTTCTTAGGTACAAGTCAGGTTTGACTTCACTAGGTTCATGACTGAGATACTCTCGATAAAATGTCCTGTTATTAGAAGATAGCCATGTTGCTTTCCAATGTCTAATAACTAATCATAAACGCGAGAATGTTCTGGATTACTAATAATGACTATTATTGTGGATTACCTCAATATTGCACATTACATTATCACCCTTTTACATAATGCTGAATGCTATTAGCTTATTATAACTAAGATTATATTAGAAGAGTTGTAAGCCGTGTACAATAATATATAATGTTATTCCTTATTATAATGCTAATAAAAAGTCCAATAAAATGAAAAGTAATTTAACAACAACACAAATTGCGATAGTCGTAAATCTAACAGTCACGAGAAATACTATTTGATATTTATGTAAACGTTTGCGATAGCTTGATAGCTCTTTTTCCGATAGAATTGTTCCCGTGCCGAGACAGAATGATGGAAAGTGAGAACCGCGCGCAGACATCCACATACATGGTACAGACGCCACAACCGGTTCAAATAGCAATACCAGCAAATCAATGCCCCGTATAATTAAATAGAGTTTAGAACGACTGCTTGGATTTGAACGACTTTGCGGCGATTGCAAGAAACTGCACGATTCTCGTCTATCCTTTACAGCACTTTAGAACCTCGTGTCGAAAAGGAGACTACCAAACTCGCATCGCATGCCATTGCGCACTTTTTGCGGATATCACCAAAAGCCGGCGGTAGCACCGCGACAAAGGTGTTCAACCGGTTTTAGTTACACCGCCTCCCGCATCCGTGGTCATAAGCGTCGCAAATTCAACAGTCGTCAAATACCGCAAAATGCAATGCGAGGCCTCGCGGACCGCCATTGGCCATTGCCATTTTACAAGAAATGTCGCGTATGGCTGGTTTATAATCATATTTATTGCCGCATTATTATAATTGTATGAAGGGATATGACAGTTGATGACAAGATTTAGCTGAAAGTAAAATGCTGGGCGACAGCGTTAATAAATATAAAAGGTAGTTTTGCGCTAATGTTTATCAGTACCGCAATTAATCATGACATAATATTTTATAGTGTCCATTAAGATAGTGAAGAGGAAGAGCTTCTCTTTATTCTTGATCATTATAACCCTCGCTGACTCTACGATAAATAGATTGGCTACAACTTCCATAAATCCTTGTATATACTTTATAACACCTTTTACATATTTTGTTGGAATTCTACTTATCCTCTCCAAAAATATATACTCGTATCTACTTTTTGGAGTGATGATATAAGCAAGGTGCGGGAAGCGGTTGGAGAAGATGGGAAGATCGATTGGAGTGTCTTGTCATAGACGAAACCTATGTAAATATGAAGCAACGAGCATAGGCTGATAACGATAATTTTTTTGCTAGAACCAATTGCATTATGAACAGTCCTCGCAATATGATCTATTAAGGGGCAACTGGCAACGCTAACAAGTGTTTGCACTTGAGCAAACTGCATTGAATCATCGCCGACATTAGATGAAACCGTATACGTTGCGTAATCGGTCATTACATTACAGTACATGGTTATTACAGCTATTACTGGACCGCTCAATGACGTTTGGAAACAACTCTATTAACACAACGTTATTACGACTGATTTATGCAAACACAGGAAAAATGCAAGTCTAGAAGACATGTGATCTTTGATAACTGAGGACGTACTATAACACTCTGGACAGGCATTCCGTGTTGGCAGTTGGCAGAGGCCTTCACGCAGCAATGGCTGAAGATAGTAATAATGCCGATAAGGATAAGTGTCATCTCATCGTTATAAGTCTGTTGTTTTATTTACAATCAATATAATGAGGACATACAGTTTTGAATACGATATTACATCAAAATTCGCGGGCCTATCGTACATAGCGCGGGGATATTCGCACCCAAACCGAATGTATTTTTCAAATCTACTGTCTTTTTGACATTTATTTACTACTGGGAAATATTGCTAGTCTACCAGCAAACATTTTTTCTAGTATATTTTTGATTATGTACATAAAGCTAATGTCCATAGGCACATATGTCAAAATTAATTAATTTTCTAAATAAAAAGAGCGCAAACAAATAATTTAGATAATATATTACAAAACCTGTGTTCGTGATACATGTAATCAAGACATGTTCAACATATTCAAGACATTAAACTTGTAGAAATCAAAGGAAACGCCGCGTCGGCGACATAAAATTAATTATAATCAGATAGGCGGTATTAAAATTACAATAAAAGACGCGGATAAAATCTATAACTATCATTAAATAAGAGAGCCACGACAGTTGCTTCCAAAACTAATCATATGATAGAAACGTTCATATGAATAATAATATAAAAACATAACATTTAAAGTGCATAATTAAGATATTAAATGAAATATATATAATGTCTTAGCACTCGTGGCAGAGGCAGATTATGTAGAACGTTAAAGGTTAGGCTTAACTTAGATTGGTCGAGCAAGATGTATATACAACCGAGTATTGAATATACCGTAATATCGTTATACGTATTAGATAGCTAAGATAAGATCGAGAAGGCTTTAACGGCGAAAGACATCAATCAAGCTCTCTTCTAATGCATTATCGGACATTAAGCTTCCTGTATTTTAATGAGCTACAAGAACTTCAGAACGCAAATGGAAACGTCGGGTAATGAAACCCCATTGACAGGTTTAATGTTTAGGATAATTCCATATTTATTTAATTTATAGCCGCCATATATTTTAACATGTCTATCTGTCCTTGAACCGGACATCGCCATCGAATCAGTTTTATTACAACAAAAAAAGTCATCATAAACGATCACCAAATAAAAATCCGTTCTCATGATATTTATATAAAAAGTTTATCGATTTAATTTGACACAAACATTCACAGATTGTGTTTTTATACCGCGCCACTCGTTCATTATGTTATCTGATTTTAATATCGAAGAATATTCATTTTATAGGTTTATTAGTTTTTATCATCATTCAACACATTTGTGATATTGCTAACGACTATTATTATAACGTTGCTACCTAAATTTATATTCTCAGTTATGTTTTATATTCTCCACATTATATATATGTTATGAAGGATGACACGGTCAGATAACACTGAATCATGTTTTTACTGATTATTAATTATATTGGCAGCCTCGTTGGCTCAGACGGTAGTAACTCTGCTTTCTGTGCTGGATGCCCCGGGTTCGATCCCCGGCCAGGTCAAACATTTGTGTGCAAGAACATGTTTGTTTGATCTGTCTGGGTGTTATAAGCATTATATATGCTTATATAGTATGTATATTAGTCTTCTGGTTATCATAGTACAGGCTTCTAGCCTAGTTTGGAACCAGGTCACAGTGTGTGGAAGATGTCCCATATTATTATTATTATTATTATATTAACAGGAGAGGGACTCTAAGCAGTTTGGCACAATCCTATTGCAAATTTATCAAATCGATGTTTTGTATTCCCTTGTTTCCTCCGAATATAGTAAACTTTTGATGATGACATAGTTTACTTCATCATCAAAAGTGGTCATTTTATTTTTGTCTATGAACTCTTCATTTTTTTGTAGTGAACGTCTGATCACATGAGTAAAACTGGGATGTTTAGAAGTTCTATATGAAAATAGCGTGTTTACATGAGAAACTAAAATGACAGGGACATAGTTTACTTCACTATTAAAATATCTTATATGGGATTATATGGGAATGGGTTAATCATATTTTAAGGGTACAGGGGGATACAAAACATCGATTTGGTAAATTTTTCACAAGAAAGTGTAAAACTTATCGTAGCTAGGATAACATGCTCTTAATACAATTTTTATACCCAGAACAGTTTCGCAAAAGTTCGGTAATTGTATTTAAACGGCATGAAGATGCGTGTGCATTCCTCAGAAGGCACGCGAAGCGGTCATGCCCGATCGATCACCATTTCACGGTCAACAAGCCAAGTTTGATCTGTCTATTACATGGCACTTATTGCTCGTTATTTGAACAAATGAGTTCAACGAACAGAAGCCAGCCGTCAAAGCATGGATCGTGAAAATAAGAAATGGAGTAGAAAATCGTGGCCGTGACGAATCCAACTTTTCGGATAACGTTTTTTTTATGTTATAACAAAATAGATTATAAAACATCCCGTAAGTGTGACTCACAATTCACATTTCAGCAGATTCAGAGAGCAATTTAGCTAATTGAAAAGTAAATTGATGTTTAAATTACACTGCCACATTTCTCTCGAGCTTCACCGCTACTTGCAAAAACGCATCGCGAGAGATGGAACGTTCGCCATAATTGTATTCAAAAGGGGACCGCCTTTTGTGGTAAAGGCATGTTACAAATTATCTATCACTTACGCAGTTAACTAGGTCTAGCATGAATAATGCTAACATGTGAATTACAAGAGGCGTTAATAGGTGAAGTGAGTCACACGTGTGTTGTGTTATTATCGCCTCGCTTGGGTGCCGTGCCTGCCTTCTGGCAGCCGCTTGCCGCCTGCAGGGCATCGGGGATACTGTGCCACCGTGTCTAGACAACGCTTTAGAAACAATGCCCACTGATTACATTAAATGTTCTGATTCAGTCGCAAAGAATCAGGACCTTTCTAGGCCGTCCCAATTTCTATTTCAACGTTTATGTTCTCATCAGACCAATGGTCATCGTTAATCTTCGAGATTAGTTGCATTATTCCTTTAATTTTTATGGTGCTAAATCAGATGCAAATCAAAATTTCTTATAACTCATAAAACGTTTCTTATAAATCACTTTTTCATTCGATTAAGCCAAAATAATAACGTCTGGCGTATTTCTTTATTATAAGTTAAATCGGTTATTTTTAACCACAACATACTTTATACAATGATTATTATACAGTAAAAGTACTAATCAATTATGAATTTTTTTAGACTAACTACCCCTATATCCCAGTAAAAAAGTGCAGTAAGACAAGTTCCGATAAAACATTCACCTGACAGTCGTGCTGGTCATGATAGGAGCTGACGAGTTGACTGACGTACTCCCAGACTTCGCCGGGCGCCGTCCAAGCAGCCGCTGCGTTAGCTGCGTGCCTCATCATGCCATACTCTTCTGCACTATTTACACTGTGGCACTAGAGATAGTCTTCATCCAATTGGTGTACACTGTGTGCTTAGACGTTAGATATATCGTCTCGATCCGATTGTTTCACTTCACTTGGTCTACTAAGCGTGACGCGGGCGGTCGGTTACCGAGACGCGCGTCCACTACCGTTGACGAGCTATTTATATTGTTTCATCCTCAATCACGAGCAACTAGGTCGCGATCTACATCACACACGCTAGAAGAGATTTACAGCGGAGTGAACGTTTGCACACTTTAATGTAAACATTGGATATAGGTATTGGTACTTCTGATTGGGATCTAGATAATTCCACTGTAACTCATAATGTGAATAATTTTCATAAATTAGCTATTCGTTCTATGATTTATATATGAATTTTTATTGCTTAATTAAATTTAATTCTCGGTAGGTAGTAATAAATAAGGAACCCATTGTTCGGAACGATTTATTTTATAATAATCCTAAACTATCAAATCAACTATAGGTACGTACCAATAAACATAACTAAACCGGGAACAATCATGGGTTTATGCTTATTGATATAGAAACTACAATTGCTCGTTGAATCAATTGCAGACATCATCATAGAGGTCGTTTATAACGATCAGTCTATTATAACAGCAGTTCATTTATCACGTAATGCAAGTGAACAATGCATCGATGTGAGCAATCAGAACGAATCCATCGGCGAGGCGCGACCGCGGCGTGATAACAGACGACCTTGGGCCGCGTTAAGCGTCTGATAAGGGAAATTTGGCAGTATGTCCACATTGTCCGCGACTCCCCCTCCCACCGTCTCGCCTCTCAGCTCTCGGTTATCGCGCCGTTTGTTTGTTTTGCATGAAATTAGTACCGCGGCCCAAATTATAACGCTGTGATGACATGATCACGAATTAATGAACTGTTCAGACTTGATGACTGATAACCAAATAGCTATACCTCATACTACTACACTATTCTGTACACTTTAGGGATGAACCTATATGTACATTACAAATTAATTATTATAATAAGCACAATGTATTTTTATCCTAATCCCATTTTCAGATTATATTTACCAAGACATAACAAGACACATTTCACTAATAAACACACCATAAAAATTAATAAAAAATATAATTGTAAAATCAATGGATTTCATTTCACATCACATACGAGTTTAATGAATAAGCACTAATGGTAAAGTGAAAAGCACATGATCGCATCGGGCAATCAATCGACGATGAACGACGATCGGATACGCGGGCGAGCGCGAAACGTACGCGTACGCAACGTACGGAGAGACGCGCGCGCGACTCGCAGCAAGCTAGCTAATGACCGGCGCGCCGCTCATTCGCGATCCCCACTCTACGAATGTACGCGCTATCAAACCAGTTTACGTGAAAAATTTTAATTCCTGCGGGTGACGACCGGTCGCGCTTTCCTCGCAGCGCCTCCCTCGAAGCGCGAGGAAAAAGCGCAGCACCCTCGGGCCACGCCGGAAGTGCAGCGCGGACGGCACGCGAGCCAAGCTCACCCACCGCCTTAATTAAATGCTGCACGATGCACATCTACCCCTACACCACCTTCCCGTACCACACGCCTACCCACGCGACACAACGATCATACCTCATGCGTTATATTTTCATTCTCATTACAAAAAACAATGCTAGACTATCGCTAATATGACCCTGCGCTTTGCAAAACCGCAGACAGAAAATAACGGTATAGATTCAAGCGATAGGACATAATATCATATTAATACTTGATTGCATTATTAATAGTACATCATTTTATCGATTTAGCTTTCTCCAAACTACATTAACAATAACTGCTTAGTGAAACGACTGTAACTAACACAGAACATTAATCATTCATTATGCTTTGACACCCACTGAGTGAAGAACAAGAATACGATTTCTACAGCGACAATAGGTTTTTATCAATTAGAAAGTAACATTAAACAAATTAAAGTATATTAAGTCTCTATTATGTTTAAAACATCGACAATATACCCAAATAGACATGACACCTCGGTGGTATATGAAATTCTATAAATTTTCACGAAAAATAGGCGCGAGCAATTAGCTGAGCCCAGAACGACAGGTGCGAAGAAAGCCATAGAATAATACGCGATGTGTTTCTCACATGTCGTCGAGAGCGTGATATTATATTCATAAGACCAAAAAGTCTTAGGTAGTAGCTAATGACTTTAAAGTAACCGACATGACCCCTACATTAAAATCTTGAAAAGTCGGTATGAGGAATGATTTAGAGCAGCTAAATCGCAAAACCTTGACCTCAAAACAAACAATTGCCGCTCTGCAGCGCAAATCAAACTCGCATACTTTGGAGCTATGCCAATAAAACCCTGACTATGAAACCACACTGATGTTGAGAAAAATTAAATGATTCTAAACATCCTGCATTGAATTAAACATAACATAACATACCTTCACGCCTTTTTCCCGAAGGGGTAGGCAGAGGTGTCCCCAGAACTAAGTCCCATAGTAGATACACCCACATTTCGCCAGTATGTTATTGGTCCCATGTAATAGGGGGCGAGCCTATTGCCATCTACCGGGCACAGTTCCAGACTCCAGGCAGCTATTGAGATAATTCCTAATGGAAAAATCAAATTTTTAACACTTTTCCTGACCTGGGGATCGAACCCGGGACCTCTTGATTGGCAGTCGAGCGTGCGCCCACTACGCCACCGAGGCAGTCGTCGAGGCATTGAATTAAACAGAGAAAATATTACGATTAGCGCAATTAGTATAACAGAATAAAGAACGTTATCATGAATATTGAAACCGTGAACGCAGATAATAGAATGTTAATATTCCCATGGTCAATACAAAACATCCACCGGTACAAAAACTAATCCAGGGACGATACATCTGCGACTTCGTTGACACAATTAATAAATTATGGGGAGATATTGCTCAACTACAAGCTCATATCAAGGGTGTGCGGTAAACATGAATAATAACGACTTTGTGCCGAAAAAACTGGATCAGATTAAGACGACGCCAACTTTAGGGTATCTTCGGTATTAAAAGCGATCCCATTATCAAGAACCCTCGGTAAAGTTGTTCTATACTTATAGGGTCGAGCAACAAAGACAAGTTAAACAGTCATAAACCGAGACGTATTTGGTAGTATCAAAGTTTTTGAAGTGATGGCAGTTTCGCGGAACGGCGCGGCGGCTCAACAAAAACTTTAAAACGACTGAGCGACAACAATTAAAGGAAGAAATGGAAAAGTTATTGTAAATTACAGAAATAACTTACTAATATTATGTATGGCAGTATTTTTATGCCCTTAATTACATAAAGTAACGAGACGAGCCGCAATACAATACAATTACAATGATGAATCTAGACGTAGTAATCTAGACGAAATTCTATGCAATACTGAGTAGCCCTTGTCACCCTCTCGGATATGAGTTGTAAAGTCGCATTATATACCTAGCAATTTCCTCGGCAACTCTACCCTTCGAACTGGAGCCGATCTCGGCACAATATTGGGCAAAGTACCTTACCCAAAATACTTTCTACATTGTGAAACCCGTTATAATTAAATAGCCCTGCCGATGAACCGATTCAATAGGCGTTAACATAAAAATGTTACATAATATGGACGACAGCCAAGTGGTGCACAAAGAAATATTGTGTTTTAAAGAGGGGGAACTCTACTCGTTCTTATACTCGTAGCACCATTTAAACAACTGTTCAAAAATTACGTCAAAACTATAACATTAAAATTATCATACAACGCTTAATATTATTCTAATCAGAGATTTTACAACCGGTCAAGCATTGGTTCTTTATGAAGAGAATGAGGAGAGCCGTTCGCCTGATGCAATCCACTAATCAATATACCTTTTTGACCATAAAACGAACAAGGAAGGTGTTATAAGTTTCATGTTTCTGTGAGTGTCTGTGGCATCGTAGCTCACTGTTTTGTTAGAGTTCCGTACCTCAAACCTTTTACCTCAAAAGGAAAAAAGGAACCCTCCTTTTTTCCTTTTTTAAGGGTTCCTTAAAGGATGCCTGATGCTGCAGCACGGCAGATTGAGATGAGCCAGTATTCAAATATATAGTGTTCGGGTGCATTAAAATCGGCTCAATTCATATTTAAAAAAATATATAGTGACCGCATGATCACAGAATAAATTTAATACGTTTGCCAGGATCTTATGATTAAGCACGAAAAAAAGGATGGGTTTATTTTTTAATTTCGTAAATAAAACATGTACAAAATAGTAACTATGATATTGAGATTATAATAATACACTATGACAGACATTATTTGAGATAAAGACAAGATAAACTACTTGGAGGTCAGAAATAAGATGGAAACGTAACCAGATAATTTCATTCATGGTCATTGAAATATGTGAAGATAAGGCAAATATAAATATACTTACTACGGTACTTGTAAGCCGTACTAAGTAGTTAATAATATTACAAACTCCTAGAGCAAGAATATTTAGTTTTTAGTCAATTTTAAGTGCACAGTAACTTGCAAAACTATAACTTGCACAGTGCACTTTTTGATACTAAAAATCGAAACTAAAAACTAAATATTCTTGTTCTAGGAGTTCACAATGGAGTTCCGAAAAGTAACGCCAAATTCAATCAATTAATAATATTATAATAAATAAATTGTGCTATTCTGCCTAGACTTCTTCAAATATACGAGCAGTCGGCAACTAAAAGCCATAATTAACCATTTTGTAGGGTTGATGTTATTTTGTGACGCGCATGCTACGGATTCTGTGAACGTTTTGGTGGTTTTATGGAAAGTATTAATGGCAACGTGTGATTTCACGGAGATCTATGGCATGTGCGAGGGCGCGATGGCAACACAGGGAGGTGGATGCCAGCGCGACAGATGATTGTAGAGCGAGATTGAAGATGGTGGGCTTGGAATAAATCATGTAAAATATGCTGAAGTGTTCGAGTATTATTTAATGGAAAAGGCACGCCTACAATTTGTACAGTATTTTCTTCTACAATAGTAAAAGAAACCGTTCAAAATGTATGAAGCTTTCGGCCCCGAATCGAAGTCTTATAACTTAATTGAAAATCAATATTTTATTTGTTACTAGCTGTGCCCCGCGGTTCCACCCGCGTAGTCTTCGTTCCCGTGGGAATATCGAGATAAAAAATCAAAACACTCTACATACCGAATTTCAGCCCAATCGGTTCAATAGCTTTAGCGTAAAAGAGTAACAAACATATCCATCCATCCTCACAAACTCGTAATTATAATATTAAAAGGATTCAAATAATAAAATCACTTTTAAACCGGTAATATTACAAGGGTAATAACCAAAAAATTCTTAAAATAAAATATAAAACTACTTGAAACTACATTAAAACAGTTACTATTCAAAATAATCCGCTATTTCAGGATTTTGTCATTTCAACCAAGAAGTTTATAATTTTATAGTCTTTTTTAGTGTTCCTTATCCAAAGGGTGCCGAAGGAACACTAATACTAACCCACCACCGTCCGTGACCGTGTAAATAAAAAAAAACCAAAACTGTTAAATAAAATAAAGTTCATAAATTAAAGGTACAACCAAAGTGGTACAATTAAAGGTACCCCTATTATATGGGACCAATAACATACTAGCGAAATGTGGGTATATCTACTATGGGACTGAGTCCTGGGTACACCTCTGCCTACCCCGTGAAAAAAAAATGGATTACCATGATTAAGTTAAGGCGCCTATAGCAGCCAAATCTTCCAAATTTCGTTCGCGTTTTTCGTTTTCTAGTACATAGGTATTGAAGTTCTAAAAATCATATGTTGTGTTTAACAATCATACCAATTATAATTTAACACAATTATAAACTCTTTAATACACCCCAAACAAGAAACCTTAAATTCAAAATATATTATCGCTAAGAGCGATCTCTTCCAGACAACCGTGCAGGGAGAGGAGAGTACAGAAAATCACATTTGGTCGGTGGTGTGACAGAACGTTGGTGTGACGGTGGGGTGAAGATGTATTTAACACATTCATAATCTAAAGATAAACAAATTCAACATTTATTTTATGGAAATTCACATTTAGTAATTTTTTATCTTCAATAATATAAATTGCACGAGCGAGATATAAGGTTTGGCTGCTATAGGCGCCCTAAAGCGACACTTTCAGATGTCTGTCTTCCCCCATTTTATGAAGATATGTAAGAGGGAGTACTTTACTCTATCACTGAAACATACATAATATTATGTTAATTGAGTATTAGATTTTTTTGGCATAATATATGGAAAGATCTTATGTATATACGTTTCGTAACAAAACTATTTTTACTTTTGTTACGAATTTATTTATTCTCTATAATTACAAAGTTATATCAAATTAAAAAATCCTTATTAATCCAGTACCGAAAATACGCCGATAGTACCCGAACGAACTCGTAACCTGTAGTGACGTCACAATGTTATAAAGTACCATACATAATTATAACATAATGACGTCACAATCATAGCGACCACTCGTAGAGCGTTCGTGATCAAGCGAATCTTATTGGAATTTTATCAATTTTGAATTGCTTATTCGAATAATCGAACGAATCTGATGATACATAATTTTCATTAAACTTTCAGAATAAATTAAAAAATACAGCATATTTATTTTTCTGACTCAATTCAGATACCCTGTTGGACATCTGATTTGATCTGATTCCTATGATATTATGAATTTGCATGAATACCAGTAGTATGCTTTAATATTTGAGTATTATTAACACTAAAAGAGGGAAACCCACCACTTGTGTTTTTGAACCTGTAGACTGTAGTGTAGTATAAAAGCAAAGCGCGATTCGCAACGGCCGTAAGCGCCTGGCGCATATTTCCTAGGCTAAGTGGCATTCATATTCATCCCTCAGATTAAACGTTAATTATTATAAACCCTACTATAATAATGTTTTTACTTTTAATATTTATATATTTTTTCGTTTCGCATATGCAGTTCCACTGTTGGCAAAACGCTTCCATAAAGCCCTTCCACATTTATTTCACGATCCTGAGCTACTTCTGGCCAGCCTGTTTGATGTGTGTCTACATAGTCTCGCTATCTCTTTCTAGGCCTGCTTTAGACACGTTGTCCATCTTTTGGCATCCATGCCGTGGTGACCTCGACCCACCCAATGGCATCTGCTTAGCCGCTTCAATGCCTATATCGGCAATAATATAAAAAGAAAAAGATAATCTTGTCAAAAATATAGACAGGCATATTTCAATTTACGAAACAATAAAAATATTATATCCTCCACGGACTTAGCTAAGGTCAGGAAACAATCTATGATAAAATAAATATGTATAATAAATTACCGATATGTATAATTACAAATCTCAAATTGACACCTTTCAAACAACAAATAAAGGAACTTTTGGTCCAAAATCCACTGTATACTATTAAAGAATTTCGCGAATCGATGAATCGTCATTATTGCGTTAAACATAATTTGTTTTAAAGATGTAATCTTAATACATATCTAAGTTGAGAAATGTAATTTATAAACTGACTTACCTGATGAATCTACAAATTAGTCAATAAAATAAAATAACCACTTTAGAGCGCAGCGTCGTTAAGTACTATAATAGTTGTTATAAAAATGACTCTAGCTTACCATGCGTTGGAAAGAACGTAAAGCCATTATTGGTCTTGGCTGTCGTCTTAGACATTAGCCACTAGGTCACGTGAGAGACCTTCATCCATCTCAGCCGAAGGAAGTCCACTGCTGGACATAGGTCTCCCCCATAGATTTCCATCTAGTCCAATTGCAAGCTGCTGGCATCCAGAATGTTCCCGTCTTTAAGGGGATTGTCAATACGAAGTAAAAATGCACAAATAAGAAGAAACAGTGAATAATTTAAAACCACTCAATTGTTTGTGGTTGGCTCTGGATCCGCCCCCCATTTAAGTGAAAACATAATTGGTTATTGAAAGCCATATGGTTTTTTTAATATATAAAAAAACATTAACATAACCTATTTATTTATAGATTAGATGGCTATTGCCAAGTACCTAATTAATATAATAACAAAATTCACTTATGTATTGCCAAAAACTACTTTTTTACAATGTTCATAAATATGAAAAAACTAAGGTTTTCATTTACCAAATATGTTATTACGCAAATGGGGCCGGATCCAGAGCAAACCATAAACAATTGAGTTGAAAATTATTCCCTGTTGCTTATATTTCTGCATTTTTACTTTGTATTGACGAAAAATCGCCTTAATAGGTTGTCTCTTCACCTTGAGGGTATTTCACACACATCCTACGCTTGCCGCAGATTATAAATGTCTGTTATTATTTTGATCAAGCTATATCAAAATTTTTGAAAGAAAAATCTGTATAGCTTACCTTAGTTCTTGGCCGCCCACGACCCCTCTTCACATTAGCGTCGCTGCTTGGCTCATCAACTTTCTTCTTCACAACATTACTACTCCTTATAGCTTGTTTCTCTTTAGCTTTTGAAGGAGATTCTTTATCGCTGGCTTTTCGGTCCTCTTCACTGCCGCTCTTGGAAGTTTTCCCAGTTTTTGCCTTTGACTTCCATACAACAGCTTTCAACGGGATATCATCGTCGCTTGAAGAGTTGGAAGAACATTTACTACATGACTCTGAGCTTGAGCTACTGTCAGATAGCTGATTCTTCTTCAGGACTTGTTCTTTCAACTCTTTCAAGGACTTGTCACTTTTCTTCTTCACTGTGGGTTTTGCGGATTTTTTTGTAGTAGTCTTTCTTGGCTGAATGGCAGCAATTTTGAGTTTAAGACCTGTGTCGCATGAAGTGACTGAGAAGTGGGGTTTCCTCGCTGTACTCTGTTTAGCACTGGAGCACTCCCAGTCACTGCCTGTTGAATCACTGGTGCTTGAGTTCTGAAAAACATTAAAAGATTAATTGACATTTATTACCATTTTAAAATGCAAGTAACAGTTAACTCTGTAAGGCACTTCTTTTTCATATTTAATCTGTTTCTTAGCAGATTGTTATAGCAGTTATTTGGATTATTTTCCAAGCCTGAGTTGCTCCAGCAATAGGTAAACTGCTTAATTGAGTCCTCGCCTGTGGGGTAAAGGTGCGTATGGACCAGCGAGGTGTGGGCGGCAAGCACCGTCCGCGCGCACCTCTCCTGGTCCCCGTTTCACGTCTACCTCCTCTCCCCCCGTCGCCCCTGTACCCCACAAGCGAGGACTCAATTAAGCAGTCTAGCTACAATTTTAACATTAACAATGTTTAACCAACTGTCAAACCTCTGGTTAGACCAATGTTGTATGTTATCATTATTTTTAGTGTGGGTTCAATCAGTTGGTAAAATGTTCCATAGTATAATTATATCGGGTTTGTATATAAGGCAACAGATCATATTAGCCATAGATAACGGCGAATTGTATCCACTATATATACAAATTTTTTTCTGATAAAACAATTTATTATAATCTAATGGAACTTAATATAATTAATATTGAAATTTTTAATAATAAAAAATTATAACATCTTGATATCCATGACAAAAATGAAACTATTTCATTTCAATATTGGTGTAGACAACGATTTGATGGTGGTCAAGCATTGGTTACTGTTACAGTTAGGTGGTGCAACCCAGTTATAATACACAAAAGTTAATCCAATATAATAATGTCCGAGTCCAATCTGGTTAGATTGGCAAAGTCACCTGAAATTCATCTACCGAGCATATGAGACTGAATTTTTTTTTTAAATTATTTAGGTCTGCATTTGACCCCAATCTAAGGTGATAGTGAAGTACAATTAGGCATGCTGTAGAGCAACATGTAAAAAAAAAAGTATTCGCAAAATAGGCGCATTAACGTCAAGTTGCAGAGCCTGCGAATTTGAGAGCAACTTTAGTTGAATAAACTATCAAATTTTTCAAAGTTTTTGATAAAGTTGCCAGTTGCGGCAAAAAACTGACTCAGTCATTAAGTGCAGCAACTGAAAACTGTTGTCCATTATCAATACTTGCAAGTACTTTTGTAATATGTAACAGCTACATGGAGATAAAAGTTGCACTCAAATAAAGTTACATATGGTGTGAAGAATATGTCGTAAATAAATTTGGAAGCAAATTGATTTCTTATTTATCTTACAGTTATAAAGAGTGACATAATATCTTCAAACATAACATGTTAGATTTTTAATTTTTCACTATTACATTACTAGGCAAAATTCAAACTCGTCTCATGCTTAAATGTCAATAAAAACATTTTCAAAAATATTTATTCCAAATTAATTTATTTATCCATTGATGATCCATTGGTCCATTGGTTAGTATATAGTGAACTTATGACTATGTCAGTATTATAATATTCAATTCAAAGGTTCAATACTATGAATAATAATATATTCATAGGTTTAATAATAATAATTTGACATCTCACCTATATAGAAACAATGTTGGCCATTGGCCTATGGCCTATATTAAGTATTTGAAAATCTCTAAGTTATGATCATTAGGAGAGATACTTATCGAAATTAAAAACCTACCTCAGAATCACTGTTTGACGTATCACCACTTGATTCTTGATTTTTTGGCAACTCAGTGCCCATCTCTGAAAATTAAACATTTTCATTATACTTCAGAGTATTCAATCGTAAATAAAATAATCCATGTTAATTTTATAAATGCCAAAGTGTGTCTGTCTGATACCTCTTTATGCTTATTCCGCTGAGCGAAATTTGTTATAGAGATAGTTTGAGTCCCGGGAAAGGACATAGGATAGTTAATAAATCTTTATTGATATAAATATAAGTGAGAAAGTACATAGTACAATTCATTTACTAACATTTTACTTATAAGTAGGATACTACATGTAAAATGTGTTTCATTGACGTCCAAACTAGGTTTCCCTGTATTATTGACGATCAATATTGCAACTTCCATGCATTGACGCTTTTTAGTGACAACAAATTAGTAAGATTTAGTAGGTAGATATAAAAGTGTTATTAAACAAGCAGAAATTAGGTATTTTTACACACTAGGTAAGCTCTGCTTACAAGTGTTGTACAAACGCTCCTGTTACGATCGATATAAGTTCGGAATGTGTACAATACTATTTAGATAACTTATTTCTTACAGTTACATAAGCTTATTATATTATGTGGGTACCTTACTATATTTTAAAATTAATTTAATATTATTTAAGTTAGTACAGTCTTATCTACCTATATACTTATAACTAACCTTAATATTAGTTATAATCCTGTTATTCCCACGAGAACGAAGACTATAAGAGTGAAACCACGGGCACAGCTAGTGGTAAATAACATAAAGCCTAGTTTCCCCAGAAGGGTACACCCACATATCGCCAGTTAAGTTTTAGTTTAGTTTTAGTCCACATTGTTAATGACAAAATTCCTAATCGAAAATCCAAACACTTTACCCAACCTTGGAATAGAAAGCTAGGACCTCAAGCTCTGCCTGCACTACATTAATGCTAAAGTGTACATACATACAGTCACACCTTGTTGGGGTAGGCAGAGACTATTTCTTTCCACTTGCTACGATCCTGACATACAACTTTCGCTTCTTCCAATTTCATCACAAAAAAGTGTATCTACTTATATATTCTATTCCAATAGTAACAGTATCATATTATTATACAATTTAAATAATGAAGCCACACAGCCTTGAACTTGAATTTGACTATGTGGAAACAGATCCTCCTTGTAACAATAAGCAATACACTGTTCCTAGTTCTTATCAGCTTTCCAAATCTTAGTAGTAAGTAGTGAGTAGGTGTGTTACTTGTACAAGATGTACCTATTGTTTGTTATTGTTTGATCCTTTACCATTATTTTTACGACTTATTTCACGTCGTGGTTGTGTGTGTCGTCTAACATTGTCATATGATACTATTCAAGCTTTTTATATCTGAAACGCTCGTGAGGAGTACTTACTTCAAGGTTGGTCAAGATGTTTCCAAATAAAACAGTATTATTTCCTTCATTTCAAACATAAGTTCTCTCGAGGGACGAATACATCTGAAATGTAGATATAATCACGTGTAATATTCGTAGGAAAATTGTTATTTACGCATTAATTTCGGAAATATCCATACATTTTCACGTTCAAGATAATTTGTTGGAATGACAGTTCTGACGACACTGGCAGGACCAGTTCACGATGTTACTCCGATGAGCAGTATCGTGCATCGGGTGCACACTTTACATTACAAAATCGCTCTTCTTTGAGCAAAAACAAGCATATTTTACGCAAGTTATCTAGATAGACGCAAGGTATAACGGTCTTCAACGACATTGGCGCCAAATAAGTGCATACGTTTACAATTTTTTACGAATTACACACATATTAAGCGAAAATCTTTAGACGAAACAGCATTCATTATATCCAGAATGACAATACGAAGCAAAACTTACCAAAAATCTATATCAATCACCCTTTTTTCAGCACAAATGATATAAAATTTCACACCATAGCATAACACTTGGCCTCCATGTTTACAAATCATTTGTACAAAAATCGTAAAGAACTTTGATAGGTACTCATACAAGAGAAAGTTAGTAATTAGCTGTTTACTCTTTTTTCCCTACGTAATTTAACAATGAAAGAATGAGACCGAGCATATTACATGATTGCTTTGCAAAATGGCGTCGTCTTTTTTTTTCTTTATGTACTCACACATATTATATTCTATTTGCCAGTGTCAAGTCTAAACATATTAAATTAAAAACACTGACCTCCAACAATACGTACTGGTTTTAGGCCGTGTCAGAATTAGGGGATTTGATTTTAGCCATTTTGGTGCTGTATCAACGCTTTATGCAGATACGAGTGTCCACGGATCTGACGTGGTCTCTGACTGTGACTGTGGCTATGCTCGGAATTTCTCTACAAAGGCGAATCAGAAATGAAGAGATCCCTAGACGAATGAATACCTTTGCCTGACCGGGGACCGAACCCGGGACCTCATAATCGGCAGTCAAGTTTGTGGCCAGTTTTAGATGGAAAACCGAACAAGCCGCTAGTAAATTGCAATTTACCAGTGGTGTGTGACTTTTACTGGGAGAGTTTTAAAGTCGACTGACTTGACTAAAACTTGAATATTTATACCTGACACTGACACTGGTAATACATTCGTGTGGGTCTATAACTTGAACGAATTAACCACTGGACGCGCCTTCGTTCCGCTCTCGCCTAATACCCCGCAGGTTCATACCATGAAACATCGGACATCGTTGTAGTTTTATTGTCACAGTCGTTCGTAAACCATCGGGAAGAAAACATATTTAAAAAAATGATGAAATGTGCAGTTAATTGGTATAAAAGTTATAGTGTTCGAGCAACTAATGTTTCTTTTCACTCGTAAGTTTAATTTTTCTTTATTAATACAGCTATTTATACCAAAAATTAATATTAATTGAAAAAAATATATCCAACATAACCCGACTATATTTAATAAACGGTCATTAAGTATTATACACCACGAACAAAAAACACCTATCTAAATTACCTTTATTATCCCACCAAAAACATAAATGTAATAAAGGAGAGCCAAGTTCAATATAAAAATTATGCTTGGCTGTGTGCTTCGCCGCAAAAAGAATGGAGATCTAAATGAGTGCCAAGTTCTATGCAAAATCCAAATATGTACCGTAAAACCTTACTACTTTTTGACCTTCATATCTTTCTAACCGTTTTAGCTAGCTTCATGAAATTTGGGCTTCCCTTTTTTGATTTTGATTTGGGCTTCTAGATGTCCTTATGGATACTCGTAATTAAACATTAATGTTTACGTTAAAGGGGTTATGAGTTATAGAAGGGTCAAAAGTGGCATGAAGTGGTTCGTGTAATATACTCGACGCTGGCTAGCCGCAGTTCCTTTGCTTGAACTTGGCTTGACATGCTGCCGCGTGTCTAGATTTACGTCAAAGTCAAATTTACTAGGGCTTGACAATGTTTTTAGGTAGGTATAATAATATCGATAAAAATAAATGACATTTACGAATTCAGTATCACTTTGCATCAATAACTTTATAGGTAAACCAATTAATAGTTTTTTAACCACTTTAGATAATAAAAAAAAGAAATATTAAAATGTTACTAATTTTATAAAAACAAGCCTTTTGCTTTTTCTAGAGGTTTATATAAACAAAGTATGAAAACGACATAAATCCGAATGTACTTTGTAAACTTGTTTTATCTTATAGGTAATAGGTACATAATGTTTAATGCTAAGTAGCGCTTGTGTTAATATAACTTAAAAGTGTGGAATAAATTAAATTATTTTAAAAAAACTACCTCGGTAAAAGACTGCCTCGGTGACGTAGTGGGCGCATGCTCGATTGCCAATCAAGAGGTCCCGGGTTCGATCCCCAGGTCAGGCATGGTGTTATAATATATTGGATTTTTCCATTAGGAATTATCTCAATAACTGCCTGGAGTCTGGAACTGTGCCCGGTAGATGGCAATAGGCTCGCCACCTATTACATGGGACCAATAACATACTGGCGAAATGTGGGTGTATCTACTATGGGACTGAGTCCTGGATACACCTCTGCCTACCCCTCGGGAAAATGGCGTGAAAGTATGTTATGTTATGTTTATTTAAAAAAAATTTAATCCGCTGCTTCATAAAAATATTAACTAAAAGGCAAAATTAAGCCTTCTGAATAGCGGGGACAAGCTTATCAGCAACTTAATAGTAGCACTAAATAGTAATAGTATCCGCGTCTGACAAGCTATCATCTGGTTTCATCAACAGCTCGACCATTCCATATATAGTGTAGGAAATGAACATAGTGGACCCCCACAGTAATTCCTCAGTCAGTAAAAACTTTATAGCATGATTAAGTATCAGTAAATTAAGGTATTGTATAAATATCCAAAAAAAAAAAATTTAAGAAGTTAGGTTTTTTTAATTAAAATCTTATTTCTATGATATCTTTTTTAGGAAAAATGCTCCGTTTGAACTTTCTTCACAGGACATATTCATGTAATCTATACAAACAATACACGAAATATCCAAAAAAAATTCCCAGCAGAATCGCCAAATTTTTTATAACATATGTTTCTTTGTGTAACTTGGACTGGAAAATTGCTCAGTCGAATTTTTTAACGGGAATGCTATTTTATCGAAGTCATATAACCACACAATAAAAATCCAAAAAATAAACCATGTAATTATATATTATTTTAAAATTGTCTCTTTATTTGCAGTGGAAAATTTCTCAGTCTATTTTCTTTATTGATTTAAGTACACCGTTAACTTTCTTTTCAACTAGCAAAATATCCAAAAAAAAATCAAGCGGATTAATAACTAAAAACATTTTAATAATAAACAGATTTGAATCTAGCTATCGGGAGCCGTGAGTAGGGAGCGGGGTGGAGGAGCGGGGCGCGGGAGCGGTACTGGCCGCCCGCGCGACATTATTATATACCTACTTACTATTCACGTATTTATATTTGATTAGCCGCTAATTTGTAATTTTGTACATATTCCTTGGGAATAGTTTGAAGTTTCATTACATCACTTTAATTTTTTAGTAAACGACACTTGCTTGGCGCAAAGGTGCTTTACAATACGTATGAAAATGCGTGTGTAAACTGCTCTTAACTGCCGACCACCGGTGGTTGTGGTCGATGGTCCGTTTGCGCCGAGACTTATAGGGAATTTAATACATCCTCAAAACAATAATGTTAATATTAGAGATGAAACGGATATTCGGTAACTTTCCGGTATCCAGGCTATCCGGCACGAATTTAATATTCGGCCAGTTACCGAATAATGGACAAGTATCCGGCCAGATACCGGATATGTATATCAGTCATCTGGTTACCATAGTACAGGCTGTGCCTAGTTTAGGACCAGATGACCGTGTGTGGAAGTTGTCCCATATTATTATTATTATTATTATCATTTTTTAATTACAGAACAAAATTGATAGTCAAACTGCACTACAGGCAAATTATGATAAACTAGCTGTGACCCGCGGTTTCACCCGCGTAGTCTTCGTTCCCGTGGGAATATCGGGATAAAAAGTACCCTATGTGTTATTCCAGGGTCTAAGCTACTTACGTACCAAATTTCAGCCCAATCGGTTCAGTAGTTTTGGCGTGAAAGAGTAACAAACATCCATACATACATCCATACTTACAAACTTTCGCCTTTATAATAGTATTAGGATTAGGATTAGGATAAATATAAAGGCTTCTGTCCTCTTTCTATGAGCCTTCAGCCACGAATGAACAAACTTGTGACGTATATGAATATTAATAATAAAATAAAATAACACTTTTTTGCCGGTAATAATATATCAAAAAAGTAGTAACCGAAAACATTTCTTTTAATTAAATGTAAAACGACATTATTAGATTTACTATTTGAAAATATTCCGCCATTCCAACAAACTTCATTTCAACCAAAACGTTTTTATTCGCTTGTTAATTTTTAATTGAGTACTTTTATGACCACACTTTTTTCATCAAACTCCTTAGGTGCTATTGAGAAATAATAATATAATAATAATAATATGGGACAACTTCCACACATGGTCATCTGGTCACAAACTAGGCTAGAAGCCTGTACTATGGTAACCAGATGACTGATATACATACTTATATTATAAGCTTATAACACCTAGACACAGATCAAACAGACATGTTCATGCACACAAATGTTTGACCTGGCCGGGGATCGAACCCGGGGCCTGCGGCACAGAAAGCAGAGTTACTACCATCTGAGCCAACGAGGCTGTCGTGTCGGGGCGAGGGTGTGTGGCGAGGAAATAAAACTATCATGGTGGCTCATATTCATTATCATCATCTCAGCCGTTGGTAATCCACTACTGAACATAGGCTTCCCCCGTAAAGGGGGGTTTTGCCAATACTCGACACGCTTGGCAGGCGGGTTGTCGAGCGCAGATCGATGGTATTTTGCAGAGGACGCTGCTGCTCGTCCTCCGGATCTGTTAACCCTTAGCCGGCTCTTACGGCAACCACGGGTAGAGAGTAGAGAGGGTGGAGCACTGTTCTCAAGCTAGTAACTCCACGGCCAATACGGCTCATATTATCGTAGTCAAAAGCGGATATTGCTGAAAATACTTTTTATTTTATCATTTTTTTATCTTTTCCCCCGTAAAGCTGGCTACTTAATAGGTATTAAATGAATTATGCTGCAACAAACGGTTTCACTTATCTTCGTATACAAGGTCAGCTTCCGAAAAAAGTCTATCGCTGTATACACTGCTGCAGGGTGCTAAAAAATAAATACTAACAAAATTTGTTAAGTTTAGGTATTGTACAGAATTAACTGACCACCATAAGGATCACGTTTCACGATCGCGACCAATGCGTACTGAATTGAGAAAAGAATCAATATCACGTGCAATCGCGTTTTATCCTCTTCAAAAGGTGCCATCATCATCATTGTCATCATCATATCAGCCATAGGACGTCCACTGCTGAACACAGGCCTTAGATTTCCATCCAGTTCGGTTGTAAGCGGCCTGCATCCAGCGTGCTCCTGCCGTACTTATCAGATCGTCTGTTCCACCATGTGGGAAGACGTCCTAAGCTGCGCTTACCAGTCCGTGGTCTTTATTCGAGAACTTTACGGCCCATCGGCCATCAGTTCTACGTGCTGTGCCCTGCCCATTGCCAAGTGGATTAGCAAGTTGAAGTCAACTTTCTAATCCGCTGGGCTATGTCGGTAGCATCCGTTCGTCTACGGATCTTCTCATTTCTGACTCGATCTCGCAGAAAAATCCCGAGCATAGCAATCTCCATAGCTCGTTGCGCTATTTTGAGCTTACTGATAAGGCCCACAGTCAGGGACCACGTTCCAGATCCGTAAGTCATCACTGACAACACACATTGGTCGAATACTTTCGACTTGAGGCACTGAGGTATTTTGGACGAGAAGACACTACGTAGGTTTCCGAGCTGCCCAGCCTAGTTGACCTCTTTCTCGAAGTTGGACCTACCAAGTTGGACTACTTGTCCTAGGTAGACGTAAGAGTCAACAACTTCTAGAATCGCGTTACTAACCGGTACTGGGGTCAGCGCAACATGGGCATTAGACATCACCTTCGTCTTGTCCAAGTTCATTTTAAGGCCGACCCGTTGAGAAACTCGATTGAGGTCTTCGAGCATCATGCTAAGATCTTCCATCGATTCTGCCATGACTAAAATGTCGTCGGTAAACTGAAGGTGAGTGATGTATTCGCCATTAATATTGATGGCGTGCCTTTGCCATTCCAGAAGCTTGAAGGCGTCCTCCATTGCGGCAGTAAACAGTTTCGGAGATATGACGTCTTCCTGTCTTACCCCTCTATTCAACGTGATCGCCTTCGAACTCTGGTCCTGTACTCGAACCGACATAATGGCGTTCCTATCCAAGCACTTCAACACTTCGATATACCGATAGTCAATATGGCATCGCTGGAGAGACTCGAGCACCGCCCATGTCTTGATCAAATCAAAGGCCTTTTCATAGTCCACAAACGCTAAACATACATATATACATGCAGTCACGCCTTGTTCCCGGTGGGATAGGCAGAGATTATTTACCTCCACTTGCTACGATCCTGACATACAACTTTCGCTTCGTTCACTTTCATGACATTTTTCATACATGCTCGTCGGTTGTAGGTACTTTTGATTTTGCTTTTCTTAAGAACAACGTCAACTTGTTCATGAAAAGTACGCCTAGGTCGACCGCTACCGACTTGACCATTCACACTAGCCTTATAAATCTCTTTTGTTAATCTCCTTTCATCCATCCTCTCCACATGTCCGAACTACCTCAGCATTCCTTTCTCTATCTTTGTCACTACATCTTCTACCACGCCACAGCGTTCCCTTATCGCACTATTTCTCATTTTGTCCATCAAAGTCACTCCAGTCATGCTTCACAGGCTTCTCATCTCCACAGAATTAATCTTACTTTCATGCTTCTTCTGCCAGACCCAACATTCACTACCATACGTAAGTGCAGGGATCAGTACCCTTCTATGGACAGCCAGCGGACGCTAAACATAATGGCAAATTATACTCTTCGGTCTTCTGTATAATTTGGCGTAGCTTGTGGATGTGGTCTATGGCGCTGTAGCCTTTTCGGAAACCTGCTTACTCAGACGGCTGGAAGTCATCGAACCTGCGACTGAGACGATTCGTAATGACCCTCGAAAACAACTTATAAACATGGCTCAGAAGCGAGATGTGTCTGTAATTCTTCAACAAGGTGTTATCACCTTTTTTTGAAGAAAAATGGAAGAGATTAAAGTTAATTTAGCGATACCGGACGTCTCAAATTGGAAGAGATACTCATCACTCACGAAGTTGATACGAGTTATAGTTTATCGTCGACGCTTTCTCGAACTGAAAAAGCCAGCTAATGAACGAAATCGTCAGGAGCATCTCACGCCAGCAGAATTATCACATGCGCTTCAGACTTGCATAAAACAATGTCAAGGTGAACATTTCAAGGCGGAGTTGGATCTTTTTAAAAGGAACGACCATTTTATTAAAATCAAGGGACGTCTGAAATCATTGAATCCTTATGTTGATGGTGAGGGTTTATTGCGAGTTGAAGGTCGATTGAATAACATCTCGGGCAATGAAGATGTTAGGTATCCTATACTGCTGCCGAAGAAATCTGCGCTTACTGATCTAATTTTCGCGGATGCACAGCACATACAAATTTTTTCATCGTTATAGATGGGCTTACCAGCAACCTGAACCGGGGATTGGGGATGTGGTTTTAATCAAGGAGGAGAATTTATCACCATGTAGATGGCTACTTAGAGGGGTGGTTGCCAAACATACAGGGTCCGAGAACGTTACTCGCGTCGTTACGTTGCGGACAAAAAACAATTGTGAAATAAGCGTCCTACTTCCAAACTCTGTATGTTACCGTTGCCGGTTTGATTGTGAAACGTAGGATTAGATATAAGCTAGATTTTTAATATTTAAGGATTGATTGTAAATACCTCACCAAGGACAATACTTGTGCTCTGCGTAGGACACTTGACCTACCTAGGTAAAGTCACGGTGGGCGGCGGCTAATATTAAAGGCCAAATTGCATTTGTCCTTGGTGGGCGGTATGTATGAGAAGTTTAGTTTAAGTTCGTCTCAATAGATGGCGCCTCCATATATTAAAACTCGCAAGCGTCTGTATCACCACTTAGAAATAATCGATAGCCAGAATAAACGGTATTACGTATCCAGGCCTATTCTTTATACCCACTTTGTACACACCCGATCGTTCGTACGGTTTGCTCGTGTAACAATTCGCCAATCGGCTATGTTCGGATGGATATTCGGCGGCCGGATATCTGTCCATCCGGCTTCTAGGTTTGCCGAATATTCGGTATCCGGTATCCGGCAAAACATCTATCCTTTTCATTTCTAGTTCAAATACGTGATTTGCTAATGTAAATAAATAAATCAACCAATATCATTTTATATATCTATAATTATAAACGAAAGTTTGGTTGTTTGTCACTCAATCACGCTTTAACTACTGGACGGATCGGAATGAAACTTTGCACACATCATGTAGATTAGGTTCTGGAATAGGACATAGGCTACTTAGCTCCATAGGACATAGCTCCACCCGCATGGATAACGCGCGATAACCAAAGTCCACGCAGACGGAGCCGCTGGCAACAGCTAGTGTTGATATGTAATTACGTACATAGATGCATTATAGTATAGTGTATATAACACAAAAAATAAATAATTCTGTATTATAATGTCTTGAAAAGCGAGTCAAAAGTTTTACTATTAACGCGAGCACGCTAATCTGCACCCAACTGGTAAAGCAAGACGGCACATTATTGCGTGTAAACGCGGGATAGATTTATCTTCGCTTCCAAAATCTTGGTGTTCTGGATGGATTTTTTTTTGGATATTTCGGATTTGTGTGTTTGTGTGACTACTTAACATATTTAAAAAATAAAATAATGCTGAGAAATTTTCCATACAGTGTTATTTATAGTTTAACATATAACAATATTGGAATGCATTTTTTTTTTGGATTTTCTTACTCGTAACGCTAAATAACATTCTAAGATCATATAAGAAAAAAAAAAGGACTGAGAAATTTTCCGATGAAAATGAGGGCCATAAAAAGGAATTGTATTAAAAAAGCAATATAATACTTGACAAAAGTTTTGGATTTTTATCAAGTATCACATACTGGTATAAATAACTCATTTGGTAAAATAAATTTGGACTGAGAAATTACTCGGTTCAATATATTAACAGATTTGTGTTTTTAGGTTAAATACCTAACTTCCGTGTGGTTTTTTTTTTGGATTTTTTAAAATAAGTCTTGGTTCATACTATTTTATAACCCTGCAAAGTTTCATCGACTGAGGAATTAATGCATGGGTCCCCATACAAAGAATCCGTTCATTTACTACACTAATAAAAATATAACCGAATTTTCAAAATCGTATTTGAATATTTGTCAGACTATCATAAACTCGTTGTTCTTTCATTCGTCCTCGATAGCAATTTATCGACTATGTCAAGCCCTAGTGTAGGTGACATAATTTTACGGGTACTTCTCGCTGTCCACACCTTTTTGGTCACCACTGGGTCTTTTTTCTAGGTCACCAATGGTGGCAAGTAGGACAAAATAAAAAAATATTTTTAGAATACGTTTCTCAAATCACATAATATTACGTTATAATATTATTATAACGTCATTAATTGCATCATTATAATATATTGTCAAGTATTTATATGTTACGGTAAATGAGTTTTATTGAAAATTATTAATAATTATCAATCATTATTGATAATTATCTCACAATTTGATAAATGTATACATAACATGTAAAATAAATGTATGTATAACATTGAAATTCGTCACATTTAACGACAAGCGTAGTGAATAATGTACATTATTAAAAGAAATAAATTAAAGGAAAAGAAAGTCGAATAGTGACAAAACCGACACAGAGCACCCCGACTCCACGTGGTCTTGTGATTTACAATTATTAATAATGAGATTAATTTCTTACTTTTATCACGACTCTCGCTAATATTTAATTATTAATCGATATTTATTGATAATTTTCAATTAATCATATCTACCGTAATATGTACAATGTACATTACACATACCTATTATATTATCATAATCAGAATGAGTGGATGCACCAGCAGGCCGGCTAGTATTATTTTCTATGGCTAGCGTAAATTGCTTATAATTATTGTAACGGTAGCTGGAACGTCAACATTTATATAAGATGAGGGTTGAATTGAGGATGTAAGGATCTACATATTTTATGTATTTTACTAAAATGTTATAAATTTATCGCTAGGCAACAGCGTCTTATGGTTTTGATTAAGTAGCACCAAAATAATATTGTTATTGATTTATTATTCAATCAGTCAGTCAGTGAATAAAATGTTTTGCTATTTTCGGACTTTATTATTTCGTAAACGGTTAGATATAAGGATATCTAATTTAATAGATTTTTTTTATTTGGTATATAAGTAACAGCATTATTAGATACACAAAGTTTCATATGGTTAAATAGATTTTAAGCTTTGTGGGGCCAAAAGTGGGATGAACTCGTTCGTGTAATATAACCCACGGTCACAATACGAGTCACTCATTTGATTTGGGATCTCGGTTGACATACTGCTATGTGTCAGATTCGTTCGTCTTTAGTTGTTACGCAGAATCGATGGCGATGCTGCAGTGATGGAGCTAGAGCTGGAAACCGTATGATAGGCAATTCCCATATATCACCAGTGGAATACATATTTCGAAATAAAAATAAATTGCAGTTGTCACCAGTGGTGAGCAAGGAGATGGGGATCAAGTGGGAAGTACCCAATTTTTCTCTCTGTCATTTTAATCGCAATTGTCAGTTGTTTTGCTCTTAGACAGTGACAGTGCTACATGCGAGAATAGTGCAACAATATAATACACAAATGTAAATCTTTGTGTGCGCGCAATCATGGATACGAATATTACAGTAGTGTGTGTATATCTTCGTAAAAGTCAGCAATGTGTGAAATCCTCCTCCCCCCGCAAAAAGCGGTTGAACGTGATTTCATACTTCATTATGTACAATTCGCGTCCAGTGGTTAAATCGTCCTAGGTCTATAATGAAGAATGAGGGATGTCAGACGATAACTGAAATTGACTTTGATATTGATTTATTGATTTGACATTTCTGACATTTGACAAATGTAAAATTCCAAAGATAAAGAAAAGAAAACAAATTTAAAAAGTACTGTGAAAACAAACCAAAAGTGCAAAAACTGCAAAATAAATGAAAAATATTTATTCTCAGAATTACTACATAATTCACACTTTATATGATTTCTTTGGTTATTCCTAAAACATAGAGTTATAAATAGATACTTAAATATTGTATTGTGAATTGAAATACTAAGAAAATAAAAGGTTGGTATTTATTAAACCTATTACTGTTGAGTGAAATTCTGTGAAATCCACCTCACGCTAATATAATTCAAATTAAAAATTCGTGCTTAGTACAATAATAAAATAAATAATCATAACACTGCCTAGGTATCTAATAAAAGGACAGCACAATGGACCACATCACGGATGACTTTGATGTTTGGGAAGATTTATCAAATATACCTGCAGATCCACCAGTCATGCGTGCACTGTGCCATCATTGCCAGTATGTATTCATAAATTATACTTTAAAACGATAGATACTACAGTCACGCACGCCTTATTCCTGTTGTAAGCCATTGATGACAACTTTATAGGTTGTCACGTCGATGTTCTAGCCAGACTATATAATATTATCTCTACTTGCTACAATCCTGACATCGACTTGCATTTCTTCCATAATCATATATACTCGTCTGTAATGGGTACTTTTGACTTGACCTTTCCTTAGGCCAGCATCAATTTGTTCATGAAAAGTATCTTAGTAGTAAATAAGTTGTCTATAATAATTTACTACTAGGGTACTTTTCATGAACCCCCAATTTTTTGTCTTACAATTGAATGATGTCTGCAATATAAACAAAAAATATGTTTAATGAATCTCAATCTCATTTCAACCATTCTCTCTCTGCTATAGTAGGTATAGCATAATTTTAAATTACTATAGCATATCTAAAAATTGTTTCAAGGTCAGTGCTATTAAACTGTGATGCTACCTGTATATGTCTAGCTTATTGGAACAAAGGCAGTTCTCTTCTCAGTAATGGCTGTGAATCTCTCCAAATTTACTGTTTCAATTTGGCTTAAGCAGACTTTTTCTTTGAGGTTAATATGTAGCCGCAGCATGCACAAATGCTCAATAAACTTATTATAATGTAGTCTAGTCAGTCCACTGCCTATATTTTAAATGAATATGGGCAAATTGCAAAGACATCTAGATCTAACACCAACAGATAATAAAAAATATGTTGTTTTCCAGGAGACCAGCAGTGGTATGTTGGTGTTCAGCATTACCACCAGAAAGGCTGCATCCGCGAAGCACAATCATACTACTACAGCATCCGGCAGAGGAGAAGAGATGCCTCAGAACTGCACCTATGTTACAACTAGGACTTGAACAAGACAAGTGCCTTATTTACAAAGGAAAGAAATTCCCACAACCGAGGCATGATAACTTGGAAATCTTACTCACTCGACCCAACACAATCTTATTATATCCTAGTAAAACTGCCATAGACATAAAAGATTTGGAAAATGATTCACAGTGCTACAATATCATACTGATTGATGGGACATGGCCTCAGGCTAAAGCGATCTATGCATCAAGCCCTATTTTGCATGGAATTAAACAAGTAAAATTGATAACTAACACAACAAGCAGCTATATAATTCGAACACAGCCTACTGAGGGTTGTCTCAGCACTTTGGAGACAGCTGCAGAAGCATTGTCTCAATTAGAAAGGGACCCTTCTTACAGAGAACAACTAATTAAACCTTTACATATGCTGTGCAAATATCAGTTAGAAAATGGTGCTGTTACCCATCAATCAAAAGAATTTTTAATTAAAACCAAAATGTATCCTAAGCTAATAGGCAAAAGATTGTCTAGATTATTAAGGTCAACAGATGAAGCTATTCTCACAAATGATGATTCTTGATTATAAGAATAATTTAGAGTAAGGAATAAATTAATATTTTTGACTACATTCATGTGTTCCTTATTTATTGAAATTCTTTAATTTCTATTTAATGAAATACACTGACACGTTTTCTCACCGGCAAATAGTAGACCTTGCGAGTCTTAAAAAAAACTATAATTTGACAGCTAATCCCTTCTAGAATATATTTTTGTCAACGTCATTTGTCAGCGTCATTTTTCCAAAAGTGTCAAAGTCAAGATCAATTTCCCTTCTTTTCTGTTTCTGTGTCAAACAATTTGGAAACATGGCTGAGGTTTGTAAAATAAATTAAATATTTCATCGCATTTTATTAGCAAAATCCTAAAAATAACGAAGGATAGTGTCGATGTGTTGTGTAAAAATGTGGATGAAGATGTATCTCCAAGTGTTATTTTACCTCAGTGGGAAACAATGTTTACGTTTTTCAGGTCGAAGAAATCAAGAAAAAGCGTACCTTCAGGAAGTTCACCTTCCGTGGAGTTGACTTGGATCAGCTTCTTGACATGCCCAAGTGAGTATCAAGTAGTTAAAGATTGTTTCGAATGAGAACTAGATGAACAAAAATGTTCATAATCTAACCTCAAAATACCGGAGGATTAACCGACGAACAAACACTCGAAACAATTATAAATACCTCGAATAAGCAAGATATGTCTTATGATACGTATTCATAAGTGTGTTGAGTTTTCAAATTATTGATTAATATTTAAGTCAGTACCTAATCACTAATTAAATAACAACTAACTCACAAAATGTCGCAGAATTCGCGTCCATAATTTTTTCGGGAAAAAAATTTAAACGCATAACTCCTACAATATTTAACTGATTTCAAGGTCATCTGGACCTATTACTTACGGTTTTTCCATTAGTGTAATTTATATAATATGATACTATGGATCAATTTTTTTATAAATTTTCAGTGAGCAACTCATGGAGCTGATGCACGCGCGTGCTAGGCGGCGATTCGCTCGCGGTCTCAAGCGCAAGCCAATGGCGCTCGTCAAGAAACTGCGCCGCGCTAAGAAAGAGGCGCCACCCAATGAGAAGCCAGAGATTGTTAAGACACATCTGAGGAACATGATCATTGTACCAGAAATGGTCGGATCCATTGTCGGCATTTACAATGGCAAGACCTTTAACCAGGTTGGTATACTTTAAGATTTGTATATATACTAGCTATGATGCATAGGTCCTGTGGAAGCCGTGAGACCTGGCAGAGGGTGATATTCAGAGAGTGGGCAGCAGCATTCTCCGTGTCCCAAGTATTCCAACTACTGTAACCACTTATACGCCTGCCAAGCATATTGATTATGGGGGAGACCTATGTTCAGCAGTGTATGTCTTCTGGCTGATGATGCTCAGGTAGCAATCGTGCAAAATTTTTTATTATGAATGATTTTATAGTCTACCAGACAGTTGTCTATGCAGAGGTTGTTTCATGGCTGAAGGAGCGGTTGCCCATATTATAGTTCTGGAATGAGAAGCAGTAGTGCAATGTGAACAAATCCTCAAAACAGTGAGGTCACTCCGCGAAGCGTGCAAAGTTCCCAGGAAGCTTTCGGGGCGGAGTTAGGATAGATAGATAGATAAACTCTTTATTGCTACATCAGAAACAAGAATAAACCTTAAAATAAAAAAAAGTAGACTGGCTAGATTAGCCAGAACTTCACGCACAATGGACCATATAAGAGTGCAGAAAAGGAGTCCATTTTACATTACATTAGTCTACCAGGCACAGATCTAGGCTCCAAGCTGTCATTGAGAAAATTCCTAATGGAAAAACCAATAACATTACGTAACCTGGGAATTGGAACCCAGGATGTCATCTTTGGCTGCAATCACTATGCCATTGAGGCAATCAAATCTAGTGGCAATAGACCCGCCCCTATTACATGGGACCTAAGAATTTAACTGTGGAGTGTGTACCTACAATGGGAATATAAGTTTTTTTGGCCATATTTCTTTTATAGGGTACTAGCTGTGACCCGCGGTTTCACCCGCGTAGTCTTCGTTCCCGTGGGAATATCGGGATAAAAAGTACCCTATGTGTTATTCCAGGGTCTAAGCTACTTACGTACCAAATTTCAGCCCAATCGGTTCAGTAGTTTTGGCGTGAAAGAGTAACAAACATCCATACATACATCCATACTTACAAACTTTCGCCTTTATAATAGTATTAGGATAGATAGAAATGTATAGGGAGGTCTATTCAGCACTGGAGGTCCTATAGTCCTGCAGTGTTGGTAATGATCCTTAACAATAATCCTCATATAACTTGATTCCAGGTTGAAATCAAACCGGAGATGATTGGTCACTACCTGGGTGAGTTCTCAGTGACGTACAAGCCAGTCAAGCACGGTAGGCCAGGTATCGGTGCCACCCACAGCTCACGTTTCATCCCACTCAAGTAGAGTGCTAGGTTAAGTGTACTAAAAATCAACATGGGATAATAAAGTCTTGTGTTGCCAATTTGATGCTTTTTATTTAGCCTATGGCCTTAGAGGAGGGTGTCCAAAAAAAACGCGTGGTGATTTTTCGACCGCCCCCCTCCCCATTCGTTTGTTGTACCCCATCTAATCTCACGTGAGAATTTTTAGATTGCGTATTTTTAGCGCTAATTCACCTAAATTCGAAAAATAGGAACAAATCATTTATTGATTTGTTCCTATTTTTCGATTTTCGAACAGTCTAGAATCACAGTGAGAAAATCTACTACTTCGTGGCGTTTGCATGACCATGAAAAATATAATTGTGTAGAATTAATCCATATTGTAGAGAAATATGTTGAACTGACCCAGTTTTCTGGCAATTATGTAGTTTTGTTGATAAAAACATTACGTGAGATTTGCGAAGACCCTCCCCTAAGAGAGATTCTGCTCGACCCCCTCCCCTAAACGCCTCACATAATTTATAGAGAGCCCTTACATATTAATAATATGTTCCAACTGGGTTAGTCCCTGTATGCACTAGTCTGGGCTATGCTCTGCTTCAAAAATACCTAATATCCAAAAACTTGGTAGATATTAGAATAGAATAATACTTTATTGCATACCAGAATAAAATAAAAAACAATGTTACAAAACAATTTACAGGTAATACGGTAAACAACCGGCGGTCTTATCGCGTTAAGCAATTTCTTACAGACAACCTGGGGATGGAAGCGGAGAGTTAAACGACGGTGGTGTACAATAGGGAATATCTAGATAATTTGGGATTTGGTATTTTTAGATATTTTTGATTTGAATTGAAGAAAAACTATACATGGTGTAATGTCAGATAAAAAAGTGTTCTAAACAGGTCTAAACTTAATTTGATGACTTAAAAATGGTATCATAATATTAGGTAATTTATAAATCAAATATCCTCACTTAAATTAAGTGAATACCGAAACATGGCAAAAAGATTTTTGTTCAGCTGTCAGGTATCAAGATATATTTTACAATGTATAGTTACAACACTATAGGTCCACCACTAATTGTCTAAAAAAATCTTTAGCTTCTGAAAACCCTTATTATTTTTAGAAAGTAATATAATATATTATTTAATTTCGATATGTACCTACATAGTTTGTTCATATAATTATTCTCTACCATGACAAACTAATAAGGGTTGTTGTTTTTGTTAAATAATAACATAATATATATTTGAGTTTAATGTAACAAAATTATTGGTATTCCTATAATTTACTATAAAATCCACAATTATTGGTATCTATACCATTGATTTTAAGAAAAGGGCGATGAGGTAGGCTTCTCGAAAATGGAAAGCTCAAATCAGGTAAGGTCCACATACATCAGTAAGGTACGAGTACGTAACGTACGAGCGACTAATATTGTTGTCTCGGTCGCACTACGGTCTTAGGTACGTCTTTCTATCTTTGTTGTTCATTATATTGCGCTGTGCAAACTTCACACTGAGCAAATTGCACATAACAGTTGCGTACGCGCTGAGAGAACGTACCCTATCTCCCTTTTTTTTACATCAATGATCTATACCTATAGTTACTATGAAGTCTCAGCAGAAGCATTAATAATAATAGTTTTCTGTTCGTCAGTCCACGGCCATTACGTGCACAGCGGGTCTTTTTGTTTGGTATATTTTGAGCAGAACAGAGCATAGGTGGGATCTAACTTGTACACAGAAAAACTGGGTTGGTGCACCCGGCAGTGTTCGAGGGGTTACCGCGCATAGTCTGGACAGTATTATCTGTTCTATGGTCTGCACCCAGCTCTGTTGCTGCATTTTGTACCTACAGGATATGTAAAGCTTGCTGTACCACGAATAAATGCACTATCCTAGATTAGAGCTATTATTTATTCTGTGCTATCATATAATATGAGGTTTCTAACTGATTGCCTATAACCCTGTATAATAAATTATAATGACAATCATAATATATAATCTATTAACTGCTTACCAATAACCCTGTATAATCAAATACCCTCTTAGAACGGTTGTCTGGAAGATATCGCTCTTAGCGATAAGACCGCCCACTGTTAAACTAGTTATTATTAATTGTGATTAGTTTTAAGTTCCTGTTTCTGGTGTACCAATAGTGTTTATCTGTCTATCATAATATTATTATTTCCATTATTATAGAAACACACTGGAGACGGGCCGCTTACAACCGGACTGGATGGAAATCTATGGGGAAGGCCTTTGTTCAGCAGTGGACGTCCTATGGCTGAGATGATGATGATGACGATGATAAATCAATTTCTAAGAAGTAGCAATTAATCGTATTATGATGTGTATTTTCGATAAGTATACGCGGTAGTATCAGTATTGACTCTTAACCCTGAATATCCTCTTCATAATATCACCCTGTATAAAACACAGTATTAATTCGAATATAACGAACGTACGTATGTATCTATTATCTATGCCTGCCAAACACATCAAAATTAGTTTTTAAGTCCGCCAAAATGTAGTTTTAATTGGTCAAAAATAACGATCAACTTTTTGCTTGTACATTAAACTCTTAATAGCTTCCTTACTTAGTAGCGCTGGGGTTAATAGAAGTGCATTAGCTAGACTATCAGCGACAGTGATCGCTGGTCATCATCTAGGCGTATGCGGTGCGAACCGGAACCAACCGAGCCGCGCCGCAAATGTCCAGCCGTGCGACGCCTCGTCACAAGCTGTTTGCTGAACGACCCTTTTTCGTCTTGTCACATTAGATGCCTACACCCCATTATGGACTTACGAATTACGACATTGAACATACATTACACCAATTTGTACCTAGTCTGTACCTATAAGTATTCCGATTAATGTCAAGTTCAAATTGTTGTGGAACTGCAGCTATATTGGGCATTGGGTGGGAAAGTTCAACAATCAACAAAGCTCGGCACGTTGCGGCGGTTTCAGGAATAAACACTCTGAATCAATCATTATATAGTTAATTCTGTAACTAGGTTTAATAAGAAAAAAAATTGTTTATTTATGTTAGTAAGTAGGTATTATATTATATAGGTAATGTACCTAGCACTGGTGTACCTAACTCAGCTTTTCTCCGAACACTAATAGGAGACATTGAGACGTACGTGCTCTCTACGTGGAATAAAACTTAATAAAAATATTTTCACTTGCTCAAAAGTCCGTCATTGTTGCGTACCATAGGGCGGCGCTAAAATAACTTTTCAAGCTCTAGGGCTAAGGGGATAAAGTAAATTTTCTGTTAATTTTTGTCTGTGACCTAAGAAATATGTTTTGGTGACACATTATGTGTAGGATATTAGCCAAAATGTTTTGATGAAATTAATAATTTTAATTTCCACACAATCGTTGTGAAAAGTATCGTGTAACACACGGGTCTAAAACCCATTATTACTCGGTTTCTATTAACTCACTCGCTAAAGCTCGAGAGTAAAACTACTTCGTATACAATGGGTCGTTTTAACCCCTTGTTTAACAATCTTCTATTATTCCACTCTGAGCAGCCGCTAAAAATATTGTCAGGTGCTCAAAGTGGAATAGGCAAAGGGGAACCGTCATAATATATTTAATTATAATTATTCACAAAATGTTGAACTCTTTTTAATAAAACAAAATAATTTTAAAACCATAATAAGTAGAAAGTTCTTCACCTGATTCCCATAACTGAATTTCCATCTAATCTCTGTACTTTTTCTCCTTCTCTGCTCTTTATATAATATAATATGGCTTTGATCTTAATTCTTTATAATATTTTTGGTACTTATAATTTCTCCCTATATAATATGTAGAATTCTTCTTTTCCTTATAATTGGCATGAAACAACCAAATAATTGTTCTCTTATTTTATAAGTGAAAACTACTTAGCGTAAAACCCTACAACTTTGCCCACTTTTTTCAATAAAATTAAGATATCTCATGTTTTTTCTACTGACGCATTGGTATTTTTCGCTATAGTCTGCAACATTGGGATGATGTGCATGGATTAGAATAGTGTTTATATTTTTAGGACGATATTTATTACATGATTTCGATGATTTTGATGGCGGGCGAAGTTACTCGACTTTTAGCCAACATTACCCATGTCGTTTTTTTTAAGGAAATTATAACTTTAAGATCAATGTTATAAGAACTAGTATAAACTTCAGGGCAATTTAGACCGTTTTCTTTCAAATTCCTACTAATACAGACAAAACTTTCCTCATAAAATGAGTTGGCAATGTTACCCGGGTATTTCGCAAAAAATTTGCCCGCAAAATTAAGCCCCTCACTCAGCAATTTATGACAGGATACTGAATGAAGTTGGCTGCAGACGCTATAGACAGTGATACCAGAAACATAATCTAGTTTCTACCAAAAATATTAATGCTGCAATAATGCAAGAGATTTTTTTCCTAAAAACGATTTTCCTTAAAAAATGCATTTTGGGCAAAGATACCCCTGGAGGCAAAGTTGTAGGGTTTGACGGTAACTGTTTTGTACTCCTATTATTCATAAATGTTAAAAGCTGTTTGTTTTCCGAATAAAATAAAATAAAATAATCATTCTAATATTATATTACCTATGTCTACGATGTTTTGCGCCTATTTTCCACAAAATTATGAACAGTCATCGCGTTTCCTTATAGTTTCGCTGAGATTCTCCGATTCTCATGACGTGTTCTAATAAATTGAATGTCGATGTTCTATGAATCAATGCCTTGATCGAACAGCATTAACTTCGACGAAGTTGGTGCTCTAAACAGTTAACACTTTAAAGTATTATTATCTGTTCTGTGCTAACACTCTACATTGTGTGTGTGTGTGTTCTTTATTGAAACCAAAATTAAAAAGAACATTAAGAACATGCATATTCATACCCAAGCATTTACCAACCACACTTATCAACGAATTTTGTACAAAAAACCTTACAGCAACAAGAATAACAACCACAGATCAACTGCTCCCGGATATCGTCCTTGCTTCCGCGTATTTGCCCGGAGACGAGGATGTGCCGACGCCAGAACTCAGCCTGCTAGCGGAGTACTGCGAGAGGGAGCAACTGCAACTGGTGATCTCGGCTGACTCCAACGCGCATCACACACTCTGGGGTAACGCCAAGACAAATAATCGAGGTGAGGATATGCTAAACTTCATACTTAGTAATAATCTCACTTTACACAACAAAGGTTCAGAGCCAACGTTTGTCAACGCGCGATGTCAAACTATAATAGACCTAACAATAACAACGATAGGCATATCTGACTTCATTCAGGACTGGCATGTGTCTGAAGAGATATCGTGTTCAGATCATCGATGGATCAGATTCACTATCAATATGAACCTACCAAAACCACAACCGAGAAGGTTACCTCAAAAAACTGATAAATCTAAGTTCACTAGATTAGTCAGGGCTGAAATAGGTAAGCGACTCACTAGCGTAAATAACATCAATGTAACAGACATAGATACCTATGTAGATGAAATAACTTCCATTCTCATAACCAGCTTTGAACAGTCTTGCCCCCTAACTATACCAAGGCAAGGAGGCAAGCTACACTGGTGGTGCTCTCAGCTAGAGAAACACCGGCGAAAAATAAGAACACTGTTCAATAAAGCAAAAAACACACGAGAACAGGCCGACTGGGACAGATACACTGTCGCCAGGAGACAATATAAAAAACTAATTCGTCTTAGAAGGCGAGAGTGCTGGAGACACTTCTGCTCCAGCATTGAAAATAATAATCAGGCAATCAGAGTGAAGACTTGTCTATCAAAAGACAACGAACACTCGATTGGATGCCTCAAAAAACCTGACAATACCTATACAAAAACTGACGCTGAAACTAGTGAACTACTACTGACAACTCACTTCCCTGGCTGCCAAATTGCCACTTCGCAAGTCTGGGAGCCATATAGAGAAAGGGCCACCACTGCCCTGGACTGGAGTGTAGCTGAAAGTATAGTCACTACAGATAAAGTAACCTGGGCCATAAACACCTTCCTACCATTCAAATCGGCCGGTCTGGATGGCATATTTCCAGGACTGCTCAGATGGAGCGGTGATGCTATAATAAATCAACTTGTCTCGGTGTTCCGAGCCTGCATAGCACACCGCTACATTCCTTTGAAATGGAGAGAAGTAAAAATCATATTTATACCCAAACCAGGCAGGGGTGACTACACCCAGGCAAAATCCTTCAGACCCATAAGTCTTACCTCGTTTTTGTTAAAAACGCTGGAGAGACTGGGGGACAGAGAGATCAGAAGTCATCTGCCACTATTCAAACCGCTGCACCCTAATCAACATGCCTATAGTGCAGGCAAATCAACTGAGTCGTCACTCCACAATGTAGTGTCACGCATAGGAAATGCGTTAAAGTCTAAACAACCAACATTGGGCGCATTCATAGACATTGAGGGTGCATTCGACAAAACGAAATTCTCTAGCATAAGTGGGGCACTTAACGCATGTAAAGTGGCCGCAACACTTATAGATTGGATAAACAACATGTTAAAACAACGAGCTATACAGTTCACAGTCAACACCACTACACGAGGAATCGTGAGTAGAGGATGCCCACAGGGCGGAGTTTTATCTCCTCTTCTGTGGAACATAGTGGTAAATGAGCTCATAACAGAGCTCAACGCTAGCAATCTCTACACGGTGGGGTATGCTGACGACATAGCTATACTAATATCCGGTAACTTCGAAGGCACTCTTTGTGATTTAATGAGGAGAGCTTTCAGGATAATTGAAAGCTGGTGCATTCAACATGAGCTCTCAGTAAATCCGGCAAAAACTGAACTAATTATGTTCACAAACAGAAGAGTCCCCGGACCCTACAGGCTCCCAAAACTCTTCAATACAACACTGACACTTAAGAACGAAGTCAAGTACTTAGGAGTAATTCTAGATAGTAAACTACTCTGGAATAAGCACCTTGACTACAAACTGGATAAATCAACAATTGCCTTTTACCAATGTAAAAAGATGATTGGTAAGAAATGGGGACTCTCGCCAAAACTAACACTTTGGCTATACACTGCTGTAATAAGACCAATGTTGACCTACGGAGCCCTGGTCTGGTGGCCTAGAACGGAACTCCGGACTACAGTCACTAGACTAGGTCGCTTCCAAAGATTAGCTTGCTCTTCGGTCAGTGGGTGTATGAGAACAACCCCCACAGCGGCAATGGAAATAGCCCTACAAATCACTCCATTAGATCTATACATACAGCAAGAAGCTGCAATGGCAGCTATCAGACTTATGCACTTAGATCTTTGGGGCAAAAACCACAATAGCCCACACACCACTATACTGGGCAAGGCTATCGAATATCAGCCGCTAATAGCCGCCCCAAGTGATAGAACGTATAAACAATATATATTCAACAAAAAATATGAGGTACAACTGAGGGAAGAGGAGCGAGACCACTCGTCATGTCGCGAAGTACGCATATACACTGACGGGTCCAAAATGACGAATGGCTCAGGAGCAGGAGTATACTCCTCCGATCTCAACATAAACATACACATTCCATTAGGTGCATATAGCTCCATCTTCCAATGTGAATGTGTGGCATTAACCGAGGCTGCAAGAGCCGTGCACAGACGGAAGTTGAACAATTTCACCGTTAAATTTCTATCTGACAGCGCGTCCGTGCTGATGTCTCTATCAAATAGACACACCACTAACAAACTAATAATTGAATGCCATCAGGCCCTGGAAGAAATATCTTCGACTAATCGAACTATTCTCCAGTGGATAAAAGGACACAGCGGATCACTTGGCAATGATGCCGCGGATGAACTGGCGAGGAGAGGATCTGGGATGACAGTGACCGGCCCGTACCCACTCCTTCTCTTACCCTTCTCACAGTTTCGTACGTGGATCCGCCAGAGATCCGCTGAGCTCCATAATCAAAGATGGCTACAAACAATAGACTGCAGACAATCAAAATCAGCTTTACCCGCCTTAAACATGCGACTTACAAAGCGTCTGTTAAGTCTAAACCGAAAGAACCTTAAAATAATGATAGGGACTATAACAGGTCACTGTCCCTTAAACAAACACTTATTCACCATAAACGCCACAGACAGTCCTCTATGCAGAGGCTGTTTCATGGCGGAAGAAACGGTTGCCCACGTAGTCCTGGAATGCGAGGCAGTAACCCTTCAACGTGAACAAATCCTCGGAACAATGAGGTCACTCCGCGAAGCCTGCGAAGCTCCCAGGAAGCTTCTGAGCTTCTGGGCGGAGTTAGGCTGGCTAGATTAGCCAGGACTTCACGTACAACGGACCAGGTATAGAGTCTAAGTGCGGAAAAGGAGTCCACTTTACATTTTTACATTTTTTTTTTTTACACCTTGGTACAGATTACAGATTATACCTACTTAAAATAATTCTTATTGATCGACAGTGGGCGGCCTTAAATCTCTTCCAGGCAACCAGCATATCTACACTATAAAGAAAACGCTCCAGTTGTAGTAGGTAAGTATACTCACCGTCCCTTCAATATATGTTTATCCGTCGCCTGCATGGTTGCCTGGAAGAGATCGCTCTGAGCGATAAGGCCACCAGTTGTTACTCCTTTCTAGTTTAAATTTTTGCTTCTTTGTGATTTTCTGTTCTATTGTGGTACCAATAGAGTTTTCTTTCATTCATTTATTTATTTATTTATTTATAATTCAGCACAACGCTAGGACTAACTTAATGCTAGTGTAGCATTTTCTACCAGTTATCCCAAAACTAGAGAAAATGTTACAGAAAATGGGTGGAGTGCAAATATCAAATGTACCTAAAATTACTTATTTAACAGAAAAATAAACACCTTATAACATTATTTAAACATACATAGACAAAAATTAAAATACAATATAATATAACCAAGGACATAAAACACATAAATAATAAAATAGACATATATACATACATATTTATATATATTACATATACATACACACACACACACACACACACACACATTTATACACAAATACAAACATACATATATAAATATAAATATATATATACGAGTATAAATACAAATAATATTTATTTATTTGGTTTGGAACTAAATTTCTCAAAATGCGAACTTTTTGTTTCGAATACCTGTTTGGATAGAGATTTGACACATGCAAAATTCAACCGTTTGGCACCTAACATTAAAGTTGTTGATAAGTGCTCCCTTCGCCTCCTTGGTTCCCCGATTCTCGACGAATCATTCCCATCTTTCGTAGATGAAAAAATTCAAAATTTCAGCTCAGCTTCGGACAGATTACTGAAAATTAATGCCCATATGGCATTCACCATTATCAGATTCTGCTTATTTGTGCCAAAATTTACGTATGCTTTACGATGTTGTCCGTTGTGGAAACACAATGAACTTCTCGTAAGCTTAGACAATGTCATAAAGAATACCCTAATGTCTGTATTAAATTTAAACTTGGATGACAGGGCTTGGTCTCAAGCCTCCTTACCCGTCAGGTTTGGAGGCTTAGGGGTCCGCAAAATTTCAAGTGTCGCTCTCCCGGCTTTTTTGTCCTCAGTGCACAGTTCGGACAACCTAATTCAAAAAATCCTCGCTCCCTCGCGAGTCCCCTCTTTAGGAGCTTTCGATGTTTCTAATTTGGCTGAGGCAAAGAGTGCTTGGGTTGCGGCTTGCCCCAATACCGATTTACCTAAACTACTATCTTCACAGAGACTGTGGGATGGGCCCCTCTGTGCGTTGGTACGGAATTGTCTCATACAAACGTGCGCCAACTCCACAGACAAGGCCCGACTCCTGGCAGTCTCTGTTAGGGAATCTGGTTTTTGGTTGCAAGCAATCCCATCTTTCAATACTGGCAATCTATTAGATCCATCTGCTTTTCGTGTAGCTGTCAGCTTGCGTTTGGGTGCACCTTGCTATGTAGGTCACCGTTGCCAGTGTGGTACTGCCGTCGACGAACGCGGTCACCACGGTCTCTCATGTTCTCGAAGTGCTGGCCGGATCTCCCGCCACGCTAGCCTTAACGACATCATCCGCCGGGCTTTTACCAGCGCCAATGTACCAGCCGTTCTCGAACCGAACGGTTTGATGCGTGACGATGGTAAAAGACCTGACGGTATGACCCTCGTTCCTTGGAAGCTGGGACGGCCGCTGGTGTGGGACGCTACTTGCGTTGACACACTAGCGCCGTCACATGTACCAGAGACCCAAGGTACGGCTGGTGCGGCGGCGGGTTCTGCCGAGCAACGCAAGCGGGGCAAGTATGCAAACCTCGGTAGCGGTTACATATTTGAACCGTTTGGAGTCGAGACTCTGGGACCGTGGGGGCCGGGAGCTCATCGCATTTTCAAAAATCTATCTGAGCGCTTGGTCGAGGCGACGCGTGATCAAAATGCTGGCGTTTATCTGGCTCAACGTATAAGCATTGCTATTCAACGTGGCAATGCCGCCAGTATCTTGGGTACGCTGCCATCTGACAGTGGTTTAGAGCACTTGGATTTTCTATAGGCTGGCATGTCGGCCTGTGGATTTTCGAAGCGTTCTATGGTATAGTGTATTTAGTTAGGGTAGGTAGTAAGTAGGTAGCTCTATTGTTTAGTCTTTTTTCAATAAAGGCACTCTGCCATAATTGATAAAAAAAAAAAAAAAAAAAAAATATATATATATAATTTATTCATAAAATAAATAAATAGAAAATACTTTTATAATATGTAATATTAACCTGATAGTCCTCCAAGATACCTATGAATCCAGGAATGAATCCATGAAAAGCGCAACTGACTACTTGAAAGGGCATAAAACTCCACACTGACAAATCATTAAACGTGAGAAGCCATTCAGTATAGGTAAGTTTAATTTTTGTATAAATGTAGGTAATTATTGAGCTTGATTCGCTTGTTTAGCTAATTTTAAAAGGGACATTAAAAACGGACGTTCTGTCGTATTTATGGTCAAAACAATCGAAAATGAGAAATGGTGGCAAGTTTAAATACCGGCTGTTAGCAGTTCCATCTGAAACTCACACTGACTTCATCGCACATACACGCTGAAAATGATCTTGCAACAAATTAAAATGATGAGCCGTTATTCATTTTGTATAATTAGTTGTTGACGTTTCAATGAAAGAAAGGACATCACTTTATATTATTGTCTGGCGTCAGGCATTTTTTACGAGATAAACTCAAAAACTAGGTACAAAACAGCTACAGCCGACTGCTAGGAGCGTTATCATATCTAAACTTAGGGAGTTATAAGCTTGCTACCTACCCCTATATAAATATATTCTACATGCACATGATCTGAATCTGAATTATTGAAAGCTGTAAGGCCTAGCGCACACTGCCTTGCGTTGCGTTGCGTTTACCGCAAGCAGATTCTGTGAAGTATGGAGTGTCACAGAAGTGCGCGCATTGCGGCAAAATAAAGTCATAAAGGCCGTACGGTAGAATAAACGCATTTACGGTGAACGCAAGGCAGTGGGCCGTAGCCTAATCTCATTCAAAGATTCAAAGTTTTTATTTCAATAAACATGTGTAAGTACATTATTCAAATGTGTTGTTAAGTTATAAATTAGTGTCAACATGCTCATGCCTATTGGCGTTTGAAAATTTATAATAATTATTAAAAATTTGATGTCAAAATATAATAATAGGATTAAAAACAAAAAATTAGAAAATTAAAAAATGCATGCAAAACAAAGTGTATGTCAAAAATATATACTAAAATACACATTATGTCAAAATAATTATTAAAAAGAAATGAAAATGTCAATTAAATAAGTAATAAGTCAAAATTTATCATTTAGAAATTCATTAGTTGTATAATAGGCTTCATTTGTCAATATTGTTTTCAATTTCTTTTTAAATAATAATACGGATGTCAATTCTTGTATGTTCTTTGGTATTTTATTGTATATCTTTGGGGCCATACATAATAAACTTTTGTGCATTAATGCTGTCTTCGACGGTTGCAAACAAATATAGTCAACGCGCCTATTTCGGTCCTTAAATTCTGACATTAGTGGGAATAAGTGAGAATTATTGCGCACAAAAATTGACACCTCAAAAATATATAAGGACGGAAGTGTTAAAATGTTATATTTTGTGAAGTATGGCTTACAGCTATCCGTAGTCTGCAGCCCAAACATGGCTCTAATACATTGTTTTTGCGCTTTAAAAGCTGACGGAAAGTTAGTCGAATTCCCCCAGAATATAATTCCGTATCTCAGAGTAGAGGCGGCCAGACCATGATAGGCAGTTAGAAGAGCATCTTTGTTTATTATAGGAGCAAGTGTAGAGTGCATAGGATGTGCTACCAACTCTCTTACATAGCTCAGCCACATGCGCCTTCCAATTAAGTTGCCTATCCACTAACAAACCTAAAAATTTGGCCGTCTCTACATGATCTACGGTATTACTATTATAAGTAATTTGTATATCCTGTACTGGTATTTGTTGACTAAAATGCATTATTTTTGTCTTTCCAATATTTATTTTCAAATGATTATTGTTTAGCCAGTTAATTATTTTAGTCAAAGATATATTTATGTCAGTTTCATATGTCTCTTTAGCTCTGCATGCGATTGTCAACGTACTGTCGTCTGCAAACAGCGACATAGGATGGTTCGTTGCTTTAGGTAGGTCATTAATATAGAGAATAAAAAGAAGAGGCCCAAGAACACTACCTTGCGGTACTCCGTAAAATGTAGAGCGCTCTATTGATCGAAATTTTTCTTCGTATTTTGTTTTTATATTTACTTTAGAAATTTCCGTAATTTGCGTGCGCCCCGTTAGATACGATTTTAAAAGTTCAAAAATGTCATTATAAATCTTTTTGTCGTTGCCAACCATGGTGACCATCGATTCTCGATATTAAAGAGATAATAAATCCTATATGATTTGAAACATCATGATATCATGGTTGTAAACTTATGGATCACTTTTTAAGAGACAATTGCCATGATTCGACGTTAAAGTTACTATCCCGTAAAAAGTGATCCTTATGTACAAGGGCGTCGCCAGCCGATGATCAAGGGGGGGGGGCTAGTCAAGGAATTTCTACCCAAATTCCCCATTTGGGTAGACGGTAGATATATAACAGGTATTTGCCTGTATACAATTTACAATTACAAATTTCTATGAAACAGAAAAGCCCTACAATCCTACAATTTTGTAGATTTTTTACAGTTTTGTAGATTATTTTTTTATGAAATAGGGTCCAGATGGTTCTATATTCTATATTCTACGTGCTGCCCCCCCTTGGCGACGCCCTTGCTTATGTAAAATATCCTTTTTAATATCTTGTGTTTGTGTATGTTTTTGAATGAATTTTTAAATCTCCATAGAATGACTATAGACACCTACGAAAGCATTTACATAAATCAATGTAAATGCTTAAGTACCTACCAATTCTACTGCTGTAGCTATACCTACCTAAGTCTATTAGGTACCTAGGTACTTACTCGCTTAGGCTTAGGTACCTATATTATGTATTCCGTATATTATGGAAATGTGATAAAATATCCGCTCCGACCTGCCGTCAAGCGGTGATTCTTTCTCTATAAAAGGTTTCGTTTTGTAGGTACATAAACGGTTTGTATCTAATAGTAGGTACCTATTTGTTCCTTTGCTCTCGATAGACCTAGGCTTATTACAATATGTTGTGGAGGACACGGGAATAAATGTAAGTATGAAAAGGTATTTTCGAAAACAATGGGCCTTTGGAGGAAACGGAATAATCCTAATAAATCTGTTATTTTACCAGGAAAATCAACGTTGGTCAAATCAAGGTTGTCACGGTCTGGAAGAGATTTTAGCGATAAGACAGCAAATTGTTACACTTTATAATAATATGTATTATTACTTTTTAGTTTTATGTGTATAATAAAGAGTTTATCTATCTATTCTAAGGGATAACGAGAAAAAGCAAAAAGACAATAACCAATAAGTGCTACGGGACCATGGTACTATTATTTATTCTGTGACTGCGAGCTACGATGCTACGAGATCAATGAAATATGTAAAGTATCTAGGAACAGGAACCTAGCCCTGCCCTCTCGAACGTAATCTCGAACGTAGGAGGTGAGGGCAATACGCGGCGAATACGAAGCTTGGCGTACATACAAGGGAATCCTCGCGTACCAAGTGCACGCTCCACGTGAGTACCAAGATTACGTATATAGGTATACGGGCTGCGTCTCGTTTTTACATATTTGACCGAGCGAACAAAAAACGCGAGCAGTGTTTCCGTTTAATTTGGCCAAATATGCTTTCGTATATATCTCTGTCTATCTATCTGGAATCTAGATGTTCTCTAAAAGTCATATTTTGCAGCCGATTCTCGTGAAATTTTGTGAGCAGATTCGAAAATGGCCGAGCATCTTTAAAAAAATGACAAATTTCCCTTGTCACATTAAATCACACGAGAATATCATTAGTTTTAGACACTTTTGACTTTTGGTGACCCACAGGTACCTCCGCAGCTTTTGTTCGTTACAGCATTCAATCGATAATTAAATTATAGGTAGGTTAGTATAATAGGTAATTACTTGATTTGAACTGTTGGTTAATTAGTCAGTAATCAAGTAATAAATTAATGAGTGTACAGATTCAGCTCACAGAACCTGTGTCCTATGTCATGGGTTCCTATATGATATATGCAATAATGACGTAGGTGTAACACTCACGTAGGTCATTGTTACGTCATTAATTATAGTAAGAACCTATAGGAATTAGGAATAAGTACCGAGTAGTCTTCTCCGCTGAGCCACTTTCGTATCTACTTTTACAGTCTGTTCTTTAATATATACTTATAATAAAACGAGTACAACGAGCCATATCGATGAATTTATTTGAGAATAGGTAATTGATGTTGTCCTAAGGAAAGGTTGTCCTAAGGTCCTAAGGAAAGTGTGTCCTAAGGAAAGAAGTCCTAAGGAAAGGAAAGTCCAGGTCAAAAATACCTGCCTACCTACAAGCGACAAGCATGTTGAAGAATGTGATGCAAGTGGTAGAAGCGAAAGTCGTATGTCAGGGTCGAAGCAGATGGAGGGTAATAATCTCTGCCTATCCCGACAAGGCGTGACTGTATGTACTCGTATTAGCCATATTATGGTTTATTGAGATTCGGGTAGTTCAATACTTTAATAATCTCCTCTCTCTATTCTGATATATTCTGATTCGGTATGATAGTGATACCTTTTATTTTTATATTTTTATAGGGGGGAAATGCATTCGCACTTCCCTTCTGAAACAGAGGTGACAGAAGGGGGAGTGTGGTACTTGCACCCACTAAAACCCCCCTGTGTATAGTACTCCGCCGAGAAGCGGGGCGAGATGGGGTCGCGGTTGCATTCACCATCTCGCCCCAATGATGGTGATACCTACTTTATTAGACAGATACCATTTGATTATATTTTTTACTTTTAGTCTTATTTAGAGAGATGACCTGCTCACATAATACAAAAACTTCCCGACATTATTGCAAAAGAGAAATATGTACCGGCTTTGTAGAACTAAGTAGAAATATGCAAAACATCAAACATCTCATCGGTCAGTAAATCATACGAGGTTTACATATTACGATAATAATCATTCGACCATTACCCGCACCACGCAGTCAGGGTAAAGGGAAGTATATCGATGTGTATTTTATAGCCGATTCACTTCGGTTTGCTTCAATGTAAATAATATACGGATTTACTAAAAATAAACACCGATATCGTAAAACAAAGAACTCTCAGTGCTGGGTGGCGAGCGGCGACGAGTGAGACGTCGCTGAAACTGGCGGAAATCTCGTCCTAACTAGAACGTATAATTGTTATAATTAAAAGCAGCGTTTGTTATAAGGGCGCTTGTTTATAAAGAGTCGGGGCGGAGGCTTTAGGCTTCGCAGGCTTTGGTTGCGTGGCGGAGTGTCCGGACGCGCTCTCCGCGACTCGGTTCACCGGCTCCTTGCCGTTCATACGCGTTCGACTTGCAAATTACCCATTGATATTTTCGAAGAGAATCTCATTAATAAACTGTTGGCCATTAACAAAAAATATTGTTAAAGACCGGTTTTAACTGCTGACGTGACTTTTCCGGTATTTTTATAGTGTGATAAAAAGTGTTATTATCATTTGTGGACAATTGCTGTGCTGCCAGCGTTTTAAGGTAAGTAAATAGTTAATATTATTTTTATCTAAAGTGAGTGTTTACAGTGATATAAAGATGTAGTTGCTTTAACTACCGTTTAGACCTGTGGTTTAGACATAAAACATAAAATAAACGCAAATGCTTTTAAACAAGTAAAACAATGCCTACGCGAGAGATAGTCACCTTGTCGAACTCAAGTATACCTACTAAAATCTAAAGGAGGTACTTAGGTACTTATCTTTTCAAAGTAATAGAGGATGTCCAAGGGTGACGAATGCATTGCAATTGTCTTCAGTATACCTATTACCTACTTGCTTACATATTTCATAGTTATACGCTACAGAATGTTATTTACACAACAATATTAAATACACCTACTTACAAATTATCTTATCCAAAGAACGTGATCTCTGAGGTTTTTTTTATTTCAAGTGTGTCCTAATTTATTAGTAACTATAAAAAATGAAATAGCATGTGCAACGTTCATGTTTTTAACAGCGCGTAGGTATGTGCATTTCTTAGGTTTTAAATTTATTTTAGGATTTAAGAGCGTACATGGCCTTGTAGGAATTTGACACAATCCTATGAAAAATTTACCAAATCGATGTTTTGTATTCTCGTGTTTCCTACGAATATTATTAACCCATTCTATAAATTTATATCCTGATATTATTATAGTTAAGTAACCTATGTCCCTGTCATTTTAATTTTTCTTATGAACCCTTCGTTTCTTTATAGAGAACTTGCAAAAATCACAGTTTTACTCGCGTGATTGGACGTTCACTACAATAATATGTAGTTTATAAACAAAAATAAACAGATAGGGACATATTTTACTTCAAATTTATAATATCAGGATATAATAGACAGCCTCGTTGGCTCAGATGGTAGTATCTCTGCTTCGTTCGATCCCCGGCCAGGTCAAACATTTGTGTGCATGAACATGTCTGTTTGTTCTGTGTCTGGGTGTTAAAGCTTATATAAGTATTTATATCAGTCGTCTGATTACCATATAGTACATGCTTATAGCCTAGTTTGGAACGAGGTGACCGTGTGTGGGATGTTTGTTACTCTTTCAGGCCAAAATTACTGAACCGCAATTGAGCTGAAATTCGGTATATACCTATAATATAATATGGGACAACTTCCACACACGGTCACCCGGTCCCAAACTAGGATAGAAGCCTGTACTATGGTAACCAGCCGACTGATATTAATACTTATATAAGCTTTAACACCCAAACACAGATCAAACAGACATAATCATGCACACAAATGTTTGACCTGCAGGGCTATTGGCGTTCTTCATAATCACCAGTCGCTATCAGGCTTATGTCTTTATGTTCTGTGGTTTACCTTTCTAACAAGACTTTACTGTCAAATTTGGAGGAGAGAAAAGGAAAAGGATAGCCACTACGAGTGGTTCTCACTCGGGACCGACACAGTGCACAGTCTACTTAGTAAGTTTATCATAATGTCTTTGGTAGTAACCGGACTTTGACATTTGTAGTTAATGTCAAATCAAGTTAATAGTCACTAAAGTGATAGTCACCAAGAACGCCCCTGGCCGAGGATCGCACCCGAACTACGGAACAGAAAGCAGAGTTACTACTATCTGTGCCAACCAGGCTGTCAATATAGTATATAGATAGTTTAGACTATGGAATAACATAAAAAGTACTTTTTATTCCGATATGCCCACGGGATCGAAGATTACGCGGGTGAAACAGCTTATTACATAATTATCGTCAAGGGAACAAGAAAACTTTTATTGTTAACTTGTAGGTACTTAAGTAAAATAGTAATTAATATTGCATTTTTTTTTATGATAGTGAATGACAAGGCGAGCAAATCAGGTGCCTGATGGTAAGCATCATGATTGCCCATATCAGACACAGTGCCAACCAGTGTTTTAAAATTCACTGCACTGCGCCTGTCAGCTAGATAATGTATTGCTACTTTAGGTTTAAGGTATCGAAAAAATAAAAATAGTCGAAATAATTCAGCTAAATATTTTATTCTCTTCTCGATTCGCCTCGATGGCGTAGTGGGCGCAAAACTCGAATGCCGAGCATGAGTTTCGATCCCCAATTCAGGCAAAGCGTGAAATATTGGATTTTTCCATTATAGAAATTATCTCAATAACTGCCAGCAGTCTGGAACTGTGCCCGGTAGATAGCAATAGGGGGCGAACCCTTATTACATGGGACCAATAACATTACCTACTGGCGAAATGTGGGTGTACCTACTATGGGATTGAGTCCTGGGTGCACCGCTGCCTACCCCTTCGGGAAAAAGGCGTGATTGTATGTTATGTAAAATATTTTATCTCGAGATATAGGTCGTAATAGATGTGACGCTTAGTACTACAAAAGCGCTACGCAGTGCTACGCGGGCTACGGCTACGCGATAGTCAAAAAGAAAGGAAGTCTACGTGCTACGCTTTCGCTAAGAAGTTTTTTCGTTTCGGGAGTACAACATTATAATAATATAAGGTTCGGAAAGTAATTTCATTTTTTTTTGTGGAAATGTAAGACAGTTTTCGAATAATAAACAAATACTGTATTAAATTATATATTGGCCGTTCTGGTTCATCTTTCTGGTAGTAGCATAATTCCACGCTCATCAAATTTTTGGTCTTTGCTGGCAAAAAACTGTTGGGAAAAAACGAAATTACTTAGGTAGTTGGGCCGACATCATTTCCCATACAAACTTTGAGGAGCCAATGACGATAGACGATAGATAAAAGAGATTTATAATAACTCTGCTTTCTGTGCCGCAGACCCCGGGTTCGATCCCCGGCAAAGTCAAGGTCAGGTCAAACATTTGTGTGCATGAACATGTCTGTTTGATCTGTGTCTGGGTGTTATAAGCTTAAATAAGTATGCATATCAGTCATCTGGTTACCATAGTACAGGCTTCTAGCCTAGTTTGGGACCACATGATCGTGTGTGGAAGATGACCCATATTATTATTTATTATATCTCTTCTAATAAAACACTAATAATTAGTGTTTTATTTTGAGTAACATCTAATGAAGTGGCATTTATCCAGTTGTACTACAAAATATTCGTTTTAATACAGCAAATAGATGTTTGTCAGAATTATGGAATTCCTAAGGACTTTAAATACCTATTTGCAGTTTTAAAACGTATTTTTTGTATCATAAATGGGTAAATGCTACCTTATAATTAGTTGTTACTTAAAATAAAACACTAATGAAGACATTATATGTTTTTATTATCGTCATTTTTCCTCAAATTTTGTATGGGAAATGATGTCGGCTCATCCACCTTATAATGGTACATTTTTTATTTGACATAAAATTTATTTTATAATTCAATTGCAGGTTCAGTTAGTACTTACATAACAAATAAAATTAAAGTCAATGCCTTAATAAAAGCTTGCAAAAATGACACATACTTATATAGCAGGTAGGTAAGTAAATAGGTAAACATAAAGAAGCCAGCTACATTCAACAAGTTGTTACGTTTTCCTCAGAAATAGTATACCTATCTACATGTTTGAGCGTCACTCACACACTCATATGAATTGACCTCATACACAGACAACTCAGCCTAAAATACATCGCTTTCGGGGATATGTCTTCGCCAAGGTTATGCAGAGACACTGCATTACATCCGGCCCAGCCTCTTTCTTCTCTTTTTAACATTCGATTCATTGTTTGCGCGTGACATGACACGTGAACTATGACGACATAATGTTATAATTCGGAACGATCTAATAAAATCTATTCCAAACGACCTCCCCCTCGCAGTGCTATAGATATATTGGCGATTTTGTTTTTATAATAAAACTAGCGGTGCCCTGCGGTTTCATCTGCGTAGTCTTCGATCCCGTTGGAATATCGTGATAAAAAGTAACCCTATGTGTTATTCCAGGATCTAAACTATCTATAAATACCGAATTTCAGCCCAATCGGTCCAGTAATTTTGGCGTGAAAGAGTAACAAACATGCATTCATCCATCTAACCATAACCGCGCTAGATGGCACTGGATTCGAGTTAGAACTCGCTACCGTTTTTTTTACCTGTTACAAACCTAACTTTTTTACATTGAACTGAGATTTGAAATTATAATATTTAGTTGGTTTTAAAAGGCATTATTGTCTAAAAATCCCTAAATCGCCTCTAAAAGCGCTGTATTTTAGTCTAAATTGTTTGTGCCTCATAATCAACACATACGAGGATAATAAGTACGTATAACATACATACCTACATGTATCATTCTGATTGAGCCACAGGGTGGGTGACACTCCTTCAGTGACGTCATGTCCTCACCACCGATACAAGTTTTTAGTAAATTTCCTCTTCGTAGCTCATTAATTGGTTTTACTAATAAATTAGTAATAAACGGACATCCTTTGAAATAATAGGTAATACTCTATTCAGTTATAACCACGCAGTAATATACTACCTATCTGTATTAGGTAAAGCAATTTTCATAAATCTTACATTAAAATATACCTACGTTAGGGGAAAGTCCAGAAGTTTAAACTTATGTTCTATCACAATTATTCAAGTACAATACTTATATGTAAGGTACTGAGCTATTCTTCTTAAATATGGGTGTAAGTATTCATACTTACTTATGTATTATATACTTTAATTCTTTTATACTTAAATTTCTTTTGTACCTAATTAGGTTTCTGGAGGAAACTTTTTTTTTATGGTATTGAGTGACAAGACGAGCAAATCAGTATGATGGTAAACATCATGATTGCCCATATCAGACACAGTGCCACCCAGTGTTTTAATATTCAAAATTCTGCGCGGCACTGCACTGCGCCTGTCACCCTGAGTTATTAGTTGTTGAATCTCATCATGCCCAGTAATTTCGCTGGTAGCATTGCAATAATAATAATAATATATATAAATGCAATAATAATAACTTCAGACCGGAACACAGTAATGTTTGCACATTACTGCTTGGCGGATGAATAACTGGCAAAGGTGTGGTACTTCCCCAGGCGGCCACGTGCTAAAGAGGCCTACCACTATATAAATTTAATAATTAAGTTCCGACGGTTCAGAGAGTGAAATCGAGATTGATTGTACTCCACCAGATTTAAGATTAGAAGCCAAATTGGCAATGGAAAACCTTGGTGTGGACAACCTTTCCACTGACAAAGGGGCGCTGTACCTATGCAAATATCAAGCAAAAGGTTTATTTTTAAATTTAATAAGAAACAAATCATTTAATAAGAAAAAGTATAAATTTATGCTCAGTTGAAAAAAAAAACTGTAGGTAGGGGAAATCTCTTTAGTACTGTATTAACCAAGTAGAATTTAGAAAAATAATCTGGTTTCTTTAGATAAAAATGTTTAAATAAAAAATTAAGGTTTTTATTTGAAAGCTCGAAATTATAAGCGACAACACCCTTTATTTGTTATGAATCAAATAATAGCCAAACTGATATAAAATAGAGTAACCGACAACTTTTCTTATTTATTGTTTTTATTTTGAGTAAATATATAAAAACCCTGCTAAAAATTAAGATCGGTGCTCATCTCATCTCACCCTCAACTCATCTTCAAATTTGATATGCAATATTCGACTTTAAACAAAGCACCTTGGATAAAAATTTTAATGGCAGTGTGTAATATCGCTAATGGATGTTTTGTATTCCCGTGTTTCCTCCAAACATTATTAACCCATTCTATAAATTTATATCCTGATATTTTTATAGTGAAGTAACCTATTTCCCTGTAATTTAATTTTATCTTATAAACTCTTGGTTTATTCATAGTGAACTTCCAAAAATCCCAGTTTTACTCGCGTGATTGGACGTTCATACAAACAAATTTTGCTTTTATAAACAAAAAGTACCTGGATGACCGAGCTTTGCTCGGTATTATTTTTTTTTTTAAATAAAATGACATTTTCTAAAAATGATTCCTAGCTAGATCGATTTATCGCCCCCGAAACCCCCTATATACTAAATTTTATGAAAATCGTTGGAGCCGATTCCGAGATTCCAATTATATATATACGAGTATATATACAAGAATTGCTCATTTAAAGATATAAGATAAGATAAGATAAAATGATAGACATACTTTACTTCATTTTTGAAATATCAGGATATAAATATATCAAATAGATTTACTGTATTTGGAGGAAATAGGGGAATACAAAACATCGATTTAGTCAATTTTCCATAGGATTGTCAAACTGCTAAGAGGTCCTCTTTCCTGTTAAGGAGAAGTGCTTTGTTTTAACACACCCCACTAACACTTTTAATTTTTAATTGTGTGTCATAGACGTTGAACCTGATAATGAATGTTATCTTACTGCATTATTTTAGATAATCAGAATAAGCATACATTTACGTGGAACAGATCTGCTAACCATTACCTACTTCTGGGTATATACGAGTATGCTATCAGTCTTGTACCTACACATTATAGTGTCTAGTTAGCGTACGTATTACAATTATGACTACTTATAAATAATCACAATATGTTCTTTAAGAACAATTTCCTAGACAATGGGTTCATTAAAATCATACCTTAAATGCCAACATAATAATCATTATATTGTTACTAGTATATATCTACTTATAAGTTATACGATGTATATTTTTAATGCTCGTAGTTTTTCTTACGAGATCCACTATAGGTAGACCGCTTAAGAGTCGTCGCCGGCGGGGTAAAGGTGTTAAAGTATAATTACTACATACTCTACAAATGCCTTTAAATACCTAATCTACATCAAATATTTGCCTATACCAAAAAAGAAGGATTTGTTAACAAATTTAAGCGAACTGTTACGCACCCACGGCCCACGACCAGAATACAGAACTTGCCTCTTTTAGAAGCTTATTATATTAATACAATGTCAATGTTTATTTTATTACATCAGGAGATCCAATAGGCAAGGTTCTGTGTGAAGTCACTAATATTGGAATGTTTCAAGTTGTTTATCTGTTTGTAGTTGGTACTGTAGGATTTTTTTTTTTGATAGTGAGTGACAAGACGAGCAAATCAGGTGCCTGATGGTAAGCATCATGATTGCCTATATGCAGACACAGTACCTACCACCAAGTGTTTTAAAATTCTAAAATCTGCGTGGCCTGCCTCGGCCGGGAGAGGTGCGGGCGAGCGGTGCCTGTCCCCCGCATCTCTCCGGTCCAATGCACCTTTACCCCGCAGGCGTTGACAGGATACAGCCCCCTTATTACGGATGCAACAGAAGTGTGGAAAGCGTTTAATTGCTTAATGTCTGCTGTCAAAAGGTATACAAAAAATGATGTTTGACAGCAGACATTTAGCAATTTAAACGCTTTCCACACTTCTGTTGCGTCCGTAATATGGGGGCAGGACCTCTCAGTTTGACACAATCCTATGAAAAATTTACTAAATCGATGTTTTGTATGAGAAGCCACAAGTTGAGAAGTAATATAGAAAATTAAATGGTGGAAAATACTAACTGATTGGTACCCCAGAGGTAATAAAATAAATAGAGGCTTTCAATTCCTCAGATGGGAAGACGACTTAAAATCAACAGCTGGTCCCAATTGGAGAAAGGTTACCAAAGACAGAAAACAACGGAAATTGCTAGAGGGAGGCCATTGCCAAGAGGCGCACTGAACTAAAAGACATTTTATAAAACAACAAAAGCGACAAAAAGTTCAGAAACTAAGGGTATTATTACTATAAATTTAGCTGTTATTATTTAGTATAATTCTATCCTGTTCTATGGCTACTCAGCTGGGTTCTCGCTGGGTTATGCCATTCTAAATTCCACTCCACGATCGTGGAATTCGCTCGATATTAATTTTAAAAAAAATCCTTATTAATTCATAAATAATTAATTAAAAAATAATTTAATAAAAAGTCAAAAATCTTCTACTCCAACTATTTCCAGCGACCTTAAATTGATTAACCTATCTATCGTTGCTAGGTATACCTAAATACAAAATATATAAAACATATACGAAACTAAATAATAATTGCTCGATCATTTTAAGTAGGTAGCTATGATTAAGTACCTATAATTTCTACGAATTACTAGCTAGTTAAAATGGGTAGTTCCTGAAATATGATTGGATAATCAAGTAAAAGGGGCTACTCCATACTTACTCGTACATAATACATATATATCTACAGAATAATACATAATTATATTATACACTTGATGAACTAATTTCTAAAAGTATCTTGAACCGCACGCACCTTTCTTATCAATATTAATCAAGCTATAGGTAATAGGTACCCACTTACTCACGTACACAATTCAAAGGAGCTTGTAGTAAACAATTAGATTTGTACTTAATTGATTCACTAATAACCAGTCCGACGAGTTCGTAACGCGGTCTCAACCTACGTCACACTAACCATTAGGTCAGGTACCATGTGCCAATGTATTGGCGGACCGCGGACTCTCCTTGAACTGGGTTAAACCCAGTTAAACCGGTGACTACCTCGGTGGCGTAGAGGGCGCATGCCCGCCTGCCAATCAAGAGGTCCCGGGTTCGATCCCCAGATCAGGCAAAGTGTTAAATATTGGATTTTTCCATTAGGAATTATCTCAATAACTGCCTGGAGTCTGGAACTGTGCCCGGTAGATGGCAATAGGCTCGCCCCCTATTACATGGGACCAATAACATACTGGCGAAATGTGGGTGTATCTCCTATGAGTCCTGGTTACACCTCTGCCTACCCCTTCGGGAAAAAGGCGTGAATGTATGTATGTTTAAACCGGTAAGCTGCCTGCGAAAGTCTTCACGCGAATATGTTTAAAATGTTGATATCGAACTTTCCAAATAATAATTTACACGTAACCAATGACACCCTCAATCAACGTTTTTGGAAAGACTCCGGATGAGATTATGAAGGTATTAGCTGTACCCAGCGGTTTCACCCTCGGAGTCATCGTTCCCGTGAAAACTATAATATAAGTTTTTGTATGAAAGAGTAACTAAAAAATATCCATCCATCCATCCTCACAAACTTTCGCGTTTATTAATTTATTATAATAATATAAGAACGATAAAATCATGCAAAATAATATGCTCTTTAAATTTGCTATAATGCGTGTTGTGTGACGTCATCAATATATTATGAGTAGGTAGGTATATCGAGAATCTTATCTTCAAGTAGGAGATCGACAATCGATGTTTTGTCGGCTTAACTTAAACGTCGCCCATGGCCTACGCGGCCGCTGCTGCTGCCCCCGCTGCCCCCGCCCCGCTCGCACCCGTGCAGCGGCCCCTCAATGAGGATAAGAAGCAGCAACGGAAAAAAACGTCACGCAAGCAGGTTATCCCGCGCCCAATGGATCCCGTCATGCGCATGAACAAGGTCGACGATGGCGGCTTCACCCTCGTGGAGAAGAAGAAGCGTCGACCTCGACCCGCCCGCAACCAACGCGGCACTGCTCCCGCTGCGACTACAGTCATCCGAGTCGCAGAGCCCACGATGGCGATATATCTCTCCCGGTTTGATAAAACCACATCCGGTGAGGAGATCGCTCGCTACATCGACGAAAAGCGCACAGAACGAGCTCCGGGAAAGGACTTCTCCAAGATTTCGCTGTCGAGGCTAGAGGCTACGCGGACGCAGACTTTCAAGTCATACGTGCTCCGGTTTCCGGCGAAATACAAGGAGACGTTCCTGGACCCACAATTTTGGCCCGAAGGCATCGTTTTCCGTCGCTTCAGGGAGGCGAAACCGAACAATAATATCCCTAAGCCATAATTAAATTAAGTGTTTTATATTTTTTATGTATGTTAGTCTGTAAGGTATTTATTAATATGGGCCTCTGGTGCGTATAATTTATTATACGCACTATTGCCTGAAATAAATGAATTATTATTATTATTATTATTAACTTAGGTATTACCTTTCATTTTTGCATCTAGAATCTAGATAAACATCAAAACGTAGGTAATAAAAAAAAAAGATATAATACCTATGCATATTATATAGAATATATAATACTTATATATCTACATAAAGTACTCGTTTATGGTTATATTGTGTGAACCATTAATTACCTGGATGTAACTCAAATCAAAGATTAAAACTTGGTACGTTTTCGTTTTTAACACGTTCTTTAAAACTTAATTGATACCTATACCATTGATACCTCAATATTTAAATTTTTTTTATTAATAACTTGACAAGCAGTGTGAAGCAGTGAGAAGCCGTACCTGGGTACAAGGACTAGCTAGGTACCTTATACTAGAAAATCCAATTACGCTTTCTGTCTGACCTAGGGATCGAATCGAACCCAGGAACTCATTATGAGCAACAGCGCTTGCGACCACTACGCCATCAAGGCAATCCAAAATAATTTACAAATAGAAAATGATTAATCAAATCAGACAGCCTCGTTGGTTGAGACGGTAGTAACTCTGCGTTCTGAGCTGCAGGCCCCGGGTTCGATCCCCGGCCTGGTCAAACATTTGTGTGCATGAAAACGTCTGTTTGATCTGTGTCTTGGTGTTATAAGCTTATATAATATGTTATATTATAAGCTTATTAAGCTTATATATCAGTCATCTGGTTACCATAGTACAGGCTTCTAGCCTAGTTTGGGACCGGATGACCATGTGTGGAAGTTGTCCCATATTATTATTATTATAAATGCTTTCTCTTACAGATTGACACAAAAAAATTATGTTGTTGGAACCAACATCTGGTAACTTTCACATAACGACGAAACTAGACGACGCAGTACACTACAAGACTAGCATCCGGTAGTCCACCGACCAACATTATGGAGGATAACAGGTACGTAAATATATAACAGCTGTTTACGAATACGTTTAATTGGCTATTGCCATTGTATCCATTAGTGCATTACTTGATACCCAATAATATATGTCCACCTCGGACAGAGAGGAAGGTCTTGGATAGACCGGTACCTACTTGGATAGGTCTAGGTTAATAGCTTTATATAAAAAATATATATATTGCCACGAAACGAAATAACAAGGTAACAAAAATTCAGATGTCCTATGCGCCAATTCCACGGCGAGCTTCTTCATCCAACATGGAATATAGGTACAAATCTGGGCGCTGTCGTGTTCTCATTGAACCACACTACTACAGACTACAGACCAACTGTTCCTCAGATTCACGGTATCGTCCGTGGACGCAGAGAAGAAGAATGGCATCCACATGGGCGCCAGCATTATCTCCCGTCCGCTGCGGTCCTCAGCGGAGACTGTGGAACGAGGAGCACCGACCAGCCCATCAGGCCAGCCCGACACCTGGCTGCACGACGCCGGCTGGCGGAGAAAGAGATCTTTAGCACAAATGACCAGAGAAGCACTACCAAGGATGGAAAACTACAGAAACTCGAAGAGGGCCCTGAAAAGGCCGAGTCTTGGTGAACTGCATGGTGACCACCTTATCACTGAAGAGGTAAGTAATCTTGTACATGATACATGTATGAAGGTTGTTTGAACCAGCATTAAAATTAAAAAAATACTATCATTCTAGTGACGTCTGTCGTCAGTGTAGTGTAGGTCTCATAAGGAATCTATTCCAATAACTGAGTATAGGCGTTTCCAGCCGATAGCCCCACTCTACGTGCGATCAGCTTCAAGTAGGTGTTGGAACTGCCTTGCATCAGAGACGCAGTTCTCTTTTGCATTATTGATGCGAAATACGAACCCGTCCACCCTCGCGTCGGCAAATATTCCTGATGTGCTACAGAAGCGCGGCAGTCCTAACAGCGCTCTGAATGCAATTATTATATTTTATATTCGACACGCAAGGCATTGTAAGCTTTCTGCATATGCTTGACCCATAGGCTGCACTTGCATTTGGCGCTGAAGATTTAAGTAGCATAGATCTCCACGTCTAAGCTGCATCGTCTAGGCGTAATTTATTTAGTGCATGCATGCCCATATATCCTACACTATCCTCTCGACCTAACCGACAGAAACCACACGAATGAACAATATGTGTGCTGCCAGGTCCGGCCTATCAGATTGATAGATAGACAGTTTCTCGCCAGGACGCTTTAGGTAGTGCATTTATAGGTGATAATTTATTATAACATATTCTGAAGGTTTATTGGAAATATAATAAACAAGTAGGTATTAGTGCGAGTAAACTTAAATGATGACTAACACAAATATATTCATAAAGTATGTTGTCTTAGTTCATAATAAATTAGCAAGTGATTAAAGGAAATGTCTGGAGTCTGGCCGGTTGTTTCCGGCTACGTCTGGTCCGGTCTGGTTATATCCGACAGATATGCGCAAGCGCACGCTACCGTGACGTGGTATACAAGACACATGGACTAATAAACATATAAAACATCATACACTAATGAACATTACATAAAACATAACACCACAGCCTGATAAAGTTAAACGGAGACTTATTTGACTATTGACTGCTAAAAGCTTCTGTATAAAAAAGCTTTCAAAAAGTAAAACTGATAGTTTTTTACCAACGATGTTATATTTACAATGTAATTGATCTTTCAGTTTTTATTTTAAGCTAATGCTATACTCGTACAATCAATGATGATTCCTTATTTTACAACAGTCAGGACAGGATTTGTGCTTTGTGCCGATTGCAATAAGCTCACCCTAGGGGGTATAACATAACATACAATCACGCCTTTATCCAGAAGGGGTAAGCAGAGGTGTACCCAGGACTCAGTCATAGTAGGTACACCCACATTTCGCCAGTATTTTTATTGGTCCCATTTAATAGGGGGCGAGCCTATTGCCAACTACCGGGCACAAATCCACACTCCAGGTTATCATTGAAATAATTCCTAATGGAAAAATCTAATAACAAAAAATCTTGACCTGGGGATCGACCCCAAGATCGGCAGTAGAGCTTGCTCCCACTACGCCACCGAGGCATACTTATGTATGTTTAATGTCATACGGTTTGTTACATACTATTTTATTATCAGTTAATTATTTTGTGCTATCAGCCAGCGAGATCAGTGGAATTTCACATCGTCACATTTGTGGTCCATTCAGTCAACTAACACTGTCACATGTCACTCATTCGCGTTACTCTGATACACAAACATAATATTGTTGATTATATCCATTTGAAGCACATTACAAAAGATAATAAACCTTTGTTTGTTGTGACAACCGCGTTAGGTAACATCGTGTTATCTTTACTATTAGATGATCCTTGTTTGAGCAAATTGTCAAGGATGCTTTTGTTGTAGGACGAGAAGGAGCAAAGGCAGAGGGATACTAAGTCACCGACACCTGCTCATGGAATTAAATTAGGATGGATTCAGGTAAGCTAACTTAGACTACTATTACGATGCTATAAGTCCTACGCAAACCGCATTCTTAGCAAAAATAAAATTTCCTTTATATTATCAAACCTTTAGAATTCCTTTAGACTGGTAATGAAATGTTTATTATATTTATTTAATTAATTTTCACACATAATAATTAACAGATCAATAGATATTACAGATCAATTATCCAAAGCATTACTTTACATGGTCAGACTTAAACTTGGGCTCAAATAAGTAGTGTTTTAAATACATATAAGTACACTGGACTGCGCACTTTCCCGACGTAAGTGCCTAGAAATTTCCCTTGCCACTTGAAAGAATTAAGTAGGAATTTTCAACAGGGCGTGCTGATACCATGTCTGCTCAACATCTGGGGTGTGATGCTCTTCCTCCGAATATCGTGGGTGGTGTCTCAGGCCGGGATCGGATTGTCTCTCATCATCATTCTCATATCGGCTGTGGTCTGTGTCATCACCACGCTCTCTATGAGTGCTATATGCACCAATGGAGAAGTCAAAGGAGGTAGGTTAGGGCGTCTACAAACGCTTAAGAATCCGTAGCTAAAGCCTCAGTCACACGTAGCGATTCATAGCTACTTTTTCCGCCAGCGAAAATTAGCTTTGTGTGGGCGTGGACGAGCCAAAAATAGCTGACCGAAAAATAGCAACGGTCACACGGTAGCAGCGATTTATAGCTGCTAGTAATCGCAATTAGAATAGTAGCTATACCTATAAACAGCTACGTGAGACTGAAGCTTTATCCAGTCTGATTAAGGGATTCGTGGAAACAAATTCAGTCTTAAGGTTGTTCGATAGCCCAGGGCCCATTGAGCCAGTCATGACAGAACATAACGAAAAACGATTTCGATGCTTGTCTTCTGAAGCACGGACATTCATACTAGCAATACCCCTGGTGTTGCAGGTAACCGCTCACCATCAGGCGGCCCGTCTGCTTGATTGCCAGCTACGCCATAAAAAAAAAAAAAAAAATTCAGTAGACCTTCGTTAATAATACCAATAGTATATATAGGTAAATCAGCCTTAGTAAAGTTTGAAATTATGACTAAACACAGGGTAGCAAATAAAAAATAATCACAATGTATGGGTAGACATCATGGCGCTTTGTAGATAACAAAAATACTGGGATGGTTCAAATCTTGACCATTGATAACACACCATTTATTTCGTCCTGTCTCTTGCTAAGACTCAGCTCGAGAGCTTTCAATGTGTGACCATTTTTCTGACTCGAGTCTAGAAATAAACAAAAAAAACTCTGTTTCGCAACACGCGCCCAGAATAACTTCTATTTAGTGAAATTTGTAAAACCAGTTGCTACTCCTGACTTCTCATTGAGTCAGCAAAAGGCTAACGCCCGAGCTGAAACGTGACCGGTTTGCTTCATATATTTATTTACTGCCTTTACTAACGCACGAGTATACTGAGTAACTTTTCTTTATGTACTTTAAAAGGTTTTACAAAACAGTGTAATACAAACAAAAAAAAGTAAAAGTAATACTTAAGGGGTTGAATCTACCCAAAGTGAACAAATAGCAAAAGAAAGAATTGCTATATTCGTAAAAAAATTCGCCGTCCCCTACAAATTTGCCAATAAGGTGGTCAATTTTGTATGGGAAGCCATTTTATTTTGCTATTTAAGTAATTCTTTCTTTTGAAATTTGCTCAGTTTGACGAGTAGATGCACCCCGTTGAATATTACTACATCTCTTTGTAAAACGTTGTATAGTACGTAAAGATAAGTTATCACAGAACAAATAATAACACCACGTATAGAATGGACACTATCATCTGCCCACCAATCGGGCCTTCCTCAACCCGCGAGTGATATTGAGCTCCGATGAGAGCTGATGGAACTCGGAAGGCACCTCACGCACACTCTTGCGCGTGTATCAAACTCCATGTGTGCAGTATCTGTGCAGTGGGTAGTTAAATCGCGACTTTTGTATGAAAATTGAGTCGAGTGTCCGGGGTGTGACACTATTGCATTTTAAATATTTACTTTACTTGACACAATCACAATTTCATAATGAGCTCAATAGTTAATTAGTGATTCATTAAACCTTGACTATTCTATAGGTGTAAGTATATATAATATGTACATACCTATATTATAATTTGTTATTTCATATAAAATTATAATGAAACTTCGCAATATTCCCATTGATCTGAGCACCTGTGCAACTACAACTGTACCTATTTACTTATCGTTACCTAAAGGTAGTACCTACGTACCTATATTATTTCACTTGGAATTAATAAGCACTCAGCATGCGGAATGCAGATCACCATGAACTAAGACGTTTGCCTCAATCCCATTCGCAATAAACTATACTAGAAGTCGTATTATTACATATACGTACTAGCTACTTTCATACAAGTCTTCAACCTATAGGCACACCCCGGACACTCAACTCAATTCCCATATAAAAGTCACGATATAACTACCTACTACACAGACACTGCACACATGGAGTTTTGTTCACGAGCAAGAGTGTGCGTGTGGTGATTTCCCAGCGAAGCGGGGCTCGTCGAGAGCTCATTTTCACTCGCGGGGTGAGGAAGGCCCGATTGGTGGGCGGATGACAGTGTCTATTCTATACGTAGTATTATTATCTGTTCTGTGCTATAGGTTCATCCTTTGCTTTCCTATAACAAGATATCCATACTTTTGTACTATTATTTATTCTGTGCCCAATAAGTATTTTTAATCACAATTTTTCGTCATCGTCGTCTTCATCATGTTCGTCCACTTTTTGACATAGGGCCTCTGATATCGACTCACAGGTATATCGGACTCGGACTTTCTTTGTTCTTCTCCACCGCTCCCAACAACTTTGCTTGAACCTATATCGTCGCTCCATTTGAATAAATATACCATCAAAAACAGCATACCCATTTGAAGTAGCCCCAGAATGAGACTGCTCTTGTGGAGACCGAACCTCGATCCGAAGCTGCCGCAAGTGGATACACGTCTGTTGACTATCAAGTTTCGATGCGTGGATACTTCAAAAACTTACTTGAATATATAATATGGACATCGTTAAACGAAAGAGAGCATCGTTAGACCGAAAATATTGTCAAAACTTAGCGGTGTATCTTCTTATATAACTTAATAGGTTTCGAATCTCTAACCAAAACATTCCTTCCAGGTGGTATCTACTACATCATCTCCCGATCCTTGGGCCCAGAATTCGGCGCTTCCGTAGGGATAATATTCGCGTTTGCGAACGCTGTAGCCGCCAGTATGAACACAATCGGTTTCTGCGACTCGTTGAACGACCTGCTGAAGATGCACGGCTTGAAGATCTTTGACAATGGAGTGAATGATGTCAGGCTCGTGGGGGCTATCGCATTGGTTGTTATGTGCATCATTTGTGCAGTGGGGATGGACTGGGAGAGTAAAGCACAGGTTAGTTATATATAATATTGTTGTTTTATTGCGATGCGGTCTTAGTTTAGAACGCAGATCATTGGAAATCTCAAACGCTTTTTTCCAGTAATACGAGTACAATTTTCTGTCGGTTTTCGGAGGGGTTTAGTTTGGTACTTATACCTGAAGACAGGTGCAAAAGCGGTACACTGCAACACACATTGACTTTTACAACACACATTAACACAATTTGTTATATCGACGTTTTATATTCATTTGTGAAAATTTTAAGTCGTTTATTGCAAGTCTTATTTCTTTATTTCAAATAGGTATAGGGTACACACAGTAACCAAGTTCAACACGTTACAGGGTTAGGTAGGTACATTATATCATAATATACTTATTTATATATAATACGATCACCAGCTTCAATTTAACATTATCTGTATAATATAAAATCCTAACTGACATGTAACGCAGAGCCCAAACCACAGATCCTAGAGACTTGAAACTTGGAATGTAGGTTATTTTCGTTATCTGAACGGGTGCTAAGAAAGGATTTTTGAAAATTCGCATTCTAAGGGGTCCTACTCGTATATGGGCATCAAAGTTTTGGCATAAAACTCCCATATTTCGTAATTGCGAGCGGAGAAAGCCGTTTGACTTACACTATTATATCTATAAGATCTGGATGCTGAGCTATTATATTGTTGAGAAGGGATATCACTAGACTGCCTATAAATATTATTTATATATACTCGTTAAACACACTATGAACACATAACTCTACCAAGTTCATTCCATTGTACAGGATTGTAAATGTAAAACATTTTATATCCGCTGTTTCATTGCCCAGTAGGTACTAATACCTTCGTACTTCGCACCTATTACCCAGATTTGATGTTTGTATAACCTGTATGCGGCCAATAATAGAAACCAAGATTACTGGTTATGATTTACGGCCTGCCAACAGAAGTCTTCGGGCTCCTACATGCAATCACTTCTATTTTAAACTAGCTGACCGGACACACCAACAAACCTTGTCGAGTCCTTTATTATTAGCGAAAACTCTATAGATAAAGGGATTCTCCTTCAGAAAGTCCGTTGAGAGTAAATTATTGGGGCGTGGAGAGTTCATTATTTTTAAAATAATATACTAGTGGATATTCTATCACGGAGATATTCCTATTTAAAAGATGTACGAAGTCAGGGCGAGTTACTGGTTTTGATAAAAGTTCAATCATCGAAAGATCTTATAATGTAGGAATCTCCAAAGGCCAGTTTGTTCATATTCACCTTGAGATGGTAATGTTACGAGGTCGTTACCTGCCTGCATGTTTAGTTTCTGCGAAAGAGCCTTCATTAGGTTATCAAATTATGTCATGTACCAATTAGTAACCGTTTCGACAAATTAGGCTCCCTCATAGTATTACAATATGTTTTTATATTGTAGGTTAAGATTATTTAAGACTATATAATTATAAATTATCAATATATTTTTTATAATATTTGATTATAATACACTAGCTTTGGCCCCGCGGTTTCACCCGCGTAGTCTTCGTTCCCGTGAGAATATTGGAAAAAAAATACCCTATGTGTTATTCCAGGGTCTATAAACTATCTACATATACCGAATTTCACCTCAATCGGTTCAGTAGTTTTGGCGTGAATGAGTAACAAACATCCATCCATCCATCCCAGGGCCGTCTTTACCAGGGGGTGCAAGGGGTGCGGAGCACCCGGGCGCGGAGCGCCCGGGGGCGCCTGTCGAGCGCAAAATTTTTGGATATTTCATTGAACTTAACGCTATTGCACAGTTTTATATACTTGTTACTTACGACAAATATGTATGCGCAAGCAAAAAAAAATAGTCATCAACAATAATATTTTTTTTACTTTTATTACTCTTTCGGCGCTTGTCATACTGCATTACTACACTACACAAATAACAATGCGCGCAGCAAAATCTCTAATCCAAAGAGAGTGTATGTATGTACGTTTGACACGTTGCCGCCCGGTCGCCCGCACTTGAAGCAAAATGATCTCTAAGTCAATAAAGTGTAAATTGATTCATTTGAAATGGGAAAAAAAAATTACGTGTATTGTGTTTTCTTGGTTGACTAGGACCCCTTTCATACTGCAGTATGTCGTGGGTCGCGTGCCACGCTGCAGTGTAAACAAAACGAGGGCGCAGGCTGAGTCCCGCACCCCGGCGCAGAATAGACTTAAGACGGCCCTGATCCATCCTCACAAACTTTCGCATTTATAATATTAGTGTAGGATTAGTAAAATTATTATAATAGTAAAATAATAAATAAGAAATAGCAGGATAATAAAAATTTAAACAGGTTATTTTTTTATTTATTTTTTATGAAACTGAGTGACAAGAAGAGCAAATCAGGTGTCTCATGGTAAGCATCATGATTGCCCATATCAGACACAGTGCTTAGCTACCATTAGGCACCTGATTTGCTCGTCTTGTTATTCACTATCATAAAAAAACCTCTCGTTGCCATTAATACTTTCAATAAAACCACCAAAACGTTCACAGCATTCGTGGCAGGTGCGTCACAAAATAAATAACATCAACCCTATGGTACGTATGTACATAATACATAAGTACATATATAATGTTTATATGTACCTACCTATGTACCGAAATCCCCTCTTTCAAAATTCCCGTACTTTTCGTAGTAGTAATTTTGAGAAGTTCTGTACATATCAATCCAATCAAATTTTTGGTCTAAATTGTCGTCCGTCAGTCGGTCAGGACATATTTTAACAACTAATGAGTTTAATAACCCTGTTTCATACAATTACTATGTGTACTGATTTAACATTCATAACGCTATGTAAATAAAGAACGATAACTGATTTATAATGTCTGATAGCATTTTTATGAATAGCAAATATTAACACATTTACTTACTGCGCTGTACTTCCGCTAGCTGGCAGTTGGTACTGAAAACTATGGTAATTGGGTACTTAGTCTGAAAGGACCAAATTGAATAGACCGCGGGCCATTCGATCGTAAACTAAAATCGACTAGTACTATACTTTCCTTTGGATCGGGACCGGTGATAAAACAACATCAAAAATATATAATATGTACAGTCGCAAACAGCATTATACTCGTATTAGAGAGGTAGGTATAATGTATAATTCAAGATAAAGGAGAAAATTATTATGAAGCAAATAAACTTGTCCACAAAAATGATCGGTATAAATTTAATAAAACAAAAACAGTGTGTTTGCACTCAATTGAAACAACATTGAACTTAGTTAAAGTTAATCGAGCCCATAGACAGTGAACAATAATTTGCCAATCTCTTAGCACTCAGCAACATGTAACATGCGAGTAAGGGCTGGGAAGAGCCCGCGCGTCTCAATTATAATAATTGACCTCACCACTCGAGAAGGTCGTTCTCCGAAACACGTGTCACGTGACATCAACTGAACAAATCGTCCTTCAACATAATACCACAGAATAGGATAGGATAGTATATTACGTACCGTAATACAATACAATGCATTTTAAAATTGTATTTATTATATCGTTAACTACTTACATGATTATGTTCGACATTTGTCTGATGCTAGGCTTGCTTTACACTTATACACACTAGACCACATCGCAGCGACAAAATTATGGTCAAGCAGTGGTTAATATGTGAATAGGTTATATGTAATTTTGTAGTGGAAGGCCTCTTTTGCAGGGGGCCGGCTGGGGAAGTACCACACCTTTGCCAGTTATTCATCCGCCAAACAGTAATGTGTTAACATTACTGTGTTCCGGTATGAAGGGCAATGTTACCAGCGAAATTACTGGGCATGATGAGATTCAACAACTAATACCTCAGGGTGACAGGCGCAGTGCAGTGCCACGTAGTATTTTGAATTTTAAAACACTAGGTGGCACTGTGTCTGATATGGGCAATCATGATGCTTACCATCAGGCATCTGATTTGCTCGTCTTGTTACATACTACCATAAAAAACCATTACCATAAAAAAAAAGTTTGTCGGCATTTGCAGCTACTTGTGTTGTAATACCTACAAAATAGAAATAGTTCGAATAGGGAAGTCTGTTTGCTACGTGATTGCGATGTGGTCGATATCGGTGTTTATATAAATTCGCACCTGTGCCTGTGTATTGTGGTGTTGTAGTGTGGTTGTGGTCGTGGTGAGGTTGTGGTGTGGTTACCTACTGACTTGAGAAACAAACCTTACTCTCCACTGATAAACGCTGCTCAGCCCAGCCTAGTCCTGCTGATGCTTTCACATCTAAAAATATTTACCTATTTATTATAAATACTAAAGTTCCGTAGAAACTAGAAAATGTCAAGCTAAAAGCGATTACTTATCATCACAAATATGTCAACGTATACAATTACGGACAATGGACAACGCGTTGGCAGAAGATTAATGCGAACATACGACGCCATTCCTAGATTAAGTTAATAACATTAATTTCTGTCGGAAAGCTTTGAAGCTCGCCAATTATAAAGAATATCCATCATATTTACATACGTTCTCTTTTAATTTGATAGCTTTTTAATGAAATTTTGTGCCTCGGTGACTGCCTCGGTGGCGTAGAGGGCGCATGCTCATCTGCCAATCAAGAGGTCCCGGGTTCGATCCCCAGGTCAGGCAAAGTGTTAAATATTGGGTTTTACCATTAGGAATTATCTCAAATACTGTCTGGAGTCTGGGACTGTGCCCGGTAGATGGCAATAGGCTCGCCCCCTATTACATGGGACCAATAACATACTGGCGAAATGTGGATGTATCTACAATGGGACTGAGTCCTGGGTGCACCTCTGCCTACCCCTTCGGGAAAAAGGCGTGAATGTATGTTATGTTATATATGTTTATAATATTTTGTAATATATACAAAAAGGTTAAATAGGTGTAATGGTCAGTTTTAAATGCCTTACGTTTCTTATCCTACAGTGGTAGGTAGGATTTAAAAAGCTCTATCGTGAGTTGTGGCTCTTTACCTAATGTATAGTCCACTTACACAAAATATTTTCATTCGAGTGTATTTCTCTCCCTGCACGATTATCTGGAAGAGAACGCTTTTAGCGATAAGACCGCCAATTGTCTACTAGAATTGTCTACTAGTCTACTAGATATAAACCTATTGTTACTTTTTTGTTAGTTTTAAGCGAGCTTTCAGATGAACGTCGGCGTAACGTCAACGTCAACGCGGCGTTGTGGTCGGGCGCTAATTTGTATTAAAAAAGAACAGTATAGAATACACATGCGGCATCGCTCGTCTGAAAGCTCGCTAAGATTCTTGTTATGTGTAATAATAAAGAATTTTCATCTATCTATCTTTTTTATAGAGAAATTCTATGAATAAAACTGGTAAAAAAATGGTATTGGCTTCTCTTAGGTATTATAAGGACTTACATCATTATTATGATAGGTCGGAGCTTCAATATTATCTATCATGATTAAAGGTAAATACTGTTTGCTCTGGATTGATAATATCTTATTCCTATATATATATAGCTCGATCCCCACTGACTGATTGATTCACTCACTTATGATCGGGGTTGGAGGTCGGGGGGTTGGGGGGGGGTGAGATTTTTTGGTGTATTTGGATAGTAAATTTTACGAGTACCCTCCATAAAATACGCGGGGGGGTGTGGGGGGCTGTTCCGATGGAACTGCTCGACGGCCCGCCGAAACGGTGCACATTTTCCGTTACGCCGTAGAACAAACGTTACTCGGGACCCTGGTATGGGATGGATGGCGCGAAAAAAAAGATAATACAAAAACGCCCATACAAAAAAAAATGGCGGCCATACAAAATTTCGATTCGAGGCTCGACACTCTCGCCGCAAAAGGGATGGGTGACCGGTTTCTTTGGAAATATGATGGGGAGGGGGACCGGTTTTTTTTTTTTTTTTTTCCAATCCAAGATGGCGGCCGAGTACTGGGTTGCTTCGATTTGGATGAAATTTTGGATTCGGGGGTTTTCGGGGGTTCTGATTTCAAATTTGGAATAGTTTTTTGGATCCACGATGGCGGCCACGAGCTGGTACGCGAGCAGCGCAGCTGCGAGCGTACCGCGAGTGCCACCACGCGAGCAGCTTGCTGCGAAGCGCACGGCGCACCCTCTGTAGTCGGACTGGGAGTGGCACGAGCTGGTACGCGAGCAGCAAAGCTGCGAGCGTACCGCGAGTGTACCCACGCGAGCAGCTTGCTGCGAAGCGCACAGCGCACCCTCTGTAGTCGTACTGGGGGTGGCACGAGCTGGTACGCGAGCAGCAAAGCTGCGAGCGTACCGCGAGTGTACCCACGCGAGCAGCTTGCTGCGAAGCGCACAGCGCACCCTCTGTAGTTGTACTGGGGGTAGCACGAGCTGGTACGCGAGCAGCAAAGCTGCGAGCGTACCGCGAGTGTACCCACGCGAGCAGCTTGCTGCGAAGCGCACAGCGCACCCTCTGTAGTCGTACTGGGGGTGGCACGAGCTGGTACGCGAGCAGCAAAGCTGCGAGCGTACCGCGAGTGTACCACGCGAGCAGCTTGCTGCGAAGCGAACAGCGCACCTTCTGTAATTGGAACTGGTCTACGGATCTCGGAAACTAAAAGACTTGGAGGTATGGTTCCTTAGACGAAAATGTTTAAAACCCTGGGACGATTTTACGTAATATTTTGAAATCCAATATGGCGGATGCCAAAATGCACTTCCTTATAACTCCTAAAGTAAAAGAGATGGGAAGGTGGTTCTTGAACAAAAATGTACGAGGTCGGTGATGACTACAAATTGAAATTGGAAATAATCCAAGATGGCGGATTCAAGATGGCGGCCTTTTACAAAGTCGCTCCGATTTGGATGATTTTTTGTATACGGTGATATTTTGAGGTTTTGATTCGAAAAAAACTTATTTTTTTTGGTATTCACCCACCAAAAGCAAAGGAAAGCACATCTCGCGAGCTGCTCGCAGCTCGCGCACCACCCAAACTCTAGTTCCTATATATATATAGCTCGATCCCCACTGACTGATTGATTCACTTATGATCGGGGTTAGCGGTCGGGGGGTCGGGGGGGGGTGTGATTTTTTGTTGTATTTGGATAGTAAATTTTACGAGTACTCTCCATTTACATATGGGGGGGGTGTGGGGGGCTGTTCCGATGGAACTGCTCGACGGCCCGCCGAAACTATGCACATTTTCCGTTACGCCGTAAAACAAACACTACTCGGGACCCTGGTCTGGGATGGATGGCGCGAAAAAAAAGATGGCGCCCATACAAAAAAAAAATGGCCGCCATACAAAATTTTCGTTTGAAGGTTGTGATGGGGGCTACGGGTCGATGGTGAGGTCGGGGGTGAGGTTCTGTGGTACCTTTGGATAGGGAATCTCGAGGGAACTCTTCGAGAACTGGAAGGGGGTCCCCGGGGGGCCGTTCCGGTGGAACAGGTCGACGGCCCGCCGAAACGGTGCGACTTAGGGGGGGGGTGCCGGAACTAAAGTTGCATAAAACCTTGGTATGGGATGGACCGGACCAAAAAAAAGATGGCCGCCGTACAAAAAAAAATGGCCGCCGTACAAGGTTGCTCCGATTTGGATGAAATTTTGGATTTGGGGGTTTTTGGTGGTTCTGATTTCAAATTTGTAATGGATTTTTGGATCCGCGATGGCGGTCACGAGCTGGTACGCGAGCAGCGCAGCTGCGAGCGTACCGCGAGTGCCCCCACGCGAGCAGCTTGCTGCGAAGCGCACTGCGCACCCTCTGTAGGTGGGATAGCCTCATCGCCAATCCGCCAACCCGCCAATCAGCCAACCCGCCAACTCGCCAATTCGCCAACTCGCCAACATTTTTTTGTTTTTTGTTTTTTTTTGAAAAAAATTTTTTTGAAAATTTTTTTTTTTGGAATTTTTTTTTTTGAAAATTTTTTTTTTGATATTTTTTTTTTTTTTGAAAAATTTTTTTTAGAAAATTTTTTTTTGAAAATTTTTTTTTGAAAATTTTTTTTTTTATAATTTTTTTTAATTTTTTTTTTTTGCTTTTTTTTTTGAAAATTTTTTTTTTGGAATTTTTTTTTTTGAAAATTTTTTTTTTTGATATTTTTTTTTTTAAATTTTTTTTTTTTTTGAAAAATTTTTTTTAGAAATTTTTTTTTTATAAAATTTTTTTTTTTTAATTTTTTTTTGAAATTTTTTTTTTTTATTATTTTTTTTAATTTTTTTTTTTTTGCTTTTTTTTTTGAAAATTTTTTTTTTAAATTTTTTTTTTTATTTTTAGCTGCACACTCAGTAGTCGGAATGGGAATGACACGAGCTGGTACGCGAGCAGCAACGCTGCGAGCGTACCGCGAGTGTACCACGCGAGCAGCTTGCTGCGAAGCGCACAGCACAACCTCTGTAGTCAGACTGGGGGTGACACGAGCTGGTACGCGAGCAGCAACGCTGCGAGCGTACCGCGAGTGTACCACGCGAGCAGCTTGCTGCGAAGCGCACAGCGCACCCTCTGTAGCCGCACTGGGGGTGACACGAGCTGGTACGCGAGCAGCAACGCTGCGAGCGTACCGCGAGTGTACCACGCGAGCAGCTTGCTGCGAAGCGCACAGCGCACCCTCTGTAGCCGCACTGGGGGTGACACGAGCTGGTACGCGAGCAGCAAAGCTGCGAGCGTACCGCGAGTGTACCCTCGCGAGCAGCTTGCTGCGAAGCGCACAGCGCACCCTCTGTAGTCAGACTGGGGATGACACGAGCTGGTACGCGAGCAGCAAAGCTGCGAGCGTACCGCGAGTGTACCCTCGCGAGCAGCTTGCTGCGAAGCGCACAGCGCACCCTCTGTAGTCAGACTGGGGGTGACACGAGCTGGTACGCGAGCAGCAACGCTGCGAGCGTACCGCGAGTGTACCCTCGCGAGCAGCTTGCTGCGAAGCGCACAGCGCACCCTCTGTAGCCGCAATGGGGGTGACGCGAGCTGGTACGCGAGCAGCAAAGCTGCGAGCGTACCGCGAGTGTACCCTCGCGAGCAGCTTGCTGCGAAGCGCACAGCGCACCCTCTGTAGTCAGACTGGGGATGACACGAGCTGGTACGCGAGCAGCAAAGCTGCGAGCGTACCGCGAGTGTACCCTCGCGAGCAGCTTGCTGCGAAGCGCACAGCGCACCCTCTGTAGTCAGACTGGGGATGACACGAGCTGGTACGCGAGCAGCAAAGCTGCGAGCGTACCGCGAGTGTACCCTCGCGAGCAGCTTGCTGCGAAGCGCACAGCGCACCCTCTGTAGTCAGACTGGGGGTGACACGAGCTGGTACGCGAGCAGCAACGCTGCGAGCGTACCGCGAGTGTACCCTCGCGAGCAGCTTGCTGCGAAGCGCACAGCGCACCCTCTGTAGCCGCAATGGGGGTGACGCGAGCTGGTACGCGAGCAGCAAAGCTGCGAGCGTACCGCGAGTGTACCCTCGCGAGCAGCTTGCTGCGAAGCGCACAGCGCACCCTCTGTAGTCGTACTAGGGGTGACACGAGCTGGTACGCGAGCAGCAACGCTGCGAGCGTACCGCGAGTGTACCCACGCGAGCAGCTTGCTGCGAAGCGCACAGCGCACCCTCTGTAGTCGTACTGGGGGTGACACGAGCTGGTACGCGAGCAGCAAAGCTGCGAGCGTACCGCGAGTGTACCCTCGCGAGCAGCTTGCTGCGAAGCGCACAGTGCAACCTCTGTAGTCAGACTGGGGGTGACACGAGCTGGTACGCGAGCAGCAACGCTGCGAGCGTACCGCGAGTGTACCACGCGAGCAGCTTGCTGCGAAGCGCACAGCGCACCCTCTGTAGCCGCACTGGGGGTGACACGAGCTGGTACGCGAGCAGCAACGCTGCGAGCGTACCGCGAGTGTACCACGCGAGCAGCTTGCTGCGAAGCGAACAGCGCACCTTCTGTAGTTGGAACTGGTCTACAGATCTCGGAAACTAAAAGACTTGGAAGTACGATTCTCTAGACGAAAATGTTTAAAACCCTGGGACGATTTTGGGTAATATTTTGAAATCCAAGATGGCGGATGCCAAAATTCACTTCCTTATAACTCCTAAAGTAAAAGAGATAGGAAGGTGGTTCTTGAACAAAAATAAACGAGGTCGATGACGACTACAAATTAAAGTTGAAGAATATCCAAGATGGCGGATGCCAAAATTCACTCTCTTATAATTCCTAAACTATTAGCGATAGGATGGTGGTTCTTTAACAAAAATGTACGAGATCGACGATGACTACAAATTGAAATTGGAAAAAATCCAAGATGGCGGATTCAAGATGGCGGCCTTTTACCAAGTCACTCCGATTTGGATGATTTTTTGTATACGGTGATATTTTGAAGTTTTGATGCCAAATTTACAACTCACTTTGGAAAATTTCTTATAAAATTTTTTTTTTTTTGGAATTCACCCACCAAAACAACAGACACACAACACTCGCGAGCTGCTCGCAGCTCGCGCACCACCCAAACTCTAGTTAGATATATATATTAGATAGCTCGACGCGATCAGCTGATCGTAAATTGCTTATGATCAGGGCTACAGGTCTGGGGGTTGGGCGGGGGGTAGATATTATGTTACCGTCGCATAGGTAATTTTGCGGGGACCCTCCAAAAACTTGTCGGGGGGGTTTGGGGGGCTGTTCTCGTGGAACAGGTCGGCGGCCCGCCGAAACGGTGCACATTTTCCGTGACGCCGTAGAACAAAAGTTGTACAGGACCCTGGTATGGGATGGACCGCGCGAAAAAAAAGATGGCCGCCATACAAAAAAAAATGGCCGCCATATAAAATTTGACTGTAATGGCTAGAGGCCGAGAGGGCGATCGGGGGTGAGGTTGCGTGGTACCTTTGGAGAGAGAATCTTAAAAGCACCTCTCGAGAACTGGAGGGAGGTCTCCTGGGGGCTGTTCCGGTGGAACAGGTCGACTGCCCGCCGAAACGGTGCGACTTGGAGGGGGGGTGCCGAAACAAAAGTTGGATAGGACCCTGGTATGGGATGGACCGGGCGAGAAAAAAGATGGCCACCGTACAAAAAAAAATGGCTGCCATACAAAACTTCGTTTGGAGGCTCGACACGCTCGCTGCAAAAGGGATGGGTGACCGGTTTCTTGCGAAATATGATGGAGGGGAAGACGAACGGTTTTTTTTTTCAAATCCAAGATGGCGGCCAAGTCCACAGTTGCTTCGATTTGGATGAAATTTTGGATTCGGGGGTTATTGGGGATTCTGATTTAAAATTTGGAAATGGTTTTTTTGGATCCGGCCACTTTATCAACATGGCGGCCACGAGCTGGTACGCGAGCAGCGAAGCTGCGAGCTTACCGCGAGTGCCCCCACGCGAGCAGCTTGCTGCGAAGCGCGCCGCGAACCCTCTGTAATTGGGATAGCCCATTCGCCAATCCGCCAACTTACCAACTTTTTTTTTGAAAAATAAAAATTTTGAGGTATGATTCGTTAGACGAAGACTACAAATTGAATTTGGAAAAAATCCAAGATGGCGGCCTTTTACAAAGTTGCTCCGATTTGGATGATTATTTGTATACGGTGATATTATTGCGGTTTTGATGCCAAATTTACAACTCATTTTGGAAAATTATTATTATTTAACTTTTTTGGTATTCACCCACCAAAACCAAACGAAAGCATATCTCGCGAGCTGCTCGCAGCTCGCGCACTACCCAAACTCTAGTTTCATGTATATAGGTAGTTAGGTTTAGCCTCAGATCATTCAAACAAGGGGTTTAGCGTTCCTAACCTTTTATAGGTATTAAGATAATCATGTAGCGGATTTAAACATTTAAGGCCTCTTTCACCATCCTCGAGTAACGTGCCGAGTAAGAAGATTCTCGTCTATTAAAGTGCCGATTAAGAAGTTATCCGTCTATTAAAGTGTAAGGCGCAGTGGCGAGTAAGGCGAGCATAACGTCCGAATTATGCTAAGCGGCACATAAGCAGGCCCTTTTTGTGAAACTGATAAAAGTTACTTGGGACTTCTATTTGCCGAGTAGCACTAATCGTCGAGTAGGTAGTTATTCAACACTTTACTCGAGGATGGTGAAAGAGGCCCTAATTCTCACTAAGGACGTGATAGTTTTTTTAATCATAATATTTTTTACCATGATTGCAAATAGCTTTTAAGTCCTTAAGGTGGGTGAATTTTTAAGTTAACATTTTTATGCGTTTGACAGGGTAAACAATTGCCCTTAAGCTACAAAGCTTAACTAGCTCTCAAACACGTTCCAGAAAATTTATAGGGCTTCATCATGACCTAATAAGTACATAAAAAAACTAACAGCGTGAAACAGCGTGAGGCGCGTATGGTTTAAATCTTATAACTGTATTTTTTCACTGCAAAAAATATTTTACAGCACAATTCACAGACTAAATAACACCATTTTTATAATAATAAATTGCATTGTACTCGTATTACGTGCGCACAGGGCATACGAATCCACGTTGCTCTCCATACCCGTACCATCCGTTCCTCGAAGCAATCAGCACAGTTTTGACAGAAAACTGTCATTTATTTTTTACCTACCACTTTGTATCATCATTGTAGAGATAAATCCGGAATCATAAAATTCCTGCTTATTGAGTTAGAGGGTAAATTCAAACCTATATAAAATCTTTTTTACTAAAGAAGGCTTATAAACTCAACCAGTACATAGAGGACAAAGATGCCTGGAAACTTCTGCATAGCCGCCTCGAGGCACCTTCAAAGAAAACGAATGTAACCAAACCAAATATTGTGAAACTATCTGTTGAAAAAATTAAGCCCTACATGTTTTTTGTGCGTTCTTCTTGTAGAAGTATCTTTTCGAACGCACGGTAGACTCAGTACTGTTTATCTTCATTGATCAGATTATCAGATTATATCCTTTTGTCAGATATATATTGTCAGATTATGACCTATTTGAATAAATCTTTTTGAGTTTGAGTTTGTTTGATTTGATGTTAACTTAGTTGCCTAATAATGTGCTAATGTCTTAATAATGTCTCCTTATTCTCCTTTTGCTTTATACAGAATTTCCTCGTTGCCATTATCGTGGGAGCCATGGTGGACTTCGTAGTGGGAACTCTGATGGGACCCAAGGACACTTTGGAAATCTCACAAGGATTTGTAGGACTAAGTAGTAAGTGACACTTTCTTTGGCTTCCCATTTTTTCTTCAGCAAAATCTAAGTTAATTGGTAAAGTGGGATATTGAGCGAAAGCTATAGGAGTTTGAAACTTCAAAACATTAAATATGGAAAATTTTGAGTTAATGTCTTAGAATCACTTTGGAAATTTATAAAAATCAAAGGCCTGACTGATTGACTGACTGACACACTCACTCACCAACGCCCAGCTCTAACCCTTGGACCTTGAAAGCAGATTCTATTAATATCATAAATCATATCCTACTAATATTATAAATCTATAACGCTTGCGAGTTTTAACTCACCTCCAGCGCCATCTTGCGCGGTTTTGGTTAGATTGATGGATGGATGAATGTTTGTTACTCTTTCACGCCAAAACTACTGAACAGATTGGGCTGAAATTTGGTATGCAGGTGCTTAGACCCTGGAACATATAGGGTACTTTTTTCCCCGTTAGTAATATCTATGCGTAATATTATCAGATTTGTAAACTTGTAATATATTATAATATAGGTAGAGAAATTAGTATTTTCCTGTAAGGCTTTGTATTTAATGTTTTGTTATTTTTCAGCGGAAACATTATCAGCGAACTTTTACTCGGACTTTCGGTTCAGTGAGAAATTGGACCAAGATTTTTTCAGCGTGTTTGCGATATTCTTCCCTTCAGTGACGGGCATTCAGGCTGGTGCCAACATCTCCGGTGATCTGAAGGTAGGTCGTCAAATAAAATCAGTTTATTTTTGCCCTGCGTGGATCTAAAACATTAGGTAAGTACATTATAATACGAACACAATCACAATAACACATAACATCACGCCTTTTTCTCGAAGGGGTAGGCAGAGGCGTACACAGGACGTAGGTACACCCCACATTTCTATTGTAATGGTTTTGGTCCCATGTGTTGGGGGCTCCGGGCTCAGTTTCAGACTCCATGTTGTCATAGAAATAATTCGTATTGGAAAAGTCCAATAACACTTTGGCTGACCTGGGGATCAAACTCCGGACCTCATGATCGGCTGTAGAGCTTGTTACCACCGGGGCAGTGTATACTTATATATATATATATATATATATATATATATATATATATATATATATATATATATATATATATATATATATATAATATACCGAACAGCGTGTGCCCGTATAGGAACTGGCATTTTGGCCCGTTGGTCTATGATTCCGTTAGGATAGGTTTCTGGATCTGGAGGAATCACTTACTATAGATGTAATAACTTATGTTTGTTATATCAAACAGCTTTACATAATATCTGTAATTACTTCCATGAAAAATTCAAGGCATTTGATATTATTTCCCGGCAATGTTTATTTTGTACAAAAATAACATTATATGTTTTTAACTCTGTGATCTCTCTGTGAGATGATTTCGTGTGTTCTGTTTATATACTCGTATTAATAAACTCTATGTGTACATTTTATTATAACCCTTTCATATTATCAACAATCAGTTTCAGGGTTTTATAAACAGGGCTGACAAAATAACATGTTTTACGATTTTCTACAGATTAGATCTCTAATAGACGTATGTTAGTACAAATAATAACGTATATAACATATTATAGTATATTTCCGACCGTTAAATATCTAGTTAAAACAATATTACTCGTTGCGAGAATGGTAATGTTGTTTTTGACATCATTGTTTACAATTTTTAAATGTAATATTGGTTAAACTGGAGATTTAACGGTCGGTTAACCATATTATGTTAAGGCCCCCGTGCAAAACGCAGCACTAGCCGTTATTGTTCAGTTTATAAGAGCAATCCATACTCATTATCCAAAAGAACCATCAACTAATAAAAAAATCTACATAATCTTGACACCAAAATGGTTGATTTCTTTTGTTTTAAAGTACTTAGTATATTATTGTTTAATTAATCTACTTACAACGAAAGCGAAAGAGACACAGCACAGAAATGAGAAATAATTATTAATAAAATGCATCTTCTTGTAAAGTATAACCATTATTTTGCTACTTATATTTGCTACTTATTCAAATGGATAGGTTAATTTAACAATGCATATTAAGCTAGAATATTTTATGAAGATTTTATTCTTAAATCTGAGTGTAAAAGGTGGGGTGCATCGAATAGGTAACGAATGCTCAAGTAATTTGATCAGGGTACGGCCTTTAGAGCGTACATGGCCTTCTAGTAATTTGACACAATCCTATGAAAAATTCACCAAATCGATATTATGTATTCCCCTGTTTCCTCCGAATAAACTCAATCTATAAATTTATATTCTGATATTTTTATTGTGTAATAATCTATGTCCCTGTCATTTTAATTTTTCTTATAAACCCTTGGTTTTTTCTTAGCGAACTTCCATAAATGCCATTTTAGTGGCGTGATTGGACGTTCACTACAAATGTAGAGTTTATTAACAAAAATGAAATGATAGGGAGACATACGTAGTTTACTTCAACTTTAAAATATCAGGATAAAAATTGCTCACGACACAGGGTATCCTAGTGTGGGGGCTAGCGGATCTCATTATAGTCTAAGGATTAGTCTGTATGCTTTTTAACATAATGATATGAATGTATAGGTAATTATATTTACTTATAACTGATTAATACATAAGTTATAATGTATAAATGTTTGTACCTATCCTTTTGAGAAATAAACTATTTATTATTATTATTTATTTAATTAATTATTATTTGACTGCCTCGGTGGCGTAGAGGGCGCATGCTCGACTGCCAATCAAGAGGTCCCGGGTTCGATCCCCAGGTCAGGCAGTGTTAAATATTGGATTTTCCATTAGGAATTATCTCAATAACTGCCTGGAGTCTGGAACTGTGCCCGGTATATGGCAATAGGCTCGCCCCCTATTACATGGGACCAATAACATACTGGCGAAATGTGGGTGTATCTACTATGGGACTGAGTCCTGGGTACACCTCTGCCCACCCCTTCGGGTAAAGGCGTGAATGTATGTTATGTTATGTTATGTTTATTTAATATATCAAATAAAGTTACTGTATTCGGAGGAAACAGGGGAATACAAAACATCGATTTAGTAAATTTTTCATAAATTTGTGTCAAACTGAGAGGTCTCCTGTATCCTGTTAATGCTCAGTTAATTAGCTCAGCTAAGTGTATCGTAGGCGAAAGTCGTTCTTCATTTCCAGTAACAATGCATATTCATTGAAACAATCAACGTGCAGTAGAAAATAGATTTAGCGTAGGTATAACATGCACGCGGTTGTAATTGATACCATGCATGATCATACAACCGAATCTATATTACCTTATAGACGTCTTGGTGATACCGGTTACATACACACGTGCTTGCTCTACATTATAAATGACTAGCTGTGCCCTGCGGTTTCACCCGCGTAGTCTTCGTTCTATATCGGGATGAAAATTACTTTTTATGTTATTCCAGGGTCTAAAATATCTATATATACCGAATTTCAGCCCAATCGGTTCAGTAGTTTTGGCGTGAAAGAGCAAACATCCATCCATCCATCCTCACAAACTTTCGCATTTATAATATTATATTAGTAAGATTAATATTATTATTATTATTATTATTTTTATGTTAGTGAGTGACAAGACGAGCAAATCAGGTGCCTGATGGTAAGCATCATGATTGCCCATATCAGACACAGTGCCACCCAGTGTTTTAAAATTCAAAATTCTGCGCGGCACTGCACTGCGCCTGTCACCCTGAGATATGAGTTGTTGAATCTCATCATGCCCAGTAATTTCGCTGGTAACATTGCCCCTCATACCGGAACATAGTAATGTTTGCACATTACTGGTTGGCGGATGAATAACTGGCAAAGGTGTGGTACTTTCCCAGGCGGCCCCCTGCAAAAGAGGCCTACCACTACAAAAAAACAATTACAGGATTAGTAGGATCTAATATTATACTATGTCTATACTTACTTACTTTTTAACGTGGAACAGAAATAAGTCCAAGGAGTAATTCTCAAGGGGCCAACTTAAGGGCAATAACTTAAGGCCCAAAAAAGTTTAAAGATTTAAGGAAAAATAATCTTCCCATAGAAAATAGATCAGCTGATTAGTCAATTTCCTTTGACATTTTTTCTATTAGTGCAGTTTGAAGGGCAGCAAATCTAAGAAGTAACATTTGACGTTTCATCTTTTCAAACCGAAATAACTTTGCATAGGCGTAACTCACAAAATTTCATTAACCTTCACCGTAAAAGCAAAAAATACTATCTATTACTACATACCACCATGAAATTATTAATTTTATCACATGATGTACAATTCTTAATAAGTATGTAAGTACCTATACTTTGGCAGGGGGAGGGGGGCTTATTGACTGCTCTAAGCTGCCATATGAGTGCATAATAATGTGATCGTCGATCGTAATCATTTTCTGCTCATGATACTGCTGGATATAAGCCTCCCCTAATTTTTGACATTTACCTATCTTTCGCCGTTCTTTGACCTGCTGTCCTGGCAACATCGTCACTCCATCGTACCATTGGTATATAAGCAGGCACTTCGGTCGTTGTCTATTCTCACCATGCATGCCACCAGTCTGTTAATCCATGCCATCAGAACTTCTATCCAGATGACCGGCCCAACTCCATTTTTAGTTTGCGACTTGAGACTCTTTCGCCAGCGTAGCCAAAAAAGCTAATTTAAAAAAAAAATGAATTCTTAAATTTATTCTGATGTATCATCAATCATCCGATTAAAAAATCACTTTAAAAATATGTTTTTAATTAATTATAAGCAATTCAAAATTGATAAAATTCCAATAAGTCACTTGAACACGAACGCGCGACGAGTGGTCGCCATGATTGTGACGTCATTATGTTATAGTTATGTATGGTACGTTATAACATTGTGACATCGCTATAGATTATGAGCTCGTTTGGGTACTATCGGCGTGTTTTCGGCACTGGATTGTAAATGTTATTTTAATTTGATATAACTTTGTAAATATAGCGAATAAACAAAAAACTAAAAATAGTTTTGTTATGAAACTTATACATCTTTTAATTTTTGCTAAAAAAAATTCAAATACTTAATTGCCAAATTAGACGATAATGATATCATGTCTACAAGAATGTAAGGTGAATAACAATCTTGTTACTCGAATGAAATATTAAAACAAATCGAATAAAATGTCTCTACCAATAGACAGGTCAATTTATTTGACCACGCGTATTTGGGAGACAATCATTATTCTGCGTAACCAGGGGGTGACATGACAGGCACTTAAAGTCTATAATCAGTGAGATTTTGACGTCTTATAGAAAATCGCTATTGTATTTCTCACTTAGCATATTATGTATCTAATGCGATGTGTCAGCCAATAATCAATAATCATTTATTTGGAACAACAAAAGTTCACAATCACCAACGCAGCCCTCTGCTCTGGAATAATCGTTGTATTCCAAAATAGTAACTTATTTATAAAACTTATTAGTTAAACTAAGGTAAAACAAAAATTAAACAATCTGACAAAGTACATACTACATAAGAGTACTTATATGATTTAACCGGGCGGCCACTCAGAGCATATTTCCAACATATTATATTGATGTTATTCGGAATAAGACATTAATCGGTGTTACTTATGGATTTTATTATCTGAAATAAATTAAATTATTTAGTTTCCTAATTATATTTTAGTCCTATATTTTAGTTCTTTTCCATACATTCTACAATTAATTGAAGGAAACTTGGCGAACTAAACTCTATCAATATGGTTGTCCACATAACCCGGTATGAATTGACTCGAGCAGTGAAATTGTGAAAACCCGTTCCGTTAATCATTAAATCCTTGTTATTTTTATCTAGATAGATAATCATCGCGAGAAAACAATATTTTTTATAACATAAAACCAACGTGGTGTCTGTCTATTTGAGTATAATGTCGATGTGCGTAACGGACACCAGTCGATTAAAACCAATTGAAGGGGCGTCGATGAGTCATAGCTTCGCAAAACATAAAACTTACGAACGAACTGAACAAGATGCAATTAGTTTAGGGTTTCATTCTAAGAATTCAATCGAACGTCATTGAAAAGTATCTTTACATCTTTATTGGTAGGTATATATAGTTATAGTACGTACGTAGGTGAATCAGACGGCCTTTGAATGAACAAGGTACCTTATATAGGTCAATGGATTTGTGATGATCAATGAACAGATTTTGTCTCATGTGCTAGCTCAGCCAACCAAAATCTGATATTTATGACTACTTTTGAATGTTTGTAGGTATATCCTAATTAGACAATAATAGAATTATTATCGATTTGTCACTAAGTAAATTCGCCACGTTATTAATTTTTCATGTTCTCATCAACAGTTAATCAAGATTTTTAAGTTGCCTGAAGACGATCTTGATTGCGCTGGTGTGAACTTTCGTTGTAAATTGTAACCACGGTGTCGTAACAAATTCAAACTATCAAACTTTTAAAATAGATGTTATAATAACAGAGTTATAAGTGACATAGGCCACAGTTACAGTTATTAAACCTATTATTGGAATATTGCACCCTACAGGATCCAGCATCAGCAATTCCAAAAGGCACGCTGCTCTCCCTCCTCATCTCTATGGTGAGCTACGCCCTGATGGTTCTATTCGCTGGTGGTGGTGCTCTCAGGGACGCCAGTGGAAACATAACGGACATGGTCATGATAAACGGGACAGTAACTGATTACACCGGCCTCGCGCATTGTATACCCAACTGCACTTATGGACTGCATAATAGTTATTCGGTAAGTCATTAATGTTACATAGCCAGTCCAAATGTTTGATTTTTTGCACGTCTCAATGGAAAACCCTCATTAAAATGCGTAATGAGATTTTAAAGGGCTGTATTAAGGGATCTTTGTAATGACTTCTTTATGCAAATGTAACATGTAGGTAGATCGAGATGAGCTCGTGCGCCGGATTAGTTATGAGAACCGTCGGCCCATTATAAGCGCAGAGTTACTTACTTTACAAGTTTCTTACCCTGAAACATAAGTATAGTCGCGAACTAAAGAAAAAAACTACGTAGGTAGGTATATTTCTGTCTTTTGTTTAGATGAAATAAGGTAGTCTATTACGCAATATTGCTCGGCTGTGGGTTGGAGAGTTGGCCACTGAAAACAGGATGTACCTAAGTACTACAATGTTACCTAAGAAAGATTTTACCTAGAACAGATTTTGTTTCTGTCTGACCTAGATAGGTACGTCATCTTTGGTCTCATACAACCTTGTATATGTGTTCTGTGCATACAACATGATTGAAATTAGTTTTTGACTATAAAGAAAAGCTCATTCCAAAGGCAATATTTACCCCCGTCGCTCCATACCATCGCCCGCGCGTCTATTACTACTAGGTACGTAGAAAACATAACGTATGTGTACAAGCGTCAAATGTGTGCGTATAAGTACGGGCGTACCTATTGTCTCGTTGACTGCCTTGTCGCAGGCCACGTAAAATTGCGAAGAGAAGAGAGTGTCGCTTATTTACGTAGTAATAGTTACCTAGTATTCTTTGCCCAGGTAATGCAACTGATGTCAGCGTGGGGTCCGTTCATCTACGGCGGTTGTTGGGCAGCGACTCTCTCCACCGCCCTCACCAACTTGCTCTCCGTGCCGAGACTGATCCAAGCGCTGGGCGTGGACCGCATCTATCCTGGCTTGATATTCTTCTCTAAAGGATATGGAAGGCATGGAGAGCCCTACAGGGGATATGTGCTGACATTCTTCGTGTCGCTTGTCTTCTTGCTTATAGGTTTGTAACCATTTCTTTTTATTATTCTTAATATAATTTAATTATCTATTGATAGAAAAATAAAACTCCTATAGATACCTACTTATTTCTTTTTTAAATAATATTTATTATTACTAATATGTCTCTCTCATGAAACGTTTAAAAAAAAACAACAAGATTTAAGTGCATTATCTACTTACTTCACCTACTTGTACAATGATAACGTCACTATCAACGTACAAGTAAATAATTATCTGTTACTTTTTAAGAATTATAGAGATATATTAACAATAATATATTATGTAAAAATATATGAGTAATAGTATCGATACTAGCTACCTATCTGTAGAGTCTCGACTGTTTGGAGACTCTGCATACATTGATGTTATCGTTATGTTATAGTTAAAATTAATACCTAGTTAATTGTTTGTTTGTTTTTGAGTACGGATGCGCGACGCCGGGACGCTTAGTTTAAAAAATGAAAGAGCAGTGTGCTCTGAACGACGCCTTTATTGGTACTATTGGTTTTAACAAACTTATGGCTAAAGAAATCTGTAGAGTTATGTTAAGTGTTAAGTTAACGTGGGAACTCAAGTGCTCTGTATGGTGAGCCCATACACTATCAAAGAACTAAAAAAATGATTTAGATCGTTTACGTTATCGTTAAAAAATTGCAGGTTATGAATTTATCGAATAGGTTCATGAAGGGGAAAGGGAATAGAAAACCTCCACTTTCATAGCATTTCTCGTACTTTTTTTGTATGGTATTTATATAAATACATGTATTTACTATTAACAGGAACGGGGACCTTTGATTTTGATAGGGGGCAGTTTGACGCAATCCTATGGAAAATTTACCAAATCGATATTTTGTATTCCCCTGTTTTCTCCGAATATTGTGAACTTATTTGATATATTTTAAATAGTCGTAAGAAGAAATAAATAAATAAATTTTTATCTTGATATTTTGAAAATGAATTAAAGTATATCCCTAGTATTTTATTATTATTTATTAACTCTTAATTTGGTGGTAATAAACGTGTTATCACGCGAGTAAAACTGGGTTTTTTAGAAGTTCATTTTGAACTAAAATGCTAAGGATATAGTTTACTTCTCTATAAAAATATTAGGATACAAATTTATAGAATAAGTTGATTAAATTTGGAGGAAACAGGGGAATACAAAACATTGATTTGGTAAATTTTTCATAGGATTGTGTCTTTCTCGTAGCGTAACGTGTAAGTATACCAGCTACGAAATTTGCAGAAATTTGAGACTTAAACGACGGGACTATTTTTACCCTATTTTTAGTATGTTATATAGGTACACCATGTTAATTACATTGCTTTTATAACTTTATGTGTTTTCCAGCGGATTTGAACACCATCGCCCCTCTGATTTCCAACTTCTACCTGGCGTCATACGCTCTCATCAACTTCTGTACATTCCATGCGGCGCTCGTCAGGCCTCTCGGCTGGAGGCCTACATTCAGAGTGAGTCATGTTTTCAACTATATTCACTACAATACGTAACTTATTTATCATTGGAAATATCTCTCCTATTAGGGAAAAACCGAGGCCACACGTAACGCTATTTACCTACCTACCTACTAGCTAGATACCTAGTATAAAGATGTAGCACTGGTCTATTAAAACAACATTAGTTTTGTTAATAGTGGACATGACCGAATTTTTACCCAAATTGATGCCTGTAACTATCAATTTCAGTAGAGTGTATACCTACATAAGTACCTATTAGTGGAGCATTTTTGTCAAAATTAAAACTAGACATTCTTCATTCTCAAAATTCGTGCACTCGATCTTTTCTAGAGATATATTTTATGTAAGTACCTAGGTAGTGTTTTTAGTCAAATGGGTTTTCTATAAAGTCTAGAAACGAAACTTTAATATAAAATCAACTGCAAGTGTTGATTCAATAAATTGTTTTTACGGTTGAAAAATGGAGTGGCGCTTCCATTTTTTTCTAATATTTTCTTTCAAGCTATACCTACCAGAGTAGGTAGGTATGCCTATGTATTTAGGTACTTATTTTACTTTAAAACAAAGTTGCAAAATGAAATGTTTATATCTGTTTGATATATGTTGTTGATATATCCACTTGTTCACCCAGGTGAATTCACCCAGGTGAACAAACGGGAACAAACCTAGCGTACCACAAACCTACCTTAACTATATCTCGCACTCCAGCCACAGTGACATTCAAAGACATTGGGCAGGCTACGCGTTGGCCTTTGTTGGTTGTCCTTTTTTGTTCTGTGTACATACATACACTCTTTTGTACGTACACATACTCTCTTTTGTTGTCTATAAGTATTTTATACTTAATGTTTGTGTAGATACCTATATAAGTTGAATATATGTATATACATATATATTATACGTTAAACTGTAGGTCCCGACTGTTTTCTATAAGATATGTAGTCGTTAGGTCATGTCGGAAGCCTTGTAGGAATCTTGGCGGCCTGAAACTCTGACAATACTTATGAGTTGTCCATATAACCTGTACGAATAACCCGTTCTGTTAGAGTATAAATATTTTTTTTGTTTTTAAGATAATAAGTGGCAAGGCGAGCAAATCAGTTGCCTGATGGTAAGCATCATGATTGCCCATATCAGACACAGTGCCACTCAGTGTTTTAAAATTCAACATTCTGCGCAACACTGCACTGCACCTGTCACCCTGAGATATGAGTTGTTGAATCTCGTCATGCCCAGTAATTTCGCTGGTAAGATTGCCCTTCAGACCGGAACACAGTAATGTTTGCACATTACTGCTTGGCGGATGAATAACTGGCAAAGGTGTGGTAATTCCCCAGGCGGCCCCCTACAAAAGAGGCCTACCACTACCATAATTATTATGATTAGTAGTATTACAGTCAAATAATATTAAGCACGTACGTAAGTACCTACATTATTGTTCCGTTGGAGTAGCTCTCCACTTGCTACAATCCTGACCCACGACTTTGTGTGTTATTTCCAGTATTACAATGTGTGGCTGTCTCTATGTGGGTTCCTGATGTGTGTGGCCATCATGTTGCTCATCAGTTGGAAGATGTCTCTAGTGACGTTCGCGATCTTCTTCACTCTCTACCTTATCGTGCATTATCGGAACCCAGGTAAGTTGCATTTTTAATTTATAAACCTGTTAATAGTAAGTACTTTTTGCTAATTTTTTTGAAGAAAACGAAGAGAATTAACTAAAATCACAAAACCTAACCTTTGTACTTTATCTCAAGGTATGTTGTTATGAAAGCACTTAATATAATATGGCTTTGATCTTAATTCATTATAATATTTTTGGTATTTATAATTTCTCCCTATCGGGAAAAATGCGTCAATGTATGTATGTTAATACATGGTTCCCTATTCATTCGCATACTATTATTAGCCATAATTTTACAACTCATAAAATTTTAAGCCATAATATATGTAATAGCTAATGATCACCAGTCATAACGTCAAAACTCCTATTATAACTTGTTATAGTTTTAATTGTCCTAACATTTTAAACCTATATATATTCTATGTCCTAACCATTGATAACCATATTATTTTATGCCATAATCCTAACATGTCCTAACTATTGATATCACTAAAATTATGTGCCATAATCATATATTGCTCGAATGTTAACTTTGTCATAATATAAATTAAACCTAACCTAACCAATAGAATTTTGAATGTTCTTAACTCATTAACGTAGTAAACATCTTTTCTATGTAGCAAACTGTTGATATATCACATTGCTATAAAAAAAATTATAGTAAGCCGCTATTACTGATTATGAATAAAAATGAAGGTAGTTTCATTAATATTATTATAAAAATAACACAAAGTCAAATTTTAGTGTTAATATTTGGAACTACATATACATACACTGTACCAAAAATACTCTTCTAGATAAAGTGATTGGAATAAAATTTGAATTTGTAGAATTTGTAAACATATTTAATAAACAATAATCAGGACAACACTACAATATAACTCACTTGCAAAAATACGTACAATACCGATTATATACAATAACAATTATGAATAATGAAAATTAGGACATACACCATTATTAACTATAAAATTATACATAACTACCGTTATGACAACTAACAATAGGAATAAAAACTATTATACACAAAAATATTATAACAATTAAATTTTAGGACAATTTATCAGTATTACTACAAAAAAATATGTATTTCCAATATTATGACTAGAGGAGGTTATGACAAATGATGTATGCGGAATTTTTTTATGACAAAAGACATTATGCGAATCAATAGGACACCGTTAATACATACATTGACGCCTTTTTCCCGAAGGGGGTAGGCAGAGGTGTACCCAGGACTCAGTGTCCTACACCCACATTTCGCCAGTAGGTATGTTATTGGTCCTATGTAATAGGGTGCGAGCCTATTGCCATCTACCGGGCACAATTCCAGACTCCAGGCAATTATTGAGATAATTCCTAATGGAAAAATCCAATAGGAATTATCTCAATAATCTAAATAATTGTACTATTATTTTATAAGTGAAAACTACTTAGCTAATCGTTTTGTACTCCTTTTATTCATAATGTGTTAAACTGTTTCTTTTCCCAATAAAATAAAATAAAATATTGGTGCTCTTAGGTATAAATTATATATCCATTTCTTGTCTCCCTGAATAAACGTAGTGAAACATTACGTCTTATTACCAAAAGGTATTAGGCAGCAGGTTCAGTCCGATATAGATACACCCACTATGTTTCAAGTCCCATATTATAATAGAGGCTAATGTCATCAACCGGGAACAAATCCGGACTTCAGGCTGCTACTGAAAAATATCAACCTGACCTGCCCCCTTATTACGAACAGCAGTAGAAGTGTGGAAAGCGTTTAATTGCTTAAAGGCTGCTGTCCAAAGGCATACTAAAAATGACGTTTGACAGCAAAATTTATTGCTCTTGTTACGCGATTGCATGTTCGTTATACCACCCCCGGTGATAAAAACCCAGGACGTCATGCTCATCAGTAGTCAGTAGTCCCTAAAAATATAATAAATTCACCAGAAATTTTACTGTCTTACTCTTCCTCAACCTGATTACGATCAATGGCGATTGATTCGCTTCGGTTCAGCACCTCTCTTCACTAAACGTAGCAAGGACATAAACAAGTTTTAAATAGTTTCACTATTGTGGGAAGTTACCTATAAAGCCATAAACCACTTCTTCTTCCTTTCATTTGTATATTAACAGCAATGAGTCAAAATAATAACATTAAATTGCTGGAAATAGATTAAAAGCTATATCTATTCGCCATAGAACTGTATAAATGCGCAATTCTACCACATTTGATTCATACCCCTGAAACGGTTTCTTGTTTGTATAATCCGACTTCCGAAAGTTATTATGATTCGAATACCGTAGTCTAAAAATATTGGCAGGGATTGAGAACTGGTTCATGGAATTAGTGTGGCTTAGTGAGAGTCATTACCATTGGTTTACAAGAAGCAAGTCGTTAAAATATTGAACTTTTAGCAGAGGTCGTAAGAATCTGTTTGAAATTTAACCTTTTAACCGCTTAAGTCCGATTAATCCGACAAATGTGTTAGACTACATAACCGCCAGAGTCGTATATTTACGACTGCGCTTTTAATCTACATTTTGAAACCATTACGCTGTATTTTATGAAACGATATTCATAATTAGCTAAAAAGTGAAAATCTAGTTATCATTTACAGTTGGTTACATGCTTATCTCTTAAATTGAATACCTTAAAATAATCCCCAAAGTTTAGAGAATTTCGATTATTTTTTACCGGGCGTTAGGGGCACGACAACTGATATAAAGTCTGGCGGCTAAAAGGTTAAGCATTGAATAAACTTCCTGAATTGGGGCTCAGATAATATTGTTAGGGATTGCGAGAGAGTAAATAGAAATCGAGTTATAATGGGTTTTAGCGCAGCGTGTTAACACTTTTCACTACGATTGTGAGAAATCAAATTATTAATTTTATCAAAACATTTTCGCTAATATCCTGTACGTGCGACATCAAAAAAATATGATCTCGTTGGTTACAGACAAAAATTAAAAAGAAATTTATTATATCCCCAAGAGGTTGAAAAGTTATTTCTGCCACGCTCTGTTATGCAACAATTACGAACTTTTTGAAGAAGAGGAGTTAAAAATTAGTTTACATAACATAACATACATTCACGCCTTTTTCCCGAAGGGGTAGGCAGAGGTGTACCCAGGACTCAGTCCCATAGTAGATACACCCACATTTCACCAGTATGTATTGTTCCCATGTAATAGGGGGCGAGCCTATTGCCATCTACCGGGCACAGTTCCAGACTCCAGGCAGTTATTGAGATAATTCCTAATGGAAAAATTCAAATATTTAACACTATGCCTGACCTGGGGATCGAAACCGGGACCTCTTGATTGGCAGTCGAGCATGCGCCCACTACGCCACTGAGGCAGTCAGTAAAAAATTAGTTTAATTTGATATAATGATTCATTTGAGAGGGTTTTTCAATGTAATCAAACAACTAAGCCGCCGGCAGTTCAATTAGATAGAGGTGTGCCCAGGGCCCTGTAGGAAGGGACACCCAAATTTCGCTAGTTTTATTTAACCAACGCAAGGACAAAGTAAACTCCGGGTTGCAATAAAGACATTCCTGATGAAAAAATATTGTTTTTTTTTCACTATACCCGACTTGAAAATGAAATCAGGACCACATTCGACCTCATTGGCTGGATTTGGAGCTTGCGCCCAACTGCTAGACGCAATTTTCTGCGTGTTTGCTTTATATATAGGGCATCTAGACATTATAAACATACGATATAGGTACACTTAATCGAAGCTTATAACATCAAATATATATTAATGATTGCAGACGTGAACTGGGGCAGCAGCACGCAAGCCCAGATCTACAAGACAGCTTTATCGAGCGCCCACAACCTGGCTCGTACAGGCGACCACGTCAAGAACTACTGGCCACAGATACTGGTCCTCGCTGGAAGGCCGCACGCACGACCGGCGTTAGTTGACCTCGGAGGTCTTATCACCAAGGCTGGCTCGTTGATGATTGTCGGCGATATTATGAAGGTAAGTGTAATTTCTGTACCTATACTGTGTTTTTGGAAATTACAAGCTTTGTACTGGTTCTCAGTTTATTTTCCTTAAGTAGGTAGTAGGTAGCTAGGTAAGAACCATTTTAAAAATATATATTACTAACCGTGCCCCGCGGTTTTACCCGCGGAGTCTTAGCTCCCGTAGAAATATCGTGATAAAAAGTACCCTATGTGTTATCCCAGGGCCCTAAACTATCTACATACAGAATTTCAGCCCAATCAGTTTTGTAGTTTTACCGTGAAAGAGTAACAAACATCCATACATCCGTTCCATACATTTTTCGCATTTTTAATATTAGTAGGATTATGTGAACACGAAAAACAACCCAAATTGATTCCTTTGAGTTGTAAGCTTTTTTTTAAGTATTTTTGTAGTAACGAATATACTTATTACGACCTATTTTGTTAACCAATATAACTAGGTATTAAGGTATATACCTAATAGTATTATTATGTATTTACGCGGTTCCTAGCGAAAACTCAGCTTTGGAAACCTTCAGATCTCTTTAAAAATTGTTCGTAAAAATTCTATCAATGTAGTAAATATGAGTATGAATATCTCCGAGCAGATCAGTACTCAACACTATTCTATAACGCTCAAAAAATACCTAATGCTTGTGGAAGTACCTATTCCAATGTAAATTACTTTTTTGTTGACGCCATTACGTCATTTTGTTTGTTAAACTGACTCATTTCCTTCCTTGTACATGTACTTGTAGACCATAATGTTTTCGTACTTAAAAACCACCAAAATAATACCGCAAACATCAAGGACTTACATGACAACAAATAGAAAAATATATCGCTTTTTACGTATAGTTTCAGCAGGTAAATTATCATAGCATGCAGATTAATATAACAGTACTACGACAAAGCTCACAACCTAAAAACAAACTACTTACTTATGTATTAAAAACAAATGCAAAAAGTTCTCCGACATGACGAATTTTAAGTCTTCGAGCAACGCCGTCTTCCGCCTCCGCTGTCACGATAATAATCTAATTACCGTGCCGCCGTGCCAGAACACGGAAGAGGTGGAAGACCCCATTGCTCGAAGGACTAAGTAGATAACAAATATTACTTATTATTCTTATTCTCCTGTCGATAGGTACTAAGGCAAAGATTTTGTGTGATATGTTAAGTAATTTATTTTGTAAATTTTCAAATGTACAGTCCGACTGTAGTTAGATGGCACTGAAAAAAAACAGAAGGTAGCAGCAGGCTTTACAATAATTAGGAATGATAGTAGTAGTAGTAGTTCTATACCTTCTAATTTAAAGTTCTGTTTTTGTTTGTTATTTTATCTTTTCTGGTAACCTATCTACTTCTTTTATATGAGGTCAATTAAGTCATTCCAGCTACGATGAATCAAGGCAGTAAAAAGTAAATACATATAAAATATTCCAGGAGAAAGTTCAATACAGAGAGCGTGCAATACGTGCTCGAGCGGACGAGGAATGGCTTCGAGGCAGGAAGATCCGCGCGTTCTGCTCCCGCGTGCACGGGTTCGACTTCGAACAAGGGGCGCGGGCGCTGATGCAGTCGTCGGGCGTCGGGAAACTGACGCCTAATGTACTGCTCATGGGATATAAGGCGGATTGGACTACTGCACCCGCTGCCGACCTCGCTGGATACTTTAATGTGTTACAGTAAGTAATCTAGACTCAATACTGTTTTAAGTACTTAATTTATTGATTTTTTTTTACCTTAACGTTAGGTGAAATTGTTCTCCGATGCGGGTGCGTACATAAATATATACAAATATAATTTTGTAATAGATAAGAACGTCATGAAAAAAACATTTAGATAATTTTGGCGCCCAACGTGAGGCCAGTATATAATTTTTTTATTAATTACCTATCTTATTTTCAATTGTTTTCTATTATCAGACAATATTTATTTATATTTAATTAAACCTTAATATTACCAATATTACGAGTAAAACTTAAAAAATTGTTAATATTGTTGGCGCCCAACATGGGGCATAGATTTGATCGCAAGTGCAGTATTTTTCGTAGAATTTTGCACTAAGAAACACTGCGATTGTAATATCAGCGTATATACTCAATATCATGCCTTGACGGACACTGACCTTCATTTCAAATCCCATTATTACCTAGTGTTAAATATGGGTTATATTCTATAGGTTATATTCTATAGTTATATGGGTTATAGTATTATATAAATATGGGACAACTTCCACACACGATCAACTGGTCCCAAACTAGGTAACTAAACCATAAGCCTGTACTATGGTAACCAGATGACTGATATACATACTTATATAAGCTTATAACACCCAGACACAGATATGTTTATGCATACAAATGTTCGACCTGGCCGGGGATCGAACCCGGAGCCTGCGGCACAGAAAGCAGAGTTACTACCATCTGAGCCAACGTGGTTGTCGATCGTAAATATTATAATGGAAGTGTCCAATACACCTTCAGCGCTGCATTCGAGAGTCGGCTGGCCGTGGCGATAGTACGCGTGTCGGGCGGGCTCGACTACGGCGCGGTATCAGAAGGAGAGAGCAACCCGAGCGCCGCCTCGCTCACCGCCACGTCCAGCGGCAGCGGCGAGCTGCGCGCGCGCCCCGCCGCCGCACACATCATGCACGCCGACTCCGACCTCGACATACACCGCCTCGACTCGCAGCCCAGCAGCAGGAACAACTTGACCAGTAACGTCTTTTTCTCTTCGCCTTAACGTTAACGGGGCGGCGACCGGGGAATTTGCCATAGTTAACTTAATAGTTGAATCATTTTCGAATCAGACCATATTTCCAACATTAAATGACGTTATACGGAATGAGACACTAGTTATTTAAGTTCCTAATTATATTTCAATCCAAAATAAAAGTACTTTGGACTAAAATATGATAAAAATCTAAAATATAGGTATTTTCAAATATAACTTCAAATTATCAGTATTTTAGACTAAAATATAATTATGAACCTAGCAACATTACCACAGAATTCTGAACTCGTGGTATCTTCCTCTCATCCATATATTGTCACTACTTTACCTAAATTAAATTCAAACGCAAAGCCACGCACACATACTCAGCGCAACATAAATAATCCTTTAACGTGATTAGTTCTTACACATCCACAAACGTAGCCGCACAGGTGACGTAATAGTCAAAATGCGATGAAAAGTATTACCTTATTACGAGTTCTGTAGCCATGACTGACACGACTATCTTTAATATAATGTATTCGATACGATGACAACGCAGGTGAAACCACGAGGCACGGCTAGAACTTACATAAAATTGCTCAATAATGGCTGGAATAACTACTAGTAGATACTAAAAAAATAACAATAACAAATATCAATTCCATAATTGAAGTAAATCTTTGAAACCCCAAAAATCCTTTGAAAATTTTAAAGCCTTTCATTGTCAACAGATCTCTTAACCCTGACGACATCACGATCCTTCACGATATCGGAATGCAAGGAGAACCAGAAGGAAAAGCGCAAGAAGGACCGCAAGGTCAACGATATGCATCGTCAAGTTATATACAACACGTCTAATGGACTCGAGATATCTAAAGACCAGCTCAGTCAGATGACCATGTTCCAAACTAAACAGGTAAAATCCTTTATTAATAAAACTAGGCCAAACATAATATCACACAAAACGCCACGCAGTTTTAAGATCTGAAAGGCTTATTTTTAAAAAAGTTAGTTGAAAAAAAAGAAGAAATAAAAATAAAGAAACAATAGCCATTAATCGCAGAATTGAGGTAATTTATTGTTAAACTAAATTGACTGATATATAAATATATTATATTCGCTATTTTGTCCGTTTATTATCTGTAATGTTACTTTGTATTGTAAGGTTTATAGCACCCTTATTCCGTGTTACTTTGTCGCCTAACGTATTGCCACGGTAATGTTACATCTACTGGATTTAAAATCCTGTTATTGAATCCTATCTTGCTAAATAAAAAAAAAAACAAATAAGAAAGTTTGTGAGGATGGATGGATGTTTGTTACTCATTCACGCCAAAACTACTGAACCGATTGAGCTGAAATTTGGTATGTAGGTAGCTAAGACCCTGGAATAACACATGGGGTACCCCTATATTCCCACGGGAACTATGACAATGCGGGTGAAACCGCGGGGCACAGCTATTTTATAATATATTCTATTATGGCGCCCAGTGGGACTCCGATAGGGTTTTCCATTTTGGCGCCCATCGTGAGGCCGCGGTAAGTTTCCCATTTTGGCGCCCAAAGTTAAGCGCGAATGGTTTTTCCTATAATGGCGCTCAAGTTGGGGCTTCGATAGGTTTTGTATTTTGGCTAACTATACCTAGATGATGGTATCAGCGAAATTACTGGGCATGACGAGGTCAACAACTTATATCTCAGGGTGACAGGCGCAGTGCAGTGTCGCGCAGAATTTTGAATTTTAATACACTGGGTGGTACTGTGTCTGATATGGGCAATCATGATGCTTACCATCAGGCTCTTGATTTGCTCGTCTTGTTACTCATTATCATAAAAAAAAATGTTTATTTGCAATGAACAGGCTTCAGGCACACTAGATGTGTGGTGGCTGTATGACGACGGCGGACTAACAATCCTGCTCCCCTATATATTGTCACAACGCTCTGCCTGGAGCCACTGCAAGCTCAGGGTGTTCGCGCTCGCTAATAGACACCATGAGATGGAACTCGAGGAGAGGAAGTAAGAAGTTTTTTATTTACTTTGTCGGTAATTGAATATAAAGTACAAGTTAAAGGCCCACTTTCTGTGCTCGATGGAAACGTTTGGTATGTGGGAGCAGTGTCCATAATTTCCCGTCTTGCAAATTGTAATTGAGGTTTTCCTTACTTTTTCTCGTAGTCTTTTTAAACGACCTGGCCATTAATTACTGTGTATACTCGAGCAAGCTGGTGATTTACCAGTCACCCTGCATAGAAAAAGGGATGTCACAGTTCTGGTCTGATGACGAAGCTGACGGCCATCTGAAACGAAACATCGTTAACGAATCATGTACCCCATCGAGTTTTGGCTCGTATGATTGATTGTACAAGTATTTACCCTGAGTCAAAGGATTAAAAAAATAAAGATTATTTTACGTAACAAAACCTTGTTTTAAAGTTTTTCAAACTAACTTTAGCTACACACACTTACATACTGACTTTTTTCTGTCGGTATGTGCCGGCAATAGAATAGAACCTCACCCTTTGTACCCATGGTTGCAGTTAGAGCTGGCCAAGGGATATGAGATCCAGTGGATTCAGTAGGTATACTTACTTAAGGAAAATATAAGCTTGTTAATCTTTCAGTATGGCGAACTTGCTGGCCAAGTTCCGCATCGACTATTCCTCGCTGACGATGGTGCAGGACATCACGGACGCGCCGCAACCTGAAACTAAGAAAATGTTCGAAGATATTATTAAGAAGTTCACTGATACTTCTGCGGATCCAGGTAAAATATTTGAATACCACTTTTTAACCCCATTTCACCACTACTAACACATAACAAAACATAACGCCTTTGTCCGCAAGGAGTAGGGAGTAGAGGTAGGAAGTAGGCACCTAAGTATATAGGTGGTACCTTAAATTCCTTTAGACAATCTCAAAGTCCTGAGGAGAGTAAGGGAACGGAAGGTAGAACGGACCGGGCTAATAACTTTCAAACTTTTAACGCCACCTATAAACGACTTGCGTCAACTTGACAGTCGCCTCTCACTCAGAGTTGGTCAGTGTCCTTGGACCGGCCATGCAGCGGCACACGTTTTTATCAAAGTAAGTTAATTTTTGCGTATTTTGATGTAAAAACAGCAAATTTTGATCTGCCTTCAGTTTTATTACGTTAGTTATCAGGGATTTTGTGTTATTGTTTGAGATATATTGTTTATTTTACTTAGTTTTAACGATAAATAGGCAAAGTTCTCCTCAATCTTGACCTCAAAATAATTTAATGTTTACATGTCTACCGAAAAGCCAAAACGGAACGGGCAAAACGGACCACATGGTCCGTTTTACCTTCAATACAGTTTGTTTGTGATTATACATATATAATTTGATATTTAAATAGGTATTTTCATTATAGATGGTCAATATTAAGTAATCAGAGCATTTCCCAAAATAAAGATCTAACTAGCAATGATGAACAACAGCCATCTACGAGTACATCCTTTTCTATTGCTCCAAGGGATATCACGCCCTTCCCTAGAACTTCTAAACGGACTATACCTAGAATTAAGCGAGGAAAGACAGTCGAAATAACATCATCAACATATTGCGAAGAATTAGAAGCTACTAAAAAAGTACAGGAAACGAAAGAAGGTAAAACAGAATCTTTTCACTGAAAACAAGGGGAACGGGAAACAAACAAACACACAAAAATGAGAAGGAAAGGGGAAATCTACAAAGAAGAACACTCAAAAGAAAATCAAAGACGCATCTAGCGAAGATGAAGAAGACGTACTATTGCTCTCGTTTCTATTGCTCTCATTTATTTTCTGAATTGACAGAAGGCTGGGTTCAGTGCCCCGCATGTTCTTTATGGGCACACTGTAGTTGTGCGGGTGTCGATGACGATGAAGAAGATGTTAGATTTGTTTGCAAAAGGTGTGACGATGAATAAATACGATAGTAGAGATGTTTTTTTGTTCTCATGTTGCCATAGGTCCATTTTGCCTTCATGCCTGGTTCGTTTTACCTTCACGTGTAGGCAGAATGGACCAAACCGAGGGTTTTGGAAATCATCCAATATCTTCTGTATCTGCGTGATTTGATTCAAGTGTTCCTTAATAATAAGTTTGATTAATAAATGTTCAATTCTATAATAACAAATAAAGAAGAATAAAGATATTATTTTTTGTGTTACATTGATTTTTCCTTAAGTGGTCCGTATTACCTTCGCTTCCTATAGGAACCTAATCTTTGTTTATGAAGTAGGAACACTTTTTATGCGGTCCTAGATATGGTTAGTTAAGAGCCCTATCACAATTCAAACGTAATTTTTGTGTTAAACAGTCAAGTTTGGCGTTCTTAATCTAAGAAACTAAAAGACTACGATAACTTTAATTTATTGAATAATGAAGAATTATTCAATAAATTAAAGTTAGTTTTAGTTTTGAGTTAGCTTTTTAAGTTAGTTTCAGTAGAATTAGTTTTGACCATTACGGCCTCGCTTTTCTTAATTTTGTCTTAACTATTTATAAAAAATCAAAATCCCGAAGCTAGTTTTTCGTAAAATGTACGACGGCACTTGTTTCAACTCTTAGTTTGGACTATAGTTCAAAGTAAATAAAAAAAAATATATTAATATCTAGAATATTAATATATTACATCTAGAATCTCTAGATAAAAAATCACATTCAAAAGCGTAAAACTACTAAAAATACTCTGAAATAGTTGTGAATTTCTCTTCACTACATTACATTATTAATATATTATTATTACGAAAATTTTAATCCTCAAGTTACGTCAGTTCATCAAGAAATCGATTTTTTATTTATTTTTGAAAATAAATAAAAAAACTTTAGAGTCCTAATTACAACTGCTAAAATGCGATGCGTTGAGCGCCGCCTATTAGTCCATTGAAATGTTACATTTTTTAGGCCTTACCTTGCGTTTTTTAGAGGACGCAATTTTATTTATTTGATATGTAGGGGGTGTCAGTGTAAAGCTAAAAACAAGTTTGTGGGGTCGCAACCCTTGTCCCACGGCCGCCATCTTGAAAATAGGGGTTGAAATGGTTTTTACGGTATATCTCTTAAACTATTTATTTGATAAAAAAATATTATTAACATTTTTTGATGTAAATTAAATTCTCTACAACTTTGGTTCAGTAACTTTTTGTCGTAGAACTATAAATAAAAAAGTTATAAGCGAAAATCTTCAGAAATTAATTATTGACTCTTTTTCACTCCATAACAGAATTTAACAATTATTGATTTTTAAAATAATTTTAAATCTGATAGCCGTTACCGAGAATACTGTTCAGGTAGAAAATACCCAAGTGAGCATGAGGGAATAAAAGAACAGCTGCCAGCTATTGTTATTGTTATTCGTAATCTCTGTTATTGTAAGAATAGCTCTCATAACATTGTGTTTAAGTTGTCGCTTAACCTATATCTTTTAGTTGTGCTACATATTTCTCCACGTGCGAATGTATTATATTCTGTAGGGTGGCGACCCCACAAACTTGGTTTTAGCTTTACACTGACCCCCCCTACACATCAAAAAAATAAAATTGCGTCCTCTAAAAAACGCAACCCCAAATGTAACTTTTCAATGGACTATATATGGTGATGACGTAGATAAGTAGCTTTTGAATTTGAGATCACAAAATTCAGAGGAGACTCGCGTTCAAGATAATTTTCAAGATAATTATTCCTTGAGCCCAATCAAAATGACATACTTATGAATATAATTGTTCTCTCCTCAATGTTGATTGTCATCCCAATACAGAGTGCCGCATCAGCGAGACAGAGTTGCTAACCCTCTCAGAGAAGACGAACCGTCAACTCCGGCTCCGAGAGCTGTTGCTCGCCAACTCCAGCGACGCCAGGCTTATTGTCATGTCTCTGCCGATGCCCAGGAAGGTGAGCAATTATATATATTCACTTCAGGGAAATTCCCTGAAACATTAATTTGATTTTTTACTGAGATTGGCTGTTAGAAGATGTAGTGACAAAGATAGAGAAAGGATTACTTAGATGCTTCGGACATGTGGAGAGGATGGACGAAAAGAGATTGACAAAGGAGATTTATAAGGCAAGTGTGAATGGTCAAGTCGGTAGGGGTCGTCCTAGGCGTACCTTTCATGATCAAGTTGATGTTATCTTAAGGAAAGGCCAGGTCAATAGCACCAACAACCGACGAGCATGCATGAAGAATATGATGAAAGTGGAAGAATCGAAAGTTGTATGTCAGGATCGTAGCAAGTGGAAAGAAATAGTCTCTGCCTACCCCAACGGGAACAAGGCGTGACTGTATATATGTATGTATTGGCTGAAAATCTAATGAGCACGAAGTTCCCCTGATGATATCAGTTTGCCACATAATTTTATTTCGCAGAACTTGTACTTAATAATGACACTATCGAAAGGAGTAATAATATAATAGGTGTCAGTAACAACTCGTTCGATTCCAGGCGTGAACAATATTTTTTTCAAATATTGTTTGATGCAGTTTTTGTTTTTATCATAATCGATCACATTGTTCTTTCAGCATTTTTCAAAATTCGCTATAGTTATGGAGATGACACTGATGGCCTTTTCAACAATTTCAACCTGTTTATTTCTTTGTATATAATATATCTGTTATGTCAGGGTTCAGTATCAGCGCCGCTGTACATGTCTTGGCTGGAGATGATGTCTCGAGATCTGCCGCCGATGTTGTTCGTCAGAGGGAACCACACATCCGTGCTCACTTTCTACTCTTAATAAATATTAATATTAAGGTTTGTTCGTAACAATCAGCTGCACAGTCTTAGCATATAATAAAAAGGTAACAGAAGCCTTATCTATCAGATTTTCTGTAACAGACAATCTGTAACACACACTATTAAGGTTGTCCGGCTCGGTGGGACTCTCCGGCTTTAGATATATATCATAGCACATGGTAAGTATGCATCTAGAATCTATAAGTATAAACGCTACGGTGATTCGTTAGGCACGTAAAATCGTTGATGTCTTTGGGTGACAGCTGGTGGTTGATGTGTCATGTGGGTCGATCTAAGACTTTGGCACCACGGTACACTACAGGATGAGTCCATAATAAGAAGAAAACTGGCACCGGCAGCAAAAAATATCAAGTGTACAACAACAACAACAACAAGCTACATACAATGCACGCTCGAGCAAGGCACACATATAGACATCGCTCACACAGATGATAACTCGGAACGGCTGGGAATAGTGCAAAAGCGAGTGCCATCCGCTAAAGACACGCGTCTTGTGATGATTTATTGAAATTGAATTATTTTAGTTATTATTGGTTTTTATTTTCGTTCTTTCTTTTTTATTCACAACAGTCAATCAAACAACTAGATACGAGTGCCACTATCACGATTGTTTTTTCGCATAAGATTTTATAGCACTAGCGCGACCGCCGAGCGTAGGTATGAAAAGTGAGGGATACATACATGAGCTTGACTTCTCTACACTTGTTATTTTGTTGACATGAAGAACAAAAACACAATATAAGAATTTCAATAGAAACAAAATATGCTTTCTGTAGAGCGATCACGGCCCGAGTCACCATCCAGTGATTTTCCATGACAATCCTGTAAAACGCGTCTATATAGACTAGTTTTCGCTTCGGTACCTATTTATTTTGTGACGCGCTGTGGCCCTTTATTAATACATTGGCTTTAGTTTTACACGTAGTGTTCATTATAAATTCAATTCCAAAGAGTACAATAGTTTAACAGTTAGAAAAAAAAAATTTAAAGTATTAAGGTAGGTACTATAAATAAGTGTATCCCTAAATATATTTAAGTATATTCCGACACTAATTACACGAGCAGTAGGTATTTTATGTTATTTATATCTTTTATCATCATTTAAGAACAAATTATTAATAGGTAATAAACCTATACCTACCTACTTAAATAATTTAATAAAATAAATAGTATTCTATAATTACCAGACGAAATGATCTGATATTTAATTGTTACATTAAAGTATATTTAGCAAAAAAATATAATTTATTTAGGTATTTAATAGTAATTTGGTCGCTTTAAGGCGCAATAAAGATATTAAGTATAAGTTTATTCACTAGGAGTCTACTTATAGTCTGCGCGCGAGCATCGTTCTTGTGCTATTTTATTTTGTAACTTACAATTCTATTTTCTTATTGATACGATTCAAAAATTTTTAAAAACGGTTTTTTTAGTACCTATATACAATTAAATTGAGTATATTTGTTATGTATTATAGAAGTAATCAAATAAAATAACACAAGGACGATGTTACACAGCTCGCCTGCGGATATAGGATATCTATCTACACTGATTGCATAACGTTTACATAAGTACTTATATAACGTAAGAACCTAGATATATACCTACCTATATTTATTGTTAAGTTGTAGATGCGATATTGTGAAAGATCATTTATTTTGTGATATATTTTATCAAATAAATACAATCTGAATTTTTTATTAAAAAAATGTTGACTTGTTTTGAAACATAGATAATATTAATATATAGATATGTAACTTCAAGATTTCAAGTTGGTTTTGTCGAACTGAGTGAACAAGAACAAAGACAACCAAAGCGTTTTGGTAAAATAAATGTTGTTAGTGAATGTGATCGTTGTTTTACTGGAAACCCTTCCTTATATCTCTACATAACATCACACCTTTTTACCCAGGACTCAGTTCCTTAGTAGATGGGACTGAGTCCTGCCTACCTACACCTCTAGCTGAAGGGCTTAAAAAAACTGGCAAGAAAAGTTTTTTTAAGTCTCACGTAATAGGGGGCGAGCGAGAGTGGAGGCTGTGCCGATCGCACCTAATGTGGGATCAGGGCAAAAAGAAGTTATAGGGCGAGTCTATTGCCATTTACCGGGCACTTTTCCACTCTACGCTGTCGTTGAGAAAATTGCCTAGGAAAATTGCAATACCTACATAACACTTTTTGCCAAGTAATGCCTGTGCTAAGCAAGGAATTTCAAATCGCGTTCGTCACGGTAGGTAAATGTTTCCAATAGGATTTACCGGCCCTATACGTTCGGGATATAGTATTGTTCATGAATACGGCAAGAATTTACAATTATTAAGATGACTTAGGTATGTAGGTTATGTTATATAGTATGAGTTATATGTTATATAGTATGAGTTATATGTTATATAGTATGAGTTATATGTTATATAGTATGAGTTATATGTTATATAGTATGAGTTATATGTTATATAGTATGAGTTATATGTTATATAGTATGAGTTATATGCAGGAATGCATGTGAACAACGTTTAGAAGGGCAACTTAGACTTGATTTCTTTTGTTCTTCAATTAAGACGTTAGTTCTAAACTATATGAGGGAAGGGTCTCGTTATACTGATGTTGAAGCAGGTCGGCCTAATCAGCCCATAACTCGGATAAGTGTGCGATCACCTTAAATTCTGAAATTGAAACGTATCGTCCTCACTTATCGTTCATTGCGGTCTGCGGTACTGTAATTAGAGGCCTGCAGATATAACATGGCACGTGGCGAAAATTGGTACTACGATGAACCGCGTGCTTATTACGAACAGTAGAAGTGTGGAAAGCGATCAATTGTTCAATTTCTGCTGTCAAACGGAATACAAAAAATGACGTTTGACAGCAAATAATACTGCTGTTATGGGGGTGCATGTTCGTAATATGGGCCATGGGCTGCATGTTCGTAATGAGGGACCCTCATCGCACATTTTTCCCACAATACTGGTACGTCATAGGACCGTGAGGGGCAATAAAATATTATTTATTTGGAAATGTACGAGACATTGCCCACTCGACTGTTTCGTGAATGTCGTGGGCCGTTTGCACAGCGTTAGCTCTCAGTCAACAATTTATATGTGAACGGAATCAATCGAGAATGGTGTTCCTTGCCCACTACCCTAGTGGGAACACCATTATATAGACTATTAGATAGTTTAGACCCTGCGATAACACAGGGTCCTTTTTATCCCGATATTCCAACAGGAACGAAGACTGCGCGGGTAAAACCGCAGGGCATAGCCAGTACGTTCATATAACGAATGACGGCCCTATGAGAGGAAGCTTAAAACTAGTGTCCCCGTTTGCGTAGCTCACTAGCTTCTATGCTACAGAATGCAGTCATATATATAATAGTTTATAAAACTAATATTGGGAAAGTAAAACGTCAACATAAATATATTACAAGTTTATTTTATTTCACACATATTTCACAAGGGTTTTAATTTAGATTTAAAACAGAAAAAATATTAAAATATTTACAGACAAGAACCAACATATGCTTCAGATTAACAATTTCATTATACTTAAAATATATGATTAGAGAAACTAATTGCTATTTTATCTACGTCCTAGTTGATATTGAATTACGAAGACTGCTTGGAAATTATTATAATACATCTTAACTTCTCTATATAATATCTCTAACCAAATAATATGTTTTGTAAACGAAGGCCAGATGAAAAGCCAACCTCAAACAATTGCGTAGAACTTTTATCTCTTTCTAACATAATAGAGTAATTCCACTTAGTATAGAAAATCAACCCCTTTAATACAAAATTTTAAGCGATACCCAACAATTTTTGATGTAGCAGTCGATCATGACGCAAATATCAACTTGGACATATTTTGGAAGTATGTATGCTCCATAAATAAATACATTTCCGTCTCATGCAGGCTCTAACCAATCGGTGGACGTGAATCCTGATTCTCACATCGGTGTGTAGATTAATAATGTTTCAGAGAAAATATTATACAACACTAGTGCGATATGTTAGTTTGCAAAGGACGGCGATTTAAAATATAATAAAGATTGACAATAACGCGAGCGCGGGTCAGGCGCGGTATGGGTCTAGTTGTCTTGTATTTGTTTGGAAGGCAAGCGTGCTTCTGTCGGATGCTTTTCCTTGTTTGATTGACCCGTCCCGCGCCCGCGTTAACGTGCAAACCAACCTTAATCCTCTGATAGTAGATATGTTGCTCTGCGATTCCAAAAAAATAAATAATCTATTGTCCCACCAAAATGTTTCATTTGTGGCGAATAATGTTAAAATCTCTCAGTGTTCATAAGTTAAAGCTTAAAGCAACGTGAATCGATTGGGACATCCCTGATTCTCGGGAGTCGAATAATTTTGGAGCATATCTAACATTACTCAGTCTATTTATGTAAAAATTTAATTACAATAATTCGTATTCTTGGAGCTAGTACACATTCGGCGATCGAGTTTTAATGCAGCCCTTGGTAAATTGGACGTCATCTATTTTTTGAACACAATTTTTTAAATACGATACGCAGTACGCATATGATTTATGCAGTACGCATATGATTTATGCAGTACCCCAACGAGATAAGACGTTAGCTTTAAGCATCATCCTAATCGAGAATTTTATCCAAGATCGAGCACAGAATTGATATGAGCGGAAAAGCAAGTTGTAGCAATGGACAGGGTACATAGCAAGTAGAACAGATTTAGCCGATGGGGCTATAAGGTTGTCGAATGAAGGCCATGGACCGGCAAGCGCAACGTAGGGCTCACACCCACAAGGTGGACAGACGATGTAGTAAAGACAGCAGGAACACGCTGGATGCAAGCAACTTACACCCGGAGTAGACGGAAATCAATGAGGAAGGCCTATATCCAGCAGTGGACTTCCTACGGCCGAGATGCTGAAACGACCAAGCGCGAAGTTCTACGCAACATTCGTCACTTTCAATTCTTTCATTTTTGTAAAATAATTATGAACACATTAATGCACAGCTCTGTTAACGTCAAATGTGTATTAGCTCTCAATGAATCATATTTATAATGGCCAACGCGGGCTTCAGCGTTCTGCTTCTACACGGTCACAGCGCGGCGGCAACGCGCTATATAATTTAAGCCTACCAGCACCTCGACATATTAAAAATCGTATCAAACTTCGCATTTCACTCCGACCTCTGTTTAATCGAACCACAAACAACTCAACCTATCGTCGTTGCTAAACGGTATGCTCTCGCCAGGGTTATGCAGTGATATTGCACAACATCCAGCCCCACAGCTTTTCGTAACTATGTCACGTATTTAAGATTATTGGCATGTATCCGCGCGCGCTCCGACTAGTTACTTTTCAAATGCGGCAACTAAAACTACTCTGAAATCGGTGTACCTGACCCTATCCAACCTTTTTTTTACGCACACTGGCATTGTTGCCCACATGACAATTTGAAAGTTGCTACACTTCTTAAATTTTCATAATTTGCAGTTTTAAAATGTTTCTTAGTAAAACTGGATAAATGCCACTTTATAATTAGTTGATACTTAAAATGAAACACTAATGCAGTAGTTATATCTTTTCTATTATCGTCATTGGTTCCTCAAAGTTTGTATGGCATATGATAGTGGCCCAACAACCTCAAAATGTGTTAATGTTGTTTTAGGCACTGCAGTATCTAGTCGGAGCAACTTACCAAAAACAATCTAAGACATGTTTTAAGTCTGAACAATCCAATAAAAAACTGACAGACCCTTCCCCAGGAATTGTACTGTTTCCATACAAAAATTTACAAAAGTCAAGTCATATTAGGTTGACTTGTCTGTGTGACCCACACGAACGGTTGTGTACAAATAAAATACAACTACATATTATATTACAGACAAAAATATCTTCACACAGCCATACTTCTTACGACATTTAAAATAAATAAAATCCTAATATTACGGAAATATTTTTTGGTTACAGAGAGATTTAATATGCAAATAAATACTAGAGTCGCGCGGCGTCCGTCATGACCTCGTGCCGTAGACTACAGGAACGTTTGTTTTAACATGTCACTTATACTAAGATCAGAGGGCCTAGCAAGGTTTTTTTGACAATCGTAATTGTATCATATCTAATTTGAATGTTATTTGTAAAAAATGTATGGGATTTGACATAATGACGATAAGAATTAGATATGTACAGTGGGGCGAATGTACACTGATTACAGTTTCTCTTGAATTACTTGTAATTACGTTTTTTATTTGTATACTTTCGGCATTATTAATGTAGCAGATTTATCTCTCAAATGTCAACTAACAGTTTCAAGATGGTGGAATTAGTCCCAAAAACCTGCCACTGCCAACTTGTACTAGTGGCACTGATTGCAATTGTCAAAAAATTGGTGCTAGGTGTGCCTACTGATCGTATTTTGATTCAGCCAGAGAGGCGCTAAGGCGATTATAATTATTGGATAAATAACGGCACGGTTGAATTTTCTGCTTTCTTTCTCACCCGCCCCCAGATTTACACGATACTCATGGTACAGGATAGGTTTTGTTGTCAGTTTTGTTAGCTATGATTGATGCTTGACCTCTTATGTAATGTGATGATTGACAACAATCAATCAAGACTGTCCATCACTCAGTATCACTAACAATTGATTGTCGCTTATAAACCTATCGTGTAAGGTGTATTAACTTTGCACACACTCACAAAATTTTTGTAACAGTCTTTTGTTAATTCTATTAAAGTTCATTTCACATTCACAAGTATAACATGCCACACAAACGCCAGTTTTGTTTTTCTTTTCCCATCTCTTTTTTCTGGTTAGAAATGTAAGGCGTAAAGGACGTAGCGACGTTTGAACGGTGACTTGACCGGTTTTGCATGGATATGGGCTGAGGTCACAGGTCATAGGTCAGGGGCAGGTCACAGCAGGGCGCAGGGCGCGGGCGGCGAGCTTCAATCACTCTCCGCTTCGTTATCCTCTGTGAAGGCGGCCAGGTCTGCCGATTCTAGGTATCCATGCATTGCCTGAAATAACATAATGTTTTATTAGATAGATTTTATAAGTCGCAGGATAATCGGACTAATCAAAATATTGCGAAAATTCTAGGACGATTGCAAAAGCCCTGATAATTGGAAACCAAGAAAGATTTTATCAATCAACCCAGTAGATTTGGTTTGGGCTATCGGCATTCAAGTTTCCAATTGCTATTTTATTTCTCTCAGCCGCATTCCACAAGAGTTCACGTCTGTCCAGATACATTTTTCGCGTTAAGTTAGTATCTCAACAATGTATACATACAGCATACTCGAGCACGGCGTGATGGCAGAAGACATATTGTTCCGGCATCTGTATGGAGAAGGCGCGCTGAGCTCGGATGCGCTCCACGGTGCCGCGCACGTCCACTGTGCGCTCCGCCGCCAGCCGGGACGCACATATGTCCAGCGTCAGGAATGTCCCTGAACAATTATACACAATAATAATAACTAATATAGTCCATGACGAGTCTCTAGCAATAGTCCGGTTACCATCCATCTAGAAATCACAACTATAGACAAATCAACTAGTTTACATCCATTCACAATAGTCCTTGTACTAGGTACGGGGGCTGTCTTTGAGCTTATTTTCTGTAGATGGTTTCAGAGATGGTCCCCGATAGGTGCTATACATTACTTTTAGATTAAAACCTCAAAGGAGCCTGTGCACATTGGCCTTTAAAAGCAATGGTCTCCGTGCACCCCTATCAAAAGACCGGGTACAACAGTCCGTGTTTTCGAGCGACACTATTAATAGAATAACTGGTAGAAAAAGCATTTTCTATCAGTTGTTCTATTAATAGTGTCGCTAATGAAACCCAAGCTAGTGTAGCAACACTAGCTTGATAGCAGTACCAGTTCTTTTCTTTTCTGTGGTAGTACTAGCATTGTGCTCAATTATAACTTAATTAAACCAAGCTTAATTTCTACGGCTCTTAAGTGAAAAGGACGAAACATTACTTTTTCAAACTTTTCTAGCAGACTTAAATATCGTAATATTATTATTATTTTTTTAATCTTAAATTTATATTTGGGGCTTTTACCCTTATGAGTATGACAGTCCCATCATAGCCTTATCCTTGAAAAACAAATCATAATATTTATAAAAACACATAACACAGAACCTTTTTTAGCTTATAGATAAGTACTAAAAATACAGAAATTAACATGACACAGATCTACCCATGAACATGCTCCCCCGCACCCGCAGTGCCCCCTCACATACATACATCTATTAAACATAATATGACTACATAAATACCTGATCGTAATATTTTGAAAATATAAATAAAAATCATATTAACCACCAAACATGTGAGGACTCACACATTATATTTGACAAATTTCGGCTCAAACCCTTAGTGGGTTTCATTTAACTTGTAGTAAAAGTCCATTACCACCAGTTGAAACTAAATAATCTTAGTAAAAAGCTAAAAGTATGGGTAAACTCACCCGTTCGTCCGATCCCGGCGGAACAATGTACGACGATCGGCGGCCCTCTACTGTGTCCCGCCCATGCGTCTCCCAAACTGAAATACACAAAAAAATAACAAATAAATTACCGCCTGTACCGCCCCCGCCACATGTTACATACAAGGTGCAGTACTCACTCGGCGAGCGCTCGCGCCTGTGCCCGCCGCACTCGGGCCAGGAAGCGCAGGAGAGGCAGCGCGCGGCCGCCGCCCCCCGCCCCCCGCCCCCGCCACATGTTACATACAAGGTGCAGTACTCACTCGGCGAGCGCTCGCGCCTGTGCCCGCCGCACTCGGGCCAGGAAGCGCAGGAGAGGCAGCGCGCGGCCGCCGCCCCCCGCCCCCCGCCCCCGCCACATGTTACATACAAGGTGCAGTACTCACTCGGCGAGCGCTCGCGCCTGTGCCCGCCGCACTCTAGCCAGGAAGCGCAGGAGAGGCAGCGCGCGGCCGCCGCCCCCCGCCCCCCGCCCCCGCCACATGTTACATACAAGGTGCAGTACTCACTCGGCGAGCGCTCGCGCCTGTGCCCGCCGCACTCGGGCCAGGAAGCGCAGGAGAGGCAGCGCGCGGCCGCCGCCCCCCGCCCCCCGCCCCCGCCACATGTTACATACAAGGTGCAGTACTCACTCGGCGAGCGCTCGCGCCTGTGCCCGCCGCACTCTAGCCAGGAAGCGCAGGAGAGGCAGCGCGCGGCCGCCGCCCCCCGCCCCCCGCCCCCGCCACATGTTACATACAAGGTGCAGTACTCACTCGGCGAGCGCTCGCGCCTGTGCCCGCCGCACTCTAGCCAGGAAGCGCAGGAGAGGCAGCGCGCGGCCGCCGCCCCCCGCCCCCCGCCCCCGCCACATGTTACATACAAGGTGCAGTACTCACTCGGCGAGCGCTCGCGCCTGTGCCCGCCGCACTCTAGCCAGGAAGCGCAGGAGAGGCAGCGCGCGGCCGCCGCCCCCCGCCCCCCGCCCCCGCCACATGTTACATACAAGGTGCAGTACTCACTCGGCGAGCGCTCGCGCCTGTGCCCGCCGCACTCGGGCCAGGAAGCGCAGGAGAGGCAGCGCGCGGCCGCCGCCCCCCGCCCCCCGCCCCCGCCACATGTTACATACAAGGTGCAGTACTCACTCGGCGAGCGCTCGCGCCTGTGCCCGCCGCACTCTAGCCAGGAAGCGCAGGAGAGGCAGCGCGCGGCCGCCGCCCCCCGCCCCCCGCCCCCGCCACATGTTACATACAAGGTGCAGTACTCACTCGGCGAGCGCTCGCGCCTGTGCCCGCCGCACTCTAGCCAGGAAGCGCAGGAGAGGCAGCGCGCGGCCGCCGCCCCCCGCCCCCCGCCCCCGCCACATGTTACATACAAGGTGCAGTACTCACTCGGCGAGCGCTCGCGCCTGTGCCCGCCGCACTCTAGCCAGGAAGCGCAGGAGAGGCAGCGCGCGGCCGCCGCCCCCCGCCCCCCGCCCCCGCCACATGTTACATACAAGGTGCAGTACTCACTCGGCGAGCGCTCGCGCCTGTGCCCGCCGCACTCGGGCCAGGAAGCGCAGGAGAGGCAGCGCGCGGCCGCCGCCCCCCGCCCCCCGCCCCCGCCACATGTTACATACAAGGTGCAGTACTCACTCGGCGAGCGCTCGCGCCTGTGCCCGCCGCACTCGGGCCAGGAAGCGCAGGAGAGGCAGCGCGCGGCCGCCGCCCCCCGCCCCCCGCCCCCGCCACATGTTACATACAAGGTGCAGTACTCACTCGGCGAGCGCTCGCGCCTGTGCCCGCCGCACTCGGGCCAGGAAGCGCAGGAGAGGCAGCGCGCGGCCGCCGCCCCCCGCCCCCCGCCCCCGCCACATGTTACATACAAGGTGCAGTACTCACTCGGCGAGCGCTCGCGCCTGTGCCCGCCGCACTCGGGCCAGGAAGCGCAGGAGAGGCAGCGCGCGGCCGCCGCCCCCCGCCCCCCGCCCCCGCCACATGTTACATACAAGGTGCAGTACTCACTCGGCGAGCGCTCGCGCCTGTGCCCGCCGCACTCGGGCCAGGAAGCGCAGGAGAGGCAGCGCGCGGCCGCCGCCCCCCGCCCCCCGCCCCCGCCACATGTTACATACAAGGTGCAGTACTCACTCGGCGAGCGCTCGCGCCTGTGCCCGCCGCACTCTAGCCAGGAAGCGCAGGAGAGGCAGCGCGCGGCCGCCGCCCCCCGCCCCCCGCCCCCGCCACATGTTACATACAAGGTGCAGTACTCACTCGGCGAGCGCTCGCGCCTGTGCCCGCCGCACTCGGGCCAGGAAGCGCAGGAGAGGCAGCGCGCGGCCGCCGCCCCCCGCCCCCCGCCCCCGCCACATGTTACATACAAGGTGCAGTACTCACTCGGCGAGCGCTCGCGCCTGTGCCCGCCGCACTCTAGCCAGGAAGCGCAGGAGAGGCAGCGCGCGGCCGCCGCCCCCCGCCCCCCGCCCCCGCCACATGTTACATACAAGGTGCAGTACTCACTCGGCGAGCGCTCGCGCCTGTGCCCGCCGCACTCTAGCCAGGAAGCGCAGGAGAGGCAGCGCGCGGCCGCCGCCCCCCGCCCCCCGCCCCCGCCACATGTTACATACAAGGTGCAGTACTCACTCGGCGAGCGCTCGCGCCTGTGCCCGCCGCACTCTAGCCAGGAAGCGCAGGAGAGGCAGCGCGCGGCCGCCGCCCCCCGCCCCCCGCCCCCGCCACATGTTACATACAAGGTGCAGTACTCACTCGGCGAGCGCTCGCGCCTGTGCCCGCCGCACTCTAGCCAGGAAGCGCAGGAGAGGCAGCGCGCGGCCGCCGCCCCCCGCCCCCCGCCCCCGCCACATGTTACATACAAGGTGCAGTACTCACTCGGCGAGCGCTCGCGCCTGTGCCCGCCGCACTCGGGCCAGGAAGCGCAGGAGAGGCAGCGCGCGGCCGCCGCCCCCCGCCCCCCGCCCCCGCCACATGTTACATACAAGGTGCAGTACTCACTCGGCGAGCGCTCGCGCCTGTGCCCGCCGCACTCGGGCCAGGAAGCGCAGGAGAGGCAGCGCGCGGCCGCCGCCCCCCGCCCCCCGCCCCCGCCACATGTTACATACAAGGTGCAGTACTCACTCGGCGAGCGCTCGCGCCTGTGCCCGCCGCACTCGGGCCAGGAAGCGCAGGAGAGGCAGCGCGCGGCCGCCGCCCCCCGCCCCCCGCCCCCGCCACATGTTACATACAAGGTGCAGTACTCACTCGGCGAGCGCTCGCGCCTGTGCCCGCCGCACTCGGGCCAGGAAGCGCAGGAGAGGCAGCGCGCGGCCGCCGCCCCCCGCCCCCCGCCCCCGCCACATGTTACATACAAGGTGCAGTACTCACTCGGCGAGCGCTCGCGCCTGTGCCCGCCGCACTCTAGCCAGGAAGCGCAGGAGAGGCAGCGCGCGGCCGCCGCCCCCCGCCCCCCGCCCCCGCCACATGTTACATACAAGGTGCAGTACTCACTCGGCGAGCGCTCGCGCCTGTGCCCGCCGCACTCTAGCCAGGAAGCGCAGGAGAGGCAGCGCGCGGCCGCCGCCCCCCGCCCCCCGCCCCCGCCACATGTTACATACAAGGTGCAGTACTCACTCGGCGAGCGCTCGCGCCTGTGCCCGCCGCACTCGGGCCAGGAAGCGCAGGAGAGGCAGCGCGCGGCCGCCGCCCCCCGCCCCCCGCCCCCGCCACATGTTACATACAAGGTGCAGTACTCACTCGGCGAGCGCTCGCGCCTGTGCCCGCCGCACTCGGGCCAGGAAGCGCAGGAGAGGCAGCGCGCGGCCGCCGCCCCCCGCCCCCCGCCCCCGCCACATGTTACATACAAGGTGCAGTACTCACTCGGCGAGCGCTCGCGCCTGTGCCCGCCGCACTCTAGCCAGGAAGCGCAGGAGAGGCAGCGCGCGGCCGCCGCCCCCCGCCCCCCGCCCCCGCCACATGTTACATACAAGGTGCAGTACTCACTCGGCGAGCGCTCGCGCCTGTGCCCGCCGCACTCGGGCCAGGAAGCGCAGGAGAGGCAGCGCGCGGCCGCCGCCCCCCGCCCCCCGCCCCCGCCACATGTTACATACAAGGTGCAGTACTCACTCGGCGAGCGCTCGCGCCTGTGCCCGCCGCACTCGGGCCAGGAAGCGCAGGAGAGGCAGCGCGCGGCCGCCGCCCCCCGCCCCCCGCCCCCGCCACATGTTACATACAAGGTGCAGTACTCACTCGGCGAGCGCTCGCGCCTGTGCCCGCCGCACTCTAGCCAGGAAGCGCAGGAGAGGCAGCGCGCGGCCGCCGCCCCCCGCCCCCCGCCCCCGCCACATGTTACATACAAGGTGCAGTACTCACTCGGCGAGCGCTCGCGCCTGTGCCCGCCGCACTCTAGCCAGGAAGCGCAGGAGAGGCAGCGCGCGGCCGCCGCCCCCCGCCCCCCGCCCCCGCCACATGTTACATACAAGGTGCAGTACTCACTCGGCGAGCGCTCGCGCCTGTGCCCGCCGCACTCGGGCCAGGAAGCGCAGGAGAGGCAGCGCGCGGCCGCCGCCCCCCGCCCCCCGCCCCCGCCACATGTTACATACAAGGTGCAGTACTCACTCGGCGAGCGCTCGCGCCTGTGCCCGCCGCACTCTAGCCAGGAAGCGCAGGAGAGGCAGCGCGCGGCCGCCGCCCCCCGCCCCCCGCCCCCGCCACATGTTACATACAAGGTGCAGTACTCACTCGGCGAGCGCTCGCGCCTGTGCCCGCCGCACTCTAGCCAGGAAGCGCAGGAGAGGCAGCGCGCGGCCGCCGCCCCCCGCCCCCCGCCCCCGCCACATGTTACATACAAGGTGCAGTACTCACTCGGCGAGCGCTCGCGCCTGTGCCCGCCGCACTCGGGCCAGGAAGCGCAGGAGAGGCAGCGCGCGGCCGCCGCCCGGGACGCCGTAGTCCGGCCACCGCTTGTACTGCCCGTGCCAGATGCGGCGGGACTGCTCCGTCTGCACGGAACACAATACATTATTAACTATTACCAATCTTATTGTAATCACTGCGCTACTCAACAAACGAACGTATACGGTATGCGGCAGAAAAGAACGGGAAAATCGCAGTGTGCGACGTCCTCGCATCTTATGTGCGGATGTGTTCTCAGGCGATGGCGGCTAGTACGGTGATGAAACCGTGACGCCGGTATCGAATTGAAAAGTTCATCAGAACTGTATCAGAGTTGGAAATGCGGTGGCAAAACACAAGAGATCCGATGTATCTGCGCAAACTGAGTAATTGTAATGACAGCCTCGTTAGCTCAGATGGTAGTAACTCTGCTTTCTGTGCCGCAGGCCCCGGGTTCGATCCTCGGCCAGGTCAAACATTTGTGTGCATGGACATGTCTGGGTGTTATAAGCTTATATAAATATGTATATCAGTCATCTGGTTACCATAGTACAGGCTTCTTCTAGCCTAGTTTGGGACCAGATGACCGTGTGTGGAAGTTGTCCCATTATTTCAAAATTTTGTGTACACAACAATATACGCATGTTGTGTCCACTTCGAGAAGGACGTACACCTACGCAATGCTTGTAGAAATTATATTTATTATTGTAAAATTTGTGTAACGCCCAGTTAAGTGGACCAAAAAAAAAAAATTGGTTGTCTGTAAAGTCGATTTTCGACAAAAGAAAATTTTAATTTCATTTGTTTCACTTTTCACTGCACTTGATACTCGATCAAAACATGTAAATGTACTATAGTATAGCAGCTGTCCACGCAGACGCATCGCTCACTCAAGTAGGAGAGAGACGGATGTCGCTCGTTCCGCGCTCTCGCTTGCACTTCAAGCCTTACATGGTGGCGCCTCAGAGCGAGGTAACGCCGCATGAGTCATGTTTTTTCGTGCGTGCAGCCGGCTCTATCGAATTATAAGACATTGTAACGTCAAAAAATTAAAAAAAAAAAGAAATTCAATGTGTTCGATGAGCTAAGACGTCATTATACACATACCCTCAGATCAGTGAGCAACAGATGTGTAACAGTATAGTCGTCGTCGGCCTCGACGGCGTCGCAGGAGACGGCGTGCGCGCCGTACACCTCCCGTTGTTGCGGCGCGCCGGGCCAGTACTGGCCGCACTTCACGTGGCCGCGCTCCACCGTGCGCGTGGTCATCACCACCGCCACGGTGCCTTGCTCCCACACCATGCGCCAGAAGTCGCCGAATGTTTTCGGCAGCGGCCCTGGAATGTATGCAAACGACATACATTTATAAGGTTGTATATTTTTTTGCGGGATCTTAGGTGTGTATGTGTATTATCCCGCAGTTATTATGCAGCTATGTATGTGTGTAGGATTATGTAGTAGTTAGAGTTCGCTAGGCGTTACTAATAGATTGTCTGATATTGTCCTGCCTATAATAAGTTCCTGCGTGTAACACTTGTAAAATAAAACGATTAAATATGTACACTGGTGGATGGGTTGACAATACGGACGCACGGTACCGGGGCCGGGAAGCAACTGCTTCTTTGAGTGGCGCTAACTCCAACTAACTCCAATTTGCAACATTGCATATTTCCGACTCCGCGCCCCGTCACCGCTGTGTCCCTACATTCTACATCAACCCCCCTTTTATTAAAAAGAAAACATCACTCATAAAACACAAAAATAAAACCGGTATCAAACAACAAATGTCGAGTTACATTACAATTACACAAAAATACTTTTAACTTCGTAAAAAAATACAAAATAGGAAATTACGTCAACAAACATAGACTGAGCGGTATATTAGTATTGACAACAGCGGCCTCGCTTTTTTAGATTTTGTCTTAACTATTTATAAAAAGTCAAGCTTCCGAAGCTTCTGCAGGGGGCCGCCTGGGGAAGTACCACACCTTTGCCAGTTATTCATCCGCCAAGCAGTAATGTGCAAACATTACTGTGTTCCGGTATGAAGGGCAATGTTACCAGCGAAATTACTGGGCATGATGAGATTCAACAACTCATATCTCAGGGTGACAGGCGCAGTGCAGTGCCACGCAGAATTTGAATTTTAAAACACTGGGTGGCACTGTGTCTGATATGGGCAATCATGATGCTTACCATCAGGCACCTGATTTGCTCGTCTTGTCATTCACTATCATAAAAAAAGAAAGCTAGTTTTTCGTAAAATGTACGAGCGCACTATTTCGAGCTCTCAGTTTGAACTATAGTACGAAGTAATTGAAATAAGAAAATAAATGTTGCGTCAGTTCATATAAAAATAGATTTGTTTATTTATTTTAAAAAATAAGTAATAACAACAACTTTAAAGAAACGTAATAAGTACTTAAATGCTATAAATAATTCTTAAACTCTTAATATAATTTGGTATAATATGGTGCAGTGATTGTGATTTTTAAAGACTGAACTTGTTCATCGACTACTGTAGTAGAAAAGCGCTTGAGATTTCCAGTGTTCTATATTCTTCGGATTTATTAGATAGATGTGTGGCTAATTAGCTTCGAAAACGAACTTCCATTGCATTATTCCACAAATCCTATTCTATCTTCAGAGCAGTGTGCCAGTTATCAGTAGTTTATATTCTAATATTACATTGGCTTTCCGCAACGTAAGTTTGGCGACGGATTTCCGCGTAGTGCGGCGAAGCCCTTATAGAAAAAAATTGGTCGCGTCTAATTTAATTTTTCATGTTCCTAGAACCGCGCTAGTTCGCGCTAGTATGTCAACCCAAGCGATATAAGAATAAACATTGTGTACAGTTTTGTATTCACTTCACAGAAGAGTGCCGCGTCACGGCACAAATTCGCGGTAAAGTAGAAAAAGTGCCAATAATACTTTACGCTCCCATTAGATGACTAGGTATCTCGTATCTCGTACGTTCTTACCTAATGCCTACCTAACTCTAATTTATGGATACTGTACGACGTTTTATGAATGTATTTTATGATACTTTTAACAGACTGAAGCGGTCTGTACGCTTTCACATAATATATTTATCTGAAAGCGCTTTCTTTCTTTTGAAAATATCATATGCATCAGTCTATAGATAACGCGCATACCCCTATAGGCGGTGTGTGGAATAGAACAATTTCGCCGTCTTCGGCGAAGAGAAATACTCTTATTACTCTTGTAATAAAACCACGATAGCTCGCTTGGTTAGAGCAATGCCACGGGCGAAGGTCGTGGGTTCAAATCCTGCTCGTGCGTGTAATTTCTTTCCATTATTCACATATATTCATGTTTCATGTATGATTTTACACGCGTTACATGAGTTCCACTTTCACGCAAACGTTATTTTATGATTCAAATCCAAACGTGGTTTAGCAGTCATTAAAATCCTTAATGATTTTAATTACCTACACCACGGCTCATTAAAATTATTGATTTTTCAATATCTGTGACAGATTCTAATATAGAAGCAACTTTGTGAGCAAAATTACCTATTAGGTGCTGGTGGCATGAACTAATGCTTTTTTCACCTTATATAATGTATAACTAGCTGAGCCCCGCGGTTTCACCCGCATAGTTGTAGTTCCCGTGCGAATATCGAGAAAAAAGTACCCAATGAGTTATTTCAATGTGTATGTGTAATTACATACCATTCAGTAGTTTTGGCGTGAAAGAGGAACAAAAATCCATCCTCACAAACTTTCGCATTTATGATATTAGTAATATTTGGAACCTGACTAGTCCCAAATACTGTTTTAATTTATCTTTTATATACATTTTGTTACAAAAAGGTATAGTAATATGTATAGAGGATTTGTCAAACACCTTGAAAAAGAAGGAATTGCAAGATTCGCTTTCAACTTCTGATCCATTCTCATACAAAATGGCCGATCTATAAATTTTTGAAAGGTCAAAATTTTTCATCTGAAAGTTGTTCGCGTAGTCTCCTGAAAATCAACCCTGTCTGGTATGAGACCAGGACGAAAAATAAGGTTAACATTCCCATAGAAGAACATACCTTGCGTGCAAATATATGCGTTCTTCTGTTTGTACCCGTCGACATAGTTAGCGTTAATATAGTCTGTGGAGGGATCGTCCGGGTCTATCTGTGAGAGACGCACGCGAGAATGGTCGTAGCACAACACGTCTTTGTAACGATTCTTCGCTATGTTGCTGGGCAATCTGTGGACATACACATCATTTCATGTTAGAAATTAATTAATTTAGGGATTTTTTAATAACATAAAAACGACCATAATTTTACAGTCAATAAAGAAGTTCTTCTTGAATTGACAGGATACCTTGAGGCCAGTGAAATATAATCAAAAAGTTTCAGTAAATAGAATTAGTAGTTTTTGTAGTAGCCGACATATTCCATACTTCTGAACCAATTTCCTTGAAACAAACCTAAGAACTTAATTAGGAGGTCTTCTAACTAAAATAAATATCATTTCATACACAAACACAGCACTAAAACACTTCACTTTTTGCTCCTAAAATAATCTAGGTTTCATCTAGCTCGATGAGAGACTCATATAGCATAGAGAATAATAGTAGCAGCAAGGAGTTTTGCAATGAAAGTGTATACGAGGCTCGAGTAGACGATACATACTCCGCGTTATGGAAGGTCCCGTGCGGCGGCGCGGCCCGGATCTCCTCGTACTCGGCGACGAGTCCCCTCCTGCCCAGCGCCCGCACGCGCGCCAGCAGCGCCGGCGCCGCCTCCCCGCCCGCGCCCCCGCCCCCGCACTCCTCGTCCGACAGCCCCGGGGACACCTCGCCGCTGGACCATGTGCCGCGAGCTGGGACCAAACGTTTTATGTCATAATTTATGTCATATTATGTCATATTGTCATAATCTAAATCTTAATCATTAATTGCCAAGATATAAGGTTCATATAGTTCACATTTATATAACTAGTTCAGCTCAAATCTGCTTTTTCAGGCGTTGGACCTTTATATATTAAAACGTTTATTAATTACAGTTACATAAAATATATTATTGATTATTTCAATAATCATTAATAACATTTAAAAATTAACAGCATTAAATAAAAAAATAATTCAAACTATAAAAACATTTTTAGGCAAGCCACGACAGTAAATTATTCTTAAATCTTTTAAATGTCATATGTTTGAAAGATTCAGGGATTTTTTAAATATTTAAACACACGTTATATTACAATTATTCGATGTCAATGTCAGTCTAGTACTTTCACGAAGTAATGTCTCCTTAAACTGGACCCGAGTGCCATGGTGGTTACTCAAATTGCTGGCTAGCTGAAAAATGTCTTTATGTTTAATAACGAATAAACCAATTTCCAGGATATACAATGAAGTCAAGTAGAATTTTATGTTCTTTTTTATAATTTTATGTCTGTCTTATCCCAAATATTGCACGGATACATCTCTTTTGAATGAGAAATATTATGAAAATACAGTTTACACACTGACAGAACGATCCCCAATAACACTTCTATAGCTTAAGCCATACGAATGGGCGTGACGACCTGCTAAGAATAGCCGGTAGCAACTAGATACTAGAGAAGAAGAAGAATTAGAACTAGAAGACCGGGTTCAGTGGTGCAAATTAAGAGATGCCTATGTCCAGCAGTGGACTAACACGGGCTGATGATGATGATGATTATGATTTGGATTGACACAAAATTCATTAACATTCTGTAGTTGTCAATGAAAATTTGTGCCAATGTGTGTGGCTCAAGCTATAGCTGCTAGAGTCACCAGTAATATTGTTGATATAACAATAGTAGTTAGCCAGAGTTTCTCGAACGCGAGCGACTAGAAGTCGTAACCGATGATATGCGACAACTTGATTCTCTCTTGTAGTTGCTTAAAATTTTAAATTGTGATATACTCGCAGTAATCGTACGAGCGATGCGTTAACCGAGGAATTTGGGAGGATGATAATATTGCTTTGAAGAGACGCAGAGACGCAGACCCTGGAATAACATAAAAAGTACTTTTTATGTTATTCCAGGGTCTACACAATCGATATACCGAATTTCAACCCATTCAGTCCAGTAGTTTTAGCGTGAAAACTGAATAAACATACACACAAAAAAAACCGTTTATTTTTAGATGGCGCTGGAGTAAAATTAGAACTCGGTAGCGTTTTGTTCACCTTATAAAAACGTAACTTTTTTTTGAGATTTGAGATTTAAAATATTAAGAAGATAAGAGGATAAATTGAACTAACATAATCAAACTCACAAGTGTCATAATTTAATTCCTTGAGTAGAAAACTTAACAACACGTAAATCAACGTCAATATCGGAATCGCGATTAACAATTTAGTAAAACGATACATTTGCATAAAACCAATGTGTGTAACACGTTTATCGCGATATTTCTTTCGTATCGGTGTAGCACTGAGCAAGTTGCTCGGTTGATGTTAGTAAACATAATATACATATACGTGATACACATACCAGGGTCACACTGCTCGCGTCTGCTATTACATTGACCCATTGCATGTTATCGCAAAAAAAAATAGAATTAGTAAATAAAACCTACCGGAACATTTGGGCGGGATGGACATTTATTTCTTAATTTTATTTATTTACGTTGTTGCCTACTGAAAATGAATGACATGATGACATTGTCAGAAGTAGTTTTGACAGGCCGTTGAAAAGGATTGTTCTTCTAATAGGTTTTTATTATTAATCAAAAGAGTTGCAATTTGAATAATTGCAGTTTGCGGCCACTTGAAGGGTACAAATCGTTTTGCGAAAAAATCTCCTTTGCTATGGCGGCCATTCAGAACCGTCGGAAAAGTAAGGCATGGTGCTTTTCGTTAATGGGCTACTCGACGATGATTAGCTGTGCAAAAATTAGACTGGTATGAATGGTTGAATTGTTTTTTTTAAACTAATGTGTTCTCGTCGGTATGGCGGGCTGTAAGTAACCCCGGAGAAGTATGGCATTACGCTACCGCCTACTTCGTTTTTTATCGGCTATCGGACAATACAAGATTTTTTGTGGAACAAATCGTTCGACACTCGTTATTTATTCGACACGTTCGATTAACGCCCACGCGATTGGGTCACGAGTACTAGCACTATGACCGTCATTTTCCTTTTCGTCATAACGTAATTACACCCCTGAAGAGTCGCCATACTGGTACAAATGACCTGACATTTTGTGTCATCATCTCCCGGGTTATAATTCCGTTCCGTCGTCTTATAGTGGCTTGCGGCATAACATACAAAACCTGTAAACTTTTAAACAAAAGGAAATTCCTATGGAAACTCCTTATTACCGATTTAATCCTCGGAGTAAATTTAGTCAACTTTTAGTACCAAGAAGTTGAATGTAATAAATATAATACTTACTGCTTAAATCTAAGTCATCTTCATCTCCAGAATTTATATGTCTACTTTTCATATCGCCATTATAACCATGTGTGTGCCTGCAATAAAATATACTAATTATCCTGTAGCTCATACATAGTCAAGCCTTGTCACCTATGTGCTAGGCCCTAGGCAGAGACTTTCTCTCGCCACATGCTACGGTCCTGACACACGACATTTCTTCAGCTTTCGTTACGTACATGCTCGTAGCAGCCGAAACACCAAGTTCCATATTTACGAACTCGACGAGCAGTTGTGAACTTGGGAATCACTCCAAGTTCGCTAATAAAAAGATAAAAAAATAACCTTTCGAAATGACGCGAATGAATAATGTAGGAAAGAAGGCTTTGTGGAAAAACGCGAGTTTCTTATGAGTTGTATACCCGTTGTATACATTTTATAGGTAGTAAAATGTGATATCTAGAACGGCAGTTATTTTTCATCTAGATACGAGATAATTCAGGCTGTTTCATATAAGATATGTAGAGGGTCATGTCGGAGGCCTTGTAGGAATCTTGGCGACCTGCACATCAGACAATATGTTGTCCACATAACCCATATGAATTGACTCGAGCTGTGTAATTGGGATAACCCGTTTTGTTAGAGTATCTTCAAATTATTAATAATAGTAATAATATGGGACAACTTCCACACACGGTCATCTGGTCCCAAACTAGGCTAGAAGCCTGTACTATGGTAACCAGATGACTGATATACATACTTATATAAGCTTATAACACCCAGACACAGATCAAACAGACATGTTCATGCAAACAAATGTTTGACCTGACCGGGGATCGAACCCGGGCCCTGCGGCACAGAAAGCAGAGTTACTACCATCTGAGCCATCGAGGCTGTGTGTGGTGTGTATTAGTATTGAATTATTATTATTAATTCAATACTATATAATGGTATATTAGTGTGTTATGGTTTGTTGCCAGCATCATGGGGCATATCAATGCTCACTAAGGAAATTCGTTTTCCACTCATCCAATAACTTTGATTCACCGACTAGAAGGTAGAACCTGATGATGGTGATGGTGATGAGTGTGTGTTGATATTTGGTTTAGTGTGAAATCATAGGATAGTAACTATTACTACCGGCTGCGACCAGTAAGCCCGCACACATGCGTGCGCGTGTACACACGTAATGTTTTCTACGGGGTCTGGTGAGAGTGAGTTCTTCTTGTAGAGCTATCTTTCCGAACGCACGGTAGACTCAGTACTGTTTATCTTCATTGACGTACAAAAGTGTAAGATTATGACCTATTTGAATAAATCTGTTTGAGTTTGAGTTTGAGTGTGTGTCATCAATGGTGTGTCAAGTGTGAAACGTGTGCGTGTATATTACCTGAGCGGACTAGGATCGCACGTATAGGGGGGGTCTGAACTGATGTGCATGCTATCGCCGTTGTCGAGGCGGGCGGCGCGCTCGCTGCTCATGTCACATTCAACGGAGTGGTCTATTATACCTGGCGACAATATTAACCTTATTATACAACGTGTTACAAAAAGGTGTAGTGATACTTAAGAGTGTGCATCTGGGATCTACTCGTCAACCCAAACCACTTGCAAAAGTAAAGAATTGCGAAATAAGCAAAAATAACATACAACATTGATCAGCTGATCGGTAAAGTTGTATGGGAAGACGAAATTTTTTTGCTAATGTTTAGATTTATGGATAGATTAAGGGGGTGCCTCAAGTATTACTACACCTTAATGTAACACGTACACACGGTTACTGGTAATCAGTTAGTAATCTCGAAGAGCCATATTGCACTCATCATTTAGAACTGTGAAATCGGTCCCTAATAGAAAAAGTCCCCTAAACTTCAAAATGCATAGAACCAACAAACCCAACCAAACCTGAATTTGGGCACGTACATTGAACCCAAGGCCAAAGTAGCTAGGAAAAAGCTGGGTGCGTTTTATTCAAAGTAAGGCGGTAGATACTTCACTCCTGGACGGCTTCTTACCCTTTACAAAGCTCAATCATTTCACCATCGCCCTTCTCCTACCGAACCACTTAACAAACGGCAAAGCGTCATTACTATTTGGCGGATTTACCAACAACTCGGACGAAACGATTTGACTCACCATTTGTCATGAGACCGGCGAAGCAATGGAACTCGCTACTCTCGTCCGTTATTCCCGAAAACTATAACGTGGGATTGTTCAAGTCAAGAGTGAATAGGTTTTTACTAATCAAGCGTGCTTCTCGCGATTTCAGTTCTAAATTATTTAGTGAATGTTATTCCTATATAAATCTATCTACAATGAATCTATATGAGGATGGTAACCATTACCCGTTACGTCTAAATATATGTCGTGACTGAATGTAATTAGTGTTTCAAATCGCGAGTCAAAACTATGTGGATATCAAATTAACTTAGTTCGCCTTTGGAATTTACGTTTAATTCTCAAAGTTGGAATAAAAAAGTGACACATTTAGTTTTTATACAAATGAAGATGGTTGCGGTATTTATTTGTGACTTGTTGTTTTAAAACTTATGTCACTTAGGAAGAAAATATCAATAATACCAGGAACCAAGCCATAAATCCGGACTTTCAGAGAAATGAACATCAAATTTATAAAATCAATTTTTGCAAGATTTTCACAAACAGGAATGGTTGCGCGGTTATTTCCTGACCGGAATTTGATAACATTCCCTTTTTTAAATGGTCACCGAATGCAGTGATGAAAATGGCAACATAAAAAAGATAAGTTCAATAACCAATGAACGATTTTTCATAAGTTTTTTTTTCACTAATGGACCAGAATGATTTAAAAAAGGATTAGGTGTATATAATAAAATACTAAATTATAGATATTATGTTTTATTTTAAGTGACGTGGGACGCGTAATTCAATGGAGTTGTTGAGTGAAAACAATGTTTATCATCCGCCAACTAATATCTCAGGGTGAGAGGCGCAGTGCAGTGCCGCGCAGAATTTTGAATTTTAAAACACTGGGTGGCACTGTGTCTGATATAGGCAATCATGATGCTTATCATCATGCACCTGATTTGCTCGTCTTGTCACTCCCTATCATTAAAAAAAGTCACCAGTGAACAGAATAGGAACTCACCATTTTGCGGTTTCGCCGGTGGTATGTGATTGCTGATCACATATTCATCGATCACACCGTCTAGCTTGGAGTTCTGTAGGTTGTTCGTGTAGCAATTCTTGCAGTGTTCTAACCTGTAACCAAATTATAATATTACAACATTATGTTTGAACAAACTACAGCCCCGCAAACCTAAGAACTACCGCTTGACAGTTATTATTTTGCCTTGTTTTATTTAAATTTTTATTTAAATTTAGTGATTAAGAACTGTACATTTTGTGATGAAATTCATAACTTCATGGTTTTACGGCTTCATGGTTTTATTGAATTTATGCGAGTTACGCCTATGCCTGGTTATATCGGCTTGAAAATTGCTTGAAAAGATTAAACGTCAAACGGTACTTTTCAAATTTGCTGGGCTTTTAGTAATAGGTGTGCCGGATTCGGATCTTAAATATAAATTATTGAAATTATTTGAACATTTCTATTAAATTTCCTTATATTGCGTAAAATCGTCTGGCCAATACCCGATAGAAGTTAGTTACAGAATCGATTGTATATTTACAAAATAAATAGTATACGCTAACTTTATTGTGGTATTATGTTATAATTAACTTTGGTATAACTTTAGTTAAATGAGTGTCGACAGGATGTCCGTGGAATATCAATGATGTTAATGTCAATCGCCGAGTTTTCTTCAAAATGAACCAACTCGTGTTTTAATGAGGCACTACTGACAACTTCTCATCTTATCAACACAAAAATGAGCAAGTTACAGAATCGACTGCCTCCGTGGCGTAGAGGGCGCATGCTCGACTGCCAATCAAGAGGTCCCGGGTTCGATCCCCAGGTCAGGCAGTGTTAAAATATTGGATTTTTCCATTAGGAATTATCTCAATAACTGCCTGGAGTCTGGAACTGTGCCCGGTAGATGGCAATAGGCTCGCCCCCTATTACATGAGACCAATAACATACTGGCGAAATGTGGGTGTATCTACATGGGACTGAGTCCTGGGTACATCTCTGCCTACCCCTTCGGGAAAAAGGCGTGAACGTATGTTATGTTTTACAGAATCGAACTCATGCTAACTCGAGTTGCCTATACCTCTATACCAGTTTAATACTGCTGAATATCAAAATCATTTTATCTTAAACGGCGGCTCGCGCAGACAAAGAAAAATTACACCATTAATCTCGCAGACTGCGTAAGTGAGTGAAGAGACATCATCAATTTATTATGAACGTCGATGTGTCACTACGGTCAGAAGTCGACAGCTATTGATCTACGGCTCAAATTACAATTATTACATTATTTAGGTGTCACGAATAAGATAGGCTGGTCACGTCGGTCTCTTCTTCACGTTTCGGAATTATTTGTCCAGCGACCATTGCTGCCGCAATAAAGAACGGAGTACTCTGCGGAATTTGTCATTGTCCATGCTTTGAAATACTTTCATTCCTTATACTTCAGTCTTAAAACGCGTATCCACTTGCGCAGATTCGAGTCGAGACATCCGCTCGACCCAAGGCTCAAGTGAATATTCTGTCGTCCCTACGTTGATGCGGGATTTTTTTGGATAAAATACTTAAATAAACTTAAAGGACTCGACGTGTGTATAATATATGAATGCAAATAAATCCGTCCTGGCTGTTGTAACAGACGATAGTAGTGTCAATCATGTCAGATACTCTAGAGTCTATAGCGACCTAAGAGCTCTGAAAGCACTTAAAACTACGATTATCCACACTGACTCTATATAGCAAAGAAGTTTATAGTAAATTCAGTTGTGAAAAAAATACAACGGCGTTTTCAAAGCACTCAAATATTTTAAAATAAACCACCTTACGAGGTGATAAGATAAAACCCACTTGCGAATGTTTCTGACGTACATGAGATACAATTGAGATCCACTACGAATTTCACTCGTGAACGTAAATATTCAATTAGAAATTAGATACCTCATTTCGAAAAAAAGGTAAAACATAGGAGAATACAGGCGACGGAAATAGAATCCACGGTGCTAGTCTGTGAAGGCTCGGCGCACGGGCCACCGACCTCAGCTTCTGGTGGTCGCCACCGGCTACACGAAATAGGTATGCAACACGGCATATAAAAACATACTTACACGACATAGTCACCGGTAACAGTGGTCGGTAGCCCGTTAGCTCCGAGCCTAAAAATACTCCAAATATATTTGACACTACGTCTATGACGGAACATGTAGTTCGTGTTTGGATACATTATGATCGCAGACTTTACTTAATTCTTTGTTAAAGCGACATTTGCGTGGGAAAAGTAAGAAGGCGTTTCATGGAAACGTAGCTGTTTTTGGGGATGCTTTTATGCGTGATGACACACCTCACTTTTAAGGCTCAGAGCCTTGCCCTTGGACGATTTATACATAAACGATAATGAAAGTGACTTCATTCATTCCACATGTTGAGTAATGGACGCGACGTCAGCCGAAGGCATCAGAAAAACGTGAAAATAATTACCTTAGAGATACATAATATTATATCCCTTGGAAAAGTTTTTTTTTTTTTTGATAGTGAGTGACAAGACGAGCAAATCAGGTGCCTGATGGTAAGCATCATGATTGCCCATATCAGACACAGTGCCACCCAGTGTTTTAAAATTCAAAATTCTGCGCGGCACTGCACTGCGCCTGTCACCCTGAGATATGAGTTGTTGAATCTCATCATGCCCAGTAATTTCGCTGGTAACATTGCCCTTCATCCCGGAACACAGTAATGTTTGCACATTACTGTTTGGCGGATGAATAACTGGCAAAGGTGTGGTACTTCCCCAGGCAGCCTCCTGCAAAAGAGGCCTACCACTACAGTTGGTACAAAATAGTGTGGTACAAAATTGTATAATACGTATAGAAAGAGCACAAGTAGGTTAGAGAACTTAACTATTATTGGTAATGTTCTGTAATTTGGTTCGCTCGATTTCCCGGTTTTCCGTAGACTATATAAGTAGTTATTAAGTGATAAGGAAAGTGGAGAAGAAAAAGGTATTTCTTTTTAGTGTTTTCCGGCCAAATAGTTCTTGACTATCACGTTACTCCGGTCAGTTAATTGAGAACCTGTTGGAAACATTCGCTTTATGGATCCAATATACACCCACATTTCGCCAATATGTTATTGGTCCCATGTAATAGGGGGCGAGCCAATTGCCATCTACCGGGCACAGTTCCAGACTCCAGGCAGTTACTGAGATAATTTCTAATGGAAAAATTCAATATTAACACTATGCCTGACCTGGGGATCGAACCCAGGACCTCTTGATTGGCAGTCGAGCATGCGCCCACTACGCCACCGAGGCAGTCTACAGCTACAAGTAGCTGGGGCGAATTTCTATGGGCTAGACAAAGAGAACCGCAACAAGTGGAGGCACATCGCGAGGGTTGCTTTAGCCAATGAAAATGCAGAGTCATCAACCACGACCACTCTGTCAAGAGTGAACGACTAAGGAGGAGTAGACAAAGAGAACAGCTAGAGAAAGAAATACGCTATAAAAAGAGAGGGAACTAGTAGGTTAATATATCGATAGGTGGTTAGGTAGGCGCACAGACCTGAGTTGCACTTTATTGCGTCGGAGCTAGAGTTGCTATTTATTTAAATTATTTTGAGTAGTGTCTCTTCTGTCCCATTTGTATTCTGTGATATATCACAGAATACAAAAAAAGAAGCTATAGCTTGAAGGCTACGATACACGTGTCTGTAGCTGACACACTTGCACATTAGTCGTCTGTGTACCTATACGCTAACTAGCACGCCTAAGGCAATGTAACTTCTACGTGCCGGTGACTAGCCTGAACGCTACAAGTCCGTTTTACAGGACTGTGTATCGCAGCCTTAATTACAATACAATACAATCCAATCGTTTTATACCAATTTTCAGCTACTGGTCAATTTCTATTGGTAAGTACATATAATTATTAAACTACATTATATTATTCGTAACAAACAAAATGACTTATTTAATAAAATAAACTTTATATTTTGAAATACTCATAAAACATAAACATACAATCACGCTTTCTTTCCATTCATCATCATCACCATCATCTCAGTCATAGGACGTCAGATGCTGAACCTAGGCCACCAATAACAATATGTTATTGGTCCCATGTAATAGGGGGCGAGTCTATATATAGCTGATAGGGCTAATTCCAAAAGAAAAAATCCTATATTAAATTTTTCCTGAAATGGGGATCGAACCCGGGACCTCATTATCGACAGCCGAGTTTGCGCCCACTACGCCACCGAGGCAGTCAGTGAAAAGGCAGTTAAATACTCATCATAACCACAGAATACTAATAAGGGACAGAAGGGACACTCCTCAAAATCATTCAAATAAATAGCGACTCTAGCTCGACGCAATAAAGTGCAATTTAGGTCGCACGGCGCCCAACTAATTATCGTTCAAGCTGCATCTCTTTCTATCACGTATCTCTTATTCCTGCTTACGACGTTAGGGATGTTATCTTTTTAATTTGTCTATGAAACTATATAATTATCTTAGGTTTTAGGTGTAAGCAGTGTAAGGTAATACGAGTGCCAGGTGACATGTTTTTAAGAATTAAGAATAGTTTAACATTTGGGAGTTGTAGGTATCTACTTATTTACTATTAGACATGCATTATTACCTTTCGATGGCCATTGGAAGTAAGAAAATTCTTGATGTTCAGACTCTTGTAATAATTTTACCATCCGAATGCGATGAAGCCTCATTGGCTCTGATGGTAGTAGCTCTAGTTTCTGTGCCGCAGGTCCCGGGTTCGATCCCCGGCCAGGACAAACATTTTTGTGCATGAAAATATCTGTTTGATCTGTGCCTGGGTAGCTATTACTGAGCTATAGGGTAGCAATAAACATCCATTCATTCATCCATCCTTCCTCACAAACTTTCGCATCTATAATATTAGTAGGATAGAACGATGGATATAGGTTATATACATATACACCCGTATTCAAGAATAAAACTTATGTAAGGTAGCAAGCAATACTGTGCAAATTAAGGAATTTCTTACTGCTTTCGTCACAGCAGGCCATCTCATTCACCGTTCCCATAGTAATCTATGCGAAATGCGAACGCACAGCGTCGATTACAGATATAATACAATATTATGATTGGTCCGTTTTTGCCTGATTTGCGGATGAAATAAAAACGTCAGTTTTCACGAACTAGAAAAAAATAAATAATATTCTAATATATTAAATAAGGAATTAAAACACCGAAAAATATGTACCGAGACAAAATCTCAACATTACCACAGAATATAGAAACATTTATTTTGTAGGCTCCCACTATGCGTGCGTTTAAAATAGGGCTCTTTTCGTAAAGGCCGTCCCGAATGAACGCATAGCGTTAGATCTCACTCAAGTTCCTATTGTTTAAGCATTGGATTTACCGAACCTATACATTCGGGCGTACTGTGAGACCACATCTATACTAATATTATAAAGAGAGAAACTTTGTTTTTTTGTTTTTTTGTTTGTAACGAATAGGCTCCGAAACTACTGGACCGATTTTAAAAATTCTTTCACTTATGGATAGCTTAATTCAGTGTGAGTGCCATAGGCTATATGAGATTTTGAAAAAAATTATAAAGAGAGAAACTTTGTTTTTTTGTTTTTTTGTTTGTAACGAATAGGCTCCGAAACTACTGGACCGATTTTAAAAATTCTTTCACTTATGGATAGCTTAATTCAGTGTGAGTGCCATAGGCTATATGGGATTTTGAAAAAAATTATAAAGAGAGAAACTTTGTTTTTTTTGTTTTTTTGTTTTTTTGTTTGTAACGAATAGGCTCCGAAACTACTGGACCGATTTTAAAAATTCTTTCACTTATGGATAGCTTAATTCAGTGTGAGTGCCATAGGCTATATGAGATTTTGAAAAAAAATGGGGATCCGTAAGAAAACTGCAATATTGTGAACCAAGGTGTTACATAATATAATTACCATATTCATAAATTTGCGTGCGCTGTATGGTAGAATAATATAATGTACTAGGAGTTTGTAGTACTTATCAATACCTACAAAACAGTATACATAGATTATATCCATCTTTTTTGGTTTAGTCACAATAATCGAAAAAGTGATTATTTTCATGCGGTGTGAAAACTATTGGTGGTAGAGTAAAGTAATGTATTAGGGGTTTGTAGTACTTATCAATACCTACAAAACAGTATACATAGATTATATCCATCTTTTTTGGTTTAGTCACAATAATCGAAAAAGTGATTATTTTTCATGCGGTGTGAAAACTATTGGTGGTAGAGTAAAGTAATGTACTAGGGGTTTGTAGTACTTATCAATACCTACAAAACAGTATACATAGATTATATCCATCTTTTTTGCTTTAGTCACAATAATCGAAAAAGTGATTATTTTTCATGCGGTGTGAAAACTATTGGTGGTAGAGTAAAGTAATGTACTAGGGGGGTTTGTAGTACTTATCAATACCTACAAAACAGTATACATAGATTATATCCATCTTTTTTGGTTTAGTCACAATAATCGAAAAAGTGATTATTTTTCATGCGGTGTGAAAACTATTGGTGGTAGAGTAATGTACTAGGGGTTTGTAGTACTTATCAATACCTACAAAACAGTATACATAGATTATATCCATCTTTTTTGGTTTAGTCACAATAATCGAAAAAGTGATTATTTTTCATGCGGTGTGAAAACTATTGGTGGTAGAGTAAAGTAATGTACTAGGGGTTTGTAGTACTTATCAATACCTACAAAACAGTATACATAGATTCTATCCATCTTTTTTGGTTTAGTCACAATAATCGAAAAAGTGATTATATTTCATGCGGTGTGAAAACTATTGGTGGTAGAGTAAAGTAATGTACTAGGGTTTGTAGTACTTATCAATACCTACAAAACAGTATACATAGATTATATCCATCTATTTTGGTTTAGTCACAATAATTGAAGCAGTGATTATTTTTCATGCGGTGTGAAAACTATTGGTGGTAGAGTAAAATAATGTACTAGGGGTTTGTAGTACTTATTAATACCTACAAAACAGTATACATAGATTATATCCATCTTTTTTGGTTTAGTCACAATAATCGAAGCAGTGATTATTTTTCATGCGGTGTGAAAACTATCGGTGGTAGATTAAAGTAATGTACTAGGGGATTGTATTAATTATCAATACCTACAAAACAGTATACATAGATTATATCCATCTTTTCTGGTTTAGTCACAATAATCGAAGCAGTGATTATTTTTCATGTGGTGTGAAAAGTATTGGTGGTAGAATAAAGTAATGTACTAGGGGTTTGTAGTACTCATCAATATCTTCAAAATAGCCCACGATAAATTATAACATGTGTTAAGGTTTGGTCATTGTAACAGAAATAGTCATTAATTTGCGTGCGCTGCGTAAACCATTAGGGTTATATTTATTAAAATACAATGTATCACGAATTTACTCCTGATAAACGTCCACTATACCTACTTCTGCTACCCGTGCGAAGCCGGGGCGGGTCGCTAGTAGTAGATATAGTTCTTGAATATGGGTGATGGAAAGGAACACAGATGAATGCACCACAGAACACAAAACAATTGACGTGCGACTGTGCCGGCGCGCACCTGCGCGCGACAACCCCCTAAATTTGTACTTCTAGACTACGCGTTCCGGGTACCTGTAGCTTCAAAGCAATAACGTGGAGTGTCACAGGCCAGTCATAACACTATTACAAAAATGATAGCGGTAACATATCAACATACCAAGCAGCGTGGTCCAGCTCGTATTTCCCACCGAGCTGTCTGGGCAAGCTGTCGCGCGGCACGTGCAGCTCCAGTTGCGGCGCGTTCACCGTGTGCACGCGTTCGCGCAGCTTTTCCCGCACGAACAAACGGAGGATTTGGAACGGCGCGTTAAACCACAGCGGCGCCGTAACTATCAATACTTTCTTTAATTTAGCTGGATACCCGCCCTAGAACAACAGAAAACTCAATGTAATAGGAGCACGGCGTGTGTGAATGTCCTACAGCCGCGAGCGACCTTGGTGCTACAGATAATTTCTTTGGAGACGCACTATTATCTACTTACCTATATTGTTTAATGCATAATATTCTGTACACTTATATATCACTACTTTCTTATGGTAAAATAATAATCTTCAATGGTAGGGTCTATTAAATCAACTACAAAGAAAAGTAAAAAGATAATCACCCTGCAAGCAGCTTGCTGCGCGCATGCAAGCATGCAAGCGAAAACTTTTTGCCTTGTCGATGACAAGTTTTTCGAGAATTTACTTTCAGCCGACGCCTACTGGTTAAAGGGGACGGTTCCTGCTAGACCCCTCCCCCCTTGTGAACGTCACTGAAAAGGGGGAATTATCAGACCAAGGTTAATGTCAGGCGATCACTGATCACGTAAAACTTTCCGTCTCTCATTTATTAACGCACTCTTCCGGAAGGTTACACAAACGTTCCGAAGGATTAAACGCAGTACACTCGAATGGAATAATGGTAGCAAACAAATTAAGAACCAATTAACAGAGATGTGTATGCGTAAGTTTACTATAACCCGCTAAAGTCGAACAATAAAAGAACATATAAAAGTAACTCTTAACATTTCCTACGGAACAGTTTGTGTCAGACAGTAATAAAGCACGGTACAGAAATACAACTTCCCCAGAGCACAGAAATAGAATTTATTGGAAACGCATCTGGGATTTGTGTTCAATTATTTATTTTTAAAGTTATTTTTAGAAACGCGTAATCGTATGACGTCAAACAACAAATAAATGCAAATGGAACATGCTAGTACTATGTTTATAAAAATACCTACGTTCCAAATTACAAACTATAATTTTACGTTAGCGTTGGTTGCCAAGGCGTAGACGACACAAACGCGTAGGAAAACTAACAACGCAATTTCTGCCAAATAGTATTTTCTAGTTCAGACGGCAGACTATTAAGGGCACGCACCACGGACGAAATGGGAGCATTACATAGCATGACCACTCTAGCTGAACGAGACTATTTCACACCCGCTGTGATGACGCTATAACTCGCAGACAATAAACGCCATCGACGATACAAACTCAAACTTCCAAAATGTTTAAAGTATTCAGAAAGTTGTATAAGATTATATCCATCATCGAACAAAAAGACAGCGCTAAGCAGATAATGGACTTATCAGCTCTTCAGGCGGTTGGAGTGATCATGTCAATTTTAAACAGATTCTTCCCGAACGGTACCCCCGCGACATAACTCGATAATAAATCTGTATTACGGACCCTGGTGGGAGTCAGCCTTATAAATATTCACGGTCGGGTCACTGTAAGCGCTCGAGGGTAAAATGAGGCCTTCTTTAAAACGTATGACATAAGAATCTTGAGTTAACAGTAGCCCTATATCACTGTCAGAGTTATCCGAGTCGCGCGCTTACATCGAAGAGTTACGAGTACAATTACTTGGATCAGAGCGATTCCGTTGATGGAAGCTTTCGATACAAAGAACATAGGTACACATAACACATTCAAGAATTCATCAGTCATATGGTTCAATTGTTCGGTTTTGCGGAAAAATGACAACAATCCTCAATATACTTCACTTATTCGGAGCAATATTTGCGAAGAAAAATAATAGTTCTTTTATGTTGTTTTTACGAGAAGCAGTAAATAGGCCAGGTGGGGGACACGGAGCGTATACGCTAGCGGGTCGTCGAGTTTATATTGTACTTTTCTCGCAGTCCATACGGGAAATTTACGAGGCTAGCACAAACGCAGCTCTTTCTTTACTACTAACAAACAATACCTCCTATAACAAGTGTTACTAAGGATACCGTTGGATCCGCTTTAACAACACAATAAATAGAAAGCTTTCATGGTTTTATATTAAGCGCTAAGCTTATTGAAATATATACAAAAAGATCGCTGAAATGTTTTGAGCTTAGGTGTTCGAAAGTAAATACTCAAATTTCGCCTACCTACATTAGCATGGATCAAAGGAAAACATCTCAAGGGCAGCAATTTAGGGAGCATAGCAGTCTGAGATACGCAAAGAAAGCTAGGGGTGAGGGGTCATTGCCCTCGGCTTTAGCTCCCTTCGAATCATGAAATTATTATACCTGGCTAAGTCCCCTCCGACACAAAACGCAGATTCGGTTTAACTTGAACACATTGCAACTTGTCTGTCGCGTCAGTCTCTTTATCACGATCTAATAATAATGATGTATACTTACCTTTTTATTAGATTTCTTTTAAATATCATTTTGGCTACACCAAATAGACCTGACATCATAGTTTCATTTGCAATCGCTTATCGATTTTATCAAGTTTGGTGAGAAGTAATGAGCTCCTATTACTAGATGATATCAGGGCAATATGTATGGAAACATGGATGGCGTTAATTAAAAAATACACTTTTTGAGAAATAGATGTTCCCCGCGGATACATCTGCGTAGTATTCGTTCCCGTGGGAATATCGGGATAAAAAGTACATCTATCCTTCGATCCTGATAAACTTTCGCATTTATAATATTAGTAGGAAGTAGGATGAAACCACGATAATAGAGTAATGTTTAAAACATTAACTATCATAATATAGTTATCAACATCAAATGTCATTCATCCCCCCAGTATTAATACCTACACAAGAACTTATAATAAAGCTTTTAGCTATCAGTCTTGCAGCAATAATTTACCATAAATAATCTATAAACTAGGATTTAAATGTGTTTGCGTGCACCTTTGGACAGGAGAGCAACGTCCTAAGTTTCCTTATTGTCGGCAGTCTAGACGCGCATCTGTGACGTCAAGTCTAACACCGAGTTCAAATCCTCCAGACGGCCCGTCGAGACCCCCATCTATATCGGGACTTGATTGATTAATATTGCACCTACCTTCGAAAGCGACACTGTTTACGAGCATTAAGCTCGGCATATACCACTATATACCTGACAGGTTCACATTGTAAAAGTCCGTGAAACCTCTTGTCAAAGGAGAAACAAGGAAGACAAATTGTACAAATGTGTGGTATAAGTGTAGATTTCCAACATTCATTACATGTATTGTCTATGCGTTCGGACGTTTTGGCAGCTATTATTCGGACTATGGCGTAACCTGACACCCATAATAGACACATACGTAGCGTACTTAGTTAACTGGTAAATTTCAAAATATATCAGATGATTTAGTTGTTCAAGCAATAGTTTCATTATAATATCGATGAATCATTCATTATTATTATAATTATAATACTATTATTATTATTATATATATTAATATTATATATATTAATATTATATATATTATTATTATATATTACTATTATTATTATATATTAATATTTCATTATAATACGATAAGAAGAAGAAGAACAGCTTTATTAAACTAGCATATAATGTACCGTTTTTAAACTTCCACTGAATTATTCCGCTTAGTGTAAACCCGAATCTAATTAAAAACCGTCGTTCAAAGGAATTTAGCCCGCGGACGAAATTTCTCTTGGTTATTTGAAGGGTAACAAATTTTATTAGGTTTGATTAATATCACTCCCTTCTGTTTGGTTCTGTTTGGAACTTTTATTTGGTTTGGTCAGGTTAATATAATCAAATCAATGTATATATATTTACTTGGTACCATCAATTAATGGTTCAGGACAATATACCTATAGAAAGTACGATACGGGAGCGACTGATTTTTCGCGATTTCAGATTTGGCCCATTGTTAAAGTTGTTTCTAATGAGTACAGTGACAAGAAGATGCTACTTGATTAGCAGCAGCAACCATGCATCAAATCTATTTTACGAGGTTCGATTATTCCTGATAACTAATTTGATTTCAATAAATTCCGATGTCAAGTCCAGATCCATATCTTAGACAAAACTTCCCAGTTTGCTCTAATTCCAGTTGGCAGAAGTTGGAGCAGTTGAACACGTCTCAACGAGATCTGGTTTAAAGTTCAACAATGAGACGTCAAGTCGACGCGGACATTCAGAGGGAAGTAGGTCGTGCGACCGCGACTACATACACCTTGAGAGGCTCTGGAAACTGGAGACACTCTTCATTCTCAGATTCTCCGCCGATCTCAATAAACCTGACCTTATATTTTAGTCGGTAATGGGCATTTCGCTCTTCGATTTAATAAAGTATATAAATATGGGACAACTTCCATACACGTTCGCTGCTGGTCCCAAACAAGGCAGAGTCTGTACTATGGGTAGCCAGAAAACTGATATACGTACTCATGTATAAGTTTTCTGCAGATGATGATGGAATGAGAACTTATTTTTAATTAAAAACATCATACACGTGACATGTTTCCGTATTTCGTATAATGGAACACAATTAGATCATCTGAAACGTCTTCAAAATTTTCCTGGCATGATAAAGAATAAAGATATCATACCGTTGACTACATCTTAAACAGCTCAGTGAAAAGCTGAACAGGTGAAAATATAACAGACATAAACATAGACGTGAGAGAAACATAAGTGAACGAGCTTTTTCAAGAATGAATAGGGTCGTACTTTAGCTGCCAAGCTGCTAACATTCATATCCATGTTTACAGCTGCGTCTCTTTAAGAAAATGGTGTGTTCCAGACTACATATACTTACTAAAACAACTCCCACCGGCGACATCCAAATAAATGTGCCCTATCTGATAGATACATCTAATATAGCACTCTTAAATAGTTCACCTATCTTCCAAAATTAAAATAGAAGGGTGTCAACCGAGACCGAAATGCACACGTCTTAATATTTAAAACGACGAGTCGGTTTGATTACAGTATCGTCTGACTATATGTAACACTCAATATGTGATATGTACGCGCACTCGCCGGAAAAACGTTAAACATTTCGAAGCTCGTAAAATCATGCCTTTCTATCAAACATTTGGGAAAAACGAGCTCACACACCACAATAAAAGTAAACGCGGTGTGTGATAGCGAATTTTAATGCTCAAAAGGGATGGGAAATGGGAACAGGAAGGTTATCGAATTACTCGCTAGTTATGGTATTGTCTGGTAGAGGCGCGCTTCGTTGCTACGCTTTTAGTCGAGCAAAGTGCACCCGTCACCTATACTTCGACACGGCACTAGGTTTTGAAACCGTCAAAGGTTCAAAAGAGCTATCTTTGCGTCAATGGAGAACATTGACCGCTTTTATACTGTAAATGAGAAGCCTGGTTCCTCGGAAGCGTATCTTTCGTTGCTGAGACTGTGAGACGCAACGTAAAAAGAAGGAGCTGACACCTGGCAATAAATATGCGATGAGCTAGTCACGAGTGAAGTGATATACTCGTAGGTTTAAAGTGGTTGAACGTTTAGGTATGTAAGGAAAACCATTAGTGTATTGGCACGGTCATGTGACAGGTGTGTGTCAAAACAATAATGGCTCATAGGTGATGTCGCGTTGATGGAGCACAGTGAGTGTTGCAAAAGACCGGTGCGGGGTCGGGACGTCCGCAGTTTGTTGGATACTGGCGCTGTGCCAAATGTAAATAACACAGATCATCATACACTACTCATAGGCTAGGCTTTCCCAACCACACCACATTACGTATTGAAATTTAACATATTTTTCTTTTCAGGCTGGAGCAGGAAGAAGCCACGTACGTGTGCCTATATCGGCTACCCTTCTCACATCCCTTTCAATAATTTTAACTCATTAATAACATGGATGGACTACGTCACATGGATGACGTATGGAAGGACTTGGGGGAGGCTAGATAGGCTAGATTCAATTTAGATTAAAAAAAAATAACAAGTAATCAAAGTAATTACTCTGATCCGTAATCTTTTTTTTAATCATTTTTAAAATCATTGCGGAATTCCGCAATGATTTAAAAAATGGAGGCTATACAGACAAAACCACTAAGTACAGAGTATTAAGACTGCTGTAAAACCTTAATTATTTTGCCCCAAATCCGCCTGTTCATCAAAGCATACCGCGTAAAAAAGAAATGAAAACACGATATTTAAGTAAAACCCCTTTTCATTTGGGTAGAGTAATGAAACTTCTGTAAACTTCGACGGCAAACATAAATATTATAATGGGAAAATATATGTATTACTTCGGGACATTTGCTTAATGTTTATTATGTCGATAGTCGATTGTATAATGCAAAAAGTAAAAGGCTATAAAAATCTTACGCGTAATAATCTATGTTTAAGCCGTTAGGTAGCGTGTAATGCTCGATGACCTTTACAAGCTGTAGATTAATTTCCCGAGCGGAGTAGTGTCGCCGTGAGGGGCACAGTATCCTGTTCAATGACATACATGGCTGGTTCCTCTGACCAGCTACAAGGGCAACTTGACCTTTCTAAATGCCAATGGAAATTTCCATAAAAAGATTCCCAACAGAAATTTCAAATATCAAGGTAAGAATCACATAATAAGAAGGGGTGCGAGAGGTACATTCGGAAAAAATCCGATGAATGTAAAATGTGGGCGACATAAGATATTCTCCGAGAAACAGATTTTAGGTTTACATTCGGAGAGTATACCTTCTATTTAAAAAGTTATTGATATTGATACCTATTTTAAGCTCCTAGAAAGATTGCTAGAGACGCCTGAATAAAAGTATTTTTTTTATTTGTTGACGGGACGAGCAGGTCAATTATTACCTGATGTTTAGACGATGCCATAACAATCTCCTTCAGCATCTGTATTTCCTTTCCCTGCATGGTTGTCTGGAAGAGATCGCTCTGAGCGATAAGGCCGCCAGTTGTTACTATTTCTAGTTTTAAGTTTTTTTTTGTCATTTTCTGTATTATTGTGGTACCAATAAAGCGTTATCATTAATTCATTCATTCAATCTCAGGTCCTCTACGCAATGTCCTACACAACACTACACTGCGGCGTCATTGCGTTCCCCATGTTGAAACATGAGCCATAGGTACTCCTCGAATACACAAAGTGACATAATAGCGAACGTGGCATTCCAACACTGAATAAAAAAATCAAGACTCCGGTACGTTACTCTATAAATCCAAATCAAAGTCAAATACTGTTCTACTCATTAGCATACAATAGCTCCAAACATCTGGGCGCAGTGCAGCGGTATGACATAAACATATGGAATTATATTGTCAACTATCTAACAGCTAACATGCGATATTGTTTGCGCAGTCGGGCGTATCGCTGGCCAGCCATGCATCGTGGAATCAATCCTGATCCACTGATGCAGAGCGTCCTATGCGTCTAGAGGTATCCTGACCAAGTAGATTAGGGGGTTGGAGTCTATAACTTAAACATCACTAACATTCAAGTTACCTATCGACAGCAATTGACATCACTAAACTTAGGTAATATTACAGAATAGTCTTAGAATTTGTAAGTACGCATGCATAAATTACGGTCTACCGTCAATGTGATTTTGTCCTCAATATATTTTTGAATATCGTATTCTTATCTTATCACGCTCGAGCGGGTTCGATCCCAGACCATGTCGATCAAATGATCATGAAACGATCATGAGCATGTTTCCTTAGCCTATGCCTGGCTATAATATGGGATATAGAATGTAACAGATTATCAAAACCGAAACTGTAAAAAGCACTGTAGACGTCATCTATATCCAGGGGACGCAGGAACAAACTTTTATCAAATTATTTTTCGAATCCTACTTTCAATATAGTAAGAACTGTTTGCACTCATTGCGAAGCAAAACCGTTCTTAAAGAAAGTTCTATTTCAGATTAGCTAACTCTTAGGTTGTTTACTTCCTTCGTCAATTCAACTCGGATTACGGAAAAACTTCCATTCAAGCCAGTTTAAACTTTACTACAATAGTTAAGTTATAAATCATTTAATGAGCCATTGTGCATCGACAAAATGAGTCATGTTACGTTTAAAAATAGTTCATCCGAGGTTCGATATAAATATGAAATTAAAATGATTCATTAACGAAACAAGCGCCTTATTGAGGAGATACCCAATGTCACGTAAGTTCAAACCAATTCGCATTCACCTTCCATTACTGTATGATTGAAACTAATTTAAAATTATAATAGCACCAAATTATAATACTCGAACATGTTATGACCTCAATCAATTGTCAAAAGCTTAAGTTCTGTGAAAGCTCTATAAAATTCACGCTCCACGCTACGGATTAAAATGGTTTTCATAACAATGAGGCTGTATTGAACTCAGCATCCACATCAACGCATCGCTCGAATAAACTTTATCGATATCACTATTTGAAATTTAATATATCTTGTCACAACTTTTTTTATGATATACCTACCTATATAAGTAGGTAGTGAATAGATTGTAGAGTTATATCGTTCATTGTAAATACACACAAGATAATCACAACCGTTTCGTAACTAAATAGAAATGTTATCAATGTTTGTCATCATTACCTAAGCGATACACATTTACATAAAAACAAGGCTACTTGCCAAGGCTCTATTTTAAAATCATTATGTTTTCAAAAGCAATGAAAAATAAAGCAACCGTTTTATCTTCCACTCTAAATTAATATTTAGGTTAACATTTTGAACGACAAAATTAAAAAGGGTCCTACTTCTCCATATTCTCTGGAGCTGAGGTAAAACTTTTTCCGGAGTAAAATAGCCGCTTGCATTTATGTTAATAGCCGTCGTTAGTTTTCAGGAATAAATTTTACTTTTCGCGCTAACTGCTAACCCAAGTATTACCTCTATATTCCGACCTAGATACTAGTGGGGCACTGCTCGTTATTCGTGAAGGATGCATTTTTTTTCATATAAAATTAGAGAGAAATATTGTTTTATATTCGAAGAATTAGTGCTATGGGCTGGCTGTAGTTGGCGATGTCCCAGAGCGAGGCGGGTTGTGATGTAGGTCATGAATGACGTCCCCGTTTTGCAATGCGGTGAGACGGCCGGTCCGCGGCTCCGTGGCATCGACGGCTCTGCACTCTGCAGTGATGTGGCGACAACAAACAAGGCAAAGTTCACCCGACCGGAACACAGAGAGCTCCCTGCCGATGCCACTGGCTAGTACATAAACCGATTTGATCCGATTGACGTCACACTCAATGCTGTTTACTCACAGATTATCTTCAGTTCTATTTTATCTCAAGTTTTATATTTTGACTTGCCTTTGTTATTGTTACATTATTGTAAGTGATGAGATGACAGATGATGGACTATAATTGAGGACATGCTGAGCCAACCTACCTAGTGTAGGAAATGGCAGGAAGACCCCTGGATATTTAAAACAATTCAGTCAATTCACAGTACATTTACTTCAATCAGTGTAGAGCTATTTCTCGAGCTCACGCCGGGTCGCATTCAATTCCATAATAGTGGTACATGTCGCAGATAAATGTGTACATAAAACTGGGGTAAGTGCTCTTACCCTACTTGTACGCGGTCGGCTTGCTGGTGGAATAAAACTATTGGGGTCTCTTTATAAATAAATAAATACGGGCGATCGTGGTTTCGCAGCTGTTACTTCACGCCAGGTGTTTGTCAGTACCGCATTTCTCTTTGATCGACACGATGCATCAAAGGTCGATACAAAAATCCAAAAATACCGTTAGAATATATATACGACTGGAATAAACCCAGAAGGCGGTTGTGGTACGTATTCTGTGGCACGATGTGTATGTTATGACAACTCCAAACGCAATACCTGATCGAATATCACGGGTCATAGCGACACGGACACCGGAAGCCAGTATGTTTGACTTCCGCAAATATTTGAGTATCACACACAAACTGAATACCAACAAAACGTTTTTTGTGGAGAAGCTCAAGTATTACAAAACTGTCGAATGATTTAAATGCCACCGAGCTACAGGAATGTTAGGGATTCATTAATGCACAACCAACGGCAGAGATTATAGAAGCGTATAATGAATATCGATTGAGACTGGAAAATAGCACAAGGAAAATAAGGGACATCGAGATAGGTGACACGTTGGCATAAATTATAATAGAAGTGCAGTTGAGCTCACGCTTGCAGCGCTCGTTAGCATGATACAGGCAGACGCAATCACGGACCTACGCTCAATGGGCATAAGCACAAACATATACACATCAACGCTGATCTCATTATGCAGGTCGAACGATGAAAGGAGCACGCCAAGCGAGAACAAAACACCACTCGATAAATGGGACACTCCTATTGTTTCACTGGAAAGAAAGTAGTTTTGACAGATTTTTAATGAAACCGTGGAGACGTAGCGTGGAGATCAATGCCGGTGTTTAGAGTCCAGTATAAAGTCAAACCTGCTTTAAAAAAGAAACCTGTCGCTTCAAATGAAGCGAATACCATTCGTTGCTAGATAACCTTGGGCACAAGTTTATCTAGGCTTATCGTATTGGATTTACGGAGATAATAACCATTCAAAATTGAAATCAATACTGTGTATAAGTTCACAACAGATAGGACGTAGATAATATCATATATATATTTAACTACGCAAAACATTTCACAAAACACGAGACCTAATCTATAATTTGTAGTTATGATAAAATATCTGTAGAAGCTCATATCGAGTGTATGTTGCAAGGCTCACAGGTAATTAAGTCCACGTATGAGGAGCGGAAGTAGAGCGTAGCGGAGGTGACGTCAGCGGCTCCGATGCGACCTTCTCCCGCCGGATATTAATCATCCCGTGGCACTTCGACACCTACCCGCTGGTTAATTGAAAACTGGACGGCCAACTTTAATAATCAACTTAGTCGATCGACGGCAGAACCGACAACAACTTCATCAATTCGCCAATCGCCAAATTGGCTGTCCAAATCCACTTAAGTGGAGCCCCGATAAACGTTCAAAATTAATATCATTGGTTAGCTACCGGTCGTAAAGTTCGGGAGCGGCCTTGCGTCAAGAGTCAAGCAAGAGGCTTATTTCACTTATTCACTTTGATCGGTGTTGAGTGTTGGGTATTGAATATTATGCTTCCGATACGTAAGGCGGATTAGTTAATAGTTAATGTAGACAGGATATGGCCCACGTTAACATCCGCAACGATGACAATCATTGTAGCACGTAGATATAAACTACGCATTAGATGGGTGATGGGATGTAGCGTTTACGAGATCATAAGGATGGTTGCGGGGGCGCACCATTCCGCCGCGCCGCGCCGTCCAAGCGTACCGGTGAGTCAGCCGTACGGACACGTGACTTCAAGGTGAAGATCGAACTAGTTATACACCTTCATATGTTATTTACATAAAAACCGACTAATGTGCGATACAACAATTGGAATGGAATCCAAAATTAAAGGAATTGTGTAGGTAATGCGACGGCTAGAAATGTTCGTGTAATTTGTAAAAATCATGCACAAGTACACCTAATATCGAAATTAATCCAATTATGAATCAACGCAACGTGACTATTTATTGATAACTCGATAAGAGATAAAAATGTAAACATAAGCCAATACCTAATGCATAGACTAAAAACCAAAGACCTTGTTTTTTCCTGTAAAATATACTAATTCTGAGAAGTTAAATGATAAACATTTGGAAGGTTGATTTGATAATTCTGGGCACTTGCCAGAAATAATGGCTTGCTCTCGTAAAATCTGAACTAATTTCGGCCGAACCCCTCACCAACCCCAAACTAGCAAATAAGCCATTAGAGTAAAGAAGTTCGTTTGTATATTAAATGACATCGAAATTGAATCGATAATGGAAATAAATACATTTAATACATACGAGTATATGTTTGTGCTCATTAATGTTATGTATATGCGCAGTAACTTTCATAACTATTGTAAATTATTACATCGTACATTAGTTGTTGGACCGAGTTAAACGTGATTTGTGTTTTAGTTATTAGCACACCATCTGCGTATTATGTTAGTTTCTATTAGGATCACTCATTACGCAATATTTACCATGATTCGATATTTTGCGAGTTGCATGCGCCATGATCACGGTAGAACTGACAGACAACTCACTAAACGTCCAATCATGGTAAATATCCCGTAATAAGTGATCCTAATGCTTACAACCATGATACTTTAAAATATTATAGTTTCTACACCATATACGGTCCTATACGAACATCGACATACATGGGCTAAAGGTGAAGCGAAATCTCCTTGAGGCCGTTCTTAGTCGGCAATGACCAAATTTCTAGTTCACGAAACGTACCTAGTACCTACACAATCCTACTAATATTATAAAGGTGAAAGTTTGTATGGATATCCACTAAGGATGTTTGTTACTCTTTCACGGCAATAAGTACAGCTTAAAAGATTCAGCTGAAATTCGGGATGTATATAGTTTAGAACCTGAAATAATACATAGGGTTTGTCCCGATATTTCCACAGGAACGATGACTACACTGGTCAAACCGTGGAGCGTGTTGCTAAAGTAGTTGCGCGGTCCAGAGGTAGAATTACTCGTATTGCCCAATCACTTATTTCAAACCTTTTAAGCATTGGTTTAAACAGATTTCTCATGGGCAATACATATTTTTATGAGGACTGATTCAGACATTTATTATTGAAATGCGATAGAGACGCGGCCCGCGGAATCGTCACTCGACCTTGCTCCAGCTCGTGGTCGCGCCCACCTCGGCCTCCGCGAATCTACAACTGGTAACCGACTTGACTCTAATACGAGCGCGGAAACTAATTTCATCTTAATATAAACAAAACGAATTATCGTCTGACTATTGCGCTGCTTCTTCTTCTTCTTCGATAAACTTTCTGAAAACATTCAAACCACCCGTGTCTAGAATCATATTATATAATACCTTGTTCGGAGTATACTGGAATATTGCTCAGTTGTATGGAGGACTCATTATTCAACTCACATTCTGAGAATAGAAAGATTCAAAAAATATTTTTATGGAATTTGTGTTATTCCGCAAAAGTTTCCAAAATATAAATTTCATACAATAAAACACTGGAATAGGTATTTTAAGGTGTCTCTCCTTGAAAAACGAAGAAAACTATTAGATCTAGTATTTGTTTACAAAATTTTTAATAACCGAATTGATTGTCCTCAGCTGTTAGAAGTACAGAGTACCTCGCAGACCACCACGTAAAACAATAACTTTACTATACCCACCATTATTCCAAGATTGTGCAGATTATCAAATGATTTTGTTGATGACAGATCGGTGGACATCTTTTCATCTAACTTAAACCAATTTCGTGAACATTTGCTCGCAAATCTTCCAAATTGACATAATTTTTCATGTCTTTTTTTTAAATAAATTCCATAATTTGTTTGAGTCTTCATTCAGAACCAAATACATACCTATATAAAATATAACTAGGAATTAATAATAATTAAAAATACCTTGAAAAACAAACTTTTTTTGATATATTAAGAGCAAAAATTATTATGTCCATGTGGTGTTCCTCTTGGAAAATAATCCATTAAGATAAATAGGGTTAAGACTAGTTTTAATTAAATGTAAGTATCAATGTAGTTATTGCTGAGGAGCCAATAAATAAATAATAATGTTGGACGTTTGATGTATGATTAGTACTTACATAACTGTGGTATACCTCTTTATAATGTATGATTCCCTGGTATTTCAAAATTGATTATCTACCATTTAGATTTGTTGGTCACAGAATTTGGTGGAACATTTTTTCCAAGTAGTAGTTCCAAGTACATATGGCAATTTAAGGCTCACTATGCCTTGCAAATATAGCTGGATACGTGACAGCTGAATAAAAATCAATGTTTTGGTCATATTTCCTGAAATTAGTTACATAAATGATAATTTATCAGGTATCATTTATTTATCATATATCAGGTAATTTATAATTCAAATGATTAATCAAATAATCCTTTATTTTTATGATAGTGACTGACAAGACGAGCAAATCCGGTGCCTGATGGTAAGCAGTGTTATAAAATTCAAAATTCTGCGCGGCGCTGCACCGCACCTATCACCTTGAGATATTAGTTGTTGGAACTCGTCATGCCCAATAATTTCGCTGGTAACATTGCCCTTCAGACAGGAACACAGTAATGTTAGCTTGTGACTAAAGTAACTGTTAGGTAGGTCAGCAGGAGGTATCAAGCTATATTTTACAAGGTATATAGTTCTGTGTCCAGAACAACTGCACAGAACTAGTGGGAATAAACGGCAGATTCAGCCAAAGTGCGTTTTTTCTCGCGAAAGTAACTAGAACCGATTTATAAGAAAACCAAACCTGACTGAAGTCAGGCCTTTACAGGTGTATCTTCAATAATGTATTCTCACTATCCTACTACGTACACTCGTACACTGTATCCTCGCACAGTTATTTGCCTACGATTTGTAGGCAATAAATAACTGTTTGATAGTCGAAGATAGCAGTTAGAGTCACTAGTTTATCATTTAGAGATAATTGTTTTGTTTTTGTAGGTATTCTACCGAAATCTAAAGGGGAAAAACAAGATAATGCTAATACAGCGCGCTTACAACAATTAGGTACTTAAAACTTAAGTAATTAACGTTAATGCTTTACATACGATGAAGATTAGTTAGTGGGGTACTGAATCGGAGTCAAGCTCCTATTAGGCTTAGTGGATTACTTTCTGGTTTCTGGCGACCGTGTCCTATGAATACTATATACCTTATGTATATGTCGCAGCCATCTGGTTAAAACAGCCAGTTAATTGGATGCCTAGGACGTTCATTAAACGCCGGCATCCGATCCGCCGGCCGGTAGTTAATTGAATTTAAATTACTCAACGTTTAACTACTTGATGTATTGAAAGTCAGCCCTATACAATGACTGACAAAGAATCAGGCAAGTGATTCAAATTTAACCTAACCAACTCTATTCGGTCTTCGTGGGCTCTCGCCTGAAGCTCTAGCCGTCGACCCTGAACGTCGCTTCGCCACCCTTCGGCTTTCACGATGAAACAAAACTCAGGACCTCCCTTGAGCTTTTATGGCTCCCGCATTTTATAAAAACACTAGGGTGTGAGCCACCAGACCACGTGGAGTCGGAGTGCTCTATGTCGGTTTTGTTACTCTACTCGACCTAACCGAACCACCCTTTTTAATTAATTAATTCATCAATTTATCTAAATGACTATACGACGTTCTGCCGTCTGGTTAAACGTTTTGATCAGTGACTAGTTAGTTGTTGTTCTGGCATTTAACTGGGTGCCGGCGCTTAATGAACAGCCTAGGCGTCCAATTTACTGGCTATTTTAACCAGATGGCTCTCACATAAATCTACTACAATAGCTAGTACACTTTACTCTATTCTACAGAAAAAATGTCTCTGTTCTACTAATTTAATAACTGACTCACAGAAGACGCAGGAACATGAAATTTGAAAGATATAGTTTTTTCAAACAGTACAAAAACAAAGCTCACATCCCAATGGGTCCGACAAAACGACGTTAAAGATTTCATTAAATAACAATATCTCCATGCATGTAAATTATACCTTGCATGCATAGTTTTCAATGTAAATATAATTGTTTTTACCTTGCAAGACGTGAAAGACTCATCAGGCAGATACCGTATATGAATATTGTTTTTTACTCGCCCTGCCTGATGAATCTTTCACGAAACTCACGTGGAACCAAAGAAAATTGCGAGCAGGCAATGCCGCTGGGTTTAATCTAGTATAATAAAGTTAAATAAAGTTTAATCTAAATAAAGTTAATGATAGCCTCGAAGCGTCTAATTACGGTGCTATGGTACTCCTATTAATTTTACGGCGTCCATTACCCGCGAAGAAAGAGCCGTATTTCATAATATCCGCTGCGTATTGTTTAGATTTCCCAAACGTTGTTTATACCCTCAGTTTGTGCTACTCGTAAAACGCTATTTGTGGACTTTTGCGTGAAAACAGATTAATCTAAAACTCTCTTATATCAACTGGACTCTTGTCCAGTACCAATACGTAGTCTACTGCCACGACCTCACAATTGTTAACGTGCCTTCCGAAAAACTTTAGCGCCTAGATACAAAACCGCACAAATAATGGTCTACAAGGACGTCGAAAAACCGCGTGAAATAAGATTTACTTATTGCTTTATCAAAACGTATGAATTATCATAACGCAAAGTCAAGTTTAATCCAGTTGGCGTGTCGTATAAGATTTAAAGTGGCTATAGTGACGTGACCAGCTCCCATCACATGGTAGCGCGAGCGTCGCGGCAGACGCCTCCGCCCACTCACCGGTGACATAAACCCATCGATTGCCGCTATCGATAATACGGCGCAATAACCGTTTTACATCACTCCACGTACCCGCCAATGAGATTTCGTATAAAGCGACGTCACGTGACAACATCTACAATATCTACTTACACTAAGAAATGGTTAGGTGTTATTTGCAATGAAAGGCGCGCCCTGAAAATAACACGGATAATAGTCCGCTTAGGGCAATTTGCCTCTTTTCTGCAGCTTTAACAATATAGAGTGCGGTAAATCGTCACTTGTACTAGCCTAAGGATCAACTGTATTATCATGTGACTTCTGTAAGGCGTTCAATAACGTGTCTATCTATCTGTCTTACGTCTGCTAATATAAAATGCCGTTCCCTCTGGTATTGTCAGTTGGAGACATGGAAATCAATATGATTTCCTCCAGCTGTGCTCACTCCACGAAACACATTGTGAAAAAATTCCTGCGCAAATTACGTAGCTAATAGACACGAAAATTCCATGTACTTGATAATATAAAAACGAGAATTTGGCATTCGTGGAAAAACGAGCTGGATTTAGGTCATTAAGGTGAAATGCTTACGACCTACGAATATAATTGGATCCTATTTGTGGAATTAATTATAATTCTCGGGGACAATATCTAATAAAAATATGTTACCACACCAGTATGATCTGAATATTTTAAATAGCTGACATACCTAATATTATCATAAGATACATTATCTCAAAACATCTAAAATAAAAATAACTTCAAAATGAAAGTATACTTGAAGTATTTTGAAGATTCTACCTTGAATTGTAGGGGTACCTGATTTTTTTCATGAGAAGCTAAAAAAAGGTCGGCAAATAAAATTGGACATTTCATAGGTTTATTTGAGATTCAATTCAATAAACTTTACCTTTAAAAGATTGTAACCTTTAGAACAAATTCTGAGGAGGAAAAATATTTGATCAGGGAATTAAATTAAAAAAGTTCGGAGGAAAAATTAAACAAGTCAAAGAGTAGCTAGTAGAGCAAAGAGTAAGTTTATAAATAATCTATTAGGGAAGTGATGATTTTAATTAAGTTTTAACGATATTTTAGTAATTTGATATATTATGAATGAATAGAAATACCATAGGTATCTATGTTGATCTGGAAAGATAATGCAACTAAATTCAGTATTGAAGCGCTGAAATATAACTATTTAATCTCTACACCATATATAAATAGAAGGCAAGGTTGCCAAAAGCTAAGACGGTAATACCTTTTCGCTTGAGTGCACATTAATGCATAGACTTAAGACAATAGACGACTATACCATTAATAATGGCAAGTTATGGAAATTACAACCACGTCACAACTCAGCAGTTTAGAGTTTGAACAGAATCGCGAAACAAAACGGCACATGCATAATTAATCACCATTAATTACCAAACTGTTGCCCGAAAGGCCCAAAACTCTGAGGTTGACAACAAACAGCCTCGTTGGCGCAGACGGTAGTAACTCTGCTGTTTGATCTGTGTCTGGGTGTTATAAGCGTATTTAAGTATGTATATCAGTCATTTGGTTACCATAGTACAGGCTTCTAGCCTAGTTTGGGACCAGGTGACCGTGTGTGGAAGTTGTCCCATATTATTTATTATTTATTATTATTAAACAATACCTTGTCAAGGTTTGAGGGTGATTGTAGAGAATCATAGGTCCTCGCGATTCGCAATCTTATAACTATTGACAAAGATTTTAAATTTGAGTGAAAGAAATGTAAACATTTCCTACGCACCTCTGCCTTTCGCTCTCTTCGTATAAAAAGTACAAATATGTTACAATCAGATGACAATGTCATAAACAATAACGTTTCCATTCATGCGTGAAACATTCTCAATTGTTTCCTGAACAATGAGTGTGTTTACAAGGTTAACATTATTATTATCAGTTGTCTTTGAAAGCAATTTTCTATCCAAGCAATGTTTGTGGAAGTGTGTCACAGATATGTTAATTGCGAGATAAGAAGGAACGGTTTATATTAGCGATCGTTAGTACATTGCTGTGCGACTCTAGGTACATAGGTACTTAACACTAGTTTTAGAGTGAAGGCAAATGACATCATTTCAACAAGAAATCGAATCGTGCGGTATCCAATTAAATCTAGTACTAGATAGTGTTTATGAGCGAATCGTCGGATACATAATGAGGACGGTGCGTAACGCAATATAGGTCACCCGGGCGGTTATCAGCATTCACCGTACCTTAGATAAGCGATGCGGGCAGCGTCTTTGATAGCTCAGCTGTTGGTATCGATCGGCAGTAAACCTGCGGCAACAATCGTCAATGCACTGTGTACACCGCACCACTTCGAGTCGTACCAACAACAACCGATTATTGCGCCGATAAACGATCGCCACCTGTTTGCCGGACCCCAATTAATCCACGCGAAATAACAATGTCGAACTTCACTATATATTTTTATTTGTCGTTAGAATGATTTACTAATCGTATCGGCGTTCACACACGAAATGTTATGTTCGATATCGTTCTATATCTGATTCGAAATGCTGCAGACACGTGCGTAAAGGTTGACGTCGCGAGCTCTACTGACGTCAGGTTTTAGAGTTTTCGCAGCGAGTCGGCCCCGGCCGGGCGGCGGGCGGCGAGCGGCGCGCGGCTACGTAGGGGCTACGGCCCGCGTCCGCCCACTGCGCTACGTTAAAATGAAGCTACGAATTTCAATGTAAAATCGGTGAGCCGCTGAAACGAGAACGTAGCGCCTCAAACGAAAACTTTCAGTTTAGTAAGCAGCGCCGAAAGCGTCTACCATTGTAACCAACTTGGCGCAGACTGCTGCTGAGCTTTCAAACAGTAACTTTAATTTAACTGAAGTCAGGGAATAGCTGAATAACAGTAAACTCCAAACTGAATAATCATTCAAAATAATGTCTATGTGTGTTATTATTATATTAATAATTTTCGAACGCACGGTAGACTCAGTACTGTTTATCTTCATTGACGTGCAAAAGTGTCAGATTATGACCTATTTGAATAAATCTGTTTGAGTTTGCACTTATTTATTATATTACCTAATTTGGACTTTGGCTTTGACTAACCTTTAGTATCAATAGGTCTACCACGATTTTTATTTGTCAATCGCAATAGTATCGAAATCGATTTAGACTGTTGAAAGTCATAATGATATACCGACCATAAATTTAATACGACTACGATTGTCAAAACATTCGTGCTATAGTGTTATTCATTAATCCACAAATGTAAGCACAATTTTTAGAATAGACTATAACATTTTTTGATCTAAAAACGACTTTATGTGTACTGCGGGAACAATTACTTTACAAATACTTTCATGAGTGCTCATATTTGCAAAAAGTTTCTTAACAAGGAAAGTCGGCTAACTTGTAAGGACCTACTTGCGACAACCACTCTTAGAAAAGTTCGGGTAAGATTGCGTAATTTCGAATCTCTAGAACACTGCTCTACATAAACAGAGAGAAGTTTTTGTTAAAAGTTAAACGATGTAACAAAGAGCCGGTTCTCACTTGTCGGATGTCGGGCCGATAAAAAGTCGGATGCTCCAGTGGCTGAACATTTAATATTATGAAGCTGTTCACATATATGTCGTTCGCAAAAGTCCAAAGAAGATCATCCGATTTTTTATCGGGTCCGAAATCCGACAGGTGAGAACCGCCTCTAAAGGCTTAGATCTACCCGTGAGTTGAGCAGAGCTACTTATACCTAATAACAATAATTTGAAGATTCACGCATACCATAAAATACGTCTTTCCGTACTCTTCTTACAAAACGGATCAGCTGATCGGTAAGTTTGTATAGGAGGACGTTTTGTACTCTAATTTTGGAATTTAATTTACTAGTTAGTTGGTATATAATATACTAATTGTGCCCCACAGTTTCACCCGCGTAGTGATCGTTCCCGTGGGAATATCGGGAAAACGAGTACCGCATGTGTTATTCCAGGGTCTAAACTACCTACATACCAAATTTCAGTGCCCGGTAGATGGCAATAGGCTCGCCCCCTATTACATGGGACCATTAACATACTGGCGAAATGTGGGTGTATCTACTATGGGACTGAGTCCTGGGTACACCTCTGCCTACCCATTAGCTAGGAATATCATTCTTAATTTTCAATTTGTTGTTTTTTTTTTTTGCAATCATTCTATAGGTTTTTTTCAATGATTCGGTTTCTGCTTAAACCTACGACAGATATAATATTTTACTAACCCCATCAGTATTGCTACACTTTTTTTATCAATGCCATATAATTCAGGCTTCTAGACAGAACAAATCAGAGAACCAAATATATATTAATATTTAATAATAATTATTTACAGTCCTTTGAAATTAATGCTTGTTTATTACTTATGGACTGAGTAAACTGCGCGGTAAAGGGTAAAGGGAAGAGTTTGTCGTTGGCGAAATGGGGGTTTTCAGGTAATGGGGATTAAGTTGCGAGTTGAGGTAGTAATGAATTGGGATAATAAAGGTTTTGTTTCGAGTGTGGGCCGGGTTTTTCAGGTCGAGGTTGCTTAGCTGGATTTAGTCCTCAAACGATGGTTAGCATTGACGTCAATACAAGTTTCGAAACATTTTGATCCAAAAATTACTTTGAATAACTACACTATGTAGTAGTGTAGTTCACATAACACATAACACTTCATATTAGGTATACATATTAGTTCTTACAATATGTGACTAATGTACCATATGTAGTGGCGACTAGGTCTTGCAGGTATGTGACTTCTAGTGCCTTGTTGTTTAGATTTCTATGGTCAAGACTTAAAACAACCGCTGAAGGCACCGTGAAATTATCTCGTGATTTTTTATGCGGCGCGCCATTTACTTTTAATGAATAAATGACAGCGCTTTCACTTTCACTTCCAATCACTCCTATGTGCAGAGATGTGTGGTTGAATGTTATAAGGCCTGTTAAAATAGTTGAAATTCATTAAACTGTCCTACAGAGGGTACGGTACCGCTCAGTGGGGTTCTAGTTCATACCAGCAAAGCCTTTCACGCAACAACCGCAACAAGCATTGCTTTGCCTAGCAAAGCGATTCCAGCTTGAAATTCAAAATATACGTCCACTACAAATTCTCCAAATTTTACTGGAAAATTCTCTATCCAATTAATATTCTAAATGTGAAAATATTATCATGATCGTAAGTATCGAGAGGATAGTCATTATAATTTATCATTTATTAGTGTATTTCATAATGTTAAGGCCGTCGCTCTTCCATACAAAATGAAATTACTCAAATATAGAGAGAGATAGAATAATTTCCGACTCAATTGTTTGTGGTTGTCTCTTGATCCAACCATTATTTGCGCCAAAATTTATTTGATTTATGAAAACCGTGCATGGGGAAAACCATAAACCATACGGTTTTCTTCAACCAAATGTATTTTGGCGCAAATAAAGGTAAAAAAACACTAAATTGCGTGGAAAATTATTCTCTCTTTCACCATATTTGGGAAATTCCATTTTGTATGGAAGAGCGACCTTAATGTATGAACTTCGAAGGGATAGAATTTCTTATAAATGTTAGAATTAAAAATAAATTTTAGTTTAATGTTAGATAGATTTGCACGTCATAATTGGAATGAGAGTTAATAGTTTTGGTCGCGGAATCACGCGGAGTGGTTTGTTGCCATGTAAGTAAACACCGATTATATTAACAGTATTTTGGGTATGGAAGTTTTCATCTTTTAATGTCTATTTATAGAATAAGAATTGCGTAATAAAGCAGTTCGAAAATCCTAAATTAAGGCCGAGTAAATAAGCTTGCGGCTAAAGTGTTTCATGACGATAATAGTTACGATACATTGTGTTTTAACACGCAATACACCATGTGACGTGTGGATGACCCAATTAGTTGTAAATTAATACTACAGGCCCCGCGAAATATCCAAGGGTTTTCTTTAGGATTCCGGGGGAAGAAACAGGGCAGTATTAATCAGACGTGGTCTCTTAATAATTATAATATACAATGTGTTACAAAAAGGTGTAGTAACACTTCGCTGGTAATATTGCCCTTCAGACCGGAACACAGTAACGTTTGCACATTACTGCTTGGTGGATGAAGAAACTGGCAAAGGTGTGGTACTTCCACAGGCGGCCCCCTTTACGGGCTTTAAAGCAAGAGGAAAATATAATATAGGTTTTGGGTCTTGGCGTCCATGTCAAGACAATGGCTTCTTAGCGGGCTTACACTATAAGAAAAGTTATGTTTATTAAAGAGTTCTACACACTTAAGCAAACTACAGTCTGCGAATTTTGGCGGCGACATGTGCCCGTGCATACAAATCCACGTCGCCGACAATAAAACCGCCGGCTTGAGTCTACGGGTCGGCGGCTTACATTTAGTAGTCCTTTATATAATCACATTATAAAATTCCACACATGAAATCCCTCATCCCTAGAACGTTCAAAGTTCGGAATTCGAGTCAATCGTCATAGCGATGAATGAAGACGTCGAGAAGTAAATTAACTATTCCTGTCAAGTACAGCTCAGGTTATCCTCCGAACCCTGTCTATTTTTAACATGGGGGATATGAAAACTGAATTTATATGTATACGGCTCATCCCTACTCAGTGTTTATTACTATTTCAGGTCAATGTATTGACGATTGACGTGTTCTTTTTTAGCACAGAGAAGAAATTAAGAATGCTTTTTAAAAACGTACCGTTATTAAATCAATATTCGCTTACTTTACTAGTGCAATCTCACCACGTACCCATGGGAATTTCAGGAATTCCTTTCTTATTTCTTGTCTACATGATAATAAAAACGTATGTACAAAATTTTAGCTCTCTAGGTCCTAATGTTGGGGCTCGGTGTTGATGAATTCGTTAGTCAAGTTTTGTAGTGGTAGGCCTCTTTAGCAGGGGGCCGCCTGGGGAAGTACCACACCTTTGCCAGTTATTCATCCGCCAAGCAGTAATGTGCAAACATTACTGTGTTCCGGACTGAAGGGCAATGTTACCAGCGAAATTACTGGGCATGATGAGATTCAACAACTAATAATATCTCAGGGTGACAGGCGCAGTGCAGTGCCACGCAGAATTTTGAATTTTAAAACACTGGATGGCACTGTGTCTGATATGGGCAATCATGATGCTTACCATCAGGCACCTGATTTGCTCGTCTTGTCATTCATTATCATAAAAAAAAAGTCAAGACTTTGATTTCTGGAGATCGCTTATTCTCTTCACCTTTCTGAAGAAAAATCTCTTGGTTATTTTAGCTCCATGTTTATCCTACTATTATTAAAAATACATAAGTTCGTGAGGATGGACGGATGGATGGATGTTTGTTACTATTTCACGCTAAAACTGTTGTACCGGCAGGTCTGAAATTCGATATGCAAATAGTTTAGACCCTGGAATAACACATAGGGTACTTTTTATATGCCTATAGATACTCGCACGGGAACAAGACAACGTGGGTGTAACCGCAGAGCACAGCTAGTTTTACGGTTAGGCAGAGGTGTAACCAGTACACATTCCCATAGTAGGTACAACGACACTACGTCAGTTAGGTTTTTAAGTCTCCTGAATTGCGGGTGAGCCAATTGCCATCATCATCTTCCTACCCTTATCACACATTAGGTGAGGTGGGCACAGCTCGTGTTCTTACGCCATTCCGTCATCCGTCATCTCTGCACTTCCTACTTTTTCAAGCATATCCTCATTCGAGCCAATTATTGCCGAGAAAATTCCAAAGGGAACCCAACTTTGAAAAGAAATGAAGTTATGACTATCGCAAAACAGGTATAAAATGTTAATGCTTATTTTAGATAGACCTCTGTCCCACGCACAACGGACCAGATTAGAGTCTAAGTGCGGAAAAGGAGTCCACTTTACATTTACATTTTAGACCTCTGTCCTTGACCAAACTCACTCGATGTGTCTGACTCGACCAAATTGTCGCGCAAATATTAGAAATTGATAGTAATTAATTAATTTTAAAATTCAAGATGTCAATTTATATAATAATAATAATAATATATATAACTTTTCATGTCGGACCTGTGAATCCAACCCATGACCTCATGCACAGCAGTCTAGTCCAGCCAACCTCGTGGCTAGAGGTCGAGACAGTCGCATATTATGATATTATTAACAGGAAAATGCATAATGTGGAAATTAATTTGAGTCCTACTTTGTTATGTTAATTCCCAAATGCGCTTTGGCCACCACAATTCACACTAGTAAGCGAAAAGGCACTCTGTGTATAGAAGTATAAGGTTCATAAGTTTGTAGCAGATCAATTGAATCAGGATTATGGTCTTAAACCGCTGATACCGCATGCAGCGCGATTAAATTTTGTATTATTTTCGTCGATTAGTAAAATTTAGCGCTTTAAACACTGATATTAATGCATACTGCTGACTTAACGAATTGTAGGTTTATTTATTTATTTAAAATCAAATACCCACTACGCTTAGTGTTACCCAAAACGCGCCGAAGACCAGTTAGATGGGGTACTTTTTATCCTGATATTCCCACGGGAACAATGACTACGCGGATAAACCCGTGGGTCACAGCTTGTATGTAATAATATAATGTTAAGTCTATACCTATTATGATGTTATGTTTATTTAAGATCAGTCATCAGTCTAGATGGAAATCTATGGGTGAGGCATATATCTACCATTGGACGTCAAAGGGCGAGCCAACACTGCGTTGCGACATCGCAATGCAAATCAAGAAGCCTTAAAGTTAAGTTCATAAAGGAGCAGATTTTTGCGTTGCATTTTGGCCACTCCCATACATACGGCTGAAATGAAAATGATCTATCTACAGCCCAGCAAATCTAAGAAGTACCGTTTTCAGTATTTTGTCGCAGATTTGAATTTATATTTAGTGATTAAGAATAGCACATCTTGTGATAAAAACCATAATTCCACGGTTTTACGGCGAAGGTTATCGAAATTGTGCGAGTTACGCCTATGCAAAGTTATTTCTTCTCTCTCAAAGCTTGAAAAGATGAAACGTCAAACGGCACTTGTTAGATTAGCTGGGGTTATAGTCACTACAACTTACCTTCAACATAGTGAGTATTTTCTTGGACAGCTGGTAGTCGAAGTTGGTATACTTGGAGTCGCTCATGTCGTATATGAACACCAGGCCGGCGCGCTGCGTGTCTAGAGACTGTAGGGCTACGTCCAGCTGGTACACCACGCCCTGCATCATTACAATAATATGACCTTACATGTCTGTACGCCGTACAATTTACGATAGGTTAGGGGTCAATCAAGTGCATCAAACTATGAATGATACTCTTCTTGATTACGGTTAAACGTCACCCATACAAAATGAAAATATACAGATATGAAGAAATAGGGAATAATTTTCCACTCAATTGTTTGGCGTTGGCTCTGGATATGACCTTTATTTGCACGAAAACATATTTTGTTTAATAAACCGTATGTTCATTTATATTTAGAAAAAAACATTAATATAATCTAAAATAGTAGATTAGTAGCCAAGGGCTGTAAGGCATCAATTGCAGCCCGAGATATTTAGGCGCACGAGCGCAGCGAGGGCGCCTATACTTCGAGGGTGCAATTGATGCTTACACCCGAGCTAACTACTCTGCTTTACATCTCGATTGTGAGGTAAGTAGAAAAACACCGGCATTACAAGAATAAAACATTTTAAAGTAAAAGTTTTCTATTCCCGCCTTTTTTCATCTCTTTTTTAAATTATTTTTTTCAAGAACGAAATTGAGCTTCGTAGTTCGATATTTAAAATTGATGACTATTATATACTCATACGAAGACAAGGAATAGCGAAGCGACCTCTTTTGTCATTGGCCTGAAGTCTATTGCCAGTATGATGGTTAGATGTACGCAAACTTTTTGAAAGAGTGAAGTTTTTTTTTAATTACTTACCGCCCTAGGGCTTTTCTAGCTACATTATTACCCTAGAGCGCTAATTGGTCACTTACAAGCCCCATTTGGGGGTAATAAGGACCTACTTACCGAATATGAGAGATGTAAACTACTTTTTTTACAATTTTCATAAATACGAAGTAACAGGTTTTCATATACCAAATATGTTTTGGTGTAAATAAAGGCCAGATTAAGAGCCAACCACAAACAATTGAGTGGAAAATTATTCCCTACCTTCATATTTATGTATTTTCATTTATATAGAAGACGAACGTCCTTAACGTCAATTATCACATTATATGATAGGTTAACCATCAATCACATAATGCTGACAACCTAGTTGGAGTGGCGCGAACCCTCGCCAAATCGGGTAAACTCACGCATGTGATGGGCCCGACTATTTATAATGAACTGTCCCAAGACATAGTTGGTGCCACTACAATAGCAATATTTAAATCTAAACTGAAACGCTGGCTTATTGAGCAGACGTTCTATAGTGTAAATTACCTTACCAAAGTGGTAATATTGTAATATTATTATAATAATTAAATAGATTTTTTTTAAATAAAAAAGTATAATAATAATGGACAACTTCTACACACGATCATCTAGTACCAAACTAGGCTAGAACCTACACCATACATGTACCATACATACTTATATAAGCTTATAACACCCAGACACAGATCAAACAGACATGTTCATGCACACAAATGTTTGACCTGACCAACGAGTTGACATGTAAACAAAGTTTATCAATAAACTATGAACTATATCAATCATCATCGTGATTGTGGCAAAACTGACAGCAAATCCTATCCTGTAATGGACGCCTAATGATCATGTGCAATGTTAATGGTTATTTGGGGATAACATACATACATACATACATACATACTTACATACATACATACATATATACATACATACAGTCAAGCCTTGTTCGCGTTGGGGTAGGCAAAGATAATTTCTTTCCACTTGCTACGATCCTGACTTACAACTTTCGCTTCTTCCACTTTCATCACATTTTTCACAATACATGCTTGTCGGTTGTTAGTACTTTTGACCTGGCCTTTCCTTAAGATAGCATCAACTTTGGGGATAAGGCGCGTAAAAAGACGCGAACTGCGTGAAAGACCACTGCTACATTTGACTAGTTTCTGTGTTCTGTATGTTATTTCTTTGTGTGTGGTGTACAATAAAGCATTATCTATCCATCTAAAGAACGTATGTATGGGTACAAATCAAACGCAAATTCATTAATTCACATAGGTAAAAGACACTTTCGCACCAACAAAGCTATTAAGTAATGTATCTACGTGAGTTCTAAAAGTAATAAGATACTACAGGAAGAAATCACAATAAACTTGTAGGGCTCAATTTTATGACTGTACTACTATATTTGGTTCGGTTACATTTGTTTGTTTAATAGTTGCCTATTAGTTTCAGGGCTGCCCGTTATTACTAACGTAGTAACTAATCTCAATAATTATAATTTTCACATTTATTGTAATAACTTTTATACATAATGATCACAATATTGTTAATAAAATTATAATATTATTTTTAGTTATTCATAAGGAAAAATTGTCTGAACTATCTTTATAGGAACTTTATAGAACTATCTTTTACTATGTTTATCTTTACAATAATAAACTTTATATATTTCCAAGATTATTTTACAATATAGGTACAAAATAATATTACCATATTTATTTATTATTACCTACCGTTGACATAAGTCTGTTATACAAATCTAAAACAAACCTTGGGCAATTAAGAGATCAAGTAACTTTATAATAATTTATTAAATGAAAGAGGTAATTAAGTTGACTAATAACTGATTTATTTACAGCGCTATGTACCGCAAAATACAAAAAGAACCATGTCAGATTCACGTCTATACCCGTGGATTAATTAGAAACGCACGAAAAATCTCAACCGCGCACGAAATATCTTAACCCAGCCAACTGAATTTGCCAATTATTTTCTACAGATATTGTTTCTGGTAAAACTTGTAACGGTATTCCTTTTGACCTTATGATCTCGATGTTCTAAGTCGATTGACAAAATCATTGGCTCGGAAAAGGTTTGGTATGTGAAATGAGACTATGAACATTGGGCAATGCTTGAGAATTTTTAATGATATTTTAGGTCTGAAGGTTATACGTTTTTGGCTTTGCAGACCATTCTCTCAGTCAGAATTTCGGGCATTTATAGTCTTAATTCTTATCCACATCATAATTAAAAACTTTGTGCTAAATGGAACGGACTCTGGAGCCAAGGAAGCTGAGCCCCGAAAACATTACACTGTTTATCCTATATTGCCGGGTAGTATAAATTATTCGCAATGATATTCCCAAACATAGTTTCTTTTCTCGTCTTATTATCGCCGATTATTTTTTATTTTATTTAAATAAAGTGAGGTTGATTACCGAGTATTTTCAATTTTAGTAAAACATTTGCTTAATTTATTATATACTAGTGGTCCGCCCCGGCTTCGCACGGGTAGCAGAAGTAGGTATAGTGAACGTTTTAACAGGAGTAAATACGTGTTACATTGTATTTTTATAGATATAACCCTAATGGTTTACGCAGCGCACGCAAATCAATACTATTTCTGTTACAGTGACCAAACCTTAAACGCAAATTTACCGCGCACTTATATTTTGTAGATATATAAGTACCTACTACTACAAACCCCTAGTACATTATTTCTACTACCAATAGTTTTCATGCCGCATATAAATAATGACTTCTTCGATTATTGTGACTAAACCAAAATATAGGTACGGATATAATGTCTGTGGACTATTTTGTAGGTATTGATAAGTACTACAAACCCCTAGTACATTACTTTATTCTACCACCAATACTTTTTACAGCGCATGCATATAATGACTATTTCGATTATTGTGACTAAACTAAAATAGATGGATATAAATGACCGTGGACTATTTTGTAGATATTGATAAGTACTAAAAACCTCTCATACATTATTTTATTCTACCATCAATAGATTTCACAGCGCACGCAAATTAATGAATATATTAGGTAATTAAGTGACACCTTGGTTCACAATATATAGCAGTTTTCTTACGGATCCCTATTTATTTTCAAAATCTCATATAGCCTATGTCACTCACACTGAATTAAGCTATCCATAAGTGAAATAATTCTTTTAAATCGGTTCAGTAGTTTCAGAGCCTATTCATTACAACCAAAAATTCAAAAAAACAAAGGCCGGCAGCACCAAGTCACTAAGTGTATATTATATTAATAATCTGGAAACGAATACGGCATACGGATTATGGAAACACTGAAAGCATCTAAGAGCATCGATAATTCGATGTCGTTGCAACCCAATTTAAAGGGGGCTATGAAGAGAAGCGAAATCAAAACCGCGTTTTAATTATTTGCAGAACGTTATCTATTATGCGTATTATGCAGAAATAAATTACTTAAAATGTTGCATTAGGGTACCTATTTACACCTTGCAAGAAAATATTGTCAGCGCATTCTAATTTTTCCTGTAGCGCCATCTAGCGAGCATTTTTGGAACTAAAATATTCATAACAAACTTTTAATCTATATTTTTCCACATAAGGGCTAAAATTTTTGAAAACGCTGAAACACGTGTTTAATTATTTTCATTTTAGAATGTTTCTACAAAATTTGAAATAATTCGGCTGAAAAATGAAGTCAACTCCATACAAACTTTCAACCCCTATTTAATACACTTAGGGGTAAAATTTTGAAAAATCCTTTCTTATTATTTGGTAGACTGTACAAATAATCTATTGTCCAAATTTCATCATATTCGGTCCAGTAGTTTTGGCTCTGGGTTGATGAGTCAGTCAGTGAATCACTTTCTCTCTTTATATAATAGTATAGATAATTAATGGCGATGCTAAAAATATTATTTATCATCATCATAATCATCTCAGCCGTTGGTAATCCACTAATGAACATAGGCCTCCCCCATAAAGTGGGGTTTTGCCAATACTTGACACGCTTGGCAGGCGGGTTGTCGAGCGCAGTTCGATGTTTTTTTTTTTTTCAGAGGTCTCTGCTGCCCGTCCTCTGGATCTGTTAACCCTTAGCCGACTCTTACGGCAACCACGGGTAGAGAGGGTGGAGTACTATTCCAAAGCCGGTAACTCCACGGCAAAAAATATTATTTATGCACAGTTGTAAATCTTATTATCAAACTATATTATACTAAGGCCTATCAAATAAAACCAAAATCATAATTTAAGGTCAACGTGGCCCTGAGAACCAAAAACTCCTTTCCGCTTTTTAGGATCAACAGTTAGAGGTCAGTCAGTGTGACAGTCACGTCAAGACTTTGATTCTTAAATACGGGGTATGACAATGAGGTGAAGTAATATTTGAGGAGCACCTCCTTAAATATTTCTTCTATTTATCAAACTGAACAACTTAAAATAAAGAATTCCAATATTCCCGAGATATGTTTTTGATTTTCCATTCAAATTTGCTGTTCCAGTTTGACGGGTAAATGTTGTCCAAGTGTATTCCTACGCCTTTTTGTAACATCTAGTACCTGTAGAGTAGTTTGGTGCGTTGTTTCCGTGGGGAAGTGTTTGTTCGCTGTGAACACCGCGATAGCAGCACCCGTCGCATCTCGCGTAGACTGCAACATAAAAGAAAAACTTCATGGAACTTGAGCAGCTCAACAGAAAAATATTAACAAGCATCCCGCGTAGACATCGTTCCCGTGGGAATATTGGAAAAAGAGTAACTTATGTGTTATTACGGGTATGTAGATACCAAATTTCAAAATTATTTAATCCATCCTCACGAACTTTCGCATTTAGAAAGAAAGAAAAATGCGTTTATTACCCAACCTTAATACAAACACGTTATTACATCTGCTAGTATATATATTTAGATAGTGGTTATGGTAATCGGCATATAAACTAATAATACTATTATTAGTAGGATATAGTATTATGAGTTTGAGTTTTAACCAGCTCATAAAAGCCTATAGAGCAAGAGCCCGTGACGGCCAGACCTTCGTTATTTTATAAAAGCTGAAAGTTTCTCTGTGTGTGTCCCTAGTACAGGTAAGAATGATCCCCACTCACGAAGCTGAGGCAGCGGTGGCTTTGGCAGGTAACAGGTAACAAAGGTGTATAAAATTCCATCTCAAATTTATCATCAAATAAAACTTATTTTTTTAATATTTGATTCATAATAGTATCAAAACCCACGTTGCTCATTGCCAGACAGTTAGTATGGTTGCAACCCTCTGCCGGACACCCTTAAACTATTATAATTTATAATTATACTTACGTTATATTATAAAGTCTTAATTTTATATATAATTTTTTGGGGGCCTATTAATCTATGTTTACATAATAGCCGGACAGTTTCGACGGTTCTATCATCTTGCTAGACGCATTCAAAGTGAGCAGTAGTTGGGAGAGCAAGGAGCGTATACAGTAACTAGTGCGAGTGAGACAGAGCGCTTGGTCTATTGCGGCCCTTCACTGCGCATCCACTGTTATTAAGTTCAAATTGTGCAGTTTATTTTTTTCTAAATCAAGAAGTTTCATTAAATAAATTTTTACAGTTTGAATAACAAATATTTAAAACAATACTCAGTAAATTGTTCTAATACAATTTCAATCATATCGAAACTCAAATATCGCCTTCTTCATTCTTTACTGCAATAGTAAAAAAAACAAGTTAATTTAATTACAAATAGTCCAAAATTAACGTACAATAATTTAACATAATTATCAAATAGTCTGTCATTTTTTTAAAGTTTCCTCAGAAAATATTATTATATGTTCATCACTTTTCTTACAAACAAAGCAAACTATTTTTTCGTCACTCATGATAGCACTTTATTACAACTGCAGGCTTACCATCAACTAGATAAGCAATTCAGTTTAGGACCTAAACTGAACTGCGTCGCTATTTTCGTACCATGACCTTGTTAAGCCGATCAGTTTAAAATTCCCGCCAAAACAAAACCTAAACTGAATGGCAAGCTTAGTTTCGTTCGTTCTTTTCGTACTATGATGCTTCCTTACGACTGAACCTGAATAGCATAACTGTCAAATCTAGCGATTCAATAAAAGTTAGTTTTGTTTCGCCAAACTGAATCTTTTTTACATATTTCCGTGTTTTTTTTAAATCTCTGTAAGTGTAAGTGTGCTATTTTCATTATTGAGGCTAAAGTCGATAAGTAGAGCTGTGACTCTGTGACATAATAATATCTAAGATACTAATCAACTAAGTTTAACGTCGTGCGCAAGAGTTGTTTGAATATTGAATAGTATGTCTGACGAACTACTATTATTTGAGCTGATGGAGTGCATCAACGAAGATGCTTTTGTTTTGAAGATGTTCTCGATGAGAGTTTAGAGCTTCCCACAATATTTCTAACTGGTGGTACGTAACCCTTCGTGCCACCACTTGACGAGATTGTTAACTGTATACAAAAAAAAACACTTAAGAAAGGTAAAGGTACACGAATTCCACACTGTTGATTGGACATGGAATTATTATTGAGGTTTGATATTACGAATCGTTAAATAATATCCAAAACACTTAATTATATAGAAAACATAAACTAACAGCTTACCTCATTATAAATTTACTAACTTTGTTTTGTTCCAAACGCCAAACACAAACTAATAATTCCACTTTTAAAACTACCGCGCTCGTAAAGAATAATAAGGATGACATCGGCTAGTTCGTTCAAAAATTTTAATTACGATTTCGTATAATAATCTTGGAAATTCAAGCATTAATGGTAAGACACTATACCCAAAATATTAAATAAATAAAATTTTGTAAAATATAAAATAATTTAATATATTTTATAAAATTGGGGTCTAAAAAAATCCGGTAATTTCCGATTTTTATGTAAGGTGCCGTTTCAAAACGAAGCGGCCATTGAATGAGACCACGAGATTTTTATATAGCGTTGTCTTTTTCTCGCTCGGCGGCGGAAAGTTGGATCAGAGACAACGTTTTGTTCATTCTTTCTGACGTAATACGATTCAAATGCGATCGTCGCATAATGAGTTGATGGTATGAAATTTTTTAGGTACCTAAATTGAATAGAGTCGGAATTGAATTGCTAGCCTATAAGTTGATGGTAGGCCTGCTGATCACATTTACTTTATAAACTGCACAGAAAAATAATACGTTTATTCTGAGCATAACCGTTCACCAGATAGTTACAATAAACAACAGCTGATGCGCAGTGAAGTGAAGGGCCGCAATAGACCAAGCGCTCTGTCTCACTCGCACTAGTTACTGTATACGCTCCTTGCTCTCCCAACTACTGCTCACTTTGAATGCGTCTGGCAAGATGATAGAACCGTCGAAACTGTCCGGCTATTATGTAAACATAGATTAATAGGCCCCCAAAACATTATATATAAAATTTAGACTTTATAATATAACGTAAGTATAATTATAAATTTTAATAGTTTAAGGGTGTCCGGCAGAGGGTTGCAACCATACTAACTGTCTGGCAATGAGCAACGTGAGTTTTGATACTATTATGAATCAAATATAAAAAAATTAAGTTTTATTTTATGATAAATTTGAGATGGAATTTTATACACCTTTGTTACCTGTTACCTGCCAAAGCCATGCTGCCTCAGCTTCGTGAGTGGGGATCATTCTTACCTGTACTAGGGACACACACAGAGAAACTTTCAGCTTTTATAAAATAACGAAGGTCTGGCCGTCACGGGCTCTTGGGCCACTACGAAAATGTACGGTATGATGGGAACCTGGTATTATTCCAGGTTTCTGCCGACATACCGTCAACATGTCGTCCACATGTCGACATGTTGAAAAGAAACTTAGGATAATTGAGGTCGCTATTGACCTTAGCAAGTCAAACATTGATCACAAACCTAGGGGTGTGCTACACGGTTCAGAAACAATTTTTTTGAATAACATGATTCTGAAAGTTTACATATCCAAAAATATGGCGCATCGAGAGTTTGCAGCACCGAGTAATGTACCATCGAATGATCACAAACACCCCAAACCAGGTAACACACCCCTAACCGAATTACAGCCAATTACAGCTACAGTTACGAGTCATCTGCGTGCTTTCCATTTCTTTCAATGAAACGAGTTAAAACGAAAAGTAAACTGACAATTATGAACGGCAATTAAGTGCATTCTCCCATTCATGCATTGTGTTGCGTAATAGCGTTTTTGCGCATTTTCTCTGCATTGTGTAGCAACTGTAATGGATGTAATTAGCTCGGTTTGATACTTCAGCATTCAGCTTGATTTATGTCGTTGGACTTCATATTTCGGACAAAAAGTTGTTAACGCAAAATGACTGTATAAAAAGGGCAAACTTTAACACTATCTGATACTTTGGTTATTACATAGGTACACATTTAAAATATATAAATAAACGGCTGAACTTGTCTTGATTGTATTACTTTTGAAGAAAGGTAATTTTAAATTATGATACTCACGTTTGACCAAGGAAAAATGTTTTACAACTCTTTTCCTTTTGCTTTTATGACTATTTAAATACATAGGCACAATTTATTATAGACCACATATTTTCAGAGTGAATAAATAACAGGGCAATATTCGTAACATTTTCGCGGAAACAAACAGCTGAGGTCACGTTCAAAATTTCCTTCGAGAATTAAAATGTTCTTCCGACAAAAAAAAACCCAAAAACGCGAACAAAATGTGCTGAAAGTACAACACTCACCAATATAGTGAACTTTCCAGTTTCAAGTTCACTCTTGAGCGGATCCTCGAAAGGCTTGAACTTGTTGAGTCCCTCCCGCCGACGGGTGGCCTCGTGTTGCTTCCACAGGCCGTAAGCTCTGGCCACGTCGAACTTGCGCGCGAGCAGGAACTTGATCGCCGTAGCACGGGACACGCACGTCGCACCTGACTCGCTTAGTGTATCTAGGAATGTCTTTGTTGCCTGAAAAGAATTACAAGATACATAAAACATCACGCCAATTTAAATTAAGGCAGAGGTGTACCCAGGACCCCGGACACTCGACTCAATCCCATACAAAAGCCGCGCTATAACTACCTACTACACAGACACTGCACACATGGAGTTTTGTACACGTGCAAGTGCGCGTGAGGTTTTCCCATAGAAGCGGGGCTCGTGGAGAGCTCAATCTCGCTGGCGGGGTGAGGAAGTACCGATTGGTGGGCAAAAGACAGTGTCCATTCTATACGTATTATTATTATCTGTTCTGTGCCCATAGTAAGTACACCCACACTTCGCCAGTTATGTTTTATGTTCCATGTAATAAGGGGAGAGCCCATTGCTATCAAACGGGCACAAATGCAGATCCCAGGCTGCTATTGACAAATTCCTAATGGAAAAATGTAATAAAAAATTTCGGTCCCATATATATACCTACCCATAATAATATAATATAATATGGGACAACTTCCACACACGGCCATCTGGTCCCAAACTAGGCTAGAAGCCTGTACTATGGTAACCAGATGACTGATATACATACTTATATAAGCTTATAACACCCAGACACAGAGCAAACAGACATGTTCATGCACACAAATGTTTGACCTGACCGGGGATCGAACCCGGGCCCTGCGGCACAGAAAGCAGAGTTACCACCAACTGAGCCAATGAGGCTGTCCCATAGGCTCGGTAGCAGCGGTCACGACCACAAAACCAAAGAGCAGTCTAAGATATATTACATATAATATAAGATATATACGTTACCTTCTGGGATTAGCTCAGAAGCAATTACAAGTCGTCATAATATTATGTTGTGTGGGATTCCCGATAATAAAATGAATGATGAATATGAAGGCGTCGAGAGGTTCGCAAAGAGTCCGGTAAGTAAAAGGTAAATAGTAAATACATTAAAAAAATCTCTTTGTTTGAGTAAATCTTTGAGAAGTCACAGAATCTGTCAATTCGCACCTAACTAGTTTAAACTAATGTGTAAAATTTAGAATCAAATATCTATACGTATAGTTTCGAACGTGAACTGAAATTAACTCAAAAACGCAACCTGAAACCAGAAAAAGGTTTTTCTCAAAATCTTCTCGAATATTGGCCTGACGTCGAATACTGACATGTCTGAAAATCTCAAGTCTCAATGATTTTACTTCCGTAATTTCATACACTCCGTTCACATAACAGTCGCCCGTGAATCTGAGAGCAATATCGACACACTCTCAGAACTTCTTATGAGTCTATTGACGCTTTACAATTAATTCAAAATTTCATAGCAATTACGTCTCGAGCGAGCGTACCGGTTTATAGACCCTGCTTCACTTTTCTTTGCACAGGTGGTGCTGATGAAAAGTGTATTTTAAGTATATAATATTCATTATGAAAGTAAGTTATCGTCATTTCTTAGTCATTTGGAACTCAGAAAAGCCTGTATAAGTATTATTATTTGACAAGGAACTCTAAGAAGCCTTCGCTTAGGATTCAAAAAAATCTAGGCAGGTCAAAATTTTGTGTTCTTGAACATAATATCGGTTTGATCTTATATTGTATATCTGAGTGTTACAATAAACCCATTTAGGGTTACGTACCTAAAGGAAAAGAGGAACCCTTATAAGATCACTTTTTTTCTCCGTCTGTCTGTCTGTCCGTTTGTCTAGACAATTTTATCAAGTTGAAATTGATATCAAATACTCAGGTCTACGGTCCCTTGTGGCTGTAAAAAATTCATACTTCTGAGTTAACACAATAATAAGTTATGGTCATTTAACTGCATATTTCTATGCTTTGCGTACTTTGCTGTAGTTTGCAACTAGATGACGCTGTATGTTCTTAGCGAATGAAGCGGTAGCATTTTGTTTAGGTATCTAGGTATGGAAGCCTACACTATGCATACATAATACATACCTATGCCTTAACAATTTATTTTATGTGGTATGGATGTCTTTGGTTACCATAGTAGAGGCTCTATATAGTTAACCAATTTGAAATCTGAAAACCGAGTAAGACGATTCATATTATCATTAAATAGTTAATATTTAATTACCCGAAGGAGTTTCAGGAACCGTCGAAATAACGCCAACTCCATCTTCAAAGTGAATATTCGCTCCATCTTAACGGTCACTTCAAGCAATTATAATTAACTGCAAATTTACTACTTCGTCACACTTTGAATGTTGAAATTGAAACACTGGAGCCGTAGACATAATATAAATCTTAAAATATCTATTTCAATCCTAAATTAAGGTAAACTTTACATTATATTTTATTTATTGAAGTGCAGCGTATGATCTACGTGTTTTCTCTAAATGTTGTTTTAACGTAATGGTGACTGAACCTATAACAATAGTAATTATATTTTCCCATTTACCTTATGCGCATTTTACAGTAATAAGTACTTACGGCGATGTTTTTATCAAAGATATCTACTAATTAAACGGGCATTTATACTGTCTAGATATAGTCAAGATCATATATGTGACTAAAAATAAAACAGAATATGTTCTATTTTAAGGCTAATATGACTAATGACTAGTTATCAAAACACCTTATCCGCTAGTGCCTATTGCATAGACGTCAGCGCCCATTTTTAGATATAATCTGTTATTCCATTTTTTCTAGTACTTAATATGCAAAAAGTTACGGATTAAACTCTTCGCTCAAGCCGGATTTAACAAGCTATGAGCCATCTCGAACATCGAAGTTGCGTCGTTGTTTATCGAAAAACTTTCTAATAAGCGGTAACGAGCCGGGATCCTGTCGTGTCGTCCAGAGTGGCAATGGGGAGCGCACCCGACACACGAGCAAGTTCTGAGTGTGTTTGAAACACGGATGCAAATAAGCCGGAGTGAGGAATGAGACGCGGGAGGTAATTCTTCCCGGAAGCATTTCCTGTAGGATCGCCCCGCGGCGCGCCGGCTGAACCCCGGCCACAATATTATGCTATTAGTATGACTAGGCACGCGCGAACGACATCGGATACTGGCTAAATCATAACCGCGGGCTCAGCGATATCTTTAATCTTTACACTACAACTGTACTTTACTCCTCTGATAACACAGGATAAAACAATTTCCTTTCCAACAGCTAAATCAGCATATGAAAGTTGTCATTTATTTGTGAAATCGTATACACTTTATACACGCTTTACAGTTAAATTTCAAATAATTTGTTAGGCGCCTCCTGACACCTATTGCATAAGGATTAGATTTAACTATATGTATGTTATAATTGATTCAATTTATTCAAATAAACCTAAAGGTTGTAACATTCTGAAAGACTCGTAAATAGTAAATATCAACAGTGTAAGAAAATCCAATATCTGCACCATTCACCAGTTATTCTTTCACTAATAACACCACAACTTTACACTCAAGACTTGCCCACATATTATTATTATTATGTCTTGGCGACTTAAAACTTATCCGTAGTTATTGTGAGCGGAGTATTTACTAGTAAATATCAAAACAAAAACAAATGTGATCGCACGCACGATCGCACCTAAGCGGGTTCAGCGTGCTACTGTCAAATTGAAGAAAAGTAACAGATTGCAATCCCGGTTTACGCACCGCATGCTTTGGCAACTATAAACTTAACCACAGAATGATAAAAAGCAGCACAGCAGGAGACAGAGAGAAGTGGAGGCATTTGCCTTGCCACTGCAACTTGCACTGTCAGTCCAGAGACCTTAAAAGTTAGGGAAAAAGAAAGTGTATCACTATCAATCATGCCAGACTCAATATTCATGCCCCAATTTAAGTCGACGCTATAACTGCTACAACGTTCGCTTGAAATCCTTATAATCCAATTCCGACCACGCTTTAAAATCTGGGCCAAGAAGACTACATCGCAATAAATTTCCCAGGATTCTTAAATAAGGTTAAATCGAAAGCCTGGCCTCGATTCTAAATAACTTCGTAAAGAAAAATGTAGCCATTGCTGAACGGTCCCCGTTAGCGAAACAACTCCGGCAAACTTTTACCTGTATTATTTTACTGAAATAGCAGACGGGAGTAACTTCCGATGTTGACTTCCGCTGCGAGCTTTTATTATTATCTCTACAGTCTCTGTTAAGGCGCGGGGCAAACCTAATTCGCCCTCTCGCTCACACGTACCCAAATTTTTGAAGGTATAAAAAATACTAAAACGTCAAATAAAGTTACTATGAACTATAGAAAATATCAATTCAAACTTTCAGAAAAAATCCTATTTAACCTAAACAATGTCTTCAGTGTCTTTTTTGTGAGATTTTTTTTCTCTGTGCAGATTTTTATACTTATGAAAGTTCATATTTTTATATTTATGAGTTATTTTCTAGTTCTATATTGTTCTATATTCTATATTGTTATTTTTTAGTTCCTAGTAGACTTTATTTTACGTAATTACATAATTTCTTTTTATATCTTAAAAAATGTGAGTACGTGTGGGCGAGAGGGCGAATTCGGTGTGCACCGCGCCTTAATGCTCGACAAAGATCCCTTGCATGCGCTTCTTGAGTATTTTTTGCGAAATATGCACATCAAAATTTTAAGCCTTAAGCGGAGGTTCATAAAGGATAAAAATATCGACATGCGAGTGTTAAAAGCATCGTAAAAGAGAGGTTAACGAAATGACATCATTAAATTACGTTTTCTGGGAATAAAGCCGACACCAGCACGGCTCTATCCGCTCTAGTAGTTCTCAGTAATAATATTTCCTGGCACACGCACCTGAGCTGAGCCTTCGATAGCATGTTAACGAAACGTAACTACTCATTATAACGATAACACACGCAATACCCAGTATTACACCAGCAGTTGTTCCACAGAATCTTCGAATAAGATCAAAATAAAAAGGCGTAGATACACAATGGTAAGCCGGTAGCCAAGCCACGGCAGGCTATTAACTATAACCACGATTCCTTTGAAGTCTGAAACCGACAACTTTCCGATTACCCGGATCTGTAGTTCATCCTCTACAAAACCCCATCTGCTCGTAAATACGACCAAAACCCGTATGTACGAGCAGATGGGGTTTTGTGGAGCTCGACATTGGAAAATGGCCTGTAATGGCCATCGCTTCACAAATGTGTGCATCAAGTTCAAGGAGAAAGTCGTTCACATTTGCGCAGGACAAAGATTTCCATCTGAATCATTTTGGGGGGGCACAAAGGGAAGATTATGACGGCACTAATAATTAATAATGCAAAGTCGCAGTAGGTCGTCGACACTACGAACAGTGAGGGAAATACGGATCCTGGGAGAATAAAGCAAGACGCCGACAAAATGGGAATCCGTTCCGGTCAAGAACCACGAACCAACAGCTCTGAAACTCTGAACTGAGTTAACGGACATGCCTTTATGAACACATTGTCGTCTTGTTGTGTCTTCCGTAGAGCGTGATAGACTCGTGTCACTTTTACTATTCCAAAACGCTTCCCTGAAATTGATATTCCTTAAGTTACGTGAAAAACAGGATAATAGTATAAGTTACTCTTAGGAAGTTTTAGGTGCTCGCTGTAGATGTGAAGTGCGCACATTGCGGCAAAATCTCAAAGCAGTCTCAAAGGCCGTACGGTAGAATAAACGCACGTACAGTTAACGCAAGGCAGTGCGAGGTAGTCACTGCCTCGGTCGCGTAGTGGGAGCAAGCTCGACTGCCGATCATGAGGACCCGGGTTCGATACCCAGGTCAGACCAAGTGTTAGACAATGACAATAGGCTACTACATGAGATCAATAACATACTGGCGAAATGTGGGTGTACCTACTATGGGACTGAGTCCTGGGTACATCTCTGCCTACCCCTTTGGGAAAAGGCGTGATTGTATGTTATGTTAAGTTGTTAATTTAATTTATCCACTTTTTGAAGGTACTAGCACACTATTGTGCACAATTCACTATAATATAAATATAAACCATATCCATAAAAATGTCACGAAACACGTAAAGTGCATTAACAAAAAACTAATTTTGGAAAATAAATGGTTTACCCTACTGCATATAGTTTAATATGTATAGAACACAAATAATACTCGAAATACTGTGTGGCCAGCGGTAGGTATTCTCAATGACATCGTGCAGACCGCGGCCCGGAGCGTCCGGTCTCTCTATCAATCACACTTAAGCCCTGGTTTATTGCATTTATTTCCTCTTTTAAACAATTCCCACAGCATTTGTGTGAGGAGCGATGTATTCCGCGTGTTTTAATATTCTGATTCTGATCATACTTCTTTAGTGATTTTGTCAATACCTTTAGACTTTTAGTGGGGTCCATTCAAAATAATGGTTTTCCAAAATATATTAAAAAATATACTTTCACCAGTCTTTTGATCACAAGCAAGGCTGAGCCTGTACTATAGTATACAGAAGACTGATTAAAATAATTTTACATTGATGCACGAGCTTGATTTGCAAAAGCGCTTATAAGGTCTATTTTTTTTATATTTTGAATGGGCATTAAAGACACTCTCTTTATTGTTAAGACTAAACAACAGAGCTACCTACTTACTATCTACCCTAACAAAATACAACTATGCCATAGAAAATCACTTAGAAAATCCATGGGCTGACATGTCAGTCTATAGAAAATCCAAGTGCTATAAACCACTGTCAGAAGGCAGCATGCCCATGATGCTGGCGGCATTGCTACGTTGAATAGCAATGCTTATACGTTGGGCCAGATAACCGCCAGCATTTTGATCACGCTTCGCCTCGAGCACATGCTCAGAGATTTTTCAAAATGGGGTGAGATCCGGGCTCCCATGGTCACAGTCTCGACTCCAAATGGTTCAAATATGTAACCTTTGCTGTGGTCTATTTGGACATTATATCATTTGACTATAGCAACTTTTGATTTTCTTTATTGATAATATCCTTAATAATATCCTTACATATGACTTTCGCTTTTTCCACTTTCATTGAATGCTTCAAACATGCCCTGTCTCTTATATGTACCTACTTTCAACCTTTACATATGACTATAACGATTTAAGGAACATTTCAGTGAAACCACAGCGCATAGCTACTCATAGTTTTGTAGAAGTGGTCCCACATGTTTATTAATCAACTTTCATTAGAAATTAGCTATAAAACATGAGGAAAAATAAAAAAATGGTATTGCAAAACTATTATACTTTTACCACACCCCGGACACTCGACTCAATTCCCATACAAGTCACGATATAACTACCTACTACACAGACACTGTACACATGGAGTTTTGTACATACGCAAAAGTGTGCATGAGGTTATTTTCCTGCAAAGCGGGGCTCGTCAAGAGCTCAACCTTGTTGGCGGGGTGAGGAAGGCCAGATCGGTGGACTGATGACATTGTCCATTCTATACATAGTATTATTATCTGTTCTGTGCTTTTACTATGTAGGAGTTATTTATTTTTTATTATTGCCACATTTAGGCAGTGTTATTAAGTGGGCCAACAGTAAAAGAAAAATTGTTTCCTAAAGCTTCATATTCTTTTTGTGTGAATACTATCTGTACCATTGTAATAGACTTTGAATGATAGGGTGATAAAAATGTTTACCCTATTCATTTTCTCTTATCTGTTTAACAATGCATTAGCATGCCATCTCGTTCCTTTAATATAATATAATAATAATAATAAAGCCCTTTATTCTGAACTGTGTTAGATATAAATTTGTTTTGATTTCCTTATAAAATGTCTCGCAGTTCAGCGTGCCTCTTGGCATAGGCCTCCTCTAACGTTTTCCACTGAGTTCTGTCTCTTGCCACTCTTCTCCAATGATGACCCGCTGTCAGTCATCTGGTCATCTTCCCATCTCATTTGTTGTCGTCCTTTGTTGCGTTTCCCATCCCTGGGGTACCAGTCTGATACAATTGTGCTCCATTTGTTTTGCTTGTCACGGATCATGTGACCGGTCCATCTCCACTTTTGTTGGTCTATTCGGGTGAGTATATCTGTCACTTTAGTTTGTTCTCTTATTTTAGTACTTGTCACTCTATCTTGTTTCTTTATGCCCGTCATATTAATATAATATAATAATAATATAATATGGGACAACTTCCACACACAGTCATCAGGTCCCAAACTAGGCTAGAAGCCTGTACTATAGTAACCATATGACAGTGTACATACTTATATAGCTTATAACACCCAGACACAGATCAAACAGACATGTTCATGCAAACAAATGTTTGACATGGCTGGGGATCGAACCCGGGGCCTGCAGCACAGAAAGCAGAGTAACTACCATCTGAGCCAATGAGGCTGTATAAAAATATGCTTAGATAGAAAGTCAAAACAATTATTATTCAGTATTTGTTAACAGACAGGACATTCATCCAGGCTTTGAAAGATTGAAAAAATACTTAGGGTCACTGGTGAGTCAAACCACTAAATAGTGTTAAACTGATATACTGGGACACTTGGTGGAGGTAGGTAGATCTGAGAAGGCCTTAAATCAATAAACTTTTTAAATATAACGCAAGGTGGAGGTGGCAATAACTTTGTTTAATTATATTCAGAAAATAGATAATTAGATACATCTTAATGATTCGATCTAGTGGACAAAACACAAAAGCAGCTAAGGAATGTGCCTGCAAAAACTATTAACGGAAATAGGAGGGGCATAAACACAGGCCAACTCCGAGAACTCGATCTGGCTTCGAAGAAACCGGACATAATTTAATACAGCCGATCAAACTATATTCTACAGGAATTTAGTATTACGCTTGGAACGAATTATATTGAAACTGGAAGCAACGACCTAATTATACATGACGTTAGGTAAACATATTCAAACGATACTACTCCATCTAAGAAATCAAAACAAACATTGATGACATGGTAAACGACGCAAGTTATGGGTCACATCCTCTGCCACGATTACACACAATACTGCCTTCAATAGATGTTTTCTACTCCACGACACTTAAAATATATTTGCTGCACCAGTTAAATTGTTTTTCAGAGTAAAAACAGTTTTTAATTATTAAATTACTCACCAACTCCTGATCGGGTGACAGTGCCACCGCCATTTTCACTATTTTTCATGTAATCTAATATCTAATTGTCAATTGTTATTTGACCACAGAATGCCACAGAATACAGAATTGAGATAGTTATCTGACCCCGGTCACTCACATGCGTTAAAATATTCGTACATTGTACGAATGTTTGCACGCATGTGAGGGCAGTCAGATATACTATTTGCAAACTCAGCGGATATACGAATGGGTTCGCAAACTTATTATGAAAACCCGTTTGCTTTTCATAGATAGATGAACACTTTATTGGTACACCACAAACAAAATCTAAAACTAATAACAATTTATAATAACTAGTGTAACAATGGGCGGTCTTATCGCTAAGATATATAAAGTACTCTGTGAGCACAACTGGTTGCACGAATGTGTAGGAGACTACGCGAAGGTTCGAGGTTCGCGCCCTTTGATGTGCGTCAAAAAACCGACACAACTTGGAAAAAACACGAATGCAGCGAAAACTTTGCATAACTATTTGCGAATGTCGTCCTACACTTGTGGGTTCGCGTATTCGTACGCATGTGAGTGACCGGCATGACATGTGGAAATCTGTCACCCGACACAGAATAAATATTTAATAAATTCTACCTTGTAAGCTCCTAATTTGTAAGGCATTCCAATAGGCTGTCAAATTGTAGAGTTAATGTCAATGTCACAAAAATTGGGTAAAAATCACTGTCAATTTATTAGTCAAATGACAATCCAACGTCAATGCTTGAATCTATTCTGTGATCTATTGGTGCTCATGTATTCTGTGATTCACAGAACAAAGAGCTGTGATCACAGAATCTACTATGCTGTGATTCTATCAACTAATATAGTGATCTGTGGATCCTATCCACAATCTGATTCTTATCTTTATTCTGTGGATCCTATTTTTGAGGAATTTGAGGCACAGAACAGAATTTGAGGTTAAAAAAATAAAAAACTAAGCTATGATGATCTGAGGTTTAAATATTCTATTTTATAGATTAGATAAAATAACTTAAACATTATCAATAAACTTTAAAAATAGAATCTAAATTGTGCACACGGCTGGGGCTACTATTGGAAACTTTCGGCTAATAAATTTTCTCCGAGAAAATGTCGACTCGGTGGTAAGTGTTATTTATTTTTCAATTAATTCATAATCTTCAAATAGTACCGCTTATATAGTTACAGACTAACATAAATGTAACTCGGTAATATAAAATACCTATCACTCTCTCTCTTTAAAAAGAAACTGTGTACTATAATAACACTGACCTTTATTCAGGTATCCAATATATCAAAAAGGGAACCCTCAGCTTCGAGTTTTTCTGCCTAACTTCTGGATGAAACTAGTACGAGCTCCTCCCAAGCAATTGCCCAACATTGTTCACTTCCAATGTTCCATGGAAATGACCAAGTTTGATATAAAGAACTATTTGGAGAAAATATACAATGTTCAAGTGGTACAAGTAAGAACTAAGATAGCAATGGGTCAGTTTAGGAGAGACATAGGTAAAGGCTATGTTGTCAAAGATGATGACATCAAATATGCCTATGTAACTTTGGTAAGTTTATAGAAATAATTTACATAACATTAGACCAAAACATTTTTGGTCAGGGTGTTTTGTTATTATACTTGGTCACAAATTCTTTTTAAATAGGTATGTGAATGAAAAAAAACACACCCATTCATTCACCTGATATCAACTTCTCATGTGCCTAGAATTGAGACACAATAGAATTTTCATTGTGTCTCGTTCATGGATTGATCCACATTCCGGCATATGAAAGGTTTAGTGGCAGCCCCAGTGTTATTAATAATTTTTAGGTGAAATCCTATGTAATAGTGCACTAGTTATATTATATTCCTAGATTTAAATTCTTTATTTTCTTTTTTGGTACAAACCTAATTATTGTTTTAGCCTAAAGATGAAAATTTCGAATTCCCCGATATATTCAATAACAAGAAGGAAGATGATGAGGATACCCAAAAATCATTAGATGATGCCAAAAACTCTTTCAAGAAATACATAGATCAGAATAAAAACAGATCAGATGTCCCCAGTTGGTTCTCCATATAGAAATCGAAAACATTAATTTTATCAATTTGAATTAGGGTGTATGTACTAGATAATTGAAATATAATTAATTATATAGTAGCTATGTAGATTCATGGTTTTTATTAAATTTCCTAAAGTTTTGATACACACTACTAAAGCTTTCTGTCCACAAATTTCAATGAGAATGCCTACAATTCAATAAAGCAGGATATACACTGTTTCATGTCTCCATGTTGAATATTACCATCCTATTATGTTCTGGTCTAGTGGGTAGGCAGCTCAATATAAATTCAGCTTTGATGCACAGCAAGTATTTACCCTCATTTCAGTATTTTATCATGCATTCTTTCTCTTTAACTATCTCTATGAATCCAAATGACCTATTTACCCTAGATAATGATTTTTAGAAAATCTTTTACATGCTTGGCATGCTCTGAATATAATATTATAGCTCAAGGCATTCCCTTAGGCTTATGCTACTTCTTGGTAATTTTTTGTGTGGGGGTCAATTTATGTGGGGGAGAAGTAAACAGGTACTAACAGGACTCATTTATATAATACAGTAAAACTGTTGCACATGAAATAGTTTTAAGGGCCTAAAGCATGATAACAATAGTAACATTGTTCTTACAATTAGCAAAACCATGCTCAAGGCAGCATAGGTCCTTATAATGTATATGGGCAACTACACACAGGGCAGAGAGGAAATCCTTGTGACATTTCTATAGTGATATATATTCAATGATCCCATGTTACAGATAAGCATGCCACACCACTTATATTTTGCCTTATAGCAGGTATGGTACACCCAGTTGAATTTTAGTTGATCAACTGCTAAATCGCATACGATTTGAACTGTCTAGTGTCTAGAGAAACTTTGAAATTTTGTTTAGGAATGAGAAGTTGATCAACCTGTGTGAACCTGCTATTAGATCTGCCTCAATAAAAAAGCTTTGTTCTCCATAGTTAAATATATCAGGTAGGCTATATATTTGAAACAACATACTATATTATGTAATCAAGTTTATTAAAACTACAAGTAGTTTTGTGTTCAACAATAATGAGTCTTCTGTCATTAGTTTGCACACATTAAAGTTTTTCAATCATGAAAAACTAATTATGTATTTGCAATATTATTAACAACTCTTAATGTAACTTATTGTCTGTACTAGAGTCTAATTAAAAACATTTATCATAAAATACAAGATTAATTGTAAACTTAAACTGAAGTTTATGCTGTTTAATAAACTCGGTACAGATTCTAAAATAACTATATAATCAGTCATTTAGTACCACATAGGAAAAAAATTACTAAATAAACTTAAAAACAAAACAGCACTCAATGCCTTGTCTCATAATATGATGATCATGTAATATTAGGTCTCTTAAAAACAGGCCAATTTTCATACATTAAAAAAATTATAACATAAATGCACACTGGCCTCTTTGCATAAGCCCTAAATGTGCCTATCCCGTAATAAATCTTTGATGTACATACAAATATTATTTTCAAAATAACATCCATAAGTACCACAACCATAGCACATTTTTAAAAATAATTAAAAGAAAAGGAAAAATCAACAAAGAAACATAATCCAACCTACACTAATCATTGATTTGTTGGTGGAATAAGATTTAATTCTTCAAAGTTCAGCAATCTAATTCCCAAAATATTCATCAAGAAATGCTGGAGAATGACATCGAGGGCACTCAGCTATGTCCAAGAGGAATGTCACCTGAAACAAAAATTTTATTGGTAAGTACATTAAGTTCTCTGGATAAAATGTTTGTCATGGTTTTTACAAGATCAAGAGTGGGTAACTACCCAGTGCTCAAATTGACACCAACATTTTCCAGTCTTCTCTTGACTATGGCTAATGTAACTTAGCCGAAATGCCAAGTAAATTATAATTATTGTTTTGGCATCTTGTTTGTAAGAGCCCCTTTTAAGACTACCTAATGTGATAATGTTAAAGCTTGTGCAAAACTTTCAGTTCTTGAAAGTTAGCCAGCTGTCCAGTGTGTAGTATGCACAATGCACAACACCACACCTAAAATTATAAAAATAAAAAAATAAGGGCTAAGATTATTGTTTAATTACTGATAGACAAAACGAATATTTACCCTCGGATGCTGCTCACATTGCAGTCTGATGCGCCCATTACAATAATATCCGCACGCACGACAAAACACAATGGTCTTCTCTCTGCGGCATGAGCACTGCTTACTCTTAGTATATGTCTCTGTGATCTCAGGAGTACCGCGTCCCAAACGACTGGGCATCACGTGTACCTTCCCAGCGGCGGCAGCGACGATAGGAGTGGTTTTGGACTCCATTGTTAATAAAGTTGTTAAATCCACACGTTCAACAGTTCTATTCAAATTATTTTCCAAGAATCACTAATATGTAGGTACCACAGATAGGTACGTATATCTTATTACAACTATAATAGCTACCTACGTCCTACGTCGATCACGGGCGATCTCACTTTTTAAATAATCCGAGAACCTTACTAATTAAAATGCATATTTTAATGAAAATTACTTTAAGTACTTAATTTAGCTAATGTTTTTAAGTACCTAACACCAAAGATTAATTTATTTAATATCACAAGACGTTTATACGCAAGAGCTATTCGCTAACGATATGATTTATGTTTAGTTAGCGGGTATTCCCAAAAGCCAAAAAATAACAGCCGACGGCCACTTGAAATTTCATATAAATGTTGCAAGGTTATGACTTAAAAACGCCATAGTCCGGTCCATAACCGATGTTAAAAATGTAAAATGTTATTCTGAAAAAGATTACCAATTACCTATAAATTAAAATCTTTTTGTGGTATATTAATAATTATTTTATCGCCAAATCTATGGGCCCAAGGGTGAGGAACATATTATGTTCAGCAGTGGACGTCCTTTGGTTGAGATGATGATAGTCTGGCCATAAATATAAACAAAGTATTACATTTGAGTTTGGAATCTGTCATTTTTATATGATTGTTCATTGGGGTATTGTGTTCAGTGGTTCATTGAGTTTTCTCATTTTGGCGCCAATACATTGTACATTATTTTGCGATACTAAGAGTGGGGTGTAGAGAGAACCGAATCGCTGTGATTGCATTACACAAAGTAGGTATGGAGCCAAATGCAATTTTTAAAACTCCATACGCATGGTATTAGTAAAATGTTTATGTACCGGTTACCGGGCTATTAATAGGTACAATGAGACATCCTCTCTTTGTGACAGAAAAAGACCTGGCCGTCCACGTAGTGTTCGTACGAAAAAGGTGGTCAAAGCAGTAAGAGAAAGAATTCGAAGAAATCCTGTCCGAAAGCAAAGATTTTATCTCGGGAGATGAAGATAGCACCTAGAACCATGTCGCGTATTTTAAAAGATGACTTAGGACTTGCAGCCTATAAGAGACGTACTGGTCATTTCTTAACTCACTGATAATTTTAAAATGAATAGGGTGGTAAAGCGGCACGCAAAGGGAGGTCACAGAAAAATTTTGTTTACGGATGAGAAATTTTTTACAATTAAACAACATTTGAACAAACAAAATGACCGTATTATGCTCAAAGCTCTAAGGAAGCTTCCCGATTAGTCGACAGAGTACACAGAGTGGGCACTATCCGACTTCAGTGATGGTTTGGTGGGGTATTAGCTATGAAGGAGTGACTGAGCCATACTTTTGCAAAAAGGTATCAAAACATCGGCACAAGTGTATCAAGATACCATTCTTGAGAAGGTAGTGAAGCCCCTTAACAACAATGGTGTTGTTAAGGGGCTTTCAATTCAATAACCAAGAATGGTCCTTCCAGCAAGACTCGGCGCCGGGTCATAAAGCTCGGTCTACGCAGTCTTGGTCGGACTTCATCAGAGCTGAAGACTGGCCGTCGTCTAGTCCTGATCTTAATCCACTGGATTATGATTTATGGTCAGTTTTAGAGAGTACGGAGTAGTCCCTAAAACAATCCGTACGATTGGCAGTGAAGAATTTTCCCATGGAAAGAGTGCGTGCTTCTATTGATAACTGGCCTCAACGTTTAAGGGACTGTATTGCAGCAAATGGACACCACTTCCAATAAATTTTTTATATTTTAAATTGTTTTATATTTATGTATTAAACTAACACACTGTAAAAGTACTAACTGTTATTTGCAATAGAATTTTTTATAAATTTTTGGTTTCAGTATGGCAAGACTAGGTATATTTATAATGGATTATTAATTACATTTAGGCGGCAATCTTATCGCTAGTAATCTATGAGCAATTATCAAGCCTGGAGAGCGAGAATTGAATTTAACGTTTTCTACGTAGTCGCACTTTTTCATCAAATGTACTTAGTAGTGCAATAGAAAGAAACGACACGCTGCAATCAAACTGGCATTCATCCACATGTACCGTAAACAGAGATAATGTCTACGACATGTACCCTTTTTTTTTTTTTTTTTCAAAATTAAACCAAATCAAATGCGTTGGTCTCCAAACTGGTGATCACTCGGGAGCAATTCGTTGAAATGAAACGGCTTGATTTGGCCGAGGCATCGCGCCACCCCAATATAATATGGATGGATAGGATTTATTTACAACAGAAGACGGTGGCGCATCTTTAAAATAATTTATACATACCAATAATGAACACGAAATTTAATATGAAATTATATACTAGACTTACTAATAATACATATTTATATAGGTGTGTAAAATATTAAGATATTTATCAATATAAATACTCATCATCATTTCAGCCATGGATCGTCCACTGCTGAACATAGGCCTCCCTCGTAGTGTGGGTGTGCCTACTATAGGACTGTGTCGTGGGTACCTTTTATATTATATAATAAAAGGCGTGATGTAATGTTAAATTATGTCATAATTAGGTACGTAATAAAATATATTGAAGAGGTATATACGATCATCCTTCACCAATGAATTTATGAAGTTCACTGCTGGACCACAACCACAAATAAATATGGACATAGCCCCCCTCCCCTCCATAGATTTCCATTTAATTCCGGTGAAAGCGTACATTTGAGTTTATTACGATATTGGGAAATGCGATCATAATATTTGCGCAAACCAAATATAAAACGTATGCAGAGATTTTGAAGTCGCTCAAACTTTTAACGTTTAGCTGGTTCTCCTTAACGGCGAAATAGCAGACATCGGGGATTTTCTCATAGTCGTCTGGGAATTTTATTATCATGTATTATTGCCCCTGCCCCGCAGTGGGACATGATTGATAGTAAAATAAAAAAAATTATAACATTCGTGTTGTGGCTTGTTTGGAGCAAACTCGTAAATTACACCCATTTGACTCAATTAATAGTATAGGTAGCAATTATTATGATGCCTTTTAATTTCATCAGCATAATAATTACCTCGACAAGTACCTACAAGTATGTGCTTACTGCATTTTTATTATTTCTTATCAACTGCATGCATCTCACAGGAAGTTGTTGTATTGTTTGTCAAAGGTATTCTTTTATCAACAAGCATCAGGCAATACAAAATGATATAAAAATATGTAGACATCGTAATTTTTCAATTCAACCGTGATCAACCATGATGGGATATCGTGTCACAGGAATAGTTCTTTGTATAGCGGTGTTTTTGAACTCAGGGCAGGGCTTTATTGCTCAGTCAAACGTTCTACGTGCATCCGAGTACAACCATGAAAGTCTTCAACTAAACAGGGTAAGTGTTTTACGGTTCACATCATGAACGTACAGTTCAACTTCTCTTACAAAAAATTATAA